>CM042984.1:5000000-10000000 GCA_023678885.1 Pogostemon cablin
TGTATGGGCACGGAGATTAAGATGTTTTATTTTTTTAATATATAATGTAAGAGAAAGTATGGATAAATTAGTAATTTAAAAAGAAAAAATTGAATAAAGTTATTAAGAATGATGAATAAAGTGTAAAAAATTAATTAAAGTTGTTGAGATTGTAAAAAGTATGTAATAAAATATTATGTATTATTGCTAAAAATGAAATGTGTAAAAATATGTGGGACACCTAAAATGAAAAGTGGGTAAAAATACGTGGGACGGAGGGAGTATTACTTTTTCATCTATTACAAAAATTGTTTATTAAATAATATATTGGATTATTATCATTTTTCATTGATCACACATACTAATATTTATTAAAAATATTATCACTTCTCCTGAGACCTCAACCATGATAAATATGATGTTGCGCCAAAAATGCAATTTAATTTGCGTTATTAGCTAGAAACATAACAGTGAATCAAAAAATCTTTTAGAAAGCGATAAATCTGGATCTCAAAAGGATCTCTCTCACAAAATTAGATCCGTGAGACTATCTCGGACAAGTGTTTACCTTACAGTTAATAGTTCATTGCATATTATAAAATATAATTATTTTTTACGCTACTATGAAGTAATAATTTATTACTGTGTATGTTTTTTTTATGTTGTAAATTATATTATATAAATTTAAAATATATACAAATTTAATATCTTTTAATATTTATATTCAAAATTTATTTAAATTAACTTTAAAATTTAAAATTATATTCATTTCAAACTAACTTTAAATTTAATAACACTACAAAAATACTAAAAAAAAATTTTACCAACGAAATATTCTGTTGGTAAAAGTCTTAATTACATTGTTAAATTGATTTATCATGGAATCCTAAATTTTCGTTGGTAAAGTGAAGGCTGGTAAATTTTTAGCAATGAAAATTCAATTCTATTGGTAAATAATTTTGTTGGTAATTTATATAAAGATTCACTTGGTAATCCGTTGGTAATTACCAACGGATTGAATTTCGTTAGTAAAATAGAGAATAAATATATTGGCATTCCGTTGCTAAAAGAAAAATATCATTTTTGTTGCTAATCTGCCGGTAATTACCAATGGAATTCACCGTTGGTAAATCCATTATTAAAAAATAATTTTTTTGTAGTGTAAATCGTCAATGCCTTTTTTTAATAAATAATTATTAATTAAAATTAATTTAAGTATAATATATATATGAGAAAATCACTAATAGATACACACTTTTAACCTAAATTACTATGAGATACAAGGAATTCAAATAATTACTCTTACATACAAAATATTAAAGTAAAATACCAAATATAACCTTATAATCTCATACACTTTAAACCATCAACCCTACCCCTCACCCACCCACCCGCCGGACCGGCGTTGACAGTCGTTGACCGGCGTTGACCGCTGGCCAGACATCCATTGACCGGCGTTGACCGCCGGCATGACATCCGTTGACCGGCACAGCCTGCTGCCGGAATTTAAAATGTGCAAAAACAAAATTGTGCAAACAAATTGTGTAAATACATAGGGATATTTATGGTATCATAATCATAATTGTGTAGTTATGAGTAATGGTACTTTGAGACATGTAGTTTACAACAATTATGCATTATTTTATGTATTCAATAGTAAGTGATCCTAATATATATATATATATATATATATATATATATATATATATATATATATATATATAAATATATAAATTTAATAAATCGTCCATGCCTTTTTTTATTTTTGAATAAATAATTATTAGTTAAAATTAATTTTAAATATAATATATATAATATAAAAGAAATAAAATAATAATAAAAATAGTAATACTAAGATACAGTATTCAAATAATCTAAACTAGTTATAGTTTATTTATGGAAGAAAATTAATTAATCTAATTAATTAACTTAAATAAGTTAAATTAGCAGTAAGGTTAAAATAGTAATTGGACCTTGTTAAAAGGCTATTGATCCGGATCAAATTGATCCAAATAGCATGGTCCATAAATGTAATACCTCCATCTCCTACCACTTCGGCTCTATTGGTATAATTGAATGGAATAACGATGCAATTGAATGAACTCAGGAATGAAATAGAGATAAGAAAGAAATGATTAAAAATGACTTTTGCAATGATTGATATGGTTTATGAATCACTCAAGGAATAGAAAATATATTTCTTAATTTGTTCCAATCTCATTAATAATATTTTTATAATACTAAATTAATTTACTTAAAATTATTAAATAATTTAAAATTTTAATGAAGATTTTATTTATTTTAATAATTATATAAAAATTAAATTAATTTTTTTAATATTATTAAAATATAAATAAAACATCTATATATTAGAAAAATATTTAAAATCAAGATGAAGATTTTATATATATTTTTAATAATTATATAATTAAAAAAATTACACTAAAAAAATAAATATAATTTTAATATTATTAAAATATAAATAAAACATTTTATATATTAAAAAATATTAAACTTACAAAAAAAATTATAATTTATATTTAGTTACACACATATATATAAACATATATATATATATATCCAATTTAATTAATAATATTGTTTTTTTATAAATAATTTAGTAATTTTTATTTTAAATAAATATTAAATTAATTATATAAATTTTTATTATATTTTTTAAGAATTTAATTTAATTTTATATTTTTAATGGGTTGAGCATATAATTTTTTTATTTAGATTTTAAATAATTTAATATTTTATTTTTTTATTAAATAATTTAATACCAATTTTTTAATTAATATTATATTTTAAGTAGAAAATTATTAATTTATTTATAATTTTTGTAATTACATATATTTAATGCGGTAAAAATTAAAAAAAACATTATTTACAACTTTTTACATTTCTTAGCTACATAAATTTGAAAAAATAAAAATAAAAAGTTGATTCCAAATGGTATGGAATAGCTAATACCATGGGGTGTGATGAATCACCATTCTCATGTTTGAGGGAATGGTGATTTCAAATGAAATCGAAATTCTCATTCCTTGAACATACCAATCGTGACATTAGGAATGAAATTAGGAATTGTGATTCCATTCCTAAACGATTCCAACCTACCAATCATGCTCAGTGTTTTGACATTTTGATCCATTTTAATAGAAAAGTATGTTTTTATTTTTTTAGTAAATGAGATTGAGATTAATTAATTTCTATGATATCCACATATGGTAATAATACAATTACTTACAATATATTAAAATATAATATTCTTCAACCCAATATACATTACAATATTATACTTCATCCTTTATGAGTTGTGAAATTGACACATTTACTTTTTAAAAACATGAAACTTACACAAAAACAACTACCCACTACACATTAAAATATTAATTTTTCAACCAATTATACATTAAATTATTATACTCCTTAATCTCCGTGCAAAAAAAGAAAGTGTCAATATTTCCGAGACAGAGTGAGTATTCATTAATCTACGTATAAAAAACAAACACGTATCTTGTAGAGGGACAGAGAGAATAATAAACTATAAAGATGAAGAAAGATATACTCACACATCCTAATGGTTACATATTTTCAATTTTGGCATCATATCCTAATGATTATATTTCTTTTTAGTATATGAGATCCACCCAAAACAATTAAAATATCTCTATAAAACCCATCAACTTCCATACTAATATAACTGCCCACTACACATTAAAATATTATATTTCTCACCTTAATACATATTAAAATACTACTCTCACCGTCCCGGGCAAAGGTCCCCATTTTCTTTTTGTACGTGGATTAATGAGTATTATTATTTTATGTGTAGTGGGTAGTTGTATTAATAGTGAATAGTGGGCCATATGTGGGGCCCCTTTACTAAAAGGAAAAAATGAGGATCTTTGAGTGGAACGACCAATATAGTAAAATAGAGACCTTTCAGTGGAATGAATGAAGTATATTTTAATCCTAGTGCAAAAAACAAACGTAATTATATATTAGGACGAGACTGAGGGAGTACACCAACATCAACTTGCAATGGTGTTTTTTTGGCATTCTCGATCCCACAACTATATTGCGCATGTTCTAGCATCCTGTGTTAAATGTAATGTTTTGTTTGAAACACATTAATCTATTATGCCGGAATTTCTTTGTCAATTAATATTGGTTGTTTCACAGTGCTTCACTTAAGTTTGTTTTGTTTAAAAAAATTATGTTTTATTTTTTTTATTTAAGAATGTAAGTTTATTTATAAAATAGATAAAAATAATAAATTTGATTTTGTTTATAAGGTGTACTCACTACGTCCCAACAAGTATTTCACGTTGTATTTTTATGTATAAAGTAAGAAAGAGAATATATATTTTAGTTAATTTAGTGAAAAAGGTATGTAAAGTTGTTTGAAAGTGTGTAAAGTTATTGGGAGATGTGAAAAAGTAAGTATTACACTGAGATGTGTGAAATTTTTTAAGGGAGATTAATTATTTATTAAAAATATATTTTTCATTGCAGAAAACACGGGGAGAAAAAAAAAAGATAAGTGCAGTTGTTGGCGGCTGATCAAGATAAGATAAAGTAGGAATCTAAAGGGCAGAATAGACATTCCATAAACTTGAAAACTACGTTAAAAAAGTTGCACCGTATCAACTCCCAATGGTAACAAGACTAAATTCGTTGTCCCTGTAAAATGCCAAAAAAAGATTATTCAAAGAAACAAAACAAATAATTATTTGCATGGAAAAAGCAACTTATGAGATAAATTAATCTCTTTATATGTAACACTTTAAAGCTCTCTTACTCATCCCTCCTTCCCTCCCTCTCTCTCCTCCTTCATGCATATGGCCAATAGGCACTCTCTTGCAATGGAGAGAACTGGGCAGTGGTATAACCTTTTTACTAATTTTGGATCATAATTTTTTCAAGATTTGATTATATTCTGCCTCCCTTTGATCTTCTTTCTTAATTCTTAACAGGGTTTTTTCTCAAGAAATTCCTACTGATGTGATTGTTGAAGTTGGGGAAGCCAATTTTTCTCTTCACAAGGTACAAATGCTTAAACCCTAATTGATGATTGATTTCCCGTTTTCCCCCAATTCTAACTTGGTTTAATTTCTGCTAGTTTATGCTTGTGGCAAAGAGCAATCACATAAGGAAAGTGATTCTCGAATCGAAAGAAGCCGATTTAACCAGAATAGATCTATCGGACATTCCAGGTGGCCCTGAAATCTTCGAGAAAGCTGCGAAATTCTGCTATGGAGTTAACTTCGAAATCACAGTTCACAACGTTGCTGCGCTAAGATGCGCCGCTGAATACCTTCAAATGACTGATAAATATTGCGACGGAAATCTTGCTGGAAGAACAGAGGATTTCTTATCCCAGGTTGCCCTAACAAGCCTCTCTGGAGCTCTGGTTGTCCTGAAATCATGTGAGGATCTTCTTCCCATGGCAGATGATATCAGGATTGTTCAAAGATGTGTAGAAATTGCTAGTGCTAAGGTCAGTTTTGGTTACAAGAATGTTGTTGGTGGCTTGATTGATTGAATTCATGATCTGATTATATTGTTTCTTGTTGGATTAGGCCTGCGTCGAAGCGAATTTCCCGAGCCGTTCGCCTCCGAATTGGTGGACAGAAGAGCTTACAATCTTGGACATAAGTTTCTTCGAAAGGATTATTGCATCAATGAAAGCAAGAGGGGCTAAAGGGCTTACTCTAGCTAGTGCAATCATAACATATACTGAGAGATCACTCCGTGATCTCGTCCGTGACCACTCCGGTAACGGAGTTAGATCATCGGAATCTGCTGATTCCGATGTTAGAATCAGACAGAGGGAAATTCTAGAGTCCATTGTTGCTTTACTTCCTTTAGAGAAATCAGCCTTCCCTATAAACTTCCTGTGTTGCCTCCTTAGGACAGCCATCTTCTTGAGGACAGATAGTAGGTGTAAGACTGAATTGGAGAAGAGGATATCATCCATCATAGAACATGTGACAGTTGATGATCTTCTGGTTCTGTCTTTCACATATGATGGAGAGAGATTGTTTGATCTTGAGAGTGTTAGAAGGATCATATCAGGGTTTGTGGAGAAAGAGAAGAGCGTGGCAGTATTCAATGCTGGTGATTTCAAAGAAGTTTGTTCCACTCCTATGCAGAGGGTTGCTAAAACTGTTGATGCTTATTTAGGGGAAATAGCAACTTATGGTGAATTGACTATTTCCAAGTTTAATGGCATTGCTAATTTGGTGCCTAAAGCTGCTAGAAAGGTGGATGATGATCTTTATAGGGCTATTGACATCTACTTGAAGGTTCATCTCAATCTCATATCACACCCCGTCACATATTTAAGTCGTCTGTACTATACTAACTTGTTAAATGACCATTTCGTTTAAAAACTTAAGTTGTTTTGCTCATTTACATGGTGCAGGCACATCCAAATCTTGATGAAATCGAGCGAGAGAAAGTGTGTAGTGTGATGGATCCACTCAAGCTATCGTACGAGGCGAGAGTGCACGCCTCACAGAACAAACGTCTCCCTGTGCAGATCGTCCTCCACGCCCTCTACTACGATCAGCTCAAGTTAAGAAGTGGGGTCGAAGATCACAGCACACCGGATGCTGTAACGACGAGGAATCAACTCCAGGCCGACGTATCCCTAGTAAAGGAAAACGAGGCCCTTAGAACAGAGCTTTTGAAGATGAAAATGTACATTCAGGACATGCAGAAACCGCAGGGGATGACGTCTAAGGGGAGCTCGAAGAAGCCGACGTTCTTTTCGTCTATGTCGAAAACGTTAGGGAAACTGAATCCATTCAAGCATGGATCGAAGGACACTTCGAATATAGACGATGGAATGCCGGATTTAACCAAGCCAAGGAGGAGGAGATTCTCTATTTCTTAAGTCTTAGTGATTGCAGATTACATTTTTTTTTGGGTTTTTGATTTTTTGTTATCTTGGTGTGATTGAATTATGTAAAGAGTTTGATGTTTAAGTTTGTTTATGTTCATGATGAACTGCCACTCTATCAAAATACTTCCTTCTTGGTTTGTGGTTCATTATTTCAATCATTTTTGTAAATATTATTATTAGTGTAGGACACTTACTTAATTCCTTGAATCTAATACTATAGATTTGTAATGAAGATTTGATCACACCTAAAAAAAACACAATCTCTATGGGTGGACCCTAAATCTAGAAATGCTCTGAAATTCAATTGGCATTCTTTATTCCATTTTATAATTTAATTGTATACATATCTTAAAAAATAAAATAAAATGGTCCCTAAATTGAATTGGGTTGACAGTGGAGCAATAAAGAAGGTCCCCCTCCCAGTGGGTGATAGTGGACAATATTGCTACGCAGATCAAACCAAAATCACATAAATGGATTAGGATTTTTGATATAAATTGGGCCTTTGAAGAATTCAACAATTATTATGAGATGGAGAATACTTAAATGGGCGTTTTCATATTGAGACGCCAAATTTTGTATACATATACGATGTATTCATACGTATATACACGTAATTCAACAATTTATGAAAAAAGTTTGTGCAATAAATTATACTACTTTCCTAGAAATGATTTGATATTAGCATGTATATTGTTAGAAAAAAATATGTATTAGCTAAAATAGGTGTATTTTTTTTAAGGGAAGTGAAAATAGTTGTATAAAATTGACATATATCTAAATTAAGGGTAATTTTTAGGTGATCAAGAACCCTCTCACATAAAATGTGCACAGTGAGAGGGTCACTCATGACCCTTGATCAACTAAGTAAACCTCCTAAATTAATAGGATAAAAAAAAAGCTAAAGACAATTTTAATTTAATATCCTTTTAAATTGTGCTAGATTATATTTCTCATAAATTGACACGTAGGATTTCTTAATTAGGTGAGATTGAACATGGAAATGATCACTGTAAAAAAAATGAAAATATTAATTCTGAATATTTTAAAATATAAATTATGATGTGTTGATATGTCTTTATTGAGGTATAATGTGTTCTTCGGCAAAAAGAAAGCATCGCCTCTCCGGTCACCCCACATTCCGATTCGATAAAATGGTGGAGGAATAAATTATACTAATTTAAATGATAAATAGGACTCTCATAGCCCGATCCGATATAGTAGTGGAGGAATAAATTATGATAAATAAATCAACTGATTAACGAGAGGGCTAACAGCTCACAAGAAACCTCCTCATTTTGAGAGGTTGCTCCCATTGAGATTGAGATTCCAAGCTTAATATCTTATGCTTATTAATTGAAAGTAAAATTCTTTTAAATTAAAATATTTTGAGTTTATTAAATCGAGAGGGTTGGGTTTTTTTTTTTAGATGATTGACGAATATATAGTGCCACAATTTATTCAAACAACATTTTTTATGGAACTTGGCCTTGGGCCCATAAAACGTACACACGGAGCTAGCAGAGTTCTAGGAGGGTCTTGTTGTTATTACAATCTTGAGAAATTCGAAGTTCTAAGCCAAGTTTTATTGGGCCCTAATAAGCGAATTTTTAAGCCCAATTTAATTGGGCTGCAATCGAGGAGTTCATCTGAATTCATACCATCACAATCCATCCACATTATTAGTGATTTTATTCCCATCATATTTGTACTTTATAAATATTTCATTTTCTTAATTCACATATATTATAAAATAAGATAAACAATACATTAAAGGAGAAGAAAAAAATGTTAACCAAGTGAGTTGAACTTAAAAATTGGTAAATACTAAAAATACTACTTCCACCATCTCGAAATTCTTGTTCACATGTACAGTTTCATATTAGTAAAAGAATACTAACTTAATTGACTTACTTTTAATTTTTAGAGATAGTAAAGTCTTTTAAATAATAAATAAAATGTTTAATATAAACATGAACTCAAGCATAAGTGAAATCTCCTTATGGATCAAAGTTTTAGGGTGTGTATATGTTGATTACATGATCTTTTATAATCATGCAAAGATTGAGGAGCCTTTAATTTGCATATATATATATATATATATATATATATATATATATATATATATATATAGGTGTATCATGACTTTCATCATTACCTTCATTGATATATTGGGTTTTCTTTATGGGCTACCCCATTTGGACATGAGAGGGCCCTTTTATGATAGGATATCAAACCCAATGAAAGGAGCACACTTTTGACACCCATTCTTCTCTTCTTTGTGTTTCCTTGCTAAGTCAAATGATTTCTCACTACCCCTTTGACATTTGTAGACTTATTTTGAAATGAAATGATGTGTAAGCCAGTTTGCACTCCATGATCTTTAAAATCTTAGTAAAATTGGATTAGTGTAGTTGCTCGTTTTATAAGTTTGAAATTAGATTGCTTACTAGGTAGCTACTTAGCTTGATTTGTTTTTAGACCTAAGAAAAACATGAACAATCAAAATCTCCAAAATTAAGTTTTCTATAATAATACTTTTTCTTGCTATTAAAAAAAAATCCTTCAAAAGTTATGTGGGAACTTGTGAGCCAAAAGCCAATACTGCAATACATATGGTTACACACAAGTCGGATCCCCTGTTACAGAATTGTGTTTCATCTACTGTTTCACTCCTTGGATAAATGCCACTTGTACATCTTACCAAATAAAGAAATGAAAGATTAACTGCTATCTTAAGGTTAGTTTAAATCACCCTTCAACAAATAAAGAAATATCAATCTCAATAAATCACACAAAAAATAAAATAGTATTTTAAGTATATTGAGTTTACAATAAAAAATAATATTCAATAAAAATCACCAATACACTATTAGTGACAAAATTTTCTTCTCTTCAAATTCTTTTAGAAAAAATAATAAAGATAAAAAGAGCATCTTTATATTATCTCAATATAAATGTAAATATGTTATAACTACTACGTATATTATTTTCAAAATTATTGTTTTAAAATTTAAAATTATTACCTTTTAATTATTACATTTGACAATCTTCTTTAAATTTTTGTGTTATTCAACCTACCACATGAGATTTGCATGCCATTACATTTTTTTTCTCTTTTTCATTTTTTTTAATGCCTAAAACTTGTGTGTCGGCGGCCACACCATGAGCTCATACCTTTAGTATTAAATTGTATACATTTTAGTATAAAGACATTTATCCTTTATTTTTTGAAAAAAATAAAAAACATTAATGTGTATAACTATTGTACACTTATTAATTAAAATGTATACTATTTAGAAAAAAATTGTATACTATTACACACTTTGTGCACCTGGAAACACAAAAGATCAACCTTTTTATTTAAATGTCATTACATTTTTCACCTTTGTAAATTAATATCGAAATACAATTTATATATTCATTATATTATAAAAAATGATTCTCATTATATTTTTCATCTTTGTAAAATATCGAAATACAATTTATATTCATTATATTAAAAAAATGATAATACGTAATTTACTTTATTTTTTTATGGAATATGTTTTTTTATTGTAAACTCAATATACTTAGAATCCTATTTCCTTTTTTGTGTGATTAATTGGGATTAATATTTCCTTATGTGTTGAAGGGTGGTTTAAACTAACGTTAAGATAGCAGTTAACCTTTCATTTCTCTATTTGGTAAAATGTACAAGTGACATTCATCCAAGGAATGAAACAGTAGATGAAACATAATTATCTAACAGGGGATTCGACTTGGGTTACACAAAGATTTGAATTCCTATGAAAGAAGATAGAAGAGATTAACCTACTTAAAATGTGGCACTAGCAGAACCAGTGGCTTTCCAGCAATATTTATAGAGTGAGGGTCTTGTGCATCCGGGCCCACGGAGCACATTTCATGCATCTTTGCAATTTTTATGTCTCTTTACAATTTAAACCCCTAGTAATACATAGATTTAAATAAAATTGGAGGGGGGAAATTGTGTTCATATGGGGACACGAAGTATCCCTACATGTCCTAGGAGACGCGGGAGTTTTTGCCATATTTATAAGAGCATTAAGATTAGATTAAAACTAAATTAGAAAATTAGGGGGTAATTAAAAGCACTGGGCCACATAAAGATTCTTGAAATGAGGTAATGACAGCTTTGGGAGACATTAATTCTTCCAAGAATGATTGCCACGTGGGTTGCACCACCATCATAGCCCTTTCATGTGGAGGTTTAGCTGCTATTTTCAAATATATAGTACCCACATTCTCACTTTTAATCACTTATTAATTACTCCCTCCGTCCCCGATATAATTTTTTTTGGGTACGGAGATTAAGAAGTATAATAATTTAATATAAAGTGAAGTAAAGTGAAGTGAGAGAAATAATATTTAATGTGTAGTGAGTAGTTGTATTAGATGTGATATGTACATGAGAATAGATTAATTATTTTTGTGTGGGATACATGTATTAAAAAGGAAATATGTCAACTTTAGTGGGACAAACCAAAAAGGAAAGTATGTCAACTTCTATGGGATGGAGGGAGTAATTAATTAATTATTTTTTTATTGTAAATCCCAAATGACAAATATTATGACTGCTAATTAGTTAATTTTGTCATGAGATTAGGAATTTTTAAGTATATTATATTTGTTGATTCCATGATATTTATCAGATGTGATTTATATTAAAAAAAGAAAAATTATTCATACTACATACTTGCTCTTAATTAACTTAGAAGAATAATACCTTATATCATTTTAAAAAGTAATAATTTACGCTTTAAAGAGTAAAATTTGAGTGTAATAGCTGACACAATACAATTTAATTGAAAAACACACCTCAATGACCCCACACTCTTTAAATAAAAAATACTCCCTCCGTTCCATTAAAGTTTGTATAATTTTTTTGGACACGGAGATTAAGGAATATAATAATTTAATGTAAAGTGAAGTGAGAGAAATAATATTTAATGTGTAGTGGGTAGTTGTATTAGAGGTGATATGTGGGGTCCATGAGAGTAGATTAATTGTTTTTATGTGGGTCCCATGTATTAAAAAAGAAATGTGTCAACTTTAGTGGGAAAAACCAAAAAGGAAAGTGTGTCAACTTCTATGGGAGGAATAAAATAAATACTGATAATTAAAAATAAAATAAAAAGAACAGGAAGAAGTTGGCCTTAAGGTGGGTTTTGTATGATGTTGTCTGATTTTGATTGTCTTCATCATTAGCAATTGCTAGTCTTTTTAATTTGGTATGCTTAGTTGTTGGACCTTCAGCTTCAATGGTTGCACTTCTTTGTTGCTTTGTGGTGGGCAGTTTATTCCACTTCATCCATGCAATTTTTTTAATTAACAAAATAAGAAGAAAAAAGTTATGTTGAAAGTGAAATAGCTGAAATTGGATTTATTATAATGTCTCTCAAAGTATATCCTTCCTGCGTATATTTTTTAAAATATTTTATATTTTCTTGATTAGGTATAATTTTTTATTAAAAAAATCATAAATAATTCAATTGGACTCTACGAATTCAAATAACTAAATCATTTCAATTTCATTAATTTTGCACAAACTAGAGTACATTCGTGCACTTAATCAGTTGTATATCAATACATGCTACCACAGAAACTAATATATAGTTGAATTATTAACAAATAAATTAATTAGTAGGTAAGATTTTAGATTGATTAGGCATTAATTAGCGCTACTATAAAATTGTTTACTTATGTGACCCACAAGTTTCATTTTTCTTGGCAAATGATCTCTAATTAAGGATTAAGCAACCAATAAATGTTGAGGAAAAAATATTATTTTACTTAAAAAGTTAAATGACAAAATTTTGCATTAGACTGTGTATAAATAATTCTATGCAAACAGTATTACTTTTCAGACAGTATACTACTCCACAAAAATTACTTTTAGTCGTTTAGAATTATTCACAATTAAACGAGATTTGTACTATTATAAAAATATTTTTATATTAAAAATAAAATCTAAATAATAAATTGTATCACATGTGCATGAATAACCCATTCAACAACAAATGAATAATAAGTCTACATCAACAAAAAAAATAGTATATCAATTCAGCTAAAACTGGTCATCTAATTCTAATCTACAACATTCGATCACAAATATTTTTTTCTATTTTAGAATGAATAAAAGAAAATCATAGTATACATTGTTTCCAAAACGAAAAAGTTGCGAAATACATTTTACTGAACGTAAACAATTTGGCAAATAATTACCTCATTTCCCTTGTTATTCCTCTTTTCTTTAGTATGTGATAAATTATTTTAAAAAAAATTAATTATTACTATTTTAAATGAAAAATATTATTTTTTAAATAAAAATTCTTTTGGAAGATGAATTATTATTCTTTTGAATGAAAAATATTACTCTTCAAATTTTTGTATTCTGATTTATTAATTGCTTTCTAGTATATAAAAAGTTATTCTTTAAAGTGATTAATTATTATTATTTTGAATGAAAAATATGGTGTGAATTTTTATATTATTATTGAGATGTATAATATTTTTCATTTAAAAGAATACTCCCTCCGTCTCCTTGAAAGATATCAATTTCACTATTCCTGGCATCCGCTTCAAAATCATCAATTTTCTCTATTTAATAAAGAAAATACACAATATGACATATCACTTCCCTCTAATACAATTACTCACCTTATCTATAATAATAATACTCCTTAATTTACGTGCAAAAAGCAAATAAAGACCTTAGAACCGTCCACTTGCAAACAACAAACGAGTACTTTTCAAGGGGACGAAGGGAGTAATAATTTATTTTTTTAAAATAACTTTTCACATAATAAAAAATATTTTTACAAAAGGCAAGATGTTTGTGTGAACCGATTCTCATATGATTCTGTCAAATAATTTAGTGGAACATTCATAGAATTTTTAAAAAATATATAAAATCAGATCCCAACTGTTAATTACTCCATATACTTTTGTAATACTATAATAAATTTTATTTTATTTTCTTCTTTTAATGAACCCATAATCAAATAAATATATTCTTTATCGTAATTGTGAACAAACTCATTGTTCGTGGCGGTTAACGTTGCATAAAAAGAGCAAGAAAAAAAAAATAAATGCCAACCATAATTTGAGTATTGGTATTTAATTTATTCTCTCTCTTATTAAATGTAAAATGGTGAGTTGTGATATTTCGACAGATAATCCAAAAGGGGACACATGCTAATTAATGTACACGTGACGTACGTGTGAGATCGCGACTTCTTTTATTCTTTATTACAACCCCTCATTTATTTTACATTTCGTTTTTTAAATATTACAAAAATTAATGCCAAAACTATTACAGCGACTTATTAAAGTATTAAACTATGGAAAATAATAACTTATAAATTATATTACGTGTACTATGTGAGGGTGGATTTTTTAAATTAAAATATAGTTTGAGATGATAAGATTATTATGATGTTTTTTTTATAATTTTATTCTATTGACTAAAACAAAAAGTTATAAGTTTATTATGAGATGGAACTAGTACATATAACATATATACAATTCTATTTGTCTCATCTGTAATACACATTTAAAAAAAATATATACCTTAATAATATTAACATTTCAAAATATTACAATTTTTAAAAAAAATGTTATACTTATTTTTGTACTTTATTAATCAAATTTAATAAATTAAATTACAAAAAATGATCTTACACTAGACATTGTAGTCACATACGTGAAAGAAAGGAATATAGAAGTGCAAATGCATACATACATAAATTAATGCACGATGGTAGGGGACTGAATCACTAGTGGGGGCTCAATTCATGTAAGGTCATGGTCGGGTCAAAATAATGCTGTAATAATAATACTCCATATTTTCTTTTTAGAAAAAAAAATTATATATTATAAACTAAATTAAATATAAGGGAAGAAAATGGAGAGTATTTATTATTATAATTAGAAAAAGTTAAGGAAGTCGATGAGTATAATTGATGCGAGGATCCGGCGTTGACTCAAATTTTGCATTTTGTCAAACGAGGTCTAAGTTCTAATACCTTTCAAAATTATGATTGTACCAACGTCATTTACTTTTATGCCCCTTTCTCACTATTAAAATCCCATTTTAAATCATTTAATTTAATATAGTATTCATTAAAATATGTATCCGACTATTTGTATCTTCACTCCATAACTTATATAATATTCACATAAATTTGTATGTCTATGTGGCAAAGTGGAAATTTACATGGCCTTCATCCTTGTAAAAATATATATATTTTCCTTTTGCATATAAATTACTCTATAATATGTCAAAGTATAGTGGGTAAGTTTTAATTTTAATTAAATTTATACTCCATCCATCCCAAACTCGTTGTCTTAGTTTCTGTAGACGCGGAGTTTAAGAAAAGTTGGTTTTTGATTAACTTTATTGACTTTTTAGGGGTATTGTGGTATTTTTAGGTTATAAAGTAAATTATAAAGTATGTTATGTGAGTTAGGTGTGAGTGGTATTTTTAAAATTATAATAAACTTTTGAGGTTATTAGTTGATGTGAAATTTTCTTTTTTAGAATAAGACAATTAGTTTGGGACAGATAAAAATAAAAAGTAAGACAACGAATTTGGGATGGAGGAAGTATAATATTTTACTAAAATTTTAAGGGTACCTAACTCTCGTGTGAACTGATTTACTAAAAGGGAGACGTATATTATATAATTGAATGAATTAAAATGACCGAACTTATACTTTGTGTTGAGTGAAGCTAAATGAGTTTTAGTATTACTTTATGATATTGTATTGCGGTTAATTATAAGAGTATTTTCATTCACATTACTCTTATACTTAAAAAAATTATGACCCTTATAAAAAAAATCATAATTTTGAAGAGTGATGTGAATGGAAATTCTCTCTTAGATGTAGAAAAAGATGAGCGGTGTTTTTTCATGAATTGAAAATAAGAATTGAATTTTTGGATTTTTAAATCCAAATTCGGATTTACAACATCTAAACAAAGACAGCCTTGGGACCTTTCACGCCACATTCCCTCAACAAATTCTAATAATTGAACATTAAAAAAAAGGATTTTGGCTTAATTCTGAATATGCTTTAAAATATTTTTAAATTCGGACCCATTTGCAAATCAAATCCTTTTCATATTAATCTTTCGAAAAATCAAAAGGTAGGCTGCTTTAACATAACTAACAACGTACGTCACTTTCCTCATAACGTCATCAAACATACAGTATAATTATTTTTTCATTAATACTGGCACCATTAATTAATTACATTAATGTCAAGCATACATAAATTAAAAGAATTTGTATTCATAATGTATTCAATGCAATTGAAAATAAACGAATACAGTAATAAAATTTAGGGGTGTGAAAATGAAATGATTTATGAAATTGTAAATTCAAAATTTATTTGTAAGTATTTACTCAAAACCCCCTCCTTTCCCAACCACTCTAATACTCCAGTGGTTGAGTGAACCCACTTCAGTCACCCCACCCCACCCCACCCCACCCCACCTCACCTCACCTCACCCCTGTGTTCATCTTCTTTTCTATTTCCAGCTCATTCTCAACAAAATAAAATTAAAGCTGCATAAACTGGAGCTGAAGAATTCTCTCATTAATGTTGATGGATCTTCAAATTCCCATTAATGGTGTGAACTCTTGACTAAAATGTGCTTGCCAATGCTGCTTCAGCTGGAGCTCCCTGCATTCATCCACACCATTGGAAGAACACCAACCTCCCATTTCCACTCTCATCTTCATCCTTCTCCATAATCCCATCTCTGAATCTGGAATTTCAGACATTTTTGGGATGTTTCAAGGTAATCTCTCTCTTTCTCTCTAATAATGTTGTGTATGGAAATTTGTTGGAGAGAGTTTAACAGCAGATCTGAGTCAGTGGGGAAGTTACTGCAGCAGTTGAACACTGTTTTTTATTTTAATTTAGTGTTTTAAGCCTTACAAATCTTATGTAGATAATTCGGATTTGGTTTGCTCACAACCAACCAAAACCACAACTTTTCTCTTTCAGGAACTTCTCTTGGATCCTTCCACTTTTCCTTCTCTCTCTGGATATTCCCCCCCATCCCCCCCACCCCCCACCTCACTCTCTCTCTTGTTTATCACAGTGAAGATAAAGTATGTGGTTGATTTTGAAGGTGGGAGGCTGAATTTGTTGTCTGTTCATGGTTACACATTGTGAGGCTTACTCATCATAAAATAAATTAGGTTAATTATTGAGTCTGCTTTTGTTTGCCACTACCAGTATCTGTTAATCAACTTTCTTGCAGTATAAGCTTGGTGGATTACTCTAGTCAGCTACAAGATTGTTAGAAAAAAAAGTAGACATGCCTTCGTGTTTCCTGGCCACGCCCTTGTTACACACCTTCTTTTATTAGGGATTGCCAACAATGTTCTTTACTTTATGTCGTGAAGACTCAATTATGGACCAACTTTGATTTTCCAGTGGCTAAAAGTAAAAGAAAAAACAATTTGGCTACAAGGATGAACCTGCGTACTCCAATTAACTTCTGTCCACTCCTTTTGTGAGCATCCAAAGGCAGCTTCTTCTTTTTGTTAGCTAATACAAAGATTTATCGACTTTCGTCTTTTGTAGGAAGTGCTTTAATTAAGAGATGTGTCTTTCTCGCAAAGGTCGTAAGTAGTATAGTGGAATACAATGCACATTATGTTGGAACCTTTCGTAAGTAGTATAGTGGAATACAATGCACATTATGTTGGAACCTTTTTTGTTCTCACAAATGTTAATACTTGATCACATAGTGATGCCTTTCCTGCAAAAGTCTGTTTGTTCTTGTTTGACATTCTTTTATTATCCACATGAATGAATAAATTTTGAGGCTTCCAAATGTAGATTCCTTTGCTTCTCTCCCTTTTGTGTATTTTTCATAAGTTAAGTTCCTTCTTTATGAACTAATGCATTTATGCCCTACTCTTCCTCAGGAAAACTGCAACCCCTGCCTTATTTTAATGCTTTTGTGGATATTCTCATGAGGCACTGCTTTGCCAATGCAATGCTATGCTCCATTCTTCTTGTTTTCGGTCTTCTTCCCTTGGCTCATGGTGACTTGAACTCGGATGAACAAGCCCTACTCGCATTTTCAACCGCCATACCTCATGGCCGCAAGCTCAACTGGGATCCCGCCTCCCCTATCTGTACGTCGTGGACAGGGATCAATTGTAGCGCTGATGGGAGAAGTGTGATTGGTCTAAGGCTTCCTGGGGTTGGACTTACTGGTCCAATTCCAACTAATACCATCGGAAAGTTGCAATCCCTGAGGGTTCTCAGTCTTCGCTCGAATCGCCTCAGTGGTAATCTACCTTCTGATATCATTTCTCTCCCTTCCCTACACTACCTCTTCCTCCAAAATAACAACTTTTCCGGTGTTATCCCGGCTTCAGTGTCCTCTAAACTCAGTGTCTTGGATCTCTCATTTAATTCGTTGACCGGAAGCATTCCACTAACATTTCAGAATTTGACTCAACTTACGGCATTGAGCCTTCAGAATAATTCGCTTACCGGACCTATACCTGACCTAGGCCTACAGCTTAGACGTTTCAACATAAGCTACAACCATCTCAATGGAAGTATCCCTTCTTCTCTAACCAAGTTCCCTAATTCTTCGTTTCTTGGAAACTCTTTATGTGGGCTGCCTTTGAGTCCTTGTGTTCCTGTTCTCCCGCCTGCCCCCTCCCCCAATCCGTTGCCACCTCCTTCACAAGTCTCTCAAAGAGAAAGTTCCTCGAAGAAACTTCCCTTGGGAGCTATAATTGCCATTGCAGTGGGAGGAGGTGTGCTGCTCTTTCTTATAGCACTAGTTTTATTCCTGTGCTGCTATAAGAAAAGGAAGGATGATAGTGGTGCAGCCCCAAAAGTTAAATCGTCAGGAGTTGGTAGGGCTGAGAAACCGAGCGAAGAGTTTGGGAGTGGGGTCCAAGAACCTGAGAAAAACAAGTTAGTTTTCTTTGAAGGGTGTTCTTACAACTTTGATCTTGAGGATTTGCTGAGGGCCTCAGCTGAAGTGTTGGGAAAAGGTAGTTTTGGGACTGCATACAAGGCAGTCTTGGAAGAATCAATTACAGTAGTTGTGAAGAGGTTGAAAGAGGTCATTGTGGGGAAGAAAGACTTCGAACAGCAAATGGAGATAGTTGGCAGAGTCGGACAGCATCCAAATATTGTGCCTTTACGCGCATATTACTACTCCAAGGATGAAAAGCTCCTAGTCTATGATTATTATCCAAATGGCAGCTTGGCAAGTTTGTTGCATGGTATTCATTCTCCCTCTATCCCTATCTCCCTATCTTATCCCCCCTCCAAGCTGATACTTACATCATATTTGTGTGTACAGGAAACAAGAGTAGTGGAAGAGCTCCATTGGATTGGGATTCAAGAGTCAAAATATCACTAGGAGCAGCAAGAGGGATTGCTCATGCTTATGCTGTTGGTGGTCCAAAATTCAGTCATGGAAATATCAAGTCCTCAAATATCCTTCTGAACCAAGATCTTGATGGTTGTGTCTCTGATTTTGGCTTAGCCCCTCTGATGAACTATCCTTCCACATCTCGGCAGGCAGGATATCGAGCTCCAGAGGTGATTGAGACCCGTAAACATACACACAAATCAGATGTATACAGCTTTGGGGTTGTCCTGCTCGAGATGCTCACTGGGAAACAACCAATCCAATCTCCAAGCCGGGATGATATTGTAGATCTCCCAAGGTGGGTTCAGTCGGTCGTCCGAGAGGAATGGACAGCGGAGGTTTTCGATGTGGAGTTGATGAGATTCCAGAACATTGAAGAGGAGATGGTGCAGATGCTGCAAATTGCTATGGCCTGTGTTGCAAAGGTGCCGGACATGCGACCCAGCATGGATGAAGTAGTTAGAATGATTGAAGAGGTACGGCAATCCGACTCGGAGAACCGGCCATCTTCCGATGAGAATAAATCCAATGTGCAGACCCCTTGATTCTCTGCAAATAATGCAGTTACACCCCCATTAAAATTTCTGATTTTTCTTACTCAAGAAGAACCCCATTTAATTTTTACATGCGTTTCTCATCTAGGTCAAAGATGGAGGTGCATGTGAGTGTGAATGTTTCCATTAGTAATTTTCCTAGGACTTAGTTTTTAGCCTGTGATTCTTACCAACTCTTGAACTGTATTTGTTTCTCTTCTACTCCATTTCATTTGTTATGAAAGTTCTTCCAGTTTATGTAATCAGGCTAATCTTTATCAGGAATGTTCCTATTTCTGTATTCTATGATTCTATCATAATTTTAATTGGTTTCTAACCAATCGAGTTGATTTTGGATTTAAAATAAATTCAACCCGACTGAACTCGAACTTGTAATTGAACCAAATCGGCTCACTCGATTAATACTAGTTTCAGAGATAAGCACTAGGCATGAAGCTAAGTCAGCAAAGTATAAGCAATTGAAGACTCTTTAATGACCCCTGAATTTCAGAAATTCACGGAAAGCCAGAGAGTGAAAAGATGATAGATCAAAACTAATATCTACGGTAATTTTGAATCCAAAAATTCAAAGCACAATTGGCAGCAAATTAATCATATACCCTAAGAAAGCTCACAAATTTTCAGCATAGATCTCCAATCATCCAAGCGTGTTGGTGTTCTCTGCAATGGCGGGTGCCACTCGCAAACTCCCACTGCAGAAGAACCTCAGCCGCCGTGTTTCCTTCAACGAAGCAACCATCCGCCGCCGCGCCGACGTCGACACAGAGTCGCAAACCGCCGTCCGCAGTTTCTGCGGCTCCATTTGCAGCACCTGCTGCTTCTGGATCTCCTTAATATTAAGTCTCCTTCTCTTCACACTCATCCTCCTCGGTAGCATGTATTACGCCTTCCTCAAATCGAACGTACCCGACTTCCGCCTCCAGCGCCTCGACGTGAACCGGATCGACGTCGATTCGACGAACCCGGACACTTTGCTGTCCGTGGACATGGTCGTGTATCTCAACGCCACCAATGGAAACAAGCAGTCGAAGCTGATTTACCGCTCGATGACGGCGACCGTGTGGTCGGCGGGGATCAATTTTGGGAAATTTAAAATGGATGATGCGAATCAGGCGCCTAACAGCACGATGGTGCTGAAAGTGGCGGCGTTGATTCAGAATATGACGGTGGAAGACGCTGCGGCGACAGAGCTGTATGAGAACGGGAAGATTCGCATGTTGGTGATCGATGTGCATGTGAGGGGGAAAATCGATATACTCGTCGGAGGGAAAAAGATAGATGATTTTCCGGTCAAAATTGAATGCCAGAGAATTGATCAGTCGGAAATTGACGACGGACATGCGCCTAAATGCACTTCTCAATTGACTCCTCTTCTGTAAGCCGCCATGGATGCAGGTTTTGCAGCTTTGACATTGATTAGTGGCGTTCGTTTCTAACTAAAATTATTTGGGGGGAGTTGAACGAATAATGTAAAGACACGTGCCCAATTGAAGTTGAGAGCAAGTCGCAAAGGCGTTAGCAGTTAGGACTTTTTTACAGTGAGGTTTGGGCTCAGTCAACTTTTATTGCTCTTTTGCCCCCTTAAAAATGGGTATTTATGTTGTTGTACTTACCTCACCTGTACATGATTTTTAATTCAAATTAAAAATGAAAATGTATATTTAGAATTTAGGGTTTATAGGGAATTAATTAATTAGATATGTGTAAATTGAGAATGTTGAAAGTTGGACGCATTAATTTTGCAACTTTTTCATGAATCATGATGATCAAAGTAACACAATGATAAATACTCTTATTTAGGATTATAAGCCTGCAAGTTTTATCTGCACCAGACATGTGAATTCATAAATGGTGTACCCCACCATTAGGGGCCCCCACCGCCCCTGCCCTGGGGATTGGTGGAGGAGCACCGCCCCTGCCCTGGGGATTGGTGGAGGAGGTAAATCGCAGGATGTGCCTCAAGTGGCTTATAGAGAGGGCTCACTGTTAAACTTGTGCTTGCAAGGGGCCAAATCCATGCCAAAGGCAGGATTCGAACCCCCACCCTGCAGCAACCAAGCTCAGCTGGAAGGCCTTTCCACCCTCCCCTGCATTTATAATCTTTGTGAGGAATTGCGGTATGTGTTACAAAACACTCTTAAGTTATAAAGTTTTATCCTATTTACTGTACACATAATTAGACAAAAGTATTTTGCACAATCTTTTCTAGTATGTTCGAGTATGTATCCAATTAGTAATATTTTATCCCATATTTCTGTACACAGAGTTAAACAGGAGTATTTCAGACGATCTTTTTTTTTTTTTTTTTTTTTACTGTGTATCATTCTTTATTAGGCTGTTGGATTCAAGTCTTTGATATATTATTATTTCCCTGTGGCAACATTAAGTTTTCGGAGAACGCTGATTATATTTTGTGAAAATAAAAATGAACATAATTATGAATGAGAGATATCAAATATTCAAAGTCATGAGACTAGAGATTACTAATCAATATCAAAGTTACATCTCATTCTATATACAAAACTGTGAAAAAGAGTGTTTGGTGTTGGATATGAATTTGAATCATTCCCAATTTTGTGAGAATCATCCATTCCACCTAAATATGAGATAAATCACTTTAATTCCATACTCATTCCTCCCCATACCCATTCTCATTCCAATTAAAAATACCAAACACCCCATGCGTCACTCTCTTATATAAAAGAGTGAATGGTTACAATATTCCATTTCCTAATCTCATTCATCTCATATAAATAATATTTTTTTTATTATTACAACATTAATTAAATATAATTCTTTGCAAATTTTCCTCTACACCAAGTGTAAAAATTCAAATTCATACATCCACATTCAAAAATATAATTTTTTATTAAAACTAAAAACACAAACTTATATCATATGTTTTTTATTAGTCATTTTAGCAAAATCTATGTTCATTTTTATAAAAAATTGAATATAAAAAATTATTATTAAAAAATTTATATACACTATTAAAAAGGTACAATTAGAATTACCCTATAATTATAGGGTACAATTATGATGCACCTAAATGATTTTTTATTTAATTTTCATAATTAAATAAAATAATTAAAATTTAAAAGAATAACTAGTCACTATAATAGAGTGTATAATTATAATTTAAAATGTTAAATAGATGATGGGCTCAAATAATTTTGAGGGCCTTATAGGACTAATAGGTTATGGACCAAATAAACTGATTGGGTTGGGGTAAAAAGTGTTTTAATATCTATTAACATTACACAAATGATCTATGAAAAAGGAATATTTTATACTCCCTCCATTCCATTGAAACGTAAGGAAGCATGTACGTTTTAATGGGATGGAGGAACGTAAAGAAGCGTGTACGTTTCAATGGGATGGAGGGAGTATAAGATTTGAAAAATGAGTTAATTATCAAAGTATAAATTTTATACTCCTTGAATTTAACCACTAAAGTTGATATTAACTCATAATAGGATTGCTTCAAATTTATTTGTAATTATTTTGCAGTAAATTTATAATTAATTGTTTTCTAAAACAAAATTTTTCATAATTTTTTATGAATTTTATACAATAAAATACTATTATTATTATAAATAGAAAATCTCATTTATAGTTATTTTCACAAGGTATCACCTTTTTTTTACTTGTATATATCACTTTACAAAACTCTTATTTTTATTGGAAAAAAAAAACTATACTCCTTAAAAGTTTATAAGCTGGTCAACACTATGAGTTAATGAGATCTAATAAGATTCAAAATTCCTTAATCACTTCACTCCATTGATTCAATAACTATTTCTCATCCTTCAATCACTTTCCATTCTATTGTGATTGAGCTCTTTAATGATACTCATTGTCATTTCGATTAAAGAATTCGCCCTAATAATATTTCCCCTTGTTAACATTAAGACCAGCTAGAAAGAAAAGTTTGAAAATTTTATTGTTGTTTAATTAACGAATTTCAAATAGAAGATAATTTTTTGCTGAATATTTTGGATTCCTAATTTCTAGTTAGGATACATAATATAAAAATAAGTCAGTAATATGTATTTTTACTAATTAATTAATTAAATTAAAATTGAAGAAATTGAGTTTGTAATGACCAAAAAAAAAAAAAAATTGAAAGAGGAATCGCGTATGGAGATTTGAAAACAGCAAAGAATGTAGCTCCCTTATCCACACCATCACAGCAACGTATAAAACTGTGTAGAAATGGCGTTGAATGCACGCCATTATTCTTTATTTCCAACTCTTCTTTTAGAATTTTCTAGAATACTATCTGGACCCCTCCACTTTTTACTCTTCAAAATCTGACCTACTATATATATCCCCCGCACTTCACAATCGTCCCTTCGATTATACACTCTTTTTCCCCAACTCTTCTGCCGATTATCTGCAGTCCCCCGAATCAGGTACCTCTTCTCGATCGTCTGTGCGAAACATGTTTCTCATGATTGTTTGTTGAATTGAATTGCGCTTCTGTGTATGTGGATCTTTTCGAATTGCGCCTTGTTTGTTCGTCTTTTGCAAGTAGGGTTTATCTATGTCTGTCTGTGGGTAATGATCTCTTTATCTCTCTCGTCTTCTGTTTCGATTGCTTGTTGGTAGGTTTAGGCTTTCGTGGTGAGAGGGCTTTAATGGCGTCTAAGAGGATATTGAAAGAGCTCAAGGATTTGCAGAAGGATCCTCCAACATCTTGCAGTGCCGGTATGCTTGCTTACCTTTTGTCCCGCTCTACTTTTATTTCGGTTATTATTTCCGGCAGTGGTGGATTTGGTTGTTTGGTTTTGCTAGACACTAGTTTGTTCTATGCGTTTGAATTTTTGTTGTGGCGATGATTCTTGTAGAGGTTGATTTTGTATGATTTCATGTCATTATGTGGTGATTTAAACAGTTATATTTTGTTTCAGTTCCTGTGTGGATGATCTTTACCCAGATTAATCATATGTCTTGTGTAAGTGCACTTGTAACCAATTGCTATGCAGATTTTGTACTAACTTCCAACCATGAGTTCTGACTAAACTGTTGGCTGCGATGCTTGAAGCAATAACTGTTCTTTGATGATGGATGTGGCTAGATTTGACTCTTCTAGTTTCATATGATAAGAGTTATTTGTGTTCTGTAAACTTTTGAGTTGGATTGGACGGGATTTATCTTTTGATTTCGTCCGATATTTCTGCATTGGCTGATTGGGAAATGACATTCGTTATTTATGAATGCGCTTCCTTTCTGCTGCTGAGTGGCAGGATCTACTTGTTCCTGTAAAAATTAATTTCTGAGCTCGGTTTTAACCCTCTGTCATCTCATACAATGTAGGCCCTGTAGCAGAAGATATGTTCCATTGGCAAGCTACAATAATGGGGCCTACTGATAGTCCTTACTCCGGAGGGGTCTTTTTGATTTCAATCCATTTCCCTCCTGATTACCCATTTAAGCCGCCAAAGGTATGTATTTGCTCTTTTTGGGAGATTTTCTCTTCTTATGCAATGGCAGTCCGTTGTTATGTTGTTTTACACGACATGCTTTGAAGTAGGACTCTCTACTAAATTCTTACTTATACCTGCATTAAGCTATTGGTCTTGTGTTTTTAAGTTAATTTTGTTTTCTTTACATATATGTGAATGTTCTTTCCAAAATTCTCTAGCTTAAAAAGCTCGAGTGATATTCTGAACCATGGATATTCTTTTCCTATTGAACTTTTACACAGTGATCTCACATAGGGTACGCTCATGTTTCACAGGTTGCTTTTAGGACAAAGGTATTTCACCCTAATATTAATAGTAATGGAAGCATTTGCCTTGATATCCTGAAAGAACAGTGGAGCCCTGCCTTGACCATATCCAAGGTACTTAACAGTTCGCAGTTCTTTCCCTTTTACTTTATATTTAGTTATGCATTCAAATTCCGTGATCGGGTTAACATCAAAATTGGTCCTTTATGTTTGGTGTAATCCAAATTCAGTCCCCAAGTTTGCTAAATTTGCAATTTTGATCCTCTAGTGTTCGATTTTAGTCATTTTTGTTCAAATTTAGTCCTTTTATCAAATTTAGTTCAATTTTTTGTCCAAATTTAGTCCTTTTATGTCAGAATTTTTCCAAATTTAGTACTTTATGGCATAATTTGTCCAATTTTGTTCCAAAATTATAGGAGTGAATTTGATAAAAGGACTATATTTGGACTAAAGGGACCAAAATATGACACTAAAGTATCAAAATTGCAAATTTAGCAAACTTGGGGACTGAATTTGGATTACACCAAACATAAAGGATCAATTTTGATATTTTCCCTTCCATGATCTCAGCCTAGTTTCTTAAGTTTTTTTTTTTTTTTTAATATAATCTTTTATGGACTGTACATGTTGTATAAAACTTTCATAAAATGTACAATTTCGCAAATTGAAAATACTAATTGGTGTATCTGGAAGTGTAATTTCATGATCAAGCACAATTTTACTTCTTTATGTCAGAATTTTTGACAAATTTAGTCCATTCTTGCCTGATGATTTATCTTGAAATTCTCTTTGCTTATCTTGCTATTTTTTCCATTCAAATATCTAGTTTCTTCACACCATGAATAATTACAGATCTAACATTTTATGGCCATTTTAAAATTAGGTCCTCCTGTCTATTTGCTCTTTGTTGACGGACCCAAACCCAGACGATCCGTTGGTGCCCGAAATTGCGCATATGTACAAGGCTGACCGTTCCAAATATGAGACCACAGCCCGTAGTTGGACGCAGAAGTATGCTATGGGGTGATGCTGTACGGGCTGCGTTCATGCTAGATAAAATGTTTTAACTATGGGATTTTGTCCATGTTGTTTGAAAATAAGTGTTTTGGCGTGGTACTTTGATTAGTCATTAACTCCCTGATTAAACATTGGAATGTACTTCTCAATTTGTGAATATAAATTTCGAAGATTGTATGGAAGGACATGTATGAGATGCTTGATCAATGCATATTTGGATTTAGTCAAAGAAACTCCATATTATTGTTTGTGTGTTATTTTCTGACAGGGCAATAATGAAATTTGAATACAAGAAGTGATGGTTCTTTCCCAGGTAACATCTACATTTATTGATAGATTATTACATGTATCAATACAGCTTAAAAGGTGATAAACAGCAAAGCTGCAGTTGATAATGCTGTCATAAATGCAGCTGTGTGTAACCTGAATCCATGAGAAGTGCTGTATTTGCTGACTCCAGTAAAACCTGCATGCTTCTTGGGGTTATCACTTTGCCATGATATGCTTGAATTTAATTTAAATGCTGCTATTATTAATTTGAAAGTGTAACCTTGAGGAGAATTACAGCCAGAGCTGATGGTGTCATTGAGATCTTTGAGAGTAGCTTTATTTTCAAATTTGTAGTCTTTCCTGACCTCGTACAGGCAGAGGAGCACGGCTCTCGTGTGTTCTGAGCAGCCGCCCTGTTCACAGAACTTGGGCCCGTCTTCGTGGGTTACGTTCAACCAACCCGAGTGGGTCAGCGAGTAATTGGTCTTGCCCTGACACACACTCGACAGCTGAAAGATGATGGAAGAATCTGTTTAGTTTAACAGAGTTTTGATTCAGGAGAAGAATTGGTTTTGAGGGCAGTGAAATACATTGCGTAGTTTTTATGAGAGAGATTTATAGAAAGACATTTGAATGCTGAGCAAAACCTGTTTAACACGAACGAAATTGATTGATATGAAATGATTAGGTAATGATTAGTTGTTAATCCAAATGCAATCTGAATGTATTTTTAGTTTAGTACTTGCAGCAGAATGACAGATATTAGTAAATCACTATCACCATATGAGCAAAATTATATAATTAAATTATTTATATATTTGATGTAGATAATTGGACTTTGCTAGTTTGATTAAGTTATAGAAACTATGCTATGCAATTTTGTACCGTAGTATAAATCGGATCTAGGTTTGTGCGTTTAAAGTTCAATTCAATCTTGCATTATTAGAACTTTTGTGTATAAGAATTAAGAGGTTATGCTCTTGATTTTAGAGTTCACTTGTAATATGTGTTGTGTACTTTATATTATTTTATTATTAAAACAGTCAACAATAAATTTTAATTTAAAAATAAACAATTACTTGCGAGACAATTTTTATTTATGGATAAAAAGAGTGTAAAAACACTAATTACTTGCATGATATTCGTCTCGTTTGATTAATTTAATAAACATTTAACGAGATTCATTTTTAAACTCATTATTTAAACGAACAGAGTTTTTACATTGTATATATCGTTTGTTAAAAGCTCGTGAACAAGCTTGTTTGTATAGCTCATTTGTTATATATAATTTATTATTATTTTTTATAATATAAATATAATATTAAAAATATTGAAAGCATTTATACCTATTGAGTTTCTTTGTTTTTATGAAATAATAATTTTTTTATTAATAGTTAATGAATATTTTGTTATTTTAGAATTGTGGTGGGTTTGTTTATTATGTTCACGAATGAAATTATACTGGTGTTCTGGAACAAAATTTTACGAACACATTATCAAACATGTTTACGAACAAAAGTTTCACGCGAACACATTAATAACTATGTTCACGAACATGTTTGCGAACAAATCGAGCTTTAACTAACAAGCTCGAGTTCGAGCTCAAACAAGGTTTTAAAATTTTAAACAAGCTCGAACTCGAACTCGTTTTCTACTTAACAAAACGGGACTCAATCTTCGTAAAGCTCGACTCGGCTCGTTTATAGCCCTAGATTTATAGAAAAAAAAAAACTTACGTTCATCAAGCAAAATTCAGTACTTCTCCATGATTCGGTTGGATTTAGATTCTGATTAGCTGTAGGGTAAGTTTGATCTGCATTAAATTATTGCAATTTTTTGTTAGAAATTACTAGAAAATATATTTATACATATATATGATTGCAATAAATTTACTAAAATCGGTTAAAATGTTTCAGAAACAAGATTGATGAATATCTCTTATAAATAATTTAGTTTCCCATAAAAATAATGGGATAATAAAGCATAAAGGAAAAAAAAAAAAAAAAAAGAAGAAAGATATTACTCTCTGCTGAGACACTGTGAAGGAATAATGAAATGACAACAAATAGGGCAAGGGAGATTGTAATCCTGCTGAGATTCTGCCATTCTTTTCCCATCTTCTTAGTCTTTCAACTCTGCTACAAGTGATTGTACCCTTGTGTTTTCTTTTTTGGATTTAGAGTTGTACCTTAAGAATTTGTAATAGATAAGTAGATATATAGGAGTTTATGTTTGAAATGAAGGATAATTCTCCATAAACTAGGCATTGCTGGAACATCTAATACAATTGGGATATGCTGAGAATACATAGTTGTTTGTGATGGAAACAAGAACTATGTGAGAGAGAGAGAGAGAGAAAGGGAGAGATTGTAAATGTGTTGTTGAGCATACATGCTGATTATATTAATTACAATTACTTATACTAACAACTTCATATTTTAATCTCAATTTCATTAATATAAAGAAAATTATAAATGAAAAGATACTTATAAGACTAAATTAAAATACATGACAAGGTCTCATGAGAACAGCGTTTATATGTTATATGAGAGTGTTTGTAAGACATTTTTTTATAAACAAAATATGATCAATGTTATTAGTTTTGCCTAAATAAATTAATCAATGTTATTATTATTTTATTTAATTTAAGTAACAATGTATTATCTTACAAAAATTGCAATTGTGATGTAATGATCAAATGGGCCGTAATATTTTTTGTATAAACTATGTCGAGCCCAATTATATTCAACGATACAGAGGACAGCTTCTGGGCCAAGAAGTCCGACCCAATATCCAATCAAAGAGTCGGGCCCAATCCACACATGGGATCCACACACGAATCCAGTTAACCGATTTTGTATTACGCTAAATTAAACGTGGATGCAACTCTTAATTTTTTTTATTTAATTAAGTATTAAATTTACTCTCATTAAAAAAGAAAATTATCATACTATTTATTCCAAATTCAACTCTTCCTCATCTACCATGAGAAGAGTATAATACGTGTAGAAATATTATGTGATTTTTTTTCAGTTAATGTGAACAATAATTAAAAAGATTATGTTTACTTTGAAAGGGCCACCGAATTACAATGCAATATAAGATGAGAAAATAATGAAAAACTCTCATGTGAGACGGGTTATTGATGAGACGGGTTTATCCATCACTAAAATATATTTATTCTATAGATAAAGTATGATTATTTGCGATTAAAGTATGTTAATAATAAATCAAATTATAACATACTAAAATCATACTTTAATGCATAATCAGCATACTCTAACAAACATACTTTAACAACCATTAAACATACTTTATTTAATAATAGACATAATCAGCATACTCTAACAAACATACTTTAACAACCATTAAACATACTTTATTTAATAATAGACATATTTTAACATGTCTTACAAATCGTCTCACGTAGGTAATGTCTCACAAGAGACTTTATCGAAAATAATAATGATAATTATACATTATTCAATTATTTTTTCTTAAAAAAAAGGTTTTAATGAGTTAGACTCTACTCGTTTAACATTCTACAAAGTGTAAACAGAAGTAGTCTAACACTTGATTGATGTTGGTTTATTTTAACTTGAATTTATCTTAGAAATTGTCTTTATTTTGAATTTGATGAGCTAAATTAAATAGATAAAAAAATTTACGACCTATTATTTTTATGTGTTATTAAATTAATTACATTTTTTTTTTATCTTGTTTTGAGAGCCTTTTGATTATTGATAACGATGAAGTCATGAATTTGTGGGTGAGATCTTGGATTAAGTGAATATGGTTTAAATGAGGATTGAATTTGTTGATGAATTTAGATTAGAGTTGTGAAAACAGATGCATAAATAGAATTAAAGTGATTTTCTATTAAACGTGCATAAATAGTGCAACACACCAAAATAAAAGATTTTGAAGGAAATAGAAGGATATTATATGGTTCGAGGAGAAATATTAATTTTTTAAGTGTATAAATATATAATATTTTATTTTAAAATGTATACATTTTAATTAATAAGAATATAATTTTTTAATTGAAAATGTTTACTGAAAGATGAATAATATAAATATTTGATTAAAAAAATTAATTCTTTTTTTCTAAAAAAATCAAATGTATAAATTTTTACACTAAAAGTATAACATTTAATATTAAAGAACACAACTTTATTAATATGCATAATTTTTGAAAAGCGTAAAATTTAGGGTCATGGTGTCCCTTAATCCTTTTTTTTTAATATCGGCATCCACCAGCGAGGACCCATTTCAAACTAGAAGGACTGGCCTTAAATTATTGATCGAATATTAGGAACTAACCCTATAATTTATAATTATTGATCGCACCAACTACTTTTGAACTTGAGATTTTAATTATGAAATTTTACAAAGTGACTCACATAATACAAAGTGTGCATTTTCTTTTTTGGTAAAGGGACCCACACAATTTAATTGTTTCTCTCTCCATGGCCCTACACATCACACTAATACATCTATCCACCCTACATTAAATTATTATTTCTCTCACCTCACTACATATTAAAATAGAGCTTTTATCAATTCAAGACCCAAATTATGGGTAAACTATTAATTAGAGGTCTGAATTATTTTTTCTATCAATCCAATGTTTGAAATATGTAAAAAAATCAATTCAAGACCTTAATTTGTCAAATATTATCACCTATTTTATCAATTTAGGGCCTAAGTTCAGGCTCTGAATTGATAGTTTTATATAATTCAGACCCCTAATCGATAGTATACATAATTCAAGCCCCGAATTAATAGATTACCTATTTTTCAAGCCCTGTAATGATAAAATTACATTAAAATATTATATCTCTTAATCTACGTGCAAAAAGCAAAACACATATCTTTCAACGAGACGGAGAAAGTGTTTAACTTCTATTCGAAAACTTATTCCAATCTAAGGAGAAATGAAAGCTAGCTATAGACATTTGGCTATGTATGGATTGATTTTTTTGGAAAAATAGAAACAATGAGATCTTTGAGGAGAGGGAATGGAGTGAAAGAAAATGATGAAAGAGATCAAATCTCATAATTTTGGTGTGTTTGAAAAAGAAAGGGGCTCAAAGACTTCTTTGAAAATTTTTACTCTCTCCATTCCATTCAAATGGATTCTTTTTTCTATTTTGGTCGTCTTACTCAAAGGGTCCTATTTTCTTTTTACACACATGAAATCCACACACCCCTCTAATACAATTAAAATATGGGGCTCACACTCCCACTAATACAACTCTCCACTATACATTAAATAATAATACTCCCTCCGTCCGCCCGAAAGGTCCACATTTTGTCATTTTGGGCGTCCGCACCAAAGGTCCACATTTCCCTTTTTAAAAACATGGGACCCACACACATCACTAATACAATAAATTTATGGGCCCCACTAATACAACTACCAACTACATCTTAAATAATAATATTCCTTAATCCATGTGCAAAAAACAAATGTCCACCTTTGTGGCGGACGGGGGGAGTACTCTTTAATTTACGTACAAAAAAGCAAAAGTCTCTCTTACGCCGTGACGGAGGAACTGTAATTTGTTGTCACTTATACTCATTCACATTGTGATTGTTGCACTTGTAAGTCTTATTGTACTTATAAATCTTATTATACTGTTGAAAATGGCAAGACTTGTGCCCAGTAATGAAATACATTCCTTTCTTATAAAAAAAAGTTATTAAACTTTATTTATTTAATTCGTTCGTATCCCACCTATCTCGAACTACTTTGGTTTTATCGATTATTAGCCGACTAATTGAGTATTAAACATTAAACATCATTTAATGACATTTTCGAATTATTTTACACAATTAACGTCATTGTTGAATAATATGTAATAACCCCTCAAAATAATAATTGTCGAATAGGGTGATTTATTCAGGCCATTTGAAGATATACGTGTCGTCGATATTGTAAAATAAAAACTTTTAAAATTATTTCCAAAGGTTCATCTTTATTTCTATTTTCTAATTATAGTCAAACGATGGTCTATTTTTTATTTGAAGCAAACACATATAAATTCGCAATTTTAAAGATCTATTTCATAATTTTGGACAAATATTTATAGATAAGATATTTTATTTTTTTAAAAGTATTTTTAATTAACAAGTCCCTGATGGGCAACTAGAGGAATTTCATTTTTCTAGCAGACGGCTCAACTAATTAATAATAGCTATCACATTAAATGCATTAATTTAAGTTTGAAATTTTATTTAAAAAATAAATCTTAATATTATTATATTAATAGCTAGACTAAAATACATTTAATGGTTGTTGAAATGTAAAATTTATGTATTAATGAATGAATAATTTAATGGCATCCATACAGCATTTATAGGGTTCAAGTCATGGCATTTAAGTTATATATAAATATAAATTAATTAATTAATTTTTATAAATGTCAACAATCCTTCATCAATCAATTTATTTAAATTTATAGATTAAAAATTAATTATGATTTTAGTTTATTCATGCAAGAAAAATTAGCTCGTCGATTGTTTGAAATTGAGAATTGCCAAAAAGAAAGGCCAAAATATAAACAGTCAACCCTGAAAACTAAGCATGCAGTTGACCTTTAATAGTGAATTTATACATACATACATTATATTTCTATTTTCGAAATTCATTTGCTCAATTTTTAATAATTGAATACTGTGATATGTGTAGATCATGAGACTTGTTCCATTCCTTAATAAAACTGCAAAATTGATTTTATTGGTTGTCAATTAATCATCTATGAGGTTGAAAAAATCAATCAAAATAATTTCTTAATTGACTATTACTCCTTAATTTGATTCTAATACAATAATAACTTAACATGCATCCCAATCCCGAAAATTAGGAATCGGAAATGAATCGATCCTAGGACGGTGTTGATTCGATTTTGAAATCGCCGCTTTCTAATTTATTTTCTTTCTTTCTTTTTAATTTCGAGCCATAAATGTTTAAAAAAATATATAGAGGAATCGTCGGTTCAAGCTAGAATCGAACCAAAATATATACGATTTTGATTCCATTTTTAGTCTGTTCACAAATCACCGGTTCCAATTAGTCTGTTCACAAATCACCGGTTCCAATTAAAATATGTCAGTCCACTTATACTATACATATAATAATTTTGAAGTCTAACTGTGATTCACATTTGCAATCGTTAGTTTTGAACCATTAAATTTCAAGATAATTAATTCTAAAACTTAAATTTAAATTTATTTTATAAAACTATATGTATAATTAATTAAAAACTAAATTTAAATCAATGAAATTAGTCCTAGTAAGTAAATTGACTGACTTTATAAAGGAGCTAACATTGAATTTCCATATAATTTATTTGTATTATACACAAATAATATTTGTTTCAAATCGTATTCATTTTGGTTGTGTCTCAGTTTTTTGTGAGATAAATAAAAAATTATAATATAAAAATAATATTTAATTAATGAAAAATTATAATGATACTATAAATTATTTTATGAACAAATTAGAGTATAAATAAAAATAATAATATTTTTTTTAAAATAATTGATAACACCTCTTATAAAAAGTGATAATAATTAATTAAAAAAAGTATAAAATGATCTCAACTAAGACAATCTAATTTTTAATTAGTCATCACTTAATAATATTGTACTCCATATTTTATTTATATTACAAATTATTTATTAAATGATGTAATTCACTTTATTTATCAATCATGTAGTCTCATGACACAAATTTGATGAGACGGTTCAACACAATTTTTTTCCATTACACTTTGTGCTTTATTTTACACAAAATATATATATATATATATATATATATATATATATATATATATATATATATATATATATATATATATATATATATATATATATATATATATATATATATATATATATATATATATATATATATATATATATATATATATATATATTATTTGTTTTGCCCGTATTTGAAGTCATGACACGATGAACCACGATTTCAACATTTCTCGTGTGGATGTTTCTATATGTCCAAAGATATTGACCTTCATATTTGCATTGCTCATTAGGACCCTCGTTTATCATGACACAATAAAATTAAATTTTATATAACAATTGCGTGAAACTGTTACATATAAGTCATTTTTATATAAATTTTAAAAAAATATTTATTATTTTTTATAAAAGTATGTTCGTTTCACGTTTTTTTAATTGATTAAAGAAGAAAGTGTGAATCATTTAGAAAATGTGAAGTATTCTCAAGAACGAGGTGAATATTATTTTTTATTAAAATATTATTATTATTTTTTATCTATATTACAATTTGTTTATGAAACAATTCACTATACAATTATATTTTTTTTATTAATTCAACTACTATCACCTTTTATTAAAATATAATCAATTTTTTTTCTGTTTTATAAAAGTCTCTAAAATAATGATCCCACATAACTACGGTTTCCCAATTAAATTATATTGAGGATTTCTTGGTGTTGAATCCTAATCTGTTGTTATAATTTTTTTTTAAATCGAATTTCATAATAAGACTTTACTATTTTTATAATTTTATTTTATAGGTACACAAAGCAACATAAAATTATAATAAAATTAAGGGTTATTATGTGGTGCACATATGACACCAGTGCACCTGAGAATTTATAGAGTAAATGAGATAGTTAGTGGGTAGTTATTGTTTTTAATTTTAATTAATTTATTTTATTTAATGGTTAGAATTAAATATATTTATGATCTAATGGATTAGATTATCTAGGTGCATCGATGTACTGGTGCATTGAAGTTGGACTCTAAAATTAACTATTTTTAGTCAATGAAATGTTTTATTAGTAGTTAAAATTATTCGACTTTAAGTTTCAATTGCCATAATTTTTTTTTTTGTTGTAAGTATTTATTTTTCAAGTAGTTAAATCTAGTCAAATTGTTCAATACAGTAATAATTAATTAAACTAGGAGACTAATAACATAGCTAATCATGATTTCAACTTTGGGAAACTTATTTATGCACTTGCTATTTTAATTGGTATTGTAAATAAGATCGGATTAGAATAAGTAAGTATAAATCAGTATATTATTATTATTATTATTATTATTATTATTTTATAAAATATTGAAAAATGAAACCCTAGAAACCTGAATCCTGCATGTCATTAGCTTAGTAAATTAAAGACTAACTTTAGTCTCAATTATGTGCATCAATCGTTTGCCATCCATCAATAAACACTTTTAATAATCTTCATTATTTATAATCTCATGCTCAATATAATCGTGCAGTGATACAGTCATAATTTTAAAATGACATTCTTGCCAGTTTCAATTCACAATATTTTTTTTTATTTTAGTAATTTTTTTATTTTTAGCAAAACTCCTATTTGAAATGAGAATTTTAATCAGTAATTGAGAGGCAGAGTAAAACTTTGATTTGGAAACTTTTGATTATCCTTATTAAAATGGGATTATGTATTTCCACATATTACGTACTAATCTATTTACAAACTTTCCATCACTGTTAAATCAATATGCAGATTGAACCTTCATTCTTCTCCGAAGACGATGATAATGATAATAATAATAATAATAATAATAAGTCTCTTGTAAATAGTATATACTTACTCAATTAAATGCAAAAAGTATGTATGTAAAAAGAATTCAAATAACTACAAAAATGCAGAATATTTGGAAAAGTGCTCAAATTACTATGCCTTAAAGACGGATATTTCAAATTGTTGGAGCCTCCTATAATCCTGCTTTATTATTATTTATAATAATTATGCTGCTTCTCCAATCTTTTCAATTTCTACTTTTTGACAAAATGTATATTGTGGCCTTATTTAATTTCACCAGCAAATGAAATATAACCATCTTGAGAAGGATACATGTGATACGAGTGTAAGATAGGTCGATAATTTATCAAAATATGCATAGATAAAATATACTATTCCTTCCATCTCAGAAAAGTCTGCACTCCCTTCCCGACACAGAGATTAAGAAAGTGATACTAACTTTTAGGGGTATTATGATATTTTTTTGGTAGTAAATAAATGATAAAGTATGTTATGATTTTTTTGTAAATAAAGTGTATGAGAAAGGAAGATTGTGTTTGATTTTTTGTTTTTTTATGAATATGCAAACTTTCGTGGGACAACAAAAAATGAAAAGTGTGTCATTTGAAATGAGACGAGAGAGTATATTTATTAATACTTAAAACTATTTTTTTAGTGAATATATTATTAATCTAAAATCATACTATTTAAATATGTCATTTATTAATTTTAGAAAAACATTTTAACAAGCATACTCTACTTATAATTGTTATTATACTTTAACACATACACACGATATCACATAAATATCGTTTCAGGGAAACTTCGTAGTGAAATATTATGTGTTATTTTTAATTTATTATTGCATTAAACACATCTTGATCTACATATATTATTATCATTATTATAAAATAAATGAATGAATAAAATGATTAGAAAAATCTTTGACCTGTTGCATCCTTCCCATGTGAACTGAGTTTCGGACATGGTGTTGTTTGTTGCCCTTCCCCTCTTATCCCACCGTCTCTCTCTCCCCACAATCCTTCCCCCCACCCACCCTCCCCCATCTCTCTCTCTCTCTACACCATCATAGATTTACACACAGTACTGTCCACCTAAAGGCAAAAACTAAAAAACAAGGAATCTCAATATACATACATATTTTCTGTCTCTCTCTCTTCCCGGAGTTCATCATTTTGTTCTTTTTATAGGCTTTGTCTCTCTCTGGATTTTATATCCTTCCTCTGATTGTCAAGAGATAGTCAAAAGGTGATGCATCTTATCTCTCTTTTCTTTTTCCCACTCTCTTCAAATCTGACCATTTCCCCTGCTCTTTGGTGGGAGATTTTGTGGTTTGAATTAAAGATGCCATCTTCTTGATAATAAAAATCTCATCTTTTATTTATTTTAAATCCCCACAGGCTCTTTTTTTCGTCTGATAATCTCCCACCCCTCATTTTCTCCTGATGATCTAAGGTATGTACTGAGGACCACCCCCCCCCACCCCTCCCTCCAGTGTGTGAAAAAATCTTGAAAAAACTGAAGCTTTTAGAGTTTTCTGGATCAACTACTCTACCCCCATCTTTTGAAATAATTTGTTCTTGAATTAATTGCTGATTTATCAATTTTCTACTTATTTATGTGTGTGTAAATGGGGTTTAGGTTGGATAAACAATTGTTTTTCACCTTCCTCCTCCATTAATATCCCCACATGTTTGCTTTGAGGTTTTGTCTATTAATTTTCTGGTTGTCGGTGGTCATCTTTTTCAGTGAATTGAAACTAATAATTTATTCTCTTCTGTGGAACTTTTCATTTAATAAAGTGACAAAAAAGACCCATTTTTTAAAATTGAAATCTTGGAAAGATTGTGGTTCTCCTGTATGTTCTTCATGATAAATCGATTTTCTCAGTTAATTATGGTTCTTGATTATTAGAATTCCTTTTGATCTTGGAAAGTCATTTAATTTAATATTATAATAGAATGAGTCAACATTATGATGTGAAGAACTCCACCGCGTGGGTGTATAGCTGGTTTGTGTTAAGAGTACAGGTGTGCTAATGTTGTAAGCTTTAAATAATCTAAGTATTGTATATATGATAATAATTAATAAATATTATATACATGTGTGTGTTGTGTGTGAATGTGAAACCATTGATTGTAATCTTGTCAACTCTCATTCATTTGTCAACTAAATTGGTTGATCTTGGTAGTGTGCATCTGTGGTGTATGATGGTTTTTATTTATATTTTTGGTGTTATAACAATGAAGAACAATTATTGCAAATTGTTAAGCCTATCTACCTCACCTCTTTGCTCTTTGCTGATAGATGAGTGCTTTCACTGATGTATTTTATTAGGTTTAAGTAATACACGCTATTTGTAGGATGTATTGCCTTAAAGTGTAATCTGTGCTAATATCGATCCACTCTACGTTGTAGCTTCTCGCTTCTTCCGACGTTTTGATAAACAATCGAGGTTGCAATAATGTCATCCACCATGGTAAGACACGGTTCTCACTCATGGATCTAAATGTGGCATCTTTATTAAAGAGTTATTTTAAAGTTATAGTTTCGAGCAATAAGCCGTGTGATCTAATGAAAACTAGATTAAAGAAACTATCGTGCAAAGAAATTAGAAATTTTGTCACTGCATTTTAGAGGAGTATGAGGCAGTTGTTGATACTTCATTTCAGGCAAAGACCAACAGAATGAAGAGGATGGAGTCGAAGAAGTCACACTCTTGGTGGTGGGATAGTCACATTAGTCCCAAGAATTCCAAGTGGTTGCAAGAAAATCTTGAAGGTAATTTGTTTGCCTAGTCATATCTGAATTGTCAAAATAGGAGTCTTGCTTTGATTTTGTTGAAATGAACAATAATAGTTGCATCTCCGGTCGTTGTAGATGAGTATTTGGTTCGTTTTCTAGTCTGTATTTATGCCCATCATAATAGATTCAAAATTTCCATCACTTTGCTTGTAGATATTAGCTGAAAAGCTGCATATAGAATTCTCTCCACATCATGACATCCTTAATTCAAGTGGTGAAACTGTAGAGTTGTTGGATGCTCTGAATCTATTTTTGGAAACTTGTATTTCATGTTTATTGTGGTAATTGAGTATGTCCAGCATAGAAATGATGAGAATTTTTTTTTATCAGAAATGGATCAGCTTCTCAAGAGGATGTTGAAACTAATAGAAGAAGATGCCGATTCCTTTGCCAAAAAAGCTGAATTGTATTTCAAGAAGAGACCTGAGTTGATCACTCTCGTTGAGGAGTTCTACAGAATGTACCGTTCATTGGCTGAGCGGTATGATCACGTGACAGGAGAGCTCAAAAAGAGCATCCCCTCGGATCTGCAGTCTCAGGGGTCCGGGATATCTGACGTGGGATCTGAGCCGCCTTCCACTGTGGCGTCACCTGATCCAAGGCCTGCTCGTACCAAGTCTGGTCCTCGTGCTGCTGGATTTGAAGTTTTTCTTGGGAGTGGTGGGAGTGGCTCGGATTTGAATAGTAAGGAAGGAGATGAATCTTCTACTCTCGACTCTGAATCCGACTCAGACGATTCCTCTGTTAATAATTACCCAAGCACACAGAGCAATGGCGATGAACAAGGATTTCGGAGGAGGATTTTGGAACTTGAAACTGAGCTTCAGGAGTTGAAAGAGAAGCTCCGTGTACAACAGACAGTAGTTGTCGAAGATTTTAAGAAAGTCGAATGTGACCATTCTGAGTTTTCGGTCAAAATGGCAGCGTATGAAGAAGAATTGAGAGTTGCAAAAGAAAACATGGAGACGTCAAACGAAGAAATATCACGTTTGAGGATTGAGCTTGAGAAGTACAAGTCTTTGGGAGATTCTAATGCTGTGCCCACTGAAGGAGATGTGGAGCAGAAAGATGTCGAAATCTTGGAATCGAGTAGCTTACCCGAGCTAGTCCAGGTCAGAGAGGTTCAAGAAGGTGACAGTGGTTCTGAAGCTGATGGGGGCTTGGCTCACACAATTCAGACACTTCAACTAGAGCTTCGAAGCACACAAGAGAAGCTTCGTTTGTCAGAAGAGGAAGTAGCTCGATTAGGGCAGGAAGTTACGAGCAAGGGCTCCTCGATTCAAGATTTACAGGATGAGCTCAAATCAGCTCAGAAGGAGGTTTCTGTTTGGAAAAACAAGTTAGAGCGAGAGAAACGAGAGGTTTCAAAGCTTCTTGATCGCATTGTGAGGTACAAAATCAATCTTGCAGACCGTGAACAAGAAATTAGGGGATTGAAGGAAGCAATAGCAAATGCCAACAAGAGCTTAGCCGAAGAAAACGAGCAACTTCAAGCAGAAATGACACGAATGACGAAAGAACGAGCTTTTATGGAGGATAACCTAAAAGAATACGACTTACGTTGCCAGTCCTTAGAAGAGGAAGTAAGACGAGTAAAAGCTGCGAAAGCTGAAATGGAGGAAGTATTTGTAGTTGAAATTGAGCAGTTGAAAGCTGATGTTGCTGAGAGAGACGACCGCGTGGAAGAACTAAACAGAGAACTCGACGAACTAAGGGCTGTGAAAGACGATCTGAAGGCTAAAATCACTGCACTTATTGTCGAAATGCGATCTAAAGACGACCACATCGCTCAGACGAGCCAGCATTTACATCAGCTACACATGCAGCATGTTGAGCTGATTACAAGAGCTGAGGAAGCATGTAAATCAGCCGAGGAACTACGTTCTAAAGTTAAGGAGCTCGAAAAGGAAGTGGAGACAAAGCAAGAAACGATCCTTGAAGGAGCAGAGGAGAAACGAGAGGCGATAAGGCAACTCTGCGTGTCGATTGAACACTACCGCAGCGGTTATCATCAGCTTCGAAAGGCGGTCGTTGCGCACAAACGACCGGCTATAATGGTATGATCGGAGCAGCACGAGTAAGTTCCATGCGGCCTATGTTTTCGAATACAGTTCTTTTCCTTTCGATTTCTTCCCTGCTTGTTGTATAATGTGGAGGTGTGGATAAATATGTAATCATGGTTTATTGTTATGTTTGAAGACGTTTGCTTCATATCGACTCTGTTCATTATTATTCCGAGTTTTGAAGAGATTAATAAACCATGATTTCGATTACTTCCTAGGATTCTGCTTGTCTGAATTATAACAGGATATACATTATACATTGACAAGAAAAATTATAAACTTTACAGGTATCGTAAATTATTCCCTACCTTGGAGAATTTTTTTTTAAATATTATTGCAAAATCTACTAAATAGCAGTATTGTCTAAAATATTGGACTAAATCCTCAAGAATACTAAGCTAAGTGATGCAAAATGTTTTAGGTAAAGGAAAAAAGAAATATTTTGATGATTTTGAGTAGCAGGCGGTTTAGCCGATCAAATATAAATAATATTATGATAGATTTTATTTTTCTCACATCATCCGTAAAATGAAGTCATTTTTCTGTAATACACTAAAATACATTATATATTTATTTTTTTTCTTAATATGTGCGAAAATTTTACTCCATAATTAAAGGAACTATAAATTGGAGTGGGTAAATTATTGAATTATCTTATCAAAAAATTTTATGAAATTATTTTTCCCCTTAAAATTCAACGAAGGGGGAGGCTTATGTGAAATGGATCCTCTTTCTACCCATTTAACATAATTACTTTTGGAACGTTATGATGGAATAAAGAGATGAGTATTTTTTTTTAAAACAATTTTAGCTAAAAATTTTACTTCTTAGAAATTGTGTTAGAATGAAATAAAAAAGTTTCACCCACTGCATGACAAGTCAAGTGAAAGTGTTACACTTAAAATTATTTTTATTATTCTGATTTACATCTATTTCATAGTTGCATTAATTGAGTAAAGCCATGTGAAAATAGGTCTGCGAAATCACACAGCTAAGGCGCAGCCTGTAATGAAATTTTGTCAACCATACCAGGCAGCACCCTACCCCCCCCCCCCCCCCCCCCCAAAATACATGGATATAGATACAAAGGTCTGTAAGTAATTAGCAGGCTTCCATTTCACATTCCCATTAGTACTTGTCTCATGCAATACACTCTCGATAAATAATTCTTTGAGAAATCACTTTTTTCGAATTAGTGTTGGAAAACTCAAAATTTTTATTTAAAATAATAAAAAGAAAAACTAAATATGCTGATATTCAAGTAGCAAAAGACGTATTTATACTTTATAGTATAGTAAAATAATAATTTTATTAAATAAAATCAAATAAATATGAGCAACACTAGTAAGACCGGCTTACAAAAGAAAATATTAAATTTAGCACTATAATTTGGGGGTTTTTTTTATAAATTTTCACTTTTTAGTTTTGATTCTTTTGAAATTTTTTATACAATATTATAGGGCTTTGCATGTCCTGTAATTTTTTTAATTTTTTTTCAAAAGGAGGACTCAAACTGAAAATGTGAAAAAATTTCGGATTAAAATCGAAAAAATTTAATAACAAAAATAATTAAAAGAAAAATTTATAGGACTTTAATAAAAACGGGACATAAAGTGATTATCTTCGTGATATTATTTTTACCATTTTTAAATGGTTATATTTTTTTTCAAAACTATTGTTACTTTTTATTTATTATGATTTTTATTTATATTATGAATTGTTTAAATAATTAATTGCACAACTATCAATTTTTATTAAATCAAGTATAACTTTTTATTAATTTTATCACTTTTATCCGTCTCATAATTATCTACCCGTGCACCGAATATTACTTTTTATTAATGTTATCATTCCTTATCCGTCTCATAAAAGTATTCTCGTAAACAAGTATCACACTTCTTATCCGTCTCACAAAAGTATCGATCCTTGTAAAACAACGAGTATCACTTTTTTTATTAATATTATCACTTATTACCCGTTTCACCAATTTCATAAAAATCTTTTTTTTTAAAAAAAAAAAGTCTCAAGAACAATAAAATAAAAATAGCAGCCTCTCTTCAATGACTGACCTGGATCTGGAAAATAAAAGTTATTAAAATGGTGTAATGTCAACAAGTTGTAAGAAATATTCAAATTTATTTATTTCATTATTAATTCAATTTAGCTTAATTTTTCCACCCAGTTGATTAATCTATCTTACCATTCGCTCATCATGAAACGATGTCGGATCGATACAAAAAAAGTGGAAACCCATTAATTGGACGTGGCCTACTAGGTGACGCCATTTTATATATTCATATAAGATTGAATTTTATTATTATCTTTTAAATTAATCTATGCAGAATGCAGTTTGAATATATTTAATTGACCAAAAAAAGTCAACATCTTGAATCTTTCACCAATTCTCATTTGCGAGAGTAAAACAACACTTTCTTATTCTCACACATCTACATATACATCATTCAAGTTTACTTTTCCAAATTTTTTTTATTATTCTTTCTAAAAATAATTTTTTTAATAAATAAAGTATATAGCACCGTATATATTTAAAAATATAAAAGTTTTATTAGATTTTTTTTGGTATGCACAATTTTATAGAATAAACAAATAATAATTTAATTGTGAATGATTCTACCAGATAAAAGTCATATAATTAGATTTTTTTTTTGGGTATGCACAATTTTATAGAATAAACAAATAAGTTAATTGTGAATGATTCTACCAGATAAAAGTCGTATAATCAATATACATGACTATCAACTTATGTGAGACTATCACAATAAGAATATTTTACTATTTTTGGTTGTGTATGACATTTTATTAACTATGATATTCATTTTTTTCATACTGTAAATATTTTATTAAATAATTTAATTAAACGATTATTATTGGGATTTAAAAAAAATTATTATCGAGTACTAAACTTATTTGATTACATGATTCCACCTAAGTTTTTCATGGCTGGCACGTTAAGTGCACAGATTAATTAAGTATAACCATTTTATTAATTAACGAGGATCTTGCAGCATTCTGATCATTAATTAATTAGCCACGAAATAAGCACTAATTATGATAATGTTTTACTTCAAAAGGGAAGAAAACTGGGTATCATGCACTATCAAAATTAAGGGTTATTATATGGTGACCTGGGTAAAAGTATGGGTAGTGGCTGGTTATTCTATTTTTATTTTTAATTATTTAAATTAATTAATGTAGAGATTCAATTATAGTTTAATTTAACGGATGAGATCGACCAAGTGCACCAGTGTCATATGTCCACTGCAGTCAAACTCCAAAATTAATTAATAACACATATTACACAAGATTTTTCCAAATAGAAATATAATTAATGAGACGAAGAAAAAGTTCTTCATTTCACAAATTAAGTAAACAAGTAATTAAATTATAGGCATCATACATTATTTTAATTTGTAATTATACACTACCCTTCTTATACTACGAAGTTTTTGTTTGCATAAAATTTCTTCGTTAGTATTAAAATTTAAACCATGTGAGGTTATTGGCGCGCAGATTAGTACTCCACAAAGTTGTCCACATGTAACAATGTGAGAAAATAATAATCCCTACCCAAAATCTCATATGAATATTAGTTATTTAAAATAATTAAAGATAAAAATTATCGTTATTTATAATAATGCAAATAATGACGGAGGGGGAGCATCAATATTTGTATGACACCATTTTATATTAATATCTTGATTAATTATTATTCCATATTTTATTAAAAATGTTATCATTTTTAAATAAATCATAAATTATTCATAAAATAGTTTATTTTACTATTATCATATAATTTCATTAATTATTTATCATTTTTTATTGAATTGTTATAACTTATAATTTTTTATTCGTGTCACATATCTCCTCTCATAAGATGGTGTCGCATTTGTCTTCCTGCATTTTTATTTATTTATGTAAATAAGAATTTTGTGTTAATTTGCACTCAGTATAGTTCCAAGAGGTTCTAGAGATGAATTTTATTAATAATTTTGTATTAATGTTAAAACAAGGAGTATTAAAAATAAAATGGTTAATATATCTAATTTTATTAATTAAAAAATAAGAATAGCATTAGTAGTTTTAATTTAAATCATCATTCCTGGGTTGTTTGACACGTGCATTGTAGAGTTAGTTTGAGGGGCTTCGCTACGCAATTAGGAAATCTTGTAAGTACAATCTATCTTACTATTAATTTGCCTAATTTCTTTCCTGCTCCGGACACTTATTTTTTATTTAAAAAAAAAACTTTATTCGAAATTATTAAAATTAGTCCTATAATTTTTAAAACTACTTCAATTTAATTTCGTCGGAAATTATGTTCAAATAAAATTTGAACTATAAATAGATTTTTTTTTAAAAAAAAAAAGCCTTTTTAGAAACCATTTCATAAATGCTATTGATTTTAGACAAACTCTCTTGTGAGACATTATATATAAGAGATGGTTTGTAAGACGTGTTAAAGTATGCTAATTATATAGATAAAGTTTGCTTAATAGTTGTAAAAATATGTTTTCTAAAGTATGATAAATGATGAATTAAAGTATGATTTTATAGTATTATAATATGATTTATTATTGAAATATTTTAACTATAATAACTATACTTTACTTATATAATAAGCATACTTTAGTAATTGGTCGACCCGTCTCACAAAAAATCCGTCTCACAAGAGAGTAGCTCTTGATTCTATTCTAATATTTATTCTTTATTTTTTTTATATATATTTCATTATTTTTGCATTATTATAAGTTTTGAAGCTCATAAATAGACCTAAAATATAATTTCTTTTCGTTTTCAAGCTCATAAATAGACCTTAAATATAATTTCTTTTCATTAGAAGCTATACCAAGACATCCCTATTACTACAATTTAGAGGTGATTCTAGATTTCGTATTCAACTCTAAGTTCCATTACTTGTGATTTAAAATTTGCTAATTCAATTTTAGAAAATACTGTTGCCCGACCTATTCTATCGTTTGGATAATAAATTTATTTTAAAAATTTTTTTATTTGATTTGTAGACCGACTAATTTAGAAAAGTTTAGGAGGACCCATCATCCATTAACGGAGGATTGCCATTTCAAGCTAGATCTCCCAAGGGATGAGGACCTATTTCAAGATAGAGCACTCAACTAATCCTGAAAATGCCAAAGGCCCATAACCCATCATCCACTAACGAGAACTCCTATTTCAAGTTAAAGCATCCAACTAATCTGAGAGCGCTATAACCCACGATCAATTAGCAGGGACTCATACACGACTAACCCTGAGAGGTCAGAATTCACTGTCCACTAGCAAAGACCCAAATTTATGCTAGAGTTTTGTGCTAGTGGACCCCATTTCAAAGCAAAGCGCCCGACTAATTTGGGAGAGGCCGGAACCTACTGTTCATGACCCCTATTTCAAGCTAGAATGCCCAACTACTATAAGGAGGTTAGAACCTACCTTCCACTGGAGGGAACCCCATGTTCAACTAAATCGAGGGAAGCCAGAACCCACTGTCTATTAGAGAGGACCCTCATTTCAAGTCAAAACTTTGCGATAATGGACCCTATTTCAAGTCAGAGCGCCCGACTAATTCAGGAAGGCCAGAATCCACAGTCTACTAGCGATGACCCTCATTTCAAGCCAGAACTTTGCTTTAGTGGGCATCCATTTTAAGCCAGAGTGTTTGAATAATTCGGGAGAGACTAGAACTGTTTACTAGTGGGGATCCAAATTTCAAACCAAAACTTTACGCTCAGTATGGACTGACTCAACAATTATTGATCGCATCCGTAAGTTTAATTGACACAAAAGTTATTATTATTATTATAATAATTATTATTATATTGTTTTTTTTTTTTAAGAATTATAATCAAACAGCTGGATTTGGAAAAAAATAATAAGAATCATAATCAAACAGCTAAATTTGAAAAAGAAAAAGACGAAAATTTGTGGACCATTAAAATTAGGCATTAATAATTGTCATTTCGTCTGTACGTGTACATTTAGATGTCCTATATGTAACAGAGTAAATCAGAAGCTTATAACTATGTTATATCACACAAACTTCTTGCACATTCTTCTAATATAGTATTTTATATACGGGAGTATTTAAGAGTTAGTCTCCTATGTGGACTGCATTTACGGTATAAATCTTGTGAACCTTTAATTTAAACTTAAACAATACATGGAACATAATAGAATTAAAAGAGACTATAAAATTTACACCGTTAATCCAATTCACACAAATATTTGTCAATATTTAATGTTTATTTTCAAAATTTAGTGATAATTCTAATACCAGTACAATTGTTATTTTTTTTTGAAACATTATTTATTAGACCATGGTACTTCATAACATAGTCTACCCTTATTCACGATTATAATTTTCTTTTAAATCTATAAAAATAAAAAAATAAAAAATATTTCAAGCTCATTAGATTTTGTACAAATAATTAATTCCAAAATATAACAATGACTTGAAGTGTACTATTAATTACTCCATTGTCTTTTTATTTTTTAAAATAAAATAACAATACTACAATATCTTATCATATACAAATTTATAATTTATCATGAGAAGTAAACGGAATGCAATTTTTATGTTGTTTTGTTTTTATTTGCGTGTTTTTGCAACATTTTAATGCGACACCTTCCTCTCAAAAATAATTGTTTTAAAATTTGAAAAATTGAAAAAAAAATTCTTTCCAATTCTGATAATGTTTCACTTTCAAACATGTGAAGAATATTCTGATTTTTATTTTATTTTTAATTGAAGATATTGTGGCAAGCAATTGATACGTGTTTTTTAGTGATAAAACAGCTTTTTCTATTATTAATTAGTTATCGAAGAGTTCTAACAAAACAAGATCAAAAACCTACTAGTAGATTTTAAAATTAATAAATCTATATTTAATATTGGCAAAAAAAATATCTTAAAATAAATTCAGCACAAAACTAAACTCAAACATGTGGAGTATATAAAAGCAATTTATTAATAGAAGTGACGATTTTCATAACATCATGCTCCATCATTTTTATAAAATGCTTCTTCTTTTTTTCTTCACAAAACCTTTTACATTATGGAGTATAAAAAAGAAGAGTTACTTTTATTTTAGACGTTCTTAAAGTATAGAGTATTTATTATATAAGAAAAATAATACTCCCTCCGTCCCACAATAACCTTCACACTTTTTACATTTGGACGTCTCACAATACACTACACACCCCAATTTTGGCAAAAAATTATTACAAATATATCCTCCACTTACCCATGAATTACAAAATTACCATTTACATTAACATCATTAATTTAACATTAATTACTGATTTGGGCCATATTAACAAAACAATTAACAGGACTAATCTTTATTATTTAGGCCATTACCACGTTTCATTTCATATCTCTCCATTTCACTCTTCTCTCTCATAGTTCTCACTGTGACGAAACCCTAGTCACCTTATCCCGCCGCTTTAGGATTCGATCCAAACATCTGCGGCGTGAACAACAACTCTAGCCCCTTCTCCTGCTTCTATTTGCTCTTGATCTAACAGTTTTTTGTAACCGCGATGTTTGATTCGAACCCTAATCATTCTTCATCCGATTCACCTTATCTTCAACCCGATAATGTCGCAGATGTTGAAATGGTAGATCTATGGTGCGGATTGGAGTATTTATGGAGCGAGATGGTGGCTGGGGTTGACTCCATGCCGTCGGTCGTCGATGGAGTTGAGATCGTAATAGATCTCGCCGGAACTATGGTTCTCGACTCCTTACAGACTGATTCAGTTGTCTATATCCCTTCTTTCGCCGGGACAGTTTGCGATCTGGTGATTTTCGACTCTCTATTTCTCGATTTCGAGGAAGTTGCTTATGTGGTTGAGGATTCCGACGTTGAGGACGAGTCGCCGAACACTTTGCCTCGTCAGTCTTTGTTCCGGAGATTACCTCGCAGCCGCTGCGATTCCGACCACCAAACAGTGGTCCTGGAGTCCAACGTTGGGGCTGCAAATGTTGGGAAAAACTTGCCCCAAAATGATGAATCTGTTAGATATCAATAGTTCATCTACGAGATGGTCTGTATGTTTCTTTCAGCTTATCGGTAAATCTCTATCTTCTCTCATTTTTTAAATTCTGTAGCTTGGAATGCACTGTGAGGCTTGGTACGTGCTTTATGTGCTCTATTTGGCCCTGTTTGGCATTGAATTGTTTATATGTGTGAAACATGTGATTAATTAGCCCTGTGAGGAATCTATTTTGGCCCTGTGAAGCATTTGATGGGTGATACTGCTCTATTTGCTTCCTTCTTGAGCCTTTGAGGCATTTGTTGGTTAATGATGGGAATATTTGGACAGTACTAGGTCCTGTGAGGCACTGAATTATTTAAACTTGAATGCAACATAGTGTTTAATTGTACCTTTGAGGCATCTATGTGGTCATGTGATGCATTTTGGTGGCTGTTGATGGTTGATTTGCTCCTTATTTGGCCCAGTGAGGCATTTGGTGGCTAATAATACTTGTTTATAAGTACTGTATTGATGATGTCAGACTAAATTTGAGATTAAATGTAGGTTTTAAATTAGCCCAATGATGAATCTATTCTGAGGGCTAAGGTTTCAATGTTGTGGTGATCATGCAATATGAACCAGCCACATTGACTAAGTATATTGAGTCACCAATAGGTATATAAAAACCTATTTAGGCGACCATGACCCAACGACGATGATATTCCGAGGGTTAAGTACCTCTCTTGATAAAATAAGCTTAGATAAACTTATTATTGTCCTTAAAATTAGGTGTTCAGTGTCACCATTAGGTTTCATACCTATTTTGGAGACGTTTGATATTCTTTAATATCCTAGCAGTCACCAATAGGTATAAGAAACCTTTTAGGAGACCATGCTTGGTGATGAAAATCCTTCTGAGAGCATTGTAAACAAAAATACCATACCATGATGTTTGTTTACAACTTAAACAACAAAAAGACAGTGAATAGTCCTATTGTTTATGCTGTAAACAACAAAAAGGCCATATCATTAATATAGATTGATTGTTTACAGCTTAAACAACACATAAACATCAAAATGACATTGTTTAGTCATGTGTTTATGTTGTAAACAACAAAAAAGAGTCGGTTTCAGACCATAAACAACAAAAAATATCATCCATAGTTGATGATCAAATACTAAAATATTGCACAAGTTCTGCAATGTCATAAACCTGTTTGTAGTTGGACTCCTCCCCTAGAAGCTTCAATATTCAGCCCATTACCAATTCTGCATCAATCTCAAGATTGATTGGCAAAGTTCTCTCCCTTATCATCTTAGCTTTCCCCAGGTGTGGCACTTTATAGTTGTTACCCCCTTCTATCTTTATTATTTCAATTAGGCAGGCTTGTAGGCTAAGAAACACATTGTTTAAGGTAGCTGGTGTTAGGTTATATAGGAGATCCTCACATTCTTGATCAGCTCATCCACATTGTAGTTTGCTGTTTCCCATTGAAGTGACTGTATAGCCCTAAACCACCCTAAGTCATTGATATTGGTGTCTGGAGAGTTTGGAGGCTGGTTAAGAAGTTTGATGTTGAATCCATCAGATCTTGCAACCATTTCAAAATCCACATCAGTATCAAGTATGTGTGGTTTAATATTATCCTGTTGGATAATTATATCCTTACTCATAGTTGGTGGCCATTTTGCCTTTATAGCTGGAATTATCTGTCAGTTTGGGTAAACAAGCTTATGAAAGTAAACTAGTAAAGACAATAATAGATTAATGAAACTAATCATGTAAAGACCCTAATTGTTTCAAATTAGTAAATGATCCTAAAAAGAGAGCAATGAGTTACCTGATTGATAATACAGTCTCTTATCACTTCTTTGTTGACGGTGTCAAATGACTTAGTAATCATTGTCCCTCTTGCCCTATTCTTTGACTTTCTTTTTGCTGGCTCAATCCTTGAGAAAGGAAAGATGCCTATTTTTCATCAAACAAAACCTGCCCATCACTTCCAAATATAGGTCTAGCTACGACACACATGAACATTACTTTCGTTATGAATTTCTTTGACTTGCATGTGCGGTGAGGCTCTTTCTCCCCTGGTATGATGTAGTACCTCTCGTTCACCTTTGTCATGTAGAACCATTTTTCATCAATGAACCACATTGTACATTTCATCAAACGTAAATTTTTCTGCATTCCTGTCATGATAAATCTGATGCAAACAGTAGTTGAGCCTTTGAAGCTTGTTCTCCGAAGTTAGCTCAGGCTTGATTGAGTTTGTATGGGCTTTGATATCTCCCTTTTTTGTCCACCCGCCCACTGTAGATTTGCTAACCTTTAACTGCCTACAAGGCCTCTAATTGTACCTCTGCTTTCAAAAGCAATCTCCTTCATTTTCTCCGAGTCTAGATTAACCCTTTTTTGCTTTGAAACTCCTTTTTTGTTAGAAATAAAGTGGACTGGTCTGTCTGCATCAATCTGCCTTTTAGCATCTGCCCAAATGTTAAATATTGTTCTTCTAGTAACTCCAAAAAGATGTGCTGCCTCTCTTGCCTTCCCAAAGTGGATACTTCCATGACTGCTATACCTTAAAAGATACTGCTTAATCAGATTTCTTGTGTGTTGAGAGAGGTTTGGATTTGAAGGTGTCATTTAATGTTAACTAAGTGCATTTATGTTTGATGCTTTGTCCCACCATATTTATTGTGATGGCAATGGAGGGAATTTTTCAGAAAATTCAAAAAACCATCATAAGTAAAATTAGAGGGAAAATTTTGGCGGGTTACATTCTGTATTTGGTCACCAAATACAGAAAAAGGACAGTTTGGTGGGTAAAAGTTCTCAATGATGAAATTACAATTTGAGGGAAAAGGTTTAAAAATAAAATTTGGAGGGAAAAATTTAAGGGTTAGTAGCTTATTTGCTGAAAAGAAAAAGAGAAAGGACAATTTGGTTGGAAACAATTCTCAATGATGAAATTAAAATCTGAGGGAAATTAGAGGGAAAAATGTGTGTTTGTTGACAGTTTTGGTGGGATAATAAAGAAAATGATAGTTTTGGAGGGAAAACAATATTGTTAAAGTGTCTTAGGAGGGAAACATATCCAAATGATGAACTTACAGTCTCATGATTCATTTTTTGTATGATTATTATTGATCCTAACAATTTATCTTAAGATCATCTTATTCAACACTTGTCATATAAACATGCATTCACCTCATTGTTTGTATTTTCAGTAATTTATGAACAGGTATATGAAGATTTCTCTAGCTTATGTACTTGAGAACAATGGGTTGTAATTTTATTTTTGTTTATGTAATTCAACCAGTTCTGTAATTAAATTTGAAGTGTAAGAATTATCTACAATTTCTAGGATAAGTTTATGTAATTTTATGGTAGTGTTGTAATTTTGATTTTTTTTAATTTTCTGTTGAATTTATGAAGCTGCAGGTTTTTTTAAATTCATTTATGGAATTTTTATAAAAAAATTATTTCTGTATTTTTTATCGGTAAGTAAGGTTTGGATTAACTTTAATCTTAAACCCAAATGTATGGACATTTTTACCCTTGAAAAAGTCAGTTGAAAAAATCAAAAAACAAGTTTTCTTAAACGACGTGGAACAGTAAGTGTGAAACGTCTTCCGTGAAGGAGGGAATAGTAGTTAATTTATGTTTGTAATGAATAAATATTATAACATTTTAAAATACTAATATTAAAGCATTATTCATTATAATTTAAAAATTATATGTTAATAATCAGGAAGCGTACGTTATTTTTATAATAAACATATTTTAATGTGTTCCACATAAATGCCGTCTTGTAAGAAATTTTAAAAGAAAAAAGAAGTAATATTCTTTCCATCCTATATTAAATTTTACAACTTAAAAAGCGATATTCAATCTTTACACTTTAATACAAATTTATTACTTACACCTAATATAAATAAAATTCTTTGCATTTTATTTATTAATTAAATAGACTACACTATCATAAAAATAAAATCAATAAAATTAATTAAAAATGATATGTTTTTTAAATCTCTATATTTACGACAAAAAAACCTCTTAATATTTAAATTTTAATTTTAATTTTAATTTTTCATTTCATATTTAGATTTAGACTAGCAGCCGATGGATAGAAATTGAGCCCACTCCCTCGTTACTCGTTACGCCACCTAACCTCCAACTCTTCACTATCCCCAGCCCCCAGTTTTCCGTCTTCAACCACCGTTAAATCCCTAACGCCGTCAAATCCCCCTACCCCACTGGGCCCCACTCCCTCCACCTCTGATCTCCACCTAACACCATCCCCGCACTCAATATAAATGCCCGACTCCCCTCTTTCAAATCCGCCATTAAACACCACTCCAACCACCGTCATCCACCGCCATTACTGAACAGAGATGGACCTCATCCTCCTCGAGAAGACGCTCATCGGCGTCTTCGTCGCCATTGTCGTCGCCGCCGTGGTGTCGAAGCTCCGCGGCAAGAAATTCAAGCTTCCGCCGGGTCCGATTCCGGTCCCGATCTTCGGAAATTGGCTTCAGGTTGGAGACGATTTGAACCACCGGAATCTGACCGACTACGCGAAGAAATTCGGCGAGATATTCCTCCTCCGCATGGGGCAGCGCAACCTGGTGGTTGTGTCGTCGCCGGATCTCGCGAAGCACGTGCTCCACACGCAGGGGGTGGAATTCGGGTCGCGTACCCGAAACGTGGTGTTCGACATCTTCACGGGTAAGGGTCAGGATATGGTGTTCACGGTGTACGGTGAGCACTGGCGCAAGATGCGGCGGATCATGACGGTGCCGTTTTTCACCAACAAAGTGGTCCAGCAGTACCGGTACGGGTGGGAGGCGGAGGCTGCGGCCGTGGTGGAGGACGTGAAGAAGAATCCGGAGGCGGGGACGAACGGGATCGTGCTTCGGCGGCGGCTGCAGCTGATGATGTACAACAACATGTACCGGATCATGTTCGATAGGAGATTCGAGAGCGAGGAGGATCCGCTGTTCGTGAAATTGAAAGCGTTGAATGGGGAGAGGAGTAGATTGGCGCAAAGCTTCGAGTATAACTATGGAGATTTCATCCCAATCTTGAGGCCGTTTCTGAGGGGATATCTGAAGATGTGCAAGGAGGTCAAAGAAAGGAGGTTGCAGCTCTTCAAGGACTATTTCGTTGACCAGAGGAAGTAAGTAAAGTGATTTGATTTTGTGGGTTCATCTTGTGTTATCTATCTTTTCTTACTCTTTTTTAATCATCATACTACCGAAACTAGCCTTCATTAAAAATCAAATATACTAAATTTAAAAAAGATTGCTTTGACTATATTTTATTACTCCCACCGTCCAATCAACTAACTCTGTTGACTTTTGGGGTAAACTTGCCATCACACTATTCTTAGTTCAAAATAATTAACTTAAATTTTAAAATTGTCATGCACATAATACACTAAAAATTGAAGAACAAAATAAGGACTTTTGAACTTCAATCCAATATCTATTTTTTGGAACAAAGAGTGTGAAACATCATTACCAAAGACAATTTACGTGGGTAGTGATATTCATAGTGTTATTTACTCTGCCTTTCTTAGTCTAGTTTCTAGGAGTGAGGATGTATTCTGATTTTTTACTCTTCATATATTAAAAAACTTATAATTAAATGTTAATCTACGGTCAAATTAAGTATACTCTTTGAATAATTAGAGCCTCTCCAGCGGGTGGCAAAATGGAGATGCAGTGTTTGTTTATAAATGGAGAGAGATACATTATGGAATTGATTGCATTTTTGTGTTGAATGTGATGTAAAATGGATCTGTTGGAGATACCCTTGTAGTTGTAGATCCTTAATTCCATTTATTATTATTTGCACAAATAAGTCAGAGGATAGCATATTAATCCAGTTTGGTGTTTACTCTTGAATTCCATTATCCTAATTTTATATTGAGAAAATGATTGTTAGAAATTTTATATTTGCAGGATGCTTGCTAGCACGAAGGCATCGGATAGTGAAGGACTAAAATGTGCGATAGATCACATTCTAGATGCCCAACAGAAAGGAGAGATTAATGAGGACAATGTCCTTTACATTGTTGAAAACATTAATGTTGCAGGTATTCTTTTTTATTTTTAATTTCATCCCTCTGATTCAATTACCTATTCATATTTCAAATGGTGTACCCACCATCATTATACAGAGAGAGGGAGAGCCCCAATTGATAGTTTTATCCGTAATATATACTACATCCTGTTGATTCATAAAGTAAATCCCTCATCACATCAAATCGAAGGAAACAAAATAATGATTTCATATTTAAGTTATTACCTACTACTCATTATGACAATATCCCTGTGTATAAGTGTTAAGTGGTTGGCCAAATATCTTTTGAGTTTTTGGGCAAAATGGATAGTATTGACTCATAAAAGAATGATAAGATCCCAAGAAATATTTTTTTTAACTGGTCAGAAAACGCTTTTCCTTAATTTTGAATTACTCCACTAAAGAACCATCTTTGTTCCAATTAGGACAAGTAGTAACTTGTAGAGCTCGTAATCTGTTTTTAGTGCCTTGATGTCATTCTCGCAACCAAATTTAAGGCAAGTTCTCAAGTATGTTAGGTTTTGATTTGATTCATTATAAAACTAGAGTTGTTAATGATTTGATGACTAATTACTTTATTTTGCTGCAAGTTGGATTTCATTACATCTTTATTTTGTAGTTGCCGTGGTAGGTATTGTAGATTTTGACATTTTAGTAGCTTAGATTGAGTTTTCCTTTGTGTGGTAGTTGAATCTCCACGTTTCCTAAATTTCTTACTTATCTCAACCTTCTCACCTACCAAACCCTCTTCAACTTGTCCCACCCTACTACCAAATCATGTTTAAGTGTACACGTGGCAATTATAATCTATCTGAGTTTATAAAGTAAAGATTGTAAAATAAGTTGATCTTTTGTTTCAACATTGTCATGTTTTTTAGGCCCAGTTTGATTGGGTGCTTTTGAGGTAAGGAATGGGAAAGGGTTTTAAAAAGGAAGTTTGGTTAAATGGTTTCGTATAGTAATTTTCATTCCAACAAAGAGGAATTAGTCATTCCTTCCCTTTTCCAGCACTATGGCTTTCATTCCATATCTTGAAAAGCTCAAATCAAATTTATTAATATATTTTAATAATATAAAATTTTATTAAATTTAAAAATTAATAAGTTAACAATTTTCTTTTATAAAATTATAGTAATAAAATAAAAAATTAATAGTAAAAAAAATAATCAATTCCTAAAGAATTTAATAATACCAAACAATATCAATGATTATGATATCTATTCCCTATTATCAACCAAACAATATATGTGTAAAAGACAAACTTATTACCGTTCCTCACCACTATTACTTTGATTCTCATTCCGATTTCTTCCATTATACCAAACGCCCCCTTACTTACTTTTTGGCACAGCGATCGAGACAACTCTTTGGTCGATCGAGTGGGGTATTGCCGAGCTGGTGAACCATCCCGAGGTGCAGAAGAAGCTCCGGGACGAGCTCGACACCGTCCTAGGTCCGGGGGTACAAATAACAGAGCCTGACACTTACAAGCTCCCATACCTCCAAGCCGTGATCAAGGAAACCCTTCGCCTCCGAATGGCCATCCCACTTCTTGTGCCCCACATGAACCTCCACGACGCCAAGCTGGGCGGCTACGATATTCCAGCCGAGAGCAAGATCCTCGTCAACGCTTGGTGGCTGGCCAACAACCCGGCCCATTGGAAGAAGCCGGAAGAGTTTAGGCCCGAGCGGTTCTTTGAAGAGGAGGCTAAAGTCGAGGCCAGTGGCAACGACTTTAGGTATCTCCCGTTTGGTGTTGGGAGGAGGAGCTGCCCCGGGATCATTCTTGCATTGCCGATCCTCGGCATCACTTTGGGACGGCTCGTGCAGAATTTCGAGCTGTTGCCTCCACCAGGGCAGGCGAAGATTGACACGACGGAGAAAGGAGGGCAATTCAGTCTGCATATTTTGAAGCACTCCACCATTGTTTTAAAGCCAAGATCATCTTGAGAATAGTTCATTATACATATTTTTTCTTTATTTGATCATGTGTATGTTGGTGTGATATTTATGTGTTATAAGTTTGACTGAATCTTTGGATTTGCTAGAAAGAATGTTGCACTTTTATCTCTTGCCTCTCTCTTATGAAGTCACACATGAAAGTAGGGAAAATTTTAATTGGTATATTAGTTTAATTTCAAATTTAGTATATGATGGGATTAAGTAATCTTAAAATGGAGAACATATGCATGTAATTGATTAAGCAAAGAATACAATGGAAGTTAGAGTTGAGATTTTTTGCGCAACAGAATGTAGAAGTATTTTTTGATTATTCTTATACGTGAGAACTAAATTAATCTTTTGATGACATTTATTATGCTCTAGAAAAATAACGAAACAATAAAAAATTAGTTATTTTTTCTTGATCTAATTCCAATAAAATTGGTTTCATGCTATGGAGGGGCACCGATTGGGAACCAGAATTAGAATTTTAGGGAGTGGTTGGTTGAATTCTTTTTTTAAGTAATTTTTTTTTTTTGACAGACTTTTTTTTAAGCAACTGTAGTGTTTGGTTGATTAGTGGAAATAAACATTTTATGTTAAAAAATTATAATTTAGTAATTTTTTTACTAATATTAGTGGATTTTAATTATAATTTTATTTTTTCTTAGAAATATATTATTTTAATAATTTAAAATTTTTTAAAAGAAAATATGATACCTTACAACCAAACCATCTATTTTGATTTCATTCTCATCTCACATTTTACCAAACATGTCCTTATTATCTGTAGTTTCTTTTAAAAAAGGACATGTGCAAATTATTTAATTTTTTAATGCTCATTAATGATATCCTCTTTAAAATAATAATAATAATAACTAGTTTTGTCTGTCGCGAACGTCGCGGGTTCTATTATGTACATGTCTTTATTTTAAAAATATATTTTTATATTTTATTATTAAATGTATATTCCGTCTGTTCCTTTCAAAGAGTGTCGTTTTCCAATTTAGACGTCTCACCCAATGAGTCTTCTTTTCTTTTTTACACACATGAGACCCACACGCACCCATTAATACAATTTAAATATGGGACCCACACTCCCACTAATACAACTACCCACTACACATTAAATAATAATACTCCTTAATCCAAGTGCCAAAAAATAAAAGATCATCTTAGTGAGGGACGGAGGGAGCATATATTTGTTTGTTTGTTTTTTTCACTTTACTATTAAATATATTTTTTACCTTCGTGTTAAAAAAATGAGCATTCAATTCATATAAAAGGAAGCGATCATAGTAGAATATTTCCAATTTAAAACCTGAAAAATGAATAAACTATGATTTTGGGCCTAATTATTTTTTCTATCAGTTAGAGACGTTAAAATATACTCCCGCCGTCCCATTTCAATCTTTACATATTTTTATTTTGGACGTCCTATTTTAATCTTTACATTTCTTTTTTTAGTAAATGCGACCCACAAAAATTAATTATTTTTCTCTCCATGGACCCACACATCGTACTAATACACCTACCCACTTTATATTAAAATATTATTTCTCCTACCTCACTACACATTAAAATACAATATTTCTTAATCTACGTGAAAATGTGATAACCATTTAGTTAAATTATTTAAACTATTTGTATAATGAATTAGGGGCCCGAATTATGGGTAAACTATCAATTAGGGGCCTGCATTATTTTTTCTATCAATCCAAGACCTGAAATATGTAAAACTATCAATCCAAGGCCTGAATTTGTCAAATATTATCACCTATTTTATCAATTTAGGGCCTAAGTTCAGGCCCTGAATTGATAGTTTTACATAATGCAGGCCCCTAATCGATAGTATACATAATTCAAGCCCCGAATTGATAGATTACCCATTTTTCAGGGCTTGTATTGATAAAATTCCTATTTTGATATAAAGTGATACCTGAATAAAATATAGTGATAATAATAGAATAATCGAATTATTTAAAAAATAATTACTAATAATAATATTATCAATTTTTCTAAGAACGAAGGTGGCGACGCCACATTCACAAATTTCTTAGAAGGAGCGTGGCGTCGCCACATACACAAATCCAAAATTTTATTTTTGGCAAACACTTGTAAATTAATAGTATTAATGATAATAATATATTCAATTATACTCATACATATTTTAAAATTTACCTTATTTTTCATTATCTATAAAAATCAAGACGGAGAATCTTATTATAAATATGGTGTTACAAAATTATAATGACGAAATTAAATAGGAGGTCGCCAAGTAACACCTTTTAATTGTCACATTTCAAATCCAAATTAAAAGTTGAATGCTCATTAAATTGAGGGATATCTCTACAAATCTATAACCGGCCTATTCCCATTTCCCACCCCAATCAAAGTGTATTATTATTATTTTTATACATTGTGACATGTATGGAGTAATGGATAAGTCCATCAAAGTATTAATGAATGTACTTTTTAAATGGACCCCCAAAATTATAAATCGGATGCTTTGAAAGTGAAAGGGCAACTAAAATATTTCGTTACTCAAATAGGCCTTTTTTTGAAGCCTTTTCAAATTAATTATAACTCATTTTCCATACCATAAACGTATTGAGTACTAGAATTCTGGATAGTTCATTTAAAAATAAACAAAACTCTGGAGCTTGAATTAATAAAGAGTTGGATAATATTTTTTTTTAAAAATTGAATGTGTTTTACAACAATACTTAAAAAAAAAATTATTTTTATTTTCCTTTTCAATTTTTCAAATGTAATGATTAATTTATAATATGAGTAGTGCTAATATTTTTCCCCCGAAAATATTGCTTTGAAATGTATTACTATTTTTGTGAGTAATGAGATTGATGGAAATTATAAATCTGTGTGTAGATACAAGGGACAAAATAATATATTTCTAAAATACAAATATCTTTATTTAAAATCATTAAATTTATTAAAATCCTTTGACAATTAAAAGCATGTGATTTGACCAACATACCAAACAAATTATTTTGTTTGACTAAATAATATCGGTTCGAATTCTTTGTGTCATTTTAATACATCATTTCTTGTGCAACATAGTTTGATGGATGACATATAGGAGAGAAAAATAAACTATATCTAAAGATGAGAGCTTAAACCTTATAACATTCGTTGAATTTCTTTCCTTTTTATGTGTCAATCATATAACACGTGGTCAAAAAGATAGTATATGAAAATGACTCAGAATATCTAAAATAACACTTCATTCGTACTTTGAACAAATATTGAGAGGTGATGTAATAAACCCCATTTGGGTTGGGTGATTAATATACATTCGTATCACATCGTATTTCATTCTTTTACTAAATTACACGTGTTAGTTTTTTTTACTTTAATTAACATTACATATTTGGTTTTAGCTAACTTTGTAAGATAATAGTAACCCAAATAGTTTATTTAAAGTGTGTAAACACTAAGACCATTTTTATTAGAAAATGGTTTTACATTTATATATTATTTGCAATTGCCACCTAAAGTTTATGCATAAATATATAAATGATTAGATTTTATCCCCACTTGTATATAATTCTTATATGAAACTAAAGAGAGAGAAGAGTTATCATGTGAGACGACCAATAAAATTAATCAGTGTGATAAAAGAAGTATGAATTATTTAAAGAAGAATTCCAACTCATTCAATACAAAATGATTATTATTTTTATTATTTTTTATTAGTGTTCCTAGAATTGTCTAAACGCGTGCAAACCCCATTTTACATTGAATTGAAGTTTTTCTTATCACATTGGAACAAAAAATTAACTTCAATTAATTGGTCTTTATGGTCGAATTAGAATTATTTATTTGTCACGTGTCATAATCAAATGCCAAAATTCAATACATGCCTCAAGAGTTTAATGGTCATTTGTTGGGTATAATTTTTTTTGTTTAATGAAATACCAATTAAACATGGAATGTGTAACAGAGAATTCAACTTGTCTATCTTTATCATCCAACTAAATATCAAATCTTTCCTAAATCAAATAAATAAATATATATATATATATATATATATATATATATATATATATATATATATATATATATATATATATATATATATATTTGCTCTATTGACTTTTAAAAGGTGATTTTGTTCTTTCAGTTAATTTAAAATGTTTGTTAGGTGTGTGATGGTGAAATAAATTAGGAAAATAAGAAGAGTTTTTATGAACGTATGTGTAATAAATATTTTTATATTGGGCCTTACTTGTTACGTTTGGCCTTGGGTCACACCTCAGCCCATAACGGTCATATCCATTAATTAAAATAAAACTTGAGTGACGTGTAGGGGACATGTAATCCAAATTAGGACCTAAGATTCTTAAATGAGTTTTAATTTTGTTAAAAAAAAACCACTTGCCTGTTAAAAAAAAAAAAGTCCACTTAATTCATGCCTGTCTGTATACTTTAATTTAATTTGTTCATGACATTGTAGACCTCATGATTCATGGTACATACAACCTTCTACATTCCATCCTTTTGTAATTATAGCATTGCTAATTCATGCCATGTGTAATAATTAGTATTTAAGTTAATTTTGAATTTAATATCTTAACTTGTTATTAATAGTTTGTTTGAGTTATTTATGTAGAAGAGACTTTAGAGTTTAAATAGATTATTTAGGTGTTTAATGTATACTAATGTTATGCTTGTAGGATGCTGGTATCTCTATATTGACTTGCAGACATGAATATATGTAAATAAGTAATATAATTATATTAGTTATTTTATTAAAGTTGTACTTAATCTAAACAATGTCCTCCTATTTTATCTTTTACTTCATGTATTTTAAACGAGCACTCGTTTAATAATCATTCTTTCCAATAAACTTTTCATTTTACACTACACTCTTCATACCTCTTTCTACATTATAATTTTAAAAAAAAATGCCACTCTCACTCAATTTACATAACATTATTATTCATTTATTACTTAAAAATTACTACAACATTACCCCTAATATGTCAAAAAGTATTTTTTTTTTACTTTATATCTACAATATAAGTGAAGAGTTAATAGGAATGAATAGCATTAAAAAGAACACACTTATAGTTAGGCATGCACTCCTATTTAAAACGGTCGGAAATAAAAAACCGAAAACGAACCGGTCCTACTTTGTTCTGGTTTTGGTTTGAAACTGCTAGTTTTCTATTTATTTATTTTTTAGTTTGAAAAAAAAAATGAGAGAAAGAAAAATGTAATTTTAATGTACACTGCTTACATTAAATGTTATGGGTTGGATAAATTCATGTATTTATAATTTGATACATTATCAAACAAAAAAATTTTAAATAGATAAAATAAAATTTTAAATTGACATTATCATTATAAAGTATAATTTTAAGCTAGTTAAAATTATGTATCTAGTAATTTGTTAAAATTTAATTTAAAAATGATTATAATATGAGTTTTATAAGGGTTAAATTTTTATATATCCATGTAAATTTTAACAATTTTTTAAAAGTAATTCGTATTTAATAATAAATATTAAAAAGGCTACAAAAAACATATTACTGATTTGATTTGTGATTTGATCTAAAGCTTTAATTGAATTATGAATATATACAATCAAGTTATAAAAATATGTGTAATTGAATTATAAATAAATACAATCTATTTGTAAATACATGTAATCGAATTATTTATTTTAAAACGTAAATAATGAAGCCAAAATTATTTTTATAAAATTAGTTATATTAATATAGTATATCTTTAGAAAGTAAAATGAGACATTAGCCTATTACTACTACTATTAAATTTTAATAAACTATCTATGGTAAGTGTATAGTATATTCTATAAATAGCTTATGAATTGAATTCAACTTCACTCACTGTACCACTCCACCTATTACGTGATCACTGTCCCAATGGATCTTCTCCTCCTCCAGAAAGCCCTCCTCAGCCTCCTCGCCGCCGCAGCCGCCGCCGTCCTGATTTCAAAGCTCCGCCGCAAACGCCTCAACCTTCCACCCGGCCCACTCGCTCTACCCATATTCGGCAGCTGGCTCCAAATCGGCAACGACTTGAACCACCACCACTTCACCGACTACGCCAAGAAATTCGGCCAAGTATTCCTCCTCCGGATGGGCCAACGCCGCATTGCCGTCGTGTCGTCGGTGGATCTGGCCAAGCAGGTCCTCCTCACCCAGGGAAAGGAGTTCGGCTCCCGCTCGAGAAACGTCGTCTTCGACATCTTCACCGGAAAAGGCCAAGACTTCGTCTTCTCCGACTACGGCGATCACTGGAGGAAGGTCCGGCGGGTGGTCACGGTGCCATTCTTCACCAACAAGGTGGTCCAGCACTACCGCCGCGACTGGGAGGCTGAGGCCGCGGCGGTGGTGGAGGACGTGAAAGGGAACCCGGAGGCGGAGACTGGAGGGGTGGTTATTCGAAAGAGGTTGGAGTTGATGGTTTACAACAATGTTTATAAGATCATGTTTGATAGGAAGTTTGAGGGTGAGAATGATCCATTGTTTGAGAAGCTTAAGAGCATCAATGGTGAAAGGAGTAGATTGGGGCAGAGTTTGGAGTATAATTTTGGTGACTTTGTGCCAATGTTGAGGCCTTTCTTGAGAGGGTATTTGAATGTTTGTAGAGAGGTCACTAGAAGGAGGTTGAACTTGTACAAGAACTCTTTTATTGAAGAGTGGAAGTAAGTACTCTTGATTTTGGTTCATGTTGATCATTTTTTATAAAGAATTAATAGTATGAATAATTTCAGGAAGGTTGCATCAACAAAGGGAAGAGAAAATAGTGGGCTCAAATGTGGGATTGATCACTTTCTTGAAGCTCAAAAAAATGGAGAGATCAATGAAGAACATGTTCTTTACATAGTTGAGAACATGAATGTTGCTGGTATATACATATAATCAACTTTCTTTCTATATCACTTAAGTTTTGATGAAATGGTTTGAAAATGCTTACAATTAATGTCATGTAATGGGCAGCAATAGAGACAACTGTGTGGGCACTAGAATGGGCAATAGCAGAGCTAGTAAACAATCCAGAAATCCAAAACAAACTCCGGGCCGAGATCAAAACTGTTCTCGGCCCGGGGCACCAACTGTCGGAGCCCGACACACACAAGCTCCCGTACCTCCAAGCCGTGATCAAGGAAGTCCTTCGTCTCCGAATGATCGTCCCCTGTCTCGTCCCACACATGAACCTCAATCAAGAGAAGCTCGGAGGCTACGACATCCCAGCCGACACTCGAATCTTCGTCAATGCCTGGTGGCTCGCAAACAACCCGGCCCATTGGAAACAGCCCGAAGTATTCAGGCCCGAAAGATTCCTAGAAGAGGAATCCAGGGTCGATGCCACGGGCAACGACCTCAAGTACATCCCGTTTGGGGTTGGACGGAGGAGTTGCCCGGGGATAGTGATCGCGATGCCGGTTTTGGGCATTACCCTGGGCCGGCTGGTGCAGAATTTCGAGATTCTGCTGCCAGCCGGGGTGTCAAAAATCGACACCACGGAGAATAATGGGCAGTTTGCTACCCGGATATTGAAGCATTACAAGGTTGTTATGAAGCCCATTGATGTTTAGTTAACATTTAATTACGTGTTAATAAGGTTTTGTGTGCATGCTTATGGATGGCCGATTACCACCATACAGTGTGTAATATGAAACTTAGTCATGTCGATCGCCAAATAATGTTGTCTTTTGGTTGAAATAATCTGACATGCCAACCGAGCATTAATGTAATTTCTGCACAATTCCACTGTTTTGGTGTCAAATCAAAGTCTGTTATGCTTGAAATATCAATCAAATTTCAATCTCTGTCTTCTCTAAAAAGTTTATTTATGAAAATAAAAAAAATTGGCAAAAGATTTTAAAATTCTCATAAACCATATCTAAGCTCAAAATTTAAATAGCATTTTCATGAAATAAAGAATAATTTTGATTTTATAGAATCATATATTTATTTGTGCTTCAACATATTCTTTAAATTTTATTTTTCTATGATCATTTGGTATTAGATTTCTTTCAACACATTCTTTAAATTTTATTTTTCTATGATCATTTATTACATTTCTTTTATTGATTGTTTAAATTATCTTTGAGTGAAAATAATAAGAATTAAAGTGTTATTTGGGATGATTTATTTAATTAAAAAATTAAAATAAAGAATGTATTGAAATGTGTTACTATTGTATTTCTAAAAAAATTATATGAATAATTTTCTCTAAATTTTTGAAGAATAGACAATTTCTAAAATATAGGAGATTGGGAAATATTTGAGGTAGCTTCGGTTGGTTTGGGCTTGGGGCGTACAGATATTGGGCCTCTAGAAGTAAAATCTATTCTGAATAATACCAATATCTGGGTGGATCATAATCGTTTGATATGGGTCAAAGCCCGATTGGATTTGGACCAAGCAAACAATTAAGTTATGATCATTTAAATTGTATCAGGATTCTCTTAAGAAAAACTGCATATATTTGTCGTTCTTTATTTAAAATCGAACAAATCTATCAAACAAAAATTTACTATTTGATTCAATTATTTTTATTTCGGTTCTCGTATTCCCAAAATCCATATCATTCGAATTTAACTCGATTTCAGTTTTTTTAAGAAAAAAGATTCCAATTCAGATTAAAATATAGTTACTAATTACACCAATAATCCTTACCGAATCCTAATCGTTCTCCCAAGGAGAATGAAACCTAAGCTGGCCACGGGGTTTCTATTTATTAAGAAAAGACTCACTGACTCTTGGAGGAGACTTGTCACATCAAGTACGGATGTATCAGCCTAGAGAATTCCCTCGCCCAATCGATGTATCTGTAAAACCTTGTTTTGTTGATCCGCCTTTGCATGGACCTCAAACAGATGTACAAAAAGAGAAAGACAGAGCTGACGGCGCTCGGCCCAAAGAAATAGGTCTAACAGATGAGAGCAAAGAAATGAATCAGTAAGTCAAGAAGCCTCCGCTAGAGGATGGGATCTCGTCTTGCTTGGCCTAGAAGGCCAAGCAGACACGCTGACGATGGCTCCATACTGACACAACACTTGAGGAGGAATACAGAGAGGGCTATAACTTAACACTCTCTTTCAAGTCCTACTATTTCTGATTCATAAGAGGAAATAGAATAAGAACTTGAAAATCGAACCTAGGTCTCTAGGTCACCTAGGTGAAGAGCCAAGTCACTATCCAGTTTAAACAAGGCCAGTTTAAACAAGGGTTTCTATTTATTAAGAAAACTTTAAATTCCTCTAAGAAAATTTCCAGTAGTTGACATTATTATTTACGTAAGAAATATGATTTGCCCATTTAAATTATAATCACACTGTCAAATTAATATTAACATTCTTAATATTTCAAATATATAAAAATTTTGAATTTTTCAACGGTGAAATTAATTTGCCCATAAACCTTAAAAATGAGAGATTTTTTTAATAAAAATAATTTTAAAAAAATGTGAAATTAAATCTGCAAAAAGAGAATAAAGATAACTAATAAATGTAGGTCTAAACCAGGCCCCCAAATCACGATGAATCAGAGGGAGCAGACATGCCGACCTGGAATCCTCCATTTGTGTGCACATTACCATGCTTCCTTCATTGTTTCATATCCAGAGCATCGGCTTATTGTACACACCATCAATCAATCAACCAAATTAAATAAAATCGCTACAAAATCATCACATATACACATACAATAAAACTATGGAGAGTAGAAAGAAGAAGGTTTTGGATTCTTCTACGTCGTTTAATTCATCTGGCGCTTCGGGTTGAGTAAAATGATGGGCGAGTCTTATTTATAGCCGTGGATTCTAGGGTTTAGTGGTGGATTGAGTTGGGCCTTTTATTGGACCGATTTGATGGGTCGGTTATGGGCCTTGCCTTGGATCTTATTCAACCACCCCATTCTATTTTAACTAAGGGTTATATATCTTTTCTCTTTTTTTTTTTTCAAAATTATATTGAGTATCATAATGACATATATGTACGTGTATATATTAATTAATTAATTTAATGAAAGCACATGTATTTGAGTCCGAGTGAGTTTGGTGTGAATTGAGAACCAATTTTTGGGAAATTACTTTTATTATTATATAAAAAGATTTTTTTAAAGAGTAATATTATATTAATTAATCTATATACAAAACTAAATGAATACATTGTGTGGATGGGCAGAGCATAGAGTTTATAATGTATAGAGATTTTTAAAAGTTTATACTTTTTTTATCTCTTATGTTTGATAGTGAGCAAGTGCTTCAAAAAAAATGTTTGATACGAGCAAAAGCAGAAATGTGTGACTAAACATTTGAACATCACCATAACTATACTCTTTGCCTTTGGAGTACTTCATTTAAATTGTAAAGTTTTCATATACTTAAATTCTACACCACATTTCAAACATTATTTGTTTTTAAGATCAATATTTCGTTCAAAAGATCTAATATACTTTCAAAAATTTTATTATATTTCCATTTGTTCTCATATTTATTTCAAATTGACTAAACGTATCTATTCGCTTGTGATGTATATATGCAACTATGCATTGGACCACTCCATATATATATATATATATATATATATATATATAAACAACACAGTATTATCTATTTCAATTTCTTGTTTTATTTTATATTTTAAATAAATAATACTTCCTCCGTCCCGTGTTAACGTTGACGTTTGCTTTTTATACGGAGATTAAGAGATATAATAATTTAATGTGTTGTGGGGTGAGAAAAATAATATTTAATGTAAAATGAGTAGTTGTATTAGTATTGTGTATGAGTCCTATATGAAATAATTAATTGTTTTGTGTGGGTCCAACTAGACAAAAAATGAAATGTAAACCTTAATTGGGACAACCCAAAATGAAAAATGCAAATTTTAACGTGAGACGGAGAGAGTACATGTTATAATATGTGTTTAATGATCATTTGTAATGTATAATTTTTTTATATTATGAATCCCTTAGTAAAAGATGAATTATTATAGAGTAAAAATCCAAAGGTAAATATCTTAGGTTTGTGTTTAGAAAAAAATGTAACTCAATTATCAAGAAAGACAATTTACCAGCTTGACTTGCCCTATGACTTGACACAATTTACCTTTGAAAGATGGGATCCTACGAAACCGTCTCTGTCTGAAAACCCACAGGCCGTAAATCTTCAGAATTTAACAAAATAAAAGAAAAAAGGGAAAAATGAAATCCATAAAACCCCAAATGCGAACACAGGAAAAAGATTTTGGGGCAAAACAACATCGTAGATGAACTGTGAGTAGGCGAGGAAGAGTCTTCAATAGTCGTGCATGCATTTTGTTGGACCTCTTCCCTTCTGCATGCACTCGCGGTTTCTCTCTCTCATCCCCACTTTCTCTCTCTCCTAACTGATAGATACACGTCCATGAATCTATTATACACCCTCACCCATCGTCTTTTTGGTCTTATTGTATTCAATTTGATTTTACTCTGGCCTTAGCGGAATTCTCCACCGACCACCGCCGCTTTTTTTTTGGGTTTCCTTTTTTTCGCTTTTTTTTTTTTTTTAGTTTCAGATTCAATTCGAGGTTTAAAGTTCATTGTATCAGCAATTGGGCACATGGGTTTTGTGTTTCTTTGAGGATGCTCACATGCGGACGTTGAAATTGCTGGAATCGAAGAAGGTGAGTGAAGATGAAGTTTTTAATTTACAATTAAATGCGAAATTTGAGTTTGTGGTATGAAACAGTGCTCGTTTTGGAGAATTAGAGATACGGGGTTCCTCGATTTTTTTGAATTTATTTGATCTGGGCGACAATTTGATGGGGTGTTAGGGTTTTGATTGTGATGATTTTGGATTGGGGGTTTGCAGGAGTGACTGAGTTTTAGAACTGAATTTGCGAGAAATGTGGTCGAAAACTTGCATGAATGAGGCGTGCCGTGCAACGACGTCGTCTTCGGAGTTGAAGAAAGGTTGGAGCTTGAAATCAGGTGGATTTGCTAAGCTCTGTTACAAGTGCGGGTAATTTCTTGAATTCCAATTCTAACCCTTGTTCACTTATGCTGCCATTCCTCATTGGCTTCAATTCTTGGAGGGTAGTTTGGAGATGTGCAATCTGGATTCCTAGATTACCGCTGTAGAGTGTATACCGCTATGAATAGATTTTTTGTTTATATGCCATTTCATTTTTCCTATATTTAGTATATACGTATGCTTTACAAAAGTCTTTACCTGTTTTTATCCCTTTTCCCATTGGTTAGATTTTAGCTTCGTGGCATTATGGTATTTGCCTTTCTTTTTTATGTTTGTTGAAAATGGAGTTGCCGTTTCGAATGGAGATGAAGTGATTCATGAATGTAGTTAGTGTTGGACTACTTAGAAAAAAATTAATTATTCTCGACGAAAATCTCATGAATTGTGGTGTGAGAGCAGTCAAAAGGTGTCATTTGATTGTATTATGCAACTTGACCAAGAGCTTTTTACTTGAACTATGCCTTTTCTGTTTAATTATATGAAAAGGTTTAAGCTTTTCGTCTTTGAGTTGTGAATGTATAATTTCTTTGAGCTATTTCCGATGTTAGCTGGGAGAAATGGGTTTAACGGTGAATTTACGAACTGTCTTTGGCAATGATGTATTTTTTCTCTCCTCTTGGCTCATGTGTTGGATTCCCATTGTTTTTTTTTGGCAAAGATCTGTTTAATTTCTCTGTGACTTGTTAAGTTGGTATTAATTTTTTGTACTTTGTTTGATCATTGAATTTGTCTGATATGTGGATTTCAGATCAGCCTATGAAAACTCTATTTTCTGTGAAACATTCCACGCGGAGGAATCTGGTTGGAGGGAGTGCAGGATATGCGGGAAGGTAATAATAGTCTATACATATTTGAGATGTTACTCTCTCGGTATTGTTTAACCATTGAAATTCTCTATGCAGATTGTTCATTGTGGATGCATTGCTTCAAGGTATCTATACGAATACATGGAATTTGGTGGTGTTGCATGTATAAGTTGTGCTAAGCGTTTGGAAATTCATTCTTCAAAGACAACACAGGTTAGTGGATAACAGCTAGAAAGATGCTAGCACCTTACTTTTATCAGGAAAACATATATTTGCGATTAATTTCAAGACTTTGTAAAGAAATGGATGATGATAATATGCTAGGAATAATTACAGTTGCTTTAAGCACTTAACTGTTTTTGAAGCTCAAGTCTTGGCGACGATTCATGAATTTCTTCAAATACTGCTACTGTAATATCACGCCTGTGGATTCTTCTTCTTCTTATTTTATTTATTTATTTATTTTGATTTTATTATAATTATAATTATAATTGTTTTTTACACTCAGATTTTGAAATAAAATGTCCATAAGATTGCTGCTGTGCCTGTTTTAATATTTTCATCTAATTTTTCATTTATTAGATATTCGATAAAATCTAACCTTATTCTAAAACTTCTTTGAGCACAATTCATGTTCTTACTATTCTTTGGCGTTTTCCATAGAACACCATGTGCATAAACACAGGGGATGTCCTTAATTTAGTTGCTTAAGGTTCATTTCTACTTCAACGTACTCGCATACTTATACTTCGACTGGTTTTCTTGCAGATTCCTGCTGACATTCCCAATGACAAAATTTTCATGAGAAGTTGTATCAGGGATAGTCAACCCATAGTTATTGAGAATAGAATTAATGATGACAAGTTTAGCACAGAGAGGCTTATGCAGTTGACCAAGGCCATCGGGGTCAACAGCATTACGTCACCATGTGAACAACTTAGAAGGGAAGAATCCATGTCTAAAGCTCTGGAAAGTACTAAACATGTACAAAATCTCTCGCTACGTTGTTCATCACCACCTTTTGTCAGACCTAACAACAGCAGACCTAATCAAGGGGTTAAGGATATGTATGAATCTCTAGCTAAGCCATCCCTAAATTTCTCTTTGACCCCCTTAGGAGGTTCAAGCAGTGCACTTCCTATTAGTGGTGGGGGGGTTATAGAAGGAAATGAACAGAGCAAAAGTTCTTTACAGCATGGACAAAGGGGTCGTCATATTTCTCCTAAGCCGCCAAAATCTAGCCCAAACACAGGACCAGATACAACTAAAGGAGCTGCTTCACAAACACGTGTTCCTAGGCCTCCTGCTGAGGGGCGGGGGCGCAATCAGCTACTTCCCCGTTACTGGCCGAGGATCACAGACCAAGAATTGCAGTTATTGTCTGGAGAGTATCCATGATAATTATGTCAATGCTTTTACCTTTTTGTCATTTTTAATCTGTATACGGTCCCTTTATTTGGTTTTTACCAACTTTTTCGGATGTCTTTTCATGAATATATTGTGTTTACCTTAATTATCATCTTCTAGATTAAAATCCACCATTGTCCCATTGTTTGAGAAGATACTGAGTGCCAGTGATGCCGGCCGAATTGGTCGTCTGGTCCTTCCAAAAGCATGTGCTGAAGTGAGTAACTTGTTTTTTCCAATAATCCTCTTGTCTTGGAATCATCTAGAAACTAGGATCTCTGTCTTTTCTTTCATATATATGTGAATCATAATATTTTTCACAGGCATACTTCCCTACTATCAATCAATCAGAAGGTATACCAATAAGGATTCAGGACATAAAGGGAAAAGAGTGGACATTTCAATTTAGATTTTGGCCTAATAATAACAGCCGGATGTACGTATTGGAGGGTGTGACCCCTTGCATTCAAAATATGCAATTACAAGCTGGTGATACAGGTACATTATATGTTTGTGTACCATGCTAACATGGTAGAAGTATTTGAAATCATACACTGCTTACAAAGTAATTTTTTATTTGCGTAGATTTTTCTTATTATCTTTATTTGACATTTGATAGGAACTCAAGTGGTCTTTGGAAACATTCTTTGTACAGTTCTTGTTACCGCTTATTTTGATACTACAGACTTTGTTGGAGCTTCTGAGGCTTTTTTTTTTTGTTAGAATTTTAATACTGATGTTATATTCTTTATCTTGTTATTCTTCTTTGTTTCTTCTCGTTCTCTTTGACAGAATTTGCTTACAATCAGCACTAAATATTTCCTATCGTTGATTAAGTATTAGTTTTGATGATTTTTTGCCTTTATTATTCATTTTCTGCCTTTCTTATTTTTTGTTACTCTTTGATGGAGACAAATCCCCTTATTTTCATGCCCTCATTGTCATTTGAATAGTGATATTTAGTCGGATAGATCCTGGGGGTCAACTTGTCATAGGCTGCCGGAAGGCAACAAACAATGTAGATGTGCAGGTCAGAAAGTTTTGACATTTTTCCTTTTCTCCCTTGGCTACCCCCCTCCCCCAACCCATTTATGAGAAATTAAATTCTTAATGTCATATATGTTCGTTTGGTAACAATGTAGGATCCACAAACGCCAGCTGCTTTAATTAGTGATTCTCCAGGAGAAGTATCATTTTCTGGTGTTGCTGATACTCAGCATTCCGTATGTTCTCTCATTTTAATTTCTTACCCTTATTCCTTTATATATTTTTACATTATTCTAAAAGAGAATACTCCAATGATCCATAAAATGGGAAGAATGGAGGCAAAGTATCTGATGATTCGCAACAGCAGCAAATGACCACATCAGAGAAGAAGAAGGCAAGAAACATTAAAAACAAGAGGCTTCTCATGCACAATGATGAAGCTACAGAACTGAGGGTTACTTGGGAAGAAGCACAGGAATTGTTCCGTCCGTCTCCGTTTGCCAAGCCAACTGTTTTCATGGTTGAGGACCATGAATTTGAAGAATTTGAAGTAAGTAAATTTTCATGCCACTATTATTCTATGAAGAAATGTTTTTTCTTGTCCATGCTCTATGGTTTAATGCTAATTTCAGGGAGTGGTGGCATTTAAATCTCGGATTTCCTTACTTTTGCTCTACTACTCTGTTTTGATAGTCTTCTCGTAATGTTTAGGAACCTCCAGTCTTTGGAAAGAGGACAATTTTCGTTTCTAGACCTTCGGGGTAAGTATACAGTATTTATTTTAAACATTTAAAATTTTAATTATTGGACATCAAACAATAATTTTCAGTGCAACATACTACTGATATTGGCCATGTTGATAATCTTATCAGAGAGCAGGAGCAACTAGCTCAATGCAATAATTGCTCAAAATGGCGAAGGTTGCCTGTACATGCTCTTCTTTATGCAAATTGGACATGCTCTGATAATGTCTGGGACTCAAACAGGTCTGTAACAAAAAAAAAATAATAATAATAATAAAATATGGGGTTAAAAATGCTGGAATACATAAATTATAGGTCATATTTGTTTATATTATTCAATATTGAAGTTTCTCCTTCATGCCTCTTTAATATATTACTATTATTATTATAGAATATATGTTATAGATTGTAGACATAGATAGCAAAAATTGAAGATGTTTTCAATAGTTTGGTAATCCTGGTTTTCTGGTTAAGGAGATTCTGATTGCTGTCGTGAATCCCACCGTGCAGTGGAAATGAAATAACAGTATCTATCTTGTTATAACTTGTGTTAATGGCATAAGCAAAGTAAGAAGTGTATTTAATTCAAGAAATTTGATCTTTATTTATATTGGAATAGATCATGACTGCATGATCTGTGTACCTTGATTACACATCAACATGCGTTGTAAGTTTTGGAGTTTTGCCAACACAAATTATCAGTAGCTATTTCTGCTCATTACTTTATTTCTCATCCTTCATCAATTTTTCTCATACTTTATTTGGCTCATGCAATCTCCGGACGCTCATTTACCGTGTTGTAAATTGAATCCTCATATCTATCCTTTGAAATAGGTGTGACTAAAATATTAAGCCCTTCTGTTAGCAGATCTTTCTATTCATATAGTGATTTTTTCTCAGGTGCTCATGTTCTGCTCCAGAGGACATGAATCCAAGGGATCTGGATTTTAATGTTAACAAAGGTAATGAACATTTGCTTGGTCTAGTTGTCTGAATTCCCCCCCAAACACCCCCCCCCCCCCCCCCCCCCCAAACCCAAACCCTCTCTCTCATCTCACCCCATCTGAATGCAATCCCCCATTCTCCTATTGAGCAATGCTCTCTCCCTTTCTAGATTAGATTGTACATTCTTCCAATCACGTTATAATACTCGAATAGTGCCTCTTTATGCATGACTTTATGTCGCTGTATATTTTTTATGTCCTAAGTATGAATAATATCAGTGACATTTATCATATGAATTTATATCAAATTTTCTAGTGAATCACATTGTAACACAAATTTTATCCAGCATTTTTTTGGGTTGTGTTCCACTGGTTTCAATTATTAGATGATTTGTCATTTTAGAGAACTGTGGTGTATAGTGACCCGGAATTGCTGCATATTTTCTGGAACTTCCTTGTAAGAGTATATACTTCTAGTACTTGCATGAACATTGCTAACTCGTAACGACAACTGCTGACTTCTTGTCATGCCAACTATGGGGTTAGTTTGTTAATCTCGATGCTTGCATTTACTTTACAGACTACAAATTTACATATTCTGCATTCGTTTCGTTTCAGATTATAAGAAGCAAAAGATTTCAGAAAGCAAGGTGTCCAGAGAGGGGGAGCCCTCAGGGTTAGATGCCCTAGCAAATGCTGCTGTTCTGGGAGACAACATGGGTGAGATTGGAGAGTTTACAGCCGGAGCCACCACGAGACACCCTCGTCACCGCCCTGGCTGCACCTGTATCGTCTGCATTCAACCGCCAAGTGGAAAGGGGAAGCACGAGCCTTCGTGCAAGTGCAATGTATGTATGACAGTAAGACGGCGTTTCAAAACCCTAATGATGCGTAAGAAAAAACGGCAAGCGGAGCTCGCCCAGGGGAAGGGCAAGTCCCCTACTAAACTTGATATCGAGAAGGAAGACATTGCTGGGCTTGCACTTCTTAATATGAACAGTGGGGAGAACGAAACCGAAACGAACCATGATGTTGAGCGGGCCGATCCGGAAGAGACGAACAAGGGAAAGTTGGATTTGAACAGCGATCCTCACCGTGAAGACGAGATTTCAGCAGAAGAAGCTGGGATGGGACTCACAACACTGATGAATACTGAAAGCTTTCCTTCGGATGTGCATTCAAGGCAGAATGGAGTCTCCGGTATAGAACCACTCGCGCCCTCTCGAACCTCCGACACTGTCGAAGAAAAGGATGCCGAGGCACCGGGAGACGTGGAACAGGAAAAGCAGTCATGAAAGCGGGTAATATCGTTATAGTTGTATTATTTTCTTGAGATCATAGATTTGTGTTGTTTGATTATGTAGATAAATCGCGTTTTGTGACGTCAGAAATCGTGTTCATTTGCTGTACTCTGTTTCATACATGATCAAAGTGGAAAGAGGGCTGTTGATTTTGTGGAGATTTGAGGAAGTTGGGTGTTCTTTTTTGCACTAATCATAAAATTTCAATGCAAAAAAAGAGTGTTATTTTCTCTTCTTAATTTAAATCCTTTACATTTCATTTTTCTTCAAACCAAAATTACGTTTCTAGACACAAGAAAATGTTTTTTTACCTATCTAATCTCAACTCTAACATGCTCTGTATGATCAGAGTTTTCCATCAATGGCTGTCTGCAAGTAGGACATGAGGAGTAAGAAACCAACCATCTCTCTATACAGTTAACATGAAACACATGATTGCACCTGGGAAATATCCCTACATCTTCCCCTTGCACCATTTCTCCCAGGCATATAGGGCACTCACTTCCCCGAAAATCGACCCCCGGTTTGTAGGCCGCCACGGGAATCCGCCTGCACCCCTCTTTCTTGAGGCTGCCGGAGGCGAACTGCACGGCCACAGCATCCGTCGTGCGGTGGCTGCAGCGGAGCACACACCGGACGATGGAGTTTAATCCTAGAACGCAGAGCAATGCACAGAGCAAAGCTGCCAAGATGATCACCATATTGCTGTCGAAACTGGCGCCCCCCACGTCGTAATGGCCGCCTGTCGTGTTACCGTTGGGCGGGGTGAGGGTGAGGGTGAGGGTGAGGGTGAGGTCCGACCCCAGAAGCAGACGATAGGGACGAGTCATGACAATTGGCATTGGTGTTGAAGTTGGAAAGATGAGAGAGATGGATGTGTTTGTTTGTTAAGGTAAGTAAGAATCCAGACACGGTTTTTTAAAGCTGAATGATGGTGTTGGAAGGATTCCAACAGGATAGAAACATAGAAAAGGTATCCAAATTGGCATGAAGATAAGAAAGAAAACTGAATAAAGGGGGATCTCTTTTATGGATTTTAGGGACCAAAAATCTTGATCAAGAACTGGTCCTTTGAGCATAGCATCATTCTAACTTTGAGAGGAGAGAAGGGGGGGGGGGGGGGGGGGGGGGGAGGGAGATTTGTTCAAAGGTGAAGGAATGAAAAGCAGTTGATGTGGTGAAGAAGCAACTGTAGAGCATTGAACAGTGACATGTATGGCTAACCAAAACTATTAAGGCAAATTGTTGATATTTGCAAACTGACAAATCAGATATTTTTAAGCTAGCAAGATTTTTTATATTCAAGTGATTATGAGATGATTCACGGTTCATATTAAAGACAAAAATCAAATTAATAATTGAGTGTCATTTTTGAAAAGATGTTCAAATCAAAAAAAAAAAAAGATGTAAATATAGTATTATATATAATTAACTATTTTTAATAAAGGAAAACGGGTAAATTTAGATTGGATATGGAGTAGAAAATTACAAAATTAGCACACCGGTTTTGTGCGCCATTTTCGTACATCATCTTCTGTACCACATATGTTAAGTGATTGACAGGTAAGAGGAGAAATAAATCCAACCATTACCACTGGAATTTAAGGTTTAGGGTATAGTGTTTCTCTCCTACGTGTCGTCCATCTAAAGGTGTGACATAGAAGATAATGTATCAAAATAGCATAGAGAATCGAGCCCAAAAGTAATATTTTTCATATATACCATTACTGTATTAAAAATCTCAATATACTAAATTTTTCTATGCCATGCCACTATCCTTCATAACGTTGAAAAAGAGAAAAAATTGATGCTGCCCATATGAATCTTGAAATTTAAGGGCCTCTTTGGTTGAATATTGTTTTTTTTACCACATTTTGATTTAGCCCAAATGAATCGTACAATTTAAGGGCCTCTTTGGTTTGGATTTTTTTTTCTTTTTTTTTCAATAATAGATATTTAATTTTGATTTAGCCCAAATGAGAATTCGTACATATCCTAAAGTCAGAATTTGTGCAGCCCAAATTAATACGATTCAAAAAGCCGTGCTTTGATTTAGCCCAAATGAATTACTACCGTATGTTTTAAAATGTTTAAACAAAAATTAAGAAAATGAAAATTACTACACCCACCATCCTGGTCTACACTAAAGTTTATTTTTTCAAAAGAATTAAAATATAATATTTAATATGTAAATATACAGCTTTTAGGAGTAATTTTCCATAACTTTAATTTGAATTAAATGGATGAGAGAATTTAACAGATTTTAGAGTGTTAATTCATTTTATTTATTTATATTTTTTTATAAGACTTCACTTTTTAAAAATGAAAATGTATAGTATATTCTATTTTGGGGTCTAGATGTCTTAACATACATGTGATTTCAATCTTACAATTAATATAGTAGTACTATTTTATCATAATTATAGTCTTATTATATTTTTATCTATTGCACTTAAATGTGCTTAATTCCCTTCTAAGCCCATTAATTTAAACAATGGGTTTGGTGTATTACAACTCAAGGAAAGCCATGAAATTAATAAAGAATTAAGACAATTCTCATACTTATTTCTTTTTATGATATTTTTAAATTTTATTAACTCAAGTAATAACTTTAATAAACCAAACACTCCTAAAATAGTCTTCAATCTATAGCTTACCAAAAAAAAAAAAAAAAAAAAAAACTGAAATAGTTATATGAGAGTGCAGTAATTGAAAAATGAATAATTTAGCATTCTACAGACTACAGAGTGAACCCCCAAAACAGCCCATATCTCTACTGCAATCATCTGCATGCCTGTCCATGGCTCACTAATTTATCACCAAATAAGCATCTTTTTCTTTTGTTTTTATTCTTCAAGTATGTATATATAATTGCCTGATTACACCCAATTACTGCAATTATACTACCTGCCCTCCTTTCTGTCCCCTTCACCTCATACTAACATCAAAATCTCCTTACTCTCTTATTAATTAACTAACTAATCATTGTCTTACTACAACTTTTTTTCTTACTCATCTTAATCTCAACTTAATGACAAATTTACAACCCATGCTTAGGATTAGTTGGAACAAATAGTGTTAATCTTTAGTATTTTATTTTGTGATTTAAATAGGATAAATTAACTTTATATCAAATCAAAATGTAAGATGTAAGAGGTGGATGAAATTTATATAAACTCCAACAAAAATAAAAATGAATTACGTTATTTTAAACCTGAATAAAAAAACGAAAAACAGAGTTACTATAAGGTATTATAGAACATAAACCAAATTAGAATGTGAACTCAATCGGAATGCTCTACCTATCATAACCATGATCGTATTTTTTTTGGATCTAAGATTCATGGCACAAGTACTTGTTTGCGTTTACTTAATACTATTAATTTGTTTCTGTAAAAGATTCCAACACATAATTTAAAAGATGTAACGATGAGGAAAAAAGATATTGATCCGATTTGTAGCATTAGTGTTAGTTGCATGCATGTGGAGGGGATGGTCCTACAATTAAGAGGCCATGTGCCCCCTAAACAATAACACCATTTTTTATTCTTATAATATAAACTTAGTTTAGCATTTTGTACATTCAAAATTGTATTTTGGGTGGCTATCTTTTCTTCTCTCACCTTTTCTTGCATTTATAATTCATGCATTCCTTCATTATAAATACCTCATGATTTACCTCTCCATTTCTCTCCTTCTCACCTTACCAAACACCAAATATTAATAAAACAAATGGATGCTATATCAGCTTCTCTTACATTCATGATCATCCTAAACTTTCTAGGTTTGAACGTTGCTAAGGTTGTTTCCGGCGGTTGGCAAAACGCCCAGGCGACGTTCTACGGTGGTGGGGATGCTTCCGGCACCATAGGTAAGTTAGTATTTTGCCTCCTAGCTCCATCCCACAGAAATGGACACATTTACCTTACATTATCATAAGTTAATTATCATGCTACTGGATTGAGTGAACCTGACTATACTAGGCAGTGGCGGACTGATACTACACTGGGCCCCCTGAGAAATTACAACTTATTAGTATATATATAGTAATTTATTTTTAATATATTGCTTTGTCCTAACGGTTGAGCATCACATTTATCCTACCATAGTACCATGAGATATGGGATTCAAATCCCATTGCCCAAACCTTTTTTTATTTTTCCTTTAATAATTCATTCTTTTTTCTTTGTTTCTTTTGCACGCACTTCTTTTTTTCCTCTCTCTTTCCTGTTTTTTTCCCCCTCTTTTTTACTTAATTTCAATAATATTTATAGTGTTATGTTTTAAATTTAAAATGTTCTCATTTCTATATATTCTTTTGTTAAATTGTTAATTTTATTTTTAATAATGATTTTTTAAATACTTATTCAATTTATGTATATATTAAAAATATTTCTTCCTTCATATAACTAATTACATGCCCTTAAATTGTTTATATCTTGTTATTTTTTAGATTTAATTTTTAGTTTTAGGGTTTATAATATTTAAGTGTATAATTATTATTAAAATTAATACGTAAATATGGTTTATGTATACCGTGATTTTTTTAGGAGACGAACTTTATGACATTCCTAAAAAATCGGGCCTTCTGTTCAAAATTCCTGCGTCCGCCACTGATACTAGGGGCCCACATCGGCCTAACTATACTAGGGGTACTAGGGGCTCACATCGGCCTGACTATACTAGGGGCCGGATAAACCCAACAAGTGATATCAGAGCTCATGGTTAACAAAGGTCCAGTGCTCGAACTTTACCGTCACCCATTTATGAAAAAATTTCACATGCTAGGCTTAAGGCAAAATTTCCCGTCTGCATGTGAGGGGACGTGTTAGAGTGATTTAATTAAATATTGAACTGATTCAACTCTCTATTAGCTTAAGCTTTTAGATGAGGTGATCGTTTAACATTAATCCTCTTTGGGACGGAGGGAATAGTAAAAGTTAAAATTTTACGATAAATTTCAATTGTTCTTGTTTTAGGAGGATCGTGCGGATATGGTAACTCGAATAGTCAAGTGTACGGCACCAACACGGCGGCCATAAGCACTGCCCTATTCAACAACGGGCTGGCTTGCGGGTCGTGCTATGAATTGAAGTGCAATGGTAGCCCGGGGAGTTGCTTGTCGGGCTCCATCATCATCACCGCCACCAACTTCTGCCCTCCGAACTACGGATTACCTAGCAATAACGGTGGCTGGTGCAATTCCTTGCTACAACACTTCGACATGGCCCAGCCCGCATATCTTCGAATTGCTCAATATCGGGCCGGTATCGTGCCGGTTGCCTTTAGAAGGTTCCTTGCACATTTATTATTATTCATAACCATCTCAACATGCATGAATCCCTTATTATATACTACTATATTCATTTATATACAAATACAATAATTTTGAGTAAACACACACCGGATATTCTTTCGTGCATCATCTTTTATATCACACCTTAAGTGATTGACTCTTTGCGCACAGAGTTTAAGCTTTAGGGTATAGTTTCTCTCTTCTCCGTGTGATCCATCTAACGGGCGCAAGAGAAAATGACACAGAGAATCTGAGCCGCATGTTTGAGACTATCTTGTTGGGTTTATCCTGACCCCTATATATAGTCAGGCCGATGTGGGCCCCTAGTATAGTTAGGCTCACTCAATCCACTAATATGATATTATCCGCTTTGGGCCGCCCACTGGCCCGCACGATTTTGCTCTCACACCCAAAAAGTCTCATGCTAGGGAGAGTCTTGCGCACACTTATAACTCTGTCACCATCTCCACTTCTAAACGCTGGATAAACCCAACACATCTCACGTAATATGATAAGAAGTACTCCCTACATAACATATTTTTATGACATTTGGTGCAGAGTGCCCTGTGTGAGGAAGGGCGGGATTAGGTTCACCATCAACGGACACGCGTACTTCAACATGGTAATAATCTCCAACGTCGCAGGTTCAGGAGACGTCCATGCGGTCTCAATCAAAGGGACCAAAAATGGGTGGCAACCAATGTCCAAAAACTGGGGGCAAAATTGGCAGAGCAATTCCTACCTCAATGGTCAAACCCTCTCGTTTCGAGTCACCACCGGTGATGGAAGGACCGTCACAAGCTTAAACGTGGCACCATCTAATTGGCAGTTTGGCCAGACGTTTGAAGGCCGTCAATTCTAACATTACAAAACACTATATTAAATATTTATCCTATATTTCCCTATAATAACATATCAATTTTTCACGATTATTATCAGGGATAATAATATTAATAATAAATCAACGATCTATTGATTTTTCATTTTTATTTATAAAGTTATTGATTAGGTGTAGAGAAAGTTGGAGGTTGAGAAGGGTTGTAGCAAAGGTAGATTATTAGTTAGTACTCGATTGGCCTTGCAATTATTTTTTATGTAGTTTGTACTTTGTTATTTCGTTTCCACAATCATATATTTTTAGCGTTATATATAAATTTAATTCATTTCTCTCTCTTTTTTCTAGTTGGTTGAAACTTAAACGAGATTAATTGAATTTATTAGACACTTACGAATAATTTAATTAGATTCAAATATTTTCTTACGACTTATACTATATATATTGAGCACTAGGTTGTAATATTCCATTATGTAGCATATGATAAATAATTATTGCATTCGATGTTAGGTAGAATTACCGTACATTTGATTCGGACAGTACTATTGAAATTATGAATATTGATAATAAATTATTGTTTGTATTCAAAATTTATTGGGAAATTTAATAATTTATTTATTGGAAAGAATTTTTTTTTTTTTGATAAAACAAACATCCTAAATACATATTTCACAATTAAATCATATACCCGATTTATATAAAATTTAAACACTTATGTTAATCGATTTACATAATATTATGATTATGTGTGGTACCTGGTTTAAGTTATATTATATCATTAGGTTTAATTTTTATTATTAAGATTTAAAATATTTAAAAATATAATTACTTTTAGTATTTTAAAATGGGAGAGTTCAAACAAGGTGTCTCCCTACATAAAATAAGCTCTATCTACATGATTTATAATAATACTTTGTAGTAGTAGATAATATAATATCATGAGTTGTAAAGAGTGAATGCTACACCATGCAAGTGTAAGAGTGATTGTTGAGCATGAATAACAAGTGGGGAATAATTATTTCTTCAATAATGAAGAGAATATTGTATGCATTAATAAATCCAGATGATCTAGATGCATCAAAATATAATAATTGTAGTATAATTTTAGGTTCATTAATATATGAGATTATGGGATACTTGTGCACCGACACACCTTAAGATCGGCTCATAATTTTATTATCTACTGTATTTTTCTTTGAAATAAGATTTACATGGACCATTTTCATTTATAAAATAAAATGACAATTACTCTTCGGATATATCATGAGTTCAAAAACTTATTTACAAAATAAATCATGAATTATAAGAATAAAATATGCTTTTTAGAAATGGAATGGATTCCATCTCAAATATATCATATATATCTAAGAGTAAGATGTGGTGTGCCAAAATTATAAAATTACAATTAACACCTTAAAATTAGAAAATATTAACTCGACAATATAACATACACAAACACATTTAATTATTAGATATGTACACCTTTATTAATTAAAATATAGCAAAAAATGTTAATTAATTGGAGGGTCGAAACAATTTATTTTAAATGTAAAAAAAAAAAATTGAGGATCGAAAAGCAATCTAGATTATAGTGGGCCGAAAGGAAGAATATTGGACTGTATATACCTTATAGGCCAAATTCAAGCCCAATCAATATAGGTTTCGCACGACCCCTATAAAGATCTAGCTTAAATTGAAATCCTAGCAAGGATTCTTGTGGGCCGAATATTTGGACCGTGTGGGCCGAATTCAAGCCCATTAGGGTTTCACTGAACGGCATATAAAGATCTAGCTCACTTTCTCTCTCATTACTCGGAGGTCTAAACCCTAGAGCATATCAGAGCAGTTGCCGAGCTCCTGAGATCAAAATTTGTTGATTGACAATGGTAATAATCGGTATCCTGTGTATTAATTTTGAATAAGTTGGATAGCATTTCTGTTTTCGCATTTTCTTCTGCTGGATAAATCATTCTTTTGTTTGCTAAATTTGTAGACCTTCAAGAGAAGGAACGGAGGACGCAACAAGCATGGCCGTGGCCATGTCAATTTCATCCGTTGCTCCAACTGTGGGAAATGCTGCCCCAAGGTATTTTTTTTTTCCACAATTGCGATAAATCTTATCCTCTTATCGAATTCAGCTTTATTGATTACACGATTTATTTATCCTTGTAAATTCTGCTGATCTGGTTTTCGTCCTGTATTTATTTAGTGTTATGGACAAAATTGCATTTGTTGTTTTACATTTTTCAATCGCGTGCGGATTTTTAGCTTATAAATCTCTAAAGTTTTAGTTTCAGTGTTTTTATTTATTTTTCCTTCAGAAGTATAATTTATTATATAACTTCTGCATTTTGTTGGATTCGAATTCTATGATGCATTGAATATAGTTATTGTGGCGATTTAGCTATAAGCTTTTCTGGAATTTTGGTCTTAATTTGTGCTGATGTTGTGGAATTTTAGCTATAGTGATTGTTTTTACTAAGAGACATAAGGTTTGAGTTTTGGTGAATCATAGTCATTCTTTCAGGTTAGTGTAATGTGTATTATATGTGGATTGTACATTCCCATATCTTTTGCATGCTCTTATCAATCACTAGTGTGTAAAAGTTGATGATTGCTGTTCTCAAACTTCCTTCTACAGGACAAGGCAATTAAGAGGTTTCTGGTAAGAAACATTGTTGAGCAAGCTGCAGTTAGGGATGTACAGGAAGCTTGTGCTTTCGATGGTGCGATTTTGATCATACAATTAATTGCTATTTGCTATGCTAATTAGCTTAGCTAATTGTCAGGAAGAGAAAGAAAATGATCTAATGCCTTGTTATGCAGGGTACGTTCTTCCTAAGCTGTACGTGAAAATGCAGTACTGCGTGTCATGTGCCATTCACTCCAAAGTTGTGAGAGTGCGTTCTCGTACTGATAGGAGGAATCGTGAGCCCCCTCAGCGCTTCAGGCGCCCAAGGGTCAGTTTTACTTTTCCTCATTATTCTGTAACTTGAATATTTGACCCTAGATATATGCGCTCGACTCGAACCCTATGCATGACTAATCAAGCTGATGGGATGCAAAGTCTTACAATCTATAATTTTCTTAATATACTGAAGGACAATGCTCAAATTTTGTGCTCGTGTTAGTCCACACTTGGCTCAATGATTTAATGCACTTTAATGACTACAAATATATATATATTTTAGGGCAGATTTATACAAATTTGTGACATAGAGAAATTATGGCCAAATGATATTGAGAATTGAAGTTGATAGCAAGCCTATTTAACTAGATAATATGAATGAACTATTTTGTCTAGGCCTTGACCTATAACCAATTCCTATCCAATTATCTGTATTTCCACAACTCATATTAGACTATGAAATGTTGTTATCAAACTATTTTGGTTCATTCTTATTTCAGTGCTTATTTGTTTTTTTCACATTTACAGGATGATATGCCAAAGCCTGGTCAAGTTCAGGTGCGCCCTGGTGGCCCTGCTGGACAACAGGCAGCTCCTCGTACTTGATTTTATGTTTGAATTTTAAGTAATTTGTTGATGCTGTTCAATTTCTTTTCCATACTGTTCAAATTAGTTAATTTGCACATTTGAAATTGCCAGAGAATTGTTGAGATTCAGTTAAATGTTCTAATTCAGTTTTAAGTTTCAACCAGATGACTAATTCCAAACTGAATATAGTTGCCAAAGATTAATGTAACACGTTCAAGTATCAGTTGAATTATTACATACGTGGACAAGAAAATTTTAATTATTTGACCAGCTGCGCATGATATTTCTAACAAAAACATATTACCAAAATGGGATAACTAAATGCCTCTCTAAACATTGATTTAAATACTGAAATGTTGATTTATAATAACTCCAAACAGAAGTAATTAAAAAAAACAATCAGACAAATCCAGACTAAGATACTGCTACAAAAACTACATTGACGGGTTAATAAAATGTATGAAGACATCAGACAAATCCAGACTAAGATACTGCTACAAAAACTACATTGACGGGTTAATAAAATGTATGAAGACATGATGCGTTAAACACCTCAAAATTAGTTAATAGATCTTTCAATCCTTTCATCCATCAATATGGCAACTTCACACGGATATTTCGGGCAATAAGGACAAATTACTACGGTGCACTAGCAGCCGTTCAATCATAGTATGATTGCTGCAATAGCTGACTTGTTCTTGATCAGTAAATAGTCAAGTGTTTTAGTTCCTGAGCTTAAATGTCCTCATCGTATGATTGTGTGTTTTAGTTCCTGAGCTTAAATGTCCTCATCGTATGATTGCAGCAATAGCTGACTTGTTCTTGGTCAGTAAATAGTCAGTTTTTTAGTTCTTGAGCTTAATTGTCCACCAACCGGCATGCATATAAAGATGTCCCACTTTCCTTAATACTGTTTGGGAAGAGCTCAAGAGCTAGCCACCACGTCCCATCTCCATATAGTTCCATCTTCGCAACTGCAGAGAATGGTGCTGTGGCCACATAGATAATACAATAGTCAAATGCTCCAGAATCATATGAGTTAGGTAACAAACGAAATAAGGTGTATTTTACCTTCCATCAAAAGACATGGCTGTTAATCTAATTGGTGATTTCGACTGAACATGAGATAATCTGAGAATGCAATTAAAATAAACAAGTGCATAAAAACAGATCAAAGAAAAGTTATTAGAGAAAGAAAGTGGCATGGAGAGAGTAAGGAAAGAGTATAGATATAAACCTTGCAACTAGAACTGGGGGGCTGGATTGCACTTCCCATACATATATCTTCCCTTCCCTATTTCCTAGACGACATCAAAGACAAAAGAATATGAGAAATATGCAAGTGTAGTTGATATTTTTTTCTCTCCTTTTAAAGAGCATATTGGAACTCAACACCATTGAAAGATTTTCAACATTACAAGTACAGGACAGGATACACTTTTTCCACACGACAGTTCCTTGGGTATACTACAATGGTGAAACAAAACAGGCGACATGTAACTTTTTAAGAGTCCCTGGACGGAATGCCCAGCTTCCTTCAAGAAGTGGAATGCTCAGTCGGGTATTACAGTAAGGTTATCAAAGTACAGACTATAAAGTTGCTTCTAAACCTGATACGTTTCCAATGCAGTACCAAACATTTCATTCATCTGCTTATTCTCTTAAAATTGCAGCACATTCACAGTTGACTAAACATGAGGGAGTCTGAGCTGCATGAACTTAGCTCCCTCAGGGCTTGATATAGGATGTCACATTTGTTGAGGTAGCTGACAATATTAAAAGGTAATATTCTAAAGGTAACATTATCCACAAATGCATATTGGTTTTCTTGATAAGTACTACTACTAGGTAAGCTTTCCAACTTGAGATGTGCTGCACACAAGAAGTATCAAATTATTCTACACTGCTCATTCATGTCATTTTGGAGGTCTAGGTTATTAGAGGACTCAAGTCTTTTTTATGTGCACATCGAGAAATTTTCACGATCAACTTGGGGTTGTTCCTGAGTTGTAAACTAAAATCTTATGGGGAGTGATAGTTCCCATTGTATGTTATCTTCAGAGAAATTAGAGTTTTTTATTTTTTATTTTTCCTGAAGAATTTGTATCAGATTGTTGGGAGCAGAACTTAGAAGGCAGATTTTATGGATCCAAAGGCACAAAGACCTTCACAATATGTTAGACATAAATGTGGTCGGAGATATGAGTATCATGTCGTAATGAGTTTGTCTTCCCCTTTTAGAGTTCTGAGAGGATTGCGCCCACTCAAGGACTAAATATTTTCTTTATCAACGAATGCATCTTTTGTTTCTTATAAATATATAATTGGAGTAATAAGAAAAGAGAATCACATCAATTAGAATAAAGATGAGGATTACCTACTGCAACAGTCTTGTAATGGAAATCACAGGAAAACTTGATAAACCAAATATCACATTCAGGAACAGGATATTTCTGAAGGATGTCAATTGTACCCTGAACAAAAAACATCATGCTTTGCATAAGCAATCTAGGTTTCTAGGTAAAACATTAATTACCAAATATATGCATACATATACAACACTAGTTAGATCAAAAGATTTAAATCTAACCTCTCCAGGAGATTGCTCTTTCATTTTTGGTTCCCACAAAACAAGTTCATTATCAACACTCTGCAAACACAGAACAAATTGTAGCTGTGGGAGAACGAAGTTTCTAACTCAGAAAGAGATATGGAGAGCAAGGCATTCGGATAGACTCATAGACTAAGATTCTTAAAAAATTAATCAGATATCCTATTTACATCCATCAAAATCTCTGATATCTCTAGTTCCTGCAGTTTCTTGCTGAGTATAACACTGTAGAACTACATGTGAACGTTGTATTTTTAATTCAGTAATTGAAAACATCAAAATCTCTGATATCTCTAGTTCCTGCAGTTTCTTGCTGAGTGCTTTCTAAGTATAAAGCTGTAGAACTACATGTGAACGTTGTATTTTTAATTCAGTAATTGAAAAGATTTTAGCTGCAATAGGAGAGGTGAACAGAGACCTTAGACAAAAGAAAAGGAAAAAAAAATCCTTTTTGAATGACTGGAGTTATGATGAGAAGCGCCTGTTCTAGTTAACAACTTTCCACAATAATTTACCTTAGACAGCATGAAATCACCAATCCAACGGTTGCAGTCAACATAATTAGTATGTATAGATGCAATAAATATCTGGAGAAAAAAAAAAATAGATAGATGAGTTAAAACAGTAGCATACATTACACATAATTGATCCCTAGCAAGCTAAGTAAAGGGAAATGGAGAAAACAATAAATGATCACTGACTGGGAACTGCACGTATTTTGTAGGGAACTTGGACGGAAGATCTGTCCACGTAAATGATTTCTCTACGTACGTCCAAAATTCTGCAAATTTCAGTATATACTAATGAAAGTGATCCAAGAGATTCACCCAAATAATCAAATAGAAAGCTAATCAAGTCACTTTCAATGATAAGACTTGATATATTGCCAATTTTGGGGTGAAAATAACGCAGCTTACTGCTAAACGAAATACCGATCAGTAACTAACAGCACGGCAGGTTCTACGGTTGCAAGTTAATCTTATTCACATAAAAAAGGAAAGAAAATAAAATTAAAAAAAATACATCTGAGAAGAACCAGCCATATTCATGATTCTACATAAGTTTGATAGAGTTTCAAATTTGATAGATAGAAAAGCAAGCACCATGTTATCTATATTACGTAGTTAAAATAGGAAAAGGTAAATAACCAAAAAAATTAGGGCAAAGTGATTTGATTCAGAAAGAAGCAACAGTGCAGCTAAGCACCATAAACCACATCTCTGAAACACATATTAGCATTTTTCATTAGGTGAGTCTCTTGGGAGACCATCTCTTGGACTAAAATACAAAAAATTATCCTTCCAAGTGTTTTTTATTTTTTCCCTCTTAAGATCCCTTAAATAATGAACATCGTCATTAGAGAAACCCAAGTATTGTGCCTTTTTTGAGACTGAGGCAGGAGCTGTTTCGGAGGTTTGCGCCTTTTTTCTGCACCCGAGGCGCACCTCTCCCACATCCTTTTAACCTAACGATAACATGAAAAGGGGCCTTACGCCTCTGTTAGCTTCTCTCCCCTAACAGCTACGGTAATTAAGAAAACCTTTAAAACACTAAAAAGGGCCTCAATCTAACTAAATGTTCACCATGAGTCAGTCACACAAGTTTTTTGTTTTAAACATTTTGCAAGTGAAGCTTGGTCCATTGTACAGGGTAAAGAAGATAAATAGCCCTACCTTTCATCGACCAGATCTTGATTGTGTTATCCATTCCACAGCTTGCAATACGATATATGTCAGAGGGATGGAAGTCCTATAGGGATCATTACCCAATGAAAGAAAGAAAAAGGAATGGAGAAACAAAGAGAATGAAGTGATAGAAGATAGGAGGTTCACATACCACGCTAAGAACTTCATTACGATGCCCTCCAGCACCAGCAAATATCAAAATGCATATCCCGGTATGAATATTCCACAAGCGAACAGATTCATCCTGGCCAGTTTCTCTTGGTTAGAAGTTACACAAGTTGTATTCAAGTTAATGCCAGAAAGTATACTAATCTTCCTATAATGAGAGATTACGTAAGCGATAAGTCACGTGGATACACCGATTCAACATCCACTCAAGCAAGAGATTACATAAACAAAACTGCACTTACTTTACTTGCTGACACAACAAGGGACGGTTTCAGCTGCTGAGTTCGAATCTCATTAATTGAATCCCCATGGCCGACAAAACTCTGCAGATATAATGTCAAAATACAAAAAAACGCCATATATTCTTCGCCTGAATTCGACATGGCAGTCTAGAAGTAGTATGAATGCTCAAAATCTAGCTTCAAGGCAAAAGGTACCTTGTATATCTTCTCGTTTCCAGTATCAATAACACGAATGATTCCATTAACTCCACCAGCCACCAAAAATGGAGTTCCATCAACATTGCAAGCCCAACTGACTGTGTAAAAAGACTCGTCTTTCTGATCTACGCAGCAAACGGAATACCAGATACCGTCTGAGAATACATTTCACTTTTAAAACTCAAATTTAATTACGGTGGAGCGGAATTCCTTACATCTTCATCAATGTAGGATTGCAGTACAGCTATAACACCACCTTCTAGGCACTGGTATACAGTCACCTAATAAGCACCAAATATAACAATCAAGTTCAACAGAACACCATAAAAAAACCTAGAGGAAGTTCATAACAATTAATCACCATAATTGGAAATAAGGTGAAGGAAAAGCAGATTTATTTTGTCATTTACATGGAGAATTGGACGAAATACAACAAGGTAGAGAATCATCGGAGCAAGAAGAGTGAGATTACATACACGATTGCCACCGGCAGTTGCGAAGGCGTTGAAGTAGCGGGAATCAATGAAGTTGAAAACGACGGCGTATATGGGTCGTTTGCCTTCCTGGAGTCTGTTGGTGACCCTGTACTCCCGCTTCTTCGACGGCGTTAGGGTACCCACCACCGGCTCGCAACCCAACGGAATTTTCGCCATAACACACTCGCCGGCGAGGGTTTTAACTTTGGAACGAAAATCGCGCAACAATAAAATAGTCGTTGAATTTTAAAACCGATTTCACTACTTGAAATTGGAAACCTGGTTTGCTATTTATCTAATTCCATCACACTATCTCTTGGATATTAAGGTATTTTTTATAATAAATCTTTATCTTAATTTTAATCACATAGAGAGTTTCTATACATTATTAAAAATAGATTACTTTACTTGTAGTTACAATATTTAAGGTTAAAATACTCATTTTTAGCATTAATCAAAATAAACCCCATTTCCCATCAGTTTTAAATTTTTCTATTTTTCTCGATCCATGAAATATTTCCAACTGATTTTAAATGAAAAGTTTCCTCAAATAATGTACTTAAGAGAAATAAATTCTCACATTCATTTTTCACTCTCAGTAACAATTTTTGCACGAAGTGTTAAAAAAATAAAAAATATGCACAACATGCATAAAAAAATAAACCCAAAAATTCTAAGAAATGCACAAAAACTCGGTACGGACCCTTCAATGGCTAAGACATAAATTCTCACAGACCCGTTTCAATCTCAATCAACTTTAGCAAGAAATGCACCAAAAAATCATTTTGAAATTTGCACAAAATGCACAAAAGATCCGTCCACATTACGCACAAAATGTATAAACATTGATTCTAAATAAACTGCACAAAATGTACAAAAATGTTCTACACGAAATTTGGGTAATGTTCCGCACCTTGAGCATCTGCAACCGAAACTCACGTCCGGTGACATTTGGGGAAATAAAGAAATAATTGGGGTAATTGATGTTCATAAGCTTTGTGGGGGAAATTCAGAATGGGGGCAAATTTGACAATCTATAGTGAATTAGTTGGGAGTAATAGTTTTAGGATTGTGTATCTCATAGTAAATTTAATATAAGTCGTGTACTTAAGAGTAACTAACTCTTTTTATTGGTATATATATTTATTAAAAGAATTTTAAAATAGTTAGACACCTAAAAAATACATATATAAGCGTGTATCATTGTTCTTTGCTCCATTCATAAATTAAAAATAAAAAGTACTAAAAGAGATTTTGTGGAATAACAATTTCTAATTCCTAAATATGTAGCTTTAATTTTTTTAATAAATAAAATAAAAACATATATTAACATGACAGCAACGCACCTCTAAAATATCTAGCAAATTATAAAATAGAATAATGTGTTTCGTATGAGTAATTTTTTTTCATAAATAAAATGTACAAAAAGGATTTTTATTTTGATTTTTTACCCTTTTTTTATTTTTTTAATAATTGTAAAATGGAGGGAGTAGTTTTTTAAACTCTAAAGCTTTAAAAAAAAAAGGAAATTAGATAGTATCATTATAATTATTGCAAACAATTATAAGAGAATAGAATAAGTTTAATGAGATGGATTAAGTGGCAATGATGGACTGAACTGTTTTATAAAGTGAATTGCACTTGGTACATGAATTCAAAATTTTACATTCATAATTTATATATTTTGTTAAAGAATTTTCTATTAATTTTTAATAAAAATCAAAATATAAAAAGTTTTTTTAAAAATATTATACTAGGCAAAGAATTGTGTAAGAATGTCTCACGATTTATATGAGACAAATAAAAAATTATAATAATATTATAATGAAAAGAGAAATTAATATGGTACAATAAACTAATTATATTATACTCCAAATAAAAAGCTTGTTGGATTAAGGGAGTATTAATTTATCAAAAAAATTATAATATATTTTTAATAAAAAATAAAAACTTATTAAGTAATAGTAAAATGTTTCATTGCAAGTTAGCCCTGTGAAATTAATTGTATGAGTGATAAATAAAAGCCACTACTTTCGTTTCGGATTATAGAAATCCAAATCAGAGACATGTTATTGTGGAAAAATTGATGTGAATATCGAAACAATCCGTGAGCTTTGACTGGTTTTGGGCTCAAAAGCCCACTTACTTTGTAGCTATTTATGGCCCAATTAAACAAGGAGGGTCCAAATATTCAAGCCCACGAGGAATTCAACTCTCAACAGTTAATGCATGGTTGAACGTTCAAGTATATAAGGTCACTCATTTTGGCAGCTAAATAATTAAATTGATCCAACTAAAGAATAAAGATGATGAATCCAAACAAACATGATAATAATTTTTCGAGATAGTTTCTTATAAATCGAGTTTACATCATAAACTTTTGTGTACCTTATGCTCCCCCTTAGTTTAAATACCCTAACAATACATAGGAGGAGACCACAAATTTACATCATAAATCCGATTTACATAAATGTTTGTGTAATTTTTCTTTTTAAAAAAAAAATAAAAAAATCATAAACAATTGAATTGACCTGGAGGTAAATCTAGAAACCCACTTACTGTTTGGACAAGTTAATTGAGTGGATTAAAATAGATATGGTGGGCTATTTGAAATTTGAATGTACTGGTTGATTGTTTGACCGTTTTCAGTTTTTAGTTTTTAGCCTCAAATCCTTTGATAAATAAAAGAGTAAACCTTCTTTGTACTTGGACACAAGTGCATCGAACATGATTGAATTGTTAGATGAGATTTTAATTTACTAATTTTCACTATTAAATTAAATAAAATTAAAAAAATTAAAAAATAACTACTAATTATACTCTAGTTTAACATTATCAACTCTAGAATGCATCCCAAAATTACCTATAAATTAAATGATTGCTATGACACTTTAAAAGATAAAAATAAAAATCGGACACTTTGAATATATTTATGATTTTTATTATAGCAAACACTTGCATGAGATGGTGTTATGTGGAGATTTTTATGGATAAGAAGTGATAGTATTTTAATAATAAGTGATACTCGTAATAATAAAAAGTAATAGTTGTGTAATTGATTATTTAATAAATAATTTGTAATATAAATAAAAAAGCAATACTATACTTTTAATGAAAATAATAATTATTTAAGAAAATATAAAAATAATCTCATTCACGATTAAATGTTCCTTCTTTTTATCATTTTATAAAATATTTAGTCTAATGTATTCCTTTAAAAGGATATAGTCACAACTCCCTAGTTATATTACTGAATTTGTTATTTTCTAAGTAAATTTGATAAGTATTTTACTGCAATTTCCATAAGATTGGTCTTCGTTAATGTATGGATACAATTGATAGAATTAATCAAGTGTGGAAGGTATAAATACTTTAATGATAGAATTATATTTTATTAAAAGAGTATCCGATTGAAAGACCAATAATATTAAAATAATTTTTTTATATTTTTTTTAACAACAAAAGAGCTTTTATTAAGATTTTTAAAATGATATAAGGAGTACTCATAATATTACACTTTGAATCTTCTTGATATATTTTATATGAATTTTCAAGATACAATATTATTAGATCATATATTCAACAGAACTGATTTAGAATCACAATTCCAATATTTAAAAGCATCAATCAATACATTCTTCATCCGAATTCTACTCCAACATATGTTTTGAGCTCTTTTACTAAATCAACTATTTGAAAATTTTCATTACAAAATACAATAGCATTCCGATTTTTTTTTATTTTAACCGACATTCTCAAAATGCAAACAACAATCTCTTTCTATTCCTGTCAAAATCATAGTAATATTTTTTTACTAGGTAAATTTTCGATTTTAAAAACTAAGGGTAACAGTTTTTATTCTAAAAAGGAGTATATTACTACTTTAATTTAAGTGATAGGGTTATTAGATCTTAGCTAGTTTTGGATCTAGAAGAGTTGGTATTCGGTACACCATATGTGTATAATATTTTATTTTATTTTGTATACATGTTATTCTATTTTGTATATATGTTTATTAATAATTGTATACTTTTTTCACACTCAATTTTTTATTAAAAAAATTAGCAACATATATGTATAACTTTTTATTCAATAGTGTATACATATTTTTTAATAGTTGTAATTTTTTACACTCAATTTTTCATTAATTTAACTAACAAACAAATTGTATACATTTTTTTTCATAATTGTATATATTTTTGTTCATAATTGTATACGATCTAATAGTGGGTGTACCATATCTTGAGGTATACCCAAGTGCACAATAGTATTAGCCTTTTTATATAAAATATTGAAAATAAAGAATTGTGATAATTTAGTGTAACATTTATTTTAGGTTTTAGTATGATATATTTCTTGTAATAAAATATTACTCCCTATTTAATGTGAAAAAAAAGATGTGAAAGAGAAAATAATGAAAAATTAAATATTATTAATTAATACTCCATATAAAAATTGAGTTAAGAAATAATATGAATATGTTTACATGGATGATTTTTAAAATTTCATGTACATGTGAATTTTAAATTTCAAAAAAACAAATATAGTTCAAATATAGAAAAGTAGTAATAATTAATTTATATATTATAATTTGACAGCAGAGGATTGCTTGGTATATATGATGAATATAATAATATTTAAATACTTTATAACAAGATACTATATTTTACACGATGATTACATTAGATCACTACTTTGTTACTCAATGTGCTATATTCTATTTATTTTTGAATTGTGATCTCATAAATGTTAAGATTTAAACTTGCACTCAACATGCATGGTTATCCCAACTCACCCACATTTTTTAGAGTTATTCACATTTTTTAGAGTTATATATTTATTAAAAAAAGGTGATTGCATAAATAAAATTCAATTTCAGTGTTGAAAAATAAAGTTGTGAATACCACTTTAGAAGTGTGATTAAGATTCTCATATTTTTTAACCCGTGGAACCAACTTCATATTTACTTTTTGTAGTTCTTACCTTTTTTTTTTCACGTGTCTGGGTTCACACATAAATTATGTTTTCAATTATTACTCTTTAATACATGAAAAAATATTCTTTAAATATATAAATTATTATTATTTTTAAATTAAAAAGTTACTCTTAAAATTATTGTAAATCTTGATTTATTGATTATTCTTTACTATGTGAAAAATTACTTTTTAGAGATTGTGAAATATTATTCTTCTAAATAAAAATATTACTCTTCAAAAAATAATTTTTTATATACTATTAAATAGTAATTTTACAAAAACAGGGTTTATACAGGAACTCGATTCATGCCATATTAACTTTTTTATTTTCCATTTAATTATAATTAGATCCTTACTGTTAAAGATTTATATGTGACCATCTCAATAAATTATTTATGTGAGATGGTTAATAAGTGAAAACTTTTATAATGAAAAACCATCCACAATTAATGAAAAATTATAACAATATTGTGAAATATTTATGAATAATTAATAGTATAAATGAAAAGTAATAACACTTTAAAAATTATTAATAATATCTTTAATAAAAAAATAATAATTAATTACAAAATCGTCCAATAATCTTACTGTAAGATAATCTCATACAGTTCTGATCCAAACATAAACATTAAATTTTAGGATTAGAGAAAGTCATAGACCAAAAAAATATTAAATGAAAACAAGACTCTATAATGGAACCGTATGATAATTTGTCTTTTTTAATCATGAGTACTAGGAGTAATATTTAACTAGTAATTCATGAATGAAACATGTGGTTTGGAGAGAATAATAACTAATAAGTAATACTAACAAACAAGCCCTAAAAATGTTGTCTTGATTCTCACATTCATTTCAGAGTTCCCAATAAGATAGAGGAGATTAGTACATATTTAAAATGGGATGAATAATTAATTAATCCTCGTGAAAGTATAAGATGTACTTATCAATTAATTATTATCATCCAATTTAATGATAGAGGATAAGGTTATAATTCAATATAAAAGTGGAAGGTCACATCACTATTTAAGATGAGATTTGTCCTAAGTCAAAAAGTAAAATAGTTACGATGACATCGATTTTCAAATAATTTAAGTGCGGGACTATTAATGTGTAAGAAACTCTTAGACGGTATATGTGAGGGCAAATTATTCCTCGAACCGAGTTAACCGTGTATTCAATTTTAAAAACTTATACACAATAAAAATATATACAATAATAAAAAAAAATTAAACATTTTATTATTAAATTTTTTGTTAATTTTTTTATAAAAGATTAAATGTAAAAAAATTATATTGTACAATTATTAAGAAACATATACTCCCTCCGTCCCACCCAAATAGTTGCATTTACTTTTGGCACGTGTATTAAAGAGTATTATTATTTAAAGTGTAATGGATAGTTGTATTAGTGGGAGAGTGAACCTCATATTTTAATTGTATTAGTGGGTGTGTGTGGTCTCATGTGTGTAAAAAATGAAAAGAGACCATTTGAAACTTTTAAAATAGAAAAAAAGACTCTTTGGGTGAGACTAAGACAATATACATTATTGAATACAATTTTATACACATGGATATGGATCATATGTGATATGGATTATAAGACAAGTTGATCAAATTTTAAATGATGCTTATTATATAAATAAAATATGTTTAGTGTTATTATCATATAATAACATCTTGAATCATACTTTAACACATTATTTATCATGCTTAAAAAAACATATTTTAACTGCCGCTAAATATACTTTACTCTTATAGCAATCATACTTTAATATATCTCATAATTTGTCTCATATAATCAGCAGCTCACAATAATTTATATTACTCTTGTTATTGAATGACACTTAGCGGCTGGAAAAATCCAATTCATTGATTAAAGGGTTTATTGATTAACTTAGGGTAAGTGGTACAGAAAATCCAAAACCCTACTACTATTATTATTAATTAATTAATTAATTTTTGGACTAATATATGCGGCCTGGGACATAACATGTAGGGATGGCATTAATGAGATGAGTATTTTCGGGTACTCGGTCTGCCTGAACCATAATAGATAGGGTATGAGTAGTTGTAAACAAATTTGATACGGGTATGGGTAGTTGTGAAAAATACCATTAAAATTTGGGACGAGTACGGGTAATGCCTCAAATACCCACGGGTACCCCGATTATATATATATATTTTTATAAAATTTAATAGTATATATTATATAATTTATGTATGATAAGATATTTTATATATTTAATTAATAGTTATAAGTTTTATTTAATCATATTTATTAAATATTTATTTAAAATAATACAATTTATATTATATTTATTTTATATTTAATTAATAATAATGTAATTTTTATTATTATACTTATTTAGACAATAAAAATATATAAAATAAATTCATATTAAACGAGTATGGATACCCGCGTGTATTGATAAACAGTAATGGGACGGGTATGTGTACCATAATAAATTTTTTAAACAGGACGGATACGGATACAAATAGTTGTTTTTTTAATCGGATACGGGTATGGGTACCCTACCCTACCCATTTTCATCCCTAATAACATGTCCCATTGTGATTAATTTTGAAAAACTAATGTCATGGTTTAAAATTTTATGTATTTAAGATTCCTTAGTACATCATTATCCTTAACTTTATCCATTTAACAAAAAAATAAAAAGATTATCGCTTCTATCTTATTAATCAACAAATAATGCAACACTGCCATCGTAATTTAGGAAAATTATAGCTGTTAAAATGAATCTAAATCCTTCTAAAACTCGTTTCATATTGGGCGGGCGCAAGTTCATCTAAGGGTGCATCGGATCGGGTTTTGGGTATTTCGGATTTTCGAATAGGGTACTCGAAATTTCGGGTTGAGAATTTTATTATCCGAACCCGATCCAAAAATTCGGATACCCGAAAATACTTTTTTTAATGAGTATTCTTATACTAATAAATTAATTAGGTATGATTTAAATAATTTTTTTTAATGTTTAATATTTGAGGTAATATTCTATTTGATCTCTTTTATCATTTTTTTCATTGTTTTTAAATAAAAACTAACACTAATACATTAGTTAATGGAAATAATGCACCCACATTAAAAAATTATTTTTACACTAATAAATAAAAATTTAATACTACATTTTATTAGCAAATTTCCTATTAATTTTTTTTAATGAAAATGTGATATTTGTCTCACATGATGCTTGTTATAGCTTTCTGGACAAATTGGAATAAACTCAAGACAAAAGATTTAAATGGTGGTGATACAGGCCATCCTTATCTGTTATATTTATTATAATAATATTAGTTTTCATAATATTGTTAGGATTTAGACAGTGAGTATATGTTAATTATGTTGTGAGAATTTAAATTTATATATTTTTATATGTTATTTTTACTTAATTAATTAAAAATATTTATTTATACATTAAAGTATATGATAATAAAATTATTTATTTAGTCATATTAAAATTAATGATATAAGGAGAATTCAAAATTAAATTTGATAAGATAATGATGTAATAATACAAAATTATTTTTTATTATATAAAAATAATTGATAATTTAAAAAATAAATAAATTTAATTAAGTAATGTTTAAAGGAAAATAAATATATTTTATGATTAAAAAATTAAGAATGCATCAAAATATTAGTATTTCATAAATCAAATTATTTTTTATAATTAGCATAAGTGTAAAAAAAAAAAACTTCGAGTACCCGAACGGGTATTTCGGGTACATTTTCAATACCCGAAACCCGAACCGAAGTTATAGCTTTGGATTCGAGTAAACCCAAAACTACCCGAAAAAATTGAGTTTTTTCGGATAATTTTTTCGGGTCGGATCGGAAGCCCGAAACCCAAAAAAAATGTCCACCCCTAAGTCCATCCCATCATAACCCGATACGTTTACCATTAAAAATTAATTGATTTTAATAAAATTTATTTAAATCAATATTCTTGAATTAATTATTTTCGATCAACTCAAAGGAATATATTTCCCCTATCCCGTCCAAAGAGTTGTTTTTTCTTTTTACACGTACATTAAGAAATATTATTATTTAATGTATAGTGTGTAATTGTATTAATGAGAGTGTGAGCCTCATAATTTTATTGTATTAGTGAGTGTGTGTATGAGTCCATTTTTTGTATAAAAAAGAAAAATGAATTCTTTGGGTAGGACGCCCAAAATGAAAAAAATTGACTATTTGGGTGAGATGAATGAAGTAGTATTTTAGTGGATAATAAATTAAAAAGATATAATATTTAATGTATAGTGAAAATATATATAAGTATTGGTGTGGATCCATAATGATATATTAATTATTTTATACAAGTCTAACATAAAAAATATAAAAATTAAAATGAGATATTAAAAATAAAAATATTTAAAGACCGAAATAAGAGGGGAAATGCATAAAAGCATAGAGCGAGTTTTTCCATGTCGGAGTACTCATTCATACCTTTGGCCCATGAAAGATCAACTCATGAAGTTACACCTTATAAAATGGTGTACCCCATCATTAGGGGCCCCCACCGTCTCTGTTCTGGGAATTGGTGTAGGAGGTAAATCGCAGGATGTGTCTCAAGTGACTTATAGGGAGGACTCACTGTTAAACTTATGCTTGCAAGTGGCCAAATTCACGCCAAAGGCAGGATTCAAATCCCCACCCTGCAACAACCAAGCTCAATTAGAAGGCCTTTCCACCATTCCCTCTACCACTTGAGCTATGCCATGAGCAGTTACACCCTATAAACAATAGGGGTTGTGGTGGGTGAAGTATCAATATCAATATGTCATCATTAACAGTAATAGTACAAAAAAATTTAAGTCTATTTTAGTACTTATATTTATATTTTGTTTTTTTCTTTAAGTGTTTGGTACCATAAATATACATTTATGTTAATTAATTCCCGAATATTGTATAAATTTGTGCATTAATGTACATTGAACATTTTTAGATGTATTTAGGAAATAAATGTTGAATTAATATTAAGTCTATATCTAACATTTAGAATAATCTACCTTTACATTACTTAAAATTCCAAACTTTAGAACTTTTGAATTTCAAAATACTACAAATTATTATCTTCACCCATTGTTCCAAAATCTAACCTACTTTAATATTTTTTTTCACCCATTGTTCCAATTTTTTATTTTTTATTTTTTAAATTAAGTATTCTTCATTTCCTTTACAAACACGCATTCTTTAGAAGATTTTGATCTAATTAATGTAAATTCCTATTTAAACCCAAAAATTCACAAAATCTCATTAAAGGGCATCACCTTAAATCATAACATGTAATCTTTCATTAACCTTCAATAAAATCACCATTTACACGCAAATTTAATTAAATAAATTACACTTTATATCAAGAGATCTCTTATAAGATTATACAATTGAATTAATTTACTTTTTTTTTTAAATTATAAATTGAAAAGAGAACTACAATTCAATTTTTATTATACTTATATAGTTACTGTTTACTATATATATATATATATATATATATATATAAAATAGTATTCTCTCAATCTCATAGTAATACTTACCTATTTTTAATTTCAACATTCCATTTTAATAGTTACATTTTTTTTAAAGATGAGACACACATAAAATAATCAATTCTCCATATTATTACGGAGTCACACACAACACTAATACAACTATTCATCACTAATACAACTATTCATTTTATGTTAAAATATTAACCTCTCAACCCTCTATCCATTAAATACAATATTCATTAATCTCAGCATAAAAAAACAAATATAACTATTAAAGTGAGACGGAAGGAATATTCAAGATGAAATAAAGAATATGATTATATCTCAAAGTACTAAATAAAGATTACATTTTATAAATAAATTGGAATGTATGAACCATAAGAAATAGAAAATTTAGTGTGCCACGATTCATATAATTCTTTATCCTATATTAATCACTACCTTATATTAAATCAATCCGATAATATATATTTTAACGGGTCAATATTTTATTTTAGGAAAAACATAATTCATGCCAAATTGTTAGATATGGTACATAAAAGAATTGGTAATGAAATTGTGGCAAGCAAATCAATTACCACACGCGTAAAGATTGCATACATTTATTTTTGGAAAGAAAATACAGATAGAGGCTTCTTGACACGAATTTCTCCATCGAAATTAAAACGGATATTACTGAAATAGGGTATTATTAAAATAGGAATGAAAATTAGAAAATAGTTATTGAATCAACAGGAGTAATTGAAGAATTTTAATTCTCATTATACCAACCAATCATCAACAATAAAAATCAATAAATATCTATTCACATTAATTCTCCCACTACCCTCAGCCAACCCACTTATAATTATAACAAATTTATATAATATTCTGTATAATCCCTCCATCCCATTTCAATGTTTACGTTTCTATTTTGCGCGTCTCATTTCAATGTTTATGTTCTATTTTGCGCGTCTCATTTCAATGTTTACGATTTTCTTTTTGGAATATGGGACTCACCTAAAACAATTAATATATCATCCAACACTAATACATCTACACACTTTACATTAAATATTATATCTTTTCACTCACTATCTATTAAAATATTATACTCCTTCATGCAAAAAATAAAAGTAAACATTGAAACGGGACGGAGGGAGTATATATTACAGCATTCTAAATTATTAAAATTAAAAGGAGATAATAAAGAATATCAAATTAAACATTGACCATGATACTTTTATATTCCAATGAATTCAAAGCAAATTCAAATAAAATAAAACAAAATAAATTGTGAGTGTAGAGAAAAATAAAAGTTAGGTAAAAGAGAAAAAACTTCACCATATGAATATTCGATTGAAGTTCAAATTTATTTAATTTTATTTTATATTTAAACTTACAAATGACATCGAATCTCTTTAGATATGTATTAAATTATTTAATATTTTATATTTAAATAATTCAATTATGATTGTCTCGTATGTACACGTGGGGGACCATGATTAAGATATTTGGATGACACATTTTATAAATGTTTCCAAATAAAAAATATGTACGAATTCAAGGAAAAAAAAATCAGTTTAGCTTTATTTATTACGAAATCTACAAAAATGTAACCGATCCCAAATTAATGTACAACCCATTAAACGACGTCGTAAGACAATGGGGTTAAAACGACGACGTTGATTTGAGAATATTTTATTAATGCTCGTCTATTTGACTTCCCTCTTCCCTTTCGTCGCGTCGCGTCCGGTTTCTGCACGGCCAGTTGTGGATTTCTTTTCTTAATTATATTTTTTTCTGTGGGAAGAAAAGAAAATTCTGTGTACGTATATTTATACGTATATGTATGTATAGAGAAATGCAGGAGAGGAGGTGAGGAGGGAGGGAAGGCGGTTTGTTTTGCCTTGTGTCATCTTTCTGCAAATAACTGAAAAAAGGAAGGGGGAGGTTTGGAGGAAGATGAATACACACACATTATTGCAGTTTTCGTCTTCTTCTCCGGATTTCTCGTTCTCTCTCTTTCGCTTTTTCCCCAACAATTGTTGTGAAATACCAACCTTAATTCTTCCCGTATGTGTATGCGCAAACCCCAATTTCTAAACCCTCTTCTCTGTTTTTTTCATGTAACGACAACGACGATGGGAACGGTTTTTTTTTTCCATGAAAAGCCATTGCTGAACCAGTTTAAGGGGGAGATGATATGAGCCATGGAGAGTTCTTTCTGATCAATCGTGTTTTTAATTGGTTTAGTTTTGTGTATTATTGGGTTGTGTGTGAATAAATGACATCAGGGATGGGCGAGCTCAAGGTGGTGAATTCAAACGGCAACGTTTCGATTGGTTCGGGTTTTGTTTTGGGGCGGAATTCGTGTTCTCCGCCTGATCCGGCTTTGATTAGTGAGGAGAGATTATCTGCTGCGGAGGAAGCGGCGGAACAAGTGTTGAATTGCGTGCACCCCACACTCGACTCCGAGGAGAAGAGGAGAGACGTTATTGATTACGTTCAACAACTTGTCAAAAGTCGTCTTAATTGTGAGGTAATCAGTTTTCTCTTTTACGAAAGAAATTACTAGTTCGTTTTCTTATTTTGTCAATTTTTTCTTGATGTGCATGCCAGCGGAAGGTGGTGTTGTTGAGTTTATTCTAATCACGCTTTTACTTTATGGGCTCATTTTTCCAACGAGGTGTTCATATACTGTAGCTAATTCGTATCTAATGATTTTTGTTCTGATGGGTGATACTGTATTGGATTATTAATCTGAAAAATAGTTAGGCATTCTTATCTGGTCATGATTAGTTGATGACTCAATGTTAGGCATCATTTGCTTTTCGAGGAAACTGAGTAACTGCTACTATTTGGCGGATTAGTGGAGCTTTTTGGCACTGAAAAAAAGAGAAAAAAGAATGACGTGAAGAAGTTAAAAAGTGCTTTCTTGAAGTTTGTTCGGTTGGAGATGTACAATCCTGAACCGGGCGAAACAATAGCTTTAAAATGATTGTATCTTTGGTCGGGCGGCCAATTCCTCGTGCGACTGTAGCTTCAATTGTGTAGGAGCAGAATTGATCTTGGTTCCATGAACTATTTTGGTAGCAGGGAACGTGTAAGCCGGCCTCTCGTTGTTATAAAGTACCCTTTGTGGAAAATAATAAAAAATGTAAACATTTGGAATGTTGTGTGTTTGGTTCTTGGTTGCCAACTTGAATCTTGTTAGACTGATGCACGAGTCCGTAACAAACAAACTACAAACAAAGCATTATAGTTACATAAGGATTTTAACTTTTTTTTACCTTTTAATGTTGTAGAAATGTTCCTAGGTGATATTCAGTTTGCAGAAGGGTGAGAGGAGTTTCTCCAATAAAAGCCTACTGTGTTCTTCCTTCTAAATGATGGAGGATTTGTTTGCAGAACTGAATGGAATCATTTAATATCCTTGTAAAGGATGTTACATTGTGTAGTCTTATTAAACTTAGGACTAGGATTCTAGTTAAACTAGTTGGAAAATGAAGTTTCTGAAATGATTGCAGAATGAGAGTAGTTCTTACATGCACATTAATATGAGTAATGGACTGTAAAATTCTCTTTCTTTCCTTCTTGAATTTAATTAATTGTTTAATTTTGACTTGTTGATATTCATATCAGGCTGTCTCCTATGGATCAGTACCACTCAAGACATACCTACCTGATGGTGACATTGATTTAACCATCCTTAAAGGTCCTAAGGCTGAGGAATCTTTGGCCAACGATGTTCTTTCTCTTTTAGAGGATGAAGAGCATTGTCAAAATGCTGAATATCAAGTTAGAGATACCCAATTTATTGATGCGGAGGTATCGTGTGGTCTTTTATTCTTTTTAGCATCCATGCTATAGATGATATTGCTAATTTTACCATATGTACTTTTCAATGACTATTGCTCCCCCTTAAATCTAGGAGAAGATTGGGTACGACAATAAATTTTATGTGGTTACTTCCAAAGCTGATATTTGGTTTGGCTTGAGATTTTTGATAGGCTTAAGTATTACAACTTTCATTTAATATGTGTGCACTTTATGCTCTTATACATTAGTCAATGGTGACTGACGTCTGGTGGAACTCCTGATGGTGCAGAAGATTCTCTATTTTTTTCTTAATTCTTTCATAGTTGTTGTTACTTTCATTCCCTTTTGAGGAGTGGCATGTAATTCTTTTGGCTTGTTTTAAGTCTCTTTGACAATGGTTCCGAATGTGTTGTTTGTCTGAGTAATTATATGCTGAACGGCCAGATTCATTCTATTGATATACACTAATGTTTTGTGAGGTTTCGGACTGATCTTGTCTCCTTATGATAGGTCAAACTTGTTAAATGCCTTGTGCAGAACATCGTGGTTGACATAACCTTCAATCAGCTCGGAGGAATTTCTACGCTTTGTTTCCTCGAGCAGGTAGTAAAGCAGGCTCCATTTCAGGGAGATGGTGTCAGAAGTTACCCATAAGATGTGCATAACTATGTTTTTGGTGCTTTCATTTATGCAGCAGAAAAAATACTCATTCCTTTAAAAGCATAGCTTAGTACAGCTTCTAAACTGAAATGATGTATGGAAAAAGTAACTTAGAGACTGATGAATTCTTTTGAAAGTGAGCACATGTGGTTGTTTGGAATGGAGATGTTGACAAACTGGAGGGAAATTTTACATAAATTAATTTCACACAACATCCAGGCAAACAACATGACATAGTCCATTACTGTAGAAACTTAGCATTCAATAAAATTGATTTCTGATTATGATAATGTGGTCTTTTCTAGGATCTTCAATCACTTTTTCAGAACTTTTGACATCTGAGACTAAATGACATACTTCTTGTTCTTTGACATCTTTTTTCTTGGACTTGTTTGGTAATTCAGGTAGATCGACTTGTTGGGAGAAATAATCTCTTTAAGCGAAGCATTATCCTGGTCAAAACTTGGTGCTATTATGAGAGCCGTATCCTTGGTGCACATCATGGTTTAATCTCTACATATGCTTTGGAAACGCTTGTCCTGTACATATTCCATTTCTTCCATTCATCGTTAAGCGGCCCTTTAGCAGTAAATACCTGTTACTAATTTATATTGAATCTTCTAATTAGACACAAATGGACACCTTTAGCTTATTATTGTTCTTTGTATGTAGGTACTCTACAAATTTTTGGAGTACTACAGTAGATTTGATTGGGAGAATTATTGCATCAGTTTGAAAGGTCCAGTTCATAAATCATCATTACCTGATAGAGTGGGTGAGCAAAGTTCTTCAATGATGCAATGTTGTCTTTGTTGCTTCAGGTTACAATATCATTCTTGTTATTCTTGATTTTCATGCAGTTAAGATGCCTGAAGATGGGTCGAAAGCTTTGTTACTCAGTGAAGAGTTCTTGGAGAACTGCATGGATATGTTTACAATTCCTTGTAAGGGAGCTGAAGCTAACACAAAAGCGTTTCAGCCAAAACATCTTAATATAATTGACCCACTGAAGGAAAATAATAATCTTGGTCGTAGTGTACACAGAGGTATGGGAAAGTATTGATTCTCCCTGTTTAAATGACATTTTATATGATCAGAATTGTTGGTTTTTTCAATAATCTTTTCACTCTTTAGAAGTTAAAAAGAGAAATATGAAGTCAGTCAGTCATCAAGGTGATAATACAATTTTATGCTTGTCAATTCCCAAACTGAGGAGAACTTAGAAACACTCCATTTAACTGCTACGTTTTTTTCCACCACTTATCTCTGCATTTATGTTTTGGGAAGCAGACTATAGTATGTGTAAATTGTTATGACTTGTGGCCCTTTACTCCTACTAGGCAATTTCTACCGTATAAGAAGTGCATTCAAGTATGGTGCTCACAAGCTTGGCCAACTTCTTTTACGCCCAAGTGACAAAATTGCGGATGAGATTCTCAAATTTTTCTCAAATACACGTGCGAGGCATGTCCACCAACAATCAAGCATCACCCGACATTTGGCCCTGGAATTTAGTGATCAAGATTCTTCGACCGCATCTTTATCATCCCCTATAGAATTGTTTTCCGATGATGGCATGGTTCTAAAGTCTTCTGTTAGTGATAATGATAATGATAGTGTTGGGTTCGAACAAGCACCTGGTTTAGAGTCCGGGAGTGATCTAGACAGATACTTAATTAGAGAAGCTTCGTTGGAGAGGGCATCTGAATCTTGTTATTCTGTAGATGGGTCTTACGTTTCACAGCACTCTTTAATTGGGGGGAAATGTTTATTAAGCCACTCAAAGTCATCTACAGAAAATGGAAGTTTAGAGGATCAGCAAATTGACTTGGTGGACTCAGAGAGGTTTGGCTTCAACCTCTGGTTGAAGAACAGAGAAGAGCAAGTGGAACCTAATAATGCATTTTTGTCATGTATGGACAACCCTGAGTCATTCTGCAATTGCATAACTGGTTGCAATTCTACTCTAAAGGACAATATTTTGGAAAATCTGTCCTTTGATTTTAGAGATATAGACTCTGAAAGTGTGGGAGGGGAATCAGAATCAATTGATCCTTTGGCTGACCTCACTGGGGATTATGACAGTAACATAAGGAGCTTGCTTAGTGCTCAGCTATGCCATGGGTATGCTTCATCTGCTGCACATATGGTGATCAATCGTCCACCAACACCTTCAGCAGTTCAAAACAAAAAGCCGCGGGATGATTTTTGTCGATCAATTTCACTCAAGGAGAATCAGTTCCCCCGAAAGGACACAAACATAATGTCCACGAATCATATCAAGTGTGCTGATTTAGACTCTGTATGGCTTGGTAATGCTTTTCATTTTCAAGGGACGCAAAAAAGTCGTGGAATTGGGACATACTTCCCACATTTGGTAAATATATTGCTCTACCTTATGTGTGTTACTTCCTATATTTAGCAGCAACCTTATTGTTATCTTCATATCTTGCAGAGTGCTTGTTATGTGGAGAGGTCCTTGCGTTGTCGGGGCAGAAATAACCCTCTGGGCAATTATAACCAACTTCATAAATTCCAAAGTAATGGCTTCCACCCTATTACTGAATCACATTCGTTTGAGAATGGTACCCATGAAGTTGTGCCTATACGAAGAAGATATCAAGTACAAAGGAGTAGATCAGATGTACAGTGCCAATCTATTGGATGTGAGAATCAAATGAATGAGTATTTAGGTACATCTTGTAAAATTGAATTTGGACCTGTGGGGAACTTGGCTGAAGAAGTGATTTCAAGGTCTTCTCTAGTTAGATGCTCGAGCATGGGTGCCCCACTGAAACAAACACAGGGTTCAACAATGAGCATGCGAGATAGGTATTTGAGCTTCTCGCTCCCTCTATCTTCTTGAGGGGTCTTTCTTTAACATCTCTACAATGGATAACAAAAGATGAAAATGATATTCACTTGCAGGATTGCAGGACAGGCGATCCATCTTAAGAACGAAGACGAGTTTCCTCCTCTGTGCCTATGAAGTGTTGTACAAAAGGGTGATTGATTCTTTAGGCGAGCTAACAAATGGCATGACTTTTAGGTAGTTTGTAGAGACTTTTGCAGTGCTCCAAACTCAGGTACCCGTTTTCGTTTTGTGCGAGACAGTGGTAGAGTAGAATTAGTGCATTCAAAGTTTAGGACTCCCAACCCCACACCCAACATAGCCATGAACTGAGCTTAGTGGAGAAATGAGGCCAGGTTGGCCATAAACATGATACCTCAACTTCTCTCACTTTCTTGCAGGAAATATGGTGTTTCATTGTAAATTAGACTGTGGTGATAAACTATTTTAAAGAAAAGAAATTCACTAAATTGATAACCCTCTTTCTGATCTTATCTATAATACTTAGTATCTCATTGCATTTTTTGTGAATTTATTTTATAAGGCGTGTATAGTGGATGTGTGTATTTATTTAGATAAAAATCACAGTATATAAAGATTTGGGGAGCAAATTTTTTATTTATAAGAGTAATAATTCATCAACGAATAATTTTTTATGTACTAAAAATAATTTAAAAAAAAATTAGGATACTAGTTGAATTGGTTCATACAATGATTGTCTGGAAAATAAATTTGATCTCATTTTCTTTGGGGAAAAAAAAGATAAGAAAGCTATTTTCAAGATAAAATGCTTTAGGATTGGAAATCCCAAAAAATAATTAAAAATAGACCAAACATGGGGGAAACAATTTGAGTGGAATGGCATGGATTGCATTATCACTCTTTATTTTGTTTAGGACGACTTTGACGTAATGATATATCAAATGTTATAAAAATCGAATTATTTTTTAAAGTTTTGACCAACAAGTAGCAATTTTTTTGCATGAGGTGAGGTAAGTTGTTTGATTTTGAATGAATTAGTTTGATTAATGTAAATCATTAATATTAATATAATATAAAATGACAACAATGATTATATATTAGTGATGGGTGGCAAACATGGTACTCCAAAATTTGGTTACCAATTAAATTTGAGCACGTAATTAAAGAAACGTGGATAGACAAAAAAGAAAAAAAATCAAATGGCTAATCCATTAATCTATGGATCAGAGCAATGTATTTGTCAACACATCACTTCTCCACTTTATATATAGGTTAAATTTCTTGGATGGAAATAACTTTTAATTGTTTATGAGTGCATTCTAAATATAAATATATTGTAAATTTTATTTCCAATAATGGTAAGTGACTAATTTGAAATTAAGAATGGAGAAAAAGCAAGAAAGACCGTTAGTTGAAATCGGATCGCACCAGATCCGAATAACCCATCACTGTTCAAATTCGGGTCAGATTTGTTGTTGCTTTGACTTTAAGTAATTCACGATGCCAAAAAACCTGACAATTATCACTTGTTGTTGTGGCGTACTCATACTCATGTAGATACACTTTTATAATTAATAATAATAATTTATTTTTTAAAATATTATCACTTTACTTTTATCACTTTTTATTATAAAAATTACAATTCTTATTCATGACACAGTAATCATGACGGTAAGTCTATCCCTCATCACTTAAATGATTATTGTTACTTAATTTTAGTGGGAAATTAATTAAAAGACTAAATTACTGTAGATAATTAAATATTGGTTAATTGCAGTAAGATTCACACATCTTGTTGTAATATTTCCGATTGTTGTTTTCATAATTCTTATTACAATTTATTATAAATATATAATGTACTACAAAATACAATACGCAAGATGTAGAAATATTTATGCACCATAATAATTATTCCGTTGGAAGAGAAGAAAATTCAAATTTGTCATCTTGAAGACAACCAATTATAGAGAGAACTAGAATTAGAAAGAACCAGCTTCCGTCTGCCGAAGTAACGCCGTTTAAATGTTCAAACAATACGTCACTCGCATGCGCCAACTCCGTTACGTACCTTCGTCTCAGTTATCTCATGCTATCATACTATTCATCCAATAACATCGTATAATCATTTCGATGGAGAAAATTATCTAATTAATTTAATTACCTCAAATCACAATTCATCCCTCTAAATTAATTACCAATTACTAATATGGTAGCGATGGGGCTTTTAAAAGAGTTAGGCGACATCGATTAATACATACTCGAACTGCCTTGAGTAGTTACTAAGCAAAGTCGAGCTCGAATTAATTAGATAACGAGTCTAAGAGTATGCAAACTCAATTCAAATAAAAAAATAATTCGTTCAAATTCAAACTCGTTGAGCCCAACTTTAATTTTATATTTATTATTACGTTAATAATTATTATATTTAATATAATATATAATTATAATTAAATACTAGTAATATTTATCACTAATCATTATTATCAAGACCTACCAAGCTCAATTTGTTAACTAAGTAAGCCTAAAATGAATTCAAATTTAATTTCAAGTTTTTTCTAATCGTGATAACTATTTTATTTAACAGCTCTACGCAACGATGCAAAATATATTTCTACAATTTTACTACATAAATATGCGAATATTAAGTATGAAATGAATTCGTTGTAAGTTTAAATAAAAGTACATAATAAATAATACTACTAATAATTATTATTAAATAAATAATTAATGTAAATGTATTTGATAATGTTGAGCCTCACCTCAGTATTGGCCTATCCCACTACCACCGGTGCCAACTGACAGCTGATCTCTCTTTATATATACACACACATGTTGTATCTATATATGCTCTCTTCTTCTCTTCTCAAGAAATTCCCAAAAGCGAAATTGTTAAAATTTAGCAACTGTTAATTTGCATTAATTCCATTTACTGGAATGTAAGGACGATCACTTTATTGATTCTTCGTGTAGCTCTGCTCTGGTATGTAATTTCTGCTTTATTGTTGTGGAAATCTGTTTATCATGCATGCAAGAATTTTTAATTTATGAAATAGTTAATCCTTTTGAATCAGATCAGAAAAAGGATGAATTATTCTAACAAATTTTTAATTCTTTTATGTACAGCAATAGCAGTAGCAATAGAATAGTTTTTTTCTGTTTTGAATGTGGATGTCGCTTTTTATCAAACAACTGGTCTGCATCAATTTCCCACATGTGGTGGGCACGGAATTCGTATTGTATATTTCTCCCATGGAAATCATGATTGAAAACCCCTTTTTCATTGATGCTTCTCCTTTTTCTTCTTTGATTAATTCCCACTTCTTTTCCAGGTGAATCATGTGTGCTCCTTTCGATTAATTTATTGAGTCAATTTCCTAAAGTTGTTTTGATTGTATATATTATATAAATACTTGGTGAAATGATTTTCTGAGTTTTTGTAAGCTTTTGGGATGTGCAGAACTTTTAAGCAAACATGTATAAAGTGAGGTTCGGGGAGCAGGTTGACGAGTCTACTGGTGAAGATGATGGATACATCGAAACTGATCCAACTGGTCGTTATGGTCGAGTAAGTTTTTCTGTTTTGATTATGTTTTTGATCTTTTCATCACTTTAATGTTCTGAATTCTTGAAATAAAAACCTGCATATGAAACAAGGTTTAGTTTATTGATGAATTATGCAGAGAAGTGAGCCTCATAGAATCATTACTTTTAATTTTGTCATGAAAGAAGGAAAAAATATTCATGGGGATTTTGTTATCTGCTGTTGAAAAACCTTAGTTAAATATCTTTGGTTTATGTTAGATTTATTGTTATTGTTCTTATCTTTTACTTTTGGTGGGGTGGGGTTGTTTTATGAATTTTGTGTGTTGTGTTTCTGAATCAACTCAAAAGTCTTGGTGTGTTGAAGTAAACACCAACTTGAATTAGGACCATTTGCTATAGAGTAGCTAAGTTTATTGTTTTGACTTTTATAATCTGAAAAAGAGATGATTTTATTTTTTTTACTGAAAATGATTGTCATAGTTTGAGGAAGTCCTGGGGAAAGGGGCAATGAAGACAGTATACAAAGCAATTGATGAGTTGCTTGGAATGGAAGTAGCATGGAACCAGATCAGGCTGGTGGACTTGCTTCATTCTCCCGAGGACTTGCAGCGGCTCTATTCTGAGGTGCACCTTCTCAGCACACTCAATCACGGCTCGATCATCAGATTCTACACTTCTTGGATTGATGTGGAAAGGAGAACATTCAATTTCATTACTGAAATGTTCACTTCTGGCACTCTCAGAGAGTAATGTCCTCTCCTCTAATTGATGGCTTGATATGATCAACTTATTACAGTTCTATATGCACATTTGTATCTGAAGTCAACTCTGTGTATTTACTTCCCACTTGGATACAGATAATCTTATCTTAAGCATTTACTTTTGTGAGTGCGAAAAATATCTTAGTTAGGCAATCCTAAACATTTTGGAATATGTTAAATCGAAAAATAGCTTTTGGTGTTACGTGGCTTACAACACAAGTTAGGTCTACTAAAATGGAATCAATATCTATGATTGAAGTTAGTTGTACATAAATTTTTGATGTTGTGAAATCTACCTGAACCAATTTGTGTAGTTGCATATTGGCCAAATATGCGACGAGAAAGGTGTGTAGAGAAAGTGATGCCTGTTCATTTATCATCTAAAAGAAGCAATATGCCAATATGCTTTTATTTGATCTAACCTGCAATGTGTTACATTGGAATTGCTTCAATGCAGGTACAGAGCTAAGTATAAGCGAGTGAATGTTAGAGGTATAAAAATATGGGCCCGCCAAATACTTGAAGGTCTCGTATACTTGCACAGCCGCGATCCTCCAGTGATACATAGAGACCTAAAGTGTGACAACATATTTGTTAATGGCCATCTTGGACAAGTAAAAATTGGTGATCTTGGACTTGCAGCAGTTCTACGAGGATCAGGTCGTGCACACAGTGTTATAGGTGCTAGTACTTGCTTGCTCATTATAATCCAATGGTTATGAATGAGTAATCTGATCATACTGTCTTTTAATTTCCTTAGGCACACCGGAGTTCATGGCACCCGAGTTATACGAAGAGAACTACAATGAGCTCGTTGATGTGTACTCATATGGAATGTGTGTCCTGGAGATAATTACTTGTGAATATCCCTACAGTGAATGTACCAATCCTGCTCAGATATACAAGAAAGTGACATCAGTAAGATCCTATGTTACAATTTGGTGATATTCATTAAAACTGATCTGAGATGGAAAGTCATTCGAGACTTAATGTTTCATTTTAAGGGTAAAAAGCCAAGGGCATTCTACAAAGTTCAAGACTTGGATGCACAAAGGTTCATCGGGAAATGCTTAGAGACTGCATCAAAGAGATTGTCAGCAAAAGAACTACTGCTCGATCCATTCCTCACCATCGGTCATTCTGATGATCATCCTGAGTCTGATATTGAGAACCAAAAGCCTTTCCAGAATAACACGACTGAACTTCAGCGTTTGCAGTTGAACGATGATGTTCCTAGGACTAACATGACAATTACAGGGACGTTGAATCCAGAGGATGGCACCATCTTTCTGAAAGTTCAGATAGCTGATAAAGAAGGTACCTAGCTCTTCGTTTACAGGCCCTCAGCGCGACACATGCGTTTTTAGCTAATGATTTTCTCTCTGTTTTTAGGTGATGTCCGAAATGTTTTCTTTCCCTTCGACATATTAAACGATACTCCACTTGATGTTGCAAATGAAATGGTGAAGGAGCTAGATATAACAGACTGGGGACCATCAGAAATAGCAAATATGATAGATGGGGAGATAGCAGGACTAGTTCCCAATTGGAAGTCTGACTTTCATGTACTAAACTATCAAGAAGATGATTATGATCCTCACAATCTTTTCTCCCCGTCGTCATCGTCACAAGTCTCCGCTTTGGGTTCGATCACGTCTCTCAGGATTGATACAAGACCTCCAGGAAGTCATTTGCTTCATGGTACTCTTGTTGCAATATTTTCAATCACTTGCATTAATTCTAAGCTGCTCGTTTCGTAACGTGTTCAAGATCATAATGAAGGGTGTAATCTTTGTAGGGGACTTGTTTGACGACACCAGCTCTCAGAGCTCAACACATTCAGACAAGTATTCTAATTGGACTTACTACTCTGGAGATGAACACGACCCTGCGACGAGCTCACACAGACACGAGCTAACTGCATACGAAGATATGTTGAGCCCTTCAAGGTTCTATCCGGGAGAGACTTCATCAACAGGGCAAAACCTTTCTAAACTTAGCCACTTGAGAAGCAAAGACATAATGGAGCCAAAAGAAGGTTCAACTTCTAGAAACAATGCCATGCCTAGATTGACAAGGAACCGGTCACTAGTAGACACTCGTAGCCAGTTGCTGCATCGCTCTCTAGTCGAAGAAGTCAACAGAAGACGCCTTTTCAAGACAGTCGGTGCAGTGGAAAACATCGGGTTTCAATCTCCCTATCAAGTTTCAGTAAAGACTGCACGGCGAACGAATGGCACGTATTCTGTTAACTTCCGAGAGAACGATCATGGTACAAGGCAAGAGCAGAGAGCAAGAAGAGTTTGATATTTTATCAATATGTACGTAGTTTAATGAGTTATAGTTATGTTGATACGTTTACATATCTTTTTCTAGATTTCCATCAATTATAGCAACATGGCTTATTTACATTAGCTACACTTAAATGTAGTTTTAATCGTATATATGAAAAATAATGGGACATGGGTTTTATGGAACTTGGTCTTTGCTATAAACCTCCCTCACTCACTAATTAATGTCCATAATTATGTAATTATTCTATTTAAAAAAATGCAAATAGCCATAATGTTGTATTAGCATGCTATACATGTTAATTAGTAACTACGTTATCAGCATATTTATTCTAATTTTGCATGTTCATTATTTTATGTTTCTTAAAAATCTTGGAAGTGGCCCTGCCCAATTATTATGTTCACAAGTACACTTTATTAAAGCTATAAAGTTAAACAGAGGGGGTATAAAAATTCTATTATTTTTTTAAAAAAGATTTAATAAACACCAATAATATTCAATAATCCCTTCATCTGAGACAACTCTTCACCTTTGTTGTGATAGATACTGAGTTAAAAAAAAAGTCAATTTTATTAATTTTTAGGAATATTTTTTTTTAGTGTAAATAATAAAAAAAATTATGTGAATTAAGTGAGAGTGATATTTTTTAAAATTTTAAATATTATATTGTGTGAGATTATTTATTATGAATTTTTTTAATATTTTTGAAAAATAAATAATGTAGTATATAGAACAAATAAAGAAAGAATAAAAAATTTGTTTGGACAAAAGAAATCTACTGTTTTTTTTTCTAGAGTTAAAGGACAAAACGACTTTGTGCATAACGTATTCTCCCTTTTGTTATTTAATAAAGCGATTTATTTTTTTATATCAATTAAATAATAATAATAATTATTATTATTATCTAATTAATACTCATATTATTTTAAACGTGAAATGTATAAATATAGTAGATAAAAGTGTTTATATAGTGTAAGTTTTTTTTAACCTTATTATTATTAGTTTAAATATCTTTTAATAAATTTCTACAAAATTATTGTAATTTTGTTAGATAGTGTATGGGGTGTGTCTAAAAACAACGCATGCGATGAGTTCATTATTATGGTCCAAAATTTAAAAATAAATAAATAAAATAAAAGGAGAAAGAGAGAAATTAGGAGGTAAGAATTGATTCTAAGTGAGCTAATTAAAGATTCGCCAACGTCAATTAATTTTAAAAATTAAAATAGGAATCATACATTCAATTAATTAATATTTAAAAAAGTGATGGGTATCAAATAATATTTATTCTATGTTACATAGTATTTTATAAGGTCATGATTGAAAAAAGTGACTAAAATCAAATTTATAACAAACATTTAATTTACTCATGTATATCTAAAGCGGTCTTGAATGGAGGGGGAAAATCTACCTTCCACCGTGTTAATAGATTTTGGATGTCCGGTTATATTTTGATGTGACATCTTCTATTACACGCGTTAGATGAGTTACACGTATGTAGAGAGGAAAATCTCAATATTTCCACTTATAATTGATTGTTAGGGTATATAATAGTTTATACTACGTGTCAATCATCCAATGATTTATAACACCAAAATGTAACAGGAGATACGAAAGTATTACATAAAACTAAATCCATACAAGGCCTTCCTAAAACAACAGATAGCATCTCCACAGCGGCAGAAAATTAGGATTTAGTGGGGCCTTTATAAGATTATTTGTAGGGGATAATTAGTGATTGTTTGGTCCAAAAAAGAATAGAAATTTATGAATTGTAAGAATGGGAATCGGTGATTATATATTGATTTATTTGTTTATATTATAACTATATATAAAAGAGCCCCCCCAATAACCTTCATATATATTCCACGTCTAAACCCATTTCCATAAAATGTTGACTCCTGCCACCCTTGTCCGTACTCTGCACATATGCTCTTTTTTTTTTTTAATCTTTTAAAAAAAAAAATCATTTTCCGACCATATTAATTAAACATGTATATCATAACATATTTGATTATAAAATAAAGTGAAAATTGGTTGAATTCGTCATTTTTAAAAAATTAAAGCACTTAAATTCGATTGTAATATCTTTAGATGAAAGAAAAAGACAGTTGTGGGGTCCATTTTCAAAAGGTTGTGGGGGCATTAATGGGAATACCATACCATACCACTAATCCAAAGCTTAAAAATTTAATGAAAATTCAATTAAATTAAACTCGGTATTAAATGTGGAATAGATCGCCTCAAACACGTATGTACACCCCCCAACTAGACAGAATAGTGGATTAATTAGTTTTTTTTTTTAATTAACCACCAACTTATCAGATCAATTGTATGTATATGGCATTAAAAAATAAGATTAATAAAATTTTCTACTCCCTTCTTCCCTAATTTATATTCTCTCTGTCCTGGTCAAACTGCATCGTTTGACTGCATAAAGCTCTCACAAAAACTACAGTAAACTGCATCGTTTGACTGCTTTTTTTTCCTGGAGGTTAATTAAGAAAACTATTTTTTATTTACTTTATTAACTTTTTGAGATAATTTAATAATTTTATGTAAATATAAATTAAGTCTTTGTTATAATAATGATAATTTGAAAATTATATCTTAATTTTTAAATTTATCATAAATTTATTTTTTAAGTATAAAGGCGCGTGTACATTTTAGATTCGATGAGAAAAGAAAATGTGGGGAGTAGTAAATTTGGAGTGGGGATAGGCAGACCGAATTTTCTGTTTTTATTAATTTAATGTTACATTATGAATAAATAAAACGTAGGACATAGTCAAAATTTATATATATATATTTTTTGACAAGAGGAGACAATTTAGTAAGCTGACGAATCAGCTATTACAATATTTTTAACCCTCTGGGGATCTCCATAGAAAAGAAAAGAGATTCGCAAGAGAATATCATTAAAGCCAAGTTATGAGCCACCAAGTTAGCTTTTCTTCTAGCCCAACTGTATTTAACATCCATCATTTTCCGTGCTTTCTTTTTAATGCTCTGGACAATTTTCCCAAGATAGGATAGATTATGAGAAAACTTTTGCAACGCGTTCACCACTATTTGCGAATCTGATTCTACCACTATTCTCTCACACCCCCGTTCTTTTGCAATATCAATACCCTACTCAACCGCAATCGCCTCTGCAACCTCCACCCTCGTACACACCTTCACACCTCTCTGCAAAGCACCATATTACTTCTCCTCTGTTATTTCTCATCACCATGCCCCCTTCTCACAGATGCATCTACATTCAATTTCAGCTCATTTTCAAATGGAGGACGCCATCCCCAAGGCTCATGCTCAACATTTGTTTTACCCACCTGGCTCTTCATCGCTTCATAGAATTGACATCTATGCAGCTCCACCTTTTGCCTAATTTCAGTATGTGTAAAACATTTTCCCCTAAACATGTAGTCATTACGTCCCCCACCATATAAACCACAAAGTGGTAGCAAACAGGCCTCTCATATTTTCATCTAGTGTTTTCAACAATGTTAATACCCAATCATGCATAGAAGTGTCATTTAAAAAAATGATCAAATATTGACGAAACTCAACATTCTTTAATCCATTCACAATCTCTCAAGACATGTTCAGCAGTTTCAATTTCTTTTCCACATCTCTTACATATAGGATTGACATCAACAAACCTAGAAGCAAGGTTGATTGAGGTAGGCAGAATGTCATGGAGAATACGCCAAATAAAATAGGAAATTTTTGGAATTGTGTTAAGATTCCAAGCCCTATTCCATTGCATCCCTCCATTCTCTTCACTTCTTCGGCTGTGGGGAGCGTTTGACATTCTTCATAGGCTGACCGAACCGTAAAAACTCCATTTTTTGAGAATCTCTACCCCGTTCTCCTCCTACTGGAAGTGAGACTATTCGATCCACATCAACATTAGAGAATAATTCATGTAGCTTTGGAATGTCCCATCCACTCCCATTCGGAAAAAGAAGATCATGGACCCTCATATCTAAATTTACTTCATCAGCTTCATTGAAGATTGCATACATGTTTCCACCATCAAAAATCCAAGGTTCATTGAGAATTTTTACCTCTTTTCCATCTCCGATAACCCACACCAGCCCCTCTTCTAGCAACTTTCTTCCATGAAGTATACTTTGCCATGTGTAACTAGATTCTAAATTTTTTGCCAGCAAAGATTCTTCATCTTGTGTCAATCTCCATGCTTGTTTTGCTAGTAAGGCTTGATTGAATTTCTCCATATCTCTCAAACCCAAACCCCCTTCTCCCTTACGTTTGCATAGTACCTTCCATCTCAACCAATGAATTCTTTTTTCATCTCCTTTTTGACCCATAAGAACTAGAGTAATTTTTCCAATCCTTCAACTTTTTTGTAACTCTATTAATCAGCATTTTGAATGTCTCCACCCTAGAATTTCTTACCATAGCAGGAATTCCCAAATACATAGCATGGTACGGAACTTTTTTTACTGCTAAGATCCTTGCGAGTTCAGTGCCTCTTTCTTGTTGTACTCCTCCAATAAACACAATTTCTGATTTATTAAAATTTATTTGCTGAAACACTCCAAGAGATATTTAAATACATATCTTAAAAGAAAAATATCATTTCTTAAAAATAATATTAAAATATTTCTAATAATAGGAAATATAATACTCCCTCCGTCTATCCTTATTGTATCTATTTGCTTTTTGCACGTGGATTAAGAAATATTATTATTTTATGTGTAACAGGTAGTTGTATTAGGAGAGGGTGTGGGTTCCATGGTCCAAAAAGAGAAATAGATAAATTAAGGATAAACGACCCAAAATAGTAAAATAGATAGATTCACACTGGACAGAAGTATTATCAAAATATAACTACATCAAGTTTGTGTTATATGGGGTTGCATTGTTTTGGTGCATGAACAGCCAAAGCCCCTACAACTGAATGATTATTAAACTTTACTTTAGGCAAACAACTCAAAAGTGGCTTTACTTTAGCCCTACCTCTTCCCTTATCTTCAACAATTTCCTTGTGTGAGGAATAAAATTGTGGACTACATTTAACATTCTACTCAAAATTAAATTAATAATAAACATAAAAGGTAGAAGAAAAGAAGACCAAATGTTTTATTTCCTTTTTATGTTCATATCTTGGATTTTCAGACCTGTCAGAGAGAATATATGTAGTAAACTAAGTAAAGCCTAAATATACAGATTATAATTATTAACATTCCCTTCTTTTATGATCGTTCAGTTGCCTTTTTCTTTATGCACATAAATAAAACTAGGTGAATCAATATTTCAATTAGTTAACATCACCTAAATCAATTGGCAAAGTATATATAAATGATGTAATATTATTATTAATTATTCTAATTTTATGGTTTAGGAAATTTCTTTTATTTTTAGGGTTTCTAAAATTTTATTATTAACTTATTTAAAATTAAGTTGATCCATTTGTATATATGAAAATGTGGAGTACAATTTAGGCAAACACTTGTATTACTCCACTTTCTTATTAGAAAACTTTTAGTGAGACTAATAAGAAGTGATCACATTTTAATAAAAAAGTATATTCAAATTAATGAAAAATAATAGTGGTATAGTGAATTATTTTTCGAACAATTCTTAGTATAAATAAAAATTGATAACATTTTTAACGAAAAATAAAAATGTCTATAATAAAAATTAATAAATATTTAAAAAACGTAAAAACATCTGCGTATAATTTACCCTTATAAGTTACTCCCTTTATCATTTATTGCTTTATTATCTTCTCTTTTTATAATTATTGACATCAATTGAATTAAATTAAATGATTAAATTCATATATGATCTTTGTATTAATGTACATACATGCCTCTTGATGCAATATACACGCAACAAAAAAAAAAGGTACATATAGGGTGTTAGCTGATCAAAAATGTTAATTTATACATAGATACAGTTACATATATAATGAGTTATTACTATATACTATATATACTTATATTAATTAATTACTGCTACTATACTATATAGTAATTAAAGTGAAGAATTAATAAACTAATTAATAAACACTTGGAAGTGAGGCATGTTGAACCAAATTTGCTCAAACGCCTTGATTATGTGGGGATGATACTGATTAGAATTGAGAGAAAGATAACAGGCCAGCAGATCTTCCAGATCCTTCGACGAACTCATCCTGTTCTCCACGATCATCTCCACCATTGATTCCATGAAATCCCTCTCTGGATCCACAGAAGCTTTCACCATCGCAAAACTCTCCGAGTAGAATTTCCCCTTCTTCTCGCTTTTCTTCACACTTTTCCGCCAACTCTTTTCCCCCTTCTTCCGCCTGATTTTCACCCCGCCAGACAGCGAAACCGATCTCCGGCCGCCGGGAGTCTTCCTCGCCGGAAAATTGACTGACGGCGACGAGTTTTTTACCTTCGACGGTTTCGTCGCGATCGGAGGAAGATTATGATCCGGTATCACGTCGAGTTCTGTATACCCGTTGTACGAGGGTGCGTACGACGACGTTTCGTCGACGTTGATTATGATGTCGCTGGCGGAAGAGCTGCTCATCAGCTTGGACCGATCACGGCCGTTGAATGAATCTCCATCGTCATCATTGTCGTCATCATCATTGTACTGATCGAATTCCGACAGGGATTCCAGGAAATCCTGATCGTCAGAGGAAGTAGGGCCGTCCAAACAGTTCTGAATTCGAAATTCTGTGCCCACAAGGTTGTCGGGATCAGGAGTGATTTTCCTTGGAGATGGCATGTATACTGTCTTTCTCTTGGATTTCGATTTTCTGGGAGGGTCGAAGGGGAAAGGGGTGTCGAAGAGCTTGGGATTGGAGTGAGAATTGCAGAGATTCTTGTCCATTCTGAGGGAATCAGAGGTGTAATAGAAAGATCTTCTTGGATTGGTGATGAAGGTGGTTGAAGATGGGAGGTTTTTCTTGACAGTGTGAGAAGGGTTCTGGTTTTTGAGTTTGCTCATATCTCTCAGCTTGTAAAACCAGGCATTTGGCATCATGTCTGATAATCTGAACCTGTAATTTCCCATTGATCAAAATTTAGAGAGTGAGAGAGAAGAATTGAAGGTTTAGAAGAAGCTGATGTGAGAGAATGTATGTATGGAAAGTGAGAGTTGGAGAGGTAGTATGAATATGATGTTAAGGTGGTGTGTGTGTTTATAGTGGAGTATTTAGTATAGTAGATTAAGAAATGAATAAATAATTCTTTGTGAATAAATAAAATAAAATAAAATAATAATTGGAGAAATGGGGTCTACAAGGGAGCATGCATGAAAGCAAGTGGAGGCAACAAAGCCCAGGTTTTGCTGCTGGCCTGCCTTTTCTAACCACACAAACTGTATTTTATTTTTCTTTCTTGCATCTTTATTTTTATTCAATATTTTTTTTCTTAAAATGTATCTCATGTATATATATAATTAATGATGTATATTTATATAATATGATAAATAAAATGTATTGATGACATTGAACTGTGTTTGATTTGGAAAAAAATATAGTGGGGCTTGTTTGTTTTGCAATGTGATCATCAATCAGAGAAATAAGAAATGTCTAGAGAGAGAAGTACCATTATTTTCAAAAGACATACACCATACCCCATCCATGATCACATTATAAATTATTTCAATATTTTTTGTTGAATAAGTGTAAGAATTATAAAAAAAAAAGTATATTTTTCTTAATTTATGTTTTATTTTTGGGTTATTATTATACATCCAATGGCATGATATTGATACATTAAATGGTATAAAAAATTCCAACCGTTTTTTTTTGGACGACAATCTCATAAGAAAGCATTTCAAATGCAAAAATATTTCCCTCTTCGTCCTGAAATAATTTGCTCAATTTCCATTGCAGAGGGAGTATGTATAGCTATTAAAGGTTTTTTTTTAACGAATTGGGTTATTCCACTTAGCCACCGGGCTCCTCAAACAAGTGAGTGATCCGAGTTCAATAAGGAGGCTTGGGAGAATAAGGGTGTATGAAGACTTGATGAACTAACTACTAACTATACTAACAACTAACTTTGTCCAATCAAAAAAAAATTTAAAGTTTTTTTTAATTATGATTATTAATGCAAAATTGGATTTGTAAATTAAATATTAATTAATTTGGCTGTTTTCCCTTGCATAAAGTTGACAAGGATGATCTTTTTAGGCAATAATCAGGAGCAAATGTTGGTTAGTTGATTACAAAGGATCTTGCATGATGATGTGGATTAAAAGCATAGTTGTGTGGTATGATTGAGTTGTAATAATGGAGTATGATGTAATGAAATTAATTAATGTGTAAAAAAGGGCATATGTGTCAAAGAAAGAGCTGTATTTTTTCCAAGACTGAGTGCTTCAAAAATGATGGATGCCTACACGATTGAACTGTATTAACTTCATTTCTCATTCCCATGCTTTGCAAACTCATGCATCACCATTCCCCACCTCTTTTAATTAAAGAGGCATATAATAATATCCTCAATGATGTTCTAATTATAAAATGATATAGTACACATTCCCTGTTTATCCTAGAGGGGTGTTCATAGATCACTAAATTAAAGGATGGAGTTTGATAATGTACAAAATAAGGTTGAAATGTTCACTTCTTTTCTTTTTTTTTCTTTTTTTTATCACAATTATTTCTATAAAATCCCACGTCCTATTTTTGTGCTATTTTGCTCCTTCTCCAACCACAAATATAGTAGAATTAACATTGTTTAATGAATCAATTGATAGACGATGAACTAAAAATGTTCTATCAATTTCGAACATTACCAAATACTCCATTTGATGAGATATAGAGTTCCTTTTTTCTTTTTCTTTTTCTTTTTTTTTCTTTTTCTTTATTTCCCCTTCTCTTTGATGTTCAACCTTTTGTCCAACAAACTTATTGGGCTTATTCTTTAACTATATTCTTGGGCTTATTAAAAAAAGCTATCAAGTTCTGACCCAAATTTGTGAATCAAACTGCATTGAAAAGTATTCATTCTACCCTCACACTTTACAAGGTTGTAAACATCTAGCAATATCCCACCAACATGGCAAATTCCTTCTGTGCACCGGCCGCACAAATCGAGTTTTGCTACTTTTAATATTGAATATTATACTTTTTAATAATAAATTTTATATTCTAGATTTTCTAGTAAAATAAAATTAGTCATTCATACTCTTTATATTTGAGCCATTTTTTCAATAAAAAAAATTATACCATTTAAATATATATTTTTAAAAACAAAATATTATAATCTTGTACACTCAATGCACAATAGACAACTTCACCAATATACTCCTATTTTTTTTTTGGAATTTAATCTCGTATTTCATTGGACTACTAATGGCAAAATATATTTGTTAATTGGTAAGCAAATGGAGAATAAATATTCCTTTGGGACGGCTGAAGTTGTGGAGTGGCATTATCCCAATTAGACCAAACGTGAAATCCACAAAACCATAGTTTTTACCCCCTTACCCTTTTGCCTTTAAATAACAAATGTCGCAAAGAAAACACATTCATTACATTAACGCTTCCTCCCCCACCCCCCAACAACTGTGTGCTCTGTGTGTGTTTATTTTCTCACGTAAGAAGCAATAAACCAACCACCATAATCCTTCATTACCACTCATCCCTCTCAAATCATTAAACAAAATAAATGAATCTAGCTTCCTTCAAATGCAAACTTCTCAAACCATGCAAGAAAATACTACATCTCTTCAAATTCAGGCTCCACAGGAAACTCTCTATAAAAGCTCTTCGTTTTCGCCATCATCGGAGACCCAAACTCAACAACACCACCGCACACGAGGGCCGTTTCCCAAAAATACGTTCCATTTTTCACTCTCTGAGAAAAACGAGAGAGATGGACAGAGTGTCGGAGCTCAAGAGTTTTTCCGATGCAGGGTATCAGAAAGCACCCTACTCCTCACCCATCACCCCAGCGTACGTTAGATTGAGTACGGTCAATAGAAAGGAAGTACCGGGTCAGGATGATGTTGATGACGCATGTAGGAGCTTCGAGAACTATTTGATAGAGATGATCGTGGAAGAAGGGAAGGTGAGTGATTTGGTGGACGTTGAAGAGCTTCTCTACTGCTGGAACAATCTCAGATGTCCAGTGTTCACTGATTTGGTGTGCCGATTCTACGTGGAGCTATGCAAGGATTTGTTTTCCGACAGCAGAGAGAACGAAACGAAACATCCAAGGCTCTTCTAAGGTAAATGGAATGGGTTTCTATGACAGGTGTGGTATTTTTTCCAATGTAAAATGAAATGTCTTCAATGTATAATGAAATGTCTTATGATCCAACATCTACTTAATAACAAGAACATTGCTGTTAAACAAACTACCAGAATTATGCACCACAAAAAAAGGCGTAGAACGCGAGCCGACATGGGGCAACTCACATGAAACATATATAAAGGATACCATTTGTGCATATGAGATAAAATCATGAGAACATATGGCACAACAAAGCATGATTGTATTTACAGATCAAAGTCATAGCAGATAATTTACTTAACAGAGTATATATTCAACCAAGGCCTTGAGGATGGCAGCAACTATATTGCACTAAGCCAAGCTGATGGTTAATCAGCTGCTAAGGACACAACTGAAAGCAAAAAGTAGAAGATATTATCACAAACAAAGACATATGTTTAAAACAGATCCTCCTAGTGTGTTCCATTCAAGACCCCGTGGACACATATACTTGAGACCTGATTAAAGTCTCCCTTAGCATAAAACCAGGCATTACCATGAACTCAACTTTGTAGCTTTCTGGATCTTTATCCAGAGTTACGAACTCCTTAAGATCATCAAGAACCTCCATATAAACATCTGAGAACCCACTTCCTTGTTTCACACCAAACATCTCTGCTTTAGGCTCAATAAAAGCAATCAAGGCCTGCAAATACCAAACGCATCTTGCCATTCTAACAAATGCACGGTAGAACGGGGTATACGGATGAATCCCATTAGCCACGAAATTCCTGTGGTCCAAATTACCGAAAAATGATTCTTCCATCTTGGGGTGAACTACGAGCAGATACTTTGTTCTGCAAAACTTGGCAAAACTAGATTGTGGATCTTCCATCAAAGCAACAATAGGGTCATCCAATTTCATTATGTTCCCCAAGAAACAAGGCTGTACTGAAAAACCATGGAACATTCTTCTAGCTACATAAGCTTCTAAAGCATATTTCTTGTGAGACCTCTTTGCATACACAGCAGATGCCTCTATTGCATTAACAACCTTGTCTAGATCCCAATCCGAGATTTTCATCAGGGCAATCAACGGCTTTGAAAAATCATGAATAGCTTTTCCAACTGCCTTGACTACATTCTCCAAGGAATGATTACTTAAACCCGCAAATCTTTCCCTCTCTCGCTCCTTAATCTCTTCAGCCAACTTTTTATTCCGCATTTCCAACTCTCGAAGCTTCCAACGCAAATTGGCTACTTCCTTGTCCTTACTTTTAGCTTGAGACTTCAATTTCTCCAAAGCCCTCTCCTTGACCTGAATTTCAGCAAGCAAAAGAGCTGAACGCGCAGAAACTGAATTGGCCTCCTTCAACAGCTTCTCCTTACAAGCCTTCTTGATTGTGCAGAGAGAATCGAGCCGGGATATCACCTCTACATCAGCAGCTCTAATTTTCTCAGGATCATAGGGAATATGAGCTTCTTGAAGCTTAACATAAGCTAATTTCAACTCCAAAAGTATGTCAAATAACTTCTTTATCTCCACATGATCGAGTGCAATCCCACTCTTATGAAACTCGCTAGGCTTCGGATGGACTTTTGTCTCACATTCTTCAACTAAAGATGCATTCTCGCCAGACATTATCGGGTAAACATGACACTGATCTGGGCTTTCAGGTGTATTAAAGACGCCAATAGACCTAAATTTGCGTACTTTGACAAATATCGAAACGATGTCTGAAATATTTGAAGGGGGTTTAAGGGGTTTAGAAGTAGCTGCAAATTCCATCCCCTGCTTATCCGACTCCAAACCCATTCGCAACAAAATCCGAATAAATCCAAGATCTGGTTTCTAAATCAAGAATTAAAATCGATTATTAAATATCAAGAAACTTAAATTAAAAAAAAAACAATTAATCCAAAAAAAGAATGGGGCTCAATGTGGGGAACCGGAAGCGTCATTCCCGCAACACGAGCTTAAAAACAAATAGGGTTTCAGGGTTTTTTGAGGTAACTCCGGAATCAAAGGGGACAGAAAAGTTAAAATAGGTTTTTGAATCGAAACAAAAACACAAAAAGAGCACAAGAAAATCAATCGAACGCATCAAATCAGTTCTCTTTCGCAACAAAATAGGAGATTGGCGGAGATTCTACAGATTCGCAAGAACAATCAGGAAAGAGAAAAGGCAAGAATGTCGAGGGAGTCGTACCGCGGAAGGCTTAATAAGGAGCTGACACTAGTGAAAGTGACGCCGCCGATTCGACATTGAAGCATGAAATAAAGGGCAGCTCCGAAATGAGTAGGGTTATAAAGGAAGAGCAGGTGTTGGAGCACGATACGACGTCGTCGCGCTGGACGCAAAATGGGAGTCTGATAGTAGTACTCATGGCTCTGACAACAAACAGTACACGTTCCAGTGTGTGGGATCTAACGACGTCGTTGAGTGGTATTAATTTTTGAGAAAGAAAAAGGAACAGGTGGGAATCTACACGGTGGGAAAAGCGACACACGGAAACAGAGATGGCGGAATATTTTTGAAAACCATCTAGGGGCATATTTGTAACTTCGCTATACTAATTGATGCTTACTTATATTTTTGGAGTTAAAAAGTTTTTCATTTTGGTGCTGTAATTTTAATTAGAGAGATTTTCTTGTGAGAGGTGTACGAGAATTCATTATTAAAGTATGTTTATTGTATAAATAAAGTATGTTTATTTGTAATTAAAGTATGTTAATAATAAATCATATTATAACATATTAAAATCATACTTTAATGCATAATACATTATACTTTAGAAAACATACTTTAACAATTAGAAAACATACTTTAACAATTATTAAACATACTTTATCTATACAATAAGTATACTTTAATGTTGGGTCGACCTGTCTCATAAAGACCCGTCTCACAAGAGACTTTGTGATTTTACTTAAATTCAGTTTTAATTTTGTAAAGTTTTATTTTTCAATTTTTAAAAATTTTAAAAAGTTACACAGCTCAATTAAATGTGGGATTTTTCGTAAAAAAGATTAAAACTGAAAATTACTAAAAAATTATGGAGCTCAGAGTATTATAAGTAGACTAAAATTGAAAAGTAGAAAATTATAAAAGTATAATTGGAATCAACTAAATTAAATAATATAAACTGTCATTTTCTCTCATAAATTCATGGAAAAAAAATCAAAAGAAATCCAAGCTCTGCATTTCTCTCATAAATTCACTCTTGATACGATAAAACATAAATTCATCAATTTCCGAATAAAAAATTTAATACTGTATGAAATTGAAGGCACATGGATCAACTCATAATTCAATGCCGAATGCCCCTCCACGACCCCACTCCACTCCACCCCTCCTAAAAAAAGCAGAAAGGCTTGGAAAATATAAAAATAAAAATTTGAAGGGAAAAAAAAAGATAGAAAGAAAAAGAAATGAATTAAATTATGTAGGAGTATTAATCATGTACAATCACTAAGTGACATCACATAATATTCATTATAATAGACTATACTAGAAGATATGATTATAATTTATAAACGACATATATCTACATTTAATGAAGAGCTAGGTGTACCTTGTTATAAAGTGAGAGGCTTGATTTGATAGATCTTTCAAGATTGAAGTAATATCACCATCCATTATATACTCTTCATTGCAAGGTTAAATTGTGTCTTATTGTAGATGCGGGGTGTTAAAAAAAATTATTTTTGTTCAATTTTATTAATTTTTAGTGTATAATTGATTATTTGTTATGTGTGTTAAGTAATAGTAATATAAATGATCACAAATGGTTCATTAAGTATTACTAAATCCACAAATAGTCTTATATCTTTTGAAATTTTCAATTTTAGTCTTTTTTATTTAATTTTAGTCTTGAGGGACTAAAATTTGACAAAGAATTACTAAAATTGAAAATTGGAATAGTTAAAGGACCAAATACAGATTTTTGTGATAATTTGACAAAAAATTAAAGGATCAAATGTGATAATTTGACCGAAAAAAATTATAACTTCTCACATTATATTAAAATTTTCACAATATCATAAAAAAATGTTTAAAGATACTATATTTAAAGCAAAAAAGTGTTTAAAGATATTAGCAATATTTTTTAAATCAGGTCAGACCGGTCGGTTCGACTGGAAATCGTAGTCGGAACCATTCTTGACCACCCAAAAAAACTGTTTTTAAGGTTGAATCGGGTTGAACATGAAAAATTGGTTGAACCATTCCAATTGGTTATGTATAAATTTTTAATTTCATGATGTTTCACTTGTTGGATCAGTTCAACCAATTTTTCTAGTCCAACTCGATTCAACCTGGAGTAATTTTTTTATATTCTGGGCTGGTTTCTGCTCCGGTTTATGATCTAATCGGTCAATCTGACTTGATTTCAAAAATATTGCTTTAAATATAATATTTTAAATACTTTTTTAAGATATTATGCGAATTTTAATATAATACTCCTTCAATCCCGAGTATTTTTACCCATTTATACGGGGCACAGAGGTTAAGACGTGTTATTTTTTTAATATATAAGATAAGAAAAAGTAAGGATAAATTAGTAATTTAAAAAGAAAAAGTAAATAAAGTTGTTGGAAATGATGAATAAAGTGTAAAAAAGTAATTAAAGTTGTTGGGATTGTAAAAAGTAGATAATAAAATATTATGTATTTTTACTATTAATGGAATGAGTAAAAATACGTGGGATACCCCCAAAATGAAAAGTAGGTAAAAATACGTGGGACGGAGGGAGTATAAGAAAATATTATTTTTTCTGGTCAAATTATCACATTTGGTCATTTAAGTTTTTTGTCAAATTATCATAAAATCCGCATTTGGTCCTTTAACTATTGCAAATTTCAATTTTAGCCCTACAATTGATAAAATTTCAAAAAATGACTACAATTGAAAATTTCAAAAGATACATGACTATTTGTGAGTTTAGTAATACTTAGTGGACCATTTGTGATAATTTCTCGTGGTAGTAATAAATTTATAACTAAAATGCATTTTTTAAGTTGGGGATTGATACGATGTTTACTTTTTTAATAGTGAAATTTAATGTGGAACAAAGGAAAAAATATAAAATTTAATATAGAATGAAAGAAATACATATTTTAGAGACTCCCCAAACAAACGAAAATTAAATACATATTTTAGGGGGAGCGCATGAAGACGAAGGAGCAATAATAGAATGAAAAATAGTACTCCCTTTGTTCGTCATAATGGTTCCATTTGCTTTTTGCACGTGAATTAAGGAGTATTATTATTTAATGTGTAGTGTCTAGTTATATTAGTGAATGTGTATTTTAATTATATTAATGAGTGTGCGTGGGTCTCATATATGTAAAAAAAGAAATGAGACTCTTAAAGGCGGACGTCCAAAATAAAAAAATGAAACTCTTTGAAACAGACAAAAAGAGTATTATTCATTAAGAAATTAAAATGAGAAAAAAGTGATTTTGATTCCATCATTCATGAAAACTGGACAAACATCCCAAATTGAGATGAATCAATATCATTTCATCTATTACAAAAGGATTCTCATTTTCAATAAATTTATCCAAACACCCTCTCTAAAATGCTATTACAGCTCGTTTCGTAATTAGTATAGTATTAGACTTGATAGATACAAAATGGAATGTCGTGAAACATATACTAAATCAATCCGTTATTTGGTTTGTAATTAAAGACATAAAAATAACAGTTAATGAACGGCTACAATGAATTATTTACGCGAAATGTAAAATATGAAATATGTACATAAAAGCTTTAATAAATAATAATAACTTGAGTAATTACAAAGATATCCTTATTAATGATAGACACTTCAGCAATTAACTAACGAAAATTGGGTTTGAGTATTTTCTGTCTCCTCCATTCATTTTTCTTTGTCGTACTTAGGGATGTAAGCGAATCAACCCGTTCGCGAGCTATTCGAGTCTCGGTTCGATAAAGTATTCGTTCGAGTTCGTTCGTTAACTTTAATGAGCCAAACCAAACTCAAAATTTGAGCTCGAATAGTTTATCAAACCAAACTCAAACTTAAGGGCATTCGGTTCGAAAGTTCGCGAACATATTCGTTAACGGGCTCGTTAATGGCTCGCGAACGTGTTCGTAAATTTTACTATTATGTTTAAGTAGTATATATATTATTATATATTTATTAGTATTTAATAATTAAATAATTATATTATAAACACAAATATGATAATATTTTGAGTGATTATTTAAATATTTAAATATCTTTTTATATTATATCTTTTGTTGGTTTGTTTATTAATATTTATGAATAACATTAAATGTTCACTAATATACGTTAAATGTATATGGATGAAAATATTATATGTTCATAAAAAAACATTCATGAAAAGTTACTTTATGTGTTCATGAACACGTTCGCGAGCCTTATCAAATAGTTTGAGTTCGAGCTCGAGTTCAATATATTTTTTTTCGACGAGCTCGAGCTCGAGCTCGAACTCGAGTTCCATTATTCCTTAACAAACGATACTCAAACTTAATAGTGTTCGATTCGGTTCGATTACATTCCTAGTTGTGTCCACCCATATTCCTCCTCCTTCTCTTTTTCACCCTTTATCCTTGCTTCTCGATTCCTCGTAATAGCTTCTCATGTATTATCTTGTCTTACGCTCAATTCTCACACGTTTTAATATTAATTTACTTTATATAATTATTTAAATCTAAGTCAGTCTTAAATCAATGAGTGTTTATTAAAATTATAAAATAAATACAAATTTTTTTAGAAAAATTTAATCAATTTTTTAATATATTTTTTATTTTATTAAAGACAATATTGATATTATTATATATTCATAAAATATGCTATTTTTTAATACGGTGGATATTGCATAGAGGGAATTAAATTTCTGTCTCATTGCAGTAAAGTTTGAAAGCAGATTACCTCTGTGTCAGTTTCGATGTATTATCGGAAAATACGCTTATTTTTGCTTAGTAGTGATTTGTTGAATGGTGAAATATACATTTTACTAGCAATGATTAAAACTAGTTTTAGACATCCCACGGTATAAGTAGGATGCGTAAACCTTCATACGAGGGTTAGTGAGTGTCGGGCTGATGCTATTTCCCATGCCATGAGTATTACAGAAGTATGCTACCAAATATAGTATTATATAGGATAAGGCATCTATCATGTCTTAATAACCCTAATCAAACGAGCTGTTAGTGTCTTATACATACTCCTTCCGTCTGCCACAAACGTGTACATTTGCTTTTTGGACGTATATTAAAGAGTATTATTATTTAATTTGTGGTAAATAGTTGTATTAGTGGAGTGTGTAAGTCTCATATATTAAATATATTAGTGATGTGTGTGAGTCTCATGTGTTTAAAAAGGGAAATGTATAATTTTGGTACGGACACACAAAATAGCAAAATGTATACCTTTCCAGTGGACGGAGGGAGCACATAATACTCGCATATAAAAAAAACTTTATAATTACTTATATTTTGAGTTTAGAAAAGTAAGAGTAGTTTATTAACTTTAGGAATATTTTCAAATAGTTGTTCTCTTCTAAAAGCAGTTTATTATGTTGGATGATAGTTTTTAAGGGTATTAGTAAAAATGACGCTTTTAATAATTTATTTTGAAAAAATGTTAAACACTGTAATTTTTTTTGAGAAAAATGCTAGTATTTTTTAAAATTTTGAACATAATTATGTAAGCATAATTTCATAAACAATTAATTTATTAATTGACATGAATCTTAGATCTTCATGATTTTCACACCCCTTTGAGACGCTATTAATGGTGGTCCTCCTGTGATACGTTCCTACGAATTGCGCCGGGAACTGATTTCTCTCCCTCACCCATTTCTTTATGGCACAGTACGTAAGACTTAATGTGATAGATAATTCATAAAACTGTGTCTCTGTGGAGAGATGATCAGATCGGATATTAAATCTTTATCAAATCACATTTATGACCTTATTTATCTCATATATATTATTTATTTAAACCATATATTTATTTAAGATATTTGATCATAATAAATATCTTATTTATTTAATTATTAATGGCACCAGACCATAATAATCTTACAAATTAATCATAGTTTGCAATTTTTTCTGCGACTACGTCTGCAACTCTACATACGACAATATATGAGATCATTTACATGTTTTATTTACTAACATATGTACGACTACTGTACGTAACTATATATGAGATTATGTAGTAATTATCTTAAATATATTAAAAGTGTGAAGGTTTTGAGAAAAATTTTTCCCATTTTATCCTTCTTTTATTTTGATAATAACCCTTTTACCATTATTAATTATATTAATAATTTTATTAATTTATTTTTCACTTATCATTCAAAGTTCACTTAATCTTCATTTACATCTTAATTTATAATTCATGCAACTCTTTATTTCTAGCTTAATACAATTGATCTTGAATTTAATGTAACTTTTGAATTTCCATATGTCACCTATAAATATTAATTAAAAATTTCCAAGCCATTAGTCCTAATCAACACCCTTAATTCTAAATTATAAACTAAACATGTATACATATGTTTCTTGCCGAATTGCATATCATTACTTTCTTAATTTCAATTTTGTGAATGCACTTTGATGGAGTTTCTTCGAATTTTGTAGTGTTTATATAGTCACGGTAAATTCTATATATCCTTTTTTTTAATTAATTATGTATATCTCTTCTCTACCTTCTTACTTATCCTGTTAATTAGCATGAGATGCTTTATTTTCTGTTTAGCCAATAGTTGTCGGCTTTCCAACCTTATATTTGAATGAGAGCCAAGAACCTTTGTTAAGGCAGCATATAAACGAAGAAAAAATAACATAACATAAGAATGTTATTTTTTAATTAATTACGAGTTGACAACTAAGAAATGAATAATATAATTATAATTATAATTACGTGGAATGTTAAATGTGAAATTATTTCAGATGAATGCAGTAATATATGATCGATACTTTCACATGATATATATAATAATGCACGTTCCATAAAATCTTTTATTATGATTATAATTATAATTATAGATATTATTATTATTATTATTAATGTATATTTAATATAATTCAAAATTTTAATTTGTTTAAGAAGAAAAAAATATATATGTATATATATAATTATTAAGTAAAAAATTATATTTTTAAATATAATTTATTATTATACTTTCTCTATCCATTGAAACATATTCATTTTATCATTTTATTTCATCCCATTATAAAATAATATATATATTTCCCTTTTAGTCGACTTAAGTCCCACATCTAATAACAAAATTACAAAATATTACTCAAAATTACACAATATGTTACCACTTTAATTCAAAAGATGAGGGCAATCATATAAAATAACTTTAGAAGTGTCAACTACACATAAAATGTACTCTTTAATCTATATATATGAAAAGGTAAAAGCATATACATAAAAAAGGCCAAACAATTTTTTTAAAAAACAAGCAAAGGCTGTATTAAAAAGCCAGAAAGTCGATCTCAACAGAATTTACAACTACATCAGAAATATCACTAGAAAAGAAAGGAGAAATACAAGAAAAAGCATATAAAGCTAGGGCATGAGCAACTCTATAAAAAAGGCAGAACAATTTATATTGTATGTTGAGTTTTTTTTTAATTTTATTTCTTTTTTATTTAATTCAGTTTTAATTTTAAGTTTGCTAAACCTCCTTAATTATTTAAAAAATATTTATGTACCTTTTAAATTTTTCTTCAATTTAAACTTTTGAAATATTAAAGTACGTATTTATTAAATTATATTTTAAATCATGTCATAACATAAAGTAAAGATAAGTTGAACAATTACAACAAATTAAAAATGTCCAGAATATAAATAACCTTTTAAACATTTTCTTTTGTTGTTATGGTATAGAGAGATCCTAAGATAAAATGAGCGAGAAGGAAGTTCACGTTGTCTGTCGAGGTGATGTTCATTCGTTAATCTTTTTATTTTAATTAAGATTAGGTGATTAATAAAGTTGATTATAATCAACTTATATTTAATTTATTATCAACTAATCATATAAAATAAAATAACTTTAAAAATGTATTAACTACACATAAAATGTACTCATTAATATATGTGAAAAGGTAAAAGCATATATATAAAAAAGGCAGAACAATTATCGTGTAAGTATGTTGAGTTTTTTTTTTCAATTTTTTTTCTTCTTTATTTAATTCAATTTTAATTTTAAGTTTGCTAAACCTCCTTAATTATTTAAAAAATATTTATGTACCTTTTAAAAAATTTCCTCCTTTTAAACTTTTGAAATATTAAAGTACGTATTAAATTATATTACAAATCATGTCATAACATAAAGTAAAGATAAGTTGAACAATTACAACAAATTAAAAAGGCCCAGAATATAGATAACCTTTTAAACATTCTCTTTTGTTGTTATGGTATAGAAAGATCCTAAGATAAAATGAGCTAGAAGGAAGTTCATGTTGTCTGTTAGTTTAGAGAGGTGAGTTTCATTCGTTAATCTTTTTATTTTAATTAAGATTGGGTGATTAGTAAAGTTGATTATAATCAACTTATATTTGATTTATTATCAACTAAAAATATCCTTATAACCTAACACTCATAACTATTAATTTATTATTTATATAATAATAAAAAAAGCGATATTACCATATAAAGTTAATAAAATTAATTAAAATATGTTATTTTTTAAAACAATGCGAAATAATTAGTGTTAAAGCTCAATGAAATGGAGAGAGTAAGAGCATCCCCAAGAGACTCTTCAAAATTTGGAGAATATTTTTATAAAAAAAAGAGTAATTTTAATTTTAAGAGTCATATTTTTCTTATGCTTTAACACATTCTTTAAAATTTATTTTCCAATGTTCATTAATTACATTTTTTTTCTTTATTGATTGTTTAAATTATTTCTATTAGATGAAAACGCTAAAAAAAATAAAATAAGTATAAAGAGTTGTTTTGACTTTTCAAATAAGAAAAGTCAAAATGATTCTTTAAATTGAATGTTAAAATAAAGATAGTGTTGGAACTTACTTTTAATGTAATTTCTCTTCGAAATATGAATATTTTTTTTTATATTAGCTCTTGGACATGTTTTAATATGTACCCTGTAAATGGTCTTTACAATAAAAGTCGATTAATTTGGCCTTTGTTTCATGAAGTATTTAATACGAGATGAAATTGTACCTGAAAATATATTGGGGAACAAAAAATCATTTTTTGCATTTCTATTGAGAGATACCCAATCAAATTTATCAGAATACAAATTTTTATAAATTACGTTTTTTTTAATGATAATTAACAAAAGTCTAGGATAAACCATCTAAAATGTTGGAAAGTATCTCCCAAAACATGTTTATTGCATGGACAATTGTATGTTGTATCGGATTGTAACGCCCCGGGTTACGCTATGGGGTTGAGATGTTACTAGATATAAATTCTCCAATATAATAATAGAGTGGTCGAGAATGCACAGCGGAATAATATAAAAAAAATCCCCAAAGCGATAGTATAATAAAGTAAAAGTTGCATAAAGATTATTACATATTAGCATCTACTCACCCGAGTAGAGTGAAATATCCAAAATAAGTACGTTCAGATGATATATCTGAAATAAAGTTCTAACAAAATACTAAAATATAAGTCATAATATAAAGTCTTCTAAGGGCTTGGGTCAACTGCGAAGGTCTCACCATCTTCTAAATCTTGTTCTGAAAATCAATAAGGGGTGAGCGTCTAAAATACACTCAGTGAGTTAACTTAAATGATTGCACAGTTAAAAATAAATATGCATGTCAAATATACCATAAGATGTAACATATGCCATTTAATAAAATAATTTGCACATTGTTGTTCGATAACTCAATGAAAATATTTTAGACCGAATGTCATCCGATAACTTGTGTTAGTTGATAAATGTGTATCAGGCCGTCACCCCAATACAATGAACCGACGTAGCCAGTAACTTGTGTTAGTTGGTATATGTGCACCGAATCGTCGCCCCGTACAAGTGTTAGTAGAAAATATTTATCATCGAACTAAAAACACACATGACACATAACATGTCATATCAGTAACACATATCACATCTTAACATAGCAATCATGACATAAAATGTAACACTCGATAAAGAGTGAAAGTTACCCCATCTTAATCTTATCGAAAACGTGTAAAGTGGACTAGGCTTGCTCGTGAGTCTCAGGTATGACTGCAAAGGTATACTAAACTGAGTTCTACTTCTAATAATAATACCTATTATTAAAACTAATTTCTAAAAATAGTTTACACAAACTAATTATTGTTATATAATAATTATTAATTTAATAAAATATTAAAAAAATAAAAATATATCATTTAAAATAATAATTTAACAATTATAGTTTTCTCCTTTAATAATAAGTTGTAACATTAAAATATAAATTCAAATGACATTCATGTTTATAAAAAAATGGATATAAAATAAAGATTCTACATCTAAATTAATAATAGTATCTAAATTAATAATAGTGACAAAATTATATGAATATTTAATATAAAAAGTTAAATTAAATAAATAAATAAAATATATTAAATAAATAATAAAATAAAATAAAATAAAACAAATAATAAGTAAAAAAAATAATAATAATGATAATAATAGTAAATTATAATTAATATTGAAAAGGAATTAAATTAATAGAATAAAATAAGATAAATAATAATAAATAAAATACTAAATAACATAAGAGATTAAATTAAATAAATAAATATAAAATAAATAATAAAATAGAATTAAATGAATAAAAAAAATAATAAAAAAATAATAATAATGATAATAATAGTAAATTATAATTAATATTGAAAAGGAATTAAATTAATAGAATAAAATAAGATAAATAATAATAAATAAAATACTAAATAACATTAAAAGTTAAATTAAATAAATAAATATAAAATAAATAATAAAATAGAATTAAATGAATAAAACAAATAATAAGTAAAAATAATAATAATAATAAAAATATTAAAAATAGTAAAAAAAATAAATAATTAAATAAATAAATAATGTAAATAAAAAATCCAACATGATCTGCTGCTTACGCAGCTCATCAAATTATATATATATATATATATATATATATATATATATATATATATTACAAAATGATCCAATTTGAGTAATACAACTTCATTTGAAAATCCGAAAGTATGTATGGAGTCCTCGAAATGTGAGGATCACATGCATACCAATTTTTCATGAAAATAACGAAGTTCAAAGGGGACAAAATTTTTTTGTACGAAGTGGGTATCTTCCAATTTTCTCCATTTCACGTCTAAACTCAAAACTAATTATATGTTTGTGATCCTCGTGAGGGGAGCTTAAAATGGCCTATAATATCAAAGCTATGTCGCAACGAAATAAAACATGCCATTAGAGGTCGAAAGCTTCGTCTTAAGTTTTTCTTACTCATACGAAATCCATTTCACAAAAGAGTTATATATATGAAATCTACACATTGAGACGATCATTTTCGTATATAACATGTTAAGGTTTACTATTATTATGAGAGAGTTTCAATTTGAGCAGAGTATATGTATGGGTGTGTTTTCAAAACGTAAGAATATATATATATAGGAAGAAAATTTCTAACCTCAAATTGACTTCCCCTTGATAAATAGTCGATTTACAGTGATGAAAGAAAAGGATGCATATATATATATATATATATATATATATATATATATATATATATATATATATATATATATATATATATATATATATATATATAGAAGGGAAGTGATATGTAATAACATAAATATTTGCTTTTCATACGTGGATTAATGAGTATTATTATTTAATGGTTAGTATGTAGTTGTATTAGTGAGGTGTGTGAGACCTATATATTAATTGTATTAGTGATGTGTGTGGGTTCCATGTGATTTAAAAAGAGAAATGTATACATTTGATGCGCACACCCAAAATAGCAAAATGAATACTTTTCCGGCGGACGAAAGGAGTATATAAAGATTGTTTTAATCTAAAATCTAAAAAATTAGGATTTTCATTAATAATAATAATACTTTCTTGATCTCTCAAATATCATAAAGTATGACGCGTGCAGCGCACGCCTAAGAATCTAGTATAATGAAGAGTGACAAAAAAAAATAGCATTTTTTCAAAAATTTTATGTTGGAGGACATTTTTTTTTTTAGATCAACTAAATGGCATTTTTCACAATTTCTCCCTTCGAATCCAGTGTGCATTAATCTTTCTCTACGGGTGTAAGAAATCGTTAAATTTGTCACCCACGATCTAATCTACCATAGCACGTGTCTATACATTTGAAAATAATGAAGATATAGATTAAATTTAAATATTAACTTATATAATATAATCCATCTATGGAAAGTAAAGTGTATTTTAAGAAAAATAAAATTCATAAGAGTATTTAAAAAACATATCAACAATGAGATGGAAATTTGATACCCGTGAAACACATTCGTCAATTTACCTCTAAATAAATCGTCTTATAAATGTTGCATCGTAAAGTAGTACGTCAATAATGTAAATCAATACCAAGCTGCTTATTTATTTATTTTTAAATCTCACTAGAAGTTTTAAACTTTTATGAGATATTTATAGTCTCAAAATTGACTCCGCACGTGGTACACACATTTACTGGAACAATGTGATATAGAGAAAATGGAATATGCTATAGTTCAATTAGTAAATAAATATCTATGAATTTGTACATGTGCATGCCCTAATTGCCAAAAGGACCATTTTGTTCATGGGTCATTTCATCTTTGTTTTAATTCCCAAATTGACCTTTGTTCCCAATCTACCCATCTAAAATTTGCTGATGTTAAGTGAGTTTTTCATACACCTAACACTTATATAAACTGGATTCAAATGTAACTCTGGTGGTTCCCTTCTAATCATATACTTCATATACATTATATATTGTTAAAGTGTTTAAATTAAGGAAAATCATAATATTTACAAGAGTTTATGATGTAAACCCGATTTACAAGAGACTAACTCTCATTTCATAAACAACACCATCGCTTCACTTTTTATAAGGTGACAGTTATTCTCGTTTATTTTATTAATGGTTCGTATAATAGTTTAACAAGAATTTATTAATTTTCTTCTATGGAATATCACATTTTATAAAAATATTTACTCCTTATTCAATAAAAAAGATGATTTTATACAAATTTTTGACTTTTTTATTTCACATTTATACTATTATCCTTCCATTTCTTTATAAATACTTTAACTTAATTAAAGAAAGAAATATCACCCAATTGAAAAAAATAAAAGAATCTTTAAAATTGAAATTAATATTTCAATCTAATACACATAAAATGTAGATTAAAATTTTTATAAAATGGAGTATTATTTATATGAGATGAATTATAAAATTAGTTGATTCATTTTAAAAATACTAAATATTAGTATTATTTAAATAAAGTACGCTTATAATTAAATCAACGCAACAAAATTTAGGCAACGGCTATGTGGGCCTATAATACTTTCCACTATATTCCATACAACATGAATTTACAATAGGATGCATTATAAATTTTAATCAAATGAATAGAAAAAATATTTTATTATTCGTAAGTTATTTTTAAAAGGACGCCCTATCATAATTTTCTTTAGTAGTATATAATTTTAATTGTTAGCAGAGAGAAATTGAAATTATAAGCCAAATTTATAAGTGTAGTCAGCTGCTAATTTTTAATCTCAAAGTTTCAACGAAATATAAATTAAATTGTCAAAGAATGATCTGTCGAACCACCGACGCAGGAGCTTCTCCGCCGACCGCCACCGCCTGCACCTCCCTCATATCAAAATTCGTTAATTTGAAAAGGAAAAAGAAAAAAAGGTCAGACACTGTTAAAGTATATATATGTGTGATATTTTATTAGCTGTGTGGAAACACGTTTATGGGTGAAAGAATATTCGAATTTGATTCGGTTGTCGGGTTGGCTAACAAAACGAATACGGGTCGGGCTAAAACATGTCAACTGATTAACAGACAATAATAGCTAGAAACCATATGGAAATGGGTCAAAAACAGCAAATGGATTTAGGCACACCCATCAATTTGAACAAATACTGGTAACTATATTTTGGAGTTTTTCAATATAGAAAGTTAAATATAATTAAGCATAAAATTAATTTTATAGTAGTTCAAAATCCAAATAAAATATTATATATAAGGTTAAATATTAATTAGGATCATAAAATAATTTTTATAGTAGTTCAGAATCCAAAGAATAACTTTATATTTTTATGACGAAGAAAAAATAAAGAAAAATTGTTTGATTTTCTGATCTTACTCCGTCCTAATTAAAAAAAAGTAGATTTAATTTGATTTTCTTCTTGAAGTCGATTATTAATTAGTCAGAATAAATCTCTTAGTACAATCTCACAAGAAATTACAGCAAACTTAAATTTATGATCATTTTAACCTTATATAAAACTTGATACACTTTGCTGCAAGAGATAACACACAAGTGTGAGATAATCTTAGGTAATGAGTTTTGAAAGATAGATAAAGATTTAATATATATGATTGAAAGGGGACTACAGGGTTCATATATTAAGCTATGTAAATTGGGTTTATAAGAGTATTTGTGATATAATTAAGACCGCTTGTTTATTGAGTTGTATTGAAATTTTTATATGAGAAAAACTTCATGGGTTTTTATCCTCTTATCACAATATTTGTATTTCTTTATTCTTTGAGAATTAACAAATTTCATTGTTGAAAGATGGTTTAGTGTCTAAACTAGAGGTTGACATGAGGTGAATCAGCAATGTATTTAAGCACATTACTCACTTTTTTTCACTTGATCAATACTCTAGCAATCAATAAAATATCTTTAGCTGTAGTAGATGTTTGTTAAGTTAACAGTTGAATTACTCCAAAATAGTCAAAATTTTCATTCAACAAAGCACACAAATTCTATTATTTTATGTAATCAAGTTCATCTTCTTATCAAATACTTTGAGTGATCTTTGACGATTTTTATAAAAAGGAAAATCACTTACAACTCCGTGCTTCAACTACCATTATTGAGATAAATGAAATTCGAGAGGAGAGAGAACCCTCGCTCGGTGGCTATCCTCCTCTCGACGGAGGCGCCGGAGGAGAACCGCCTCTCGAAGACGGAGATGGCATATCCGGAGATCCCGATGGAGACGAGTTTGTGTCCAACGAATCAGTAGAAGAAGAATTAGAGGAGAACTCAAATGAGTTTGTTGCTAATGAAGGGGGTAAAAGCTATCAAAATTGCAAGGTTTGTAGCACTGAAGTTAGCACAAAAATGAAGTGTACTGAAATTTTATTTTTATGTGTTTTCTAATGTTTTGAGTATGAAAATTGTATCTGACAAATTTTAAAATAATGAATGGAGTATTTTAATTACAGAATGTAAAATCTTTTAAAAATTTTATGCTAATACTTTCTAACTATTTCTGATACTTAAATTTTTATAATAAATATTAGAATAATACGTGAAGATACTTAAATTTGAGATGAGATAAAGCTGTTATCAATTAACTAATGGAACATCTAAGAATTAAAAAGGGCCAACAAATAACATTGCATAATATTTGCATAAGTGGAGAGATATAAGATGGAATGCAGAGAGCTTCCTAAATTACAGTTACAAATTAATTTAAAGTTTAATAGAAATAAATAATATAATATTAACATACAAACATCATGAAAGAAAATAATGAGTATTGTATTCCATAATAATTTCAAATTAAAAATAGTAAGTAATTCTTTGTCGTGGAAGATTATGAGTACTCAATATATAATTATGATTTTACATTTTTAAATTACAGTTACAAATTAATTTAAAGATTAAATGAAATAAATGAGTACTCAATATATAATCATGATTTTACATTTTTAAATTACAGTTACAAATTAATTTAAAGATTAAATGGAATAAATGATATAATGTTGACATATACAAATATAATGAGAGAAAGTAATGAGTATTGTATTCCATAATTCCAAGTTAAAAATAGTAATTCTTTGTCGTGGAAGATTACGAGGACTCAACATACAATTATAATTTTACATATTTTTAAGGTGGTTCGGACATCAGCTGCAATTTATTAAAAATATTATTATTTCTTATTTATTTCATAGAATATATTGTATTAGACAATTTTACAAACTTTATTTAACATAATAAAAATATGAGAAATTGTGGAAAATGACATACTATTTGATAGTTAATTTTGAAAATTAAGAGTATTATCTATCATAATTCTTTTATTTCTATTTTTGGAAAAATATTACCTAGCCTTTTAATTATTTTATTATTTTTCATTATGTAATTAATACTTATATGTAAAGTTACACATCTAGAAAACATGACATTAAAAAAAGAAAAATGAAAAAAAAAAACTATGTATGATCACACATAGTTACATGTAGCATTGTGTGAAAAAAAAACTATAATGGAGTATATATTTATACTATTTTTTTATACATTGATATCCGATCCATAAGTGAAGTTTCAAATTCTTAAAAAAAATAAAAAAAGTATATATTATGGAGTATTAAGTAATTTATTTATTTATTTTTTTGCTAAAAAGAAAAAAACTTTCTCCATCTATTATTAAGATAATTGTTTACTTTTTACATGTGAATTAATTACTATTATTATTTTATTTATAAAAATTAAATAATTATATTAGTAGTGGATGGTGAGTCATGTGTTAGTCACTTTCATTAAAAAGTAAATTATATATCTTCAAAATGCACCATCAAAATAGTAAAATTGATATCTTAAGAAGATAAAATATATTTATGGAGATAGTACTTAGCGCAATTCCCATATTGTTGGCATTCAATAAAAAAAGATAAAAGGGAGATTTAAAAAATATATGTATATATTATTATTATGATGATGTAAGTCACATAATTTAGTAATTTACGCATATTGATCTATTAATTTAGGCTATTATTGAAAAGAAAAGAGTACAACATAAAAAAAATGTTTGTGCAATGAAGAAATCAAAAGCGTAGCCAAACAGGTGGCTTTAAAAGAACCAAACAGGTGACCCTATTTATAAAATTAACCAATTTCATTTTGTCTTCTTTTTAACTCCATGGCCGCAATAAGTTGCATCTGATCAATCGGTTTTATCCCTGAGTTAAGTCTCTCTTGAAGACGCGTATTTAGCTTCATGGCTGTTGAAAATTTTGTTTGTTACGCCCTCTCTTCTGTTTAACCTTGCTACTTTCCAGAGTTGAAAACTCCTCAGAAGTAACAAGGTTATTGTAGTCCGTCGTAGGTTCAACAAATTCATAGTTAGCTTGGACATCTGTAGGTTGATTTACATGTGGGAATTGCCTCCGTAAGAGGCTTTTCCAAGCTCTTGTGTTCCATTTCATCCGTGCTTGGATTAAACAGGGCTGCTTCTTGTATCTTAGACGTTTCTGCCTCTTGTTCCATATCCATCTCATGGGCTACCCTTGCAATAGCATTGATAGCTGCCTGTAGGAAGTCTGGTGAAGGCGTCAAATCAGCCAGTGGGATGGGTTGTACAACAATGTGACGGGCCTTAGGTGATTCGTCACCCACGTCCTGCTCATGGCAATAGTAGATGAATTTTCTTGAGCAAGTGATGGTGTTTGTGTCTTCACTGAACCTTCATTGCCCAAAGCAACCAACTTACCGTGTAATTCCAGGTTATCCACATCATCATCAATCATAGCAAACCTGTTGTGGTCTCTTTAAAGCTCCAGAATCAGAACCAACTGAAAGAGAAGGATGGGAGACTCCATCACCTGTACCAGAGTGAGTGATTTACCAAACCAGTTACTGAATCAAGAATAGTTTGCAGATCAGTAGCAGGCAACAGGGTTATTTTGTTTCATTGGAGTCCATCTCTTATTGTTCTTGAACCCTTTCTTCTCAGCCGGCTTCTGATTTTTGCGATGTCTTTTTTTCCTACAATCCTCACTCAGATGACCCAAAGTATAGCACGAGTCACAGAAATCAGGGACATTCTCGTAACCAACAGAAATAATCAAAGAACCAGAGGGAATGTTCAATGTAATCGAACTCAACCAATACTGCCCAATGTTCCATTCAAAGCACGTTCATCAATTTTGACCAGGGTGCCGATTGCTGAAGAGATCGAAAACATAATTTTCCTCCTCCACAACTCAAATGAGAGTTCATAAATTCTGATCCAGATAGGCACAATACACGTTTTAACTTTGTAGGGACTGAAACCAGGAACCCATTTTTGTACCCTTAATTTCCCAAATTCAAAATCAAAAAGACATGCTTCAAGATTTGCTGTCGACGAATCGCATCAGGAACGAGGACGTTGTGATATCTCCTACCAAGCGGGACCACAGAGATCTCCGAAAGCCGATTTGCATATTGATCTATGTATATTATGAATGCCAAAAACTTATATGCTTCCGTGCACACGGAAGTACACTTCGTGTGTTTTTAAAATTTTGCGTTAAATTGTATACATTTTAGTATAAAGATATGTACCTTTTATTTTTTGAAGAAAAATAAAAAATATTAATGAAAAGTGTATACCCTTCAAAACAAAATGATATACCTTTATTAATTAAAGTGTATACCCTTTAGAACAAAATAATGTACCCTTATCCATAATACTAAATTTTAAAGTCGCATGCAAACTTCACTCATTATGAATTTGTATTGTGTGGATCATATTTGATATATTAGATAAATTAATTATAAAAAATCTTAAATAGAAAATAATACTCCCTCATTTTAGTATTGTCTTATAAGAGAAATTTTCTTTTATTAATTAATTATTATTATTATTATTAATTTTTATACAGTAATTTATACTTCCTCCGTCTAAGAAGTTGTGATAGTTTCATTTTTTCTTCTCTCATAAAAGTTGATACATTTCCTTTTTAGATATATAGAATCCAAACAAAACAATACTCTCTCCGTCCCGCATTAAGGTTTATCTTTTTCATTTTGGGTTGTCTCAAGTTAAGGTTTACGTTTCTTTTTTTTCAAGTTGGACAACAATTAATTATTCCATGTAGAGCCCACACACAACACTAATACAACTACTCACTTCACATTAAATATTATTTCTCTCACTTCACTACACATTAAAATATAATATTTCTTAATTTACGTACAAAATGTTAACCCGGGACTGAGGGAGTATATATTTTTATGGGGGTCATGTTTACCATTAATACAACGATCTACTACATATTAAAATATTATACTATTTTCAACCTATTATATATTAAATTATTATATTATTTAATTTGCATAAAAAAAAATTATAAATTCTTCGAAACAGAGAAAATACGTAATATTTTTCCATGCGATTTGTCCGCGCATCGCGCGGGGTGTTACTAGTTCTTAAATAAATGACCACCTCAAGTTTTGCCGCCCATAACAGTCCAAATATTTTTTATTTTGTATAATTAATTAATATTAAATTACAGTCAAATATTATAATTTAATTATTAACGGACAGCAGCGTGGAACACATATATAATAATAAAAAAAACAAATGAGCAAATCTCAAATACGAGTGTCAAAGCATAAATTCTAATTTTTCTGTTCACATAATTTAAATTTAAATTTATAGTTTAGCTAACAAATATTTTTGTGGTCGACATATAATAAATTTTATGATATTTTCAGAGATCTAAACAAAAATTCAAATGGCAATAAAACCACTAGTAAAGAAAATTGAAATGACGGTCAGTTTGATTTTAAAGCACAACTAGCTTGCGTCATAGTCGAAATTGGACCTACTATTCTTTGTAATGTGATAAAATGATATTCGGAAATGGACCTACTATTTTTAATATTTTATTTAAATAAAAAAATACAATCAATCATTATCAATGAACATACACTAAGTTTGGTTGCTGCAGGGTGGGGGTTCGAATCCTGCCTTTAACATGAATTTGACCCATTGCAAGCACAAGTTTAAGAGTCCTCTCTATAAGCCACTTGAGGATCATCTTGCGATTTACCTCCTCCAGCAATCTGCAGAACAGGGACGGTGGGAGCCTCTAATGGTGACGGTGGGGTACACCATTTATGAAAGAAAAATAAAAATGTAGTGCCGTAGCTGGAACAGTCGTTTTTTCCCACCTCTACCACGCGTTCAAAAAAAATAAAATAAAATAAAATAAAAATTTAAAAATAAAAATGATGGACACGAAGAAGTCAAGAAAAAGTTGTAAGCACATATAAAATGGTGTAAAAGATTTGCATAATTGACACAGCTTATGAAAGCACTGTTTCCTCCATTAAAAAATCAAAACTAGTAATCCACCAAACTATTTTTAGATCATTTCATTTGTTAAATCTCCTCCTTTTTTCTTGAATTTCTTCCCACCTGAATTCCCGTTTGATTTCCTACTTTTAAGGGTCTCTGGATTCCAAAACTCCAGAGACCATGAATCCCGGTCGGCCGCCGCCGTTGGTGGCTGGTTCTTCTTCCATGGCTTTATCGCCGGAAAATGCTCTGTTTAACAAGTACGAGGTGGGGAAGCTTCTGGGATGCGGTGCGTTTGCCAAGGTTTATCACGCTCGTGATGTGGCTACAGGGCAAAGCGTTGCGATTAAAGTGATTAATAAGAGCAGATTGAAGGATAATGCGAATCTGATGAACAATATCAAACGCGAGATCTCGATTATGAGTCGGTTGCGCCACCCGCACATCGTCAAGCTTTTTGAGGTTATGGCGACCAAGAGTAAGATCTATTTCGTCTTGGAGTTTGTCAAGGGTGGAGAATTGTTTGCTAAGGTGTCGAAAGGCCGATTATCGGAGGAATTAGGGCGGAAGTATTTCCAGCAGCTGATCTCCGCCGTGGGGTACTGCCATTCGCGCGGCGTTTTCCACCGCGATTTGAAGCCGGAGAATCTCCTCCTGGATGAAAATGGGGATCTGAAGGTCTCGGATTTCGGGTTCAGCGCGCTGGCGCACCACGCGCGGGGGGATGGACTGTTGCACACGCTCTGCGGGACGCCGGCGTACGTGGCGCCGGAGATTCTCGCGAAGAAGGGGTACGACGGCGCGAAGATCGACGTTTGGTCGAGCGGCGTCGTTTTGTTCGTCCTCATTGCTGGGTATTTGCCCTTCAACGATCCCAATTTGATGAATATGTACAAAAAGATCTACAAAGGCGAATTCCGGTGCCCTAAATGGATGTCGCCGGATCTGAAACGGTTTCTGTCTCGAGCTCTGGATACGAATCCAGAAACCAGAATCTCCATTGATGAAATCACGGCTGATCCCTGGTTCAGAAAGGGTTACAAAGAGGCGAAGAATGAAATCTCCGTCGGTGTTGTGAGGGAGGAAGAGAAGAAATTGCAGGATCTGAACGCGTTCGACATCATTTCCTTCTCCCGAGGTCTGAATCTCTCTGGATTGTTCGATTCCGCTTCCAAATCCGGCGAGGATGTCGACCGGCTGACGGCGGAGGAGTCGCCGGAGAACGTCATGGAGAAGGTGGAGGACGTGGTGAAGGCGGAGAACGGCGGAGTGCAATTGAGGAGAACCAAGGAATGTGGGTTGGAGCTGGAGGGACAGAACGGTAATTTCGTCGTCGCGTTGGACGTTTACCGGTTGACCGAGAAGTTGGTCGTTGTGGAGGTGAAAAGGAAAGCCGGTGACGTCGCCGCGTTTTCAGAGCTGTGGCGGGACAAAATTAGGCCTGCGATTCACCGACAACCGGTGCAACAGGTTTCCGTCAACTAGAATCCAATCCACGGCGGTTGCTGGGGGTGTTTTCGTCCATTTATATTTTTGTTTGTAAAATAAATATTTTTCCACCATCAATTCCACATATCTATTCGTGTGCTTGTATAATATAATCCATTGTGCAGTATCAATGTATTGAAAAAAGAAAACAAGAAAGAAAAAAAAAAAGAAAGAGGTTGTAAAATTATAGGAATGATTAGGACGATCAATGCAGGCCCGAATTTTGAAATTCTAGGCCCGATTGTAGAAAATGTGTTAAGAGAGTGGATCGATCGTTACACAAACGATGTTTGATCTTCTGCTGTTTGTATATTTTTCGAGGATTTTTAAATGTCGTTTATTTTGCTTATTTATTTTTAAATTAGAAATGGTATGTTTGTCTGAAATCGGAATCAAAGTGAAATTGAAATTGATGATTAAGAATAGTATGCCAGCTGTCCTAATTGCCCATACACATGTTTGGTAGGTAGTGCATGTTTTACTAATCAAATTAGCCTAATTAATTTTCAATTTTTAATTGAATTATAGCCGACTGTTGAACATAGGCGTAATGACTTCAGATCTTCTATAATTTCAAGTCATACTATTATTCATTTCAAAGAATATGGAGTATTCATTTCAAGAGAGTAAGCATACTATTAGTCCGGTTAGTAGTTAGTATACACCAAACACCCTTACTTCCCCTTCTCCAAGGCTCCTTATATCACCTCTCCTAATTCGTTCCCAATGAGAATTGTACCTGGGTCTCTAACTTAAGTGAAGAGCCCAGTGACCAAGTGGGCTAGCCCACCTGGTTTATTAAGATGGGAACTATTAATATTAGTTTACAACAAAACAAGTGTATATGATTCTGATATTAGGCATACATATTACAAATGTAACAAAATCAGTTTGTCACACAAAATCAAAAACAAAAATTGAAGTCCCATTGAGCAAAAGTTTCACACACAATTGCTTTTTTTTATCGGTCAAAGTTAGTTGTTAATATAATTAGTAGTTAGTTCACCAAGTATCCATACTCCCTCCTTTCTCCAACACTCCTTAAAACTCCCCTTCTATTCTGTCACACAATTGTAACAAAAACATAGGAGTATACTCCCTATTGTGATATTAGGTAGAAATCATTCTCATTTATACCATTCACACAAAAATAAAAACAGTTTCTGTCAAGGATCAGATTTAGGTTAGTGATTTACCTAAACTGGAAATGTTCCACTGAGCAACAAGAGTAAAGTGAAGCCAAGATAAGAAGAAAAAGGATCAAAAACCCTTTTCCAGTTACTGATTATTGATTTAAAACATAAACCAAAGAAATAAAGCAAATGTATACATGACATCATTACAAGAAAAGCCCCTTATAAAATTTTTAACTAAACCAAGCATTGAACTTAAGAAACACTGGTAATACTAAATTAAGAATTAACAAGATGTAAGTATCAAGTCAAATCTAGACTAATGTGGACAGAAAGTCTAACCTCACAATGGACAACCAAGATTAGCTAAGTAAGGATATCTAGAATGTCATTAGTAGCTATTTTTAGGAATAAACTAGTTTAGTCATTATTGCAGCCAAGGATCAGAAGCAATAAAGGTAAACATTAGTTAAATGAAGCAAATCAGCAACATCTTCAAAAGCACAATTCTTTAGAAATAGAACAAAAATTAAAGTAAAATCATGATCATACAGTCTTGATTAAAATATACTCCATATTTCAAATATTTCAAAATTTGATCAGAGATAAAGCAACTGATATTTACAAACTGGCTAATCAACAAAACCTGATGGCCAGTTTCTTTCTGGCGGCCTCAGCAAGGAGATTTTCACCTGTTGCAACAATCTTAACTGTACCACGATATTAATGGTATTTCATCAAATACTCCTCTACCTCTACCTCCGCCTGAGTTTTGATGTCAAAAACCACAGGCTGATGAATCTGATTTAGCAACCGCTTAACCCTAAGCATGGAATGAGCCAATCGCTTGCTTCCCTCGACAAGCCCAATACAGATCTGCCCAAGCTCACTATCCCGAATCTCAGCCACAAGTTTATCATACCCGTCATTCATTTGCCTCCTCTCACCATCTAGAATAAATTCTTCAATAGCAATCTTTTCCATTTCTGCCATCTTCTGTTTCAATTTCTCATCCTCAGTTGCAAAACGGACTCTAGACTCATCCTCTTCCCGAATTAAGCGAGAAAGCTCTCTCATTGTTACTTCATCGACGGTAGTGATTTGATTGCTGGAGCCGGCCATTGCAATTAAACAAACCCCTGGCCGTAAAATGTGAAATATGATTGAGGGTGAAAGTCAAGATGTGTGCGACTTATAATGGGCTGGGCTGGGCCGGGCAACTTAATATATTATGTTTCATCATTATTTTCTTTTCAACACACTAATCATATTTATTAGTGGGCCGATTGTATGGTGTAAATTTACATTCACGACCCATCAGTTTATTCTCATATATAATAATCCTTCCTTTTGCTTTAAAATGTCCTCTTAAATTAAAAAAATACTATTATTTAATTATTTTTTTATATAAATTAAGAAGTATTATCATTTAATATTTAGTGGGTGTGTGACCCCATATTTTAATTGTATTAGTTAGTATATATAAGTCTCATGTGTTTAAAAAAAAAGACACTATTTGGGGTAGATACCCTAAATGAATTTTTTTTTTTATTATAAAGTGGACAGAGCGAGTATTTTACTCCTTATTATGCATCCCCACGAGCTATAATTTATGTGCGAGTTTGACGGGTTTATATATAAATTCTACTTTTTTAAAATTACGATATAAAAATTATTATTTGAATAGTAATAATTTTTATAAGAGTAATAATTTATGTTTCTAAAGAGTAACTTTTCATGTATTAAAGAGTAATTAAAAAATCAGGGTATACAAGAATTTGAAGTGTAATTTTTTAATTTAAAAGAGTAACAATTTATGTATTTAAAGATTAATTTTTTACTATGTATTAAAGAGTGATATGTAAAAACAAGATTTACTTGTAAATTCAGTTTATATGGTTTATGCTATATATTATCCTTATAATTTAATATTTATTTTAGGATTTAGAATATCTAATAGTATAATTATCTTTATAATTTTAAAATAAAAAAAATTTATATATGTGGATCCGATTCAGACTCACTCTTCTTTATATTTTAAAGTTGAGTGATTATGGTGTAAGCTGGGTTTAAATTTAAACCTTATTTTTTTAAATTACTCATTAATACATAAAAATTATTTTTTATGAAGTAATATTTTTTATTTAAAAGAGTAATAATTTATATCTTTAAATAGTAATGATAAATAAATATTTACAAAATTTTGAAGAGTAATTTTTTTCTTTAGAAAAATAATAATTTATGTCTTTAAAAAGTAATTTTTTATGTACAATGGAGTATTATATATAAAAATAGAGTTTAGGTGTAATTTACACAAGTATTTTCATTTAAAATTTAGATTCATATTACATAAGTGAATGGAATTCTCATTCGAAGTAATATATGATTTTTGTCTCGTTTATGAGATTAGTATATATGAATGAATACATAATTGTATGGAATATCATTAGAAAAAAAAAGGAAAAAAATATTAAAAAAACAAAATTTATTAGATTAATTAAATGGGTGAAAAGAAAAAAGAGAAGTACAAGAGGATGAGTGTTGGGATTAGAATCCATGCACGTTTCTTCTTCACATAACATTTTATAATATTGCAGCCTACAATTATAACAAGAAAATTAGATGGATTCATCCATATTAAAGGGGAAACAAAGATAAAATTAAATATAACAAGTTGTCATGTGTGACAACGTGAATTAATTATTAGAGAATTCTTCTATGGTGTGTTTAATTAGTGTCAACAATTTTTGGCATATATAATTTTTATATTTGGTTCGTTATGAAATAATTTATCATGATTCATAACCTATTTTAAGGTATAATGTAAATTTTTTAGGAATAATTATATTTTAACTCATAAGAATATATATGTCCAATCCATTTCAACTAATTACGTGTTTATGGAAGAATGTTGTATAAAAAAAATGTCATTTAATAATTAAATAATTAAGTGAAAATTCTATTTTAGTTTATGAGGTGTGAGCTTGAACAGAAAAATATTAAAATCCTTTAAGTATGTTTAATTTTAGTAATTTTTTATTTGCAATTTTCAATTTTAATAATTTGTTGTTCGATTTTGGTCTCAGTTGTCCAAATTTAGTTCAATTCTTTTTTAATGTTAGAATTTGTTTAATTTTTTTTTTTCAAATCTTGAGTTTTTTTTTTTTTATAAAATATCTAAACTTACATAAGAATCAAAATTGAAAAAAAAAAGAGCAAAATTGAAAAATGCAAATAAAAAAAATTAAAATCCAAATCAATCATACTTAAAAGATAGATTTTGATATTTTCTCACGCTTGAATATGAGACTGAGCAAAATAAAAAGTGAGATGTTAAATTTAGGATAGAAGAAACATGATTGTAAGGTAAATATTTGATAAAGGAGAAAAAAATTAAATAAAATAAATTCAAAGTACACAAGAAAGCACCATCTTTGTGACCCAAAATTAAATTAATTGGCGATGCAATTAATAATTATGAGTTGATGATGAGATGTGGTTGTTTCACATCTTGTGTAAATTAGTAGTATGCTTGAAAATTTCGATACACGTCCAATTAATTTCTTTAAAAATAAATACTTATTAATATTAATTGTTGAACGTGTGAAGCAAAGTCATGAAGTTGCTGTCCCAAAGTCAAATCTAAGAGATCTCACACATGGGCAACCTTTGAAAGAGCTCTCTCTCTCTCTCTCTCTCTCTCTCTCTCTCTCTCATACACACACACACACAAAATAGTAGATGCTTAATTAAGCCGCCCCAAATAGTTTTTACTTCACCAATTTCCACACTTTCTTCACAAAAACATTACATTGACCTTACTTTTTCCCTCAACAGAGAGAGAGAGAGACAGATCTTCAACTGTTTTAGCTTTTAATCCTAATTATCCATCTTCACTTTCTTCATTTTGTTGTTAATTTTCTTGATCATTTTGAATCAAAATCTTGAATGTCCAGAGAAAGGTAATAATCAAGAAAACCCTATATTTGTATATTCATGTTGTTGTATGTATGTATGTATATACTGATGGTGGGAATGAATTGATGAAGGGAGGAGTTGGATGAAATAGGGAAGAAGTTGAAGAGGGGTGATGAAGGTTGTAATAACATGGCAGCCATGGGAGGAGGAGGAAGAAGACAGATGGTGGGCCCACCTGGAACCTTAAACACCATCACACCATGTGCTGCGTGTAAGCTTCTAAGAAGAAGATGTGCTGAGGAATGCCCTTTCTCTCCTTATTTCTCTCCACACGAACCCCACAAATTTGCTGCTGTTCACAAAGTTTTTGGAGCTAGCAATGTTTCCAAGATGCTCATGGTATCAATCTTTCCTTTTTTTTCTTTAATTTTTTATGCAATATAATTACAATTAATTCTTTGTTTTATGTGTTAAAAAAATTAATATACTTCAAGAATCAACACTTCAGTTCATGTTATTGATAAAACTACTGTTAAATTAAACCCATTTTAGCATGTTTGATTTTCGTTTCATTAATTAGTAAACGCACAGTAATCAATGATTAGAAATAAAATAGTAGAGGAAATTATTTAAAGTGTACTATAAGAAATAGAAGATCTCAATCTAAACCTAGGGTTTCACAAATTGTGAAGTGTTTTCTAAGTATTTAGCTCTTTTAATTACTGATCAAGATCTCAAATAAATTCATGAATATTAATTTAGCTTGCTTGATTTAATTGCCTAAGATATTCATTAAACAAACGCCATAAATTAGTTACATAAATTTCAAATTCATTAATTGCAAAGTAGATATGAGGAATGAAGCTGAAAATACACATGACTAGGGTTTATATGTATCGCTCCAAATTTCCTGTTACATCGTATCAACGTGTTACTTATCTAACATGTGGAATGAGAAATATAACATCAAAATGTTATAGGATCCGATCAATCGTTACATAATTTAATGTCTTTAATTCACATGAAGTAATTTGGACTTGTAGGAGGTAGGTGAAGCCCAAAGAGCAGATGCTGCAAATAGTTTGGTTTACGAAGCAAATGTGAGGCTAAGAGATCCGGTGTACGGTTGCATGGGTGCGATTTCAGCTCTGCAACACCAGGTCCAAGCCCTTCAAGCCGAGCTCAGCGCCGTCAGGGCTGAGATACTAAGGTACAAGTATAGAGAAGCTGCTAACTCCATCATTGCTTCCACCAATGCCGCCTTGGCCGTCTCTGTGGCTGAGCTGCCCCAACCTCCACCCACTCCGCCACCTCCGCCACCCTCCATCGTCGTCTCCTCCACTTCCTCCACTCCATCACTGTACACGTCCCCTTCTAGCACCGCTAGTTTCAATAGTATTCCCAATAATCACATACCTTTCTTTCACTAATATAATTACCAACTCATGTAACTTTTTAAAAAAAATATATATTCGAATTCATGTCACTTTTGTTATTCCACCTTTCTTGGTATGTAGATCAATGTTCTAATATGTGACATGTGCTTGATGTGCAACAATAGAGTTATGATATTGATTCATAAAGACCAACATGTGTGTGGATACTCTCTAACTTAATTTCTACACTCAAGATTATTGATCCTCGCCCGTAATGGGAGTCAGTTGCTGCACACGTTATGTGTGCAGCAATGAGGATTTGGGTCTAAACATGCATATATAGATGTAGCTCACATGAGTCTATCATGAATTTTAACAATAAATAGGTTCATTAATCGTTTGAAATTCAAATCATGAAAGTGTAGATCATGCTAAAAAGTTTTTATGGAGTTGTATATCACCATATATAACAACCTAATACACATACCATCATTTTTCATATTCACATCAATGCATGTAAAGATGTTAATCATCACTTACTATGAATTGAGCTACGATTTGTTCCCAAATTAAGGATTGAGATTTAATTTAATGAAAGCAACTATAAACTTGAAATTATATAGAAAAAATGCTAATAATTAATGACGAAGATGCTGTCATTGCTTTCCTAGCTAAAATCTTTAAATACATGAATGTGTCGATAATGACTTGATCTTTCCATCATTATTGCTAATTTTTTTCTTGTAGTGTTTCAGCCCAAAATACTTGACATTTTAACAAATGAAATCTGCTTTGGCAAAAATTTATGTGCCACTGGGAAACACCGTGCCCTCATGAGAACACAAGAATTTATAATTAGAAATTTTTTGTTCTCATGGGGCACGGTGTGTCCACGGATATAAGAGACCAACTCATATGTTTCTAGTTACTTAATGATGAAGAATTCATGAATTTTTAAAGGAATATGCATTAAATGATCTTCTATATATATTACCTTTAATTAAAGAAAGTAAATTTTGAAAAGCATTTCATACAATTAATGCAAATATATATTGCATGGGAACATAGGATTGGATGACCTTGGTAGGAAGGAGTTAGCTAGTAATTAGGGTTAGATTTGTTAATACTTGTATTTGTTGAAAGTGAAAAGGTTGTTGTTGGTTGTACACCCAAACAGGACTTAAGGTTGCACACGTGTGGTCAGAGCTAGAATCAAAATGTTTGCCCCCAGGGCATAGCTCAAGTGGTAGAGGGGAGGGTGGAAAGACCTTCCAACTGAGCTTGGTTGCTACAGAGTGGGGGTTCAAATCCTGCCTTTGACATGAATTTGGCCTCTTGCAAGCACAAGTTTAACAGTGAACCCTCTCTATAAGCCACTTGAGGCACATCCTGCGATTTACCTCCTCCACCAATCCTCAGGGCAGGAGCGGTGGGCCCCTAATGGTGGGGTACACCATTTAAAATCAAAATGTTTGACCAAGCAATGAAGTGTCTGAACTCATATTAGTCAGTGCAAATTAAATTTGGAAGCAGAGAGAAGTTAATTAATTAAATTAAGGTAAGGAAAATTTAATAGGAGACAAATGGTATGGTAATTGTGCTGCCCAATGCTCTACCACACTACTACTATAAATACAAACATAATTACTCATTATTCTTATTTTTATTTTCTATTACAGAGAGCAACAACACACTGTCTGTTTACAATTTAATTTGTCTGAGCATCATCCTTCCTGTATTGGCAAATCGATCTGAAGAATCACATATTAGTTTCGGAAGAAAAAATAAATAAATGTTGCTTTTAAAAGATTACTTATTAATTTCTATCTAAATGCTCTCCCAAATAATGTGTAATAAGATTTATTTAATTATAGAAATGTAACTTTTACCCACAGAAAATAAAGACATGGGTAAAATGTTAAAAATAAAAAATTAAGGCAAAGACTCATGTGATATTGTTTTAACTAAGTCTCACGTGAAACATAAAAAGTGATAGTATACTTTTATAATAAAAAATAATACTCAATTAATGAAAAGTAATAATGTCCATTTCTAGTAAAAATGTAAAGTGATAACATGTTATAATAAAGTAATAATAATATTTTAAGAGAAAATGATAATTAATTTAAAAAGGTTAAAATAATCTTAGTGAGACGACCTGCCCAAAAATTAAATATTCATCTCAATGATCTGTCAATCCATAAATTAATGAGTAGTACCCCTCCAATTAATTGATAAGGCAACTTTGATGTTGTTCATATGTATTAAGATAGATTAAATCATTGAATATTCATTTTAAGAAGGTAGTTTAATTTAATAATAATTGAAATGAGACTGATTAATTAATATATAACTAATTCTAACGTGTTATTAATGGGACGCATGAATAATAATTCAAGCTCATAAGTCATAATGATCTAGTTTGATATAATTAATTTATAAACTAAATTTATAACATTTGTTCTAATTAAATAGCTCTCTCATGCAACGCCCAACTCGATCACCTATTGAATGAGATATACACACACACAACATATGGGTGAGATATGAGACGGTAAGATCGTTTATTTATTTATTTTTTTAATTAGTTACTTTTAAAGATGGATTTATTTTTTATTAAAAAATATTACTTATATTTATTTTTACTACAAATTATTAATAAAATAATTTAGATTATTTTTTTTATTGTTTAATACCATTTTTTATTAAAAATATTATGTTTAATTAAATAAGATCATCTGTCACAAATATTTTATATAAATAAATTCACACAATAATATTTCTTCAAATGCACGCTAGTCAAATTCTGCATGCGTACCCAAACCTCATTATATTTGAGTATTACTTTTTTAATTAAAATATTACTCCAGTATCTTTTATTCGTGTCTACAGAAGTCTTCTCTTAAAATTACAATCTGACACAAATTTTCGCTAATGTTACTATATTTTAATTAAACGTATTTTTATAAGAAAAATAGACGAAGTAAAATAAAACTAATAAATGGCTAACCGTTGGAAACGAGAATAATTAATAAAAAAAATATAAACATTATGATTAAGAAATTAGTAATAATTAGCAAGATTTCGTGTTGCATGGAATAATAAAATAGTAAAACATAGGTTAAATTGGTCCTACTCTAATGCCGGGCAGTACATGCAAGTTATCTTGGCGTGTGGATCTCATCCTCATTTATGAAGTATTACTGTTCATACTAATATAAGAAAATTATTTATGCATTAACGTGTTATTTTTATTACTAATTTTTTAATGTATTCGGTGAGAACGTTTTATGTGAATGATAAAAAATAATAATCAAATGGAAAATACTTGTGTAAAAGCTTTGCACATAAATTTCCTTATGTGACGCGAATAAAAAATGATAGTATTATAATTATTATTTTTGCTATAAAGTATTATAATTTTTTTTATATTATAAATTTGTTTGTGAAATAGTTCATTATACTATTATCATTTTTTATCTATTGAATATCACTTTTAATTAATAATATTATCACTTTTTATCCATCTCACCCGTTAGGGTTTGCGTCTTCACATACATACTTAATAATTATTAATTGATTGAAGAGAATTGAAACGAAATTTAATTTATAAAGTACTCTAATTATAAAAGTACTAATACAAAATATGTGAATTTTGTGTATAACTCTTCAAAAAATTACTATTATGTTTATAATGTACCTATGAATGAATATATAATAAAATACTTATATTATATAAATATATTAAAAAAATTAAATCGGAACAGAAATCAATTACATGCTACTAGACTTGTAATGGATGTGAAACACTTGTGTAATTATCTCACAAAATGATCTTGAGACTGATAAGAAGTAAAAATCTTTAAAATAAAAGGTTAATAATATTCCATTAATAAAAAATAATAATAACACTGTAAACTATTTCATAAAAAAATTATAGTATAAATAAGAAAGGTTAAAATAATAATAATAATAATAATAACTAATTACAAATATGTAAAATAATCTCAACTTGAGACCATCTCACACCAATAGTGTTTTGTAATTGTTACAAGTCTCATTCATGCAGATATAAAAGCAAGTAAATTGGGAAAATAATAATGAATAGGAATATTTTCTAAGTTGCGCTTAAAAATTAATAGGACGTTGAGTTGGTTTTTTGTACATGAAGTGTAAGAGAATATTCGAAGTATTATATTTTAAAATGTATTTACTATAATTAATAGGATATTTTTTATTATTAAAAATATATATTTGGTTGATATATAATAATTGGAGTATTCTCTTGTGGAATGAGTATATAAGACGAATTATCAAGTTGATCAATTATTAAAATACAGTAATTATCTAAGTAAAATATGCTTATTGGCCGTGGCGGACGCAGGATTTCCGTTGAGATGGACCCAATTTTTCTCATTCAATAGTTTGTTTTTTTTGTTCTACAAATTTTAAGAAGAATTATTTTATTTACCAACTTTTATTAACATTTTTCTAAAGATTTTTTAGTATTTTTAATTGTGTTATGTAAGAATAATAATTTTGAAACTAAAGTCATTAAAATTAATTATTAAATAAATATGTTATTTAGAAGGAAAATAAATAAATAAAAGAAATAGAAGAGGGGGAAAAAAATAATAATGCTGCATGAATCGAACACGGGACCTTTAAAACTAAAATATCCTCACTTCACCACTTGGACACAAAGGTATTTCAAAAAAAATTTTATATCTATATTAGTAATTTTTAGAGGGCCCAGTGCCCCCTACCCCTTAGTATGTCCGCCCCTACTTATTGGTAAACATGTTTGTAATGAATCAATTTATAATAAATTAGAAACATATTTTAATTCATTATGTATCATATTTTAAAAAGACATATTTTAACTACGCAGGAATTAATGAGTACTTTAATAATATAACAATTATATTTTAACAACAACTTAATCCATCTCACATAATTATAAACTTTTTCTTAATAATTTATACTTTATTAAAAAAATTAAATTATTAATTTTAAAAATCAAAGACTAAAACTGGATATTTATATATTTAAAAAGTTGTTTTTTAATCATTCTAGCATAGAAGATCATACTACACAATTGCACATCTAATAAAAGAATGATTATAGAATATTCCAATTAATTATCCAGTTTTAGTCTATTAGACGCAATGTATATTAGGGTGACATATGAGTTAACATCCATTAATATATATATATATATATATATATATATATATATATATATATATATATATATATATATATATATATATATATATATATATATATATTGGGTGCACCATATGATTACTTTTTATTCTATTTTGTATACATATTATTTTATTTTGTATATGTGTTTTGTAATAATTGTATACTTTTTTCACACTAAATTTTTCATTAAAAAACTAATATCCATATGTGTATAACTTTTTATTCAATAGTATTACATGTTTTTTTTAATAATTGTATATTTTTTACACTCAATTTTTCATTAAAAAACTAACAAAATTGTATATATTATTGCTCATAATTATATATATTTTTGATTATATTTGTATAAGGATACACCCTTATTATTCTTATTCCAATTAGCAGTTGGGTAGGCGGTCGAGTAAGGGTGCACCCAGGCCAAAATAAAATTGTCTAAAGAATACAAAGAAATCTTTGACTTAATCACAATCATTTAATAACGAATTTGCATATCCTACAACAAATAATTATCACATGTACAATAGTACCTATATATCAAATCAAATATTGAATCACTATGAGGAAACATAGTATTTTAGGTGAATTTGACCTTACATGCATATTAAAATCAAATGTTACTAAATTATAATTTTAATTAAATTTAAATAACTACGCATCAAAATAAAACTATTTGAATAAATAGATAATAGTAATAATTATTTAATTTAAGCATCGATTTGTGAGATGGTGTTCTCCAATCTCAAGGTCTTCGCTGTCAAATGGAACATAAAACATGGTTCCAATGCATAATCATGAGTTGACTTTTAAGTATTAAAATGTGTTTATAATTAATTCCATATAATTTTACTATAGAAGTCGGCAATGTAATTAATTGGTTCTGATTCATTTGGGCTTTTTTATTTGTTATAATTTCAGTCTTTGGGGAAATTTAAATAAATTACTGGGCATTATTTTGTCTCGATTCTGTTTGAGCTTGGTGATTAATTTTAGGAAGAAAACTGAATTATTTTCTCGATAATAAATAAATAAAGAAAACTCAATAAGCAAGTATTGGGCTTGAAATATCAATACCACAAAACAGATTGATAGGCCATTTGAATATTTTATGGCCTCGGGCTTAAAGCCCAAACATCTCTGTGGTTTTGAATAAATGGCCCAAATTAAAAAATATTATATGGCCCAATTGTCAAATCAAATCAAATCAATTCAATTCAGTTCAGTTCTTCCTACATATAGCAATTGCATAGAGAGAGAGAGAGAGAGAGAGAGAGAGAGAGAGAGAGAGAGCAGAAAAGATTTCAATTTTGATACACAAACAGCAATTGAAGATTAGAAGGTACAACACGCGCTGCGTACAGTTGTACTCTGCAGAGAATCATGCAGATATTCAAGCGATTCGAATTGATTTTCACACACACAGACTCGAAATATCTCGCCAAGAAATCAGTACATCTTAAAAAATCGGATACATGAAGAGGAACGCAGAAGCTAGAATGAGGCCGTCGTTTGTGAAGGTGTTGAGCGATTACACCACAAGACTAGTAAGTGATTCCATTATTAAAGCGATTTGTAAATTTTAGAATGTAAAATCGACTCGCACGGTAACTGTTTGATGATATGCTTGTTTAACGCTGTGTGCTCTTCGTGCAGAGACTCCCACCCGACTTTGTGCAGAAACATGGAGAATCTCTTCCCGAAGCCGCGAAACTCAGGACGACTTCCGGCGAAACATGGCAGGTTAAGCTTAAGGAGGAAATCAATTCCGATGATGAAGACGAAATTGTGAGCTATATGTGCTTCTTGGGTGGAGGATGGAAGAAATTTGTCACAGATTTGGAGCTGAAGTTGGATGAAATCCTGGTGTTCTGCTTTAATGGGAAAAACATATTTGATGTTAGGGTTTACGGAAGCAATTGCTGCGAGCGCTATATTTCTGCCAAGGCAGCCTACGCCGACCCTGATTTGTCGGCAAAGAGGAAAAGGGAGAAATCGGCAGGAAGTTCCACAGTTTCGCCGAGAAGGGAAGATGAACATGAAGATGAAGAGCACTCTGGATTGTTGGAATTGGATTGGGAACATAATGCTGAAGGTTAGCCATCTCCACTATTGTTTCTCAAATCTAATTTGCAACTTAATTTATTGATAAAAGTAAGTAAGAATTTCAAGATTAATTAGTACTCCGTCTTCTTGTTTGAATGGTATGCTTGAAAAGTTACATATTCAACTTAAATTAAAATAATACTTCCAATCCCTATGAATTAGTAAAAATGCAAAAGAGATCATGTTTCCAATTCATCAAAACTTGAAGCTTGTTGATCTCTGAATTTCAACAAAAAAAATGATATTAGTGAAGGCAGTTGGGAGAAAGAGAGAGAATCATAATTACATTTCATCATCAATCTCATCATCAATCAATGCTATTAATGCTGCTCATGTAGAAAGGAAAAAGTGAAGTATACATAATTGATGATTAATTCCAGTAGTATTATTATTACAGCAGGCCATCATACACAGTCATAACTTATTAACATTTATCTATATGCAAATTAATCTTGATCATCATTTGTATTGTTAAGTTTCTTTTTTGCACTAATAACAATAGGTCTCATGTTTTCTATGTATAGGATCAAAAGATGCAGCCAATCCATCTAAAGGGCCGCTCTACTTCGAAGTTAATCTCAAGGCTCATCAACGATATAGAGTTGTAAAATTCTCAACCATCAACACTTTTGTCTTTAATTGATCTTAATGTTTGGCTTCTCTTGAAAATAATCAATAAATAAGCTTGTGCATTTCTTGAAATACAGTGTCTTCGTAATAAGTTCGTATCTGCTGCTGGTTTTAAGGAGAAAGAGGGTGTGGATGTTCAGTACTCGGGCACCCGTCATGGTGATCATGATAAGTTTTGGGTTGGAATAGACCATAGTCTCGGCACCAGGTTGACGACCGGGTGGTTTAAGTTTGTGAAGTCAAGCGGGTTGGCTGTGGGGAAAACGTACTCGTTCGAGTTTAAGCCCGAAGAAAATGTCATCCATGTGAAGGAGGTATAGGGGTTTGTTTATATGTTAAAGAAAATGTTTATGATTATTACGTACTCTATTAAGCAAGTGTTTCTTATGTCTAATCACTTAATTAGAAGTGACAATTAGAACTAGTGTTTCTTAATTATGTTGCAGTGGTGTATACCTACCTTATTACTATTATTTACTTTAGAAGTATCATTACTCTTTTTAGTGTGGAATTATTGAATGATTTATGGATCTGAAAAGAAGCCTTTTTTTTGCCTACTTAGTGATCACTTGACATTGTTCTGTTCCTTGGTGTTCATCTTTGTGGTTTTCTTGTTTGGACACTACCATTCATTATATTACAACACTTTTTCTTCTTATTGATACCTTGCTTCCAATCGGAATACTTCATCCCAAATCCGCATGTAATTTTAGTACATTGATGAAATGAAACACGAGATTATATGTGTACTGCACCAAGTCAATTGAGGGCCCTGCAGTTTCTACGAATCTCACCGTTGGACCCAACAAGAGGCGTTATGTCGCCCATCCTGATCATAGCAGCAATAAAGTCTTTGTTGAAAGCTTTAGCATTTTTGCTGTAGTACTTGACTAGGGCATCCGTGGATGCCCCGTTGTACAGAACTTGATCCGAGTGCAGCAAACCCTTCTTGGCAAGGAGGTTAACATAGTAGTTGTTGTCCCAGAGAGTAGGAGTTTTGAGGTCGAGTGGCGCCAAGTTGGTGTTACCTCCGGTCAAGGGACAGTTGGCTTGTCGAGTCTGGGCGAAGGACGGGTCGATGTTGGTCTCGTTGTATATCCGGGCTCTGAAGGTCACACACCTCGCTTGTCCTATGGTATGTGCACCTGCAATCGCCAATATTAGTGATTGAATTGCAAAGTTAACATTCTTGTATGAGATTTTGATGTATAATTAAATTTCATATTTATATTGATGAATATAGTGTACTAATTGACCTGATAAGACAACCATGTCCCTGGTGGAAAGGCCAACATCACCAAACCTTCTGATGAGGTTTGGAAGGTCAGAAGAACCCAGTGGAATTGTTGCATTTGCTATGGCAAAACTGGCTGTTCTTGAATCCCTCCTCCCAACTTTCACCTGCCAGTTGGGACCTCCAAGCTACAACAATTAACAAAAAGTAATTTCAACATACATATATTTTTATTAAAATCAAGATATTCTTACAAAAATAAGCCGGTTATTGATTTGTCTTTTTATATAGGCATTCATAGGTACATTATGATAAGTAAGTTGAAAAGATAAAAGAGCTTACAAGAGCAACGGAATCACGAGCAGCAATAGTTAAAATATCGGCACAAGAGACGACACCAGGGCAAACCGCTTCGACACTGGTCTTGATAGAATCGATAATATCAAGCCCCCTAATTCCACCGTTGGGCAGCGCTGTTTGCTCACCTCTAAAAGTGGATGTATCATCCAAAAGTACAGATGCATCGCACCCCTGTTGATAAGTATCAAGATATTTGAATAACACGTTCAAAGCGTTTACACGACCATCTCATCTAAAAGTTAGAAGAATGATTAAATTTATATCTTCTACACTGAGTATACAGTAGAGAAATACTTGAACGAAGCAGTCGTGGAAATGGAGGCGGAGGATGGAGGCTCCGATGCGTTTCTCGTTTGCAATGGCGGACTTAACACCGGAGTAGACCGTGCTAAACACTTTAGGGCACGTCTTCTTGTAATAATCTGGTTGCAGGTTTTGAGCTGAACTGCTGCCTAGTAATATTATTACTAATACTATTACACTATTAATAGTATTCATCATCATAGTTTCTCTCACTTTACTTTGTCTTTCGAGTAACAAGGAAATAATTAGTTATGCATGAAATGGAATGCATGCTCTAGGTATATATATATATATATATACATGCATGTCTGCGCGTATGTTGACAACATCTAATTGATCATTGGGTTGACTAGTATACTAGTAGAATAGTCAAACTCTAGTATTTTGAGATTATTAATTAATCAATAGAAATAGCAAATAAAAATTATGAAAATATGATGTATCCAACAAGACAAATCAAATGTGTTTCATCAGCATCTCAACCAAACCACTTATTTCCATCTCAATTAAACATTCATTTTCCACACTCACTCACTTGCTTGTCAAATAAGAATATTTGATAGCTCGAAGGTGGTCATAATCCATAAAATCACATGCATGTCTATGAAGGGTTCTCATGGTTTCATTGAGGATAGACTCCTAATATTCAGAAACTAGGGAAAAATATCTCTCCATCCCCTTGGATTTATCACAACATACAATACATATACTATGATGATACCTAATTCATCACCTGCTAAGATTCTTATAGCCATCCCTCTACATAAGGCAAAAGCTCTACGTAATATTTCTCCATCTACAATTCTGATGCTTTATCTACATTTTTTTCTTTTTGGAATTGAACTTCGGTGTTCCTATTTCCCTTTTTTCTTTTGTTAGGCCAATTCTTTTTTTAAAAATGTTATCAATTTTTATTTATAATACAAATTGTTCATAAAATAATTTAAGGCATCACTATTACTTTTCATTAATTTGGTTATCACTTTTAATTAAAAATATTATTACTTCTTATGCATTTCATAGAAGTCTTCCCATGAGACTTCTATAAAACGGTCTCATTCAAGCTTTTATCTTTTTATTAAGTTATACCGATTCTTCAAGCAGAAAATATCACATTTTGTCGCGTAAGTATAATCAAATCTGCATATTTTAAATTTTAGTTATTTTTAATTGATTTTTAATTCTCAATTTTGATTCTATTATACCCTAAATTTTTTGGGATTCTTTTTAGAAATCTAGTGCAACAACATACTCCTACCCCTGTAGCGTTAAACAGAATTTATATGACAAGATTTTTTTAGAAATCCAGTGCAATTAACAACATATGTGGCAGCTAAAAAAAATTATATGACAACTTATACAATTGTTGATCAATGCCAACTTATAAATTTTGTATCAGATTTCTCAACAAATTCTAAAATTTGATAAAGGACTAAAAATGTGAACTTTTGCAAGATTTAAAAATTTTAGTCTAAAGATCAAAATTGAACGAAAATTACCAAAAAAAAAATAATAATAAAATTTAAGAATTGAAATATTCAGAGGATAATTTCTCTAATATACAAATTAAGTATATTTACTTGACGTAATATGATAATTTATCAAATATAGTTTTGTTTCTGATCAAAAGGAAAATTTTGTCCTTATAATTTTATTTTCTTTTCAAAATTTATGTGGGTTTATGTGTATATCCAAAGTAAATTATTAAGTTGAAGAAGAAGCATTCTTAATTGAAATGAGTTTAATAATCAGCACATTTTTTCATTCTTAATTGAAATGAAATGAGTTTAATAATTAGCTCATTTTTACATTATTCGACTAAGTCATAATTTGCTACATTAATTAAGTCATGTCTACTTGTAGGTAGTTTGAATCATTTAAGTTTTTACCTGTTGATTTGATTATTCTCGACTACGCCAGTCAGATGGGGATATACTACCGGTCAAGAAACAAAATACTCCCTCTGTCCGATAGAAATTGACACACTTTCCTTTTTGGTTTGCCCCATTAAAGTTGACACATTTCTTTTTTAGTACATGAGACCCACACAAAAACAATTAATCTATTCTCATGGGCCCCACATATCACCTCTAATACAACTACCCACTACACATTAAATATTATTTCTCTCACTTCACTTTACATTAAATTATTATACTCCTTAATCTCCGTGCCCAAAAAAATTATATCAACTTCTCCGGGACGGAGGGAGTATTAATAATGAGTGTGAGAATGTGTGAAGACTCTATGGATAAGAAGTGATAACAATTTAATGAAAAATTATTTGTTCTAAATTATGGCTAAAATTTGTGTGTCTTGAGGGCACGTGCCCTTAAATCTCATATTTTTTTAAAGTTATAGTCTTTAGTACGTATTAAATGGTATACTCCTACTCATAAAGATTATATCATTTAATATTAAGTGGTATACTCTTCAATATAAGAATGTATACTCTTTATTTCTTGAAAAAAAATACTAATTTTTTAATCAAATATTTATATTATTTATATTTCAGTCAATCTTTTCAATGAAGATAATATACTTAAAGTGTATATCCTTTATAATAAAATGTTATATATTTACACACTTTATGCACTGCACACGAGAGACCAACTCAAAAATTGTATCATGATAATTTTTTGCTCGTACTCAGTGCACGTACATTCAAACGCTGTACTACAAGAAATATTGACGTTCACAGTAATGATTTTTTTTAAAAAAAATTAAAATTATTACTCTGTCCAAATTCTAGTTCGTTGCGAAAATTTTCACAAGTATAATAGGAGTAGTTTGTTATTAGGAAGAGTAGAAGTAAAATTTAGTAATCCATTTATTTCGAAATTATGTACGCTGAAATTGCAGAGATAGAGTTTAAGAAAAAATATTTTTTTATCAACTTTATTGACTTTTGAAGAGTATTGTGGTATTTTTAGGTAATGAATAAAATATAAAGTATGTTATGTGTGTTAGGTGTGAGAGATATTTTTGAAATTAAGATAAATTTTGAGATTGTTGGTTAATATGAAATTTTATTTTTTTAGGAGGTGGAGATAAGTATATGGGATAATGGGACAAGCGAAAACAGAAAATGTGGACATAAGTGTGGGATGAAAGGAGTATTTTGTATATATTACGCAAGATAAATTCTTAAAATCCTAATATAGTACATAAATTATAAAAAAAAATATTAAATAAGATCACAAGAATAAAATACTAAATTAATCATGAACCAAAATTCTTAATTTGTACATCTTATTGGGTAGAAGTCTCTATCAATAATAATCGAGACTATATATAATGTGACGTGGTTATTTAAAAGAGTTGTACGTAATTAAATTAAGCTGCATGTTGTAATGAAGAGTTGATTGAATTAGCTAGGATGTCCATTTCCTTTTGTAATTGTTATGACCAGTATTTATATTTTTTATTTTTTAAATTCTTGGGAATTCTCTCTCCCTTCCTAATATAAAACTTGTGTGTCTTCCGACTCAGTGTACGTTCAAATTTGATAGTTTAAAAAAATTGTATCATTTTATATTAAATGTTATATTTTTAATATAAAAGTTTATATTCTTTTATGTTTTGAAAAAAAAAATAGAAAAATCTTTACTCAAATATTAATATCATTAATAGTCTAATTGGCTCTTTCATTTGAAAAAAAAAATACTATATATCTTTAAGAATTGGAGTGTAAAACAAAACATTTGAACTCAACAAACTCCCTCCTATTTTTGACCCTATATAATATATATATTACAAGGAATATTATGAACGTATTTCTCGTTGAATCATCACATTTATTGTATGGAAAATTTTATTTTAGTAGTCTCAATTAAAAAAAAAAATTAATAATTTTAGTCTCACTGTCACACTTAATATATATGAATAAGTTCGAAAATGCGTATTTTTTAATCATATTAAAATTAATCATCTTGATCAGAATCTCATTCGAACTTATTTATTGTCATGGCTGATTCTAGATTTTTAATACTTCATTAAATTAATTAGAATATTTTTAAAATTGAGACTATTTTTCAAAAAATACTAAGATAGTTTTTGCCATGTTTTCTTAACTTGTGAAAATAATTCTGAGATCACCAGTAATGGAAAAATGCAGTTTCAGTTAGATTTTCTAAATTAAAATTGATTTTGAGATTAATAAAATTGTTAAATTAATGTGCCTTATAATTAAAGTTTTAATTGAGATGAGTTGATCTATATAAAAATTATAGTTAAAGTATCATGTCTCATTACCAATCTCAACAAAAAAAAAATTGTATAAATTACTTATATAAATATAAAATTCCTTAAAAATGAATAAAAAGTCTTTAGAACAATGATAAATGCCACCCACACCCACATTCCCCACTATATCTCAATTTTCTTCAAGTCATGAATTGTCCAAACCCAATTCAATTAATACTAGGGAGAAAAAAAATCTCAAAAAAGATTTCTCAAAAAATAAAATAAAATAATAATAATTAAAAAAAACCTAGGGAGAAAATGTCTCTTCCCCACAACAATTAAGCTCCATCTCTAATTATAAGTTCAAATGATTTATTTGAGTCATATTATTTGAAATTCATGAATTATATGAAAATCTAGCTTGCTTTATAATTGGAGAGCCTAATCTCTTGTGGATATATATTACCTGCCGACAAAGTTAAATATTTAGACTTTTCTTTAGGATTTTAATTATTAAAATAATCGTAATATACGATATTAAATCGAGCTTCAATAAATTTAGGACAGCACATTTTGCACTTTAGGGAGTGGGATCCTCCTTGTGACCTTGTCTACCAACTAACAAGTGATATGAATGACCTTTTCTTGTCAACAATCGTGAATACATATGAAATACTATTCCGTTGCATTTATTTTTACATTATTTAAAAGAATTATTCTATAAACCAATTTTACTAATTCTTTTGGATTTTAAATATTTTTAGATAATAAAAAATAAAAGAAGTATGTAATTTGTTGAGTGAAATTAATATTTTTATATTAAAGTATTTTTGGAGTTATTGAATAAATGTCTTTTATGCATTAATTAAGCATATATGCAGCAATACATACTTTAAGTAATGATCAAGTATTATTAAAAATGAAAGGAAATTAAATGGTGCAATCAGTGAAGATAATGTAGGAAACTGATTTAGACGACCCACCAAATCAAATTAATTAACCAATATGAAATTATAGAACACGTGTTTTATGGAACCTGCTGGCTCCGGGTTTTACTTTATCCGAAAAAAAAAAAAAAAAAGAACACGTGTTTTATGGTAGACGTAGAAAATAATACTTTGGGATGGCCAAGAGGTATTTAATTTGGATTTAATTACAATTGACATTTAAGACTGAGTCGCGAGTAATTTAATGATCAACCAGTCTAATTGGTAAGTTGGGTAGCTAGTGGCTTGAAAATTTTGTCCGAGAATAGTGCTTCGTATTTCACAATTAATAGTAGTTAGTCGGAACGAAAAGAAAATTACTCTTTTACGTTTACTTTTTCACTTAAATTAAAAGATATATTTCTAATATTTTAATATGTTAAAAAAAATAATATTTAATGTGAAGTTGGTAGTTGTATTAGTATTTTGTAGACATGCACGCTGGTTTGAAACCGCCGATTCTGATTCTGATTCCCAGAAATGGGGAACCGGAACTGAACCGAAGGTAGGAAGGTTTCGATTCCAAACCAGAACCACCGGTTCCGATTTAATTTTTTTTAGTTTTAGCGTAAAAATGTAAAAAATAATAAAAAAATTGAAAAACCAGCTGTTCGAACCGGAACCGCCGATTTTTTTCCCAAGGAATGAGGAACCGGAATCGAACCGGAGTATATCTGATTTCAGTTTCGATTCCGGTTAAAACCGGCGGTTCCCTGGTTCGAATCGCCAGTTCCGGTTTTTTGGTGTATGTAGTATTTTGTGTGGATCTTATATAAAATAAATAATTAATTATTTTGTGTGGACCCAACTTGATAAATAAAGAAATGTAAACCTTAACTTGAAACAAATCGAAATAAAAAATATAAATCTTAACACGGGAAGAATAGAGTACACCCTAAACACAAAAATAAAAATTTTAAGGGGTAATGATTGAATTTTTTTTCCTCTCTTATTTATCAATTAAACAATATATGAAAGTAAAAAATAATAAAAGTAAGTGATCCTATCGTAATGAGCTATTTATAGGCATGATACAATCTTTCCGTCCTAAAGAGAAGTTTCTAGTTAATGTAGATATAAAGTTTAAGAAAAAATTGTTTTTTGCTATACTTTTAGGTAGTTTGGTATATTTAGGTAATAAATAAATTATAAAGTAAATTATGTGAATTGTAAAAGGGTGACAATTTTGAAATTAATTAAAGTGTGTTGTGAGGTTATTGATTTATGTGTATTTTTTAATTTGGAAACGTAAATTTATTTATAGGATTAACAAAAATAAAATATATGAATAATATATGAATTTGTTTATAGAATCGAGGGAATAATTTGTAATCGATAAATGAATATCTATAGATCTCAGTTCTTACCTTTAAGAATCATATTATTCTTTTCTTGAAATCTAATTAGGAATATCAAAATTTCCTTTTTAAGCAACATTCGAGGATAGTTGTTAACTAAGCTATTTACTTTATCACGTTCTACAATTAAATACACCCGACAATAAAATGGTTTATTTTTACTGTGCCACGAATATTAAAAAATTTTTTTAATTAATTTTATTAAATAATATGATATTTTTTAGGTAATAAATAAAATATAAAGTATGTTATATGTAGAATGAATGAATGACATTTTTTAAATTCTTATGTACTTTTTAAGTGTTAAATTATGATTATATTTCTTTTTATAGAAGAGAGTGAACGATATGTGAAACGAACTAATGGGCAAAGAGTGAACGATTTTCTAAAACTGAGAGAGTATTAATGAATAGGTTGAGTTTCTTATAAATTCGGTCCACACATTTATTATATTTTTGTAATTATCTTTTTTTATGTAAAATTAATTTTTAGATATTACTTTTATTTGATGAAAATATTATTTATCTCAATAATGATATAAAAAATCACACACATATCAGAATATAAAGAGTAATATTTTTCATTTAAAAATGGGCAAATACTTGTGTAAGTCGGGTTCACGGCTCTACGATTTCCCTTCCAATCTTATACTATACTCTATGCATTGATAGAGTTTAAATTAAAAAATAACCACAATGTCTACATATTCACATGAGACTAACTCTTGAAAAGGTTATTGTTCACCTTTCTAAACAATACTTTTTGATATACAAGAGAAAAATTAGGAAATTAGAGTGTAAGAATTTAAGGAGTGATACATATAATATTTAATCTTTAATGTGTGTTTATTATTTTAATTTTAGATTCTATAAATCTTCTCTATATACACCAACCTCTATTATATTTTAGTGAGAAGGAAACTCTTTTAAAAAAGAATAAAAAGAATTTACCATGCATTCAGTTTTTTTTTAAAAAAAAAGGAAACTCTTTTGTGAGAAGGATATAAAAGAGATGGATTAATTAAACATACCCTAATATTGTTTCTTTTTATCTATAAAATTATCAAAACTTAAATTTCGTTGTTAATTACTAATGGATTGTTAAAAAAAAATTGCTTTTGTCTTTCAACTTGAAATAAGATTCTTGGAATGCTCTCTTGACTAATACTCCCTTCGTCCCACACTTATGTTCACACTTTTCATTTTCGTCCGTCCCACACTTATGTTCACTACCAAAAAAAGGAAACTTCATATTAACCAACAAGCTCAAAAGTTATCTTAATTTCAAAAATATCACTATAACCTAACACACATAATATAATTTATAATTTATTTATTACCTAAAAATACCACAATACTCTTAAAAAGGCAATAAAATTGATCAAAAAATAACTTTTCTTAAATTCCATATCTGTCATGTCGGTGAACATAAATTCGGAATAGAGGGAGTATATTTTAGATGAGTGGCCGTAGATAGAAATGAAAATTCAGAACCGTTTTTTCTGAGATTAATACATTAATTTAAAATGATTTAATTTTCTCTCTTGTATTTACCCATGCGAAGTAACATTATCCAAACCCTCATTCAACGCCCAATCTCGATATGAATCAATCAATAGAGTCGACTACGTCTTATCTTGTCGTAATGCATGCATGCAGCCTTTCACGTGACTACGTCTTATCTTGTCACAATGCATAAATGCACTAGGTTACGTATTCAATTTCAAATTCTCAAGATTAAAAATCATTGGTCGCGAATTTCTTAAAAATATATTAGAGTTAAAAGCGATAAAAATCAAAAACTTTACTCTTATATTAAATTAATTATCATCCTCAAGAATTTGCAAAAAAGAACAATCTTTAAGTATATTATTAGAAAATGCACTCCATTTGTAACTAAAAGAAGATTTTTTTTAAGTAGGATGCGTTTTACAATAATATTTAAAGATTTTTTTTTGTAATTTTTCAAAGGTGAAGATTAATATAAATTAACTCAAAATAATATTATTTCTTAAAAAATATAGAACTTCCCTTTGTCCTCGTTTATTTTTCTAGATTGTCTAAGAAAGTATATTTTTTAATTTGACTATATAAACTTTTTGACGTAGTTTGATATTTTTAGATAACAAATAAGTAATATGATGCGTTTTAAGTTGGAGTAAGGTATAATGATAAATTTTAAATTAAATTAATTTTTAATTATTTAATAAATGTGTTATTTTTTTAGAGATGTATGTAGAATATTGTGAGAGAATTATAAATACCTCAAAAACTTGTGTGCACCAGGGCGCACGGACCACACTCCATGCGCCTTTAAAATTTTGTGTTAAATTATACCATTTAGTATAAATATGTGTACCCTTTATTTTCTAAAGAAAAATAAAAAATATTTTTTTAAATATTAATTATTTTATTTAATATGGAGATTTAATTAAAATTAAATTAACGGGCTTAGAGTATGCAACTTTTCAATTCTAAATTTAATAATTCACGTGGAATTTTAAATTTATCATTAATACTGTGTTGAGAAAATTAGTAAAATAAAACTGCACTGAATTTGGACTAAAATTGAGAGGGGGGGGGGGGGGGGGGGGGGGGGATGGCATCTCGATCGAATAATCCAATTCATGCAATTAGACATTATCCAGTTACGTACTCGTAAGTGGTAACATCAGTTTATACTACCTTCAATTCAACTTCCTTCCTTTCTTTCGTATTTACGGTATAATTTTAAGTTGAACTTACATGAATTTAAAAATGATATTCACATACATAATTTCAGATTAATTATCAAAATTTAAGGTAATTTTGTGATACACATAGGTTGATACGTTTAAAATAAGATGTAATGGGTGGTTGTTTTTTTAAAATGTTAAAATTATTTAGTGATGGAAATTAAAATAAAACTTAATATAACAGTTAAAATTATTTAAGTGTATAGGTATATCTTAATTGAACTCTAAAATTTATCAACTCTAAAATTTATCAATTGAATAAAAAAAGAACTGATAATAATAATAAATTAATAATAATAATAATAATAATAATAATAATAATAATAATTCATCTATTGTCCTTATCCAATCCACAATTTGACACGTTTATTTATTTAGCTTTAATAGAGACAGGCTTTTGGCATCTCGAAATGAATAAACATACTCAATAAATTTTATAATTATATATCTCATCTTTAATTAATATAAGATATATAATTATGAAATTTATATCTGTTTGTTTGCAGCAACCGAATAGAAACACAATTCATCTTATCTTATCTAATCTAATCTATTGTTGCAACTGAACAAATCAGAATTCATCTATCTACTTTTCTTACTGTGCAATTGCCCAAAATTTATTAATCCTACCCTAATTCAACGTTAATAAAATACATTTGAATGACAAGAGGGATTACCAAAATACGTGCCATCCAATTTGATAACGGTGAGTCTAAGAGGTTGCTTCTGAAACTTATTGTAAGAGGTTTTCCTCATGTTATCAATGAATGCCGAGAGGAAAATAGGCAACTCATCGATCCATTTTGAGAACTGAGGTTCGTAGTAATCGTCCCCGCTCTCCACAATCTACATTCTTAAAAGAGTTGGTCTCTTGTGCTCCCGGGGCACATAAGTTTTTGCGTCCTTAAAAACCGAAAACAAATGCTACACGCCAAACACCTAGGTTCAAGATTCTACCAAATGTAACCATCATTTATAGATGGATTTCCTTGTTGTTCGTCAGAAAGGTGGTTTGGAGCTAGGATTTGGCTTGTGTTGTGAGAGATTCTAGTTCTGGGCAATTGTATCATAAAAAGATGAATTTTAGTTCTATTCGGATGATGCAACCGAATAGATATAAGTTTAATAAGAATAATTATGTTTTATTAATTAATAATTTAATTTAAATATTTTTGGGATACATTTAGCCATTTCTGTAATATGAATAGTCGGCTCCGCCTTAATATGAGCCTCAAAATCCATATGATTGAAAAGCCACACCAAAATGCATTATTGGGAGTTTTAATTTTGTAGGTTCTAGTTGTTTTCATATATCACACTCCAAAATTGTCAATCAAGAAAGTGAAATATGTGTTTCAAATTTAATGGACTACTGATTGCATTTTACATGTAAAATTTAAAAACTCCTAGTATAAAGCAAATGTTTATTAAATAATTAAATACAAATAAACTGTTTTTGTTTCAGTTTAAACTAAATGCATATGCAGGTGCATTATTGCTTAAAATGTTCATGTAAATTGCACTTTGCCCCTCCTTTTATGAATTTATTGGGTTGGGACCCCTAAAATACATTGGGTAGAAAGACTACGGTTCGAACCGGCCGGTTGACTATAACCCCGATAAACCGATTCCTTAGGGGCCTCGGCCCTAGGGCTCAAAATTTCAATTCCACGAACATTCGCAGTTCTTCGCCCCAATTTGGATTCTTCAATTTTCATTTTTGATTATTGCGCTTAAAATTTCGGACTATGCATTAGAAGTGGTCGGAGTTGAGTTCCAATTCTTGAAAAAGGTTGAATAATCTCGCCTTTTCACCTCATTTTTCTGTTACCTGCGAACGTATGATTGTCGCTGTATATTAAGCTTTGTGAATGGAGCGATCGCATCATGTGGAGGTGGGTAGTCTTGAAGCTTCTCTGCTTCAGATGATCAATGATCACAATCATGCTTCTATTTTATTGCGGGAACATACTGGTATGTTGTATTTACCGGATTTAAAATTAATTTGATGATGTAATTTGCATTGGAATCATGTCGAAATTTGTGATTACTACGAATTTTTTCATCCACTTCTCTCTGTTTTCTTTGGTATGGGGAATCATGATGAACTTTTGATTTGCCTTCTCGTCTGTGAATTATTATTATTTTTCTTTTGAATAATCAGAGAAAGCGATGAAGGATGCTATACGTGCTGCAACACATGTGTCGGAGTTGTTAGTGAATGCAGTGAATGGGGGTGTCCAGCAAATCTTCCTAAACGAGAAGCGAATTGAAAATGAAAATCGAGCATTGACGGCGACTATTATGCGATTCTCGAAGCAGACTGATCAGTGGCTTGCAGCTTCTCATGCTATCAATAATGCTGTCAAGGTTAGCAACTGCAGTCCTCTTTGTTGGTTTGCTGTTTCTTGTATTCTACTGCTAGATGTTTATATAAAACTGCCCAGCGAATTACCAAAGTTTATCCTCATTTCAACCTTGCATTGATGTCTGAATATCGTCTTTGTACTAACTACCAAACAAGAAACTGAAATTGCTATACATGTGCATGAACTGTTTTGTTAAATCTAAATCATGGGAGCAGTGGAGTTCAGAAATATACTTATATGTATTTTCATTAAGTACATGGCATTGAATTCTAAACATTATTTCTATGACCTAGTTAATAAACTAAAATCAAGGTTTTCATGTTTTTTCAAAAATTCTGATATTTTTGGCTTGAGTTGTGTGTAAATTTTAATTGTAATCTGTGATCTCTTGCTTGCCTCTGTCCAAGGTTGACTTGATACTTGTCAGGAGCAACATATGAGCTTAAATAACAAGTGTTTGGCTTGGCTTGGCGTTTTATCAATTAAATCTACCGAAATTGATGTTAAAAGTATTTCATATAGTTAATGTTCACTGTTATTTCAAGGATGATTTTTATGGATTATTCACTATCAAAATTTGCAAACATTCTAATATCATCTCTATCATCTCTAGTTCTACTATTTCTTATGGTTTATTTTGGAAAACCATTTTGGCGTATCACTAAGACGCTCAGACTAATACTCAACCTATGCCAACACAAATGGATGATGGATGTTGGAAGTTTGCAAGAATGCTAAATTATTTTTCTGAAAATTTTTCATTTGTATTTGCCATCCAAGAATGCTAAATTATTTTTCTGAAAATTTTTCATTTGTATTTGCCACATCAGGAAATTGGAGATTTTGAGAACTGGATGAAGACAATGGAGCTTGATTGTAAAAGCATTAGTGCTGCAATCTGTAACATCCATCAAACATAACATCCATCAAACATAACCTAATAAGGCAAGATTTGAAATTCTCAAGGTTCATATTCTACCCATATTCTATAATTTCAGAAAACATGAACTTTCTATAAGTGAACACTTCTATGGAAGGCTCACACAATATTTTACAATACACTCTTAACATACTCAAGACAGAAAGTGAACACTTACAATACTTTACAATACACTCTTAACACACTCACACTCTTACTTAGGCACTCAATCTCTTATTTTCACTCACTTATCTCTCAAGCTACTATATTCTCTCTTATATTACACTCTTTTTCTCTCACTAAGCTATTGAACAGTCTAATGCTTATTGGCTATTTATAGCAACCAGCCAAACCATCTAGTATGTTGGCAGCTAGAAAATCTAGACAATTCTACATTAGACCCATGGACATTCTAGTACATACTCCATGCCTCTAATCTTCACTGCTTGCTAGAATATTCTAGCAGCCCATTACTTTAATAATTATTTTCACCTTCAAGAACAATCTAGAATTATCTCACATGTCATCTTTTAATATCTTTGTGATGCCATCCAATATTTCTAGATCTCTCTAGTCTTGTTAAAGTTGGTGATTACTTCAATAAATAGAATTACTAAGAGGGTAGGGAAGTGAAAGTTCACCTGAGTGACTCATTGAGCGGAGAAGAAGCAATTTTAATTGGTAGATAGCAATTGTCTAACCTGAGGCGTTGAAGAATGCAATATTGTCATTGGGAGAGAGATCTTCAACTAAAATTTTCCCTTTTACTTTGCTACTGATTTTAAAGACTAATCAATAAGTTTTGCCTAGTCCTTCTTAATCAATCGATGTGTTTGTTTTCCTCAGGCGACGACTTGATCGCTTTGGCTAGCCAGTGCCCAGTGGTGCTTGTTGCATGTAGTGTATAAAAATTTATCTCTGATTTGAATATTTAGAAGTCTACACCCCTCTTATTCACACACAGATAATTCAATTGGTGTATCACTCACAGATAGATGGTTGTAACTGTCTCGGAAATTCTATCAGAAAAAATTTACTTGTCATATTCTCGCATCATCAAGACCCTCTTTCTGATATTCAGTTTGATTATTTACGAAATTATGGTTATATACAAGTGTACAGCTAAAGATGCACTAAAAAAACCATATCTCATTTTTAATACTCGAACATGTATATAAAAAACGACCTTGAATTATTCAATAAGCAATGTGTTTGTTAGTGTAAGCCGTGGTCACCAATAATCTCCACATGAGCAAATATTGTTTACAAATCGATGAAACCGATTGTTGTCTCTTACTATGATTTCACGTTGAGCAATACCTGATATGAACTTTATGGCACTATGACAATCTACACAGATTCTAAGGTTCTTCGTTATTCGTATAGGCACTCCGGGAGGGAGAGCCACGAGGCCGAAGGCGACCGCAATCTTCTCACTATGGCACCAAACCTCCGATTCCTTCTCCTCTTCTTCTAAATCATACAGAGCCAATCTGGTATCAGCTACATATCCAGCTCTCACCATCTCTTTCTTCAACTTAACTAGCATTGCCTGAATCTCACCATTTCTACTGTGTGTAGTGTCCTTCGCTTGAAAGACGTGGACCTTGTTTTTAATCGAAATCCAACTGTACCCGGTTCCTTTCTTGATCCCCACGTCCTTCATCTCCCTCCTCACTAGATTCGCCTCGTCCCATCTCCCCTCTGCAGCAAACATGTTCGAAAGAAGAACATGATTTCCTGAGTCTTGTGGATCAAGCTCGAATAGATTCCCTGCTGCTATCTTTCCTAGTTCTGGTTTACCATGCATTTTACAAGCATTTAGTAAAGCTCCCCATATTGAAATTGTAGGGCGACCCCTCATTCGCTGTATGATATCATAAGCGCGCTCCACCTGCCCTGCTCGTCCCAACATGTCCACAACACACGCGTAATGTTCCGGCCCTGGATTGATCCCATATCTGGTCCTCATCACCTCAAATATCTCCATCCCCACCTTCACCATGCCACCCCTGCTGCAAGCTGTTAACACACAAACAAAAGTTACATAGTTAGGGATCAATCCTAGACTATCCCTGCATTTAGTCATCCCTTCGAATAAATCCAGTGCCATCTTAGCATGTCCTTGAAGAGCATATCCACCAATCAATGCATTCCAACATATCAAGTTTCTCCTAGGCATTGCGAAGAAAACTCTCTTGCAAGCATCGATGCTTCCACATTTTCCATACATGTCAACGAGTGCACTCCCTACGAATATGTTCTCCTCGACACAGGCCTTCACGGCTAGACCATGAATCACTCTCCCTGATTCGAGTGCAGCTAATCCTGCACACGCGCTCAGCACACTCGAAACCATGAAATCCGTAGGCTCAACTCCAGCCCTTCGTATATCTGTAAACAAGTTGCAGGCCATCTCTCCCATATCATTCTGTTCATAAGCTGCCAACATTGAACACCATGAAACAGTATTACGCTCAACCATCTTCTCAAAGACTTGCTCTGATAAGCGAATTTGGTGACACTTTCCGTAGAAATCTATCAAACCGTTTGAGACGGAGATGTCAGCATCATGCCCTTCTTTAATCAAATATCCATGTAACTGCTGCCCTTGGCTGAAAAACTTGCCATCAGAACATGCATTCAAGAAAGCACAGAAGGAAATCGAATTTGGAGCTGCCTCGCCATCGCCTAAAAGCTGAACAAACTTAGAAATTGCATCGCGGGGGTTTCCATTAAGGACAGCATTGGAAATGCACGCATTCCATGTAGCTATATTTCTGTGAGACATTTTATCGAACAGTTTGTTGGCATCGTTCAAAAGCCCATTTTTGGAGTACATATCAAACGCGCTGCAGGCCACAAATACGTCGTCGATCAACAAGAGTTTAACCGAGAGCCCATGGAATTGTTTTCCGAGAAACGGAGAGTGAAGCGCTGACGCAGCTTTAAATAGACAAGGGAACGTGAAATCATTCGGCTGAATGCACTCTCTGTGCATGGTGGAGAAACAGGAGATTGCGGAAGTGAAATGACCGTTCTGGACGTTGCCGGCGATCAAGGAAGTCCACGTGACAACGGAGCGGAAATGGGCCGGGGTGAGTGAGAGGATCAGTCGGGCCGTGTCGGGGCGGTCGAGCTTGGAGTACATGTTGATGAGATGGTTCGAGAGGAAAGCCTCGAGGGCCAGATCCAGAGTCTTGACGATCCGAGCATGGGCTGCCCGGCCTTGAAGTAGGGAACGGGCCGATACAGCGGATTCCACCAGCGATGCCAGCGATTTCGGGGTGAGGAAAGACATGTTCATGCAATATTATTACAACATTGCACAATTAGATGTGTTGGGAGGGTGGATTCACATAGCAAGACGAAATTCACGCCTAATGGTAATAGGTTAGTGATATTCATGGAAGTAACCGCCATGGAAATGCAACTCAATGTATGAAAAGGGTGAGAAAGTTGCAATTCCAGCAGAGTAGCTTTTTAATTTATTGGCCTTAAATATGATAAAGATAAATGGACCAAGGCCCAATTCACGGCCCACCAATTGTAGCTTGGGCTACAACGAGAGCGCTTAATAGAAAGTCTTCTTGAAAGGATTGGGAAAGGGAGTTTGAGCAGCCATGGCAGTTTCCTTTCTACGAGTACCGGTTTCCCCATGGCGGGATACTCCATTAACAACGAGCCGCAAGTTAAAGAACCCATACAATTTCAAGCTTTTGAAAGTTATTATTAACCGATTCTCCACTTCATCTTGCTTTGCCGCTGCCACCACCACCACCACCGAGGTTGAGACATGGCGCAAGTGGGAACCCTTACGCAAGAAGAAAGTCGTAATGCGTGTCGGTTACATTGGTTCCGATTACAGAGGTCTTCTTTTTTTGGTTTCATTCGGTTGTTTTTAGTACTTGGTTTCTGCTGCATTTTGTGTTGAGCGATTTGTTTTGATGTTTGGCAGGTTTGCAAATTCAGAGAGATCAACCTGAACTGTCCAGTGAGATTTCTTCTTGCATTTTTTGCTTTTCTGCTGGTTTCCTTATCAGTCTAGAAGTGATTAATTTCCGAAATAACTTTACTTTTGTTGCAGTAATTATTCATTTAAGAAAAGGAGAGCTTAGAATGGAAAGATTATTGATATTTTGCTACTTGAAATAAAGATCAAGTAAGGAATATAGGAAATCATTTTCTCTATGGATTCGTAGCTTCATTTAACTATTTCTCCATCTTAAATCCTCCTCCCATTATTATTATTATTTTTTTTGCTTCTTGTTATGTTAGATTGCTTTCTAGAGGTGTTCTTTAGATACTACTTAATTCCGCTTTTTAGTCATTGTTTGTTCAGGACACATTTGGGGTTCAGTTCTTTCATGGCTTGATTGAAATTTGGTTCAAAAAGTAGCATTGAATTTGATTTTAATCTGTTGGCATGCAGACATGCTCGTAATTTTTTTAATTTTCAGCCTCTATGCCAAGAAACTATTAATTTGAGTTTTACATGATTGAGGTGGCATTCAATAAAGGTTCCGTTAAAGCATTACAATCTTTTTCTGTAGCCATTGAAGGTGAATTAGAAAAGGCTATTTTTAAAGCTGGTGGAATAAGAGAGAGCAATTTCGGGGATTTAAACAAAATTGGTTGGGCAAGAAGTAGCCGGACTGATAAAGGGGTAAAGCTACCTAGTCAGTATTGCAGTTTATTCTTCTAAATTTTCTTTGTACCAGTCTACAGCATCTTTCTCTGTGTAACTTTGTTTGGCGAATTCAGGTTCATTCACTTGCAACTATGATATCATTGAAAATGGAGATCCCAGAGTTTGCTTGGAACAATGATCCGAACGGCTTTGCTCTTGCTAGTTATGTTAATTCTTATCTTCCTGATAACATAAGAATTTTCAGCATCTTACCTTCACAAAGGTATGGAGTTCTCTGCAAGTAGTGTATGTGTGTGTGTCTCTCTCTCTTACACTCACGCTTTGATGTTAAATTCTCTATATTATGGAGTACAATTAATTCACATGTTGGTTTTAGACTTTTAGTTACTTTTCAGTATGTTATTTTCCGAAATTTTGAACGTACAATCATATTAGCCAATCACTTAAAAATGATGATGATTATTCTAGTTTTTTCAAATTTTTTTGCAAGAGAAACTAGAAGAAACCTATCATGAAACTTGCATTAGTACATTTTTTGGCAGCCCACTGTCAAACATTGCATGAGATATTGAGATACCAATCCAATCTGTGCTTCCATATCCTCTTGTATGTGAATGTGATACTCATAATACTGCTAGTGCATCTCTTCCTGCATCAAGTTGGATATATTCATACTTTTTTTTTCTGCATTCTGTTTTTCTCATTATTATTATTTTCTTTCCTTAGTAAAAGGCGAAAGAATAGTTCGCTGTGTGCTCATTGCGCAGCTGTGTTATTATTTTCTTTCCTTTATTTCAGGAGTTTTGATGTGCGAAGGGAATGCAACATCCGCAAGTATTCTTACCTTCTTCCTGCAGATGTTATTGGAATTAAAGATAATTTTACAACTGTTGAAGCTGATCAGCATTTATCAGATTTTAATGATATTTTGAACACTTTTGAGGTATTATAATGCACAAAAAAACACTTTTCAATCTATATGTGTTTGATTTCAGCTCAGAGTGTTGTTTACTTATTTCTTAGAAAAAAAATAAAAAAAAAAGAAATAAAAAAAGGTTATGAGTTTGGAACTTATATAGCAATCATCCATGAAAGTTGAATTACTTTTTAAATGCATATTCTCTAAAGAGGGAAATGAATGTGTGCACCACTGGCTGGTGTTTCAGGGAGAACATCCATTTCACAATTACACAATTCGGGCGAAATACAGAAAAAATTTTCCTCAGAAAAGCACATCTGTAGGAAAGGGTCCGGTATCAAAATGGGTGAAGTCATCATCATATGTGCAAAGTGGCTCTGAATCGGAGGGAAGTGACAACGAAGATATTCCTGAAGCTAATGAATATCTTGCTACAGATTTAGAGGAAAGGATACATAGTGATGAAGCTCAAAACGATATAAAGGAACAAAAGAAACCCGATTTACCTAAACTAGCTCGTTGGCTAGATGAACCTGATGAGAATGACAGACTCAACGCTTCACATTTCAGAAAGATTTTTCAGTGTTGTTGTGGAAAATTGGAGCGCTTGTCAGGTGTTAATTTCATAGAGATATCCATTTTTGGAGAATCTTTTATGTTGCATCAGGTATGAATTTTGTGTTTTCTTGTAAGGACCCTCTGTTATACAACTGCTTGACTTGTTTTATGATATAACAATACCACCAGATACGCAAAATGATTGGAACTGCTATTGCCATAAAACGCGACCTACTTCCGAGAGACATTTTGGAGCTGTCCCTGTCCAAGTTCTCCCGGATCGTCTTACCTCTCGCGCCATCTGAAGTTCTGATTCTGAGGGGCAACAATTTTGTCATCAGAAAACGACCTGGCAACATTACGAGGCCAGAAATGGTGACGTTGGTTGAATCAGAAGATATACTCAAGTTGGTTGATGGTTTTTATTATTCAGTGATGTTGCCTCAGTTATCTAAGTTTCTAGACCCTTCAAACTCCCCCTGGAAAGAATGGCTACCGTTGCTAGATGCAAACACGAGAATCCCCGAATCTCAACTAGAGGAAGTACGAATTGCTTGGAAACCATGGAAACAGGCATACGAGAGACGAAACAAGATTGCAGCTTAACGACCAATGGTACGTCCGTTTGTCATTCGAATATCTGTTTTTTGCATGGCTGAGAAGCTCTTGATGGAACAATAATTACATTTATTTGAAAGATATATTATATATAAGGTTAGTTCCTATTTAGAATTGTGTTGTGTGTACATGTTCCTGGTTCTTACATGTAGTAGCAATGCCAGCAAAGTTGCAAAAACACAGAAAGAAGCCCAAATCAAGAAAGTAGTTTGATAGCATCTCTGTCCCATGCAATTGTGTGCCCCATATTGTCTATCTTGATTGTAGAGAGATGCTGCTAAAGCCCCAAAGAAGAAGGAGCCAATTGGTATATTTGAAATGAGAATATTGTGATTCATCCCAAAGTTGGTGGTGCCAAACAGATCTCTAGTTGTGGATACTGATATTGAAGAAATGGCGCCAGTGCAAATGCCTATAATTGCTGTGCTCACGTGCAACGCAAAGTCGTGTTTGCTGAGTGCGAGTATAAAAAACGCTAAGCACATTGGGCTCGTCATCACTCCCATCGCTGTTGCCCTTGAAACTACGTATTGCCTCCTGAGAATAGAATATTAATAAAATATTTATTTCTAAATTATAAGTATAAATGTGTAATTGCACGTATTTAAATGTTGTGACGGATGACACGATGACTACCCCAATATTATACTACAGCTCATTTGTCTTATGTTGTCTGACGAAGTTTTCTATATATTTTGGCTCTAAAATTCGACGTAATTGTCATTGCATTCTTTATTTTGTTTTCGCATCTCCCATCACATTTCACATCTTCATGATACATGTATAATTTCCTAAACACGAGATTGTTAAGTATATTATAACACACCGATATTTTACGGTTCGGATCTCCTATTATATTTTGATGTTATATGTCCCGTTACAAATCGTTGGATAATTGAAACGTCGTGGGATAAAATAATCTATACCCTAACAATCAACCTAAGGGGAAAAATTGAGATTTTCTTCTCTATACCCTAACAATCAACCTAAGGGGAAAAATTGAGATTTTCCTCTCCGCATGCGTGTTACTCATCTAACTCGTGTAATAAGAGATGTAGCACCCAAATGTAACAGTATAATAATCATAATTTAATGAACCGTTGGCATTTTAATTAATTTGTTCTAGGCAGAGTATTTATTTATTTCTAAAACACACAGTATTTTGAAAAATTAATACTCCCTCATCCCGAAATAACTTGCATCATAAACTCAGCACTCCTCTTCCTATAATAGATAGCAAGTATAATAAAATAAACACTGCAATTTATCCTACTTAACTTTTTATCTATATGTATATAAACTATGTTGTAAGGAAAAAATTTCACAAATTTAATTAAGGACGTTAAGTAAAAATTTCAGAACTAACCAATGTATGAACTAACTAGTGCAAGAGAGTTACCTTGAGAAGACGTAATCAAGAAGAGATGGGAAGAGACGTCCAAAGAAACCAAATCCAGAAGCCAATGAAACCAACCAATAAATCTTGAAAAACCCTCTTGATTCTGCAATCTGTCCTAGATTATTCAAGTACACCATCCCAACTGTTGCACCAAATAAATAAACCAAGTAATACAACCAAAACTCCACTTTTCTCAACATTTTTTTTGGCCCCATTTCGACCTCCTCTCTCTCTTCACCATCTTTCCCCAACGATCCACCATCCTCATTTCCCACAATCCAGCACTTCTGCTCCAAATTCTCTGCAACTCTTTCCACCAACGGAATCATCAACGGCAGCAGCAGCAATACTACGGTCCCGACAAGAACAACCAACGGCAACGCCTTCGGAATTGAGCTGGTGATCACTGAGAATAAGCCCGTGATTATGGTGATGGCGAAGAGTGTGGTGAACCCTCCCGTGAGCTTCTTCGATTTTCCGACGTCTACTTCTCTGGTAAACGGCGCAACGATTATGCAAACGAGTAGTGGTAATAAAGCATTGAGTAGAAGAAAGTCTGTGGCCTTTTTAGCAGGTGACATAACAACCAATATGGCTGTAAAAATCTTTGCTGTCAACCCAGAGTAACTGGTGGATATTCCGATAGCCGTCTGTCGGTCGTAGGGGAAGTTTCGGATGGCGATGATGTAAGAAACTGTGTTGATCCAGCAAATGCTGTTTCCTGCTAAAACTGTGAGGAAAAAAACGTGCCAATATGATAGAGAAATGGTCTGGTTGGTGACGAAGAGGTATTGGACGCCATAGCCGAAAAATCCGAGGAAAGAGCCGATTAGGAGGACTAGCCAGAGGGGGAGGTGGGCGGCGGCGAGGCCGGAAATCCAGCCGAGAAGTTTTCCGGCGTCCGATGCGAAAGCTAGATTGTTGAGCTCTAGCTGAGATATTGAGAGGATTTTCTTGAGTTGAGATGAGTAGGCTGGGAAATTGGAGTTAGTTCCATTGATGGATTGGAGCCAAATGATTGCTACAAGGCTTAGCCATTGGAAAGACATTGATGAACACATGAAATTTGCTAGAAATGTTATAGAGATCAAGGTTTCATTTGATATGGATATATTGATGAATGAGTTAATTTGGAGAATTTTTCTTTTTTGTTTTTGTTTTCATCTTTTATGGAGGAGCTGGCGGGGATGTTATATAGTGTGAATATTCAGTGGCATATATATTTCTTGTGATCGAAAATGAATTTTTTTTTAATTTAAAAAGAGTAGTTAGTAGGATTTCCTATTTCTCGTATTTAATTTAATATTAAAGGACAAGGTAGAATTTATTGATTTTCTTTTTTAATGTTTTATTACTTAATAAAAGAGATCAATGAATGTCATGAGGGTTGAATGAAAACTTTTTATACATGCAATCGCTTGTGTTAGACGCATAAGAAAGGGAAATATTAATTTTGGTACATAGAAAGGCACAATCCAACTTCATGTTTTTAATTTTTCAAAAGTGGTCCTTTAGTGTCCGAATTTAATCCGTTTTTTTTTGCTTTTGGTTCTTTTCGTTCACTTTTGGTCATTTTTTCCGGCAATTTTAAGAACCAAAAGTGAACAAAAAGGACCAAAAATAGACAAAAATGATTAAATTTGGACACCAAAATACTACCTTTGAGAAATTACCAAACTTGATGACTGAAATTAAATTTGACATATCCTAAAGGACTAAAATTGATATTTTCCAAAATAAGAAACATACTTAAAGTACTCACTCTGTCCGGATTCAAGGGTACCATTTGCTTTTGGGCACAGAGATTAAGGAGTATTGTTATTTAATGTGTAGTGGGTAGTTGTATTAGTGGAGGTGTGGTTTCATTTTTTAGTTGTATTAATGAGTGTGTGTGAATAAAAAAGGAAATGAGACCATTAGGGACGGACGCCCAAAATGAAAAAATGATACCCTTGAAAGCAGACGAAGGGACTATAATTTTGTTATTATTATTATTTTCTAAATACACGCACTTGTTTCAAAAAATTAATACTCCCCATCTCAAAATATTTAGCAAGTAAGCACTACACTTTAGCCTTTGTATTTTACTTTAACATGTTTAATGGTATTTGAATTAATAAAATTAACAACAATTCGTAGTATAAATAAAAGGAAGACCTCCGTCCCTTGAGAGGTTTCCATTTGCTTTTTGTGTGTAGATAAATGAATATTATTATTTCATAGTATTGTATTAGTGATGAGTGGTGGATATATGTGGGCCCTTTTACTAAAAGTAAAAAATGAGTACTTTTAATTTTGAAGGAGACATTAAAATGGAGACCTTTCGGTGGAATGAAAAAAAAATTATTATATATATGGGTTGTATCATACTATCACGTGTATATATATATATATATGAAAAATATAGGTACATACGCTCATCGGAAAAAAATAACTATGATGTTTTATATATTACAATTAGTGTATATGGTTAACAATAATAATGTTTGTGTGGCGTGTAAAAGTACGTAGAAAAATATTATTCCCTCCGTCTTATAGAAGTTGACACACTTTTCTTTTTGGTTTGTCCCACTAAAGTTGACACATTTCCTTTTTAATACATGAGACCCACATAAAAATAATTAATCTACTCTCATGGGCCTTAAATATCACCTCTAATACAACTACCCACTACACATTAAATATTATTTCTCTCACTTTACTTTACTTCACTTTACATTAAATTATTATATTTCTTAATCTCCGTGCCCAAAAAAAATTATACCAACTTTAATGGGACGAAGAGAGTATTATTTTTAATTAATTAATTAATTCTATTTAATTAAATCACAAACATTATTGTTATATAGTCGTAAGCATTTATAAGTACCACTCTTGGATTAGTGACATCTATTGTCGACATTGTGACACCCATTCTTTATTAATACGTAAACGCCAACAATTTTCTACTAAAAATCCACGTTTCTATAAATAAATTTCTTTATTTTTACATTAATTAATTGTAAATAAATATTTCTATGTGATTATTTAAAAAAAAAAACACTCCTTCATTGATAGAGTAGATAAAAGGATATGAGGTAGAATACAGTATTCAGTATTCCCTATTTATGTTTTTAATAACATAATAATAAATAAATAAAATAAAATTATAAAAGATTCGTGATTCGAACGGCCCCCCATAAATTAGTTTGTTGTAGTGATGTGAGATGGAGAGAAGTTGTGCCGTGAAAGAGAGAATAGTAAATACTTGTTCTCTTGTGCCGGCTTCATTTTATGTCGAGGGAGGGAATCTTATTATTCTTATTATGGGATTCCTTTTCATTATACATTTTTGGGAATTGTAGTTAATTATTGGTCTTAGTTTATAGATTTGCTTAATTTTAAATAACTAATTAATCAATTAGGAGATATTTGTCTTTATATTATAGGATCAAGATTAATATTATTATATTTTGCAATTTTGTATTGAAAAAGAAGCTTACTATATAGTAGAATGTTTGATTCATATGTAATTAATATTTGGATTAATAAAACTTATATACATGATTAATTGAGTATGAATTTCCTCAATTTTTTTTATTAATTTCATGAATATTGTGATTCATTTTTTCTTAAATTGTATTTCATCGAACCCCTTATTTTTGGAATACTCTTTTGTGAGATGAGTATATGTGAGACATGTCAATCCATTGTTAAAGTAGAATTGTTATGTTAATTGGTAGTTAAATACGTTTGTAGTAAATTATAGTATAACACTTTAAAAATATACTTTAATTTATTATTCATCATCCTACTTTAAAAAAACATATTTTAATTTAGTATATTTTACCTATATAATATTATACTTTAACAATGGGTTAACCCGTTCCACAATTCGTCTTATAAGAGACTTTGTTCTTAACCACATTTCGTCTTATAAGAGACTTTGTTCTTAATGAGTATAAACTATTATATTTATAACAATTTTTAAAAACCACATAATTTAGATTTGTTATATAAATTGTCGTTGGTATTATTAATTTAGTTAAATAAATAAATGAGTATTTTTTTTAAATTTACCCATAATATTAAGTCATTTTGAATCAGACACTTTCAACTTAATTCGTATATGAATATGAATATGAATTGTGAACAAATTTGTTGCTATATAGTATGACATTTTTTTCACGAAAATTTACGTTTCATTGAATTTCTTTGTTTATTTAGCCTATTTGTCAACCGTCTTTACAATTTTAACAATTTTAAAGGCCCTATATATCAGAGACCATTTATATACAGCTGAAATATCAGTACATTAAATATTATTTAAAAAAAATTAATCAGAAGGAAACCCTGCTGTTAAAAAATTAAATAAATAAATAAAATCTCACTTTAAAATCAAAATCGTTTTAATTAAAAAAAAAAAAAAGTATGTTGTTGTCATCTTGAATATTATACCATAACCAAAAGTGGAGGCCCAATAAATATATATGAGCCCAATAATATACGGCCCACCTTATCATTATCACCACCAAAATCTTTTTACCTATTTTCTTTTAACTATTTTTACTTTCCTCTCTTTTTATCACTTGAGTCACTCGCTGTATAACAAACACAGCGGCGGCGAGGTTAACGGCGACTGCTTACGGCGGAGAAGATACTAACGGCTGATTGGCTAGAGAATATTGACGAAAAAATCAAGAAATAAGGTTCCCGCTTATTCTTTCAGCAAAATTTAGGGTTTCTGCTTATTATTTAATTTTGGAAATTTATTTGTTTAATTACGTGGGAAACAATTTACAGCCTCCAAAATCTCGTTGTGTTGTATGTTTTTTATGATTTACTAACCGTACATAACTTATCAATGATCTGTATGGTTATTGTGTTTTAGTTTACAGTGTCCCTGAGCCTGATTTGAGTGAAGCTGTTTGCAAAATTTTTGAATTTATGTTGGAATGCCATTCTTTCTAGGCGCTCAAGCTAAATACAAGGAACTGATCACATGCAACTAGAAATACAATAACCGCTAAATTTTTTATCACTCTACTGTTTGCAAATTTTTTGATTTTATGTTGGAATGACTTTCTAGTGGTTATCAACATCCAACCCAATCATATCTCTGGAAAGTAAATTAAGGCTTGGCTTGTAAATTTTATACATTAAAAAATAACCTTTAATGTCGGTTATTGTATGTGGCAATGTGCTGCCCCTGGACACATGCAACTCTTTACTTGAGTTGGATATTTATGAAATTTTAAAATTTTGATATGAATTCTTTCAACTGATTACACATAATTGCAGAGTTAAAGCATTTACCCCATAATCTATGAGCCAACCATCAATGATGGAGAGTTCCTCTATTCCGGACAATTCCAACAAGCCAGTTATTGTTAGGGTTAAGAGGAAAGTTTTTCAGTCCGCTGTCGATGCTTTCTGTAAGTGTTCTTGCTGTAATTACTTCGTACTCTTTCAGTCTTTCTTAAACTTGATTTTAAGATTTTGAGCATCATTGTTATCTCTCTTATCTTTGGACCCCCTTTCTCGGTATGGTTAGGGCTTGAAATCCATGAGAGGCCTTTAAAGCGGCCGTTGCTTGATTTTGAAAAGCTATCACTGTCTGATGCTTCTTCAAGTAGAGGTATGTTGACTCTTTGGGGTTTTCCATCGGCTAAGCAATGTAGTTTATGCTTGACTGTTTCTTTTTATCTTTTCTGTACGAAGGGCATGGCAAAAATCTTATACATACGCATATATATTTTATATTTTAATGTCATTGGAGACTTCATTCGTGTTGCTTTGTGAATGTCTTTTCGGAATTGATATCCCAGATTCCCAACTATACTAGAAACAAGCTTTGATCTTTTACTTTTAAAGACTTTCCATCCTTGAAATAGTTTGTCCCGTTGTTTTGTTGAGTTGAAGTACATTCCTGTAAGCCTAATTCTAGACTGTCATGCCATTTTTATAAATGATAATAATTGCTAATGGTGCCTATGTTTGACATCTTATAGCCGATGAATTGAAGACTAAGAAGGTTTTGGTGCAACATGTGGAGTCAATTACTAGCTCTAAGGACACAGTTAATGTGCTGCGATCATTTGTGGTTAGTTGATCTGTGTCATCGAGTGGGTGTTTTATCTCATAGGCAGTTTCTTCCCTTTTAACTGTCCATTTGCTCAATCCAGCTGCTATCATACTGTTTTATAATATAATAATCTTTCTTAACTTGTTGTGCCTTAGAGTGGTCTGATAGTTTGATATATTTTCAGCAGCCTAATTCATCTGGTGAGTTGAACTCGGAAGAGAAAAATGAAGAAAGAAGACAAAGCTTGAAGACTGTAAATGTAAGTTCTCTTACCTGTCTATTCCTTCTCTATTGCATGCACTCCAGCTTTCTTGGTTGTGTCCCCCCATGCAGTCACTGCAGCTGCTTTTTGTTGCAAGAATTTGGCCTTCTCATAGTTCAAGTTGCTTTATTAGTTCCATACTTAATACATTGTTTTGGTAATGTTGTTTCCAGTAAAGTAATGAGTTACTTAAATGTCATGACTCAGAGATTTCACTAAACTAAACTGTTTTGTTTATGTTAAGGATGCTTAAGCCTTAAAAGTGTAACTTGCTTTTCAATATCTATATGTGTGTGGCATGAAGACTTACTAACCTTCAGTTTCCATGTAATTCTGCAGACGCATGATAAGTCATTGGTCAAAGCAAAACAGAGGCAAGAGGTACAGTGCATTTAGGTTTGCAAGGCTTATGTTAGTGTGTAGGCATCTTGATATTTACATTCAGAACTGGGTAGTCAGTATTTCTTGATTCTGCCTTCAGGGCATGAAATTTATTTATTTTGCTGACTGCCCGGCTCTTACCCTTTTACCTTCTAATTATATAACATGGAGATAAATTTTGCTTTTTGCATACTCCACTATATTCATACTTACTTAGTTAGGGGTATTTATTAATATCAAACTTGTTCATGTTTCTGGTTTAATTTTTCTTTGTGGATTTTACTCTTGCAATAAATTTTACACTTTTCTTCTAGTCGCACTATTATCATGACCTAAATGATTGTTTTCCCATCTTGTTATACAATTAGCAGGAGTCTTGAATTGGTAACTCTTATTAATGCTAGAGGTTACATAACAAAAATTTTGTTCCAATTTTCTTTTACGTTTAAGGTTTTATCTAGACATGCTCGTTTTGCGCAAATATGGAGAAGCAGAAAGGGGATAAAAGAAGCTCCAGAGGATGAAACTATACATGATATGTGCAAACTGTATGATGTCGTTAGGGTTGATGACGAGGAGCACACCGTTGATATGCAAAATGATAAGTAATAATCGTTCATAAGTCATGGATCTACATCATGTCTTAATTTATGAATAATTCCCACCCTAATAACTATTTCCAAACAGGGACAAAGAATTGGATGATTTTAAGGCGATGGCTGAATACTTGCCTCTCTTAAGAGAAGTTCTGCCTACTGCTGCTGAGGAGATTGAATCTGATTTTCAAAATGTCTATTCCAAACGAGGTTTGGAATCTTCTGTTCTTTTTTCCAGTGCATGAAGTGTTGCACGTCAATGTTACTTTTGTTTTACTTAGAATTAAGCCTTTCTTATGAGGTTTTTGACTGTCAGCTATCTGTTATTGTTATGTCTCACATGCAGATGATTATGTGTATGATTTCTATGCCATCAAGGTGGATGTCCATGAAATGGAGTCTGATTTAACAAGCCTATATCCTTTGTAAGCTCTCTCATCCATTCATGTTCTTGATCGCAGAATAAGTAAAGATATTGCTTTATTTAACTAAAGACTATATTATGGATCAGAGTGCAAGTTGATGACGATGACAGTTTCTATGATGGTCCAGATGATGACAACTATCAAACTGATGATTCCAATGGTATTCTTCCCCCCACCTCTCAATCCTACTTGACAAATAAAAAACAACTTAATGAATGCTGTAACTTTGAATCTCAGCGGAGGACAATCCCTTGAATGATTATCCAGACGAAGAGTCGGACGAGGATGAAGATGAAGATGAAGTCACAAGCCAATCATCTGACGAGGAATCAGATGACGAGAGTAGGATGTCTGAAAGCCATTCCGAAGAGCTTGAGATTGGTAGCATAGCATCTTATGATTATGAGGGCTTAGAGTCAGATGACTGGTCGGACAATCCATAGTATTCTGACCGGTCCCTTTTGGAGTGAAATGTGAGTATTAGAATATCTTGGTTTTTAATTTAATGCATGTTTATGCTGCATTCAGTTTATGATACTAATTATTTTGCAGCCAAACTCTGTGTTAGCATAGTTGTTTAGAGGGCAGTCAATTTTGGTGAGCAATGGTCGTTTTACTATTATGTCAATATATTTATGTTTATATATCTATTTGTGAAATGTGATATAAATTAAAATTAATTTTAATTGTGGTAATGTTACATTAGGAGATTCACTTTTAAATGGATGAATATTTTCGAGTGTAATGAAACTTCAAACCAATGTGTTAATCTCAGTAGTTCTTTTTGATTGATTTGAAAAGATGACAACTAAACATAATTTTTATTTTATTTTATTTTTTATTTTTTTTTGTGAACTTTGTTTATCCAAAACTTGAAATTAGAATTAAAGTTGATAAGTTAGTTATCAATCTAGCGGAATTAGAGCAGAGTAAAATCTTCATAGGGAAAATTTATGTTTTTATATCAAATTAAAAGTGATGCATTTTAATTTTTAATAGATAGTGATGAAAAGTATTTTTTGTTAATTTGTGATATTAATCAGATGCATTTTAATAGAATGATAAAGAGTAGGAGTATTTATTTCGTTAAAGAAAGTTGATAGTTTTCAATTGAATAGTAGTAGTAAATAATGATTGATACTATTTTTTTTAATTGAATTGAATTGGGAATTAAGTAATATACTAATAATTTTCCATAGAAAATGATATTTAATCGAATAGATAAAAACTGATAATATTTACCTCACTAATAAAAGTTAACCCATGAAAGTCGGACACTAAGTTTTGTGGAAAATTAATAATTGCCCCCCCCCCCCCCCCACCCCCCTTTTTTTTTCCCTCAAAAAATTAATAATTGTAGGTGATAAACACCACAACATCATCCTACCATTTCAGGTCGAGTGCTGTCATTTTCGTTCACCTACCATGTTATAACTTTGGTGTTCTTATTCAATTTCATTAAAGAATTTATGATTGAATACATCTTTAATTATCATGACATTCCTTTAAATAATGGGGTGATCCACTTCACCTATGTTCATCAATCTTGAGGGCTTCTAGTGGCAAAACAACACCACTATTCTCTACCACCACAACAAAGAATGTGGTGCTTGTGAAACCCTCTCATCCCACACCATCCCATTTTCTTTCTTTCTCCACCATCGACAACGATCCCTATGTCGAAACCATCTGTCGAACACTTTATGTTTATCGATCAAAAGTTGAATCTTCTTCTTCAGACCCTGCTGCAATACTCAAACAGGGCCTTTCCAGGGCCCTTGTTTACTACTACCCCTTAGCCGGGAAACTCAAGAGACGAGCAGACGGAACACTTCAAATAACTTGCAATGCAGACGGAGTCCCTTTCGCCGATGCAACCATGGATTGCACCCTGGATTCTCTCAATTATCTTGATGGCATCTACGCTCAAACTGCTCAGCTGTTCTTACTCGATTCTTCGAGCGATGGTGAGCTTGGCTATCACCCACTTGCTCTCCAAGTTACAAAGTTTTCTTGTGGTGGCTTCGTTCTTGGCATGGAGTTGTCTCACTCGGTGTGCGATGGATTCGGTGCAGCTCAGTTCTTTCGAGCCATGGCCGAGCTGTCGAGTGGCCAAATCGAACCTAGTGTGAAACCTGTCTGGGAAAGGAAAAGATTAGTAGGCTCTCCCAATAATCAACAACATAAATTCCAGGGTCTTGATGGTATGTTCTCTTGCTTAGCTAAATCTCCCTTTGTTCATGCTGCCATGGAACTCTCCCACGAATGCTTTGACATCGATTCAGACAGCATAAATCAGCTCAAATCATGCCACGACGAGCCTTTCACCACAATCGAAATCCTTGGCGCCTACGTGTGGAGATCAAGATTCAGGGCTCTGAAACAGAGCCCTGACGGGATGACAATCCTCCACGTAGCGTTGGGGAGTCGAAACCTGTGGAATCCGCCATTGCATGGCGAATTCTACGGAAATGCTTTCGTACCCTCCCGTGTTGTAATAACCTGGCGGGACCTGGACAACGAGCCCTTGTCCAAAGTTGCTAAGCTGATCAAGGAAAGCAAGAAAACAGCTTCCCAGGGAGATTACATCAAAGAATGTCTGGATTTTTCGGAAACTTTTCGTGGAAAGAAGATGAAGATCGATGAGAGTGGAGCATCGTTGATGTTGACAGATTGGAGGCAGCTGAAGATGATGGAAGAAGTGGATTTCGGGTGAGTGAATATGGTCCCGGTTGTTTGGGACATGATCGGGTTCATGAATTTGTGCTTTTTCTTGCCTCCAAACAGGTTGAATCCATCCATGGAAGGTGGTGTTAGGGTTCTTGTTTCTCTCCCTAAGGATGCCATGCCTGCATTTAAGCAACAAATGGATGCTCTCAAGATTAGATAGAGCATTTTCCTATTCCTCAATTTAATATTTAATCGCATGTTCAACGGTTGGAAACTTGGAATAGTGGAGGGAACACTGGGGAAGAGGGGATCACAAATGTTAAGATTAAAGCACAAAACAAAAGTAGATCTCTTTTATGAAGTAAAGCTACATCCTATATATTCGAATACAACATACTTATTTTAAGTGAAGAGTGAAAAGATTAGTGGGAGGAGGGAGTATTATTTAAAGTCTAATATAATAAGAAAATAAAAGTGAGATCGTAGAGAAACATGTAATTCACCATCTAATTGATTTTCCAATCTAATAAAAGTGAGATCGTAGAGTGAACTAGTTAGGGTGATGATGAGGAGGGGTTGAAGGAGTGCAGGCCATGGCTTGGTAGTCATCTGGATAGCAGGCTCACATTAGCCCTCCAAACGACACTAAGCCTCTAATTTAGAGAATAATGTTGGAGTATACCAAAAATTTAGAGATGGCATGTTCTTAAGAGAAAAGGTTAATAAAAAATAAGCTAATGTTTAAAAGTTAAATGATGGATACTTATCTCTCGTGCGATGCATGAGAAAACTAAAAATATAATTTCATTATTAAATATTATATGCTTTTATAAAATATTTTACATATATTGATGTTTAGTGGGTTGAACGATATTTTAAAGTGAATTTGATGTGAATCGAGTTTATACGTAAATTATATTTTTATAAAATTATTCTTTAATACATAAAAAATATTCTTTAAAAAGTAATATTTTTTATTTAGAAGAGTAATACCCCTCTGTCCGCCGGGAAGGTATACATTTTGCTATTTTGGACGTCCTCACCAAAGGAATACATCTTTTTAAACACATGAGACCCACAGACATCATTAATACATTTAATATATGGGTCCCACATACCTCACTAATACAACTACCTACTACACATTAAATAATAATAATAATCATAAATTAGTTTACAATATTTTTTATTTAGAAGAATAATAGCTTATTTCTCTAAAGAAGAATTTTTCATTTACGGTAATCGATAAATTAGTTTACAATAATTTGAAGAGTAATTTTTTCATTTAGAAGGTAATAATTTATGTCTCTAAAGAGTAATTTTTCATATACTAAAGCGTAATAGTTGAAAATAGAGTTCACGTGTGAATCCAGTTTATACAAATATTTGTCAATGCTAGTAAATAGTTGTATTAGTATTGTATGTGAGTCATAGGAATGTATATTAATTATTTTAGAAACTATTTTTTACGTGTTTTACTTGCTTAATTGCACACCTATTCTATATAAATTTTATATAAAAAAATTAAAATTGTAACCATACCTCAATATCAGTGAAGAAAAAAAGAAGAAGCTAAATTGAAAAAACATTTCATGTGTAATCTATTCCCTTGGTGTGATCTCCTAAATTCTCATAATTGATGTTGCTAATGACATTTAATTCTATCAGGAGGATTGAGCAATGAACAAAATTATTATTACTCTGAGTTATGTTTTGTGCGCTTGTTTTCCGACAACATATTTGTTATGTCTTAAGCTTTCACCAATTTTTGATTGATGCTGATCTTTTCTTAGTTTAATTTTATCCGAAAAAAAGTTGTTACATATGAGATCAAAAGAAAAGTGATTTTGTATTATACCAAAATGAAAAAAATGTTAACTCATCCAAGAAAAGTGGTGTAGGAAATAAATCCATAAAGTTTTAAACCCTATTACTATTAAATGAGATCTAAAATGTAAAGCGGAAGTGTACCTTAAAAAGGCTACTCCTAGTAGAAGTGGTAGAATTATTCCAAGTATTTCCGCTGGAAGAGCTATGTACATTTTCTATTTTCTATTCACTCATGATCTGGCATGGTCGATCCAATCATGATATTGAAGGATGGGACATTTTCTCGAAAAAAACTCTGGATCCTGTGTCTAGAAAGTGCATCTCTTTATTTACCATTCCTACTTTATTGATAGTTCGAATCTATTAAAAAGGTCGGTTCAGTCCAGGAGGCTAGTTTGAAATCGTAGTAATCCCTCCCGATGGGGAGAAGGGAAGACCATGTGCGGCTTAGTATTTTGGGGACCATAACCTGGGAGTCTTTATATACTACTTGACTAGACCACTCATAATCACCTAATCATAATATTGGGTATCTACTCATTTGACCCATATTAATTATTATTATAGCCCATGAATTTTTAATTTTAATTGGATCACTTAATTAAGTCCATAAAATAATTGAATAGTTAATATAATTGCATAATAATATATTGCCCACAATAAGATTATAATGGAAATTAATAAATTTTCAACAATCTCCCACTTGGGCTATATATTTTCCGAAAGCAATTATATCAAAAGTCCTTAGTTGCGCAACTTTATGATATTCCTCTTCATGCTATACTTAACAATCTGGTTCATCTCATATACTAATATGGAACTACCGCGACATTCATCACATTATAAATCGTGGTTAAACCCCAACAATCACCAATATCAATATACTCAATGACATAGATTAAATATGGTGAGTATCATGGAAATTACATGCAACGTGATCAACATCATGTCTATTTCCAACTGGTCCAACTTTAAGATCAACATCATGTCTATTTCCAACTGGTCCAACTTTAATCCTTAGTGAGATCAACCCATAATGTAAAATATTACAAAATGAAAAATTAACTTAAGTGAATTCACAATGAATTCAAAACCATCAAACTTATTCTGTAGAAAACTGAATTATCCAAATCAAAGTGTTTTGAAAACTTTAAAGAACAATAAATATAGACTCCCACTAAACTAATGTATTCTTAAACCATAAAATACCCACATGAGTAGCTAGCTCAAATACAGGGCATTGAATACATAAGTGGTGAATCCTCATTTGGATCTGTCACAATATGCTCTACTAAAATTTTATCTACACATAAAACACTTTCTTTAACAATCAAGAAAGATATGTCAATATGCTGGACTTATAAGAATTCTTGTCGTTAATACTTTACTGCGAACTAACTGTCACAATCAACTTTATGTGACAAAGCTTCGCAACCTTTATTTTATTATTGCAGGTATAGGTTAAAGATAGTATTGTTTGATGGTACCACTAATGGATTTTTTAGAGCTTGAGACAATATTGATAGACAGTTGTTCAACAAGAGTGCATCCCAATTTTTGAAAAATCAAACTGATGTAAGTAATACCTACTAAAGTAAGCCAAAAAAAAAAATACATGCATATAATTTAGTAAATACAAATTCTTAGATATTTGATTTAAATATATGTTTGATATACTAGGATTCAAATTCTCTATGCCCGGAAGAATTTAAAGATGAAGGGAAATGATAGAAAATCAGATAAATTTTAAATCAAGATATACTTATATTTATTTTATAAAAACGTGGATCGTGCAACGCACTGAATGTGTATTACTAGATTTCTCCTTCGGGTAGAGATAGAGTAATTTATAATTTAGACTTCTTTTTCGAGTTTAAAAAATATCATAACATCTTTGTCTCTTGCATCGCACGGATTCAAATGCTAGTAAATTTTAAATTGTAAAGTGATAGTACATGGGAGGAAAGAATAAAAGAATACTAATAATTAATTAAAGCTCTTATAAAAGTGAGGAAAGAATAAGAAATAACCCTTTAACCAAAATTTCTCGTGTAATTTTCGACGTACATAATTAATGGAGGAAAACCCCGCAATTCTATTTGAAGAATTCGGATACCCGGCCAATTCCCATATACCAGTTGATCTTTTCGTATCCAAACAACGTAAGGAGCTTGGAATCCGAGGAGGAATTCTCAGATTCACCGATTCAACCCGTAATTTGGTGTACACACTGCAGAAATCTTTGACCAAATCAGCTGCTCGTGATTCCCACTGCGTGAAGCTGTTATTGGATTCATCTGGCAAAACCCTCTTCTCGATTAGTCGACTTAGCGTGAGTACTCTTCTGATTTGTCAAATTGTGCAGATGCTTTTGAGTTTCTGATGTTTTGTTGGATATTGGATTCTGTAGTGGAATTGAGAATTAGGGGGGGTGGAGGGTGGGATTTGGGGGGTTATTCATATTTGATACTGTGAGCTATATGTTAAGTGGCATTGCCCTGAATTGTGGGCAGCTTCAGCCTTGTGATTGAATTAATATCTGGCTTCTTTGTTATAGTATTTCAGTTGTTTGATTTGTTGAGGATGGTGTAATCGAAAGTAAGTAAGCAAAAAAAAAAAAAAAAAAAGAAAGAAAGATGATTTGTTTCTAATAAACTTTACATTTTCAAAGCATTCTGTGCTGGAAAGATTTTAGCATCTAAATGTCTGGTGGATTTTCTTTTCCCTCAGAATGATGCTTAGCTTAATTTCACTTCACATGTGCTAGCAAATAGTATTCATCATTGTTTTATAAATCGAAGATGCATCAAAAAGGTCCATAAAAGGATTCAAGTATCTAAAGGTTGTGAAATTTACGAAAGGATTCCACATCAACCAAAAAGGATTTGTGAGTGTTTAACACCAGTGCATAGGATAGCTGAGGATTTCCCTTTCAAGCTCTTCGGCCATCAAGTTGACTTTAAGAACTAACTAAGAATGAAAAAAATTATGACACTCTTTAAACTAAGTAGGATTTTGCTACAATGTTAATGTGTAATGAGGATAACAGTTGTTCAATGTTGTATTTTAGCTTTCTGTAAGGTGAATAAGAATTAGCTTATTGCATTGCATTATTTCGGATATCTCAAATTGCATTATTATTGCATTACTATTGTTGGATAGAAACATATTTTCATTCCCGTATTCATGTTTATTTGAGGAATTATAATTATTTCAACTCTCTTCTTGAGTTTTTATTCTAGGCAGCTGACCAAAATTTATGGATTTGAAAGTTGTAAAGAAAATTCTTGGTTTAAATACAATCTCGTGGTTAATGGATGTCCTCTTATTAGGATGTGTTTTTTTAATATATAAAGCAGTCTGTGCCAATACATAAATTTCCTGCTGAGTCATGGATCAGGATTTGATGGGTATAATTGAAGAGAACTGATATATATATCCCGGAGATCTGATACGTGGATTTCTGAAATTTTGCAGTTGTTGACATTGTGTTAATTCAATTTTTTCTATATGACTGCATGCATTCATCGATTTCCAATTTGCCACTAGTTTGACAATGCAATTCGGACACCGCAATTGTATGCAATAACAACAAAGTAAGTCAGTATCCCACCATATGTGGTTGCTTATGGAGATCATATAGTGTGATTATTATTAGTCTAGACACTTATGTCCGAATATAACATTAAACTTTTACTAGTTTGTTCATATTTCTTTTTAGGTCCTCCCCTTCCTCTTGTAATTTGAGTTAATGATTGTATACTTTATAAATCTGTTTAGGACATCTAAATATCTCATTTCCACTTGTTCAAACCATGTTAAGCTCATATCTCTAATTTTCTCATCACGCTCCCCCCCCCCCCCCCCCCCCCCTTCGTCTAAATGCACTCATTGCCTCATGTGAGGACAATGAATAAAGGAAATCCTTTTATTTATAGTACCTTTTGCCAGTATTTTAGCTTCGGTGGTGCTTATTATGATATTTGTAAATTTTGATGGTTTTGTTCTTTTTTGTACCTTTGTATCTTCCTGCAGAAAAGATCATGGCAGGGTTTTAGAGTAAGTGATGATAAGGACTTGGTATTCAAGGTAGACAAGACAGTAGATGAGTTCACTAGAACTGAGTTCAAAATATTACTTGTTGGTGAGAATAATGAAGACTCCAAGACCGAGTTACTGATGAAAGGCAGCCCTTTCAAGAGAGCCTGCACGATCTATAAGGGTGACTCAATTGTTGCACAGGTATTCTATAGTTACATAATGATCTCAATTTAGTTTGCAATTAATTTTCTAGTGAATATATGCATATATAATGTATTGTTTGAATTTCGTTTGAATTTCATAATATCCGTGACAGTTGAAAATTGAAACACCCCTTTTCAGTGGAAGTTCAAGTCAGATTTCCATTGAGCAATGACCACTGTTCTAGAATAATATCCACGATAATTTTATGTTTCTCAGTACTATCATTTAGTATGTTGAAAATTTGATTTGGTCTTTGATAAGATAAACATGAATATGCATTGTATACAGTCTAGAGCCCTGTAGATACGTGAGTAGGCGAACTATTGTCTGTAGATGTACATTACATACTCTCTGTATAGTTTCTTCTTTTTATTTATTCGCTCGTTATTATCATCTAGCAACTTAGTTGGAAACGAGCTATCAGCAAAATATAGAAATGTGATGGCATAATATACCAGTTCCCTCCTAGTTTATGTTTAGCCTAGGTTACAGTGTTGTTGACAAAGATTACTTCCCTTCGTTTGGGTGCAGAGTAGTCTCATGTACAAACTTGGAATCGGGAAAGTTTTCGTTCCTAGGAACCGTTTCCGAGTAACGATTTTTCCTGGATTTGCCGATCACAGTTTAGTTGCTTCTCTCATTGCTGTATATTTTGATGGAAGAAAGCTTTGGATGTGAGTTTAGTATTTGTAAATCACTTTCCTGGATCAACCTTTGATTTTTACAAAATGGGGCAACTTTGATGATACTTGATTGCTTGTCTTTATGACTGGTTATTCATCACCTATTTTAAGTTTCTGACATGTAACACTATCACTGATAATGTTATTGTATGAACACTTTGTTGTATGAACACTTTGCAATTTAGTGACTCCTGTTACAGAATAACCAGCTCTATACCCTATATTTGTTTAAATTTGAAATGTCAATATATTTATTAATTTGAATTTTTATTAATAGTGGAGTATTAGGCTTCGAGGTAATGTGTTAATGGGAAAAGGTTTGATTTGATTGTAATTTGTATGGATATTATGTCCTTATAATTGGGTACACACCGATGCAAATCTTTTTAAGTACTCCCATGTGCCCAATAATCGTTCACCTTTATTATTTTACGTTTTAGCTAAATTTATCTATATTTTTTAATGGTAATTTAATATTTTTAAATAATAAATAAAGTATTTTCTATGTTATTTATAAAAAAAAGGATAACAATTTTGAAATGGCAAAAATCGTCTCACTAAAAAAGAAGTGATAATATTTTTTTATATTAGCTATTACCAACGCAATGGAATTAATGGAATGTGAAAGATTACATTTTTCTTTTAGCATTTTTTTAACAAAGGAAGTAATTAATAACAACGATTACTTATGAAATTGAATTTTCAGATCCTAAAAATTTGGCGATCATTATCGTATACGCTCTTGTGGTGGTTCCATAAAAATATATTAATGTTTTGTGTTTGAACCCATTTACCAAAAATAAAATTTAAAACATAGTATAGTAAAGATTGAAGGTAACGAAAATATATTAAACAAGGTAGTTTTGTTGTTGAGAAAGTATTTAATATATATATATATATATATCAAATATTTTCTCAACAATAAGGAAAAGAAATCGGTGATTTAATTTGTAGAAATAATTTTAACTTGATCTCTAAGATTCATTATCTTTGTTTTTCTTGTGGGATAAGAAATAGAAAATCAAGCAAATCAAATAATCGATCACGTCGAAATTCTATTAATAGTTGACTAAAAATCAAGTGACGATAGGTTTGTGATTGGGTCGGGTGCATGGTTTCCTCACTACTGCAATTAGGAGAGCTTTTGCAGATTCTCAGTACTCTTTCTCCACTGAATCAATCTCAAACTCGCCGAAAACATGGAATCTGAAATGAGCGAGATTCCTGTGCACCCGGGGTGTTCCGTGCGCCTTTGCAATTTCCATGTCCCTTTCCAATTTAAACCCCTAGCAATACATAGGTTTAAATAGGATTGGAGGGGTATCTCTCCGTGTCTCCGCATGCACAGGAGCTTTTGTTATTTGAAATCGCCGCTTTGAAGATCCTCTTCAAGGATCCCGTAAATCCCTCTCTCTCTTTCTAATTAAAGTAGTCGATACACAAACACTTATATAAACCGAATTTACCGTATAAACCCAAAATTTCATGCAGATGCAAAAATTATTAGGAGTACTTGATTTCCCCGGATGCCCTTTCACGGAGATCAACGACATTTCCAAAAGAGAGGGTGAAGATGACAAGATATTTCGATGGAGAGAGTATCATGTGTTCGTATTCATACCCCACATATATTCCGTTGGCAAGTATATTCCGTTGCTAATCTCCGTTGACAAATATTCATCCGTTGATAAAATTAAAAATGGTAATTTTTATTTTAAATCAATTTGGATAGCTCATTGCATAAATAATATATGTTTTTTTTTAAAATTTATCCTAAATAAAATAAATATTCTTAAAATACTTTTATCATAAATATCAAAGTATTTCAAAAACATAAACCTAAATTATATTCTAATACAAGTCAACTGAGTATCTAAATAATCTTCAACATAAACATCAAAGCATCATCTTAAGTATAACAATATTCATAATTGAAAATAAACATACTAATTTGCAATATCATCAAGTTGATCATTGTGGGCTGTCAAGAAGAACAAATCCAGCAGACACTTTCCCAGAATCTATCTCCGTCTCATTTCCAATAATTTGGAGTTCATGTGTTCCCAGCTTACAGGTTTCATAAACTGAGAGAGAGCAAAGTTAAAAAAAAGTCAGTATTAGCAACTAGCAAATTAACATCAACAGGATTTAACTTAATTACAAATTTTACAACATTTAACAAATGAATTATGCGAAAAATGAGCAAATAACTAATAACATCCCCCCTAAAATAAAGATAAGGATTATGCGTGCAAAAAACTAATAACATCAGCAAATTACTTGAGGTAAATTTTTTTTGTAAAGCAGGACAAGGGAGAACTCAAAGTTTTACTTGAGAACACATAAGCAACCTTGAAAGAAGCTAAGAGAACTTTTTTGACCAGTAAATAAATTCCCTTTAATTCAATAAGTGAGGTAAGATGATCACCTACACTCCAAATAGAATACAACTCATTATTTAAATTTTTGAATGAATAATCTTTGAATGAACTTAAGGCAATGACTTCCGACCATTCTCAAAATGCCGATTTCCTCAAGCTCAAAGCCAAGTTCGAGTCAGAGTTTATTTTCATGGATGTTTTTTTCTTTAATCGGCAGTGCCTAGATCTGAACCATTAATTCTCTCTATCTATCATTTGTCTTATGTTGTTTGATTTTGAACCCTATTTTCAAAATGGATATTTCTACTCCAAATTTGTTTTGCTGCATCTCCAAGAACCCGATTTCGCGAGGAAATAATTCCTTCTCTTGATTATCCAGCAACTAGGCGATTTTTTTTTTTTTTTGGGCATCACTGGCAACAATTATCTTGGTATGATTATTTAATGGGTGGTCTTATTTGCACACCTCCCCTTATTAAATACACACTTCATTATAATATAATTATAATATACATTTATAAAGTGTCTAAATTATCTTTAATTCATTAAATACACACCTTTTTTTAGGATAAAATTATATTTCATACACATCTTATAATACTCCATATCTAAATTATCGAGAATTAATTAATTATTCAAACTTAATCCATAATATGTGTATTAAAAATCATTAGAGAATTGGGTTAATTAAGATTACAATTTCTTCCTTTCTTTACTGTTGGTGTAATGCAGTTTCAAAATTTCTATATTTCCCCAACTCTGGCCAAACTAAATGTACGAAGGAATTCCCAACCCCCCAATCTCACTCTTTTCTCTTTGATTTCTTCCGAAACCTCAACATTTTTTCTTCAAATTCCGATCACCTAATCGGGCACCTCAAACAATAACATGATGAAGATATAGAATAAAGAGGAATATTGTTGTATTAATGATGGGAAGAATTTTGGAATAGAACACATTTCTGATTAATTATTAATTATGGCGTATAGATAAAAATTAATCTTTCTTTGCACAATTCTAAGTTTTTCATTTGAAATGGTCTTCTAAGAACTTGCAGAATAATAATCAAGTTATAAATGTAGAACTTGCAGAATAATAATCAAGTTATAAATGTAGAAGTAGTTGGAGTGCAGAAGGCAAAATTTTAATATACATATATAATAAAATTATAAAAAAAATCAGTTCCTTAATTTATGAGTTTAATAATTAAATTTAGTACTCCATCCGTACCGGAGAAGTTGGTATAATTTTTTTTGGGCACATAAATTATGGAGTATAATAATTTAATGTAAAGTGAAGTAAAGTGAAGTGAGATAAATAATATTTAATGTATAGTGCATAGTTGTATTAGAGGTGATATGTGGGGTCCATGAGAATAAATTAATTGTTTTTGTGTGAGTCCAATGTATTAAAAAGGAAATATGTCAATTTTAGTGAGACAAACCAAAAAGAAAAGTGTGTCAACTTCTATGGGACGGAGGGAGTAATTTGTTAGTGGAGACAACAACTTCCTGAGATGATATTCTGGCGAATCGGCTACCTTTGTTGCGTTAATGAGTTTGAATGTTTTGAAAGACGAGAGGAAGAATAGATTAAAGTTTTGAAAAGACGAGATAATATTTTAGTTAGGGTGGATTAGGGTTTTCAGTGGTGTGTATAAATTTAATTTTAAAAGGGTATTTTTGAAATTTTAGGGGTGTGTATATAATAAAATAATAAAATTAAAAATTAAATGAAGAGTGTATATAATAAAAGAGGTATACTCAATAAAATGGGGTGTGTATATATAGTAACACTCTTATTTAATTCTTAGTTACTGTTAATAATCGAATGACTTTATAGGATTTAATTACTTCATTGCATGGTCATTTTCTGTCATCTTAGAGGTTGATGTTACATATAATTTGATTAGGAAGAACTGGAGAATTAGTTAGTAATTGTGACAATAGGGAATGTGAAAGAGATTGTTGTGGATTTGATGATGACTATTGCAGACCTACTTTACAAGAACGGGAAGCACACAAGTTCTTTGATTCTGAGGATAATGGGAGTGTACAAGACTGTTTGAGGGTTCTTTAAGATATATTTTTATCAAATTGCAAGAGTCATTTTACTCTGTTTGAGTTATTATAGGTGTAGGATCTGGAATAAAATATAATAATGAGAAAGATATAGCAATATAGTTTGGAAACATATACGAGTAATCTTATTAGTAGAACAATGATGTTTGTTCTCCCTCTCACATATGCTTTTTGTTGTGTAATATTGTTCCTCCAATTTTGACGTCTTCTTTTATATATACACATTACGTACGTACCTTTTAATTCGATGCATGGAATCTCAACTGTTCGAATATCATAACTTACCAAACTAAATAACTAATCTATTCAAATTTAATAATAATACAACACTTATTATATTTTTAATTCCTTGAATATGGATTAAGAAATTTCAGATTATTTTCTATTTTAGCATAAATTTTCTTTATTTGTTGAAACATGGTATTTTTTTTAGAAGTGCTCACAAGTTTCTCCCGCCAGCGATCGCGCCTTGACGTCACCGCCAAATGCAACTACGGAGAGCCATTGCCAATGTTCCTTGGTAAAGGTAAGAAACGTTTAACAGATCACATGAGTTGTAAGAAAAAAAATATGATTAACATCTTAATTAATTAGGCTTAATTTTCTGATTAATTAGCTGTAAATCAAGGTAAAAGAGGGTTATAAAAGTGCAGTCATAAGCTTAAAGACACGAGCTCATCAATGGTTCATCCCATCCTATGTGAATATTACTCTTGAATTTCATTCTTCACCCTCTCTTCTATTCAGATTGCTCCTCCACCTGCTATGTTTTCCTTTTCATTGTACAGCTTTGTGCAGGGTAATAGTATGCAACATGTACAACGTTACACTTACCCGACAGAGATGTCTAAACTGTATAATCACTTACAATGGTTGAGATATTATAGCTCAAGTTTATTACCTTAAAAGAAAGTTGGATTTTAGAACTTATGTTTGATTTGTTATAAAAGTATTATTTAATCATTGAAGGAGTTGGGCTTGAGGGGAAACCTGAACCGGCTTTGCAAGTTTATGAAATGATGAGAAAATGTGGTGTTGAACCAGACTTATGTTCTGACATCCTATTACTGCAGACTTATCTGAAAAACAAAAGAATTACTCATGTTTTGCAGTTATTCTGTGATTTTACCATGAGATGACATAACAGAAAATTATAATTAGCCATGATTGTTGGTCTTTGCAAAGTACAAGAACCGGAGTATGCATATACTATTATTTCACTTCTTGCACATGCTTTACCTAAGATTTAGTTACAATGGTTAAGATATATTATAGAAAGGGGTCAAAGTCAATGCATATATTTATATTAAATTCAATATTTTTTAATATTTTATGACAAGGATTTACACATAATTATAAAAGATAGAGTTGACAAAATTATTAATTGATTCTAAAAACTATGCAATGACTTTCTGTCTTCCTAAGCTAATCAATTGTGCTCTTAATATGAGCATGGACATCAACATGCATCCGTCATTTTAAATTTTCTTTTCTTTTACATATTTAAATTATAATTTTAATTGTCGTATTTAATTTTGTTTTTTATTAGATTTAAATTTAAATAATTCGACATATTTATAAGTATACGAATGTAACGTTTGTGTAATTGATAAGCACAAATTTTCACACTTTTATAATTATGTTGAGTTGATGACTGAATGAATTAGTATCTGCTTTTTTAAATACTATTTTATTATACTTCATCCGTCTCATTTTCTTTGTGCACGTAGATTAAGAGATATAATATTAATATGATAAGGTAATTTAAATGTAAAGTGAGTAGATGTATTGGTGCAATGTGTGGACCCATAAAGAGAAAAATAATTAAGTTGTGTGCGTTCTTTTTATCAACAAAGAAAATGCACACTTTGTATTGGGACAGACCAAAATGGCAAAACACTTACATTTCAATTAGACGAATAAAGTATTTCTCTCACAACTATAGATATTAAATAAAAATATTTTATGCTCTCCTCATCTCGAATTTAAGTTCACACTTTTATTTATATTCATCCAACTCAAATTTACACCCTTATAAAATAAATATCACATATCAATAATCTTATAATTTATAAAATTTCAAAGTTATACTTAATATATTTTATAATATATTTATTATTTAAAATTTTATATTATCAAAATAAATAAATAAATAAATATTTATTAATATTCGTGCCAAAATTGATGTAAATTTGAAATTGAAATGAAAGTAATTAATAAAAAAAATTCACCGGGTGTATAAAAAAATTATAAATCTTTAAGTACAGAATTTATAATAAAAACCTTAGTACATATATAATTGATACAAACATAATTTTTATTATATTTAAATAAAAAATCAATTATAAATATATATTTTTATTTTTAAAATACTCACATGAGTTTTATAAATATGAATAATTAATTTTATATTTAATATTTATATTAATAAATTATCTTATATTAAAAAATAAGATATCCCGTGCATGGCACGGGTTATATATATATATACTTTTTTTCAATTAATTATCTCATCTTTCACAAACTCTAAGTACGCTTCAAGAGAGAAATTTACCCACATTGGGAATGAGTTATCACTCAAGTGAATGAAAGCAATTTATAAGGTGATCGAAAATTGAAATAAATAATAATAATAAAGTCAATGATTTAAAATTTCAATCAAATTGACAAGTAAATGTCAATGAATCAAAGATTTTTATTTTATTATTATTATTATTATTATTATTATTATTATTATTATTTTGGGAAAAATGAGACTAAGAAAAAAAAACACTAAAATATACTTTCTCTTCTAAACTAAGGATTACATTTTGTCGATTGTCCCAAAATAAAATTTACATTACTCTTTTTGTTGTCCGGTAAATTCATACAAAACCAATTAATATATTTATACAAGACAAGAACACAAAAAGTTAAGGGGCTTCTCTAAGAATATGTATGAGCCCATTCGAGTCCACGTATTATTTACCCATTTATAAAGCCCACAAAATAGTTAAGGGGCTCCTCTAAGAATATCTATGAGCCCATTAGAGTCCACGTATTCTTTACCCATTTATAAAGCCCATCATTTCGGGCCCACCTAACAGTCTCTCATTCGCACCCCAAAATTTCTTTCAAGTGTATACTGATTAGTTGGTCACTAGCAGCGTAGCACACACATCGCGGCGGTGAGGCAAAGCGGCGGCGGCTTACGGCGGTAAAGATGCTTACGGCTGATATTCCTCCTAACCAGACGATATACATCAAGAATATCAACGAGAAAATCAAGAAAGAAGGTCTCTTTCCCTTTTTTCCTCTTTCTGATAAATTTAGGGCTTCTTCTCATTTTTTATTTAATTTTTTATTTTTCAAATCTCGCCGTTACGAGAAAGATTTACATCTGTTATTAGTTGTTATTTTTGGATGATATTTCTTCTTATAGCTGTAAGAGTATTCTAGTGTGCATTGTTTGCCTCTATTCGAAGAATACAGAACTTATTCTTGCAACTGAAGGAGTATTGTGTGTTATAGTTTGCCCAATGGCCTGGTAGAACGATCCATGGTCATGATTTGAGTGAAACGTTCTCAACATCTGAAAATATTGTGGATTCTTTTTTGTCTTGGTTAAAATTGAATTTATTAGTAAAATAGTTGAGCTCGTTTAGTCGATCCACACCTAATGATGCTAGTTCAGGTTTGAATTGATCATTCATGAGTCTATACCCGGATTTCTCAGTTTTTGAGTTTATCAGCAGGTGAGTTTTGATAGAAAGATGAATATGGTTTGGTTGCTAAATTGATCATGTAAATTGATGATAATTGATATTTCTAACAGACAGACTTCATTGTCTTAATTTTTATTTTTATTATTACTACTTTTTAGGTTATTATTTCAGTCTAGGTTTCTTATCTATGCAAGTTTGAGCAAATGTATGTTCCTTTTGGTATCTTTTTTGATAAAATCCTACATATTCATCTTTATTATTGTTCAGATGGTACTACAATTGAGTCATATAAGTTTGTACATAGCATTTCTCTTGTATGTGTTTTATCCTATAAAGCCCCTCGTCAAGGAAATCATATCATACCTCTCCTTTCCCCATGGGCTTTAAGTTTTATTTAAATCTGGGAAAAGTGATCAAATCCCTAAGAGTTAAGATATATTTTTTGCATTGTTCTTTTAGAATAGAGCTTATGTCTTTAATTTTACTGGTTCAGTATGGGGTTATTAATGAGTGACTAAGATTTCCAAGGTTTATGAATTTTGTTGCTGATATTGATAACTTTCTATGTCTTTAATACTCTGGACAGAGTTGAAGAGATCTCTTTATACCTTGTTCTCGCAGTATGGGAGAATTGTGGATATTGTTGCATTAAAAACTGCCAAGCTACGTGGGCAGGCATGGATTGTGTTCAGTGAAGTGACAGCTGCAAGCAATGCAGTGCGGCAGATGCAAAACTTCCCCTTTTATGACAAACCTCTGGTGAGTCAGAGTACACATGAATATGTCTTCATAATGTTTTTTGGTGAAACAGATTATTTAGTCTTATTTAACTTCCTACAAAAAGTACATCAGTATGTTCTGAACTTTTGGTTTAGTTATCTTCATCTTTGAAAATTTAAATTCTGTTTTAATATCTGTATTTTGTTTCTATGGAGGTGTTGCCACCACTTGGATTCAATTTTATGTTATATAGAAATGCGAATTATATTGATCATAAATTTAGTTGTAGTCTTTGCTACTATGGAGCTATTGCTACCATCTCTCAGCTGATTGAATTTTTTGTTATTTTGGAAGTGCGACTCTAAGCTTATAAAGTTTTGTCATTCTTTTCTTTTGTTGTCTTACTTTGCACCTCATTGTGATGAATTATGTTATTTTTATTGACTTGATATTTCTAACTAAGAAATATTATCATTAGATTTTCTAACTTTATGCTATGCAGAGGATACAATATGCCAAAACAAAATCAGATTGTGTTGCTAAAGCAGAAGGCACTTATGACAAGAAAAAGAAACTAGAGGAAAAAGGTGATTCCCTCAAGCTTAGTCAATCATATTCAATTTCTACAATCTCTTTGTACCATTCAATTGATCTAATCTCAAGGTGTTTATAGAATGTTCCTAAGTAACAGGCTAAATTGTTAAACGTGATAGTGGGAGTGGCATGTATGGGTGATTTATTTCGCAGAAAAATCACACTAATAATCATCTTGTGAGTTGAAAGACGAATTTACTTATGGTTGAGAAGTTGGATTACTGGTTCTAAAATTATGCTCTCTCCCCAAAATTATGCACAACGATTTATTGAAGTTATTCTTAAAGCCTTTCAGCGCACTATCACCTGAAGTTATTTACTCATTGCTGCATAATATGTTCTTTCAACATTTTTCTTTTTTTTGGTTTCCAGCTGAGAGAAAGAGACGTGTTGAAGAAGGTCATCAAACTGCTGCTACTAATGGTCCAAGGGCTGATAATAATGGAGGCCCAGCTGTAAGTGTATTTCACATGAATGAATACTTTTTACCTGCAAAAATATTTATATATCCAGTGTTATACAAACCAATAACTTGTTCATAAAAGCTTTCATGTATGGCTTCTCGGGAAATAAGTGATCAACTTCTGTATAACTTGTCTTGATTCCATTCAGCCGACCCGGCATATAAGTTTATTCTGTTCTTTCCTTGCTGGCGTCTAAAACTTTTTATGTAAACAAAATAAGTATGAATTGTTACATTGCAGGCGCCTTCTCGGCAAGTAAAGCCTGGCACACGAGAAACAGCAGCTGAGCCCAACAACATACTCTTCATAGAAAATCTGCCTTATGAATCTAACAGCAGGATGCTGGAACTTCTTTTCAAACAATACCCTGGCTTTAGAGAAGTTCGAATGGTAGACGCAAAGCCAGGTATTGCATTTGTGGAATTTGAAGACGATTCGCAGTCATCAGTTGCCATGCAGGCTCTTCAAGGCTTCAAAATCACTCCTCAGAATCCGATGGCCATCTCTTACGCCAAAAAATAAGAAATCTGCATGTTTCTGGCCGCATATCGTCTTTCAGTTATGCTTATTGTGTCGAGTAACTCTTAATAGTTGTAGAATTCAATTGTTGTTTTGACTGAGGAGAGAAGTATGGAGATAGAGGAAGAGAAGATTTGGCTGTATGGTTAAATCTTGTATGGTGTTGACACTCTTTTGTTGTACAAACTTCTCCTGCTACAAATTATCCATTTATCTTGCATTTTGAAGAGTGTAAGTGGCTGTTGCATTTCTCTTTTTTTTTTTTTTTTTTTTTTTTTTTTCCTTTTTAACACTCCATATGTTATTTACACATTATACCATTTTTCTCTTTTTTTGGTTGACCAGGAGGATCAGACAAGGAAAAAGTACATCTTAGTAAAAAAAAATTTTTTTTGGACATTCATCTTAGTAAAATTCTAATGCTACAAAATTCATAATGACGTTTACCAAAATAGAATTCATAAGGCAGGGGGCATGTAGTATATTATACTTGTACTTCTTCCTTGAACGAATTTTTCACACTTTCGACAATACACTCTTCATCATAAAATTTTAAAAATAAATAACATATATTATATTTTTAAGAATGTCTCTCTCATTTAATTCACATAGTATTTACTTTATTATTTATTTATTATTACTTAAAAACCACATTACTCTTAATAAAATTGGTTTTTTTTTTTAACATCGTATCTCTTAAGTATATTGAAGAGTTAGGTGTGATGGTGGTATACTTGAGTTTCGGTATATTATATTGATTAGGAAAGTATAATAAAAAATAATAGGAATGAAATTTGAGTCGAGGCAAGAGTTGTACTCTTCCTTAAGATAAAATTGTCCCTCTCTGGTGCTAACATTTCAATAGCAATCATCTCCAAGATATAACGACTCGCATGTTGTGATAGTAGCACTATAAATCATAAGATACGGCGAACCAAACTGTATTATGAACTCACTTTAAACGTAAGACAATTTATAAATACATCATGAATTGTTAGGATAACTCGACTTCATAAAACATCTGCAAAATGTGTCTTATATCATATGTGTATTGTGATTCAAGTGATATTCTGGGTATTGATCAAATGAAATTTTAGTGGTTGATTATGGTAATGGAAGAGTTTATTTATAAATTTTAAGGCAAAATGAAATAGACACCATTTCATTCGCCTTAATTTTCCAACCATTATTAAAGTACTTATTGTTGTAATATGGACTAGGTGGCCATTACTAATATGGATTAGGTGGCCATTACCATTACTAATATGGATTAGGTGGTTTATGTTCTTATTTAAGAAGTTGAAAATTTCTTGTAATAAACGGAAAAACACATATTATGATCTTAAGAAAATGGAAGATCCTTGGTGTTTATCTTATTTCTTCTTCTCCTCTCTTCTTCTTCTTATTGTTACTTTCTTTCTTCAATTTACTATTGATGGTTACCTTTTCTTTAATTATTATATAACACATTATCAGCACGACGTTCTAACCACTAGAAAGAAACTCTAGAAAAGAATCATATCTTTTCTGCAAGGTATTACTAAAAAATTTTCAATATTTGTTCAATCACGAAGATTGACCTTTGAATCATTACATCCTTTATTTATTTATTTACTTTTATTTGTCTTAAAAAAATATTTGCATAATATAATTTCATCTTTTAAATTTATATGCTTCTAAAAATAATTGATTCTTATTTTTTTAATAATTGTAGTTCATTGAATATGTCTGACATCACTAAGAAGGAATTCACCGAGCTCGCCCTAGATGGTAACAATTATTTAACATGTGTCATAGATGTGGAAATACACCTAACTGCTAGTGATTTGGGTGATACTATCATTCCAAATGCTAATGCTACTTCAGCCCAGAAGGCTAAATCACTCATGTTCATTCGTCATCATTTAAACAAAGATTTAAAAAACGAGTACCTAATAGAAAAAGATCCTCTTATCTTATAGCAATCCCTGAAGGATCGCTTTGATCAACAAACTGTGATAATTCTCCCTCAAGCTCAATATGATTGGTTGAATTTAAGATTCCAAGATTTCAAATCAGTTATAGAATACAATTCCACTCTACATCATATTGTCTCGCAGTTGAAACTTTGTAAGCACACAATTACTGAAATTGAATTGATTGAAAAGACTCTTTCAACCTTCCATGCTAACAATCTCGTACTCCAACAACAGTACAGAGCCAAAAATTATTCTAAACACTCAGAGCTTATTTCTGCATTATTGGTAGCAGAAAAGCATAACCAGTTGTTAATGAAAAATCATAATGCTAGACCAGTTGGTTCAAAACTTGTGTCTGAAGCACACGACACATTCTATATAAATCGACGTGAAAGGGTTAGAGGAAGAGGAAATGGTCAAGGGAATTCACATTGGGCTCATCACAGTGATAGAGGAAACTTAAGTGGGCTTCAAAGAGATGGTCGATGCAACTCAAGTTTATTACTTCGATGTGGTCGAGGTCGAGGCAGAGGATTTAAAGGTATTGATAGGGCTCAGGGTAGTGGAATGACTCAAAATAATACCCATGAACAAATTTCAAATTCCACTCAACAAAACCAGAATCAGATTTGTTATAGATGTGGATGCGATGGTCATTGGTCTCGCACTTGTCGAACACCAAAATACTTAGTTGAAGCTTATCAAAGAATGCAAAATGGCAAGAAGGGAAAGGCCATTAATGGTGAATCACATCATACAAAATTGTCTGAAGCAAATAAAGATTTTGACCATGACAATGATGACCTCTTGGGACTCGATCTCGAGGATTATGGAGATCAAATGTGATCTTGTTTTACACGTTGTTAATATTTCTTATGTCAGACAACTTATTTTATTATGTATTTCATGGATTCTAGTTATTTTTAAAACTCTAGATATTTACTACACTATATGTTTACTTATTTGTGGTGATGAAATTATGTTCATGTTTCATTTTTTTATTGTTCGTGTTTCTTTTTATATATCTTATTAAATTGAATTTTTTAGTAATCAACCTATGGAGAACGAGGATACTTTATGCCTAATAGACAGTGCTACTACTCATACAATATTTAAAGATATAAAATTTTTTCAAACTTTAACTGAGAAAAAAGGGAGTGTTACTACTATTGCAAATGACAATATTTTAATAATGGGCTCCGGCAGATCTTCAATTATACTCCCGATGGGTACGACACTAATTATTGAAGAAGCACTCTTATACCCACAATATAAACGTACACTTCTCAGTTTTAAAGATATTCGAGCAAATGGTGTTCATATTGAAACTGAAAAGAAAAACAACACTGAGTATCTCCTGATGACTCGGTTGAATGGATGTCAAAAACAAGTTATAGAAAAACTTCCTTCTTTCTCCTCGGGATTGTATTACACCTATATAAAACCACATAATAGTTATGTTGCAATGAGCTTAAAATTTAAAGACCCAAATTCTTTTAAATTGTGGCATGACAGATTTGGTCATCTAGGGGAAACTATGATGCGTCGGATAATTACTAATTCTTTTGGGCATAATATATAAAGCAAAAATATTCCTTCTCCAACTAAATTTATTTGTAAAGCTTGTGTGAAAGGAAAACTCATAATTAAAACTTCTTGAACAAAAGTTGGAATTGAATCTCCTATTTTCCTACAAAGAATCCAAGGAGATATATGTGGACTAATTCATCCCTCTTCAGGCCGTTTCATTATTTTATGATTCTGATTGATGCTTCTACTTGGTGGACATATGTATGTTTATTATCCACTCAAAATAATGCTTTTGCAAAACTTATTGCTAAATTATTGAATTACGAGCCCAATTTCCTGATTATCCAATTAAGTCAGTAAGAATGGATAATGCCGGCGAATTCACATCAAAAGCATTTGATGAATATTGTATGTCATTGGGCATTACAGTAGAGCATCCAGTTCCATATGTCCACACTCAAAATGGTCTAGCTGAATCACTTATTAAACGTATCAAATTGATCGCTAGACCAATACTATAAAATTCCAATTTGCCTATTTCTTGTTGGGGACATGCAGTTTTACATGCTGCTTCTTTAATTCAGATCCGACAAACTGCATATCTTGATTATTTTCCCCTACAACTAGTGCATGGTAAAAAACCTAATATTTCCCATCTGCGAACTTTCGGTTGTGCAGTTTATATTCCTATATCACCACCAAAGCGTACTTCAATGGGCCCACAAAGAAAATTAGATATATATGTTGGTTATAATTCACCATCTATTCTTAAATACCTAGAGCCCATGACAGGGGATCAATTTATTGCTCGATACGCTGACTGCACATTTGATAAAGATTATTTCCTGGTATTAGGGGGAGATAAAAGTTTAAATTCAAAAGAATGTCGAGAAATTTCATGGAATGAAAACAATCTTCAACATTTAGATACAACACTAGTCTAACAGAACTAGAAGTTCAAAGGATTATTAATTTGCAAGATTTAGCAAATAAATTGCCAGATGCATTTATTAATCATAAAGGAGTGACAAAGTCCCATATACCTGCTGTTAATGCACCAGCAAATGTGAAAGTTCCCCAGGGACTAGAAAATTTAACTGATGCTTCTCAACGCCTGAAGCGTGGGAGACCAATTGGTTCAAAAGATAAGAATCCACGGAAATCCAAGATAAATAATGAAACACAATCACTCATACAGTCTCAAAATGAAAAATCTCCAGAGGAGAGTTGTCTTGAAGACAAATACCCCAGTCGATTTGCACGTGCATCAAATACTCATACCATTGGGGATGCGGAAAAACAAATTTTGAGTTCTTGGGAAATAATGAAAATTTGGTTGATATAAATATAGAAGTTGCCATGAATTTTACAAACACAGGAGAAAATTATAACAGAAATATCATAGTTGTCGACAACATATTTGCATCTACAATTGCGCATACTATCTCGAATGATAATTTGGATCCAGAACCTAAATCAATAGCAGAGTGTCGAAAGCGCTCCGATTGGGTAAGATGGAAATATGCAATTGAGGCAGCTTGACTCGCTAAACAAAAGAAAAGTGTTTGATTCAATGATTCGTACACCAGAAAATATTATCCCTGTAGGATATAAGTGGGTGTTTGTACGAAAAAGAAATGAAAATAACGAAATGGTGATGTTACGACCCACTTTACATAACTTATATTTCACTAATTAACATAAATATCGTCATTATAAAAAAACTGCATTTTTTTAATAATATATTTATTAACCAAACGGTCACACCAGTTCAACATACGTAACTGATTTCTGACACCACATCAATCCACATAAACTGGTGACAATACTTATTATATTACATAACAAAATATCAACGAAAACAAAATAAACACATGGTCTAGCCCAACAGGTCGTCATCTATGTACATCTTCTCAAAACCCTGTAGGAGCTCCACAGCTTGCACAGTACACCACATACTCAAATATCATCAGGCTCACCTATAATGCATAAACTAGTGAGACAAAAATCTCAATAAGTAGGAATCATGCATGATAGTGCATGAAAATACATTTATTTTCTAATCCTTCTAATTGGTCTCTTTTACTTTGAAAATTGTTCATGTTGCGGGATCCCCACGACACACTTATAATATGCACCCCAAATGAGCTCAATGAGGACGATTTTTCTAAACTCCGAAAATAGTGTCGAGAACGATTTTTTTGAATCCTGGAAAAGTGGTGGGGACAATTTTTTCGAACCCCGAATAACGTACTGAGAATGATTTTTTCGAACCCTGACAGAGATGCATATATAGTGGCCGCACACACCATTAGTATCTTATTAATTTTGGGAAAATATTTTTCATGATTATGCATGGTATGCAACCAGTGCAATTAAATATGCATCATAAATTATTTATGACATTAATATCAACATTTAATCATAAATAAAGCAACAATTTAATTTAATTCACACAAATCCACTTCACCTTGGATCACACGGATCCTTTTTTAGAACAACAACTTCATCTCGGATTACATAGATTCTTATAACCAATATTTTCTCAAGTCATACAGATATATTTCAACAGTTTTCAATCACATAGATCTATATAGGACAATAATATTAATATTTTCAATCAAATAATCCAAAACTTGTATAGTCAATTAACCCCAAATAATTCATAACATAATTAAACTAATCACAAATAATTCACAACAAAATTATCACATATTAATCACAAATAATTTACACACAACATATTTATGCATTATAGTTGGACTTCTACTTACTTGGACTCTAAAAATAGTAACATTATAGACCCGTGAAAAATCGTAATTAATTCCTTCCTTTCCATTCCGGCACACTCTCATTTTTCCCTCTATTTTTTTATTCACCTGCTTCTTCAATATGGGGTTATCAACCCCAATCCCAACTTATATATGTATGTAGAAAGTGGAGTGAGCAGGTGGAAATTCACCAATTTATTTATTTATTTTAAATCACGGCTGAAATTACGCCATGCATGCCAATACGTGCACCACTCCAATTCAAGTTTTGCTAAAACAACATGTTACATCAATGTTAACTTTTGACTTTTTATTATTATTATTATTCAAATTAATGCACGTAAATATTTATGCACACATATGTTCACATATTGTCACCATTATTATCACAGATGTCTCAAATAAAATGTAGGAATAATTGTCACATAATTGCCACATAATAATAATATAGTTGCCACATAATTATCACATAATTATAAAATACACATAACACAAATTAAATTATATTGGCACATGAGTAGTGAGAAGCTCGGGTATCACATTCTTTCCACCTTATAAAAATTTTGTCCTCGAAATTTACTTACCTGAAGAGTTCTGGATACTTAACCATCATCTCATCTCCTCTTTCCCAAGTGGCCTCCTCAATTAGTTGGTTCCTCCATAACACCTTTACTAATGGTATCTCTTTATTTCTAAGCTTCTACACTTCTCGTTGTAAAATCTCAACTGGTATCTCTTCATAACTCAAATCTTCTTTCAACTCAATTGGTTCCGTCCTGATAATATGAGATGGATTCGGAACATACTTCCTTAACATAGACACATGAAACATATCATGTATTCTAAACATCGATGCTGGTAACTCCAACTTATAGGCAATACTTCCAATTCTTTAAATTATAGTGAATGGACCAATATATCTTGAACTGAGTTTTCCTTTCCTTCCAAACCGCATTATCCCCTTCATTGGAGTTACTTTCAAGAATACCTGAACACCCACCTCAAATTTCAACTCTCTTCTTCATTTGTCTGCATAACTCTTCTGTCAATCCTGAGCAATTTTCATCTTCTTTCAAATACGGGTAACAGCTTCTGACATTTCACGAATTAAGTCTGGACCCAAAAATTTCCTCTCTCCAACTTCATCCCAATGTACTGGAGACCTACACTTCCTCCCGTACAATGCTTCATATGGTGTCATTCCGATAGTAGACTGGTAACTATTGTTGTACGAGAACTCTATCTGAGGCACAAATTTACTCCACTGAACTTGAAAATCCAACACATATGCTCTGAGCATATCCTCCAAAATATGTATCGTACGCTCCAATTGACCATCTGTCTGTGGATGGAATGCAGTGCTGAAAGATAACTGTGTCCCCAATGCCTTATGCAAACTTTTCCAGAAAGCAGACAAGAATCTTGTATCTCTGTCTGATACAATGGTAAGTGGTACCCCATGGAGTCTGACAATCTCTTGAATATACAGCTGTGCATAACGATCCATGGAATACGTAGAACAAATGGGAAGAAAATGAGCAGATTTAGTCAATCGATCCACGATAACCCAAATGGCATCGTGACCTTTCACTGTCTTTTGTAGCCTGATGACAAAATCCATACTAATATTCTCCTATTTACACTCTGGAATAAATAGAGGCAGCAAAGTTCCTGCTGGTCTTTGATGCTCAACTTTGACTTGCTGACAAGTCAAACATTGCTCCACATATTGGGCGACATCTCTCTTTATCCCTGGCCACCAATAATGTTACTTTAAATCTCTATACATCTTTATAGCTCCTGGATGTACAGAGTATGGTGTTGAATGAGCTTCCGCTATCACTTCTTTCCGAATGTCATCCACTTCAGGTAAACCTAATCGGCCTCTATAACGAATTACACCATCAACTCCTAATTGGAAGTCAGAAGACTTTCCAGAGCTTATGTCATTTCTTATTTTGTTGAATAATTTATCCACCTCTTGTCCCTGTCGAATTTTATTCATCAAAATTGGTCGAAGTGACAAAGCTACCATATTTGCTTCCAACGATCCTTTCTGAATAATCTCCACATCCATCTGTTGCAAGTCAAACAACTCTGGTTTTTTATTTATGGTCATAGCATTTACACTTTGTATTACCTTTCGACTCAATGCATCAGCAACCATATTGGCTTTACCCGAATGATAAATAATAACACAGTCGTAATTCTTCACCAATTTTATCCTCTCCTTTACCTCATGTTCAACTCTTTCTGAGTGAAGAAGTACTTCAAACTCTTATGATCAGTGTAGATCTCACAACGTTCCCCATACAGATAATGCCTCCAAATCTTGAGTGCAAACACCACTGCAGCTAACTCCAAATCATGAGTTAGGTAATTCTTCTCGTACTCCCTTAACTATCGGGATGCATACGCATTACTTTCCCATTCTGCATCAATACACACCCAAGACCATTCTTTGAAGCATCACTGTAAACCTTAAAGTTTTCTGATTCCGTCGGAATAGTTAGGATAGGAGCTGTTGTCAACCGTCTCTTCAATTCTTGAAAACTTTATTCACATGCCTCCATCCATGTGAACTTCATATTTTTCTGGTCAACTGTGTTAATAGTGAAGCGATCTTAGAAAATCCTTCAACAAACCTTCGATAATATCCGCCAATCCAAAAAAGCTACGAACCTCAGTGGGATTTGAGGGTTGTGGCCAATCATGAATTTCTTTAACTTTATTTGGATCTACCGAAATTCTTTCTCTCGATACCACGTGGCCCAAGAAAACAACTCGGTCCAACCAAAATTCATACTTCTTAAACTTTGCACACAATTGCTTCTCCTTCAGAATCTCCAACACCTTTCTCAAGTACAGTGCATGATTCTCCTTATTCTTAGAGTAAATCAGAATATCATTGATAAACACAATCACGAACTTATCGAGAAATTCCTAGAATACTCTATTCATTAAATCCATAAATACTGCCGGAGCATTCGTCAAACCGAACGGTATTACCAAAAACTCATAATGTCCATACCTCATACTGAACGCAGTCTTCGGAATATCCTTCTCCTTAATCTTCAACTGATGATACTCCGACCGTAAATCAATCTTTGTAAGATAGCTGCACCCTGTAGTTGATCGAACAGATCATCAATGCGAGACAATGGATACTTATTCTTGACTGTAACTTTGTTGAGCTCTCGGTAATCGATGCACATCCGTAATGTGCCATCCTTCTTACGAACGAAAAGAACTGGTGCTCCCCAAGGTGAGAAACTAGGTCGGATAAATCCTTTGTCTAGCAACTCTTGTAATTGTATCTTCAATTCTTCAATTTAGCTGGTGTCATTCTGTATGACGCTTTAGATATAGGGACAGTTCCGGGTTGCAGTTCAATAGCAAACTCTATTTCCCGATCTGGTGCAGACTTGGAAGATCATCTGGAAATACCTCCGGGTATTCCTGAACTACTGGTACATCACAGAGGATTGGACATTGCTATCCCTCAACATTTATCATGCTCACCAGATATCCGTCACAACCTCTGTCCAACAACCGCTGTGCTTTTAGTGCGGATATCACAGAAAATCTGAAGTTCTTTTTTATTCCAACAAAAGTGAATGGTTCTCCCTCAATAGCTGAAAGATGATACTCTTTTTCTGACAATCTATTGTAGCACCGTACTTTGACAGCCAATCAATGCCCAATATGATATCATAATCATTCATACTTAACACAATCAAGTCAGCGAGGAGTTGTCTTCCTTCAATTGGAATAACACAACCTCGAAGAAGTTGATTAGTTTGTTTTGATTCACCAGAAGGTATCATCACCTCATAATTAGCTTTTATCAAGTTAGATGTTCTACCCACATTTCTCACATACTCAGTGGATACAAATGAATGTGTTGCTCCAGAATCAAATAGCACATATGTAGAAGTGCCAAAAATATAAAATTTACCCGTGACAACTGAGGGATTCACATCCGCCTCCTCCCGTGTCAAAGTGTACACCCTTGATGAAGCTCTTCCCTGCTATCCTTGCTTCCCTTTCTTAGGATATGTAATAGTCATATGTCCTTTCTCCCCACATGTGTAACACGTTCTCGGAGGAATGTGACACTCCCCACCGTGTGGTCTAAGATAATTAGGACACATCGGTAGTGACGGTGTCGGTGGCACTTTACCCTGATCAAATTTGGGACGCTTGTTTGGTTCTCCTTGTCCATGTCCTTGCTCCACTTGAAAATTTGATTTCGACCTCTGAAATGGCATCGGCCTCTTATCATTTCTCCCAAACTGCTGCACCGGTTTCTGTTGAAATTGACTTCTGACAGCCTGTGCTTGTCTGATCCTCATCTCCGCCTGTTCAGTAATCTGGGCTCTTTCTGCAACTTGTGAGTATGTTGTTCCATGCAGTCCCGTCATACTCACATCTCTGTAAAGTTCAGGCCTTAAGCCTTCCACAAACCTCTCCACTTTTAATGTCTCCGTACTCATCATGTGTTCCGCAAATCTCGACAACTGTTCAAACTTACGAAGATAATCTGTAACTGACATTCCACTCTGCTTCAACTGTATGAATTCATTCATCTTCATCACCCTCACTGGTGCAGTAAAGTACTTATTTCTAAAAAGCTCCTTAAATCTTTCCCATGTCATAGTCATGACATCCTCAATACTTTTAATTGTATCCTACCAATGGCATGCACTTTCTCGTAACATGAAATAAGCACTCAACACTCTGTCACCATCTGGGATTCTACTGTATTGAAATATATTTTCCACCCTGCGTAACCAATCTTCTGCATCTGTGGGGTCTGCTGCGTCCTCTAATATCTGAAGGCTCAGCTTTCGAAACCTCTCACAGACCATTTTCACACATTCTACTTGACTTTGATCATGATTAACATTAACCTCTGGCTGTCCACCCATATCTCTCTGCTGAATCAGTTGTTGTATCTGCTGGGACTGGCGCTCCACCAGTTCTATCAGGCGAGCAATCACCGCATCACAATTATTTTCTTCAGTAGGTGCTACTTGCTTAGTAGCTCTAGAACTTTCACCTGTAGTCCTTTCCATTTTGCCTATTAACTACGAGTCCTACACCACATGGCCAATATAATTTATAAAACACATAACAACACAGAATGAAAATAACACTTACACGCAAGACTGCGCTCCCAAGGAATGAGCTAATATACATAGACAGTCTGCAGGACCCAAACCGTGCTCTGATACCACTCTGATCCGACCCACTTTACATAACTTATAATTCACTAATTAATATAAACATCGTCATTATAAAAAAACTGCATATATTTTTTTTAATGATATATTTATTAACCAAATGATCACACTAGTTCAACATACGTAACTGGTTTCTGACACCACATCAATCCATACAAACTAGTGACAATACTTATTATATTACATAACAAAATATCAGCGGAAACAAAATAAACACACAGTCTAGCCCAACAGGTCGTCATCTATGTACATCTTCTCAAAACCTTGTAGGAGCTCCACAGCTTGCACAGTACACCACATACTCAAATATCATCAGGCTCACCTATAATGTATAAACTAGTGAGACAAAAATCTCAGTAAGTAGGAATCATGCATAATAGTTCATGAAAATACATTTATTTTCTAATCCTTCTAATTGGTCTCTTTTACTTTGAAAATTATTCATATTACGGGATCCCCACGACACACCTATAATATGCACCCCAAATGAGCTCAATGGGGATGATTTTTTGAACCCCAAAAATAGTGCCGAGAATGATTTTTCCGAACCCTGGCAAAATGGTGGGGACGATTTTTCCGAACCCCGAATAACGTACTGAGAACGATTTTTCGAACCAAGAATAAAGTGTTAGAAACGATTTTTCCAAACCCTGACAGAGATGCATATATAGTGACCGCATACACCATTAGTATCTTATTAATTTTGGGAAAATACTTTTCATGATTATGCATGGTATGCAACCAGTGCAATTAAATATGCATCATAAATTATTTATGACATCAATATCAACATTTAATCATAAATAAAATAACAACTTAATTTATTTCACACAAATCCGCTTCACCTTGGATCACACGAATCCCTTTTTAAAATAACAATTTCATCTTGGATCACATAGATCCTTATAACCAATATCTTCTCAAGTCATACAGATATATTTCAATAGTTTTCAATCACATAGATCTATATAGGACAATAATATTATTATTTTCAATCAAATAATCCAAAACTTGTATAATCAATTAACCCCAAATAATTCATAATATAATTAAACTAATCACAAATAATTCACAACATAATTATCACATATTAATCACAAATAATATACACACAACATATTTATGCATTGTAGTTGGACTTCTACTTACTTGGACTCCGAAAATAGTAACATTATAGACCCGTGAAAAATCGTAACTAATTTCTTCCTTTCCATTCCGGCACACTCTTTTTTTCCTCTATTTTTTTTATTCGCCTGCTTCTTCAATATGGGGTTATTAACCTCAATCCCAACTTTTATATATATATATATATATATATATATATATATATATATATATATATATATATATATATATATAGAAAGTGGAGTGAGCAGGTGGAAATACACCAATTTTTGTTTTCTTTTTTTTTTAAATCACGGCTGAAATTAAGCCATGCATGCCAATAAGTGCACCACTCCAATTCAAGTCATGGCTGCTAATCCAACATGTTACATCAATGTTAACTTTTGACTTTTTTATTATTATTATTATTATCCAAATTAATGCACGTAAATATTTATGTACATATATATTCACATATTATCACCATTAATATCACAGATGTCTCAAATAAAATGTAAAATAAATAAAATGTAGGAATAATTGTCACATAATTGCCACATAATAATCATATAGTTGCAACATAATTATCACATAATTATAAAATGCACATAACATAAATTAAATTATATTGGCACATGAGTAGTGAGAAGTTCGGAAAGCGAGATTAGTAGCTCAAGGGTTTACGCAGAGACCCGGAATAGACTTTGATGAAACATATTCTCCTGTTATGGATGGAATAATTTTCCGCTATTTAATATCTTTGCAATTAATATGAATCTAAATATGCAGTTAATGGACGTCGTTGCCGCGTACTTGTACGGATCATTAAATACTGACATTTATATGAAAATCTCAAAAAGATTAAAAATTCACAGTTTGGGTCATAATGAAAATCGTATTATGTATTGTGTTAAATCACAAAAGTCATTGCATGGACTAAAACAATCTGGAAGAATGTGGTACAATCGACTAAGTGAATTCCTCCTAAAAAAAGGATACATAAATAATGATATATGCCCTTGCATGTTCATAAAAAAATCATTAAAAGGTTTTTGTATTATCTCAGTCTATGTTGATGACATAAACATCATAGGAACGTGTAATGAACTTGAAGAGGCGATGGAATTTAAAATGAAGGATTTGGGTCAAACCAAATATTGTCTCGGCCTGCAAATCGAGCATCTCCCTGAAGGAATCTTTATACACCAGTCAACCTATGTAATTGAAGTTTTAGAGAGATTTTATATGGACAAATCTCATCCACTTAGCACACCAATGATTGTTCGATCCCTTGATAGGGATAAAGAACCTTTCCGACCTAAAGAAGAAAATAAGGACATTTTAGGACCAGAAGTTCCTTACATAAGTGTCATTGGAGCACTCTTTTATCTCGCAAATTGCACTAGACCTGATATTGCATTTGTAGTTAAATTATTATTGAGATTTAGTGCATCTCCTACAAAGAGACATTGGAATGACATTAAACATATCCTGAGATATTTGCAAGGAACAAAAGATCTTGGTTTGTTTTATGAAAAGAATAAAAATATATCATTGGTGGGTTATTCAGATGCTGGTTATATATCTGATCCCCATAATACTAGATCTCAGACTGATTATGTTTTTCTCAGTGGTGGTACTGCAATCTCATGGAGATCTGTTAAACAAACAATGGTTACTGCTTCCTCAAACCACTCATAAATTATTGCTCTGTATGAAGCATCACGAGAATGTGTATGGTTAAGATCGTTGATAAATCATATTCATAGCTCAAGTGGAATAGAAAATGATAATACCTCCCCTACAGTCTTATATGAAAATAGTGCAGCTTGCGTAGCGCAAATGAGCAGTGGATATGTTAAAGGAAACCTAACAAAGCATATATCTCCAAAATTCTTTTATCCACATGAGCTCCAACAAAATGGTGAAATTACTATACAAAATGTTCGATCTAGTGAAAATCTAGCAGATTTATTCACAAAATCTCTCCCCACATCAACTTTTGAAAGACTTGTTTATAATATTGGAATGCGAAGGCTAGGGAGGATATTATCTTCAGGGGGAGCGACAATTTCTAAACAATCCTGAAGATTGGGTCCTGAAGATCGATGTTACACTTTTTTTTTCCTTAACTAAGTTTTTCTCATGAGGTTTTCTTAGTTAAAGGTTTTTAATGAGGCAAGCTAGATTATTATGTTAAAGAAGAACGATAACTTCTAAACAATCCTGAAGATTGGATCCTGAAGATCAAACTATACTCTTTTTTTTCCTTAACTAAGTTTTTCCTACTGGATTTTCTTAGTTGAAGGTTTTTAATGAGGTATCTATTATAATAAATTGAAATCATAAGACATGCACTCTTTTCCTCGACTAGTTTTTCCCACAGAATTTTCTAGGGAGATTTTTAACGAGGCATGAACAGCGTAATGTCCAAGGGGGAGTGTTGTAATATAGATTAGGTGGCCATTTACTATTGATAGTTACCTTTTCTTTAATTATTATTTAAAACTTATTAGTTAGTTTTTGTATGTAACTAATAAACCGACCATAGCCATATCATCTGCCACAACATGCATTCGCTCTCCAATTCCCGCAAATTCTGCCACTCTCTCTCTCTCTCAATCAACCAAATGATTCCTACTGTTTCCCCTCTCTCTCAAAGATCCAAGCGAAAATCAATAGCATTTCCTATGATCATGAATCGATGATATTGCGTACCAAATATTGTTAACAATCTTGTGTTTGGAATTTTAGGGCCATGAACGACACTAATTATGGGGATTCCGATCCCTCGCGCGTTTGCTATCAGTTTAATCAAATTACCTCTCGAGGTTTACCCTTCGGAGAAAATCCTCTGGGTTATTCACTCCCTTCTTTTCTGCTCCAATTTTCCCTTATTTCTTTGTTAACTCGTTTAGTTCACTTCCTTCTCAAGCCAATTGGACAGCCCTTGATTGTAGCTCAGATTCTTGTAAGAACCCTAATATTTCGCTATTTCATTCTATCTGTAACCGTATCATGATTAAGTTTTGCTTTGGTTAAACCCTTGTTTGATTGCTAGGCATTGTTGCTGCCCTGTTCTAAAATTTCTAAAATTTCTTAAACATGCACTTGTTATTTTCCCTTATTAATAATTTGATCTATTTTCCTCGTGAAAAATTAAGGGCTGGTTACTGTGTTGCTGTAGTGAATGTTGTTAAAACTGCATTGGTTAACTAGTTAATGCCATTTCTTCAGTTTATATTTTCAGTAAGAAAAAATAGTAGGTTGGATTTAATGATTTTAGATCATTTGCATTGATCAGGCTGGTGTATTATTAGGTCCATCGGCGTTGGGCAAAAATATGTCGTTCTTGACCAGTGTATTTCCCAGAAAAACTAGATTAGTGCTGGATACAGTGTCCGTTTTCGGTTTCATGCTCTTTGTTTTCCTGATTGGAGTGAAAATGGACCTATCAATGGTTGTGAAATCTGGAAAAAAAGCTATGGCTGTTGGCATCTTATCCTTTCTTGTACCGCTTGGACTTGCTGGTTTAGCTGCTTTTCTCCTAGACAATTTTCTGACTTTGGACGATGATGTTGCAAGAGCGATTCCTTATGTGGTACTTATGCTATCAATGACAGCTTTTCCTGTTGTTGCTGCCTTCCTTGATGAGCTCAAGATCCTTAATTCAGAGATTGGACGTTTAGCCTCTTCTTCCTCCATTATCTGTGATGTCTGCTTCTTGTCTTTCACATGTGTAAATGTTGCTGCAAAATTAGCCAGGACTAAACCACTCATTGTAATCATAGGGTCTTCTTTATCTGTTGGTTTATTTGTGGTTGTTGTGTTATTGGTGGTCCGTCCTGCTGCTTTGTGGGTAATCCAACATACACCTGAAACGAGACCTGTGAAGGAGAGATATATCGTTCTGGCTCTTGTCGTATTGTTAGTTGGTGGGTTTGCTGGGGAGATTATAGGCATTCAAGCAATTACAGCATCATTAATTTTGGGCTTGATTATACCTGTTGGACCACCACTTGGAGCAGCATTGGTTGATACACTTGATTGCTTCGTCTCATTGTTGTTGTTGCCCCTCTTTTTTGCTGTAGCTGGACTGAAAGTGGATGTCTTTTGCATCCGAAGCTTGAAAAATTTTGTAGTTCTACAATTGGTTGTTTTGGCTGCGTTTATAGGAAAGACTATGGGATCGATGGTGCCTCTTATATTATGTAGAATGCCATTTCGTGATGCTCTTTCTTTTGGTCTGATCATGAATACAAAGGGTGTCGTTGAACTCGCCTTCTTAAATGATATCAAGAATGCTGAAGTAAGTCTCACTTCTGTTTTTGTGCTTAAAAATCATCTTACAATCATGGATGTCATCAATATAATATCTCAACCTCCATTGGTTCTTTCTTCTTCTCTATTTACTTGCAGGGCTTCACTGAAGAAATCTATACGATTATGATAATTTCATTGGTTACCTTAACAGGAGTGATCTCACCGATAGTACGTATCCTCTATGATCCTTCGAAAAGGTTTATCGCTTACAGGAGGAGGACTATTCTTCATTGCAGAGGGGATGATGAACTTGGTATACTTGCATGCATCCATCAGCAGGAAAATGTTCACTCTATTATCAGCCTTCTTCAAGTATCCAATTCTGCTAAGAACTCACCTATTAACTTGGCAGTTCTCCACCTTATTGAGCTCATGGGGCGTTCCTCTTCTCTCCTCGTTTCTCATAGAAACTGGGACAAAGCTCGTTGTATTTCTAATAAATCAGACAGGATTTTCAATGCCTTCAAAAAGTTTGAAGAGCAAAACCCTGGATGTTTCTCCGTGCATTGCTACAAGGGTATTGCCCCTTACAGGACAATGCACAACGACGTATGCTCCCTAGCTTTAGAAAACAGAACCATTCTCATTATCCTTCCGTTTCAGGACCAGGGAGCGTTTGGGGAGACGATGGGATCATCCCATGCATTCAGGCATCTCACCAAGTGTGTTTTTGATAAGGCCCCTTGTTCTGTTGGAATTCTCATTGATCATCCAAGTCTCAGGTCTGCTCACATCATAACAGAACACCTATTCAAAGTTGTGGTCCTCTTCTTTGGAGGGACAGACGATCGTGAAGCTTTAGCATATGCACTAAGAATGTCCGAGCATCCCAGCATTCATCTGACTGTAATACGGTTTGTAAGATCGGGTCCTAGTCAAATTGTTGCAGGAACAGAAAGGAGCAAAACGCTGGATGCTGAGATACTGAATAACTTGAATCACAGAAAGCAACACAAAGAGGAAGTAGCCTACATAGAGGAGATGGTGAGCGATGGAATGGATGTAATTAGAGTGGCTAGATCAGTAGTGAATGCATATAATCTTGTTTTGGTTGGTAGAAGACATGGCGATTCAGCAATCATACATGAGGTCGAAAAGTGGAACAAACGAGCCGAGTTGGGAGCAATCGGAGAAATATTTGCTGCGTCGGAACCCAAAGGCGAGGCTTCGGTTTTGGTGATGCAACAGCAGACTAGATTATGGGGTCTCAGAGATCCTGAAGAATCCACACATTTAAGAAAAATCAAATTGTAAGTTTGTAGTAGTACATGACTTGAACATCTCACATTACACTTCACATTCAACAATCCAACGTTGTACATCAACCAACTTATAATGTTAGTGGCCAGTAGTTCATTTTCATTATTCTTGAAATGATTATCTAGTTCATATAAGCTATATCACAGGTTTCTTTAACTGAATATTGGAGTATCTTTGGTATTTTCTTTTAATGTGGGAATGTTTATGACAATTTCTCTTTTTCTAACAAAAAAAATTCACGAAAAAAAAAAAGTTAAGACTTCATGTAAAGGTTATGAGAAAAAACTGACATTCATCCATTGTACACGTGGCATCTACGTGGATATTGTTGGCCACGTCATCGACCATGTAGGTTCAATTCGAAGAAAAATTAATTTGGGAGATCATTGACAAAATTCGTTACTCTAATTTGGAAGATCATTGACAAAATTCGTTACTCTTTGTACTAAATTGAAAAAATTAACTTTCTTGTTACTAAAATTTGATTCGGTAAGAATTATGCTGCCAAATAATGTTTTAATCCCCAGTTATACACTATAATTATTTTTTGGATCAAACGAGGAAAACAACACATCTATAGACGGCACGTATGGGTGGAATATAGTTGATTAAGTTTATTCAACCGGGAAAGATATAATGTTTGCCAACTTATTTAACAAAAGAATCAAGCTATGGCCTTTAACAAGCCAATTTAATTAATTAAATAACATACTCCCTCCTTCCCGCCCAAACGTCACTGATTGATTTTTGTGCGTAGATTAAGGTGTTAGAAAATTTATAATTTCCAGTATAATCTAATTGTGGGCAATATATTGTTATGCAATTGTATTAGCTATTCAATTATTTTATGAACTTAATTAAGTAATCCAATTAAGGTTAAAAGTTCATGGGCTATAATAATAATGATATGGGTCAATTGAGTAGATACTCAATACTATATGACTGAGTGATTATGGGTGGCCCAGTTGTATAGTATATAAAGGCTCACAGGTTATGGTCTCCGATATACTAAGCCGAACATGGTCTTCCCTTCTCCCCATCGGGAGGGATTACGACGGTCCCATAAGGAATAAGGAGGCTTAGTTGAGGAAGACCATAAAACCACTAATCGAGTTCGTATTCCGTCTAGAGGACTCATTGGATCATGTACGCTTTCGCTATACAATTTTGGATCTCATTTAATCGTAATAGGGTTTAAGGTTTTATGGATATATGGATTTATTTCCAACAAGTGGTATCAGAGCCACCCTTTTATGATTCTCTGAGATCCGTAATATTAATATTTGGATATTAAGATGTGAATTAATTTTTCGTAATTTTTTCTATTACAGATTTAGATTTCCACTTTGATGAGTATTCTGTAGAATTTTTTAAGTTTGGAATCTGAAATAATTCCATTTGGATTCATGACCAAAGGCAATAATATATATATATATATATATATATATATATATATATATATATATATATATATATATATTTTTTAACCACTAAAGCTTTTCTTATTTGCTATCAGAAACTCTAAATGTCATAAGGTGTTTTGGTCAATTTATTTATCAATAACATTGATATTTATGAAATTTAGTGACTTAATAGTCATGAGCCGTAGTGATAAAGTATTTTACTGGCAATCTTTGTTAATTTCATGATAAATTTGAGTAAGCCACTCAAGCATAATTGGTACATCATTTAATGTACTTGCATTCAGTTACTGCATATTGAGAGTGAAACCATTGGCATTATTTTTGTTTCAAGTTTGGCTTATGTCAATTAGATGCCATCGAATTTAAAGAGAGATTTGATTCATAAAATCACATTCGGATCTTAATGACATTATTTAAATTGAGATTTATATATCGATTCAAGTGTACGAATTCTGCGGAATCACATTTAAATATAATGATAAAAATTCGGTTCGCTGATGTTAACTTCGGTTATTTCAAGACTCGTGAATTTGGATTAATTTATGGGATCACAAATCAGTTTCAAATTTGGTGCTCATCATTTCAACTATTTCGGTGAGTGAATTATACTTGCTTCATGTGTCGTTGAGATGTGAAAAAAATCCTTTTTAAATTTGGTATCATGTGTATCTCAATCAAGAAATCTACCTTAAGAATTATATTAATTTTAATTATTTAAGTGATTTTGATGACATCATGGTTAAATATTTTGGATCCGGTTAATGGGAGAATTTAATCATCAAATAATTGGTTTGACATCGAATTGCTCATACTTAAATTTTAGAAAATATTGATTGTATAATATGTGTTGCAACATTTAAGTATGTGGGTGCAGATTGATTGACACATGAACGTGTGATAAAAGTGTCATTCAAAAGACTATTGATTGGTAATGTCATAATATGGTTGGTATGACATGCATTCTATAATGTGGTAATTTAATAATTTAATTTATTGTTACTTATTTTGCCCAATTAATTATTTTGCTACATTTTACGTAATTAAATTATTTTAGTTTTGTGAGTATTATCATGTATTCAATTCCTGTAGAGGGCAAATAAGATTTATATGCCGTTACATACAGCAATTGATTCAGCGGATACAACAATTGATTCAGTAGTAGTATATTATACTTCTGTTTTTTCAAGTTTTCTTTTTATCTTGTTATTTATATTTTAGTTATAATTTAAAATTCTATTTAATTAGTTTTGATATCATGTAAAATGACTTTTTTATTTAAAAGTTTAATTGATTTTGATATCATGTTAAATGACCTCTTTATTTAAAAGTTTAAAAGTTTAATTGGTTTTGATATCATGTTAGATGACCTCTTCGTTCAAAAGTTTAAGCGTGTAGAAATAAGTATCATTAAATTAAATTATGACTCCAACACATATTATAATCAAAATATTCAGTTGAATTAATCATATAAATGAATCATTATAGAAAATAAAGCAATTAAAGTGTGATCAGTTAGAAATAAGTATCATTAAATTAAATTGACTCCAACACATATTATAATCAAAATTTCAGTTGTGATGAGGTTAAATCATCAAAAAATAAATTAATTAATTAAACAATAATATGAAAGATTACGAAGATACAAATTTGACTTATTATCCGATCTTCTTCAGTCCAGCGTTCTTCAAGAATCCTCATATACTTATAAAATTAACCTGCAAAAGTACGCAGATCCTCCGATGCTCAAGTCAGTATCTCATCTCAAATCAATATCTCAAGATAAATTGTTATCAGAATACCCCCTGTCTCTCCCAGATAAACGGTAATAATATAGCATACCTCTTCTTCTGGATAAGGTAGACGTTCTCAGTTAACTATAAACCCACAATGTAATTATTAAATATAAGATAAATATATTTATCCACATCAACTACTCCCCCTATTCTGATTATTTCAATATGTAAAATCAGAGTAGATATATTATTGGGCTGACACCATCAATAAATACGTAAGCTCACAAAATATAATCAAATTTCGGAGATATGCAGGTAAGGAACTAAGTTCTGGTATTTATCAAAAAGTCTAAACAATGCAAATTTTCTAGTAAACATTTTAACAAACAGTTCATATGCACAACTAAACCATTTACCTTTTTCATACACCATGTAATCAGGATTTGCAGCGCCACTTAATTATAGCTCCCAATAGCAGCGCTTACGCAATGCCCCACAATACTGTCAAATTTTCCTTCTTTTTATGATTATTATTATCTCATTAATTTTGATTAGAGCTACAAAATATAAATTTTACTCACCTGCTCGTATTCTCCTTGTTCACCTCTTGGAGTTCACTTCTGGTGGATGCAATAAAAAATATATGTTCATGTAGCTATTATAAAGAATCCCCTAGCTTTCATTCTATTAGAGTCCCAAACGTAGATTTCTTTCAAACATTGAATCAAACACCTTGTTGGCATAGTTCATTAATCTCACAGTGCGTAGATGCTATTTTCTCATTACCTCCAAATTATCTAATGCATGATTCAAACTAAATGCCACGGGCAAGTCATAACAACATCATCCATCATTGCGAATCTGTAATGAAAAGAAATGAATAATAAGACATACCAAAGCTTATGAAGTTCTTCTATGATGTTCCTTGGGCAGTTGATAAGTCAAAAAGGATTCTCATTCATCAGTTATCTCATCATCAGGAAATGTTAAGGCTTCGTAAGCAAGCATCACACCTCGAGGTCTTAACTTCAATTATCTCGTCATCAAGGGGTGAAAGGCTTTGCAGCCAGGCATCGGACCTCGTGGTCCTAGCCTCAATCATCAGGCTTCACAGCTAGGCATCGGACCTCGTGGTCCTAGCCTCAATACCGGGCTTCACAGCCAGGCATCGGACCTCGTGGTCCTAGCCTTAATACCGGGCTTCCTAGCCTTAATACCGGGCTTCGTAGCCAGGCATCGGACCTCGTGGTCCTAGCCTTAATACCGGGCTTCGCAGCCAGGCATCGGACCTCGTGGTCCTAGCCTTAATACCGGGCTTCGTAGCCAGGCATCGGACCTCGTGGTCCTAGCCTTAATACCGGGCTTCGTAGCCAAGCATCGGACCTCGTGGTCCTAGCCTCAATTATCTCATCATGGCTTCGTAGCCAGGCATCGGACCTCGTGGTCCTAGCCTCAATGCGGCTTCGTAGCCAGACATCGGACCTCATGGTCCTTGGCTCAATGATCTCATTCAAGGACAGACTCAAACTCCAGTTTCCTCATTCTCGGGGCTCGGGCCCATCTCGTACGCATGTTTTATAGTTCCACTGTACCAACAATAGAATTATTAGAACATCTCAATTAATTAGTTTCATAACCTCAAATGCATGAGTGGTTTCCTCTCAATCCGATAAGTGAAAACTACATGCCAATTTCCACGTAAATTCAACAGTGTAAATATTACAAAACTTTTTGCAGATTAATAACCAAAAGATTGATAAAAACATTTGAGGTTTGAGTAGTAAAATTAATATAAGATAAGATAATACCTCACAAGTATTCAAATTAACCTTGTGTCTGCATCACAAACCTCAGCAGTGTGTAAATTATGAATTCTGAAATTTGAGACGGTATGTTCATCACTTTCTTGTGTGTATATATAGCAATATCAGTGCATGCCCTGCAGCCTCCATTGTAAATGTCTCAGCTCAAGAAAATTGTATTCCGTATTCATGTCATCTTGAAAAATTCTGATAAGTCAATTGGTGCATACTCTTTTTACCGTTTTCACTGGAATTTGTATTTGCCATTAGCAAACCCAGAGTTCCTTTGATGGTAATTATGTTTGGCGCTTCAATTTTAGGGGCGCCACCAGAATTCTGAAACTCCCTAGTTTCTACTTCTTGGCCTTCGAATCCGATTGGAACGACTACATATCCAATTCGATGCATTCCTTGACTCTCTAGAGTCTTTGTTTGCGGGAGGCTATCATGCTTCCTGTGAACTCAAGGATTCGCACAGAACTCTTCAAGGCATGCAGTGTAAAACACAACAGAAAGCTACAGTGGGTCACCCAATTCATAAAAAAATACGCATTATCGATCGATGTATTGTTTAGTTTTATTCATTCCAGGTTATCGGCCAGCTATTTTAACAGTCAAGAAGACCCCCTTCCAGGAATAATTTAACATATAGTATGAAAATAAGGAGAGATATTCAAGGATGAAAGTAGAAGATCAAACCAGGATTTGATCCGATTGGAATTTTTATCAATGGAGAGCCTGCTATTGCCCTTTGAGTTCAAGTAGCATAAAAACTGTATCCAATTGGCTAAATTTCTTAACTAGTCGGAGTTCTAGATTGCGACCAGCCATCATTATTTTGTACTGTCATGTGTTCAATGGTTTGCAAACTCCATTCCTTCTCCTGAGGATCAATATCACTAACGAATGCAAGGCTCAGGACAGGCCTAATTGCAATTAGATGACTGAAATAAAATATATATATCATATTGAATCATTAGTATTTAAACTCTTAATTGAAACAAGAATTACGATGATTTTCAAATCAAATCTCCACAGAGAATCTCATGGTAGGCAGCTCCGCTCCTTATCTCGCTTATTAATATGCAAAACTTAAACACTGCATGTAGTATAAAAGCCTTAAAAATTTCAGAATTTCTATTAGGCATTCTATCAAACACTTTATGTGCATAGCTAATTTGTTTCACATAAGTGTACATACTACTCTCCCACTTCAATCCAAATGCATTCCAAAACACAACGCAAAATGCTATACGAAAGCCACATCAACAGCGCCTCACCACTATGAATTCGTCAGCCAAATAAGGTGAAAACAGGACATACCTTCAATTCTTGGAATTTTGGCAGGAATTATAAAAGGTAATTTTTCTTGATTCTCAATCTAGCATGCTCCCCTCAAATGGGAAGTAGAAAATATAGCAGAATATTGTTTTACAATTTATAACAGAAGAAATGGGAGGAAGAGAAATATAGATTCAAAACTCAAGAGATGAAATGGGGAAAATTATGGCGATAATGAGATGAAAGCCCCATTTGGTGCTACGGGCAGTGGATTAAACTCCGTGCGCCTTTTAATTAACGAAAAATAGGAGAAGGGAAAGCTACCTCACGAATTCAGTAAGCATTAACTGAACTAAGATTTAGCAATAATTGACTCACGCCTCAACTCAAAGTTCCCATAGCGCCAATTTGATGAGGTTAAATCATCAAATAATAAATTAATTAATTAAACAATAATATGAAAGATTAAGAAGATACAAATTTGACTTGATTATCCGATCTTCTTCGGTCCGGGGTTTTTCAAGAATCCTCATATACTTGTAAAATCAACCTACAAAACTATGTCGGAGAGGATCTCCGACGTAAATTTTTCAACGCTCAAGTCAGTATCTCATCTCAAATCAATATTTCAAGATAAACTATCATCAGAATACCCCTATCTCTTCCAGATAAACGGTAATAATATAGCATACTTTGGGTAAGGTGATGGGATTACACAAGTAACTCTCGTTCTCACTTAACTATAAACCCACAATGTAATTATTAAATATAAGATAAATATATTTATCCACGTCAAGTTGAATTAATCATACAAATGAATCATTATAGAAAATAATTTAAGCAATTAAAGTGTGATCAGTTATTGAAATTCAAGAAAATCACGTATGCTGATCCTCCATTGATGCTACTACGACGTTAATTCATTCCATGTGGGGTGTTAATTATTTATCTAAATATAAATATATATTTTGCATTATTGTCAATATTATAATATTTAATGTTTACCAGATCACAAATTCAGAATTTTTTAATAAGAAAAATCTGAAATCGGGGAAGTTGATTAGTAATTTTATTTCAGTTTTCAAATTGGAGTGGATATGGATGCAGCCAGCTAAACCCTTATCTGTCTATGCAGAATGAAGAAAAATTATACTACATAGTGTATTTTCTTTAGGTAAATCCACAGATATATTAATTAATTTGACTTGATTAAAAGTCTAAATAAAATGTAAAACTTTATTTTATATCATGGCAAATTATTCGGTATATCAGTACACCGTTCACCTATATTAAAAAAAATTATACATTAATGAATAAAAATATAGTTTACACTAATGAATAAAAATTTATGTTCATTGTTAGCAAAATTTCTATTAATTTTTCTAATAAAAATTTGAAAATAAAAAAGTTATATAATTATTAAAAATATATAAATAAATATATATATATATATATATATTATATACTATTTGAATAAAAACCTAGAGTTATTAGGCTAAAATGTGTTTGACTAAATGGAGTCTATCTTCATTAGTACTGGTATTTTGCGATGAGTGAGGTTGCGTGTGCTCGAGCGTGTGTCTTTAGAATTTAGTATTATAGATAAGAGTATATTATTTTGTTTTAAAGGGTATATACACTTTAATTAATAAGAGCACATCATTTCGTTTTAAAGGGTGTACAATTTAAATTAATATTTTTTATTTTTCTTCAGAAAATAAAGGGTACACATCTTAATACTAAAAAGTATACAATTTGACACAAAATTCTAAAGGCACACGGAGTGTGCTTCCGTACGCTCATATTTTTCATTAATATTTTTTTTATTTTTCTTCAGAAAATAAAGGGTACATATCTTTATATTAAAGGATATATATTTTAACACAAAATTCTAAAGGCACACAAAAAGTGTTCCGTACGCCCAGGTACACACAAGTTTTTGTCTTGTGATTTGAAATCTCCAATAACTTTTGTCTTTTTAGTATAATAATAATATTTATTTCCTTTAAAGAAAATTATGTATTCTTGGTTAATGATTTATTTTAGGGGGCGTTTGGTTATATTTAGAGTATCATTAGTTACAAGCAATTTAACCTGTGCCCATCTTTCTTCCCAATTTTTTTCTTTTGATTTGGAAGACGGGATGGGGATAGATTTTAAAAAATATAATTATATAAATATAATTTTTTTGTAATAGTAAATATATATATATATATATATATATATATATATATATATATATATATATATATCGTGGACACATAAACATATATAATTATGTATTATGTCCGTCTCATCCTAATAATTAAATATTTTTAAATTGGGTGTTTTATTCTAACGGTTACATTTTTTTCTTTTTTCTGAGATCCACACAATTAAGTAATTAAAATATCTCAAAGGGACTCATCCGTCACATTAATACAATCATCCATTATACATTAAAATATTATTTATCTCACCTCAATACATATTAAAATACTAAATTTCTTAATCTCCGTGCAAAAAATAAATATAACTATTAGAATAGGACGAATTGAATAATTGGGTGTTTTATTCTAACGGTAACATTTTTTTTATGTATGAGACCCACACAATTAAGTAATGAAAATATCTCAATAGGACTCATCCGGCACATTAATACAATCATCCACTATACATTAAAATATTATTTATCTCACCTCAATACACATTAAAATACTAAATTTCTTAATCCCCGTGCAAAAAATAAATATAACTATTAGAATGGGACGAAGAAAATACATATGTCACGCCCCGACCCTAGACAGAACGCGACAACCGCCATGTTAACCATAAATTTCGCAGAATGGGTGCACTCCACTCCACAAAGTTTATAGAAAACGTAAGGCTTGCTATCAAGTACCTGTAGAACTGAACAACTGATAACAACGGTTACAACCCGAGGACATCATCTCATAAAGTTTCAACAAGGATTTACAAAGGTACAAAATACAACGGTGTAACTTAGTTTAAAGAAAATATACATGAACGATATAACATCGCGAAGGTACAAAAAGAACATCAAGGGGGTCACCAAATATAAACTATACAATCTCGCCAATGAATCCGTCAATTTACATAAAAGAGAAAGTACCCAAAACACGGATTGGATGATGAGCAAACGATAGGCAAACCTCCAACCAAAACGATATCAACAGCCTGAAAAGGAAAGAATGATGGGGGGTGAGCAAAACCACTAGCTCAGTGAGGTGATAAGCCGGTCACCCCGACCCTTATACGAAGCATGTACTCCCACTCGCGGTTCATAACATAAAATCCCACAATTCGTCCCACAATAATTATTCTCACTCAGTGTACATATTAATGAAAATAAAAACCTTAGTGCACATTTATGAATAACACAATTAGTTCAAACAACATGTTATCACATAAAAGACGCGTGGGTAGTCAATATCCTCCTCGAACTGAGCTCTCCGTCGAGAGACAGTCCAAGCCCGTCACCGTTACTCTAGATAAAATGCACATTAATATTCTTTCTCAATACGCCAAGTGCTAAAGTTCACAATTCAATATCGACGTGAATACTTGAAATGATCAAACATATAAACATATATGACATGCATGTCCCACACCGGTGACGTTGACTGAGCCTATAATAGATTGATCCATCTAACGATCACCCTCCAGAGTATCAGTATTTGGCAAATGGACAGGTGCCCCGTTAGATCTAACTCACCCAGGTTTGCCAATCACGGGCAACTTGGTTGTCACTCTAACTCACCCGAACCGCGACAATTCGGGCTACTTAATCAATGTCGCTCTAACTCACCCGAACCGTGACCAATTCGGGCTACTTAACCTTGGTACCAGGCATACATATGCATGTGCATCATAAGCTGAATAACGACTCAAGTTAGAGTCTTAATTGGCACACAAGAATAACCAGAAATCAATTCTCAAATAATTCACAATAAATACTATCAGATATCAAGCCGGCAAGGCTCTTCAACATAAGTTAAAATCAATAATACTCATAAAATGGCTAACATGACTCTAACCAGAGCAATCGAGTCAATCAGGCTCTTTACCACATAACATAATACCAAATAATTTTCTTATCAATTAACTAAAACTAAATTAAATGCACATTTATCGAGGGTCCACACTTCCCACAAGAGAAGACGTTCTCGAATTATCAACTCACAAGGAAGTGATTAACTCTCTCCGGAATCTGAAGTCGGCCCCTTGCCCTTCGTCGATGATTCTTTACCTAGAAAGGAGATGAGAAATTAAAGACAAATTAAATATAACTAACTATTAGCGTTAACATCCCTTTCATTGCTAAAAACAAATCCTAATCGAGTTCGAACGAGTCGATAGTAAATAAAAATGGTATGTAACTCCTTAACATCAGTTTCCAATCCCACATAACCCGTTTCAATAGATTAACTAAACGAAACGATAAAAAAATAAGTTTGAATTCGACATAAAAATTCTGAAATTTTCCAGCTAGCGGCAGTTTACGAGAAAAATCATAACTAATTGTAGAATAATCGGATTGAGGCGTTTCAAGTGGCTACGGAAAGCTAACGAGTTCAGCTACGTACAGAAATTAAGTTTGCAAACTTTCGAGGGTAATAGCTATGTCAAAATCAGTTCGAACAGTCTGCAAATTACCCACATACCAAAAAGAAAAACCCCACAAAATTACAAAATCATGGAAGAAGGAAGCTTAATTCACACACCACTTACCTCAAAACAACTTAAAAACCACCTAGGATGAGGGTTGTAAGGGAGAATTTGATCAACAAGGGTTTCTACTCTTCCTCTCTTATTTCCCCTCTTTTGCTTTTCTTCTCCCGTTCTTCTCTCTCTTTTTTTTTTAACTTTAGCCTTAATAATTATATATCAGGCCATTTAAGTGGGCTGAAACTTTGGGCCACAAAATAAATAAATAAATAAATTTGGGCTTTCTAAAAAAAATATAGTTGGGCTTAACTGGGCTGGCCTTTTGGGCCATAAAAATAAATAATTAGGTTTTGGGCTTTCTAACAAAATCTAGTTGGTCTAAGATAGGGCTGGCCTTTTGGGCCATAAAATAAATAAATGGTTTTGGGCTTTCTAAAAAAAAATCTAGTTGAACTAAGATATTATAACATATATATGAGGTTTTATATTGTGATGGTATGTATATTTAGTTTAGTTCTTTATGTGTAATGAATTAAATAGTATTTAGTTGAATCGATGTTATACGACACTTATTCATTTTTCGTGTATAAAAAATTAATGTAGTTATAAAAAATCAACATTTTTAAAAATTTTATTAATATTTATATTTCATTACATAATCATACGTTAACGTATAAACAATTTCAAATAATGGTCTTAATTACTCAATATTATTTTCAAATAATGGTCTTAATTACTCAACATTATTTTCAAATACAACCCAAAATTTTCCAATATTTAATTCAAATTTAAACAAATTTTAATATGTTAATTGATAAAAAAAAAGCATATAAAAAAATATCTTTAATTTAAATTATTTTGTTGGACATAAAATTATTAGAATTAAAAAAATGTGATAGATTTTAAATAAGAGTATTGTTAAATACACACCCCTTTTATTGAATACAACCTTTTATTAAATACACATCCCTTTTAAATTTTTATTTCTTAATTTTATTGAATACACACCCCTCAAAAACTCCAAAATTACCCTTAAGATTATACACACCACATCTAATCAATTTATCCTTCTCTTTTAGAAAGTGTTTTTCTCCATTTCCGTTAAAAACTTTATTAATATCGCCGCATGATACTTCAGCCTACTGTTGCAGCCGGATAATCCACAACATATCTCGAACTCAGTCACTCAATCATTCTTCAATGCATTAATTGTAAAAAAAAAAAAATTGGGGCATCCAATTACAAGATTCTCTCTTATAAACTTATTTCTATTCTTCAATTACTATGGTTAATTAACTTTATCGCGTGAAGGTTTAGGGCAGCAGTAGACAGTCAGCCGGGTTTTCAAGATTCACAAGTATCCTTCTTGTTTTCTTACGAATTAGGAAGAGCGGTGGATTAGGACAAAAGAACAACAACGCTATATACCATATCTTGAATTCAAAGAAGTCCACGCGTCCATCATGATTCATCTCAACTAGTTCCATCTCTTCCCCTTCCTGCAATCTCGTTCCATTTCTTCCCCTTCCTGCAGTCCCAATTTACCTAAAACTTTGTGTAATTCTCTTGCTGATGATGAGTCATTAATTTGTGTGTGTTTGGTCAACTGTTAAAATTTTTGGTGGATCGTAAAATGATGGTGGATTAAATGAATTTTCCTATTGGTTTTACATGATTTAATTCTGAATTTGAAAAATAAAATTTCAACGCATCGATCATTGTGATTTTTCTCATGTAGAAGATGATCAATCTCAACAATAAATTTGAAAACCCTATTTAATCATAAATTCATAATATTCATAATTTACGAAGCAATTTTTGCTTATTGAAATACAGATCATGAAATCTGGAATTATCATCTTCATTAATTACTTGTTTGTAATTTATTATTTATACATTAATGAGTATAAAATTAAAAAAATTAAATAAAAATATGTAGGGTGTGTATTCAATAAGTTAAGGATAATATAGACATTTACAAAATATATATTTAAATTATATTATGATAGGGTGTGTATTCAATAATAAGGGGTGTGTATTTAGTGGAACCCTTTAAATAATTAAATAATTGATGGTTGAAATAAATTGTCCTAAAATTAATACTATATTTAATTATTATATATTAAAAAGAAAAATCAGTATAATTGGGATGAGAGAAATTGAGGAGAAATTGAAGAGAATCGAGAAATTGAAAAGATATTATGGAGAGATTTTGATCAAAATTTGAGCAGAAAAACTTTAGTTGACGTGCTTTTATATATATATATATATATATATATATATATATATATATAGATATAGATTACGCTAAAATGGTCTTTTCATTCAATATTAAATATCAAGATTGCTCCATTCATAGGAGTATATATATATATACTCTTTGTGAAACCATCTGAATCTGAACTGGGTCTGGATGCAGTAGCTACGCTAGTAAGATAATTTAGATGAGATTGAAATTAATTTTTTAACTTACAATACTTAAATCGATTGGATAGCATTTAACAAAGTTACAAAAGTACTCTTTCAAACAAAAAAAAAAATCTTCACTTGCAATTATAAACTTGCATGTGAGAACGCCTATAAAATCTAAGAATCAACTATTCACAAATTTAAATAAAAGAAATAAAAAATTAAAATTAAAAATCACCCCATTCAAAAAATAGGGAAGCACCGTTGGCTTGAAGTTTGAACTTCAACTCGAGAGAAAATATATATAGATATAGATATATGCATGTATATATATATACTCTATATGGAAAGCGACTCATAATTCCTCATGAATACTGTCAAGGTGCGGCCGCCACTCTCCCGCCGCCACTTTTCGGCGGCGCGACGGCGACGAACGTTTCTCCTTTGCCGCCGTCTGCTTTGCCGACGTGTACTTCTTCGTCGGCTTCTTAGTACTTTTCTCATTACCCGAAGCGGGTACCAAGAAGTAAATGGAGCCCCGTTTGAGATCCGATTCGGGCGAGAGAATCAGGATCCGCCGGGTCACGCCGTGCGAGCAGGGTTCCGTGAGGACGTGATTCGGGTAGTTCCTGAGGAACTCGCCAGCTGTTACCCGACCCGTTAACTCGTCGACGTACCCGTTTAAATGTACTATTCGGATCAAATCTAGAGCTCCACATGGAAGAACGCAAGCCAAACAACACCTTAAGCTGTTTCCCATGGATTGAAATGGATCAATAGCTCTTGTAATTAGGGTTTGATTAATTATTGTATGTATCTAAGAGTTTTTAGTACGTGTAGATAAATGGGGTTTATATAGAAATGAGAAACCGCACAAAACATTAATAATTTGAGCAATTAATTAAATAATTGATTATGTATACATGATGATTCGTTGTTATGAGTAAATGTAATTAATTAACCGACTCGATATACTTTAATTCAACAATGTATATGCTTCCAAAATTTCATGTACATCATACACGCTTCCAGTGATTTCAAATGGATACTCACTCAATTAATATTTCAAATAACTTGTTTTTATATATATTATATTAGGTTCTCATCGTGCTTAATTGTAAGTACGCAGTTGATATCATGAATATTAAAATTAGTTATTTGAGCTAGGTTGTATGAGGCTATTACTGATATCCTTTCACAATTTTTTTTATTTTTTAGAGTTGTTTTTACTTTTCATCTATTTTGAAATAGTTTTTTGGAACGGTTATTATTTTAGTAACTCAAGTATCATTTTAATTAAGAAATAATATTATTACTTCTTATCTGTTTCAAGTAAATTTTTGCCTAATTATTTAGGTATATAAGAGTATGTATTGCGTGCAATTAATTTTATAAACATACAACCTTTTAAATTATGAATGGAAAATATAATTGTTTCTTAAAAATATTGTACGTTTATTATAAGTTGAGGATAAAGCTAATTATATAAATAAAGGGAAAATTTCACATTTGGTCCCATAAGAATTCCTTCAATTCAATTATAGTCTCGTAGGAATATACTAGTCTCATAGCTAGCGGTTTTGGTCCCATAAGAATATTATAATCGAAAATTTTCATTCCAAATTAACTTATGTTATTATAAACTACCAAATTTATATTATTTTCTGTGTTTCAAAATAGACATAGTCCGTTTTGATCTTGTTAATGGTTCAGAATATTTCGTCAACTATTAACAATTTAGATGAAAATTTCCTATGGGATTAAATCTGTCAGTTTTGGGACCTTTTTGACTTTGAGCAATTCTTATGAAACTAAATATGAAATTATCCCTATAAATAAATATAACATAAACCATGATGTTACATAAACTATAATGATGAAATTAAAATACTTAAAAATAAGTGAATTCAACTTAATTTACCCATGCATAACATGATATAAGAAGTCTTGAAATTTTAGGTAGAATATATAAATCCATGGAGTTTAAGACCAGAATTTAATTGGATTCTGAAATTTTTAATAAAAATATATACTAGTCCATATACTTCCAAATTAGCCAGCTGTGTTTGATCTCAATATCTTAAAATTCTTGTTCTCGTCTACCAATAAACTCAAACCCATCTCTAGTTGAAGGTTGAGTTGATTAAAAATATTATAAAAGTAATTGTTTTTTACATCTGGAATCGTACAGAATCTTACAGATTGTAGCTTCGTTATTATTATTTTCATTTTTAATCCAATTAAATCTTGTGAACGGCGGATCTGATTCGGATTAATCAACACTAAATTATTTAATTTGTCGTCTTAATACATATAAATACACGATATATAATTGGATGAAAAAGTGAAAATTTATTATGTGTACCTTTTAGTACTTTTATCGAGTTTAAGAATCTCAAGTACATGAAAATTTAAAAGAATGGAGATGAAGCATGCATCAATCAAGATTCAAGCTCCCAAATATTTAGGAACATAAATGTGTTAGCTTGTAATTTAGTAATAATTTATTATTAATTATGTATATTAAATTATACTCCGATAAACTCTTTTTTACTTTGCGCAATATTTATTTCTAAAAAAATAATGAAATGAAAGAATTTACAAATATAATAAAAAATAACAATATTATATATATATATAAAGTTATTATTAGATTTAACTAATAAAAGAGGTATTTTTTATATACTAAATTTATAAACATTTGATTTAACTAATTAAAATACTTTCCATCTTTTAAATTTGAGTGTACAGAGAGATTTTGTCTTATAAAGTACACTTCTTTTTAGATTTTAAAATGACGTTAGTATCCCTCATTTCAAGTTTTTATCTTATTCCTTTTCTCTTTATATATATATATATATATATATATATATATATATATATATATATATATATAAATGTTATCATGCATGGGGAAGCTTCGTGACGCTTGTACACCGATCGACTGGGAAATAAATCATTTATTATTATTAATTAAATAGTAAAATAAAAACTTTCGTGTCTCCCAAAATTCATTCATTGAGAAAAATAAAAATATTAATAACACTTTATAAAAAAAATATATTACTGTTTAGGTGCCCCTATTTCATAAACATATATTGTAAATAAATGTGATAATAATTTCAATGAAATGCTATCATTGAAAAATAACTCATTTAACAAAAAAAATGTAAAAAGGTAAATAATTGTATGAATTGGGTTCACACATGCATATTGATACCGATTATTCTTTCTTACATGAAAATTTACTTTTTAAAAAGATAAATTGTTACTTTTATTAATGAAAAATGTTACTCCTCAAATTGTTGCACTCTAATTTACCAATTTCTTTTTAATATATGAAAAAATTTTAATCTTTAAAAAAAAGAACTATTACTGATCTTTTGAAAAAAAAAATATTTGAAAAGTTCATGGTTTTTATATTTTTATTCATGATAATTTTTTTTTAAGAACAATAAAAATTTATCTAAGTCATTTTCACATATTAAAAGGCAATTTTCTAAAAATAAAGTGCTTATGTGTGAATCAAATTCACATGAGATTCCCTCAAGGTAATAATAGTTAAAAATAAAAATAAAAATAATAGTTAAATTAATCATGACATTAATTTTCTAGGGATTTGCACGGGTTATTAATAGTTATTTTAAGAGAGATTGTCCAAATTAATCTTATTAACTTTATTAATTATTAATTAATTATTTAACGTTGGGACTTGGGAAGCCCTTTGTTAGCTCCAATTAATAATCGTTTGTTCCAAATTGCACGACTCACCTTCACTTTTTTCATTAATATATAACGATCCTTTCAATATTTTTAGCTTTTAACACAAATTCATTTAACTTTTCATTATAAAAAGTGAAATATAAAAATCTAGAATAAACTAACAATGCTTATAATATTAAATATGGATTCTAATTTGTGAGAAATAGTTAACTTATTATTTTGGAACTAAAAAGTATCATATCTCAAACTTGAACGTAGTTTGATTGATTAACAATAGTCAATATTTACTTTCCACGGTACGTGTGTATACTTACGTGGAAGTAAATAATTTAATTAATCGTGGGTTAAAAATTTGGTACGGTACATGAATTAGTACATAAGGAATATTATCATGTGAAAAGTATATAAATATGAATTAGATTCTTGAATTTATATTATGTATTAATATTAATGCATGGTAAAATGTACGGATTAACTAAATATATGTGCAACGTAAGGCCGCGTCTCACACTTTATTGATGCTAAAACTTTACCCAATTATTAATTCAATAACTCTAGAAATTTTTTATACCTTTTGAAAATATCATTTTATATTATATATTGTGTAGATTGGTTGCTGAATAATCTTGATCCAAATTATGCTTTCTATGGTTTGGAAAATTCTCGTTCCAAGCTACAAGATAAGATTTGAGCGCATAAATTTCAAAATCGTTTAATTAAGCACTATAAATAGCTTAGAAGATAATTAGTTAATTAAATTTTTCATTCATTCTGTTTAATAAAGCTATAATCATTCAACGTTGTAGGAATATACGTTTCATGTATAGAAATAGAAATAGCGTATCATCATCAAGGAACATTCAATATTTGCTGATTACTGGGTAATCATATTTATTAGATTATTAAATTGTTTTAGGATATATATATATATATATATATATATATATATATATATATATATATATATATATATATATATATATATATGTATATATATATATATGTATGTATGCAGATGTAATAAGCATATTTTTGAGTATCCACAAATAATATATTCTTTACCCCAAAGATGGGAGTTTTCTATACTTGACAACATGGTATCTAGATCCATTTAAAAAAAATAGAAATGCTGGCAGTTCTACAAATCTGTGGCCATTGTTGAACACTACTACTAGATCAAAGAATGCTGGATCTGATGATGATGGATCGAAGAGTGCTGGATCTGGTGATGATGATTCCTACTTTCTACACGGTGCTGATCATCCGGGGATGACTCTCATTCCTTATCAACTTTCAGGAGGTAATTATTTACCTTGGAAACATTCTATGTCCATAGCCTTAGGTGCTAAGTGTAAATTGGGATTTATCAATGGCACTCTTCCTAAACCTGAAAAAACTGATGAAACGTATATTCCTATATATATTCTGAATAAGGAAGAGAGAGCTAATGTTGCTGCTTTGGATACTTGGCATAAATGGTTGGGCTATGCCTCCGTTAATACTTTGAGACATTTATATTTCTTGCAAAGTGATTGTAATAAGGAAGCAGTTGAGTCAATAAAGAGTTGTGATGTTTGTTTTAAGGCTAAACAACACAGATTACCATTTCTATCTAGCTCAATACAAACAAGTGCCAATTTTGAATTGATCCATGTGGATGTATGGGGTCCATGCAAAGATGATTGTCTTACAGGCTCCTTATATTTTTTAACAATTGTTGATGACTTTAGTAGAAGCACATGGGTTTATTTGATGAAGCATAAATCAGAGGTGTTTTCATTATTAAAACATTTTCTACTCATGATTGAGAGACAATTTTCACGGATGGTTAAAAGGATTAGAACAGACAATGGTTCAGAATTTTTGAGTATTAATATCCAGCAATTTTTTAAGGCACAAGGGATTGTTCATGAGAAGACTTGTGTCTACACACCACAACAAAATGGTATTGTGGAGAGAAAGCATAAACATTTGTTGGAAGTGGCTAGAGCATTACTTTTTCAAGCAAGTTTACCTAATACTTTCTGGTCTTATGAAGTGTTGATGGCAGCATATGTGATAAATAGGCAGCCTACCAGGATATTGAATTGGGGTACACCTTTTGAAAAGTTACATGGAAAGCAACCAAACTACACCAAGGTGAGGCCTTTTAGTTGTTTAACTTTTGCTGCTACTACTTCACCTCACAAGAGTAAGTTTTGTCCTAGATTTGTCAAAAGTATTTTTTTGGGATATGTCCAGGGACAAAAGGGCTATAAATTATTGAATTTGGAAACTTCTCAAGTTTTTATTAGCAGAGATGTAACATTTTTTTATCATATTTTTCCTTACACAAGTCAAAATAAAAAATCAGTCTTGGGCCACTTGTAAAGACACAAGGCGATCGGTTACAGGGTACTCTATTTTTCTTGGGGATTCTCTTATTTCATACAAAAGCAAGAAGCAAGCAATTGTATCCCGTTCTTCGGCAGAGGCCGAATATAGATCATTTGGTTCCACTGTGTGCGAGTTGAAGTGGATTCAATACATTCTACAGGATTTCAACATTTCTCCTACTCTTCCTACACCTTTACATTATGATAACAAGATTGCTCTACACATCATTGTCAATCCCGTGTTTCATGAGCGTACTAAGTATTTGGATATAGATTGTCATTTGACAAGGGATCACTATAAAGCTGGATTCATTTTTCCTACATATATTTCTTCAAAGTTCCCGGTTGCTGATGGGTTTACTAAGGTTCTTGGTGGAGATTCTTTTAGCAAATTTGTCTCCAAGTTGGGCATGCGTATTGCTCCACATGCTCCAACTTGAGGGGGACTGTAGGAATATACGTTTCATGTATAGAAATGGAAATAGAGTATCATCCTCAAGGAACGTTCAATACTTGCTAATTACTGGGTAATCATATTTATTAGGCTATTAAATTATTTTAGGATATATATATGCAGATGTAATAAGCATATTGTTGATTATGCACAAATAATATATTATTTACCCCAAAGATGGGAGTTTTTTATACTTTACCATAGACGAAGATAAATTATGCTATAAACCTTATTTTTATTTTTTTAGTTTTAGAAACACACTAGCTAGCTAGTACGTAGTTTCAATTATGTAAGACAAAGTATATATATATATATATATATATATATATATATATATATATATATATATATATATATATATATATATATATATATATATATATTACCGTGTATAAATAACTAGTATATATATATATATATATATGTATGTTTGGATTGATTGATATGCATTTATTTTGATCACAAACGAGTTATTTATACACGGTAATATTCAATGTTGTAGTTCCAATAACTTTTTTTTTGTCGTTTAGTGTTTGGATATAATAGAAAGAAAAAATTAAAAGTGCATGTATATAGTACATTTAGTACGTAGTTAATATATTTTCTTAATTCATTATGTGTAAGATTAATAGTACTATTGTAAGATTAATAGCACTATTGTATTTTTTAAGTAAAATGGAGACGTGGGATTCACCTAGTTTGGCTCTAAATAATTAAGCATAATTTAATTCTAATTTATTGTTGACATCAATTCATAATTATATATCTTCTTTCTTGAGAATGATGTACCCCACCATTAGGGACCCCACCTTCGCCACTGCCCTGGAGATTGGTGGAGGAGGTAAATCGCAGGATGTGCCTCAAGTGGCTTATAGAGAAGACTCATTGTTAAACTTGTGCTTGTAAGAGATCAAATTCATGTCAAAGACAGAATTCAAACCCTCACCCTGCAGCAACCAAGCTCAGTTGGAAAGTCTTTCCACCCTCCCCTCTACCACTATGCCCTGGGGCTATATATCTTCTTTCTTACAAAGACTCGTGATGGGTTGTTCACGTATATTTTGTGAGAAAATCTTAATCTAATTTAATCATATTAATTTTTATTGATCATATTATAAGGAAATCAATTGTGGAACCGCACGCGTGAACTAATTAAGGAAATTACATTTTTATCGTGGAATCATATTAAGGAAATCATTTTTTTTTAAGGAAAACGTGTATAATTAAGAGTAACAATTATGTGAAGTTATTTTATTTTTTCTTAATTAATTTTTTTTTCAAGATGTCAACATTTCACACTTATAATGTAAATTATTCTTTAAATAATTTATTTGTAGAATCACTTGTGTTCAATCATATATCATAGTATCATTTTGGATAAAACTTGCGTGCTATTCAAGCGCAATCTCAGATTTCACGATCTTAGAAAGTTATACACTTTAGTATTAAATGTCGGATCTTACAATATAAAAATTATACGCTTTATTTTCTTTTAAAAAAATACTATTTTTCTTACTCAAATATTAATATCATTCATGTTTCATTGATTTTTTATCGAAAAAATAACACTCTAATGAAAGTGTATATCCTTCACCAAAGAATATGATTTAATGTTTTGTACTTTTAAATGCATAATAGATTACCAACTCCATTATTTATTAAAATTTTTTTTTTTTGTGATATAACTCAATCAATGAAATGGTTTCATATAAATAAATTGTTATGGTTAGAAGTATATAGCAAATTGAAAAGGAAGAAAAATAATTTAAAAAATTAAAAATTTAAAAAAATCATGAATAAGAAGATGCGGTTGATTATTCGTGATCGTGAAGATATGGTGTCTATAGTTTGACCACATATTTTGTCGTTATTAGTTACAATGTGGGATCATAATTAATGAATTCATCATTTGCACGTAACGACAAATTTTATGATACTACATGCAAACGAGTACTTAATAATTATCTCACTTAATTAACCTTATACGCCTTATAGTTCCATTGGTCATATGATCTAATAATTGGCCCAGCAATACCATTGAAGGGCTGTCCAAGTGTTAACTGAACAAGAGAGTATGAATGTTTATAATTTTGCGAAAAATAAAAGATGAGATATCTAGATATTAATTCATGGAACAAATGTTTATAATTTTGCGAAAAATAAAAGATGAGATATCTAGATATTAATTCATGCTTGGAACAAGAGGGCATGAATGTTTATAATTTGAGTGTATATTGGGTGCACCCGGGTGCAAGGTGCACCCATATGTATGATTTTTTATTTTATTTTGTATACATATTATTCTATTTTATATACGTGTTTTGTAATAGTAGTATCTTTTTTTAACACTAAGTTTTTTATTAAAAAACTAACATCCATATGTGTATAACTTTTTATTCAATAATGTATGAGTACATGTTTTTTTAATAATTGTATATTTTTTACACTCAATTTTTTATTAAAAAAACTAACAATTAATTTGTATACATTATTGCTCATAATTGTATATGTTTTTTGTTATATTTGTATATGGGTGCACACTATTTTAGGGTGCACCCGGGTGCACACTATCATTAGCCTTTAAAAGTTTTGCGAAAAATAAAAGGTGAGATATCTAGATATTAATTCATGCTTATTCAAATCATTTTTTAGTTATATAGTTGTATTTTATATCTACATCAATACTTTCAATTTAAATAAATTATGAAACAAAAATATAAATGTTGATAATTTGCGAAAGAAAAAATGTGATAAAACATATAATTCATAAATATTTAAATCATGCTTTCGTTATGAGCATTAATAGACGTTGCAAAGAGATTCAATACGTTGATTTCAAACGAATAGTGAAATTCAATTCAAAAACTTTTGAATGATTTAAATGCAAAGCATCAATTGGACGGCGTTAGCTCTTTAGTCCATTCAGCTGGATGGCGTCAGCTTTTTAGTCCATATAAAAGAGAGCCTAGCTACAAGATAAACAAACAGGGTCAAATTATTATTATTAATGAATGAGCACATGGAATCAGATATGGCAATTCGAATGATGTATACGATCTAGTGTTTAATTTCATCCGTAGGTGTATTTTGTTTTGGATATATTGGTCTTTAAATGGATATAAATGTTGATAATTTTGCGAAAGAAAAGTGATATAAACATATAATTCATAAATATATAAATCATCCTTTCGTTATGAGCATTAATAAACATTGATTTCAAGCAAAGAGATTCAATACAACTTTTGAATGATTTGTTGTTTGCTTCTGTGATGGGCATGGTGAATTGTAAAATCAATAGATTTATATATAGTAATGTTTTTGAATGAATGGATTTTGTCTCTTTGCACGAAAATTAATTAAAGTAATGGTATTAAGCACCGAAATTAATTAAAGTAGTTGTATTAATATAGTGTTGTAGGTATAAGATATTTTAACGTGTTTTGATTAATTCTTAAATTCAACTTAAATGACTCTATAAAATATTAAGAAACTCAATATAGTTTTTATTTTGTCAAAAAATATCAATGGAGGCGGCTATTTGCACCCCGAAATTGTTATTTGAATCTCAATTATTTATAAATTAAAATATGATAATATAAGAAGACATAAATACCCTTTTATAAATAATAAACTAAGATTAAATATAATTAAATTTCTATATGCACCCCACTAAGATTTCTAAATGCACCCCAAAGTTATAAATATAGATTTATAAGGAGGCCTTAGAGAAATGGATTGTAAGGGTGCTTGGTGTAACTACTAACTATACTAACAACTAACATTTACCTATAAAAAAAACCCTAAACTCTTCTGTATCATAGTAGTATCATGGAAGAAGCAAAAACTGAGAATTATGATCATTCGGAACAAGCAATAAAAGTAGATTGTATCGTGATGTGTTCAATCAAAATCTAACCCACAAAATGAGGGTCAACCCGACTCAACAATTCATAATTCATAAAACCAAAATGGAGAGATTACCTGGGCAGAAGCGAAATTAATAGCGGCTTAGGAGGAGGAGTGCGTTTTCATGCGGTTCAGTTGGTACGGATCCACAGATACGTACAGATTCTTCACAACCACGCTGCCCTCTGTTTTTGCAATTGCCAAATTGATTGTTTCACTTTTGGTTTCGAAATCCGACACACTTTATTCTGTTCGACTACTTTGATCGAACAGTTGGGTCACTGTTGTAATCTGTTCGGTTCCTATAACAGAATAGATTTAAGTGTGTTCGGTTGTGCTTATCGAACACCTTTTTTTCTTTTTCTTAAAAGGGTAAGTCTAATCTGTTCGGTTACTATAACCGAACAGTGTGTTCGGTTGTACTTACCGAACACATTTTTTTCTTTTTCTTAAAAGGGTAAGATTGTCCTTGCATGGGGTGCATTTAGTAACTTAAATATGTATTTTTTAATTTAAGTGGGATATATATAGTAATTGGGGTTCAAATAATAATTTTGGGGCGCAAATAATCGCCCCCAATATCAATTTTTATCTGAGTGCTCACGTTGGTCCAACGAATTGGAGATTAACTACATTCAAAATTACAATTTTCCATGAAGTATAATAATCTGGGTACTCAATGGAATCATTTAATTATTATTTTATATAATCCAGGTACTCAGAGGAATCAATAATTATATTCATTTATACTTCATGAAATATTATTTTCACTTTTTATTAATTTAATATTATTTTTCATTACAAAAGTTTGTGACATGATCTCACACAAATCTTTGTCTATCTTTATAGCATTACAAATTTATAACGTATTATAATTTTTTACTTTTAAGAATATATACTACTCTCTCCGTTAACATTTTTTTTGCACAAAGATTAAGGAGTATAATAATTTAATAAATATTGGTTGAGAATATAATATTTTAATGTGTAATGGACAAATGTATTAGTAGTGTGTGTGGACCCCATATGAATACCCCCTCCGTTCCGTCCTTATGGTTACGTTTGCTTTTTGCTAATATAGTATTTTAATGTGTATTGAGGTGAGAGAAATAATATTTTAATGTAAAATGGGTAGGTGTATTAGTGTGATGTGTGGGTCCATAGAGAGAGAAATAATTAATTTGTGTGGGTCTCATATGCTAAAAAGGGAAAGTAACCATTAGGATGGGACGCCCAAAAAGGAAATATGTACCTATTAGGATGGGACGAAAAGAGTATATTAATTATTTGTGTGTGTCATATACTTTAAAAGGAAATGTGATAACTTTGTAGGACAACCAAGAAAGGAAAATATCATAACTTCTGCGAAATGGAGGAAATAGTTTTTTTACTTTCTCAGCCACATATAATTTTTTTATTTTTTATACTATATAATCTCAGCCATTTATACTATACTAAATTTTTTATTTTTTACTTTTGAGAATATATACTAGTTTATAATTTTTTTACAACCTTAGCGTGACATGTGTGTAGTTCCGATGAAAATTGATTTTTTTTTTTTTTGACAAAATTCAAACTATATTGAGTTTCTTAATATTTTATAGACATTTAAAAAAAATAGTGGATGGTTTTATTTTGAAATCATTTAAGTTGGAATTTAAGAATTACTTACCTAGCCACACATTCATAATATATAAAGGCAAAAGCTCCTACGCCCCCGGAATACGAAGGGATACTCCGTGTCCCATGTGAACACAATCCTCCCCCTTCAATCTTATTTAAACTTATTTAAACTGGGTTTAAATTGTAAAGGGGCATAGAAATTGCAAAGGCGCACGGAATATGATCCGTGCTCCTGAGCAGGAGCCTCACTCATATATAAATCTACTCATTTTATGTTACACCCTCTAAGTTCATCCATGAAGTACTAAAATTTATTCGTTAATTTTTAGTGTTATAAACAAATCTAATTCAAGTTTTATACTCCTCCGTTCAAAAACAGTGTTAACTCCTCGTCCGGGAGGAGGGAATATTTAAATTAAGCACAAACCATCTAACAATTTTAATTGCAAGATAACAATTGTTTTCCAAATTAAATACACAAAACCCTCTTCTTTTCAGCATATATTGAAATAAATAACTCCCTCCCCCAAAAAAAATGTGTTAACTCCTCCTCTGGAAGGGAGTATTTTTAAATTAAGCACAAACCATCTATCTAACAATTGTTTTCCAAATTAATTACACAAAACCCTCTTCTTTTCAAGATATATTGAAATAAAAACATCAGATCATACAAAACCCTCTTTTCAAGATATATTGAAATAAAAACATCAGATCATGTGGATAGGAAAGGAAGCATGAAAAAGTTGCTACTGAGATTACTTTCTTACTAAACTTTGCTTACTTGCGTTGGTGGTCTGTCTCTCACCATCCTCACCGTCTTCCGCTGCTCGTCCCTTGAAACAGCTCCCCTACCCTACCCTCAACGTCCTCGACACTATACCTGATATACCTATCCACATTCTTCCCAACATCCGAAGCATTCTGCAATCTTCCAATGAAACTTCGATATGCAGGGATCAGAGTCCCTGAAATCGCAGCTCTTACCTCATCTCTCAACTGATCATCAAATATAACCCACGAAGACTGTATCTTGCATATATCCTCAAAATATGAATTGAATAACCTCAGCTTTTCTTTCATAATCTTCGGTGTTCTATTAGGAGACGTTGAAGTATTATCAACCTTCAGGACACCCAAAACCTTGCTCCACGAACTTCTTTGATAATTCACATGATACTGCCTCACTTTTGCAGAGTGTTTCCTAATCCAATCCTCACCTAAGAGCGTCCCCAGCTCGTTGTCCCTCACTTTCTGCACTATATACCTCCCATTATTCATCATAAATACAGAGCACAATGCAGAATCCTTATAAATCTTTGATTTAGCCTCCAAATTACTCTCCAACAACTCCATTATCCAGGCCATTTGGACAGCTAAAGATGATGATGAGGACAAGCCCTGATCATCCCCTTTTCTGTAATCCATATTACTCCCTGATGGCCCTACACCATCTTCGAAAACCTGTTCTAAGGATTGTCTTGCCCTACACGCAGCTCGAAGATAATTCATCACATATCGAGTTATTGGATGCATTCTACCCCCTGGAACAGTTTCCTTGGCGGGATCTCTGCGGATCAAATTCTCTAACTCCATAAAAATACCCCTAATTGCTTCCCCTAATCTCTTCCAAATAGTTATGGCCTCAGTTCTCAATGACACACAGTACTGATCGGAAAAGACTAATTCAAATTCAGGCATCAAGTCTCTTACCGTTTCGTAGACGTCCAACACCTTGAACAATCGCTCGGGAGCTCGGCTACCTATGGCAACAGCATCTGCAAAGTTCAAGAGCTGAATTGTTGAACCCCTGCAGACCTCCATGAAAGAGAGGTCAGCTGCGGAAGAGAGCCCAAGGAATACGCGATCGCATAAACGTCGTTCACTCGGGAAAAGAATTCGGAGTGCTACATTAATGGCCTTCATCCATTTCTCAATTTCGTCCTCCAGCTGTGTCCACTGCATTCTGTGTACATCATCGATACTGAGCTTCTGCAATCCCAATCTGGAGAAGCTCTCCTCCAAGAACTCCCTCCGGCACGTGCTGTACGCGTGAGAGCACTCTTTCTGATACCCTGCCGCGACCATTCGCTTCGCGATGTCGTGCAGGTCGGCGATGGTTCCCGACGGGAGAGCGTCGATTACGATGTCGTAATCCGTTATCGGGTGCGCCACCGGGATGAAATTCTCGTCCTCGTCGGCGAAGTCGTTGTCGTCGTCGTCGTCGGAGAAATCGGGATGTGGGTGGGTTGACTCGGACCGAGTCAAATCGAATGATTCGGCGGCGCGTTCGACGAGGGTTCGGAACTCGTCCTCCAATCGGAACATGGACTGCTGAAGCAAATCCTCGGCCCGGTCGAGACAAGCGGAGATTTTCTTGTCGTCGGCTAACGGCGTCCAATCACGGACAGAGGCGATTAATTGATCGACGGAGTCGACAAAGGAAGCGGAATCGGCGGTGTTGGACCAAATAGGGTGGTCGGCGTTGATGAAACGGGAGATCTGACGATCGAGAGAGTTTAGGGTTTGTTCGACGCCGTCGTCGGAGAGTTTCTCCCGTAGTCGGCCATCGAAGTTTGAAAAGATCTTGAGAATATCGTCGGTCATGGTGTCGGTGTGTCCGAGAGTCTTGGCTATGTGGCGGGCGACGGCTATGAGTTTCTCCTCGCCGTTTTCCGCCATAATTGCAGTGGAACGAGCTTCCTTTTTGACAAATTATTGAGTACCCAAAGCCCCAATCTCAGCTGGAAAATCGAAAATGAGAAGAAATGGGCATGAAACTTATCGGGGGGAAGCGCAGAAATTGAGAGAGAGGAGAGAGAGGGGGTCAGACGGAAAGTGTCGGAGAAACGCGGTTTCCATGACTATACTGAATTCCTCGACAGAAAGGTAAATTACATTTTGACCCCAGTTTTATTTATTTTGCTCATTTTCATACCATAAAGATAAAGTGGATAGTTGTTAAAATAAAGTAATAAACGAGTTACTCAAGAGCTCGACTTGGTTAGTGATTATTCAAGCTCGAGTTAGAGCTCACCTTATGCTTGATTCATTGACGAGCTGAGTCAAGCTCGATTCGATAAGGTTCAATAATAATCATTTTTATTAAAATTATTATTATTAATAATAATAAATATTATTACATTAATTAATTAATTAAATAAGAGTTTGAGAAGGTTTGATAAGCTCGAAAAACTCCAATTCATTTTATTTAACTAGCCAAACCGAGCTCAAACGAGTTATTTTAGAGCCAAGTCGAGCTCGTATATAGACTCGTTTCCTAATCTCGCTGAGTATGTGATAATTGAACTCACCTGATTCGTTAAACTGGCATAAACCTACATCATATTTTAATGGTATAATTTTTTTTTATATTTAGTTACTTTTTTTTTAATTTTAAAGTTTATTTTATATTTTTATCATCAGTTAATTTAAAATTAAATGATTTTATTCGTACATATATATAAATTCAGTATTATATTTTACCCATTGTTTTCTATTTTAAAATTATTATTATATTTTCTTTATAAAAAAGGTTATTATTGATATATTTAAAATTAAAATAAGTCAAGTGCAACGCCATGATTTGTGCACCAACTTAATATCAAATTAATTTTATTTTTGTTTAGATTTAATTTCTTCCCTTGCTAATAAACATTTGGTTTGATATTAAGTCTTCTTTTAAAAGATAAATAAATAAATAAATAATAATAATAGACCGTACTATTATAATTATTTAGACTAATTCAGAACATTCTCATTCCAAATTAAAACATATACAACTATCACTAATTTCAAAATGGATGGATCAAATAATGAATCATTATGAATGTTGGAGCAAAAGAAGCTATATTCACATCATTTTAAATCATACAATCATTTAATATACTTTTTTAATTAGATAATACGAATATAATTAGAGCTGAGATTGAGAATATATTCATAGTCAAATTTTAGGGCAAAAATGGTTCAGAATTTAATTTTCGAAGTGTAATGACGATTACATAAGTTTATGGGGACTGAAATGTATTTTAACAGAAAATAAAGAGAAAAGTGAAAGTTGATGGGGAAAGTAAAAGTAGCTAAAGAAACACTGATTGAGGCAAAGCAGAAACCGTGGTAAATGGTATTGTGTGGCATTTCTTTTTTCTTTGTTATTATTTTACTAATTAATATTTATAATAATAATGGAGTAATAATAATAATTATTATTATTTATTTAGTACTCTATTTGCTAAGAATTATAGTAATTAATAAAATGAACATGAATATGTTCTTACATGATTTCTATAAGTCAAAAACTAATCAAATTAAATTATAAGTAAGCGTAGAAAGATTTTAAAAAAAAAAAAGAAAAGAAAACTTGAGTTAAAATTATAATTACAATAACCAAATATCAGAATTCATGTTTTGTCACTTTTCCTAGTCAAGTAATGCAGCTTATCTTTACACATAATATAAAAGAAAGTATATAAACATAATCATTGCCAAAATATAAATCTTGATTATATGAAATTCAAACTCAATACCTACCCTATTTGATCAACATGCTTTATTTCACACTCCATTATTCTTAAAAAAATACTATCAATCTTATCCAATACACATAATTTAATTTGTGGCTTCTTATTATTCAAAAGTAGTAATTTGTAATAAAACACTTGTTCTTAATACTCTTATAACAGAAGATTGTAGTATTTGGGGAGATGATGTAAAAAATATATATAAAATATTAATTTAATTTTTAATGACAAAGTCATCACCTAGAAGTGTAGAGCTCGTGATTACGATGCCACAGGTTGCACTTTTTGTCCCCTTGTAGCGCAAAAAAAAAAGGGGCATTTTGGGATGCATCACAAATGAGAAAACAGAAAAGATAAAAAAAGAAAAAGAAAAGGGTTTCTCATTTAAATTAAGTTTAGATTAATTAGAGTACAAGTAAATATCAAATGTTAGAAATAAAAGTGGCCCACCAAATATATTGTAATGAATGGTTGACCCACCAAACATCAATGATCATACAATAGTTTAGGTTGTGATTAAAATCAAGATCGAAACTGCTGCCTAAATGACAAGCTATGAACCCCAAAAGTCAATTGTTATCACATCATTAGAATTAACCAAATTTTTCCGCGCGCGCGCACACACACACTCACCCCCCCCCCCACCCACCCCCCACCCCACCACAAACCCAAAATGCATAAATAAGTTGGTTGAACATTCAAGCAAGAGAAATGATATGATTATTGGTTGAAATATTAAATAAGCTGTGGTCAATGGGTTATCTGGTTTAAGGTGTAGATAGATTTGGTCATATTAGCTTGAACTTAATTTAAAGCAATATTTAATATCCAATAAATGAAAGAGGGTTAAATTTCGTACTATATATACCTACTATTTGACATCCACACAAGCTGATTAATTTAAAAAGAGATTTTTAGGATATCTTTACCAAGTTGATTTAATTCAAGCACACGATTTGCATGAAAATTTCCAAATGGATTGGATTTCCATGAAAACAATTCAAAAACATCGGAGCTATAAAGTTCAGAATGAACCTATCCAAACTTCATCCATGAATGTGAAATCCATGGCTCTAATCGATCAATCAAAAGACAACACAATAAAATTAAAGGAAAAGACGTATGTCATTCTGTATAAAAGGAGCAAGTGGTTCCAGCATAACGATACAATCAAAGAGGGGATGCTGTACAAACAACCGATAATAAGACCTTACTACGAGCACAAAAAAACTCTCTCAGTGATGTTTTATTACGAACCATTACTCCTTTTGCTAGTTCAGAGTCGAAGCATGATAGAACAGAAGAAAAAGTTCAAGAATCAATAAATTTACATGTGTCCTCTATGATCTCTCTTTCGCGTATTTGTTTGTCTCCTCTGCCACTTTAGCCCATTCGTTTCCAATTTTTTCACTATATGCAACCTGTAATATCGGTGACAAAAAGAAAAGCCAATGTCCCCGTGTTGAGGGTATCATCATCAAATTTGCAGAACTTATGCATAATAATTTCGTGGGTGTTTATATTACTTGAATTTTTGCAATATTACTGACTTCCAGAAAAGAAAATAAACTGCATAAACGAAATTGGTGTTGATCTCATAAATTGTTGGAATGAAGGTGAGGTAGTTATTTAGAAATCAGAAAAACCAAGCCAAATTAGCATTATCATCCAAGATTTCATAGAAGTACCTGATTAACAACAAATCCTTTTAACATCTTAACAAAGTCCTCTTTTCTTTCTTCATCCAGCCTTTGGATTTCACTCTTGTTATTTTCCTGCAATCACACCAGTAATTTTTTTCATATAGGTAAATATCAATCAATTGAACATGAAAAGGCATCATTACTTTGCTTGCATATTGATATTCTCTAAGTAAAGTATTTTCTCAAGAAGCTGAATATTTTTTCTAGACTGGTATCATAAAGTTGGCGTCTGCATAAAAAATTAATCAAAGACAAGCAACTGCCTGGAAAAACGATATAACAAGGTTTTTTGTAGGCATATTCCAACCTTCACACTAGGTTACTGTTATGATGTACCAAAATCAGATCAATAAAGCAGAACCCTTGACCAAACAATGTAGCATAAAAAAAGATAACTCTTCCGACACAAATAATCTCTAACACATAATTGAGCTGTAAATATTTTCTAATTAGGCAACAGAGAAGATTTGAATTGCAACCGAGGCCATAATTGTAAACGAACAATATGTAAAATAATGTTACTGAATAGCATATACTATCTTATATCCGCTTCCCCATATTCTGTCTAATTGCTTGATGACTTATAAGTTATAAATCATTACAGTTTTCAAGATGAAATTAGTTATAACAAACTACTAGCACTAATGTTTTATTTATACAAAAAAATATTGCATGACCATCTCACCAAACTACTTTTAATTAAAAAGTGACACTTTAAAGCATAGTTGTCAGAGCCAAGAGGCCCACAAAGGCGCAAGGGCCCTATTGCGGCCAAAAGCGTGCCTCTTGTACAACCTGCCTAGGTTTTTCTACAAGTTATATACACAAGTACATCCTAATACATAATTACCTAACCAAAATAATAGTAAAAGCCACATAATATCACATAGTAACTCATAAATTACATAATAACACATTGAACATCCACACATAATCTTCAAAGTTGTGGGTGGCTGCTTTTGGTTGAAGGGTCAAGGATATGTTGTCTTTGAAATCATAGCTCAAATGTCAACTTAAACCCTAGCAAAAAGTAAACCTCTTCACCCCAAGACTAATTCTTTAAAATCGTTCAGAAAAAATAAAGAAATATCACAAATGTACCAGATGTTGATCTGAGGTGATGGAAGGAAGCGAACATCACCTGAAATAGGAATGAATAGGCGCTAGAGCTTGAGCCCCTCCAAAGCACACCTCTAATAACTATGCTTTAGGAGGAAATACATGATACATTTACACGATTTTGAAAAAGTATCACTTTTCTCATAAGCACACAAGTCAAATTGCACAAAGAAGTGTCAGCCCTTGTAGACTCTAAATCTTAGAAATTTGCAGACATGATAGTCTCTCATAATGTGTTCTATAATCTTAATCTCTTTATATAGCATGAAACCAATTTGTTGCATGAGGATATATGGATTAAGAACAACATTATGTAGCATCCAATCCGGCATTTCAGGTTTCTTGAAATAGTTTAAAAGCATATTCTGCAGTATCAACCAAGCCAACAACAAAAGGACAGAGCTTAAAGAACTACAGTTTTCTTACTTTTATGAATAACTGAATGTCTAAATGGTCTTCAGGAGGAAATATTAATCATGAGAAGGAGATATAACATAATGTTGTGCCAAAAAAAAGTTCCACACATAGTAAAGTGACACTGACCCAATAATATTGCCCGCAAAACAATAAACGATAAAAAATGGTAAATCATGTGTTTAAATTGGAAATGCTGCTACAATCGAACACAAAGAGCCTGTTATTGAACAAATGATAATATAAATAACCAAAGGCAGGACAATTAAGTTTCAAAAGCCACACTCTCTCATCAATAGTTCCATACCAAGGATAATGACATATCAATGCATTATCCTATTCACAGGAAATCATCAGGATAACAACACGGAGCCAACTAAAACTCAAGATTCTTAAGTCTAGGAAAAATCAAGCAAAGCAACCAAAAAGTATTGTTGGTCAACCCAAAGTCCAAACAGAAAAATCTCATCCAAAAATATCCATATCCTTGTGAATGTTTAAAGAGTAAAACTAAAAAGAATTTGGTCTGAAATTTTGTCAGGAAAAACAAGATTATACCTTTATTCTTTCATATTCTTTGATTGCACAGCTCTTAGCATCCTCTGTTACCCTAATTGCATCTTTTAGGTCCTCTAACTTGCGGAACCTTGACTTGTCACCACCAAAAATTTTAGATGAAGCAGCTTCAAGTTTATCAGCTCTTGAATGTAAGGAAGATAAATCAGATATAAGAGTTTGCAACGTTAATAAAGCACTAGAACGATCAGAGAATGCACTGTGTACAGCTAACATCATCCCCATATGTTCGTGCAATGAATCCTGCAATATATATTAGACCTCAGAAAATTAAACCCTAATATTAATGGAAGGATGTAGAAAGAAAATTAAACTCTTACATTAATGATGCGAACAACTAACTACAAGGTATCACTTAATTTGATTTCGTTTCTCAGTTTGTAGAATTGAACAATGAAGAACAGAATCTCTAAATGGATAGTTGCTGTTAGGTATCGGCAGGGTAGTAATCAGCAAAATAAAGACACAAACACCCTTAAAAAATGCGCCAGTGGAAAAAGGACAGTCTTTTCAACTAATCACCATAACAAGAATGCAACACTTACAAAATGCTTAACGGTTTGAGCGTTTAATTCACGATATAATCTGCTTGCTTTGACAGCTGCAGTAGCCACGAGTTTCATGTCCGCAGACCTCACTCTTTGAGTGTTCGTTGTTGCCTGCTCATTCTCAAACTTTGTCAATTTGATAAAAGCTAACCCTAATTCTCCCATTATCTCCCCCATATCTTGCTGTGCTTTCACCAGTGATTCTGCCTACAAGTTCAGAATACAAAAAATGAGAGAAATGATGTCAAAGTATGGCGTTCAAATCTGAAACTCTATACAGAATCAAGTGCAACCCTGTCAAAAGGAAATTGCGCATTAATAGAACTGGAAACAAGACATCGAGTGTGCTAAACCTGTTTTGATGCATTTGTAAGATGCTGCTCAAGCTCCCACAACTTCTCCTTTTTCTCCAAGAACTCTTTATCCTCCTCCTCCACAGATGGCCTCGCATTGCCCCAATCATTCACTACAGATTGCTTCAATTCCTTAAAGAACCTTAGAATATCCCTCCCACCTTTAGCTGAGTGCACCACATCCTGCGGCTCAATCACACTACTTGACTCCCCCATAAGCTGCTTCGGAAGCCTCACAGCCCCATCAAGCATCCTAGATGCCACATCAATGCTCGTGGGCAGTGGCATTCTCCCATTCACAGTCAAAAACACCCTCAACTCATCGCTTTTCTTGATTAAAGGATGCCTTGCTAACCTCCTCAAGTACTTCTCCAGCTCCACTCTCCTCTGCTCCACAAAATCCTGCTTCTGCATCACCTGGCTCTCAACTAAACTTTTATCAGGCCGTGGTGGAATGAAAAAACCCCTGTAAGCTTCACTCAATCGGTCTGAAAGAGTAACTACATCTTTAAATCGCCTACGTAAGCTAAAATCCGACCCTCCGTAGTCTGAAATGTCGGTACTCGTGTCAATCTGATAGCTGATATAAGTATTGCCACCCGGAACAATTGAACTCGAAGACTCAACCTCCTTCTGCGGATTCAAAACGTTAATTCTTAAATACTCTGAGCTGGAAGACTGAGATCCAGGCGACGAAACCGTCACGTCATCGATGATCACTCCGTTTCCGTTATTTTCCGGTAACCTGTCGTGGAAGGGGCTGGACATAACGTCAGCATAGGAAGGCGAGTCCCGAGATGAATGGGGTAAGAGAAGGGGATCGGAGACTGTGAGCGTGGATGCGATTGACGGCGACGGAAGAAGGGGATGCTCGGAGGAGGCGAGGGTTGTCATGGCGCTGCGGTAATTGGAGTAGGACTTGGAGGTAGAAACTTCACCGTTGAAGGGATTGTCATCGAGGGTTAGGGTTTGCATTTGATCTGTACTGGAAAGGGAGTGCAAAATTTCTTCATCTTCACCATTCACTATGACTTGAAGATTGGGCTTCTCTGAATCCATCATTTTCTCTGAATTAGCAATTAGGGTTTGGATCAAAGAGAAGCAGTGCAGTCGATCGACGGAGAAGATAGAGATATTCTGATTCACAATCACTGATGAACGTTTGTTTTGCTTCCAAGTTCCATGTTTAATTCTTGATCTAATAATTAAAATATAGAAATAAATAAGTACTCCTATTTAAAAGCATATAAAAGCATGTCAACTATTGTTACACGATAATACTATTAGCTCGAAAGCTTGGCTCGGCTCGATTCGTGCTTACTCGAACTCGAGTTCAAGCTCGTCTTATAATCGTTTTGTTAACGAGCCGACCTCTTGATTCGATAAAGCTCGACAGTAATAATAATAATAATTAATTAATATTATTATTAATAATAGTAATAAATATTATTTAATTATATTAGTATTAATTATTATTAAATATAATTAAATTAATAAAATAAGGGCTCGAATAGGCTCGATAAGGCTAAAAAAATTGGGCACATTTTGCTTAACGAGTCAAGCCAAGCTCGAGCTCGTGATAAGCTCATTTTCTAATTGAGCCGAGTTCGAGCTCGGCTCAATAATTACTCGAACCGAGCTCGAGTATGCGATACTCGGACTTGCTCAGCTCGTTTAACCATCCTAAACACGAGTGATTTTTTTTAACACTTGATAAATAAAAAAAATGTTAATAATGAGTTTGTTCCTATTCTAGATTTTTTTTAATGAAATATGAATTATATTAATATTTGAATAAGAATTTTTTTAAAATAAATATTAGTACAATTTTTTGCGAAATGATGCGACATTTTTAATAGTTAAAGGATACAATTTTTAGATTGTTAGATTAAAAGGTTGCGACATTTAATACTTAAGTTAGATTATCATCGGTACACTAAATACAAGCAAGTTTTATGCATTAATACATCATTTAAAGTGAGTACTATAAGGAATACCTATTATAATCCACACAATTTAAATGTATGCCCCAAACAAATAATTATTCAATTTTATATTCTATAATGATTAATGATATGGAATTGAAGGAAAACTAAGTTCGCTAGAAGCAAATAAACATCAGAGAAAAAAATGGTATATCATTTCCTAATTTGATTCGCGTAGAAGATATGCAACACTAATATTGAAAAACAATGCTTTGCGTCGAACTAATATTAAAAGACAATGTTTTGCGTCGAACAAGTTTAGTTCTTGTAATCTTACACCGAAACTTTAATTGGAAAAGAAGAATTCCAAATTAATTAAACTCATATTTCTCCAACATTAAAGTACATATCTTATTCTCTAGTATCAACCCTAAAACTGCTCTGGCAGCAAAAATTCCATCATTCACCATATTTCACATCCAAATATTATTAACTCCTTGATTTAGATCATATTTACGAGATCATAAGCATGATTAATTTTTTATACGTGAGCTTTTTTCTCTATGTTTATTCCCATGTCTATTTACTATCCATATCTCCAAAGCTCTGTCACTTAATTTTTCTTTACAAGATTCAAGTTATAAAGTCCAACACATTTTGGGGTTTGAAAATTTAATGAATAGTGACATACTCCTTCCGTTCATTTCAGATGACGCACTTTCAATTTTGAGATGTCTCATAAAAGTTTGCACATTTCCATAAAAAGTAAAAAGTAAAAAACAATCACCCTCCCCTCATACACTTTATTTACAAAAAATTATCTCTATATAACATAGTTTATCATTTATTTATTAAAAAAAATAACATTTTACACCTAAAAGTTATCACTTCCTTAATCTCTGTGTCGGAATTGTGGTGCAATCTTTTGTGGGATAAAGAGAGTATTTTTTAACTTTATAGTATTAAATAAATTTTAAAAAAATATTAACAGGGTAAAGATAAAGAGAGAATAAATATTAGATGAAGAAAGATAATATATTGTTGAAAATTATGAAATTTGTGGGTGCATTTAGGAGTGGTTCGGTGTGAATTTTGAAGTGCTAAAACCGTAAACAAAGATTTGCGTAGCAACTTCTACCCACGTTTCCATAAGAAAAAACGCATCTTAGAGGGGCGATCATTAATACTCTTCTCAAAACCTAAAATAAATAAATAAATAAATAAAAATTAAAAAAAACCACCAATCTACTTACACTACAGCCTTTAACCTCTATCACCTTCATTTAATAATTATATATTAATATATATAATTATCATTATTATATAATAATATTAAATTATTATCGAGTCGAACTGAGCTCAACTTAATAACATAATGAGTATTTAGACGAGCTTGAACTCGAACTCGAGTAGTCACGAGTCGAGCCGAGCAATCGAGAAGCTCGTTTTTCTTGTAAACAACCCTAATAATGAGTTGTTACATTTTACTTGTACCCATATTATAAGAGAGTGTCCGTAAATTAAATAGATAGTTTTAAAATATTAGATAAATTAAATAGATAGATATAATAGTCTAAAAATTAAATTATGGCTAACTAACCAAAATTTTCGACAACATTTATTTATTATTATTATTATTACGTTAAAAATTAGATAAAAATAACTAAATTGAGAAAAAGAAAAAAAAAAGAAAAACCAAAATTAAAATCGAATTAAATTTAAATTATTTATTCATTTATGAATTTTAATCAGGAGTTACCGCAATTGCCCCCAAAAAAAACCCCACGGCGTGTAGCCCGGCGACGCCCCACTCCGCCTACGCTAGGTTAAAGATTTCTCTCTCTCTGTCTCTGTTCACCACCCCGTTTCACTCCTTGCGCTCCGTTCAATCCACAGATAAATCTGGAGTAGTAAAATTTATTGTCTGAAATAACGCTGCAATTCTTGATTCGTAGAGTGTTCCAGGAATGGCTTCTAAATTCGGGTTAGCGGGCGGCATACCGGAGCGGAGGGTCCGACTGATATGGGATGCCGTTGACTCTCGACAGTTCAAGAACGCCCTCAAGCTTTCCACCACGCTTCTGACCAAATATCCCAACTCTCCTTACGCGCTGGTGAGCCCATTGTTGTTGTTGTGTGTGTGTGTGTTTTTTTCTCTTTCTTTCACAGGTTTGGTGGATGAAGCTAAAGTTCTTGTTTCTTTCGTTTAAATTGTTTTTAAAACATGGTGTAGGCGCTGAAGGCTCTGATTTTGGAAAGGATGGGCAAAAACGAGGAAGCGCTATCTGTTTGTTTAAATGCCAAGGAGATTTTATGCAGTGATAACTCCAATGTGTTTGTGGATGATCTCACTCTAAGCACTTTGCAGATTGTTTTCCAGCGGCTAGATCACTGTTAGTACTCATTCTTCATCTATTCCTTAGTTTATTCTGTGGGTTTTGTTCTTAGACTAATCAACGCTGTCATGTGGCAGTGGATATGGCAACAAGCTGTTATGAGCACGCTTGCACAAAATATCCCAACAATTTGGAATTAATGATGGGCCTTTTCAACTGTTATGTGAGAGAATATTCATTTGTCAAGCAGCAACAGGTTTGATTGATGCATCTCTTAATGGCCTTTGTATGTTTTAAAGTGTAAATTGAATTTTTTATATAATTAAATATCACTTAACTTTTTGAAGCATTATTGTAGATAGCTATTAAAATGTACAAGACTGCCGGTGAAGAAAGGTTCTTACTTTGGGCAGTTTGCAGCATTCAGTTGCAGGTTTGGCTTCTTGCAATGTGCCGACATCTGTACAATCTGTCCCTTTGTTGTAAAAATTTTATCTTTAAGTCCCTAGTGCTAGAGGAAAAGATTGTGTTAACACTTCCGAAAACTAATAATAAATGCAACCCATCGATTAGTGAGTTGCATTTGCATAAGCATATTTATGTTTGTTTCAATTCAATTATTTATCTTTATTTTGTTTCGGAGGGCTTCTGTTTCAAATTACAATTTTAATTTGTACTCTAGACTTCTAAATTAGTGCCCAAAGTGACTAGATAAACTATTGAAAATTGGTCTTAAGATTCACCATCTGACTAAAAATCATTGAAGCTTCATGTGCTGTGGATTTATATTAATACTGTAGTCTGTCACGGCCTGTTCTGATGTGTATTCCATTGGAATTACTGAAATAATCAAAACTGGCAAAATACCAAATAAATTCATCTTTTGAAGCATGAAGTTGATCTAAGTAGCACAAATTTCTTGTATTATTTAAATAATTTTGTTAAACCTGGAGATGTAAAAGAATGAACCATTTTATTTATTGTATTATATGGTAGCAACTTCAATTGCTTACATATTGTTTTCTAACTAGTTTACGGGTAACCAGATCGTGTGAGTATCTAAGTTTGTTTAAAAACTCTAACTTGCATTGCTTGAAGTAACAATATGGAGTAACATTTATAAAATATTTCTGGTCTCTCACTTATGATTTTGTGCATGATTCATAAAAAATGTCTATCCGTACCCAATTTGCAAGTTATTTAGATATAGACTGAGTCAGAGGCTTGGTGTACCATATTTTAATCCAAGTTCTCATCATGTTTCCTTTATGCAAACTATATAACTTTGCCATGATAGTTTCTACTGTTTGTTAATTACAGTTTCTTGTTTTTTGGTGTTTGAAAACTTACAAAGGTATGTTGCGGCAATGGAGGAGAAAAGCTTTACCTCTTAGCTGAAGGGTTGCTGAAAAAACATATAGCATCCCATGGTTTGCATGAGCCAGAAGGTTCTTCTTCTTTTTCTTCTGACTGTTTTCTGTAGGTATCTAAAGGAGATGGGTTTTATATATTTTAGGATAATTTAGTTACTGAAGCAACTGTTTGTTTCCCAATGCAGCTCTAAGTGTTTATGTCTCTCTGTTGGAGCAGCAATGCAAGTATGCTGATGCGTTAGAGATTCTTTCTGGAAATTTAGGATCTCTTATGATGATTGAAGTAGACAAACTTCGACTACAGGTACTTTGTAGAATATTCTCCTGCAGTAATAATCTCAATAGCAGCATAATTTTGTTGTCAAATTTTGTGGTGGTGTTATGTAAAAATTTGCTTTTCAGCTTTATGTATTTTTTGCCTGGGGCAAGTAATTGTATATGATTTAAAGACTAAATGGATCTTTATTAATACAAAACTGAAGTTATGGTGAACTTTGGGCCTTAAGACCAGAATTTGCTTATAAAATCACCTACAAATTTTCAGGTTTTATTTGGTTATTATTGCCAAAGTTCCTTATAACAATCTAACATTTCGAAATTTGGATATAACATCATTTGGAATCTTCTAGTGTTTGCTTATCTGGACTCTGGAATACTAACCCTGTTGTCGCCTCATCTATTGTAATGTTAAAAAAACTAATCTTTTTTTTTTGTCATTTACAATTTTACATTATCTTTCTTGCTTTTTTATGCAAGATTTCTTAACAAGTTGCACCAATCTGTTACATGCATAATGAATTGATTAGTAAACATCACATTTTTTTTTTTTTAAAAAAAAGATTGATTTTCTCTGTAAAGTTGGTGAGATTGTTGTAAAATCTGCTTTGCAGCAGGATTCTGGTTGGAATCTTTTCCACGATAATTGTAAAATAGCTCCAGGAAAGTTGACAAAGGGTCTGCTTAATTCACTTTGTGAATCACTGATATTGGTTGCAGCATGCAGCATTTCTGTTTCTTAATTATTACTCATCTGGAGTTATATCATTCATTGCACTTTCCTATTGTTTAAGCTCCATTTATGGGAGCTTAGTTGGCTCTCTCTATGGATTAATTTTCTAAATTCCTTTTTGTGGGGGCAAATTGCTCCAATGTGAGCTGATATTGTAAATATTCTTGTTATCCAACAAATTGAATTCTTGAGTTCGCCTTCCTTCCTATTTCTTGAAAAAGTTAATTCTGTCTCTTCTATTTTTCTGTATCTGGTAGTTTCTGTTTGTCTTTATTTAAGCTTGCTCCTGTAACTTTAAGTTGACAGGGAAGGCTTCTTGCTAGGGCAGGAGACTATGCTGCCGCAGCTGATGTGTTTCAGAAAGTTTTAGAACTATGGTAAGCTTTTATTTTTAATCTAACGAATTAATTTTGTTGCATGTCAGATGTTTGTCTAATTGTATATAATCTATTTTCCCAGAAGAAGCTTGTTAGAAGTTACTCCCTCTGTCCCCCACTAAGAGGGTCTTTTGCTTTTTGGCACGTGGATTAAGGAATATTATTATTTAATGTGTAGTGGCTAGTTGTATTAGTGGGAGTGTGGGTTCCATATTTTAATTGTATTAGTGGGTGTGTGTGGGTCCCATGCGTGTAAAAAAGGAGAGGGGACTCTTTGGGTGGGACGCCCCAAATTGGAAAAAAACCCTCTTTAAAGGGACGGAGGGAGTATTTATGTTTGAGTCTACATTTCAGATATTACATATACTACATTACTTGAAGGCAACAATACTTTACACTTTTGTTTTTAAAGATTAATCATTCGAGTTTCTTGTTATTTCTTTCAATAAAGTCAAGGAGCGGGAGTTGTTGAGATCTCCGCCAAAAAGTACATTTGTTATTATTTGCTTAGTTTTCTACTCTCCAGTTCCTAGCTGATATATTAAAATACTAAGGGAATAGCGTATAGTTGCTGTCTAGAAGAAGAAATCCACATGAATAGTTTCCTCGTCGTCCTATGTTAGCCATGTTTTTCATATAATGTTTCTCTCTTTCATTTCTTTTGGCCTATTCCCCAGTCTAGCAGGAGAAATCCGCCTGATTTTCAAATTGAAGATTACCAAGCTCAGAATTGATCCTAATGACCTTAATTTCTCCTGACAGGTTTTTATTGATTTTTCACATATTTGGTTTACTTTCTTTGGTTTGTAGTCCTGATGATTGGGAGTGTTTCCTGCAATTCCTTGGTTGTCTGCTGGAGGATGATGGAGTCTTGGACAAAGATACTGATCCAGTTCATGCACAACTATCTTTTGACTGCAAGAATTTGCGTATAACAGAAGAACTTGTAAATTCTTGGAGTTCCCTCTTAAGGTATGTCATACTATGTTTCTACAGTAAATGTGATTAATTTTTTTTATTTTTTCTATGCAGTTTAATTCACGTATGTCGAAAGCCGTAGGCTTTGTTCAGAAATTAATGGATGCAAATAATAATTCTGAAAGATGTCCATACCTCGCGCATCTAGAAATTGAGAGATGTAAGGTTTTGTTTGGGAAAGGTGATGCTGATAAATTGTTTGAGGATCTGATGCAATATTTTATCAGGTAAAATGTTTTCATTTTAGTCTGAATGATGTCCATACCTGGAACTTTTAAAGCTCCATTGTGGCTTGCATATCTTAGTCTGTCTTTCCACTTTCATGCTTCACATCTTTCTTTCAGACGTTTCATCTCAAAATTGGTATGAGGATCATTATTCATTAACAACTGGCAATAAGAGTTTTAATATCTCAAAAGAGCCCGTCTCCAATAAAAATTATTTTATTCATGTATAATGTGTCATAAGACACTGATGTGAGTTAACCTGCACGGCATTTTCTCTCCTTTTTTTCTTTTTGTTGGTTATTTGAACATCATTTTTATTGAATATCGACATTTGTAATAAAATAAGTCTTGGAAAAATTCTCACATAATATTTGTAGTTGTAATAAATATGAGTATTTATGATGGGTGTAGTATTTATAATAAATATTTTTAAAAAAACATAGAATATTTTAGTTGCATTTATATTTTCCTCTAATTATTTTGTTTAAAATATATAATGGTTCATCAAATGGAATCATGCTTGGGTTTACCAAATTGCAACACGCTAGAATGATTGGTGACCTACATATTCAATGTTGATGTATATATAAGAGACAATTCCATCTTTTCTTTAATAATCATACCACTGACTGCATTATTCTTTATGGACAGGTTTGGTCACTTGGCCTGTTTCACTTCAGATGTTAAAATGTATCTTCAAGTTCTCGATAAAAACAAGAAGAGTGAGTTTTTGAAGAAACTATTGAAGGAATGTGATGCAAACACTAGCATGCCAACTAAAGCTCTTGGGCAGTCCATAACTGTATTTAAAGTCCAGAACTTAATTGGTGATGTATTTGCTCTACCAGTGGATGGTATGCTTATGCCATTTTATTTGATAAGTATATCTTGTCAACTGTTTATTATCTATTGAACTTGTATTTCTTTTTACCAATTTGATCATAATATCATTTGTTTTAACTAGCACGAAATGTTATATTGTTGAACTTATTTGGATGAAGCTTATTAATTTTGTTGAAGTGTCCAGAAAATGGCCTTTGTCTGGTCAAGTTTTCAGTAACTTCTCTGTATTGGTTTTTGATAGTCCATACTCTATTTAGGATGCTAAATACTTGTAGTTATGTTTAGTTTGACTTTATGGTAGCAGCTAGATGTAATAACATGTTGTTTAGCCATTTGGTGGTAATTAACTTTTTATTTTGCATTTATTTTAAAGAACTCGAGGATATAGCTGTGAGGATGACAGAAATGTTTTGTAAGAACCTTCCTCTCTCAAAAGATTTGGATGCTCAGGAAAGTATGCATGGTGAAGAGCTATTGTCAATGGCATCCAATATTTTGGTTCAGGTACTAGAAAACTAAATATATTCACTCTCTCATTTACATGCTATATTTGCAATCTGTTAGAAATTGTTATGCACGTGGCTGAGAAAACTATCTGGAGAACTGTGGTTTTCACATTCGATATAGAATGGTTGTCTGTTGAGGCGAACCATTTCTTTGTCTTGATTTGTTTATTTAGTGAGAACTTTTCCCTGATGTTTATCTTGATCCCCATTATGGCTTTTTCACGTGCTTTATCTCCAAAGATATGGCACAATATCAGTGATGCTAATACTTTGATGTTTTATATTCTCCTCTTGTAATGATTTGATTTCAGTTTTCCATTTTTGTAATAAAATTTATGTTGTTTCAACTGTAATGTTTTATCTTTTGTTTAAGCTTTTTTGGCGCACAAGGGATCTTGGCTATTTGGTGGAGTCAGTTATGATTCTGGAGTTTGGTTTGTCTATCCGAAGGTTAGAAAATCAATTTTACTTATTAATGTTCTGAATACCTGCGTGACATTCCTTACTCTGTTGATGAGTATCAGAGCATGTAAGATATTCTTGGTCTTTTGACATTTCTTTTGGGATATATTAAGAAGCAATTGGATGATTAAATTTATGTCTCTTCTAATAATATACTCAAGTAAATTTAAATATTGTGGTGAAAATTTTTCAAAGGTTCATACAGACATTAAAAACTGTGCAAATATGCATATTATAATACACGACATTTAAAATATCGAAATACTTTGTGTATATTGGCAGATATGTGTCGCAGTACAAGATTTTACTGGTGCATATTTATTCCTATTGGAGTTCCCTACCATTAGCTTATGAATGGTATGCCAATAGTTCTGCATAATCAAATTTCCTCCCACCCTTCAGTTTTAACTCAATTCTTCTTTGTTACTGTATAATTTTGGTTGTTTCCCCGGGCCATTTGTTATTTTATTATTGAGTTATTTTTCTACAATCCCGGTTTTTGAGTAACTTTCTTTTGTGTAGTTATAAATCCTTGGATGTGAAGAATATTTTGCTGGAGACAGTATATAACCAAATCTTACCACAGATGTTAGCATCTCCCCTATGGACAGATTTAGATAGTCTCTTGAGGGAGTATTTAAAGTTCATGGACGATCATTTCCGAGAATCTGCAGATCTTACCTTCCTTGCATATCGCCATAGGAACTACTCAAAAGTAAGTTGGAAGCTCCTAAAATTATTTCATTATAATTAAGCATTTTGTACTTTCTCGAGTGACTTCATGTCTTTCTTAAGTATGATAATGCTTAAGGCTGATACAGTTGGTTTTGGAACTCATTTATTCTATGCCAAAAAAGTACAGTGACACTCTTGTCTTTTCATTTTATGATCTGTTTGGAATTTACATGCCCTGCTTAAAGCAACAAATAAAGAGACTTACTTGGGTGCAATATATGTACATGGGGAGTAATATATATATATATATATATATATATATATATATATATACACACACACACATATATATATATATATATATACACACACATATATATATATATATATATAATTTTTAAAAAAATAATTTTATTTATGAACTTTTATCGTTAATTTTAAAAAAAATAAAAATTCTTATCTAAAAATAAAAATTCATTTTTTTTAAGACCACCCCCTTATAGGATGAGATGTAATCATTCTTAAAAATAAAATGACTACTTATTACCTGTAATGCAAGTTAGAATTCTGTGGGCGCACTAGTCTATCAGGTGCACCACAGAATCGCCCCAAAATTAAAGGCTCTTTGGTTATATTTGACTCTATCTCATGTTCTTTTGAGGCCAATGTTGGTATGTTCTTATGTAAGGTCTGCCTCCTATAATTCTATAAAAATGTAAGGATAATTTTCTGGATTTGAAAATTTTGTATTGAAGAGCAGCCAGTGACAAATAATTGGTAAAGAAACATCTAAATACATGAAGATCTCCATCTAAGTTACATCATCTACAGTTTGCAGATAATGACCACATATGTGATAGATGTTCAATATGCAGGAATATAACTTAGAGCTAGAATAATTGAATCTAATTTAACCTATTGGCACCTTTATCACTTAAATAATATGACTGAGATAATTTCTTCTTAATAAATGTAATTATTGAAATTGTTCATTCTTTGACCAAAAATTTAGCTACTTATTTGAATTTTCTATGTGAAAGCTATTTGTAATAATCTTCTTTATTGTCTTAGGTAATTGAATTTGTTCTATTTAAGGAAAGATTGCAACGTTCTAGCCAATATTTAATGGCGAAGATTGAATTACCCATTCTACAGCTAAAGCAGAACTCAAATAATATTGATGAGGAGCAGGTATGTTCTGCATCTTGATTTTCCATTTCTTATTGACAACATTATTATATAAACTCATTTTTTAGATTAAATGTCCTCTAAACAAAAATTGCATTTCTCAGTGCATTTTGGAGAGTTTGAGATGTGGAACTCACTTCATTGAGCTCTCAAATGAAATCAGCAGCAAGTCATTGACCTCTAATGAAGACTTGAATTTACGACCCTGGTGGACGCCAACTACCTATAAAAATTATCTCTTGGGTTAGTGCATTCCCTTCACATTGCATCTGCGTATGTACTATGTTGCCCAAAGATCCAATCCTGCCATGGGTCTTCAACGATATATTTCTAATTCCTGTTGGTTCTTATTAAACAACCCTGACCCATCTTATTGAAAAGCTGACATGGTGCTTATTCATTTTAGTAGATTTTAGTTTATTATATCATCTAATGAAAAATTTTAATGTCTCCAGGACCCTTTGAAGGACCGTCGTATTGTCCTAGTCAAAACATGGTATGAATATTCAACTGTTAACTTTTAAGCCTAGCTTGATTTTCATACATTCCTGTGGTGAGGTTGCAAATATGTACGTTTAGAATGGCTGAAGAAGAGTAAGCATTAGAAGATATGTTGTATTGGTTTTTGAATTATGCGATAATCACAAAACTTGCGTTAAGGTTTTACCTATTAAAGAAAAAACTTATATTATCTTTTAATGGTAACTTGATGATTAGCAATTGGTTGAGTCCACATTCTGTAGTATGTACACTAAGCTTGGCTATTCGTCAAGCATTTCTAGTGACCAATTTGGTCAAGTTGACAGGGATTCAACTATATTCTGAAGTTTTTCTTAGTACAAAATTTCCTCCAGTTAGGTAAACTATGTTTTATCATGCGATATTTGGACTTTGATGTTATCCATGACCTCTAATTTTCATATATCCAATAATCCATGACCAGTGTTGTGGGCTCGTGAAGTCATATTGGATATGAATCCTTGACATGATTTAAATATTAAACTTTTTTGTATTTTGCTCCATCTTTTCTCGAATACTATTTGAGACACTGATCTAACAAATGAAAGAGTTTTTTTTTTTTAACTTTTCTAAACATTATATATGTAACTTGACTGAAACAATGTAAATATATGATCCTTTTAGCTGATCCCACACTATTGGATGAACTATTAGTTGTTTTCTAAGCCTAAATGTTCTATAACCAAAAATAGAAAATAATATGCTTTTCAGCTTGGTGATTGTCATTTCCGTAGCTAAATATTCTATTACCCTTAGCTTGTTTTTCTGCCTCTCTTTTTTTACTTCATTCTTCTTTTGTTGGCAAACATTTTCTCGAGTTCCTGTACTGTTTAATATTTTTCTTCTCTAGAAGATACTCTGAATTTGATCTTCCCTGGGCATGATAAAACAATATGGTTCTGTACCCAAAACCCGTACCAGTTGATTAATACTTGTATACATTTCTTGCAGCATAATCTGATCAAGCAGTCGGAAGAAAATATTCTGAGAACTGTAGAAAAGAGATCCCTTCTTCCACGGATGATCTATTTATCAATATATTCTGCTTCAGCATCAGTGAAGGAAAATACTGGGGCAAATGGGTCGACAGTTGATACAAAATTCTCACTAGACCTGAAAATTTTACTTGAACGGTATGCAAAGATCTGGGAGTTTCCCTTACAAGATGCTATAGAACTTGTCTTTGGGGTATCGAGTGACCAGAAGCCTTTAGAGGTATGTTATTTAACACTTTGTTTATCTTTTATATGCTTCTCATTCACAAGACTGCTTAGTTGTGCATGTTGTACTACAAGGTGCATTTTTTTCTTGTAGGAACAGTAGGTTTCATTGCATATTTCTTTTCAGCAGTAAATTTTCATTCCCCGCCCCGTCTTTCCAAATCCCATGTTAAGCAGGAAATGTTAGTACTATTGAATATGAGAAAACAAGGGAGAAGAGTTGAGTTTAAAAAAAATAGTTGCAGTATTTTCTGCATTGCACTAGTTGAATACAACTCAATATCTGTGCTGAATGCATTTTAGCATAATTCTCTGGGTTTGTCCTGGATCTTTCACATAACGATGATTTATCTGTCTGGACTTAATATTCCATTATTTAGATGTGTAATTTTTATTGAAGACATGGTTTCCCCTAATGACTGTACAACCTCGTGCAGGCTCCAAGTTTGGATTTCATTGATTGGATGAATTTTGCCGTGTTCTTAAATGCTTGGAATCTAAGTTCTCATGGGATTGGGTTTGCCAACGGAAGCGATTCTGGTCGCAGTACTTGGAACCTCGTAAACACTTTGCTGAGGAAATATGTCCTGGAGACTATTAAATCTGCCGGGCCCATCATATCCTCTCCAGGAAATAATATTCTTTTACTGGTGCAGCTGGTAACGGAACCCTTAGCTTGGCACTGCCTGATTAGCCAATCTTGCATTCGGTCGTTGTTCCCTTCTGGAAAGAAGAAGAAGAAAGGTGGATCTGTGGAACAATCAAACTCTCAACTATCTCATGAGATTCAAAATTCAATCCAGTCTCTCTGTGACACAATAGAGATCGTCACCAAATGGCTGAAAGAACAACTTCAGAAACCCAATGATGAAAAATTTGAAGCCGCTTATTCCTCGGTCCAGAGAAACAACACTCAAAATGGACCTGGAAAAGTTTTCAAAGTACTCGAGTCCTCCATTGCAGAAATGAAGGATGCTGATGTTGGTGACTGGATTCTTGAGGCGTTACAGTCCTGGAGTCCTGCTGATGTTGTGAGGAAGATTGTTTCCGGGCAAGATGGATTACTATCGGAGTTTGTTAAGATCTGCGAGTCGAAACTCAAATTGCTGCAAGGGCTTAAACTTCAGTTGTAGCTCTAAACTTCACATAATTGTCAAGCTGGTTGAAGCATCACTTTGAGGTGAGGACTTCTTATGTTCCATTTACTGATTTTTTATTTTTTTTTTGTGGATTTGGCAACAGCTATTTTCATATTGTGTTGCAATTTTTGTAGTTTGCTATTTTATTTTAGGGTAATTTACAAAAAGAATACTTCAAGATTGTTTTGTAACACTGAATTTTCAGTGTAATTCAGATTTTCTGTGTTGTAAAAGTTAGAATAAAATATTGTTCTGAAATTGGTGAAGTATATAGTAATTATTCATAATTGTTGATCCTAAATTGGCAGCCACAATTGTTATGGTACTATCTTTGGGAAGTTTTGTTTTCTCTTATATTTTATGTCATCAACATACACAATGTATATAAATGATAATTGGAATAAATTATCAATTTTGGATTAGAAAATAGCCTCAATTTTTTTTTTAATTTTTGTAAATTGTACTATTTTAGTTTATCTGGTTGGCCAACTTATTGACCCAAAAAATGATTCAGTACATTTATGAAGCTTTAGTTAGCAGCAGGTTGTTGATAAAGAGCAGTTGAAAGCAAATTAATCAAAACTTTCTCATTTTTAATTTTTATATTCTTCCTCTTGCGAATTAGTGCCATGATTGAAGAAGATCAACAAAATCAAACTGCTCTCAGCTTGAGTTGACATAATTAATAATAACAATAATTTATTTAAAATTTCAAGATTATAAAGAAAATGAAATTTGAATTCATAATTACAAATGTAGTGGTGGTAGTTCAGAACTTCAGACAATTATTTTGAATGCTCCCTCTAATTTGATGAATTCAAAACACTGTTAGTGAAAACACAATACTACTAATTAACAATAAAGCTTGAAACTGGAATAATTGAACAATTCCTTCATTCATACAATAAAAGTCAAAGTTAAAAGGTTTAAAAGTAGAAGTTAGTCCAATGTTTTACTTTTGGAAAATATAAACAATCTGATAATATATATTAATATATGTTTGGAGTAAGAGTTGCTATCTTTAGATTGGCTTATATTTTTAATCTACTTGAATTGTTTCAATGTTTGGTTAACTAACTCATGTTTACGATACTTGGACTACTTATATGTTTTAATATTAAGTGAAAAAGAAATGACCTAATACACGTTTTCATGTGGGATGTAAGGAATAAAGATTCTACTATGCTTCTCTCAAAATATTCATACGAGATAGTGATCAATGTTGTCCCATGGGCAACTCAACTAATCAAAAGGGTACTTGTCAAAAACTAAGGATTGAATTTTATTACTGCAGTGTGTAAGCAATCTCTTAAAATGTCAATTTTTGTTTAGATTTTTAATTGACATGATTTTGCTGCGTTTTTAAATACTTCATCTGTTTTTGAAAATTATTCACCTTTATTGTTTCATATCGTTTAAAAAAAAATTACTCTACTTTTTAACTAACTTTATTTACTTTTGAGAGTAATTAAGTATTACTCCCTTCGTCTCGGACAAAGGCCCACATTTCTTTTTTGTGCTTAAATTAAGGAGTATTATTATTTTTTGTGTAGTGGGTAGTTGTATAAGTAGTGAGTGGTGGGCCATACGTGGAATCCTTTTACTAAAAGGGGAAAATAAGGATCTTTGAGTGAGACACTCAATATAGTAAAAAGAAAATCTTTCGGTGGGACGGAGAAGTATTAGATAATAAATAAAGTACTATATGACGTGTGTAAAAAGTGAATAACATTTTTAAAAAAAATTAAAGTATACTTTTTGAGGTGTTAAAATAAATGATATTTCATTTTTAGAGGTGGAAAATCAAATGAAAAAAAGCTAACGATATTTGTGAATGGAGGGAGTATAATGTTATGCTATCATATTACGACCATAGTAAAAAGAGTAGAAAAAGGGCACAACTACGTACTTTCTTGCCACTAAAAACATACAAGTATTTACCCAAAAATATGTAGCATCAACAAAAATACCACTTTTAAATTAAGTGTCCAATAATATAGTGATTTCATAAAAGAATATCGCATGTCAAGATTAACTCCCCCTATTCGTCCCCAAAAGAAATTAAACATAAGTTACTCACCTTAGTGAGAAGCCCAGTGATCAGGTGGGCTAGCTCACCTAGTTATTACCAACCTTTTCTTTGTACATTACTTACCATCTCAAGTTGAAGTTGGCAGCGTAAACTAAATACAAAATACATCAATTTAAGTTGGCAGTGTAAAAAAAAAAATAAAAGAAAAATATTTTTGATAGATTGGAGGGTATCTTGTATCAACTTTTTGGGAAGGTGATATAATCAATTTTGATAGTTTGAAGGGTATCAACTTTTTGGAAGGTGATATTGTCACCAAATTTATGATGCCATTTTTGTGATAGCACCCCAATCCTAACACACAAAAAAGGACTTTCTATGAAAATAAAAGAAAACAAGTGGATGCACCAAATCCCATTATAGTTGGAATATGTCAATATTGTGTTAACACTGTAGCCTTTGACTACTTACTTACTACAGTATACTTGGGAATGGAAAGTATTTTTTTTTTTTCCAATAAAAAGTAGAAATATTTTTCTAACCACTTTTTAGTATACATTCCTAAAATATTTTTATTTGTTTTTTGTGTTCCAAATATTTTTGTCCATTTGGAATTCATCTTTCGTATTGGAAGGGACATGGATCCAAAGTCATAGGATGTATGTTAGGTTAGAGTAATTATTTTGAAATTAATGCATTGTGAAATGTTTTATAACAAAATGAATAAAAGTGTATAGCTATTTATGAGTAAGGAGTAATTTTTATCAAAGAGAAGTTATTGTATGGAATCCGTTATAATCCGATTTTAAAGTATTACTTCTAAATATTGCAAGGTTACTTTTATAAATGGTAAATATATTCTTTTGAAAATTAACTCAATTTTTTATTTCAAGAATAATAGTCTAGTGAGTATTATATAGAGTATTATATAAAAGATTAAAAGATAAGAGTAAAAAAAATAAGGAGATGCAACTTCACAAAAACTATTTATATAAAGTCGAAATCTTCTAATAAAGGTATCAAACATTCAAACTCACTCATGAATAGTTGGATGAGTAAGTAGGAGAGAAGAGGAAAATTATACAAAGGGTGATATTTGTTTTGAAATTTTGTGGAGTTTGAAAATCATGAAATATTGAGATTGTATGTTTGTTTTGAATTTAGGGAAGATTTTAATTTTATGTTAAATCAATGTATAAAAATGTATTAATTTATGTAAAAATAGAGAGGAAAGATATATAATAGAAAGAAAGTGTATTAATTGAAGAGTTATAATGTATGTAGGTATATATAGGGGTTTATATAGGATGGTTTTTAAATCTTGAGCTTGGATTTTGAAAACCAAAATTTATGTTTTAAAACAGGGGATGAATATCACCAAATTTGCATAAATCCTAGATGTTAGGGATTGAATTTCTCCATAAGTTTTAAAACCGGGGATGAATATCATCAAATTTGCATAAATCCTATATGTTAGGGATTGAATTTCTTCATCCCGTCACGTGTCATTCGATGAGAATATTTTACCAAAGATTGTTATCAAAGTGTTTCGGATATCCCATGCGCCTAGTCATCCAGTAATTAAATTCAACTTATTCTTAATTTTCTTTTAATTAATTAATGAATTTTGACGGTCCTACGACTATCTTACTCGTGACAAACAATGTCTTTCTTTAAAAGTTAAATTAATAGTAGTATTTTTTAAAAACCCTTCTCATTTCATGTATAAATAGATACCATATACAGCTTAAATTCAACCAATTCCACTATTAATTTCAAAATTTCCCCTCCAAAAACCCAAAGCAAAATGGAAGTTAAATTTTGCAGCATGATGCCAATAATCATGCTTCTTTTAAGCTTACTATCTGCTATGGCATCTTCCCAAGAAACTCACTACCATGACTTCGTAGTATGCATTCATATTTACGCACTTTTTTTCCCTAATTAAATTAAAATTTTATGTATTTTTATTTCAATTTTTACTCAACATGAGGAACAACCACAGGTTCAACAAAGTCCGGTGAACAGGCTGTGCAAAAGTCGGGCCATAATAACCGTAAACGGGCAGTTTCCGGGCCCGACTATCACTGCAAGAAACGGTGACTCGCTCATCATCCGGGTCACCAACAGAGCCCGTTACAACATCACACTCCACTGGTAACCTTAAATGCCTACATTCTTTAATTTAGAATGCCATGGTTGTGATGATCAATCATATGTTGGATTAGGCATGGAATTCGACAGATGAGGACGCCATGGGCCGATGGACCCGAATACGTGACACAATGCCCCATTAGGCCAGGTGGTACCTACACATATCGTTACAAGATTGAAAATCAAGAGGGTACTTTATGGTGGCATGCTCATAGCCGGTGGCTCAGAGCCACCGTCTATGGAGCACTCATCATTTTACCCAAATCGGGCGCCTCGTTCCCCTTCCAATCTCCAAAGATAGACGTCCCTATCATTCTCGGTTAACTTCACTAGCTAGATCATACTTAATTTGCTACCTATTCGTCTTATGTATATGTTAATGATTTCATATTATACTCGTTTTTTTAGGGGAATGGTGGGATAGGAACATCATTGATGTCATGAGGCAGGCTGCCTTCTCCGGAGGCGCTCCGAACGTTTCGGATGCCTACACGATCAATGGCCAACCCGGTGATCTCTACAAATGCTCTAGCCAAGGTGAACTAGCTAGAATGATCACAAATTAATTAATCAATCAAATCCAAATCCAAATAGACTATATATCAAACCTAGATTGTTAACGGGAAGGTACAACATGCTAATGCATGCAGGTACAACCAAAATATCAGTGAACTCAGCAGACAAAGTGCTTCTCAGAGTCATCAACGCTGCACTCAATCAACAGCTCTTCTTCTCAGTCGCCAACCACCAGCTCACGGTGGTCGGAGCCGACGCCGCCTACAACAAGCCATTCTCCACGCGGGTCATCATGGTCGGGCCGGGCCAGACCACAAACGTCCTTATCACGGCTGACCAGCGTCCGGCCCGTTACTACATGGCTGCACGGGCCTACGCCTCTCCACGAAACGCCCCCTTCGACAACACCACCACAACCGCCATCCTCGAGTACAAAACGGCGTCATCGTCGCCGACGATCCTGCCTCAACTGCCGGCGTTCAACGACACCGCCACCGTCACCGCCTTCACTACCCAGCTCAGGGGAATACCCTCCATAGCCAAGGTTTCGACCAAGGTCGACGAGAGCCTGTTTTTCACCGTCGGATTGGGCCTGGTGAACTGCACTCCCGGGCCTCGCTGCCAGGGACCGAACAACACGCGATTCGCTGCGAGTATGAACAATGTGTCGTTAGTCCTCCCCAGAACGACGTCGTTGCTGCAGGCGTACTACAACAACATACCCGGAATCTTCACCACCGATTTCCCCCCTTCGCCGCCGGTGAAATTCGACTACACCGGCAACGTCAGCAGGGGGCTATGGCAGCCCAGCTTCGGAACCAAACTGTACAAGCTCAAATACGGGTCGAATGTCCAGATAGTGCTGCAGGATACAGCCATATTCACCACGGAGGATCACCCGATCCATCTCCATGGATACCATTTCTTCGTCGTGGGTCAGGGGTTCGGGAACTTCAACCCTAGATCCGACCCGGCGACGTTCAATTTGGTCGATCCGCCGGTGAGAAACACGATAGACGTGCCCGTAGGAGGGTGGGCGGTGATTCGATTCGTCGCCGATAACCCAGGTAAATTAAATCTTACCAGATATTCAGAATTCTTCGATTCTCGAATCTTGAATCGTGATCTTATAATTGTTGATTGCAGGGGTTTGGCTGTTCCATTGTCACATAGATTCGCATCTATCTTGGGGATTGGGAATGTCGTTCTTGGTTGAAAATGGAAAAGGGAAATCGCAATCCGTTGAACCACCTCCGGCGGATCTGCCACAGTGCTGATCAATAAATACTACTTATTCGATTGTATTTGAAGTTTGATTTAATTTCTTGAGGTTTTTCCTCTGTTTAAGGTCTTGTTTGGCAGTGTTGATTTTGTTTTCCTAGAAAAAAGAGGAGGACGCAAATCTCTATGTTTTCTTTTTTGATTTGTATTTTTGTAATTTTGGGGAGAAAAATATACTCACGATAAGTATATTATGATTATGTTTATGATGTTTGACGATGTTGTAGTATATTGGATATTGATATTGATTTTGATATGCACGCAAATTGTAATTGGAGCCACCTTGATCCATCATAATACTTACAATATGTGATGTAAATCTTATGCAAGACCTAAGATATCATTGATTAAGGTCTGTTGATTGTCTTAGAATTGTTATATACTACAATTTACATTCTGCAAACACACAACATTCATCATTTTATGCTATCTTTTTTCATTTTTTGAGTAAAATCTTGAAACACTTATAAAGTAGGTTTCATCTTTGTCACAATAATTATTTTATATAAATATAAGTATAATACATACTATTCTTTTCGCAAATAATAAATAACATTTTGTAAGTGATCGTTCCACATAATTGGTTAAGTGAGAAAGATAATAAGTTATTACTAATATTTTTAATAATAAGTGGAATTTAATAGATAAAAAATTAATAAATTTTAATTAAATTATAAAATGAATAATTTATATAATAAGTAAAAAGTGATAAACAATTAACAATATATAAAACAGTATTACATGAAACCACTTAGAATTTGGATTTTAACCCAAATTGAGTCATTGACACAAACAATAAGAAATGGATGGAAGAGCGTGTTTATGCTAAGGAGAAATTTCATTTGCTGCATTTTGTCTCCATGTTTCATATATGGAAAAAAAAATCATTTTTATTTTTAAATTTGATTTGAAAATTTTATTTATTCATATTCTGATAATTGGACATGTTTTGACTGATAAATTTATCTCAGGCTTGTACATGAAATGTAATATTTAATATTTAATCTATTTACTTTAATATGCTCTTCACATTCAAGCATTGCACAAATGAATCAATTTACATTTAATCAATTTACTCTTGATACATTTCACTTGCATCAAGTGAGTCCATTTGCCTCAAGTCTTGCATTCAAGCCTTGCACAGACCGATCAATTTACATTTAACAAGTTCATTCTAATATACCCTCTTATATAAAACGAGTCAATTTGTCTCAAATATTGTGAATGGATTTTTTTTTTGGGTGGCGTCTAATATACTCATTTTAAATTTTAAGTAGTATCACTTAGCATAAATCCATTCACCTTACCGTAACACCTCCCTAAAGAAATTTCAGTACTATTAAATAGGCAATTATATTAAACGAATAATACAGATGGCACTATATTCATTGGCAAGGCAAGTTTGAAGAATGCACTATTTATTAGAAGAGCCTTGATCTTACTCCAACTTGTTACAGGCCTGAAGATCAACTTGAATAAAAGTAACCTGGGTTGAATGTGGAGGATGGTAGAGTTTGTGATATGGCAGAATTGATTGGATATAGAGTTGGGATACTTTCTATTAAATACTTGGGGTCAACATTGGAAGAACACATAATTGGAGAACGGATTGGGATGCGGCAATTGAGAAGATTAGAAACAGAGTTAGGAAGTGGCAGAGGTTAAAGGTATCAGGTGTAGGAAGACTCACGCTTTTGAACTCAGTCTTATCTTCGCTACCGCCTAATATCTATCTACCGTGCTTCTAAAATAGTGTCGAGAGATATTGAATGTTTCCAAAGAAAATTCTTTTGGAGGGGGAGTGAGAACAACAAGAAAATTTCGTGGGTCAATTGGGACACAATTACTTCACCAAAAAATCTAGGAGGGTTGGGAGTTTGTGAACTAGAAAGTTTTAATAAAGTTCTTCTTGGGAAGTGGGCGTGGAGAGGTTTAATAGAGAAGAATAGATTGTGGATGAAGCTAGTCGAGAGTAGGAGATTGGCAAAATTGATAGATTTATTGGGGTGGGAGTGGAGTCAAATAATCACTCGAGTGGTGGGTGGTGGGCTAACATTGTTAGATCTCTTCGGGACCATAAAGAAGAGTGGTTTAAAGAGTTTATTTGAAGAAAGGTAGGGGATGGGTCAGAAATCAGCTTTTAGGATAAGGATTGGATGGGGGAAGGGAGTTTTAGAACCTTATATCCTAGGCTCTTTCACACTTGTCTTAATAAAAAAGCTAGGATCAGCGAAATGGGATCATGGATAGGGGAGAAGTGGACTTGGGGGTGGGAAAGTAGAAGGTTACTTAGGAGTTTTGAAATTGATAATCTCAATATTTTGTTATCCTCTCTTAACAGGTATAAACTAATCAAAGACGGTAGAGACATTTGGAGATGGAAAGTAAACAATAAAGACAAGTATATTGTGAGAAAAGTCTACAAGATGCTGCGGAGTAGGAAGTCATGCATGGAGACGGAGGAACTGAAAATATACAAAAAGATTTGGGAAAGTTCGGCTATTCCCAAAGTAAAGTTGATGGTGTGGAAAACCATAAGAGGAAGACTAGCTACCATGGCAAATTTGAGCAGAAGAAATTGTCTTCCAGCTAATTATGGAGATGCATGTCCAATATGTAAGAGTAATTTGGAAACTGCTGACCACCTATTCTTTAATTGCAGTTGAAGTATAAAAATTTGGGGTGAATGTCTCAAGTGCCTAGATGCAAGTTCTCCTATTCATTAGTTTGCAAAAGTTAATTTTCATCTATTTTGTGGTTTATTCAAAACTAGTATTGGTAAATCCATTGCATTGATGGTTTTGATGTGTGTGATATGGCTGATGTGGAGGGGTAGGAACGAAGTGATATTCCAAGATAAGAAAGTAGATGAGTTGATATCAATAGGAGAAGTGAATAGTAGAGTGTGGAATTGGTTGATAAGAAGAAAGAGTACTTATTCAATCAATATGAGTTATATGAATTGGTGGAGAGGAGGCCAGGGAGGACAAAGCTTGGAGGATATACTGTTGTCTAGAGGTTGCAATGGATGTAGGTAACAAAGAGGAGGAGAAGTTAGAATTGCTGCTTGTTTCAGATGTTTTGCTGCTTAGAGTAATTTTAATGGATGTTTTGTCTTGGTGTTTATGTAAATGCTTATATAAATTCTAATACTTGTTGTCAATTGTACTTGAATGTTATATCTTGGGGTATTTCTCATTACATCAAGTGTTTAATATTAAGATCATTTTTTGCTGTTCAAAAAAAAAATTAAACGAATAAAAAAAATTCTACATATATTTACACACACGAAAATAGAAAACATGTTTAATCAATTTTGGAGCCTCTCATCGGGTGATCTATCTTTTCAAAATGTAAATATCCAACAAATCAAATAAATTATCAATGATCAAATGACATGCCCAATGAAACACATTAATAACTGTTGGTAAATAAACTAAGTAATTGCATAAGTATCTTTTAAAGTTTTTGGTACTAATTAAATTAATTTTAATTTAGTTTGGTATTATGGGCTATTGAACTGCCCCAGCATGGATCCCCCAACCTTAGAGCACAAATTCCATAGGCCACGATACAACCAATTTGCACCTATTTTTACTAATTAATTACTAACATGCAACTGCTTGCCATAATTATCCCCCCCCCCCCCCCCCCCCCCCCCTTTGTACTTGATTTAGGGTTTTTAATTCATTAGTTGGAAGGAACAGTGTAGTGGTTTGGGGGGATGAACACCCTTTTGCCAAATCCAATCATATAAACTATAGTAATTAATTTGATGACCAAATTAAAATTAAATGATTCCGAAAAATATCCTAGAGAAAAAAATGTAATGAAAGGCAAAAACTTGTTCTAATTCACTAATTAAAAAAGTGAAATAGCCATTGACGAGATTTGATGAAATATTAAAATTAAATTGAAAAGGTGTTATATTTGGAATGATAGAATTTGGGAGAAGAATTCAAACATAAAATCAAATCATCCCCAATTTTAAGGGGTTATAATGAAAAAAGTAAAATTAAATAAAACAGAAAAACAAAGGACAGGGGAGGTAATCAGACTTTGAATACTTAAGGTGAAAATCAGTTAAATCTGCCAACCATATATTATTACCAGAATTAGTCGTTGCACCCAAACCATACTATGGTTGTACTGGTTTGGATTCCATTTTTGACCCCACCCCACCCCAGGGTCTTGTCACAATATAAAAGGGAAGCCTCAGTCAATGTACATTCATCCAACAAATCAAAGCAAACATAAGCAAAAATGTCTAGCTTCAATCTCTTTGCCACCATGCAGCCATGCAGAGTTGCCATTTTTCTTGCAATAATGATCTCTTCCACATTAGCAAATCCACAAACTCATTACCATCAATTCATTGTATGTCTCCTAAATTCATACTTCATTACATCAATGCTTTTGGATTGACAAACTCAACTAATCATCACTGTGTTTGTGTTACACTCAGGTTCAGCAAACACCAGTGAATAGGCTGTGCAGAACTCACATCATCATCACTGTGAATGGGCAGTTCCCAGGGCCAACTCTGGCCGTCCGGGATGGCGACACCCTCGTCATCAACGTCGTTAACAGCGCCCGCTACAACGTCACTCTCCACTGGTGGCTCAACATTCTCTATTACTACTGCATCTGTTTTTTTATTTATTTTTACCATCATTGGTTAAAATGTTGGCCTTTGTGGCTCTCCCAGGCACGGCATTCGTCAGATGGGAACACCGTGGGCTGACGGGCCTGAGTACGTGACTCAGTGCCCCATCCAGCCCGGGGCGAGCTACACGTACCGATTCACCATCCAGAATCAGGAGGGAACCCTGTGGTGGCATGCTCATAGCAGATGGCTTAGAGCTACTGTCTATGGAGCACTTATTATCTATCCCAAGAATCCTGCTCTTCCATACCCCTTTCCAAAGCCCAACAGGGAGATCCCTATACTTCTTGGTAAGAAAACTGACACACATTCAACTCATTATTTACACTTGCCTCTTATTAAAACTTCTCAACAGGAGAATGGTGGGATAGAGACATCATTAGTGTCATGCGACAGGCCAGGTTTACGGGTGCTGCTCCCAATGTTTCCGACGCTTACACCATCAATGGCCAGCCTGGAGATCTCTACAGATGCTCAAGAAAAGGTTGCCTACTCTCTCTCTGTGCATTCTTGCATTGCTCATTAAGGTAGATAGAATGATGATCAACTAACTATCTATCTGCCTGCCTTTTGTTGATTTAGGAACAACAAAGTTCAATGTGAAATCTGGGGAAACTGTACTGCTGAGGATCATCAATGCTGCACTCAATCAAGAACTGTTTTTCATGGTTGCTAATCACATGTTAACAGTAGTTGGAAACGACGCAGCTTACAACAAGCCCTTTAACACCAGAGTCGTCATGCTTGGTCCCGGACAAACAACCAACGTTCTCCTCACAGCCAATCAACCCGCTGGCCGTTATTACATGGCCACACGTGCATATGCCACCGCACAAAACGCACCATTCGACAACACAACCGCTACTGCAATCTTGGAGTATGGTTCTGCCTTTGCCTCCAGAAATGGACAACCTTCTAGACCATTGATGCCTGCACTTCCTAGATTCAATGACACAAACACTGTAACGGCATACACAAGCCAGTTGAGAAACCTACCTTCGAACAACGCAAGAGTTCCAACTAACATTGATGAGAATTTATTCTTCACCATTGGATTAGGCCTTGTGAATTGCACTCCAGGGCCTAGATGCCAGGGCCCCAACAACACGCGCTTCGCGGCCAGCATGAACAATGTATCATTCGTTATCCCAAGAAGAACCTCCTTATTACAAGCCTACTACCAAAACATACCTGGTGTGTACACTACAGACTTCCCACCTGTACCTCCAGTTGTTTTTAACTACACAGGCAATGTGAACCGTGGGCTGTGGCAGCCTCGTTTCGGAACTAAGTTGTACCCATTGAAGTTCGGTTCGAATGTACAAATTGTGTTGCAAGATACTGCAATAGTCTCAACTGAGGATCACCCTATTCATCTTCATGGATACCATTTCTATGTTGTGGGGCAAGGTTTTGGTAACTTTAACCCAAGAACTGATCCAGCAAGATTCAACCTTGTTGATCCTCCACTGAGGAACACCATCAATGTGCCGGTGGGAGGTTGGGCAGTCATTCGGTTCGTTGCAGATAATCCAGGTACATACAGAAACATAAATGCATCTAACACCTACATACTTGCTCATGTTACCACCTCAATTTTTCGTTGATGACATTTACTGGTCTATTGCAGGAGTTTGGCTGATGCACTGCCACATAGATTCCCATTTGAGTTGGGGCTTGGCCATGGTCTTCTTGGTTGAAAACGGACCGGGACCGTTGCAGTCTGTACCGGCTCCTCCACCTGATCTACCCCGGTGTTAAGGATTAGGATCAGAGTGAAAAACAAAATCCTGTTGTATCTTGCATTTATTGTCATTGTTTGTTGTCCTCTATTTTTGCTGTCTAGATTTGTTTCACTGACAGAAACAAGTGAAAACATTTGTTGAGGTGTATAGTCTGTGAACGCAACGTAATGATATGCATGATTTCATTGTTTCATTCCTCAAGCTTGTTCAGATGGAGTTGATTTGAACAATCTCAATGACAGGACAGAACAAAGTTGGCAAATAATCTTCATCAGAGAATCATAAAATCTATTAAATATACATAGGGTGAAATCAAACCAAAGTACTTGGTACTCGACTCGAGATCGTTCGATAAATCTCGTTTGTGCTCGATTTGATAAAGACATCAAATAAGCTTGAACAGACTTCTATGTTCGATTAAATTAAAAGCTCGGCTCGATAAATGAAAATAGGTAAAGTAGGTGTAAAATTATCAAACTACTCAAGCTCGGCTAGATAAAAGCTCATTCGGGCTTGGCTCGATTGTTTATCAAACAAGCTCAAACATATATCTTGAAGCTCGATGATATTTTGAACAAGCTTTAACAGCTCTTCTTTCGGTTCGACTCATTTACACCCCCTAACTATACACTCATAAGATAAAGATCATGAGATAGCGTCTAAACTGTCAGAATAAAAAAACTGTACTGTAATAGAACTCAAAGTAGCACAAACAACATAAATTATGTGAAATGAGTAAATTGGAAAGGTGTTGTAAAAACGTGGAGAAATGCAAAAATGTTCTGAATTAAATTTGTTGGAAAACATCCATTCCTAATTATACATTTTATTACCAAAGGCTAGAATCGAGGTAACAAGACTCAGTAGAGGATATACAAAGGAGATTCTAAGGAGATCAATAGTTTCTCTGAGCAGATTTTTCACATTGCTATAAATGGTGCCAACTAGTGTAAATTTCCTATCTCTGCAATTTAATATTATACATGTATAAGATTCTAAGACTTTCTATGAACAAAAATCATCCCAACTACACTGACTAATACCTTCTTTGGCCTCTTAATACTTGTTGTTGAACAACTAGAACAGAACCCCTGCTGCTAAAATCATCAGAGGCGATATACTCTCCTATAACTCCGAGCTCGGTGTTTTCGCTCCAATTTGTTAGTCCTTGTAGGAGAACGTTATTTACTGATTGGTTTCTTCCCACAATCCATAGATCGTAGCAATCTTTATTGAGTGACTGAATAATAGCAATAGTTTCTTCTCCATTCTTCACCACTGCCTCTCGATAAACAACACGTTCATTGCCTTCGTTTTTCACCCAAAACCATGTCACCACCTGATCATCAAGCTTCTTCTCTAATAGGATATCTCCCTCATTTCCACAGGAAAGGAATCTAATTACGGTGAGTGATATATCTGGACTTCCAGCTGCACGATCGGCATAAGAGAGAGCCTCCCTTGAATCAGGTCCACCCAAGAAAAGTACAACAAAGTGATGCATTGAAGTTCTCAAAACACCAGTAACAAGGCTTTGGTATGGACTTTTGTCCACTAAAATTCCTACTGAGCAAGGCGCATGTGCTAACACATTAGAACTTATGGATTGAGGACCTTGTTTGGTGTCTTTCGTCGAGTTGAGGCTTTCACATACTCTTTTGTGAAGTGGTAGAATGATCAGACAAGCTTGTTTAGAAAGAGCTAGCTCACAAATGTCCTGGTACATGCTCCTCTTATGCGCAATAGCAGTATAGGAATGCAACTTTATGTACTCACCTCTGGACTCCTGGAAAATCCTCAAAGCATTATGAACCGAACTGAATTTGTACTGTTTGGCTCCTTCTTCTTCGTTTTCATGGTCGATGAATTCCGGTTTAGCACATCCTTCAAGCTCAATGAGACACAAAGCGTGGACAGAGAAAGGACTGTCAATAGTTGGATTGGAGAGTTCGAGTAATTTCAATAGTCCATATAGATTTTCTTCATCATCAATACAAGCTACAATATGGAGCTCTATATTGACAGGGGCATGCTGAATATTTCGTCTCTTGTTCACCATATAAGGCCTTGTAGGATCATGAAGTATGCTGATTATTGGTGTAGCTATAGCAGTTGTAATTGTCGATGATAGCACCAGAACACCGAGTTGCGATTGGCCTATCATCTGCAGAGGTCACAAGAGGAGTTATATGGAAAAAGAGAGAACAAATTGCACCAAAAGGTAGATAACAAAAGATGAAAATCAAGAAGGTACCCCAAACTCCATCCAGTGCATACCCAGCAGAAATTCCACTTCTCCTCTTAAACACATTATTAGGCCTAGGGTGAAGCTATCTCTAGTTGTCAAGTCTACGAAACGAGCAGCAGCAACTGAGGAGACCAGTTTCATCGTATATCCAACTAATATCATTAAAAAAAACGGTTGCACTTGAGACCACTGGCTGCTCATTAAGGATATATCAGTGACCATGCCCATGTACATGAATGTACACGGCAAGAAAAGCTCTGACAAAATAGTCTCACATTTCTCCACAAGAATGGATCCTAATGGAGGACCCTCTGGTACAGCCAAACCAAACCACAATGCCCCGTTGGCAATGGCTAAGCCAAACATATCAGCAATAAATCCCATGACCATGACTCCCAACAGTATGCCAATGACATATATTTGATCCACCGGCTTTCCTACAGGGGTAGTTCGAACAATCCACATCATGAATAGTCTCAGACCAACAAAGATCAATATGAGAACGACATTCAATGAAATTATATAATATAAAGCAGCCATAGGCCTATGTTCCCCTTGTTTTGCAGCCTCAAATACAATTATACCATTAATTCCTAACATATCACCAACTAATGCAGTAGGCAAGGCTATCTTTCCTAATTCAGAACTGAGTAGGTTGAGTTCATTCATAATCGGATACAAAACAGGAAATCCTGTGATAGCCAAAGAAGAAGTTACTCCCCAAATCGAAGAAATTGTCATGAGTTCCTTATTCAACGACTTCCTCAGCATAAATGCCACAGCTATACTACAAAACAGAGGTACAATGATGCCAATCACAGCAACATACCAACACCTTCTGTCTGCTTTTCTAAATGCCAAAAAGTTCACCTTCACTCCATTTACAAATAGGAAATACATGAAACCCAATACTGCCACATTTTGCATCGCATATGTTGAAGTCTCAGGGAACATATAAGCCTTAAACTTCTTACTACGGCTTAATCCAGTTGGACCAATAATAATGCCACTCTACAATTCATTCAAAAAAAGAAAAAAACATTAGCTCATTTGAACAATTCAACAAACACATAATGAACACAAAAAAAAGCCCTAGATTGTCATATCAATACGATGAAACACAATACATTCTGTTCTTGACTTCTTTCCCAGATATCTAAAATCGCTCGATGAATAATTCAGAATCCAATACAGAACCAACAATCAATGATATATATAAAAAAACTCACGATGATCTGCGAGACGACTTTAGGCTGTCGTAGGGGCTTGAGAAAATACCGAATTAGGCGATAAAGGATGACGAAAAATGCTATCTCCAACATGAAAATGGGAAAAGAGAAACTAAACGGGTTTTCTCCATAAAAGATGCCATAGGAGTGATCATTTTTTAAACCTCTACATACGTAAATATTTTTTCCAACCACCATTGCTGGTAAAAGTGAAAGTTTGTTGATTCAAAATATTTGAAATTCTCTCTGCTTCAAAGATGGAAGCCATGAAAGGATATTGCAGAAAACTAACTACAGTGAGGCATGAAAGGATTGGACTAGCGATCGTATAGATGACCGTTGTGTGTGTGTTTTTTTTACCATTTTACCCCATAGAAGAGCAACTTTATTCATCCTTTCCTTCCTCCCCTCCAAATTTCCAAAATTCGGGAATTTATAAAGGCACCATATCAATATTCGATTTAAGTATTATTTATTAAAAAAATTACTATTACATTATGTTTGCAATATATTTGGAAACATAGTCTCTTGTACAAAGGATAATTATGCGAGGCGGGGTGTGTTTAAGACTAGGGGTGGGCGGTATGGTATACAGGAGATTTTTAATCATACCAAATATCATATCAAAAATTTCGATATTAAGAAAATCATACCTTTACCTTACCAAAACTTTCGGTATACCAATATTTTGGTATAGAAAAATAATATATCTCTTACTTACCAATATTTCGATATGCCATATCATACCTAAAATATCAGTATATACCTTCCTTTATAGATAATTTGGTGTACCATTCTGCACCAAATATTCGGTATACGTAGTTAAAAAATGTATAAAAAAATTAAAGATGACAATAAATCAAATCTTAATAGATAATAAATTCATGATAAAAATAAATATACGAAAATCTGCAAATGACCAAATTAAATTAAATAATAGTGTAAAACACTACAATTCAAAAATCAAAATATTAACCAAACATATTAAATGGTAGGAGTATTAAATATCTCCAGAGCTTCAGCCATTCAATAATCTGTAAAAGATAAAATAATGTAATCATTATATAGAAATTGTAAGAAAAAAAAGACTACAATAAATATTGAAAAAGTAAAATAAAAAATTATCAAAGAGATCTACAAAAGATCCATAAAAACATCTTAAAGAAATTGGAAATAAACATATTAAAATGTGAGATCAATAGCAAACTGCCATACACAGAAAATCGACACTTTAAAGTTTTATTGTAGTTGCAAATCTCATAACATCCACAGATTCAACCAAGTTCACACATAATAATATTATCAACCAAACAGTATACGATGTTCTTAAATTTGTTCAACACCTAATTCAGCATCAGGAGGTAAGTTGGCAGATTAGGCAAGTTTAAACTATGTAACACACAAATTCCCATCAAGACATTCTGACCCTCAAGAATTTCAAAGAATTCTACTTCATAAGTTGATTTACAAACAACCAAAACCCAACCAACCCCTCCAAATAATGACTATTTTGCAAACAGAAAACATTTGCTAGCACAATCATGAGATAAACATTGAAAACACTTCAGTTCTGTAGGAAATTAAACATTCATTATAATATAATAAAATGAAAAGTGAAACATTATAGTATATAATGATTAATCAATATATTTTACCCCATTGTAAATTGACGCCGAACTAGAAGAGTGTTTAATTCTCGAACTACTGCAACTAAAAGCAGGGGAGATGAAGAAACTAAAGTAGCGAGAGAGAAGAAGGCATTAGAGACTTAGAGTAGAAAAAGAATGTGAAATTTAGAGGCGGCATTACGCGCCAAATGAATAGTTATGGACTTAGGGTTATGGAATTCGCGCAAATGTCGCGCCAAATGAATAGGTAGGGTCCCTACCGTTTTTGGATTTTATTTAATAATATAATTAAAAATAATAATGGTGGTATATATATATATATATTATAATAATTTATATAAGTTATTATAGACAAATTCTCTTGTGAGGCGGTAAGACGGTTTGTGAGACGTGTTAAAGTATGTCTATTATTTAGATAAAATATGTTTTCTAAAGCATGTTAGATTATGTATTAAAGTATAATTTTAATGTGTTATAATTTAATTCATTATTGACATACTTTAACTGCAAATAAGCATATTTTAGTGATAGGTCGACCCGTCTCACAAGAAAGTAACTCATTTTTATAACTAGTTTTGTTTCTTGCCTACCATACGAGTTCTATTATGTGTAAATTAGTTTTAAAAATACTTTTTATTTCAAAAATATATTTTTATAATTTTATTATTATTAATTTTTTTGTCATACTTACTGTTATTTTATTTTTAAAATTCTTGTTAAAATGATGAACATTGTATTGTATTAGTAATACAAAAGAAAGTGATGTACCATGATAGTACTATTTTCAATTCAATGTCTGAAAATTTTGGTAAGTTCTCAATTTAGGAGTTAGAATTATTTATTCTATCAATTAGGAGCTTAAAATATATAAAATTATAAAAAAAATATAAGTGACGTTCCACAATAAGAATATATTTTCTAACATAATTATATCATAAAAATATTAAATTTATTATTAGTAGTAAGTAGCATAACTCTTTTTTTTTAATCTTTTATTTTTATAAATTAATTTAATTACTTTATTTTTATTGAATAACCCAACCAAAATACTATTTAAATGTAAAAATAGATAAAGTCTCTTGTGAGATGATAATTATGTGAGATAGGTCGACTGTTGTTAAAGTATCATTGTTAAAATAAATTTATTATTGATTAAAGCATGTTTTCCTAAGGTATGATAAATTATAAACTGAAGTATGCTCTTTAGAAGTTATAGTATAATTCACTACAAACATACATATTTTACTAATTTACTTATATAACAATCATACTTTAATAATTGGTCGACCCGTCTCACATGTATCATCCGTGTTACAAGAGAATAGCTCATAAATATATATTAGAACTCATTTTTAATACTAATAATTTAAAATATTAATTGTAAGTTATTAATAGATGAAAGACTAGATAAAACATTATTTAAACAATTAAATTACTTAAAATAAAATATTAATTGTAAAATTAATATAAGAACTACACGTAGACAAAAATTTTCATGAATGAACGTGGTAATGTCACACATACAAAATTTTCCAATGGAAAACGTGGTGACGCTATATACAAAATTAGATTTTTTAATAAAATATTAATTGAAAGATTAAGATTTTATTATTCATAGTTAAATTAAATATACAAATTATTCAATAATGAATGTGATGATATCACATACACAATTAATTATTATTTTTAAATATGTTTCAAAAATATATAAAAAAAATTATTATGATTATAATATTTATAATTATATATAATAATTATAATTTAATAAAAAACTATAATGTAAAAATAATAATTATAATTACATATATTATATACGTATGATATACATATCTTATTAAAAATTGAATATTTTACGGGTATTTACAATTTACATACCTTTATCACCTTTATCGTACCAAAATTTTCAACACGGTATCATACCTTACTGAAAATTTCGGCATACCTAAAATTTCGGTAAATTCGGTATTTTTCGATATGGTAAGGCCGGTATACCGAAATTTTAGTTTTTTTCCCAACCCTGTTTAAGACATGTTAAAGTATTAACGTTATATTATAACTACTGATAATCATATTTTAATAAATGAATTCACTCGCCTTTCAACTTGTCTTTACATAAATCCATCTCACAGGAGAGTGTCTTATATATTTGGAAGGGCGAATGGAGTATTATTAAAATAATTTTTTGTGTGAGACTATTTGACATAATTTATTTTGTAAAACAAGTAAAAAGTGATAACATATACCGTAGTACACCAGGGTACACCGGTACACTCAGGATTAATAGGGTATTTTTTAGGATATAATTATTTTGATTTTTTAAAATTTTTATTATTTTGTTTGATCTAAAGGTAGTTATCGAATAATTTTTTTATCTAATGATTAATATTAACTAGGTGAACTAGGTGCATCGATACTCAGATGCACTCTAGTTTGACTTCATATTTTAATAAAAAGTTATAATGGAAGTGATTACCTTCTAAATGTCGTAATATAAATGAAAATGATAATATTATTATTGAAAAATGATAACATCTCTATTAAAAATTGATAATAATTTAAAGAAAAGTAGAATAATTTTATCATGAGATAGTCTCATATATAAATATTATTCATTGTTAAATTATTTTATTTGCTTTACTGCAAAAAAAAAAATTCATCGCAGCTGCACTTACGTAATCATAAATTCATAATACTTCTTCCATTATTATTTTCATATATTTCATTTTCGTCCGTTTAATAAAAGTTTTTATATTCTTAAAATGATTAGAAAAAACAATTATAAAGTTATTGGGTTCGTTGTTTTTTCCTTTAAAAATATGAAAATGAATTGGAGATGAATGAAAAATGAAAGGTGTGAAAGATGAGTTGTTAATGGATGAAGTATTACTTAAAAAAATAAGAATATTTATATTCAATACTCTCTCCGTCCGGATTTAAGGGTGTCATTTGCTTTTGGGCACGGAGATTAAGGAGTATTGTTATTTAATGTGTAGTGGGTAGTTATATTAGTGGAGGTGTGAGTCCCATTTTTTAGTTGTATTAGTGGGTGTGTGTGGATAAAAAAGAAAATGAGACTCTTGGGGGCGAATGCCCAAAATAAAAAAATGATACCCTTAAAAGCGGACGGAGGGAGTATTCAATATACAAAATTATTAATTTGGTAGGGGGTCACACCTGGACGGACAGGCATACTTTTTACCCATTATTAAGAAGGACGCACTGATTCTAATGAGATTAGCTTTAAAATAAGAAAAATACTAAAATATTTAAATAAAAAAAAGATGATAACAATTTTATTAATCTAGGTGAACAAAAATGTAAAAATAATTATGAGACTCGGAGTAAGTATTTCACAAGAATTCGCACTATATATTCTAATTAAATTTCAAATCACTACTTTCATATATATATATATATATATATATATATATATATATATATATAATTAATGAAGATAAATAGTGGAGTAGTTTAATGGTGGGTGTCTCTGTAGAAGCACATTGTACGCCCAAAAGATGAGATCATAGAATCCCATTTTTATTAACACAAAAAATTGTAACAGTGTACATTTGTTTCTTTGTTCCCAAACACTTAACTACATACATTTTTATTAACACAAAAAATTGTAACAGTGTACATTTGTTTCTTTGTTCCCAAACACTTAACTACATATTGTGTCCTAAAGTCACACTACCTTTCTATAACAACCATGCTCCCCACTAATCACATCATTACACGTGGCATTGTGTCTAATTCCCCCCCTCCCCCTAATGGACAATTGCTTGCTTCATGAGACTGATGAAAGGATAAGGCCAATGCCACATTTTCTTTTTAACACTACTTCTCCTCCTTTTTATTATTTCACGTTTGAACTTAATAAAATTTTCTTAAATACACCCATCAATCTTATTAATCCTTACGTAACTTATTTAATTTACATTTCCTTTTTTATCATTTTTTTATTATCTTTATTCATATCAATTAATACACTTTTATATTCACTTAATAAAGTTTAAATTTATTTTGATTAAGGATTATTAAAACCTCTGTTCTTATGATTATGCCCCTTTATAATATTAAATCACAGTATACATGAATTTACAATTTCGTCCCCTAAACTTAATTTAGATCCTTTAGAAGCAGTGATATATATATATATATATATATATATATATATATATATATATATATATATATATATATATATATATAGTGAAGAGTAAGAAGTGAAAAATTTGAAAAAGAGTTGGAAAAGGAGTCAACATCCACAGCAATAGATGTTATTTTGGAGGGTACAAAAATTGAATTAAATTATTAAATTAAAGAAAAAAAATGTCTATATGTATATATTATATCTGATATAAAAACCCTAGCCCCATAACTATTTATAGTGTGGTCTGTATAGAAAGTGACTCAGCATTATTAAGCTCTCTCCCCACACACATCAATTCCCTCACCTGCTTACTAATTTTTCTCCATCACTATATTCCTCTGACTTTTATTTATTAAACCACCCCACCACCCCCACTGTTGGTGCATGAATGTGGAATCCTGCATCCCGGGGCCCATTCCAACTCGGTAGAGGGATAATTCATGGTGAATCAATTAATTAATCGAGATTAGATCACTAACTAGTGCATATAAGGAGCTCATTACTTTGAGAGAAATGAAAATTTGATCTTTGATTATTGAAGCAAGATATGTCACTTCTATGGCCAGTTGAACTGTGCATGCGGGCATTAGACACTGTTTTTATAGATACTACATCCAATTCACCGTAATTTTCACTTATATATTTTCATGTAAATTTAGAATAGCGATAATTTTTTAGAGTATTATGATTTTATTTTTTATAAATAAATAAATGATGAAATATATTAGGTGTGTAAGGTAAGGTAATTTTTTTTCAAAATAAAATATGTTGGAAGGATAGTTTTGACTTTTTACCTTTGTAAGAGGGTGAAATAAATGTGATGTTTGTTTTGGGGTTTTGTGGGGTTTGAAAATCATAAATAGTGATTATATGTTTGTTTTGAGTTTTTGGTAGGATAGATTTTAATTTTATGTCAATTTAATGTATAATAATGTATTAATTTATATAGAAAAAGTGGATGAGAGAGGAGAGATAAAGAGAGAATGTGTATTAATTGAGAAGAAATAATATATATATATATATATATACACACGTACAAGAGTGATAAAACTTGGAAGTGGATTTTGAAAATTAAACTTGAATTTGAAACCTAAAAACGAACATCGCCGCCGACTACTAAAAAAGTAAAAATTAAAGAGAGTCATTACATGAGAAAAATGATTAAATATTTAATGTAATATATGAAAATTAATATCTAAATTCATTTCTTAGTTTATTATTAGTTCATCAGTACAAGAAAATACATTTTAGTTTACTTCTTGAAAAAGGTGTTCATTTAAAAAATAAGTTTAAATTGGGTATACTCAAGGTTACATTTTCTTTTAAAAAGTATGTTGTGAGACGGTGCTTATATATATTTTACTTATTATATTTAATAATAAATCAATTCATTTCATAAATCTCCTTTTGAATGTCCGTTCTATAAGAGGGTGTCTTTTTTTTTTCTTTCCTCACCCGCTGCATTTTTTAACGAAAAAAAATTTGCATTTTGTACCATACTAAGGTTTCAACAAAGAATGAAACTTTATCGACCAATTTCAAATCACGAGACATTTTATTGTGACTAACTTCTTCATACGTGCGAAAAATATATCGAATTTTCTATATTATTTTTGTTTAAAAAACTTTGTGCCAGTATTCGTTTCATTATCAACATGTAAGAGAGAAGGATATTTAACCATTAATTATCCTTAATGTTAGGTTATAATTTTCCATTATCTCCTACATGTCATCTAATCTAATTGTATGTCATAAAAAAACTTTTGAGACATTATTTGTTTCATTATCAACATGTGAGAGGGAAGTAAATTTAACTATTAATTACCTGTTAGATTATAATTTTCCATTCTCTTGATCTATCTAATTGTATGTTACTAGAATCATTACACCAAAATAGATAAGGAATCCTAAAAGTAGGAAATTAGAAGTGCAAATCTTCCAACATATCTGATCTATATGTGGATTACATATATAGCACATGGGTCTTATACAATTATGCAATCAAAACCCATATATGACCCCCACATGAGAGAGAAAGGAGGAGAGAGAAAGGAGGAGAGAGAATACAAGAACATGAGGTCAAGAAAGACACCAACAAATGCATTGGCAGAAGAGAGGAAAGAATTCATCACTACGTAAACCATTATCTAATCTTTCAATGCACATGTATATAGTACTGTGTACTTATATTTCATTCATTAAAAATCTAACTTATAAGTAAATTAAATAAAATAATTAATGAAAATAAACACTATCTTTACTGTTAAAAGCTAAAAAGAGTGCAGAAAACGTGCAAATGCCCTGATTTTGTCCGGACTGAAGCTCCCAATATATAATGATCAAAACAATGCCACAAAATTAAATTAAATTAAATTATTATTAATAATAATAACAAGAAATTAAAGTAGTGAAAATAAAATAAAAGGAAATAAGATCATAGATTGAGATAAAGGCTGAAAACCTTGCAAAAGAAAATCCTTTGATGAACTTCAAAGCATTGCATTGAGGAGCAAGAAGGAGCCATGAAACTCAGGATGGATAGCGTCGTCACCACTACACTCGATTTTAAAAAGATAGTCGTTTTGGTTCGATGCTATCCCTCCTGAGCTTTACAGATCCTCCTCTCTACTATAAAATGGGAAAATATTTTAGTGTGAAATATTTGGAGTATCCATGAGGGAAATGAAAAGATATGGAGTGTATTTATAGGAAGAAAAATGGAGACATATGGACCAAGCTAAGACATAGGAGTATATCTGTTGGAAGAAGCTATTTATGTTGTTACTTTTCTCAAATATAAGTTGGACATTAATTAATTAATGTATATATCTTCATGATTCATTTGCCATTTGTATTGACTAGTTTTAATTTGAAGAAATAAAATAAAGTAAAAGGTTTAAAGTATTTTTACCCCTACTGTATGGCTGCCGACTTGCACTGCCTAATTTCTTGATTAACACTCATTAAATTCTAGAATCATCTTATGCTGAGGAAGTAACCTTTGTAAACTATTATATAGCCTCACACCTAATTTCATACTTTCTATTTTTGTTCATTTCATACTTATTTTCACCGTTAAAGAAAAAAGAAATATCATACTTACTAAAAATAATCTTTTAAAGATTAATTAACTCTCTATTGTACTAAAAAAATAACTCCAGTTTCACATTGAAATCGATTTCACATTAATTTTTATATATTTATTTTACTATAGCGAATATGGCCTCAATAAAAATTGAAGAATTTAATTTTATTTACCAAAATATGGGGAATTAATTAACTTCATTCTTATTTGCCTACCTCGGTACTTTCTAAATTCTATTACCAAGCACATCTTAAATATATTTTGCATGAATATTAATTTCATTACTATAAGAAGTTTCAAAAACTAATTATGTTTTATTGCATGCATAAATTCGTCTTTTGTCTTTATCGCAATTCATTTCTATTTCCGGACAATTTATATATGTAATTTATTTATAATTTTTTCAACCGTACAACAAAATGTTACAAGAAAAATAGTCTCAAAGGATTAAATCTTCCAAAAAAAATGTATCAAATTACAACATATACAAAAGAGAAAAATAAATTTAATAAAAATCATATATAAGAAGCTAGATCTTCATGATAAATTTTAATCCATTAATTTGTCCATATAATTATTATAATTTCATGATGATGGTAAAGCATTCCTTTTGGTAATGCCAATTGGAAGTTGGAATAGCTTCTTGTTCAAGTCCCATCTATCATGTAACATGTTTGTTCAATTCATTATCATTGTGTTGTCTTGTCTTTGGATTACATGTTAATTATTATGATAATTTATATATACTTCATATTACTCTTTAATTTAATCTTGACCAAGAGTGGTTGTAAGAAACTAATATACTATATTAAGAGTTGGTAATGATCATGACAAATGGATGCAAGTTTTTACCATATCAAGAGAAAGTAACAAAAAGGATACTAATTAAAAAGTCAAAAATAATAGATAACTTAATTGTGTATCATTAATTTTGTCTCCACTTGCGCGCATAACCAGGGTCATATATATATATATATATATATAGATTAAATATTAGGAGCAATTTTAATCATTTAATTTAATTTATAGGGGTAAAAATTTGTATGTGACAATCTAATTAACTACATAACGGCATAATGGTTAACTTAGATGGGTATCAGTGTATCACTTTTTTTTAATTAATTTTTTCATTATTAAAATTATTATCTTATTCTAATTATTCATAAAATAGGTTAATTATATACTCCTTCCGTCTCAAAATATTGACACACTTTCTTTTTTGAGTTGTCCCACAGAAATTGACATATTTCATTTTAAAGGATACGAGACCTACACAAAAACAATTTATTTATTTACATGGCACACACCCACATCACACTCACTACTAATACAACTATCCACTACACATTAAATATTATTTCTCTCACTTCACTTTATATTAAATTATTATATTCCTTAATTTCTGTGCCAAAAAAAATATGTCAAGGATATGTCAATTGTTTTGGGACAGAGAGAGTACAACGTATATCATTTTTCCTTAATATATAGAGTATCTCTTTTCATTTGTGCCACGAATTTAATCCCACGAAATGTATTATATATATAATACTACGTATATATATTTTTTTATTTTTTTATTTTTAATTCTATTTTACTTGATGGACATCACGTACAAATTCGTTTTAAGTTTTACTTGTGAATAATTTGACAACACAAACTAGCTAGATTAATTAACATTTAATATATTATTGCATTACTCTTATCTCTTTATAATATTTAGATCAGATTCTAAAGAAACTTCAAATTATTCCTCTTCTTATGATCGCTTAGCAAATATTTGTGTGACATCATCTCACATAATAATATTCGTAAAATAAATAAGAATTGATATTTAATTGATGAAAAGTTATAATGATTCAAATGAGTTATATCATGGACAATTTATAAAGTATAAATGAGACTTTCATAAAACAAATAAAAAATAATAATATTTTTTTAAAAATATAATAAAATCTTTTAATAAAAAATGATAACTAAAATAAAAAAAATAAAAGTTAGTAAATAATCTTAGACTTGAGACGATGGAATACGAGTATGACCCCTGTATAGGGTATGTCACTTTTTTAGGGATCTTGTAGGAATATGGATAATATGCAAAAAAGTCAAAATTGTTGTTATAAAATAAAGAGTTAATATTATGTGTATTTGGGTCAAACTTATTTTTATTTAATATTAGTGTATATGTGTTTTTCAATAAATGTATAATATTTTATATTTAATTTTTTATTAAAATATTAAAATAAAATTTGTTAATAAAGTGTATAAATTCTTATTAATTAGTATATTACTACAAGTTATGAATATGAATTTGCATTAAATGAATTAATTAAGTAATAAAAAAGGAGACCTTTAAGTAATTAATTAATATATAATTAAATGAGGGATTAAATAATGGCTACATGGAATGTGATCCTTCACCATCCCAACATCACTACTTTTAGAACTCCATTACTATTACTCAAAAGTAATCATAGTAACCTTATTGCTACAATTGGCACACCCCTATCATATGGTTTCTTCCCTTGCATATATATATATATATATATATATATATATATATATATATATATATATATATATATATATATATACTAGTATAGAACCCGTGCGATGCTCGGGATAACTTTTTTTTAATGGGATAATTTATTAATATAATTATTAAAATATAAAATTAATTATACGTATTTATAAAACTGATCATGTGAGTATCTTAAAAGTAAAAAATACATGTTTATAATGATTTTTTATTTAAATATAATGAAAATTATGTATGTGTCAATTACATATGTAATCAGCTTCTCATTATAAATCTTGTACATAACGGTGAACTTTAATATATTTTTTTGAGAAATATTATCAAAACACCAATTTTTAACTTGCACTAATGATTCAAAAGTTCAAAACCTCTAATTATGTTATAAAAAATCTAAGATAATTGAGTTTCTAATTTGTGTTGAATTTTCTCCTAAACATACAAATATTATAAAAACTCAAATACTATTTACATGATTAATTTGTTTTTAGACATTTTTAAGCCTCATGTTTGGCTATCTTATTGACTTCTGTCATCTTTTTATATTTTTCTCATCTCCTCCTTTCATATTTTTATTTATCTTTTAATAAAATTACACTTATTGGCCTATTTACATGAGACTAATAACAAAATATAGTTACAATTTGTCTATACTATTTTTTACTAGTCAAATAATGTGTTATAACGATTTTCTCTTCAAAATATTTCATTTCTCTAAAATCAAATTCATACTCAAATTAATTATTCTAATGATAATTCTAATTTTATCACCAATATCTATAATTTTAATAAATATTTTTATTTATTTATTTATTTTAACAATACCTTCATCATAATTATTAACTTTCCATATATAATCTCCCAACTTTAAATTTAATTAGACCTAAATTTTAATTAAATCTGCTTCAATTGAACTATCATAAACTCATATTTTTCTTAACTTTTAAATATGACAATCTTTTCATAAATATGATAAATTAATAATTCCAAAAATAATAATATCATTCTAATAAACATATTGATCAAGTAGTCACAAATAAATCTTTTCACAAAACAATTATTTTTAACCCAAAAAGTAATCTCCAAATGCACTATGAACTCCCATTGATTAATAAAAAAAATGTTTAAATTTAAACTCAAAACAAAAGAATTTTTTTATTATAAAAATTAAGTAATTTGAGATATAAATGAAAATTAATAAAAAACAATAATAAAATGAAATAATAAATATAATAATAGTGATTATAATTCATTCAGTGTGTCCATAAGATTTGCTTCCATTGATTAATTAATATTATAATAATAGATAGATGGTAGATTTTAGAATTGATTGATTAATGCATAATTAAATTCATTCATTCAATTTATATTATTAATAATATAAGAAATTTATAACATTGAGTGCTGCATTGAATGGACTAACCGTAGAAAATTATATATTTAGATTTAATCCTAAAATTTATATATTTAGAGATAGATATTTAGATTTAAACCAGAAATTTATATATTTAGTGGCAGATCCATATATCTAAATTTATAATAGTTGAAATTTAGAAAATTGATGTAAACATTAATATTAAATAAGTCTAAGTTATGATAATTAATTGATAAATGAAATAAGTTTAAATTTAAACATCGAAATAAAATAAATTTTTATTACAAAGATTAAATAATTTAAGACATAAATAAAAAAATAAGTAATAATAAAATGAAATAATTAATACTCCATCCGTCCAGTGCAAAGGTAACCATTTCACTATTCCTGGTGTCCGCTTTAAAGTATAAATTTTCTCTATTTAGTAAAGATTGTACACAATATGACCCACCAATTCCCTCTAATACAACTACCCACTTTACATATAATAATAATACTCCTTAATCCACGTGCAAAAAGCAAATAAAGACCTTACAATTGTCCACGTGCAAACAGCAAATGATTACCTTTGCACTGGACGAAGGGAGTATAATAATAGTGATTATAATTCATTTAGCGTGTCCATAAGATTAGCTCACATTATAGATACATTGATTGATTAATGCATAATTAAATTCATTCATGAAATATATTATTAATAATATAAGAAATTTATAACATTAGATAAATGATGTATTGAATGGAGTAACCGTATAAATTTATATGTTTAGATTTAAACTTGAAATTTGTATATTAGAGACAGATCCATAAATCTAAATTTATAACTGTAGAATTTAATGTAAAAATTAATATTAAAAATAAGTCTAATTTATGATAATTAATAAATAAAATAATTTTAAATTTAAATTTAAATATCGAAAAAAAATAAATTTTTATTACAAAGATTAAATAAATTGAGACATAAATAAAAAATAATAAAAAGTAATAATAAAATTAAATAATTAATTAATATAATAATAGTGATTATAATTCATTCAATGTGTTAATAAGATTAGCTCCCATTGATTGATATTATAATAGATATATTGTAGATTTTAGAATTGATTGAGTAATGCATAATTAAATACATTCAATATATTATCAATAATAGAAGAAATTTATAGCATTAGATGAGAGTTGATTGAATGGAATAACAGTAAAAATTTATATATTTATATCTAAATATAAAAAATATATATTTAGAGGCAGATTCATATTATTATTTAGAGGCAGATTCATATTATTTAGAGGCAGATTCATATTATTTTTCTAAATATAGAAAATTATTTATGTATATCAATAATTGATTTATTACCTCATGTACATTATTTTTCTAACTATAGAAAATTAACTTGAGAAAATAAATAAATATTAAAATAAATAAATTAAAAAATCTAAGAATATGAAAGTATTATATTATTAAGAAAGAAAAAACATAAAAAATCCATATCATCGTTAAAAACTCTCAAAGATATATAAAGACGGTTTAAATTATTACAAAGATTTTATGAAATTCTCTCAATTTTTTATTGATTTGTTATTTGTGTGATGCAATAATGCATGCAGTTTTTATTCTTTAAATAATATTTTTGCATAGTTTAGAATGTAACGTATGTAATTTTTGTTTATGTGAATTTTTTTTAATTTTCAGATTTTATCCATTTATTTTTCGAATGTAATTGATGCATTATTATTTTAGTAATTTTATGTTCATTGAAACAATTTTTAAATATTATTTTCTTATAATTTATTTACATTTTATAGAAATCTAAATTTTATATATAATCACGTAGTAGAAATGTTGAAAAAAATAAATTTGAAAGGATCAAAAATATCATAAGACACTAATTAAACTAAAAATTTATATTTAAATAATGCTCAATTTAATAAATAAATAAAATCTAATTTTACATGTAACTAAATTTAGTGAAACTATACATAATAAACAAAAATATAAAAAATGGATCACAATAAATTATGATTCATGAACATAAAAAAATGAATACATAGACCTAGAAAATATATTAAAAATTAATAAGGAATTAAAAAAAAGTACATGAATCATTATTATATAAAATATGAAATATTCACGATTATAATAAAATGATAATCTCATAACTAACCAATCGAATTGGTAACTAAAAGAAATGAAAAGAGAGATTAGTGACGGAGTGAGTTATCCAGATAGAGAATGAGGATGTGAAATAAAATATTAGTGTATTTTTATCCCATTGATTCAAATATATATACACAAAAAAAATGCTACTTAAATTATAATAAAATCAGTATTAATTAATTTTAAATGGGTCAATAATTTATTATTAATTGATTACTATTAAAACAAAGAGAATATTCAATTTAGGAAACATGAAAAAAAAAAAAAAAAAAAAGGAAAATTATATGTCATCAAACACAAAAAAAAAAATGCTATTAAATTATAATAAAATCAGTATTAATTTTAAATGGGTCAACAATTTATTATTGATTTATTACCATTAAAAGAAAGAGAATATTCAATTTAGCAAACATGAAAAAAATTAAAAAAACAAAAAAATTACATGTCATCAAAGTGGACTCTGAAGCATGCCACGTCAGTGTACAAAAACGTTCAAATAGTAGTATAAAGATTTAATAAAAAATAAAAAATAAAAATAGAAATTAAAATTAAAATTATCTTATGCAAGAAAGTTTGTATAAACACTATATATATATATATATATATATATATATATATATATATATATATATATATATATATATATATATATATATATATATATATATATATATATATATTAAAATAATATAATTTAATTTAAATTGAAATTAATTTAAATGTCAATGAATATTGATGAAATAAAAAAAAAGAAGGGGTTTGTCATATTTTTTTTAAGTCAAATAATGAAACGTATATTAAAATTTAATAAGTTAAAAAATTATTTATAATTCATAAAAAATTATCTATAATTCATAAAAAGAAAATAATACATCATCATCTCAATCACAATTAAGGAAAGTTTTAAAATAAAAGTCAATACATGCATTAATGGAATTAATTAAGATAAAAAAAAAACTAAACAAAATCAAATAAATCTAAAAATTACATGTCATCACAAAAGAAATTTAGCTATGCCACATCACCAATAAAAAACTCTCAATTAGATGTATTATATTATGATATATATATATATATAAATAAATAAATAAATAAATAAATATATATATAGTAAATATTTTTTTTTTCAATTTAACAAGGAATCAAAATATTACTGACTTTTTATTCAAAATGTTGGTATATTATTTAATTTAATCTATAAAAAAGAGTGTCCAAAGCAATAGTTGTGCATATGAGAATAGATTAATTAGGTGTCAACATCGTTATGATATAGTTTAATTAATTTGCATATATGTAAAAATGTAAATGTATCATACATGAGTATTATATAAGAGCTGTAAAACGTGATGATTTGAAGTGGATAATTGTTATCATGGCTTCACCATGAATCGGTTCAACCCCATCATTTTTTTCACCATTACTTCCATCCATCAACATTAATTATATATATATATATATATATATATATATATATATATATATATATATATATATATATATATATATATATATATATATATATATATATATATATATATATATTATCCCCTACATTTTAATATCCCAATTTTGAGATTAATTAATTCAGCTAATTAAATATCGAAATTTTGTAATTTATATATATATATATATATATATATATATATATATATATATATATATATATATATATATATATATATATATATATATATATATATATAAAAGCAGAATAAATTCAATCTTGTCCATCTATTTTTAAAACAAATCTCAGCTACCCATTAAAATAATTAAATAATTATAATTATGACATTTTCAAATTAGGAAATAAGATTTTATTTATTAAAAAATTAATAATATTAAATAGACCAAATCAAATTGCAAGGATGAAAAGACCCAAGCATAAGAATTAGGTCAAATAGTCCATGGATCAATCAAATTGCGAGTTATATATGAGGTGTTCTCACCCTTCACCTATATAAGGAGTTCTCCTCCATTCATTTCAAACACACCGAGAACGATTCTCTAAGAAAATCAAAGACTTCAAAATTGTCTGAATAGTTCTTCGAATTCTTCAACGAGAATCAACTCAAGAACGGAATACATCTGGGATTCAGGTTCTAAATCGTCTGTATCAAGTGTTCTACAAACATCCTATAATCTGGTTTTAAACCGTCCGGATTAAGCGTTCTATAGTAAAAAAATTTGAACGGCCTATAATATGATATATTAAAATAATTAAATAATTATAATTATGACTTTTTCAAATTAGAAAATAAGATATTATTTATTAAAAATTAATAATATTAAATATAAATCAAATCCTAAACATCTATTTTTCAAAACAAATCTCAACAAAAAAATCAAAATCTTAGCCATCTATTTCTCAAATAAATTTCAGCCACCCATTGAAATAATTAAATTAAATAATTATAATTATAAATTTTTAAATTAGAAAATAATTAAATAATTATAATAAATCAAATCCTGACCCTGACCATCTATTTCTCAAATAAATTTCAGCCATTCAATAAAATAATTAAATCAAATAATTATAATTATGACATTTTCAAATTAGAAAATAATTTAGTTCAATCTAGAATAAAATCCAATTTTGGCAATTTATTTATTAAACAAATTTGCCCCATTAAAATAATTAAATAATTATAATAAATCCAATTTTGACAATTTATTTCTCACACATATCTCAGTCACTCAATAAATAATTAAATAATTATAATTATGACCTTTTCAAATTAGAAAATAATATATTATTTATTAAAAAATTAATCATACCCCCTCTATCCTACGTATTTTTACATACTTTTCATTTTGGGATGTCCCATGTATTTTTACACATTCCACTAATAGAAAAAATGCATAATATTTTATTACCTACTTTTTACAATCCTAACAACTTTAATAATTTTTTTACAATTTATTCATCATTCCCAACCACTTTATTTACCTTTTCTTTTTAAATCACAAATTTATTCCTACATTTTCTTACATAATATATTAAAAAAAATAAAACTTCTTAATCTCCGTACCCGTACAAATGGAAAAAAATACTCGAGACGGAGAGAGTATTAAATATAAATCAAATCATAACCATCCATTTTTCAAACAAATTTCAACCATCTATTAAAATAATTAAATAATATTAATTATAATTTTTTCAAATTATGAAATAATTTATTGTTTCCAAAGGGTTTAGGGTTTCAGGGTTTATGTTAAATAAATCTAAGCCACCCATTAAAATAATTAAATAATTATAATTATGAAAATTTCAAATTAGAAAATAAGATTATTTATTAAAAAATTAATAATATTAAATATAAATCCAATTTTAACAATCTATTTTTCAATCAAATCTCAATCACCCTTTAAAATACTTAAATAATTGTAATTATAATCTTTTCAAATTAGAAAATAATTTAATGTTTCCAAAGGGTCTAGGGTTTAGACTTTTTCAAATCAGGAAATAATTTCACCAATTAAAATAATTATAATTATAACTTTTTTAAATTAGAAAATAAGATATTAATTATTAAAAAATTAATAATATTAATCCAATCCTGACCATCTATTTTTTAAACAAATTTCAACTATCTATTAAAATAATTAAATAATTATAATTATGACTTTTTCAAATTAGGAAATAAGATATTGTTTATTAAAAAAATTAATAATATTAATCCAATCCTGACCAAGCCATATATTAAAATAATTATTTAATTTAATGTTTTCAAATGGTTTAGGGTTTAGTTCTTAAACAAAATAATTATAATTACAACTTTTAAAATTAGAAAATAAGATATTATGTATTAAAAAAACTAATAATATTAATGATTATCAAACCATCCATTAAAATAATTATTTAATTTAATATTTTCAAAGGGTATAGGGTTTAAAGTTTTAGGGTTGATTTTAGGGGTTTAGGGTTTAGACTTTTAGGGTTTTAGGATTTGTGGCATAATATTTCTATATGATCAAATCCTGATCATCTATTTCTTTAACAAATCTCGGCCACCCAGAATAAAGCGGGAGTATGGGTCCCATATTTTAATTGTATTAATGGGTGTGTGTGGGTCCCATGTGTGTAAAAAAGGAAATTAACTCTTTGTGTGGGACGACCAAAATGGAAAAAATAGACTCTTTGGATGGGATGGAGAGAGTATTAATTTTTTAAAATAACTTATTCTGCAATAAACATCGAATTTATATATGTTTCAGATGAAACATTCTTTTATTTATATTGTAACCAATATTGCGTTCGAAAGGGTTCGTCAAATTCACTAAGATGTGTAAACAATAAATGGTTTTGAATTGTGTAAATTAATAATATAGAATCTGATCCTATAATTTAGAAAAATAAAAATTTTATTGTTGCATTTTAATTTATCATATTATGAGATAATTATAAAAAATAAATAAAGAAATAACACGACAACATGATTCAAACCACACCAAAATCGGATGAGAGAAGCTCAAACTAATCTCAACCACCCATTAAAATAATTAAATAATTATAATTATAACCTTTTCAAATTAGGAAATAAGATAATTAAATAATTAAATTAAGAATCAAAATATTATTTATTAAAAAATTAATAATATTAAATATAAATCCAATCCTAACCATCAAAGGGTTTAGGGTTTAGGATGTAGGGGTTTAGGGTTTTAGGGTTTAGGATTTTAGGGTTTATGGCATAATGTTTCCAGAGGGTAAAATTCTGACCACATATTTCTAAAACAATCTCAGAAACTCATTAAAATTATTAAATAATTGTAATTATGAATAATCTCACTTCATATTCAAATAAATATTATTCGGTTCAAACATCATAAAATTAAGTGAAATTGTTGTTGCCCTAAAAATAACACATCCCGTGCAACGCACGGGTGCCCATAATGCCCATAATCCATAATTTATGTAAGACTAATTTCACTCACTTTAATTATTATTTATTTGATGATTAATTGTACATACAACTCCAAGTATTTTGTTCTCGAGTTATTAATTGTGTGAGGATGGTAGAAAGTCATACGACGAATCTATACAATTTCGAAAGTACTACTATATTTGATATTCGGTTAGCCAAAGGGAAGGGTGCAGATGGATCATGACCCTGGTGCATCACCGATGATATGGTGTATGATGCTGTAAAGTTGATGACTCATCACAATGTTGGAGCTGTGGTTGTTGTTAAACCGGGGGAGCAGAGCTCAATTGCTGGAATTAATAATTATAATTTTTTCAAATTAGAAAATAATTTAGTACAATCTAGAATAAATCAAATCTTGACAATCTATTTCTTAAACAAATCTCAATTACCTCTCAGCTAGCCATTAAAATAATTAAATAATTATAATAATCCAATCTTGACCATCTATTTCTCAAACAAATCATATAATTCAAATAAATATTATTCGGTCAAAAATCATAAAATTAAACGAAGTTGTTGCCCTAAAATTAACACATATCGTGCAACGCACGGGTTAGCTACTAGTTTATATAAGAGCACCCTCAATAAATTATTTTGAAAGAGTATTTTTATATAATAAAGTAATAATAATTTAAAAAATTATATTTTTAAGGATTAACTACACAAATTGTGGCTCTTAATAAATTTACTTTGTTATAGGTTTTTACAGGTAACATGCTAAAAAATAATACTCCTACGGAATGCTTTTACTTAATAAATTATGAGAGGGACTAGGTCCCAGGGCATAGCTCAAGTGGTAGAGGGGAGGGTGGAAAAGCCTTCAAATTGAGCTTGGTTGCTGTAGGGTGGGGGTTCGAATCCTGCATTTGACATGGATTTGGCCCCTTGCAAGAAAAGGACTAGGGTGCAACTACCAATTGAATTGGTACAACCTTGGTCCCTCTAAACCCTAGGGGATAATTATACCTTAAACCACAAGTGTAAAATTACAATTATCTATAAACCACAAGGGTAAAATTGCAATTATATCCCTAAAATTAAAAAAAAAAAAAGTAACATACATCAACAATTAAAAAAAAAAAACACACACACACACTGAAGGTGAAAGAAGAAGGTTGTATCGAAAGTTATACCTATTGAAAGTTGTACACAAGTCTGTCATAAATTATTGGAGTGTTAGGTAATAGTTTCTTGTGGGCTGAGTTTGGGCCTTGGATTAGTGTGGCTCTGCTACTGCTAACCGCTGAGCAATAATATCCACAATACTACAGTTGCCTTTTCAAAAAATTGAGTATTTTATGCTCCATATTTGAATTGCAAATATTTAATTTAGTATTGGTGATTAAAATAATATTAAGACCTTTAATATTTGTAATATGTTTAAGATATTTAAATAAATTTTTAATATTTATAAATTTAAGCTAATACAGTATTCCATAAAAGCCTATGACTCCACTTTATAAGTATATTTGTTTGTTTATTAAGTAAAATGAATATCAAAGAATAATTCTTTTTAGCTCATTTTATATAAGTTTAACAATTAAAATAAATAAATAGAGTCGGTTATTTGCACCTCCAAATCTGCTAAATGAACCCAAGTTCTAGATATACCCCGCTAAAATTAAAAGTTACACATATAAATTACTTAATGCAACCCATTTAAGACTACTTTACCCTTTTAATTAATTAAACCCTTATTACTAAAAACTAATTAATCAAAAAAAAGAAGAAAGAAATGTCGGTGAAGGAAAGAAGAGGTCGACGTTGCGACTCCATAGAAGAAAAAGGAGAAGGAAAGAAGATGTTGACATCCCGACTCCACAGAAGAGAAAAAAGAAGGAAGATTAGAACTACGTAAGACAAGAGAAATGAAAAGGACATATGTCTATAAATTCTAAAGCTGCAAACGTGGTATTCCCCTAGAATGCAGATACATGCAATGTCGCTGGAGATCTCAACATACTCCTCTGCCCCTTTGACTCGCCTCCGTACAAGGGCCCCACTGCCGCCGAACTCTTGGCGAAGTGGAGGGAGTTTCTCAACCCTTTCATGTTCCATGTTCTACTTTTACAACAAACATGTGAGTTATACACTGCAACTCATCACCTCTCTTCTTGTACTGTTATTTCAATTTTCCAAGAATTTGATTGAATCACTGTCTAATAATAGGTGAACATTGTCCATGGAAATACACAGTACTTGTTCGACGAATGCTGCAACCGAATACCATATGAATAAGAAATCTTAAGATGTTCGGTTACTGCAACGGTTGCTGCAACTGAACACATATGCTTGTTCGGTTGCAGCAACCGAACACCTTAAGATTTCTTATTCATAACACCTTAAGATTCCTTATTCATATGCTGCAATCGAACACCGTATAAATAAGAAATCTTAATTTATAATTTATAAAAATAAGAAATCTTAATTTATAATTTATAAAGAGATATTTACATCTTAACAAATATGAATATCTTAGTCCTATAAAATTTATGGGGTACATTTATTAAAATTGGAGTGCAAATAGAAGCTCCCAAATAAATAAATCATTGTTTAATACCGAAGATTTTTGAGTAAATAAATTCAGACAACCAAACACGCCCTTAAAAATTAAAGGGTGAAAAAGTAGTTTCAAACGATCAAACGGAAACGCCCACATTAGATTGCGGGGGGGAGGATAGCCGTTGGACCTCGGCCTAACACTGCCCGACGATACTTCTAAAGCCAATTTCTTCGAACCCTCCGCCAAACACTCCTTTATTTGATGCATGCATTTCTTCCCCACCACAACCATCTACTCTCTCTCAATCTCATTCGGATCAATTCTTCATCCAGATTCTCATCGATTTCTTCCTCAATCTTGCTTCCTTCCATTTCTCCCTCCAAATCCGCCTTCGCCGCTTCCGAATCCTTCAGAACCTCCAGCTGTTTGGGTTTCAGAAACGAGATTCGGAGACTTTCCGGATGGCATTTGCAGAAATCTAGGGTTTCCATGAGCGTAGCCGTCGGATCGGAGGCGGTTGTCGGCGACGATTCCTTTTTCAAGGACTATAAGCCTTCTACTGCTTTCCTCTTTCCTGGTCAGGTTAGATGCTCATTACGATTTTGCTTGATTAGTGTTGAATTATGTGTTGATGCAGCTGAATCGGTGGCGGTTAATGTTTTTATAGCTCCGTTCTACTGATTTAATCACAAATTATTGCTTCATTTTGTCACAGCTGCTGTTTATTACGCGCTAGACTGGTCAACATTGTGCACTGAACTGCAGTAGAGTGTAATATGGCTCTATTTATGTTTATATTTGCTGTAGATAATGGCCTAGTCTTGATGATCGAATTGCTCCTTTTTTAGAGTAAAAGCAGTTTTTTACGACATGTTTATTTGATAGAATTGGTAGTTGAAGTCTCACTTAAAGTTCTACTGCAGTGTCTTGAAATTTGTGACTAATTGGTTTGTTTAAGGTACAAATGCATCTGATAATGTATTTTGTAATTTGACAATCATAAGTCTTTAAACTTTTAAAGTTGCTCGATCGTTCTGATCATATGTGATGAAGTTGTCTTAGGTGGTTACAAGAATGAAATTACACATTATCTTCGTTTGACTTTGAGAGGCACCCAAAATTAAGATCAAGTTAACTTGATGAGCAGTTGGGATAGGGTTAGGATATTTGTTGTTTTGCTATCTCTTCATGGTAATAGCTAGCAAGCTATAGAAAATAATAGTAGTGCCATATTCGTTTTCTTCTTCACATTAATTATTGTTTTTGTCATTCTTTGAAGGGTGCGCAAACTGTTGGAATGGGGGCGGAGGCTCAAAAAGTGCCTGCTGCAATTGAACTGTACAAGAGAGCTAATGATATTCTGGGGTAGATATACATCATGCTATACCTGAACCTTTTATCCTGAATTGGCTATAAGATTCTGATCTGTAATATCTTATTTTGCAATACAATCAAAATACATGGAACTTGGGTCATCTTTTCATTGAACATCATATAGTTTTCTAATTCATGATTTAACTTTAAAGGGTGTTCATGAAGAAAATGTATAACCTTTGGTAGCTTAAATGTCCTCAAGGGTCAGTTGACCCGCCTATGTAGTTTTATTTAGTTTTCGTGTAATCAATACATCATCTTATCTTGCAGCTCTTCATGCCAATATTGGAATATATCAGATGTAGGTGAATGGTATTTAGTTGATGGGTCCTAAAAGTATATGTTGAATGCTACTTATAGTAGGTCATCAGAACATGCAAAGGTCACTTAGGATTGTTCTGTTTACAACTCGACACGTCCAATGCCAGATCAGATTGTGCTTTTAGTTCTCCCTCAAGTTTCCCATTTGAATTTTGTATCGTATGAAATTTGGTTATAGTTTACTTCTTACCATTAGATGTCCTGCATCTAAATTAACTTTTTATGACATCAAAGTATGACATCCTGGATATTTGCCTTTTTGGGCCAAAAGAGAAGCTTGATTCCACTGTCCTAAGCCAGGTACCCAGCCATAATGAGTTTATATTATATTTCTGACTACATAATGTTGAAATCATATTACGCCACAAACAAGAAGCGTACTTAACACTTTAATCTCATCAGTGAGAGTAATAGACTATCAAGACAATTTCAAAATATAATTTTGATACTATTCAGTGCATTTCCGAAATTAAATTTTCAATTAATTCGGGTTCAAGCTTATGTTAATTATCGAAGTAAAAATGGATGTCTTACATGCAGAATTATTTGTTTGTTGAAGAGTTTAATAGTAAAGGCGTTTCAGGAAAATACCTCTCCATCTATATAGGTCCACATGTGTGCATCCATAGGTTATCACTAATATTTCACGTGTATTCAGCTAGAAAAGGGTAGAAAGAACTCACACAACGTTATTTGAATCCATATTACCAGCCAGCTATCTATGTCACAAGTTTAGCTGCAGTAGAGGTGCTCCGAGCTCGTGATGGTGGTCAGCAAATTATTGATTATGTGGATGTAACCTGTGGTCTAAGTTTAGGAGAATACACTGCTCTTGCATTTGCTGAAGCTTTCAGGTAAACTGCCAACTGAGACAAGTTTCAATGCAAATTGTTTTTACTGAATACAGTAGGTTGACACAGGGTAAGAATATAATCATTGCTGAAATACGTGTGCTAAATATTGGGTCAAGATGATATTCTCTCTTATGGTCTTTTTTCACCATGCAGCTTTGAAGATGGGCTTAAGCTAGTGAAGTTAAGGGGTGAAGCTATGCAGGTAGCATCCACAATTTGCTACATTGTAGTGGTTGTTGCATGAATTATAAGCATATTACTTCTTGATATAATGCTTCGAAATTGCTATCAACAGGCTGCTGCTGATGCTGCTAAAAGTGCCATGGTTAGTATCATTGGACTGGACTCCTCTAAGGTGCAAGAGCTTTGTGATGCTGCCAATCAAGAAGTAGATGAAGCAAATAAAGTTCAAATTGCAAATTTCTTGTGCTCGGTGAGTTTATCTTATTTGGATCCAAACACAGAAATTATTTAGTTTTCATAACTTGTCTCGGTGCTTATTTAATTCAGCCAAACCAATTGCATTATCTGCCGGCAGGGAAACTATGCTGTATCTGGAGGCCTTAAAGGAATTGAATCGGTTGAAGCAAAAGCAAAGTCATTCAAGGCTCGAATGACGGTAATCTTTACTTTCTTTTAGCATATTTGCTCTTCTTCATATTTTGCTTCTTTGGATGTTAAACCTCTCAAGTCATAATGTCTTCAGGTTCGGTTAGCTGTCGCAGGTGGCTTCCACACAGTTTTTATGAATCCAGCTGTGCCAAGACTAGAAGCGGCTTTGGCATCAACAGTAATCAAAACCCCAAGAATACCAGTTATATCCAACGTTGATGCAGAACCACATGCAGATCCGGCCACAATAAAGAAAATTCTAGCTCGCCAGGTAAACACGAATATAGTTGCATATGAATCAATCCAAGTTTGGACAACTGGATGGATCAATTTTAGATTTACTTGTGAACCCAAATTAGTTTAATGAATCCAAAAGAACTTGATGAAATTATATTAAAACTCAAAATGAGTAAAATTTTATATACAAACTATGAATCAAGTAAACAAGTGTGAGTGTGATTTGGTCTCCTTGTGCAAGTTTAAAAATAATACCCCCTCTGTCTCATCCGAACGTTTATGTTTGTTTTTTGCACTATGAAATTAAGAAATATTAATGTGTAGAGGGTTGAATTTTATGGTACTTTTATCTTTTCGCCTTTAACTTTAATTTGAATTTATTGCAAACTGTGTAATGTTGAAAACTTTTTTGGGTATTAATGTTAAGATTTAGGATCCATACTAACTAAAAAGGAAAATGTAAATCTTTAAGTGAGTAGTCCAAAGTAGAAATATGTAGTAACCTTATGGTGGTGGGACGGAGGGAGTAATTTGTGAACTTTATATGAAAGTTGATCCACAAGTTAGCTCTAATTAGCTTAGCGAGCGAGTTGAGCTTTACCAAGTTCAACATCAGCTCAGTTGGTGAGCTGAAATTCTGGCAGTTCACGAGCCAGCTCAACTTACTCGTCACCCCGGACAAGAACTTTATTTTCCAACTAAAATAAGCTGGATTTATCTTTCAGGTGACATCTCCAGTACAGTGGGAGACAACAGTGAAGACTCTGTTAGACAGAGGATTGAAAAAGAGCTATGAATTAGGACCTGGAAAGGTAAGAGTTCAATGCTCCATTCGATTTCTTCACACTTTATAGCCCCCACGCTTAAGCCAATATTGTTCGATGTTTTAGGTCATCGCTGGCATCATCAAAAGGATGGACAAAAGTGCAAACATTGAGAACATTGGAGCCTAAGCATTTCCCAAGTTGCTTTGCTAAATTCATTTTTCATAGTGGCAGCATGAGCTATAGAGTTTCTTTTCCATTTTAGGATAAAAGGCTATGTTGTAGTTTCATAGCGACTTGGTTGTTATTTCCCTTTTCTTTCTTAACCTATTTATAAACAAGCAAATGTATTATGAATTTGGAAAACATGAATTGTGGTAGCAAGAAAGATTAAACCATCTAGTTGCATTATTGAATGAATTGATCATAAAACAAAAACAAAAACAAAAGAGAGAAAATGCAATGTTGTCTTTTGCCTTATTCAAATTGTAAACAAAGTTTAATCTCAACACATTTAGCGAAAACAGATATAGCATCTCAAAAATCAGCAACAAAGAAAAACACCAACTAATGGTCTTCAAATTCAATTATTAATTGCAGAAGAATCTGCAGTTGCAGCGGGTGAAGGCCTTCCCAATCTCCGGAGGCGGTCGATCCACTGGTCCTCGGGTACCCGACCCGACCAGACCAATCAGGAGTGGCGCCGCGGTAAATGCTCTCTCGATCGCAAGCTCCGATTCTGTGGCCTTCTGCTCTTCGTTTTCCTCCTCGACGTCGTCGTCGCTTAAGTCGAGCGATGATACTCCGTTCTCCATCCAGAATCACTGCCACACACGCCGTTTCCGTTCGTAGAAGTAGCTAATGCATTCATCGTTCCAGCTTTGCTGCTTCAGTCCCAAACTCGATCGATTCACCGTTTATTATTATACTTAAAATGGTAAATTAATTAAGTAGGAGGAATTTAGCAAAATAAATAAAAAAAACAAACAGAGTGTTTATTTTATTTAGCAAAAATGAATTATATTAAAAAATGCACCAGCCGGGAATCGAACCCGGGTCTGTACCGTGGCAGGGTACTATTCTACCACTAGACCACTGGTGCTAGACATTAAAATTTGGAAACTAATACATAATATTCTGTTCATATCATAAAGCATAATAATAATGGTTTAATAGATCACCCATTAAATTATAAACATTGCTTGTTTTGCCTCAACTTGTGGCAAGCAAAAAGACCTTACATTACATATCTACTTGGAGGATCCAAGGTGTGAAATATAAAATTTGTTTGTAAGAACATAAGTAACAAATCAACAGACATTGAATGCATCTGTTGAAATAATCTCTAGATAAATCTCACAAATATATTCAAATTCCTAAAATAATTAATTAAATAGCTAACTCGTTATACGAATTAAAATTCAACATGTAGACTACAACATCCAACATACATGGAAAACAGTTCATAACTACTCATCAATTGATCAAGAAACAATATCATCAATGAAAGCTAGGAGATCCATATGAGATGATCCCCCAATTGAATTTGATTTCTTGAAGATTTCTTGAATTTCCTTAGCCCTTCTTCTCATCTCCCTCCCCTCTTCATTCTTCAAATCCATAAACCTCAGCACAAGCTTAGCAATATCATCCTCTCCCACCAAACCATCAACTTCATCCTTCTTCACCTTCCATCCCATCTTCCAATCTTCCACAATCATCTTACTATTAGTGGTTTGATCCCAAAAGATGGGGAAAGCAAGCATGGGAAGGCCTGCGAACGCTCCTTCTTTAGTAGAGTTCCATCCACAGTGCGACCAGAACCCACCGACGGAAGGGTGGTTAAGCACCTTCAGCTGATCACACCATGGCACCACAAGTCCTTTCCCCCCACATTTCTGTTGAATGCCTTCTGCGTCCCCCCGTGCTACCCACAAGAAACGAACGCCGCTTGCGCGGAAACCAGCTGTGATCTGGTCCAGCTGAGCAGTCGAAACAGAGAGAAAACTGCCCTGAGAGATGTACAGGACGGATTGAGGGGTCTGAGCATCCAGCCATTGGAGGTAGTGGTGATGTTGATTGAGGTTGAAATGATCATGTGGTAAGATAAGGCCTAAAGAGTATATTCTAATAGGGTGTAGGGTTTGTTTTAGAGCATGAAGAACAGGGGATTCCAGCTCGTAAACAGATGTGAAGAGAAGATATTGTGCTTTTACGGATGCATTAATGGCGGCTATGGCTTGAGGGAGAACTTCCTGACCTGAACTGTGTAATGGAGTAGGTAGATCCCTCTTTCTCAATGGTGGAACTCCATGGATGTTGCCAATGGCTTCATCTGCAAATTATTGGATCTAATTGTTCATTTTTCAAAAAATTAGATAGTGAATTGAGATATTAATGAAGCTAACCTGCAGAATTGGGGGAAAAATCGTCGGAGTGGTAGAAAATGGAGAAGACTGTGGCGGACATGGTGTAAAAGGAAGCTACCGGAATATTCCTCCGGTTACCAACAGCCACCACCCAGCACAGGTAGGTGTCGTAAATGATGACGGTCGGCGGCGGTTGAAGCCGATCTAGAAGCTGGTCAACCGGAACTTCCATTTTGGTCTGCGTGGCTGCGAAGAAGGCGGCGAAGTCCTTGCCGCGGCCGATTTCGGAGGGCAGGACGTTGGGAATGGTGGTGAATGTTAGGTTAGGCGGCGGTGAGGCGGCGAGGAGAGTGAGCCACTCCTCTGTGAGGACGAAGGAGACTATGATTTCAGGTCGGGAGTGGAGGATGCGACGGCAGAGGTTGAGCATGGGGTTAACGTGACCTCTTCCGGGGTACGGCACCGCCACGATGTGGCAGTTGGAATTTGCTCCGGCCATATTTAAGTGGAAGCGATTGCCGCAGGAAGGAATAACAAATAATCGGAATAGCGCGTAATTTAAACAGAAATACAGCTGTCTAGAGTACAGTATTAATTAGTAATTTTTTAAAATTCAATCTAAACTATTAAGGGGGGAAAAATTCTAGGAGTAGTATATAAGGGAATGTTTGGTTGATAGTTTCGAAGCTATGGAGTTGGAATGGAATCAAATTATTGTGCTTGGTTGATGGCAATCATATTGCTACAGTAATTTTGATACTCAAAAACTAAGAAATCCCTCATTCCTAGGTAACTAGAATACTATCACTTTCATTCCTTCGTTGAAATGCTATATCCCATTTAATAAGGTAATTAGAGTACTATTACTTTCATTCCTTCGTTGAAATGCTATATCCCATTTAATAAGGGAGTGTTTGGTTGACGGGTGTGCGGAGTTGAAATGGGATTGGAATGACAAAAGTTGTTTGTTAAGTGGGAATGATAATAGTACATATTTTTTATTTCTCAAAATGGAAAAATGGCCCATTCCACCATATTTTGATGACTATGACTTTAATTCCATTGCTTGTAGTTCTGTTAACTAAAAATTTAATGATATAAAATTTATTATAAATTATAAATAATAATAATAATAATAATTTTCTTTTATAAATAGTAAAATTATATTTAAATAAAAATAAATTTGTAAAATTACACATCAATTCTCATAGAATTTAATCATAACAAACAGAATAAATAGTTATGATAGTCATTCCCTACTATCAACCTAACAACATAACTATAAAATACAAACTTATTACCATTCCTTACTACTATCACTATTATTCTCATTCTGATTCCATCTAATATACCAAACGCCCCCTAAATGTTACTCCCTCCATTCCAGGAATACATTCACGTGTTTTCTGCCACGGAGTTTAAGAAAAGTAATTTTTTGGTAGTGTGATGTAAGAAAGATAAGGGGTATTTTGGGTAATTGGGTAGAATAAAATGTATGATATTGTTGACTTTGACTAGATTGTGTGTAAAAAGAAGGTGACATTTTTGTAATATTGTAGTATTGTATGATTATTGATATTGTGTATTGTTTCCATTTTTAGGGGGTGAAAGTATTCTTGGGACGGACCAAAATGGAAAGGGTGAATGTATTCTTTGGACTGAGGAAATATTTTAATACAATAAATTTTATTTACAATAAAAAATTATTAAAATAATAATTTTCTTATAATAAAAATATGAATCATTCCAAAAGAATTTATTATCATACCAAACAATATTAATAGAATATGATAGTCATTCCCAACTTTCAACCAAACAACACCATTATAAAAGACAAACTCATTATCATTCTCAATCACTATCATTATGATTCTCATTTCAATTACTTTCAATATACCAAACGCCCCCTAAGTTTAGGTAGATTTTGAAAATTAGTTTTTAAAAATAAAAAATTTAAAAAACTAAACAGTGTATATGAAATAATGAACAAAAATTAAACAAAAATAAGAACAATTTTTCAAAAGAAAATCTGGAAAAAAAAAAAAGACTTCCATCTTTTTCTCTGCAAAATTAATGTACATTAATGCCATGACAAGTGACAACCATGTGGAGGTAACGTGATATAAATATACAATAAAATATCATGAAGTTTCAATTAACTTTAATTCTATATATGAATAAAGTTTTCTGTATAAACTATAACAAAGTTGTTTGATAGTGATCTATTTTTGTGATGGAAAATTTGTCGTCACAATTGTGACGGACTTTATGACGACATTTTGAAAATAGTAATGGCTAATAGTTGACCGTTTAAAATTTCGTCATTCCCAATATTTGTGATGACATTTGTGACGGACTTTTTTCCGTCACAAAAATATTTTATTTTTATTTTTTTTAATTAGTGATGGAAAAGGGTCTCATTTGTGACGGACCCGTCACAAATTACAGTTTTAAAAAAATCATTAAAATTGTACTTGCTCGTTACACATGTATATTATTATGCTATTTAATTTAATTATATAAAACAAAAGGTTAAACTTACATATTTTTTTTAAGAAATTATTATTTTTTTAATATGTATTGTGAATTTATTTAAACTTAAATAATTGAATATATTGTATTGTTGTGTATAATAATATTAATTTTAAAATCAAAATAATTATAAAAACAGAGTTACTTTTTTTTTAAAAAATTATTTTTTTAAATATTTATTATGAATTTATTTAAACTTAAATAATTGAATATATTGTGTTGTACATAGTAATATTAATTTTAAAATCTTTGCCAAATAATAAAAATATATGATTAAAAATATGATTGACTTAATTATCTATTTCTAATAAAAAATATAATTAAAGGTGATATTTAATTTGAAGATGTACATGAATAATAATATTAATAAATTGGATATATTTTATTGATTATTTCCTTAAACAATCAAAAAAATATGATTAAAGGTGATTTTAATTTATTGTGTGATTTAATATATACATGATGATATAATAATAATAATAAATAAATAAATAAAATTAGAAACATTATATATGTAATATTAAAATAAAAAAAATAAAAAACATACAAAATTTAACCACGTTGCGACATCTCATATTTTTAAAAAGTTATTTGTAACAGCGTATTCGTTATATATATATATATATATATATATATATATATATATATATATATATATATATATAAATAAAGGAAAGTTGATGATTGAATTTAAAAAAAAAAGATAGTGTATTTAATTGATAAAAATAAAGTATAGTGTGATTGAATTAAGAAAAATTTAGAGATGATGTATTTTCTTATAAGAGAATTAAATTGAAAATTTATAAGAATGTTATTTATTTTAATGCAAATTAACCTATTTTTCATCTATAAATAAATAATATATTTAGATATTATTTATAGATTGAGAATTTAAAATTTATAAGGATTTTTTAATTTAATTATGAAAATTTTAATATTTCTCTTAAATAAATAATAAAATAAATAAATAATATTTTAATAATTATTAGTCATATTAATATATATTACATTAATCAATATTACCACCACATTTATTTTGAAAGTTGGTTGATGTTATTTTAATACAAATTAATTGAATATATACAATATTTATTAAAGACTAACACTAAACACATATAGCCAAATTGGTTCAACACTTTCTCACAAACACTCTTGCTTGGCACAAAGTCCGTCACAAATATTGATTAAAAGAAACCGTCACTAATTTTGACGGGACCGTCACAAACACTTTGTGACGCATGTTCGAGTGACGGGCGCTTTCCCGTCACAAAGTCCGTCACTGTCGGCCAGTTTTTTTGTAGTGATATATGAATCAATTTAGAAAAACAAAATGACAACATTTTAGGAGTAAAATATAAAATATTAATTTGGTCTTTAAAATTCAATTATATATGCAATCTACATTTAATATTACAATTAATTATTTTAAATTATTATCAACTGTACTTATCAAACTCCATAGAATTTTGTGTCCTTCATAAAGTTTAACTAAATTATACAAAAATAAAATAACAATAATGTATTCAAATTGTTATAAAAAAATGAAAAAATATTTAATTCAAAAAAAAAGATTAGTATGTTAAAAGTTATGGAAAAAAAATTAATTTTATATTTAAACATTTCATTACTTAAACAATTTTAAAAAGAACAGCACATAAATTACTCCATTTTAAATTTTATGTTACAAATTGTTATTAAATGCCTTCATTAAGCAAATTCATTATAATTGATAATTGCTATTAAATACAACAATTAAAAGAAATAATAGTTAAAGCATAAAAATTGATTTAAATACAATTAAAAAAATAAAAAATGTTAAATTTCGTAAGATTGACACGTAAACCTTAAAATACTCTTAAGCCGCCACATCATCAAGGAAAAACTCTATTTTAGTTTATTACTAGTAGATGTAGTACTAGTACTCACTCCCGTTAAAGGGTGTCAGTGTGCCCCATATTTAAATCGTATTAGTGGGGTGTGTGTATTGGTTCCATGTGTGTATAAAAAAGGAGGACTCTTAGGGCGCGGACATCCAAAATTAAAAAAATGAATTGTTTAAAACGGACGGAATGAATAGTATTTTAATGTTAATACAGACAAAACGGAAAGTGTGAAATTTAATATGGTATGGTTGAAGTATAAAAAAATTGTATAGTTAATTGTCAATTGACCTCCTACAACATACATTAACATCGCAACAACTAAATTTTTCACTTTTTTTTTTTCAAATTTAAGAACCATAAAAAATGTGAATAATTGATAATCCGAAATTCTTAGCATTTCCTGTCTGATATTAAATAAATGGGCTAACAATGTTCAATTATAATATTATATAATAGCCCCACAGTTTATTAAGAATGAAAATAAGATTAGGCTTATTGGATAAATTGGTAGGCCCAATTATTAAAATAAATCAAATTCCATATAGATGGCCCATGAAATTAGGAAATCGATATAAAGCCATGATTTACAAGTTATAATTAAAACATGATTATTAATTAAACAATGCATGCTAAAAAATATATATATATATATATATATATATATATATATATATATATATGTATTAAATATTAATTAGATGATGTATTTTTTAAAATGTTTTCAATATATATTATTACATGAAAAAAAAAAAACACTTCAAACATTAAGAAAGGCAAGAACGACGACTACAATGTCAATAGAAAATAGAAATCTTGCCTTTAAAAAAAAAGGAAAGAAAGAAATCTCATGTGCTTTAATACACGAAAGTCTAGTTTTGTTGATTTTAACACAAGTAATAATTAATAATTATTATATACTTTTCATATTAGACTTTTACATACTTTTTGATATTTTCTTACACATGCTCTCGTGAATACATTTCATATGATGGTCAAATACAGACGTCAATTAATAGTTACTCATAATCATGCAAAAAATTATAATAAGTAAATTAATAGTAATATTAGTTATTAAAGTAGTTATAATTTATAACTGTTTGAGCAATTTTGTTTGTGTGAGAAGTCGCCAGATATGATTCAAGTTAATTGAAAAAAAAAAACCACGAACTTTACTCCTATTGTAAATTAATCTTCACTTTTGAGATATTGAAAAAAAAAAACCACGAACTTTACTCCTATTGCAAATTAATCTTCATTTTTGAAAAATTGCAAAAAAAAAAAAAAAAACTACAACCTTTTACTATTGTTACAAAACGCACCCAAAAAAATACTTTTAGTCATAGTGCGTTTTGCAACAATAGTTAAAGTAGCCACAATGCGTTTTGCAATAATAGTTAAAGGTGATTGGTTTTTTTGCAATTTTTTGAAAGTAAGGATTAAATTGTAGTAGGAGTAAAGTTCGTGGTTTTTTTTTTTGCAATTAATCCTTTAATTTTTTTCTACTTATTACTTTTTTATTAATTAAATATAATTTTATTTCTTTTATGACCTTTTATTTATTTTACCAAAATCATTTTATGAGACGACGTTTTTGTTATTAATGTAGGGGGAGTAAACCAGGTACAATGGGAACCTCTATGGTCTTCACCCTCTCTTTTTAGAAGGTACATATCGCATAGTTTTGAGTAACTACTTAGAATTTTTTTCATGAGATGTAGCTAGAACTCGTCTTACTAAAAACGAAAAGAATACTTTATAATATAACGAATTAAAATGACAAATGAATTAAAAAGAATACTAAGTAATCCCTCCATCCCATAAATTTGAACTGGGAGTCGAAAACAAATTGTATTTTTCAAGAATACATTGTATCATATTTAAGTCATTCATTCTTACTTATTTTCCCTCTATTTATTTAATCTCACATCTAAATTTTTATGTATAATTTGTCACCAAAACATGAAAAATAAAGAGAATATACACCTTTTTTTGTGGCATTTTGTTTTTCCAAGCTACACACATGAACCAGACAAAGAGAATATACACCACATAAGAAAATGGAGAAAGTCAACAGAAGCAGTTGAGAGAAACCAGGAAACTTTGATATAACTTAATTAGATTTTAATTATCAAAATTAACACAAGCAAGATTCTCAATTCCTTGTCCATTCCCAATCTCCAGTTACATCTCATCACTTCATTCATACCCTTGAACACTGATGAAATCAAACACCAGATATTGAGATCGGGTCGGCCCGAATCTCAAGTCCAAAGGGACTCTCTCTTGAGAGGATCTTGCATTACATTTACATTGTTGGAGGAAGAATTAGAAGCTGCAAAGGTGAGATAGTGTTGAAGGTTATTGAAGTTGTTAGTAGTGGCCAAGAGAAGTGCTTTGTCATCCTCATGGGTGATGGGAGGGGTACAACTCTGCTGCTCTTGCTGCATCTGTATGCATAGTATCTCTGCTTGAGCCACTGCCAGCTGCATCTGCAGCTGAGACACCTGATTCTGCAAGTACGATATCGCCCCCACACAACCATACACCGGATCCCTCATCCTCGCGTTCGCCTCGTATACTAAGCTCCCCACTGCGTCCCCTCGTTGCTGCACTGGAAGCTCCTAGTACCACATGATATATAAACACATCAAGATCAATTCATTTATTTATATATAAAAGTACACGTATTCATGTCAGCGCCTCGTCTCCGGGTATTAGGGTTTTTAAACCTAACCCTAACGTCTGGTTTATTATGGAACGGAGAGAGTAGTAGTGTAATATGTATACCTGAAGCATTTTGCTGACATTGCTTGCGCCGAAGACCTTGTGGACGATGGCGAATTTATGAGGGTCGTCGGGAGGGAAATACGGGGCGAAGATGCAGTCCTTTGCACAGCGGCGTCTGAGGAGTTTGCAGGAAGCGCAGGGTGAACTTCCTCCTCCCATTTTAGGTATATAAGAATGTTGGTGTTGTGGTTATCTTAGATTTGTATAAAAAGACAGAGAAAAGAGGAATATGAAAGATTGTAAGATGAGGAAAGGTATTTATAATGGTGGACGAGTTTTCTAGTCCACCTTAAGACATGTGTTTCTACTTTATAATATAATTAAGGAGGGGGTATCCTAGCCTCACCACCCCACCAACAAAAGTCTTGATCACATTTAGTCATTATATATATGGTTATATTTTAATTAATTATACTGATTAATCATTTTAATTCAAGAATGATTAATTACCACTTCAACTAATTGAGTTTAATTTCCAATTCGACCCCTTGATTGAAAGTCCAACGCCATAATTAGAAAAAAAAAATTGAATGGCACATTTCATTACTATATATGGTGCAGCCGCGTTAAAGAAAAGAAAATATAATCATAATTTGTGGAGTATATATACAACATATTTGTTTTATTTTGTGGAGTATATATATAAGATCTTTGTTTTTCTTTTCTACGGTTTAGCATAATTCTTTCTCTTGTGTATCATTAGCTAACTCATCCAACAGTACAACACTGAATGACAGAGAAAACTAGACCTTACGTGTCATTCTTTGATCCATACGTATCACTCATCCAATAACATGACATTTTCATAACTAAATGACACGGAAATCAAACCACCAATATGCAAAATCGATCACATAGCTAGATTGCCACTTCACAATAATTTCCAGCAATATCGATCATTAATATGTAGTAGAACAAGAATATATATACCGTTAATTTAACCATTACATGCATATAGATTAAACTTTTGTTTTAAATGGTTTGCAATGTTGAAATTTTAATTTAAAAAGATAAAAAGGGGGAAATTTTAATTGTGCAAGTTAATTATATTTAATGAGTGGTGTTACAATAATTTTAAGTATATAAAGTTTAATTTCTTGGTGGTGACGTTGACCACCGCCACGGCGAGAGGAACCTTTCCCATCCGGCTCGAATTCTCTGTGTCATTTGGTGCATCATCTTCTGTGCCACACGTTATGTGATTGACACGTAAGATGATGAAATAAATCCAACCATTGCCCCTAGGGTTTAAGAAATAGGGTATAGTTTCTCTCTCCTATGTGTCGTCAATCTAACGTTGTGACACAGAAGATGATGCACCAAATGGCACAAGAATCCGAGCCCTTTCCCATCGCATTACTACTTTTTTTTCTACATTGTAACATTACCCTAATTTGACTTTCTTTTTTTTTCTTTATATATATGAAAATTGTCAATAATTTGGTTATTATATAAAAAATTTACCATTATGGGAAAGTTGTCAACAGCTTGAAGAAGAGAGGAAAGAAAAAGAAAATGAATAGTGAGTGAAAATAATAATAATAATAGTTTAATTAAAGATAGAGGAGAGAGAAAAGCAATAAATTGGTGGGAATAAGTAGGGTTAGGACTTAGGGTTAGTGAATTGTGTAGCGTGAAACGATGTGTAGAGGAGAGAGAGGGCTTCAACGTGAATGTTTGTTGGGAGAGACATTCACATGGAAATTTATATCTAAAATATTTGGCTTTTTTCTTCCAATATCAAGTTAATTAGCTTTTTTAGGTTATAATAATCTGTTAAGTGCAACACAGTGTAGTCCAGAAAAATTCAAATTCACCAACAAAAAATTGTCAATTCAAATTGGCAATAATTAATAGAGTACTGTCAACAATTTTTTTTTCTTTTCTTTTATAATGGAATGTAAACGAATTTATTATATTTTTACCAATGAAATTAAATTCGTTGTTATTTACCAACGGAATTATTATATAAATTTGCCAACAGAATTATTAGCCACGGATTATCAACGGAATTGAATTTTTGTTGCTAAAAATTTACCAATTACTAATATATTTTAATATTAATCCGTTAGTAAACTAATTTAGTAATTAAATTAAGTTTTTTACCAACGAAATATACGTTTTTTTTTTTTTGTCAGTGTACTAACTTAATTATAAAAAAATGAAGAAGAAGGTGTTATAATAGTACAAACTTCAAAAGGTTATGCACGATTGATCATACTTATCAATCAAAGAATATATAGAGTTAGTTAAGATCCGACATGAACTGAAATGGAAGAGAAATAGTACAAACTTCAAAAGATCAAAATAAATGCAGTCTAATATACAAATCAAAGATCACATGCATCAACCTATATTAACTAAGCAATAATAATATCCATCATTAATATCATCGTTGTTAGTATTGTTTCGAATTTAGCCTTTGTTAATTAATGAGCTTTTAAGTTCAATTCATAAAATTCATCGATTAATTTTTATAAAAAAAATGGAGTGCTTTTTCTTTTCTTTCCTTTTTTTAAATCAAGTAAAAGAATTTTTATAAATGAGAAAATTAGTAAACAGTGTTACCGTAAAAACAAATACATACAAGTGATATAGGTATTTAAAAATAAAATAGTGTATTTTATAATAATATATATATATATATATATATATATATATATTAAGTGAAATCGTTTTAAAAAAATATTAAAAAATATATATTAAGTGAAATAGCGGGTAAAATTAATTTATAGACTTTTTGGTCATCATATATAGTGAAAATTTACTCTTTTTTTTTCTAAAAAAAATTACACGAAACTAAATCCCTACAATCTAAATCCAAAACCCTAAGAGAACTCCAAGAGCTTTTTTAAATTTTGGAGAGAATTTTCATAAAATAGAGAGGTTTGTTAATTTAAAGAATTATATTTTTAAAAGTCTTCAACACACTCTTTATATTTGAATTTTATTCTCTCTATTCCCAATATTAATTAATTACACATATTTTCTATACATTTTCTTTATTTTTGTTTTTATTATTAAGACAATATAAAATTTACTTTAACTCTTCATTCCATATTATTTAATTAACAAAAGCATTGGAAATAATGAATCATTAATGTATTTAATTTTAAAGAATTTGATTTGGTTATCTAAATTTGAAGAATGAAACTTGTTATATAAAATTAAAAGTTAAAATAGATAACTTGTTGGAGTGATATTTTAGTTGAATTTCTTTAAAATATACATAATTTTCTAGTTTAGAGAATCTCTTGGAAGCCTTTAAATCATAACTCTAATTCAAAATATGCAATTAAATAGAAGTATAATAAAGCATCATTAATAAGAAAGAAACATCCATTATAACATTCAATAAAATTCTAATTCAGTAGAATCTGGTCACCACCTATTTTCCCCCTTCAATTAATTAAACCTAATAAAATAATAATTCATTTATGAAAACAAAATATACATAAATTCTATTTTTTTTATACTATATATCTAAACCAATTTTGAATTTGAAGAATTAGTATCTAACTTGTTCTACTCGGTTAAAGATTAGATTATTCTTATCTCGAATTGTATTTCATGAAAACGGTTTCTATAACCTTTTACATAACAAACTAAATAACAAATTATTATGCTTCAAAGGCTCATGATTAAAACAAAAAATTAACTCACATACAAAAGAGTTATAGTTTGTCATATTAAAAGATAATAATTAACAGCTAGAAGCAAGATGGCATTTTCTGGTCTGATTCTAAAAAAAAAAAAACCTAATCGTGGAACAGTCCCATAAAATTATTCGCCAACTAAAAAATAGTGTGTGTATATATGTATATAGTATTTTACATGTTGCCTATATAAGAGATTGGCAGGAAAAAAATAGTGAAAGATGCATACTCATGTATTAGATAAATGAAATTATAATAAATAATTATAATTATCATTAATTGAAATTGTCATCATCTTGTGGTGGTGTATGATCACGAGGGGTTTCTGAAAACTCTACTTCTAAATTACAAAACTTAAGATGGATTCCCTCAACCTCGCATTTAATGCTCCTCACATGATTCCAACCTTCTAATCTGCTATTCCCAGATAAACACCTCTACTTCCCCACCACTCTACTCTACACATCCATATTCTCTTTACTTCTTCAATATTCACCCTATTTTCTCTTTCCTACTCCACTTTTCCATTAAAGAAATTAAGTGTAAAATTAACACAATAAAATCATAAATATAGGAGTAGAATTTATTTAGTCTAATTGAGGGAAGGGGATGATCTTAGACGTTCTGTTACATTTTGATATTATATCTCCTATTCAATGTTAGATGAGCGACACATATGGATATAAATTGATAAATTTTGTATGTTCTTATGTGTTATAGGAGATATAACACAAAAATATAATGCGAAAATTGAACTAGAGATGAAGATATAGTAAGAGGGAGTGGGACCCAATTGTTGAATTATTAGGAGGCAGTATTACCTCATGGAACGCGGTTTTTCAGTGTCTAAAATTTCCTCAAGTTTGAAGCACCAATCCACCCACCCACCTAGGTGGTGGGGGTGGGGGTGGGGGTGGGGGTAAGACAGGATGAGAAGCTTGTAAATGTAGTTTAATGCGTGTGGGGGGAGTGGGAAGTGTGTTTTCTTGTTTGGTTTTGATTAAGTTAATGAATAAAGTATGGGGAAAAACAGACATCTTCCACCGTCTTAGAGAAAATAAAAACGTGCGACCTTCGATGCGTTTCATTAAATGCGCTTTGTGATATGGAAGATTCCATTTTTGGGATGCAGATGTTTTTCAAACACCCTTTTATTGTTTTTCGAATTTATCACTGCCAAAGATCAACTCTCTGCCATACGATCTACTTCGCATCTAACGGATCGCAATGTATATATTATACACCACTCACTCTTCCATCTTACAAACTTACATACATACTTTAGGATTTAGAATAAGTCTTCCGCGTGACACTATTTTACACATTTTAAATTAGTTTTCACTTTTACTATAAAATTTATTATTTTTTATTTATATAATATATATAAATTATTCATGAAATAACATTATCAAATGAAATTATCACTTTTCATTTTTATCTGTTTCATATAAGCCCTTGTGGAACGATCTCACATAAATCTTTGCCTATATTTTATTATTTGTCATCACCTATTTTAAGGGAATTACTCTTTTCTTACCTAATTTTTACTATTTTTCCCATTCGAAACCCTTAGTACTAAGGAGGTGTTTGGTTGATGGGTTTAGAGATTAGGAATGGAATGCCAGAATGGGAATGGAAAAAAATATGTTTGGTTGATAGGTTTCAAAGTTCTACAGTTAAATTTCCAAAAAATCCAGGGATGCCTCATACCTGAGCAAATCTACCACTATGACTTTGATTCCTTTTTTGAGGAATGCCCATTTACAGTTTATCACTTTTTTATGGTATAAAATTTTTTTAAAAAAATTATAAATTATTAAACAATATTTTTGTCTTAAAAATAGTAATATGATATTAAAAAAAATTGATGATAAAAATTATGAAACAATTCTTTAAAAATTAATCATACCAAACAAAATCAATGGTTATGATAGTCATTCCTTACTATCAACCAAACATCATAATTATAAATAACAAACTCATTACCATTCCATACCACTATCACTATTATACTCATTTCAATTCCTTTTAAAATACCAAATGCACCCTAATTGAATCTTATATTTATTATCTCTGCACCACAATCGGTCTATTTTGGTGTATTCCAAATTATATTATAATTTCAACCACATTGATCAAATGTACTTTCTTGATCAGTTTGAAGTAATTTACAAATTTACTCTACTTTAATAGAATGGAAAGAGTAGATCATTCTACATTTTACTGTTTGGACACACAAGTAAACAAACCAAAATGCAAACACGTGCCAGCCAAGAGATTGCCTATATAAACGAAGATGGTCATGACTCTTAAAGATATTATCACTTTTCATTTATCTTATGAATTGTTCATGAAATAATGCAAGTTATCACTTTTCATCGATCAAATATTACTTTTGTGTATCAAAGATATATATTATCATTTCTTATTCATCTCACGAAACTCATCGATATAGATGTGTTAAAACGAATCCAACATCTAATAATTTCTGGACTTTGATTTCGTTATAAACCTGATTAACCAAATATAGACCATATACGCATGAATATGGAGTAAAATTTTGAGTTGAATCTGCAAGAATTTGCAGTGAGGTTGAGTTACAACCTACATTATGCAATTGTAATCCTGGAGCTCTGATAGTGTGCCTAATGGGTTCATTATTAAAAATTTCCCCAGCTTTAGTAAATCTTTCATGATTCCATGCTACCAAATGCTACATTAGATAAATACCTAAAATCTCAAGTTGGAGGAAGACATACAGCATAGGCACGTGACTGAGTGGACTTGATCACAAGCCAGTACCTAGCTACCTGCATTGCTGAAAATATTACAAAATTTAATTTAATTGCAGATTCCCTGTGACACACACACAATGGTTGGTGTTTATTGGTCTTCTAGGTTAACCAAGTGAGATATTATATACAGTACATATCTATGCCTGCTTATTCTGCAAAGTGAGTGGGGCATTAAAATGAAAGAGAATTGCAAACAGACTGTTCAAATACTTGCCAATCTGTGGCAGTACCACTACTTATACTTTGTCCCCAACTCACCACAGTGCGAGGACTGAGGCATATTGAATTGGTTAGATATATTCAAAGCAATTTTTTTTTTTTTTTTTTGAAAAGATATTTTCAAAGCAATCTTATTGAGCTGAAATAACTTTAGGGAAGAATTTTTTTATATATATATATAATTATTATAGGAAGAAATTTTGGTTTATGAATGGAATGAATGTGCAGCATAAACACATGCCAATGTATTCAGTCATGGGTGAAAATCAATATTTTTAGCAGAGTTCAAAGTCCACATTAATGAGGTCAAACTTAAATGATAATTGATTAATATTTATTGTATATAATACAAAAATATATATAGTATATTAAATTCGGATTCAGTATTCTAACTTTAAATTGATAAAAGATGCATATTCCTAAAAAAAAAAAAACTGCAAGATCCAACTTTAGAAGATATTTGATGTTAAATTAGCTTGAATTAAGACAGACTTAGAGCATCGGCTAAAAGTTTTCCTCTTAATCTATGTTGAGTACTAACTAAGTTAGTCATTAACTTTCTGGCAGAGTAGATGAGGGGATATAAGTTATAACTATCCTCTTTTGATTAATTGACTTGTGTCAGCTTAAACTGAGAACCACTGGCTGTGGATTAGAGCTATATATAGATCAATGGCATCACAAATGTTATCCTGCTCCCCTATTAAAAAATTAACCGGTGGTTATATACTTCATTTCTTACACGTAAATGACTAAATATTACGAAAGGGAGTATGCGAGGTGGAGCAACTTATCTGAAAAAAAGCGAGCTCATACTTCAGTTTTAGGAGGAGGATTTTCATGTTAGTTAAAATATGCAAACTGAAAAAGTATTGGTGGCACATAGTTGGTCTAACTGCTATCATAGTATCTGAATTGCGTTGTAAACTGATAAGCAGATGACTAAAAAAGGGACATTTCCTATTTAATTGATTAAAAATTTTCTTAGATGCATATCCATACTCGAAAGAAAATTCTAATACACGCATATTCCAAACCACGCAAAGAATTGAAGAAATAGATGCTATAAAAGGAAAAGATTTTAGTGACCTCAATCAAATCTTGCCTTCATCAGGGTAGCCTTGAGAGACTTTGATGCTCATGCAGTTTCCGTAAATTATTCCTTTTGATGCCTCTAGTAAAGCGAGCACTTCCTTTTTGTGCTTCAAAAGAGGTGACTAGGATTCCTGTGCTCTGCTCAACTTTTTTTCTCTTCAGGTGTGATTCAGCAAGCGCCTGGACTACTCATTACATATCAACAAGCAGAGATTTTGAAATACAAGTCACACAAATTTCCAGCCAAATATCAAATCATAGTGTATTTCTAGAAAGAAGGAAAAAATAATAATTCAGTGAAATGATAAGTAATAGTAACATATATCACATTGACTTGGAGGGATATAGAACTGAAAAAAAAATGAACAACGAAATATTGTCGCTTTTGTAACTAATGCCCAAACTGTCACACAATTCATATGCATTCTGATCCAGTTGCATAATCCAAAGTGAAACTTTAGTTTTCTATAAAAATCAAAATTTAAGATGGACAAGGTTTAGGGGCTTCTTGGTTGGATTGTTATCGGTGAATGTAAAGAAGTGTTAGCCATAGGGATTTATAAGGTTATTTGATTCCATAATGTTTTGAATCAAGTAAACTCCTCAATAGTGTGGGTCATTGCATATTAATTCTCCACTACTTTCATAACCTTCTTCTAGAATAAACTTTGATGATCTTATTCTAATTGATAAGTCTGCAGCAATTTAGTTTAATATCTTCCAACTCAAGAGGCTCCATTGAATATACACGTGATGACATGATCATCATCTTCCTCTTTCTACATTAGTAAATATACTTTCTAGAACAGGGCAAAGTTCTCATGCTAACATATGAAATTGCTATATCTAATGGCTCTATAGTTTATAAGTAATTATGACTTATTTGAAGACCAAGGTCAAATCTTATAATTGAACTGCTTATGTCATTTTTCCAGAGCTGCACATTACCAGCTAATAAATCGTAAAGAAACTAAGTAATGGGATAGTACTTCATAGGTAGATACCAGAGTGTGAAAAAATTTTGAGCAAAGCAGTATCCTTCAATCTCTTAATTTTCTTGAGAGCTTGGACATCATGGAAGATGCCATCCTTCTCAGAGTGAGCAACATGATTCTCACTAAAGCTCATAAGTGCCTTTTCACATGCCTGCAGTAAAAAGGGAAATGGCAAAACATACAATCAATTAATAACTACCTTTCCAAGCCATATCAAAATCTAGCGAAACAATCAATGTTGCAATATGGAAAATTATGTATGATCACTGAAGACATAAGTATCTGTAAAAATTATTTTCAGGCAGGAAACTTAAGCAGCGTGCAGCGTTCTTAAACTGAAATTTCAAATTTCAATATGTATGTGAAGATCATGGATAGAAGACTGTTAGAATTTTCAACTTTGTAGTTTATCCCATAAAGATATCCATAAATATAAATTCTTGGAAAAATAATAAGAAACTTAAATTGATGTCAACTTAAAAACTTGGCTCAAAGAGAGCAAATTAGAACTAAAACATAATCATCATTCTAGATTACAGGTAATAATTTTTCTAACAGTAGCTAGGTTGTCTAAGCATTGTCTACTCGAAAGAACGTGATGATCTAACAGAAAATTCCAACTAATAAGATGACAGTTATTGTTATCCAACTTTTATTTAATTGAATTCTCATAACTGAGTTTCTTGTTTCAGACTGATTTTGTTATAAGATGTAATTATAACTGAGTTTCTTGTTTCAGACTGATTTTGTTATAAGATGTAATTATCAATATATTTCAGAACAGAAGTGCAACTTAAAAGTTGATTTATATATTAATTGGCATTAAAGCTAGCCTTGGATACATTTTAATTTTTAAGGATGACAAGATTTTGTCACCAGATATCAGCATGGCAACCAAGGTTTCTAATGCCAACATTATATATTCAAATCAATCAACACGTGCAGTTCACAACGTACCTGATTTGCAATGGAATCATATCCATTTTCAAGTGAATGCTCAATGAAGGTGAGCCATTCTTTACTGCTAACTTGGAGCCAAGGGTGAGCCCTAGACCTTTCTTCTCTCAAACTCAGTGCTTCATATCTCAAGGCCAAGCAACTCTGTCAAAAATCAAATACTGAATTCCTAGTGAAATAGTTCGGAAACCGATCCAAATTAATTTCCAGACATAGAAAGAGTTTCATCAGATGAATTACTACGTAACGAATCTTGTGAAGCAAGACGATATTTAAATGAAAATTAAAAAACCACAATTAAATCAGAAAATAATGCAGCTGAGAATTTCTATCATAAAACTATTCAATCAATGGAAACAGTAATACTTTAGTACCTCGACACCACCAATTGTGGCGAATACACGAATCAGAAGTTCGGTAAATTGAAGCTTGATCTCCACAGAGTCTTCGGCAATTTCACAAAATATAGCGGGAGATTCATCTCTCATAGACTGTATGAGAGCCGATCTGACTCCAATTAACGAGTGCACGTCTTTGGAAACCAAAATCGAATCGAGAACTCGAAAAGTTACATCATCAAACCTGAGAAATGACAGATTTCAGCGCGTTTTCAAGAGTTAAAAGATAATAGTGTAGAAACTTCACCCGATAAATGGGAATTTTCATAAGATTCTGACCATCTGTTTAGAATTCGAGAGCGGAAGAGTGAAATTTCCTGATCGATTGCAGCTGGGTAGGGCATTTGCGACGTTTTTTGGCGGTTTAAGATTTGAATCGTGTTGATTTATAGGGCATAGCGAAATTTGACGTGGAATTTATGAAAATATGAAAATAGAAAGTGGTGAAATTTAATTTAGAATATTTAGTTTTTTTGTTCTTTCCAGCATCTTTTCTCTATATCTAAGGTAAAATTAAAATGTCGTACCCCACCATTAGGCCCCCACCGCCCCTGCCCTAGGGATTGGTGGAGGATATAAATAGCAGGATGTGCCCCAAATGGCTTATAGGGAGGACTTACTGTTAAACTTGTGCTTGCAAGGGGCCAAATTCATGCCAAAAGCAGATTTGAGCCCTTCATTCTGCAGCAATCAAGCTCAGCTGGAAGACTTATCGGATCTCAGGTGTAACTCTTTTGGTCAGTGCAAATTTTATCATTTTGAGCTTTCGGTATTAATTTCTCTTTTTTTAGTAAAGGGATTTAATGCATGGTACATCTCATTCTTTTTAATATAATTATCCACTACACATAAATAAAATAAAATAATAATAATACTTATCCAAATGCAAACTGCAAATAATTATCTTTACATTGATGGGAGAAGTATTTTTTTTTTTATTTTGAATTTAAAAAATTAAAGATTCTCATAATATATTTTATTCTTTCGTCCTATAAAATATGTCACTTTATTTTTCAATTCGTCTCAAAAGTATTTTACATTTTCTTTTTTTCATAAATGGTTAAAAATATTTTAAATATTCATTTTTTACACGCATCCCAACATAATACTATTTTTTACACCAATCCTCACATGTCTACGACTTTTTATTTAAAAATATTCTTCTTTATTCTTACTTTATATATAAAAAAAATATAAAAAATCTTAAACTTCTCACACAGAAGTACACAAAATACTTCTGAAAGGGAATACAAATTTTAAGTAAGGTGAGAATGAAGAGTGAGCACTCACTTTTGGTTTTGGCCGATGGACTTGGCGGAAGAAAAACGCTATTATACACCTACTATTATAATGTTTTAAGTATTTTTATTTAAAGTGTCGCATTATAAAGTTTATATAATTTTCAGATCTAACACAAAATAATTAATTTATCTTTGTGAAGGTCGATTTTGGCGGATGTAGGAAAAATTTTTTGGAAATATGATATGTTATTATAAAAATATTACTCTTTTCGCCCCTGATAAGTTGTAGGAAAAAATTTTTGGAAATATGATATGTTATTATAAAAATATTACTTTTTTCGCCCCCGATAAGTTACACACGTATTTTTTGTGTGTGAAGAATAAAGAAAATATTTTTTATATTGTGTGTGAAGATTTAAAAAAATATTTTTATATTTAATGATGTATAAAATTGTTGAGATAGATGTAAAAGTGAATATTTTAAATAATTTAATAAATGTTTGTAAAAAATAATATTATTGAGATGTATTTTTGTAATTTTTAGAAATTTACATAAGTGTTGATGATTGAGACGGATCAAAAGAAAAATATGAAATAAATAGAGAGGTAAAGGAAGTATATAGAAAAATATGAAATAAATAGAGATAAAGGAAGTATTTAATATTCAAAATTGTCCAACAAATAAAGCAACACTCCTAAATTATAATTACTAATTTTCATTTATTAAAAACAATTTAAAACAGTGTAAATTCATAAAACAGTAATGAATTAATTCAAATTTATATACTAGGTATGGGGCACCTCACATGATGAGGTGCTAGCCCGGTCATGTGTTTTAAAGAAAAACCACTTCAATCTGTAAAAGCAAAGGCGGGAATCAAACTAGTGGTAATGGTGTTCAAGTGGTAAGATAGATTACCACATCCTGATTTTGATTAGTGATAACTTGGTCATTCAAAATTGCCAATTTATGAGAAGCAGTCTAATTTTGTAGTAAAAAAATAATAAACACATAGAATTACTGTCCTGTAACTTTTCATCTATCACGATTCACGGGTCTTCATACTTTTTAGGTACTGCAAAAACAAACATATACCAAATGTCTTATTTCTGAGAAATTATCAAAAAAAAAAAAAAAAAACTCAAAAATAAAGAAGTACTGCAACTAAATTATAATGAAACCATTCAGCTCCCCCACACTCTTGAAGAGAGGAGGAAGATGGGTGCCTGAGAAAGTCCGGCAAATTTCCTCTTGAGTTGGTCTAGCAATAAAAAAACAAATGATATTAGAAGTTTGAATAATACACATCAAATACCAATTTCCAAAGGATAATCTAACAACAGCAATCGTAATACATTATTATTGCCATTAAAAAAATCAATTAGTAAATGAAGTCAAGCAAAAATAGAAGATTACTGTGGCCTTACCTTGAAAGTATTAAGTTGCCCAGGTTAACAACCTGCAAACTCTTTCACCAATTCACATGTTTTTATCCTATACAATAGCAAAGTTCTACTTCCACAATTGCAAATTATCCCCTACAATATCCCATAACAATGACAAGAAAATCATCAAGAGAAAATGATGGTGAAAAAGAGACATAAATTCTGGTAGAAAAATAGGAGAGAAAATGGCTTCTGGTATGCATCTAATGGCTCACAAGCAATACGCTGCGACTCTTATAAAAAAACAACAGGGTTTAAAACATAATTATGTCTTATTTTCTCCAAAAGATGAATTTCGTGTTTATAATTATTGTAACAAGGACCCTTTCACACTCGCTCGAATTTATAGTGATTACCAAGTGATAAGGATTAGATAATAAGTAATCATCTTCTTGCCCAAATTCACCTTTTTTTTCCACGGCAGAAATTCAAGAAAAATAAGTACAGAAAATTGAATGCAACAATAATCTCTAGAAAAGAATGACTGTTAAACAACAGAAATAGATGCTAATAAAATATGAGCATTACATGAATAACAATGATATGAATAGGTGCAAATTTTGGAAGGGAAAAAAAAAAGGTTGCTAGTTTGTAGTATTTGTATTTTTTGGTCAAGTAATATGCTGCAGAAATACATTTAGAATGATTCAGCACAGATTCCATAATTTAAGATACTGCATATATAACAAATATAAGATGAGATCAAGACATTGCAGAAACAAGAATTACTAAGAAAGATTACAGAACTTATGTAAAGAAAGTGATAGAACCAGAAGGTGAAATTACCTGCTAGCTACCATCCTTAGTTGTCTGAAGGACCAAATATACACTCCTTCAACCATGATTTGAGCACCATGAGCATCATGCTCATTGTTGAACACATCATGAAAAATGATAATTCCCTAGTGCATTGGATGCTAGTGACCATCCTTAGTTGTCTGAAGGACCAAATATAAACTCCTTCAACCCTAAGCACCATGAGCATCATGCTCATTGTCAAACACATCATGAAAATTTATAATTCCCTAATGCGTTGGATCAAATTGAGAATTATAATAGGGAAACATAATACTTTAAAAAGTTATGTACATAACCATAAACAAAGATATCCATATGCACATAATTTAAATCATGCATACTTGGGTGCAATCATGTGTATTTTGATTTTTTGCACCAATAATACATACAGGAGACTGGGAAAACCATTCTGTAATATAGGCCCTAATGTTACATATAGTATACTTATAAATAGCCTGATTGAGGCAATCAAGACAAGTAACAGACAAAAATTCCTCAAAAACATATGGGAAATGCAATTTTGAACAAATAATTAAATAGGCCATTCATCGAACACCTCATATGCACAAATTAAACTAAATTGCATATATAAAATACTTGGGTCAATTCTCTCATAAGTTTGGCCGACTCTATCGCCTACAATTAATCAAAGAAATTGACACAATTAACAAAGAAGATAGCAATCCATTTCAGCAAAGCCACAGCACCCACCATTCAAGGGGAAGAGGGTTTCTCTTCAGGTATAGAGTTCCAAGTTGCACGCAGTGAAATAAGACATGTCGTGACACAAAAACACAGGATAAGAAAAATGGGATATTACCTATGCCGTTGAAGCTGCAGCGACGAAGAGAGAAAAGAACCTGTGGATGGGAAACAAAGAAAGTCAGCAAAATAGAAAGGGATTAGAATTGGCCATGATTAACCAGCTAGGCAAATGCATGCTGCTAGAAATCAAAATCGAATAAATAACGTACAATAAAAATGTCTATTGTGTTTATTTTCTTTAGAACAATTTGTCGAACACCTCATGGATGGGATGGAATGCACTTTAAAAGCTAACACCTAACATAGAGAGATAAATCCGTACGCATAGGAGTATGACGATGAGAGAGTGGAAGATACCTTAATTTCGTCGTCTTCTACTCGGAAGTAGAGGGAGGCTAGGAGTTGTAAGCACCAGTAATGCCGTTACGCGAAGACAACAGGCCAGGAACAAAAAAATTGAGACAAATAAAATCGGGGTTGGGAAAAGAAACAATAGGAAGAGGAAAGAGCAGACCGAGCGATGGAGACGAGAGGGGATTCCACGTGGATGACAGCTCATGGGATGTTTACCGGCAACTTGCTGGAAACTGGTCACCATGCCCTTTAAGCCCCTTTATTGGTAAGGCTCCTGTGTATCTGGGCGCACGCACGGAGTACATTTTATGTGTTTTTGCAATTTTCATGCCCCTTTTTTATTTAAATCTCTAGCAATACATAGATTTAAATAGAATTTGAGGGGGAGGGTTGTGTTCACATTAGGACACGGAGATGTAATGTGGGTGGTTGCATTAGAGGTAAATTGTGAGTCATATTGTGTACTTTTTTATTAAATATGAGAAATGAATACCTTTGAACCAAATGACAAAAATAGTAAAATAAATACATGACGAAATGAGTATTTTTTTAATTTATCATACAATATAATATTATATTTTTTAATTCATGTAAAAAAAACAACTGTGAGTAATTAATAAAAATTAATAATGGTGTAACAAACTAAGTTATTTCATAACTAAATAAAAAGCAATTACATTTACAAAGAAAATAGATGGACTAGTAATATTTTCAATAAAAAAATAATATTCCATGTATATTGGAGTTTAAGAAAAAATTATTTTCTTTTACTTTAGATGTAGTTTGGTATTTATAGGTAATAAATAAATAATAAGGTAAGTTATGTAAGTTGTAAATGAGTGTCGATTTTGAAAATTAAAGTGTATTGTAGTGTATTTTCTTATTTAGAATGTGAACTTATTTATGAGACTGATAAAAATTAAAAAGGGACGACTATTTGTACCCCTAAATTTGTTAATTGAACTCCATTAATTTATACATTTAAAATATAATTTTGTAAAAAGACATAAATACTAGAATAAAATAAATTAGTTATGACAAAATAATTACAAACCCCAATTAAATTAAATTTATAAATACATTCCAATTAGAATTTTTAATGATGATGGTTGTGAATCCGTCTAACAAAGAGCAGAAAGAAGCGAGGGAGAGAAGCAGCAATTCAGCCACCGCCACCGCCTCCATCGCACGGTTCGTCCTCAACGGCTCAACCCCATCGGATACTTCTGATCATGGAGTCTGAAAAAGTACCATTCCTCACCCATCTTCGCTTTCCTTAAACAGAAAATTAAATAATAAAAAAACCTAAATTAATGGAAAAAGTACCAAGGGTTCAATTAACTAGATTAGAAAGTAGAAACCTAGAAGTGCCATGGCTCGCATTTGTTCAAATCAGCTTCACCAATGGCTCTAGTGGCAAAGCTACAATCTAGAACCTTCTTCAGTAGGTAGTAAGTGATGAATTCTTCATCAATGGGGTAGAATCTGAACCCTGGAGGCAAATCCGTTTCATCTCTTTCGTAACAACATAAAAGTTCGCCATTGGCAGCAAAACTAAGACCTCAACAAGCAGATGCAGAAACGAACAAGAGATGGAGTGCATTAATAAATTTAATTGGGGTACATATAATAGTTTATTACAGTTAATCTTATTTTAATGGGAATTTATGTCTTCTTACAAAAATATATTTTAAATTTATGAATGAATGGGGTTTATCTAGCAAATTCGGGGTGCATATAGCCGCCCCCAATTAAAAAATGTGAATATGTTTATGATATGAGAATAACTAATTAAAATAGTGTAAAATCAATACCCCTAAATTTGGCTAATTTAATTATATATTGTTGTTTAGATTTTAATTTAACCAAATATAGTTGATTTTTGGTTGTGTTAATGAAATGTAAGCTAAGTCGCCGCTTGTAGTGGCGACTCTGCTGATGTGGCACTTTCACCCATTCACCCTACACTTTCTCTTGTACTGTACACGTTAAAATTCTTTGTTTTATTTTATTTTGTAATTTTTCATCTTTATTTCTTTTTTTAATTTTTAATAATATTATTTTATTCATCCCATAATAAAATTTACACTTGTCTCATAATAAATATAATAACTTCGTTTACGTCCATAATACTCTCTCTGTCCGGTCAAAAGAGACTCATTTGCTTTTTGTACATAAATTAAAAAGTATTACTCCCTCCGTCCCATAAAGAAGTTCACAGTTACTGTAGATATGGAGTTTAAGAAAAATTTGCTTTTTGGGGGTAATTTGGTATTTTTAGGTAATAAATAAATTATAAAGTAAGTTATGTGAGTTGTAAAGGGGTGACAATTTTGAAATTAAAATGTATTGTGAGGTTATTGATTTGTGTGTATTTCCTTATTTGGGGGCGTGAACTTGTTTATGGGACGGACAAAAATAGAAAGTGTGAATTTGTTTATGGGACGGAGGGAATATTATTTAATTTATAGTGGGTAGTTGTATTAGTGAATGTATGAACCCCATATTTTAAGTGTATTAGAGAGAGTGTGTGAGTCTCATATATGTATAAAGAGAAATGAAACCCTAAGGGCACCTAAAAATAGAAAAATGAACCCTTTGTGGGAAGGGAGTAAATTTCACCCACAAAAAAAAAAATCACATTAGTCTCATAATTTCAAAATTGACTTTACCACTTTCCTATCATTCATAATAGACTTTATAATTTATTACTCCCCTGTTAAAGGATATAATATTTAATATTTAAATAAGAAGTTAGAAACATAATATTTTAATGTATAGTGGGTATGTGTATTAGTGGTATGTGTGAGTCTCATTAAATATATTAATTATTTTGTGTGGACCCCATTAACTAAAAAATGAAATGTATTCTTTGGCAAAATGCATCATTTTTAGTGGGACGGAGGGAGTAATTACTTAGAAAGTCACATTAAAAATAAAATCATTAAATTTATTATAAACAGACATAAATGAAATTGTTAAATTCATTATGAGACAGACAAAAATAAAAAGTGTAAAATTTATCATAAATGAAGAGAATAATACTATAAAAATACAAAAAGAAATATAAAAATAAATAAATAAAAAATCACAAAAGAGAGTAGTGTGCGATATAAGAGAGGCTATTGGGGAGTACGGATGGTGGTGCAAATTAGCAAAGTCGCCACTTGTAGTGGCAATTTAGCTTATTTCATTACCACAACCAAAATCAACTATATTTGATTAAATTAAAATCTAAACAACAATATATAATTAAATTAGCCCCTAAATTTACTTACATAATAACATTATTACAATTATTCACTGTATATTAAAATATTATTCCTTCCGTCCAATTTCAATATTTATGATTGCTTTTTGCACGTTGATTAAGATATATAATAGTTTAATATGTAGTTGGTGGGAAATTATAATATTTAATGTAAAATGGGTAGTTGTATTAGTGTTGGATGATATATTAATTATTTTAGGTGGGTCCCATATTTCAAAAAGGAAAACGTAAATATTGAAATGAGTCGCGCAAAATAGAAACAAAAATATTGAAACGGCACGGAGGGAGTATATATTTCTAATTCACTGCCCATTAAAAAGCAACTATATTTATAAAAAAAATATTTTAATAAAAAAATAATTAATAAAAATAGTGTAAAATAATTTTACTCGTCTTAAGTATACTAATAACTAATTTTGTACATAAAAAAATATTTATAAAACTTCTATATTAAATCATACTGTGTCGATAAGGGAAAAAAATTGAAAAATAATATTCTCAACGATTAATTTTAGGCAGGTTCTTGTATGACCTGGGTAGAACATAACCCAAATTAGTCACTATCGTTGATATAGTCTATTCATTTTAAACCTTTAGATCAATAATTTTTTTTAAAAAAAATATACTTAATTACCTGTACAACCTGTTATTTTAAATTTTTTATTTTTCTTTGTTTTATCCCTTTCTTCTTCCCATTCTAATTGTTCGTCGTCCTCCACCAACCCACCATCTCTGACTTCGACTTTCAAAATCCTCCCAAAGTTCGGCCTCCCAAGCAGCCTTTTGCCTGATTCAGTCGTCAACTACTCTCTACACTCTCTCCGATTTACATTCAGTTTGATTACTAGGTTTAATACAAGAAAAGATAAATCAATCACCAGCCTATAAGGTATTTACTTTATTGTTGGGATTATTAAAAAGAAGCTTGATGAAGAAAAGATAAAGGGGAAGCTGAACATCGGATCAATCACCGACCTATGGGGTATTTACTCTATTGTTGAGATTATTAAGAAGAAGCTTGATGTTGGTCAGTTCTTAGTTGTTTCTACTTGGTCCACATTTCATAGAAGAGTCTAAGATGCTCCTAGTATGCAGAACTCCATTATCAACCTTCATACCAGCAATTCTCGAAGGAGTGCCCAAAATGGTTGATGATGTGCCTGCGTGGGAGCTTTTCAAAGCTGATTGAAACATAATTCAAATAGATGGAGGCAAATGTTGGAATTAGTTAAGTATAGAAGTGGGTCAAGCCCACTTTTGACCAATGTTCTTGTAATTTTTCATTTGTCGAAAATGAAAACAAATTGCATATTCGGAAACTACGTTTCGAGTAGATGAATTTAGTGTATAAGTTTGCTCAAATCCAATTCCGGGTGAATGAGTGATTAATACATGAATTTTGCTATTTAATTACAAGAAAAAAGAAGAAAAATGAAGAGTGAAGGTTGAAGTGGGAAGTTGTCCTACATTGGAAAAAGATAGAAGAATTGAACTCCTTATTATTACCCACACATATTATTGAATTAAATAAAATGAGTGGACCACATAGTGCATCTATCCAAGTTTAGTCGCGCTTGCACATGATCATTTTTTGGACTTGAACCGAGTTCGATAGGTGAGTCAAGCCGATGCATGGGAGGACCAGTCAAACCGGGTTGGGCCGACGGACCGGTAGGGACGCTGCCAGGTCGGTCCGTTGGTTTGGGCCGGGTCGGACTTGGCTCAACCCAAAGATGCTTTGGAGGGAAAATATGGCTCCAAAATTTGAATTTAAAATTCAAATAAAGGGGTGCAATCTCAACCATTGGATTTTGATCTTGATCAAGAGGCATGATCTAATGGTCCATAATGAATCAAGATATCCATTCTTAAGGGGCACCTCTTCAACTATTATAAATAGCCCAACTCATTTGAAAAAATTCATTCCAATCCTGCATTACAATTCATAAGTCGTTTTAAATACTACCCATATACCCAACAGCAAAATTACAAGAGGCAAATCAGGAGCGAATTTTACCAGGCGTGCAGCATTTGGTTTACGAGTTCGATAGGGTCGAAGAACTTGAGAATTAGATGACCTTGAAATCAAGAAAACCCAAAATTCTGTAATTTATCCAATATCGAGAACATAAAACAATTTTGCTGAACACAAAACGACTAATTTTGCCTTCTCATTGCAGAGACAACTTAAACTATATTGAAAATTGAAGGAATGAGAAACTCACGGAAGAATAGAAATCCTGAAAATCCGCTGGCCGTTAAGTGCTCCGTCTTGGATAGATACGACGCCCCCAACAGCGCTTGCTGCCGGTGGCATATGCCCATGATATGGCTAGTGTCTTCCGCCGCCATGGATGGTGGCATGGACCATCTTTCCCCAGTTCATACAATTGGAGGAAGAATAAAGTTATAAACTAACATGGAGTTTATTAAAGGGGAGAAAGAGGTTGGAGAAGTGTAAAATTTTTTTATTACCGGCAGTAGCACCGGCGCCGACATTGCAGTGGAGGCATGAAACTCTTGTGATTCATTTCCGTGAAAGAGGAAACAGACTGGAAAGAGAAATTGAAGAAATAAGTTAAATAATTTTCTATCTTAAAATTATTGTAAGAATTAACCGGCAAAGCAGGTAACATTTTGGGTAATACATCTCCTTAATTTTATTTTTTCTCCAATTTTCCAAAAAAAAATGAAAGAAAAGAAAAAAAGACACACTCTTTCTGATAGTTGACAACCGACTTATCGTGCGCGCGACCGCACCCAAATCCTCCCTCTAACCCGAATCAAACGAGTAAAAAATATCTACACCTTCGAAACTACTTAACCCTAGCTCTCTCTTCTTCCTCTTCGCCCTTTGCTCTCGCTCTTACGCTGAACACTCAACTCTTAGTTTTTAGGGCATAACTTTCACTCTGATTTTATCATTTTGCATAGAGGATGTCTGGTATGTATGGTCAAGAAGGTGATGGATCTGGTGCGCCGCCCTCGGGTGGAGGTTATGGTGGTGGATATGGCGGCTCCGAAGGCGGAGGAGGATACGGAGGTTACGGTGGTGGCGGTGGTGGAGGATATGGAAATCGTTCTGGCGGTGGTGGAGGATATGGTGGAAGAGGGGCCGGCGGCGGTGGTGGCGGTTATGGTGGTAATAGAGGTATTTTAGTTTGATATATGTTGTCGTTAATCTTGGGGAATTGTATTACAAGATGTTAGTAGCTATTATCTTTTGGTAAACTGTTACATGTGGTTCATTTTTCTCTGATTTTAGGATCTGGTGGTGGATATCAAGGAGATCGTGGCGGGCGCGGTGGAGGTGGAGGCGGTGGTAGAGGAGGCGGCCGAGGTGGTGGAAGTGGTAGGGATGGTGATTGGCGCTGTCCTAATCAAAGGTAACAGCGATTGTTTAGGTTTTCCTTCCTATTTTCTCCGCGTTTTACTTTTGTGACATATGGTATCGATAAAATTGGAGACCATGAGAAACACTTTCTGCTGTTAATTATGAACACATCCTTTGTTATGGGATTAGCTATGTTTCTCATCTTATTGAAGCGAGTAAATTTCAAATCTTGGAAAATTTCTGTTCGGTACATATTGTTTGATTGTTACTTTATTAGTTTGAATATCAAACTGATGCGGGGACCTAGGGAATATGTTTTGGTTTCATAGGGAATTACATAAACCAGATTCATGATTTTGGTTGTAGGGTTTAATTTTGTGCTGATCACGGTTTCTTTTCTGCCATCTGTGCCTCTTTTGCTTTGAACTGCATTATAAATTGGGTTTGGTATTATAATGTGCTCATCTTCAATTTCTTACAGTTCTGATACCCTCTGTCAAACATCTGTTGAGTTCTGATGACTGTTTGATCATTTATGATCATGTAAAATTGAATACAACTGTCCCAGTTGTTAAAACATAAGTACTCTGGTTCAGTGCAGATATTCTTTTGGTGGAACTTGTTTATAGTTTATATTCTTATTCACAATGTCACATGGATAATTGAACATGAATAGATTTGACTTTCAAAATTCCATGTTTCTTTATGTGTTGGTAATAATTGATAATGACATCTATGAATGTAGCTGCGGTAATCTGAACTTTGCTCGAAGAACTGAGTGTAACAAATGTGGGGCCCCGTCTCCAGCTGGTAGTGATGATCGTGGGGGTAGAGGTGGTGGTGGCCATAACAGAGGTGGAAGAGGTGGAGGTTATGAGAACAATAAGGGTGGTAGAGGTAACTATCAAGATAGTGGTAGTGGCCGCAGCGGTAATGGGTATGATGGTGGAAATGGTAGGGGTGGTTCTTATGGTGGTAATCAAGGAAGGGATGATGGTGGTTATGGACAGGGTCCTCAAGGTGCTCCTCCATCATATGAGGGAGCTGGTGGAAGTTATGCACATCCCCCCAATGCATACGGTGGTAACCCTAGTTACGCCCCTGATATGGTTCCACCTCCTACGAGTTATACTGGTGGTCCTAATTCATATCCTCCTTCATATGGTGCCCCTGCTGGTTATGGGGGTGATACTTATGGTGATAGCCGGGGTGGTGGACGGGGTGGTGCACCAGCTGCTCATGGTGGAGGTCCTCGGAACCCTGGAGGTTTTGGTGGTGCTCCAGCAGAGGCTCCTGAAAAGGTCAAGCAATGTGATGAAAACTGTGGGGATACCTGTGATAATTCAAGAATTTACATATCAAATTTGCCCCCAGATGTTACTATTGATGAGCTCAGAGAACTGTTTGGAAGTATTGGCCAAGTAAGTGCAAATTCCATATCTTACATCCTTCATCTACTCATGTGTAGACTCTGACTCGGACCTTTATTTGCTGCATTAGGATCACTTGTTCTCATCCGGGGTTTGGGAACCTTCTTTTGTTCAAATTTAGGGAATAAATTGCCAAGACAGATTATATTTGTTATGGTGTTGGCTTCCTATAATGGAAGCATGTTCAGCTTCATGCAGTTGGGTGTTGGATTAAGTACTTTCTGTCTCTGAATGCTAGGTTGCAAGAATCAAGCAAAAGCGAGGGTACAAGGATCAGTGGCCCTGGAGCATCAAGCTATACACAGATGAACAAGGAAACAACAAAGGAGATGCAGTTTTATCTTATGAAGATCCATCTGCTGCACATTCAGCCGGTGGTTTCTTTAATAGTATGTTTTTGCCTCTGGATTTTCCTGGTTTTGAGCCATCCCCCTCTCTTCTTTTTGGCTGTAATTAGTTATCAATTTTCTTTACAGTGCATGACATGAGAGGGCATAAAATTAGTGTTTCAATGGCTGAAAAATATGCTCCAAAGGCTCCAGCGTATGGTTCTGGGTAAGTTGATATTTTTCTTAATGCTCATTGGCTGTCCATTCCAAATGTAAAAATTACTAAACAATTACTCAGCGGGGCTTTGAAGTTTTCATTTTTTAATTATTTACGGCTCTTAAACCTCTATTACGGCTATGTTTGTTAGTTGCTTGGTGGTTTTCCTTGTTCGCTTTTCTTTTTTCTGTTCATACAGGTTATAAACGTTGAAAATTTTGAGGTATACTAGTTGTGCATTGGCTTGATAATTATATTTGATTGATTACTTTCTTGACAGCGGCGGTGGTAGAGGCAACTATGGAGGTGATAGACACAGAGACAATTATCGAGATGGTGGTTCTTCTGGTCCAGATAGACATTATCATGGTGGAAATCGCTCACGTCCATATTAAATATTCCAGAAGGGCTGTTTATGTAGTAGTGTTAATCGTGGTTGGGTTTTAATTTTTATTCCATATAAGCGGATTTGTTCTCTAACTGGAGATCAGAGGTAGGTTGTTCATTACTCCAAGCAATATACCTTTTCTCCATTCTGCATTATTGTTAGCACTCTATGGGGAGTTATTCACATGGCTATGGATTGATTTGAGCTGTGTGAATGTTTTTATAGAGGGATGTGGATATTCTCCAAATTGCTGCTAAAGGTAGGTTGAGATTATCAGGTGAGTGTTGCTTTCCAAATTTGCGTACATATATTCTTTTTTCAAGTGCATTTGTCTATTTGCTGCAGAATTTACGTGAATCTTTGGTCAAAATACATCCTTTCCACTAAGCTGCAAATAGATATTTTATGGGCTCTTTAGATTCTTGGCTATTCTGTTATGCTTGTGCCTCGCTTATATCTGTATTGGTTGTATATGTTCTTCAGTGAGGAATCTTTTAGGGTATTTAGAAACATTTGGAGGAAAATTGAAAGCAAGGTTGTCGAGTCGCTAGGTTATCAAATTGTTTGCTGTGATTTACGTTTGTCACACTGTATCTGCCCAGTTCCAGCGAAGATTTTTAAATATTAACTGTTGATATTGAACAGTCTTCATACCTTAATGTTTCTTTGAGTCTCGGAGATGGTTGAAAATTGAACATGAAGGCCTTTAGTTAATTCTTTGCTTATTTTTGTATTACAGGAAGACTGAATAGAGGGAAAATATAAAATATTTGGTGGAAGGTTTTTGAAATGTGTATTTATGTGTGTATTCTGTTTTTTGTGCAAATGATTTGGGAAGAAAAAGAACACGTTTAATCGCATGGAGCACCATTGTCCATATCTGGAGCTTTAATCAATGAAATACTTTTGAGATCCATCCAGTTTGTGCACTCATCCGACGGAGCCCAGCATTCAACGCACTTTTGGAGTTTTTTTTTTTTTTTTTTATAAAGATGGGTTTTGGTCATTGGGTGCTCCTCTGTGTCTGTTGCTTTCCAAACGAGGAATGGATGATTTAGGATTTTTTAACTGATGAAAATTTCATGTATTAACACTTTACAAAATGCTGGATCTATTTGCTGGAGTACAACAGTTGCAGTTTTAAGTGTGGCATGAATATCTACTCATCTTTGCTACTTGCTATCACTTGTCGCTTATTTCACTCGTTTCAGATTTTGATTTTAATTTATTGCGCCGTACTGTTCAAGCGTAATCAAAGAAATTGCAAATTAAATCATGATAAATAAATAAAAATAAATTTCTAATGCATAAATTTAGTTTTAGTTTTACTTGAATACTTCATAGCCAACATCAACATTATAAATGTTCTTGTGAGGAACGCATGCTGAGGTTATATTTGGTGCGCCCGCACAAGGTTATAGGTTTAAATGGGTGCGAGAGGGTTGTTTTCTTTTAAAAAAATTTAATTATAAGACTTCTAAAATTGTATTTCTGACTCCTTTAAAACATTTGTGTTGCCAAATTGCCAAATTTATCTTGTTCTTAACACATCTTAATTTAAAAGGCAAATACGAATGTGAAATTAGGCTTATATAGTTTAGTACTCCTCCCTTTTACTCAGAGGGTCTTTTTTTCTTTTAAACACATAAGATTTATACACATATTAATACAATTAAAATATGGAGCTTACACATCCAATAATATAACTACTCACTACATATTAAATAATAATACTTCTTAATCCACGTGCTAAAAGACAAAAGTTATCCTTTGGAGTATGTGAATTCAGTTTAGGGAGATGCTAAATGGCCAGAATCTAGCTAGATTGAATTATGTATTTTTGTAGTTTTATTAAAGAAAGAGGGTTAAGTAATTTATGTATTACCAAAATAGTCTTCCATCTTTATTTCAAGTTTGGAACATTATCCCATGCTATTGATTATTTCTGCAGGTTTAAGAACTAAAATAATTAGAAGTATTAATGGCATATTTTTTTCAATTAATTTTACCGTTTCATAATATATTCATATTTAATGTAATATAAAATTTTGTAATTTATAATCGTTTTGATTACTTATCATGTGATTATTAATTCTGTATTAAACAAGTGAATAATTAAAATCGGAACTTAATATTTGAGATGTTTCATTAAATAATTATATTTAATTTTTATATAAATTAAGTTTTATATAAAATTTCTAAAAAAAATTATTATTTAAATTAATATTTACATAGCTGGATTGTAAATTATTTTTCCATTAAATTCATTTAAGGCAATTTATTGTGTGCACCCGGGTGCACCTAAAGATAGGGTGCACTCATATACAAATACAAACAAGAATATATACAATCAAGAGTAAAAATGTATACAATTTAATTGTTAATTTTTTAATGAAAAATTGTATATAATATTTAATAAAATGTTATACATATATGTATGTTAGTTTTTTTTAATGAAAACTTAATGTGAAAAATATCTACAATTATTACAAAATACGTATACAAAATATAATAATATGTATAAAAAATAGAATAAAAAGACATACACATATGGTGCAAGGATGCACCCGGGTGCACCCAATATACACTCTTTATTTAAATATTTTATATAACATTATATTCAATTATTATAAATATAATAATACACAAATACTGTTGTTAAATTGATTTAAATTTGAATTTTATTAAACTTATTTTTTTTAAACATTTAACAAGATATTTCGATAATGTAGAAATATATAGATTTTAACACAATTCCTATCATATTTTTTCGCTTATATATTTTAGATAGTTTACAGTCTTTAATAAAATTTTGGCAAACTTGTGTGCACCGAGCGCACGGAGCATATTCCGTGCGTCTTTAAAATTTTGTGTTAAATTGTATACCTTTTAATATAAAAATATATACCCTTTATTTTTTAAAGAAAAATAAAAATTATTAATAAAAAGTGTATATCATTTAGAACAAAATGGTTTACCCTTATTAATTAAAATGTATACCCTTTAAAACAATAATATATCATTACCCATAATATTAAATTCTAAATGCGCACGGTATGACCCCGGAACACGCAAGACCAACTCTAAAATTTCAAGGGATTAGGTATTGTGATATTATTAATCTTTATAATTTTTATTTTTATTTAAAGGGTAAGTATTGTATAATACTGTGTCACGTAGCCTTACATGAGACGAATAACAAATGGTAATGTAATTAATAAAAAGTTATACACAATCAATAAATTATTTCACAAATAATTTATAATATAAATAAAAAGTGACAACATTTCATAGTGAAAATGATAATAATGCTATCGCTTTTTGTTCATCTATTCATCTTACATAAGGACTTACGTGAGACGATCTCACACAAGTCTTTGCATTATTTAAATACACAATATAATTTTTAAATACAAAAGATCAGTAGTTCATACTTCATAGTGTATTACATTACACTATAAGCAATTTACTTGAGATAGTGAAATGGATAAAAAGTGTTATTTAATTAATAAAAAGTTATAGTGATGTTTCATGAACAATTTATAGTATAAATGAAAAGTGATAACATTTTATAGTAAAAGTGATACTCCCTCCGTCCAAAGAATACATTCGCATATTCTTGGGCACAGAGTTTAAGAAAAATAACTTTTTGGTGGTGTGATGTAAGAAAGAGAAGGGGTATTTTGGGTAATTGAGTAGAATAAAGTGTATGATATAGTTGACTTTGACTAAATTGTGTGTAAAAAGAAGATGTCATTTTTATAATATTGTAGTATTATAAGGTTATTGATATTGTGTATTATTTCAATTTTTAGGGGGTGAATGTATTCATGAGACGAATCAAAATAAAAATGACGAATGTATTCTTGGGACAAAGGGAGTAACTAATTTAAAAGTGTAAATGATATAATGTGCGAAAATTCCACGCAAAACTTGCCCAAAATAGAACAAACTACCTTGTGAAACCTCATATATATAAGACAAATGCCCATTTTTAATTTAACTCGTTTTTACTCTTTTTTAGAATTAGTATTGAATTCGAATGAAAATATATTATAATTATAATTTGTATATAATTAAGTTTAAACTCATACTATATTTCAGTGTTGTTATAATTGGTTTGAATATCAAACCGAACAGCTCAACGGTTCGAAGTTTAACAGGTCGGACCGATCGAATTGACGGTTCAATCAGAAAAAAACTAAAATTACTTATTTTAATAATATTATTTATTTTACATGATTTCATATTAACATATACATGTGAATCAAAACTTATAAATAATAATAATAATAAATAAATAATAAAAACATGATCATTAGTATTTAATTAATTTCTAACATTCAATTTTAAATCTAAAATAATTCAAATCATTTGATAAGTAGGAAACATAATTAATTAATTAATTAGCATTAATTAGGAATTTGATTTTTGTGCTTCCCAACTTAAAAAGTTCATCACGCATTAATTAGTTTATCATTCCGGTGCTTTCCACCCAAAATCGAAATTATTTATAAATTTGTTAAAAGACAAAAGTCTCTTGAAAATATAGTAATCACTATATATATCTTAAGTATACTATAGGAGAAACTTTTCTGACTGCGTGTCGTCTTCAGAACGCTCTAATATGACGTGTAATTTTCTCAATTTTTTGAATTTTTAATATTTTTTTAATATTTTCCTTATTTACTTTTAATTAACTTCCTTATTTAATATTTTCTTTTTTAAATAATATGTTTCTTATTTTTAATAATGATATATATATATATATATATATATATATATATATATATATATATATATATATATATATATATATATATATATATATATAGGGTAGGTCTTGTGCAAGATCGTCTCAAGTGAGACAATTTTTCACTTTTTAAAATAGTTATCACTTTCGATATAAATTGTTATCACTTTCGCTATAAAATGTCATAACTTTTTATTTACACTATAAATTGTTCATGAAAGAGCATTATCACTTTCATTAATTTATTATCACTTTTCTTCATAAAAGTTATCACTTTCTGACCGTCTCACATCACTTTTACGTAAGTCTTTATGTGAGACGGTCTCACACAAGTCTTTGCCATATATATATATATATATAAAGGAAAAAAAGAATATTTCATATAATATTCCCTCTCACCCATCTATAAATAAGACCTTTTGATTATTCATTCTAAATACACACATTCGATTCTCCAAAGAGGAATAAGAGTTTTCTTCAAGTTCCTCTAGAGAATTAATTTATAAAAGTATAAAAATTTATTTCGATAGAGCGAAAGTACTCTTCAAGAAGAAGAGAACTACTCGATTTACCTTTTAAGAATCGATTCTTCAAGAGGAAGAGAATCGATTTAAGTATGGAGAATCGATCAAGAGGAAGAGAAACGATTCAAGAATCGATTCAAATTTTCTTGAATGAATCGATTATCTTCATCTTGAATAGATTTACATCTTAAAAATCAAATTTTCAAGAGTAAGATGATTGATTCAAGAATACTTAAACCGATTTATATATCTTAAGAATCGTTTCAAGTATTACCTTATCGATTCAATTATTCTTTATGATCTACCTCTAAAGTATTGATTCAAGTATCCACTTCAAGTATTCTTTAAAATCTACCTCTAAAGTATTGATTCAAGTATTCTTCAAGTGATGGGAGGATCGATAATTCAAATACTCTTGAATTGATTTATCTCTAAAGAATAAGAGGTTGAAAATTAATTCTAGTATAGAATTGAAAGTTTAAGTTTTTAAGTTAAATCATTATTTCATATCAAATAATATTAAAATTGAGTTTGTAAATATTTGTTAATTTTTTTAAAATTTAGTATATTAATAATTATTTATTTACATATATCTTAATTATTCAATTATGACATATGAATTATAAATTTTATTTTCTTTAGTTGTTTATATAATTTGAAACTAATAAAATTAAATTAAAAAAATAAAATTACATTATAAATTTATGAATATTTAAAAGAATATTATATATAAATTAATTATATACTCCCTCCGTCTCACTTTAGATGATACACTTTCCATTTTGGGCTGTCCCACAAAAGTTTGCACATCCCAAAAAAAGCAAAAAGTAAAAAACAACCATCCTTCCCCATACACTTTACTTACAAAAAATCATCTCTACATACCATACTTTATCTTTTATATATTACATAAAAATACCATTATATCCATAAAAGTTATCATTTTCTTAATCTTCGTGCCGAAAAGAGGTGTGCAAACTTTTTAGAGACGGAGGGAGTGTATATATATATTACATTAGTTTCTAAAAAATAACAATTAATGGAAATAGAATTATTATTATATAGTTAATTAAGAAATATTAAATCATAATCATGAGTAAAAAGTAATACTCCATTTAAATATTATTTATAATATTACGTATATTTTAGAATATATATACATATACATAGCAACTATGTAAAATATTTTAATAATTTTATTTTAATTCATTATAAAATATTTGACCTTATTTTCATAAATAATATATATATATATATATATATATATATATATATATATATATATATATATATATATATATATATTTCTTTATTTACTTTTAATTAACTTCCTTATTTAATATTTCTATTAAAACAATGCGTTTCTTATTTTAATAATGAATCTCAATTAGGTAATAAATTTTAAAAAAAATTATAGATATTAAGACAAAAATATTAATTAAAAATATTTATTTAATTGTCTTATTTACTTTCAATCAACTTCTTTATTTAATATTTCTTTTTAAAATATATGTATATATATTTTAAATAATGAATCTCAGTAATAAATATATAAAAATTATAGAAATTAAGAAAAAAGTATTAATTAAAAATATTTATTTAATTGTTTATATATGTAGTAGTAAATAAAAAATGTATATAATTAAAATTTTTTTAATTAAAAACATATATATTAATTAAAAATATTATTTTTCTTACATGTTGTCATGCCTTATCAATGACGACCTACGCAGGGTGAAACTTCTATTGTATTATGATATAATGTAATATTTAAAAAAAATACAAGTCAATATTATTTCAAAAAATTAGAATATATGTACATATATATTAACTATACACATGATTTAATTATATGTCACATTATTAAAAATTAGGAGTAAAAGTTATAATTTTTTGTAAATTCTTTATATTGAAAGTAGTTGCCTAACTTAAAAAAAAAATTCCTAATTAATATTGAATTGTCATATGACGCATATTATTTAATTATAAAATATAAAATAAAAGTAATAATTAAATGATCCCGCGTAGTACGCGAGTTTTATATATATATATATATATATATATATATATATATATATATATAAAATTCAAAATCAAAATATGCTTTTCTTGTTTCAGTCAGTTCAATCAATTTTTTTCGATTTTGATCGGTCTGAACTGTTTTTTTCGATTTTATATCTAAAACGATTATTCGGACTGAATCCTAATTAAATCGGTCGACCGATTCCAAAATCACTTATATATTCTTAGGGAAAAAAACTAATGAATTTATAATTAAAATGTTATATAATAAGTGTTTTTATAACTGAACTGGAGATTGAATTTGTAAAGACAATAATTTGAGATTTAATTGACCGGATCGATTTAAAAAAATGTATAATCACTTTTCAAAGTTAAAAATATAAAAATTTAAATAAAAATATTTATAATTCATAATTTTTACTTTATTTATAGTATAGCATGTCAAGTGCCATAATTCATAATTTACTACAAAATTTAAATATTATATTAAAAAATATACTACTAAACTAAAAGTAAAAGGAAACATTATAAAATATCATACTACTAAAAAAAATATTATTATTATTTTTTATGTTTACATAAACGGTTGAACCGATTCAACCTGTACAATGCGATTCAACTTAAATTTCGATTTTAGGTAGTTTTAATTATATTTGCTCATTAGCTTGATTTAATAATAAAACTATGGCATTTGTTATTAGTGATCATTTTGTTTTATTAAAACTAATTAATGAATTTATAATTCTTATGAGGTTGATGGTGGATTTGTTATTAATTTTGTTTTATTAATTAAAACTAATTAGTGACGAGGAAAAAAAATGTTATGGAATAAAATTTTCTTATTGTTATATATAGAAATAAAATGCTATTTTTTAAAAAATATGTAAATTTATAATTTCGAATCGAATTCGAATATTTAATTTTGAATTTTCAAATTCGAATACTCAAATATATTCTAATAGTCCGTTATTGTTTTCGAATCGAATACGAATCTGATTTCAAATTCAATTAATAATTAAATACGAATACGAATATTTGAGTATCTAATTAAATATACCATTAAAATATCTTAGTATTTGATTCGATTCGTTTACAATTTTAGATACATATACTTACTTCGAATGCCTTCTCAATTAACTCATTTTATTTTAATTTATCACTTCTTTTATCCATTGTGAATGATTATCACCGGAGGTTCATTGATTAATGCAATTATATATATATATATATATATATATATATATATATATATATATATATATATATATATATAATTTCACTTAATATAATAATTTTTCACTTAATATCAGCCACCGCAACCCAGGACTACTCTCACTGCTGCACCCTCCTGAATAACCTCTACATCTACACCAACCCATCACGTTCACTTCAATTCCTCAATGATAACATAGAGAAAAAAAGGAACTAGGAATTTCTTATTGACTTGCTTAATGAAATGGAATACAATAAAGAATATATATAATTAGGGATTACAATGAAAAGTAAATAGACTAAAATACCCTTAGATAATAATAAAAATAATACAGCTAATATCCCCCCTCAAACTCACGATGCTACAGCGATAAGCATAGAGAGTTTGTCAGACAGGTACTGATCTGTAGGTGGTGGCGAGTGACATGACAATCAATCTCGATATGTTTGGTTCGCTCATGAAAGACTGAATTACGTGCAATCTGAATAGCGCTCTGGTTATCACAATATAGTGGAGTAGGGTGAGAAAGAGAAATACCCATATCAGCAAGCAACCTTCGTAACCAAACAATTTCACAGGTAGTAGAGGCCATGGCACGATATTCAGCTTCTGTAGAAGACCGAGAGATGACATCTTGTTTCTTGCTCTTCCACGAAATAAGCGAATCACCAAGGAAAATACAAAATCCAGTGGTCGACTTGCGGTCCGTAGGATCACCAGCCCAATCCGCATCAGAATAAGCACGCAGCTATAACGAAGACGTAGAAGGAAACAAGAGACTATGAAATTGGGTGCCCCGAAGATACCTGAGAATACGAAGAACGGCAGCCCAATGAATTGTAGTGGGGGAAGTGACAAACTGACTAACCACATGAACAACATGCGCAATGTCTGGGCGAGTCACAGTAAGATAAACCAGGCTGCCTACAATGGTACGATAGAGACCAGAATCCACCAAAGGAGTGCCATCCGACGGAGAGTATCTAGCATTGGTCTCAAGTGGAGTAGGAACAGTTTTGTTGTCAGTAAGTCGATCACGCTCAAACAAATCAGCTATATACTTTGATTGAGATAAGAGATAGCCTTTTGGAGAATAGGCAATCTCAATTCCCAAGAAATAACGTAGCATACCCAAGTCTTTCATAGCGAAGCACCGTGCCAACTCAGACTTCAAAGATTCAATACCATCATAATCATCACCCGTAATGATCATGTCATCAACATACAAGGATAGTAGAATACGACCTGCCGGTGTACGCTTGACAAATAAAGCCGAATCATGATGACTAGGAAGGAAGTCAAGCGAAGTGATCACCATAGAAAACTTCTCAAACCAGACACGTGGTGCTTGTTTGAGACCATAAAGAGCTTTGCGAAGCTTGCAAACTTCACCAGGCTGATGAGCAACACCAGGAGGAGGCGTCGTATAAACTTCTTCATGAAGATCGCCATTTAAGAAGGCATTCTTGACATCTATCTAAGATATTCTCCATCGGCAAACAGAAGCAACTGCAATCAGAGTGCGAACCGTCGTCATTTTTGCAACAGGGGCAAATGTTTCTTCATAATCCAGGCCATACTCCTGGGAATAGCCTTTAGCAACAAGTCGAGCCTTGTATCTCTCAATGGATCCATCTGATTTGGTTTTAATCTTGTAGACCCAACGAGAACCAATGGTGTGTTTTCCTGATGGCAGCGAAACCAAATCCCATGTATGAGTCTGGTGTAGAGCAGTAAGTTCCTCAGCCATAGCAGCCTGCCAAAGGGGATCACGAACTGCCTCTCTATAGGATAAAGGCTCAGAAAGACGATGAACAGAAGCAACAAAGGAAGCAAATGAAGTAGAATAGGAGAAGTACTCAAAATCGGAGAGTTTAGTAGACTTACGAGTGCGAGTGGACTGACGCGGAGGAGGATCATCCGCAATCTCATCCGACAACTGGGTAGTCGTAGGAGCAGGGGCAAGGGAGGTGGATGCCTAATGAACCAAAGTATCAGATAGAGCTTCATCAGTGTCGGTATCGAATGGATCAATACGCACTAGATCTGACTGTGTCATATGATGTGAACTAGCCGGAACAGAGAAGAAAGGAATATGCTCTAAAAACACAACATGACGCGAGACATACAATTTTTGGCTAACTGGATCAAAACAACGATATCCCTTTTGACCAACACCATAACCCAAAAAGACACATAAGGCGGACCTGGGATATAATTTATTACGCTCAACATGTGGTCGAAGAACAAAACAAGTACAACCGAAGACGCGCAATGAGGAATAATTAGGTGAATGACCATGCAATTTTTCGAACGGGGACAAACCTGAATTATAAGATATTGGAATTCTGTTGATCACGTGAGCAGCGGTAAGGACTGCTTCTCCTTAAAACACACTAAGGACCTCGGCTGACAACATGAACGAACGAGCTGTTTCAACAAGATGGCGATGTTTTCTTTCAGCAACACCATTTTGTTGAGGAGTGTTTGTACACGAGGTTTGGTGGATAGTCCCATCAGAAGCAAGTAACTGAGAAAAATCGTTAGAAGTGAATTCACCACCCAAATCACACCGAAAACACTTAATGACAGATGAGTGTTGGGTTTTCACAAGAGCTCTAAAATTGCTGAATATGGTAAGGAAGTCAGACCTGCGTTTCATAGATAAACCCACGTATAACGAGTGAAATCATCAATAAAAGAAACATAATATCTAGAACCTCCTTTGGTGGATACATGAGAGGGTCCCCACACATCAGAATGCACAAGATCAAATGGTGCAATTGAAAGAGAAATACTTTTATAAAAAGGCAATGCGGAAAATTTAGCCAGTTTACAACCACTACAATCAGAAATATCATGACTTTCCAAATGACCTAAAACTCCTGTAGACACCAAAAACTTTAAATGAGACCCAGACACATGACCTAAACGAGAATACCAAAGATAAAAATCAGAAGACGAACGACTCAAATGAAAAGACGATAAATCCACAGTAGAGGCAGCAACATCTGATACTTGTAGCTCATCTAAAACATAGAGTCCCCCGTCCCTACGGCCTGTCCCAATCACCTTCTGAGATCGCGGGTCCTGAACACAACAATTGGTAGAAGTAAAAAGAACCGTGAAACCAGAATCACACAATTGACCAACAGACGCAAGATTTAAAGTTAGACTAGGAATATGGTATACATTTGAAAGAGATAAATCAGATGTGTGAACAGAGCCAATTCCTACCAATGGCATTGGAGTGCCATCGGCGGTCATGACAGACAAAGATGGAGCAGAATTAACAGATACAAAAGAATCGATATCAGGAGACATATGATGAGAAGCGCCTGAATCTAAGATCCACAGGGGAGACGATTTACCTGAATTATCAGACAAGGACAAACCTTTATGAGAGGAGGCTGACATGGCATGAGGCTGTGAGGCGAGGAACTGCTGAAACTGCTCCAACATATGTGGATCCAAGGACGGGGCAGCAACTGCGTTGTTGGTCTGAGGTGGGCGATACATTCAAGGAGCAGTCTGTGGTGGGCGTTGTTGTTGAGGTGGTCGTTGATGCTGTGGTTGTTTGCTTTTACTCAATAATTTCGGACACTGAGCCTTCCAATGACCCTTCTGCTTGCAGAAAACACATTCATCCTGAGAGACCTTTGGGGCAGGTCTATTTTGGTTGCTAGGAGTAGACTGTTGTAAAGCAGCAAAGACAGATGGAGTTGTAGGTGTGACAGACACCTTATCCGCGTTAGACTTAAGCCGAATCTCCTCTGCTAACAGTTCATTAACCACAGAATCAACAGACGGAAGAGGAGAACGATGCAGAATTGTTCCACGCAATCCCTCGAAATCATTCCGAAGAGCCATCAAAAACTGTACCAGACGTTGTTCTTCTCTACGAGCCATATACGGTTCAAATTTTCGCAGCTCTGCGGACTCAGTGAGAGCCAACTAATCCCAGAGATTAGACATGGCAGAATAAAACTCTTGAACACTCATATCATTCTGCTGAAGAGCACGAATATCTGTCTCCAACTGATACTGCTAGGCGAAATTAGACTGCGTGTACAATCTAGCAAGATGATCCCATACCTCTTTAGCCGTCTCATATTTAGCCAACTGAACACCAATGGAGTGGGTAACAGAATTGTTAATCCACGTAATGATCTTCGAATTATCAGCCTCCCAACTGTCGACCAAGGCCGCATAATTAGTCTCCTTCTCGTCTATAGGCTTAATCCGCACACCTGTGACATAGCTCCACATAGATTTTCCACGCAAGAAATTCTTCATAACATAGCTCCAATACGTATAGTTTTTACCATCCAATTGAAAGCTAATCGACTTAAGTAAACTAGCCATGATGAAACAGAACTCTACGAGCACACCAAATCAAACTAAACAATAAAATCCAATAATCCCCAAAGTACTAAATCAACAGAATCCAACCAAATCAATCGAATCCAATTCAAACCCTAAGACCGAAAGTACGAACAAACAAAGGGAAAATCGAAAACACCACCATAAAAACTGTACGAACACCGATGCTGAACTCGTACAGACGCCGAAATTGTACTGTTCCCTAGTTCGATCCGCGAAAGCTGTGGATTGGATTATAACTTCTTCAATCAAACAAAGAGAAATCGATGAATGGTGGCTCTGATACCATGATAACATAGAGAAAAAAAGGAACTAGGGATTTCTTACTTGCTTAATGAAATGGAATACAATAAAGAGTATATATAATTAGGGATTACAATGAAAAGTAAATCGACTAAAATACCTTTAGATAATAATAAAAATAATACAGCTAATACTCAACTCACCTATTAATACAGTTTCGATTAATTATTACGATTCTTACAAATCATAATTAAATTTTTTTCTACAAATTAAATCACCCATTTTTTCTCCTAAACATTTGATACTATAGATTATACTTTTAATGGCAAATAATTTTTTTTATGCTATTATACTTTTAGTTGCGAATAATTTTTTATTTGATACTATGTCTTTAGCAACACCCGTATAAATCTCGGAACGGTAACAGAGGAAATTTTTTATACTAAAATTAATAGCGTCAATTATTTAGCTTTTAGTATCAATAAATTAACGATATTAAAAGCCTTTTTTTTAGTAGTGGTTGCTACCATTGATCCCGACGCTGGTTGTACATTTTTTAAAATACTGCTTACCTTTCAGTTCAACTGAAGTCTCTTAGAATTTTTAATGCCATCCTAGAGTGTTTGTTTCAAGGCAACCAGAACAGGGTCATGGTGTAAATCTTGTAATCACCTCTTTTAATTTTATTAAACTCTGTATTGCTAGTATTTAAATTAGAGGGAACCACATGATTTACACGTAAACCTGGGAATACTAACTCTTATTTGGGATAGGAGTATACTTTTTCTTGTTTTTAAATTTTAGTTTAGAACTTCCCTCGTATGGATTAAAATTTTAAAATATATGAATGTTAAAGTTATTTCAATCTAGAACACTTTAGACCAAAACCAAACTTAAGTTATTCCACTAAAAGAGTTCGAATGTTAGACCTCCTGGTCTAGTTTTTATTTTTAATTAATATTTTATATTCATTTTGTTGTTTTTGATTAATTTATTGTTCATCTATTATGTAGTAGCAACTTCGAATTTGTTGAATTTTCATTAGTGTGATCATCGATTTATTTATTTATTTATTTATATTTATTGTTGTGTTCAATACATACAAGAATTAATAGCAAAAGAAAATTGTGCGAGAATAATATATCTCACGATGTGTGTCTGTTATACATATACGCGGGTTCAATAGATAATATTTTTAAGAATTGAATTTATCTGTACAAATTACTCCTGCTTATTATTATTCTGAGTGATAAAGTATTGTGTCATTTTTGAAAGGCAGCAGTAATAACAAATTAATACTTATGTCATATTATGTTTTTTTGTGTTGAAAGGTAATATAATACAGTAATTAAATTTATAATTGTGACATTTTTACATGTGCACAATGTTAATTTTTAGTTTTATTCAATAATATATTTATGAGAAAGATTTTAATGGTGAAATTGAGAAAATAACAAAGATTTATAGGAAATAATCTTTTGTTATGTATATACTCCATTGTCGTTCGGCGGTGATCGAGATTACAGGATTAACTATCAACAGATTAATTAATCTTTTGTTACATATCTCACCACTATTAAATCAGCAGATAACATTACGATGATAAAGTAAACAAACATTGATAAGAAACAATAAGAGAGAATCTAAATTAATTGAGAAAATTCCTGAATTTTTTCAAGAAGAGGAAATAATCACAATATTCTCTCATTGTCATATATTCAATCAAGTGGTTGATAGTGGATTCCTCCAGCCCTCTCATTTCAACAAACTTCTCCCAACCAAAAAAAACGAAGAAAGAAGACAAGGATGTATAGTGGTTCGATCTTAAAAATCTACGTCCATTCTTGAGGAGAAAGATCACTAATATGATTGAGTACATGTTACAACCTCTTGATGAAGATGATGATTTAAACTTCTAAAAACCCTAACTTCTTGAATCTAACTGATATGGACGATGGATGATTATTCTGATGTGTTACTGCCTTTTATATCACACGCACTCAAAATATCCATCAGCAAGCTTTCCACGTGATCTATTGGCTTCATTCAGTTGCAACTGATCGATTAACTACTTAAGAATCTTGCCATGTCATCAATCCACCAGCTCAACTTAACTCTTGATCCTACGGCCTTCCTTATGCAGCTAGTTGATCTTAATCTCTTAATCAAACTTGCTGCTTAACCAATCATCACCTTCCATGTGTATCTTTGTTGATTTACGCCACACATATGTATGCATGCATGGTCTATACACAACAAATCTCCACCTTAGACCATGTATCATCATAGGCCATAAACCTTCTCCACCTTGCTGAAATTATAGGCTGCAACACATCTTCTTTCCTTCTTCTAGTGAAGACCAATAAGACTCTTACACAGCTCATACTTCTGAACTGATAGAGCCTTAGTGAATGCATCAGCAGGATTCTCTGATGTCTTAATCTTTTTGACAGCTACTAGCTTCTCTTCTACCATATCTCTTATGAAATATAGTCTCACATCAATGTGTTTAGTCCTCTCATGATACCCTTGATGTTTTGAGAGATGTACAACACTTTGGTTATCACAATGTACTTTAATAGCATCTTGTTGAACCTCAAACTCTCCCAAAATTCCAATCAACCAAACACCCTCCTTGACTGCTTCTGTGAGAGCAACAAACTCAACTTCTGTGTTTGAAAGTGGTACTATATGTTGATGTGTAGTCTTCCAACTTATTGTTGTACCAAACAAATTGAACACATACCCTGTTATAGACTTCCTTGTATCAAGATTGACTGCATAATCAGCATTCACATAGCCTACAACAGCTCTGTCCCAAGTACCTTGTCTCTGAAATTTTAATCCAACTGACATAGTTACTTTGATGTATCTAAGTGCCTACTTTACTGCATCTCAATGTATAAGTTCAGGGTTGCTCATAAACCTACTGATCATACTCACAACATAAGCCAAGTCTGGCCTGCAACATACCATTGCATACATCAAACTACCAATAGCACTTGCATATGGTATGTTGCACATTTCTGCCTTCTCCTTATCTGTTTGAGGGCCTTGAACTGATGACAGATTCAATCCTTACTTAACTGGTATTGAAACATCCTTACAGAGATTCATATTATACCTCTTAAGAACCTTATCCAAGTAAGACTCTTGAAACAATCTTAGTTGACCATCTGATATGTCCCTTTCAATTTGAATGTCATCATTCTTGCTTCTCCTAGATCTTTCATGTCAAACTCCTTCCTCAAAGTATCCTTTACTATATTAATTCCTATCATATCCTTGCATGCTATCAAGATATCATCCACATAAAGTAGTAGATAAGTGTAGCATCCATCCTTGCATCTTATGTACACACAGCTATCATACATGCTTATGATAAAACCACTTGATGTAATGTAATCATCAAACCTGAGGTACCACTGTCTTGGACTTTGCTTCAGTCCATGCAATGATTTAAGTAGCAGGCAAGCCTTTTAGTCTGCACCTTTCAAACTAACACCCTCAGGAATCTTCATGTATATCTTTTCTTCTAAACATCCATGTAAGAATGCTGTTGTTACATCCATCTGATGTAATTCCAGATCCAATTGAGTAACCAATGACAACAAGATCCTTATTAAGCAATGTTTTACTACTGGTGAGAAGATCTCATTATAATCAACACCTTCTTACTGTGAAAAACCTTTTGCTTCAAGTCTTGCCTTATACCTGATTATTCCTTCTTTACTTGTCATGGTTTCTTCTTATATATCCACTTACAACCTACAAGCTTCTGATTTGCAGGCTTGTCAACAATCATCCAAGTGTTATTCTTTTTTAATGATTGCAACTCTTCCTCCATAGCATCTAGCCACTTCATGCTCTCCTTTCCTGATATTACCTCTGAGTATGTCCTTGGCTCATAGATATCAATATCTGATGCTACATAAAGAGCATATGACACAGTGTCAGCCTCTATGTATCTAATATGTGTTCTGATTTTCCTTCTCAGCCTGTCTCTAACTAGTTGATAACTGCTTAGAGTCCTTCTTTCACTGGAACCAGATGATTCAGCTCTCTCTTCTGCAGCATCTTCCTTATGTACATCATTATTACTCTGATCCTGATTCTGCTGTACTACTGCTTTACCATCATGCTCCACCTCAAACTCACACTTATCTGTAGCAATGGACTTATCAGCACCTCTTTCAACTAAAGGCATCTTGTCTTCATTAAATGTTACATCCCTGCTAACAATGAGCATGTTAGTTTCATAACATCATAGCTTGTAACCTTTTACTTTTTTAGATAGCCCATAAGCACACACTTAACAGCTTTTGGATCCAACTTGTCTTGCTTCTGATGTGAATACACCTGACAACCTATCACCCTTAAATGACTATAATCTGGTATTCTTTCAGTCAATACTTGTTCAGGTGGTTTAAACATAAGTGCTCTGCATGGAGATAAGTTGATCAAATAAGCTGCAGTTGATACTAACTCACCCCAAAAACCTTTTGAGAAGTCTCCACTACTCTACCTAACGCTTGCAAGAAGTGTCTGATTCATTCTTTCAGCCACCCCATTCTGTTGTGGAGTCCCCGGTACAATTTTGTGCCTCTTAATACCCTTCTCTTGACAAAACTTGTTGAATTCATGTGATACAAACTCAAGCCCATTATTTGTCCTTAAACACTTAATCTTGTTTCCAGTCTGAAGTTCTGTTTCTGTCAACCAAATTTTAAAAGCTGATAATACTTCATCCTTTGTTTTTAAAATTCTTACCCATGCCTTTCTTGAATAGTCATCAATAAAGGATATGAAATATCTTCCACCCCCTATTGTTGAGGTCTTGGAAGGTCCCCAAAGATCAGAGTGAATATATTCCAACCTAGCTTTGGTGTTGTGTTTTGCTGCACCAAATTTCAACCTCTTTGACTTGCCTAATATGCAAGCTTCACACTGATCTAACTTGCAAGTTGAACTGATTTCAAGCAACCTCTGTCTTGCAAGTTCTTGCAATCCTCTTTCACTTATATGACCAAGCCTTACATGCCAAATTTTAACATTACTATCATCCTTGGTTGCATTGATCTGTCCAGTCACTACATAACCATCTAAGAAGTACAGATCAGGTCTCTTAAACCCTTTAACAACTACTGATTTTTCTTTCATGATAGTAAGTATCTCTCCCTTTAAATGACACTCATAACCTTGTGAAACTAACATTCCAAGAGATATTAGATTTCTTCTCAAACTTGGTACATATCTGACATTTGTTAACAACCTGATTTTCCCATCAAACATTTTAAGTTTGACAGAACCTATTCCTTCAATCTTACAGGTGTGATCATCACCTAGCATGACTGATCCTTCATCTTGTAATCTTAATTCAGTGAACCAATCTTTTCCAGAAGTCATATGAAATGTGCATCCTGAATCAATAACCCATTCTTCTGATACTGAACTAGAACAAACTGACATGGCTTCAATGAAATCAGAATCTGAACCAACTTAATTAGTTGTTTACCTGATTTGCATGTGGCCTCTTATTTCCTCCCTTTTCAGCTATCTTCTTTGTCACCATTGCTTTCCATTTGAAGCATTGTTTCTTGAAATATCCAGACTTATTGCACTGATAGCAATTCTTGTTTTCTTCCTCATCTGATGGAGCACTTTGATTCTTGTCTGACTTTCTTTTATCAGCATTGCTGCTCTTATTATGCTTGCTCTACTGATTCTGTTTATTTGCTACTAGACCTTCTCCAATAACTTGTTGATTTGGAATCTTGTGAAACACCTTTTCCTTGACTGCCAACAACACTTGCTCAAGAGAGATTGATTCAGCATTAGCAAACAAGAGAGTATCTCTTAATCCTTCAAAGGACTTTGGAAGAGCTGACATGAGGATGACAGCTTTATCTTCAGTTGACAGAGCTACATCAATATTTTCCAGATCATCAATGATCTTGTTGAACTCATCTAAATGACCAACAATTGACTTATCTTCTGATACTTTGAAAGAGTATAGTTTCTGTTTCATGTACAAACGGTTGGCCAAGTTTTTAACTATGTACAGGTCCTCCAATTTCTTCCATACTCCTATGGCTGTAGCTTCCTTTGAAATTTCCCTCAGAGCTTTGTCTCCAAGACACAAGATAAGTGCACTTCTAGCCTTTGATTGTTGTTCTTGATCTGCTGCAATTGCAACAGCATCAACTGCTGCAGCTTGATTTACAGGGGCTGGCTTGATTGCATCTGATAATCCTTGTTGAACCAAGATGACCTCCATCTTCATCCTCCACAAACTGAAGTCCGCCTTCTCTGAAAACTTTTCAATATCAAACTTAGTAGTAACCATTTGATCTTCTCCTGCACTTAATCTTCTTCTTCTTGGCTTCCCACAGACGACGCCGATTCTTATGAATGCAAGCAAGTTTGAACTCCTCTTTGATCACACTTGCACACTTTATCTTCCTCTCTCTCTCACGTATTGAATCAACACAAAAATGAAAACAAAAAAACGAAGAAAGAAGACAAGGATGTATAGTGGTTCGATCTTGAAGATCTACATCCACTCTTAAGGAGAAAGATCACTAATATGATTGGGTACAGGCTGCAACCTCTTGATGAAGATGATGATTTAAACTTCTAAAAACCCTGACTTCTTGAATCTAACTGATATGGATGATTTATGATTATTCTGATGTGTTACTGCCTTTTATATCACACATGCACTCAAAATATCCATCAGCAAGCTTTCCACGTGATCTGTTGGCTTCATTCAGTTGCAACTGATCGATTAACTACTTAAGAATCTTGCCATGTCATCAATCCACCAGCTCAACTTAACTCTTGATCCTACGGCCTTCCTTAAGCAGCTAGTTGATTTTAATCTCTTAATCAAACTTGCTACTTAACCAATCATCACCTTCCAACCATGATTAATAATCGAATCGAATTCGAATATTCTAATATTTAATCAAATATCATTCAAATATCTTAGTATTCTATTCGTTTCCAACCATGATTTAAATTAATTGATAAAACTCGTGATTTTTTTCAAGAAGAGCAAATAATCACGATGTTCTCTGTTCTCTCTTTGTCATATATTCAATCAAGAAGTGGACAGTGGATTCCTCCAGCCCTCTCATTTCAACAAACTTCTTCCAAAATTTATCCCGACGAAAATTTGAAGAGCTATCACCAAAATTTTAAAAAAATAAAAAATAAAAAATTAATAAGGATTAAGAGATATACATTTATTACTCCATATAAATAAAAAAATTACAAAACATTCTCTCCGGTCTTGAAAGTAGCAAATCCCATTGAGATAGCACCGCAGTTCTTCCCGTCGCAACATATGTATAATCTATTTCCATTTTCAGTTTCATTTCTTTTGAACACATGAATGTCGATGGATTCGCAGTCCGGCTTCTCCACTTCCACGACTATCTTTTCTCCGGCGAACTCTCTCCTTAACTTCACCTCATGTCTACCCGGAATGTCTTCGATTATGAAGGGGAAGTCAGATGGTGGCTCTGGTAACTTCATTTCATGGCCATGATCGATGGTGGAGAAGAATGCTGCCAGACGGCCGCCGCAGCGGTGTGGGGAGAGAATTGTTGGAGATGCAAGTTTACGAATGAAACTTGACATTTTTGAGTTGGATGATCTTAGTCGTTAATTATGAGTGTTGTTTATAGGAATTAATTAATTATAGCTAGTTTTTTTTTTTTTTAATGTCTTAGTTTAACGTTGCTTGAGAATCAAGAAACTGCCCCTAAACATTCCATTAAAGTAAACGCACCCGCAGTGTGAAATGCGAGCTCTAATAGTAATAACAATAATCTTGGAAAAATGGTGCACAAGTGTCAAATTACAGTAATCAGAAGTTAAAAATCACCGATCATACAAAATATTAAATTAACAACGATTCTGTAAATAACCAGAAGAAGAAAGTTACCGTTGGTGATATAATCCAACAGAAAACATAGGATTCGTGTAAAGTTAACGAAACCGATGATGTCAGCCCAATAGAAAACCGGCACGTGTTAACCGATGGATCAACCGTGGTGATCAATCCCAACCCTGCAAAATCACAGCTCTCTGCGTTCTGATCATGGTGCTGGTAATAACTGTTGAATGCATACGAAACGTTTCCCGGCCAACTTAGGCCGGAACACGACCCGCCTGGACCCAACGGAGTGCAGTCGGCAGCAGCGCACGCATCCGAAGCAAGTGCACTTGTGTTCAGCAAGTCTTTGTTGTTGTTTACCACACACCATTTGGGAGAAAGGTACTGAACTCCTTGTGCATTCACTAGCTTTCTTAAACCCTGTCCGAGATTGACTTCATACTTAGCTTGTCCGTCGAACGTAAACACGCCCCAGTGCCTTCCGAAATTCCCAGTTGCTATGCTTCTGTTGTCTTCATCTAGGAGGCTGAAAATGTATGTTTCTGTCGGTGAATCTTGGCGCTTGGAAGGTTTAGCTGATCTGCTGTGGAGATTGTCAATCAAGCCTCTCGTGAACTCTTGAGCCAGAGATGAGGTAGCATTTGGAGCACCATCTGTAGGCCAACCGATACGAGCAATGACTATGTCTAATTGGGAGAATCCAGCAGTGGATAGTGCCGAAATGACGGTATCATAGCTCAAATCAAAGATGTTTTTGTAGGTTTTGTGACTGTCATTTCGGGTGTGGGCTGTTTCTCTGAAAAGAGCGAAGTCGAGGGAAATATTCTTGTTTTCGTGGTAATTTTCGAAGGGGGATATGGCTACAAAAAAGGGAGATTGATGTCTGTTTAAGAATGTAAGGAGTTCAATCATGGTTTTGTTGACATCAGGCCTGAACTGGGCTTTTGATGGTAAACCGGATTCTGATACGAAAGCATCGTAACTGCTAGGAGCTACAACTTTGACATTGTCGGCTAAGTTGGCTTTGAGTAAAGCCGCTTGGATGTTGGCAGCAGCTCCGACGACAAAGGGGTAGAATTGCTCGCCATAACTTTGGAGGAAAGGCTCATCTCCGACAGCAACATAACTGTGAAAAGATCAGTCAAACAATATTTGCCAAAACAAAAGACACGAATGCAACGCTTGCAGCCCATGAGATGACGAAAGGTAAATGATAGAGATGCACAAGCGATAAAATAAATAAATAAATAGAACACACACGAAAATAATCCTCAAAGAGGCCACAGAGAATGGAATTCTCCGCTAATAAACATATAGGTTGAAGCCAATAAACAAAACACTAACACTAAGTACTAATATGGAACTAAGCTGTTAAGAAAATAGGAAACTAAATAAGAAAATAGTTGACTTGCAATCAAAATACTAAAATAATTAATGTTTCCTTCTTCTATCAGCAAGTAAATGGAACAGATGATTAGTGAAGAAAAATGGGAGTTGAGAAAATCATGGTTCTTCAAGAATTGAAACTAAAGAAGGATAGATCATCCACAAACACAAACATGAAACTTCAGAGTTCCAACAGTAACTAATTCTTACCAACTGTTCTTAATGTACTACCCATCATGCTCTATTCTTTATCGCTAACTCAGTATGCAATTCTGAGGCCATAAACGAAACATAAATCGAATTCTGATGCTAAATGCTGTCGTGTTCAACAGTTAGACTGCATCTCCTAAGTCCTGAGAAGAACATAAGATAGAGTTTGCACACTACACATTGTTACACCACCTCAAAGGTGTATAGCTATGTAATCAAGACCCTTTCACTACTTCAGCTTTTCAAACATCTCTAGATTTCCTATCAGCTCTTTCAAACACCAATCCAAATTTCAAATATGTACATCGTTTTAGCAAATCACATACCATTAAGAAGTTTTCATGGAGGAGAACTCAATCTTGTTTTCATCTTTGTGATTTAGTAAATGGGTCTCACATTAAACATTACATTAAGCGGCAAAATCTACTAACTTAGTTTACAAAATATGTCCAATTTTTTCTGTTACCAAGCTCCAACAACCAGATTTTCAGCAATAAACCCTAACAACGAAGCATATTTAATTTAAATAAACAAAAACACCAACCATTAAACAAATTAACGAACAAATTCAATCAAAGCAAGCTAATCCGAGCAGGAGAGGAAGAGCAATAGGAAGACTCACTCAATGAGAACTCTGGAGGCGCCATCGGAGACGAAGCGGGTGAGATTATCGTGCACCCAGCTCTCGGCGGCTTTCAAGGAAGAATTGAGGCTACGAAGCATGGAATTCGGAATGCCAACGGTAACACGAATGTTGGAACCGGAAAGCGACTGGAGGACGAGTGGGTCGGCGTCGAACAGCTTCACTTTGGCCACGTTGTTGGCTTTCAGCAGCTCCACCACTTTCTGCGGCGGCAGAGGGTGGGACGCCGCCGTGCCCCAGTTGACGCCGACTCCTTCAACGAAGAGAGACGGGGACACTGCTGATAATAGGGAGATTAACAGGAAGACAGGAATCGATTTGAGGGTTGGAAAAGGCATTACGGCGGTGGGAGAATACGGCCGCCGTTGGCGCTATAGGCCGAAGAACATACCATACCACATCTATGTTTCAAATATGGATTATTCGACCCGTTACTAATGTGTAAAAGAAATGAACCCACCCGTTTAGCCGAAGTTTATTGCATCAAATTTAATTGAGCATGTACTATACAAAGTCAAAGAATTTTTCATTTTTATTCAATTTTATTTTCTCTTTTCAATTTTATTATATTTAGAAACCATTTAATCTTAATTTCAACAGTATATTTAAAGTACTATAATTGATATACATAAATAAATAAAAGGATAGGTCTTGCGTCTCACGTGAGATCATCTTATTCTTTTTGAAATAGTTATCACTTTCGCTATAAAACGTCATCACTTTCGCTATAAAATGTTATCACTTTTTATTTACATTATAAACTGTTTATGAAATAACATTATCACTTTTTATTATTTTAATATTACTTTTCAGTATACAAGTTATCACTTTCTGACCATTTCACGTAAGAGCTAACGTGAGACGGTCTCGCACAAGTTTTTGCCAAAATAAAATAAGTTATATTATATTACATAATGATGAATTATATATTAAAATATGGTTTTAAGATGAGATAAGTATTCTTTATTTATATAATAAATGATGGAGTATCTTAACAATGCACCGATTTATCTCAAAATCGGTTTCATATATATCAAGGGAAAGGGAGTATACTCATTTTATCATATCTGTATTCTGTACTACTGTTTAAATCTTTATTGTTTGGTCTGTGGTGAATTGTACGAGACACGAATTAAATGCAATAACATACCTGCAAAATTAATTACAAGGCATGCATACTTTGGAAAAACTCTTATTTAAAATACTTTTGGAAACTTGCATTGTTATATAAAGATAATTAAAGCTTATCGTGCATTTATTTTGAAGCAAATAAAAAATTAATTTAAGGATCAGTTTATACTCCTAGTAGTAGTACTAGTATATAATGTAATTTAAGATAATTCACTGAGTTTATAAATTATTTTTAGCAAGTAGTGTATAATTATTAATTTTAAAATCACTTTATTTATAATAAATAAATAAAAGGGTTTAGGTTAAAGGCATTCTAATTTAGCATTCAGGCTACCAAAATGTTTATCTTTCTTAATTAATTGTTACGTTCTTGTTTCTAAATGTATGTATACATTAATTTAATTTTAACCTAAGGTGCACATTAATACATACCCAAATAAGATATATATAGTGAGGCTACTGCGGGCGCACTGAACATATTTCGTGTGCCTTTGCAATTTCCATACTCCTTTACAATTTAGGCCCTTAGTAATACATAAGTTTAAATAGGATTGGAGGGGAAGAGTTGTGTTCATATGAGAACACGGAATATTCCTCTGTTACCCGTGGCGCAGATTTTTTTTGTCATAAATAAATGAAAAATGAAATAATTCACGTTCACTGGCCGTCAAAATGCGGAAGTTCTATTTTACCCTCGTACCCTCGCTGTATAAAATTCTCCCCCAAGCCACCTCATAAAACCCACTGTTGTATCTTCGAATAATCTCTCCCTCCCACCCCCCCCCCCCCCCCTCTATCTCTTCTCAGCCCTCACCTGTCTCTCGAACATTCCGTCTGTGGCTTTCATTCCTTTCTCTCGGCAGCTGTAATCGGTAATCTATCCTTTACTTAATCTCTTGAATTTGGAATCTGTTGCTGTTTATTAATCTGTAATCGCTTGCAAATGGCTTCATGGTTTGCGATACAGCTTCTTGCTAGGGGGGTTTTAATTTCTGCATTTATTTCCATCGTAATCGCAGTAGCAATACAACCTTCGATCTCTTCCATATTGTTTCTATATTCGAGGAATCTTTTGGATCCCGAATTTCTCGAAATTTTTGTATATTTTCTTCTGAGTTTGGTGATTTCGATGGGAATTTCTTGTGTTTTTAGCAGCTTATTGCACTATATGCTTCCTAGAAAGAGACAAGGGGAAGGCGAGGCTGTTATCGAAGGCGATTCTGAGAGCGTCATCAAGAAGCTTCGCGTCTGTGCGCCCACTGAGAGGAAAAATACTCAGGAGAGGAACAGTAGCGAAACCAGTAGCCTTGGTGTAGGGAACAGTAACACTAATAGTAGCGGGGACTGCAAGGAGCTAACAATCACGGAGATGGCCTTCGATGATGGAAAGCCGCGTGATATCGATGAGGATCTGCACAGCCGGCAGCTCGCTGTTTACGGGCGAGAGACTATGCGGCGGCTGTTTGCTTCCAATGTTCTCATCTCTGGAATGCAGGGTCTCGGAGTTGAGATTGGTAAGGACCTAACCTTTGACCTAATATTTTGTTGGTATGTATTTATGTGAACTCGTGCCTCCTTATTATTACAAACGTTTTTTTATATATTGTCAGCTCAGTGCAGCCATTCTTTGATCGACCTAAGTTGTATAGATTACGAGTATCTGATATTGTTCATGTTTGACAATGTTTGGGCCGCTTGCCTTCTGAATTGGATACTGCTGTAATAGGAGTTTAATTTATTTTTTTACAGATTTTTGTTTACATTTTGAAGTATTTATATTGTTTAACTTGTGTGATTTAGGATAATTTATATTGCTAATTTAATTTCTTCCATGAACTGAAGAATCATGTTAGTGATAATTGTTAGAGGGAATTCTGATTGCGTTCATGGAATTTATTCTACGCTTTTCATTGTTGGTGTTTTATAGTGAACTTTGGTCTTGAAGCTTCAATATGTGGTTGCTCCTTTATTAAAAAGTAATTTGACTGCGAAAGTAGGTGGATGGATGGATTGCAATAGGGACACATCTAGTTTGAAGCTTATCAAGCTTTTTTTCTGTGAATTATTGCAGCTAAGAATCTTGTTCTTGCTGGTGTGAAGTCTGTGACATTGCATGACGAAGGAAAAGTGGAATTATGGGATATGTCCAGTAACTTTATTTTCTCGGAAAATGATTTGGGTAAGAACAGAGCACAAGCCTCAATTCAGAAGCTACAAGAGCTAAATAATGCAGTGACTGTCTCAGCTTTGACTACTAAATTGACTAAAGAACAACTTTCAGATTTCCAGGTAATCTTTAAAACCTGCCCTATTCTTTCTCTTTCACACTCACACAAACATTGTTCTCGTTTGCTATGCATTCTGATTAGATGATGTCAGAATGCTATTGGACTTTTTATTTTTATGATATCTTCTGTACAAGAAATGTGTTTTTCTTAATTCAATTTTTTGTGAGATGAACTTTTCTTGATCTAACTTATTCCACATCACAGTCCATCGGCGTTGGTAGAATAATTTCAATGGATCCTCCTAAAATCTGATTGACTCAGAGCTCTGTTTCTTAAATTGATCACATGTTATGTAGATATAATCCTTAATTATCATGCGGAATCTGAAATTTATTTACTCGTATACCTCCCATGGATGTGTTCCTGTACTGACAACCCTGATAATTGATTTCCTCAATGTATTAGTGGAGTTGATTACTTTTTTTCTTTTGTCCTGCATACTTTAGGGTAAACATTCATGTTTCTGTTTGATATCATCTCGTTGCATTAGCTCATAATCTCTGATTTTGAAAAATGCTTGCTGGATGCCTCAACGACCCACATCCTATGCTACATTTATACATTTGACCAAAAGTCTAATCCACGTTTTGACTGGCTAGCTACTGTACATTGTAAGCATTTGCCCTGTAAGATGTGTGCAATACTTAGATTTTTCTTGCCTTCTACCTTGTAACTATTTGAGTTCCGTGTCTGACTTGCTGTGTTTTGAGGATTACACACATCATATATAATGATAACTTCATCTATGCAGGCTGTTGTTTTCACTGATACCAATTTAGAAACTGCAATTGAGTTTGATGAATACTGTCACAATCATCAGCCACCTATTGCTTTCATTAAGACAGAAGTAAGAGGCCTTTTTGGCAGTGCCTTTTGTGATTTCGGACCTGAGTTCACTGTCTTTGATGTTGACGGCGAGGAACCTCATACAGGAATCATTGCATCTATTAGTAATGACAACCCTGCTCTTGTGGCATGTGTGGATGATGAAAGGCTGGAGTTTCAGGATGGGGATTTGGTTGTGTTCTCAGAAATTCGCGGAATGACAGAACTCAATGATGGAAAGCCAAGAAAGATAAAAAATGCACGCCCCTACTCTTTCTCCCTGGAGGAAGATACGACTAATTTTGGTACATATGAGAGAGGTGGTATTGTAACTCAGGTAAAACAGCCCAAGGTTTTAAACTTCAAGACATTAAAGGAAGCACTTGCCGATCCTGGTGATTTCCTTCTTTCCGATTTCTCCAAGTTTGACAGGCCTCCTCTTTTACATTTGGCATTTCAAGCACTAGATAAGTTTTTGATTGAATTGGGCCGCTTCCCTGTTGCTGGTTCTGAAGAAGATGCTCAGAAATTGATAACTATTACCAGCAATCTTAATGAAAGCTTAGGTGATGGAAAATTGGATGACATCAATCCTAAACTTCTGCGGTACTTTGCATTTGGTGCTAGGGCTGTGCTGAATCCTATGGCCGCCATGTTCGGTGGAGTTGTTGGGCAGGAGGTGGTGAAGGCTTGCTCAGGGAAATTTCATCCTCTGTTTCAGGTGATTACTGTTCCTCTATCCTAAATCTTATCTTTAACTTATTTTGCACTTTGCTCCTCCATTCTGTTTGGGTTAGAGTGTGGGATTGTTGATGGTACTTAGATCTGTTGTGGAATTGTAAGATTATTGCTGATTTAAATAACCTGGTCAACTGGTCTGGAGAAAGTTATGAAGGTTTTTATTTATTTTTTTAAAAATAATACTTCCTCCATATATTTTTTTTTCACCTTTTTCATTTTTGTTCGTTCCACCAAAGTTTTCGCCTCCAAAAAAATGAAAAAGTAAAAAGGTCATAACAACTATTCTCTCCCATACATTTCAAAAAAAAAAAAAAACCACTTCTACCTACACCTAACATACTTTATAACATCGATTAAGAAAAATACTTTTATCATTTATTTTTCCAAAAAAAAATACCATAATAACCCTAAAAGTCAATCTTTTCTTAATCTCTTCCAACAGTAAAAAAATACGGAGGGAGTAATATTTTTTATTATATTTTTGTAGCATTTTCTTGTTTTGTAACTATTGCCTTTTGACCATCTATATGGGCCAAAGCACACGTGCTTGCGTGCAATGAAGTGTAGCACAGCATTGATTTTGTTAGGATTCGATAGAATTGCCAACTGTTCTGCCTGATAAGCTTATGGCCAGAGAAATACTCAAGTGCTTGTAGTTGTACAACTGCTGACCTGTGTTATCCTCTTCCTATAATTTTGTAGAAGCAACTGTTTACCATTTGCTGAGAATTTTATACTCTTGTCTATTTGCAGTTCTTCTACTTCGACTCTGTAGAATCACTTCCTACCGAGCTGGTCGATCCCAGCGACTTCAAACCTTTAAATAGTCGTTATGACGCACAGATTTCAGTCTTTGGCTCTGCGCTTCAAAAGAAACTAGAAGATGCTAAAGTGTTTGTTGTTGGATCTGGTGCTCTTGGCTGCGAGTTTCTGAAGAATTTAGCTTTAATGGGAGTTTCTTGTGGAAAACAGGGAAAATTGACGGTTACCGATGATGATGTGATAGAGAAAAGTAACCTGAGCAGGCAATTTCTCTTTCGAGATTGGAACATTGGGCAGCCAAAATCCACTGTTGCTGCTTCTGCTGCTTTATCAATTAATCCTCTTCTACACATAGAAGCTCTGCAGAACCGCGTTGGCCCAGAGACTGAGAATGTTTTTGATGATACCTACTGGGAGAATCTAAGTGTCGTGATTAATGCCTTGGACAATGTGAGTGCCAGGCTTTATGTCGACCAGAGGTGTTTATATTTCCAAAAACCACTTCTCGAGTCTGGAACTTTAGGTGCTAAATGCAATACACAAATGGTCATTCCTCATCTGACGGAGAATTATGGTGCATCCCGTGACCCCCCAGAGAAACAAGCACCGATGTGTACTGTGCACTCCTTTCCACACAATATTGATCACTGCTTGACATGGGCCCGTTCAGAATTTGAGGGCCTGCTTGAAAAGACACCTGCTGAAGTAAATGCCTATCTTTCTAGTCCTGGTGACTATACCACATCAATGAGAAATGCTGGGGATGCTCAAGCTAGGGACAATTTGGAACGAGTAATTGAGTGCCTTGACAGGGAGCGATGTGAATCATTCCAAGATTGCATCATGTGGGCTCGTCTAAAGTAAAATCTCTCATTCTCTAGTTCTCCTATTTTTTTGGCTCTGTGTTTGACTAGTCTCACTGCTCTATCCTTTCTTGTATAACATCGTTTTATTCATTGGCAGGTTTGAAGATTATTTTGCTAACAGAGTGAAGCAATTGACTTTTACCTTCCCTGAGGATGCTGCAACCAGTACTGGTGCACCTTTCTGGTCAGCCCCAAAGCGGTTCCCTCGTGCACTGCAGTTCTCTACAGCTGACCCTAGCCATCTTCACTTTGTCATGGCTTCGTCCATACTGCGAGCAGAGACATTTGGCATCCCTATACCCGATTGGGTGAAAAACCCAAAGAAATTTGCGGAAGCTGTTGATAATGTCATTGTTCCTGATTTCCAGCCAAAAAAAGGCGTGAAGATTGTTACTGATGAGAAAGCTACTAGTCTTGCTGCTTCTTCTGTGGACGATGCTGCTGTTATTAATGAATTAATCCAGAAACTGGAGCAATGCCGGAAGAGTTTACCACCAAACTTCATGATGAAACCAATACAGTTTGAAAAGGTTTGTCTCTTGTCTCATTCAAGCTTGAATATATTATGATACCTTTAGACCCGTCACTTAGGTGAGTGACTCTTGGTTGAACACGATGGAAGGATATGATGCCATATAGATTTACGCATTGGTCTAAAAGCCTTTTTCCTCAGTAGTAGTTGTTGAATGGCAATGTATGACTTCTGTGAAATTCATTTATTTTTTCATTTATATTGCTGCAATTGTGATTTTGTTACTACTGCAACCTAAGCATGCGTTGTATGGTATATGTTTCTGATACTGCTGCAATATATGAGCAGGATGATGATACAAATTACCACATGGACGTGATAGCAGCGCTTGCAAACATGAGGGCAAGAAATTACAGCATTCCAGAAGTGGATAAGCTCAAAGCCAAGTTCATCGCAGGAAGGATTATTCCAGCCATTGCAACTTCGACTGCCATGGCCACTGGTCTGGTGTGCCTCGAGCTTTACAAAGTTATCGATGGGAAACACAAGGTGGAAGATTACCGCAACACCTTTGCCAACCTAGCCTTGCCATTATTCTCGATGGCGGAACCAGTTGCTCCCAAGGAGGTTAAGCACCAGAACATGAAGTGGACAGTATGGGACCGTTGGATCATAAAGAACAACCCTACTCTGAGGGAGCTTATCCAATGGCTGGCAGACCAGGGACTGAACGCCTACAGCATCTCGTTTGGGAGTTGCCTACTTTACAACAGCATGTTCCCACGGCACAGGGATCGAATGGACAAGAAGATTGTAGATCTGGTGAGGGATGTGGCCAAGGTAGAGCTTCCACCGCATCGCAACCACCTGGACGTTGTGGTGGCGTGCGAGGACGACGAAGACAACGACGTCGACATTCCTCAGATATCCATTTACTTCCGCTGAGCATTTACTTTGCTTCGTATTGTTGGTATTCCGAGACTTAGTAGAATCTACACCCTCTTTAACATTTACAAGATTAATGTTCTCTACTTTCAGACTCCATTTTTATATTTGGATTACTTTAGCACTTGATTCAATCTCTTGCTTTTTTGTCATGCCGATATCTTTCTCAGCTAAGCTTGGTGTGTAATTTTTATTTTGTTTTTCTGGTTTAGTGTTGATTTGCGTAAATCCATTTTTTTTTGTGTATTTGAAGCTCCATTTTTACAATATATTCTGTTATGGTTGATTTTGATTAGCACAATATAATTTAACTTTTCTTAATATCGATTTTGTACACCAATATTTACTTTTATATACTAAAATTACCAGAAAGTCTAATAAGAATTTAGAGTGGTAAAATTTTGTGTTTGGGTTAGGGTTTTTGTGAGATCGTTTTATTTTATGAAATTATTTACGCTTTTTATAGATTTTATTATTATTTATTTATATTAATAAAATAGTTTAAATTACTGTTATTACTTTTAATTAATTAAACATCAATTTTTATTAAATAATTATCATTTCTTTTTTGTCTCAATCTTACATTTAAATGTGATATAAAAAATAAGATCTCACAAAATTCTTTATTTTACATTTAATGTAACGATAAAATATGAATAGGTGAAAGAATATAGGTCCGAAGGGAGTGACAAAAATATAGGGCATAGAACGTTTGATGGTATTGTTTGTTCAGGTGGTGTCGATTTTGTGAGGAGTAAATCTAGAACTTTCCCCTAATTTTTTGGAAAATAAATAAATGAATATATAAATAAAAAGGAAAGAGTGAAACCGAAGAAGCACTTGAAAAGTTATTAAAAAGAGGCGAGGGAAAACAAACAAAAGCTGTGAATCTTTCTGTCTTCATCACCACCCGCCAAACCCAAACCCTCACCGCTTTTACAGCTTCTTCCTCCATTTCCCTTCTCCTATCAATCTGCATTCATTTCGTTATATTCTTCTTAATTCATCGATAATTTACAGGAATTTTCAATTTACTTGCATTGTGGCGTTTGATTGAATTTCTGAATCCATGTGGCTGAGACGATCCAAGACAAAAGCTCGTGTTCACAATGCGCCGCCTGTCAAATTCGCTTGTTCGTCGTTCAAGGATGTCCACCGCCTCCTCTACGACGATACCGGTGGTGGTGGAGAGAATGTCGGTTCGCCATTGCCGTCTATTTACCACCGCAGCCGTAGCGTCAAGGAGCTCCTCCGAACCCTTTCCTTCCCTGCATTGCCGTTAAACGAGGCTTCTCCTGAAGATTCCGCCTCCGAAATTCGGATCCGAGGCTCGGATAAATCGGTCGTCTTGTATTTCACCAGCTTACGTGTAATCCGCCGCACCTTCGACGATTGCAGCGCCGTTAGATCCATCCTGCACTCCTTCCGAGTGCCGATCGACGAGCGGGATCTCGCCATGGATTTGGGGTTCATGGATGAGCTGCATAAAATACTCGGCGAATCCGAAGGTTCAAGCCTGACCCTACCCAGGGTCTTTATCGGCGGGAGATACATCGGCGGAGTCGACGAGGTGCGCCGCCTCCACGAGTGCGGTGAGCTGAAGAAGTACCTCGAAGGGCTGCCTCCGGCGGAGCCTGGCACGTGCGAGGCATGTGGCGGATATACGTTTGTTCTTTGCCAAGATTGCAGCGGTAGCCATAAGTGCTATAAGGAGAAAACTGGCTTCAAGAGTTGTACCTCGTGCAATGAGAATGGTCTCATCAGGTGCCCTCATTGTTCTCCATGCACCCCTGTGAGCCGTTATTTCTCTAATAAAAACGTCATTGGTTAGTGGTGATTACTGATTTTAGATTCTATACATCAAATTAGACTAGAATATTAGAGATTGATTTGACATGGAAAAACACCCAATTCTTATTTGTGTTGGTTCTTTCCATGATTATCCACGTGAGTTATGGGCTTGCTTTCTGAGTCTTTTAAGTTTTGATGTAGCTCATTTGTGTATTTATAGGCCAAAAAAAGATGAAAAAGGAAAGAGTAGTTTTTGTGTGGCATATTGGCACATTGGCAATGATTCAGTTTTCAGCTTCTCAGATTTCTTGATGATCATTCCACCTATAGTATGATTTGGTTGAAGCTGCAATTTGCTATTGGTTAGGCATGTACATATTTTCTTTTTTTTGCTTCACCTGCTTCATGATCCTCTGTTTTCACTTTTCACATGTTTTTCATTTCATCTCCACATTACATTTTAAGCTAATCCTGTTTCTCCTAAGAACATATATACATAAACTGATGCTGATAAAGAAATTCTCATTTGATCATATGGAAACAACGTAGTTTGTGAAGAAGTAAATTTATCGAGCGCCTCCTCAGGACATAGTATTTCTTTTTAACACTTTCTTTCCTCATAATGCTGGAGTTTTGGAACTAATCTGCTTTCACAAGGTTATGCAGGTTATCATATAATGACACTCAGGAAATTCTAAATTGGAACTAAAGAATTCAGGTACTATAGCTGATCTGTTTTGACTTTCCATGATTTAAAGTTAATGAAGTTAACGTGTATTGTAGTATAAATGTATTTTTAATTTATGATATTAAGAAGTTGAGTCAATAAGCTAGATTAGAATAAAAATGCTGAGGAACATAACATAGTTGAGATCTATCTTGATAAACTTTTTCCATGATATACAAATACATAACCACACTGCATTGCAATGGAGTGCACGAGAAGTGACAAATCTTGTTTTGGCTTGATCCCATTTGGTGAGGTAGCTAGCTCTAGGGTAGAAAACCATGTTAGAAAATGATTTTTATGTAGCTATCTGTTCGAAACGAAGTGGCAACGTATGTGTGGATGTGAATCAAGAGGCATCACTAAGGTACGTTGATAGTCTTAGGCTGTATATCATTTTACTTAGCTTGTTGTCCGTTATTTTGCAAAAACTGTAACCCTCTCATCAATTGATGTATTTAGGTAATATTTCATCTCTGCTGAACTTACAATTTTCCTTCAAAATGTGTGATCTCATTCTAACCCCATCTGGATTCTCTCTTTTGTACTTCATTTTGAATCCATCTTTAACCTGCTTCAGTATTCATTTCTCTCAAACCAGCCATTCTTGCATTCATTTAAATCATCCAAGCCTGCATCTGCAACAGAATTATATTCGTAATCTAGCATATGATCATTGAGTTCTGGTAAAGTTTATTACTTGCAAAAGAGATGATCCATTTTGCTCTAACTTGATATCCTGCCATTGAAAGAGCTCTTCCACACAAATCACATATCTTTCAATCCCCAAATCAACAAATTATTGATGCTGGATAAATCCAAGACCAGATTTCCTGTTCCAGATGTGTGTTCCTGGAATAGGGAATCCCATTTTGATAAATCCCTTTCTTTCTCAGATTCTTTTTTGTTTATTTTTTAAATTTTACTTTAATTATTTTAATCTGAACCATCTCTTTTCGCGGGAAAGTTGTAAGATCAGTGTATGTCTGTGTTTAAGCAAATTCTTCAATGAGAGGCCATTATTGTACTACACGCAGAAATGAATGAATTATGTAAAAGATCAAATAATTCCACCTTTTTAGTCTAGTATTAATGAATATGGATAGGAAATTGCAACTATTTATTACATTCACTGTTTATTTTATTAATGACTGTTGAGGTCAGCCCATGTTGTTTTACATGCCAAGATTCTCTGTCTTAAAATGGTGTACCCCACCATTAGGGGCCCCCACCGCCCCTGCCCTGGGGATTGGTGGAGGAGGTAAATCGCAGGATGTGCCTCAAGTGGCTTATAGAGAGGGCTCACTGTTAAACTTGTGCTTGCAAGGGGCCAAATCCATGCCAAAGGCAGGATTCGAACCCCCACCCTGCAGCAACCAAGCTCAGCTGGAAGGCCTTTCCACCCTCCCCTCTACCACTTGAGCTATGCCCTGGGGGCTCCAAGATTCTCTCTCTTAGTCTTATGGATGGTCTACAAGGCTTTAAATATACAAATTTAATTACATGGGAGTGTTTGGTTCAATTTGAATTAATAATATTCATTGAGCCTTAAATTTTTTTTAAAAATTAGATAATTATATATTAATTGGACCTATGAGGGCTTAATTTTAATATAAGTCCATTAATAAAAAGCAAGGGGCCAGGTGAAAGTGTGTTACAATAATCCATAAAACTAATATGGAATTAAGAGAATTCTAATGCTTATCCATTACTTATTACATTTACAAGCATTATTAATCCACTTATTAACTTTAGTAAACTAAATATTCCCCAAATTTTCAATTTAACTAATTAATTGTTGACTGTTATCTCATTTTAACCTAATATTTCATCACATATTTTGCTCAATTACTTTTTTTTTAACGGTAAATGTTAGTTGTTAGTATAATTAGTAGTTAATATACACCAAGCACCCCTCCTAGTTCCTCTTCCCCGAGTCTTCTTATATCTCCCCTTCTAATTCGTTTCCAATGAAAATTAAACATGGTCTCTCATTAAGTGAGGAGCCGTGGCCAGGGTTTGGGTTTATTTTGCTCAATTACATATGAGCTAAGCTTATTGGATTGTGTTTTAGATTGATATCAAGTAGTGATTTATTTTACATTAACAAGTTCCTAGACTTGCGAAACATAGTACTTACAAAAGTAACAAAACTATGTGCTCATTTTTCAATAAGTGTGTGTATGAACAAATGGTATATAAAGAGGATCTTTTATTTCATTTTGAGTGTGTCACCCAAATAGTCTTATTTTCTTTTTTACATATATAGAATTCACACACCTCTTCTAATACAATTAAAATATGAGGTCCACATTTTCACTAATACAACTACCCACTATACATGCATTAAATAATAATACTACTTAATCTACGTAAAAAACAAAAAGGTCTCTTTTGGAGGGACGGAGGGAGTATACTCAAAGTAATGTTATATTTTAGGGTGTAATTATAGGTTCTAGATTGTGGAAGGAGCAATTAGGTCTATTAAATATTCAAAATAATGAAAATAATATTAAATAATCTTGTAATGAAGCTTTACAAATAAATGACATTTTTTTTGACAAGTACAAATAAATGACATTAATTGTGTATAAATTGTGTAAGTGTGAATGATGCCTGCCATTCCTTTCAAGTTTCAACCACATGCAAAGTCATGGGCCATACAAAATGCAATTATGTTGCCTTATGATTAAACATATACAATTCTTTGTTGTCCAGGGCAGAGTGCAAAAATAAAAATTGAAGCATTAAATTAGGGGTATATATAAAAATATTTCATATTTTTTATTTTTATTTTTTATGTTTAAGTTGTTTTATTTATCGTAGTAATAACATATTATAAGGAAAAAAAACATTGATTAAAAAGATAGATTACTATGTGTAAGATAGTATTCATGTTGCTGATGTGAAAATTTTTGTATGTCCAATTTTTTTATTTTTTTTAATGCCCTATATTTAGAGATAAATTTTAAAATACCAAAAATGACAATCTTGGTTTGTTATTTGATTTAAATGCATTAATGAATCATAAGTATGTTTAATTGAACTATAAAAATGTATAACCAGTTATTTATTTTAATCTAGTAAAGATTATTTTTGTAAAATTAAATTTTAATATACCCTATAGAAAATTCAATAATATTTGAGCATTACTTCGTTATCTCAAATAAATAAATAAATAAGTAAGTTTGGACCATCAACCAAGATTGTATTGGGTTGCTATTTGGTGCTTCATTGATTAAGGTTAAGAATATTTTATTTTTTGAAAGAATATTTTAAATTGAGTTATAAATAGTGGAATATATTCTGTTAAAACTTTTCGCAATTTGAATTTATTTTAAATTGAGTAATTATTTATTATTGTTACAATTATTTCTATTTATTTATTTTTAAAGCAATGGAATGGAAATAAGTTCGGAATTCTCATTTTTAATCAAATGGGAATTGAATACGTTTTGAAAGTTCCAAATAAATAAATAAATGAATAAAGACCACTTTAAAAAATGTATACAAATATTAAAAAAACATATACAATTATAAACAAAAATGTATACAATTTAATTGTTAGTTTTTTTAATAAAAAATTGAGTGTAAAAAAATATACAATTATTAAAAAAATATGTATACATTATTGAATAAAAAGCTATACACATGGATGTTATTTTTTTTTAATGAAAAACTTAGTGTGAAAAGGAAAATGTATTGTTATTATTTCAATTTTCCTTCACTGGCAAACATTTAAATCTGGCAGTGTAAATCATGTGATCAATACCCAACCTTAATCAATAAAGGAGAATTAAAAGGTTTACCTGTATACCCAATTTATTTATATAAAATAACTCATCCTCACATTATGGTAATTACTAATAAGCCTGTTTAACTTAGTCAAATTATAATTGCAGAATACTGTAATAAACAATAATGATATTACCCACATGATGGCATGTGCACCCTTTAAAATGATTAAGCTCATTTCTTCCAACTCCTAAGCACACAAACCCCCACCCCCACCCAAAAAAAAAATAAAAGAAAGTATTAAAACATATTTAAAAGTCAGTTTGTTCTGCTGCTTTGATGAGAGAGGCATGATTAGGTTGTCAATTGTCAAGAAAAACAATCTGTTTGCATGAAGAGGTTAATTTATACTGGCAGACATGAGTAATTTTAATGAAGCATAAAATCAAGAGGGGTACCTCCTTTTGGCCCATTTAACTACCCACAATCAAGACAATAAAGGAAAAAGCTAACCACACATTTCCTTAACATATGCAAACATTTTGGTCCATAAAGCACTTCACAATCTTCCCTTTTCCTCTTCTTTTTCTTATATCTACTCATGTAATGTCATTACAAACCTGGAGGTAGTAACTCCAAATTGTATCTACGTTGAGAATAATTCTTCGTATTGTTGTTACACTTCCATTCTTTATGTGGTTTTGGATTTACTCTAGTACAAGTACTTTAAGGATTTTACAAAACTACGAAAGGCGAGACTTGCTCGTTGCTACTTGGATGTGTTCAAGTTGTTGTAGCGCGATAGGGTTGATATTATCTCTGCAAAATGTGGACGTTTTGAGGGGCAGTTGTTCCAGCATTTCATCATCAGTGATCGTAGGATCTGTGGGCAAGAGTCGGGGATGTCCGGTCTAAGCCCACAGGCAGCTATACCAACTGCAGCTTGAACCGGTGAATACGCAGAATAAGCAATCTCACCACTTACCATTTCCCATATTATCATCCCAAAACTATATGCATTGCTCATCCAAGTCTCCGCTACGTTTTCTGGATCACCCGAGATGATCTGTGGAACGTATCATTAGCCATCATGCAGTGAACTAAAATATTGATTTAGTTTCTGTGAAAACTCTACTACAACCTTAGCAAATTGCTGAAAACATCATTGAAACCACTGGAAACATTTGCCACCTAACTTGACCCCATTTAGAAGGGTATTAGGTTCTTTATTAAATGATAAATTTAGAATAAACAATGTGAAGCTATAATGGTTTAGATTCACACTAGGGCTAAGAAGCACCTGGCTTCATATGTAGGATTCCAAAAGCTTATTCTATGCATACTGATTACTCAAATGATTTCCCTACAGCTTTTATGCCCTAATTAAATCACCCCTAAAGTCTATAATGGCTTCATCCCACATATTTACTGTCCTTTGACATATGATCATGTAATACTATTACCAGTATATATCAACAAAGTTATGATAATAACAACATAAGCAGAATTAAAGGAAGTAGAAAAACCTCAGGAGCAAGCCATCTATAACCATCAGTTTCATACTCCAAGGCTTCACCAACACTATTGCAAGCAGAAACTATTCCCATATCACCCAAGCAAGCATTGCACCGTTTATCTAACAAGATCCTCTGCGTATTCAAGTCCCTATACGCGACTCCATGATCATTCATGAACTTAATGCCCTCAGCAACATCACTAACAATTCTTACAATCTCTTTCATCTGAATCTTTTTGCCCTTGAGTATCAAGTCATGGACAGATCCTCCTTCCATCGACTTAGACACGATGCACAGCCCGTGATTCTCATCAACACAAACCCCATAAAATGGCAAGACATTCTTGTGTCCACAAGTCATCAACTCCAACAAATCTTTCCTTAACTCGAACTCATATGCATTTCCTTTATCACACCCTTCGAGCTTCTCAATCCCAACTCTTTTACCCCTGTACACTCCCTTAAACGTCCCCTGCCCGTTCTGATCTATAACCTCGACAGCGTCCTGATTTAGCAACCACTTCCCTATCTCATCTTTACCAGCGATCACAGTTTGCCATTCATCCACAGAAACCACAATTGAATCATTGGGTAAAGGGAGCTGTAGCTGGATTTTGGAGTCCGAATTATCGCCTCCGTTTCTGTAACTCTGATCACGAGCACAATCCTCTTCAATCTCTCCAAGATTCCTCCCTCTAGTGCTCTCCTCTTGGCACCCACAAAGTCCAAAAGGGAGCTTAATGGGATTGTTCTTAGGCTTCTTTAATGCCAGCTTAAGAGCATTTTCGATCTGAGTTTTGAACATTTTTTCTTGCCCTGTTTGAACCAACAGAATAACAACTCCTAAAGTGAACCCCTTCTTCTCAAAGATCTGCAACTTCTTACAGCAAATCGAGGAGCTGTCGAGAGCTCCCGACATTGTTGGCCATGAAATTGCAGAGTTACAAGCGAATGTGAGCTTAAACACATTCACTTCATCCTCAGAAATTTCTTGAATAACTAATGCAGGCTGATCCTCAGCTGATGCTTGCTCAATCAATTTTATATGTAGAAACACATCTTTCATTTCAAATCCCGCTTGAGCATAGCTACCAACAAATGAGAAAAAAAGAGAATCCATTTTCAACCTAATTTGGGAAACGAAGAGAAATGGGAACGGAAAAAAGACAGAGAAACGAAAATTAAACCTGAGAGGGAGAGAATCGTAATGCTTCCTCAAATTAGATACCAATTTCTCCGGAAGTTGACTACCAGGGTACAACTGCGTCAAGCTACGTACAACACTTCCCCAGACGTGTCTCCGGCAGCTGGTAGGGGAGGAGGCCGGCGGGTCACGAGGCGAGTCGAGGTTTAGAGTGTTTCTCAGGGAGGCAATGGCCTCGGAGACGTTGCGGCTGAGTCTGGTGAATCGCCTCTGGAAGGCGGAGGCCTCTCGAATAGCGGCGGCGGAGGCCTCTCGAATAGCGGCGGCGGAGGCGGTGGAGGAAGAGGGGTTATTCTCCGGCGGGCATTCGGATCTGTCATGCGTTCGCATCAACACTTGCTCCACCATGTCCTCGTCGGTACTTGTACGGCTCGACCAGCACTCCAAAGCCGCAGCCATGGCTATGAGAGAGAGAGAGTAAATCGGCTTAAGCTCAAATCACGGCTTTACTGACTGACGCACAACTGCTAAATTAGTCCATGAGAGAGAGCGAGAGGAAATGGTGCCATTTTTCTTTTCTTTTCCCTCTGACATGAAACACAGACAAAGCTATTTATAAAATCAAAAAGATAAATACATTTAATTACTAATTTATTATAAAATTAATTAAAAGAAAAACACTTAAACTCTGTAATTTTACCGCATAACAGCACATAAATGGAAAATGAAAGTAAATCCACACGCCTTTAGTCTTAGACACGAAATTAAGAAAATATCACAATATTAATTAATTGTTTATTTATAAATAAAGTTTTAATTGTAATTTGAATGGATTAATTAGGGCAAATAATTGAATAGGAAAGGTGAGATTTTTTGAAAATACGTGCTCACCATGCATTTTAAATGTCACGTCGGATAAATTGTGATCGGGTCAGGATCAACCCGACTCATTTGATATAGACTAACACGGAGCCTGTCTCATGCACCGTCATTTTCTCTGATATTAGGGCTAAAAATGTCTTTTAATTACTTTCAGCCTGCTCACTATATTTTCTCTCATTTATAAATGATTAATTGCAAAAAAACTTTATCAAAAAAAAAAAAAAAAAGATTAATCTTTCTCTGATATATCTCTCATGTACCGTCAGAAATGATTAACTTCTCAAAAAAAAAAAATTTGCAAAAAAACTACAATTTTAATTTTTATTCCTATATAAATTGAAAAAAAAAACTTAAATCTTTCTTGCAAAACACACCCTATCTTTTCTTAAAGTTGAGGTTCATTTTAAAAAATTGGGTGTGTTCATTTTTAAAATACACCCAATGTGGAGTTGTGATTTTTATTTTTTTTATTAACACTATTTAATTATATATTCTTTTGATCTTTTCAAAAGAAAAAGAAGGGGTGACAATTTTAGACATAAAGTAATTCTGATTCATATGAATTGAAAACGGGTGAAATGTTGAAATTAAAGTTATTTATGAATATGAACAAATTTAAGTATAATATTAATTATTCAAATCAAAATTTATACTCATTTGATAATTTTTTAAAAAGTAACTAAATGTTTTTAATTTTAGAGTCGTTCTTGTTGTGAATTGGGATGTACTAAATTAAACTTTTGTTGTATTGGACTGGATTTGGTTAGGTTGGTCTAAATTCTAACTAACAACAAAGTTGGGCGTTAGCCCAAATTCAACCAACATGCTAATCCAGCTAAGATTAGCGTTGTTTGGGCTTTTATTAGTTGAGGCCCACTGTAAATGGGCCACTATTTTTATTTTATTAATTGGAATAAAAATTATTGTCTCTGTTTTCAAATGATCTAAGTTTTTAAAATCTATTCACTTATAGTTATATGGTTTGAAATAAAGTGGATATATTAAACATTAATTTATGTCATGTATATTATTTTGTAGTATTCAACTGGGTAATGAAAAATCAAATATAGTCTCAAAAGGATGAAAAGTGTATTAGGACATGGAGTATATTTATACATATTTTGATGCAATTTGTATAATTTAATGATATTACTTCTCCATCTTAACCAATCCATTCACAAACAAAAGATATTTTCTTGTGGAATTCAAATTTAAAAAAAAAAAACTCACTTGTATACCAATTCATGTGAGATGTATAATTTAATAAATATCAAATTAATTTAATGAAAAACATAATACCTTTGTCTTAATTATATACCAACACATGTAAGTGCTTATAATTAATGAGAAATTTAATTAATAGATTTCCTATAACAACAAATAAATGTCTTTAAAAGTTTATTATTATTACGACAATTGCAATTCATTTTAATGATTGTAAAAAGTGTAATGATGATTTACTACTCAAAAATATTTTAATTCTCATATCAAAAATAAATTTACAGTTTTTTTTTTGCCAAGATAAAAGGATTAGAAAGAAGTATTATATATTAAAATGAGTGAGGTTCTTGTGCATCCGGGGGCACGGAGCACATTCCGTGCGCCTTTGTAATTTTCATGCCTCTTTGTAATTTAAACCCCTAGCAATACATAAATTTAAAAAGAATTGGAGGGGGGAAAGTTGTGTTCATATGGAGACACGGAGTATCCCTCCGTGTTCCCTGGGCCGCAGGAACTTTTGCCTATCAAAATTATTTTGCATTTAACTAAATGAATTGAATTTATTGATTACAAATGTCATGGTAAGTATACCATGAAACTATAAATTAAAGAGGGAGTATGACTTGTTTCATGTGGAATTTTTGTGGTTCCAATTTTTTTCATGCTTAATTACAATTATATCAACTATACTAAAAAAAACAAATAAGAAGGAATAAAGTAGGTTCAATGATCACACTAAAAGAAATTGAATCATCTTTAAATCAAGAAAACAATGATTAAATTATTGTAACCCTAGAAATTTCTTTTTAATAAATAAATGAAAGCGCGTCATTAGACTAATTAGAGACGTGTGCGGCTATTTGCACCCCCAATTTTACTAAACATATCTCAATTACTAAACATATCCCATTAAAATTAAAAAATATATACATAAATTACTAAATGTACCCCCATTTCGAACCATTTTATCCTTTTAATTAAAAATATCCGTTTAACCTTTCATACCCCCATTTTTTCTTAACGTACCCCATAATTCTTAAAATTAATAAGTACTATTATATTTTAATATAATAAGCCTTATATTAATAAATAGATTTTTAAACATAATGAAATCAAATTACATTCATACTTCAGTCATTTCGTTTGCTTATTTTTTTTAGATTAACTCAAATTTCATTTCTGAAATTAATTTTAACAATCTCCATATTCAATTTTTGATTTAAAATATCAAATCACAATCAATTTTTTTGACTCTGACTATTTTCATCATTTAGTTTATGATGAAGACTTTGGAAAGCATATTTTTACATCATCCCTCTGGATGGATTTTGTTGACAAATCATCATTCCCTACCTAGTAGGTTACCTTGAGTTTTGAAAAATATGATGGTTATTAGAATGGATTTTCATATTTGGGAGGACATGGCACTTTTATTCTAAAGAAGCCTATGCATGCGTTTCGATCTGGTTCTACATTAGCAATGGCGGATTAGATAATGGTTATTGGTTAAATTATTTGTGTTATCTACTAGTTGATAACCATGGGATGTTAAGGTCGAAAACTAGACGTCTGATATAAATGGAAAAGCTAATTTTTGGGATGGAGTTATCCTAAAAAAATGGAAGAAGATGGAATGATTTAATGATGTGATTTGATATTTTTATGTTTTAATATTTATTAATATAAGGGTATTTAAGTTTTTTAATTTTAAAAAGAGTTAGTTACTCTTAGATACATTAGATATGTAAAATTAACTATTAAATACACAAATTACTCTTAACTATATTATTTTATTATTGATTGCCAAATTTACCTTATTTTTAATTAAAAGCACAAAATGCAGATACGATTTCTCTCTCAATTCACGCAATTAATGGCATTTTCTCTACAAATCCTGCAACTGAACAAAATTACATGAAATGCAATTTTTTTTACACGAAATGCAGATTTTTTTGGGTGTTTAGTTGGCTTAAGAAATGCAGATGGGGTGTAATTAATTTTTTCTGCGTGAAATGTCCCATGTGAATTAAAATTACTGCACGATTTTTCAAGATGAAAATGTTGAGTTCTCCATGGGGAAATTAATCAGATAAGCTTGGTTGAACTACTCTGATCATCACACACTTCCAACAAGAACACACGCAGTGAAGGTAATTTTTCTAAAACCCCCTTTTTCAATCTCGATCGAGAAGAGATGAATCGAACTCCGATTACTTGTTTTTGCAGGGTGGGATTTTGAATTCAACCCTAACAAGGCAGAAATTGAGAAGGAAATACGAAGTGTAAAGCATCAACAGACGTCAGATTAATCAATTAAGAAAGCAGAAAAGCTTGAAAGATTTGGAAACGGAAGAATTGCAGGGATTCGAATTCAACAAAATTGATTTGAGCCCTACTGTTGTAAGCATGATTCTGGGGCTGCAGGAGAAAAATAGAATCGAAGAAGACGAAGAAGTTTGAGCGGCGCGGCCGTACCTATCGGAGGCGTGATAGATCTGCGATCTCCAAAAGTTTACATGATTCCGGCAGCAGATGACGCTCTATTTCTCTCTCCATGTAAAGCATGGTTGATCACTTACGGGACTGTAAATCATGATTTCATTTATCAGCTGCAATCCCATGAAAATAGGAATAGATATTTTGATGGGCTTAAATTGGTTTAAGGTTAAAATAGGTAATCAATCCTTTAAATTTGTATATGTCAGTAATTTATTTTAGATAATGTATTTTATAATAATTAAGTAATTATTTCATTTTTTAAAAATTATGGGATCTGTTTTGTGAATTCGGTGGTGCAAATAGCCATGTTTATTATAGACCCTTTCTCGTGAAATATTTTAAATAGGATAATAAAAATAATTAAATAATCAAACGGAATTATTTAAACAACTACAAAGAATTAAAAAATTCTGTAGTTATTCAAACAAAAAGTCTCAGCAAAAAAATGTGCTAAATATAAATATGAATTTATTAAAGATTTAAATACAAATATTAATTCGCGTTAGCTGTCCTTTCGCACGCTTCAAATGTTCGGACATATTCATCCATCCATCCATCCATTTCTCAAGTGGTTTTCTGCTCTCTCCATCACACAGAATCTTTGCTTCCAATTCACCCATAATTACTTCTCTTAATCCTTTCAATTTTCATTAACCCCTCGTTTTGAATTTCTTTCAACTCGATGCCCTTCTTTTCTGAATGTTATGGCCAAATGATTGTTATTTGGCCTGAATTCGGTGGAGACTGTGGGAAGAGTGACTGAATTTCTTGTGGGAAACCAGAAATTTAATTCGGTAAACCAGCAATTTTCTGTTGAGTTTTCCCTTAATTTTCTGGGTTTCCAAACACTTTCCAAGTCAATCTTGGTGAAGAAATGGCGTCTGTTGGTGGAATTGCCGCCATTAACAACATGGGGTTGACTTACTTTACCTCTTCGAAGCGTTGCGTTTTTTTCGCAACCCGCCAACCCTACAAGCTCAAGCTTCAATCTTGTCCGAGAATTACAATAGGCGAGGATTCTGATTCCGTATTGAAGAGAAGAAGCAATTTTCGTGATTTCAGAGTTCTTAAATCAGTACAATTGGATGTGTACATCACGAGCGACGATGAGGATGAGATGAGTGAAGGGTTTTTCGAGGCGATTGAGGAACTGGAGCGAATGGCTCGGGAACCATCCGATGTTCTTGAGGAGATGAACGAGAGATTGTCGGCTCGTGAGTTGCAGTTAGTGTTGGTGTATTTTGCTCAGGAGGGGAGAGATTCTTGGTGCGCTTTGGAGGTGTTTGAGTGGCTAAAGAAGGAGAATCGAGTCGACAAGGAGACTATGGAGCTGATGATTTCAATATTGTGTACATGGGCGAAGAAGTTGATTGAGGAGAAGAGTAAGGTGGAAAATGTGGTTGATCTTTTAGTGGACATGGATTGTGTTGGCTTAAAGACTAATTTTAGTATGATTGAGAAGGTGATATCATTGTATTGGGAGGCAGGGGAGAAGGAGGAAGCTTTGTTGTTTGTTAAAGAGGTATTGAGGAGGGAGATAACGAGTCTGGATGGGGATATGGAGGGGAATAAAGGCGGCCCGGCCGGATATCTTGCTTGGAAGCTGATGGTAAGAGCCCATCTCTTCGATTGTGTTTTATCAATTTACTTTAGCATTTTCTTTAGTTTGGCACTTGTTGTGAATTGTCTACAAGTGAAATTTTGTCATGCAACTTGTTGCTCTTGATTGTGAATGGGTTACATGTGGGAGATGTAATGCTTTGATCTTGCATATTGAATGACTTTGCTTGGTAGCGATGCTACATAGAAGAGACTATATTCGATTTTGGTGTTTTGTGACTTGAACCACTTTCTTGATATGTTCAGCATTGGGGGAGGGTTTATGTTTAGGTTGCTAAGGTTTTACCTTTTTACTTGTAATTCTGTATATCTTGTACTTTTATGAAGCTTAATATTCAAACAATGGAACAGATGATAGGGAAGGAAGCATGATGTAGCTTTTGGTTTCCAACGAAAAAAACACTTATTTAGCCTATAGGAGGAGGAGCAAGTGTTATTTCTTTGGATAATCCTTGTCAAACTCTGTAGATTGTTTGCCATTTTAATGTTTATCTTTTCATTCTAATATGAGAGTTCAATTTCATGGAGTGTGCCCCTTGATTTTTTTTTCTTGGTGACAGTTTACTACGATCGTTTTATTCAAGTCTTACCACTTTTTGCTTGTTTTTCTTACTTCTTCTCTGACTAATATATTAGGTCATTTAGCTAATCATCATTACAGCATTTGTTAAATTGGAACCTTGAAGCTCAAATATGCCATTGACCTTCACTAATAAGAAGCAATAGATCCCCTCCTTGGGATAGAGGGCAATCCTTAAATATTTACACAGGACAATTTCAAATGATTCTAAAAACAAATGGAGTACTCTATGAAAGGCATTCCTTATATTTGCAACTAAACGTGTAAGGATAGACAAGTGTATAAGGTGTGGTATCAATCTCCAAAATACTGTGAATTGTAATATTTTCGTAAACTACCGATCTAACATTGGGAGCTTTTTTACTCTCAAGAAGGCCACAACTAACAATCTTTGTTTCTATGGAGTCAGAAACATGTATAATAAGTTTCAGTAATTAAGGAAAATAAGTTGGAATCTTTTTTGCAATACTTATAAACCTAGTCTAGTGAAGTTTTCTGAGGCAAAATGAAATGATGATGTGGCCAAAGAGTCTTAATTTATACAAGCATTCTTTTTGGCAGATTTTACATGGGAAGTTTCCTCTTCTATTTTATTTTTATTTTTAATTTTATTATTTATTATTATTATTTTTTTGAGGTGGTGGAGATTTATGATCATCTCTTACCTTGAGACATTAGCATTAGAAGAACTTGATGTGTTGTATATAGAGTTATCCAACAGAGTGAACTATTTTCTGAATGGCCACTCACCTTGTGTTGGAAAATCACTTGCCATGTGACTGATCATTCTATATTTCTGATTTGTACATGGATTATATTTAGGTGTGAGTTCAAGAGATTTTAGGACGTATGGCTGTATGGGGGCTTTACAGTGTTAAATTGATCTTCTGTAGCAGAACAGCTAATGCCAAAATGAATCAGAGATATATGTTCCTACATAATCCAACACGAATATTATTTGCATTTTATGATTTTCTGATATCCCGTGTGTCACAGTGGAATTATATGACTGAAAAGTTGGCATGCATTGTTCTAAGTACTAAATTCTGAACTCTGATGTGGTCTTCTGCTTCTTTAGTGTGAACTCGTTGTTTTCGTGATTAGTAACAGGACCATGTGGAACATTCCACGAGTTTAAAGAATTGATTTTTCCGCGTGTAAAATATATTTCTGGAACTCAAATTGGAATAATAATTCCTGGTTAAGATGTTGCATAATATGTGAGGGTTGAATATGTGGATATAGAAGGGAATCAGAACTGATATATATTGTATGAGTTTATTTATATGTAATATTAAATCTCCTTTATTTCTGGTGTTCTCTTAGTGTTAGCCATATTAACTGCCTATCTGTTTTGGAAAAGAGAGACGTAGGTTCTTCTAGGCCTCGTTTATTTCTCGTCTCATAGTCGAATGTCTTCCTGTTTCAGGATGAGGGTAACTATAGGGAAGCTGCCAAGTTAGTGGTTCACCTTCATGAATCTGGGTTGAAGCCTGAGGTGTACAGCTATCTAATCGCAATGACGGCTGTGGTAAAAGAGCTCAACGAATTTGCAAAAGCATTACGCAAGTTAAAGGGCTTCACCAAGTCCGGTTTGGTTGCTCAGCTCGATCCTGAAAACATTCAACTCATCGAGAACTATCAAGAAGATCTACTAACCACAGGGCTCCACTTATCCAACTGTCTCATTGAAGAGGGCGGTCCTACCCTTCACGGGATTGTTCAAGAGAGACTTCTAGCTATGCACATCTGCGCTGGACGGGGGAGTGAAGCCGAACAACAACTGTGGGAAATGAAGCTCAATGGCAAAGAGGCTGATGGAGATCTTTATGACATTGTCTTAGCCATATGTGCCTCGCAGAAGGAGACTAGCTCAGTAAAACGGCTACTGACGCGTATGGATGTTATGAGCTCGTTCCGTAGAAAGAAAACGCTGTCATGGTTGTTGAGAGGTTACATCAAAGGCGGACATTTCAAGAATGCTGCAGAGACAGTTATCAAGATGCTAGACTTGGAACTGTGTCCTGAGTTCCTCGATCGTGTGGCTGTACTGCAGGGACTGAGCCGGAGAATTCAACAACCTGGAAACACGGACACCTACCTCACGCTCTGCAAACGCCTCTCGGATGCGAATCTGATCTGCCCGTCTCTGGTCTATCTTCATTTGAGAAAACACAAGCTTTGGATCATCAAAATGCTGTGAGTTTGCTCAGTGATTGTGATGATTTGCTTATGAGTTTCAACTTCAATAGATATCAACGTGTATAGATACATGATATGTGTATATGTCGAATCTTACGAGATCAAATGTACTCCATGTTGTATATAATAAAGAATCCAGCATCTGTGCTAATTTCGTTTCATTTTAATACAAGGTATATGCACCTTATTTAACTTTTTCTCTTCATTAAAAACTACGAATAGTGTTCTTCATAATCTTCTAAGTTCTAATAGAAGATTTCAAATAATAATAATAATAATAATCTTCTAATAAAAAGAAAAATATGTGACAAATTTTGGCTACCAAAAGGAGTAAATAAGTACGATAATGAATGGGTGAAAAGTTTCACAATAAAATGATGTGAAAATAAATGGTGAAAAGAAATGAGGTGCTGCTGCTAATATGTAAACAAAGAAATTTAACCCCATGTGTAATTATTATTTTTTAAATATTTTTTTTAACATATAAGAGGTTAAAAAATAGAGTTGATATTAGGTGCACCCGGGTGCAAGGATATAGCCATATGACAAATTCTCTTGTGAACATTATATATGTGAAACGATTTGTGAGACGTGTAAAGTATTTTAATTATATAGATAAAGTTTATTAAAGTATGTTTTCTAAAATATGATAAATGATGAATTAAAGTTTGATTTTAGGGCATTATAATATGATTCATTATTGACATACTTTAACTATAAATAAGCATATTTTACTTATATAATAAGCATACTTTAGTAATGGGTAAACCCGTCTCTCAATCGTCTCACAAAAAATCCATCTCACAAGAGACTTTTTCGTACCCATATATGTATAACTTTTTATTTTATTTTGTATACATGTTATTCTATTTTGTATATGTGTTTCTTAATAATTGTATACTCTTTTCACACTAAGTTTTTCATTAAAAAAACTAGCATTCATATGTGTATAACTTTTTATTCAATAGTGTATACATGTTTTTTAATAATTGTATATTTTTCTATATTCAATTTTTCATTAAAAAAACTATTAATTAAATTGTATGCATTTTTATTCATAATTTTATATATTTTTATTTATATTTGTATACGTTTTTAAAAGTGAGTGCACCCTATAATATGGTGCACCCGGTGCACAGTATAATTAGCCTAAAAAATAATACTCCTATGATGTGTATATATAAATACATATAAATTGAATTTAAAAAATACTACAAGAATTATTATTAAAATAAATGAAATTAATTATAGAGAAAATATGTAAATAATATCTTAATTTCTGATAAGAATTAAAAAAATAATTTAAAGTAACTGAAATAATTGAAGGAAAAAAAAACAATTTAATAAAAGAATAAGAAAATATAAAATAAAATACTATAAATTGAAATAAAGAATAAAGAAGAACAAAGAAATAGTATAAGCACTTGCCCATTCCTCCCCCATGTTACATTAAAACTAATAATATGTGATAATATTAAATATACAAACTGAAAAATTAAGGAGGTGTTTGATTGGAGTAATGAGTGGGGTTAATGACAATGGAGATACATTGATTCTATTTTTTATACCTGTTTGATTCAATAAAATTAAAAAAAATTATGTTATTTTTATTAATTCAATAACTTACTTTTCACCTTTCAATCAATTTGAATACAATTGTGATTGACATCTTCAATGATAATTATTACCATTCCAATTTCCAATTGAACCAAGCGGTTTCTAAATTTTAAAGGTATTATAGTATTTTTTTTTTTATAAAAAAAAGTATATATTATATGAAAGTGACAAATTTAAAAATTGAAAATTATGAATAAAAGTTTTTTTTTTTAAATGTGAATGGTATTATGAAACGAATAAATTCAAGGAATGCGAAGTGTTCCATGAGACAAAATAATAAATATTCATTTCTACCTTTAAACTGTTATATTTCCAAGCACGTTTTTGTACTATTTTTGACAACTTTATAAAATATAGGAAATCATTAATGGAAAATATAATAACACGAAAGATACTTTGTCAAAACACATTTTTCCATTCTCAGGAAAATTAAAACGCAAACACGTATGTTCTTCTTAATCTTTCATTTAATTTTTTGAAAATTTATGTGAAATAATTAAATAAAGTTAGAAAGTAGTTACTAGGCGGCGGACTTTGCCATACTCATAATAGTAATCCCTCCAAACCAACCAACTATTCTCATTCTTTTGTTTCATGACATTCGCTGTAAAAATTTTAAAAAGGTGAAGGAATGAAAAATGAGTTATCAATGCGGGGTTTGAATTTTTTTTTATCAATTTGAGGCCTGAATTATATAAAACTATCAATTCAGGACTTGAATTTATGAAATATTATTGCCTATGTTATCAATTTAGGGTTTAAATTCAGGCCCCCGAATTGATAGTTATACATATTCAGGTCTCAAATTAATAGAAAAAATAATTCAGGCTCCGTATTGATAGTTTACTCATTTTTCAGATCTTAAATTGATAAAATTCTATAAAAGTATTACTCCCTCTGTCTACTGTCAATCTATCAATTTTACCATTTTTGGCCGTCCACTCTTAATTTATCCATTTTCACTTATAGACACATGAGAGCCACCAACACACTAATACAATTAAAATATGGAACCTACACACCTTATTAATACAACTATCCACTACACATTAAATAATAATACTCCTTAATTCACGCCCAAAAAATAAACAGATTGGGGATGGAGGGAGGGAGTACTTTTCTATAACTAACATAATTTAATTTATAATCAATTTACAATCTAAATATACCAAACTACACAGTAAAAAAATACTTTTATAAAATTTCGTATCTTCTACTCCTATAAATTATATTAATAGTGAATTTTATTATAGAAAGAGTATCTTCTTTTGTTTTATTCTTCCCTTTTAAATTTTAAAATTATAATATAAATATGTGTTTATTTCATTGTTAACAATATATTTGGGATTTCATATTTTGTTATTATTAGCACCAGTAATACGTGTATTTTCTTTTTTCTTTTTTTTTCCTCTAAGTGTTTTTTTATTTTTTTTTAATCTGAATTTAGGTTATGTAATTCTTCTTATTCTAATTGATGGTTATTAAAACCAAATTATAAATCACCTATATCTTACATAAATCACATTACACCTTACTTAAGTCTCAAAATAACATTGATTAAACTATTTTTTACTATTTCATAACTACACCTAATTCTAAATTCAACTTTCTTTTTCCTATTTACACACAAAACAAGCATCTACCTTACATATTTGTAAATTTCTATCTATTCATTTTATTTTATTTTTTAGTATTAGTTTTGTGTGAATAAGTTTCTCAAAATCATTTCATCTTTTCTTAATTTGTTATCACTATGATTAAAATCATTATCACTCTTCATAAGAGTTTCGTTTGACCCTACGAGTTTCGTTGACAGTGCCACACAATTTTTTTTTTTAAATATAATGTTTATTTTTTCCGTGAAATTCAAGTATTCAACTACAACCTCAACCTCAACCTCATTATCCAGTCATTCCTCCGTTTACAGATAAACATCAACACAATTCCAAATATATATATTTCACTTCTAGAGAAAGAAATATATATTTTGATGATTTGTGTTTTCTAAACCAATGGTAGACGATAACTTCCTCTAATTTGCATGTTCCAATTCTCAATTTCAATTTCATTATTTCCATACATTTCCGTTTAAATTCAACTTCACACTTCTATATAAAAAAAATAATACTCAACTATTATTCATACGATACATCATTCTAATTTCAAAAATAATACGTTACCCTTAAAAACTAACTTTTGTTAATTTTCGTATTTATAGTATTTCCTCTGTCAAGCAAAGATGACCGTTTACTTTTTGTACATAAATTAAGGAATATTATTATTTTATGTGTATTAAATAATTATATTAGAGAGATGCGATGAGTAAACTCAATATAATAAAATAAAAATTATTTGTGGCATAGAGGGAGTAAATAAGAAGATGAAAGTGTTAGGAAGAGAGTAGTTATTTAACTTATTTTATCTACTGGAATCCACTTAGTATTTATGCTGACTCAGCATTTACATTTTAGAAGTGGATAAGAACCCCTCAAATATGGACCACTTCAATTTAGCCACGTGTTTTTTTTTTTTGGACTTAATGTATTGGGTAATTTATTTTCTACAGAGTGCAAAATGGGCTTATCTACAATTTTGAATGGTTTGATTTTGACATAGAAATTAGGTTAAATTATCTCTTCAAAAGTGTCAATGTGAAATAAGTCTACGTGCCAGTATTTCATAAATATTAATTTACGTATATTGGATCATTTTGTCAACTGCAAAATTATACTCAAAATGTAGGAGTCATAATTTTATGATATTTTAAAACGGGCACAAGAATATTATCCATATAAAATATTAAAGTGCAATTCTTAAGTAATAACTTTAATTATATGCTTCCTCAATTCTAAGAATATTGATATTTTTTTAAATGATATTAATAGTGTAATAATTTAATATAGAATAAATTAAGAATATAATATTTAAATATACAATGAGAAGTTATATTAGTGTAGTTAGTGGGTCTAATGTGAATATTGCATCATGCAAAAAGTTCCCATTGCACATTTAAATTAATTAACATATTAACTTTCTTTTATATTGGATTATACTTTAAAAGTTACATATTTTCAATTTGAATGTTAATATTCTAATAGAAATTTGTTTCATATTGCAATGGAAATATGTAACATTTTAAAATTTTTATTGTTCTAATGGTTAAATATTTTCAATTTTGGATGTTCAATTCTAATAGTTACATTATCTTTTTTGATATGTGAACCCACACAAAACAAATATTCCCTCCGTCCGGTTCTAAGGTATCCATTTACTTTTTGCACCTGAATTAAGGAGTATTATTATTATATGTAAAATGAGTAGTTGTATTAGAGGGAAGTGGTGAGTCATATTTTGTATTTTTTTACTAAATAGGGGAAATGGATGCCTTTGAAGCAGACGCCAAAAATAGTAAAATAGATACCTTAGAAGCAGACGGAGGGAGTACAATATTTTCATGGAACCCACCTACAATACTAATAAATACATTAAAATATTATTCCCTTAGTTAGTAAGAAGTTTTCAAAGGATGAAGTATGACAATTTTGTTTTTGACTTGTTAGGGCATGATAGAGAATTAGTAAACTAAATTAAAAAATAATATGGTGGTAATTTCGATATCAGCAGTTGAACTCCATAACATGCTGCTATAACTTTAGCACACATCGACTCTTGATGCTCATTAAATCACCAACAAACTCCTACATCTGAATCATGACACGTCTCACGTAAACTAGTTTCAATTTATAATTGAGACGTCCATATTTATCTTAAAAGTTTCCTCTGATACACTCTATTGAAAAAAAAAATAAAAATAAATTATTATTATTATTATGAATGTCCATATTTATAAATCTTACGTAAATTATCCACGTACATTTGTTAAAATCGCTTCTTAGATGAAAGTCTATCTTTTGGCAAATACGTTCGAAAGCTTGGGCGTGTTTGGTTGGACCGTTTAAAAAGGAGATATAAGAAAAGAATAATTAAGAAATGTTTGGTTGGACGACTTAATTGCACTTCACTTCACTATTTTTCATTCCTTAAGGTAGGGAATAAGGATAAGGCATTTCTCAATAAATAAATATTAAAGGACAAACTCTTGAAGAATTATGGGAAGTTCCTATTCTCATTTTATTTCAATTTGTCCCACAATTTTTTATACTATGTGTAAAAAAAAAATGATTATTTTATAATATAAAGCTTTTATAAAATAATGTATGATAAATTAATAATTTTGATCAAATTAATAATTTGATCCGTCTAAATTAGGAACTAGTACAAATTTAAGTATCAATTAATTAAATGATAAGATAATACTTAAAAATTATGAGAAAAAAAATCATAATGTATATAATTAATGTTATTCACTTGAATATTTAAATACATTTTAAAAGTATATGATTGCATAATTTGGTAGAATCACGATTAATTCACTATATATATATATATATATATATATATATATATATATATATATATATATATATATATATAAGTACATGAAACATTCCCTTTATATATACTCTATACTCTATATGACTCTTCTAAAAGACCTCAGCAAATGTTTTTCTTTTGAGGTAAGTTTAATGTGAATTCGGTTCACACATATAATATATTTTTGTAAAATTACACTTTAATATTTAAAAAAATTATTTTTATAAATAAAAAATAATATTAATATAAATTTATAAAATTAGAGTGCACGTGTTAGTGTTAGACACAAATGCATGCCTACTTTAAATAATCAAAACTTCATTATTAATTAGGAGAAATGATGCAACTTAAATTAGTGATTAAATAAATTAATCTAAATTCTAATCCTGCAAATAATTAATTAATGCAGTAAAACGAATTAGGGGGCAAATTGTCGCCGCATAAAAGTAGTAATTAACAACGGACATGCACAATTAAGCGGCGAAACGAGATCAGCAAAGATCATTGACCCGTCAGCCCCCACCCCACCTCGACCCACCCCCCTGGAGGAACCTCTATATGTAGCCATTGAAGGCGGTGCATATTACTCACTCTCAGAAACTATCGACGTGTACGTCTCTCCCCAAACATTGCCCCACCTCACTCTCTCCTACTTTCTCTCGCTTCCGATTTTTCCAATTTTTGTTTTGTTTTTTTTTCATTTGTCACTCCTAATTATAGTTTTCTGTTAAAGTTGAGGAGTTTGTTTAGGGAATTTTTGTTGTTGCATTAAATTTGGAATTGCATCATGTGCGGAATTCTAGCGGTTTTAGGGTGTTCCGATGATTCTCAGGCGAAGAGGGTTCGCGTGCTCGAGCTTTCTCGCAGGTAATCTTCTTCTGTTTTTGGTTATTACTGTTAAAATTCATTGAGAACAATCATTTTTGTATTATATATGGAAATAATTACTTTTTTTTATTATGGAAACAACGTGAACATCGATAGTGGATAATTAGATTTTGAGATTGTTTATTCGCACATAAATGTCACTGCCGATTTGTTTGTCGAATTGAAGTGCAACGCTATATACAATCTTCCTGATGCTTTTGTGTTCGTTATTTACTTATTGCATAGTTAGATTGATGAAATGGAAGGCAAAATTAACAGATTTTGGTTCTTTCGCGATTCCAACATGATTGGAAATTTGTTGCATGATTAATTGATTTCGGGTGGTGTTCTTTGATCAAATAGATTGAAGCATCGGGGTCCTGATTGGAGTGGAATATATCAACATGGAGATTTTTATTTGGCACACCAGAGGCTAGCAATCGTTGATCCGGCCTCCGGTGATCAGCCCCTGTACAATGAAGACAAATCTGTTGTAGTTACGGTAGGTTCATTCAGGAATCAGTTCTTGGAATATTGTTTCTTGTGTGCAACTATCCATTAGAACAGAGATTGGTTGAATGAGAGAGTGTGAAAGATTGATGTATGCTTGTTTCTGGTAGGAAGATGCAATGGAAAGACAAATTAAGATTGTTTGATATAGATAAATATGTTGGAATTAAACAGTAAGATCTGAAGATACACATGGTGCATATGGGCCATTCAAATAGTTGAAATTGAATTTTTTATTAAGAAAAATTGGTGTTGATAATTGGTCCTTTTCTTTTCAACTTTCAAGCATAGCATCATGGAGTTATGCTTTCTGATGTGATATTTTTTCTTTGTATTTAGGTGAATGGAGAAATCTACAACCATGAGGCTCTCCGTAATGTTTTGCCTAACCACAAATTCCGTACTGGAAGTGATTGTGATGTCATTGCGCATCTTGTGAGTATTTTAGCAATATCTTAGCCATAAACATGGAATAAGCTGAAGGCATCATCGTTTTCTGAGCTCTGTTTATCTTGTCTTAATAATTGTTTTCTTGTTACTATTTCAGTATGAAGAGTGTGAAGAAAAATTTGTGGATATGCTAGATGGGATGTTCTCAATTGTGCTGTTGGATTCTCGTGATAATAGCTTTCTTGTGGCTCGTGATGCGATTGGGATCACCTCCCTATACATTGGTTGGGGACTTGATGGTACTTTTTCTCTGTCATCTACGTCTCCCGGGTCCATCACGTGTAGTTCCATACTGATTTGTTATTCATGATTCATCTGTAGGCTCTATCTGGATATCATCTGAGCTGAAAGGTTTGAATGATGATTGTGAGCACTTTGAAGCCTTTCCACCAGGGCATCTGTACTCGAGCAAAACCGGAGATCTTAGAAGATGGTACAACCCCCCTTGGTTCTCCGAGGTTGTTCCTTCAACTCCTTATGACCCATTAGTCCTGAGGCGCGCTTTTGAAAACGTGAGAATCTGTTAATATATGTGAATTATGCTGGACTCTTTGTTGATATAATGAGTTCTAACATGTCCGTTTGGGTGAAACTAATGCAGGCTGTTATTAAAAGGCTGATGACTGATGTCCCGTTCGGAGTTCTTCTATCTGGAGGACTCGATTCGTCGTTAGTTGCATCAATTACTTCTCGCTACATGGCGGGGACAAAAGCTGCAAAGCATTGGGGAGCACAGCTTCATTCTTTCTGTGTTGGCCTTGAGGTTGGTCACTATTTTTTCTGATAATCCGTGTTTTTGCATCTGCCTTCAATATTCAATTGTAATACTGTCCTTATTTCTTGAGCAGGGCTCACCTGATCTGAAAGCTGCAAAAGAAGTAGCTGATTATTTGGGTACAGTTCATCACGAGTTTCATTTCACTGTTCAGGTAAAGCTCATCAAGCTGTGTCTTTTTATCTGCTCTCTCTGTTTTCTTCTCATCTACAACCTTTATGTTATACTACAGGATGGAATAGATGCAATTGAAGACGTGATTTATCATATCGAGTCTTATGATGTAACTACAATCAGGGCAAGCACTCCTATGTTCCTCATGTCTCGTAAGATTAAATCACTAGGAGTGAAAATGGTCATATCCGGTGAGGGTTCCGACGAGATCTTCGGCGGTTACCTTTACTTTCACAAGGCGCCGAGCAAGGAAGAGTTCCATCGCGAGACTTGCCATAAGGTACAGCCCATGATTCTGTACATTCTAAGGCTAAAGATGTGAAACAACAGAAGCTAATTGTGGTGTACTCCTTCCTGCAGATAAAAGCACTTCATCAGTATGATTGTCTTCGTGCAAATAAGGCAACCTCTGCATGGGGTTTAGAAGCTCGAATTCCATTTCTGGATAAAGAGTTTCTGGATGTTGCAATGAACATTGACCCTGAATGGAAGATGGTGAGTCCTAGAATCATATATACATACCCTGAAAATGTATAAATTCTGAAAACTTTTCACAGATAAAGCCAGAAGAAGGGCGAATCGAAAAGTGGATTCTAAGGAGGGCCTTTGACGATGAGGAAAAACCATATCTTCCAAAGGTATTCGATTGGACTGATTGTTGCAAATCTTGATTCTGAATTACACTTGTCTAACATACTCTGTTTTAAATACCTTCAGCATATTCTGTATAGGCAAAAAGAACAATTCAGTGATGGGGTGGGTTACAGTTGGATTGATGGCCTTAAAGATCATGCTGCAAAACATGTGCGTTTTATCTTATTTCACAAATCAATTTCCTCCTCTGTAGAAAGCAAAATTAGACAGTCTAAACTGTGTGTGTGTGATGTTATAGGTGACTGATAAGATGATGCTTAATGCTGAGCATATCTTCCCCCATAATACTCCCACCTCAAAGGAGGCCTACTATTATAGAACAATATTTGAGAGGTTCTTCCCCCAGGTATAGTCAAGTACTATTCTTAACAGAAGCTAGTTATACTTTGTTGATGCACATGTAATGTAATCCCATTTGCAGAATTCGGCTACTCTGACTGTTCCGGGCGGAGCTAGTGTGGCATGCAGCACGGCTACGGCTGTGGAGTGGGATGCCTCCTGGTCGAAAAACCTCGACCCCTCCGGAAGGGCTGCCGTTGGGGTCCACAATTCGGCTTACGAGGAGCATTTAGCTATGGCGCCAAAGATTATCAACACCGTCCCATTGATGGACGGAGTTAGTGCTCCTGAACTCATTATCAGGGGATAGTATCAATTGATGTGTGTGTGTATATATATATATATATATATATATAGACATATGTAGTAGATAGTATGAAGAAAACATTATTAGTTTGATGTATTAATGTAATGTGGTTGAAATAATTTGTTGTGTATCTAGGTACAAGATGTGGTGTGTTTTCCTTTGCATCTTCTTTCCAAGTTTATTGGATAAGAAACGTGTATTCTCTATTTAGGTGTGGAAAAAAAATTAAAAAAATCAAATTATACACGACATCTTTACACATTATTATGAAATCATGTTGAAAAAAGCAGAAAGACACTAGTGTTCCATTGATTGAGGAAATGAAAACTTGATCAACTATACAAATGAAATAAATATATATAAAAATATAAAATATCTCATCAAATCCATTGATTGAAGAAATGAAAAGATGATCAACTATACAAATGAAATAAATATATGGAGTATAAAAATATAAAATATCTCATCAAATCTTCCGCAGAATATATATACTAGTAATAAGGAATTAATCCATAAATATGTGGGATGGAATTTGTTCACCAAACTTACGCTTTAAGAAGTCTCCTGGATGACATCCATTGGTATAATTTGATTATTTCTCTGATATAAAAAACTTCAAATTTAATTTTATTTTGTTATTTGAAAACGAATTTTAAATGTAAATTATTTGTTCGTACACTAATGGAAATGGATACCTGAATATACATATAAGATATTGGATCTACACGAATCAGAAAATATTATCTCCTAATATACATGTAAATTTACTTAATACTATATTAGTGATAATGCACAAAAATATTTCATGTGTTTTTTATTTTATTTTATTTAATGAGTCAAATATTATCATACAAAACATCTATTAACTCCACGATATCAATAGATAAAGTCTTTATGTTATATAAGTGAAAGCATTATTATATTTAATATATACTCCTTTATAACATTTTTAATGTAATATTGAATTGGGTTTCCATGTGAATTTTTTTTAATGATTACTTTTTAGTACATGAAGATTAGTGTTTAACACATGAAAAATTACTCTTTAAAAAATAAACTATTAGTTTTTTAAATAAAAAATATTTGGTTCACAATTTACGCCGCACCTAATAATTTTTATTTTTTTAATCAGGAAAATAATAATATTATTAAATTGAAGTATAAAGGAGTACTTCAACCCATACAAATACAGATGTTCAATAAGAGTTGTACTTAATTACAGCCTATTGTAGGATCTAAACTCCACTGTTTAACAGAAAGATTATTGACGAAGTCTTCTCTGATGACTAACCAAGACAGAAAATATTTTAGAAGTATTTTCTTTTTCTTTAAAAATAATATCGTTTCTCCCATTCCTTATTGACCAGATAATTGCAGACCAAATTGTTGTAAAGATTTTGGGTCTTCTTAAATTTCCTAGTAGATTGTCATGTTGCAGAAGATATCACTCAGGATTAATATGGGGCAACATGCTCATCTTTGTCCAATGTTTTAACAATTTGACCAAATTCTATGAGCTACTTTGCAAGTGAAGAAAATATGTGAAACAATTTCTTATTCCTCTCTACATCATGCACAAAGAGTAGCACTGTTTACCCGTAGCATTCCACAATTTAGAAGGCTTGTTTTTGCTTAATAATCTCCCAAACAATAGCCTATGCTCTTGGCTCTCCATACTTTCCTGCAAGCCTCCGATTCAAGGGTCACCTCTTCTTCAGTTTCTTTTTCCACAGCATACTTATAGGCTAAATTCATCTACAGCTCGTGTCCATCTCCAATAATCTTCTTCTTTAACCAAATAATACATGTTTAAACAAGACATAAGATCGTTAAATGCAAACTTATTTTTCTCCCTCAATTCCCTTTTTCAAGTGAGATTCCAACTCCACCCATCTTTCCCCCACTCGAACATCACTTATTCTAACTTCTAGTTGTTCACTCAATTAAATAATTTGTTGCTCACTCAAATCTACTAATTTTTAATCGTCCTCTATAATTTTCTTTTTAATGGATTGAACTTAACAATTAACATAATTATATGAACACGAATGTAACATTTACACTATTATTAATAACCTGCAAATTTCATATTTTAATATTATGATTTTAACCCCACAAATTTCATATTTTAATATTGTAATGACTACAGGCATCATAATTTTACTATTTTCAGTATGTTTTATTATCTTCTCTAATATTTATTTACATGAAAATATATTTTATATTCTTTTAATTCTAATTTACACATATACACCCCATAAATATAATGTTATTCAATTAATAATATCACTATATATATATAGGAGTATTTAGATTTTAAATCGTAATATCTCGCAAACATATAAAATATTTTATAATTTATTTATTACATAATAATTAAATTACATTATTTCAAAATAGGTGAAAAAAAACTTAAAATTAAAAGGAATAAGTAATAAAAATATTAATTTCTCCTTGCATCGCACGCACAAGAGAATTACTAAGTACTAACTCCTACGGAATTAATCCCTAGATTTGTGGGATGGAATTTGTTCACCAAGATAATAATAAAGAAATCAGTAGTTTTAGCTGGAAATTATTATTTACCTTAATTAAAATATTCCATTAATTAACTCAACATAAAATATTACTCCGTGTAGTTAGTTTTACCAAGATTCTGCATATATTATATTTGGTATATAAATGATAATATGGGTTATCTTTTTATATGTGCATGATAGTAAGACCCCCCAGATAGCATCAATCAAAATTCAACAAATAAGTTAGAGATTCTTAAAATCCATCGTCGGAGGTTTTTTTTGTTGGCCGGAGATGGCGGCGGCGCCACCCAAAAACAGAAAGCTTCTCCTCAATCAGAAAGTGGAGGTATATATGTTTCAATTACTTTGCTTAATTTGATTTTTAATGGAAATTAAACTAGACATTATTTGCTTCTTATTCATTTGTGTTCCAATTCATTTTGTGCATCTTATATTCGTCCATTATGTTTAGAGTATAGATGTACTTACTTTTATACGTGAATTCGGTTTACACCAACCTCTTTTCAATAATATTATTTCTTGAGTATAATAATCAATCAAATCCAATTGAGTGGATTCCAAAATTAAACGAATGATCAAAGTTTTGAATGATTGGAAAAAAAAAATGAAGTAAGAAAAACAAATCTAATTGAAATGACTGGAATTAATGTCTTTCTTGTTCCTCTTCGTCCCTCTTATTTATATACATAGCAATAGTTTTGAATTTTAAAATCCCACATTGGAACTTAATTTGTTTCATTTAATAATAACATTCTGTTTCAAGTTAAATTTCACACTTTTACATTTCACATTAAATTTTATCATTTAAAAAAAAGAAATATCACATTAATTTCCATATCCCAATCTTAAACTTCACTCTCTTAATAATGATTTGGTTTCTTGTAAAATGGTCCTCCTTAAGTCTCTTATAAACCGTTTGTAAAACTTGTGGTCCTCCCTAATAGGTTATAGGGCAAAAAGGATTGAAGTGTGTGTGATTAATGATATATTCTAATTATTAACTGATAAGATTTTTAAGATATAAAAAATATATTTTTAATCAGTTAAGAAATCTTCATCCATATACGACTAAAACTTCTCACCCTACGGGCGTAAATCCATCTGAACGTATATCTGTTCAATAAAAAATATTTTTTTAAAGATTTTATTACTTTACTTTTAAAGGAAGCAAATAATTAGTACTAGGTTTAGATTATATAAAAAATAAAACGTGGGGTGGTATTACAATGCACTCCACTTATTATTATTAGTATTTAATTCTCTTATTAATTATTTGTTACTAACTATAATCATACCCTTACTCTTAGAGTAATTATAAAATCTTAAAAACAAATATTAAATCTAAATTTAAATAATGAACCACAAAATTTCGTGACACTACTTATCAAAAGTACCTATTACGTTGCCTAATTTATTGCGCTTGATATTACTGTGATTATTATACTTTTCTAATTATTTTTTTATCTACGACTTATTTCTTTTTTTATCAAATAATAATAATAATAAAATTAATTCAAAATAATATTTTTTAAGGTAAAATTTAAGTGAGACAAATTGAAAAATGATATTAATACATACAATTAATAAAAAATAATAATAATACAAAAATTTATTTTATGAATAATTTGTACTATAAAGACTAATATTCTTAAATAAAATACAAATAAATTTTAAATAAAAAACAGTAATAATTAATTGAAAAAATTTAAATGGTCTACAATTTTTTCAATTTTAAATTAATTTTGGAATAACTGTTGAGCATTTTAAATTATATTTTTTTTGCAAACACTTGTTTTCTCTAAATATATTATTTTATTTTATTCCAATTGGACCATATGTTCATATTACAATTCATGAGCATGCATGTTATTAAAGGCTACTAACTACTTAAATAAATAGTTAATTTTTTAAACAATGATTTTAAAAGGCTACTGACTACTTACATAAATTGTTAATTTTTTAAATAATGATTTTTTTTAGTGACAAAGTCTCGACATAATATTATTTACCTGAGACAAAGTATGTTTAATGGTAATTTAAGGGTGGATTATATATTAAAGTAGCATTTTCGTTCATCCTTAATCTATCAATTTTACTATATTGGGTTGTCTACTCTTAATTTATCAATTTTCTCTTTTAGACATGTGAGACCCACCGACATCACTAATACAATCAAATAAAAATATGAGACTCACACCCCCCACTAATACAATTACCCACAACACATAAAATAATAATACTCCTTAATCTACGTGTATAAAAAGTAAATGAATAGATTGATAATTGACGAAAGGAGTATCATTCATTATTGACATACTTTAATTACAAACTAACATATTTTACCTATATACTTTACCTATATAATAAATAAGACGGACAAGGAGTGTTAACGTATTGTGAACTATTACAATAAATAATTTATAATATAAATAAAAGTAACATTTTAAAAGAAAAATAAGCAACATTCTTAATATAGAGTGATAATTAATTATAAAAACATAAAATAATCTCGAAACAATCTCTTACAAGTTTGTTCCTAACATAAATGATTATTACTCCCTCCGTCCCATAAACAAATTCACACTTTCCATTTTTGTTCATCCCATAAACAAGTTCATACCCCCAAATGAGGAAATACACATAAATTAATAACCTCACAACACACTTTAATTTCAAAATTTTCACCCCTTTACAACTCACATAACTTACTTTATAATTTATTTATTACCTAAAAATATCAAACTACCTCCAAAAGTAATTTTAAACTCCGTATCTACAGTAACAGGAAACTTGTCTTTGGGACGAAGGGAATATCATCTAGTGATTAAAAAAAGAAAAACTTAAAATAAATTCTCATGGGTTGACTCATATCACAAACCCGTCTCACAACAGAGTGTATCAAACATTTACAATTTTAATAGATAAAATTTGACCTCTTCCTTAATAAAAAAGAACAGGAGACTTTTCGAAAAAAATATTATTGCTATTTAAAGAGGCACTCTTCTTCTATAATACTATTAATTAATATTTTCCTAATATAATTATATAGCAATTCCTTCGCTGCTGACACTTTTGTCCTGAATTTTCTTTCCTTTTTTGTAACCTTCTTTTTTTAATTTAATTATGTAATAAATTAAATGTAATGCTTGTTTTTTAATTTTTTTCAATTTTATTTATATTAATTAATTCAGAAAAAAATAAAATAAAAAAGAACCACTATTACCTCACTGGAACATATAAATAAATAAATATAAAATAGTAAAAAAAAAATAGAATAAAAGAAGGTGATTAAAAATATAACAAAAACAAAAGAAAAGGAAGCTTAGGAAGGAAGACAGAAAGGTTGAGGAAGGCAGGGTCGAAGGGGCGATTAAATTGGGCCTGAAATTAAATTGGGTAAATTTGATTCGGTTATTATAATTTAATTAAATTAAATTAAATAGAAAGTGGATTACCTAAAAATAGATTAAGCGCTTTTTTGATACATTAAAATAAAATAAGGGATGTTAATTTAGTATATATGATCGCAATATTGAAGGCGTAAAACCCTCAGCATAAAACTCTGAAAACTCTCGTAACCATCAAGGACAAGAATTTCTAATGACGGCCAAGAAGAGGAAGCTTCTATTGAATACGAAAGTGGAGGTAAATTCTCTCCCTTTCTGCCAATTCCTAATTCGTAATGTATTTGCATGTCGAATTTTTTATGGAAGTAGAAATTGTGTGCAATACATTGAATGTTGGTGTTTAATGGGTTAATGTGGGTTTTAAATAGGAGAATCGAGAGTATTTTTTGGTTTTGGTAGACATGCATCGCTTGATTATGAGATAATGTGTTGAGTTCGTGTGGGTTTTTAAATTGATGAATTGAGAATGATTGTTTGGTTTTGGTAGACATGCAGCGATTGATTCTTAGATAATGTGCTATTCTGGTTACGATAAGTTTTACATGGCGATCGATCGTGCTATATGCTTATTTGCTGCTCATATTTTTATCAGGTGAGGAGTCTGGAGGATGGGTTTTTGGGTTCGTGGCACAGTGCTACTATAATTGGTTTGTGTGATTCGGCCCGAGCTGTTCGGTATGATCATCTTCTTAGTGATGATGGGATTGAAAATTTGGCTGAACAGGTGAAGGTGAGTCCTGTAATTGATGGGATTGTTGGGGTGATCGGAGAGCGCCAAAATTACAGGGGATTCATAAGGCCTCTGCCCCCTAAATGCGAAATTCGTGCTCATTATGGACAATGTGTTGACTTGTTTTATGAGGATGCTTGGTGGGAAGGTGTGATATTTGATCACGAAGATTGGTGTGCACAGCGGAGGATTTTCTTTCCGGATTTGGGCGATGAAATGGAAGGCAGGGTTGATAATTTGCGGCAGAGTTTAGATTGGGATGAGGTTACCGAGCAATGGAAGCCTCGTGGAAATTGGATGTTTCTTAAATTGATAGAGGAAATTGAGCGAAATTGGCCTCTCCCTGTCTCTGTGAAGCAAATATGGTATGAGGTGAGAATGAGAAATGGTTTTGAGAAACTTAGAGAGTGGACTTCTTCTGGGAAAGAAATTTGGAGAAAATTAGTGGTGCAGGTTTTCATGGATAATTTAAAGATTACTGTGAAACACCTTTTTTATCAATTGAATTCTTCATGGGTCAAGGGACAGCCAGTGCTGGAGTTTTCGGAAAAAGCTTTTGATGAGTTTATTAACTCTTTGCACTCTGATAAGGAAGAAGTTCAAGAAGAGAATGATAAAACAGCTATTCTTGCTATTCAAGAAGAGAATGATGAAGCAGCTATTCTTGCCAACGAACAAGCTGTATCTGTACATAATTCGGGGATAATATCTCCTAATTCGGATATAGATTCTGGATCGAGTGGGCAATGGCTGCCAGCTGTGCCTACACTGAGAGCTGAGTGTTTGCCTGATTCCATTAAAGAATATATTAAAGCGTCTAGGGAGAAAAAAGCTTTGAAAAAAGCTTTACCACGTAAGTTCTTGAGGAATGCTAGTAAACATTTATTACATTTGGGCTGGAAAATCGAGTATCATCGTAGTGAGAGGAGTAGGAAACGTTATACTTCACCTGATGGGGACTTTTCTTATTCTCTCCCCCAGATAATTCAGAAATTTGGTCATGCATTAGAACAGAGGCCAGCATCTCAAATTCAAGTTATTCCTTTGAGTTCATCTGAGGAAACACTCTCACCCCCTCTCTCTATAAAGTCCCAAGCTTCTAGTCAGTTGTCCAAGTCAGACAGTCCTGAGGAGCTTTTTATTGAACCTGAATATTGCCCTGAAGCACTGATAGAGTATTATAATTTGAGTCAGCAGAGTAAAGAGGCTTTTAACGGCGGTAAAAGCGGAGAGGCAAAAACGAAAGCCGAGAGGGTAAAAAAACATTTATCTGCTGTTGGATGGCGATCTTTTTACCACCCGAAAGCAGGAGGAAAGAAAAGGGAATTACGTTTTCACTCGCCAACTGGAAAATCGTTCTCCTCTCTTGTCATGCTGAGTAAATGGTCTGTAGATTCGGGATCCCTTACTTCCAATGATCATCCTCCTGTCACAGGTGCAATGAAAATTTTAATATAAGAAAAATATTTTGATAGTTATTTGTAAATGATAACTCACATATTTCTTTAATTGTAATTTATTCCTCAGGAGATCTTGCTTCAGTGAATGATAATAAAATTGAGAATCCGAGGAAGAGGAGAAGACATGATATTGCTGAAGGATCACTATCTCCTGAAGAAAAAAAATCTTGTTTGTCAAAGAAAGTTAGTGAAGATATGAATATTGTTGATTCAAACACATTCAGGCGATCAAGCAAAAGAGTTCGGGATAGGATTGCATCCTCATCTCAACAAAATCCACGAACTGTCTTGTCTTGGTTGATTGACAACAATTTGGTTTTACCAAGAGAAAGAGTTCAGTATTGCTGTAGACAAAATAGCCTTTCGAAGGTGGAAGGACGTGTAGCTCGTGAGGGAATCAAATGCAGCTGTTGCGGACAAATATTTTCAATTTACAGCTTTGAAAAACATGCTGGCTTCACAAGTCGTCGACCTTCGGCAAATATTTTCTTAGAGAATGGCAAGTCTTTGTTTGATTGCCAATTGAAACTGAAACAAGAGCAGAGAAAGAAATATTTGAAGTCAGAAAGTGAAAAAAAGGGAAGTCGAGACAACATAACGAATGACTACATATGTTCTATTTGTCACTATGGAGGTGAATTAGTTCTCTGTGACAAGTGTCCATCCTCGTTTCACACTCACTGTCTTGGTTTAAAGGTATTCCCTCTATTGATTGTTATATCTGAATGGTACAAATCATGGCATCATCCGAAACCATGGTTTATGACTGTAATACTTTTCCGCAGGAGATACCTGAAGGTGATTGGTTTTGCCCATCATGCTGTTGTCAAATATGCAACAAGTGCAGCCTTGATGAAGGAAATGGTCAAGTCACAGACTCTTTTGCTATCGTGTGTGCCCAGTGTGAGCAACGATGTAAGTTACCTATATGATTGTATTTGTACTTAAACAAGGAAAGTAGCATACTATATCATGCTCTAATTGTCAACAAATTCATGCACAGATCATCCTGAGTGCCTCCGAAAGAAAGGAATTGCAAATCATTCCGAGGGACATTGGTTCTGCCAAGAAACCTGTAAGCAGGTACCTTAACCCGTTTACCACTTTAAATCATTCTCCTATTGAGGCTCATCTATAAATCATTCCCATATCTCTTCTACTGACTTCATAATTTAAATTACTATTTGTAGATATTTTGTGGTCTGCACAAGATTCTGGGGAAAAAGATTCCTGTAGGAGTTAATTTTACTTGGACTTTATTGAAATATGTGGAGTCTGATTTTACAAATCATGACACATCTGATGATGAGGATTTTGTAGAGATTTTCAGCAAGCTTAACGTTGCTCTTTGTGTGATGCATGAGTGTTTTGAGCCTGTCAAAGAGCCTAGCACCCGAAGGGATATGGTGGAAGATCTTATTTTCAATAGATGGTGAGATCTTCATTCGATGCCCATCTCATCTTTGGATAATTTATGAACTACTTTATGTACTAGATGTAGAATAATGGTGGCCCTGCACTAAATTGAGATTCTTAATTTTAGTTGTGTGGTGTTTCAATGACCACATATCTTGATTACTTTAGATCCTCACTTATTACTTTATATACTCTAGAACTTGCCAACTTATTAATCTTACTAATTTCTTAAATTTACAGGTCAGAATTACGTAGGTTAAACTTCCAAGGGTTCTATACGATATTATTGGAGAAAAATGATGAATTAATTTCAGCAGCTACAGTGAGGTACATTTACGTTTGTATTTGAACCTGTTTTTATTGAGGAAAGTTGAAATCTTATTCCATACTCGACTCCAGGATATATGGCAAATCAGTGGCAGAAATTCCTCTGGTTGCAACACGGTTTCAATATCGTCGACTTGGGATGTGTAGAATTTTGATGAAAGAACTTGAGAAGGTATAACGTTCCTACTCAGCTTAAGGTTTTTTCTTTTCATTTTTCTCCTATAGACGAATCAACTTACCTGTATAATGAGCAATTCATTACTGTTGACACTATTATATAGCAGAAATGAAATTGTCTAGTAAAGTTTGCAGATGAATTTTTTTAGCTTGGTGATGTTTTGTGTTGAGGAATTATTATCACTATATTATAATCTAAATGCTCATGGGTTAAATCTCTCAATCTTTGTCACCAATTTATTGTCAAGTGTAGCTTGTTCGAAGGCATTTCGATGATGCAGCCTGAATACCATCTGATATATAATGGCAACAAATTCAAAATCTTCTTGTTATTAGTCAGAGAATGGTATATGTGATTGTTTAATCAAAGCTACTGAGCTTATCTATATTGTCTAATAAATGTTTAAGAGGGATTGACTGCTCTGTAGCTCTGCTGTATTGGGATGATTGATTGTTGTTATTGTAAACTTGTACTGTTCCATTGGTTTATGTAAATGTTGTGTACATATGTGCTGTTTCTCAACACTTTTATCATATACAGACTCTGATTTTCTCTTCTGTTTTACGAATGACAATAATTTAAGATGATTAACTGAAACTTTCTAAGCCAAAGGGTTGACCGAGCTACAGTTCTACTCTGACCGTTATTGGAAAATTGGACAACTCCATGAGTTTATATAAGTGTAGTTTACATGCACCGTCTCTCTCACTTTTCATGTAGACATAGATGCTGTTTTCCCCTTTTGTTTTGTAAATAATTCTCACATGGAGTGTGAATATTTGCTTATAATGTCTACATTTTTTTGTTTGCAGAAACTCATGGAATTGGGTGTGGAGAGGCTTGTTTTGCCTGCTATTCCAAGTGTTCTCAACACCTGGAAGACTTCATTTGGGTTCTCTGAGATGAATGAATCTGAGCGGTTAAACTTTCTCCAATATACCTTTCTAAACTTCCAGGGTACAGTATTTTGCCAGAAAGTATTAAAGAGCAGCTTTTTCTTGCTACCGAGTCTATCTTTAGGTATATTAAACTTTGCACAATTTTAATTTAAGGACATTACCTGTATCTCTTAAACAGTAGGATCGAACCTTTATTTCAAATTCATATATCTTTCTGCAGGAACACAGGCAAACAGTTGCGATTTTGTGAACAACAATGTTGTCATTGAGTTAGATAGAGACAGTTCGGTTTCTCAAGTTTTTGATGGTCAACACAGAGAGACGGCTGACACAGTAGAGCAAGAACTGAGATGGTAATGTCATATGCTCTGTATGTTACTATGCCAGACAAGAATAAATTTGAATGTACATTATAATTTATTTTATACGGTAACTGTACAGATTTCAGGCATATATAGTGATGCTGCTGAAGAAGAAATGCATTTAACATGAGATTCCAAAATGAAAGATTTGTTTGTTTTATTATGAAATGTTTGTTTCTCTTTTCTGGGACTGTACATAGATACTGTAAATAGATCAACAAAGTGAAATGAATATTGGCAGATGAAGAAAAAATATGCAGTTATAAATGGCTTTAGTATCCATCTATGCAAAGTAGCATTTTAGATGGATGCTGTTCAGAGAGATAGAAAGTAGACCAGATAGTGACTAACCCTTCTTATAGATTCAGACTTGATTAGAGATAAATGTTTTTTTATTCAAATTCTTCACTTGAGCCCTTGAGCATGAAACTACATGGAGAGTTTGCGAGTGTACCTTGTTATTTCTTCTGTTATTCTAGTATGTTTTGATTCATTATGTGGGTTTTATTTTAAATTCACCCTCTCTTCTCCTCAGCATTAAAGCAGATGCTGACAGTGACATTGGCAGTTGCTCTGCTCAGACAGCCATTGTGGTACGTTATACATTTCAAACAATTTAATACATAAAACTATAGTTACAAGTATGCATTATCATTAAACATTTTGAGGTGAAGTGGTGAACTATGTTTACAGATGCATGAATCAACTCCCCATAACTTCTCATGTTTTGAGACCACGATCGCAGGAGATGCATCAGATGAAAAGCAGCATGCAGACAACAGCAAGGGCAGTCTAAAATGCTACAAGAGAAGAAGAATATCGGTCTGTTAAGTGGTCACATAAAACTACTTGATGAATATTAATGCATGATCCAGCCATGATGGAATGGCCTGTATATCTCTAATGTATCTAATCTCTCTGTCCAGTGCTCCAAGCTATCCTGCTATCTATGGGAGTGCTTGAAAGTTGCTGTTATTTTTATGTACAGATAGATTACTAGCTATAGTTACTTTGACGTACTGCTGATTTTCAATGTCTTCAGCTGTTCTTTGGAGCCATCTATAAATACGATGCCCTTCCATGTTCGTTGTTGCGATCTTGCTTTGGTCTTTCTGCCTTGTTCGTTTTTATGACACCTCTTCAATTCATCCCAGGATTTGGTATGCTTAGCGTATTCGTTTCTTGGAAATTATCATCAATCCACGCAGTAGTTTGTTTATTTCTTGCTACAACTAATGAAATCGGGATTGTTGAAAAACTGTCAAATTAAAGTTAATGATCCTGCCCGATCTAAGATTAAGACAAGAATCAGTGCGACCTAGTAAGGTAATTTATTCGTTTATTGTTATCACACAGTCGTTTGGACAAATTGTGAAAAGTGAGTCTTGAGTTTGTTTGTGTTGGGTTGGGTTTACGAGTGGATTTTGGAATCCCAAAGAATAATTAAATACAAGGGTATAGATATGCATCTCCATTTGGGAAAATACACTAATTTAGATCAAAGCGAACGATAAAATACCAATCATGAAAAATTGTAGATGTCCTAAGGAATAGGTTCGATGTAAGAAGATTGTGGCATTAGTGTCACTAATTTGATGAATCATTTCAAAAGGCTTAGTGATTGGTACAAGTCTATTCTTGTATCGGAGGTTTGTGAAGGCGAGATGTCGGTAGGTTTAGGAGAAGACTAGTACTCCCTCCGTCCCATTTCAATGTTTACATATTTCTATTTAATGTAAAAGTATATGGAATTCACCTAAAACCATTAACCATGGGACCACATTCAATACTAATACACCTATTCACTTTACGTTAAATATTATATTTTCCTCCACTATCTATTAAAATATTATACTCCGTGCAAAAAACAAACATAAGCATTGAAACGGGACGGAGGGCCTCCTATTTATCCTATATATCATGTTCGTATGGTGGCGCGATGTTCTACGTGAATCCACGGGACGGAGGGAGTAAGAATTAGGGTTCCAATAGGGGCTTAAGACAAAGGGAGTCAGGTCATGCTTAATTAAAAGCGGTCCAAACTCAACGAGAAAGAAGACCAGTAATTGGGCCACAGTTTCTGCATAACGTGTGATCATGAATACGAAGTTCAAAAGGTAATCACTAAAATTAAAACACACAAAGATTATAAGACATGCGCATACCAAGCACAAAGAAAAACAAAACTATAGCAATTAAAATATCACAAAAACACTCCACAAAGAAGCACACGAAGTTCAAAAGGTAATCACTAAAATTAAAACACATTTGCTTGATCACTATAATTATCCTTCTTGGGGTGGGGACACTTAAATCATGCCCTTTACTCTATAGACCATTAATCACAACATCCAAAGTAATATAATGTCTATCATACTTAATAGTGTTTAACATCATTGTAAGATTCAAGAGCACAATTGGAGGATATTTATCAATATGCTTGTCACAGTCTATTTAATACCTAGAATTAATACCTATAATAAGCTTAGTAAACACATCAAGATTCTCTTCAATATCTTTGTTTAAATCCAGTAACGAAAGAACTTTTCAAGCAAAAACAGTTTATAGGAAAGGAAGTTTCAGTGTATAAATCACCTCATTTATCCCATAACTCTTTAGTAGAATCATACACACCAACCTTCCTCAATCCTCAATACAGAGTCAAATAAATTCAAAATATTAGCAGACAAAGTAAGTTCATTTATTTCAATCATTTTAGCATCAGTAATATCCTTCTCATAAGAGTGATCTTAGCTTTAAATAACAATAACAACCTGTCGCACCACGAGGCGATGTCGGCGACGGGTTGTTTGAGAATGCAGCCCCAATCGGGAGGTAAATTCCATCCAAGGCTGAATAGGGGCAAGAGACCGATAGCGAACAAGTATCGCAAGGGAGAAATGAAAAGGACTTTGAAAAGAGAGTCAAAGAGTGCTTGAAATTGTCGGGAAGGAAGCGGATGAGGACCAGCGATGCGTCCCGGTAGGTAGCTAGGTTCATTCATTTTCTAGCTATGTAGTAGGTTTTATTTTGTTCGATATTTTTTTGTTGTAAAGTGGACAAGGGCCTCGGCCCTTTTGGAAAATTTTGAAAATACCTTGGATAAGAATACACTTAATTTTCTGTTTCCAAATACTGAAATCACATTTTTCATTAAAAGGGGCTTGTCCAAACGACGATGGAGAAAACATAGATATTCAAAGCTGGCATAAATCCCTCCCTACAACTCATGAATTAAGAGTTCTGACAACAACAAGGTCTACTCGACACGAATGAATTGAGCGTTAATGAAACTTTTCTTTTCACAGGAATCTTTCACAAACTTCCCAACTAATACTAATATTATCAACTAATCAGAATGTTTGATTATTAAACCATGGTATTTGGCATGTTTCGGTTCTCTTCCCCATTACTTAGAAAAAGTAAGTCACTGTTCAGGTACAAGATACTATCATTACTACCTGGGCAATTAGACATCCAACTCGTAATCGCAAATCCGATACATAAATCGGTTAATAAAAGAATAAAAAAAAAGCTTTGACTGTATCACTTAAAAGATAGAATCCATTTTTTAACACTTAACCACCTCAACTTAGGAATTTCGTTGTTCAAAAAATGATTCAAAGAGAAAATCGTGAGGGTTCAAGTCCCTCTATCTCCAAAAAAGCCTATTTTTTTAACTACTAAAATAGTTATCCTGCCCCCTTTTTGTTAGCGGTTCCAAATTCCTTTATCTTTCTGATTCTTTGACTTTCGTATTTCGATTCATCCTCTTTTTTCAAGGATTTCATAATTGGACATCAAATTGCTTCGATTTGAATTATCCGGAGAATGCCTTAGGTATACATTATGTATATAAAAAAGATGGCCAATCAAACCTATTTGAGATGTGGGAAAAAAAAAGCAGCAGCGTCATAGAGTCAGATTATAAGATATTACAGCAGCAGAATTACCTTATGAATGAGATTCACAAAAGCAAAAACAAATAAGATCATAAAGATGGCCAGCCACCTCAAGCATAAATTAAATATCCTAAAAGGTTCTAACATCACATAACCCCAAACCCTACCCTAAAGTCACAATCAGTGATACTAATAAACTGAAATAATGGGTACAAGCCACTAATAAACTGAAATAATAATAAAATGATACAAGCTAAAATACCAAAGCGGTGTCTCGGTACCACCAATACCTACGAACCACCAACCCATTAAGCAATTTAACGGGGCAGATCCCTCCAATGTTGGGTATCGCGACTGTCAACACGTCGATGGAGAAGATGGGTGCTCAGGTTTCCTGAGTTTGGCTCACGGGAAGAGCCCGACCTTTCTCGCCTTTTTATATTCGGAGAAGACTAGTAAGAATTAGAATTGCCTTTTTATACCGAATAGAGCGCCTTTTTACATTCGGAGAAGACTAGTAAGAATTAGAATTGTCTTTTTATACCGAATAGAGAGGAGAAGACTAGTAAGAAGATCCTCTTTATATTCGGAGAAGACTAGTAAGAATTAGGATTGCTTTTTTATACCGAATAGAGAGGAGAAGACAAAGGCGAGAGGCCTTTTTATATTCGGAGAAGACTAGTAAGAATTAGAGTTGCCTTTTTGTATCAAATAGAGAGGAGATGACTAGTAAGAATTAGGTCCAATACGGCATAAGGTAAAAATAATAAGGTCATACTTAATTAAAAGCGGTCCAAACTCAACAAGAAAGAAGACCGGTAATTGGGCCACACAATTGAGCCAAAGGTCCAATAGTTGTGCTTACAAAGAGTTCCTTTTCTTGTCGTTGGCTAATATCAACCCCACCATGAGTGAGACCCAAATATGGAATTGAACAAATCCAAGAGGCGTAAATTAGTTTGATAATTCAGCGGTTCAATTTTTTGATGATATGCTTTGTATTTTCATATACTCCATCCCAAATAATAGTTCGTGTGGCTTTAGTTTATAGTATGAAACTATTATTATAAAATAATAACATAAAATAAATTCAAAGAAATTATAATTGCATAGTTTTGAGAGTTGATACGCACTAATGAGGAGTATTTAACTTTATCAAAAAAGATAAAAATGAATAAATAAATATATAAAGGCGTAGAGATATACACGCAGCCAAAACGTGAACACCATTCAAACAAGTAATGCAAATAAGTAGATGAATAGACTATTTATTTATCCTCCATTGATCGAATTGGACCTCAAACAAGTTGTTTAGGTAATATATTTTGAATTTTGTAATGGTTTGTTTATTTATTTGTTTTGGTACTAAAATCCAAAATGTGACTCGTGCTGATTCTAGTAGTAGTACCTGTTGTTTCACAAATCTCAAGTCACATATGAACTTCTAGTAGTAGTACCTGTTGTTTCACAAATCTCAAGTCACATATGAACCTATTTAAATTTTATGGTCCAAATTTTAAATAGTCACTATTTATTAAATATAATTTAATTTGGTCACTTATGTTAAAAATAATTTTTTCTAGTCACTATTAAGGGTTATTCCCAATTTACCTCATAACTGTTAGGAGAAAGGACAAAAATAATGTGACCATCATTATATTTTTGTTAACCGCATTAAATGACAGTGGGTGGGACCACATCAAAAATTATAAGAAAATCTAAAAAAATTGATTCTTCTATTCGACCCAAAATTCTTTCTATTCGGCCTATACGATTTGGCATATTCGGCCTATATTTTTTTTCAAAAAAAATTAGAAAAAAATTTTATACGGATAAAATTTTTCTTTTATTCGGCCCAAATGGTTTGTTTTATTCGGCCTATATTTTTTTTCCAAAAAAAAATTTAAAAAAATAATACGGATAAAATTTTTCTTCTATTCGGCCCAAATGGTTTGTTCTATTCGGCCTATATTTTTTTCTCCAAAAAAATTAAAAAAAATTAATACGAATAAAATTTTTCTTCTATTCGGCCTACATGTCTTCTATTCGGCCCAAATGGTTGTTCTATTCGGCCCAAATGGTTTGTTCTATTTGGCCAATATTTTTTTCCAGAAAAAATTTTAAAAAAAAAATCATACGCTTAAAATTTTTTTCTATTCGGCCTACATTTCTTTTATTCGGCCTAAATGGTTGTTCTATTTGGCCAAAATGATTTGTTTTATTCGGCCTATATTTTTTTTCCAGAAAAAAATTGAAAAAAAATTTATATGAATAAAATTTTTCTTCTATTCGGCCTACATGTCTTCTATTCGGCCCAAATGGTTTGTTCTATTCGACCTATGTTTTTTTTTCCAGGAAAAATTTGAAAAAATTTTCAGTCGAATAAAAATTTTCTTATATTCGTCCTACATAGAAGACATGTCTTCTATTCGGTCCAAATGATTTTTCTATTCGGCCTATATGTTTTTTTCCCAGAAAAATTCGTAAAATGCATCTTTATGCATTTTAATAAATAAATATATCCATGAGGCATGTAAAAGCAACAAATTAATGCATTCAGTAGACTGTAAAATGAATTATTGTACTTTGGTACTTTTGGTCAAAAAAAGAGGCATCAGATTCCTCAACATGTGATCAGTGGGTCCATTTCAAGGGCATTTTGGTCACTTCCAATAAAAGTGACTAGAATAAATTGTTTTTAAGACATGTGGCCACTTAAAATTACTTTTAAGTAGAAGTGACTACTTTGTGTCATTATCACTAAATTTTATACTATTTTAAAATATTTTATTTAAAGTATTTTTTCAACCTGAAAATAATAATGCAAATTATTTCGGAACGGAATATGAACAAGTATCAAGACATTTCAAAGAAAATTAAAGTCGGTAATGAAGAGCTTTTTATTCGTATTTTATTTGAGGCACTCTCTAATAAGATTGTTATAAGTAAAACATACTCCCTCCGTCGGCCCGAAAGAGGGTCTTTTACTTTTATGCACGTTGATTAAGGAGTATTATTATTCAATGTATAGTGGGTAGTTGTATTAGTGGGAGTGTAAGCCCCATATTTTAATTGTATTAGTGGGTGTATGTGGGTCTCATGTGTGTAAAAAAAAGGATATGACCCTCTTTGGGGCGGACAATCAAAATGGAAAAAATACCCTCTTTCGAGCGAACGGAGGGAATATCAGTTTTATTTTAGGTAATGAAGAGCTTTTTATTCATATTTTATTTGAGGCACTCTCTAATGAGACGGTTATATGTAAAACAGATCAGTAACGATACATCTCTCTATTAGTTTAAGTTTTTAGATGAGATGTCATTCAACATATATCAGAGTCAAGGCTTAGTAAATGTTTAGAGTTCGAACCTCACCGCCGCTCATTTATCAAAAAATTCCATATGCAAGGCTCGACCTCACCGCCACTCATTTATTAAAAAACTCCACATGCAAGTCTCGAGGCAAAACTAAAGCTATCATTTTTATTATTATTATTTTTATAAGATCATTATGTCCTAAACTACTTTTGAGTTAAATATGCCATAAACTATAAAGATGAAATATTTAATTCAAATTTATAGTATTTTAATATTAAAAAGTACTAATATATAGTTAAAACTTATAATGGTTTGGCTTTTGCTCAATGAATATAAAATACCCACGCTTTAGCGCACACAAATTATGCTCTTAAAATTGAATTTTAGGAGTAGAAAATAACGAAGAATGAAATGGAGGGGACTGGGCGTGTGCAGTTTTATTTTAATTAAAGGGGGAGGGACCGATCCTGTCTAGTTTGTATCTCAGTGAATCACATTATATCATTTAAATACATACTTCAATGCATTATTATCGATATCACTAGAGATTTTTTTTTTTTTTGAAAACTGAATACATTTTTCCACGCTGAAAATATGTCAAACGTTGTTGTTATTCACTAATTTATTAATCTGTCTACCTATATAAGCCATCAAAATTATATATGCAATTGTACAGCATAAAATAATCTTCTCTTGCATGTTAATTTAACTGAAATAAATTGCAAGATGTCTGTTGAAAGAGTATGACTTAAACGTAATTTTATCTTGAACATTACAATAAGTCTTCTTCAGCATCCTGTTTTTCTCAGAATTTCAATATGCTCTGTTTTTGTCATTGTGTGTAAGTGGTAATAAAGTGAGTGTAATTTGATTTAACTTAAACTCAAACTACAAATTAAAATAAAGAATGGATTACTTAATTTTAAATTTGAAACCTAAAAAGGCAAACAAATATAGTACTGAGTAGTACTCCATAATTAATAAATCCCTAATAGTAAGAAAATATCTTCAAATTAACAAAGTATTCCACATAATCTATTGCATTTACACTAGTGATTGGTCTATCATATACAAAGATATGGAGTAATTATTTTGGAATATCACAAGTAAATGTGTCTCTCATGCATAATCTCTTTCAATTATAAATGAGATATCACAGTTCCATTGAGAGAGAATATAAACATAAATATCGAATTTCCATGACATATTCATCCAAGAAACAAAAATCTAAATTATGACAATTGTATGGTAACCAAACCCGATTCATCAGAATCCGACCCGTTTGGTTCACTCTGACCTATTGGCATACCTTTCCACCTTAGCATCGTTGAGGTTGATCCCCACCATGGCTTCTCCGAGCCCGCAGCTCACATCCGCCAACACCGCCGGGTCACTGTAATGGGTCACAGCCTGCACTATGGCCCGCGCTCTCCGGGCCGGGTCACCGCTCTTGAACACGCCCGAACCCACGAACACCCCGTCGCACCCTAGCTGCATCATCAGCGCCGCGTCCGCCGGCGTCGCCACCCCTCCCGCCGCGAACTGCACCACCGGCAGCCGCCCCAGCTGCTTCGTCTGCATCACCAGATCGTACGGCGCCTGGATCTTCTTCGCGAAGGTGAAGACCTCGTCGTCGTCCATGTTGCGGAGCACCCGGATGTCGCCCATCACGGAGCGGACGTGGCGGACGGCCTCGATAACGTTGCCGGTTCCGGCCTCCCCCTTGGTGCGAATCATGGCGGCGCCTTCGCGGATGCGGCGGAGCGCCTCCCCGAGGTTTCGGCAGCCGCAGACGAAGGGGATGCGGAAATTGTGCTTGTTGATGTGGTTCTCGTCGTCGGCTAGGGTTAGGACCTCCGACTCGTCGACGTAGTCAATTCCGATGGCCTCGAGGATTTGGGCCTCTACGAAGTGGCCGATTCGGGCCTTGGCCATGACGGGGATGGTGACGGCCTGCTTGATCTCCTTAATCATCTGCGGGTCGGACATCCGGGCGACGCCGCCCTGGGCGCGGATGTCGGCGGGGACGCGCTCCAGCGCCATGACGGCGCAGGCGCCGGCCTCCTCGGCTATTCGGGCCTGCTCGGGATTAACGACGTCCATGATTACGCCGCCGCGGAGCATCTGGGCGAGGCCGACCTTGACGGAGAAGGGGGATTGCTTGGCGGTTTCGGTGATTGCGCCGTTGCCGTAGACGGTGACGACTCCACTACCGGCCATTGTTAAGAAATTGGGAGAGAGAGAGTGGAGGAGGGTTAAGTGAGGAATGAAGATTGGGACTCCAGTGGCTGACGAATTGTTGAAGGCAATGGGAATGGGCGTTGCCATTTATATATATAAATAATAAATAAATAAATAAATATGAAAAGCAATTATTATTTTGATTTTAATTTTATTTTTTAATGGCAAAGGTGAAGCCAACAGGATTCACTCGCTACTTGCTAGGATGGAGATTTCCTTTGCAATGCCCACCACACTTATCAACATCCTTTTTTTTTTTTTAATTTTAATAATTATATTCTGAATCATTATTTGTGAATACGATACTATATCAATTACCACAATATCATCCATGATTATAATAAAATAAATGTGGTCGAGTAGTTTCAAAATACTAGTTGAGATGTTTGTGAAATGATTTGATATATGCTTATATTTATATGATTGAACTTAAGTAGACCATGTGAGGAAATAAAATGTGTAGTAATGTCTGTACATAATATTAAATGTATAGCATAGTAAAAAACTTAATAAAATGTAATCCCTATCCGGAAGAGATCATTTTGTTATTTTAATCCTCTTTATTTTAAAAGGATACATTTTACTAATTTAATTAGTTTCAAATTTCAATATAAGAAGATATTTTTTTTGGTAAATGAAATCTACACAATACTAATAAAATTATGAGTCTCCGTCTTAAATATTAACGTGAAACGAGGTGAGTATACATTTAAATATTATTCTACACATTAAATATTAATCATTTGATTAAAAAAAAAGTACTACTATTAATGATTGTTTGATACCCATGGCCTAGATTTTGGTTTGACTTTGCCCCCACACACATAAATCAGTGGTCAATGCTCTTAAATTCAGAATGTTCTCGAATCCACGCATCAACAATAAAGGAACATACAACATTATAAATGTGTAAAAAAAATTTTGGGACGAAATTAATATTCCAATATTAAGCTTTTAAAATAAAATAAACTTTGAGTTTATAAGTATAATGTGGTGTTTCCATTTATGAATGGTAATCCATTTGTTCCAATGAAATACAAACAGTTACTTAATATTTATAATAAGGCATTGTTCGCATTTTACCGGGACGAAGGGAGTATAAGTTATGGGACTTACAAAAGTAGATTATGAAGACAATTTTGGAATGAAGTTACTATTGTTTTTAAAATAAATTTTAAAAATATACTTTATTAACTTTTATGTTAAATAAATTGTAATTTTGAAGAATAATTTTATTTGTATGAAAAAATATATTACATCCATCCCGCAAATAATATTAAGTTTATTGTTTACAAGAGATTAAGGTAATTTATAGTGGTTTGAGAGATTAATATTTTAGTGTATAGTAAGTTTATATATTAGTGTTGTGTGTGGTTTATAATTGTTTTGCATGAGTGTTATCTACCCAAATAAATAAACTTAACAATATTTGTGTGACATTCTATTTAGTACTACCTCTGTCCCATTAGAATGTGATTGTTTACTTTTTACATGTAGATTAAGACATATAATTTTTTAATATAAAGTTTGTAGTTATTATATTAATATTGACTGTGGATCTTATATGTGAGGTATAAACCTTATTCAAGCATGGTGGAGTGTGATGAATAGGTTGTCTGTTTGTTTCAGCTCATGCATGACAAACATTGCATAGTGAAACGGGTGCAGTAAAGGATTCATCACATAAGGATACAACCGGTGCATAAGGTGAGCAGGGAAGTTTGAGGAGTTTGTTTGGTGGCTAAACGAATGAGTTAGGGGCAGTTGGGCATATGACTGGAAAGCTTAACACCTCAGCTGTTAGTTGGGAGTAGTTTTACCCATTTTGATAACCGTTTGATACACCAACTTAAGCTCAAAGTCGGTTAAGCAAGTTGGTCCCGTAATTTTCTGTTTCAACTAAGTTGTGTATATAAAGTTGTAGTCACAGCTTTAATCACTTGTAATCATCTCCACAATCATGTAACAATAAAGAGTCTCTCTCCATAGTGGATGTAGGCTCGTTGGTGAGCCGAACCACTCTAAAAAACTCTCGTGTTCTTGTTTTGTTCTTCATTCATTCAATGTTTAAATTTCTTGCTTCAATCTGTTAACTGTCAATTCCCATGACATTATACAAATATAGTTATTATTTTATATGAGTTTTATCTATAAACAAAAAATACACATTTTATATTGAGACGGACTAATAAAATGCATCGTTGCATTTGGATGGGGTAGTAAAACGTAACATTATTCGAAGAGAGTAATTATTATGCATATAACACTTTAAAATCCGATCCATGTTGAAAATTGGGCATATTAAAATGAAAAGCAATGTTTTCTATAGGTTTAATATTTTTTAACTATTTTTTTTTCTTGTAAACCCAATGCAACTTGCACAATGTAGCCAATATTTTATTTTTGAAAACAAATTAAATGAAAAATTATTCCATAACCTATTTATATACTCTTTTCATATCTGAAAAAAATAAGGTTTCAGAAAATAATATGGTAAACCTACATTGGGCGATAATATGGGAGTGAGCAACGAGCGTTCCTCTAATGGGCTTCAATCTAATGTCAGTAAATTTGAGTTACATGAGGGCCCATTAACTAATTTTGGGCCGTATAAGATTACGGCCTGCCTTTTCTTGATGCTTAAGGCCCAACATACACTTTTGAGTAGCAATAGAGTATGCTGTTTGTATTGAATTATTATTAAGAAGGAAAATATTAAACAAGAAATCTTAAATAATAATGGCTACTGTTTGAATCCAATTTGCAGCCCACGTAGAAGGGTTTTCGAGGCTTAAATTCATACGGGCAAAAGAAAGTGGGCACCTGAGCATTTTATTTATTAATTAATGAAAAATGAATTTATAAGGGTTTTAGATAGTGGGGTTTTAGTGGATCGATTAAATGATTAATATGATTGTACTATGATTAATCCGACTAATCTAACATCAAATAGGAAAGAATACGAGGGAATCAAAATACGGAATTCTTCCAAACTCTTATCCTCTGATATAGGAGGTCATTTAATGATCTAACAGACATCTATCTTGATTGATAGGGAGAATGACGATTACTCATTATTCATTATATTAGTAGCTGTGTTGGGGGCTAAGGCTTTTAATGCAAACTTCCCATCAGGCCAATAGTGGCCTCGTGAAGCATGCTCACTATATTAGTAGCCGTGTTGTGAGCCAAGGCTTTTAATGCGGATCTCCCATCAGGCCAATAGTGGCCTCATAAAGCGTGCTCGATGGGCTAACTTATGTTGGTTAAGGATAAAGCTGTCAATATGGTCTGCGGAGCGGGCTAAAACCCGCCTCAACTCGTCAATTTTTGCGAGCCTAGGCTGATACAGATTAGAATTGGTAGGCCCAATCCATTTAAAAGTTGACTTAGGTTGGTTAAGGAGGTGTTGACATTCTTGACTTCCGTTTTACCTTACTCGGTTCGGTGTGATCGAGTGTGTCACAGCAACGTTGACTCGGGTCTGGGGTAGATGATGGCCCTTGGGCGGAGGAGCTCAAGGATGGATGAATCCAACAGTGATGTGCTGCTGGATTCTTTGAGGCCCAATTAGGATAGACCCTACTACAAAGGTTAAATATTTTTAATAAATCTTTTTTTTTTCTCTCTTTTTAATTAAGGTTGAGAATTTGATTAGTTTATTTTATAATTAATCTAAGTTAATATGATTAAATTTATTCAATTGTTTTTATTGAAATAGTAAAACATTTCTTCAATAAATATACTATTATTTTATTATTTCGAATGGTTTGTCAAATCCTATAATTGAAAATTGGTATTTAATTCATGTGCAGATAACTAGTAATTGAATTTTATACACTCTCAAAAGTCAAAACTGGTACAACAAAATAGTCACATTATAATACATGCATTCTAATTTTCTCGTTATGTTATTTCTAGTAACATACCTAATGTAATTAGTGGTACAGCTGAGCTAAAAAAATAAAATTACAAGTTAATTAGGAGATCATTCAACAGCTGATCAAGAATACTCCATTCAATCTCTCTCCCAATTTCCATCCGATTTTCCGACACTTCCCAACTGGATATCATCGTCTCCATTGCAGCCATCTCTCCGATTTCATCCCATCTCTCTGCATAACTCTGCACTCTGTTCTTCTCTCTCTTCTCGACCACCTCTCTCACTCTGGACTCTGAATCTCCGCAGCTCTCAAGCTCTTCCGACAATGGCCGCCTCATCTTCGAATTCGACAACCTCGAAATCTGCCCTCCTGCTACATGGATTTTGAATCAAGAAATGAAGTTTAAATGATCGCTTTATCTAAAAGTTTAATCTGACGGAAAAGACTATCAATTAATACTTAATTAGTTCACTCTAACACATCCCTTTACAGGTTAATTTTGCCTCGTGCAATATTTTGATAAAGACCTTGTTAGGTCTTTGACTCTAATACCATGTTAAATGATCAACTCGTCTATCACCTTAAGCAATTAGAGGAGTTCGTCATTTAACATGAAGAAATTGTGATCATTTTTTATCATCTGACCTGATTCTTGATCAGCTTCGAATCCGACGAATTCAAGAACAGAATTGGGGCTGGAGTTCTCCGATTCGCCTTCTGTTCTAGTGCTATCGAGATTCTCTCTCATGCTCTGTTTCTCCCTCTTCCTTCTAGAAGATTTCTTCTTCCTTTCGAAGCTGAGAATGAAGAAGTGTTCATCTTCCAGCTCTTGGTAATGATCTGGGATGGCGATCCGACAGCAAGATTTCTTGCAAGAATCAGATGAATTGATTGGTGGGAATGATTCCAACCCCATTAATCCAGGGGATGTAGTACTGCTGGAAGAAGAAATGGCAATCACTTCTCTCTCTTCATTAAAAAGATCGAAAGAACACATCTTGAGATTGCTGAAACAGAGTATCCTACGTAGGATGCTCGAAATACAGCCTGGTGTGGTTCCTCCATTGCTCGAAGTCGAAGATGAAGAACACAATGGCTTCATCAAGAATTTTTCAAACACTAATGATTGGAAAAAGAGAAATCTTGAATTTTGAATTGGGTTGCAAAAAGAACTGTTGCTGATGAACTAGTTGAAAAGCAGGGAAAAGAAAAAGTGCAAGATTTTGAATAATGGGGTGGGGTAGGGTGGTGGCGGGGGTTTGTGAGTTTGAAAACTTAGGAGGCATAGGTTGGACAAAGTGGTGATAGAGAAAGAAAGAGAATGGTGTTTCCCACGCCTACTCTCTCCAGTGGTCATATCTACAGTTTTGTCCTGTTGAAAAACATGCTCGAATTGCTTTTTTGTCACCAAAAACACCAATCTTTTTTCTTGTCTTGGTCCCAACACTCTAGATTTGGTACTATGAAAATACAAAACCATAGCTTTTATATATGTTGTTTATCTTCACTTTTTATTTTCTTGATAATTATACAAACTTGTTTGATGAAGAGATATATAAGAATTATAAAGCAGTTGAAATGAACAGGAATGTGATCATCTTTACATGAGTTTATGTGAGCATAGAATCAAGAGAGGTTATGTGTGAGGGGATTAGTCATTTGACATGAATAAAAGTGAATCCTTATTTTATAAAATTAATATTTTCTTCAAGGAAAAATAATGTTTCCTTGACATCATAAGTTTTAATTTGTTTTATATTTAAATTCGCACTTTTATAAAAATTAATGACACTTAACTAATATTATTTCAACTAGACCTGATAAATAGATCGAGCCAACTCGTATCAGCCCATCGAACCAACTCGTATCAGCCCATCGAACCAAATGTATATTTTCGAATCAAATCGGACTACACCTAATTTTTGCTGGGACTAGTTTTATTATTCCCATCCTAACCTACCTTGAGTCATCGGGCTATAAGCTATTTAGGTCCACTTTTTATATATATATATATATATATATATATATATATATATATAAAACATAGGTCCACTTGTTTTATTTGCTTTTATTTTTATCAAAAAAATAATCTAAATGTCAATTCTTTAAAGTGTATAATAATCACAAAATTCAAATATTCAAGTACAATAAAAAAAAATCATATATATAATCTTAAATTTAGAATTGTTTTAAGAGAGATGTTTTTATACATAACATTATGATTAGAGTTATTTAAGTATAATTCTAACAGTTGGAATTGCATTAATTATTATAACTAAAAGTTAAATTAAATGAAAAATATATAATAAAAATTTAAAAAACTGGTTTGAAAGTCCAATTGGTTCATCGGGTTATTTTGCCGGACCAAATAGACACGGTTCAATATAAATCTTTAATTTAAAGACTCAATCTAACTTAATTATATAGTTTTGTGGACGGCCCAAATTACCGGCTCTACTTTCAACTCGCTTTAATTTTATATACTCCATCTACATACTTTTAAAGTATGTTTTTATAATTTACTTATTATTAAAATATTAAATTATCTAAAAAATAAGTCCAAATAATTATTTTTATTATCAAGTAACATTCGTGCAAACTTTAAATTGAGACTGAAGATTACTTGTTTAATGAAACCATTATGTGAACGATTTTTTTAATAAGTTCTTGAAACAAATAAAAGTGATCACAATAAATGACAAATGTTTCTCACCGCATATGACAATTATTCTATTTGAGCATGTGAGATTATATAAAGCAAGTTTTAAAATTTTAAAAATTAAATTAATTAAAGAAAAAAAAAGCAAACAGTAGAATAAGGAAAGTGTTTTGGACCATCATATATTGTCTAGGGATCATCAATTAATTGTTGAATTTCAGACGTACGGTATGGTTGGAAATCTGGATTCTTCAACCTTTTATTTAAGGGATCTGGATATTCTGTAACATTTTGGTGTAATATCTCTTGTGACACTTCGTTGGACAAGTGACACGTAAGAGAGAGAAGAGAAATTATACCCTAAGTCAATCAGTCAACCATTGGGGCAAGGGATTGGATTTATCCACCCCGATACGTGTTATTTCATAAGCAAATGTTACATGAGATGTCAAATCAATGTGTCACAGAACATCCCGTGTATTATTTAAGGGTTAATTGCAAAAAAAAAACCACGAACTTTACTCTTATTACAAATTAATCATGAGAAATTGCCAAAAAAAAAAAAAATCACCACCTTTAAGTATTATTGCAAAAATAACTCAATAGTGACTAAAAGGAAGGTATTTTAGTTTTTTTTTGCAACAATACTTAAATGTTATGGGTTTTTTTTTACAATTAACCCTTTGTTTAAACACCGTTTTTTGGCTAAACTAATTGGAAAGACCGGTATGGAATCGAAAAATCGTGCTACTTTCTCGACGGATTACTCTGAATGAGTTTCGTAGGATGAAGTGATGAATAACGAATATGGAGTCATAAGATTTTCATAAAAACAATATGGAGTCATAAGATTTTCACAAAAACAATACTCCTTCGTCCACTTTCAAGGGTTCCATATTACCATTTACGGTGTCCGTACTTAAGGGTCTCGTTTCCATTTATGTACAATGAGGGACCTGATGAGTGATATTTTCACCTAGATTTTAGTGTCTTTTTATGTGTGTTTTCGTTTTATTTTATCCGTATTTGTACTATTTGGTTGTGTTTTGTGTTTTTATGGAAATGTGTGAGAATGAGCTTAAACGTATGATTTTCAGGTAAAAATAGATCCTAGACACGAAAAAGAAGACGTAGGAAAAAGCGGATCTCAATTCGAATTTAAAACGAGGGAGAACGAACTAAAAAAAAAGAAAAAAACAGGGGCATGCACCTACACTAGCCGTGTTCCGAACACGGCCCTGTAATGGATGGCCGTGTTCCGTAACCCAAAACACCTACACAGCCACTCTTGTAGCCGTGTACCGTACACAGGCCGTGTAGGTGCAATTTCTGTGAAAAAAATCAAAATCCTTCTAGAAGCTTCCCAAGGGGTATAAATACCCAATACTTCAATATTTCATCAGATTTTCGAGGGTTTCACTTGGTACACACACATCACACACAATTTCCTTCATTTTACACCATCATCTTCATCCATTCTTCATCCTTCCATCCACACTTGATCTCCTCCATCAAATTCATCATCCAAATGATCAAGGAAGTAAGGGAGAGTGAAGATCATAAGAAGAAGAATGAGATCTCCATTGAAACACTTCAAAGGGGGAATCTAAATCTAATTTTTGTGAAATTCTTTATAGATTTGTCATGAAATTTGTAGATTCAATTGTCTATGTTGATTTCTCTAAGACTATGATAGACTAATCTCCTTTGTGAGATTAACTTCATGATTGGTGTTTGATAATTTAGTTTTTATGCAATTTGATTTTAATCTTAAATAGGCTTTGTGTATTTCTATCATTGAATGTTGATTGCTTGATGTATATGATGATATGTGTGATTAATTGTCATGTGCATGTGATTAGATTGAGAAATCAATTATGTGTTTAGAATAGTTCATTGAATCATTTCATCATATACTTCATGTGCATTAATTTAGAATGAGATAGAGATATCCTTCTAGATTTAGAACCCTTTGATAGAACATTTGATTAGCTTGATCGAGAGATTGATTGATTAGATGAGGGGACTCAAACCATTAGTGAATTCATAGCACCTTAAAAGGGAATATTGCCTATGATTTAGTACCTAATTAGGGAACTCGTAGAGTAATTAGTACCTATTGGCATTTTGGTCTCGATTCTATGTACTTTTGGGAACCTTGTTGAGGGTTTACATCCTATCCGTCTCGAGATAGAGTTTGGGTGGAATTAGTGATCGCTCCTATGCTATGTCCATGATAGATTATAATTAATTGCATGATTACGTTATTATCTATGTCATGATTGTTGCTAATCTCATTCTTGCATCATTTGGAACCCATCATTTATCTTTGCTTTTATCTTATTTCTTGCATTAGTTTAAGTGCGTTCATTTGCACGCTTATCCTCCATCCCATTCCGTTGTCCTTATAAAATCACGATAAACTTGAGATCGCTTAAATCCTAATACCTTCCTCCCTGTGGTTCGATAAATTCTTTAATTTGTCATCCCAACTATATACGACCAATCAGGACCCACTGATAATACTCCTACTAACCCTAAATATTTTTGCAAATTACCTATTTGCCCCTCCTCATATTAATAGGGTGGAGGGGTAAAAAGGTAAAACTTACACATTACATATTCACTACATATTAAATAACAATACTCCTTAATCTCCGTGCTCAAAAGCAAATGATACCCTTAAAAGCTGACGGAGGGAGTACATAATTAATTAAAAGTAATAATTGTTATATAAACTATTTCATAAATAATTTATTATAAATGAAAATTGATAATATCTCCAATGAAAATGATAATAACTCTACAGAAAATTGATAATTTGTTAAGTGAAAAAAAAAAAAAAGAAAAAATCTAACAGTGAGAAAATCTTATTTTAAGTGTTAGCTCTATTTTTTAAGTTAGCAAGTATGCATTTCATTCCAATTAAATTGTAAATATACAGCTTATAATTTGACTTTTGAAAACTAACATATACAGTACTTTTGAATAATAAATAAATTAGCAGTATATTATGGAGTATATGTTAATTGATAGTGTTAATTTTGAAATTAAAATGTTATTTTAATATTATAAGATTGATGTGATTTTATTTTTATTTTTATTTTTTGGTGTGGTATACACAAAAAACATGAAGTTTAATTTGGAACGAAGAGAGTATTATTTTTATGCATCATAACTATTAATGCTCTCTCCATTTTAAGAAATAATTTACATTTTCCTTTTTTATTCGTCCTATAAAGTATTTCACTTTTTTTACACTAGAAGTGATAAAAAGATAGTGATTGTAATAATACAATTTTTTTACATACAGCTCAATATAATACCTACTTTTTCACACATTCTAACAACTTTACACAATTTTTTTTTAAATTACCTAAAATACTTATTTTCTTTCACAAAACAAATTTTTCTTTAATTCTGTGCACAAAATTTCACAAAATACATCCCAGAATTGAGGAAGTATATTTTAAGCCGAGTGATATAGGAGTATGTGTGAAAAAAAATTACAATTACTAAAGAAATTTAAACTAAATTAATGTGATTTTGCAAAGATAAAAGCACTAAAGGAAAAAAAAATGGACTGCTTCGAATTGAGTAAAATATTGTGAAATTTTTTTAATTTTAAATAAATTAATACATGAAAAAAGTTTTGTATGATAATATCATTGTATGACGTTCCTTATTAAAAATAAATAAATAAATAAACAAAAACTTTGGAACTCTGATATTTGGCTTTGTTTACATTGAGTTCATGCGGGTTTGAAAATAAATAAACAGTAATGTATGTTTGTTTTGAATGGTATACAAACATAAAAAATATTATTACTAACTAAAAATTTATATAGTGATATTCCAATATTACCCATATAATGTGCTGCACATAAATGTTGTGTGCAACAAAAGTTCATGTGCAGCAAAGTGTGTAAAGTAAAAAAAATGTGCAGTAAAAAAAAGTGTGTGCAGTAAAAAAGTGGGGTGGTCCGGTGGAGCTCTGACGGCGGCAGCAGGTTTCCGGCTATCGGCCGGCGGTCCGGCAGTGGTGGCGGCTGTCCCGCGGAGCTCCGGCGGCGGTGGGTGGGGGTTTGGGTTTGTGGTTTAAAAGTGTATGAGTTTAGGGTTATATTTGATATTTTACTCTAATATTTTGTATGTGATAGTAATTATTTTAAATCAATGTATCTAATAGTATTTAGAGGTACAAAGTGTGTATCTAGTAGTAATTTTTCCATAAATAAACAAAAACTTTGGGACTTTGATATTTGGCTTTGTTTACATTGAGTTCATGCGGGTTTGAAAATAAATAAACAGTAATGTATGTTTGTTTTGAATTGTTAATTTGGTTATATTATATTTTATAAATTAAGTGTTAAATTAATGTGTAAGAAGTATATGATGATATGTGTAAAATAATATTAATTGATGTGACAGAAGAGATGAAAAATAATGTATAAAAGATGAATGAATTAAGAATTAACAAAATTTGTAGATTTATATAGGATAATTTTGAAAATATAAGCTTAGATTTTGAAAACTAAATCTGATTTTCAGAACGAAAATAAACATAGTGTAGAAGTTTTCTTAAAAATACATACATATTGAATAAAAAAAGTTTAAAAGCATGAATCAATACTTACACCCCACATTTAATATATTTATAATAAGACTTAATCCTAAGTTTTGAATGAGAATTTTAATAAAAATTTTCATTTGTAGATCATGTGTAAATTGTGTAAGATAAAAATTTTCAGTTGTCGAAATAAGCGAATTGCCTTAAATTTTTATTAGTTTGCACCGTGCTCATTGATTTTAAGCAACGGGCTTTGAAGAAATTAAGCCTTTTAAGTGCAATTAGTGTATACTCCCTTATTTTTAATATCTTTTTAAGGCTAATAATTCAATATAAACTAAATACTCCATAAGGCTGTATTTGGATTGAGTCATTTCAAATTCAATGGATTTGAAAATGTGTGGATTTTAAATTCCTTTGATTTTAAATCAATTTGTTTGAATTTTACTGTTTGGATAAATTATGGATCTTTGAAAGGATTTCAAATTCATAATTCAAAAATTATTTTTTAAAATAGAATTTTATATATAATAGATAAAAATGATAAAATTTTATTATATTAAATATTAAAATTTAAAATAAAATTTTATTAAAAATAAATTTTTTTTGAGGAAACTCTACCATCCAACTTACCCCCTACCCACTCCCCTCCCCCCTCCAAAAAAATTTTTTTTTATAAAATTTTAGAATTTTAATATTTGAATAATAAAAAATATTACCACCCAACTCTATCCCCTACCCCACCCACCCCCCTTCCCTTCAACACCACCCCATCAAAAAAAAATTTATATAAAATTTTAAATTTTAATTTTTAAATAATAAAAATATTACCACCCAATCCTACCACCCTATCTATCCACCCACCCCACCCCCACCCCCACCCCCATTCTCACCACCCCCAACCCACTAAATTTTTTTTAAAAAAATTAGATTTTAATATTTAAAAAATAAAATCTAAAATTTTATTAAAATTTTTTTGGTAGGGTGGGATGGGGTGGGGTGGTGGAGGGGGTGGGTTGGGTGGTAATATTTTTATTTTTTAAATATTAAAATCTAAAATTTTATAAAAAAAATTTTTTGGGGGTGGTTGGTGGAGGGGGGTGGGTAGGGGTAGATTGAGTGATAATATTTTTATTATTTATTTGATATATTTCGACATCAATGTTGCTAGCTGCACTTGTTCCACGCATGGACCTTTATAAACGTGGATATTAAAAATGGTGTACCCCATCATTAGGGGACCCACCGTCCCTGCCATGGGGATTGATGAAGGAGGTAAATCGCAGAATGTGCCTCAAGTTCCTTTTAGAGAGGGCTCATTGTTTAACTTGTGCTTGCAAGGGGCCAAATCCATGCTAAAGGCAGGATTCGAACCCCCACTCTGCAGCTACTAAGCTCAGTTGGAAGGTCTTTCCACCCTCCACTCTAACGTGGATATTAATTTGAAGGAATGCTTGACATTGCCATTTTGTTTATTATGATTTTTTATTTTTTTATCCTATTTTCAATTATGTTTTAAAGTGCGCAAAAATAACTTTTACTTTTACTCGATTAAAATAAATGACTCGATTATACATATTTTTGATTCAATTGTACGTATTTTTATAATTCGATTGTACATATTTATGACTCGATTAAAAATTTTAAATCAAGTTATAAATCGAGTCAATAATATTTTTGTCATCTTTCGTTTTGAAACATTTATCACTTGCTAAAGGAAAAAAATTCTTTAAGTCTAAAAGGAAAATTTTGTGTGAGATCGCTCGCACAGTAAAACTATTATACACTTTTGTAATTAGTTATCACTTTTTATTAAAAATATTATTAATTTTTTTTAAAATATTAACTCTTTTATATAATATATATTGACTTGAAATAACTCACATCATCATTATCACTTTCATCAACTTATCAGATTTTCTTTATATGGGAGTTATTCCGTGATATGACTTCATAAAACTCTTTTGCCAAATCTAAAAAGTATAATGAAACTATTCCGTATTAATTATTCATCTTTATTATTCCGCAAAATATCTCAATACATAAAGTAGTCTTTAAAAGAAGAAAAATTTATTCTTTTAAACACTTAAAAAAAATTATAGATATGTACTAATCACACACCTCATTTTACTTAATACACCAAGTTAAAGGTAAACTTTTGTTAAAATATCAAAATTATCCTTTTAATTTTAAGAAAAATACGGATATGCCATTACTCAATACACCCATATTTTATTTAATACACCCAAAAGTCAAAAAGTCAACTTTTGACAAAAAAGTCAAAATTAAGGGCTGAAAATTTCTAGAAAATTACAGAATTGACATTATGATTATAAAAGTCTTTTAATCCCTATTTCCGTTCCGCTTTCGATTTAAAAATGATATCAGAACCCTAGGTTTATTTATTTATTTATTGAATGAAAAAATTATTATATACCTATATCACCTAACGAGAGGAGAGTTTCAAAGAAATATGGATCCGAACGTTCGACATCCGAGAGTGACAGTACTATTAGCCATGTTCCAAGCTGGAACAACCGGGACTTCTGGCCCATTAACTACGACGTGACAAGTAGTTCTATACAATAATATTATTGTGTGTTGTATAGACAATATGCAGAGAAAGAATACGAGGAAGCCGATCGATTTTAGGAAAACCTGGATCGAAGGTTTAAACTAGTGGAAGCCCGTGCTAACCACACCAAAGAGGAATCTCTGGAGGAACTACGCCAGATGGAGATAAGGTACTCGAAAGAGATACCAAGAAACATCGTGGAAATCCGAAGTTTCACAGAGATCCATGGACGCATCCCCAAACAAGAACAATGGAGGAGACGACCAAACCAAGGTCCAAGAGAAATCTGCAAGCCCTATCACTTTGCATATTGGACAGAATGACAGAGTGGAAGACAATCGAGGAAGATAACTCTAAGATGAATCAAGATCTTAGAGAATTACAAAAGACGATGATATTCTTTGGAGAATATTGTCAGAGCATATCCAAAACAATGTTCAAGATCAGCCTTAAGATGGATAAGGTGGAGAAGTTGCAGAACAAGCAACTCGACCTCATCATGAAGCTGACAGAACAAGTAAAGTTCTTGGAAACCTAGGTGACAGGAAGAAGGCCAGGAGGAAGGTTGCCACCAACCTTCGGAATAGTTCCCCTTTTACATCAAAAGAAAAAGACGACAGAGGTCACAAGGCCAAAGTCCGAAAGCGAGAAGATAATTAATATCCTTCGAGGAGAATCCACATCCCCGGATGAAAAGGGCAAATCTTGAAGATCTACAAGATCTATATGAGTTATTTCAAGGACTATCAATTGTAGATCTAAAAATGAATATTAGAGAATCATCAAATTCCCAACAACAGTCGCAGGCTCAGCAAGATCGGAGCCAAAATGAAGGAACCTCTGGATCACATGTAGTCCATGAGGCAAGACAAGAAGAGACATTCTAACAACCAGGAAACTTCAAGATGAAGGCAATAGGAATGTCAACAGAAGATAGCCGAGTTCGAGGATCTAATCCACACAACACCCCATATGGCCGGTCTCACTTGAACTGATAAATCCATACGGGTTGATCATAAACCTCGACACTCTCGACTTCAAAAATAGAGAAACCTTGATCGATGAATGGACAAATGTCATGAAGATCGCAGGAGGTGCACTAGAGTTGGATAAAGAAGGGTTCATAAGATTCCTAACAATGAGCCTGGAAGGATCAGTAAAGTGCGCCTAGGAGGTACTCTCAGACGAAGTCAAGAAGGAGGCTATGGAAGGCGAAGATCTAGGCAACATTGTAGATCGCATGGCCAAGATCTTCAAGATCCACTTCATCGGAGTAGGTTACTTCGAAGGAATGGAAGAAGAAAAGAAGAAGAAGTATAGGAATGCCCTATATAGCCTAGAACTACTTGACATCTGTCATGTAGATGAGTACATCAAACTCTTCACAGAGTATAAATGGAAGTCGAAGATCAAGGAGGAGGAAGTATTCCACCTGTTCTTTGCCAATATCCCAAGCCCATGGAGAGAAATGCTGATCAAGGAGTACGAACCATGCGAGCTGGATCAATAGCAAGGAGGATGTCTTTTCTCAAAGCCAAGATTGCAGAGTGGTGTCATCAAGCATCACTACACAAAAACTACAAGAGATTAAGGAGAATCAACAAGATGGTACCCCTATGTTGTGAAAATAACGATCTTCCAACTATCATTGGAAGAAGTCCAAGGAAGCAGAAAAGAATGAAGAAAAGTCATCCTTTCACACAACGGAGCGGAGGATGGAGGTCCAGAAGACCAAGATCCTTTTGGTCCAAACAAAAGGCCCGAAGCTATAAATCTGGGCAAAGATCTGGACCATCAAGATGGAGTTCAAGAAGTCAAGCCTCCTCCTCAGGATCAAACCAGAGGAGCACAGGAAGAACTCCCACGAGAAAAACATTCCGAAGAGCAGCTACTCGAGCCAATGAAAGATTCAAGGATTGTAACTGCTATACGTATGGAGCTAGGAGGCACATCTCACCAGATTGTCCAGAAAACCAGAAGCGGTGAGTACGACAGTTCGAAACCACTCCAGAAATGGAGGAAGTTGTTTACTTCCAAGATCTAGTTTAGGTATATCAATTGAAGATATACCCTCAGATGAGAGCATCTATGAAGAAGAATTCCTTAGCTAAGACGAGTCTTCTAAAGATGAGTTGGAGTGAAGAAGAAAACTTCAGACAGGAGATGCAAGAAGATATGTCGGGATTCTTTTCCCAGGCATCAATTTCTCATAAGACCCTTATGAAAATCATGAAGGAGGATCCAAGGCTTAACCTATACGATGGATTCACTGTAGGAAAGATGGAAATTTTTTTTCCAAGCTTCAAGAAGAGAAAGCATAACATCATATATAAGGTGACCGAAGGGGAAATTGCCATCCCAATGGAGCTCACGGGAAATATGATGGAAATGCAACTGGTTCCCTATGAAGAGATCAAGATGGAACTCAGTAAACTCCCGGAAAAAGTATCCAAAACTATGTCTTGGGTCCATATCGGAGCTATTCGGATCCTAATCAAAGCAACATTCAAAGAAGGAATCGATATACCAATCGATATTGTTGTCTTTGATAAAAGGATTAAGAATACGAGAGAAGCATGCCTAGGAGAACTCTCAGGAAATCTATATGCAGGAAATATGGCATCCTATATTTATCCAATGGTTGCCTACAATCTGGCAGATAGGGATTTCAATAGGGCACTCACCCTTCATCAAGATTTCAAAAACAAAGACTTGATGAGAGAAGGGAATAGGTCTTACTCCCTCACATACAGTATCTAATATGCTCTGTCCAATACCCATCATTCGGATCTATTCCAAATGAAGGAGTATATTGAGATACCAGAAGTGTTCGAGAAAGTGGCTTAAGCAACTAAGCCAGAAATAATTGAGCTTCCGCCAATCCACGATATGGATTTACAGATCAAGGATAAGCCGGTCTGGAATAGGCAAAATAGCCTCAGATTTGAACAAAGAATGATTTTTTTCCAAGAAGACAGAATGATTAGCGAAAAATGAAGAAAGAAGCCGATCGTGGAGGTAATCCAGGAACCGGAGAAGTTCACAACTAAAGGTAAACTGAAATGCCCAGAAGAATGGAGAGGAGTCGAGGTAATATTCGATATCACTAAAAAGGAAAACTATATTCCTTGTTATGTCTTGTATTATCTTCAACAACCAACAACTGGGAGATACCAAGGACAACTCAAACTTGGTGATCTTGAGCTGATAATCAAGGGAGTTGCAGGAAGATTCCCAGAGTAACTGGTACTGGGATTGGAGTTTCTCGAGGATCACAAATCTTGGGAACGACTACAAGATGGAATGGAGTTTACGGTCATAGAAAAAAGATACAAGGTTTACTAGCAGAGGCTCGAGCTTATAGGCTCTGATCCACCCATGGCCACAAGTCCATTCTCGATATATATATCACCGTTGGGTTGATATATAAGGAGCATCGTGCGTAATATTTTGCGGCATACATTGATTCAGGAGCCGGCATCTGAACAGCAAAAGAATGAGTCTTTCCTAAAGACTCAGACGAAGAATTGTCAACAGTGCTAGGAAAATATTTCTCTCAAAGGGTGCTAATAATTAACAGAGAAATCAAACAAGCGAAGATCATGATTGGAGGAGCGGATCGTACCCATGGTACAAAGTAAAGACTTCACAATATATTTTCATGATACCGGAGCAGATATTCTGTTAGGAAACAATTTCCTATAGACATTCAAACATTTTACCCAAGAAAACGCAACAAGAATGCTTATTTTCACAACCCTTTGTGAACATAAGATCATCGCACCAAGACAGCGTAATTCACTTTAAAGAAAAATGTCAATCAGATTTCGCAGCAAGCGTGGTGATGAAGGAAAACTTAGGCATCCAAAGATGAATGATCAAATGAGATATGGCGAAGCGGTCCTTCAGATGAGAACTGAGACTAGAGGATGATGGAAGATGGAGAAACTAAAAGAAAACACAATCCACCTTCTGAAGGCAAGCTTGGGAGAAAGCTTACAGAAAGACACCACAATCGAAGAACAAAAATCTTTGGAGGACGTTAAAAGGATGATACAGAGGAACTTCAATGAGGATCCTCTAGCCTGGTGGGGCAAAAACGAGCTCAAAACCTCTCTCAAAGTGAAAGAATGAAAGGAGCATGAGTTCGTGAGATACAAGCCTATCCTAATGAATCAAGAAGATCGAAATGATATGCAGCAAATACTTAAGGAACACCTAGACCTTAAGTTGATATCCCCAGGAGTATCTCCATACAACAGTCCAAGATTTCTGGTTCGAAATCATGGAGAAGTTAAGCGGAAAAAGCCGAGACTTGTGATCAACTACAAAGGGATCAACAACATCTTGGATTTCGATGGATACTACATACCAAGTAGGGAACACTTGGTCAACTGTATCAAGAATGCCAAGGTATTCTCAAAGTTTGATTGCAAATCTGGGTTCTACCAGATTATGATAGAAGAATGAAGCAAGAAGTTCACAGCCTTCTCCACGCTACAAGGCCACTATATCTGGAATGTCATGCCTATGGGCTTGGCGAATGCGCCCCAGATATACCAAAGGAAGATGGATAATATGTTCAAAGATTATTTCGCATTCATGTTTGTTTATGTGGATGACATCCTCATAGCCTCAAATAATATGAATGAGCACTTGGCACATCTGGAAGTATTTTCAGAAGCATGTCACAAGGAGGGCAAGCATAATGCCAATATTATGATTTTAATATTGTCATTATTAAATCTGTTGATAATATTTTGGCAGATTTCCTGACGAGAGATGGAAGGAGCTGAGATAGACTCCATCCTGACTGTTTCAAGGCACCTGATGGACAACCTGGAGTTGCTCCAAAGGGAATTCGAGAATCTAGCATTCAATGCAAAGCGTGCTGGAAAATTACAAGAAAGCAATCGGACCAAAGTGTCTAATCGCATACGAGTTTATATTCGTAATAATGTGAGTCTCTTTGAGTCCTTACGAGAGTCACTCCTCCGGGTTTTTGATGGCAATAGCAATCGACAAAAAGAGAGTATTCGAGAATGAGGCTCTAAACCCGGAGTAAGGGATTCAAGTACCCTTAGCACAAGTCCTAGTCTGGAACCTCCGAAAGAGGAACCGGTCTAAAAAAAATCAAAGACCTGGAGTCACATCTAGAGTTGACGAGTCAACCCAGCACCTCTGGGGTCAAAGAGGGAGAGATCAACCTTAGGTCTATGACGGGCACTGCTAAGGTTGGTATTAACTTAGTTGATTTCTCTTAATGGAAGGAATACCAGGCCAGTTGGGAGAAATTGAACACCAGACAAGGAATCCGACCGGAGAAATGTCAGATGGATATATCGGAGGAATATCCCCGAGTTTGGATGCGAGAGGGCTCAAATCCAATGGATGTAAAGCAGTTGTATGACTTTGGGGCACTAGCCTTGATCTATACTGTTGCACTAGGTTTTCCAGAACTTGCAAAACTTCCAGATTGGCTCGGAGAGAAGGTTTTCAAGGCATGGGAAAATAACTCGACTTTATCCAGAGGCGATGTATTAGAGTTGTACTTCACCAGTGCGGCCTCAGAACCAGTCGGGAATGGCAACCACAAGGCCTTCCATTTTATCAAGCTAAGAAGACTCGATGTCTTAGCATCAAATAAGATTAAAGAGTCTTCTGGAAAGGAACCAGTCTTGGTTTCTACATTTTTTGAAGAACAGATCTCTATGCGAAGAGCGAGGGATTTTTATGCTTGCATCAAAGCCATGGTGGAGGTAAAGTTCTCATTCAAATTCGAGCATAAGTCTTCGAATGGGTCTTTCCTGTTGAATACTTTAACAGGGAAGAAGACAGTGTTTGCGGAGAAGGAGTTCCAAGAAAAATAAGAACTTCTCTGGAAAAATAAGATTCCGGTGAGTAAACAAACTCATCGGAGATATTGTAACATGGCCCATTTCGGGCAGTGGACAAATAAGGTATGTTCGAGCTGTTCCACCCAGACAGAACCGGAGTTTGGAAAAGGAATAAGGCTGGGCATAGGGATGATCAGAACTGCTGATCCACCCCCAAAGGAGACACGTGGAAAGAAGAGAGTAAAATCTCTTCTCGGAATACCCAGGAGCTGGGAATCATCAGGCACTAAAGAGGACAAATACTCCTCAAAAAAGCAAGAGTCAGGTAACCTTTCCGAAAGGGTAAGAGACATGTGACCGACAGGGAGGATGACCCACAAAAGGGAATCCAATAAAGGAACCAGCCAGCTGTTGGCATCCAATAAAAAGTGACATAAGCAGTAACGTCATAAAAAAGAATCCAATAAAGGAGAGGGACCAGCCAACTGTTAAATTTGGGATCCAATGACGTAAGTGCTGACACAAGAATAATGACATAAGCAGTGACGTCACAAAAGATTTGGAGGCTTTGAAATCCATATTTCAAATCCGAAAGCCTCTATAAATAGGTGAGTTGAGGAAGTAAAAGGCATCAACCATCACCCTCTGTTTTCTCTTTCTAAAAATAAATATTGTATTCCTTTATTTTCTTTGTATGAGTGTTCTGAGTGCAGCTACAATAGGTAGTTAAAGGAGTTATCGCCTCTTGTTCGGTGAGAATGAGTGTGTAATAAATTCTTCATTCAATAAATAAATAGTCTTGGGGTTTCTGCCCTCATGTAGCCTTCCATTTTTCTACAACCTTAATCTTCATACTTTCCAGCAAGAATAATAGCAGCATCTCGTACACCCGGTGTAGGAAACGAACCAGGGTTGTGCTGAGATCCGCTGAAGGAACAGGATTGAACCATCACACTGCAGGCGAGTGGTTGGCTGTGAGGAGCAGCTGTAAAACCTCCCGGATACCCGGTGGATTGACGATCAAAAAGGTACTGCTACTATTTTAAGTTAGTTAGTTATAAGATTAATGTTGTTTTATTAATGTACGGAAGCATGATAAGTCTGATATGGTCGTAATGGACTATGCCCGTTTTTTGAAAGAAAATGGATAGAAAAAGGGTTTAAAAAAAATAAAAAATGTCAAAATTGTAAATTTCTGGTCAACTGTTTGTCAAATTTTGACTGTCAAAATTGGGTCAAAATTAGTGGGTGTATGCAGAAAAGTAGGGATGTCAATGGGTCGGGTCTGGGCCGGGTACCCTAATACCCGGACCCGACCCGTTTTAAAGCCCCGGACCCGCCCCGAACCCGTACGGGTCTTATTTTTTAGGCCCAGACCCAGACCCAAACGGGGCGGTCCGCCCAGCCCCGTTCTCTTTTTTTATATATTTTTTTTAATTTTTTAATTTTTTATTTTTTTAAAAATATTTTTATGTGCACTCTTAAATTAATATCTCACTCACTTCATTATTTTCCATAACTTTAAATAATAATTATGTTAAAAAATAAAAATATAATATAAATAATAAAATAATTATAAAATTAGTAGTAATTAAATAGAATTTTAAATAATCATTAAAATAAAAATATATAATAAATATATTTTACGGTTCGGGCCAGGTACCCGCAGGTCTGGGGTAGTACCCGGATCCGGCCAGTTTCAAAACGGGTCCGCCCCGTTTTCAATTCGGGACGGGTCTGGGCCGGGTCCAAATTGCCACCCCTACAGAAAAGAGGTGTATTGGTGGGTGTATTTAAAATTTGAGGCATTAAGAGTATAATTGTAAAATTTTGGTCAAAATTGGAAGGTGTATTAAGTAAAATGAGAGGTGTGGATAGCGAAGGCCAAAATTATACTCTTATATGGCTGAACAAATACTATTTGTTCTGTGAGAGCGACTAGAGTACAACCACGGGTATCAATTGAATTGGTGTCCCTTTGGTCCCCACTCTTTTTAATTAATTCATACTTTTTCATTAATGTTGTTTTTTATTTTATTTTTAAATTTATTATATTTAAATGACTATTATACCCTAAACCCTATGAATAAATTATACCCTAAACCATAAGGATAAAATTACAATTATATTCCTAAAATTAAATAAAGAAAAAAGAAAAATAAACAAAAAAAAAACCGAAAAAAAGTAACAATAACAGTAAATTAAAAAAAAGAAAAAAAAGAAAAGAAAAACACATTGAAGATGGAGGAAGAAGGTTATAAATTTCAAAATTGATACCCCTCCCACCCTAGTCATTGTCTTGTTCCGTCGAAAATTTTACTTATAAAATTTTTTATAGCTTATAATCATACATGAACCTTTATTAAGAATTTTTAAGGAGGACAGTATTGTTTAATTAAAAGTGTATATATATAATGAAAGAAATAAAATAATGTATTGTATAAATACATATTTCCTTAGCCAATTATAATGAATTATAATCGCACTATGTATTACTCCCTCCGTTCCAAGTAATGAGGGTCAGAGACCTTATGTTTAATATAAGGTTTCTGGCCCTCTTAATCTGGGACGGAGAAAGTTTATATTTTCCATAATAATAGTCAAATTTAATTATATATTTACCCATATGGCAATTCATATGGCAATTCATGTTGGTATTATCATTCATTAATTATTACTAACTTATAAAAACATATGTTATTACTTATTAGCCCAATTACTGCGAGACACACTAAACACTAATCTATTAATTTCCAAAAGGTTGCATTACGGCTTATGTAATTCACAAATACTTAATTTCTACCAAACAATACTTATTAATTACTCATGTGTACCCTCAGTAAACTAACGTATCATGTTAATTTTAGTGTTTATTAATTACATTAAATTAATTACTGTATTTACGAGACATGCCGAGTAGCTTGACCACTTTTCGTAACAATAAGTAAAAGTGGTCCCACAAAAATAAAAAATTGCAATTTCTTATTAACCAAATAAATAAGAAATTAACATACCCCTCCGTCCCAGGTTAAGAGGGTAATTTTTCAATTTTGGTTGTTCCACCCAAAGAGTCTCATTTCCTTTTTTAAATATATGGGACCCACACACCCCTTCTAATACAATTAAAATATGGGACCCACACTCCCACTAATACAACTATCCACCACACATTAAATAATAATACTCATTAATCTACGTGCAAATAAGTAAATGACTCTCTCACGCCGGGACGGAAGGAGTATGAAATACGGAGTACTATATTATGAATAATTGAATATAAAAACTCAGATTAACCCTCGATAATTTCTGTCCATGAATCACCTTCAGACTTTTTATACTCATAGTATGCTATATATATGGGTAGGTCTTGGGTGAGTCCGTCTTACGGATCCTATTATATGAGACGGATCATCTATTAATCTAAATAAATATATTTTATATTAAATAAAAAAATAATTTAAAAAAAAGGGCTTGTTTGGCTTGACTAATTAAAATATTTTTCACTAATCATTTAAATTTTTCGGGAATCTTCACGCTGCATTATACAACATTTTTAGGCAATCTCCACGCTGCATTAACGTTGTATATTAAATTAAAAAATTTCACTTTTAATAAAAAATATTATTATTATTATTATTTTGTTATTATTAATTATTCATTAGATAGTTCAACGGTCTCATTATCACTTTATTATAATGAGGTATCAATTTATATTAGAATATTATCACTTTTTATTTATTTTATGAATTGTTTATAAAATAATTATATTAAATTATTATTACTTTTTCTTTATTATGTATAACTTTTTATTAAACATGTTATTACTTTTTATTTCAATTAATTGTCCGTGAAATAATTTAATTAGATGAATATCATTTTTCTTTGATTAAGAATCACTGTTTATTAAAAATATTATCACTTATTATTTCAGTAAATTGTTCATGAAAAATATTTTTTAATTAGTTATCACTTTTTTAAGAAAGATATTAACACATTTCTTTAAAAATGTTATTACTTTTCATTTATATTATAAATTGTTAATGAAATATATCATAATAATCTTATCACTTTCCATCACTTGAGTATCACATTATATAAATTTATAATTTTAAATCAAAAAATAAATTAAATGAATAACAAATTTTAAATTAATAAAATTTTAAATAATAAAAAATATAAATTAAAAGAAAAAAACCATAATATATAAATATATATGTAAAATAAAAGACTTAATTAATTTAATTCTATAATTAATTTTTCAATTTGATTACAACCAAAAAGGGCCCTTTAAAAAATGCTTAATAGGCTAACGGATGATCCGTCTCACATAAGAGGATCCATGAGACAGTCTTACTCAAGTCTTTTCCATATATATATATATATTACGGTAATTTTTAATTTAAAATTATCTATTCCATCTAATATACATTTCATACTATACAAATTAATATGTAAAAAAATTGTGTTAGATCGTCTCACTTAAGGGCTTACATAAAACAGATAAAAAATGATAATTTTTATAATAAAAAGTGATAATTTTTATAATAAAAAGTGATACTCAATTAATGAAAAGTGATAACGCTATTTCATTAACAATTTATAGTATAAATGAAAATTGATAACATTTTATAGCGAAAATGACGACGGATAAAAAGTGATAATTTTTATAATAAAAAGTAATTCTCAATTAATGAAAAATGATAATGCTATTTTATGAACAATTTATAGTATAAATGAAAAGTGATAACATTTTAGAACGAAAATGATAATTATTTTAAAAAGTACAAAATTATCTCACATGAGACAGTTTCACACAAGACTTATCCAGTTAATGGAGTATTTATTATTATAAAATATCAAAATATTAATATAATAAAAGTTAAAGTATATATATATATATATATATATATATATATATATATATATATATATATATATGAAGTTGAATTGTGTATCTTTTTTGAAAAATTATTATGTGTATTTGAGTGCATCGTGCTTTTACTTTAAAAAACGTATACACTTATTAAAAAAATATATATACACTAATAAATAATAATGTACTCTCTCTGTACTCTTCAAAGAGGGTTTTTTTTTTCATTTATTATGGTGTCTCACCCAAAGACACGGGCGTACCTCATATAGCGGTGCAGGGGCTTTAGCACCCAAAATTTATAAAAAATCCCTAATAGTAGATGGTATTTTTAATAATTACTTGCCACAATTCTATTTATTTCTCCTAATTTTTTATTTATCTTGTCTCAACTATTATATACACTTTTAATAATAATAATAATAAACATATACTAAATGAGTACATCCCTATATATCAATATTCCAAAAATCCCACATACTTCTTATAATGTTTTTTTATCAATCTCAATCATTTTATTCATCTTTTTATTTATTGAATTATTATAAAATAATCATGTTATCTATCTTACATTAATCATTCAAAAAGATACATTTTATTAATCTCTACACACTTTAATGTATGAAAAAATATCTCAAACAGAGGGAATGCTTAATTATATTTCCAAATTATGATTTTTAGCTCCCCACACTACCTAATATTTATTCTTATTAATAATTTAAGAGTGAGATTCTTGTGCTCTTGGGACACCGTGCCCCTTTGCAATTTAAACCCCTAGCAATACATAGGGTTACATAGAATATGGAAGGGGAGAGTTGTGTTCCCATGGGGACACAGTGTGTCCCGGGGACACACAAATTTTTGCCATAATTTAATCATTTGCATTGATAACGAAATAGCTCTCACTTTGACCTTTAATTCATTTTAAATCAATGGAAAGAATTGTCTTCATTTTTCTTAGTTTTGTTCACTGATTTTATAATTCATTTTAAATCAATGGAGAGAGTCGTCTTCATTTTTCTTAGTTTTAAACGTTGAGAATGTATAAAAATGTCTTTAAATTCTTTTTGAAAGTTAGTCATGTTTTTATATTGCACTTCATATTATTTAATATTTGAATATGAATAATGATCGACATTTTTTTATCCCTAGCCCCCCAAAAAAAATTGTCTAGCTCCGCCCCTGCCCAAAGAGTCTTCTTTTCTTTTTTACACACATGAGACCCACACACCCACTAATACAATTAAAATATGAAACTTACACTCCCACTAATATAATTACCAACTACACATTAAATAATAATACTCCTTAATCCACGTGCCAAAAAGCAAAAAACCCTCTTAGTGAGGGACGAAGGAAGTGTACACTGTACGCTTTTTTAATAAAAAACTAAATGTGACAAAAATTATACAATTATTAAGAAACATATTTATACTATTGAATAACAATTTATATGTGAACATAATATTAACTCCTCTTTTTTTATGATTAGTTATTGCCTTCAATATAAATGGTTTCATTTTTTTATTAATAATGTTATCTTTACTTTTTATTAATTTATATTACGAATTATTCATGAATTTTTTATTTTTTATTTTTTTTAAGGTTATCGTTTTTTAAGTGAGTTAAAATGGGATGAAAATTTTGGAATCGAAATGCATTTTGAAGTTCATGAATTTTTTATTTTATTTTATTTTTTTAAGGTTATCGTTTTTAAAGTGAGTTAAAATGGGATGAAAATTTTGGAATCGAATTGCATTTTGAAGTGTATAAAATGTAAAGATTATTTTAAAAGAAAAATGTAAACACATAGTGAGACAATTACTAAACATGTAGGTCCACAAATTGAGCACAATATTCTAAAAGTTTCATTGAAGTGAATAATTCATACATGGTACATCATAAATATTAATGTTATTTTCCCACACTAATGTTTCTTCAGAATTAAATAATCAAAAAAGAGAAAAGTGTGGTATCAAATTCTACAACAAAAAGTACTAAGCTTGGTAGATTTCCATCACTAATTAATCTTTGTGGAAGCAAATTTCTCATCAGTTTGGTAGTAAACTATGTCTCCTGAATCACTAACATAATGATCTCTACCTAAACTTTTCAACAAAGTTGGAACCAAGTGAAATGGAATTGCTCCTGATTTCTTAGGTTCCCTGTAATAATTCCCCAGTACCTTTTTTGCTTCCTTTGTCTGCATATTCAACAAATATTTTATCCCGTCAATCCAAACACAACCTAAGTTCCAGTTCCAAATACATGTACAACTCAAAATAAATTAATGGTGGTATTCTAAACTACGAGGATCACGTGATTAGGGTTTTTGTGACGATCTTACCGCCTCGACTAGGTGGTAGTGTGGGATCTGAGGGAAGAGATGGTGTATAACATGGGTGCCAATATCATGGTGGATTTTGTTAAACAATCCATAATCTTGATCTACTGTTGTCAGTCCCCCCCTTAAATAACTCCATTCCTGCAGCATGCATACAAAACTTAGCATCATTACTATTTTATGGACTATATAATACACATAATGTCTGTCTCTTATACTATATAATACTAGATTGTACATAGATATTTGTGTTTATTTAACTAATACTCTGCAATCTCAAAAGAATATAAGCTAAGATGTTGATCTGAATAAAGAATTGCAAGACCTGTCCACGGTACCAAGGGAGCTTCGTGTCGTAACCGTGATGGTGCAAGTACGTCACCGTGTCCAACCACACGACAAACATCTACACGAAATATTGAAAAAAAAAAAAAAACAACCAACCTTACTTGATTTCTAATCGACTTTTGATCAATGTAACACGTGATGGTAAAATAATATTCCCTCCATCCCACACTTATCTGCACTATTTCTTACAAAGAATCTTACAAAGAAATGGTGCAGATAAGTGTGGAACGGTGGGAATATATACGAGATTTTTACCAAGTAGGGTACGCCGTAGAGCTTGAGGACCAAGAGTGGAGGGACAATTGTGCAGGTATACAAGAGAAAAGCAACCATGGCTGACCAACAAATGGTTGATGTCATAACCAGTGTTCTCTCACCAGGTTTGAACAAACCACTGTAAGGATTAAAGTGAGATCCAGTTTTCCCAGGACTTCTCCACCACTGATTAATAAGAAAATAAATAGCAAAAAACAAAATTAATTGAAAAAGGGTGTTTAGTTTATTCCATAATACACTTAACATGCATTAGAAAAGGACAAGAAGATATAGTAAAATTGATACTCAAAGAGAGAGAGAGAATGAGAATACTACAAGATATATGGGGTATGCAAACATGGGAAAAGGGACTTTGTATCTAAAGAATTTGGTGGAGTAATCCAGCTTGTTGTACACCTTCTCAGTCAACTGAAATAATATTTGAAAATATATATGAAAAATCTAAATTAAATTATTTGGGAATAATGAATTACTAGTATATACTCCATATTTCAAGATTTGGTCCGTACCGGTACCCATGACTCGTCCCTTTCAACATGTCCATGGTTTTGGTGGTGTGTTCTGTGGCTGATTCTCCTGTTAATTTATACTCCATTTTAGTTATATCATTAATTAAAGCTTATAAATTATAATTCAGAGATTGGTTAATTTCCAAGAAATAGTTACCATCCATGATAAGGTACTAGAATTGCTGAATGGAGTATGTGCCCCACCACGTTATTCAACGTAGTATTGTCTGAAAAACTTCCATGCCCACTGTACAATTAATTCACTAACAAATTAAGTGAAAATATGAACACATTTACGCCAAATTTGCTCTCATTTGGTATATGATATCATCACTTTATTAAACTAAAACAATAAAGCTTACAAAATTCAACACATAACGAAACAAAAGATCTCGCCTAATTTTTGTTAGCATGTTTTCACATTTCACGCCAAACACGATGCATGTATCTATACTGTACGTATAACCGCAAACAAACATCAGATGCAAAAAAAAAATTGGGGGAAAAATCGTCAGATGCAGTTTCAGAAAATTACCAATCATGACCTAGAACGAACAATGCCCAAAACATTGTGCCCTGAGCAATCCAGTAAAGCGGCCAAAACCACCAGCTGTCGATGTAGGCAGCGGCGGCGAGCAAGGCGGCGACGGCGGCGACGTCCCAAACGACGTAGGAGAAGGAGCGCCATGGATTTTTGACCCAGCAATGCGGAGGTATCGCCGCCCGGATATCGGCAATCCGGAAGGGCGGCGGCGCGGCGGGGTCGAATTTATCGGCCGCACGTTTTCCGATCCGTTCGTACTGGTGGTGGCCGTCGTTGGTCTCTCCAGCATCTCCGCTCTTCGAGAGGCCGACACCGGAATAAACGGCCATTGTTGCCGGATGGATTCAGAGAGGAAGGGTATAGGAGTTGCAGCAATGGAGATTGTGCGTGCGTATATATAGAAGAGAGAGAGTGAATAATATATGTGTTTGTATAAAATAATATATATAGAGAGAGAAAGTGTATATATATATATATATATATATATATGAGTTTTCAAGATTTGTGGAGGAGAGAGAGGAAGTTGTGAGGATTGGGCAAGTTTGGGTAGTGAGCTTTTTATAGAAACGGAAGTGCTTTTATATAGGGTTTCTATGACAGATCCAACTTACACTTCTTTTCTTTTTTTCATTTTTATAATTTTAATTAATTGTTTCGGTTTTATTTAGGCCCATCAAGTATAAATATTTCTATGAAAACAATCGATACATTATTAAATAATAATTAATGTTTACTTATATATAAGAAGAATAACTAAAATCATATTACTATGTACTCTAAAATTATATTCTAATAAATCATTTATTATAGTTCAAAAAACACATTCTAACTATGGTAACAATTATACTTACGTAAGTCTCGTAATCCGTCTCCGAAAAATTTTCAATATTTTTATTTTCATTTGAGTTTTAAAAATCAACTTTTATTTTTTAATATAATAACAACAACAATCTCTTAGTGTATACTCTCTCTATGCCGTTTCAATGCTTACGTTTGTTTTTTAAACGTTGATTAAGGAATATAGTAGTATTTTAATGGATAGTAAATAGAAATATATAGTAATATTTAATTTACAGTTGATAGGTAAATTAGTATTGAATGTGGGTCCATGGTGATATATTAATTGTTTTAAGTGGGTCAGTGGTCACATATACCAAAAAAGGAAGCGTAAATATTGAAATGAAACGTCATAATAGAAAAAATGTAAAGATTGAAATTGAATTGAGAGAATATTTTATTTAAGTGTCAATAGCTATATATGTCCAAAATACGCTCAATTAATAACAATATTAATATCAAACAACTTTTATAACAATTTACTTATATCAATATCAAACAACTTTTATAACAATTTACCCAATTGCACTCTAAAATGCTCAAAATACTCGCATTTAATTTAAATTAATTTAAAATAGAACCCCACACCCACACCCACCTGTCTTACCCCCTCCCCACCGACTGCCGCTGCTACTGTCGTCGGTAACCGCCACCTGCCTCTGGTGACTGGTGGCCTCCGATAACCGCCGCCCGCCTGTCGCCGTCGCCTGCCTGTCGAATATGATAATCGACGCAGAATTCGTACCGACATCGGAACCGACATCATATCGGCACACTCACCCATAAGACTTTGAGTATTATAAGTTGAATAGTAGAAGCATTAAAGTTCAAAAAGTGTATATTGATTAGATTTGTTATAAAAATTATTTGTTGTTGGTAATATTAATTTAATTCAATAAAGGATATTTTTAATATTCTCCCTTTACTTAAACCTAATTGGTTGATATATTTTTTTAATAAATATATTATTGATATAAAAAGTTAACATATATTAATATTTTTTATTAATTAAGTATATTTTTTATTAAATATTATAAATTCTTTGTTTTAATGTGCCATACAAGTTTTTCTCTCGACTTAATTACAACTTACCATTACACATTATATGGAGTACATTAATGAATTGAATTAACCTTGGATCATACCTTCTTTTAGAGGGATTATATTTATTTTAAAGCTAATGTTTGCTATATGTGGAGTACTCCCTCCGTCTTACTCAAATTGTCTCTTTTTTTATTTGGGTCTTCTCATCTAAAGGGTCCTCTTTCCTTTTTTACATACATGGGATTCATCTACCCCTCTAATACAATTAAAATGTAGGGCTCACACTCCCACTAATACAATTACTCACTAAACATTAAATAATAATACTCCTTAATTCACGTAAAAAAAACAAAATGCACTCATCGGAAGGGAAGAGGGAATATATTGTATATCACTGAGTTAATTAGGTCGGATTAGCTTTTCTGCATAAGATATTTAAAATATTTTAGTACTAGTACATTTTAATTTGAAATAATAATAATAATAATAATATAAAATGGAGGTATTCCACCTAATTATCCTAGCTGGCATTGGCAAGTATGAGTAGACGGCTGATGATTCATCCGTACGAGACTGTCTGAGATCGAGACCGGAGCGTGGGACCCACTCTAAAATTTGCAAGACTGAACACAAATAAACTGTATCCATTGGACGGATGGTGGACGTCCCAAGTTTTTTTTTTTTTTTGGGAAAAAAAAATTAATTACTCCTTCCATCCTTAAATACTCCATGTTTTTGTCCCTACACAACGTTTTTGATAGTTTACTTTAGACCGTATCAATAAAAAGCATCTATTTTCTTTTTCTGTAAATAAAACTCACACGAATCAATTAATAAATCTACATACCACACATATAATATAAATATAATTATTTATTATATATTAAAATATTATATTTCTGAACTTAATATATCTTAAAATATTATACATCTAAATTTAAATGTAAAATACAATGTACACTTGCAAAGGAATAGAGATAATATAAAATAATAAAAGTTATAAGAATAATTATTTTACAAATATTTGTGTTACAGCGTATAACAAAATATTTTATAGGACCAAAGGAGTAGTATAATTTAACTTGAGTAAATGAATGGTCAAAATTTTAAACAAAGAACATAATGTCATATTTTGAAGGTATAAGAGATGTTATAAACTATAAAAGTAAAATAATAAATATATTGTATTAAATGAATTTGATTTATATAAATTGATAATAAATAATTCCTGAATCTCATTTTAATTTTTATATTTATTTATCTGTTGAGATTAAGGAATACAATATAATATTTCAATGTATATTGGGTAGTTTTATTAGTATATGTGAGACTCTCATTTAAATACACAATTAATTATTTTGTGTGAATTTTATTTACCTAAAAGTGAATTTAAATGTTGAAGTGTGATGCACAAATTAAAAATATGTAGAGAGTGACTAGGGTACCAATTGAATTGGTGCTCCCTTTGGTCCCCCCATTTTTAATTAATTCTTATTCCTTCATTAATAATGTTTTTTATTTTATTTTTAAATTTATTATATTTAAATGATTATTATACCATAAACCATAGAGATAAATTATACTATAAACCACAAGGGTAAAATTACAATTATACCCTAAACCCTTGGGATAAATATATCTTAAACCACAAGAGTAAAAATACAATTATACTCTAAACCTTAAACTTTAGGGATAAATTATAACCTAAACCACAAGAGTAAAATTATAGGGTAATTCTTGGGTGATCCGTGGTCACCCATGACCCTCTCACATGAGGGGGTGGGGGCCACCCCTAACATGTGGGCCCCACCCCCTCATGTGAGAGGGTCACGGATGACTACGGGTCACCCAAGTGATCTCAAAATTATAATTATACTTCTAAAATTAAATTTAAAAAAAAACAGCAATTGCGGTGATAAAGGTGGAGACGCGCGGTGGTACCAATTTTGAAAAAAAATGACGGTGGAACAAAGTCATTGTCAAATATATAAGAGTGAAATAGGATAGAATGAGAATTATAAAGAATTAAATTTTAACAATAAATAATTGCTATGTGAATTTAAGAATAAGTGTTCAATTATCGCATGCAATTGAAATTCTTGTAATTCAAATTAACGGTTTATTCTGTATTTCACTCTAAAATTTATATACTCTCCATACTGATTTCTAATAGTTAGTTTTTATTATAGACACCATAAAGTTAGACATTTATTATTAAACGGGGAGGGTATATAATACTAATAATTATTATTTTATCAGTTTGTTTTAAAAAGTTTTTTTTTACGTTCACCCTAAATAATCTCATTTCTTTTTTTTATAAATATGAGACCGCATACAGCCATTAATACAATTAAAATATGAGACACACATTCACTAATACAACTACTTCTCACATATATTAAATAATAATACTCTTTAATCCGGTGAAAAAAATAAAACGTCCTCTTTAAATCCGTATTAATCCCTCCGTCTCGTCCAAATAGATGCATTTACTTTAATTTTTGTGAGAATTTTATACAGTCAAACGATGCAGTTTGATCGAGACAAAGGTATAAAATTTTAATTTAATCCTAAAACAACACATCATATATAAAGTGCATCCTAGTGTAGTCTACACATACGCAATCTCAACAAATAGTAAAAAGAAGCACGTTTAAAAATTGAACCTAAAAACTGGGGTAAAAAATAACCACCCATTCACGTAATGCTGACTCGCTTTCTTTGGCCGCCAACGCCCAATAGGACATTCATTCTTTTTTACTAGTAATAGTATTTTTTTTATTTATTTTTCTTTTTAATTCGGTAAATTACTCTTTATGTTTCTTCCAAATAATTACATTTATTTTATACATAAAATTAAAAATATAATATTTTAATTTATAATAAATTCCCTCCATCCTATTTCAATGTTATGTTTATTTTTTTTGCACGTTGATTAAAGAAAATAATATTTTAATAGATAGTAGGTAGAAATATACTCCTTGCGTCCAATATCAATGTATCAATTTACTTTTTACACGTGAATTAAATAGTATTATTATTTTATAGTGAAGAGTGTGTGTCTCATATATCTAAAAAAGGAAATTGATAGATTAAGGGTGGACGACCTAAAATAGTAAAATTGATAGATTAAGGATGGACGGTTGGAGTATAATGCTCCCTCCGTCCCGGTGTAAGAGGGTCATTTACTTTTTTGCATATAGATTAATGAGTTGTGTAGTGGGTAGTTGTATTAGTGAGAGTGTGGGTTCCATATTTTAATTGTATTAGAGGGGTGTGTGGGTCTCATGTGTGTAAAAAGAAAATGAGACTCTTTGTGTGGGATGACCAAAATGGAAAAATGACTCTCTTAAACTGGGACGGAGGGAGTATTTAATATGAAATGGATAGGTGTATTAGGGTTGAATGTGGGTCCTATTGCGATATATTAATTATTTTAGGCGAGTCACATATACCAAAAAATGAAATGTAATGATTAAAATGTGACGCCCAAAATAAAAAATATAGAGATTGAAATGAAACAGAAAAAATATAATATTTTAATGTATGATGAATAATTATATGAGTACTATGAACAATCTCATTAAGATGGAGTATAAAGGTTGTGTTTGGATGGAAGATTTGAGGAGGGATTTATAATCTCTTCTCTCAAATCATTTCTTTATGTTTGAATCCATAGTTGAATTCATGAATTTATATATCCAAGATTTTAAATTAATTGATTTCAAATCATAAATTTGATTTGATATTTTTTAGTTGTTTTTTTTAATGGATTTTCAAATTAATTAACATAGTTGTTTTTTATGGATTTTAATTAATTCATAAACATGGTTCTTTTCTTTTCTTTTTTTTTTTATGGATTTTAGTTGTTTTTTTACCAAAGTGTTGTCTCACATAAAATAATAATTCTTCTTAATCGATATAGAAAAAAGTACACCCTCCATTTTTTATGTTTACTGTTTTACGTTATTTAAAATAAATTATATTTTGATCAATTTTATTGAATATTGGAAGTATGTTAGTATTTTAAAGTAATTATAAATAGTAAAATTTAAAGTAATGTTGTGTGTTAGCCTGTTAGGTATAAGTGATAATTTAAAAATAAAGTAACTTTATAAAGTTATTGAATAAAAGTTTTTTTACGACAAACAAATAATATAAGTGTGAATTGTTATTGTAACATAGAGAGTAAATGATTATCTTATAAGTGACGAGAGGGAGCATGACTGAGGAAAGTTACAAATTTTATCTTATACTCTCTTCCGATTCAAAGGTTTCCATTTTATCAATTTGATCATTCATTTTAAATATACTCATTTCTTCTTTATAGTAAAAGAACCTTTTATGTGGCCACCATTTATTATTAATATCGAAAAGGGCTTTACATATAATCATCATTCATTATTAATACAACTATATACTATATATAAAATAATATTAATACTTATTAATCCACATAAAAAGACAAATGAATATTTTTAGAGTGGACATATGTATAGGGATGAAAATGGGACGGGTATTTTTGGATACCCGATCTATTCGAATCCTAATAGGTAGGGTACGAGTAGTTGTAAACGGGTTTGAGACGAGTATGGGTAGTTGTGAAAAATACCATTAGGATTTGGGACGGGTACGGGTAATGCCTCAAATACCCGCTGGTACCCCGATTATATATATTTTTTATAAAATTTAATATATATTATATAATTTATATATTATAAGATATTTTATATATTTAATTAATAGTTATAAGTTTTATTTAATCATATAATTTAAATATTTATTTAAAATAATACAATTTATATTATATTTATTTTACATTTAATTAATAATAATGTAATTTTTATTATTATACTTATTTTGACAATAAAAAAATATAAATATATATAAAATAAATTAATATTAAATGGTTATGGGTATCCGCGGGTATTGATAAACGGTAATGGGACAAGTACGAGTACCATAATAAAATTTTTAAACGGGACGAATACGGATACGAGTAGTTATTTTTTTAATCGGATACGGGTACATGTACCCAAAATAAACGGGTACCCTACCCGTTGCCATCCCTACATATGGAGTACTCTATTAAGTAGGATGCCACGTGTAGGCTGATGTGTTAACCGCAGCCAGACTTTTAATGTGTAGGATGCCACATGTCGGTTGATGATTTTTTTCCTTTTAATTTTAAATTAAATAGTCGAGTGAACGTGGAACATCATACAAAATTAAAATTCGTTACGTGCTTATATTTGATTTAAATTAAATCAAATTAGTTCTCTAGTAGAATAAATTAGTCAAAGTTAAACGTGATATAATCTTCCTCACTAAGACCGACGTAATTATATATAATCTCCTTTCATAATTCATCTTCATACTTTTTTTTTTAATTTTATCAATCTACAATTCGAGAGATAATATCAAACTCAATAATCTTATATTAATATAATTTAATTTTAAAATTATAATCAACAACAACTTACTCATATAATATAAATTATAATTTATTTATTTAAAAAAATACAAAATTACTTAAAAATAATAAGTTAAATTTTTTTTATATATTTATGAAATTCAAAATGTTAACTTCAATTGTAGGAGGAGGAAGTAGTGCTTTTTTTGAAAAATAAATCCAACTACTTTCATCGTTCACACGAACTATATATTTTGCTATTTTATACCTACGGTAATAGGAGTAAAATATACTAAGCTTTTCTTTTTTATAACTGAATATTTTATGTATTAGCATAGAGCCTGCGTGTTAAAAATTAAATATTTATTTAATATATTTGGAATATGTAAATTATAAAATAGGCTTTTATTTTTTAACTGAATATTTTAATATATTAGCATAGAGCCAGTGTTAAAAATTAAAAATTTATTTAAAATATTTGGAATATGTTAAATTATTAATTATTTAATTTATTAATTTAAGTTAGAACATCTATTTACATGTTCAAAAATCCTATGATATTAAGCAAGTTATTATTGATTTAAATTAAAGTGAAGAAAAAAAAAGATGATACAAATAAAATATAGTACTCATTATTATCTATTAAAATATTAAATTAAGAGTGTATATTGGGTGCACCCGGGTGCAATGGTGCACCCATATGTGTATGACTTTTTATTCTATTTTGTATACATATTATTCTATTTTATATACGTGTTTTGTAATAATTGTATACTTTTTTCACACTAAGTTTTTCATTAAAAAACTGACATCCATATATGTATAATTTTTTATTATTCAATAGTGTATATATGTTTTTTTAATAATTGTATATTTTTTACACTCAATTTTTCATTAAAAAAACTAACAATTAAATTATATATATTAGTATATGTTTTTTGTTATATTTGTATATAGGATGCACCCAGGTGCACACTATTATTAGCCTTAAATTAAATTCAGTAATTTTCATGAAAAAAATTGACATAAGTATTAAAATTGGAATGATACTCATTCCTAATTTAATAATAGATGTGTTATTTTTAGTTAGTATACGTGCAAAAAAATTGACATAAGTATTAAAATTGGAATGATACTTATTCCTAATTTAATAATAGATGTGTTATTTTTAGTTAGTATATATTCCCTCCGTCCCCTTGATACGTATCCATTTTTTCATTTTGGTCCATCCCACTATAAAGTATTTATTTCCTTTTTTGGATTGATGTGACCACACATGACCCACACTCAACACTAATACAACTATCTACTACACTTTAAAATATTATTTCTCTCACTTCAAAATATATTAAATTATTACACCCCTTAATCTACATACAAAAAGCAAATGGATACGTTCAAGACATGAAAAAGCAAATGGCTACGTTTAAGGGGACGGAGGGAGTATTTAATGAAACTTTGTAATGCATTAACTTATGTCTTCGGAAAATGTACTAGCTTATTCAATATCATTGATGGACGATATTACTTTATGATAATTTTAAGTACAAATTAAACATTTTTTTCCCGACTCAAATAAAAACACATCTTTCTCACCCACTTTTATGAGTTACTACTCAAAATACCTCAATTCAACAGGCTTTCAATTATGCTTAAAAAAAACAAGGGAATAGGAAAAAAAAATCTAATATAAATAAAATGAATTAAATAGAAATTGAGTAGGAAGAAAAAAAATGGCTGAATAGGAAAAATAAAATAAGTCAAATAAGAAAAAAAAAATAGACAGGATAGAAATGCATAGTATTCTTATCAACAAATTTTAAAAATCAAAAAAATTTAGATCAAATAGAATAAAATATTTTAGTCGAATGAACAAAATATAAGCCGAATAAACAAAAAATAGGACTAAATATATATTCATAGTATTCTCGCCCATATATATTAAAAACCTTAAAAAAATACCGAATAAAATAAAAACATTTGAGACGTTTAACTAAAAAATAGGTTGAAGACACAAAAACTGATCGAATTTAAATTTATAATTTTTATATGTATAAACTAAAAATATATATATATGAATTGAATAAAAAATCTAATAAATTAAATTTGAGTCACCAATAATAAATAAAGGTATTTTTTGGAATGTACAGTAAAAACTGGATTTAATTTTTTTTTATTTTTGAATGACTTATTTTCCATTTGAGAATGAGTACTGTTATACATTTTCATTAACTTTAATTATATACATTGTGATAATTTACTTGCATATACTCCCTTCGTCCGCTTCTAAGGTAACCATTTGCTTTTTGCACGTGGACAATTTTAAGGTCTTTATTTGCTTTTTACATGTGTATTAAGGAGTATTATTATTATAGATAAACTGGGTAGTTGTATTAGAAGGAAGTGGTGAGTCATATTGTGTATTTTTTTACTAAATAGAGGAAATTGATACCTTTGAAGCGGACGCAGAAATAGTGAAATGTATACCTTAGAAGCGGACAGAGAGAGTAATATATTGTAGTATCTTATTGTTTTAAAATAAAATACTCTCTCTATCCCGATTACAATTTAACATTATTGTTTGGATGATATTAATAAAAATATCTAATTAATTGTTTACAACACTAATATAATTAGCCATTATATAATAAAATATTACATTTCTCATCACAATATATATTAAAATATTATATTTTTTAATCCCCGTGTAAAAAATAATTGTAAACATTTGGACGAAATTGTAAACATTTGGACGGAACGAAGAGATACTAAAGAGCCAAACTTTCTATTATATCCTAATTCCACTATAGAACCAATTCCAATTTTCGTGTAACTTCTAAAAGTTGAGTTATATGTTAAGTTCAATAACTACAAAAGGATTTAATAAAATGCAAAAGGATGCATACTAAAATGAGATCATATATTAAAATAACTTATATTTCCTCCTGTCCCATAAACTTTACAATTTTCTTATTCAAAAGCATGTATACTAAAATGAGATCATATATTGAAATAACTTATATTTCCTCCTGTCCCATAAACTTCACAATTTTCCTTTTCGTTCATCCTTCAACAAATTTCACCACCAAAAAATAAAAACATCACCTTAATCCTATAATCTCAAAACACGTCATTATTTAAAAAAATTTACACTCATCATATACACATAAGATATTTTATAATTTATATATTATCAAAATATACTGCATTACCCCCAAAAAAATTAATAAAATTAATCAAAATGTAACTTTTCTTAAATTTCGTCCGTGCAAGATAACACGGAACAAAGGGAATGTTATATGGTCCATTATATATACATATAAAGTTCACGACTACACACGCATGCACAAAACGAGTCCTATAAGTAAAACATCATTACCAAGTAGTAGTGATAATGTACATGCATAAAAGTTCACGTGTCTTTGTTGGTGGATGTCACATTCAATATAAATATATTGGATCAGTCTATAAAATGTTATGAAAGATATTTAATGTGATTGTGATTGATCTATGAGATTTACGTTTGGTTATTGGACTTCCAATCCAATTGAGCTTGAACTAACTTAAGTCGAGTTGAACACAATTACCTAGTACAAATTAACGTTTACATCGTGTTCTACTCATCGAGTTCAATTTGAGTCCGAAACTAAAACACTAAACCCTAAATTTTAAACTCTTAGGCATCAATCATCTATTCAGCATGTCACATAAGATGCCACATCATTTTTAATGGTGCATTCTAAATCACGTAATTGGATCCTCAAATCATCACCACCCCAAGAACACATTTGGTATAATAAAGAAAAGGTAAAGAGAAATTACATTAAAAGAGGGCAAGATTTATTAGTGTCTTCTTGAATCTATTAGTGTTATTTGAATCAAGGGTGTAATTCATGCACCCTTGAATCTATTTATTTTTAAATGTGGAAAGAAAATATTTCACTTGGAACTACATCTGTCCGAAAATCGTAATGTACTTCCTTCAGTGAGCATTGCATGTGTGGTCAGTGACATTAGAATTTATGGGTTGAAAGCTTACTAGACATGTTAGGTTTCACGGGCCGCATCACATGAGCTTGTATCGTTTTTCCTGGACTCCGGTGACGCCCATTTGGATTTCTATTATTGTGTGGAGTGGCATCTGTATGGTACATACGAAGAAGAAAAAACCATGAGTTCAGAAAACAGCGCAGTTTCGGTTCGATGTTACAAGTACAAACAGAGAAGACAAGGCTGCAAGTTTAATTTCTTTAAGTTCTAGTGTGTAACGGTGTATGTAATGTTAGACGAGCTGTGAGATCGAATAATCTCATGTAAGACGGCGTTATAAGTGTTTAATTTCATAGCTTTGGCAACTATAGAAGCCTTTGTTGCTAGTTTCCATCTTCAACCAAAAAAAGTGTTATTTTCAAGGTTGACTGTCCAGTATTACTTAATTTCATCATAATATGAGAACTATTTTACAAGTATATTAAATAAAAATAAATAAAAAACTAATCATAAAAAATTTTACAAGTATATTAAATAAAAAAAAATAAAAAACTAAGCATAAAAAAAATTTACCTCAATGTGGGGAATCTCTTTCAATGGCCTATCAGCAAAATAAGCATACAAAGCTCTCAACACAGCCTAGAAAAATCCCAAAAACATAAATTGGGCATCTTAAAGAATAATGCATTATGGAGAAAATTACATAACAGCATATATGTATGGGTAACCTGGTGAGATACCACCACGACAGGAGCTCTTTGTCGTTCCAACTCGATAATCACAGGCTCCAACCTGAGAAAGAGATGAAAACATAAATGTGGCAACCAAGCAATGTTAAGTTTGAGCTTTTCTTAAAAGCAAAAGCCATATATAAAATGTGGAACACAAACCTTTGTATAACATCAAGGTAAGACTCTCCACGAGGATATCTGTACCTTAGTTTGTCCTTCTTACGTGATCTGTGATTTGTGCAACAATATTAAACCCCATCAAAAGTAGACTAGGAACACAGTTTTAAAAAATGGAGAAGTTCAAATCAACAACTGTGAGTTGAAGTAATATTTATATGCATAGCACACGAATAACAGGTAACTTATTTCCAAAAATTACTCCATTATTATTTATTTAGCTGTCTGACACAAAGTCATGCTCGGTTTTAGTTTTTTGTCTCTGGCCACTTAAATTTCTTATAGGCTTGAATGACGCGTAATGGCATCTCGTGTAAAAATTCAACTACACAATCAAAGGTGTACTAAAAGCTACATGCATTTTGCTACATTTATTTTTAAACTATGGAAAAACAGCCTGTGGCCCCACAATCGTTATTCGAAGATAGGACTGCATATGTATTTCTACAAAAATCAAAGGTCAGTCGAAATTATCTTAAAAAGATCTAAACTGAGTTCTCTGGCCTGACAATATTAACATACAAAGTAAATAATAGATATAACCATAAAGAAGAGAAACATACTCATATTCCTCAGGCATATTTTTCTTTATTTCTTCATATGTCATCCCATCGCACACGCCAGCATTAATTTCGTCAAGGGCACGCCATTGTATCTTTGAAAGTATAAAATGGAATATGATTTCAGCAGTCAGTAAAAGAAAGCTGGCAACAAATAAGAATTTGTATGGTAAAGAAGAGAATTTAGGATATGCACAACCTTGGGAAATCCGACGATTGGACTTGCTGTTAAAATTGTTCTCTGTAACGTGCTAGTCCATATCTAACCAAAGGAGAAGCAGGATTAAACAATGAAACTAATCAAAATATATGCCTATTATAGACTGTAGTAAGGTAATATATATCACTCAGATGGAGGTGTTGAATATATCTACTGAGAGAGAGAGAGAAAGAAAAATCCCATGGTAAACAGCAAGACCATATAAATAAACCAACAAAATCTGTGTAATATAATTTATTTAACTGCAAATTTTGCAGAAAGAAATTCAAGCAAACTCCTAATCTCCTTCTCAGAATAATTTCACAGATTTATATATATATATATATATATATATATATATATATATATATATATATATATATATAAATAACAGAATTGAACTGATTCCTTCTGTGTGGACAAGCACAAAATTTTGAAACAGACTATACTGTTCTGGTTCAGATATCTCTGTTGATGTGGCATGTGTCAAGACTTAAATTCAAATACAGATCATAAAAACATAGCAGATGCAGTAATTTATGTTAAAGTGAACAAAAATTCATAGCCATATTAAATTGAACTTACAGAAGCAGCTCTTTCATTTTTAAGCCGTTTTTCAACAAATTTTGCAAGTTTCTTCGCATATAGCTCACCAGAATCACTGAAAAAGAAAACTAGACACTCAATCACATAAAATGATCTAAAGAACCCAGATGATAGCAATCTATTAATTACAGAAAATTAATCTAACACTGTACGATTGATATCATGTGATTTTAGTACCATGCCTGTCCAAGTGAATACTCTAAATCTGGAATATAGTTACATAATACCAAGTTTTCAAAGAAAGATGACAAACTGAGCCTTTGTCCTAATTAGTGAGGTTGTGTATATAGATAATATCTCACAATCAAGCTCCGTAAAGATACAAATTCTCATTTGTATTTAACTGCAACTTATCTTATTGAAGGTCTCTTTCAAGTCCTTAACCTCCCCCCTTCTATATTGAGTCACTGATTCTCCTTTTTTCTATGCTAGAGCTTCTAAAGGTTAACAACCTATATTTTTTAATGAATTGGAAATAACCAGTCCCTCTTCTCAGTAAACCATGATTTCTATCATCATGCATGACTAAAGAAAAATAAGCCTATTTTAAACAATGATTTTGATACCAATAGCTCTGTGTTTTTATTTGAGGACCTTAATAGAATTTAATTGCAGTAAAAGAAATAAATGAAAACTGGTCATAAGTGCTTTAAAATGGAAGCAAAAGGAACCTACTTGTCATGACATCCCAGATTTAAAAAAAAAAAAAAAAAAGAATATGGAAGGCAAGCAAATCAAGTTAAACAATGCATTCACAATCATATATTGGAGAACCTTATCACACTGTCACCGCCAATTCGACCTCTGACATTGGCTCGACTCTCTCCATGCCTGGTAAGGAAAATTGGACGGGGAGTTAGATGTGTATTCACCTGAAAAGTAATGCACAACATCCTTAGTCGTCAAATCTCATATCATATGTGTCACCATGTACACGCTATGTTTTTACATTGAGTGATAACTGATAAGTTTAACATACTCCCAAGGCTGTATCCCAATGGTGCAACATTTTCATACAACTATAAGTAAGATTGGCACATTTGGGATATACAAGGACTTATCTCCAAAAGAACAGCATACCAGGAAGAATACTATGCGTCCAGGAAGGTAGCCGCTAATGTTGTTCACCTGTTTCATAAAACAACATGACATTTCACATCAATCACTACCTATTATACACTGAACCTATAAGGGCATCCTTAACCAATAATTAGCCTTTTTCCATGCATAAAAATATGTGTAATAGATATTAAGCAACTGTAGATCTTAATTAATATATGACTTAAGTGAATTAAATAACCATAATCATGAATAGAACTAAAAAGTTATGGGTCACACAACCTCAAGACATGGACAGGTCTTTACCAATATGAAGACTATAATTTCAGATTTTGAATGTGTACAGTAACATGGTTTTCACTATCCAGTGGCAATAATCATGAACCTTGCCCACGAAAGCTTAATAATATAATATTTAACTTATATAGAGATATGAATAGACGAGACAACAGAAAGATATGTACTTGTATTTGTCCACCACTACCAGTGGCCATATCAATCATTTTGATATATGAACCTTCTTCCACTGGCTCATAAACCTGAACAAAATGAAAACTATCCTTAAATCTTGATTTTCTACAAAAAGCTCACCATAGAGATATGGATCGCTGATTAAAAGTCAAAAGTATGTCCAATGATTCTACCTTTTCGTAATTTTCCAGTCGGACCTTAAAGTCCTGATACCCAGCTTCATAATCTGGTCTGAAATATATAATGTCACAATTTAATACTGTGATGTTCAGAAATAACAAGGAAATCAGATTGCATCATACTCTTCGGCATAATCAGGGCTTTGTTGAACTTTGAGACGTATGTTCCTCTCAATAATTTTCCGATCATTGCATAATGACTCTAAAAAAATAATCTGTGGGTATAAAAAGATTAATCATACATCAGATACCTAGTGAAAAGTTAACTCTAACAATGTAACATAAGTTGACTCTAAAATGCCACACAAACGTCTGAAATAAGTGCCACATCAGTGAAAGCAAGGATAACATTATGCATGTCAGACCTGTATATCACTTAATAGTCGCATAAATTTTCTGCACATGGTTGCCTTAAAGTAACAAAGTAAACTGGCTTGCAACTCCTTCACAACTCAAATTTCTATCTTTTTAGTCCTTTTCCCTTTGCAAATCTAGCTTCAGCCCCTAGCATACCACCCCAAAACACATTTAAACACCATAAAACAAGACAGAAAAGGACAAAATAAGAACTCCTCAGTTCCTTTCAAGGTCAAGTGGTCCAGCCAAACAACTATGGCTTCACGACTATTTGCATGGATATTTTCTCATTGGAGCACAGAATACCCCATAAGTACAAGAATCAACTTCAAACAATGATGACGGTGACCAAACTGCTTCTCTATTAATTTAAGCAAGATGAACAAATGCTCCCATACAAGCCTCATTTATGCCAAGCACATTAACACATAATATATGCATCAGGTATTCAGATTAAAATGAAAGTAATTTGAAAAATAGTGATACCAACAAATGTATGAATTCATCATAAACTAGACACTATACCTTGCATTTGCCTTCAGCCATCTTCATAAGCATGTTTCTTCTTTTCCTAGTACTGTTTGTAGCATCAAATATCCCAACCTAAACATAATTGGAACTACATTATGAAGAATCAGATGCGCATGCTCACTGGTAGAATTAAAAATACTTACCTGGCCACCTTCTTGCATCCAAGATATCATATCCTCCATTGCCAGAGCTGCTACCTAGTAGCACGTCATGAATTAAAACTAAGCGCAAGGAAAATGTTAATACAGATTATTAATTACAATATAAAATAAATAAATAAAATAAAAGTTCAAAAATTGTACATTGACATTAATTGAATTTGAATGCCATCAAGAAGGGAATACAGAAGGCAAGCACAAGCAAATTCTTAAGCATAAATATTAATCATTTGACATGCATAAAAGTACAACCTAATATCTTATATTGCAATATTTGTGTACTTATTAGTTTACCATATAGCTTGGAGCTTAGGGGTATACATTTGTGTTGTTTCAATATACCAACCTTTTAAGCAGCATTTATTAAAAGAAAGAAAGAAAGAAAAAAAAGAAACAAACAAACATTATAGGATGTTTACTCTAGTTGCTTCTGCGGGACGTAAGCCTGAGAATTCAATTACTTACTTCATAAAGTGGAAATGCTAACTTGTACATGGTTGCTGGTTGTGAGAAGATTCTAAATACTTGAATCATATGACACTCAGCCAGTGGGGTTGGGGTATCAAGTAAAACACATACGGACACTTTTTTCAGCTTCAAATATAGAATAAAGGTTTACCACTGGTGGAACTATGCATCAGAACAAAGGTGAAAATTTAAAAAATAAAATCTAAATTATGGAGTTTTGAAACTGAAGTAATGCAACAACTGCAGAAAGGGAGCTGAACAGAGCCAAATTTCTAACAAGAAACTTTCAGCAACGAGATTATGATGAAGAAAAAAAAATTCCAGGAGAAACCACAAGATTCAATTAGAAATAGGGTGGTGATACTTCTCCAAAGAAATTATAATCTCACACTAATCACTGATCCATTATGTAAATATGTTGAATTCTGAAAAACTGTCTAACGTATAAGTTTACCTCATTCCGCGCTTCTATGCCTTCAGGATTGTCACCTCGGAAAAAGTCAGCGGTCTGCATCGAAAATTTTGTATAAAAAGGGGTCCAGATCAATGAAAGGTAAAGGACAGTTATTAGAGAAAGAGACAAATATTAAAAGGCCATTACATGAAATAAATTACATAGGACAAATATTTTTGGCTCTTAAGTTGTATGGCAAAGCATATCCATCAAACTTTATGAAATCACATCAACATGGTTGCTGCAACTTGAAAAAAGTTATGATTTGAGAGAAAGTTGAAAAGAACATCTATTCGTTATTATATTCCTAAAATAGAGTAGTTGTCTTTCTCAATATTTTTCCTTTTATATATTTTTTTTTAAACCATGAAGCAATTTAAATCTCTGGCATAAAAGTAATGTGTGTCTCCTATCGGAAACTTGACTGCTGATCTAATTTTTAGATGTTGAGGTATAACCATTTCCCTACGATTTTACAAAGTGTCAAAGACAGTCCTAAAACAATCAAACAAAGAAGAATAGATATCACCAATTGATGGTACCTGGTTAACTCCATGCTTCAGCCGTCGATACTGCAAAACAAATTACACAATAATGCTACTTTTTCTATGTAACACCAGGAAAAATAAATAAAGAGCAACCACAATAGAATATCAGCTACCTTCCCAACATTGAAGTGTTTGGTGTCATGACCCAACCAACGAAGATATCTGGTAAGTTTAGCTGCAGTGAAGGTTTTTCCACGTGCGGGCAACCCAACCTGCAGTGCAGTCGGCACAAAATGAACATGAAAGATAAAAATTCAATAATACAAGCCCCCGTGTGATCTTCAGTATTATTGTCATTGTCGAAAGGGTCTAAATGTCAAATACATTCACAACAAGATCCAACAAGCAACAGAAAGATAAACGAAACTTAAGCAAAGAGCATTATAGTATGAAAGTACCAAGACAATAGCCAGATGCCTATCCTCCTTGGGTCCAAGCATCTGATCTGCAACAGCTGCAGCTGCAACAGCTCCCGCAGCGGCTGGCATAGAGTTCTAGAGAAACAAAAAATAACTAGTTAAAAGGATATAAGGCAATATGCGATCTACATGTTCAGTATTCTCCAGATGACCTAAGTAGATCCCTACAAACCTTTGATTCTGAATCAAGTTTGAGATCAACAGAGAAAGTTGATGCACTTGCGGATTTTACAAGTCTAGGGGACCCGACTCCCCTATCCACAAAGAGTCCTCTGTGTCCTTCTTGTTTATGAATAGGTGAAAAAGTTCCAACAGACTTTGACTCAACCATGCCAGATCCTGATGATATTTTTGTTGTGTCTGGGACTGTGACTGTGACTTCCATTACCTGATTGAAAGTTATCACGACAAAATGCACATAGGATGCTTTTAAAGCATTAGCAGAAAATATAAGAGATAAGACAAATATCATGACAATGTTATAATGGAATTAATACAGAGGTATATCCATGATGAAAGAACAAGAGCCTATATTTCACTATGCCATAAAAAAATGGCCAATAAACTTAATAGAAACTACACAGTTTCCACAGACATTCTTTGTTGTTCTGAGGTATCAATTTCAGGAGAATATATTCTCAGTAATGGGATTTGAAAACCTGTTGTAAATAAAAATGTGGTTGGTAAATTTGTGTGATAAAATGATGTATAGTTTGGGGAGCAATCGTAGATAGTAATGTTTTGTCAGTTTAGGAAGGCATTTTAATCACTGATATGTTATAAGTAATTGTTATTTGTAATAGTTCATGGGGGGGTGACTAAAAAAAATTGTGTATAATTTTTAATTTCACTTTCTATTTGAGAGCAGGCAACTCCCAATCTTCTTATGTGGAACCAAATAGGAATTTATACGTGTGTGCGCGCGCGCGCGTGCACGTGCTGCTTTGATAAAGATCCTCACAGAAAGATTCTTAAACAAACATTGCAGGACAAGATTTCAGTCATCAGGTCATCAGATGATCACTCCTCCAGAAATAAAATTATGTTATTTACATATCAAGTAGGAAGCAGGAGCTTATTCTGCATTAAAACCATTGTTTTGTGCCTATTTCTGTGCATTTGGTTGTTATGTGATGATTCCGTGAAAATAAGGCTTAAAAATCCCAACATATTGCAATGGAATTCCTAGATAAGACACAAATAGACATGTCCTCAACATCAACAACTGAATAAGATATGTCAAGAAAGGGTAAAGAATTGCACCATTGAATCAGGTCGATCGACTGGGATTCCACCATCCTTCTGTAAATGCAATGGACCACTAGTGCCATCACTCCTGGAAAATACCGCTGCGCGACTCAGTGATCTAGGAGTTTCTGTCAAGTTAGCTGCATAAACCAAACCTGAATTCGCAGATGTAGTCGGAGCTGGTACAACATAATGTTCAAGATCAAGCTCCAAACTTGCTGAAGATCCAATCTGTATCATAAGGTGTCCATAAAACGGTTGAAAAAGTTATATCTATTCAGTCAGCGGAAAGATAATTTTAACTATAAACACTTATAGAAGCCCCAAAAGGGAAAAAGAGAATTATTTATCAGAAAATCCTTACATGCACAGCAACAAATTCAACTTGAAAGATAAAATACAAGGGAAAAATGATTAATGAAGAGAGAACAACCATAGTGGTTTTGCAAAGTGGTATTTTGTCAAAAATAAAGGTCTTCTGCTCAATTAGGGTATCTTTTCATTCGGAGTAGAAAAACTTCAAGTAATTCCAATCCTCAGAACCCGAACAAAACAAGTTAGTAATCAACAGCGGAACCTTGAGACAATAATCTCATTTTAGCATGATGCTTTGACATACTTCAATGTGCTTAAGGATCCATTTTTGCCCAATGAGAACACAGAGGCAACATTGCACACAGAACGTATTCTATTTGCTGTTAATACAATACAGAGGTACATTATTTCCAATACTTATGATGTCAAGATTCAGAACAATTAACACACTGCGATTCTAAATTCTCAGAAGCCAGGTGTACAGAGAAAGAAAAAGATTACACAATGATACAGCTAGCTAATATCTCATCAGTCCAAAATCATTTGCAATATTAGAATCCAAGAAAGTAACTAAAACAACTTGCAACTTGTTATTCTCATATGCCTACCTCATTATTAGATTCAGCAGCTGAGTTTATACTGACGTCAGGGATCCCACGAACAGTTGAAGGCTGGAAGTTCTCCTGATACGCCCTCCAACTCGCTGCAAGATCGAACGGTGACAACCTATCTGCTTTGATGAACACTCTGTACTCATGAACTTCATCGCCATTCAACTTAAACATGGCGGACCTCCGATCCCCTTGTAATGTACCTCCTGTCAATTGCCTGTTTGGCCCCTCCTCCACAACACAGGGGGCATTACCATACTTGGGTTTCAGCAAAAACTTAAAATCCAACGTTTCTGTAAGAAATACAAACTTAATTAGATTCTTGAACTTCAGAAACACAAAAATCGAAGACTGGGAGCCACTTACCATGGTTAGGGGGTACAACAAAACTCAACTCCCACATAGATGTCGATTCGCGTTCCATTGAGAGCTGTTGAATTTACAGCAGTGTTAATCAGTAATGGCGACAATGCGAACCCAAGTTGACAAAATTGACAACAGCAGGAAATCGTTCGGCAAAATTAAAACCCATCAACATATAAACATCAAGAAGATTGAAGAGATGGGTAAAGTAAACCGTAAACGTACGGCTCTGGAGGAATCCCAGGAGCCGACAAGTGGCACGGAGCCGTAGACATGGGGTACGAGTTCCCCTTTGAGCCTATAATTCTCCATCTTGAGAGAGACATAGAGCTGCCCGCCGGCTTGGTCTTCTCTCTCCTCGCTACCATGTGAGCTGCCATCGGGATTCTTGGATGCACCGGTGCCCATATTCTAGAGAGAGAGAGGTATGGTCATTTGGGGTGAGAGAGGATTGGAAAGCAAGAAAGTGGCGATAAGAATAGAATGGAATGGAATAGAATAGCGGGGCAAAAACGAAGGATATACCATGGTTGCTGGGTGGCTAACAGGCCGAGCGGGGGTGGGGCAGGGTAGGGTGGGGCTGGCGGTGGGACCCAACAACGGATCTGTTTATCCATTGCATTTGCATTACACGCTGCTGAAACCCTGAAACCATCATTTCAATTCTCAGTTATTTACAAACTTTAACCTGATTTAACCCCAACATATGCATTGCAATAAAAATAGATAGAAATCAAGAACATTATTTTTGGGGTGAGTATTAAGGTTAAAATTTAGAGAGATGACAAATTTTTATTGGCAAAAATTTTCGTGAGACGAATATGAAAAATATCCTTTATTATGAAAGAAAAGTGACATCCTACTAAGAATGTTATTGGAATCACAATATGTTTAAATTTGAGTCGCCCACACTAAGCGGTGTTACATTGAATTGATCCCTTTGTAATCCACCACCATAGAACGGGGAATTATCCCTTTGTAATCCACCACCATAGAACGGGGTAATGGGTGTTTTGTGGCTTTGGATTATTAGTGGATAGTTCGATTTGCCCAATAGACAAAAATTTATTTTAATGTTTTTACATAAATAAATAAAAAAATTATTAAAGAACTCTAAAACAAGATAAACTTTCTTGTAAATACCCTGTTGCTAGCATTAGCACTACCTCGACGTTCCCCAGCTGATTCTGATTTCAATGTCTCATCTCTTTGACTAAACTAACTCGCCACATTTAAGCCAAGCGTAGGAAAATGATCGACTTTAGATGCTAATGTCGGATAATCGGCTTCTCTTCTCATCTCAGATGGACATTCAATTGGATCTTTTTAGATTAGAAAGACTCCCGCCTTCACTTGCCCTTCTTTAAAGATTTGAGGAAGAACTGATAATGAAATACTAGCTCGAGTTCATTCGATAGGAGAAAGCTGCATTTCCCTAACCCTCCCTTCCCGAAAGCCTTACGCATACCCCGCCGGTTCGGCTTCACTTTCTATCTCTCTCTTGCTTTCAGACTTTCCTGAGACTGCTGGTTCTGAGTCCTTGAAAGCAAGCAGCCCACTTCGGACTCGCTCACAGGAGAGAGGTGAAGAGTGGGAGTATATCAGTCTATCCTCAACCTCCATTCGTCATTTATTGGCATCGGCCTCTCTTTCTCTATATATTGATTCAAGGCGGGGAAGATAACCTGCTATTTTCATCGTAATAAGACAGCATGCTTCACAGCTATCGATCTTTGAATTCAATTAAAGAAGCTTTCAAAGGAAAGGACTCAACAAACGAAAATAGAATGAGTTAAATGAACTAGTGGAATTAGACCTTCTCTCTTCGCAACGCAATAAAGAAATCTAACAGTTTCTCTCGACATCTGTCTTTTAAGACATCGATGTTATTTATGAAATGGGTCACCCATCACCTTATTGAATAGATAAAATATGCTAGTATATTAATAATAAATCATACTATAACACACTAAAATCATACTTTAATGCATAATCCAGCATATTTTAGAAAATATGTTAACAACTATTAAACATATTTTATTTATACAATAAGCATACTTTAATGTTGGATAATAGAGATATTATTACGATGAATCAAATATAGATAACCTATGAAGCATACTTTAATGTTGGATAAAACATACTCTTTTCTTTTCCATCTAAAAAATAAATTTTCATATGCTAAAAAATAATTTTAAAAAACAGGTTTCATCATAATACTCCCTCTAAAATTTAGGATGTAATTATTTTTTGGGTTGATATTATTAAATTTTATTCAATAATATATATTTGTTTTTAATAAATATAATTTTTTATTCTGTTTTTCATTAAACACTAACAAAAATTTTGCTTAATTCGCATAAAATTCACTTAATATTTAAGTTTTTATTCTATAATGACATTATATTTCTTTTAATCTCATTATTAAAAGACTTTAAGTTTGCTCTAGGATTCAATAAATAATTAGTTATAACACTATTTTTTTTAGGCAAAGTATATATTGCATCATATTCACTCTGTATTTTGGTGATTTAAGTTGATATTTTGTTTTTGTGTGTAAGTAGAATAAGAAATGGATTTAGATTTAATTGGATTTGGTAAATTCAAATCTATATTTGTTTTTGAAGAGATTTAAATATGATAAATTTTAATTTTATTTCAAATCAATATATAAAAAAATATGAAATAATGTGTATGAGATATGTAAAATATAGGTAATATTCATATAATCCGTTTTTTCTAAACCCAAACTAGAACAAATAGTGGAATAGATAATGAGTGAGGCTCTTATGCCCCGGGATACCGTGTCCCTTTACAATTTAAACCCCTAGCAATATATAGGTTTAAATAGAATATGGGGGAAGGGTTGTGTTTCCATGGGGGACGGTGTGTCTCGGGAGGCGCAGGAGCTTTTGTCTTAGATAACTCTAAATCTTAATTAGAAAATCCAAAACAAATAAATTTAAAAAATATACGAAATTTAATTACGTTGCGACACCTCATACTTTTAAAAAGTTATTTATAGCAGCGTATTCGTAATTAGTATATATATATACTCCCTCCGTCCCATTTAAAGATAGTCTTTTTTTCATTTTGGGCGTCACAACCAAATGGTCTCATTTCCTATTTTACACACATGGGACCCACACAACTCCTCTAATACAATTAAAAATGGGGCCTACACTCCCATTAATACAACTACTCACTACACATTAAATAATAATACTCCTTAATCTACGTTAAAAAAGCAAAAGGGCCTCTTTTGAAAAAAAATTCACACGAGTCCACACACACCACTAATAAACTACTCAATACACATTAAAATATTAAATCTTCAACCTACTATACATGTACTCTTTAATCTCCGTATAAAAAACAAGTGTCAATATCTTCGGGATGGAGGGAATATTTATTAAATAAAATTTTATGCTCCGCGTAACACACAAGCCATATACTAGTATATATATATATATATATATATATATATATATATATATATATATATATATATATATATATATATATATATATATATATATATATACTTTCTTCCTCCGTCTCGCAACAAGAGTTACATTTTACTAATTAGAGCGTTATGCTACAAGAGTTACATTTTCTTTTTTAGTAAATGAGACTAGGGGTGTGCACGGTGCGGTTTTGCGATTATTTCGACAAAATTTAAATTGCATTGTTATATGCGATTCGGTTTGACAATTATATTTAAATTGTGGTTTATCGAGTAAAATTTATAATGCGATTTTAGGTAGTTTTTTGCAGTTTTGCGGTTTGACAGTTAAAAATTAACATACTCCGTATTACATAACAATACAATACACATGGTTATATAAAAAAATAAATACGTGTACATGTTTAATTTAAAGTGTTCTTCACCCTTAGAAATAAAATATTATAACAATGATCAAATTAGATAATGAGATATTAAGATATGAAATTATAATTTGAACTTCATAACAAACTCAAATAATATAATCTTTGTGACATAAAGTAAACTTTTATCAAAATTATTTCTCAATCCAAATTAGTGTATATCTTTTTACCTCTTTAATAATACATAATTATATATGTATACATAATATATATAAGATTAAATATATTTATAATTTAAATAATAAAGTACGGTACGGTGCGATGTATTTTTAGATGAAAATCGAAATCGCACCATTCAAGCGGTGCGGTTTTCTCCAATAAAATTAACCGCGGTTTAAATTAAAAAATACTAAGTGCGGTGCAATGTAGTGCGGTTCGATCAGTTTTGCGATTTTAAAAAATTGTTACCCACCTCTAAATGAGACCCACATAAATCAATCACTTTATCTTCGTTGGCCCACACACAATATTAATACAATTACTCACTATACATTAAATTATTATATTTCTCAATTCATTATACATTAAAATATACTATATTTCTTAATGTCCGTGCAAACAGTAAATGTAACTCTTTTCATGGGACTAAATATATATATATATTTTTTTTCTTTTTCCTATACGTAATTAATAATCTTGATGAATTGAAGGTTGTCAATATACAACCACCACCATCAACCACTACTTCAAAGTAGTCAGAGTAGTCAATTTAGGGATGTCAAAAATGGTCCGGCCTGCCCGAACCCGTCCTGGCCCGTAAATTTGGGGCGGACCCGACCTGGCCCGTATCAAGAATGAGTTGAGTCTGGGTAGTAGTGATGCTCCGTTTGAACCCGTTTAGACCCATTTATTATGTATATTATATAACATATTATGTGTATAATATATATATTTTATTTATATTTTTTATTATATTCATTATTTATAAGATATATTTGCTTAATTGATTAATTAAATAAAAAATACATAATATTTCTATTTATATAATTACTAATTAAATGAATTAATATATATTATACATTATTTATAATAGATATAAATATTTAAAATAAAATAAAAAATCAAAATGGACCAAAAATGGAGCGTACCCACCCCTTCTTGTACGGGTCACGGGGCGACTCGGACCCGCAACAAAAGAATAGGTATGGATCCGGGTACTCAACTACTCGGCCCAACCCGGCCCATTGAGATTCCTAAGTCAATTTCTGCTTTTTCGTTTTTCCATTTTCCAGCAAGAATTTATGATATTTTTCTAAGAAATTTATGTTTTTTTTTCCATGTGTATCGTTGTGTGAAAAAGGGTATGATTCAGATTTCAGAGTTCACATTTGGGTATATCCTGTTTTCAACAGTGAATCCAATTTCTTTAATAAAGATGTGATATGGAGTAACTACCAATCCAATCATATGCATATTTCCCATTTTATAAATGAGCTCGTGAAGAAAAAGCTATGGCTGCCAATGGGAAACCAGTACCACCCACCCCAAACCCCACCTTTCTACACTCTATTCACACATTTAATTCCATCGTACCATAAAAAAAATGGGGAGTTGACGAATAATGTCAACTGCCCATCTCTCTCTCTTTCTACGATACATGTGATTGCGAGTGTTTTGCTGTGTGTGTGTGAGAGAGAGAGGGGGAGTGACGATGGGGAGCTACAGGATATGCATGTGTTTCACGCGAAAGTTCAAGGTGACGGAGGCGGAGCCGCCGGCGGACGTGAAGGAGGCGTTCAGGAAGTACGCGAATGGCGGGGCCCATATGACGGCGGACCAGCTGGGGAGGTTCCTGGTTGAGGCTCAGGGCGACGCCGCCGCCGCCGCCGCCGAGGCTGACGCCATCTTGCAGCAGATCCTCCAGAAACGACACCACATTGCCAAGTTCACGCGCCACGCGCTGACCCTCGAAGATTTCCACCACTATCTCTTCTGTGTTGACCTTAATCCCCCAATTCACAACAAGGTAAAATGGGCTTCATATCATTTATCGATCTAGTGTTTATTTTTTCGAAGAAAAGGTTAATGTAGAATTTATGTGATTTCTTGTTCTATATTTCTAGGGAGAAGTATGAGTGTATGACTTCAATCTATATGGTGGATTGAAACTACAAATTGTGATCTCTCTCTCTCTCTTTCTCTCTTGCAGCATAGCTATGGAACTTGTTAATTTCTTGAAATATAGGCAGTACACAGGAAATATAGGCATAATAAAGTGCTCCATCCACCACTTTTTAATTGAAATACTTTTGAGTCTTCATAATATATATATACTAGAGTGTATATATTATGTTGTGCATTTTCTGTAATCTTAGAAGTAGACTTGTTTTGTGTAGGAACCACAGCAAGAATGAGTTTGATGGTGGAGAAGCATATATTATTATAATGATGTGGCGAGTTGTAGTTATTATTAAAATGATCCAGTCTGCCAGTGGCTCAACCTTCATTCATCTTTGATTGTCATTTAGAATTTTTGTTTGGATGTGTTGTGGGGGACCAAGCTTTGACATATAGGAATTAGATCAACTCTCAAGGTTTCTTGGTTAGGTGACACTAGTTTTGTTTTTTATCTTCCCATTTTATACTTGAGGAAAATTGAAATAACAAATCGAACGAGAGGAAGATATCTGCTAAATTAGCAATATCCTACTGATTTACACAGTCCCGTGATATTATTTGAACACCTATTCGGCTTTAGTTCCTGATTTCATATATATACCTTCAAGTCTTGGCTAAAAATATGTTATTTGTCGCAGGTCCACCAAGATATGACGGCTCCTTTGTCTCATTATTTCATATTTACAGGGCATAATTCTTACCTAACTGGAAACCAGCTTACAAGCGACTGCAGCGATGTTCCGATTATAAATGCACTGAAGAAGGGAGTGAGGGTTATAGAGCTTGATATCTGGCCAAATCTTTCAAAGGATGATGTGCTTGTTCTTCATGGAAGGTATTAACTTTTAACAAAATTCATCTACTTGTTTGATCTTCTCATGTCATCTCCATTGCTGTCTTAGTAATTGATCACTACCATACCATAATACTCAGAGCATCAACATTGACTTGGTTTGAGTTTCTTATTGAGTTTTAATATCAAGTTTCACATGATGTACCTAAAACAAACAAGCAGTGATTGAGTAACATGAGTTGATCTCAAGCATATTTGTGGAGTTTTCTGCAAATTAGGGTCTATAAAATGAAGAAAGATATTCAATCTTAATTTACAATGAGTCGTGAACGGTGAAACGAGCTCACTCAAGTTGTAGTGGACTGTTTAATTGTAATTAGGTTTGTTTTACAATTATATGTGTCATGCTTGAATGGCCGAGAATGTTAATAAATTTGTAGGTAGAATAAATTTGTGATTTTACCAATAATATCCTGAAAAATGTTGGAACCTGAAGTCAGTAGCAGACACGAACGAAATGAGATGGAGCATTTGAAATTTTTTATTTTGCAGTTTATTAGAATTAACAACTAAAAAAGCTTTTACCCCACTATTTGGGGTTATATGGATCATAGCTCTCCACCATGTTCATTCTTTATGCATGTCCTCATTGATATTTAAGAAGCCCATCTGACTGCAACGATCTCCTAAAGCGGGGTTTATACTTGTGGTCTACCTAATGCAACCTTTCTCTCTCAATTTGTTTTGATTTACCAATTTGATTCCCTCCCATCCTCTTCATTGAAGTATTTTCCATTTACTTTGTGTTCAATTTTCTCAATGTAGAACTGTAACAAAACCTGTGGACTTCACAAAGTGCTTAAAGTCAATCAAAGAGCATGCATTTTCTGCTTCTCCATACCCTGTGATCATAACATTGGAAGATCACCTGAACAGTGAACTACAAGCTAAAGTTGCTAAGGTGAATTTTCAAATATCACTGTACTTTGTGTTCTATATCCATTATTGTGTGGATATATTTTCATGAAAGTGTCTATCTGAATTCTTTGTAGACGCTCTCTCGTGTATTTGGTAATATGCTTTTCTGCCCAGAAACAGAATGTTTAAAAGAATTTCCTTCACCAGAAGAGTTGAAACATCACATCATTATTTCCACGAAACCTCCAAAAGAGTACCTCGAAGCTAAGTCTTTTAAGAAAAATGACAGTAAGGTGCTAACCCGAAAGGATTCTGATGATGGTAAGTGGGGAAAAGAGCCTTCTTGCCTTACAGCTGATCAAGAAGACGAAGATAAGGTATGAAGAAAATGGAATTTTCTTTTTTTAGCGTCTTTTTCATCACAACACAATACATCAAAGAAGAATGGTAAAGGAAATGTGTCTCTCATGTTCACACAGAGTGATAACGAAATGGCTGACCAGAATGATGACGAAGGTGATTCTAGAGGCCATGAAGCTACAGCATACAAGCGCCTTATAGCTATTCATGCTGGGAAACCCAAAGGAGGGATGGGTGAGGCGCTAAAAGTAGAACCTGATAAAGTGAGGCGCTTAAGCCTTAGTGAGCAAGCGCTTGAAAAGGCTGCCGACTCACGTGGAACAGACATTGTGAGGTATCTCCCTAAATAGCTGATCAATATTTAACCCCACAAAGCTCTATGTCTTGGTCCCTTTATGTTTAAATGTTTCATTTGCTAGGTTCACACAAAAGAATATTCTGAGGGTGTATCCTAAGGGAACTAGATTCACATCATCAAATTACAAGCCGCAAGTCGGTTGGTTGCATGGAGCTCAAATGGTTGCATTCAATATGCAGGTCTGATCAGAACTTTGTAGTGATCTAGACATGTTTTTGTCATTTTCCATAAATTCTTCAGCTCCGACACTGCTCAATCAAAGCAAGATGGACTTGTACAACCTCTACAGTTAGATAGACCATAAATCTCCAATGGGGATCAAATACGATGGCAATTAGAAGTGTCTGTTTCTGAAATAAAGTGGTGGTTGTGTGGTGCAGAAAAATATTTGAATCTTGAAATTTTAGAAAATCCATTTTTGACTTGTCCATCTAATGCATTCTTCTTACCAGTACTTGCCGGTGCTATGGTAGGGTTATGGAAGATCCCTTTGGTTGATGCAAGGAATGTTCCGGGCCAATGGAAGCTGCGGTTATGTAAAGAAGCCCGACATATTGATGCCCGCTGCCCCAAATAATGAGGTTTTTGTTCCTAAAGCAACGTCCTCTGTCAAGAAAACCTTAAAGGTACATCTTAAGTTTTAACTATGTATCCTATGCTTGTTTTCATTATTTCTTATCACCTGACAATTCTTCATGACAGGTTAAAGTATACATGGGGGATGGATGGCATTTGGATTTTAAACAAACTCATTTTGATTCATGCTCGCCACCCGACTTCTTCACTAGGGTAATAAAGTATTTGCCAATCTATTGAATCATATTATTTATTACCCTAAAAAGAGGGAGATCTTTGTAGATTAATTCATTGCCTGTTGAAAAAACTTTAAAGTGATCATGGCGAATAGTCTTGGAAAGCAGTGTATTATGCCCCATTTAACCTCTCTCAGTGCCCGTCCAGGCGCTGGGCCAGTTTACCATCACACTGGATATCCTATTGCATCTCCTATGCTACTTTTTAGATGTGTTAACACGTGGGAGAGAGACAGAATCTAAATCCTTGGCCCTAGGGTATATGTTTCCTTAGGTCTAGTTCTTCTCCTCTATTACGTGTCACTCGTCCAAAGGTTTGACGCGTGACATGCATTACCAATGTGTAACAGAATATACAAACTAGTCTTCTACTCATTAGAACATCCAGAAAGACCATAGCCAAGGAAAAACTACATTTTCCACACTAATTACATCTGTTGAGATACCTACTTGTACTGCATCCAAAAATTCCACTTATTTTTACATATTCAGATGAGATTGTTTCATTTATGGTGCAATGTACAATACAGATTGGCATAGCTGGTGCGCCCGCTGATGAGATCATGGTTAAGACCAAGACGATGGTGGACTGCTGGACTCCAGTTTGGGAAGAAGAATTTAGTTTCCCACTTACTGTTCCTGATCTAGCTTTACTGCGAATTGAAGTACACGAGCATGATGATCACGGGAAGGATGACTTTGGTGGTCAAACGTGCCTTCCTGTTTCAGAGTTGAGGCCCGGAATACGTGCTGTTCCTCTCTGCAACAGAAAAGGCGAGAAGCTAAACTCAGTGAGGCTTCTTATGGGCTTCTCCATTTCATGAGTAACCTGTTGCTTCGAGTACATTCTACAACCTGCGTAGAAGAGTGTTGTGAAGAGGTTTCATAATTAATTCATTTGGCACAGTGAATCTCTGTTTTGTGTTGCCTGTTTTCCTTAATTAGTTTGTTGATATTTAAGAGTGAGAATGATGCGAGTGAAATACTGTCTTCTATTCGTAAACTTATTTCATTCTGAAATCACATTTGCGTACGTGCATACTAGAGCCGACAATTTTGGCCAGGCACAACGGGCCGGCCCGCAAGGCCTAGTAACTAGGCTAGGCTGGGCCTTAAAATATAAGGCCCGAAAAGAATCGGGTCTATTTGACCCGGTTTAGCCCGGTGGGCTTGGGCTTTTTTGGCCCGTTTTTTAAATAATTATTTAAATATTTTTTTATTTAATTTAGTTTTTAGTTATAAATTATTTATATTATTCTATTTATATATTGTAGGGATTATACATAATTAACTCCAAAAGCTCGTTTAAAAAAATAACTAATGAGTTCATGTTAAGTAGTTGAACTTTGAATTTTTGTTTTTTAAGTTTTTTGGTACACGTTGCTGGAAAAATCAATAAGAGGAAAGGTCTCACATTAGGATTCTGTAAGTTCTAATTATAATTTATAACTACCAATAACTATAAGTCTATAATGAGCAAAATTATAACAGATTATACGTATATTCATATGCATCAATTAAACACCCAATGAGCCTCTATTCACTAGAGTGTACAGAAATTGCAAAGGCTTTATTTTTTAAATTTAAAATAAAATAAATACATGAAATGAATCTATATTCTTCATTAAACTTGTTTGGTGGATTTAATTGATTTTTCTTTTAGAATTTTAGAATGTGAGTACTAGTAATCAAAGTCTTCTTAACTGAATTGGTAGGAACTCGATCAAGGATCAAGTGAACTTTTTTTTTCTACAATGTTATAAGCTAAAACTGTTGAGGTAGAAGAATAAAAACAATAAAGAAACATTTTTAACATCTATTGTTGATTATGCAGAAGTTTAATTTCGTTACTCAAACAATTCTTGTTCGTGTGTCCAATAGTTAGAATTTGTGTTGTAATAGTGTTCAAAGTCTTAATTAAAAAAAAAAAAAGAGAGACAGGACTAAATGGCCCGCTAGCCCAATGGCCCATGGTGGGCTAGGCCGGGCCTAATAAAATAAGGCCCGATTGAAACCGGGCCTAGCCCGGCCTGGACCGAAAATATTCGTTGGCCGATGGGCTAGTACCGGCCCGGCCTCATTGCCAGCTCTAATGATGCTCAAATCTAATCCATTTAAATAATAATAATAATAATAATAATAATAATAAAAAATGTGCAACACAGGCAATATTGTCCATCACGCTATTAGATTTTTTTTTACTCTATTGTTCATTTGTTGAAAATGATTAATTAGATAAAAAAAAAACTTTGATTCGGTTGTTGACTAAAATAAAATATATGATTCGGTTGTATCTATTTTAATAACTAGTTTCTATATACTATAGCTCGATTAAAGTTTTTAAATTGAGTTAATGGTATTTTTATTATTTTGGTCAATAATAAAAGAGTATATTGAAAATTTTCCCATAAAATAAGTAACCTTTTGGAAACTTGACAGCTTAACAATGGTATGAGATCATCATGAGAGAATTATTACAAGTAATATCAGATAACATTTTAAATGAAAAATGATACCCAATCAATTAAAAATGATAATAATAGGGTGAATAATTTATAATATAAAATAAAAGGTTATAATATTTTTTAAAAAATGGATAACATCTTTTATAAAAATTGATACTTAATTAAGAAATGTAAAATGATCTCAACCAAGTGGGTGTTATTGATATTAATTAAAGTGCATTCAATTGTAAAAATTATAGATTAAACAGCAAAAAAAAGAGTAGGGTGAAAAGCATAATATTATCGTGAGAGAGTACTAAAAAAATAATTTAATAGTATGTGAGAATAACAATTTCTATAATTAATGATATTAAAATACAGATTTTAGATTTCATTGATCTCTCCAAGCACAAGCATTCAAGAATTGCTTTACTGAAAATGCTACAACTAACATGTTTTAAAATCAGTTTTTAAGACAGCATAGCATGCAAAAACAAAAGGAATCTCATATATATCTATTGAATAACATACCAGCAGTCTCATGATATAGGAAAAAACAACTGCATTCGCATCACAAAAGGTGTAGCTCAACATCTGCAAGCACTGAAGAAAATCATGCCTGTTGCATCATCAGAACCGCTTCTTTGAAACAGCAGACGATAGAAAACGACTAACATAATTCCCAACATTCCAACTTGGAGCGCCATATTATCCAGGAACGTTATAGTGGAGCGCCATACCTCGTTATGTGAGTAAGTCCTCCAAGGCGTTCCCCGCCTACTCGGCACACCAGACCTTTCAAATTGTAGTTTCCAAATATATGTGTGTATGGAATCTGATATAAGTGTGCAATTATGAAGAATTCATAAAATCCTTTGAGAAAGAAAGCTGAAAAATCTGCAGAGATTCATGTATATGATAAGATCACTAGATCAGTCAATCAAAATCAACACCAAAAATTCATAACAATTGACAAAGAAAGGCTAATCCATGTTTTGTTTCCCTAATTACCTATTTCCTTCTTTGAATAGACCATCTGCAAATAAGGTATAAACTGATCCTGAAAAACACAGATCAGATTGAAAAACAAAAGATATATATACTCCTAAAGAATCTAAGAGTTAAGCAAACAAAAGTGAAAAGCAATGAATGATAATTAAATTCACAATTAATCATAATTTTTTTTTTGACAAATTAGGAGAAATCTGTGTATTAAGCTCCCTCAAAACTTTTTTATACAAGCATCATCATGAAAATAAATTTTAAATTGCTCTCTTTAAAATGTTAGTATCAACTTGCATGGTGAAATAAAACAAGAAAACTGAGTTACAGTGATTCTTCCTCTTCTAAGCAAAAATAGAGATGCTATATTGAGTGTTTGGTTCATTAAACTTATTATGGGAGTTAATAAAGCTTAAAGATGTCATGAATAAGAAATAAGCGAATTGCCTTAAATTTTTATTAGTTTGCACCGTGCTCATTGATTTTAAGTAACGGGCTTCGAAGAAATTAAGCCAGTTTAAGTGCAATTAGTGTATACTCCCTTATTTTTAATAACTTTTTAAGGCTCATGAAGTATTAGTAATTCAATATGAACTAAATACTCCCTAAGAGTCCAAAGTATGGTAGAGCCGAATAAAACAAAATTACCTCAGAAATCTCTTGTGCTAGAAATGGAGTAGCTATTAAAAAGGTCCCACAGCTCATGAATCAACAATCAATCATCTACTCAAAAAACCATAACAAAACACAGAGTAATCATCAAACATAAGCAGTATATCCGCCAAAACTTCAAGCAAATATATAATCAACACTCATTGATGCCAAAACTGGAATCCCAAAATTTAGAGCGAAAATCTACCTTCAAAGCAGAGTAGCGAATGCTACTGATAATGGATAGTCTTCACGACTTTGTCTGCTACAGCGCGTCGCTGATGAATGGCGCTTGTTAAATTGGTGGAGATGTTGGAGTAAAGTCCAGTGATTTTCGACATATTCGAATTTATTTCACAGATCAAATCGACATTTCTGGCCAAATTTTGGGGGATTTTCGAGCGGTGGTTATTGTTTACGTTTTCAATCAAGCGGCGATTGCGCTCGAGCAGGGAATCGACCTCTCTGAAGTTCTTGGTTAGGGTTTCCCATGGATCCGCGTCCAACAACTGTTCGTCGTCTTCATGTTCTGCTGCCGCTGCCGCTGCGGCTGCGTCATCGCCGACGAAGCGGTGGTTGAAGCTATGATGGGCGGCGGCGGCGGCGGTTAGGGCACGCGAGGCGTTCTCCATGGTGGGAGAAGATCAAACCATTGTATTTTCGTTTGCCGCTGCCATTGTCCAATGATAAAAAGATCCGTTGAAATAGGCGGCAGCCATGGCGGTTATTTACTGTTCAATAAAGAATTATATTAAATTATTTATATACTGTGAATTATGATATTTTCCTGTACAACATATTTATATTAGTATCATTTATATATTAATTATAGTGAATATTAAAGGTCATTAGAAAATGTCAATGCGATAATTTCTTTTAACATTATTTATAATATAATAATATAAAATTAAATATAAATCTATTAATTTTAAAGCATCTGCAATTAACGTTTTTAAATTTTCATTTTGAGCATATATTCATTTAGACATATAATTTAGATTTAATAATATGATAATATATAGTAATATTATATTATATACTCCGTCACTTTTACCATTTTTATTGTCACGTTGAGAAGGTCTCATTTTTTCACTTAATAATACAATTTAAATATGGGGCACACACCTACTAATATAACTATTCACTACCCATTAAATAATAATAATATTTCTTACTCCACATGTAAAAAAACAAAAGACTCTCTGTAACAACAAAAATTTGTATTTATTAAATAATAAATACAAAAGAAATTACAAAGAAAATCCAAAATGGATTGAACTCGAGAATTGAATAAACAGTTTCCAGTTATCTTCTAATTCATCTCTTGAGTTGACTTCTTGACTTTTTCAACTTTCCGAGCTGGATCTTCGAATGAAGCTTGTCCGAGCTCGAGTTTGGGACTTGAAGCTTGAAAACGTTTATCAGGAGGCGTCGAGCCTTTGTTCGGATCAAAGGCTGACTTAAAGATTTATCGTGAAGAACACTACTGAATTTGGTAGAACACCATTGAAAACGTTTATCTGGAGGCGTCGAGCCTTTGTTCGGATCAAAGGCTGATTTGAAGACTTATCGTGAAGAATACCGCTCAATTTGGTAGAACACCGTTGACTTCACGAACCGTTGACTTCACGAATACCGTTGACTTCACGAACCGTTGACTTCACGAATATCGCTGGTTGAACTTGACTTGAAGAAACGTTGAATTTGAGGGCCTCCGCACCTTGATATCTGATTAGCTGTTGTTCTCTTGACTTGGTCTTGATCTTCACTTGATCTTGATCTTCAGAATTATTCAGGTCTTCAGGATTTTCAGAGTGAATGGAATGAGAACTGAAGATCCTTATTTATAGGTGAAAAAAATAACCAATTGTAAGATATTTTCTCCTTGAAAAGATATGTTGGACTTTTCTCCTTTAATTAAGTCTGCTGGACTGATACGGGTCTATTTAATTTAATTAGGTCTGCTGGATTTGACTTTGACCTATTTAATTTAATTAGGCCTGCTGAACTGGATATGAGCTTATTTGACTTGAATCAGACACACTTGAGTTGAACTGAGTCCATTTAACTTGGATTTGGTCTCAAATAATTATATTAATTATTTATTCATTTATTTTAAGAATTAATTTATTTAAATTCCTTAATAAATAAATATTTAATCAATATTAATATATTTTCCTCATATTTTTATTTATTAAGCAATAAAATTTCTCGCTCGTTGAAATTTATTTGAAGCGTACAAATTGCAATATTTTTTCATGCGAATGTGCATCCTTTTTCTTCACCCATCAGTTTATGAGTTGGACTTTCATCAATCTTCTTTTTCTTCTTTAATTTGGGCAATTTTTTCTTTTCTTTTTTTTTTTTTGGCCCATCTATTTTGACTTTAGCAAATCTCTCTCCTTATCCTCCACCTGATTTGGGCTTTGTTCCCAAATTTTCTAATATTTCGGGAGTAGATACGTGAGTTTATCTTTCTATCTTCTTCATGTCCCAAATATTGCATAATATATGGGATCCGTAGAAGATTAATTCAAAGTTCAGCATGATGATCTCAAATCGGTATATAATCTCTGAATATAAATCTCAACAAATATTCATGTAATCTTCCAAAGGCTTATCCATTGGTTTTTCAACTACTATATAAGAAGAATTCCTGCCATCAATTTTCACACTTTTTTCTTTGCAGGTTCCAAGTCCGAGGGAGTACTTAATTAAAGTCTAAACATATAGTAATTAAAGATAATTTAAAAATTATAATAAGTTTTTTTTTTAATTAATTCAAAACATCAATGCAATTGATCATTTAAAAAAAATATTATTGATATAAATAATACTACCTCCATAAACAAATTCACACTTTCTCCGTCGCATAAACAAGTTCACACCCCCAAATAAGGAAATACACACAAATTAATAACCCCACAACACAATTTAATTTCAAAATTGTCATCCCTTTACAACTCACATAACTTACTTTATAATTTATTTATTACAAAAATACCAAATTACCCATAAAAGTAAAATAAAAAAATAACTTTTTCTTAAACTAACGGAGTATCTACAGTAACTGTGAACTTTCTTTGGGACGGAAGGAGTAATACTTTGAGCTTATAATCGGAAAATTATTTATTTATATAATAAGCATATAAAATTAAATCACCCTTAATTATTAATGAAACAATACTTGCATGAAACAATACTTACATGAGACAGTTAGTTATCACATTTTATAAAAAATATAATAACTTTTTATTAAACTGTTATAATTTTTAATTATACGGATTGTTGAAAGTGTTATTACTTTTTATTATGTTACAAGTTGTTTATAAAATGAAAATATTATCACTTTTATTATGTTACGAGTTGTTTATAAAATACTCCCTCCGTCCGGATTTAAGGGTGTCATTTGCTTTTGGGCACGGAGATTAAGGAGTATTGTTATTTAATGTGTAGTGGGTAGTTGTATTAGTAGAGGTGTGGGTCCCATTTTTAGTTGTATTAGTGAGTGTGTGGATAAAAAAGAAAATGAGATCTTTGGGGGCGGACGCCCAAAATGATAAAATGATACACTTGAAAGTGGACAGATGGAATAATTTACTGCATCACTTTCATTCTACAATAATCTAAGTATCATTTTATATTAAAATATTAGTATCATTTTTATTCTATCTCACAAAAACCCTCCATTAAACCTATCAAATTATTTGTCTTGTTAATTTAAAGCTTCAAAATATTATCATACTTTTACACAGTTACAAATTATGTACCATCTTACAAATCATCCCACACCCAAAAGGTGCCCCACATAGGTCTTCCCCGAAACCCCCAATAACTAAGGTAAACAGCGTAGAAACCCCCAGTAACTAAGGTAAACAACATAGAAAAAACACCCATTTCTGTACCGGTTCCGGAAGAAGCGCTTCAACCGATGTCTTCACACTCCATCCCCGTATCGGAGACCTTCTTTCGTCTACCCTTTCCTGGGACTCCCTCTCAGGTCGATCTGTTTCACTCATTGCATCAGACCTTCCTCAATAGTTTAACAAACAAATCTTCAAATAGCTGATGTCGGTCACATGAGACTTTTTCTATAAATTATTGTATGATAATTTAAATGTATTGTAAATGTGGAGTAATTTATATAAGTAAAGAGTGAATACTTGACTTGGAACATCCATATGAGCAACAGTGAATCATTCACATCACCAAGCCACAACTAAAATTCATAATTCCACAGTTTTTACAATTTGGCCAACTGAACAATGCTACCAAGTTAACTATCAGAGTTAACCTACCAATGTACTCCTAAATAATAATAGTACTTAAATTTTACAATGACTTGTGAAACAATGCACTCTATTCAGCTACGATGAGTCTATAAAACAGGCAGCCCAACAAACGAAACAATCTGGAATACGAACAAGAATGATTCTCTAACATGGTACAATGAAAGACTAGAAACGAGAAGGTGGAACCGATACCAGGTTTTCTTGCTCAAAATAAGGAACCATTACGATACATGGTTAATCACTGTCGCTACCAGAATCTAGGAAGCTGAACTCTGACTGGCCTTCGAGCCTTACAAGTAGCGTTCCACGGTTTTCTTCAGACCATGCAATGCCTTCTCTCTGTAAGAGATTAACAACCTGCAGTCATGGAGGAAGATTAGTCTTACTAACAAATTGGCATTAAACGACATTGACAATTAAGAAATTCAATGCTTCATTGAGTTGCCAAGAGTAAATGATACAGTACTCTTCATATTTAACAAACTCAAAACCTGCAGAGTATTCAAGTCCCATTATTTAATTTAAAAGGAGAAATATTTTTTTGCCAACCATTTCTTGTAGGCATTGGTGGTCTTAGCTGGGTGGAACAAACCTGGCTTTTTTCGGATATGAAGTACTTGTAGATTAGGAGGGAGTCCCATCGTACGTACTATTTCTTATTACTTTATCACGTCACTCTCAAAATTTACAGAAAAGGAATGGAGAGGACTCATTTCCAGGTTTTTTACAGTATGTGTTTGGTGTAGATGTGGAACAGCCTGGTTTTGATAGTATGAATGTGCTAGGATGGATATGAAACAAGGGTAAAGATGTCCAAAAAATATCTCAGCTAGGAAAGAATGAAACTGAACCTTTTACTTTTGCAACTTATTAAAAAAAAAAAAACACCACGAAATCAATGATAAAACTTTACTTTTGGAAAAAACTCAGGTGCCTGAAGGTAGACATGACAATCGAAAGAATGCTCAACTTACCGAGTTTTTCAGTTTTGACTTGCCAACACCATGGCTCCCACATCCAGTAATAACCCTGAACGACTTCACAGCTAGAGATGCAGGGGCAGGAAAGGAGTACACGTTTGTATACAACAAAACAGATTCTTAGATGGTAATTAATTAGAAAATGGTGCAGGGAGACTCTTACATCGCACATATGCTCCAAATAAAAGGTGGAGCTTCAAAAGCTTCATTGCCTGTTTGATATGCTGTCCATGCAGATCGATTGTTATGATGTTTTCTATACTCTTATTTCTGCAGTCCAAGACAGAGGGTGAGGCACAGTTATCTCTTATTGAGATTGCAGTTGTATAATTCTCAATATACACCAACCTAGCAGAAAATATATCCTTGCTAGCCTTTTCATCCGCCTCACGAGCCATTTTATTTTGTAACCTCCCCTGAGGTAATATACACAAATCTTGTTCATTGAATATTACAGATAGAAAGATCACTCAGACTGTGCTAGAAGATAACCCAACTACAACACTGGAATTAATTTCCAGGGAGTATACCTTCTCAGAAAGATAAGATGCATATTCCTTCTCCCCTTGTGAAAATGCAGTCACAGCCTGAAGAAAAATCAGCCTTTTTCTCAGACTTAAACAGATATAATTGGAAACCAACTAAACTCTAAGGTAAAGATACAGAAGTCACCACCTTCTGATAGTAAGATTTCATGGAATTCCAGTGCAGATGTGCAGGTCCCCTGAGAACCTGATACTCATCTCTTTTAGCTGCAAGTTGAGATAAGTTAGATGAAAGCTGAGCTAGATCAGAAGTATCATTAATACATGCCACAAATAGGGCTAATCTAAAAGAGAACTTAAATGAGAAGCACAAGGAATTGCTTCTGTCAAAGTAGTTCATTTAAATTTGAATTAGAATAGAAGAAATGTTCCAATAGCCGTGCATAGCTAAAATAACACACACACACACACACACACACAGGAGAGAGAAACTGCAAAAGAAAAAGTATTCTATATTGAAAAGGATGAAGAAGCTAACAAAGCACACAGGAAAAATGTTAATAGTCAACTTATTAAAACATTTGCTTAAGATGACAACTTCAGATTCTATTCCTTCAGAAAAGAATATCCATTTCAATCAGACAACACAGAACTACAGCTACAATAAAAATAATTCAGCATTTGTACTTGTGAAACAAGTCCCAGAAAATAATTATAAGTACCATGAATAAGCTGCTTGCTTTCACTATCGCCATTTTCAAATGTTTGACCAAGTGATGCCATTTTCTTAACCATATTTTTCCAGTTCATAGTGTTAGGTTCCTTTTCGGCTCCCTTGGGAGTGGGCATATTAAACAAAGATTCCAACACTTTCTGGGGAAGCTCTGACTCTGATTTTCCTGTCTCTGTTGAACGATGAGATCCACTGGATTCAGAAACTCTTGAATTATTTCTGTAATAATGAAAATGGTGTATATTTAAGCTTCTCCGTGACACTTGAAGGCTAGTGGATCCTAGCATAAGGAGATACACTCAATATAGTGAGGCTAAACATGACCAGTATTAATTCTGGGGTTAAGCAACTTAGGCTACAATAATCCATTTTCTATTTTCTCATAAGAAACTAACAAGTATGAACACTTTCACCAGTAGTAATCATTCTTTATTCTCATAAAAAACTTACAAGAACACTTTCTATATTTTTCATTTTTGCTCCAGAACCAGAATTTCTTTATCAGTAGAAGTTTCTTGTCTGAAGAGTGGGTGACAAAGCCATTCAAGTCGAACTGCCAAAAAAAAACTTTACCTGAAAGGATTCCCAGCAAACCACACATTGTCTTGAAGTCCAACATCAGATGAATTAGAAGCTGAGTCAGATGTTCTATCACCTACCTGAAAGACAAGACAAAACTAAAACCATTATGACTCAAGAAAACAGGAAATGACCATGTGCTATGTTAAAATATGAAAAAAAAAAAAAAAAATTGGCAGACATTAATGTAAATAGCACACCACAATAAAACAAAAATCCAAAGAAAATATCAATCAAGCGCAGTGATACTTATGCAATTCTTTGTTAACTTATGAATACAACAAAACAATCACACAGACAATTTATTGAGAAAATGCTAAATGGAAGGTTTGAATTTTGATTGGTCCAAATCTACAAATAATCACTTATCTACTATGATAATTGTTGAAATGAAAAAAAATGCAAGAGCAACATGAGAAATATTTCAAAAGACATAATTTGTCACGTGTATGAATTCTCCCAATAGAGTTTTCCCTCTTCTTGGATGTCACAATGTTAATTCAAGACGATCCACGTGAGGTACAAGAGGAAAAATCATCCATAACATAAACTAAATAAAACCCTTAAATCATAACTAACGAGATACTACAATGACCATACTCTTGGAAGCTTTATTCTGAACTTTGTAGAATAAGAACTAAAAAACCAAGGCTTGAAGTTAAGGAAAGACAACATATGTGATCCAAACTGCTACACTTCAAAGATAATTGAAGCAACTGTCTGCAAATAAATGTATGAGAATAACATTTATCATTTATGGTTACGTAAAACAAAAAAAATCATGAAACTGCAATTTGATATGATGTTCTCATCATCCCAGGTGCAGGTGTATTAAAGGTGGAATAAATACAACTAAATTTTCTAAGTTCTTACACAAAGAAGACACATACTTAATAAAAATAAAATTATTAAAGAAAAAATTGAGATGTTGGAATAAAGGTGATGACATGCCAAATGCCAAGGTAAAATAATATGATCTACACAACCTAATATCCAATGTCCCCAAGAGCATGTAAATATAGAGATGTGTTTTGCTACTTCAAAAAACTGCATTACTGATGCATAAAGGTAACTTCACCAATAACTGAGAATGCAATCACATTCTCCATTTTGGATTTCCAGCCAGATCATTCTCACAATCAATTTTGGATATCAATTTATATCATCTGCTTACGATGTTCCTCAAATGAAATAGATATAAGCCTGATCAAGAGACCAGTACCATTCATGCAACTTGAAACAAAAAAACGTTACCAATAAAGAAGATTGGTGGGACATTTCATCAGAAACTAGATAGAAAAAAATGACAATTAATTCTAGCTTACACTGTTTGACTCAATAAGATACTGAGGATCTTCTCTGCTCATAGACTCATAAAAGCCATCGCGTTGCTCAACTGAGGAAGCTGACAGCTCTAGTAGCACATCTAAAGCCTGGTTCAGAAAGAATCAGTATGAAATACCAATACATGAAAAACAAGATAGAGATTTTTAGCGCATCCTTAGAAGGAATATATAGTAGTAAATAAATGATGAAAAACAGTCCTACTGCGAGCAACCAATAAGATTGGTTCTTTTTACAGGTCGACATTGTTTATAAGCAAAGAAAGAAGAGATTAGCGTCCTTTACCTTATCTAGGTTATATCCGCACTGACCTGAAAGAAGAATAGATGATTCAGATGACAACCAATCCAGGATTTTTTGCCGCACAATTCATCACTATTTAACGCTCCATACCTCCCAAAAAGCAATTATCTTTATTCAAACCAAATTCCATAATCCTTATACTCTTCTTTTAGTTGTTATATCAAGCAATCCTAAGCCACAGCAGATATGTATTTTCATCTAAGAATCCTATATACACAGCCACTTGCTGTATTTAAAATTAACAGTCATGTAAACAGACGTATATCAGACAATACATATTACTGACCCCCAGCCCCATCATACAAAACAGACGGAGTTCAAATATATTCACAGAAAAAAATTTGATAAGGGGAAATAACAAGCAACTCACACAATACGTCACTAACTACATGTATGTTTAATTCACAGTCATCTCCAAGCATCGAACACAAGAACTGTTCAGCTCCTTCCTTGCTCCAATCCTGTTCATGAAACCCTTTGAGTTTAGACGAACTCTTCTTGGGAATAGACCTCACATAGTCTTTTCCCAACATCGTTGAAACAGTGCCAGCAGAAGCAATAACTTTCTTCAACTTGGGTATACTCTTCTGCTTAAAATCATCCTCAAGGAAATTCTTACCAACACCAAATACCTCTTCCGATGTGTTCGAGCTGGAACCCGAACTCGAACCCACATCAAAATTCCCACCAGAGCTCGAAGACGCGACGCTCTGATCGTCCAGTACAGATCTCTTGGAAAGGATTTCCGCAGCCTTGTCAGGATCCTCACCGGCTTCTTTATAAGCTGAAGCAACTTCCTCCACCGACACGGAGGCAAAAGCCTCCGATAAAATTTTCAGAGCCTTGTGCTCATTTTCCAGAGCCTTTTCAGCATGATTTCCAGCATTCCCGTTTCTAGCAGCTCTGGCTTTCCTCCTCCTCGATTGCTTCATAATTCAGATGCATAAACCTACAACTATATACAAATCTATTTATCTAAGCTAAAAACACATGTTACACACATTGATAACAACAGACAAAGCTAAAGCTAGTCAGAAGGCCGTCGGTGGCTTAATAAAAAACAAATTCCGATGGAATGGGGGACGTTAATCTAATCTGCAGAAAAATTTAACGTCCTACATTCGTAGAGGCAGGAAATCGAAAATAAAAGAGAAAAGTCGAAAAGAAGGGATGATGAAAAAGCCCTAATTCGAAGAAATTAGGGGCAAAACTGTGTGTACCTGAAGAGGAAGGATTTGAAGTTATTGGGGTAGAGAGAGAGAGAGAATCCAAAAAGTCGTGGCCCAAAACGACGCCGAAAAGTAGGGGGAAGATCCGGCGTGTGGACTAAATTGGACTCAGTATTTCTCTTTTACCCTGCTAAACTCTTCAACCCTTTTTCTAAAATAGTAAATTACTCCTAATTCTTGATCATTCTTACATCCCGTAGGCTGTTTATCCGTCAAGTCAATTGATTTATTTATAAATAAATCAATAAATCATTAGAAAATTCATGTATATTATTAGTAAGTTTTACTCCCTCCGTCCAAACAAGTATTTCACTTATATGTGTGCGTGGAGTTTAAAAAAAATTTGTATTTTTATGTATAAAGTAAGAAAGAGAATATATATTTTAGTTGATTTAATGAAAAAGGTGTGTAAAGTTGTTGGGAGATGTGAAAAATTAAGTATTATATTGGGATGTGTGTAAAAAGTGAGTATTGTTATAATGTATTTTTTATCAAATTTAATAAAAATAAAGTGTGAAATACTTTGAGGGACGGATGAAAAAAGAAAGTTTGAAATATTTCGGGGGACGGAGGGAGTATATTAGCAAGTAATTTATTGAAATTTAAAGTGAAGAAGCGGGCTTCATAAGAGCGGCCCGACCAGAGAAAGGTTTGATTAATGTACGTATGTTTGGCTTTTAAATACCGGCCCACTATGAGAAATAAATACTCCATCCGTCCCGGAGATATTGACACATTTTTTTTGAGCATGGGAAGATAATATTTAATGTATAGTAGATAGTTGTATTAGTGGTGAATGTGATGTGTGTGGGTCCATGTAAATAAATAAATTGTTTTTGAGTGGGTTCCATGTTCCTTAAAAGAAAATATGTCAATTTCTGTGGGACAATCGAAAAAGAAAAGTGTGTCAATATTTTGGGAGGGAGGGAATATCTTTAGATTGTTTTGGGGGGTAAAACTGCTCTAATTACAATTTTCATGCTCCACACTAAAATTAGACAAAAAATACAAATAGTTCAATGGATAATAAGTGATAATACTTTAATAATAAATAAAATAGTGTCTGTGCTGTGATAATTTGACCAACATCAAATCTAATATTGGGTGGTATGACGACAGTGTTTGATAAAGTATTGGTATCCTATGTTGGGGCTCTGATATTTTGAGCAACACTAAATTCAATATTCAAATCTTTGATGATGGAGTTAGACATGATGTTGATGTCTTATGTCGGGACTTCGATACCATGACCATCACTGAATTTGACACCCAATGCTATAATGATAGTATCAGACATGATGTCGGAGTCGTGTGTCAGGGTTCCGATACCATGACCGACAACGAATCTGACGTCCAATGTTATAACGATGATATTGAACATGATGTCGGTATTCGGGTATTCGACGCTCTATCCGACACTATGAACAATTATTAAATTATTAAAGAAATAGAGTGTGGGGGGTATTTTAATAAATAATAAAAAAACCTATTATTAGTATAATTGTTTTAAAATCTAATTGTTGGTTGACAATGAGTTTGTATTTAAAAAAAATTTGGTAAATTGCCCTTCTCCCATTTGTTACGTGTTAACCCATCATAAATTCACGAAATTTTTTACAAGTATAAACGGGTAAGAATTAAGGAATATTTCCAAAAGATTTTTGGTACTCAGTCATCCATCTTTCGAACATATTCACACTCATAATAACTTGTTTTGAATAATTTTCTTGAAGATCAATATTGAAATGGAAAAAGAATCATGAATTGCTTTTGCGGAATTGCAGCTCCACAGACATCCAATTCCTTCTCTCCCAAACCAGCACAAATTCCTACCTTTTCAGCCCACTGCTATATTCTTCCACGTGTGGCAACCAATCGCCCACCCATTTTTGTCTGCATTTCCATGGCGTTTTAAGGAATCCCACTTCGATGAAACACTTCAATTCTATCAGCGAAATGATCGACACGTCCTGCCTCGTCGTGGGCAACTATTGCCACGACGTTCTGATGAAGGACGACGTCGTCTTGGCCGAATCCCTCGGCGGTGCCGCCGCCTTCATCTCCGCCGTACTGGATGGCCTTTCTATCTCCTCCACCTTCATCGCCAAAGTGGGTTCCGATTTCTCCTACTCCGTCACCCACCCGCCTCTCGTTTCTCTCTCCTCCAAAACCACCGTTTTTCACGCCAATTTCTCGTCGCAAGTCCAGCGCCAGGATCGCGTTCTCAAACGCGTCCAATCATGCGATCCCATCACTCCCTCCGATCTCCCCCAATCGTGGCGGTTCGATTTCGGTTTGGCCGTCGGTGTCGCCGGAGAAATCTTGCCGGAGACGCTCGAGAAAATGCTCGACATTTGTGACACGGTTTTCGTGGACGTTCAAGCCCTAATTCGGGTTTTCGATCCTGTAACTGGTTTAGTAAACCTAGTTCACTTGAAGGATTCAGCCTTCTATAGATTAATTCCGAGAATTGGTTTTCTGAAAGCCTCTTCAGACGAGGCACCGTACATCGGTGTGGAGGAGGTGAAAAGGGAGTGCTGCGTGGTGGTGACCAATGGGAAAGACGGGTGCACGATTTACAATGGGAAAGTGGAGCAGCAGATTGCTCCCTTTTCGATTGTACAGGTGGATCCAACGGGGGCTGGAGATAGTTTCCTCGGTGGGCTCGTCGCCGGACTTGCGCACGGCCTGGCCGTCCCTGACGCCGCCCTGTTGGGGAACTTTTTCGGGTCACTTACAGTAGGACAAATTGGGCTTCCCGTGTTCAATTTGAGATTGCTGCAGGTTGGTTGTTAAAGTTTTGAAGATTTTCCTTTTCGAATCCAAATTATGAATTGAAAAATTGTATGTTGTGCTGTAATTTGGAATTGCCAAGAGTGACCTGTGTTTGGCCTATCAACTGTTCGATGAATTGCTTGAGTAGAACCAACTTGCTCATGTTCTTTTATATCATAAATGGTTTATTTGCAAGTCTAAATTTTGTTGCATGTTGATTAATGATCAATCATTCATGCGAGTATATATATGCTGCTTGCATTTTAAGTTGGTGGAAACTTTTGGCTCTTCCAAGATAATTGATGTGAAATGCATGAACTTGTGAAATGTTGCTAAATACTAACCAGAATTCTTATTACTTATGCTATGTCTGCTCTCTGTGAAGCTATTCACTCTTCATTTTCTACTACACACAAGCCACTTTCTATGTATTGTTCATATGATCTAATTCAGTCTTCGACTTTCTGTCGTTTTGTGAGAACTCTATCTTTGCTTCATATCATCATCTCTGATCTCTCTATATATTGTTCATTTGTTTTAATTTGGACATTAATTATCTGTCAGTTTGTGAGAACTATATCTTGCTTCATATAACCCCCACCCCTCCCACTTGTTTATGATGTAGAGTTATACTGATTCAATGTCTTTCTAAGAATAAGAAGATCTTGATGATGCAAAATCTGCCTAAGTATGGCAGTTAAACTGATTCAGCATCTTGAATCGTAATTTAGAACACTTTCTTTGGTTTTCTTATAGGCAGTGAAGGATGAGGTGCTACAAAAGCGATTGCAGTCTCTTGATGGCCATGAAACTCCAAACGACGAACTGGAGAAGCCATTGGATCATGAAGAGTTCCATGCAGCACTTGCTAGAGCCAAAACACTACCAGTTGAAGAATCCCCTGTGGAGGAGATACCTAGTGTGGTGGTGGATCACCGTAGCAATCTCTCGTGCAGTGTACATCCCAGGTTATTCTCAAGCAATGCTCGTGAAGAACCTATTAGATCAGGCAGCTCAATACCTTGACGCACACCTTCGTCCAACGATTCAAGAGGCTTCTCTGCAGGTAGGCTTTTTGATTGTAGAGGGTGATAGAGCATGGTAACTAATGGTAGACCATCGTATTTGGTGGTTGAATTGACAGCACCTAACTGTAATTGACATCAGCTATGTCCACTGTTTGATGCTAATAATTATGGAGGGAGGAAGAATTTTCATGCATGGAGGATTTTGATCTTCAGGCACACACTGTTTTCTGTCTCATGTTGGAGTAGTACAAGAATGTTTGGTTAACTCAATAGATGAACATGTCTAGTACGTGTTGATGAAAAGTGGTATCATAATTTTATGGGTTAATTGAAAAAAATCCACAAACTTTACTTATATTGAAAATTAAACTTCACATTTGAGAACTTAAAAAAATACATTGCATCAAATTTCTCAAACTTAACCCATTGTATTCATGATTTAACATAAATTTTGAATTAATCTACAAAAACTTGAAAAAAAAACCTTAATATTGTATTTATGATTTATTAAATCTACTTGAACTTATTACAAACATAAAAAAAGATGTCATTTAATAATAATAATAAAAAATTATAGTGCAAACACAACTAATGTTCTATCTGTTCACTCTAACATATCAATTTTTTTTTACAATCGAAATTATGGAGTATTATTATTTTATATATAATTAAAAATTAATTTTTTTTTAATGATCGAAATAAGAAGTATATTTACTTTTAGGATGGGAGGAGTACCGCTATATAACTTTTTTGAAGATACCACTAATATTTAATCCCTTTTCAAATATCAAGAATTGTGACACGTATAAGTTTTAGCCTTGAGACCCCAAAAACTGCGGATGGACCCGTATTAATTTAAACCCAAATGATTAATAATTATAAAAATTAAAAATTAATTGGCACATGAGACTCACCCGTGGTGAAAGCAACCCAAATTAATGTTGCAGAAATATTAATTAGTACTTGAAGATGGTGTGTAACTTGGATATGTAGACCACCAAATTGCTAGGAGAGAATACAACTATATATATATATATATATAAACTACACTTGTCTGAATTCAAAGCATTCCAACTCATTCAAGTTGATGAAATGTTTCCACAAATAAGATTAAAGATCACATGCACAAATTCTTTCTTAATGATTATCATGACATCACCAATACTAACACTAATTTGAACCCTACTTCATCTCTATTCTTTAATCACCCAACATGATGCATAAGTCAACCTCTCCTCATATCCTCCTCAACATATTACACAGAGGGAGTGGGGGGATCAAGAATGATCATATCAGATAGATACGATTTAGCAGTGCCTTGGGATGTAAGTATAATAATATAACACTACTAAATATATTATGAAGCAATAGATAGATATAATAATTTGAAACCTTTGGAGATTGGCCTATGGGTGAGGGCTTGAGGTGTTCGTAGTAAGGAAATTTCCAAAGGTCTCAATAACTGTGGAGACAGTTCATACAGAGAGCAAAACTCTGGCTTGAAATAGACTCTCCAATAATAGACAGTGGGTTTTAGTCTCTCTGAATTAGTCGGTGTACGGATTGGATACGGATGAATCGAAAAAACATATGTATAAAAATTTGAAGGCAAAACAAAAAAGAAAGAAAGAATGCCAACTGTTATGAAACATGGGTAGCATTGAGCCCTTCATCAAGCCCTTGACGCCGCAAGTAGTCGCCAACTTGATTCTATCTTTTTTAATTTTTTGCCTAACCCTAGCCACTAGTCTTTTTCAATGTCTCATAATCTTTCCTACAAATCAGGAAACTAATTGCTTGCATTCATCGTTAAACATCTTTTTCAAGCATAATCACCCTCTTCTTCACTATATAATCACCATCACTTCCACCAAGGGAAATGCAAATCACCAATGGATTTGACTGCAAGATCATGTCATCCAAATGTAGCTGCCATTTTTGGAGTGACCGGTATAGTTGGAAAGGAGCTAGCAAGGCTACTCGTTTCGTCTCCTGATTGGAAGGTCTATGGGGTTGCCCGACGCCGGGCACAGAATCATGAGTTGTGCCCGACTCGAGAGTACCATTTCGTTTCATGTGACCTTTTGGATCCACTCGAAACTCAAGAAAAGGTGTCCCCTTTAGTTGATGTGACCCACGTGTTCTGGGTCACATGGGCTAGCCAGTTTCCTCTGGATAGCCCTGAGTGCTGCGAGCAGAACAGGGCAATGATGGCGAACGCCTTCAATGCCCTGCTCCCCAACACCAGGTCGTTGAGGCACGTGTCGATCCAAACGGGCATGAAACATTACATCTCATTGCAAGGCTCTTTGTCCAAAGAAGTTGTCTACTATGATGAGCAATCACCAAGGGTAGACAAAGGGCATAACTTTTACTATGCCCTAGAAGACTTGTTGCAAGAAAGATTGCCACGTCATCATATAGCTTGGTCTATTCATAGGCCAGGTTTAGTCATGGGTTGCTCTCAAATCACTCTATACAATTTCATTGGTAGCATATGAGTTTATGGCACAATTTGTAAGTATTTGAACCTCCCATTTGTGTTTGGGGTAGTAAAGAATGTTGGGAGGAAATGTACATCGACACGTGCGATGCACGCCTCGCGGCTGAGCAACAAGTTTGGGTAGCTAATAAACACGAGGGAGTCGCACATGGCCAAGCTTTTAATGCCATAGACGATCAATGCTACACGTGGAAGATGATTTGGCCGGCCATCGGGGCCAAGCTAGGGTTGAATGCACCCGAAAACGGCTCGTTTTCGGGTGAATTCATGTTCTCATCGGCCATGGGCGATAAGGATGGTGTTTGGAAGGAAATAGTGGCTAAAGGGGGGCTTGTGGAGACTGAGATGAAGGATTTGGCAAATTGGGATTTTCTTGATGTTCTTTTTCGATTTCCTATTAAGTTATTGGGTAGTCGTAAAAAGATTGATTCCATGGGATTCAAAACTAGGTATCATACTATTGATTCCATTTCTTATTGGATTGATGTTATGAAAAAGGATAATATTATCCCTTGATCTAATTACTGTTGTATAAAAGATGGAATAATTTACTGTAATTAAATTGATTTGAATTAGCTTCCACTTTTTTTTTTTCTTTTTTTTTCATTAATATTTTACACCAAAATGTATTCATTTGATCATTTTGAAATACTCTCTTCGTCACACATTAACGTTTACTTTTTTTCACCTAAATTAAGAGATTCAATATTTTAATATGTAATAAAAAAAACATAAATCTTAATTTGAAACAAATCAATTGAAAAATGTAATTAGATGAGTATATATTAGTACTGAAGGGAATAATAAATAAATAAATAACTAGGTGAAGTCCGGTGGTGTGAGAGGGTGGCGCCTCCCTGCTTTTCCTCATCTTGTCTGCTGGTCAACTAAACATAGTTGATTAATTATCGAACATTACACTATAATCTTCCAGACATTTTAAGAAAAGATGATGAGTATATTTGAAACGGGATACATGTTGTAATTCTCTAAAATTATATTTTACTTTAGAAAAAACTTTGTAAAAAAAAGTTTTTGTATATGTATACTTTTTTTTTTAAATAAAAAAATTCTAAAGACTAAGAAGATAAAATAATTATCAATAAGCTAATAAGTTAATCTTTTAAGTTTATTTTATTTTAATGTATAAAAGTGAAAAAAAAGTTTTTGTATATGTATACTCTTTTGTTTGAGTGAGGCTCTCTTGTGTTCACATGTGTCCCAGCGCAAGAATTTTTTTTTTTAAATAAAAAAATTCTAAAGACTAAGTAGATAAAATAATTTTCAATAAGCTAATAAAGTTAATCTTTTAAGTTTATTTTATTTTAATGTATAAGAATGGAGTAATAAAGTTATTAAATAGGAGTAACTTTTTAAAAAAATACTACTACTCACGTATGAAAAGTGTTGATGAGGATAAACCTGCGACTATTTAAGTATATCATTTTTGTTTATATATTATAAATATATAAAATCACTATGCATTAATATATAGAGAAATATTTGTGTGAGATTTTTTATGGTTTTTTAAATACTTCCTCCATCTCAAAAGTTTTTTTTTCTTTTTGGCTTTCCACCCAAAGATGTGTCATTTTTTTATATATATGGACTCACGCACACCCACTAATACAATTAAAATATGGGGTACTTCCACTAATATAATTATCCACTACACATTAAATAATAATACTCCTTAATCCACGTATAAAAAATAAAAAAGCCCTCTAGTCATGGGACGGAGAGAATAGTTAGTATTACCTTTTATTAAAGATTTATCACTCTTCATTCAAATTGTTATTACTTTATATTTTTACTACGAATTGTTTATAAAATAATTCACAGTAACACTGTCATTCTTCATTAGTTCAAGTATTGTTTTTTATTAAAATTTTATCACTTCTTTTTTGTCTCACAAAAATCTTTATGTGAGACAGGTCTCAATGTTTACTAATTATATACTCATGTAATATGTGTATATATATTTTACTCTTTTTATATATATATAACATTTTCTTAATGCATGGTTAATTTTATTGTATAATTGTAGTATATTTTTTAAAATTGACATATTCAAAGGTGTCATTCAATGTATATATATTTGAATAAATTGATGTTAATACTTCTATACATTGGATGGGTAACATTTTTTTACATGATTACATGTTGATAATAATTGATTCCATACTTTTACACATTGTTATATAGATATAATATATTTATTGATAGTTAAAATATATTCTTTTAAAGTATAATAAATTATTAATCAAAATATAACAATTGATTGTTATAGTATAATTTATTACATACAAATCAATAAGCATACATTATGTATATAATAAGCCTTCTAATATAACAAGCTAACCTATTTTATAATCGGTCTCACATGTATCCTCCACACAATTACGTGACAAAATTTTTTTTTTTAATACAATTCAAAATTTTAATTTAATTTTATTATATTAATACCTCATTCTCAATAAGTGTACATTTTTTAATTAACATTGAGTAGCTTTCACTAAGTAATTATTTACAATTTTTTATAATATAATTAAAAAAACAAAATGAGAATACTTAAAAAATAAATCGATGAAAATTCTTTCAATACAATTCAAAATTTTAATTTTATTATATTAATACCACATTCTCAATAAGTGTACATTTCTTTAATTAACATTGAGTAGCTTTCACTAAGTAATTATTTACAATTTTTATAATATTTTTAAAATAACAAAATGAGTATACTTAATAAATAAATCGATGAAATATTTTATTATTAAAAATAATTACTTGATCCGCTTAAATAATTCATATTATTATGACTATACATAGTTTAACCAGCACATAAACTATATATATTCTAAGGGAATTTCGATCAAAGTGTAAACTCTCAACAACCAACATCTTCCGTGACATGATCCTTGATTCATCATCTCCTCTGGAAGTTGAGAAGTTTGACAGAGATGGCATAAACTCCGAAAAAGAGGAGGTTGAATCCAATGAGTATGAGAGCTGTGTATCCAATCATTCCTGAGCCGAAACCAAAAGTGACATCAATGTAGTCCTTGATGGTGCCATCGAATCCAGGTCCTACGATCCTCGTCTCCACATCACCGAGTTGGGAGCAGATTATGCCGCGTAAAGTCCATCCCACCGGACAGATGTAGTAGAACCATAACCACCATATAGGGATACCCTGGAGATCAGATATATATCAATATCAGACTTGCATTTGCATATTAATAGGTCTTTTAAGGATATGTCGTATGTAGACTTACTGGTTTAGGCACTAGGAAGCCTGAGAGGAGATTCCAGATTGAGTAGAATGCTGACGAGACCACCGAAGCAATGTGTTGATTTGGACTCAGTCCGACAACCATCATTCCGTAGAAGGTGAAGTAGGTGAATGTTAGAAACATGAACACCAGATACAAGAAAAATTTGCCTGAAATAACTCATCATCAGATGCTTATAATAATAATAACTTAACACTGTACAGCATTTTCTTCAACTGAGCAATACAAAAGCATACTTGTCTGAATACTAATTCATGTGAAGGAAGTGACAGTTTAATGGTATCAGAGATTAATGTAAACCCATCATTATGTTAAAAGAGATATATTAATGTAAACAATAATAAATAAAACAAAATCAACAAAACAAAATACTGAACATGCATACTCACCTGCAGTCCTCTCGAAGTGCATCATGAAGTATGTAATTACACTATATATTATCGTCTGCAGAAAAACGTATGGGATCTCCACAGCACCCTGCAAGAGAGTTGAGATTGATCATTTTCTTAGAACAAATTTCTAGTATCATCCTACGTGAACATGACCAGTATCATCCTACGACAGTTGATCAAACCTGATCTATGACTCAAGAGACAGAGAGAGAGAGAGAGAGAATTAACCTGGGCTAATGCAAAAGGAATTGGGGAGTACATTCCTGCTGCTTTCTCTCTGTAGAAAACTGTCCTCTCAATAGATACTACTGGTTGTACAGATGATGAATTGTTGACCCCAAGAAACAACGCAGAAGCATAAAGCGCCCCCATCAAAATAAACAAATTTTGAGTTGAATCCCTGTATATACATTTGGGACACTGTTAAAATATTTATATATCTGGAGTATTTAATGAAAATACATGCTATTGTTGTAATGTTTTTGGGCATTGCATTCTTAAAGTTCTATGTACCTTTTAGAACCGACGTCCCAAAATACTGAGCCAAAAATAAGAGCAGCAATCGTCGTAAAGAACAATCTCACCGCATTATACGATGGACTCCTCCAATACACAAGGTTTTGCTTCCAGAGACAAATTTTGAGTTGAGAAATTGTGTCTTTAGAGTATGTCGTTTTGAATTTCAAAGGCTCTGAATTTTCAGGTGGAACACTAAGACTCTGTATCGAAGCTTCTACATTCCTGAATTCAAAATCCAATAAGCTTCTGATAAGTACTCTTCCATACAGTAAGAGAAAAAAAAAACATTACAAGTAAGAGCTAGCCATAATGGACTACCTATACTGCTGCGAATTTTCATATATCACAGCAAAATCTTGATGAATTTTTTCTTCAACACCAGGTGTGGTTATTTCGAGCATCCAAGTCGCTGGGTTGTAACCATCAGCTATCGGAAGGACTCCGCTAATCTCCTAAGCAATCAGAAAAAGAAGTGGTACCTTATATCATCTACTCTCGACCATCACAAATTTCTGATTTGAATTACCAAGATGGATTGCAATAAAAACTGGTTGTGTGGTAATCTACCTGGAAATAGTTGATCATGGTCTGTGATCTTTCGCCAAGCTTCCCACCGTAAATCATTCTCCCGCCTCGTTTCATAAGCAGAAGCTGCATGTTTTATCACCATCAGCCAGTTTTATATAGGATATATATATGCATTAATTTTGGTACTTGATCTTGGAATTACCTCATCAAATGCTTCAAATATCTCAATGCTTGGTTGATGTATGGTGCACACCACAGTCCTCCCAGTATCAACTGTGTTACGAACTGTCCGCATGACAATGGCTGCTGCTCGTGCATCAAGGCCGGATGTAGGTTCGTCCATAAAAATGATTGATGGGTTCGCGACGAGTTCCACTGCAATCGTCAAACGTTTTCTTTGTTCTGTGGATAAACCTGAGCTACCTGGCAAGCCTACCAAAGCATGCCTTAGAGTATCAAGTTCCACTAATTGCATTACCTCTTCAACGAACTCCTGAAAAATGCATTAGTTCAAGGACAGTATAATCATACAAGCAAGAACCCTGAAGTTTTATAGAATCCATCTTACCTCTCTTTGTTTCTCATTCACTTCCTTCGGAAGCCGAAGAAAGGATGAGAACTTTAAAGACTCCATCACGGTCAGCTGAGGTGAATGTATGTCGTTTTGTTCAACATATCCTGATATTCTAGCAAAAGTTTTCTGATCCTTAGGATATCCAGAGATTTTAATATCTCCTTCTATGTAACCACCAGTCTTCCTTCCAGCGAGAACATCCATCAACGTGGTTTTCCCTGCTCCACTTGATCCCATTAATGCTGTAAGAACACCGGGTGCGAATACCCCACTGACATTGGACAAGAGCTGCAACCTTGTTTCTGGTATACCTTGTGAACTCATTTCCTAGAAATCCCAAACGTATATATAGTGTGATTTTAGTTTGCAAAAGTAGAAGTGGTTCTCAGATAAAGTTCCTCAGAGGAATACCTTGGGCATATCAACAAAATAGTTGACGTTATGAAAAGTAAGGATTAATGGTTTAAATGGTAGAATCATCCCTTTATTTTTCGATCCACCATTGCTTGATCTCGTACCATTCACACCATGACCTGTCAAATCAGTTTTTACTGTAAAGTAGGGAAATTTTATTGGTAATTGGTTTAATACATACATGTAGTTTAATGAGTTTCACTTATATACCATTCGTAGCTGATTGTGCTTGATCATCTTCTGCTGGAATAACTGACTGTGGTTTTTTAATAGCTGTAACATAATGAGAGCTGCAGTTAAATGATTTATTCTATTATTTCGATTGATATCAAAAGTGTCGAACGTACGATTGAGATAAGCCAATGCCACTGTCACAATAAGGTTGAAGACGAGAGTAAATGCTAGTAGAACACCAGCTCCAAGCCAATACCAATAACCTTCATGGGGTAAACTATAAAGATGCAGAATTGTATATCCAAGATTGCTGTTTCCTGCGGTTGAAATCTGGAAAATCAAGTTAAAAAAAAATTAAAAAAGCTGAAAAGATTGAATACCACCACCAGTGATCAAATCATTTCAAGGATTTCACCTCCGTCCATCTTGTAGCTGTGAACTCATTGACAGAAATAGCGCTTTGGGCGTACGACAGTGGAGACACCCAGTAAGCCCATATCCACCATGGTTTGATCATATCTGAAATAGAAGGATTGATGTCACTGTGTGTAACCATATGAGTAATTTATGAAGACAAACAATACATACGTCTTGGAAGAATAAAGCCACCCAACAAACAGAGGACGATTAATGCAGCTGAGGCAAATGTATTAGCAATGATCAAGTCCCTTGCAATAGAAGCCATTGCCCTAAACAGCCCCACTGCCATTTGGTGCACGACAAATAACAGAAACATATGACGAAAGAACCTAAAACAATTAACAGAACATTGTGAGCACTAATTATATACATATAGAGAGAGAGCAAAAACAACTATATCCTTGCCAACTTAAGTTAATAGAAGATACCTTCCAGCTGCAGGGGCAAATCCTACAGAATAATATACAACGCAAGTCCACACAACAGCTTCAATAATGGAGTAAGGTACACGGAGTAAGAAACTCGGGAGAGACCACACCCACGCAGGATAGAAATGATTATCACGTTGCTTGTAAAATACAGGAAGGCGGAAAATCATTAGAGGTAGCTCAGCAAATCCATTAAACAACATATGCGCCAACCCAAAAAATAAACACGCCATATAAAGGTTGCCATTTGACAAGTCAGTGGGATGTATTCTCGTTCGAAGAAACATTGTACATGTAACAATGCCTACAAAAGCAACCTGTGTAGGTGTGAGGAAAAGGAAAAAACATCAGATAAAATTGTTCAGGAGCTATCTTCCAAATTATCAAGAAAGGTAAAAAATACCTGAAATGTTTTAAATATGTAGAGAAATGAGTGTCTTTGCATCAGAAGTACTTCCCTGTATAAACAAGCTTTAAACATCTCCATTCTTGGTACAGCAAACTTTGTTTTGGGCAGAGTTGAAGGGTGATTTTTAGATTTATCATATGGATTAGAGAGAATCGAGGCTAGATTTTGGCCATATCTTGAATTCCTAAATGCTTCAGCAATCTTAGGAACCGGAACAAAATCATATGGTTTGGAATGGTCACCCCAGTACTGAGCCTGATCTTTTCTTGATATTACCTAGTAAAGGTCAAGAGAACCTTGTAAAATTTACAGTCTTAGGGAAGTTGTGTGTTCCAAATAGTATTTCATAATATGTTCAATTATTTTAATACAAGCCATGTATACTGATATCTTCAGGTACACAACACAAAGAGGTTATCCTGGAACATGAGATCATGTATATACCATTTAGAATAAAGAATCTCAGTTTGGAAGAGTTTACCTCTTGCAAAAAATCAGCCACATTCTTACGAGGTGGCAAGTGAAAACCAAGTGATGCAAAAAACTCTAGAACATCCGCACATGGCCCTTGATATACGAGGTATCCTTCAGATATTAATATGAGATCATCAAAGAGATCAAAAGTCTCTTGAGCCGGCTGAAGAAGAGACATGACTGCTGTTCCTTCCAAGAGATGAACGAAGTTCCCTATACATTTAACGACTTGGAAAGTGGTAGAGCTATCAAGCCCTGTTGATATTTCATCCATGAAAAGTGTTTTTCGAGGACCAACCACCATCTCTCCTGTGTAAGGCAGAGAGCGACTTAATATATTGATCAGAGCCACTATAAATGTTTGTTCTGTTAGCTTTTTATTATACAAGGCGTTTACATCAGGTAAATAGATATGAATCATAGAGATCATTGTTAATCTCCACAAAGTATAGAGACATAAAACATGCATGAGAAAGATAGAGAGTGAGATGACCTGTTGTCACTCTCTTTCTTTGTCCCCCTGAAACACCTCTGAGCATGTCATTACCAACTAGTGTATCAGAGCAAATATCTAAACCAAGAACCTTTAGGATGTAGTCAGTTGAAACACTGTGCTTTTTACCGCCAACAGATGTTGCCTGAAAATTTAGTCATTAGGTAGTGTACAGATGAAATGGCCAAAACCAACTGTCCAACTCCAAGTCATGTTTTAACAAAGTCACCTTCATATAAGCATCTATCTCTGGCCGGGGACGTATATTTCTCTCCCTCTCAAGTCGGGTAAGATCCTCCATATATTCTGCAGTAAAGTTTAACATGTAATTTTGAATAATTTCCATCCTAGTCAAAACTTGTGATAGTTTCATCAACCCTTTGTTTCCATAAACAAATTTTTCTTTCTGGATCTAGAAAACAACGTAATTTAAGGGAAATGTGTTCGGGCTTCTTATTGACACATTATGTTTGTTCAATTAGACTCTGCTGTAACATGGTCAAAACTAGCGTATTTTGAACCATAGTCACTCAGGATCATGATATAATGACTGTTGTCATATATGTAGGAAAAATAGTTACTTATATACACTTCCATTTTAGTGAAATATAAATTGAAATCGAGGTTTCTTGTGTCAAAAATTTTTAGAAACACATCCATAAGATTTTGTATATAATCCACATAACTGTACCTGAAAAACGTTCACTTGAACCTTGACATCTAGCAGCAAAATCTAAAGTTTCTCTAACGGTGAGCTCAGCAATGTGATTATCATTCTGACTTATATAAGCAGAAGTCCTTTGAACAATGAAATCATCAAACTCGTATCCGTTGTATGTAACAGTCCCAACTCTCTGAAACCAAAAAGATTATGTTAACTGATAATGAAATTTACTTTGATGTTTGATAGTAAACTTAAAAGGGAGCGTTAGATACGAATGCATTAATAGCTTTTAGATACAATTACAGGCAAGTTAGAGAGAGTAGATTGGGTTAAGTCGTGATGTGGGAATGTTATGCAGGAAAAAAAAAACCATTATATAGAAGTTTTAGGATCAAGAAAATAATATATTTCAGTTTTCAAAATAAAATTTCTGAAGTGTGTTTCGTATTACACAAAAAATAAATAAATAAGCAGTATTGAGAAATGATTTTAAAGAAATAAATCAATTAAAATGGTTTATTATTAACCAATTTTTGGAGGCTTAAAAGTTTAGTTTTAGATAAAATAAACGACGTAGATAATAATAGTCGATAATTGTAGTGTATTTTAAAAAAATAAATTAATTTTAGGTGAGTGAAAAATTAATACATAAATAAATGAAACCTTATGATGAGAGCATTTTATACATTCGTGATTAATATCTTTTTTATTAAAAATATTATTACTTTTTTATATTTTTAATTCACATAATAAATTGTTAAAACAAATAATTTATTATTTTGGTACGAAAATTAACATGTCTGAAATCGGCTATAATTAATACTGCATATACTAACCTTTAAGCTGCTTTGAAGCTTCCCCGCAAGAGCCAGAAGTAAGGTAGACTTTCCGGAACTAGGAGGCCCCAAAAGAAGTGTCAACCTAGCAACAACAAATTAGCATGCTATCAACAAGTAAATAATAATTGACATTATGCAACAAGTAAATACATCTACAATTTACACGTTAATTACTGGTTTAATTGAGAAATATAAATTGTGTATTTAAATTCCTAATGCTACCAAAACTATAAGTCCCTGTTAGCAAGGAAGTTTGATATAAAGTAATAGAGAATTAGTAATGGTCACCTTCCTGGTTTTACCACTCCACTGATGTTGTTGAGGATGGTTAATTTATGTCTCTTTGGCCGAAATATTCTCAAACTAATCAATAAATTCTGCATTAACAACAAATCAACACATTTCAAATCCAGATCTAAAAAAAAAAAAAAAAACAAAAACAAAAACAAGAACAAAAAAACTCGGTGCTTTACCTCAATAACATCACGAGAATGATTAACCAAAGTAGGCAGAGCTCTGGAACCGACATTTACATCCGCAGTGATTTGTAGGTTCTCAAATCGAACTTCGACTTTTGGAATCTCCAAACCCACCCTAAATATTTGCAGTAATTAAAAACATGTTTACCCAACAAATTAAACTCTACTGAAAAATAAAATTATCACAACACAGTAATATGTTCATGTCAATTCACAAAATCAGTTGAATAACACGTTGATAGTACTGTAAACGGTTTGTTCATAATTACCTATCGAGGCGCTCTTTGATTCCGGAAAGGAGTTTGAAATCATCCTGTTCAGTCGTATTGAAAGCTCTCCTAACAACTAGCTCGCGATAGGTCCGATCGAGTTTCCGAACGTCCACGGCGTCAGTACTCTCCCCGGCAGAGTCAGTTTCCCGCCTTACTAGAGCGGTGGTGGAACGCAGCTGCGACGGAAGTCGTTCGATCGCCGCCCACCGGAGCTCCTCCTCGTCCCGCGCCACCAACTCGGCGGTGGACGGGCGTGAAAACGTGCTGTCCGCCTCAAACTCGTCCATTTCGAAGAACTCGCTTCCATTGGACGCCGCCATTATTCGACCTATGCAATTCTACTGAAAAACTGCCTCTATTTATAATTGCTTGTGATTCTGAAATCTCCTTCTCTTCTTCAAATACAGAGGGAAATGTGTTGAGAAGTTTAATTAAATTACAAACGTAATTAAATTCAAATTTACCATATATATTAAACTAGATTTGAAAAAGAAAAAAGAGGCGTCTAAAATATGGCGATTAGCGCGTGATAATTAGTTAGAAAGTTGGCTGTAAAGAGTAAATTTTAATATGGAGAAATATGTCGCATTTAATATATCCTAATTTTGATTATAAGTGATTAAATTAAATATGGAAAAGGCAATATTGGGAGTGATTATTAAGGTCAAATTGATAGTAATATTTAGGTCTACTGATCCTCATAATTAAAATTATACCATGCAGATACGTAAAGCGATATAAAATTAATCAAATAAAATCTATTATGCTAAATTAATAGGAATTCTCGGCTTCATAACATTCCAAATGTTGTGATATTAAATATATAATATATACTCCAGTGGAGATTTTTGTCAGCTCTGAGGTGTCAATTAAAAAAAAATAAAATCTTTCTAATTGTGCGTATTTGGAAGTATATTGTTTTAATTTGATTGTTGTATTCTAATTTGATATTCATTGTGATATTTTGTAATTATTACCCTTAAATAAAGACTTCACATTTTTTATATGAAGCTTAGGATTTTTTTTTAATTTTATTAACTTTTGAGAGTAATGTATTATTTTTAGGTAATCAATAAATAATAAGATAAATTATGTGAGTTAAGTTATAGGTGAGAATGTCATTTTTCTTATACGTGTTAATTTTTCATGTGATCAGTCAACTTTTTTTTTTTTAATTTAAGATAATTTAATTAGAGATTTTGAATAGTGAAAGGATTCTAAATGTTTATTTATCATAGTTGGTATTATTTATATTTATTGTATTTAATATATTTATATGAATATTAATGATTGCTTAATCTCTTAAACATCATTTACTTTATGTATTTATTACTCTTATTATATAAATTTATATGAAACTAAATAACACTAATCTATTAGTTTGCTAATTTTATATGTCAAATAAGAATTTTAAATTTATAAATTAGTTTGTCTTATATTTATGAATTACTCTATAAATATTGTTCATTTTCTATTTCTTTATAAAATTGAATATAATTAATTAAAGGGTTTGTTTCTTATATCCCAGGTGCACAAAGTGTGTAAATGTACAATATTTTGTTCTAAAGAGTAACCACTTTAATTAATAAGGGTACACTGTTTTGTTGTAAATGATATACATTTTTATTTTTTTCAGAAAAAAATGGTGCACATCCTTATACTACAAGGTACACCATTTACACATAGGATCTTCTGCGCCATTTTCGTGTATCATCTCATGTGTCTCGCGTTAAGTGATTGATACGTAAAAGAGGAATTAAATCCAACAATTGCACGGTTTAAGGATTAGAGTATAGTTTCCTCTCTCCTACATGTCGTCCATCCAACGATTTGACACAGGAGATGATGTACCAAAATAACACAGAGAATCCGAGCTGAGCACCACTTAATACTAAAAGGTATCTGGGTGCACTGTGTCCCCGGAAACACACAGGTTTTTGCCTTAATTAAATTTAAGCTTATTTAGTATAATTATATTGAACAATTTCAACCGTTAAATTAAATTTTAATTTAATTTTCATCTTAAATAAAATAAAATAATAATCTTTTTCAAAAAAATAACTACCTAATTACATCCTACTTTTAATCTATAAACTTTAAATTAAATTTAGAGTGCACTCCAAAATCAAATGGAGTATATTGTTATGCATGAATTAGGCTCATATATATATATATATATATATATATATATATATATATATATATATATATATATATATATATATATATATATATATATATATATATATATATATAACCCGCATGTTACGCGGTATATAATATTTTTTTTCAAAATAATATGTTATTTAATAAATATAAAATAAATTATATATTTTGATTATTTACTCCCGTTCATTATTCATATTATATTAAATAAATTATACAAAATTAAAATTAATATTATGGAATATTTTTTTTAAAGAATAATTTTAATATTATTACATTGCTTCTTAATTTATTATGAAATATATTATATGCTTAATTTAATTGTTTTAACTAATATTTTTTTAAATTTTATTTTGACTTTAAATAAAATATAAATCAATTAAATATTAATTTACAAACTTTATTTTGATAAAAATATAGATTATTTTCTTTTATTTCGAATTTAATAAAACTAATAACCCATTTATCTATTAGTATATGTTTTAAATTGCCTAATTTAATATCTATTTTATAATGTAGAATAAAGAAATTAATATATTTAATTATTAATGCTTCACACTTAGAAATTTAACATAATTAAATGTAATTAAATGTTGATTATTAAATTAAAAAATAAATAAATAGAAAGTATTAAATAAAGACTAACCAATCAAAAAGCAACACATATAAAAAAAATTTAAGAATGCACCTATTGTTGTCACATATGTTTTTGCAAAAAGTTGTTTTAGGCAATTACTTCTCAATTATATATATATATATATATATATATATATAAATGTAAAATTGATGTCTTCCCTTTGCCGGACATAGTACTTATTTAAAGACATTTATTTATCAGTTTTTTAAAGCCGTGTATTTTTCAGTTTTTTTTTTAAATTTTCCTTGGTGACATGTATTTGTCAGTTTTTTTTCCTATTAATGGCGTATATTGTATTTTTTTTATTAAAGATTTTTTTACTAACTTCATTTTCTATGCTTATTTAAGAAAATATGATCTCCTTCAATCATGTAAATCAATTAATATTTATTGTAATGTGTCTATATAAATCAAAAGATCGAATAAATTTTTGTATTGCATTCAAATCATTTTTTGTTTGTTTTATACTTGTTTTTATTAGTTTCTTTTTTCATACTTCTATGTTTATATATTAATTTCTATATATATATATATATATATCTTTTAATTTTATTAATTCTAGCTCCATTACTATTAGATACATTTTATGTATCAATAATACTACTAAATATATGAGGCAAAAATTATTACTAATCAATACAAAATAGATACATAAAATACCACAATTATCCTTCTTTTAATTGTGATAAAAAAAATAATTTAAAAGGTCTAATATGTAATGTAATAATAGAAAGATAATGCTCCCACTAATTTTTGTATGATTTCTCCACAAAAATTTATAGAAAGTTATTTCAATCTACTATTGATAGTAATCCCCAATGTTAAAAAATTAATTTAGAAGGTCTAATGTGTAATGTAATAATAGAAATATAATAACTCCCATTAATTTCTCCACAAAAATTAATAGAAATTATTTCAATCTCTTATTGATAGTCCATTTATAATCCTCATTCAGGGACCTATTTCCACTATGGTATATGAATTATTTTATTTTAGTATTCTAAGTTTCAAATTTATATTGTATTCACAAATAAATTAGTTAACAAATTACTTAAGAAATTAGCGTAATGAATCATATTATTTTGGTATTCAGAAATTATTTAACAAATTATAAGGATTCATTATGTATTAACCCAATAAAAGATTTCCATGATGAATTCAGAAATATGTAGTAAAACCTAATGTATTCAAAATCAATGTAATTTAGAAATATTCAGATTTCATATGTATTCAGAATTAATGCAATTTATAAATGTTCTAAGTTTAAATTTGTATTGTATTCAGAATTAATTTTATTTAACGTAAGAGATTATCACAATTAATCAAATGTATTCAGAAATATTCATAAATAACTTCTGAATACACATTTTAGATTACATCGTGGTAATGTTCTTAACTTGATACTACTTCCGTTCGCCCAATAGGTATACATTTATTTTTTTGCCCAATAAGTATACATTTGTTTTTTGTATGTGAATTAAGGAGTATTATTATTTAATGTGTAGTATGTTGTTGTATTAGTGAGGTGTGTGTGACCCATATATTAAATGTAGGGTTGTTAAACAAGCCGAGCGAGCCCAAGTACATACTCGGGCTCGGCTCGAGTAGTTATTGAGCTGAGCTCAAACTCGGCTCGATTAGAAAATGAGCTTATCACGAGCTCGAGCTCGAGCGAGTAATTCTCGAGTCAAGTTCGAGCGAGTAATTCTCGAGTCAAGCTCGAGCTCGGCTCGACTCGTTAAGCAAAATGAGTTGAGTTTTTTAGCTTTATCGAGTTTTTCGAGCCTTACCGAGCCTACTTGAGCCCTTATTTTATTAATTTAATATTATATTTAATAATAATTAATATAATATAATTAAATAATATTTATTTATATTATTAATAATATTATTTAATTATTATTACTGTCGAGCTTTATCGAGTCGAGCCGAACTCGACTCGTTAACAAAACAAATATAAGACGAGCTCGAGCTCGAGTAAGCACTAATCAAGCTGAGCTTTCGAGCTACTCATTTTGTGTAACAACACTAATTAAATGTATTAATGATATATGTGAGTCTCATGTGTTTAAAAACAGAAATGTATACATTTAATGCGAATGCCCAAAATAAAAAATGTATACCTTTTCGGCGGATAGAGAGAGTAATATGTAGGATTATATCAATCTAATGAAAAATCACACTCTGAATCAATAAATAAACCTAATTTTATGTGTATACAAATAAAATTATAACAATAGACTCTGGAAATTTGGAGAAAATATAAGGGTTTTTGAAGAGATAAAGAAAGAGCGAAGGAAAGAAAAAAATTTGAGAGAACGTACTTAAATAATTAATAAAAGAAACTAATTGAGATTATATTTTATTGTAGGGATATATTGGATATCTCATCTTAATATATTGTATCTGCTAGTAATAAATGGTGTACCCCACCATTAGAGGCCCCCACCGCCCATGCCCTGGGGCTTGGTGGAGGAGGTAAATCGCAGGATGTGCCTCAAGTGGCTTATAAGGAGGGCTCACTGTTAAACTTGTGCTTGCAAGGGGCCAAATTCATGTCAAAGACAGAATTCGAACCCCCACCATGCAGCAACCAAGCTCAGTTGTATCTGCTAGTAATATTTTCACGCTAATATATTCTTAATAATAATATAAAAGAATAATTTGTACTAGATAGTAATAAGCCCTTAATTTTATATATATATATATATATATATATATATATATATATATATATATATATATATATATATATATATATATATATGAGAGCATCGATCAACAACATTTTTAATAACATAATAGGATTCGAACTATTTGATATAAACATGTATAAAGTACTAAATACATAACCTTAAGGTGATGTTCGTTTTTGGGTTTTAAACTCAGGTTTTGGTTTTCAAACCTACAGCCACATTTTAAAAATCACCCTTATATATACATACTACATTCTCTCTCCTTAATTAATACATTTTTTCTCTTTTATCTCTCCTCTCTCATTTAATTTTTTAAATAAATTAATACATTGATTTAACATAAAGTTAAAACTTATCATACCAAAACCCAAAACAAACATAGAACTTACTATTCATGATTTTCAATCCCACATTACCCCAAACCAAATATTACCTAAATGTACTAAATACTACTATATATATACATTTAAAATACTACTATATATATACATTTACGGTTATGTATTTAATACTTTATTATACATTTTTATATCATTTAAATAGTTCGAATCCTATTATGTTATTAAAAATGTTGTTGATTGAGGATGCTCTCATCTAATCATATTTTATTTAATATTCTTTTGGATATGTGATCCTTACTTACACGTCACAATGAATTTTTTTTACAATTTTTTTTGTTTTACTTTTCATATTTACCTTTGAGTATTCTTCATTTTTGTCATATTACTCGGATATATATAATTTTTTTTAATACAAATTGTGCAGTTTCGAATTTGCATTGAAACAATTCCAATTAAGGTCTCATAACATGTGGATCGTGGATCGTGGGGTAAAGATTATAAATAATCCATTTATATTTTCAATGATATTTCAACATGTTATGTTTACTTTGATATTGAATCCTTGTTTAGGGTTATAATACAAATTGCAATTTAGCACTTTTCTGTAAGTGCAATTTTTTTATTTGTATAACGTTTATCATAAATTTATGGAATTACCCTACATTATTTTTTTTATTTTTTTATTTAATTTTTGCAGTATTATTCTCTATGATTTCTTTTGAACTCTTCTTAATACAAGAAATTATATCTTTAAAATTATATTAAATTGGTTCCAAACTTTCAATATTATACAATCATTCATAGTGCATTTGGGGATTTACTATTTGGTTAAAAATCATTATTTTAAGAGAATACTTAATTATAATTACTCTGATCAATTTGTTTATTGGGAGGAATATTTTTGTGATAATTAATTTTTCATATTTATTAAAAGATTATCATATTCTATAACTCATGAATAACATGAGTTTATTGTAGGATTGTTCAATATATACTGATTTAATTAGAATTTAGGGACTTCTCTAATTAGATATTAAATTGGAAGATTGTAGACGAAAAGGAGATAATTATGATAGAAGTACTATTGAAATAAAAAAATCTAATAGAAGAGACTATTGTTAAAATTAGAACTACCATTAGAAATATTTATTTGAATATCAAATTCGATCATAAAAAATTGAATATTTTGAAGAAAAATGTTCTAACACATTATTTAGTTACACATAAAGTAGTATTAGATGCGAATTGTGACTATATTTTGTTATTAGTCTCATGTAAGTTGAGAGAGTATTTGAGTTTTCCTATAGTATTTGTAAGTTTAGGAGAAATTCTGACAAAAATTAACAACTCAATTATGTTGGATTTTTATAATATAATATAATAATAAGAGACTTAGAACTTTTGAATTATTTATTCAAGTTAAATTTTGATTTTTTGATAATATTTCTTAGAAATATAGATTAGAAATCAGTGTCATATGATAAAACAAATTTCAAAGTTTAGTATATACATTATTGGTGCATACATCATTTTTATTATATTTAAATATGAAAACATTAGTTATAAACATGAATTTTTTTTATTATTATACTCAGTTTTAAAATCCTTATTAATTCAAATTAATTTTATATTTCACTAATAATTACATTAATAAATTATTTCATTAATAAGAAAAAAAAATATACCATACATCGCATGGTACTATATAGTCCTAATATATGCACAAGATCAACTCACTTCTAAGTTGGGGGTATTCTGGAAACACCAGTCACCAAAATAAATACACCCCCAAACCACCCTTTTATCCTTTACAAAGAAGGATGGCAAAAACAGAAAGGGACTAACTCCATTGATTTATTTGTGTTTTGGACATCTATCCAAGTTTTCATCACTTCATCACCAAGCAATATCATAAATAGAGATAAGATGATAGAAAAATATTATATTGTAGGTATTTAGGTAGGTAGTGATGGTGAGATGGATTAGTAAGCTAAACAAGGCTTCACCATGACCTACTATTCACAATCAAAACCCATGGCATTGGCACCAAAACGCTTTTAACAAAGGTTTCTCGGAGCTGTGTTTATCGTCGTCAAAATCATCACCGCTCTCATCATCCACACAATTATTTTGCTTTCATTTCTTTCCTGCTTACACTCTGTTTTCTCTTGGGGTTTCCAGATAAAGATAGACCTGGAGAACGAAGCAAATGTCATTCAACTATGAACCATGGAAACAAACCAAGGCCTACGTCGCTTTGAATTTAATGAACCAAACTCAAGTACTGCATTAGAGACAAACCTGGAACTACCAGATGCTAAAACATCTTCACGGGGATGCAGCTTATTTACAGGACTGATTGTCGTAATGTTTGGATCCATAACCTCAGCCACTAACTGACCTGTACTAATGTCTATAAAATCAATGGGATGCAGAGCTACACCATCATAATTTTCGCTTATGTAGCGCCCAACAACAACCAGGGACTCGGAATCATCCTGCATAAAAAATACATTTTGTAGAGTTCAATCAGATATGGATTAGCACGAAACTGCTGGATTGTTTCAGTTACTCAAGGTATATGGAAAGCGTTCTTCACCTTTGGGTCCCATTCTGCACGGAAAGGGGTCAAATGTCTGTTGAAATCATGACTCTGCACAATTTCTCTGCTTGGGGAATCCAAATTTCCAAAGATGGAAGAATCCCATACACGAATTCGGTTGTCCTGCGATGTGGTTAGTATCATGCCTCCAGCTTTTGGAGAAAAAAAGCTGAATTAACAACACGCCCGTGTGAAAGATCATAAACAGAAGCTCCAGCTTCAAGCTTTCGAACATCCCATACACGAGCCTGATGATAATGCAGATTATAATAGGGAACCAAAGAGCAAAAATATTGCACAAGGTAAAAGTGACCTCATTTACATTGAAATGAAACAAATTACTAATGGACGACTCAAGGACTATGTTTATTTTCTTATAGTCATCGTTATTGTTTGACACTACAGAGTGGGGGAGCAAAAGAATCAGCATAGAAGCTTACAAAGTGATCATTTCCACAGCTCAAAAGAATATCAGGTTGACGAGGATGACAGTGTAAACCAGTAACTTTGCTTCCTTTCTTGTGAATCAATATAGGCTTTCATGTTACATTACATTGTTAGAGCGAGCATCCACCCTGCAAATGCACATGCAAGAATTACGTGTGCCATATTATTTGTCCCCCAAAATAATAGAATGCTTTAAAAAAAATATATATATATATATATTCAACAAGGTAAATATAAAAATTCCCATATAAAGCAGGGTCAAATGATCATAGCTCTTGGCCCTGCTTAAGAAATTGAACACGCTGTGTAGGTGTTCAGAGTATCACTTTAAAATATTGACACGCTAAATTAAACTCTTAAACATTCTATTGACCCTATGGTACTATATGCTAGAACTATGGCTTTTTCTTTAGCCTGCGATTATCCATACAATGATACAAGCTCCATGGTAAGAATATGCGCACGTGTAGGAGTCCATAATTATCAGCAGCAAGCAGAAGTCCTTTGTCATAATTCATATCCAAGCCGCAAATCATTCTCCAACTCTTAGGCCCCTAAGCAAAACCAAACGACCAATCGTAAGAGATTATCCATAAATATCGTATTAATAAAATAGTACACACTTCACTACTGAAGTAAGACAAAGTACACATTAGAAAGCAAGAAATTTGAAAATACAAGCTCAGCAAATCGAAAAATAACAAGAATACTCATTATAATAATAAAATCTTTTCTTGTTATACATTGTTGGGATAGAATCAGTGTTTATCCTCTTTGAAAAATTACGTAGCTAGCAGATGATGTTTGGCTTGTCTAATGATATCTACCAAAGGAAATCATAGGAACTAATCTTCAGTCAATGAGTTGATTGTAGAACAAGTTAGTCCTTCATTACACAAACTTCATCGAGGACAATGTACCAAATCCCTAACCATTAAAGCACACCCACCAGACTCCAACTGTTGTGACCTCAGCCATTACAGCTGGAACACATGGGCTCTAGCACTAACTCAATATCTCATCAACAGCTAGCCAACCCTCCCTTGAACATAGACTAATCCCTTTTGCTCTGGTCCTGACTCCTATCAACAACACCCACCACTAACTATTGAAACCCAACATCTCCAACAAGAAAGATCTAGTTTCAAATAATCAGAAACTCTGTTAGGATTTGGATAGCAGGCATGTGTTTGGTAGAATTGCATTAGTGAGAATGAACTAGAAAGACCACCACAGCGCATGAAAATAATTAAATATACCTAAGCCAGCATATGAGAACGACATGACAAGGGTGCATCAGAAAATCATATTGGTTTTGAATAAAAATAGGGAAGATACCTGCCAGCCACCAGGATTGAGATCGACTAATAACAATGATATTCCAGTCTCTAAGTCAGTGCTGCTGACTGTTCCATCTGAAGAAGCACCATATACTGTTCCATCATTCAAATGATTAAACCTGTATTTATTAAAAGTCAACAGTTTGAATCATGTAATTGCTAATGAATCAATGAACGTTGATCGTGATTCCTGATTCACAATTATGAAAATCAAATGAAACAGATAGAATAAACTCACCTCGTGTTGTTCAATATGCAGCTATGTATGTTTCCATATACTATCTTCTCATGCACTTTCTCGTAATCCCAAACTCCTAGTTGTCCTTTCTTCACCCCAAGAAAGAAATATCTATTATATCGAACAATCACATAAAATTGACTCAAGTTAAAAGTAAGAGACTAAAGAATGTGAACCTTGTCGCCAGATAAAAGAAGATTGTTTCTTGTTGGATGAAATATCTAATTACCGCACAGTTCACTTTATTTGGAATCACATATGCTGGCTTGATCTGTTACAAAACAGAATGAAGAAACACACGTCAATCATTTGAAGTCGTCGTATACAAACAAAAAAGCATAATGAATTCATCAAAAATTTTCAAGTAACTCAATAGACCTACAAAGTACTGGAATCATATATCAATTGAAATTTAATCAAAAGTATGCTCCAATAGAAGGAAACCTGAAAAGAGGAAGAGCTCGAATATTATTGCTACCTTGAAAGACTCTCAAATCCAGTGACCACCAAATAATAACTGAAACTGGAAGCACATCAATTCTAAAAACCTAATCCACAGAACTAACCGATGGATCCAATCATTGTTATCATTTTTGGACAGTTATTAATCACAACATAAAACTCAGATATGAAACCACTGTACTATTTTCAATCAAAAGGGTTAAATTTCTTCACTTAGGTATAATCATGACCAGTGTCTTAAAACAAAATGAGCATGAATCGATGAAATATTTTATTATTAAAAATAATAACTTAACGATCCAGCTTAAATAATTCAAATTCCTAAGACTATACATAGTTTAATCAGAGCACATTAAACTAAAATGTCGAAGTCTGAACTCTCAACAACCAACATCTACCATGACATGATCCTTGATTCATCTCCTCTGGAAGTTGAGCAGTTTGACGGAGATGGCGTAAACTCCGAAGAAGAGGAGGTTGAATCCGATGAGTATGAGAGCGGAGTATCCAATCATTCCTGAGCCGAAACCAAAAGTGACATCGATGTAGTCCTTGATGGTGCCATCGAATCCAGGTCCCACGATCCTCGTCTCCACATCACCGAGTTGGGAGCAGATTATGCCGCGTAAAGTCCATCCCACCGGACAGATGTAGTAAAACCATAACCACCATATAGGGATACTCTGGAGATCAGATATATCAATATCATCATCAGTAAACACATGACTTCCATTTGCATATTAATAGGTCTTTTAAGGATATGCCATATGTAGACTTTACTGGTTTAGGAACGAGGAAGCCTGAGAGGAGATTCCAGAGTGAGTAGAATGCTGCCGAGACGACCGAAGCAATGTGTTGATTTGGACTCAGTCCGACAACCATCATTCCGTAGAAGGTGAAGTAGGTGAATGTTAGAAACATGAACACCAGATACAAGAAAAATTTGCCTGAAATAACTCATCATCATATGCTTATAATAATAATAACTTAACACTGTACAGCATTTTCTTCAAAAAAATATTCTAACACCACAACAATACAAAAGCATACTTGTCTGAATACTAATTCATGTGAAGGAAGTGACAGTTACACAAGGGATGCCCAAATATCATATATTATACTCAAAAAGGTAATATAGTTAAGCCCAAAGTTGTTTTGTGATGGATTTACTCATCTTGTCTGGGGGTAGTCAACTACGAAGAATCAATTAACTTAGGATTTTAAACTATTAATTAATGGTATCAGAGATTAATGTAAACCCATCATTATAATAAAAGAAATATATTAATGTAAACAATAATAAAACAAAATCAGCAAAACAAAAATAATGAACATGCATACTCACCTGCAGTCCTCTCGAAGTTTATCATGAAGTATGTAATGACACTATAAATTATCGACTGCAGAAAAACGTATGGGATCTCCACAGCACCCTGCAAGAGATTTAAGATTGATCATTTTCTTAGAACAAATTTCTAGTATCATCCTACGTGAACATGAAAGTTTTTCCAGTATCATCCTACGACAGTTGATCAAACCTGATCTATGACTCAAGAGACAGAGAGAGAGTTAACCTGGGCAAATGCAAAAGGAACTGGGGAGTACATTCCTGCTGCTTTCTCTCTGTAGAAAACTGTCCTCTCAATAGATACTACTGGTTGTACAGATGATGAATTGTTGACCCCAAGAAACAATGCAGAAGCATAAAGCGCCCCCATCAAAACAAACAAATTTTGAGTTGAATCCCTGTATATAATTTGGGACACTGTTAAAATATTTATATATCTGGAGTATTTAATGAAAATACATGCTATTGTTGTAATGTTTTTGGGCATTGCATTCTTAAAGTTCTATGTACCTTTTAGAACCGACGTCCCAAAATACTGAGCCAAAAATAAGAGCAGCAATCGTCGTAAAGAACAATCTCACCGCATTATACGATGGACTCCTACAATACACAAGGTTTTGCTTCCAGAGACAAATTTTGAGTTGAGAAATTGTGTCTTTAGAGTATGTCGTTTTGAATTTCAAAGGCTCTGAATTTTCAGGTGGAACACTAAGACTCTGTATCGAAGCTTCTACATTCCTGAATTCAAAATCCAATAAACTTCTGATAAGTACTCTTCCATACAGTAAGAGAAAAAAAACATTACAAGTAAGAGCTAGCCATAATGGACTACCTATACTGCTGCGAATTTTCATATATCACAGCAAAATCTTGATGAATTTTTGCTTCAACACCAGGTGTGGTTATTTCGAGCATCCAAGTCGCTGGGTTGTAACCATCAGCTATCGGAAGGACTCCGCTAATCTCCTAAGCAATCAGAAAAAGAAGTGGTACCTTATATCATCTACTCTCGACCATCACAAATTTCTGATTTGAATTACCAAGATGGATTGCAATAAAAACTGGTTGTGTGGTAATCTACCTGGAAATAGTTGATCATGGTCTGTGATCTTTCGCCAAGCTTCCCACCGTAAATCATTCTCCCGCCTCGTTTCATAAGCAGAAGCTGCATGTTTTATCACCATAAGCCAGTTTTATTTAGGATATATATATGCATTAATTTTGGTACTTGATCTTGGAATTACCTCATCAAATGCTTCAAATATCTCAATGCTTGGTTGATGTATGGTGCACACCACAGTCCTCCCAGTATCAACTGTGTTACGAACTGTCCGCATGACAATGGCTGCTGCTCGTGCATCAAGGCCGGATGTAGGTTCGTCCATAAAAATGATTGATGGGTTCGCGACGAGTTCCACTGCAATCGTCAAACGTTTTCTTTGTTCCGTGGATAAACCTGAGCTACCTGGCAAGCCTACCAAAGCATGCCTTAGAGTATCAAGTTCCACTAATTGCATTACCTCTTCAACGAACTCCTGAAAAATGCATTAGTTCAAGGACAGTATAATCATACAAGCAAGAACCCTGAAGTTTTGTAGAATCCATCTTACCTCTCTTTGTTTCTCATTCACTTCCTTTGGAAGCCGAAGAAAGGATGAGAACTTTAAAGACTCCATCACGGTCAGCTGAGGTGAATGTATGTCATTTTGTTCAACATATCCAGATATTCTAGCAAAAGTTTTCTGATCCTTTGGATATCCAGAGATTTTAATATCTCCTTCTATGTAACCACCAGTCTTCCTTCCAGCAAGAACATCCATCAACGTGGTTTTCCCTGCTCCACTTGATCCCATTAATGCAGTAAGAACACCGGGTGCGAATACCCCACTGACATTGGACAAGAGCTGCAACTTTGTTTCTGGTGTACCTTGTGAACTCATTTCCTAGAAATCCAAACGTATATATATAGTGTGATTTTAGTTTGCAAAAGTAGAAGTGGTTCTCAGATAAAGTTGCTCAGAGGAATACCTTGGGCATATCAACAAAATAGTTGACGTTATGAAAAGTAAGGATTAATGGTTTAAATGGTAGAATCATCCCTTTATTTTTTATTCCACCATTGCTTGATGTATGATTCACACCATGACCTATCAAATCAGTTTTTACTGTAAAGTAGGGAAATTTTATTGGTAATTGGTTTATACATACATGTAGTTTAATGAGTTTCACTTATATACCATTCGTAGCTGATTGTTCTTGATCATCTTCTGCTGGGATAACTGACTGTGGTTTTTTAATAGCTGTAAGATAATGAGAGCTGCAGTTAAATGATTTTTTCTATGATTTTCGGTTGATATCAAAAGTGTCGAACGTACGATTGAGATAAGCCAATGCCACTGTCACAATAAGGTTGAAGACGAGAGCAAATGCTAGTAGAACACCAGCCCCAAGCCAATACCAATAACCATCATGGGGTAAACTATAAAGATGCAGAATTGTATATCCAAGATTGCTGTTTCCTGTGGTTGAAATCTGGAAAATCAAAATAAAAAAATCAAAAAAGCAGAAAAGATTTAATACCACCACTACTGATCAAGTCATTTCAAGGATTTCACCTCCGTCCATCTTGTACCAGTGAACTCATTGACAGAAATAGCGCTTTGGGCGTACGACAGTGGAGACACCCAGTAAGCCCATATCCACCATGGTTTGATCATATCTGAAATAGAAGGATTGATGTCACTGTGTGTAACCATATGAGTAATTTATGAAGACAAACAATACATACGTCTTGGAAGAATAAAGCCACCCATCAAATAGAGGATGATTAATGCAGCTGAGGCAAATGTATTAGCAATGATCAAGTCCCTTGCTATGGAAGCCATTGCCCTAAACAGCCCCACTGCCATTTGGTGCACGGCAAATAACAGAAACATATGACGAAAGAACCTAAAACAATTAACAGAACATTGTTAGCACTAATTATATATATATATATATATATAGAGAGAGAGAGAGAGAGAGAGCAAAAACAACTATATCCTTGCCAACTTAAGTTAATAGAAGATACCTTCCAGCTGCAGGGGCAAATCCTACAGTATAATATACGACGCAAGTCCACACAACAGCTTCAATAATGGAGTAAGGTACACGGAGTAAGAAACTCGGGAGAGACCACACCCACGCAGGATAGAAATGATTATCACGTTGCTTGTAAAATACAGGAAGGCGGAAAATCATTAGAGGTAGCTCAGCAAATCCATTAAACATCATATGCGCCAACCCAAAAAATAAACACGCCATATAAAGGTTGCCATTTGACAAGTCAGTGGGATGTATTCTCGTTCGAAGAAACATTGTACATGTAACAATGCCTACAAAAGCAACCTGTGTAGGTGTGAGGAAAAGGAAAAAACATCAGATAAAATTGTTCAGGAGCTATCTTCCAAATTGTCAAGAAAGGTAAAAAGTACCTGAAATGTTTTAAATATGTAGAGAAATGAGTGTCTTTGCATCAGAAGTACTTCCCTGTATAAACAAGCTTTAAACATCTCCATTCTTGGTACAGCAAACTTTGTTTTGGGCAGAGTTGAAGGGTGATTTTTAGATTTATCATATGGATTAGAGAGAATCGAGGCTAGATTTTGGCCATATCTTGAATTCCTAAATGCTTCAGCAATCTTAGGAACCGGAACAAAATCATATGGTTTGGAATGGTCACCCCAGTATTGAGCCTGATCTTTTCTTGATATTACCTAGTAAAGGTCAAGAGATCCTTGTAAAATTTACAGTCTTAGGGATTCTGTGTTCCAAATAGTATTTCATAATATGTTCAATTATTTTAATACAAGCCATGCATACTGATATCTTCAGGTACACAACACAAAGAGTTTATCCTGGAACATGAGATCATGGATATACCATTTAGAATAAAGAATCTCAGTTTGGAAGAGTTTACCTCTTGCAAAAAATCAGCCACATTCTTACGAGGTGGCAAGTGAAAACCAAGTGATGCAAAAAACTCTAGAACATCCGCACAAGGCCCTTGATATACGAGGTATCCTTCAGATATTAATATGAGATCATCAAAGAGATCAAAAGTCTCTTGAGCCGGCTGAAGAAGAGACATGACTGCTGTTCCTTCCAAGAGATGAACGAAGTTCCCTATACATTTAACGACTTGGAAAGTGGTAGAGCTATCAAGCCCTGTTGATATTTCATCCATGAAAAGTGTTTTTCGAGGCCCAACCACCATCTCTCCTGTGTAAGGCATAGAGCGACTCAATATATTGATTAGAGCCACTATAAATGTTTGTTCAGTTAGCTTTTTATTGTACAATGAGTTTACATCAGGTAAATAGACATGAATTATAGAGATCATTATTAATCTCCACAAAGTGTAGAGACATAAACCATGCATGAGAAAGATAGAGAGTGAGATGACCTGTTGTCACTCTCTTTCTTTGTCCCCCTGAAACACCCCTGAGCATGTCATTACCAACTAGTGTATCAGAGCAAATATCTAAACCAAGAACCTTTAGGATGTAGTCAGTTGAAACACTGTGCATTTTACCGCCAACAGATGTTGCCTGAAAATTTATTCATTAGGTAGTGTAAAGATGAAATGGCCAAAACCAACAGTCCAACTCCAAGTCATGTTTTAACAAAGTCACCTTCATATAAGCATCTATCTCTGGCCGGGGACGTATATTTCTTTCCTTCTCAAGTCGGATAAGATCCTTCATAAATCCTGCAGTAGAGTTTAACATGTAATATTGAATAATTTCCATCCTAGTCAAAACTTGTGAGAGTTTCATCAAGATATAAAGACTGTGTTGTCATATATGTAGGAAAAATAGTTACTTATATACACTTCCATGTTTTCTATGTTTAGTGAAATATAAATTTAAATCCATTTTGAACAAGGTTTCTTGTGTTAAAAATTTTTAGAAACCCATCAATAAGATTTTTTATATAATCCACATAACTGTACCTGAAAAACGTTCACTTGAACCTTGACATCTAGCAGCAAAATCCAGAGTTTCTCTAACGGTGAGCTCTGCAATGTGATTATCATTCTGACTTATATAAGCAGAAGTTCTCTGAACAATGAAATCATCAAACTCGTATCCGTTGTATGTAACAGTCCCAACTCTCTGAAACCAAAAAGATTATGTTAATTGATAATGAACTTTACTTTGATGTTCAATAGTAAACATAAAAGGGAGCGTTACATACGAATGCATTAATAGCTTTTAGATACAATTACAGACAAGTTAGAGAGAGTAGATTGTGTTTTAAGTCGTGATGTGGGAATGTTATGCAGCTTGAGGACACTTTTTCGCAGAGATCAGTTCTGTTACTTTCATGTGCAACAGGATTTAAAAATAAAAAAATGAAAAAAGAAGACAAATCACATTTACTTTATATAAGTGATGATCTGCATATACTAACCTTCAAGCTGCTTTGAAGCTTTCCCGAAAGAGCCAGAAGTAAGGTAGACTTTCCGGAACTAGGAGGCCCCAAAAGCAGTGTCAACCTAGCAACAACAAATTAGCATATATAAACAGCTATCAACATGTGAATGATAATTGACATTATGCAACAAGTAAATACATCTACAATTTACATGTTAATTAGTTTCTGTTGTTAATTAGTTACATGTTAACGGTTTTATTTTTCTTTCTGAAAAGAGAAAATTGTGAAATATCCTGCTTCGAAATGTAACATAATCTGCATAGTTGTTAGAAGCAAGAAGCTCCGTGGCGTAGGAGGCATGTCTTGAACACAGGGGTAAGAAATTACAAATTAAAAGAACAATTAACTCAAAATATTTTTTATTCCATATAATGGTAGTATACTGTGAATTGAAAATTATAGATTCCATATACTTACTGCCACTGCATTGTGTTCTAATTCAAAATATTTTTTATTCCATATAATGGTAGTATACTGTGAATTGAAATAATAGATTCCATATACTTACTGCCACTGCATTGTGTTCTAATTCAGTTAACTACAAGTGATTACATAAATTGTGTATTTAAATTTCTAATGCTACAAAAACTGGATCCATATCCTCTCCATTTGAATAGATGTCAATTTCTTACCTTTCTTTGAATCTCCACCGCTCACGAAATCTATAGTTTATGATGAGTCCACCTAATCTTTTATTATTTATTTTTCTTTTCTAATTAGGTTTTTAAATACTAAAACTTTTATGTCTTCCGCTATCTTCTGTTTTCCGCGATACGATGTAAACTATCGTTTTCTAGTGCAAATGCTTTCACCAACAGCAATGGGGTTCATTTGAAAAAAGAAAGAGACCAGACTCAATTTCATATGAAGATATGAATACTCATCCAATAATTTGCAAAGGAACTATAGTGCACCCAATGGATAAACCTTGATACTTAATTGAGAATTTCAAAGTGCAAACATCTTTTGATCAGACTAATCAACACCACAACTGATGTACCTTACAACACTTTTTTATCTTTATAAAACAAAAAATAAATAAATAAATAAACGATGGCAGTAAAGCGTTATTCAATACACAAATTGCTCAAGGAATGCAAAATTTTAGTGTGGCATAAAATCAAACAGTTTGTGTGCATACTAATAAAATGCAATTAATATACATTTTTGTAGAATAATTACGCCAATATTAGCATCAAATATTCGAGATAAACAGAGAGGGGGAGTACGCAAGAAACCCAGTATTTCTAAAATGAATAAACTGCGCCTTTAATGGTTCTTTCATAGATTCTTGTTATTTGTCAAATCTTAAAGTTAATGTCGTCTAGAAAATATTAAAGATCAAATGTGATCATCAAGGTTTTTAAGTTTTAACAATAGCAGTGAAGTTGAAGTTGAAGTTGAGATTCTCATCAAGAGTACAATGTTCCCTTCGACTCTTTGATGGCAGTGAAATCCTCCGCCCAGTATATTTCAGAAAATGTATTTGAGGAACAGAATTTTAAAATTAATTAAAGATAGAGGGGTGATGTGGGTGAAGGTAATGGGATGACGTGACAAATTATAAGCCCTAGATTTAATCTAACGGTCTATGTTTAAGGAAATGGAGGAAATTTACAATTATGCAGACGAAGAGGATCATATCCATTAAAGTTTGATAAAAAAAATAAAGAAGTCACCTTCCTGGTTTTACCACTCCACTGATATTGTTGAGGATGGTTAATTTATGTCTCTTTGGCCGAAATATTCTCAAACTAATCAATAAATTCTGCATTAAGAAAGAATCAGCACATATCAAATCCAAATCTAAAAATAAAAAATTAAAAAAAAAAACAAAAACAAAAACAAAAACAAAAAAAACTCATGTTTTACCTCAACAACATCACGAGTATAATTAACCAAAGTAGGCAGAGCTCTGGAACCGACATTTACATCCGCAGTGATTTGTAGGTTCTCAAATCGAACTTCGACTTTTGGAATCTCCAAACCCACCCTAAATTACAGTAATTCAAAACACGTTTACCCAACAAATTACACTACTGAAAAATAAAATTATCACAATAATACAGTAATTTGTTCATGTCAATTCACAAAATCAGTTGAATAACACAAACGCTAGTTTAGTGCATGTTGATAGTACTGTAAACGGTTTGTTCATAATTACCTATCGAGGCGCTCTTTGATTCCGGAAAGGAGTTTGAAATCATCCTGTTCAGTCGTATTGAAAGCCCTCCTAATAACTAGCTCACGATAGGTCCGATCGAGTTTCCGAACGTCGACGGCGTCCGTACTCTCCCCGGCAGAGTCAGTTTCCCGCCTTACTAGAGCGGTGGTGGAACGTAGCTGCGACGGAAGTCTTTCGATCGCCGCCCACCGGAGCTCCTCCTCGTCCCGCGCCACCAACTCGGCGGTGGACGGCCGCGAAAACGTGCTGTCCGCCTCAAACTCGTCCATTTCGAAGAACTCGCTTCCGTTGGACGCCGCCATTATTCGACCTATGCAATTCTACTGAAAAACTGCCTCTATTTATAATTGCTTGTGATTCTGAAATCTCCTTCTCTTAAAAAATCATGCAAATTGCAAATTGCAAATTGATTCTGAAATCTCCCGCGACTACTATATATAAACTGTTCAACCTTCCTCTAAATCCATTTCCATGTTCATGAATCTTCTAATATACTGTATATATTTAATGCTTAATTAAGCAAAAATTTTCAAAGAGGGAAATATGTTGAGAAGTTTAATTAAAGTACAAACGTAATTAAATTCAAATTTACCATGTATATTAAACAAAATTTGAAAAAAAGAAAAGAAAAAAGAGGCGTCTAAAATTTGGAGAGTAGCGTGTGATAATTAGTTAGAAAGTTGCCCGAAAAGAGTAAATTTTAATATGGAGAAATATGTCACGTTTAACATATCCTAATTTTGAATATACGTGATTAAATTAAATATGAAAAAGGCAATATTTGGAGGGATTACTAAGGTCAAGTTAATAGAAATATTAGGTCTACTGATCCTCATAATTAAAATTATACCATGCAGATACGTAAAGCGATAAAATTAATTAATCAAATAAAATCTACTATGCTAAATTAATAGGAATTGTCGGCTTCATAACATTCCAAATGTTGTGTTATTAAAAATATATATATATATAATGAGTGGAGATTTTTGTCAACTCTGAGGTGTCAAATTAAAAAAAAATATATTTCTAATTGTAAGTAAATTGTTTTAATTTGATTGTTGTATTCTAATTTGATATTCATTGTGATATTTTGTAATTACCTTGAATAAAGACCCACATTTTTTATATGGAGCTCAGGAAATTTTTTTCATTTTTATTAATTTTATTAATTTTTGAGAGTAATATATTATTTTTAGGTGGTAAATAAATGATTAGGTAAATTATGTGAGTTAAAGTCATAGATAAGAGGGTCATTTTTAAAGGGTTTATTAATGATAAATACATAAAACAAAGCTAAATTAAGGAAGATCTGGAAAACCTTCTCTAGACCATCTTCTCCGCTAATAATTCACGTTTACTCATCGCTTCGATGAAACCCAACAATCCATTCTTCCATAGAACATCAAAATTCACCCACCACAAGCGGCGGCGCAGCCATTATCTCCAGCACGTGAACCTCCCAGAAAACCCATTCCTGCGTCGCCGTCCAGTGGGGATGTCATGGGTCACGGAATTCCGCCACGGCGGCAACCCCCCGTTGGCCCTCAGGCACTGTCCGTACCTTGTCTTCAGCTTGACACCGCCGTTTTCTCTGATGGGCTCCCACTCGACGGAGCTATCGAGCCGGCTAGGCAGTGTCTGCAGAACCTTACAGCCAGTCATTCCGAGGAGAAACGAGTGGTTTGACGCCGTCAGGTAGTTGCGGTAGCAGATCTTGAGGCGGATAATGGTGTCGGAGCTTTGGACGAATTCTACAACCCATTTGGCCGATTTGGATGATCCGTTCCGATCCTGGGTCACTGATTCCTCGGCAACAGGTGGGCTGGGACGATGAGACCCGTTTCAAGGTGCATAAAATTGCTGCAGCGTAAATGTGGCGGAGGGACGGCATTATAACTAGATCGGAAACCGCGGCTGGCGGTGAGATTCGCCGGAGTCAAATTCGGAATGGTTTCGGGGACCCCGAGGTCTATCAGAATAGGTTTTCCTGATTTGGGGACGCCCTCCTCTGAACTGTAACAACTTAAGCGTCAACTTTGTGCTGGAAAAATTATAATTGAAGCATTGAAATTGGAAGCTAGGAGAGTTAGAACCAAAATAATTGCAATTGAATCTTCAGTACTTCAATTATCTGATACAAAAGCTCGAGAGCTTTTGAGGCGAACAATTTTGGCGTTGTGGAATAAATCCATTGCCGGAGTTTTGACGGTTGGAGAGGAGGTGATTTTGAGAGGAATATGTTAGATAGTCGTTGGATGATTAAGTTGAAGTTTGGTGGATTCATTAAAATGAGAAGGGTACGATTGTCTTATCGGGGGTGTGATTAGTAACTTTTATATAAATTTATAAAATATAATGGGGTACATATAGTAATTGGGGGTATATTTAGTATTTTTGGGGATACAAATAGTCATCACGTATGTAAATTAATAGTCTAATTACTAATAGATACATTAATTTTATATTATTATATTCTAAGATACATGATGTCATTTTTTCTCCAAAATTATCCTTATTATCTCATTTAAAATAAATTTTAATATTCCACGTATAATTAAATTATACTTTGACTTTCTATATATCTTAATTTTCGTAACTTTTACGATAACAATAAAATTTATATGCACATTACTATTCATTTAGTATAATCTTTGTATCAATTATGTCACCAATAAGAAACACATTAGAGTTAAAAAATACTTAAGAGATCAATAATTTTTGGGTAATCTTTGCACACTAATGTGTTGTGAGCACATTAAAGTTAAAATATACTTAGGGTTAATAATCTTTGGGTAATCTTTGAACACTAATGTTCATATAATATAATTTTTGTGTCAATTATATCACCAGTATATATTCAAATATAGACCAGGTTCATATAATATAAAAGATTAATATGCATTAAATTCAAATCAATATCAAAGCCAAATAATAGATCTAACTTTAGCGGTTAAGATGTTCAATAATATCTGCAAAATGTACACTTTTAATAATATCTTCTCTATATATTTCAAATTGCTTCAACATGGAAACAAAAGAAATCAGAAAAGAAGAGGATCCTAATTGCGATATGGGGGGTTTGATCGGGTGTACAAATCAAGGATTGTGTTGAGAGATTTAAGGAGAAATTTTAGAAATTAACATTAATATGGGTAATGCCATATATAATTTTGTAATAATAAGTAATTTCTATTAGTCAATGTATCATATAGTATAATATTGTAATTTTTATCAGTCAATGTATCATATAGTATAATATTGAAATACATTTTGTATCTGCTAATTAGTGACCTCTTAAAAAAATAAATATCTAAAATAAAAAACTACCTATTACAACCTATTTTTAATTTATAAATAAATGTTAGATTAGGTGAACAATATATTGAGTGCACCCCAAAATTACCTTTAATTTTACAATCCAACTTGGGAGCACTTGGTGCACCTGCACAATTTTAATTGTTAGATTATATTTTAATTTAATCTACACCGTTAAATAAAATAATATAATTAGTTAAAATAAAATAAAACCACCCACTACTCTATTTTATGCCTATAAATTATGGGGTGCACGGATACACATCACTCTTAATTTTACTAATATATTGTTATATATGAACTAGGGTCATTATTAAACTTATATTATATAAATCAATGTGTGTGTGTATATCAATTTAGTGTAAACTTGATGGCTTTGCTGTGCCGGGGCATAATACTTATCCTAATATATGCACAAGATTAACTCCGTTCTAAGCTGGGGTATTTCCAGAACACCAGCCACCAAAATAAATACCCCAAAACCACCCTATTTTCCTTTACAAAGAAGGATGGCAAAAACACAGATAAAGGGACTCAGTCCATTGATTTATTTGTGTTTTGGACATCTATCCAAGTTTTCATCACTTCACCACAAAGCAATATCATAAATAGAGATAAGATGAAAGAAAAATATCAGTACTAAATAAAAACTACAAGTTGAAATTGTAGGTATGTATGTAGGTAGTAGTGATGGGGAGATGGATTAGTAAGCTATACAACAAGTAGAGCTGAAATGCTACTTGGGAAACAAGGCTTCACCATGACCTACTATTCACAATCAAAAACCATGGCATTGGCACCAAAACAAAACAAAACACAACACAACGGCGGCGAATCAGCATTTGCGCTTGGTACCTCATCCTTTCGCTTTTACCAAAGGTTTCTTGGAGCTGTGCTTATCGTCGTCAAAATCATCACCACTCTCATCATCCAACTTCCCTTTCTTACGACCCTTTTCGCCATTCCCGCACATAATTATTTTGCTTTCATTTCTTTCCTGCTTAAACTCTGTTTTCTCTTGGGGTTTCCAGATAAAGATAGACCTGGAGAACGAAGCAAATGTCATTCAACTATGAACCATGGAAACAAACCAAGGCCTACGTCGCTTTGAATTTAATGAACCAAACTCAAGGTTACTGCATTAGAGATAAACCTGGAACTACCAGATGCCAAAACATCTTCACGGGGATGCAGCTTATTTACAGGACTGATTGTCGTAATGTTTGGATCCATAACCTCAGCCACTAACTGACCTGTACTAATGTCTATAAAATCAATGGGATGCAGAGCTACACCATCATAATTTTCGCTTATGTAGCGCCCAACAACAACCAGTGTCTCAGAAACATCCTGCATAAAAAATACATTTTGTAGAGTTCAATCAACTATGGATTAGCACGAAACTGATGGATTGTTTTAGTTACTCAAGGTATACAGAAAGCGTTCTTCACCTTTGGATCCCATTCTGCACGGAAAGGGGTCAAATGTCTGTTAAAATCATGACTGTGCACAATTTCTCTGCTTGGGGAATCCAAATTGCCAAAGATGGAATCCCATACACGAATTCGGTTGTCCTGTGATGTGGTTAATATCTTGCTTCCAGTTTTTGGAGAAAAATAAGCTGAATTAACAACACGCCCGTGTGAAAGATCATAAACAGAAGCTCCAGCTTCAAGCTTTCGAACATCCCATACACGAGCCTGATGATAATGCAGATTATAATAGGGAACCAAAGAGCAAAAATATTGCACAAGGTAAAAGTGACCTCATTTACATTGAAATGAAACAAATTACTAATGGACGACTCAAGGACTATGTTTATTTTCTCATAGTCATTGTTATTGTTTGACACTACAGAGTGGGGGAGCAAAAGAATCAGCATAGAAGCTTACGAAGTGATCATTTCCACAGCTCAAAAGAACTTCAGGTTGACGAGGATGACAGTGTAAACCAGTAACTTTGCTTCCTTTCTTGTGAATCAATATAGGCTTTCCTGTTACATTGTTAGAGCGTGCATCCACCCTGCACATGTACATGCAAGAATTACGTGTGCCATATTATTTGTCCCCAAAAAAAAGAGAATGCTTAAAATATATATATATATTCAACAAGGTAAATATAAAAACTCCCATATAAAGCAGGGTCAAATGATCATAGCTCTTGGCCCTGCTTAAGAAATTGAACACGCTGTGTAGGTGTTCACTGTATCACTTTAAAATATTGACACGCTAAAATAAACTCTTAAACATTCAATTGACCCTATGGCACTATATGCTAGAACTATGGCTTTTTCTTTAGCCTGCGATTATCCATACAAGCTCCATGGTAAGAATATACACACATGTGAAGGAGTCCATAATTATCGGCAGCAAGCAGAAGTCCTTTGTCATAGTTCATATCCAAGCCATAAATCATTCTCCAACTCTTAGGCCCCTAAGCAAAAACCCAACGACCAATCGTAAGAGATTCTCCATAAACATCGTATTAATAAAACAGTACACACTTAACTACTGAAGTAAGACAAAGTACACATTAGAAAGCAAGAAATTTGAAATACAAGCTCAGCAAATCGAAAAATAACAAGAATACTCATCATAATAAAAATTTTTTCTTGTTATAGATTGTTGGAATAGAATCAGTGTTTATCCTCTTTGAAAATTAAGTAGCTAGCAGATGATGTTTGGCTTGTCTAATGATATCTACCAAAGGAAATCATAGGAACTAATCTTCAGTCAATGAGAAGATGAGTAGATTGTAGAACAAGTTAGTCCTTCATTCCGCAAACTTCATCGAGGACAATGTTCCAAACCCCTAACCATTAAAGTACACCCACCAGACTCCAACTGTTGTGACCTCAGCCATTACAGCTGGAACACATGGGCTCCAGCACTCACTCAAATCTCATCAGCAGTTTGCCAACCCTCCCTTGAACATAAACTAATCCCTTTTGCTCTGGTCTTGACTCCTATCAACACCCACAGCAGAACACCACCACCACTAACTAGTAATTATTGAAACCCAACATCTCCAACAAGAAAGATCTAGTTTCAAAGAATCATAAACTCATTTAGGATTAGGATAGCAGGCATATATTTGATAGAATTGCATGAGTGAGAATGAACTACATGAAAGTAAAGAAATATACTTAAGCTAGCATATTAGAATGACATGACAGGGTCGCATCAGAAAATCATATTGGTTTTGAATACAGATAGGGAAGAGTACCTGCCACCCACCAGGATTGAGATCGACTAATGACAATGATATTCCAGTCTCTAAGTCAGTGCTGCTGACTGTTCCATCTGAAGAAGCACCATATACTGTTCCATCATTCAAATGATTAAACCTGTATTTATTAAAGGTCAACAGTTTGAATCATGAAATTGCTAATGAATCAATGGATGTTGATCCTGATTCCTGACTTCAAAATTATGAAAATCAAATGAAACAGATAGAATAAACTCACTTCATGTTGTTCAATATGCAGCTATGTATGTTTCCATATACTATCTTCTCATGCACTTTCTCGTAATCCCAAACTCCTAGTTGTCCTTTCTTCACCGCAAGAAAGAAATATATATTATATCAAACAAACACATAAAATTGACTCAAGTTAAATACTAAAGAATGTGAACCTTGTCGCCAGATAAAAGAAGATTGTTTCTTGTCGGATGGAACTCCAAACACGTAATACGCCTGCTATGATATCTAATTACCGCACAGTTCACTTTATTTGGGATCACAAATGCTGGCTTGATCTGTTACAGAACAGGATGAAAAAAATCATGTGAAGTCATGCATAGTCAAAGAAAAATAGTAAAATAGCAAAAGTTACATTAAACAAAAAGCATTATAAATTCATCAAAAATTTCCAAGTAATTCAATAGACCTACAAAGTATTTTAATCATATTTCAGTTGAAATTTAATCAAAAGTATTGTCCAATTGAAGGAAACCTGAAAAGAGGAAGAGCTCTGATGTTATTGCTACCATGGAAAAACTCTCAAATGACCACCAAATAAACTGAACCTGGAAGCACATCAATCCTAAAAACCTATTCCACAAAACTAGCCAATCCATGTATTGTTATCATTTTTGGACAGGTATACATCACAACATAAAACTCAGATATGAAACCACTGAACTACTTTCCTTCAAAAGGGTTAACTATTTAACAATGAGGTATAATCATCACCCGTGTCTTAAAACACCCAGATTTTAAGGTTAGGAAACAGAACATCAACCTCGAAACATAAAATCAAGAATGATTGGCATTCAGCAATAAACCATTTGCTATATAATGAAAAAGGGAAATGAAATGACAGAATTCTGATAAGCAAAAGATAAGTCTATACTAACAAACAAAGAGAACATGAGAATCCTTACCATAAGTTTACGACACTTGAGTTGACGTTCAAAAACATATTCCAATGAAGTGTGAGTGCTCTTGAAGGGTGCTGGGGACACCCCATACTCTGTAGCCACTCTGTGTGGGCAAGCCATCGTAGTGTGACCTTCAATCACCAAACCAAGGGGTAAATATTACTCAGTTATAACTCACAACGGCACAAAAGGAACATGGTCCTCAAACAATATAGTATTACATTCGGTTCATGAATGAAGCCCTGAAGGATAACTAAGAACTCAAAAAGAAAGCAAGACATCCCAGAAAAAATAAATTAATAATTGCTTAGAGAACAATAAATACATCATTTCTAACAAAATAAAATACTAAAAATTAGAATAAAAAAAATTACCAGGCATTTTGCATAAGAAACAGGGTTTCATTGGGCAGTCAATGTAGGTAGCACCCCTGAAACCAGCTTCATGACCAGGTTTCTTACAAACCTACACAGTAATATAACATAGCATTTCTCATACATACACGCAATACACAAACCATTGCAACATCCACATATCCAACACAAGGTGATAGCAACGAATAATTTTGCTGATGATCCGTATATACAAGAAATCAGTTACATCGGCGTGCATATGTGCGATAGTGTAGTTCGGTTGCATTGTTTAAAAAAAGAAAAAAACCGCTCGGAATGCTTACTTTGCAGACTCTCTTAAGAGTAATCGTGATAGGTTTTCTCCCACTCTTCGTCGATGTTGAGGCGTCATCCTTCTCCTCTACTTGCTCTTCCTCCGTCTCCTCTCCGGCGTCGATTTGAACCTTTTCATAATCGCATTCCTCTTCTTCTCCTCCTTCTTCCTCTTCTTCATCTGAAGAACTCTCCTCCCCGTCCGAGTCCCTCTCAATCAAGATTGTCGGAAACGACATCCCTCGGGTTTGCGGCGCCATTTTCAAAACTCTGATGCTTAGTTACAGAAGACTCGAGCTTTTTTTTTTTAAATAATAGTGGTAAATAAATTGCGATATACAGATTGATATTGATTGACCGACTTGGGAGACGAAAAGGTTGTTTTGATGTCAATTACGAAAAACTCCTTATTAGGTTTTTATATTTAGGAAAAATAAAATGCATCTAAATTCAACTGTGAATTGTTGAATAAAATTATAACACACTCAGTTTTTACCCACCACATTATAATTAAAAAAAGAAAAGAAAAAAGCAATGTTCTAAATAGTAATTACAACCGATTTGATTTTTTTTTTTTTTAAATGTTAACTTAAATTTTACTTGAACAGAATGGGAGGGAGATCGAGTGCTGGCAAGGCAGGGGCAAAACTGGTAAATGAGTATGTGAATTGGCGGGACATTACGTGGCACCTTCTTAACCGATCCCTGGTCGTTGTTCCACGTTTTATAAACAGGGAATTTATATCGTTTCTTGGATTTTATTTTTTTTTCTTATTTTTTCCAAAAAAAAAAATCTTTTTCTCTTTTTCTTTTTTTCGAGAAAAAATTCTAATTTTAATACTTATTGCCTGAATTTTTAATGTTCCTACTTCCTAGAAGCCATGTCTAATTGAGTTTTTCTCAAGCCTGAACCTTAATAGATCATCAATTTAATCTTTCCTTAATCAACCACTCCTGTGTATAATAAAATGTAATGCATAACCAACGTATAATGCAAACTTCTTTAATTAAATTCTGCTAAGTAGAAAATGTAATTATATTCATACTGTCATATATGAGCCACGGAATTTATGCAAATGGGAAGGTTTGACTTAAAGAAATCACAAGACTTAATGATACATGAATATAACACAAGTTTTATGTGGTATAGAGTAACACTTAATACAGTATAATAATCATGTCCTAAAATTATGTACATAAAAGAGCAGAAGAGAAGAATCAAAAGGATTCTACTGAACCTTCTTCAGCTCTGCTTGTCAAGGAAGGTCTCATGGTTACAATGGCCGACTCGTTCGCGCCAGCTCTCAACGCAGCCCTTCCCGCTTCCAAGAATCTTCGAACTGCATCCTCAGCATACCTGTTAGCCGCACCCACGCTCATTCCTCTTCCAATGTCCGGATACGTGTTGAGTATGTGGTCGCCGTTGAGCTGTGATGCTAGCTGAATAAGCTCAATTTGGAACTCCGACAGTTTCATGTCTTCCTTCGGTCCACGTGGCCGTAGTGATGTCTTAACTTCTGGGAGTTTCTCTGGAGAAAGACAGATATTTAAAGATCGATCATGATACTAGCATAAAAGGCTTTATAGATCAATGTGTTGAGTAGAAAAACTGCCCAAGCTAAAGCTCAGCTCGACTCGTCACACAACCATACTCCTTATGGGGTACTGTACTATAATTATCGACCTTCCAACCTACTTACATAAGCTTAGATTTTTGAGTGCTGTCTTGTTTATATCAAGATCAATATCTCTACGTCATATATATGCTCTTTTCCGAGATCATATAGTCAGAATACGAAGCAATTAGCAACAATGTGCTAACTGGCTCTGGATTTGTATCACTATGATGATATTTCCAAAAAAATTGCAGTAGTTATTTCTATATTCAGTTTGTTAATCCACCTTAATTCGTAGGAGTGTTTTTCAGGCAACATGATTACAAGAAAAGGACCCAAAGCATATCCACAAGGACCACAGAGAATATGTCGCTTTAAAACACAAAACAATCTTATCTTGGAAGCATAGGCAACTTGAACAACATGGTGAGTGAAAAGTGAGGTAAGTGCAGACCTGGACAATCATCCCGTGGAGTATCGCGCAAGGACAAGTATTTCTCAAAGGTTCCAGCCCATGCATCTCGTTTAGTTAAGAAGTTTGAATTGAGATTGAAAAGCTTCTTAACAGTAGCAGGTATCGAGGAGTGTTCAAATTGCGAAGATGGGGTCGGTCCGCTTGGCTCATGGATTACTGCAAACAAAATTGAGAATCAACTCTAAAATGGAGCAATAAATACAAAGAGGTGTGCAAGATAGTCCTAGGAAATATAAAATGCCTGTCTTAGTTGACACCGAGAATATGCATAGTCGGAAGCACACAACAATCTTTTCATCATAATGTGTTAATTTCTCCTCAAAACCCCAACACATTCATCCAACAATCCCAAAAGCACAACATGTTTCAGTTTCTAATTACAACTGGTTGTTGAAAAGGTTCTTCAGCACATAGTTCTAAGATAATTAACATCCAAGACATTATACTTTCAGATCCAAAATAATAATGCGTGGCCACACCATCCAAAACACTTGGATAAAACATCAACTTTGAATCATCCAAATTCATGTCTTTTGGAATTGGGACAAAACAGCAGTCTCTTAACTCCTCAAGTAACACATACACTCGCAGTACCATTTACTGATCATAGCAGAGGGTTTAGAAGAATGAACCGACAGATATTCTAACTGTTGATCGTACGCGATTCAACCACAACATGCATCAACCAACTTATAGATATGAAACACTGCTATCAAAATGTCCTAATATAGGTTTCTCACAGCCACACAAAGAACAAAAATGCTAATTTTCTTTCGCATGAAAGGTTGTAATTCAATCCATCAAGGTTCAAAGCTGAAAAATTTAGCAAGTGAAGCCACTAAATGCAATCATGAACATATGCAGCAGCTGAAATCACACAAGCCTTCAACCAATCATCTCCAACTAAAACCATAAACAGCAATAAACATAATCTCATACCAGTGTCCTTATCAATCCAGGGTGAAATCAAGAATGTGGGGACACGAACACCAAGCCGATCGAACTTGAAATAGAAAGGGTCAGGGCCAATGATCCCATCCGGATTAGGCACCCCAGAAACTGGGGTAGGAACATGATCGTAGAATCCGCCATGTTCATCATAAGTAATCAAGATCGCCATTTCTTTCCACTGTGGGCTGGCTCGAAGTGTTTCGTACACCTCCTTCACAAACCTCTGCCCCCGAGCCACATCATGCGACGGATGATCATCGTTGGCCGGAAAAATATTCACGTCGAAATAACGCTGCTCGATCACGGCGTAGTTTGGGAGCTTCCCCAATTTAGCATGGAGCTTGAATTTCAGTGAATATTGATGGAATTTGACGATGTGCTTGAGTTTTCGTAGACTGCTGAAGAACAGAGTGGCTGGGATATTCTGGTAATAAATTCCGAAATCGAGGTCATTTTCGTCCAATGAATCGAAAATAGTCTTCTGCGGGAAGCCATTGATGAGATCCTTCCTGACGTTGCTGGAGGCGCCGTGGGAGGTGGCGGAATGAACGTAGAACCGGTTCGGTTGGGTCGAGGCGGGAACCGACGCGAACCACCGGTCCATTACGGCGAATTCGTTCGCTAATTCCGCGTAGACCGGGACCAGCTCCGGTTTGAACCCACTCATCACGGTTCTGGACATTCCCTCAACATCCATGCTCTCCGCCTGCTGGGCGAACCCGTTCATCGGAGCCGGATTCGCCGTCGTGTCGTTAACAGAGCCGAATATCTGCTCGGTCATAGCTTGTATCGAGTGACCCGGGTCCGAATCGACAAAGAAGGCGTCGTCGGAGACGTGGACGGGTCGAGAGGTCGGGTCGGAGGCGTTGACCCGGTTGAATTCAGAGCCACTGAGGCCATCAATATCAGGGCGGACGGTCTTGAGCCAGCCGAGCATATGATCGAAGGAGCGGTTTTCCATCACTATAACCACCAGGGTTTTGATCGGGCCTTCGATTTTGTGCTTGTGCTTTTTGGGAAAGGGGAAGGAGTGAGACATGGATGATGAAACGAGGAGATAGATGAAGAACAGGAGGAGAAAACTGGTCGGCCGGAAGAACCCCATTTTCCGGCGGGCGGCGGAGGAGGAGGAGGAAGAAGAAATGGAAGAATTGAAAAGTATATGCGAATATATAGAGTAGATATGAAAGAAGACAAAATAAAGGTACAAACTAAAGAATTAGAGTGAAGTGATAATCTTGTTTGACTGACCAATGTTTTAATCTTAATTCTCATATACCTTCTAATATTGCCTAACTTAGCATATTATTTGTAGAAATCATTTTTAATTTAATTAAATTATTATAGTAATAATTTACTAACAAGCTATGACCTTTTCATATTTTCACTGGTGCTTATCAAATGTTTCAGCCTTCAGGTTTATCTAAAATCTCCTTTTTAATTTGACGACTACTTCTTACATGTATTATAGCATAATAATAATAATAATAATAATGATTGAATATGTAAAAAATATTTATGGATAATTAAAATATATTTATAATATAATAAAATTATATTTTAATGTATTAATTAATTTATTTCTTTAGTACAAATGACATTCGGTAAAATTAAAATGAAGGACATTAAAAATTTAGTGACAAGAGTAGTTTGGTAAAATCAAAATTTTACCGAATCCCATTTGAAACTCTCGTCTTTAAATTTTTTTTGTCTCTAGTAAAATTGTCTTCAATTGTATCTCAACCCGAGCTCCAATTCCAATGGACTGCCACATTTTGCATTTATAGTATAAAAATAAAAATATTAATAATAATCCAATACGATTTTTGCCTCTTTTTTTTTTTTAATGTAGTTACATAGCATATTCTTGTTATAATTCGATTAGTGTCAATTTTCAACACTTTTTTTTTTTAACAATCAATTTGTCGCAGTAGCGCTGAGAATTGAAGAACAATTTCATTTAATTTGTGTGACAATTTGGGTGGTGAAGTAATGAGATGCGTTGGATCTGATGCAATCCAATTTGTATATCAATGGCCTACAAATCCAAAATCCTTGTCTTAGGCGGGTGGTTTACATGGGGTAGGTGGGGCCGCCTAATTTATTGTTTTGAATTTGGCAAATTTAATAAATTTTTTTAATAAATTTATTGTTTTTCAACAATACTTATATTTTATTAAATTTGCCTTTGAATTTTGATACTACTTCATTATTTGAACTTTTACGCAATAAATAAAGAATGAGATAATAAAAAGTTGGAAAAATCACTAATAAATACACACTTTTAACCTAAATTACTATTAGATATAAGGAATTTAAATAATTACTCTCACATACAAAATATTAAAGTAAAATATCAAATATAACCTTATAATCACATACACTTTTAAACTATCAACCCTACCCCTCACTCACCCACCCGTAGGACTGGCATTGACCGGCGTTGACCGCCGCCTCCTGCTGCCGGAATTTAAAATGTGCAAACAAAATTGTGCAAAACAATTGTGCAAAATCAAATTGTGCAAATACATAGGGGTATTTATGGTATCACAATCATAATTGTATAGTTATGAGTAATAGTACTTTGAGTCATGTAATTTACAGCAATTATGAATTATTTTATGTACCTCCTAGTAAATGACCCTAAAAAGTTATTTAAAATTTCAAAAGTAGGTCATATTTACGTTTTTGTTTTTATTTTTATTTTATTTTAACATAGCTGGAAAGTATTACTCTTTCGTTTATCCTTAATCTATTCGTTTTACCATTTTGAGTCGACCACTCTTAATATATCAATTTTCCTTTTTAAACTCATGGGACTTACACACCACTAAATAAAAAATAAGTAATAATATTTCTTAGACTACCAATAAGGTATATATTTACTTTTTGCATGTGAATTAATGAGTATTATTATTATATATATAGTGAATAGTTGAATTAGAGGTATTTGGTGGTCATGTGTGGGTCTCTTTTAATTAAAAAGGAAAAATACATACCTTTAAAGTGACCGTCTAAAATAGTTAAATGAATATACTTTTTAAGTGGTCGGATGGAGTAGTATTTTAGAAAAAAAGTGTTTGGATGAATAAAAATTAAGATGAGGAGCTCATTCGATCTATGAGAGTCTATTTATATAAATAAAAGTGATTTGAACGAACAAATAAAAAAGGACAAAAGCTCATGAGCTCCCGGGACACAGAGGGATACTCCGTGTACCCATGTGAACACAAATATCCCCTTCTATATTCTATTCTAATTTAAACATATGTATTGCTAGGGGTTTAAATTGCAAAAGGGGTACGAAAATTGCAAAGGCGCACAGAATGTGCTCCGTTTGCACAGAGTCTACATGGACTTGTTTAAGATGAGAGGTTTACATTTGTCCAATCTACATGGCAAATCAGACCTGACTTCCTCCTCAACATACTGAGGAGGATTCAACCCACAGGATTTTGTTGATTATTATCAACAGAATATGACAAAAGCATACCTTGAAAATTCGACATTATCAATACAACTCGCCTGTATGACATAAAATAACCAAAGCAAGAAAGACTATATTTTGGTATAAAATCACATTTATTCACAATAAACGAAGATAATTGTTTCTCGATTACGTAGATGCTACATCTGGTGAAGTAGTAACAATCAATACCCCAGTGCAAAATGGTGGTGCATTACATGATCAATTGATCCATTCACAGAGTTAGGCATCAAGAAATACAACACCAAATTAGAGCTGGTGAAATCTTGTTTACTACTCCCAAAACCACCATATCATTTCTTGAGCTTTCGGGTGATTTCAGCGACATACTTACCTTGATGGAAGGCTTGTTGAAGCTCAAGCTACATGGGCTGGCGCGACCCATCCGCTGCATAAGTCCCTGCACCGTATGCAGATCCACCCTTCACTTGTTCCATCTCGTACATTCCACTACCAAATGTGTACCCGAGAGGAACAAAGATCATCCCATGATGGGCTAGCTGTGTTATTGCTGTCAATCTGCACTTAACACAATCAATCACAAGTTGGAATGCCCTGAATCCATTAAATCTTCCTAGTCATAAATTAACTTGTATACTCCTTTTTTTAGGATTAGTCACACCATGAACAAGTCAACAAACAACAAAAACCAGTGATTCAGACACCCCAATGTACTACATTCTCATATTTATGTTTAGTAAATGGTGCATCTATGTATAGAATTCAAGATGGTTGGAGCAAAACTTACGCGGTGAGTTCCTGTCCGCCCCCAGGGAAGCCGGTGCTCCAGAAAATACCGGCTGGCTTACCAGCAAGAGCTTGGGAGGCCCATAACTCACTAGTGGCGTCAAAAAAGGCTTTGCATTGTGCTGCCATTACTCCGAAACGAGAAGGGAAACCAAAGATGAATCCATCGGCATCCACAAGCTCTTCGGGCTGGATCACTGGCACATTATCAGCTTTCCCAGGAGCCTTCATCTTCTCTAGAACCTTCTCAGGGAGTGTTTCAGCTACCTAATTCCACCACTCAAATTAACCACTACTACAAGATATATGCATACAACTTTTCTTGAATATTCATCTTATCACATTTGAGTGATGAAATATGACATGAACTAGTGAACAACCACTAATTTTAAATGGGATTTAAATAACAAACAACATAATCTTGATCTATTGTGATTGTGCTTCAATTGATCACCACAAAATCTGATATTCCCATGTAGCATTTTTGGAATCAAGAAAGCATACAACAATTCCAATTCATAAGCCCAATATCACAAGAAATGATCAACCACCCAATTTCATCCCCAAATAAAATAAAGAAAATAACCTGCCAAAGTGTAGCTTCAACACCAGGAACTTCATTAGCACCCTTTGTATTTCCCTTGCCATGGTCTCCACATGTCCATACAGAGAATAATACCTTAAACATAAAAAAAACATAAGATCAAAATAATAAAATATAATAACCCAACAAAATCCAACCTAAGGTTGAGAATCCTTCACCTAGATAAGACTTACACTATATACACCTTGGAAATGGCCATTCTTTCTCTTTCTCTCTCTCTCAATAGAAAACTGAAATATATGGAAACTTGAAATCACAACAGAGAGCAATGGGCATATCAGTAATTCTGTCGATTCTCAAGCAAGAAAGCAAGTCTGTCAACATGCGATTACAATCCCAGATATATGCAAGACAGGAATTTTTCTAAGCCAAGAAATTATTGCAGGGAAACTGTTTTCTTGCAAAGAAAATTGGGTCTTTTGCAGGTTATGAAATTATGATGATATGGTCTGTATTTTGAGTGATGTAGCCAAAAAAAAAAAAAGGATAAGACATGACAAATTTCAACACAGAAACTGAATAAAGAAATACTAAAAGGAAAGAATATCGATTATTACCAAATTCTGATGATCTATCTTAATCAGTGTGATTCCCTTGCTTTGTAGGACAAGAGTCGTGATAAGGGGAACGTCCAAGGTTGTCAGCAGGGCGTCCAAGCTTAATCAATTTATTTATTGTAGTAGATGATATTATTTGTGGGGTTAATGTTTTTTTAATTTATTAATAGTATTTAAATATGAAACTGTTAATATAATAATGAATTAAATAGTTGTTTACTTGTGTTATCTATGCTAGAATTGAGAAAGTTGGTACAGCAAGTAATGTAGTAAGAAGCAACAACTAACGTTTGGACTACTATATGGTATGGTTGTAGAATTGAGGAAGTACTATTTATTCTTCTCCTAATTATTCATTAACTAATTTTATGACTATTTGAATAATAGTATAATATTTGTAAGTAATATACTTTATATGTATTAAATGAGAATATTGATTTTAAAATTAAAATAATTGTAATTATTTGATTGAATGGGTACTTCTATTTTATTCTTGAATTTTGATATCATGTAGCATATATGTATTAAATTTTCATCATTTAATATAACTATTAACTCTTCTATTGTAACAATTTATATTTGATTTTATAATCAAAGTGCATAAGAATAGGAGATCCACATAGTACATAATATGTTATCCACTAAATAAAATTTCTGCACGTATTTATGTAACATGTATGTATATATGTGCAGAATTTGATCATGCAAACATAACATGTTATTCCTCATAAATGCTGCACACTTGCGTGTATTGTGCAAATTTGTATAACTCTGCACAGATATACACACAATCACACACATTTTCTGTGTATACTTTGTGCAAAATTACAGCAGAGAATGACTAACAAAAAGTTATCAGCAGCATTATTGATTGAGAAAATCTTGAATATAATCCAGGTTCTCTTCAGGCATGTACATCTTGCAAAGAGAGAAGGGGGGAGAGAATCCAAGTTTTGTCATCTAGCCAGCAAAACTTCCCATGGGATCCAGGGATAGACAATAAGGACAACGAGACGCAGTGTTACTTATCGACGAATGATGATTCTGCAAGATCAATGGCGCGAGCAAGAGCAGCAGCCTTGTTTTCGCACTCTTTCTGCTCGTCAGCAGGAACACTGTCTGCAACAACACCGGCCCCAGCTTGAAGATGGGCAACCCATTCTTGGCCCTTCCCACTGTCTTTGCTGGTTGGGAATACAATGGTCCTTAAAGCTAAGGCAATATCCATATCACCCGAGAATGAAATGCCACCAAATCCACCACTATAAGGCCCGCGCCTTGTCACTTCTAGTTCATCAATCAATTCCATGGCTTTCACCTGCACAAAGATGATTACTACCATCTAGCAGAAGAAAGAAACACTGTTCTTGCAGATGACATTAAAAATTCTGAAAAATAAATGACGTTGATCTTACAATTACAATAATGATTTAACAGCTAAACACAAAGTGCTGAGCAAATTAAATAAGACTGCAGTATGGTTCAAAAGGCTCTTTATCTTAGGTGATTTGAATGACATGATAGGCATCCTTTAGTGTAATAAGTTATTGATAAGATATTTGAGGTTAGTAATTCTATCAAGATGGTGAAGGGGATGCAAGAAGAAAGCTAGAAAACCTTCGGGGCTCCACTAACTGTTCCAACAGGCAATGCTGCACGTAGAGCGTCCCAGCTAGTCAAATTGGGTAACAGCTCACCAGTAACCTTCAAAATCAATATAAACCGTGACAATGAAATTCTATTAATAATTATTCGCAGCACATAGTTTTGGGGGAAAATGGTAAATAAGTAAACAAACATTAGCTTTTCAACATTACATGTGCTCAATAATCTTTACCTCCCATCAAAACCTGCAAAGATTTTTTTTATAACTATTCGTCATTTTTAAAAGTAAAACAACTTGGTTTTTGTATAGATCATTGCACCTTTTTTTTTTTTGCCACATATATATAAGAAAGCTTTTGAAATAAAAAAGATGATCGCCAGAAAAGAAAACATACGGTTGAGCTGATGTGCATGACATGGGAATAGCGTTCAATATTCATGAGTTTATCAACCTTGACAGAACCAGGTTTGGACACCTGTAACCGTCAACAGTTAGTCTTCATAAGTTGCAATGAAATAGAAACCAATTTCAATTAAATAAACTCCATGTAAATAGCACACAAGACCATTTTGACATAAAGTCTTTCATTTATATTCCATGATTGCTTAAAGGAACCAATTATAACTCATTTGTGCAGTATGCATTTCTCGATACAATTCATCCAAAACAACCATAGGTTAAAATGTTGGACTAGTAGAATTTGCGATCTGAAGGCCGAACCACTAATGACTAATATAAGTTTAAAATGTCATTCTCACATAGGAATGTAAAACCTCAGCCATGAATCTAAAAAGCCCGCACACTTATGAAGTGAGGTGTTGGCCCAAACTTTTGTATGCAATTGTATGAGTTAAATCTTTTTTGGTCCCATAACTTTTGCCTCTTTTGCAAATGGTTTTAAGAAGTTAGTTTTTCAAAAATTTTTCATAAGATTTACAATTGTTAAACATATTATTGGTCCAATTTTTGCCACCAATTTGAAATTTCCCTGGAATTATGCATGTGCTCGGCACGTGATTGCCATATTTATCCTCTCTGACAGTCTACTTTTCCATAGTTTCATCTTTCTCCCAGAAACCAAAGCCCTAACTCAATTTCTAATTCCTCTTTCATTTGGTGCTCAAATCCAAAATTTTAAGATTAGGAGGGCTTCAGATTTTCAGAATAACTCTAGAACCTAATTATGAAATTTAAATGAGCATGATGTTAATGAGAATGAAAAAAAATGAGTTGTGGTGAAAGATTAAGCTCTGTAAGAGGAAGGATGGAAGTTGCAAACATGACATCAGTGGAAATCGACGACTAACCTTTCCAACATCATTTCTTCCCAAGTCAACAAGCATAATGTGTTCTGCACACTGTTTTTCATCATTCAAAAGCTGATTTTGAAGCATGTAATCTTCTTCAGGCGTCTTGCCTCTCCGGACAGTTCCAGCCAAAGGTCGATTAGTGATCGTACCCTGTCTTAAGAAAGATATGAAAAGATGGAAGGATTATTGCAGAAGATAGCGTGTAACAGAAGAAATTTTCTCAAAAGAAATTATCAAGTAATAATTTAATGAAAAGAAAGAGACTTCTCCAACAATACCAAGGGATGATAACCGCACAATGCAAAATTTATTATACATTTTTTTTTTTTTGCAGTATCACGAAAATGAGATGTATAAATGCAAATAAGTAATTATAATTACACAAGCATGTCTGGATGAGCTACAACTCAGTAATGCTGCATTCTTTCAATGAGCTTTCCCCACTTTTCTTTGGTAGCCTCATGCTGTACTAAACCCAACCACGTTGTTACAATAAAGTCTAACATCCACTTTATGGATCTTACATCAAGGGAGCCCAGCAAAGGCCAAAGACGTTCTTCTTGGCTGTTTTAAAACTTTAAACTATAGCTTGGATTTCCAAATACAGTACAAGCAAATCTAGCAGCATTTTAACTTCTATTAATTCATATGAAATATTTAACACAGTAACTGTAAAGAATCTCCAAAACATGGGGCTTCTGCTTCACAAAATATTAGCTCCTCTATCTTATCTCCTATGACACTTACTCTTTTTATTGTATAATAATGGTTCCTACTTATTAGCAACAGAAAAACTTGATTTACACAGTATGTTCAAATGAAGTGAGCAATAGAAGAAAATGTCATCATGAAGACAATTACAGACGCCAGTCTGAAAATGCATGTGTGGTTGCGTGTGTGAAGCACCTTTCTAGTATTGATATCCAAGAAGAGAGCAGACAACCTTCAGAGCAGTCAATTAATCTCAAAAATCAGTAAGTAAAGAGAGAGATGGCTAATGAGCATTGCAGAATACAGGATGGAAGTATTTATAATTGATCATTCGGTGTTTTATTCCATGATGAAGTATAAATCTATCAAGAATAAAAGAAAAGAAAGCAATGTACAGTCAAGTGGGAAATATTAAACATAAAATTATGCAAGATAGATAAATCAGGGCACAGCTGCATTTAGACAGCAGAAGTAACATTACCCTTTTAACTCGAGTAAGAATTTCAGGACTGGAAGCAACCAGGATACAGCCTCTTGCCTAATGGTATGATAACAGACTGTAAGAAACAAGAAGAAAAAGTAGACCTCATGAACAAACATTAAGGAGAGCAAACAGACTTGTAAATATGCCATATATGGACTTGGATTGACAATTCTTAAAGCTCTGTATACTTCAAAGGGATCTGCAAAAGTTTGTCGTTCAAAACGCTGACTGAGAACAATCTGAAAAATATCCCCAGCTAGGATATGCTCCTTAGCTTGAACTACTGCCTTCTGATATTCTTCACTTGTCATGGTGGACTTGTTCAAAGATGGACCAAAATGGCTAGTGTTTAATTTTATTGAACCCGCAGCCAGCCTAGGACTACAAGTAACAATAACAATAGGAATAAGAATAATGAAAGGCGCAATAGCTTTAAAAATTCAAAACTAAAATGGATCATTTACATCCATATATCATTGAATGTGACAGGTACTGGGAACATTTAAACACAGATTAGAGCAAATTTAGGGCAATACTATTTTTTTTTTTATCTATAAGGGCATATTATTTATACTTGCATAAAAAAAATAAAAAAATAGATATAAAATTGGAGAGGGAATAATTTCAAAAAAAATTCGTCATGGCCACACGGGATGACCATGTAATTTGAATGGTATAAATACTGCTCATCAATAGTGGTTTGATCAATCCAACTTTCACTTCCAAATTTTATTCGATACTTTTGTGTGGCCATCCGCCATCAGTTTCAAAACTTGCTCCAACACCAAATTGATAGTCACCGAGATTTGGGGACAACTAAATAGGGACAAGGGCAGACAAAGGGCAATATCATCAATAGTTGTTAAAAATAAAAATTAGACTCACAATACGAGAGGTGAGCTGATTTCTCCCAAAACTATAACACAGAATACATAGACTTAACTCCAGATCATAAGCTTAAACTAACCGTTATAACTAAAAGTAAAATGTTTAATTATTAAACCTAACATAAGTAGTAATGAGCTATCCAAATGATAACTATATTCAAAACTGAAAATAATATACTTACGTTCGTATGTCATGGACTCTTGACACTAAATCTTGTAATCTCTTCATCCCACTTTCATAGGCTTCCTCAATAGAAGAGAGCGGATCCAACCTGACCCAATGTATCACATACGCTTTCTGAGAGAAAAGCACACAAGTGCATAATCATCATACTACTTAGTAAACACGATAATGAACAAATAACAACAAATATAATTTTCACAAAATTGAACAACATAATGCACATATTTGATTGCAACAAATTTGAATACTCAAATTCAAATATAAAGTGAGATGCTATATAAAACATACTGCAAGGTAAAAGCTATTGAAATAAGAGTATATAATATCAAAAAATATGTTTCTCTTCTCACTTGTTTTTTCTTTTTAAGAATGCCAGAAGGCTTAATAAAGAAATTATAACATAGGCAATAAAATGAGTAAACAGATCACGGCAAAAATTTGCAGATAATATAGTAATACAACTGAATTTGTGAGTATTACATGATCTAAGAAAAATGAACAAAAGTCAGGAGAGTTAAAGAACCTTTTCCACATGATCAAAGACAATAACATCATCATAAAGGCCCAGATGAACATCGGGAAGGTTTCTATCATCTTCAGGAGCTTTAGAGAAGGGAAGCTTTTTCTTTTCTACATAACGAACTGTATCATATGAAAAATAACCAACCCAACCACCTGTTTGGAAGAAAGTATATTGTTAAAAGAATTCCCTCTGTTAGAACTGAAGAGAATTTCAAGATTCCAACTCATTGTGAACAACCCAGAACACCAGTTATGTAAAAGAATGCATGATTTTCACTAGAAACATCATTTAATACATGAAGCATGTTCTCCAGCAATCGCCAGACTTCGTATTCTTCTTTTTACCAAAGTAAAGGGCACCACTGCTATTTAGCTCACTTCAATATCAGCAATCACTTGTACATGTCCTATAATCTACTTTACAGCATTTGAAATAGAAAATTGGTACTTAAAAGTAATGAGATCAACATTATCATCACGAAAATCAGTTTAACTTATAATAGAAATCGATAATGTGACAAATCAATAAGTTATAAACTTATAATGATGGAAAAGCATGGTCTCATCCTAATCAGGTAATTGCCAATAATCATGCAACCAAACTTACTTAGAAATAGATTAAATCTAATCATGAAATATCAGACTTCACCAAGTGCGGTCAAATCAAATAAAACTCAAGGTGATCAACAAGTGCTTCAGCACAAGCAAACCGAGTTTCATGAATGCATAAGTGAAACTGATTTCATATTAAGTTCCTTTGCATAGCTAATAGGAATTCAAATTAGATCGAACTTCTCACATTTCTGAAGCTAGGAAGAACTGATTTTGGAACATACGTAAAATGGCAAATAATTCCTTGTTGAGCCACATAATAGCGGTAAATATTCAGACAAAAGCAAAAAAGAAATTGGAAATCTAGAAGCTATTTGCTTCTCCAGGTCCTGAGGTCAGATGTTATCTCATCGTAGTTCATTTTAGACATCAATCTTGTCAATTAGGAGTAAAATTCCAAAATTACATGACAAATTTGAATTTTTATAAGTTACCACAAAATGCTTTAGGTAGCTCATCAATTCGCTGGGGTTTCCACTTCTCCATGATCCTGCGAGGTATGACCATGGGATCCTCTACAAATTCTTCCTTCTTCCATCCATTAAGGTGATCAACAATGGTCACCATGTTCTCTTTAGCCACAATTTCCATCGTTGGTTGAGCTCCAATAACACTATATCTCCCCTAGAAAAAATTATTGTAACATTAGGTAAATCAACATCAAGGTAAAAAATGAACATATTAAGATCAAGGGACCAATGCTTTCAGTTCCATTTATGATTACAAAACACATTGACAAGATGATAAAGTATTAATTCTAACTAAATTACAGAACAAATACCAGTTCGACTGAATGTTTCAGTATTCATAGAAACATCGCAAGAAATTTCCTGATTGAATTAAGAAACTAAAAATTGTCTAAAAGTCAAGAATAATGAACTCAAGGCTCAAGTTAGGACTAAAAAAATTCTTACAACATTGGAAGCTAACAAGCCGGGTTCAACTGACTCAAAAAGAAAACTGGGGGCGTCCCTCTCATCTTCCTTCACCAAGCATCGATAAGCGAGTACCGGAGTTAAATGATCAGAAAATATAGACCTGTAAAGAGGGATCAAATCCCCATTCTTAGCAGCTTCCTTGAACTTGACATAGTGGTCCACTGCATCCAGTAATTAATCATCAGTTCATATTCCTTTATTTTCAATAATTCATTATCTAGAAATCAAGAACAGCATAATTAGCTGCATTGAAATGAATGCTTGACACCAATAATGATTACCCGTACCAGCACCACACTCATGGAACACACCAACCCTCCCACACGCACATGCACACACTCGCCCAAGGAAAAATAGTAGCAAGATGGAATAATAATCATCCAAGGGGGGAGAAAAGCATCCCAGAAGTAAATTGATGACAATAAGACTAAACTGACCATATGATGGAAGTGAAATGCTGCACTTGACGGCGCGAATAGGCCTGAAGGTGGGTGGCAATGCGGCGGCGGCGGCGGCGGCGAAACGGCGAGGAGGCAGAGGTGGATGCGGACAGTAAGGGACTAGGGTTTCCATTGTTATTGTTGAGAGACTGAGTATTGCAGTTCCAAAACAGTACTTGTAGACGATGGCTGACAGCTTGGTGACGAGTCGTGTGCGAGTCCACTCGGTTATACTGTACAGCGCAGCACACTGGAATTAAACTAATTTCTCCGTCCAAATTTTAAAGCACATGAATTTGGATTTCAAATTTCTATTAGTAGAAACAGACATATGAATCTTTCACGCACTAAATCTTTGTTTACCGTTGCAACTTACAGATGATTGTTGAATGATGGTATTTCAATTGAGTGAGGCTTGCGTGCACCGGGCACACCATGCCCCTTTAGAAATTATTATTATGGGTAAAGATACATTGTTTTGTTCTAATTGATATACACTTTAATTAGTAAGAATTAGGAACGGGTAGGGTATCCGCTTATTTTTGAGTATCCGTACTCGTATCCGATTAAAAAACAACTATTCATACCCATATCCGTCCTGTTTAAAAAAATTATTATGGTATCGGTACCCGTCTCATTCCCGTTTATCAATACCCGCGGGTACCCGTACCCGTTTAATATTCATTTATTTTATATATATTTATATTTTTTATTGTCTAAATAAATATAATAATAAAAATTACATTATTAATAATTAAATATAAAATAAATATATTATAAATTCTATTGTTTTAAATAAATATGATTAAATAAAATTTATAACTATTAATTAAATATATAAAATATCTTATAATATATAAATTATATAATATATATTAAAATTTAAAAAAATATTAATATAATCGGGATATCAGCGGGTTTTGGGGCATTACCCGTACCCGTCTTAAACCCTGATGTATTTCTTACAAATACTCGTACCCGTCCCAAATCCATTTACAACCACCTGTACCCTACACATTAGGGTTCTGGTAGATCAGATACCCAGAAATACCCGTCCTATTGTCATCCCTAGTAAGGGTACACCATTTTGTTCTAAATGGTATACACTTTTTATTAATATTTTTTCTTCAAAAAATAAAGAATACACATCTTTATACTAAAGGGTATACTACTGTACAATTTAACATAAAATTATAAAGGTGTTCGTCTCGAGTGCACACAAGTTTTTGCCATTTCAATCTAGGCAGAGTAACCACATAATAGTATTACTTCGACTTTAATAATTACATATTTTCAAACTTTACACTTTAATTATATTTCTCTTGAAACGATAAAAAAATTTATTTCCGTTGATAAAAATCTCAATTCTATTGTTAGATTGATTTACCAACGAATTAATAACGAAATTCATTGATAATTTTTGTTGGTAAATTTTTAGTAACGAAAATTCAATTATATTGATAATCTATTACTAATAATTCCGTTAGTAATTTATATAATAATTTCATTGCTAAATCGTTGATAAAATAGATAATAAATTAGTTGACATTTTGTTGTTAAAAGAAAAATGTATTAGTAACTAAATTCAATCATAAAATTTATGTGCATCACCATTTGAACCTATTTATAAAATTAAAAATAATATATGTTAAAAAGGATTGATGGGTATTTATCCTATCCATTATCGAATGAAGTAAATTAGTTTTATGTGATATACCTTTATTTAGAAGAAAAATTAAAAATTAAAACTCGATGTTATCAATCTTGATTTATTAAGATATTCTACAAGCTTTCCAAGTCCCAACTAAGTTATCCTTAAATCTTTAATTTTATGTTAATAAGTGTCTTGTCATAAAAGAAAAAAAAATGTTAATAAGTGTCATGTTGTCAATATCAATTTACATCAACAACATAAGAAAGAAAAAAAGAATAGCATAGGGACATAAACAATTAACCATAAACATTCACGTTGTCAATATTGTTTGTATGAAGAAAATTTTAAATAAAAGAAAAATGCCCACCTAGCCAGCTACATGGTCCACCCCCGATATGGTGTATCAAAATAGTTATGCCAATTTTTTTTTATTAAATACCACTCAAATCTAGGAATGTGAATTTAATTACGTCGCCCTAACCGTATTAAGGGTTAATTATTTTGTGCACTTAGTGCATCGTGCATTAATTTTTAGAAACATATATATTTTGAATAAAAAATATATCATTGAATAAAAATATATACAATTTGTTAGCGAATAATTTTTTTGTTAATTTTTTAATAAAAATTTGAATGTAAAAAAACTAAACAATAATAAAAAAATATATACGCTATAGATAAAAATATATACATATATAAATGGACTTTTATATATGAGCACACCTTATATCAACTCTATATTAAGTATGAATTATATATCTTAACAATATTTGTATATTACATACATTTATAAAACATGTTTATTTAATTGATTAATTATCTTATAGTAGAAAAATATGTAAACTTAAAATTATATTAATATTAATTAATTAATAATATATAAATAACATTATTTTTAATATATATATATATATATATATATATATATATATATATATAATTAGGATTATTCTGTGTGCACATGGTGCACTAGTGCATCTAATAATTTTATAAAATAAAAATTAGGGTGTAGTGAGTAATTATTATTATATTTATTTTTAATTTTATTTTTTTATTTTATTTAATGGTGGGGATTAAATAAGAATTTCATCTAACGATTTTGGATTATTCATGTACATCACAGTTTAACTCATGAAATTAATATAAAATGATAAAATAAATTAATAATATGGATTGAAATGAGGAAGATTTGGGTCTAAGTGCAATTATTTTCTTTTTCAGTTTAATAGTTGATCGTTAAAATTTTAAAACCACACGGCACGACAATATAATCGGTGTCAATACAAGTTTTGAAAGTGGCTCCTCCATTAATTTTCAAGAAGTTAAACACTGAAAAGATGTTACTTATCTGTTTTTGAATTAATAGCAGATAGATACATCTATTAATTTGAAAACATTTTTTTTTTAATTTAGAGTGTTATATTTTTGTTTGACTTTTAAAATCGAACTAATTAGCATTTCTTCGTTAGAAAGCAATAGATTTTTATATTTATTGTTTAGCATGTTTCGCTTAAGTCTTATTATATTACTCTTTGCACATTTTTTGTAATTATAAAAATTTTTAAGTATAATTTAATTTATTTATTTTAAAATATTATAAATTTAGAAGTGTTCAAATTGCGCAAGTGTTTTACAATTTAAACGGTAAGAAAAATTCCTTGCAAAAACAATAAATAATAATAATAATAAAATAATCCCGTGTCCTTTTAAAATTGTTCTTTAAAATAAATAAATATGGATTCAAATAGAATTTTAAATTGGAAACACAATTAATTAAAATTTTAATAAAACCTTTACAAATAACGGCAAACTATAAGATTTTGTTTTATTAAAAGGGAATATTTTTTCATCTTCTTTTTGCGAATAATGTAGAAATAAATAAACAAATGACTGAATGAGGCCTTAGTCGACGTATAGCCAACTTTGAAATTTATTTAATGGGCTGGCCCAATATGTATTGTAAATGTCCAGCCCAGGTCATTATCTTAGGCAGACTGGGCTCACCCACCAGTTCAAACTAACAACTTATGATTTTGATTTTATATATATATATATATATATATATATATATATATATATATATATATATATATATATATATATTTTTTTTTTTTTTTTTTTTTTTTTTTTGGAGGAAAATGACAATTATTTTTTTGTCAAAGTATTCAACTTTTCGGTGCAAATTTGTGTACAAGTATAAGATCTGTGAGTAAAATAAATAATAATACTCCATTCGATCCCACTTGTATTTTACCATTTTCGTCCGTTTTAATGTAAGAGGAACATAATAATATATTTTCTTATTTAGTAAATGAGATCCACACAAAACAATTAATATATCTCCATGAGACCCACACACCGTATTAATACACCTACTCATTGTACATTAAAATATTATTTCTCTCTTACCATCTACACATTAAATATTATATTACTTAATTTATATAAAAAAAAAATGTCTTTAATGGGATGGAAGGGAGTACTACTTTAGATAAAATAAATATAGATAATATATGATAGTCGGTAATCAATATTATGGCGCACTGTTTTAAGAAGAACTACTTTTTTGGACTACTCTTTAAAATCGAGTGTTATTCTTAAAAATATATATTGTTACTCTTATCGGAAAAGCTCATTAACAATAAAAATGTTATTCTTTCACAGTAACGAGGAACCTGTATTGTTCTAAGAATAAACTTTCATTGCACTTAAAAAAAATGCAATAATTACTCAATTATTAAAGTCGTTTAATTTAATTATCTCAATTTTAACTATTGGCAAGTTTTGTGGAGATAATTTTACATTTTCATAATTAATTATCACTTTCACTATAAAATGTTACTCCTATCAATTTTTACTTATACTATAAATTATTTATGAAATAGTTCACTACATCATTATCACTTTTCATTGATTGAGTATCACTTACATTAATGATGTTATAACTTTTTACCCTGGTTTAATTGCCTTTAATTATTAATAGCTTTTAGCATTTTACCAACGGTATATATACTCGATTTGAATCGGTTATTTATTTTTTGTCAATTAATTTTGTTTGTAATTTTTTGTAATACCAAAGGACGTCAAAACTTTATTAATAACACTTACATCATTTAATAAACTTTTCTTGGATCCTCACACACAAAACACCGTGTTGTGGGTGTTGCGTTGCGTTTAGGGTGAAAAAAATATTTTAGTAAGTCATCATTTTTTAAAATAAGGCATCATATTAAAAATAACATTGTAAATGCATTTTCAAGTCTCGTGTATTTATACGTTACTCTCACCTCATCGAGAAAAGGAAATTTAGAAGAATACAATGATAAAAATATAATAAAATTGAAATGGAAAAAAAATGGAGTAATATATATATATCAATGTGTGTATATAATTAAGTATGAATAAAATTAATTAATTAAATTAATGAATAATTCTTAACTTTTTTTTTTTCAAAAAAAATATATGTATATTCCTAACCACGTGAACGGTCGGACTCTATATTCTATAACTTAAAAAGAGCTGGGTTCATCTCATCATATTCATGTTCGTATATAAATGGAGTTTATATTTTAAATAAAAAAATATCATTTTCTTATTAAAAGAAGTGAGCCAATTACTGCAAACAATTGGCAGGCCAAGTCATTTTCTGGGCCATAAATTCAGTCATAATCTGATATTTTTTTTACTATGATGACAAATTTGGGTGGTATTAATTGTAGTCAATTTTGCAATGTCAATTTGAAAGAACCTGTCTAATACTGGGACTAAAATAGGTAGTACTACCTTCAAAGATATAAATTTTTGCTTATATATCACATTCATCACAAATCTTACTAGCTTTAGAGCCTCACAAATGATAAAACGATATTTTTTTTAAGAAAAAAAAGAGCGTTAATATATACAAAGTCTCCCTCAGCACACATACATGGATTCAGATAGACCCGATTCAAAAAGTTATACTTTATAAACCATACATTAAAATATATTTTATGCAATATATATTAATCTCCCAACATAGTGGAAGATATTAATTTATTTTTCTGCATGTGGATTAGAGAGTGTTATTCTTTTATTTATAATTGATAGTTATATTAGTTGTGAATTGTAGATCATATACAAGGCTCTTTTATTGAAAAAAAATTGATACACGAACATTCAAAATGTAAAATTAATAACTTGACTCTTTTATTGAAAAGAAAAAATGGATACATGAACATTCAAAATGGTAAAATTAATAACTTACAACTGATCAGAAGGAGTATTGCCTAATATTTCCTCCGTCAAAGAGAGGTGGCTCCATTTACCTACTTATTATTATTTTTTAGTTTTTTAAGATTTCATCATATTCAAATCCAATTTAGTATAGGTTGTGGTACAGCAATTTGTCTTGTTTTGCTCTTTTGATAATATGAAACTTTGTTAGAATAAGAAACCTAATAACAAATTGTTATAGTGAAAAATAACAAATGCTATAAATTATGAAATGTATAATTTTGCTGCGAACATGTGATGTTTAAACCTAATAGTTGGATTAATTGAGTAGTATGATATAAAATAATTAATTATGAAAAGAAATGTGCATGATAAATTAGGTGATTTGCCCAATGAATTCTAATTTTCAGAAGCTGACCTAAATAATTGAATTTCTGCAAGACATCAATTAGAATAAGCATTCACATGCATCCACTAAAAGATACCACTATACAAGATTTAGGAAACAGTGTTGAAACAGAAATACCGCTACATTATTTTTAGTTAAAAAATTGGACCTCACCTTTAATTATTTGATTATTATATAGTTTTAGATAATAAATGATAGAATCCCATCCAAGAGAAGAGGAGGGAATATTATACGGTGATAGGGAATATTAATAACAAATTTCATAGTATAATTCAATTACACAAACATTGTATTCGTATAATTAGTGTATTTTTACGTGTATATATTTATCAGAATAATATGGCTGTGTTTATTAAAAAGAAATTGTGTTTTGTAAAATAAACACACCCAAGTTTCAATTTATTTACATATATCATCTTATTACGGTACCCAAGAACAATTTCCATTAAAAAAAAAAAAAACTGCGCTTTTTCCATTTATTGTTCATGTTATTTTAAAAAAATTGCTTTTTTAACCCACTCTGTTAATTTAATAAAATATTACATATTTTTAAATAATAAAAATATATAGATAAATAAATAAATAAAAGAACCTATTAAAAACTATGATTAAATGTGGCATTTAATTTGAAAATATGCATGAATAACTAGGGGGATGTTTGTTCCGAGTTTTAAAACCCCGGAATTGGAATTGAAATTCCATACCCAAATTTTAAAAATCACTCCTACATATTCCTATATACATTCTCTCTCCTCAATTAATAAATTTTCTCTTTGTCATCTACTTTCTTACATAAATTAATACATTCTTACACATTGATTTGAAATAAAGTTAAAATCTACCTATCAAAAACCCAAAACAAACACAACAATCACTATTCATGATTTTCAAACTCCCCAAAACCTCAAAACAAACATCACCTAAAGAAATAGAGCCGTAAAGAATTAGTATGCATGATTTATGTGTATTAATCAATATTTGCTCTATTTATATAATTTTTTTTAAGATATGTTTTTATTAATTGGTTTAATTATTTATTTCTAACCAAGTAAGAATAAAAATAAAAAAGATAAATATATTTATTTTGTTTATTTTACTTGTTAATTTGAAGATGTACATGAATAACAATATTAATAAGTTGAATATATTTTATTTATTATATATTCCTAATCAATCAAAAAATATGATTAAAGGTGGTCTTTAATTTATAAATATATATGATTTAAAGATGATGATGATAATAATAATAATAATAAATAAATGTAATAATCCTTACCAATCAAAAAAAATATGATTAAAGGTGGTATTTAATTTGAAGATATACATGAATAATAATAATAATAATAATAATAATAATAGATAAATAAATAAATAAAAGTAGAAAAATTATATATCTTTAATATATTAAAGGAGGACTTAATTTTGATGAGGTGTCGTCACCATAAATAATATCAATTATTTTCATTTTTAATTAAAAATTTTGATTAAAATTTATTATAAATAAATACATATATTATTTTAAGATTTGAATATGATATTATCAAATCAAAATTAATTACTATTAATTAAAAAATATATAGATAAATTCATATATTTACTTTAAGATTTATAAAATATATCTCCTCCTCACCTATAAATAAAACTCTTTATTAATTAATTCTACACACATAATTTCTTCATCACAACGAACAAAAGCGTTCTTCAAATTTTTAAAAAAGTATCCATTTATTATTATTAATTAATTTTGCTATTTTTCTATTTTATGTTTAAAGTTTTTTTGTTTTTATTTTAATTTTTTTTGGTTTAGATTTTTTTTTTGGTTTAGTTCTGTTTTTTTTCGTTTTTTTAGTATGTAATTATATTATCTTTTGAATCTTTTATGTAATTAAAATTTTTTCATGATTAATTTTGCAAAATTTTTTAAGTTAATTCTTTTATAATTTCTCCTATGATTATATTTTTCCTACCGTTTCTTTTATTTTTTTATATTCTCTTTTGATTATTTTTTTTATTAATTTTATTTGTTGTTTTAGTATGTAATTTTTTAATATTTTGATTTTTTATGTAACTAACCGTTTTTTCATGTTTAATTTTATAAAATGAATTAATTAATTTTGTTACGCATGGTTTCACTTTTGATTATTTTTTTTGGTTTTAATTCTGATTTTTTATTTTTTAAATTAAATTTTTAAATTTTTTTTCATCAAATTGATTTACATTGAATTTATTATTTTTATTTTTAATTAATAAAACTTTATTATATTTTTTTCAATAATTAAATTAATATATGTTAATTTTTTTTATTAATTTAATTTGCAACAACAATTATAACAAAATTTGAAAACTAATTCAATATTTTTTTTATATTTGTAGTAAATCAAATTAACAACAAATTACAAAATTAAACTTTTACTAAACGAATCAAATTCACATTTGAGTGTATATAAATTGAATTTTACTCTTCAATATAATTTTATATTAAATTATAATTGAATAAATATTTATATTAAACTTGAACTATATTTATTAAAATTGTAAATTTACAACCCGTGTAACACACGGGATCCATACTAGTACCTTCCCAGGTAATGAGGGTCAGCCTGACCCTCTTAGCCTGGGACGGAGGGAGTATATATGATATTAAAACAAAAAATATACGACAATTAATCACGTTGCGACACCTCATACTTTAATAGCATATTCGTAATTAGTATATACTATAGGATAAGTTAAAAAAAAAGAGGGATAAATTAAAATTAAAAATAACTTTTAAAATTATTAGAAAAAGTAAAATTTTTTTATGCGAAGCATTTTATGATACGAAGAAATAAAGAAAAATAAAGACATTTCGAAGAGTTAAGAGTTAAAGTTGAAAAAAAAAGAAAAAAAAAAACCTTAATTATTAACAAGAAAGCCTAATTACAATTTTTCCAAGTGTATCTAAGTAGATTACAAGATCAAAACCAAAGGGCTCCTCCCTCTTTGTGGCCCCACCAAAATAAAACTATTCCCCATATTTTACTCCTTATATATATTTATTTTGTAAAAAAGAAAAGAAAAGAAAAGAAAATTCTATATAGGTAACCATGAACAAAGTCAACCAAGCTTAGCTCATGGAGAAGGGAAGTCTCATTTCCTTCTCACCATTTTGAACAACTTATCATAAGCAATGATCCATACTTTTAGAACTACTGATCATAAAAAATGATGTGATTTGGTTCAACTTCCCTTCATCTTTCAACCTCATTTCGATTGACAACTTATCCTACTTTAATGCAACACGCACCATCATTCGTCCAAGTTGGTATCGGGAGAACTCAAAGGAAAACAAGTGTCTTCCCCGCCCGTGTTCCACAAGAAGTGGGCGTAATTAGCCGCATAGTATGAGTTGTTCGGCTCAGCCGAGATGGCTTCCAAGTAGGTTTCCTCGGCTGCCCATAGATCGCTCCTCACGTGCCATAGGAAGGTTGCGTACTTGTTCAACGCCTCTGCATCCTTCGGCTCCACCTTCGTAGCTCGTTTGAAGTACTCCTCCGCTCTGTCAAAACGAAAGAAATAAGGCAAAGACTCCCGTGCACACTGACTTTGTCATTTAGTCTTTTTTTTTTTCTTTAGTGTGTAAGCTCGTTTCATTCAAAATTAAATTGATCAACATTAAAGATCCGTGTAGCAAAGTGCTAAAGAGACTAGCTCTAGAAACTATTACAGATAATTCAAACGATATTTTTGTAATAAACACACGTTGAGGGCCCCCCCACAGGAATAGATTTTTCAAAGTAGAATCAGGACAAGAAAATACAGCATTTAGGAAAATTGCAAAGGTTTTGTTGATATTTTGTTTAGTGGGGGGTTGAAGATGTGCCCCCATTTGTTTTGGTTCACTGATTATCATGTCATTAAAAAGAGGCCAACAAACTGCACCACAAATGGATCTATCACCCTACAGAACACCCTGACCCGGATCCGAATCCGGACAACAATCTCCCCACAAAAATCACATTCCAAGGCAGTTAATCAATATCTTGATCTTGAATCACACACCACCACTCACTGATCACACAAGTCCAATGATGCGATAACAATATCTCAACTAAATTCTAAATGGTTGAAAACAAGAAGGTAATATCTAAACAGAAAGGGAGAATTTTGTATACCTGTCAAAATCTTTGGCAACTAGGTAGAGGAATTGAGCATAATTTGCTAGCAAAAGTGGATTATTCGGTTCTTGAATCAATCCTGTTTGGTACTGCAGCTCTGTTTTGAAGTATTCTGACTGGTCATCGGCTTCTATCGTTGCATCAACCGGAGATACGAGCCCTTGGATCGTCTCTTGATCCAACGACTCATCTCTCCTAACACCATCCTGCATTCTAGAAGCCTCTTCCACAATTGAGTTCCATAAGCTCATCTCTTCTTCCTTGGAACCTTGATTGGAAACCGATTCGTCCCCACTACTCCTCGAAGGATCCAACACCCCGTTTGAATTGTAATAATGATCCGACTCATCAAACCTCCCATCTCCATTCGTGCCACTGGCAACCAGCCGGTGTTTACCGCCACCACCGCCGTTTCCACCCACTGAAGCTGTGTTTCCACTCGAAGAAAACAAATTCAGGGTTTTAACAATTGATGAATCGAACTTGTTACTAGCTGGTCCTTGATCTTCCACAACGGAAGACGAAACTTCTTCCGTTGTGGAAGCATATGATTGCAACGGTGAGGATGCAGCTATTGCAGCATTGCTTGACATTGAATAAACACTGTAATTAGCTAAAAGGATCATCACATAAACCATTAATGTGGGAGTTTGTGAGAAAACTTTCTGAAACAACCACACAAACGAAGCGTGAATCTCCTTCTGAACATTGGCTAAAACCCCTTGTAGATCTTCGTAGAATAGAATCTCCCTCATCTGAAGAGTGTAACAATGGAGCTCTCTGATTATAAACACCATTGATGAAAAGGCCATCTTCATCGAGCAATAAGCAGATTCCCCTGCTTCGATTAACCCTTCCTGCCATTGTTTCTTCCTCTTTATAATCCTAAGAGAAAATGGAATATCAACACTATTTGCCTTCCTTTCAATATTCCCAGGAATAATCTCATCTCTTTCGGGAAAATCATCAAACACATCGAAGGGCTTACGGTTTTCCATGAATTTCACATCGCCATTATCCAGCTTTGATTCCGATGAATCATCCATTTTTACAATCCCATCATCGTCATACTGATCATCATCATCACTTAGCTGGAATCTTTGAGCCAGTTCCTGAATCTTCTTCGAGAACTCCTCGTCGGAAAATGAATCCAAGCTAGCGGTTAATGCCCGTCGGATAATCCGAACACGGGATCGATTGCTGTTACAAGATCGAGATCTGCAGAGTTTAGACGACGGTTGGGAACCCAATAACAGAGTCGAACGTTCAACGAATCGGCAGAACAGAGCTCCGTCGCTGCCTGTGAAACTCCGGCGAAGCGACGACGGCGAGGATATCGCCGACGCCAATGTCTGGGAAGAAGACGGAGAGTGGGGAACCGAATGCTGCGACCAATGCAAAGAAGAAGCTGGGCCTACTTTCAATACCATATCTCAGTAAAGAGAGAGAATCGATCAAAAGTAGAGAGAGAAAAGGGATCTCAAAAATGAAATTCTGCCAACTTCGAATCAAGTTTATATTGTGTTCTCAAATTTAATCACTCAACACAAATCCCTGCAAAAATAACGAATTGAACATTAAAAAAGAGGACCAATTTAAGGCAAAAACACATGCTTGAATTAAGAACCCAATTAAATAAACACAAATCAACATCAACCCACTTCATCTAATCATGACACACTCCTCCCCCATTAAAATCGGATCAAGAAAACGCAGTTCAATGCGGCACAAAATTTCACGAAGAAATAGCAACTAACCGGAAATGAAATCTCCGGCGAGATCTCCGGCGAACAAACAGACCCCAGAAGTATCGGAGTATGCTTCAGTTATCAAGAAGCAAGGGAATGGATGTGAGGTCATTAAATACTTATACAAATGAAATTAATAATAGTAGTAATTAAAATTAAATACTGAACAATAATAATAATAATAATAAATCAAACAAAGACACTTTAAAAATTTTGGAAAAGTCCAAGAAAGTATAAATAACGTACGTACATAGACGATATAATGAATTAACTATTTTGTTCGGTTGTTGCAACCGAACAGATAAAATATATGAATTCACCGAACAGATAAGATATATGAATTCTTTATTCTGTTCGATTGCTGCAACTGAACAGATAATATGGATAACTGTTCAGTTGTTGCAACTGAACAGATATAAATTTTATAAGGATAATTATGTTAATTTAAATATTTTTGGAGTATGTTCAGTAATTTCGGGGGTGCAAATAGTTGACCCTTTTTTTAATTTACTAACATTTAATTATTATTATTGTTATTATTTTTTAATTTGTCTATAGAGCTGTCATATATGCGCAGGTAGAAATTTCGTTGGAAAGCACTAATTTAATGGTGATTGAAAGTGCTCGATTCCAACAATTTCTTCAATTTTTGGTAAAAACGGGGCAAAATTTATGTAATCTAAAAGATAATAAGATAAAAACCCAATTTTATTTTATTTTTTTTATGAATAAAGTTATGGAACAAAACTGTTTTTATTCCACCGAAAAACCCCAATTATGTGGGTCAAATGACGTTCACTTGATCAATTCCGGCAATTTCTTTCATTTCCAGCAAAAACGAGATAACATTGGTGAAATCAAGAAGATAGTAAAATAAAAATTCAAAAATTGTCTTTTTTAAAACAAAAATTGTAAATGATCAAAATTATGATACAAAACTTTCTTTTAAGCATATATTAACAATTGATATATCAATCTCACGTATACTCATTTACAAAAAAAAGTGTCCCTTGAATGTGAGTTGAATTATTTAAGATATTCTTAATAATTTTCAAATTTTGATTTTTCATTTAAAAATCAAAAGTATATTACCTAAAAAGATATTGATATGTAAATTCTATAATATAATTTCCAACTATATTATATTATATATATTGTTAGCATTTAAATTAAAAAAAATTATAGAGTTTTCACTTAAACTCGAAATTCAATATTTTTATTTTTTTAATATACCATAAATTGAGAGATATTATTACTGCGGTGGGTGTAGAAAGAGGAGGGGTCGTCACATGGTTGTGGAAGGATGAAACCGACGCGGCTTTGTTCACGGGACCTTTCCCAGGTGTTGTAAGCAATCGTAATATGCCACGTGTTAATGTCAACCGCCCCTACCCCATCTTCATTAATTTCCTCTACTTTGGATACAATTTTTCCACTATTTTTGCATAATAAAATCTACACTATATTTCACATTTTACACCAATTCTTTTTCATTTAATATAATATTCTTTATTTATCACTAAAAATTATTTTATAAATAATATTTAAATTAAATTATTTATAATTAATCTATCATAATTAAATTCAATTAGTCACTTGTAAATTGAATTTAAATCTTAAATATTTGTAAATAATTTGATCATCTTAATTTAAACACCTATCAATACATATAATATAATATAAGATTAGAAAGAAGGGACACATGGTTTACTGTGTAAATCTGGTATATAGAATTAGAAAAAGGGAGCACATAGTAAATCTGGTTTACATAAGTATTTGTGAATTAAATTGATGGAGCACATAGTAAATCTGGTTTACATAAGTATTTGTGAATTAAATTGATGTATTAATATTTTCTATACTAGTTCAAATCACGCATAATCCGAATATATTAATGAAAACACAAACCATCTAACTCCTTAATTAATACTTAGAACACAATCCAAATTAAAATCATAAGTTTCCGATTAATTTGTGAAAGGTTGTGTATGTGGACTCTAAATAGGTTACATTCATTAATAAATTTGTAAAATAAAAGTTAGATTTATTGTTTTTTACCTTACTGGGCAGTGTTCGAGGGACCATTTTACCGTATCACTTTTATTAAAAACGGTTTTTTATTTATATCATATATTTGTGATATAATTTATTGCATTATTATCACTTTTTATTAATTGAATATTATATTTATTAAAATATTTATCATTTTTTATTTGTCATCTGAAATCATTTCAAGAGACGATGTCACACAAGTCTTTGTCTTATTTAATTTGTGTTCAATTTAAATACATTCTATTTTTAAATTTAAATTAATGAAGGGTTGAATTAAGGAAAACACTAGTATAAATTTAGTTTTACTATGTAAATCTATGGATCTCTCCCCCCCCCCCCCCCCCCCCCAACAAATTCTATTATGGAATAATTTAGGTTTTATTTATATATATTGTATATTTTAATATTGCACCAAGTTCTAATGCATTAATGTAAATCTATCTTTACATCCATATTTGCAATATTTTTTTCAGCTTAAGAACTAATAATATTATAATGTTTTACTAGTAATACTTTTAATTAAGAACAACCCATTTATAATATCTGTATTTAAAAATATTCAATCTCTCTAAATATATGGTTGCCCTATAACTTAAGATAATCTCCACAACAAGATGATTGTGACACTGTCTCAATAGTGTATATACTTCCTCCGTCCACTGATAAGAGTCTCATTCGTTTTTGGGCACGTGGATTAAGAAGTATTATTATTTAATGTGTAATGTGTAGTTATATTAGTGGGTGTGTGGGTCCATGTTTTAATTGTATCAGTGGGTGTGAGTGAGTCTCATATATCCAAAAAAGGAAATAGATCCTTTGGGTGGGACAACCAAAATGGTAAAATGAGACTCTTACCTAGGGACGGAAGGAGTACATCAAATTCAAATAAAAAGTTGATAGATGTTAAATCATGATAACTATCGATTGTGGTCACTGGGTTCCTCGTTAAAATGAGTGATCCCAATTTTATTCTCGTTGGAACGAATAGGGGGAATTATAAGGAGTCTTTGAGAAAAGAGAGAGTAAGGGTAATTGGTGAATTAATTACTAACTATATTAACAACTAACTTTAATCAATAAAAAAAATATAACTATCAATAGTGGGTTTTTTAACCTATATGTGTTGTGGAATACTAATATTTTTATTACTTATATAACCTAAAACTCTTAGGCAATATTAGGTGATTTCATGTGATTATTATTAATATTCTTATTATTACTATTTTTACACATTGTCTTCTTCCTCCTTTTTTTTCCCAATAAATTATTATCATTTATAATTTTAATAGCTAAAACTTGTGGGCCCAAAATCCCGTATTTTTTTGGAAGGTTTACCCTTTAATGTTAAATGATACTCCCTCCGTCCCATAGAAATTGACACACTTTTCTTTTTGGTTTGTCCCACTAAAATTGACACATTTCCTTTTTAGTACATGAGACCCACACAAAAATAATTAATCTATTCTCATGGGCCCCACATATCACCTCTAATACAATTACCCACTACACATTAAATATTATTTCTCTCACTTCACTTTACTTTACATTAAATTATTATACTCCTTAATCTCTGTGCCCAAAAAAAATTATATCAACTTATCTGGGACGGAGGGAGTATAATATTTGGTTTGTCCCACTAAAATTGACACATTTCCTTTTTAGTACATGAGACCCACACAAAAATAATTAATCACCTCTAATACAATTACCCACTACACATTAAATATTAGTTCTCTCACTTTACTTTACTTTACATTAAATTATTATACTCCTTACCCACTACACATTAAATATTATTTCTCTCACTTCACTTTACTTTACTTTACATTAAATTATTATACTCCTTAATCTCCGTGCCCAAAAAAAATTATACCAACTTCTCTGGGACGGAGGGAGTATAATATTTGGCAAAAACTTGTGTGCGTCCGGGCGAACTTGTGCTTGCAAGGGGCCAAATTCATGCCAAAGGCAGGATTCGAACCCCACCCTGCAACAATCAAGTTTAGTTGGAAGGTCTTTCCACCCTCCCCTCTACCACGGGGGCTATATATCTTCTTTCTTACAAAGACTCGTGATGGGTTGCTCACGTATATTTTGTGAGAAAATTTTAATCTAATTTAATCATATTAATTTTTATTGATCATATTATAAGGGAATCAATTTTGGAACCGCACGCGTGAACTAATTAAGGAAATTACATTTTTATCGTGGAATCATATTAAGGAAATCATTTTTTTTTAAGGAAAACGTGTATAATTAAGAGTAACAATTATGTGAGGTTATTTTATTTTTTCTTAATTAATTTTTTTTTTCAAGATGTCATCATTTCACACTTATAATGTAAATTATTCTTTAAATAATTTATTTGAAGAATCACTTGTGTTCAATCAAATATCATAGTATCATTTTCTAGGATAACCTTATATGCCTTATAGTTCCACTGATAATTTTAAGATTAAGTGGATATTTTTCTAATGCAAATATTTAACCATTTTTTCTATTGCATCGCCTGTTTCATTTTCTCTTTCTATCTCTTATTCCATTTATTAACTTTTTACCATGTATTATAATCATAAGTTACTATCACGTATGTAAAGATTTAATAAGCATTCATTAAGATATAATATTAAACCATTTTAGCTAGAAAATATTTAGATAATTAATGCCTAATGTACCTCAATATATTCTCGTGCATGTAATTAAAAAAAAAAAAACTGTTCAAAATTTCCTAAAATTGATATGTGTGGGTCAGATTATAATATAGGGTTCTTCAAAAATCCAGATGATAATGTACTATCACTACAAATTCATTGATAATTACATTCACTCATTATTAACTATTGTATTATTTCAATTTTTTTAGTGATAAAGGTGAATATAAATTATAATATAAAAGTATTTTTTTGGGATATGTCCAGGGATAAAAGGACTACAAATTACTGAATTTGGAAACTTCTCAAGTTTTTATTAGTAGAGATGTAACATTTTTTTATCATATTTTTCCTTACACAAGTCAAAATCAAAAATCAGTCTTGGGCCGCTTGTAAAGACACAAGGCGATCGGTTACAGGGTACTCTATTTTTTTTTGGGGTTCTCTTATTTTATACAAAAGCAAGAAGCAAGCAACTGTATCCCGTTCTTCGGCAGAGGCCGAATATAGATCACTTGGTTCCACTGTGTGCGAGTTGAAGTTGATTCAATACATTCTACAGGATTTCAACATTTCTCCTACTCTTCCTATACCTTTACATTGTGATAACAAGGCTGCTTACACATCATTGTCAATCCCGTGTTTCATGAGCGTACTAAGCATTTGGATATAAATTGTCATTTGACAAGGGATCACTATAAAGCTGGATTCATTTTTCCTACATATATTTCTTCAAAGTTCCCGCTGATGGGTTTACTAAGGTGCTTGGTGGAGATTCTTTTAGCAAATTTGTCTCCAAGTTGGACATGCGTATTGCTCCACATGCTCCAACTTGAGGGGGACTGTAGGAATATACGTTTCATGTATAGAAATGGAAATATCGTATCATCCTCAAGGAACGTTCAATACTTGCTGATTACTGGGTAATCATATTTATTAGGCTATTAAATTATTTTAGGATATATATATGCAGATGTAATAAGCATATTGTTGATTATGCACAAATAATATATTCTTTACCCCAAAGATGAGAGTTTTTTATACTTTACAATAGACGAAGATAAATTATGATATAAACCTTATTTTTATAGTTTTAGAAACACACATTAGCTAGCTAGTACGTAGTTTCAATTATGTAAGACAAAAAAAAAAAAAAAAATATATATATATATATATATATTACCGTGTATAAATAACTAGTATATATATGTATGTATGTTTGGATTGATTGATATGCATTTATGTTGATCACAAACGAGTTATTTATACACGGTAATATTCAATGTTGTAGTTCCAATAACTTTTTTTTGTCGTTTAGTGTTTGGATATAATAGAAAGAAAAAATTAAAAGTGCATGTATATAGTACATTTAGTACGTAGTTAATATATTTTCTTAATTCATTATTTGTAAGATTAATATTACTATTGTAAGATTAATAGTACTATTGTATTTTTTAAGTAAAATGGAGACTTGGGATTCACCTCGTTTGGCTCTAAATAATTAAGCATAATTTAATTCTAATTTATTGTTGACATCAATTCATAATTATATATCTTCTTTCTTGAAAATGGTGTACCCCACCATTAGGGGCCCCCACTGCCCTTGCCCTGGGGATTGGTGAAGGAGGTAAATCACAGGATGTGCCTGATGTGCCTCAAGTGGCTTATAGAGAGAACTCACTGTTAAACTTGTGCTTGCAAGGGGCCAAATTTATGCCAAAGACAGGATTCGAACCCTCACCCTGCAGCAATCAATCTCAGTTGGAAGGTCTTTCCACCCTCCCCTGTACTACTTGAGCTATGTCCGGGGGCAACTCCATTTTTCTAGAAAGTACCCTATATTGTATTAAGAATAAATCCAGATTCCATTCAAGTTTTTGTATGTAAAGTATATACTCCCTCCGGTGCCATGTATTTTTACTCACTTTACATTTTGAAGTGTCTTAGGAATTTTTATATATTTCATAAATAGTAAAAATATATTTTACATCTTATCTACTTTTTACACTTTATTCATCAATTTCAACAACTTTATTCACTTTTTTACACTTTATTTATCATTCCCAACAATTTTATTTACTTTTTCTCTCAAAATTATCAATTTATTCCACTATTTCTTACACTATATAATAAAAAAAGCACTTCTTAATTTTCGTACCGTATAAACGTGTAAAAATACCCTGGAGGGAGTAATTATTTTGGTTACAGAAGAAGTGGCAATTTTTTTTTCCTAACAATTTTTAAGATAGTAGTTGCAAGTATATTCCTTTTTTTATTTTTTAAAAAATAATTAGTATGGAAATTAATGGTCGTTCTCATCCTCGGGTCACCTCAATCTTGAATTAAGTATGTATTTAGTATTATTTATTTATTTATATAATACCTGAATATCATTGGCTAATTCATTTGAACAACCTCAGCCGTTGTTTTGATACTCCCATCATTTCCACTTGTACTTCACAAGTGACAACCAACTGGATACACCTCTTTTGCTCTTGTCTTCTGAATTTTCAATCAAATCAATATTCTATTCGTCCCAAAAAAAAAAGTTACATTTTTTTTTTGTATTTTACAAAAAAAAGTAACTATACACAAAAATATGATTTGTGCATAATACAGTGAGCGCCTATTTAAAGGTTCTTATTTTTCATTTTTAATAAAAAGGACACACCACTGTTCATCTCATTTTTCTGATATAACTATCCAATATATATAAAATAATAATACTCCTTAATCCATGTGTAAAAAGTAAACGGTCATCTTTGCTCGGGACATAGGGAGTATGAGATACTTAATTTATTTTATTTTTTTCTTTTGTTGGACAGTACACATAGTAGTGTAAATTTTGACCATATTGTACTCTCTCCTTTGCTTAATTAAGTTTTTTTAAGAGATTTTCTTAGTTAATGATTTTTAATTAAAAAAATTAGATTATTGTTTGAGGTGAAGCGACAACTTCTAAATAATCCTAAAAACTTAAATTGCACTCTTTTATCTTTCATTAAGTTTTTCCCATTAGGTTTTCTTAGTCAAAGTTTTTTATGAAGGGCAAGTTAGATGCAAAAATGATAATTTCTAAACAATTCTGAAGATTAAGTTTTACTCTTTTTTTCCTTACCAAAGTTTTTCGCATGAGATTTTCTTAATTGAAGATTTTAATGATATAGCTATTATAACACATGAAAATCATAAAACATGTATTATTTTTCTCTACTAATTTTTTTCAAAGAATTTTCTAGCGAGGATTTAATAAAAAATTAATATAACGGCCGGCGTAATATTCAGGAGAGTGTTGTAATATTATGAGATTGACGTAAGCATTACTAAAAGAATTGCCGCGGCAATTTATATGATGTATATGAACAATTAAGGATACAAATAAAATGATCTCTCTAACTCTTCTATTCTTCTCTATCTTCTTCTCTCAACTATCAATAATTTTGAGACAAATATTTGTGTGAGACGGATAAGAGTAATAATATTTTGATAGAAAGTGATGCGTAATTAAGAAAAATTGATAACCATATATGAATTATTTCATAAACAAATTATAATATAAAGAAATTAATTAATTAATAATATTTTTAATGAAAAATGATAATTACTTAAAAAATAATCTCATAAGAAAAGATCTAAAATAGATGTGGCCCTAATTGTTATGTTGCACTAAATCTAATACTATACAATTATTACTTGCTGAAAATTATTGGAGGGACAATAAAAATAAGGGTTATTATATGGTGCACTTGGTGCATCGATGCACTTGAGGGGTTATAGGGCAAATGTTAGGGTGTAGTGGGTAGTTATCATATTCATTTTTAATTATTTTATTTTATTTAGTGGTTAGAAATGTATAGAAATATGATCTAACAATTTAGATTATTCAGGTGCACCGATACAATGCAGTAGTATGACTCAAAAAATAATTATATGAATTAGTATATAATGCAATAATTTTGGATAATAACAACATATTTCATATTTAGAGAATTAAAAAAAAATTAATATAAAATTTTATTTTCGAGATAAAAAATTGAAAACTAATAAGCGTTTCAAGATAAAAAAAATCGATGTATTTTTCTAATTTAAGTGGGGTACATATAATAATTGAGGTTCAAATAATAATTTAGGGGATGCAAATAGCCGCCCCTTAAAAATATTATTCATTTTTTTTAAATATTATGATGTTTTTTCATTTACTAGTAGCTAACCCGTGCGTTGCACGGTATGTGTTAGTTTTAGAGCAACAACTTCGCTTAATTTTATGATTTTTGACCGAATAATATTTATTTGAATTATATGATTTGTTTGAGAAATAGATGGCCAGGATTAGATTATTATAATTATTTAATTATTTTAATGGGTAGCTGAGAGGTGACTGAGATTTGTTTAAGAAATAGATGGTCAAGATTGGATTTATTCTAGATTGGACTAAATTATTATCTAATTTGAAAAAATTATAATTATTAATTCCAGCAATTGAACTCTGCTCCCCCGATTTAACAACAACCAGAGCTCCAACATTGTGCTGAGTCATCAACTTCACAGCATCATACACCGTATCATCGGTGGTGCACCAGAGCCAGGATCCATCCTTTGGCTATCCGAACATCAGATATAGTAGTGCTTTCAAAATTGTATAGATTCGTCGTATGACTTCCTACCATCCTCACACAATTAATAACTCAATAACAAAACACTTGGAGTTGTATGTACAATTAATCATCAATTAAATAATAATTAAAGTGAGTGAAATTAGTCTTACATGTGAAGATGATTAATTATAATAAATTAGGGATTATGGGCATCCGTGCGTTGCACGGGATGTGTTATTTTTAGGGCAACAACAATTTCACTTAATTTTATGATGTTTGAAACGAATAATATTTATTTGAATATGAAGAGAGATTATTCAAAATTACAATTATTTAATAATTTTAATGAGTTGCTGAGATTTGTTTTAAAAATATATAGTCAGGATTTTACCCTCTGGAAACATTATGACATAAACCCTAAAACCATAAACCTAAACCCTAAAACCCTAAATCCTAAACCCTAAACCCTTTGATGGTTAGAATTGGATTTATATATAATATTATTAATTTTTTAATAAATAATATTTTGATTCTTAATTTGAAAAAGTCATAATTATAATTATTTAATTATCTTATTTTCTAATTTGAAAAAGTTATAATTATAATTATTTAATTATTTTAATGGGTGATTGAGATTTGTTTGAGCTTCTCTCATCCGATTTTGGTGTGGTTTGAATCTTGTTGTCGTATTATTTCTTTATTTATTTATTTTAATTATCTCATAATATGACAAATTAAAATGCAACAATAAAATTTTCATTTTTCTAAATTATATGATCAGATTCTATATTACTAATTTACACAATTCAAAACCATTTATTGTTTACACATCTTAGTGAATTGACGAACCCTTTCGAACGTAATATTGGTTACAATATAAATAAAAGAATATTTCATCTGAAACATGTAGATATTCGATGTTTATTGCAGAATAAGTTGTTTTGAAAAATTAATACTCCCTCCGTCCCATCCAAAGAGTCTATTTTTCTATTTGGTCGTCTCACCTAAAGAGTTTACTTTCCTTTTTTACACACATGAGACCCACACACACCCACTAATACAATTAAAATATGGGACCCACACTCCCACTAATACAACTACGTACTACACATTAAATAATAATACTCCTTAATCTACATGTCAAAAAATAAAAACTACTCTTACTGTGGGACGGAGGGAGTATATAATTGAGTTCAACTTAAAAAATGCATACCATTTTTTTGTGGATAAACATTGTGGGTGACTGAGATTTATTTAAGAAATAGATGGTCAGGATTGGATTAATATTATTAATTTTTTAATAAATAATATCTTATTTTCTAATTTATTATTAATTTTTTAATAAATAACATCTTATTTTCTAATTTATTATTAATTTTTTAATAAATAATATCTTATTTTCTAATTTGAAAAAAGTCATAATTATAATTATTTTATTATTTTAATGGGTGTCTAAGATTTGTTTGAGAAATAGATGACCATCATTGGATTTATTCTGGGTGGCTGAGATTTGTTAAAGAAATAGATAGTCAGGATTTGATCATATAGAAATATTATGACACAAATCCTAAAACCCTAAAATCCTAAACCCTAAACCCCTAAAATCAACCCTAAAACCCTAAACCCTAAACCCTTTAAAAATATTAAATTAAATAATTATTTTAATGGATGATTTGGTCAGGATTAATATTATTAGTTTTTTAATACATAATATCTTATTTCCTAATTTTAAAAAGTCGTAATTATAATTATTTTGTTTAAGAACTAAACCCTAAACCATTTAAAAATATTAAATTAAATAATTATTTTAATGGATGACTTGGTCAGGATTGGATTAATATTATTAATTTTTTTAATAAATAATATCTTATTTCCTAATTTGAAAAGACCATAATTATAATTATTTAATTATTGTAATAGGTGGTTGAAATTTGTTTAAAAAATAGATGGTCAGGATTGGATTAATATTATTATTTTTTTAATAATTAATATCTTATTTTCTAATTTAATAAAGTTATAATTATAATTATTTAATTATTTTAATTGGTGAAATTATTTCCTTATTTGAAAAAGTCTAAACCCTAGACCCTTTGGAAACATTAAATTATTTTCTTTTTTTGAAAAGGTTATAATTACAATTATTTAACTATTTTAATGGGTGGTTAAGATTTGATTGAAAAATAGATTGTTAGGATTTGATTTATATATAATATTATTAATATTTTAATAAATAATCTTATTTTCTAATTTAAAAATATAATTATTTAATTATTTTAATGAGTGACTTAGATTTGTTTAAGATAAACCTTGAAACCCTTAAACCCTAAACCCCTAAACCTTTTGGAAACAATAAATTTTTTCCTAATTTGAAAAGATTATAATTACGATTATTTAATTATTTTAATAGAAGATTGAGATTTGTTTGAAAAATAGATGATTAGGATTTGATTTATATTTAATACTCCCTCCGTCTCAAGTATTTTTACCCATTTGTATGGGTACGGAGATTAAGACGTGTTATTTTTTAATATATTATGTAAGAAAAAGTAGGAATAAATTTGTGATTTAAAAAGAAAAGGTAAATAAAGTTGTTGGGAATAATGAATAAAGTGTAAAAAAGTTATTAAGTTGTTGGGATTGTAAAAAGTAGGTAGTAAAATATTATGCATTTTTTCTATTAATGGAATGAGTAACAATACATGTGACAGCCCAAAATGGAAAGTATGTAAAAATACGTAGATGGAGAGAGTATTATTTATTTTTATATAAATAATATATTATTTTCTAATTTGAAAATGTCACAATTATAATTATTTAATTATTTATTGGGTGACTGAGATTTGTTTGAGAAATAAATGACCAGAATTTGATTTATTATAATTATTTAATTATTTTAAGGGAAATTAGTTGTAGTGGGTCAACTCACTTAAAATTTTATTTAAATGACCTTTGACCAAAAGAGAATTATAACTTTATAAAAAAAGAAAAAATTATAATTATAATTACAATTGAAGGTCAAACATTTCTTTAATTAGACTTTTGCCCAAAAAATAAGAACGGTGTATTACCCAAATCCCAAAATTAAGAACGCTGAAGAGTGAAGACATCTTTCTCTACAATATTTTTCTCCTGCTCTTCTTCTTTCCCCTTTTGTTTTCCTTTATTAAAGAATTGGAGTAAGGAATGTTTGTTGTCATCTCTAGGATTAGATTTGGCAGATCGTTCGAGCAGCGTGAATTGGGGAATAAGCTGGAGGAGTTGAGGTCAATCGGTGAATAGAAAGGGAATATGATTTTCATTGCAGGAGCCTAGTGAATCGTGGATTGGCTCTCTGTTACGACATTGTTCAATAGAGAATCGTGGGCAGAGGCGTTCCATAGCTCTTCTACTCCAGTTGAGTGATTTTCTGATCAGATTGCTTCGTTGTCACAAAAGTTCAGTGCAAACGACGTCGCGTGGCCCCGAATCGCAGATAGAGGTAAATTTATGCTCATCTTTACCTGTGATTCCAATTCTCTTTGTCACATTCGTACTGCATCGTTAAAGAAAATTAGGGCAATATATTGTCCATGGTTTGAATCAATTTGACAAACATTGGGCGATGAAATTTTAATTCAATTATCGATACTCCCTTGTTCTCAGAGTTGCTGAGATTGTTGTTAGATATAAACTTGTTTTAACATTCTTGGTTACATAGAATTAGAACGCCAAATAAAAAACATGTCAAATTTCAGCTTAAAAATACAACTTGATTATCAGAAAGATTTAATAACCATGAGTTTAGACTCGGTCGATTTTCATTTTTTTTCTTTTTTACCACAAGAACCGTCCATTTTCTCTGTTAGTCATGTAGTTTTTTGTACTTTTAACAATTTTAGAATAAAAAAATAGCTTGCTAGTGATAGAATTTTCGTGTTCTTTCGAGTATACTTGCATGTATCAACTCATCTTCTTCTGGAGGCGTTCTGCATTTTGTACGGTCTGTTTGGTTGTGTTGTAATTAGTTTATTTTACCATATTTGAAGATGGAGGAATTAGATAAAGTTGTGGATTTCAGGGATTAGGTTGTTAGATGAAGATGATGTCCTTACACTTCGATTTTGAGGGGAATGGGGTGCTGGGTTTTGCTTATGCAGATAGCAGAAATTTGTTTGTTGAGGAGTGAGACTTTTGGTGAGTCCACATCTGATCTGCAACAAAATAAATAAGACTAGCCTAAATTTTTCAACATTCAGTGATATCATTCAAACCATCTTCAACATTTATACAAATAAGGGGACTAAACTCTAGAGAGATTAGATTCTTAATTTTTTATTACTTTTGATATTATTACTTTCACTCATAAATCATAAAATTAGGCATTCTTGTTTGCTTAGTATAGGTCCTATTAGAAGCTGAAGAAAGTACTCGGTTGAGTTAATGACTATTTAAAATTGTTGGGATGTTGATATATTTAACAATTATCCATGGCTATTTGAAATTTTAATTTTACAAACATTTTTAGTTTTGGAAATTAGTTTTGTATTAATATTTTGTTGAAATATTACAATTGAATATGTTTGTTTTTAATATTTAGGGGAAAAATGATGGAGAAAAAGACTACAAGGTAGCTGTTTTGTTGGAGGAAAAGAAATTTGAATAACGGCTTGCAAGTCGTTATAACAGAAATTATTCCATTATGGGTATAATCGTACATATTTTCATACATACCAATCAAGTAGTTATTTTGTAACACTTTCTTAAACACCTACTTTGATTTCATCATATTGCTACAAGCTCATTAGAAAATACAAGTGGATACTTATATTTTGTAATGGTTAACATTCAAACTTATCACATGCTACTTAGAACATTTATGGGATATTTCATGAGTGAACTAATATCACAATTCTTTTGTTACCATATGATAATATTAGGCTTTACAAATACGTATGTATAGAGATCCGAGTACGTATAAGTCCCCTAAAATCACACGAATTTTGAATAACGGCGTGCAAGTCGTTAAAACGGAATGGTTCCGTTATGTGGCCAGACAATGCTAAATCGGTTATCCACTTAAAAACAACTCTAATGTTGAACAATAAAGTTAAAAGTGAGAAATTTTGACTAAGAAGATCCCGGGATAACTCGAATTTTGAATAACGGCGTGCAAGTCGTTATAACGGAAATAATTCCGTTATGGGTATAAACGCACATATTTTCGTAAATACCAATCAAGTAGTGATTTTGTAATACTTTCTTAAACACCTACTTTGATTTCATCATATTTATACAAACTCATTCGAAAATACAAGTGGATACTTATGATTTGTAATGGTTAACATTCATACTTATCACATGCTACTCAGAATATTTATGGGATATTACATGAGTGAGTCAATATCAGCATTCTTTTGTGATCTTATGATAATATTAGGCTTTACATCTACATATAGAGATCCAAGCAAGTCCAAGGCCCCTAAAATCACTCGAATTTCGAATAACGTCGTGCAACTCGTTATAACGGAATGGTTCTGTTATGTGGCCAAACAATGCTAAATCGGCAATCCACTAAAGAAACAACTCAAATGGTGTACAATTAAGTTTAAAGTGAGAAATTTTAACTGAGACAATCACGGGATAACTCGAATTTTGAATAACGACATACAAGTGGGTTATAACGGAATGATTCCAATATGGGCATAAATGCACATATTTTCGTACATACCAATAAAGTAGTAATTTTGGACATCAACCATGATTTCATCATATTACTACAAGCTCATTCGAAAATTCAAGTGGGATACTTTATATTTGTAATGCTTCGCATCCAAACGTTTATATTTTATACACTTGTTTTTTATGACATATATGAAATAATTCATATGTGACTCAATATCAATATCTGTTTGTTAGTTTATCCAAATATTATGTTTTGACATTGCATGTAGAGATCCAAGCGAATGAAAGGCCCCTAAAATCGATCGAATTTTGAATAACGGCGTGTAAGTCGTTATAACGGAATGATTTCGTTATGGGGTCAAACAATGCTAAATTTGCTATTCACTATAGAAATCAATCAGATAGCATACAATGATAGTAAAAGTGAGAAATTTTGATTGAGACAACTCTTGGATAACTCGAATTTTGAATAACGGCATACAAGTGGGTATAGCAGAATGATTCCGTTATGGGATTAAACACGTATATTTTTGTACATGATAATTAAGTTGTGCGTTCGGACCTCATATTAAACAGTTGCCTTGATTTCATAATATTTCTACAAGCCCATTCAAAAATTAAAGTTGGATACTTCATATTTGTAATGCTTCGCATCCAAACTTTATGCTTTGTATACTTGTTTTATTTAACATGTATGAGATAGTTTATATGTGATTGAATATCAACATCCATTTGTTAGTTTATTAGAATATTATATTTTGACATTGTATGTGGATATCCAAGTGAATAAAAGGCCAGGCCCCTAAAATCGATCGATTTTTGAATAACAGCGTGTAAGTAGTTACAACGGAATGATTCCGTTATAGAGCTAAACAATGCTAAATTGGTTATTCACTAAAAAAATAAATCGAATGTTAAATAATAAGGTAAATATGAGAAATTTTGATTGAGACGACCTCAGGATAACTCTAATTTTGAATAACGACATACAAGTCGTTATAACGAAATGGTTACATTATGGGCATAAATGCTAATTTTTCAAAAGTTCATAAAATATTAATAATTTAATAAGAGCCCCCATTTTTTTATTTTACAAAAAAGTCCCAAACTTTTATTATTTTTCTAAAAGTCCATAAAGTATTAATAATTAAGTAAAAACCTCATTTCTTAAAGGGAGACCATTTACACAAAATTTTATAACCTTAAGCCTTTTAAATAAGATTTATTGTTGACTAGACCATTTAAATGAAAACCCCTTATTTTAATCGGGTAGATTTTTTAATAAATAAATTGTCAAAATTAGATGTATTCATGATTGAACTAAATTATTTCCTAATTTGAAAAAATCATAATTATAATTATTTAATTATTTTAATATCCCAGATTATAGGTCGTTCAAATTTTTTTACTATAGAACGCTTAATCCGGACGGTTTAAAACCAGATTATAGGCTGTTCAAATTTTTGACTGTAGAACACTTGATCCAGGCGATTTAGAACCTGAATCCCAGATGTATTCCGTTCTTGAGTTGATTCTCGTTGAAGAATTCGAAGAATTATTCAGACAATTATGAAGTCTTTGATCTTCTTAGAGAATCGTTCTCGGTGTGTTTGAAATGAATGGAGGAGGACTCCTTATATAGGTGAAGGGTGAGGAAGCCCCATATATAACTCGCAATTTGATTGGTCAATGAATTATTTGACCTAATTCTGTGGGCTTGGGTTGATTGGTCAATTGATTATTTGACCTAATTTTGTGGGTTTGACCTTTCCTCCATGCAATTTGATTGGTCTATTTAATATTATTAATTTTTTAATAAATAAAATCTTATTTCCTAATTTGAAAAGGTCATAATTATAATTATTTAATTATTTTAATGGGTGGCTGAGATTTGTTTTAAAAATAGATGACCAGGATTGGATTTATTCTGCTTTTATATAATTTGATTGGTCTATTTAATATTATTAATTTTTTAATAAATAAAATCTTATTTCCTAATTTGAAAATGTCATAATTATAATTATTTAATTATTTTAATATATGGCTGAGATTTGTTTTAAAAATAGATGGCCAAGATTGAATTTATTCTATTTTTATAATAATAATAATAATATATATAAATATTATGAATTATTAATAAAATAATTTACATTATTATTATCACTTTTTATTAATCAAATTATTATTTTTTATCGGTCACGTAATGTATTTTTTAAATGCATGGCATCATATTTCCATATTTTGTCGGAAATGAATTGTAAGTTGGTGCCATTCCAACATTTTCATCTGATTACTTTTTTAATTGCCTAATATTACCCATGCTCTCCCCATACTCTCCCACGTGATCTTATTATAATTTTAATTAATTAAATATATGGGCATATATTTCTCAAACCTAAATTTATATTATCACGATTGTTTATTATAATTATAATAATAATTATTATTATAATAAGAGCTTCTCTAATGTCTTTTCTCGTAAGTGCACCCTAGTTATTATAGATTTAAAACATGTTTATTTTTAAAATAGAATATAAACTACAACTATAATATATTAGAGCATCTCCTAAAGGCTCTCTAAATGAGAAATTATTTACTATAATTTAAAGAATCTTACAACAAAAAGTATTTTTCACAAACTCTTTAAACTAACAAAAATTTTTACATAACTATTTTGGCTCTTCAAATTTAAAGACCCTCAACAACTCTTTAAAATTAAATGTGTTGAGTATTTCATTAGTTCCAACACTCTTTTCTTGAAATTAACATTAAAATATTTACTACTTCATATATTTAATTAAATGAATTAGGAGTAAATAAAAAAATAAAAGAAAGAATAAATACTATAATAAATAAACATTGAAAAGAGAACAAACTAAATAAAATATAAAGAGGGTGTTGGAGATGATTGAAAATATGATTATCTATAATTTACACTCTCTATGTAATGGAAAATACTCTCTAAATTATAAAGAATTTCTTGGAAATGCTATTACATGACTAATAAAAGTGTATATATATCTAAAATTTTATATTAAAAACCTAATAAATGTTAAGAATAGAATAAAACATGTTTAGTCATTGCTATTACATTTAAATATTAATTAATGACTTGTGTCACTGTTATTATTTTGGAATTTGAAGCTATCGACAAGTAAAGTAGAATAAATATCTAGTAGATGAGGGACTGACGGCCTAAAATGAGAGTGAAAAGCTGGACTCCAAATTGTGTTGATTTAATCTGAACGATAACGGCTGCTTATTAACCCACCTATACCACTCCACCTCTATCTTATCAATATCACAATCACGCCTTCATCATTTCCTAACAATATTAATTAATTATTGAGATCACTTGAGTTACCCGTGATCACCCATGACCCTCCCAAATTAGGGGTGGGGTGGGTGACCCTTGGTCAGTCATGCTCATGTCGACCCAAGAATTTACCCTTAAATGTATAAACAATTATTTACTCTAAAACACAAGAGAGATAATTCACATTATTCTTCTATTTAAGATACAACAATCGATCCACTAATTAATTAACATATAGTCCCTTCAATTAACCTGCGCTACTTTCCTTGAGTAATTTTTTTTTTCTTTTATGATTTTTAAGAATTTTTATTATTATATTAAAAAAATTATATCTTAAATGTTAGAGGGTAAAATATGTTCTAAACTATTATGATAAAAGCACAATTACACTCTTAGAATTAAACCTAAAGTTTAAGGATAAAATATACCTAAATTACAATAATAAAATTACAATTATAGTCTTAGAATTAATCCTAAATAGGGTAAATTATGCCCTAAAGAATAATGGTAAATTACGATTATATCTTAAAATTAACCCTAAATAACCTAATCTTTAAATTTAAATTTTAAATTCTAAATCCTAATTTTTAAGGGTAAAATATATCATAAATGGTGAAATTATAATTATTTCTTTAGAATTAACCTTAAATCTTAAATCCCATAAGTAAAATATGTCTTAAACTACAGTGGTGAAATTATAATTATACTTTTAAAATTAACTCTAAACTTTAAGGTAAATCATGGTGAAATTACAATTATACTTTTAAAATTATTTCTAAATTTTAAGATAAATTATGCCCTAAAATTATAATATTGGCCATAATACATCCAATGTTGGGCCATATATCTTTTGATAGCAGCTCATTAGCTTTAGGCCCAGACTAATATCAATTCAGTTTTTGGGCCATATTTGTTGTGCCTTGGATCATTTATTGACAACTAGAATTGAGGACCAAAATTCTTTTACTCGCAATATCATTCACCCTCATAATCAAAGTAAAATGAGAGCATCTCCTAAAATATCTTTAAATGAAAAAAAATGGAGTATACTCCCTCCGTCCCTCATTAGAAGGGCCATTTGTTTTTGGTACATAAATTAAGGAGTATTATTATTTAATGTGTAGTGGGTAGTTGTATTAGTAGGAGTGTGAGTCTCAACACTTAATTGTATTAGAGGGGGTGTGTGGGTTCCATGTGTGTAAAAAAGGAAAGGAGACTCTTTGGGTGGGACGATCAAAATGGAAAAATGGTCCTCTTAGGTTGGGACGGAGGGAGTATAATTTAAAATGTCAAACAACAAAAATAACTTTTAATAAATTCTTTAAAATGGAGTATTAAATTTTACATAATGATTTTTTTAGAGGATTACTACTAGGTACACAAAAAAAACCCTTAATTACTATGAGATACAAACATACAAAAATATTACTACTAACTAAAAAAATATATAGTGATATTCCAATATTACCTTTACAAATGTGCTGCACATAAATGTTGTGTGCAGCAAAGTGTGTGCAGTAGAAAAAAAGTGTGTGCAACAAAAAAAAGTGTGTGCAACAAAAAAATGTGGTGGTCCGGCGGCAGTGACGGCGGTCCGGCAACTTTTTCGGCGGGCGGCCGGCGGTCCGGAAGTGCTCCAGCGACCGGCAGATGGCATATTGTGGCGGTCCGGCAGGTGGTTCGGCGATGGGTGGGGTTTGTGGTTGAAAGGTGTATGTGTTTAGGGTATATTTGGTATTTTACTTTAATATTTTGTATATAATAATAATTATTTTAAATCAATGTATCTAATAGTAATTAGGGGTACAAAGTGTGTACCTTGGAATAATTAATCAATTTTTTTAATAATAATTTTGACTCTCTAAATTTAGACTTAAAAAAATAATTAAGTAATGATTTTGACTCTCTAATTTTGGAGAGTAAAAAAAGAACTCTTTAAAATAAATTGTGTTGAATATTTCATTAGTTCAAACATTTTTTTCTTGAAATTTACATCAAAATATTAAATGTTTCATATTTTTAATATAATATAATATATTAAGAGGAAAAATTAAAAAATAAAAAAGAATAAACATTATAATAAATAAATATAAGGAAGAGAACAAACTGAAAAGAGTGTGTAGGAGACTATTGAAAATATAAATAAGTCTCCTGTGAGCCCGGACACACAGATTTAGATCTGTGACTCTTTGCAATTTTCGTGCCCTTTTACAATTTAAACTTCTTAACAATACATAAGTTTAAATAGAATAGGGAGTGGAAGAGTTGTGTTCACATGGGGACACGGACAGTGTCCCCGGGAGCACATAAGTTTTTGTCATGAAGTAAAAGACAAATATAAGTGATTAGATTTATCGGGAGAGTTTCGTGAGACAAATAAAAATAATATTTTAATAAAAAAATAACATTCCATATAATAAATAAAATGATAGTGGCGGATTTCATTATTTCATAAATAATTTATAGTATAATTAAAAAAAATCGTGAATATGACACGATTTTACGCAAATTAAGACGTCTTTTTTAACTAAAAATATCAGTGAATTGATTTTAACATTGAGACTCGTAGTAATAATTAGGAGTATTAATATCCAACCCGCTTACTTTTGTACGACGCACTAAAAAGGACGAGTTAGGTTCTTTGAATTGAATTGTGTCGCAAAAATATCTTCTCTGCCAATTAAATATCTGTCATCGAAATCCAATCCATCACCAATTGATTGATCAGAGAGTAGAGAATCCGAAATTGGGTGGCGAAATGGAGTGCGATAGGCCGAATCGGAGCGACGTTCACTTGACCGCAGAAGAGGCGGAGAAGGTGGAGGCCGCCGCTCGCGACTATTTCGACGGCGTAGTGCCAAAACGACACACAAAGCCTCAGCGCAGCGAATACTCCGCTGCTTACACCGATGATCTCTCCTCTGGCGATCAAGTTATTCCTGAATATCTTCATTTTCAACAGCTGGAGGAGAAAGATACTCAGGTTTTTTTTTTCAACTTCTTCCAGCTTTAATAATCTGAGATATTGGTAGAATTTAGGAAAATTTCGGTGTTATTGTAGCAAATATCTTCTGAATTTGAGATTCTGATTTTTTAAATAATTTTTTTTGGTCCTGTTAATGAAATTAAGCACTTAAAACAAAGGATAATGATGTGATCGATTCACTTCAAAATCAAGGTTGATTCAGGGGAGATGTGGAATATGAGCTTTGATTTTGTAGGATTAATGAACCTCTCTTTAAACTAGCTCAATTTCAGAATCCAAAAAACTAACCAAATCAATCCAAATGTTAATACTACTATGATTAAGGTATTACTATATTTTGCTCTTAGTACATTACATTTCCTATTTAGAATTTTATGGCTAATTTTTTCAAATTAAAAGGATAAATATTTCTCGAAATGGTGATGGCATTCATTCAATTTGTGGTGCAGAAACTGGTTTACGATGCAGACAAAGCCATGGAAGAGTTTACGGAAACGGAGTATTACACGGACCTTAACGGTATCGATAAGCAGCATCACACGGTACTGCACTCTGATATTCTTAGATATTCCAATAGAGTGTTTCGTCATTAAAATTATTAATTATTAAGTAGGTTAATAAAGTTTGAAAGTGTCAAATACAAGGAATGAAAATGAAATTTGACTTAATTCTTTATTAGTTTCATGTGATATTTATATCCCCTTTTCTCAACTAACGGCTTCAAGCCATTTAATTGCAATTAGGTGTGTCAACTCCATTATTTTTAATAAATTTTTTAGGTCCATGAAATATTATTAACTCAACACTCATGCTTTGAAGTCTCCACAAAAGGCCGTCACTAAGGGTTCCCTTATTGATTATTTTAATTAAAATTGAATATTTGATGAACAAACCTATGCATCCTGTATGGTGGAGACATTTTGTTTTACATCTATAAAACTAAGCGTTTCTAATAAGATGTTGGTTTTTTTTTTGGAATTAAATTTTACATGTATGTTTGAATAATCCAATAAGAAACTATCATTCTAATTCAACTCCTTGCTACGAGTATTATGTGTCTCTATGAGAAGTTCGGTTGTTCCATATCATATCTGTACTATAACTAATACTGATATGTGGATGTTAGAGTCAAGTTTCCAAACAATTCCTAGCTAGTATCTATTACTTAGATGATGTTGGTGATTTGACAGACTGGAACTGGGTTCATAAAAGTAGAGAACAAAAATGAAGAAGGGTTCCGGCTAGAACCCGATTCGAGCACCGAGCATCATGCTTCGTCCAAAGGAAATCCTGCTACAAATGACTGGATTCCAGCTACGGATGACATGGTAATGGTAGTAGCACCTCATAACATGCATTATTACCATATTTTTCCAGCATGTATGCAAACCCATGTGTGCGCATTCATTATCTGGTAACTTGATACTTTTCACCCTTTCTTTTCAGGTGGATTTAATCACTGGGAAGCCCAGCAGAAGTGGCTGATTAGGGTCATATGCGTCATTTCCACTCTTCAACATTTGTTGTTATTTGGTGTATCCGTTTGCTGTGTTTTGGTTTTGATGTTGTGTCGGACATGTGATTTGGTTTATGAATTGAGGTTGCGTTGAGAATAATTTTCTTTTTGTTTGTGTGCATCTTTTTTCGCTTGTACTATATATATGTATATATATGAATGATGTTCCACTATTATTACACCACCCGTTTACCATGTCTCATGCGTCGGCTTGAATTTATTGAGGATAGGATAATTTCTAGTGATTTGTTAGGCTATTTTGGTGCGAAATCTATGACACTAATTATATAACACGTAAGAAATATGAGAAAATCCAACTCCATAAACAAGTCTTGCTGTCTTGAATGCATTCGGTCATATGGTTTATTCAATTTTATATCCTATTGTATTTTTTGTATTAAAACTTATATTTTTTAAAAATAATTTTGGTCCAATTTTAATACTCTTCGTATTATAATAATTTTTTTCATTAAAAAAAATCATAGAATTAAATTTAAAGTAGGGCTAATTCCTAAAAAAATTAACACCTTAAATCTATCCCCACCTTTACATTTTATTTTTATTAATTCAATACACAATCTATTTAATATTTTCAATTCTGTCACATTTTTTATAAGAACAATTATTCGGTGCATTTGGGTGCACCATGCACCAACTTTCAGAAACTTATACACTTATAAATAATAAAATATTCCTTCAATCCAATTTCAGATGACACACTTTTCATTTTGGGTTGTTCCACAAAAAGTTTGCACATTTCTAAAACAAGTAAAAAGTCAAACACAATTACCATTTTCTACACACTTTATTTAAAAAAAATCACCCCATACACATAATATACTTTATCATTTATTTATAATAAAAAAATACCATAATATTCCTAAAAGTTATTACTTTTTTGTGTCGGAAAGAGGGTCCAAATATTTATGTGACAGAGGGAGTATATATTAATGAATAAAAATGTATACTGTATATTTTGTTAGCAATTTTTATATTAATATTTTTAATAAAAAATGGAATATAAAAAAAAGCTATATAATTATTAATAAATACTATATACATACGTACTATTAAATAAAAATTTAAATATATATAAACACATGTGCGTATTAAAATACACCACTTATTTTATACTCCCTCCGTCTCAGGTATTTTTACCCATTTGTATGGGCACGGAGATTAAGATGTTTTAATTTTTAATATAATGTAAGATAAAGTAGGGATAAATTAATAATTTAAAAAGAAAAAGTGAATAAAGTTATTAAGAATGATTAATAAAGTATAAAAAAGTAATTAAAGTTGTTGGAATTGTAAAAAGTAGGTAATAAAATATTATGTATTTTTGCCAAAAATGGAATGAATAAAAATATGTGGTACATCCTAAAATAGAAAGTGGGTAAAAATACGTGGGACGGATGAAGTATTTTCAATTCAATTCATTATTTTACGTTTAAGGAATACTCTCTGTGTTTAATTTTGGTAAATAAAAAAATATAATAAAAGGGTTTAGTTTTTAATGAATTGAAGAGGCAAAAATTCTTTACACTCAACATTAAAATGACACGAGTAAAGTTAGCTCTATAAGTGTTGTCCCCTCTAGAAATTAGGGAAAAAAGAAATAAAAATCTGGGGATTTCCACAACCGAACTTTAAAAATAGCGGAATATATCGACACGTCAGCTTCTCCAGAATCTTCCCTTGGCCTTCTCTTCCTATATCAGCACATTTTCTGTTTCCAGAGACATCCAGACTCACAGAGAAGAGCTGAAGAAGATTTTCACCGATCGATCGTGATCCAGTTTCCCGTCAAACTGAGTTGGACATTAAGGTTTTATCTTTCGTAAAGATTGATCTGTTCTCTCCTGACTTTTTTCTCTATGTATCAATGATTTTTGTATTAATTGATAAATTCCCAAATTCTGGACATTATATCTGTATGTAGGGTTTTGTTCCTCTTGAATTCCCGTTTCCCCCGATAGATCTTGTACTTTCTCTTGAATTTTCTGTTCTCTTCTATTATATTTTGCTCTGGTAGTATATTTTTATTTATTGGTGATTTGTAAATTTTGATGTCAATCATATTTCAATCTTCGGTAATGTGAATTTTTCATTGTTCAAATGTGTTCTTCTTTGAAGCGTTAACTTTGATTCTACGCGTTTTAAGCGAGAGGATAAATCTTACGTTTCTTTTCGGGAACGGTTCCGCCCTAACCACAAATTTTCATTGTGTTTCCAACTATATAGCAGTATGTCGGTTTCAAACGTATTCAAGATTCGGTGAGATTGAAAGTCTTTCTACTGACATGAAATTAACGCATCTCAATAGATATTTGTTGCTTGTGGCGTGTAATTTAATGTTAAAACAAATTATTATTATTATTATTATTATTATTATTATTTCAATTTGGATGGATATGTGGTTATTATTGATAATTAATCCTTTAGTTCTTTGTTACATACTTAAAAATTGGTGAATTTGTTTAATTTTAGGGTTCATTTTTGGAGAAAAGATCTTTTAAGAAAGAAAATTTTTGGGGATTGCTCTGTTTCCTTATAAAATGAATCTGGATATTGCACTCTTAGTTTCGTAATCTGCCATCCTTCTTAAGAATCTCATAATCTGATGGTTGTGATTTGTGAAATTTGGTGATTCGCAGCATTTGCATAATAACGATATAATGTCGTAGTTATTATCAATTGTGTTGCGTCGCTTGTTCTTTCTGATTGCTGTGAGGGGGTATCTGAACTGACACACTTGTATGTTTTTTTGCTGTGCAGATGTCATACTCCAAAAGGTCAAGGTTTGTTCCAAAATTCCAATTGATTGTAATTTGATTGTCTTAATTGGTGTTAAGATATGCAGTTTCCATTCACTATTGGAACAATTTATCATAGGTACTCCTGTTCCCCTTCTCCTTACAGGCGCTACAGTAGGTCTGTCTCGAGGTCACTTTCGAGGAGTAGGTCGAGGTACTTTCTCAAATTGGATTATTCTATTACATTTGGCTTTACATGCTTTCTGTTAACTGTATTGTTTTTCTTGATTTGCAGGAGTCGTGATTCCAGTGATGCTGAGAACCCCGGGAATAATTTATATGTCACTGGACTTTCTGCCCGTGTCACTAAGAGAGACCTTGAGAAACATTTTTCGACTGAAGGAAAGGTATGCCGTGTTTGTAGGGTTATGCATTTGCTTTCCATTTAGCCTTAATGATGATTTTAACATGTGTTGATGTCACAATCATGTGTTTGATTGTCAGGTGGAAGATGTCCACCTAGTTGTTGATCCGTGGACACGAGAATCTCGGGGATTTGGTTTCGTGTCTATGTCAACCTTAGAAGAGGCTGATCGATGCATCAAGTACTTGGACCGCTCTGTCCTTGAAGGCAGGGTCATTACTGTGGAGAAGGTAAAATTTTATCTTGTAGTTAGGCTGTGACTATGTGTATGTTGTCTAGTTATTGAGTGTAATCTTCGTTAATCACTGTATTATATAATTGAGCTTGAACATTATACGGTGTTCTTGAAGTTCCTTTGGAAACAGGGTAGCTGTGTGCAGCAGCTCTTCACCAAACTAACAAATCAAATTAAATCAAATTCGACAAGCAAATAGCAGACTCTTATATCAGAGGGTTGTATGCCCTGCATTTCTCTTTCTCCTGCACTTCAATATTACTGCTCTTTCTTTCCATGTTCTTTACATGCTCCTTAATCAGATATTGCTCTTGGCTTCCTAGAAGCAGTTTGATCTCATGATTGAAATTAAAATTTTCAGGCTAGAAGGCGGAGGGGTCGAACACCTACTCCGGGAAAGTATCTTGGGTTGAGGACAGTTCATGGTGAGATGCATTATTTATTAACTTTGCTGTAATTATTTTGGCTGTTAAATCTGGAATCCGTCTGAGCATTGTTCTGTCCATGCAGTGCACCGCCGATCTGCTAGCTACTCGTCTCGCTCCAGGAGTCGTTCTCCTTGTTATTCATATGAAAGAGAAAGAGAAAGAGAAAGAGATAGAAGCCGCAGCAGATCATACACACCATCTTACCGCAGGGTCAGCCCAAGGCGTAGATCATATTCTCCGGATTACAGGCGTAGAAGGTCTTATTACCGCTCTCGCTCACCTTACAGCAGGCGCGATCGATCATACTCTCCTTACTATTCACCTGATGAGCGCTACTACAGCAGGCGTGATAGATCCTACTCTCCTTACTACTACAGGGACTATTCACCTGATGACGGCTACTACAGAAGAAGCCGGTACAGATCATCTAGAGATTACTCTGCCGATGGTCGCTACTACAGTCGAGGCAGATACGTGTCTAGGCGCCGCTCACGCAGTGTTTCGTCCTCTCGGAGTAGGTCCCCAAGATATTCGAGGAGGAGCTAATTCAGAAGCGTGTCACCACCTCCAAGGAGAATTTAGAGACGGGAGATGTCTCGCAGTGCGTCCCCAAAACCGAGCAGGAGCTTGAAGAAGAGTGGATCTCCTGGAAAGCATGCGCCATCGTATGATAGCTAGTCGTGTAGTAGCCATTCGAGGAGCCCTAGCAGATCTTTGTCGAGATCTGTTAGCCCAGATCAGCGTTGAGTTGTGTTGCTGTAGTTTTTATGGAGTATATGCTTCTAGAACTTCCGTTACTAGGTTGATATTACTGTATTGTTAAAAACGCTTTGTCGGTTTCTTTGGAACCTCCACTTAAATTAAATAATAGCAGACGGTAGTTTTTACAAAAGAACCATTTTGAATGATCTGTCTGATATATATACGAGCCATGGCAACATATCAAACTCAGTGCACCATTTGGGTGAAAATATGGATAATTAGTTTTTTATACTTCTCTTTTAATATCATTTTATTCGTAAATTGATGGATAATCATTGCACGCAAAGTTTGTTTAATTACTGAAATTGATAAACAAAAAAACAACACCGATTGAGAATAAAACTGAAAATGATAAATTTAGGGACAAAACTGAAATTGAATTGAAAAAATAAAATCTAGAACCAAAATTAGATTTAGTGAAAGGTATCATATTAGTGAAATTGATAGATAAAATAGTAAAACACAACAGAAAAAGTTACGCTAACAAAATTAAATTTAGGGGGAAAGATACAGGATGAAAATTGATAATATTTTTTATTTTTTACCTGAGCAGAAGAAATTAATGTATGCATTTGGGTAACATTATTACATGAATAAATAGGTGTATCCAGTAAAATGTTCAACATGATGCTATACGTATAATAAGCAGAAGGGAAGACTGACATTTCTTTGCCATTCCAAGTGTATGTGATATCGCCACTTATGATGCATGTAATTCTAAGCTCAAGGAACGCGACACTCATTTATCTTCCAAATTTCATCCGCATACTGTGCGATGGTTCGATCGCTGCTAAATTTACCACTTCCAGCTGTGCTCAGTATGGACATCTTTATCCATCTCTTTCTGTCCCTGAAACAAACAAACAAGAATCGACACAAATTTCTTTAGTTTCGATTAGATTGGGATCAACAGTTCAAATTAAAACCATGATCGACTTAATCTTCTTTAAGTGCATTGAGATGGATTAACGTACTCAGTTGCTAGTCTAACCAAATTGTGGTTGTTCAGGAACTTACTTGTAAGCTTCATCCACCCTTTCTTGGGCATCCATGTAGCTTGGAAAGTCGTAGCCAACCAGAAAGTAATCACCACGTCCATACCCAGAATTGCCTTCAAGTGACTCGAGTAGTGGATTGTAGTCATAGCTTCCAAATGCCCCAGATCTAATGAACTGTTTTGCCTCTTCAAATCGTGGGTCTGCTTTAAACTGCAAAACAAGAGTAGCCATACTTCATTTAAAAATAAGGTATTGAAGATGAAGGCAGGCGAGAAACGCTGCTTGCCCATAAAAGAGGTGTACAAAGCTTTCATGAATAATGTTATGATAAGTTTTGTGATGAGCCATGGTTAGTCTTGTCTTTGACCTTAAGCTATGAGTTTAAACAATTTAATCCTGCATCAGTTCCAGAGCTTGTTCTGGAAATGTGTAATGTTGGAATGTGTAAACTAAGTACATACATGTGAAATCTGGAAAAAAACATATAAAGATTTACCAGTCCTTGCTCTCTTTCTTTACGCAATCGAGGAACTTCATCAGCTGTAGCACCAAAAAGAAAGAAATTTGATTCACCAATTTCTTCTCTGATTTCAACATTAGCACCATCTAAGGTTCCAATAATGAGGCATCCATTCAGCGCAAATTTCATGTTACTTGTGCCGCTAGCCTCCATTCCAGCTGTACTGATATGTTGTGATAGTTCACTTCCAGGAATAAGCACCTCCGCCACAGAAACATTGTAATTGGGGACAAAAACAACCTGAAAGCTAAGGTAGTAAGTAAACATATTTTTAATTCCTTCTAGAAGACTCAAAATGAAAATGGACAATATTGTTCAGAGTTTCTAAGCTTCAAAACTGTTGTAAATACCGGTTGCAGAAATTATAGGAACATGACAATGCTGAAAAAGAAGAAAAGAAAAAAGAACATGATCAGATTACCAATCTGTTAAATGGTCGACGAAGATCATTCTTCCTTCTACATTTAGATAATGATAATAAAGATTTAGTGGAAGCAAACCTTCAAAAAGCTATTGACTTCTGGATCACTGTTGACAACAGCTCCAACGTCGTTTACAAGCTTAACAATTCTTTTAGCATTTGTATATGTTGCGAATGCTTTTCCACCAATCATGATAGTTCGAGGTGTTGTTTTTTTGCGGTCTTCAGGGCTCAACTCCTGCACTTAGAATCCACTAATTAGATTATAAAAATCAATTTTCTAATGTCACCAATTTATAGATAGTGAACCTCATTCTTCAAGCTTAAAGTTACTGATAAGACGGAAATGAGAAAAAAAAAATGGAAATCATAGTAATTCCTGGAATGGATCTAATATGCACGAGGTAACAAGATTGATTAAACATCTCACTGTTAACTTAATAAACACTGCCAGGTTCAAACAAATGCTCGAGAAATGCAAATGAATACATCTTTCAAATAGCATAAGTTTGCCTCACCTTCAGTTTCTTGTACCTATAAACAGCACCCAAAATGTTTAACAGCTGCCTCTTATACTCATGGATGCGTTTGATTTGAATATCAAAGAGGGAGTTAGGGTCAACACTAACACCAGTAGCTTGAAGAATATAATTTGCCAAACGCTGTTTGCTAGCCAACTTAGCTGATTCCCACTCTTCTTGAAGTTCTGAATTGTCAGCAAACTTTGGGGAATCCAGAGTCAATACATCACAAATAAATGTATAAAATAATGACGTTGTCATTTACGTACCAGCTGAAGATCTGCTAGCAGGTCGAGATTGGTCACCCATTGATCTGTTTTTAGCCATTTGGTGATGATATGACTAAGCTCGGGATTACAGAATCTAAGCCATCGACGAGGAGTAATTCCATTTGTTTTGTTTTGAAATTTGGCAGGCCATATGGAGACATAATCAGCAAACAATTCAGACTTCAAAATGTCACTATGGAGCTGTGCAACACCATTCACCTTCCAGAAAAAAAATGGACTATTAGAATTCAACACAGCTAAGGAATGATTATAAGAAATTAGAGGAATGAAGACAGGACGCCATTTGAGTTACACAGCATTCTCAAACTTGTGAAACCTAACCTGCTTTAAAAGTGAATGCATAGAATAAAAGTTCTACCGTGTGCGAGGACACCACACACAAGTTGGCCATACGCACAACCGCTTTTTTCGGGTTATTGTCCAAAATACGTAGATCAGCAATTTTTCCCTCAAGATCAGGTCTCGTTGACTGTATCACTTTGACAAACTACAGACAATGGAATAAACGCAACTTTAAGGTTGAATTGGTCCATATGTATAATAAAAAGGAAGATTTAGAGAATACGGCACCCTCTTATCAATTTCTTCGATGATTTCCATATGACGTGGAAGAAGTTTCCACATGACAGCTTGGGACCATTTCTCCAGGGCCTCAGGAAGGACTGTATGATTTGTGTAGGCTATTGACCTGGTAGAATAGTCATTGTTAGAACTATCAGTTACTTGACCACATGGCAAGAAGCAAAAAAAACCCATATTTGAGAAAAAAATTTCGATTATGATACAGTTCCAAGAATCACCTGCCAGTGATGTCCCAAGCTTCATCCCATCCAATGCCTTCATCATCCATCAACAGACGCATCAGCTCTGGTATTGCAAGAGTGGGATGTGTATCATTCAATTGTACTGCGACCTTAGAGGGGAATTCAGACCACTGGAAGTGATCCTTTTCATCTTTCCTCTCCTTAAATCTAGCAATGATGTCCTGAGAAATCCTCACTAATATAAGAAAGCAGTAAACATAGTATCCTCTGACTGTTCTCCATTCTCCATATTATTTAATTTCAAGGGAAAAGGAATAAGTTGTCACCAAACCTGAAGCGAGGCACTGCAAAGAAAAAACTGCTGCTTCAGTCGTAAAAGTTTCCCTTCTTCGGTAGCATCCCCAGGATATAGTACGGCACAAATCTGCACATCATATGCATCTTGGATTAGGACTCCACTGGATTTCAAGAAAATTCCAATATTTCAAAAGGTTAGAATCAAAATATGAAAAGCTCCACCTGCTGAGCCCTTGAATGAAGTGAAGCTGCAGATTCATATTGTCCATCATTGAACTGAAACAAATTAAAGTCCTCAGCACTAGCTTTGGCCTCCCACAGACGAAGACTGTTAGTGTTCTTTGTTTTGTATCCTGGAATTGGAACATCGTATGCAACAGCTTGTATGACTTCTCCTCCAACCCATTTTCGGCTGAAAATGTTTTTCAGAAACAATGCATGAATACAATTTCTGAAGAAACTAATGTTTGAAATATAGGCCAACTGTAGAATGGCACATGAGAAGCACTTACGAGCCAGAAGGGTGGACCTCCACTTGACCAAAAAATCTTATAGGGAAGACAACATCATGTCTAACAACTTCCCAGGGGCTGAACTTCTGTGTTAGTTAACCAGGAAATGAAAGCTTAATACTTCCAGAAATGAAGAGCTAATCTAAATTTAACAAAGTTTAGGTGCGAACAAACCTCCAACCAATCTTCTGCGCTTTCCTCTTGGCCTGCTTTGGTGATCCGCTGCTTAAATAAACCATATCTGTACCTCAAACCATATCCCCATGCTGGCAAGTTCAAGGTAGCCATTGAGTCAAGAAAGCACGAAGCAAGCCTCCCAAGACCACCGTTACCAAGTGCAGCATCTTTCTCCTATGTCATAAAACACAATCACCATCATGATATACCTCAAATAATAATAAAATCAGTTGTGTCGATGCTCACAACAGTAATGCACATTTAAAATTATCCTCAAAATCTACCACAAGTCAAATTAAGTAAGAGCTGAAACTTGATAACTAATATAAGAACACAACAGCGCAGCAACATATTTCTTCTAAAAGATGCCAATGAATGGAAACATTAATCCAACAATTTTCACATGCAAGGTAGTAATTTTATGAAATTACCTGCTCCACTATGTCCTCAAGTTTATGACCCAGCTGCTTCAAAGCATCAGCATATGCATTCTGAACATCCAAGTTCCCAACTGCGTTGGTCAAAGCTCGACCTTGGAGATATTCCATGGATAGGTAGTATGTTTGCTTAGGATTCAACTGGTGATAGTGATAATATGTCTCGTTCCATTGCTGCAATATTGTTCAGAATAACAGAATCAGTTTTAGAATGAATTTTTAGTACATGTTTAAGTTCAAACTCTTCATTAAACATTAAAGCTAACAGCAAGCATAATTGACATTATTAGATCAGTGCATTTGGACGAGAGTTCCCCACACTGCAATTAAAAAAAAAAAAAAAACTCAAAGACTACACTCTTTGACATAATACCTTGATCAACTGATCACGAACACTCTGCGCAGTAGCATAGAATGCTTGCTCTGGTTCGAATTTGAAAGGGGAAAAGTGAGGGGTATACTGAGCATGGTAATTGATATTGGACGCAATATCTGTTGGCTCTTTGGCCATCGGATGCGAAACTGCTGGAATTTCTTCTGAAATTTTAGCCTTAGCAGAGGCAGAACCGTTTTCCTTCACTGTAGCTGCCATGCCTATACTTTCAACAGGCTCCACAGTATAAGCTGCAAGATAATTATTTAAAAAAAAAAACTGATATTAACACTGATAAATAAATAAATAAATTATATATTTGACTGGAGTAATCGAAAACGATTTAAGGCTGACCAACACTGAGCGACAAATCATAATACAAAAAAAACTTCACATGATTTAATGAAAATCGATTCATTACCAGAAACAGTGAAGAAAACCAGAAAAAATAAATCAAAACGTGGTGGAAGCAGAACAGAGTGAAAATTTAAAGTTGAAATTACATGAAGTTGGAAATGGAAGTGAGCACATTACCAGGCGTACGCTGTGAAGATGGAAGCAAACCGACGGATTCAACGTAATGCAATTAAGTTGCAAGTTAAAGCTGAAATTGGAGATATTTAAGGAGTGGAATGGGATATTTGTGGAAGAGAAAAATGAGAAATTATTGAAAAGCAAAAAGTGTCTTGTATAAGAGTTGGATCTGTGGTTATGGTTGATTCATCGAAGCGTGGTGTTGATGATGAGATGATGGACGAACGAAAAATGGAAAGAAAATATCAGTAAATGAGAAGAGAGAGAGAGGCTGAGAAGGAGAGAACGCGACCTCTATGATAATAATAAAAATATCGCACTTGTACAATAAGCACACGTGTAAAGTATATACTTCGCTTGAATTTTCCATTTTAAAAATTTATATTAGATTTTTATTTTTTATTCTCATATATTTCAGTATTTAAATCGTCACCCTCAAGTCTCAAATAATAAATAGAATTTTTCATAAACTAATTCTTTTAGGCTAATTAGATCGTGCACTAGGTGCACCAACTTTAAAAAATATATGTATACAAATATAAACAAAAATATATTGTATACAATTATGAACAAAAATGTACTCCCTTCGTCCTCTTGATAAGTGTTCGTTTGCTTTTTGCACGTGAATTAAGGAGTGTAATATTTTAAAGTGTAATGAGGTGAGAGAAATAATATTTTAATGTGGAGTGGGTAGTTGTATTTGTGTTGAGGGTGGGTCCCATGTGTAGTGGGTTGAGTATAATAGTATTAATATGTGTTGTCACATTAACCAAAAAAGGAAATGTACACTTTGTATTGGGACGGACCAAAATGACAAAATTGACACTTATCAAGGGGACGGAGAGAATATGATTTAATTATTAGTTTTTTTTAATGAAAAATTGAGTGTAAAAAAATATACAATTATTAAAAAAAATGTATACACTATTGAATAAAAAGTTATACACATATAAATACTAGTTTTGTAATGAAAATTTAGTGTGAAAAAAATATAAAATTATTAAAAAAATTCGTATACAAAATAGAATAAAAAATTATATATATATATATATATATGATTCATCCGACTTTATATTAGAGAGATTGTTTGGTTCATAAAATTTATTTGGTGGCTTAATAAAGTTTAAAAATATCAGAATAAGTATAAGAATTTTATTTTTTTGACTAATGTATTGCTCGCCTGGCCCTCGTTAAGTTCAAGTGCACCGGGTCTATTGTTTCAAATTATCGGGATTAGAAAAAAATTAAACTCGTTTAAAAGTAATTAGTGCGTAAATTCTCTTAATTTTTAATAATTTTTTACGGCATATGAATTATTATTAACTAAATGTAAACTAACTTCATTAAAAATATATACACTTTGTTAGCAAATTTTACATTGATTTTAATAAAAAATTGAAAATAAAAAAAAAACTACTCATTCGATTCCCTTGATAAGTGTCAATTTTGTCTTTTGGGTTCATTACAATACAAAATATTCATTTCCTTTTTTTGTTGATGTCATACACACAATAATATTATTATACTCAATCCACTACACATGAAGCATACACTCAATACTGATACAACTACACATTAAAATATTTTTTCTATCACCTCATTACACTATAAACTATTGAATTGAATAAAAATTTATATACATAAATGTAAATATGCACCCGAACACACGAGATATCAACTTTTTTTCTAAATTTTTTAATATATTAACAAATTTTATAATATGTGACGTGGAGTAATTAATAATGTAGCATGACACGTATGCTGGCGGTGAGTGAGGCACGTGGAATTGTTTTGCATTGGATCACAAAAAACGTGTGAAGGTAAGAGTAAAAAGCGCACTTTTATCACCCAACATTTCATGTGAACGATTATGGGGATTGATGCCACCCATACCCACCCAAGTGCAGAAAAAATTATTCCTAAAAAATAAAATAGTGAACCATCTCTCCACTTTTCAACTTAGTGGAGTTCCAAATTATCATTGTTGGATTGATCCACACAATTATAAATTACTGCCTTCATAACACAAACAAATTAATACTTATTAATTTTAAATAAAAAATAACATATAATCCAACAATCACACAATATACTTTACTTTCAAAATTTTCATTACTTTACAACTCACATAACTTACTTTGTAATTTATTTATTACTTAAAAATAGGAGTTTTATCAATTCAAACCCCAAATTATAGGTAAACTATCAATTTGGGGCCTTAATTATTTTTTCTATCAATCCAAGACATGAAATATGTATTACTATAAATTTGAGGCCTGAATTTGTCAACTATTATCTCATATTTTATCAATTTAGGGCTTAAAATTCAGGTTCTGAATTGATAGTTTTACATAATTCAGGCTCTTAATTTATAGAAAACATATTTGAAGCCATGAATTGATAATTTACCCATTTTTTAGGTCTTGGATTGATAAAATTCCTTACTCGTAAAAAAAAATTAAAATATTACTCGCTCCGTCCTGAGCAAAGGTCTCATTTGTTTTTTGCATGTGGATTAAGAAATTCTTCATACGTCCCTCACTAAGAGAGTCTTTTACTTTTTGGCACGTGGATTAAGGAGTATTATTATTTAATGTGTAGTGAGTAGTTGTATTAGTGGAAGTGTGAGTTCCATATTTTAATTGTATTAGTGGGTGTGTGTGGGTCTCATGTGTGTAAAAAAGGAAATGAGACTCTTTGAGTGGGACGCCCAAAATGGAAAAAAGGTCATCTTTAAAGGGGACAGATGGAACATTATTATTTTATATGTTGTGAATAGTTGTATTAGTAATGAATGGTGGGCCATACGTGGGGCCTTTTACTAAAAAAAGGGAAAAATGAAGATCTTTGAGTTAGACGTCCAATACAATAAAATGAGGATCTTTCGATAGAACGGAAGGAGTATTTATTTATTTATTTATTTTTTAAATTTTGTATCTACGAATTTGTTGATGGGACATAATGAAGTGTAACATAAATTCAATCGCATCAAAATAAAATAACTGGAGGATAGCGGTGGAGGACATTGGGTAGGAAAAACTAACACGAGACCTGAAATCTATTTTTGGAGACGATGGAAAAGCGATTATTACAACACATTATTTGGAAATTCCTAATTTAGGAAAATTGTTCACATGCCTCAGCAAAATCACGTGTGGTTCACTAAATTATCTGGTAGGAAGTTAAGATAATTAATGGGAATGAAATATTTTGATTATTGTATAATATGCTATATGGGGATTAATAGAGTAAAAATTCATTAATCACTCCCATGACTGTTTGTTTATAGGATACGGAGATAAAAGGAATGAGAACGGAATTAAAAAATAATAACAATATTCTATTCACGTGTGCACTCATATAGTATACTAATTTATATAGTAATGTATTTCATAATAAATGTATAATATTTTTATTCAGTTTTTTATTTAAAAAAACTAATAAAATTAACAAAGTATATAATTTCTTATTCATTATATGGAATATATTTTTATTTATTTATTAATTAATATACAAATTTTGAATATGAGTGCACGTACACCCGTGCGGAAAGAATTTGCCGAAAAATATTGTTTGGTGTTAAAGGGATGAGAATGAGAATAAAAAAAATGATTTGATTCATAAGTTATTGGAATGATTTGATTCACATTCCCATTCCATAATTTTATCCAAACTCCCCTTAATTAGGGGAATAGGCGCAGTCAGTAGTTGCTTTAATGAGAGCTCCAAATTAATCTTGCTAGTTTATTTTATCTGTCAATTAAAATAAAATTAATATACTATATAATTGCTAATTTACCTGTAAAAATTTTGAAGTACCTTCTCTGATAGCTTTTGATTTCCTTCTTCAACCCCAAAGAAGTAGAACTGAGAAGAAAAACTGACTTTAGAAGTTGCATTTTGAATGTTCAAAACATGTCCTGCCAGGCTGAGATTATACCAAATAGACAAAGAAAATCTCAAAATTTCACGTTCATACTTCCAATCAAAATATACAAATGCAATATGTACACAGCATGATAAGGTCAAGTGTAGTGAGCAGATGAACACTGACTCATCCGGCTTTGGTGGCATCTCCTCTGTAATCTTTCCGAATTTCCCATAATATTTGTGCACATTTCCTCATAGAGGGTCTTGAGTTTCTTGATGGTGCAAGACAGTGTCGAGCGAGTTTGAGGACTCTTTCAACTGCTTGGACTGATGCAACGCCCCTTTGTAATATTGGATCCATTGCTATGATTATTTCTCCATCTTTTAGTCTCCTAAGTGCCTGCAAAAGAATACCATTCCTAAGATTTTTCCTACTACTTTTGCTGTTTTGATCTGATTAATTGATGTAGAAAGAAGAATGGATCATCAGGGGAGTTAATGCTTCAGTCAATGATACAAGCTACAAAAATCATGCAAAGCACATTGGAAATGCATTTTAGAGTAGAAATTCAATCATGGATAGATATTTGATCAATTTTAAAGAACCAAACTAGAATCAACCTAGTGATTAAGCAGAGAGAGAATCAAACTACTTATTTATGCAATCAATGGCATCTATTATTTACTCACCCATCTTGAGGTAATTCTCTCATTGAGGCTTCTCTTCTGTTCAATAGGATACCTTCCTGTGATCATCTCAACAAGCAATACACCAAATGAGTACACGTCGCTCTTTTCAGTAAGTTGATAAGTCCTTAAATATTCGGGATCCAAGTAGCCAGCTGTTCCTTTAATTTGCGTGGAAATGTGAGTAGCACTCGGATCTTCTGCAGCTACCCTTGCAAATCCAAAATCGGACACTTTGGATCTAAGTTTCTCTGTGAGGAGTATGTTTGATGACTTGATGTCTCTATGAATAATAGGAGGATCTGTGACATAAGAATGCATTTAAGACAGACAGGTGAAAATTTTTATGATCAATGCTTATGCTTAGTTTCATGTTATCCATAGGAACAATCCCGGGATCAAAACTACATGCTACAAATTGCAAATATGCCTCCCTATATTGGGTACCTGTATATGAGTGAAGATATGTAATGGCGTGAGCTACATCAATAGCAATATCCATTCGTTCTCCGAGTTCAAGTCCATTTCCACGAGTCCCTGCATCCAAATTTGGTCAGCATAAACATAAGATAATATGTGTTGATGAAGAGTTCATAACCTACCATCCAAATGTTCACGAAGGGTACCATTGCTGACATATTCAACGACAATAAGCCGCTCATCTCCATGCTCGAGATACCCGTAAAATCTCACCAAACACAGGTGCTCAATCTTTGAAAAGGCTGTGATTTCATTCCTGAACTCTGCTGTTAAGAGTCGATCATAGCTTCTCTGCCAACAATTAATTCATATCATCTTTGTTCGTGATAATGATTTGCAACTCACAAGTCAGTCAACAGAGAGAGAGAGAGAGAGAGAGAGAGAGAGAGAGCTCAAAAAAGTAGTGCAGTTCATAACTTAACATTTTGTTACCTTTCTTGAACGCTTTACAGCAACAAAACAGCCATTCTTGAGTTTCCCTTTGTAGACAGTTCCAAAGCCCCCTTCACCAATTACATTAGCAGGGGAGAAATTCCCTGTTGCCTTGTAGATTTCTTCGAACGATAAACTGATTCTCAACTCTGCAGTATTAGGCTCTGGAGAAGCATCATAATAGGAGTGCCTCGATGCTGATAACTTCCTACTGCTACCAACACTTGAACTACTCAATGAATCTGCAAACACAGAAAATTCTATTACTCGAATCTCTGGAGAGAGTGATACAGAGAGGCTAGAACTTACATAAACTTTCTGCAGGCTGATACTGGCTTGCTACTGAAGAAACTTGATCTCTATCATACTTGAAATCAGCCTTCCTATATCGAAAAAACGACGTAAGAACACAACCTACCTTCCTGGCAGCACCCACAATGTAACTCAAACCAAGTTTCTTCTTCTTCTGATTCTGGTTACGGCGACGATCATCGCCGGAATCAGAGTTCAGTTTTCTGATTTGACCAGGACGGATTACCAAGGGACTCGGTGTTTTCTTCATCTGCTAGAATTCAAGTTATTATTCTCATCTACAGAGGCAACCAACATATTATTTTAAGTATTTTGGTAGTTTGCTTGTTAGACTAATTCAGCAGTGACTGAACGTGAGTTATTAACAAGTTCAATACTATATATAAGTTATTCTATTCGATTAACACAGCTACAAACACAACATCTAAGTCAAACTTGCCATTCCATTGGAGTAACAGAACAACGAGAAAGCGAGTTCGATTTTATAAATCTTATGTTGCCATTATATGTTCGATAAAGACATTCTCATGTGTTAGTCACCTGCTGCAGTACCTACAGTTCGTCAAAGTCAACACAGCTGTGGAATATAGTTCCGGAGGCTACACTCGAACAACACGTAAATGAGTGTGGCCCGGCTCGTGAGTTAAACCGCCAAAAAATGTTATTTACAATACCTGTCTTGCCTGTGAAGGTGTTCAACAGGCCTATTATACAGACATATGAACAACAATCTACCTACAGGAATGTAATCATGATCTCTATACCTCTACTGAGTCCTATATAGTTCCCAAAAAGTATTAGGTCGATTGAGAAGTTATCAATGCTGACCACCCCTTAAGCAGTTTCATCAAAATTGACTCTCTCTCCAGTAGAGTAGACGATATAGAATAGAGCTGAGCAGAAATACAGGAACGCGGTGAGCAACAAAAAACCCCTGAAGGAGCCCACTAATTCCACGAAGAAACCAGTGCCGACTGTTCCCACTATAGCAGCAAACGTGCCAGCTGTGTTAGACATACCTATATGGAAAGATAATGGATGTAAGCACTTATTAGAACTTTTAAACAGTTGAGAATCATAAAAATAAAAAGTCAAATGAGAAAGAGAATGGGAGGAACAAAGAAGAGTTGGAAAGAAACTCCTAACAAAGATGTGTTATGTACTTATGTTATACTTAAATTTAAATGAGTTACATGTAAACTAAGATGGAGACAAATGATCCATATGATTCTAATAAAAGAACAATGACCACTGTCCAACTTTTGGCACGTAAACTCGCCTGTTCCCACTTTCCAACTTGTGGCATGTAAACTGGTCAGTTTATCTTCTAGCATGCAAAATTATGCTTAATATTTTGCAGGCAACTAGTTCACAGAGTGCTTGTATGCATGCCATGAAGGGTTTCATCTATGATAGTAATTGCCCATAATTTATCATAAATTGATTGCCATTTATCATTTACCTGACAAATAAGTCATCCATTTCATCCTTTAAAAAAACTAGATATAAAATTACTGTGCCAATGGGGCTTTTTTTTTGTCTCCCTCGCTGTTATCATTTTACCCCAACTCCCGCATAAAATTAGTAGACTAGTAGCAGCAAAACATGTTCCGGCAGTATGAGGTTAGATCAGAAGCCACTATTGTCCTTTTTGGCATATAAAGATAGTTTTGACACTTCAATCCAGACTATAAACCCAGATATATTCAGCTAACTTTTTATGTGTCCCGATCATTGAAATCTACTGGTAAGATCATGAGAGTTAGCAGATGTTATCTTATAAGTATATGGAGTCCTATGTGATCAACTTTCTCTCACAGGATTGTGCCAGGATGTAAAACTGAATATATGTATTTGACATTCAGCTCAAAACAAAGATATACCATGTAGAACACCGGAGTATTGTGGGGCGATCTCCTGTCCAAACAAGAAAAAAAAAAAAGGCTGATAAATTAGAAATAGCAGAAATTTGAAAATATAGCCGGTGAACCTGTTTGTAATATGCAAACCTGAAGGTTCACGAGGAATCCACAATGACTAAATGATTTCAGCCCAACAGCTACAGTAAGCCAAGCAGATGCTATAAATGGACTTCTTGCCATTGTTAACCCAACAAGAGCCATTCCAGGCCCAATAAACCCAATTGACTGTCGAGAACATATGGAAAGCAAACATAAGCGCTTACTAAAGGAGATATCCATTGGATTTGGTCATATGGACAACCAATGAGCCATCTCTAAAAAGTAGAAACTGATTTTCTGGGATAAGTTACCATGTCTGGATGATGGAAACCAAACTATAGAACAAAGCAGGTCAAGTTATGACCAGAATTTATATCAAATTTTTGTTTCATTTAATTTTAAAATTTTTTTATTTTGTTGCCTGTGTTGGAATTTGAAAGGAATGGTATAGTGCATAGAGAAGAGCACCTGCATAATTTTGCGAGTCAAAGTGACACTTATGCCACTTTGAATCATCATATCTGATAACACACCAGCAAAGTAGCCTGTGAGAGCCATCATACTCCATGGAACAGCACTAAACCATGCAGCTTGCCGGAGGTCAACATGATATATCTACAACAGATAACATATCTCTGGTTTATCTTCTATGAACATTAACTAAGAACTTTTAATTAGACCGTAGTAGACTAGTAGAATGATTGCGCACCATCTTGAAGTAGATTGGCATCCATGAAAGTATAACAAAAAAACCCTGCAAGAAAGAAGATATGGATAAACTTGTCAGTAGGATAATCTTGCAAGACATTTTAATAAACATTTATATGTTTGCACATGTTGTGTATAAATTAGTGCAATGCAGCAAATGATGAATTTTACTTTGAATCCATAATGATGCATAAGGAGTATTCAGGTAATATACTGACAGTAGGGATAAGTAATTGCAGACTTCGTAAGCAGGATACATTACCCAGCTGTGCATAGCATTTGCAACAATTAGAGACCAAGTGGGTAGCTTAGAGAGCAAACGCCTAAAAGGAGGCATGCCTGTTTTAGGCTGGCTTTTGTTAAGATTAGGCACTGATGACTTGTTCTGTATATATCTCAGCTCATATGTTGATATTTGAGAACTTCGGTCAGGAGAGCTTGAAGTTGCTGATACCCAAACCAAAACCCAAAGAAAGCCCGATAGCCCAAATATCACAAATGGACCATAAATACCGGCCTGTGACATGAGGATTGGAGAAAGTGTAAGCCCAATAGCACTTCCAAGCTGAAATCCAGCCATTGCAAGTCCAACGGCCCTTGACCTTTCTGTTTGAGGAAACCATCTGAGACAATATTCAGCGAGTTATTTATGTGTATTAGTACGTAAAAACTTTTGTATCAGCATTAAAATAGAGCGTGTTGATTCTGCAAAGAAATTAATTGATAGGTACCTAGCGATCATATTATTCATGCAAGGAAGAGCTACACCTTCAGCGATGCCAAGTAGCATCCGCATTGCAAGCAGAACCAATAACGATGATTCTGCTGCCCAGGGAGTGAGGAAAGTAGCCAAAGACCACAGAGCTACACCCCAAGCCATGACCACCTTACCACCATGAAGGTCCACCAATGTTCCTCCAGCTATAGGTGATATCAGATATCCCCATAGAAAAGATGACTGCCATTAGTGGCTATCAAATCAATCAGATTCAGAAAAGTGACCAAAAATCACAAGGTACTAAATGTATCTGTACGAGTTTTTAAGTAAGTTAAAAATGAAACAACTGGAATCTAAATATTTAGAGGAGAATAAGATGGATCTAACCCACTGGCCCACTGAACCTTTATACAAAAAGAAAATCAGGGAACTGAAAGGTATCAGCTAAAACAATTCTAGCAATTAGAATTTTTATGGCTTTCTGGTATTCAATCAACTAAGATAGCCTGTAATACTAACACAACTTGAAAATTCAGTATTTATTCCGCTTTATTAATCCTCCCAGTTTGAATTTCTCGAGTTTTAGCCTCTGAGACCGGATAATTACTTTAAATGACTAAGAAGCTTAAATATAATATGGTAATTATTCACTGATAGACTTTGAATTTTAAAGAGATTAAAGATTATCGTAGCCTTTAGTTTCCTCTGTGACTTAAAATGTGATGAGCATGCTTACCTAGTTAATACTAAAGGGTTTCAGAGAGCATTTGACCTCATAAGACACTAATAAGTTTCTATGGAAGCCTAGGTTACACCATGATGAAAAGTATGACATCATAATTGATTTTTAAAATATAAACCTACAATCAATATTGATTTCATATTCCAAGCAAAGTGTTATGGTACCAAATTTACTACAAGATTGAATGCTTCAATGCGAAAGATTCTATGAATCCTAGGTTCTGCCTGGCCCACTTAATGCTGTTAGAGCTTTAATGAGGGCATAACTACAAGTTTTGACATGATTATTTTTTGGATGGTTTGACATTCCCCTCTGTCCTAAGTAATGCTACACTATTTTTGAATGATGATATAAAACACAGAAGGAGTTTTGCATCCTTTAATTGAATGATTGAAGCGGAATAGTAATGAAAGAAACAAAAGTTAAGTTCAAGTAAACTTTTCTTCCAAGAGCTACAAACGTAAAAACAAATAACTTTCAAAGTCTGTAAACAACCGAAAAAGCTAATCAGAAACTCATTAGGAAATTATCAGGAGCAATATCCAATCCTGGGACCAAAATTTAAGACTATAAACATGAAGTGGAAATAACATAAGGAAGCATAAATTTGTAAATGTTTGCATAAATATTTACTACACAGGCATACATGTGGTGCCATACACGTCACATGTCCTATACGCATGGTACCAAGTAGGACTTAAACCTATCAGGATGTTTAAAGTTTAATGAGATAGAGGTCCATTCTGAAACTAGAATTACAAAGTGCAACCATTATTTGTACTTAAAAATCAACACATGATAAATTTTCTTCTTATATACTACTAAGAACCGTTCATGTGCAAGTATTTGCTCAATGTTGGCTCGTACATCGATTCTACTACCTCTGTATTGATCAACACTGGACAAACAACTAATAAAAAAATTTACTCTCTCCATGAGCATATAACGCAACCACAATGTTCATTCCAACAGAAATTACAACTTAATGCAAGAGAGATTAGAACGACATTCATGAGACTAGTGGTTTACCTGAACAACTCCAGAAAATGAAGGACCCCAACCACGAGAGAGAGAAATCGGAACGATCGCCACTGACATGACCACCCGGTCGGCATTACAAAGAGCCAAGGCCAACGCAAGCATGGCAACCACTTTCACCCTCTCCGAAGTGATAAACTCCACAATTCCCGGCTCCGGCAAATCGTCGGAGCTACCGGGTACTACAAATTGACCATCGCCGGATGTCGCCTTCAGTCGAGTGGGTTCGGAACTAGGGATTTTGAGCGGCAAAAAAGTTGCTCCGCTAGCAGAAGCATTGAAGGATGTGACGACACGCTGAGTGATTTTTGCAGGCAATTGAACAGAGTAGGGCTTAGTAGGTATTTTAGGGTTTTGGCGACACGGAATTGGAGTGGAGCAGAGGCGTTGGCTGACAGTAGAGAGAGAATGGGAATTCATTGTTTGTGATTTCTGGAGAGAAATAGATGAGAGAGAGAGCTCTATATGTCACCGAGCAGGAAAGTAAAGGCAGGCTAAGTTGCTTCAAATTCAACTTCAAGCACCAATTCTGGAAGAAATAGCAAACGAATTTTAAAAGTGTTAATAGTACATACTCCCTCCGTCAATTTGAGACATTTTCATTAGTTATTACATTTCTTTTTAAAATATATGAGATCCACACACAAAATATTAATATATTTATATTGGCCCATACACACTCTACACACACCACTAATACATCTATCTACTATACATTAAATATTATTTTTCTCACTTCAATTTACATTAAAATATTATGCTCCTTAATCTCCTGGCCCAAAAAAAATGTCACAAGTTTAATGAGACGGATGGAGTAGAGTATATTTTTTATATATTATTATTATTTTAATGTAACAAGTTTAGTGATGCTACGCCACATATTGAAATTCATAATTATTGTAAATATGAATTCTAAAAATGTTAGTTTATTAATTTGTTTTTTGAGATAATTTGGTATTTTCATGTAGTTAAAATATAAAGTGGATTATGTGAATTATAAAGGAATATCATTTTAAAATTAAGGTGTGTCAGTAGAGTTATTGGATATTGTGTTATTTTCTCTTTTAATATGTGAATTTGTATATGAAACAAACAAGTGAATTTATTTATGGCTTGAATGAAGTATATTTTAGGCAATATACTCACTCCATTCATCCGATTTTAAGGTATCAATTTATTTTTTGCACGTGGATTAAAATATATTATTATTATATGTAAAATGGGTAGTTGTATTAGAGGGAAATAGATACATTTGAATCGGACGCCAATAATAATAAAATGGATACCTTAGAAGCGGACAAAAGAGTATTATACATCCATGTGCACGGCTTGTGCGCTCAAATCTAATTTGGATAAAACTTGCATGCTCACGATATACTTCGCGCTAAGATTCGACGACAACAATTTAACTTATCATTAAAAGTTTAAAACAATACTTATAATCAAAATTCTAAAATGATATTTCCTCTGTTCCACCCAAAGAGTTTTTTTTTTCATTTTGGACGTTCCACTCAAATAGTTCACTTTTTCTTTTTACACACATGAGACTCACACACACCCACTAATACCTCAATCCGAGTGTCGATTTCAATTAAACTCCCACCGATAAACCAACTGACAAGCATCGAATAAACGGTTCCAATCAGTTCATCAATTTGAATGTCAGTTCCGATCAGTTCAACAAAATAAAATGGTATTTTTTGCTTCTTATTAATAATAGATTTTAGGATTATTTATTTATTTATTTATTTATTATCAAAACGACGCATTAAAGAAAGTGATTAAGTGAGTGCGATGCTAATAATATTAATATAACAGGGTGTATGTCAGTATATATAAATTATATACTAATTAATTTTTTGAGAGAGAGAATGGACGGATCTGAATTTCACAAAAATTAATTTAGTAGACCCATAGTCGCCTCCATGATCTATGCACACATTAAACGTACGTAACATTATATAAGTAGTACTTCATTAAAGCAAATTTCTTTTCTGAGATTGCATAAAAAAACAATAAATTACATCAAATATTTTACCAGAATAAAATGTGATATTTTAATAATCTTTTATAATCATATCATGCGACAATTTTTTTTTTTAATCTAAGTAATTATTTCGGTCAAGCACGTTTTATGGGATAAAAAATTTGTAAAAAATATCTTTGCAAATATATACTCCCTCTGTCCTTGTTTTTATTTTTTTTCATGTGAATTAAGAAATATTATTATTGTGTAGTGAATAATTGTATTAATGGGAGTGTGAGCTCTATATTTTAATTATATTAATTATATTAGTGGATGTGTGGGGAAAGTGAATTATTTGGGTGGGACGCCCAAAATGAAAAAAAAAACTCTTTGGGTGGGACGGAGAGAATACTCCATATAAGTAAAAAAAATTGTACCTCCGACCACTTACAATGTAACAATTTGATTTTTACAAGTAAATTTAGAATTATTGTTATATGTATAGTAAGAAGTTACATTAAAGTTATTTGGTAGGTCATTTATGGGTCTTTTAATAAAAAAGGAAAAATGAATATTTTTGAAGTAGCCATCCAAAATAATAAAATTGATATTTTGTAGTGCTCGGAGAGATATAAGATAAAGTATTTCATGTAACCGTTTTACTCAATATTACAATTAAATTTTATAATTAATGTACCACTTGATTCATGTAATTTATTTTTTACTTTAAAATTTAAAATTTTATTATAGTTGTCATTTTCTTAATATGGTTTATGCAATATTTATTTTATTTTATTTTATTTTTAAGGGTTATTTTTTATATTTTTTATTTTGAGATTTGCTTTATAGATTTCAACTCGTGATTCATTATACTCCCTCCTTCCCTCAAAGTATTTCACACTTTTCTTTTTTATTTGTTCTTCAAAGTATTTCACACTTTACCTTTACTAAATTTGGTAAAAAATACATTATAATAATACTCACTTTTTACACACATCCCAATATAATACTTATTTTTACTTGCTTTTTCACATCTCCCAACAACTTTACACAATTTTTTCATTAAATCAACTAAAATATATATTCTCTTTCTTACTTTATACATAAAAATACAAAATTTTCTTAAACTCCGAGCACATCAATAAGTGAAATATTTGTCGGGACGGAGGGAGTATAAGTTATAGAGGTGTTTACTCGCACTGATCAAATTCAAAAAGAAAATTATGATTAGATTAGGTTTGGAGTGATTAATTGAGGGAATTGAATATGGATTGTTTTAATAGGATTGAATTTTGAAAATCTAAATTAATTTTATTTTTAAGAGAACAAAAATAACCTCGCTAAATAAATTGTATTAAAAGTAGTTTCTGTTTAAAAGTGATAGTGGTCATTATATTAAATTTAGAGTTGATCTCTGTGCTCGAGCTTGAGGACATACCGTATCTCATGGAAACACAAGAGTTTTAGTATAAAACTCTTGTGTTTTTATGGGGCACGGTGTGTCCTTGAGGTACATGAATTTTTGCCTTCAATTTATGAATAATGACATCTTAAATAAAAATATTACTTCCTCCGTCTCAACTTCAACTTCAACTTAACACTTTCCGTTTTGGTCCGTCCCAAATTCAACTTCACACTTCCATAAAAGGAAAAAGCAACAAACTAATATCCCTCTAACATACTTTAATTTCAAATTTGTCATCACCTTTTTAATACACATAACATATTTTATCATTTATTTATTACCCAAAAATATCATACTACCCTCAAAAGTAAGTCAAAAAGTGACTTTTCTTAAACTCCGTATCTACAGTAAATGTGAACTTGAATTTGAGACGGAGAGAGTATATTTTTTCTGTCCCAAACATTAATTTTACACTTTTTATTTTAATATGTTTTCAACACTTTTATAAAAAAAATAATATTCAATTAATATTCACAAAATACACTTTTATTTTAAAATTATCATCCATCTTTTATACATATATTATTATATTTTACAATTTATTTATTAAAAAAACATGTTACCCTAAAAAATAATTTTTCATAATTTAAGCATTTACAATAAATAAAAAATGAAATAAAATGAATGAAATAATACCTTTTAATTAAATTACATGCTAAGTGTTAAAAAAAAACAACGTAAAAACAATCCTATGTGGTACATGCCCTTCATAAAGTTGGGTAGAGTTGTTAAATTTAACGTGGTACTTGAGCTTGGTTTGATAAGATTAAATCTCGAGTCGATTTGTGAATATTCAAATTTGACTTTATCTTAATCTTGTTTTGTTAATGAATTAAATTGAGCTTGGTTCGATAAGACTCGTACTTTTAGACTCACTTTGCTTAATAATCTCGATTCGACAATTATTCAAGGAGAACTCGAATATACTCCATTCAAATTCGTTCGACTCGAATAATACCTATAAAATTGAGATTTAGATTTTCTGTGACACTTTGGTGCTATATTTTTTTGTGTCACTTCATTAAATGAGTAACATATAGGCTATAGAAGGAAAATTAAACTTAAATCAACGTATAAACTCTATAAACAAAAAATTTGATTTCTCCAACCAATATTATTATATAACAAAATTTTACTCACTCTATCCGTCAGAAAGGTATATATTTTGCTATTTTGAGCATCTGCATCAAAGGTATATATTTCTTTTTTTAAATACATGAGACCCACACATATTACTAATACATTTAATATATGGGTCTCACACACCTCATTAATACAACTACCTAGTATACATTAAATAATAATACTCCTTAATTCAAGTGCAAAAAGCAAATGTATACTTATTGGGCAGATGGATGGATACTCTCTCAGTCCCACAAAACCCTTCACATTTTCCTTATTTGTTTGTCCCACAATTCCTTTCACACCCCAAAAAAGGAAAAATCACTTTATTCTACAACTTCAAAAGTTATTTTAAATTCAAATTTGTCATTCATTTTTCACACATATACTATTACTTTATTTTTATTACCTAAAAGTACTATAATACCCTTCAAAAGTAATAATAAAGTATTAAAAAGTATAACTTTTCTTAAATAACGTGAAACAGTAAACTTAAAATGTATTGTAGGACGAGGTATACTGCCCCTAGACATATCTCAAGTGGTAGAGGGGAGGGTGAAAAGACCTTCTAATTGAGTTTGGTTGTTGCAGGGTGGGGGTTCGAATCCTGACTTTGGCATGGATTTGGCCCTCCAATCCCAAGGCAGGGGCGGTGAGGATCCTAATGGTGAGGTAAACTATTTTTTAGGACGAAATTGGGTGCAGTGCCCAATCAGATTTTGCAATTTACTTTTCTATCCCAATTATAAGTGTATATCTTTTTATGCTCGAATTGACGAAAATACCCTTTACTCGAATATATTCGAGTAATGTAATTTTCGAGTAATATGAGTGAGTAATATAATTTTCAAGTAATGTGAATATTGTGAGTAGAGCAGGCAAATGGGTCGGGCCGGCCCGGCCCTGTACCGGTTCTTGGCGGGCCTTATTTTTTGTGGCCCAACCTAGCCCATACTGAGCCACCGGGCCATTTTGGCCGATTAATATTCATTTATTTTAAATTTTTTATTTAAAAAATAATTTAAAATTTAACTACTTTAATACTTATAATAATTATATTAGTCAATATTAAATATTATTCACAAATTTATAATTAGATATTAACGGTAAATAATCTATTCAAGTTAATTATTATTATTATTTATAAATCAATAAATCAGAATTGATTATTAGTAGTTGAATGTATAATTAAGAGTTGTTAAATAACGAGATTGCAACTATTTAACATTAGTAATCAAGATTATTATGTGATTAAAATTATATTATTAACATCTAACTTATTACATTATGATATAATGGAATTTGAATCAAACTTTAACAAATTTAAACAACATTAAATATATATATATATATATATATATATATATATATATATATATATATATATATATATATATATACATAATTTTTTTTTCGCCTTAACTTTATTTCTATTATTTCCCTCCGTCCCTTGGTAAGAGTCTCATTTGTTTTTGGGCACGTGAATTAAGGAGTATTATTATTATTTAATGTGTAGTGGGTAGTTGTATTAGTAGGTGTGTGAGCCCCATATTTTAATTGTATTAGTGGATGTGGGTGGGTCCCATATGTCCAAAAAAGGAAATGAGGTCCTTTAGGTGGGACAACCAAAATGATAAAATGAGACTCTTACATAAGGACGGAGGGAGTAGTAATCAAAATATCCAAGTAAAATAGAAAATTTATATATAATTTGAAGATTATAACTATTTTAGAAAGTTATTTTTATTTTTTTTAACATTAAGTTATTTAAATATAATTTATAAATCAAATATTACAAATAATTTATAATTAAATATTACATTAAATATAAATAAAATTACCGGGCCAAAAAAGCCCATAAAAAATGGGCCAAATGCGGGCCGGGCCATTTGGCCCACCGAGCTTAATGGGCCGGACCAAAACGGTCCGGTTCTTTTCGGGTCTACTTTTAAATGGCCCAACCCAACCTACTTATGGCGGGCCACGGGCCGGCCCGTCGGACAGGGCCATTTTTGCCGGCTCTAAATGTGAGTGAGTAATGCAATTTCGAGTAACATGAGTGAGCGAATAATGAAATTTCGAGTAACATAGGAGCGAGTAATACAATTTCGAGTAACATGAGCGAACACGTAATGCAATTCCGAGTAACATGAGTGAGCGAGTAATGAAATTTTGAGTAACATGAGGAGCGAGTAATGCAATTTTGAGTAACATGAGCGAGCGAGTAATACAATTTCGAGTAACATGAACGAGTGAGTAATAAAATTTCGAGTAACATGAAAATCGAGTAATGCAATTTCGAGTAACATGAGGAGTGAGTAATGTAATTTCGAGTAACATAACTGAGCGAGTAATGGAATTTCGAGTAACATGAGGAACGAGTAATGCAATTTCGAGTAACATGAGTAAATGGGTAATGCATTCGAGTAAAAGTGTTGTATTCGAGTAATACATTTTTAGTAATGTTTTTTTTTTATTTTTTCACTTTTATTGTTTTACTCGAATGTTTTTACTCGAATATATTACTCGAATATTCGAGTAAATGGTATTTTGATCAATTCGGATATAAAAAGAGTTTATGTTATATTTAGGATAGAATAGAAATTGGTATTTAAATTAGAGTACAATGATTTTTTACCCTTTTTTTAGGACGAGGTATTCTATCCTATCAAAATATCTTGACACATTTGGTACCTTAAAATTGGGAGACGGTGTAAAATTTAGTTGAGACGTAACGAGTATCTTGCTTTTTAGGGTACACGTATGGGTAAATTAAAATAAGGGTGGGACTATTGCCACCCAGCATATTGCTGAGGGCACCCGATGATAAAAAAAGGATGAGGTGAAAAGGCTATAATATCCTTCTTCAAAACAAACACTCAAAATCCCAAATACCTAAAATTAGACATGAATAACAATTATTGCTTTCTACGCTCAATCATCTAATCAACGCATTTCTAAAGTTTGAGAGGGAAGATTCCATTTTGTTGCAGAAGTCCGTCTGGAATTGGACCGGAGGCTGGTTTCTTGCTACACCACGCATCCTCGATGTTTACTGGTGCACCCGCCAAAATGGGGCTGCGACCGCCAAGAATCTGCAGAAACCGCAGCTGCCGATGGAGTTGTCGGAATCCAGGTTGGCTTCTTTGTTTCAGAGTTTCTCAATTTGGATTTTGCCGAGATTGAGGAATGCGACGGTGATCAATTTCTTTCGCTGTTCCAGGCTATTCTACTCGCGAGCAGCGTTGGCGGACGGCGGAGCACCACAGTGTCGAACTTGAAATCCAAGGGCTTATCTATCTGTCTCCATGATTTTTTGGTCGAGGAACGACGGTCCCTACCCCACGTGCGAACTTCATCCACTCCTTGGTCAGTGAATCGCTGAAATTCTTCACCGTCGAGTGGGAATCTTTGAAATCCTCCAATGCCCTTGCCATTGCAGTGGAGCTCCATAATTAAATATTCAGTACTTCTCCACTTCCTCCTTCTTCCAACTGAGAGGAAAGCGAAAATTACACAGCAACACCACAAAAATCATGGACTCGACAAAGATAATACAACTTTTTCAAGTCGATGATCCAATATAGAATTTTCGCAACTGTTTTTTTCAATATTTGGAAATAGATATTTGAGTTTTTATTTTGTAAAGGTATAATAGTCTTTTCATATTATTTTTTTTGAAAGATGGGATGCCTTTACTAATGTTTCGGGTGACAATAGCTCCGCCTTTAAAATAATTAGTTAAAAATGGAGGTTTATCGAGGGTTCTTGTCGTAGCCTACTTGCCATCCTGCTCTTTCCTAGGATACCCTCTCTCCTCTTTCTCTCTCATCTGTTCATATCTGAGTAGCAACCGCACACTCAAACACACAGTACTCATCCTCACTCCCACACGCATTCCAGGTCAAATGCAGCACTTCCGCATTACCATCCAATGACGATCCGACCCGATTCGCGATCCCGGATCAGAACCCGCGCCGCCGCTCGAACCACCCGCCGCTTCTCCCCGTGTTACCGCCATCCCGACGAGCCCATCACCGGAATCTGCGCCTCCTGCCTCCGAGAACGCCTCTCCGGTCTCGACGCTTCTTCCGTCCCCAATGCCGGGCCGCCGGAGCTCCGCCGATGCAGGTCCGTGGTTTCGTGTGAAGCTTCTTCTAGTGGCCTGAATGAGCCGCGGCGCAAGTCCTGCGATGTCGCCTCGGCTAGGAGCTCTCTGTCTACCCTCTTCGATGAGGCCGATCTGAAGAGTGGATCGGAATGTGAGGCAAAAGTCGAATCGAAGAATGTAGGGCTTTCGAGGGTTACTTACACTGTGATCCAATCGAAGAAGAAAAATCAGGATGAGATTAGGGTTCCGAGTGATGAATTGGGGGAATTGAATCTGGATTGTGTCGATAGTGATGGAGAAGTTGAAGAAGGGGAATTCAAGCCGATGAAAGAGTACATAGATCTCGAATTTGGAAATAAGACGAAGAAATCCAAGGATTTGAGAGACATCGCTGGGAACATCTGGGGCGCAGCATCAGTTTTCAGTAAGAAACTGCGGAAATGGAGGCAAAAGAACAGTACGATTAAGGAGAACAAAAGCTGCAGCAAAAGCAAGCTTGTTGTTGGAAATGATGGGAATCTTCAATTGCTTCAAGATGAGAGAAAATTGTGGGAAAGGCAATCTGAGATAGTGGGGAGAAGATCATGTGATATCGAGCCAAGGTTCTCCGTTGATGGTGGAAGGATTTCGTTTGAGGAGCCAAGGGCTTCGTGGGATGGATATATGATTGCAAGAACAATCTCGAGGCTAGCTCCTATGTTTTCTGTTGTTGAAAATGGTACTTTGGGGAGTGCCAGTAGGTTTGAGAATCATAGGTTATCGGTTGATGGGCCAATGCATTCAATCATAGAGGATGAGAGTAGCTCAGGGGCTTCGGGCTCTGGCCACTCGAATTCAGATTCCTCGTCGTCCATGAGACGAAGTAGTTTTGATCGGTCTAGCTCTGTACGAAGTTTTGGAAAGAAAGTGACAGGTTCAGAGGATCAGGGAGTATCTCTTGCTAATGTAAAGTTGGTGATCACAGAGAAGGAGTTGAAAGATTGGCATTTGAGTTCTAATAGAGATGATGAACTGGATATGCGTAGATCCGTATCTAGAAACACTGCAACTACTGAAGGTGTTGACAGCCTGAACGCACCAACAAAGAAATCTATTAGATGGAGGAAAGTCTGCAATGTGTTTGGATTTAGGCACAAGAATCGCGAAAATGCGTGTGAAACCTTAGGAGGAAACATGGATAGCCCTTTTAGCGATGATAAAAGTGAGAAGGAAGGGAAGGAGGGTAGTGGACACAGAAGAAATGTGGATGAATGGAAGCTTGAACGAAGTAGAAGTGTTGTTGGTTCAAGGAAATTATGTGATGAAGTAGGATCAAATTATCGTAGGAAGAGTGTTGATAATGCAGGTTTGTTTGCTTTCGATAAAAATGAGGATTTTAAGCTGGAAAGAAACAGGAGTGCTAAGTATTCTTCAACTGATATTAGTGATGGTGCAACACCGTTCTACATGACACCATTGAGGAGCTTGAGAAATAGCAAATCTGGAAAGTTCAAACTACAAAGTCCACATTCCATGGCTGGTAATCTTTTGCGGTTAAACTGATTGAAGGTAGACATTATCAGCAAGCTTATCAATTAGCAAACCATTTGGATGTTAACCCTCTCTTTTCTTGCAGCAAATTATGTAATACTGTAATAGCATAAGTTTCTTTTTACTTCTTTTTTGGGGTACTTTGTTTATCAGCTGCCTCCAAAATCATGTTTTTGCTTGAAGCATAATACTGAGGATGAAGGTTATGTTCCAATAATCCTACTTTGAATTTAGTATCTTCATCTTGGGATTATTATAGCTAGCCTGTGTATGATCTACATTTATTCACAGCTTTGGTCAATCTGTTGTTGTGAAACAAAAAACTTTTTTTTTGTTTGTAGTATGATCTATACAGCTTATAATTTAGCCTTCTCAGTGGAATACCCTGCTTAGCTGATGCTACACTTGAAGGGCACTTCATTTTTATCAAGATTTGTTACAAGTCTGAAGGACACAATGATTTAACCACAGAATTTATCTGTTTGAGCTTATTTATAATATCAGCTAATTAGGCCTTCTGCTAATTTTTCGATATGCTTAGAAGATTAAAATTCTTCTTCTACCACTCAAGGTCCAAAATCTCTATCCCTTTTTCTCTGTGGTTCAAGGCAAATGTCTTTACTTTTGTTTTCTTGAATCAGTTAGTGCATTTAAACTGTATTACATATAAATAGATTCATCTTCAGTTCACACTGGAATTAAGATTCTTGATGTGTGGTTGAACTATTTACATAGATGTTATCTACAGTTGAGAAAATTGAAGAGAGTTACATGTGAAGATGATTCTGGTAGGTGGATGAATGTCTTAGTTATTGTTGTTGTGGTGATTTCTTTAATAGAGTGGGGTGGAATATGGTAGCTGGAGATGGCAGTTTTAAAGCTTGTGGGGTTTACAAAGCTACTATACAACCTCTGATGAATTAATTACCCCAGCATGCTTAAATCTTTAGTTGGGTACCCCATTTATGTAGTGTGACATCATGTGTTACCACCCAATTTCTGTGTTGAATTTATTAAGCCCGCCTGCAGTTTTTGTTAACTGTTGCAACAACCTAGTAAATGAGTGTGTCACATGATGTTGATTGATTTGATGTCAATATTAATAAGAAGAGAATGTCTAACGTGGAATAGTTTTTCTGCGTTGGGGGCTGTATTCCCACCCAACACTTCACTAAGAGTGACTCTAAAATTTTTCTAATGAAAATACATTTTTAACCCTCACCCTGAATGTTCACCTTATTATAATTAAAAACACTCGATGCCAAATCCCAGATTATGATCACCAATAAGTAATAACTGCAAATCAGTAAATATGAATCAAGTTTCATCGCATGTCAATTTTAATTTTCTAAATTGCTATAAATAAAATGATATCAAACCTAATAATGATCATGAATATATGTAGCTGATCATTATGAGAGAGGTTTTACAGCACCTTCTATCGACTCGTCCGAAGTCGAAAATTCTCAACAATTTATAATATACTATATACAAAAAAAGTACCTATAAAATTTATAGTAAAAATGATAATTAATTTAAAATATAACATAATCTTACGTGAGACTGTCTCACGCAAAACTTACCCTTGCAATAATAATCTTCTTTTATTTAACACTTTGCAATTATAATTTTCTTTTATTAGCACCTAACTGTATTGTATTTAATATTGTAATCATTTATAAGTTTTAATTTGAATGTTATTTTTTTTAATTAAGTATGATTAAATCAAATGAGACTTTAAATGTAGGCAAAGAGCTTGTGTGAGACCGTCTCACGTAAGAGCTTCTGTGAGACGACCAGAAAGTGATAACTTTTATGAAGGAAAGCGATAATAAATTAATGGAAAGTGATAATGCTATTTTATGAACAATTTATAGTATAAATAAAAAGTGATAACATTTTATAGCGAAAATGATAATTATTTTAAAAAGTAAAAAATGATCTCACGTGAGACGGTCTCTTGTAAGACCTACCCTTAAATGTAACCTATAAATTTAAAATTAAAATATGATCATTTATCGAAATTTAAAACAAAAGGTGCACAAAAGAAAACAGGTGATGAAGAGGAGAGAGATGAATGAATGAAATGATTAATTATGGAGTCCCTTGCAACTTATTGCCGGTTGATATATGGGTCAAAGCTCGGGTAGCAAAGAATTTTGCCTATAATTTAAGGCCCTTACTAGCTGACCATGGGTCATCAGTGATCCTCTCACATGGAAGTGTGCACGGACAATTCTTGATTGACAACCCACCTCAGCCTACGTTTTAGCGGGTTTAGGCTTATTGGCCATGGTGGACTAAATATGATAGACCCAACTCATTTCATGGATTCACCTTTTTTATTTAATTTTTTAAAATTGTAATTTAATTTGATTTTATTAGCAGTGTTATTATTATTACAATTGGAATTAAGACTGAAATAATTTATTTGTGTAATTCTCATGAATTTCAAATTAAGAATTCGATTGAAATTAAGCTAGATGTTCTATTGTTTTATACTTTATTCGTCTCGTCCGAATGTTTATATTTATTTTAAATTATACTCTCTCCGTTCTACCCAAAAGATTATTTTTTATTTTTGTACTTGAATTAAGGAGGAGTATTATTATTTAATGTGTGTAGTTGATAGTTGTATTAGTGGAAGTGTGGGCCCCATATTTTAATTGTATTAGTGAGTGTGTGAGTTTCATGTTTGTAAAAAATGAAAAAAGATTATTTGGGTGAGACACCCAAAATAAAAAAAGAGACTCTTTGAGTGGAATAGAGGGAGTAAATTTTTTAAAAAATTTTAAAAAAAATTTTGCAGGCTAACCAGTCCCCAAACCTCCACAGTCCGCGACTCGTTTGGAACAGCCCATACAGTATAGGCTAACCTTTAAACAAACTCAAAAATATTAAACTCAATCCACCATTATTATAAGAGTATAATATTTTGTTTTAAATGACATACACTTTAATTAATAAGGGTATAATTTTTTTATTGAAAAGTCGACTAAAATATGAATAAAAATAAAGGCAAAGACTTGTGTGAATAAGGGCTTACGTGACACGGGCAAAAAGTGATAACTTTATAATAAAAAAGTAATACTCCTTCCGTCCCGTAGAAATGTTTACGTTTGCTTTTTGCACGCGAATTAAGAAATATAATATTTTAATGTGTATTGAGATAAGAGAATTAATATTTTAATGTATAGCAGTGTATTAGTGAAGTGTTGTGTTTTGTGTGACCCAATTTACTATAAAGGAAAATATAAAATTTTTTATGGGAAGCCAAAAATGAAAATGCATAAACGTTTCTGCGGGAACGAAGGGAGTACTTAATGAAAAATGATAATACTATTTCATGAATAATTTATAGTATAATTAATAAGTGATAACATTTCATAGCGAAAGTGATAGCGATAAAAGTGATAATTATTTAAAAAAGTGTCAAATGATCTCACGGTCTCAAGCAAAATTTACCAAAAACAAATGTTTGAAAAAAGTGTAAAATGATCTCACATGAGACACAACTTACCCAAAAACAAATGTTTGATTAAACAAATTAAATTTTTTTCATCTAAAAATCAAGAGTATAAGTTATTATATTAAAGAGTATAACACCTACTACTAAAACGTAGATTTGAGGGGCACCAGCTCACAAGTTTGCACACAAGTTATATATATATATATATATAACTACCATTTTTATACAACCACCATTTTGTCCTCTCTCTTCTATATTTTATACAACTACCATTTTGTCCTCTCTCTTCTATATTTTATAATAATCCTTAATACATCCATATTTTATACAACTACCATTTTGTCCTCTCTCTTCTATCATCTACTTTCTTAGATATATTAATTATTAATAATTTTTATTAGTTATTACACGTTAGTTTAATATAAAGTTAAAACCTGATTTTGAAATCATATGAAAACTCAGAACAATCATCACCTTAAATTAAATAGTATCCTACTTATTTTTTCAAATAACATGAACTCATAGAAGGATAGAGTTCACAATGACAAAGTATTTTTCCATTTCAAAAGATGCACACAAACCCAAATTTACCAGAAAATGTGGTAATAGTGGTAGTGAGACGAGGTGGATATCAAAATAGAGTAATTAAAAATCAAATACTTTAATATCAAAATTATAACACTATACTTCAATTTTAACTTATAAAAACAAAACATCTTGTTGCTGCTGTGCAATCTATGTACATTCACCCCCACTTGGCTCATCACAGAACCTTAGAAAAAAAAACAGAAAAAATGATAGAAAACACTAACCTGGCTGCCAAACTTCATCGTCGGGCAGTCAAGTGCGTGTTTCTCACGTACTTGCATCTGTAAGAATCGAAGCTGTTCGCCTGAAGCCTTTTACGAGACCTTTTCAGGCATGGCGTGTCGTCTCCTTCGTCGTCCGTATCTACATTCATACAATGTGACCTAGTTTCAACGCCGATTCTTCTTGGAGTATATACATTTAGATAGTAGCTCACTATGCTTCGTTTGCTATGCCCCGGGAAACATTCTTGGCCCGATTTTATCAAGCTCGTTGATGTCGCCTTCATCTTGGCGATACATTCAAACTTCTTCTCTTCTTTCAGACTCCATAAATTGGAGACAGACTCTCCCATTTCATCAAACTTCCATTTCCAGAAGGCAGGGCCGAGATCAACCTGCAGTCGGAATCTTTTATCAGCGACGTGCTTCTTGACACATTTGACTGATCCCGGGTATTCACATGCACAAGTTCCAGATCTCCCTCTTCCAATCACGACATTGCAAGTATCTTGACTACTTCCTTTAGGGGGCCATATTTGAGTACCTATCCACTTTGAGTTGGCATCACTTTGGGTTAGACATCTCAGCCTTGGAGCCGGAGGGCTCCAAGGTGGGACCTCGGCCTGGAAACGAGGTCCAACTGGAATAACTAATTTAAAATGATCATCACCAGTGATGAAGGAAAACCAATCTGTTGGTTTTGATCCATCAATGGTTTGATTCTTCAACGGTTTAGATGGCTTCATATTTAAGGAAGTTAGTTGCTTGTCAAGATAGTTGCATTTGAAGCTAATAATTCCGGCTATAAATTCTGCATAAATTGTCACCGGAAATCTCATTAGAGCTTGAACCGGACTTGGTTAGTCAACGAGTGCTGAACTCAAACATTGATTCTCAAAAGAATATCTGCTAAAAGTCTAGTTCTTCTATCTTAATAGTAATAGAGTAATTTATATATATCATAGATTAGTATATGTATAAATAAAAGGTAACAAAGCTCTCATTTAGCACCAACTTTATGAAGAGCAATGTGACTATCAAGCAATCTCCACTCAAAGCAATGACTTTTAACCAACTACTCCATCCAAAAAATAAAATCTTGCACTTCTTGCAAGTTACCTACTTTCCCTACAAATTACACATGATTGGAACCACATTCACAACTTCTAACCTTCTTCGATTTCTCATCTCCATTCTACAAAGGAAAAACGTCGACCCTAGATTGCATGAGCATTAGTCCATACGTTGTGCATTTCTTTCTAGCGTCGAACTTTTCAAACCACAATTTAAGATCCAATGAGAACTCAATTGAGTTCACTCTAAAAACTCAATAAGGTGTTGCTTGGTGATCCAATGGAGAGTGATAATGTAATGGCACTCCAAAATATTGGGAATCAAAGCCATAGTACAAGATCATTCCTTAGTATGGCATACTCAAAGAGCTTGGCAAGTTTATAATCAAGGGGAATCAACTTATCCCTCAATTTGGCAAGTTTGGCACATTCCCATATAGACATATGCTCATCACTATGCACCATTTTTCATTCCATTCACATTCTTTAGTCTTCCTACCTTATAAAATGCAACTATTTTCTTTCTCATTCTTAATTCCCCTCCCACCCACCCCCCCCCCCCCCCCCCCCCCCAAAAAAAAAGTAATCACATTTTACTAAAAATGTTAAGCGTATCACGAAACTCAATTCCTCAATTCGTGAAATGATCTTACACAAATTTTTGTCTTTTCCGGTCATATCACTACAATCATTAAACTTCTCAAACATTCAATTTTCTCAACTATGCATCTTAAAAAAAAATCACTATTCAACAAAATTTGTCCTTCATTCACTAAGATTCATGTTTAGTACAATGCTTATGGAGTATTTGATTCACATTAAATTAATACTCCCTCCGTTAAAGTTTATACTTTCTATTTTGGTTTGTTTCAAGTTAAGGTGTACATTTCATTTTTATCGAGTGGGACCCATACAAAACAATTAATTATTCCACATAGAGCTCACACACAACACTAATACAACTATTCATTGCACATTAAATATTATATTTTCAATCAATTATCTATTATAATATTATATCTTAATCTACGTACAAAAAACAAATATAAACGTAACGCGGGACAGAGAGAGTATTACTTAATAGACCTTAAAAATTTTCTAAAAACAAAGGCCTTTGCAAACTAGTTGCAATTATATGGGCTTATCTATCATCTAAACCTGTTAATAAAAAGCAAGGGCCTGATATAATGGAGCTTACGGGGATGTGGACCACATTGGATCTCATCGCCATTTTCGTGCATCATCTTCTATGTCACTCGTTAAATGATTGACACATAAGAGAGGAAGAAATCTAACATTATCCCTAGAGTTTATACTTTCTTTTCCAGGGTATAATTTTCTCCTCTCTCTCTACATGTCATTCATATAATGGTTTGATACACTTAATGTTACACCATGATAAAGGAAATCCAAAGCGCAGAAGAAAATCTACTCATTACTCCAAGAATTTATGCTTTTCTTTAGATTTAGTTTCATCCTCTCTCAGAAAATAGACCGAAAAATACAAACAATCATTAATGGATTTTTTCTATGTATTCAAAACCATTTCTGAGTACATTCAATCCAAAACCAATCAAAGTCATTTAAACATTAGAAGCAAATCGCATAAAAGGCGCCTTACAACAGAAATAAACACTGGAAAACACGTTATCTCTGAAAAAAATTAAAATAAATTACCTTCCAAAAATAAATAGGGTGCGAAAAATCCAGGCTTTATGTGGGGAAGAAATTCTTTTTGATTTTTCCTTCCTGCGCGAGGGTAAAAGAGGAAATTAGTGTTTGTATAGTTTGGCTATCAAAGGATCGCCCTTCAATACCCCTAATTGGAGGGGTTGTCATCTTAGGTTAATAAAAGAGGTTAGTCTTTTGAACAAATCTTGTATCCATGATCTATGGAGTTTTTCTAATGGTATTCTTTATGATATTTTATTTTATACTATTCAAAGGGTGATTTTTTTGTGCATCTAGGGTTTATAGATTTAAAATAGGGCGTAGAGATTAATGGGTAGTTATTTTTAAGTTTTTCTTAGTTTAATTTTATTTAATGGAGGAAATTAAATTATAATCATACTTTATGTATTATCATTATATAGTATAGAAACATACTTTAACTATCAATGAGTATACTCTACATCTCACAAGAAACTTTGTCAATAGTATATATATTTATTTATAGATAAAATCTCATAACGGTCTCTTATGAGATGATAATTATGTGAGTCGGGTCCACCCATTATTAAAGTATGATTGTTATATAAGTAAAGCATAGTAATTAGTAGTTAAAGTATGTTTTTTAAAAGTACAATTAATAAATTAAGGTACATCACTAAACATACTTTATCTAGATAACAACAATACTTTAACAAAGACCACGTATTATCCATTGATTTTTCTTTCGGGTTTGGATAATACTCGACTTTAAGTATGGGTGCTTATATTTAATAATAAAAATATTGAGTAATTAGGGAGTGTTTGGTTTACATTGGGTAGTCAAGGGTTGTTTGATAATGTATAATTAGGGAGTATTTGGTTTACATTGAATTGATAATATTCTATGGGATTTAAAATTTTACAAAAAATAAAGGAGTTTACACACTGATTGCACTTAATCAGACTTAGCAATTTCCTTCTAAGGTCGTTAGTTAAAAACAAGGAGTTCTATGTTACTGTGCATCACAACCTAATCCATAGAAGAATTCTTTGAAGTTCTTAATTATTCGAAAAATGTTTTACTCTGGACGGACCAATCAATAAAGGAGAGGGATTGATTAGCTACAATTAATAACTAGTAAAACAATTAAAGATAGAAAATATACATATGTGATGGATGAAAGTAGAGCAATCTAAGAAGCATGCAAGACAAACAACATCATAACAAAGACTCACATACACACATGCATTGAAGGTCATCAACATGGTGGTATTAAGGGAGTGTCTCCAATCCCCACCCTCCCTATAGATACTTATGGATATTAATATACCAATATAGAGATATTATCACGATGAATTTTTTTTAGTAGGCAGGGACGTTTTCCTAATGTTCCTTGATTCTTCGAAGGTCATTATTAAAAACAAGGGCTCTTTGTATCACAACCTAATCCATATAAGAAATCTTTCAAGTCCCTAATTGATCAATCTAGTCTTGGATTGAAAAAAATTCTTTATAAAATGATGAATTATTTGTTAAATTATTCATATTTAATGGTTGACACAACACGATACGAATTTTTTTTATCCTTAACATGTCTTTATAACAATACGAACACAATAAGATCAAACACTAATTCGTAATCGTGTCGTGCTCGTATAATGTTTACTTAAATATGTGGAACAAACTCTCTCAAAAAGTCCAGAATCCCTACTCCACTCCACATATTTCATATGATGTTCCAGACACATTAGCGTGTCAACCATCTAATTTGTCGTATAGAACACTAGATGAAACACCATATGGAATAGAGAATCTCCTATTAATATCTCAAACTCACCATAAATAGATACTCAACATTATTATCAAGAGTTAGTCTCATGTGAACTGGGTTGTGAACTTGTGATCCCCTTTAATTTAAAGTCTAACAAAATATATGGTATAATATGATTGAAATGGGTACACAGAATTTACATTCTGAATTGTAAATTCGGTTTACACAATTGTTTGCCTATTACCAATTCCAAAATCATCTTTTAATTTACACCTTGAAAAATAAAAACAATTTAAAAGGTAAATATGTTTTGCAAATTCATAAAACAAAATTTCAACAAACTTATTATAAATTTCACATTCTTCCACAAACAAAAACTCAAAATTGCTATTGGATGCTTAATTTTAATTTTCAATTCATATTTTATTAGATTAAATTCTAATCAAAATTCATAAGAAGAATTAAAAAAATCAAAAGAAAGAATATCAAGATATTACCTAAATATGCAGCCACCCCTTCATATATAATTTCATGTTGAAACTTGAGAGCAAGATGAGAATATATGGTGATGAGGTATTTATAGAGGAGTTGTGGGTATGAAACCCTAGGTTCTCTTTATGTATTTTGGGCTCAAGGTCTTTTCGGCTTAAAAGTGATGTGATAGGAATATTTAGGCCATTTCTTTATACTTTATGTTGAGATATTATTGTATGAGATTGTCTTATAAAATAAATATTGAAAAAAATATACTTTAATAAGTAAAAGATTTATATGAGATCGTAGACAATTTCACACACGTGTTGCTATTTAATATATTGAATTAACACAAACACGGTATAAATCGGGTTTACATACGTTTATATGTAAACATTATTATTCATATAAACATTATTATTCTTCAGTGCATGAAAAATTACTCTTCAGATATATAAATTATTACTCTTCTAAATTAAAAAATTATTCTTCAAATTTTTATAAACCTTGATTTATCGATTACTCTTTAGCACCTAAAAAATTACTCTTTAGATATATGAATTATTACTCTTCAAAGAGTAATTTTTTATATACTAAAAAATAATTTAAAAAAATTGAGTTTACATGTAAATCTGATTTATATGAGAAGGACTAATACTGGGACAATTTTACGTTTATTTAATAGTTATCACATTTTATAAAAATATTATAAAGGTATAATATTTTTTTATAATATTTTTAAAGTTGATATCCGGTGCACGCGGGCGCAAGCATGCACTCATATATGTATAACTTTTTATTCAATATTGTATACATTATTCTTAAAAATTGTATACTTTTTTACACTCAAATTTTTATTAAAAAAATTAGCACATATATGTGTATAATTTTTTATTAAATAGTGTATTCATGTTTTTTAATAATTCTATACTTTTTTTACACTCAATTTTTCATTAAAAAAAAACTAACAGAAAACTTGCTAACAAAGTTTATACATTTTTGTTCATAAGTGTATATATATTTGTTAATAATTGTATATGTTTCTGAAATTGGGTGCACCGCATCCAGGTGCACTGGAGAATTAGCCATATTTTTATTGTAAAAAATATATATATTTTAATTAATAAATATATTATTTTTGCATTGAAAAGTTCATTAAAATATGAAGATTAATATTTTTTTATTAAAATAAAAATATTTTTTTTTTCAAAAAAAGCAAAGATTATAAAATTTTAGATAAAGGGTATACTTTCCCTGATATTTTTAAGTCTAAACGAAATCATTAGGTAAAAATTGATTTGCCGTATCTCTTCATAAATATTTCTCTATATTCCAAAAATAAATTCATAAATTCCTAATTTATTTATATCAAAATTATCTTAAATAAAGAAAGGTAAAATATTCCTACAAATAACACACTTAATTAACTAAAAGAAAAATGTACTTAACTAACATCTCTTTAACATACTTTAATTGTAACAGTTTCATTACTTTTTTAATACAAATAACATACTTTATCATTTATTTATACCCAAAAATGTCAAACTACTCCCAAGAGTGAGTAAAAAAATATGTGAACTTGAAACCGGAACGAGGAAATAGGAACTAAGGAAATTCTTATACTCACTCATTATTTATGACATTTACAAGTTTTGTTAACTCACCTATTTATTTTAATGAGTCAAATTAGAATAATGTGTTGAAATAACAAATCTAAATTTAGGAAAATTAATGCGTATGAGGTAGAAGGTGAAATATGTGTAAGAGTAAGTGGTGATGTTTATAAGAGATTGGTGATATTTATATAAAACATAGCCAAGGATTCAATTGTTATTTTTAGGATTTAAAATATTTTAGGATGTAATTATCTATTAAACTCAGAAATAAAGAGGGTTCACCACACATCATAATTAACAAGAGACCGGTTCTAGTTTTTTTTTTTTTAAAAAAAAAAACCTAATTACCCCCACATTATACACTAATTTTAAGACAATAATTTGTGTGAGATCAGATGAAAATTACTATTTGTCCAATTAAACTATTTCATGAGTAATTCGAATGATATATGAAAAGTGATAATCAATCAATAAAAAGTAAAATTATCTCATCATTAGAAGATCTTACACAGCACTTGTTTATATTTTAACATTGTAATCACCACCTAACACTACAACCTATAGAACATACTTCACAATTTATTTATTGTCTATAAAAGTATAAATTATCATTTAAAGCAATTCAAAAGGCAATATTATTCAAACTCTTTACCTACAATATCCATGAACTTCTAAAACCGTTCTTGAAAAGCAATAGAGGGATCCTCCCCAATAACTGCAGTGTCCTTTGTCTCACTTTAGCTATAATTAGTATATACGAATGTATAAGAAATAAAATTTTTTTGATGATAAGAATTCATAATATACTCTTCAATCATGCAAGCAATAAAGGCTGTTACAATAATAATTCCTAACACCAGTTAGGTTCAACGAAATAATAATTCCTAACACCAGTTAGGTTCAACCATCATCAACACAATTTTCAAAGCTTCTACCTCAAGCTTCTTGTCCTACAAATCTATGAATTCTCACAAAATCCTTTCAGCCCAATTGTGGTGCCCATCATTCCATCCTTAGCAATCAATTTGTCCATCGCCTCTGCAATTATTCATATGTGTCAGTTCTTTCTGTTCTTTGGGCCTTGGCTTCAGCGTCCACAATCCGAACGGAGATGTCTCATTTGGCAAAAGCTCCTGTGTCCCGGCGTGTCCCCATGTGAACACAACCCTTCCCCTCCATATTCTATTTAAACTTATATATTGCTAGGGATTTTAAATTGCAAAGGGGCATGGTGTCCCCGAGCACACAAGAGTCTCACCCATCTCATTTAATAGTCACGTCAAACTGAAAATGTTGTATGTGCATACCAATCCTCTGCCTATTTACTTCTAGAAATGGCATTTTCTACAAGCATTTTTCAGATGTTAACCACCCCAAGCCTGGAAGGTAGAGAAATTTGTCAACTTAGAACTAAAATATAATAGTATAGTTCACATGAGAACATGATTATCAAGAACCTAGAAAAGGATGCCACATTACTCTATGGGGTGTATTTGTTGGCATAAAGTTCATTCCATCCTATTCAAATACCTAACACTAGCCTAAAATATACCTTTTTTTAATGTCCTCATTTTCATATAAAAAGTCGATTTTTCATTGTTCATTGTGATCCCAATACATTTGTAAGTTGAAACTTAAAGTTGATGTGATGCAGCGAAAGATACGAAATGACATAAAATAGGATAGATGTCTAGTCAAACGTTGATCCTAACAAGAATATCATAGTAATAGATAGAAACGCGATTAAAAGTACTAATCCGTTGATTCAATTTGAATACCAGAAGACCACAATAAAATATGATTGAAGGGATTAACCCAATTTTTAATATCAAATTCGTGATAACAATATCTACCACATTAATAATACATATAAATAAAAGGAAACAAATCAAAATCTTATTATACTAATTATATTTTAGATCTCCATAAATATAAATAAAAGTAAACAAATCAAAATCTTATTATACTAATTATATTTTAAATATGATGTTTGTTAGGTTTGAGTAGAAATGAAAAATGCGCATTTAGAATTAATAGAATTTAATAAATCTAAAAAATAATGTTAATACATATTTGTTATGGGAATTTAAAAAGGGTAGGTTTTAATGTCAAAATATGTAAGATTATGAGATGTTAATGTGTGTGCGTGAGGGTGGGTGGAATTTATGTAATTTGATTTTATTAATCCTCAACTAGAATAGAACATGGTTACATAATCTTAAATCCTGAGCCAAAAACAAGAAACAAAGAAAAAAAAAAAGGATTGAGAAAGGCAAAAAGTTGCGTGCACTGTGCGCCTTTAGAATTTTGTGTTAAATTATATACCTTTTAGTATAAATGTATATCCTTTATTTTTTGATTAAAAATAAAAAATATTAATAAAAAGTGTTTACCTTTTAGAACAAAATGGTATACCCTTACTAATTAAAATGTATACTCTTTAGAACAAAACTATGTACTCTTACCCATAATACTAAATTCTAAAGGCGCATGGTATGCCCCGAGTGTACACAAGCGTCACTCATTGAGAAAAATTGCTAAATTTAATTTTTGAGTCTCCTGTGAACTAGTTCATGAATCATGATATATTTTTTTTCAATGAAAAATATGGAGTACTCCTTACCTTCCCCAAAACATTTTCACACTTTCCTTATTTAATTGTCCCATAAAACTCTTCAAACCTTTAAGAAAATTACACTTTATTCAACAACCTCAAAATTAAAGTTACTTTAATTTCAAATTATCACTCCTTTTTCGCACACTTTTCATTACTTTATATTTCTTTATTATTTAAAAATACTACAATACCCTCTAAAGTCAATAAAATTGGTCAAAAAAAATAATTTTTCTTAAACACCGTAGAACAGTAAATTTGAAAACCAAAAGTGTTCTATGGGATTGACGGAATACTAATTTCTACAAGAATATAATAAATCACAAAATAAGAAATTTGAAAAGTAATATTTTTCGTTTAAAAGAGTAATAATTCATTTATTTAAAGAATAAATAATCCTTCATATAATAGTAACCTGAAAATTAAGGTGCAATCATTTGGAGAAATTTAAACTCACGAAGAGAGAACAGCGTGGATAAACAATGAAATTTAACCGATGGGCCTCTAAAATCGGCATTGATTGGGAATTGAGGTGAAGAAGCGAGAAAATATAAGAAAATATTATTTCATGACGGTTCAATTTCATCACAATTTTCAATATTATTAATTTAGAGATCTTAATAGCCCGTACACTTGACTATAAAAATTGTAGGGCTAGATTTGCATAAATAGTGATCCGTTTTTTATATAAGATTCTTGTTGACCAGGAACAATTATCTATAGGCCAGGCTCCATAAGTAGTGATAATGTATGGTAGTGATGGATTATTAGTGTTAATAGGATATGTAAAGGAGATTTATTAAATCTATACCTTAAACAATAAACCTAATCAAACGAACGCTTTCCAAGTAAAAGAAATTGTAATTCTCAAAACGCTTTTCAGAATGAAAGAGGGTAACTCACTAGACTGGGTGAAACATTCAATAACAAGCTTATTGAAGTGTGAATAAACATCAACTCTTGATTTAGAAGATGGAGGGAGATACATAAATACAAATGTATATATTTATGTGTGTGTGCATATATATACTATATAATAAAAGATGTGAATAATGCATAGTTCAATACCTTCACTACACACCTATGCATGAACCAAATGATCGTGTGAAGTATTAACAGAGAGATCCGTCGTAAGCTTTAGCGTGTCGGATCTGATCGAGGGAGTCGTCAACGAAGAGTCCCGACTGCTTTTTTGTACGTGTACCACTTGGCAACCACAAGAAAGACGGCCAGATTTAAGACGCTCAGTATTGCCAGGAGCCAGAAGAAGTAGTGGAGGTGTCCGTGGTTGAGGTTATCCGGTATCCACCCGGGTTTCCCTCCGCGTGTGCTGACATTGGTGACTATTGTCACGAGCAAAGTACTCAGATAGCTCCCCAGAGCAACGGTGGTGAGCTGAAGAGCTGAGCACAAGCTTCTCATTGCATCAGGAGCTTGCTCATAGAAGAACTCCAGCTGCCCGATGAACATGAACACTTCTGCACATCCTATGATGAAGTACTGAGGAACCTGCCAGAAGATGGACATGTCTATCTTCTTGAGTTCGTATGCATTGTGCCTTTCCACGTATCTGAGGCGAACGACCTCAAGTGTCCCGGCTGAGATCATGGACAAAATTGAGATGAAGAGGCCAATCCCCATTCTCTGGAGCTGAGTTATCCCATTCTTGTGTCCTGTGAATTTTCTGGCAACCGGGACTATGACCCTGTCATAAACGGGGACCCAGAAGATCACACTAAGGGTGTCGAAAATGCTGAGTGATGCTTCTGGGATCTCAAATCTCGATTTCCCCACATGAGTGTTCATGGTTAAACCTTGTATCACAAACAATGTTCCCATTTGACCATACACAGTGGCGAAGATAATGCCTGTTGCCCAAATGGGGAGTAGTCGAATGATAGCTTTCAGCTCCTCCACTTGGGTCACTGTGCATAGTCTCCATGGATCCACTGACCCTTTAATGTGGTCCGACTGCGTCTCCACAGCAGCTTTGTCGAAGAATCTGTATCGACACAACATGGAACAAAATATCAAAAATCCTGTTTCGCCATGTTTCTTTCATAACAATTCCAAGATGAATAATGTAAACAGATTATGTACCTAAGCTAACAAAATTTTTTCTATAAGGTTGCATTTATATTAAATGATAGGATGGATTTGTAATTCAGAATAGCCATTTCATTCTTTAATGAATTCAAAATCTCTACTCACTCAGCTCATCATTTCAGCAACAAGTTAACTGATTTTGATCAATTCAAAGATGCTTAGTTACTTGAAATGCAACCTAAAATTTATTGCTCAATTCAAATAATCGTATTCAACAGACTAACCGAAGATCTGTAGTATGCTCAAGCTTACGGCTTCCTTGGATTGCAGACTCAGCTTCCGCCGTTTCATACAGCAAAGATTTATCAGGAACTTCAACTCTATATTTCCTGAAAGATGCTACCAATACTTGGCAGATGCGTGTGAGTGGGCTTCCCCCGGGCTTTTGATTACGGTATAAACGAGTTCCTGAAAAGAAAAAAACTACAGCTATTGCCATTGCCACTGTAGGGATACCAAATCCCCACGACCAACCAACATGCAATTGCACATAGACGAGGACAGAAGAAGCAATGAGGGCGCCAATATTGATGGAGAAGTAGAACCAGTTAAAGAAAGAGCTCTTATGCTTCTTTTCAACCTCATTAGTATCCTCAAATTGATCGGCCCCAAAAGATGAGACACATGGCTTTATCCCACCAGTTCCAAGTGCAATGAGATAAAGAGCCAAAAAACAAACGGCAGACTGTGTGGTTGTCGCATGACAGGTATCACCATGGCAAGTTGGTTTCAGGCCGGGGATTGATGCTGACAGTGTCAACAATGTCATACCCTGAAAGAGATCAATCACTCGGCATTCACTTTCCAAGAAACGTACGTGCTAAAATTATGTATATTATGGAAGTTTAAACCACAGGAATCATGCAAATGAGCATTTACAGTCAACAGAAATTATAAAAATGACAACAAATGTAATGGTAATCTAAGTTCCCCCCTCTTGTACATCTGAAAGAATGAACATTCAATATTGCTAATTCAACACAACTAAATGGCCATCGTGTTCCATGAAGACGCATGTTATAAACAACTCAAATTGTCCCGCGAAATTCAAAGAGAGCACAAAATTTCACCTTAGAACTAAATCTCAGGTCAATTACAGGACATACTTTTCATGATAATGATATATTCAACCAACACCAGAAGTCTTACCCTAGATTCTATTAAAAGGAATGCTCAACTCCAACTCAGAAACAAATCAAACAAAAGTTGACAGTGGATAAAGCATAGTCATCACAAAACAAACCAAGAAAACTTACAATGACATAAATGATTGAGAAACTAGCAATAGTGCAATATCTTCCCATGTATGCATCAGCAATAAAGGCTCCAATAAGTGGTGTGATGTAGCATGTTCCTGACCAATTCGAGACGTTGTTAGAAGCAGTGGTGCTGTGCTGGTTCAGATTCTTCTTGAAATAAACCACCAAATTCGAGCTCATCCCATAATACGCCAATCGCTCGCAGCATTCATTCCCTATCACCATCAACCAAAGCAAAGTTCAACCAAAACTTCTATCTAAAATTGCATAACATATAACTAAACAAGCAAGAATCCATTGAAACCATTAAATCCAACAAATAGCATAATCAAGAAGCATTAAATCAACAAATTAGAGAAAAGAATATCAATATAAACACCTAGAATGAATGGACAGGCTTTCCACGTTCCAGTTTCACTTCTTTTTGCAGGATTATTCTGGTAATCAATAGTTCCATCTTTAGTATACAGATCATCATCCTCCATAGCCATAATCCCAATTTTTTAAGCAACTTTCTCACTCAACACCCCTGAATCTGAAACATACAAAATCAAGAACTTTCTCGTTAAGATTTAAAGAATTAATTACAGCAAAACAGACAAAACAGCAGTAAAAGAAAAAGGAGAAAACTTCAAAAGAATTAAACAATATTGCCGAATTCAGAATCTATAAAAATATTAAACTAAACTCTAACTCAACAATTCACAGCTACAATCGATGAAATTAACACTATTAGCAAGCTCATAGCAAAAACAAGAATCCGCAGAAACCTGTAATATTTCGACGTAAGATGCGAGGGAGTGATGAGAGAGGGAGAGGGAGAGAGAGAGAGTCTATCAGTAGAATGCAGTTGACTTGTTTCATGAAAATTGGTGTGAGAATTTGTAGAGCAAACAAGTCAAGAAAAGAGTGTGAATCCATGAATTGAGGAATTGAAAAATCAGCCCACATGGCACAGCTAAGTGGCAGATGGGTTGGAAAAATCTCCTAATTGAGCTTGATTGCTGCAATCTACTTGAGACACACCCTGCGATTTACCTACTCTACCAATCCCAAGTGCAGGGGCGTGGGGCCTGATGGTTACACTGGGAATTGAAAAATCAAAGCAAAAATCACAACCAGCTGGAGATCCTTTGTCTGGATCCCATTTTGGATTATCAATCTTTTCACATTTATCTCAAATTATTATGATTATGATGATAACGCCCGTGTGGCTATTAATAGGAAAAACCCAGTGTCTTTTTTAATTTACAAATTATTACAAAAATAGGAGTAATAATTACGCAAATTTTGAATTCATAGATAATAGATTACACAAATAAAATAGATAAGATTCCATTGGCATTAAAATTGTAGGATCACCACCATATTTGGTGACTGGTAATAGTAACGTATGGGTAATCATTGTGGAGTTCATAATCAATTAATATTTTGAAAACTAATTTATTCTCTGCTTCTAATAATTTTTATTATAAATTTATATTTCTGTAACGAAGTAGGTGAGCAATCACGGAGAAGAATATTTGAATTTAAAAAGAGGGATCTCTTATGAATTTCACACATGCATTATATATTATTGTTGGAAAATTAATGTGACTTTTTAAAAAAATTAATCATTACTCTTCTATAATTATTAATCTAACACGAATATAAACCCGTATGAATGTTTATACTTTATATTTGATTTTTATATGTTTATACTTTATATTTGATTTTTAGACGAAGATTAAAAAAATATAATAATGTATAATTGATTGAAAAATATAATACTAATATTCTAATATTGTATAGTAATAAGAGTATATTATAATTGGATGTAGATTCATGATAATATATTAATTATTTTATATGAGTTCCAATTAAAAAAATATATAAATATTTAAACGAGACAAAATATTAAAATAGGATGGAGAGAGTACGAAAGTATTTTTCCTTCCGATTTTTGTGAAACTAAATGTTCTCTATGGAAAGAAAATTTTCATGTACCAAAATAGTATTTGGTAAATCAAGGATATAAAAAGTAAGAAGAGTAATCTAAAGAATAATCATGAAGGGTATAAAAAGTAAGAATTAATTTTTATTTTAAAGAAGGAATTTAAAAAATAATTTTTTATGTATCAAATAATAAATTAAAACAAATGTTTGTTTTAAATTATAATAAATAAAATAAATAAATGTAATAAGTATTTTATACGTGTGACTTTGAAATTCCTGCAGTTTACGTCAAAGTGTTCGGTGTTGCACAACAATTATTAAGTATTGTTCCTATATACTATTCAAAATGTGAAAATGACTTTATAAAAGACTCCCCATTTTATTTAATTATTGATGAACAATTTGTGGGATTTCATTAGTTTACATCTTCAATCAGAAAAACAAAAATGCTTTCTAAAATAAAAACAAATAAAAATAATGAATATTGTTCTTCGAGTTTGATATTTAATTAAAAAAAATATTATTCTATTCATTGATACATGGGTTTTTCAAAATATTTTGATTGTTTAATTATTTTAGAATTTGTGTTATACATCGAGTATTGGAGGGAGAAAAAGTAAATTGGACATTAAAATTACAGTTGCAAAGTCTAAAAAAAGCTTGGAATTAAAGTTAACAAGAAATGCACTCACAAGCTTACAATAAATAAATAAATAAATAAATAAATAAAATACTACTTCGTTCCGAATCACCATTCTCATTTACTACAAGACGTTATTTAAGATAAATTACATTTTTTGTTTACCTATGTTGACTTTAGAAAAAGTTGCACTTTACTCCTTCCGTACCATATCAATAGTGCATTTTGCTTTTTTCACGTGAATTAAGGAGTATTATTCTTTAATGTGTAATAGGTAGTTGTATTAGTGAGAGTGTGAGTCCCAAATTTTAATTGTATTAGTGAGTGAGTATGAGACTCATATGTATTAAGAAGGAAAGATGACCCTTTGGGTGGAACGACCAAAATGGTAAAAAGAAACCCTTGGTGCAGGACGGAGGGAGTATGTCTACTTATTTTGGCTTTAAAAGGTATTATATTTTTTTAAGTAATAAAATATTGTAAAGTAATGACATGTGTGTCACTAAAAAGTGGTAAAATTAAAATTAAAGTAGTATTCGAGGTTGTTTGATAAAATAATATTTTATTTTTTGAAATTATAGGATGGACGAATAAAGAAAGTGTAAAGGGTGACGTGGGACGGAGGGAAATATATCATTTGAACTCTTTCACAAGTGCCAATAATTTGAATATTAATTATAATACATGATAAAAAAATAATTTGAGTATTAATTATAATAGGAGTACATGATAAAAATTTAATAAGTAAAATAGGAGATAAAATATAAAACAAGAAAATGAATCTCATTTGATTTGATATATAATATATTCTAAACGTACCCTCTAATAAATCCGGAATCTCAAAGCAACCAAGATAGAGATGTGATCTCTGTATTTTGAAAATGTTGATGTGATTTTAAGGTGCATGGAATACAAGATGTAATCCCATTTGAAATAGGGTATCCTTTGATTAAGATATGTATAATTTATAATCATATACACTCAATCATCACATCACAACATGATGATATACAGACTCCATAATATTTACAAAGGGCATCAAATTTGTTGATCATAACTGTATGTGTAATAAAATCATATCATCTCAATGTTCCAACAGCCTTCTTGTAAGTATACTTTTTTGCAACCACAATGAAAGCCCCCAAATTGAGCACACTCAGCACAGCCAACAGCAAGAAGAAGTAATGCAGATGGCCATAGTTCAAGTTATTAGGTATCCATCCATGCTTCCCATTCCACGTGCTAATATCCATCACAATCGTTACCAACAGAGCGCTCAAGTAGCTCCCAAGTGCGGTCGTCGTAAGAGACAGGGCCGTGCACAGGCTCCTCATGGAGTCTGGCGCCTGCTCGTAGAAGAACTCGAGCTGCCCTATGTTGGTGAACACTTCTGCACATCCTATGATGAAGTACTGAGGCACTTGCCAGAATATAGACATCGGCGTCTCCTTGACGCTATAGCCTTTTCACCATCTTTAGTTTCACGATCTCCAGTGTGGCCGCAGAGATCATGGCAAAGATGGATATAAATAGCCCAGTTCCAATGCGTTGGAGCTGGGTTAGGCCACTCTTGTGGCCTGTGAACTTTCGTGTCATTGGAATGATGAAACGATCGTACACAGGTGCCCAGAAGAGGACGCTGATAGTGTCGAAAATGGCGAGTGAGGCCTCTGGGATTATGAAATTGGAGCGGCCTAACCGAGCATCCAAGTACTCGGCTTGAAGGAAGAAGAGATTGCTCATTTGGCCATACACGGCACTAAAGATTATGCCCGTTGCGTATGATCCCCTTGAGCTCCTCCACTTGCGTCACCATGCAGAGGCGCCAGGGGTCGGGCGAATTCTTGCTCGAGTCACATGGCATCTCCACTGCTGCTTTGTCAAAGAAGCTAAAATTTTTGACAAGTTAAAAGACTAAAATAACTCTTTCTACTTAAAAAAACAGCTCTTTCTTCAGGCATCTGAGTCTGTGCGGGACTTTCCTGCACTTATGGATGCCTGAAGAGAGACAACATACTTTGTTCAGAATACCTGAGCACGTTCGTATGATCGAGTTTATGGCTGCCTACTATAGCAGACTCTGCATCAGTAGTCTCATATAAAAGAGACTTGTCATCAGGTACAACAACCCAATGCTTCCTCAACGAGGCCACAACGACCTGGCACAGGCGCGTCAGGGGGCTACCCCCGGCCTCTGGTACCGATACAATCGAGTACCAGAGAAGAAAAACGCCACGGCCAACGCCATCGCGACAGCCGGAACACCAAACCCCCAACCCCAACCTATGTTCACTTGTATCCAAACCAAAACAGAGGAGGCCACCAAGGCACCAACATTGATCGAAAAGTAGAACCAATTGAAGAACGAGCTCTTGTGGCCTTTCTCAACCTCATCAGCATCATCAAACTGGTCAGCACCGTAAGAAGACACGCAGGGCTTGATGCCGCCCGTCCCGAGCGCCATGAGGTACAGCGCGACGAAGCACACCGCCGTCTGTGAGCTCGTCGCTGTGCACTCGTCCTTACTGCGACACGTGGGCCTCAGTCCGGGAACCGAGACCGATAGTGTGAGGAGTGTCATCCCCTGATAATCACAAGCAATCAAGAAAGTTACAAAACAGAGGTTAAAATTGTCCTGATTTGAAAGGTAGTAATTAGTATTGTCTTACAATGACATAGATGAGAGAGAAGGTAGCAATGGTCCAGTATCTTCCAAGATATGCATCAGCTAGAAAAGCACCCATTAAGGGCATTACATAGCAAGTGCCTGACCAATTGGAGAGATTCTTGGAAGCAGTAGCATTGTGTTGATTGAGTTGAGTTGTGAAATACAGAATTAGATTGCTGCTCATTCCATAGTATGCTAATCTTTCACAACATTCATTTCCTGGATTTTCAAGAAATTAATTAATTTTTTGCAATATATGTGTGCAGGCTAACACGCAGTGAGTAGGCGAGAGAGAATGTGTACCAAGAATGAAGGGGCAGGCCTTCCATGTTCCAGTTTTCTTTCTATTGGCAGGGTTGTTCTTGTAATCCACAGTCCCATCTTTAGTGTAGTTATCGTCCTCCGCCATGGAAGCTCTGAATGGGAAAGCTTTACAACCTGGAATGAAGTAGTTCTTGAAATCTCACACACACTTGGGAATCTGTGGAAGTAGAGAGATTTGAGTTTTGACGACCCATATGAAGTTTCAGACGTGTGAAACTTAACGTTTCAATTTCTTGAATTTTGATCCATGTTTAGTTGGGAAGAGAAGAGCATGTCTTAGTTATTTTTTTGTGTTACATTTCATCGTGTTAGATGAGTAAGTTATACGTATATGGAGAGAAAAATCTTAAACTTTCCCTTTAGAATTGGTTGTTAGGATATAAATAAATTAATTTATCCTATGTGTTAGTCATCCAGCACTATATAATAGGACAAATGAGATCACATGTTACACAATATGTTTCATTTCCTATTACACAAATTAAATATTTGTCAGGTGTCATAATTAAAGGCCAAAATTCAATACATGCCCCAAGGGTTTAATAATCATTTGTAATGTATAATTTTTTTATATAAAGAAATACCAATTAAACATGAAATGTGTAACAAGGAATTCAACTTGGTAAATGTGTAACAAGAGATCTGAACCGTCGAACCAGGAAATAGCACTCCATTATTAATAATATTGGGAAGGCAAAGTTGTTAATTATGGCATGAGAAGAACTGTTTGTTATATTTTGTGTTACAATTTTTGGAAAAGCATATATACATTACACCATATAATATATACTTAATATTTCATATGAGAGATGTTATATTTTCCTTTTTTTTCCTAACCAATATATTTTATTCAACTATTTGCAATAAAGACGTAATACTATAATATAAATATAGGAGATCTGAATCGAAATATTCTATCTTATAATTCGTGTTTTATTGGTGGTGTTTTATAACATTTAAAAAAAATTAAATCCTACAAATCACTATTAAATCACTGGGCATATAGTATTAATTTAGAAAATGAACGACTATTTACACCCCCGAAATTGTTAAATGAACCCCTAATACTAAATGTATCCCACTAAAACTAAAACTTATATATTTAAATTACTAAATACACCTCGTACAAACATAATTTTATCCTTTAAATTAACTACCCTCAAATTAATAAAAAATTAATTACAAATAGCCCCTCGAAAATCTCTCATCTCTTTCACGTTGCTTCATCTGTCGTATCTACAAGAGTATATCGCATAACATTCCTTATCACCCATGACTACCTCATTATCTTTTGTCAATGGATTAATGTAATAAATCCCGATTTCCAGAAAAGGTCATGTATTTGTGTTGGACATTGGAGTTCTTCGTAAACCCTACAGAATGGATTACAGAGAACATAGCGTAAACACTTGTCTGCTCCAAGACTTCGGCTGTGCTTTAGATACGATCCGTTACAATTGCACAAAATGCCAATAACAAAGCAAAATTCCCTTGAGTATTTGATCGCTGACACAAATTCAAAATGGTCGTGTCTTATGCATATCATCAACCAGATCAAAGAACACCCACATCCTCCCATCTCTTTAGACAAAACCCAGATTGAATCTCTCACCAAAATTAGATTGGTTAGATTTTGGATTTATGGTTGATCGTGGTTTAGTGATTATAGTAATGAGATACATTTAGAAATTTGAATGAGGTGTATTTAGAAATTTAATTATAATTTATTTTATTTTATTATTTATAAAAGGGTATTTATGTCTTTTCACATTACCATATTTTAACTACATTGAGGTTTATTTAACAATTTCAGGGGTGCAAATAGTCGTTCCCTTTATAAAATTATTGTGACTTGTGTTAATCATTTGAAAAGTAAATTATTGGTTGAAACATCTTGTGCCGTCTTTATCGCTAAATTATTATCAGAAAATTAATCCGAGGAAAAGGTACTTGGTGTTGAATTGATTGAAAAGCTTTGCATTTTTGGATTATGTTAAAAAGTGGTTTATTTTGGTAGAATTACTGGTTTATCTTGTTCGAAGTTGATCTAATCACGTAAAGCTAAATGAAGAAGTTCATTAATCTTTCACTCTTTACTGATATTTACTACCAATTATAATTAAAAATAAAAAATTATTATTATTTTTTATTTCGGAGTTCAGACATCATAATCCATACGCTTCAACCTCATCCAATCATTATTTTCATTTACCTTTTTAATATATATATTTTTTTTTATCTAACAAAGTTAGTTGTTAGTATAGTCTATAGATCACTAAGTCTCCATACACCCTTATTCTCCAATTTTCCTTATAACTCCTTCATATTCTCGTTCTCAATGGAAATCGAATTCGGTTCACTCACTTGTGTGAGGAGTGTGAGGAACCCGAGTCACCTTTTTATTATTATTGTGTAGTTTAATTACTTGGATGATCCTTCACGCAATTCTACGTATCAACATATTGATTATTACTACAACATATATGCAACCTTCCATGTTACCATGTATATACAACTTTACATGCGATCTATTCATTATTATTATGTAATATACTATCAGAAAAAAGTCAAAATATGATATATATTTTTTAAAAGAAAATTCATATATATTATAATGACGATATCAATCAAAATCGAGATATTTTTTTATCAATATAATCATGTAATTTTAAAATAATAATAATAAATATTATAATCCATTCGTTAATTTCGACACAAATATGTGGCGCTTTGATAATTAGGCATAAATGAACTAAAATTGTTTTAGTTATGATTTGTTTATAAAAAAAAGGAGTTTTTTCAAGGACCCGAACACATTTAGAACGTATATTAAAGCAAATGGTATACTAAGAAAGTCATCAAATATGGCAATTTCAATAAAGTCTATCTTGATTGGATGGATGAGTGTGTGACCGAATACAAATTATTGTATAAGACTACTCCTGTAAAATTAATTCAAATATATATGTTAATCTTTCTCAGCATTATTCATTATTTATGTCCAATTAAATTTGAAATTTTAAGTAATTGATTAATTATTCAATATCTTGCCCATTAGACCAAATATTAGGTCAGCTTTAATTTGCAATGCATACCTTCACCTAGAAAAATTGTACTCCCTCCACCACCTATAAAAGATTCACCCTAATTCTAGCACGGAGATTAAAGAAGTTATAATTTTTAGGGGTATAATGATATTTTTTATAATAAATAAATGATAAAGTATGTTAAGTAGAGAAGATTTTTTTTTTTTGTAAATAAAGTGTATGAGGAAGGTTGATTGTTTTTTACTTTTTATTTTTTATGGAAATGTGCAAACTTTTGTGTGACAGCCCAAAATGAAAAGTGTGTCATCTAGAATGAGATGGAGAGAGTATATGGGTTACCGGGTGCATGATGCATTATGTATACCAAAAATAATATATATATATATATATATATATATATATATATATATATATATATATATATATATATATATATATATATAAGATAATGAAAAATACTTCATTCGTATCTCAATAGTTGTCACATTTTCTATTTTGGATTGTCTCATAAAAATTATTTTTCACCCCTCTAAAAGTGCAAAATATCAAAACAATCAGCCTTCTCTAAATACACAACTTTATTTTAAAAAAAATTATTTTTACCTAACAATACACTTAGCATGCTTTGTTATTTATGAAAAAAATATGTATATCATAATACTTTTAAAAATTATACTCCCTCCATCCCGCAATTCTTGTTTTACGTTTCCTTTCTTGTTACGTTTCCATTGTAATTTACAAAGAAAACAATCACATTGGAAATGTAACAAGAATTGCTGGGTGAAAACTATTGAAAAGTTTGTTACGTTTCCATTGTAATTTACAAAGAAAACAATTACAATGTAAATGTAACAAGAATTGCGGGGTGAAAACTATTGAAAAGTAGAGGGAGTAAATAACAAACCTTATGTTGTAACATAGCTAATCTGCTTCATACTGCATAGTTTATGTTTATGCTCCTTTCTGGTCTAGATACATCATACACACAACTAAACCAATATATTCATCTATATATAGAGAGATACATATGTGTACAATATTTCATCGTTATTAATATGTGGTTAATATATTTTGAGGTTGACTACTTTTTGAATATTCCTTCGTTAATTAATTAGATTTTACGTCTATCTTGTAGCCTTGTGAAACAACATACAAATTAAACTAATTAGATTATGACTTTTTGGGGCTTTGCATGATGAATTATGATATTTACCTTTTTATAATATTAGATTGTAAGCAATTGAATGCATTTTTGACATCATCGTTATGTTCATACTCTCTTTTGAAAAATATCAACATATTTTAATTTAAAATTTTTATAATGATCAATTTAAGAGTGGTATGTTAACGTACAGTTAATTAATGAAAATGATTAATAAATTCAGATTTCATGAGTTCCATATTAGGCATATAATATACTCCCCATCCAACATTAGATTTCACTATTAAATTATATTTTTATGTTGTTTTAGTTGTGATTTTTGTTTAATTGTTAATTATCATCACTTAATTCATGGACTATTTTGTAAGATTTATATTTATGTATTGCCCCCTCTAACCCACATTAACTTATACAGTTATAATAGATATGAAGTTTAAAAATAATTATTTTTTGACCAATTTTATTATTTTTGAGAGGATAATGTAGACTTTTTAGATAATAAATAAATTATAAAGTATGTTATGTGTGTAATGTATTGGGTATGAGTATTAAATTTATAATTAAAATGTATTTTGATGTTAAGAATTAATGTGATGTTTCCTTCTAAATGTGCATAACGTGGAATAGACGAAAACAAAAAGTGTGAAATTTGGGTCTAAAATGGAGTAATTGTTTTGAGATTATAGCATTTTTTTAAAAAACGTCCATCATTTTGATATTTCAATTTCATTTAATTATAATTTTAATAATATCATTCATTCATAATTTTAAAAAAAAAAAGGAAGAAAGAAAAGAGAAAGAAGTTTATATGGCATTACTTATTAGGGGCGTCAAAATGGGTTTGGTCTACGCAGGCCAACCCATCCCTGGCCCACTGAACCCGAATAAAACCTACCCGATCAATAGTCCAACACGCAAATGCCCGCCCTGCATATGACTCTTATCGCATATGGCTCGCCCTACCAATAACCCACCAAATTTAATTTGAAAATTAATTAGTTTTTATAATTTTTTCTAAAGTTTTCATCCATTAAATTATTTCGATATCTTATTTTAATTTTTTAATTTCTAAATTTTACATAAAAAATGTAAAAATAAAATTTGGCCTGCAAGGGCCAACCCGCCCCAAACACGCGCCATCGATGTCCCAACCCCGTACAGGTCCACCCCCCATTCTAACCCACACAATGGTGGATCCTGGTGCATTGTGGGTCAACCCAACTCATATTGAAAGTTTTACATGTCATAGCCTGCAACCCACTTTTGAATGGGTTACGTCTAGCATTTTTAGCCCGAAAATTCACTTAGACTCGCAAAAATGGTGGATTAAGGTGGATTTTAATCCCGCTCGTTCCTCGAGCCCGTTTTGATGGCTCTAATCACTTCTTACCTTTCACACATTATTTTCTATATTTACACGTTAATTTGATATAAAATTAAAATGTATGCTATTTAAATCCCAAAATATATAAGTATAATACTATTTGTTATATTTATTATAATTATAATTCTAACTTCTGTATTTGTACTTATACCCAAAACAAACGGCACCAAAGTGTACGAAAAACTTTCACTTTATAATGCATTCACATATAATGAAATAATCGGGAAAAAAAACACAAGTATAATAATAATGGGAAAATTTTTATGTACCCTAAATGATTTATAAAAAATTTAAAGTCCTATATTTAGTAGAAAAATATTTAAATACCCAAAATGACAAAAATATCCTTATTTCAATTCAAAAGTTATAAAATTTACAACTGAGTCATAGAAAATATGTAATCTAATCATGAATACCACCAACTCTTATATATGTATGTACAACCAAATCATAATATATGTACAATCTAATTATTTATTTTAATCGAGTTAGAAAATGATTCAAGAATATTTATGTAGACTTCGGCATTTTATACCCTAACTTAAAATTAGGATTAAAAAATTTTCATTATATGGAATTGGGCACTGTCGCCCATTTCATCAATATTAATTAATTATAACAAATTCTCTTATTAGATGTGATATTTCTGAGACCGTTTGTGAAACGTGTTAAAGTATGTGTATGGTTAATGATTGTTAAAGTATGTTTCTAAATATGATAAATAATAAATTAATGTATGATTTTATGTGCTATAAAATGATTCATTATTGACATACTTTAACTATAAATAAACATATTTTACCTATATAATAAACATATTTTAGTAATGGGTCGACCCGTCTCACAAAAAACTCGTCTCACAAGAGAGTGTCTCTTCTCACGTAAGGGCTTACGTGAGACGAACGAAAAGTGATAAGTTTCATAACGAAAAATGATAATGAATTAATGAAAAGTGATAATGTTATTTCATAAACAAATTATAGTATAAATGAAAAGTGATAACCCTTTATAGCGAAAGTATAACTATTTTAAAATGTGTAAAATGATCTCACGTAAGACGGTACTACCTTAATTATAATAGACAAATTAACTTTTATTTCATAAAAACTTATTTTGATTTCATAATTACGAATTGGTTTCAGAAGTTTGATTGGAGGGAGCTGTAAATAATAACTCAGTTAAATTATATGAACAGCTAGCTAATTGGATCCAAAATAATCAGTTGAGATCCATAAAGCCCTAGTGTTCATTGTTCTTCCCCAATTCCTCACATTTTCACCCTTCCGCCTAAAGATCTGGAACCAACATTCAAACCTGCTATCTTCCGCGGTCGAAATAATTCGAGGGCTGGGGTTTCGACGTCGTCTGATGCGATTCTGAAACTAAAATTGAAAATTGGTGAGTTCGATTATCCTTCGATCTTCACTTCTGCATCGCTGCATTGGAGTTATGATTATTAAATTATGCATATGCAGTAATTGTTTGTGTAATATAGATTGAACGGCGTCCCTTCGTCTGAATCCAGCACATTCCGACTGCCGCCGCGCCTCCTCCAGTCGATTCGAACAGACGCCGGTTTTTAGTCAGCGTGCTCTCCAAGTACTCCTGGTATGTTTGGTATGTTTAGTTTGGTGAATCGTTTCCTAATTCTTGATTGTTGAATATTCTCAAAAGTCGACTATAAACCTGTTCCTCATATAATTTACAACATGCTCAAGAGGCGCCCCTCAGCTGGATCCTTGTGTGGGTTATATTCTCTTTGTTCATTTGTTAGTAGTTTATAGTCTATATATGCTAATATAAGTATCTAACGTCCTAAAACATGACACTCAACTAGTTTGTGGATGAATTTTGCAATTCTAATAGGATATGTGGTGATAAATTAGTCGGCATTTCGACAAGAGATATCGAGCATCTGTTGATCTTATTTGGATACTCTTATGAGTTATTTTATGTATCAATGTTTATTATTCAGCACTCATCTAATTAGATGATGAGAATTTCTAAGAAAGTGAAGACTATTTTGGTTGGTTTTTTCATATTACCAGTTTACTAATTGATGCTCAAAATCTGGCAGCTGAGCTTCCACTCTGAGGAAAGAGGGTTTGCCGAATGGCACTACTTCCATCAAAGGGAGTGGTGATTTCAGTTCCTACCCTTGTTCTCTCAGTTGTTGCAGTTGCAACCCTCCTACTTTTCTTGCTTTCCGGTCGTGCACCTCCCCTTGCTTCTTGCTCTTGCCCCGCACCTACAAATGATAAAATCAGCATAAGAAGTGGAGAGCATATCTCAACGTCATCCGAGGACATAGATTGGGTGAAGAGTCTGATTGAAGCCAATGGACTGCACATGCAGCAGAACATTCTACGTAAAGGCATAAATCCCCGCACTCGTGAGCAGCAGCTCCAGGATCTCCTTCAGTTCAAAGGCATATCTCACTATGAAGGAGAAGAAGCTAATAACCACACTGCTCTTCCTTGTCCTGGTGAGCTACTCGTAGAAGAACATCATAGCAACTATGGGGAGCCATGGGCAGGAGGAAGAGATGTATTTGAATTTCTTGCTGAGTCAGCCCACCTAACTGCAAACTCAAAAGTTCTCGAGATCGGATGTGGTACACTCCGTGTTGGCCTTCATTTCATTCGATACTTAGAGCCACATCATTTCCATTGCCTAGAGAGGGATGAGCTTTCTCTAATGGCTGCACTTCGCTATGAGCTTCCTTCACGGGGTTTATTGTATAAGCGCCCTCTGATTGTTAGAGGTGAAGATATGGATTTCAGTAAGTTTGGATCGGATACCGTGTATGATTTGATATACGCAAGTGCTGTGTTCCTTCACATACCGGACAAACTTGTTTGGGTTGGTTTGGAGCGGCTAGCGAGTAAACTGAAACCTTTAGAAGGTCGTATATTTGTCTCACATAATATCAAGTTCTGTTCGCATCTGGGAGGTGACGAATGCACTAAGAGGCTGAAAAATCTGGGACTTGAATATCGTGGAAAGCATACTCACGATAGTTTGCTCTTCAATCACTATGAGATATGGTTTGAGTTCAGGCGATTCAAGGCTTAAATAGTGTAAAGATCAGTTGCGTTAATTCGATGCGAGGAACCAGTTGTGAAATGAACTTTGTTACCAAGGGCAAGATGGAGATATTTTGAACTTCCTCTCATCTTAAATAGGTTCCTACACAGTGCTGGTTCTAATTTTGTAGTAAGCTACATTTTCTCATTTTTCCATATTTTATGTGTTAATTGCTGTATTCTATTGTATTCTTCTTGTTATTACCTATTAATGTTATATCTATGAATTGTGAGTTAGATTTGTTTTCCAGAAGAGAGAGAATATAGCATGGGAAGGATGGAAGAGAGGTTTTGTTGATTTCAGGTACTGGCCAAGGCCAAGTACTCAGAAGGGTTTGTTAATGGTTAGTCCATTTTTAGTTTTATAAAGAATAAGTAGAAAGATTGTGTGTAGAAAACTTAGAGCATGTTTGCAAAGTTTGATATGGCTGAGGTAGATGTGCTCTTCTCATGTGTGATGTATTAATTCAATGATCTGCTTGGATTAGATTAGATGTAGTTCTTACTTTGCATGCCATGCCTTGTTTAGTAATTGGTGTCAGATCATTGTTTCATTCAATATTTTAATGAGCCGTGGGTAATTTTTATTTGTACTTTTGTCTTTTTATTCTTAACTTAAATTTGAATTATAGTTAATTATGTAATATAAAACAGAAATGTGTACTCCCTCCTTCGCACAAAAGATTGCACCCCAAATGGAGATTAAGGAAGTGATAACTTGTAGGGGGTATAATGGTATTTTTTGTAATAAATAAATGATAAAGTATATTAGGTAGAGATGATTTTTTTGAAAATAAAGTAAATGAGGAAGAATGGTTGTTTTTTACTTTTTGCTTTTTATAGAAATGTGCAAACTTTTGTGGGACAGCCCAAAATAGAAAGTGTGTCATCTAAAATGAGACGGAGGGGGTACTTTATAATGTGTTGATAGCAGTTCTTGTCGTCCGGGCTTGGAGTAGCGATATGTTATGACAAGAACAAAACCAATCAAACACACTATGATGAATGGAAAGGGAGCACTCTATTAAATTTGTGGTTGTTTCTTTACACTCAGTCTCACAACTTTCTTGAAGTGTTAAAGATGAAGTAGTAAAAAGTTACATTACAATTCATTAGGTAGACTGTTTATACTCCCTTCCTTTGCTCCTCACTTGAGTTGGTGATTTTGCTATTCTTTTAGCCCCATGGAGAGATGTCATGTGTACTTTGAGAGAGCCAAATCTGTTACCTTGAAGGAACCAACTCTACAAAATTCTGTTGTGTAAATGGTCCCAAAGTTAGGAGAGCTTCTATTGGTTGAGAGTTTGTTCATCCTTTTGTGTGTGGTCTTTTTTCAGCAATTATGAGAGTAATGTGTTATTTTTCATTCTTAGGTGCTGACTAGTGTGCTTTTGGTGTACTAACTTCTATCGAGTTAGCCTAGGTTTTCTTCGGCTGAGCCTATGTTAAGGTGGGGCATATGATCTTATCCTCAAACTTGACTAGATTTCATTGTTATTGGCTTTTGGGCCTTCAATTGATCGTCGATTGAGCCTTGGTTGGGCTTTATCTTAGGCCTTTATACTCGGGCTATTGATTTTTGGCCTCATGAGCTCTTTTGCGTATGGATGTCATCATTGGGTCTTAGCCATGTTCAAAGTGAAATATAATACCCATAACAAAACTGGTATAAAATAGTAAAATGATAAAAAGTACTTCCTCCGTCCTAACAAGTATTTTACGTATTGGTGTGCGCGGAATTTAAGAAAATTTGTATTTTTATGTATAAAGTAAGAAAGAAAATATATATTTTAGTTGATTTAATGAAAAATGTGTGTAAAGTTATTGGGAGGTGTGTAAAGTTGTTAGGAGATTTGAAAAAGTAAGTATTATATTGGGATGTGTGTAAAAAGTGAGTATTGTTATAATGTATTTTTTACCAAATTTAGTAAAAGTAAAATGTGAAATACTTTGAGGGACGGATGAAAAAGAAAAGTGTGAAATACTCTGGGTTGGAGTGAGTATACTTCTACACGGAGTTGAGAGACTAAATAAAGAAATTACTGAAGTAAAATTGAATTCAATAAAAATGATAGAAGAGAGCCAATAAAAAAATTACTGAAGTAAAATTGAATTCAATAAAAATGAGATATTTTCTTGTGTGGACCCGTTGAATGGTAAGTTAACTTACTCTTGGTTTGCAAATTACTACCCTTCAAAATAATGAAATATTACTTATATTAATGATTAATGATAACTTATTACTAATTTAGGTAAAATTTATGACATAGTAAAATTTGGAGTCTCATTATACTGCACAGTGCCGATACATTTATAAATGAAATATTCTCCGTCCAAAATCTGAAAAATGGGTAAATTATCAATTTGAAATTTGAATTATTTTTCTATCAATTAGAAGCCTAAATTATGTAAAACTATCAATTTATGATCTGAATTTATCTTAAATTATCTTCTATTTTATCAATTCAAGACTTGATTTCAGTTTCTTAATCGATAATTTTGTCATTTATAAATCTATAAGTCACCAGATTTGAGATTAACTGCTACAACACTATTTGATTAAAATTGAAAAAAATAACAATTACCCTAAATTTAAGTGATAAATCCTATTATCCTGTGCCCAAAGTCACTCTAGAATTGAAAAAATATAATAATAATATGTCATTCTTAAGATTGATAATAATTATTCTAAGAATGATATTATACAAATTAAGTGTAAAATTGTTATCATTTTAATGAAGTTCGAATAGATACTTATAGCAAAAAGTGATCCATAAACTAAAAATGTAGTAGTAAATTTTATATCTCGGAAATTAGCACTACAAAATAAGTGTGACATTTAACAAATAATAATGATGTGTTGACTTATTATTATTATCTTCTTAAAGAGTATTAAGCTGTCACCCACTATGATTCATATATTTTTTTTAACAGCAAAGAAATAATTTTATTATTAAATATTTGGAGTAATGAGATATACTCCAAGATATAGCATCCAAGTATATCAGACAACTAGTAATAAAAAAGATAGAAGTATTTACAGAATCACCAAGTCAATTCATCCTTTAGAACTATTCTAACTAGCAAAATATTCGAACAAGCAACAATCCCAACTTCTTCTCGTCTTTATTACCTACTTCCATTGCAACCTTTAGCTAACAATATATTCTCCAAGCTTTGTCCTCCTTGACCTCCTCTCCACCAATTCGTATAGCTCATCTTGATTGAATAAGTACTCTTCTTTCTTTTCAACCAACTCCACACTCTACTCTTCATTTCTCCTATTAATATCAACTCATCTACTTTCTTAGCTTGGAATATCACATCATTCCTACCCCTCCATATCAGCCATATCACACACATCCAAACCATCAATGCAACAGATTTACCAATACTAGTTTTGAATAAACCACAAAATAGATGAAAATTAACTTTTGCAGACGAATGAATAGGGGAACTTACATCTAGCCACTTGAGACATTCAGCTCCAACTGCAATTAAAGAGTAGGTGGTCAGCAGTTTCCACTTTACTCTTGCATATTGGACATGCATCTCCATAATTAGCTGGAAGACAATTTCTTATTCTCAAGTTTGCCATGGTAGCAAGTCTTCCTCTTATTGCTTTCCACACCATCAACTTTACTTTGGGAATAACCGAACTTTTCCAAATCTGTTTGTATATTTTTTGGTCCTCTGTCTCCATGTAAGACTTCCTACTCCACATCATCTCGTAGGCTTCTCTCACAATATACTTGTCTTTATGGTTTAATTTTCATCTCCAAGTGTCTCTGTCATCTTTAGTTGGTTTATACATGTTAAGAGAAGATAACAAAACATTGAGATTGTCAATTTCAAAAATCCTAAGTACCCTTCTACTTTCCCACCCCCAAGTCCAATTCTCCCCTATCCATGATCCCATTTCGCTAATCCTAGCTTTTTTATTAAGACAAGTATTATAGAGCCTAGGATATAAAGTTCTAAGACTCCCTTCCCCCATCCAATCCTCATCCCAAAAACTGATTTCCGACCCATCCCCTACCCTTTTCCCAATAAACTCTCTAAACCACTCCCCGTTATAGTCACGAAGAGACCTAACAATGTTACCCCACCAACCACCACTCGAGCGATTATTTGACTCAAATCCCAACCTCAATAGATCTATCATTTTCGCTCTTCTCCTACTCTCGACTAACTTCACCCACAATCTATTCTTCTCTATTAGACCTCTCCACGCCCATTTCTCTCCTACTCTCGACTAACTTCACCCACAATTTATTCTTCTCATATTAATCATTATTGATATGAAACTCCTCAAGTCCATGCATGAAAGACATTGGCCAACTAAGATCCTTATTTTTTTCAAGAAAAGTGTAAAACTATTTTAAATAAAAAAAACTTCAGTTATCCTACCCACGATATACTCTTTATACCTATATAAGTAATCTTCGTTTCATATTCTTTATTTCTATTTTTATTTGACAGCTCATATCAATAATAATACGTCTTCCACTTTGAACGATTCTCTACTTTAAATTTTATCTAATCATTTTAGTTTGTTATTTTGGAGAATCTCTACTCATGTCTTAACAACACGTAATTACTTGTGAATTTAACTAAAATGTCAACCATTATTGTGTCATGTACTTGTATATTCGCACATTATTTTAATGGAAAAAAAAGTTCTAGAATTCTTGTAATTGGTAGCAACACATCTGTTTCAAGAATTTAGGTATATAATTTGTCGGAGACGTGAAATGGGTTCAAGTCGACTTGACCCAACCCAACCCAACCAAATCCTGCCCAAATCATGTTGAGACTTGAATGTTTTATTTAAATAATATTTACTTTGTAGTTGTGCAATCCAATTGTATGGATTGGAGATGTTATAAACTTTAGATGATCTGATTGGATGGGAATTTTAACTGTGTTGCATTCAAATTCAAATGCAAATATAACTATTATGTATAATTTATTTAGAAAAAAACAAAAAACAAAAAGGGAGTATAACTTTTTGGCAATCTGCTATCTGAATTTTGTAAAATATATAAATATAAATTCTATCATATTTGGAGAAACCATGCTATCAATTAAGAAAATGGTTGAAAGAGTTAAATTTTATATTATGAAATTGGTTTGTAGTGAAAGATTTAAAATAATATAGATATTCTTTAATTAGTAAATGAATTATAAAACAAAAAATTACTCCTTGAAATTAAATCTAAAATGTAGTATATTTTTTTTTTGGTAATTTTATATCCACATTTATTATTGATAATTACTTTTTATTGAAAAATAATAATACTATTGGTGGAATAGACACAAAATTTGGATCTAGTAGTAGATAAAATTTGGACCACAACAAATGGAAGCGACTATTTTAAGAATGTAAACAAAAAGCGACAAAATAATATTTTTTGTTTGAGTGGAAAAAAAAATATTATTAGTGGACACTATTATGTTAGGAATATTATGTATATAAATTGTATATCCCACATTGGTTAGAGCCGATGTTGTAATATATATAGTTTGTATCTTCACTCAAGTTCTCTATATGTTATCAGAGCGAGGTTTTGGATCTGCATGTGGGATTGATTTATGGGGATATATACATAATATTCCTAACATATTACACATATTCAAGTAACAACCAACAACCAAAGGAGATGTATTGGAGTACTGGAAAACGTCTCAATAAAATCTAATAATTACCCAATTCAATTGGGTTAAATTTTTCAATGCCCAAATACACCATATACATTTAACAAATTTTTTAATATTAACTTAAAATGCCTTAAATAAAGAAAATATTCTTACTTCGATTTAAAAATTTTAATAGAATCATAAAAATATGTATAATTTAATTATAAATATTTAATTATAAATATTTACAATTGAATCAATCACTCATTTATTTTAATTCAATCACTAATTGAGTTCAAGATTATTTTTATCAATATTTTTTAAAATATGATATAAAAGAATTCATAATACTCAAGGCTATTTTTATTAATATTTTTAAAAATATGATATAAAAAAATTCATAATACCCATAATAGCTATGACCAACCTTCCTTCAAATTAAACCTCTTTCATTAAAATTCGATACTTTTAATAAATTAAAATATCAATTTATATATAGCGTTGCATTCAAATTCAAGTGCAAATACGTATAATTTATTTAGAAAAAACAAACAAAAAGAGAGTATAACTTTTTCGCGATCCGCAATCTGAATTTTGTAAAACATATAAAAATAGTTAAAATGTATATTATAAAATTGGTTTGTATGAAAAATTTAAAGTGATCCAGATATTCTTTAATTAGTAAATGAATTATAAAATCAAAAATTACTCCTTGAAAATTAAATCTAAAATGTATATATATATATATATATATATATATATATATATATATATATATATATATATATATATCTTTTTTGGTATTTTTTGGCCCACATTTATTATTGATAATTACTTTTATTGAAAAAATTATATAATAATAATAATAATATAAGAAATTTGGGCCCTAGTAGTAGATAAAATTTGGACCTCAACAAATGGAAGGGACTATTTTAAGAATGTAAACAAAAAGCGGATTAAATAATATTTTTTGTTTGGGTGGAAAAAAAATATTATTAGTGGGCACTGTTACACATATTCAAGAATATATATGCGCACGCGCCCTAAGGACACGTCGTGTTCCATGTGAACATAATATTTCCCTACATATTTTATTTAAATTTATGTATTACTAGAAATTTAAAACATATTTTATTTAAATTTATGTATTACTAGAAATTTAAATTGTAAAGGGACACGGAAATCGTAAAGGAGCACCGATCTAAATTCGTGTGTTCGGGCGCACAAGAAATTCACTCCATATTTTATTTAAATTTATGTATTGCTAGATATTTAAATTGAAAAGAGGCACAGAAATCGCAAAGGGGCACGGATCTAAATTCGTGTGTTCGGACGAACAAGAGACTCGCTCATTTATTTTCTTTAGGAAAAATAAATTTATTAATTCGAAGGGAATAAGGCATAATACAATATCAAAGAAGCAGGACCAAACTAAAAAACAAAAATATTATGCTAAAATACAATATTAGAGAAGCAGCAAGTTGCAGGATCAAACTAAAATAGCAAAAATATTATGAAGCGATTAAACTCCATACTGTCTCATACTTACCAACAGAAACAAATTTATAAAAATGACTCCTTAATTAATTAAATATATAAAGTGATTTTATATATATACATCCAACATTATTACATGCAAATTGGTTGCACAACATGAACATGGCTGTCTGGATTCGAGTTTTGATCATACTCATTCTCTCTTGTTTCATGGTCGAGTCGGGAGTAATTCGTCATTATAAATTTAATGTAAGTTCTTTTATCATTATTCATACATGTTAGGATGAAAAATTACTGCAAATTTATTAACTTCTATAAGTAAAAAAGAAATATTCTTAAATAAATATATTTTCTTTAATCAGTTCGGATTTTTCTTTAGTGTAATATTTTTTGTAACGCGTTGTTTGATAAGGCGTAAGATTAAGGAGATGCAAAAACCTAAAAAGCAGTAATAATCTAAAAGAATTATTAAATCTTTTTTTTTCTCTTTTATCACGTGTCATTTAAATAGAAATATTAATAATATATTCTCCCTTCCTCAATTTAACTTCACACTTTCGTAAGTCTTCAATTCATCTGTACACTTCATAAAAGAAAAAAAAAACATCAAACCCGATAATCTTATAATAAATTTTAATTTCAAAATTTTCCATCAACATTTTACATACTTAACATACTTCATAATTTATTTATTATTTCAAAATACTAAATTATCCCTAGAGTAGGTTTAAAACAAGTTTTCTTAATACGCGTTAAAGTTAAAGAGTGAAGATGAATTGAGGACTAATGGAGTTTTTTTTAGATTGTATGTAATGGTTTGCACCATTCTTTAGTAAATTACAAGTACATTGTTGTGAAACAAGTAGAAAAACACACTTGGATTCGTACTGTTAATCACTCAATGAACAAGATAACACACTCAACTCACGTTTGTCGATTTGAATATGAAAAACAATTGAATCAAAAACTGTAAATGAAGGAACAACACTCAAAGGATTATAGTGGTTCGATCATGAAGATCTACGTCCACTTTCAAAGGAAATCGAGCACACTTTCATTGATAGATGTTTACACTTGATTAAAAAGATTAACCAACTCCTTTGATCACTCATGGATCACTCTCTCTATCAAGCAGAAGAAGAAAAAAACACACTGATGAATGAAGCATGTTGATTCCTTATGTAGGTGGGTGAGTTGGATCCGTTTCAGCTGCACGACTGATGCCTCAAGCTGTCCAATGAAGCTTTGACATATCAGCACCTCCCTAACAACCTTCTTAATAAACTAACTCCCCCAGATGCCCTTCAACCAGCTCACTAAACCACCACAACTGATCCTTAACCTCCAAGCTAACCCTCTTGCTGAGTGTATACCCTTGCAGCCACTTGTACGTACAATTCTAACGTATAAACTCCAAGGAATACATATATATTATTTATACACCACCTGGCCAACTTGATACAATAGTTGCATGAAGATTAAGATTATGTTTTAGCCTCCTACTTCTAACAATTCTCCACCTTAAAACATGTATCACATCCTTCAACAAACTTACTGCTCAATTCCCTTTGTTGCTGCTCTATTATGAGCAGCTCCCTCCAAGATCACTGGGATTGCATTCCAACTAAGCTCAAGCTTAGTTCAAACTTTGAACTAGGCAAGGTTTTGGTCAGACAGTCTGCATGATTGATAGATGTGTCAATCTTGTGCACTCTTACAGCTTCATTCTCTACAAGGTCTCTTACAAAATATAACTTGACATCAATGTGCTTAGTTCTTTCATGATAGCCCTGATGTTTGGCTAAATGAATTGCACTCTGATTGTCACAGAACACCTCTATACAATCATGTTTAATACCAAGTTCATTCAGCATTGCAGAGATCCATAATCCTTCTTTGATTGCTTCAGTCAAAGCCACAAACTCAGTCTCAGTTGTAGACAAGGCCACAATTGATTGATGGTTTGCTTTCCAACTTATGGTTGTTCCATAGAGAGTAAAGATATAACCAGTCAATGATTTCTTTGTGTCCATATTTGCTGCATAATCAGCATCAACATATCCATACAACACTTCACTTTGTTCCTGTCTTCTCTGAAATTTCAAGCCTCTGTCTGCTGATCCCTTGATATATCTCATTGCCCATTTTACTGCCTGCCAGTGTGGCTTCCCTGGACATCCCATAAATCTACTCAGAATACTCATGATATATGTCATATCTGGCCTACAGCAGACCATACAATACATTAAACTTCCAATAGAATTTACATAGGGTATCAAGTTCATTTCTTCTAACTCTGATGTAGTTGTAGGAGCCTGTTGTGATGATAACTTCAATCCCTGCTTAAAAGGTATTGTAACAGACTTACTTTCAAACATGTTATACCTTTTAAAAACCTTCAACAAGTAGGATTTCTGACTGAGGATCAAGCTTCCACTACTTCTATTCCTATTAATTGACATCCCAAGTATCATCTTGGCTTCCCCCAAGTCTTTCATGTCAAATTCTGATTTCAACATACTTTTAACTCTTTGAATGCCATCCATTGTATGACTTGCTATCAGCATATCATCAACATATAGAAGCAAGTAAGTATACTGATTCCCCTCTTTCATGTAGTATACACAGCTATCATATGAGTTTCTAGCAAATCCACAGGCTGTTATGTATTGATCAAATCTCAAGTATCATTGTCTAGGGCTTTGTTTAAGACCATATATTGACTTCTTAAGCAAACAAGCCTTAGATTATCTGTTCTGAACATCAACTCCCTCTGGTACAGTCATGAAGATTTGTTTTTCTAATTCCCCATGAAGAAAAGCAGTTGTTACATCCATATGGTGAAGCTCAAGATCATAATGTGCTGTTAAGGATAATATGATCCTTATAGAGCAATGCTTAACTACATGTGAGAATATCTCATTGTAATCCACCCATTTTTTCTGTGAGAAACCCTTAGCTACAAGTCTAGCTTTATATCTTATTTTTCCATCTGGAATTGCTGAAAGCTTCCTTTTGAAAATTCATTTGCAGCCCATTAACTTTTGCTTCAGAGGTTTATTTACTGTCTCCCAAGTTCCATTTTATCAAGGGACATTAGTTCTTCACTTATTGCAATGATCCACTGATCAACATCAGGGCTAGTTATTGCTTCCATGTAGCTCTTAGGTTCACTAGCTTCAATCTCAGAAACTGTATACAGTGCATATGAAACCTGATCAGCTTGAATGTATCTAGCAGGAGGATTTATTTTCCTTCTTTGTCTATCCCTTGCTAGATGATATGTACTCAAATCAGTATTTTCCTTGTTAGTAGTTGATCTGTCATCTGCTGATTCAGAAATTTTATCAGACTCCACCTCAGGCTCAATACTCTCATTTGATGTCACTGAAGTACCAACTTGCTCTAGTAATGGCATCTTTGTCTCATTAAAGATAACATCCCTACTGACCAGAAACTTATGGCTTTCAAGACTCCATAGTCTGTAACCTTTTATACCAGATGGATATCCAACCATTACACACCTTATGGCTCTAGGTTCTAGCTTATCTTGCCTTATGTGTGCATAGGCAAGACAGCCAATCACCCTTAAGTTGCTATAATCAACAGGTTTTCCTCTCCAAACCTGTTCAGGTGTTTTGAACTTCAATGGTATTGAGGGACTTCTATTTATCAGATAGACAGCTTTAGAAACTAACTTACCCCAGAAGCTCTTTTGAAAACCTCCACTACTCATCATACATCTAACCCTTTCTAGTATAGTTTGGTTCAATCTCTCAGCATCTCCATTTTTTTGTGGAGTGGATGGGACAGTCTTGTGCCTTTTTATCCCCTTTTGTTTGCAGAAGTTTTTAAACTCTTCAGAGAGGTACTCTAGACCATTATCTGTCCTTAACACTTTCAAGGTAGCTCTAGTTGCATTTTCAACCTCAAACAGCCATTCTTTAAATTTTGACAGGGCTTCATCCTTTGTTTTCAGGATGTATATCCAAGCTTTCCTTGAATAATCATCTATGAAGGAGTCTTGGCTGGTCCCCATAGGTCAGAGTGAACATAATCCAGAATTGATGTGGAGCTATGTTCACCTGCACCAAACTTCATCCTCTTTGATTTCCCTGCTCACACTGTTCTAGTTTAATTTCTGTTTCTCCACGTAACAGATTTTGTTTAACTAGTTCTTGAAGCCCCATTATACTTATATGAGCTAATCTCCCATGCCATAGCAATGTACTATCATATTTTCCTACTGCATGAGCATGAGCAGCAACAGTGCTTCCACACAAAAAATACAGGTCATGTTTCTTGATACCTTTCAAGAATATATCATCTCCCTTAGTAATAGTGAGGTGACCATCTTTTGATTGAAAACAATATCCCATGGAATCAAGCTTACCAAGAGAGATTAAGTTTCTCCTTAAATCAGGGACATACCTTACATCATGAAGGATTCTGACTGATCCATCAGACAGTTCAAGCTTGGTTGATCTTATTCCCTTGATCTTGCACGTTTGATCATTTCCAAGGAGTACTGATCCACCATTCTGTTGCTTGAATTCACAAACCACTGTTTATTAGGAGACATATGGAAAGTGCAGCCTGAATCAATTACCCATTCAGAGGCAGCTTCTGATGTTGTTATTGTTAGGGCTTCAACAAAATCTCCTTTATCTTGGGCTTGTGCTGTCTGATTTACTTGCATTTTCTGATCAGTGTCCTTGCCTTTGTCAATCCCTTTTACTTTTTCAGCCTTCCACTTGTAGCACTTTCTCTTCATATGCCCTGGAAGATGACAGTGATAGCACTTCCTCACTTCACCTTCTTTGGTTGATGATCATTCTCCCTTGTTATCTTGTTTGTCACCATTCTTGTGATCCTTCTTCTTCTTGTTATTTCTTTTGGATTGATAATTGTTCTTGGCAACTAGCCCTTCTCCTCCTGAGTTTGGTACACCCTCAGGTACAAGCTGCAGCTGCCTTGACTTGAGTGCAAGGAGTACACTGTCAAACTTGACAGTGCCTTGGTTTGCATACAACAATGTATCCTTAAAACTTTGAAATGATTTTGAAAGTGTTGTCATCAACATGAGAACCCTTTTCTTCTTCAGAAATCTTAACATCAACACTTTCAAGATCATCCAAAATCTTGATGAATTCATCAACTTGACTTAGTATAGGTTTTTCGTCACTTATCTTGTATGCATGAATTTTCTCTCTGATATGCAACCTATTTACTAATGTTTTCACCATATACAGAGACTCCAATATTTCCCAAACACCAATAGCAGTAGTTTCTCTAGCTACTTCCCGTAATGCCTTATCCCCCAAACATAAAATAATTGTAGAATGAGTTTTACGAAGTACCTCATCATCTACTTGTACTCTTAGAGGTCCTGCTGCTAATAGATATTTGATTATCTCTGTCTTGACCGGTGGGGTGGCTTCAATGCATCAATGAGCCCCTGCTGTGTCAATATCGCCTTCATCTTGAGTTTCCAGAGACTGAAATCCGTTTTCTCAGAGAGCTTCTCAATATCAAATCGGGTGGTGTTCATTTTCTTGGATTCAGCTTCGTTCGATTTCCCACAGACGGCGCCAATTGTTGTGAAACAAGTAGAAAAACACACTTGGATTCCTACTATTAATCACTCAATGAATAAGATAACACACTCAACTCACGTTTGCCGATTTGAATATGAAAAGCAATTGAATCAAAAACTATAAATGAAGGAACAACACTCAAATGATTATAGTGGTTCAATCATGAAGATCTACGTCCACATTCAAAGGAAATCGAGCACTCTTTTATTGATAGATGTTTACACTTGATTAAGAAGATTAACTAACTCCTTTGATCACTCATGGATCACTCTCTCTATCAAGCAGAAGAAGAAAAAAACACACAGATGAATGAAGCAGGTTGATTCCTTATGTAGGTGGGTGAGTTGGATCCATTTCAGCTGCACGACTGATGCCTCAAGCTGTCCAATGAAGCTTTGACACATCAGCACCTCCCTAACAGCCTTCTTAATAAACTAACTCCCTCAGATGCCCTTCAACCAACTCACTAAACCACCACAACTGATCCTTAACCTCCAAGCTAACCCTCTTGCTGAGTGTATACCCTTGCAGCCACTTGTACGTATAATTCTAACATATAAACTCCAAGGAATACGTATATATTGTTTATACACCACCTGGCCAACTTGATACAATTGTTGCATGAAGATTAAGATCATGTTTTAGCCTCCTACTTCTAACATACATGATACAAATTATTTCAGAACCATGTGAAAAATAAAAAATAAAAAAATGAGGTGAGTTCTTGAAGCTAATTAGCTAGATGGGATTATATTCGTCCAAAGTTCAATCTCTATTTTCCTTATTTGTAAATTTCAAATCTCTACGCGAAAATTAGTAAACAATCACAATCCCTATAATTTAACATTCTAATCTTACATTGTTGATACGTTACGTACAACGTATATAAAATGATTCAATATTAATTATATGGAGTATAATTAAATTAAATAAAACCCTTTTTTATGTTATCATTCTCTATTGTTAATATTATATATAATAAATGATAATTATGAGAAAATATAATTAAATAAATAAAAATACAGGTGGTGATGAGGAAGACTCGGAGGCTATGCTCAAGCAAGGCAATTGTGACGGTTAATGGACGTTTCCCCGGTCCCAACATCATCGTTAGAGAAGATGACACTCTCTTGATAAACGTCGTCAACCACGTCAACTATAACGTCACTATCCACTGGTTTGCTAACTACTATCTTGCAAGTGAAAAGTTACTACAAAGTCTCTTGATGATGAAATAGAAAAAAATTAACAGAAAGTATATCAAATTTAAAAATGAATAGAATTAAAAAAAAAGTTGTAAATATTTTAGCAAAAGTACTAAGTGCTAACACTTGCCACAGCTATTTTCTTTATTTTTTTTAACTAATTATAACTTCTCAATAACTATGTTATAACTTTTTATTAGAGATATTATTACTTTTTATTTATATTATAAATTATTCATAAAATAGTTTTACACAACTTTTATTATTTTTTATTAATTATGTATCAATTTTTTCATTATGAATATTATCTATTTATTTCACAAAACTGATGTCGTGGACGTCTCACACGGAAGTTTTTGCCTAGAACAATGAAAATAGATGGCTGGCCTTGATAATAATATTGGCCCTTATAAAAATTTTACTTTAGCATATAAGGTGCATATTTGTGTGTTGCTTTTATGGGCGACTTTCTTGTAAAACTATATTTAAAACAATTTGTGAGACGAGCTTCACTGTTAAAATAACTTTATTACATAAATAAAGTATTTTTTTTTTATAATTATTAAAGAACATCGGTAGTAATTCATACTATAGCAATCTAAAATTATACTCCCTCCGTCTCATTTCAATGTTTACATATTTCTATTTTGGGCGTTCCATTTCAATGTTTAAGTTTCCTTTTTTGGAATATGAGACTCATCTAAAATAATTAATATATCATCATAGTCCCCACATCCAACACTAATACACCTATCCACTTTACATTAAATATTATATATTTTCACTCACTATCTATTAAAATAATATACTCCTTAATCAACGTGTAAAAAGCAAATATAAACATTGAAACGGGATGGAGGGAGTATTTTAATTGATCGTTCATCATAATCAATACTTGAGGCATCTCACAGACTTCTCACACAAACATCGTTTCAAAATCGATTTGTGTTTTTACTATTATGTCACATTGGTGATCAGTCAAGAAATGAAGATACTATACTTTATAGTAGAGCTGTTATGGGAAACGAGCAGCTCGTCGGCTCGCTCGGCTCGACTCTACTCGTTCGCTATTAGAGCTCGAGTTCGAGCTCGAATATATACTCGTTTAGGTAACGAGTCGAGCTCGGCTCGGCTCGTTTAGGTTCGAAAATAATAATTAATAATAATAATATTTTATTATATAATTATAATAATATATATAATAAAATAAATATTTTAAATATAATAAAAATATAAAATATATTAATTAATACTCGGCTCGACTTGACTGGGCTCGACTCGACTCGGCTCGAAAACTCAACATTTTTGCTTAACGAGTCGAGCTCGAGCTCGCTTGAGTATTTTTCGAGCCGAACTCATATGTAAGCTCGTCACCATAATGACCGAGCTCGAGTATGGGATACTCAATCGAGCTCGGCTCGTATAACACCCCTACTTTATAGGCATGGAATAAGGCAACTGCGGATCGGGTGGGCCGATGGACCGGCTTATATAACCCAATGTCCGATTAAACCGGGTGAAAGCTACGTCTACAATTTCACGGTCACCGGACAGAGAGGAACACTTCTATGGCACGCACACATCCTCTGGCTCAGAGCCACCATTAATGGCGCCATTATCATCCTTCCCAAATTTGGGGTTTCTTATCCCTTTCCTAAACCCTATCAAGAGATCGTCCTCGTACTCGGTAATTTCTTATTCATATTTTCATAAATTAATTCAAGTTGTGGATCTCTGATATCTGTTATGGATACTGATTGCAGGTGAATGGTGGAAATCAAATGTTGAAGATGTGATTGAAGAAGCTATGAGTTTAGTCATCGCGCCGAATATTTCAGATGCTCACTCTATCAACGGTCATCCTGGACCAATCTCCAATTGTGCAAGGAATGGTAAATTAGTAGATCTATCGTTCTCGATGTTTTATGTTTAGTAGATCGATCGATCGATCGGAAGTTTGCTTATACCAGAAGATGTTTATAGGAGGATTCTATTTGAGTATGGAGCCTAAATTCTTTGGGCCCGTATTTCTTTTGGCCCAGTTGATCCTAATGGCTTAGGATTAGGGCAATTATCTTGATCAAGAAGTTATCCATTGTATTATCTTGATCAAGAAGTTATCCATTGTGTTATCTAGATCAAGATGTTTTCTCATTGTAGTTGAATTGTCCAACAAGGTAAGAAAAATCCTGGCTTGGTATCGCCCCCAGATGTAGTCAAAAGACGAACTGGGTAAATAAATCTCGTGTTATTCGTGTCATCATGTGCGTGTGTGTCCCAATTCCTAACAAGTGTTATCAGAGCCTCGAGTTCCAAGGGAGCAGTCACGATGAGCGACGAGAAGATTTCAATCAAACAGTTTGACAGATCAAATTTTGGGTTCTGAAAGATGTAGATCGAGGATTATCTCTACGGCAAAGATCTGTATGTGCCCTTAGAAGAAAAGGTGAACCCCGAAAAGATGGATCTGAAGGAGTGGAATCTGTTGAACAGAAAGGCGATGAGTGCGATACGTTTATCATTGTCCATGAACGTAGTCTACCACACAACTAAAGCCAAGTCCGCAAGGGAGATGCTACAAATCCTGGAGGAGATGTACCAAAAGCCCACAACTGCGAATAAGGTTCATTTGATCAGACGATTGTTCAACCTCAGAATGTCGGAGAGCACACTTGTGCAACAACATCTGAACGAGTTCAACATGATCATTGGGCAGTTGTGTTCAATCGAAATCGAATTCACTGGCGAGGTACTTGCTTTAGTTTTGTTATCTTCTTTGTCAGATAGTTGGGCTGCTACAGTAACTGCAGTTAGTGCTTCATCCGCGAAAGATAAATTGAAGCTTGACGAAGTGAGAGGTCTGATGATTAGCGAGGAGGTTCGCAAAAAAGAGTCTGGATCTACTTTAGGGTCAGTGCTGAACACGGAGGATATGGGCAGATCAAAGGGTAGGCAGAATCATGGCAGATCAAAGTCCAGAGGAAAGAGTCAATCCAAGAAAGACAAAGACTCAATCCAGTGCTGGAATTGTGATGAGTTTGGTCACTACAGGAATCAGTGTACAGCGCCCAAGAAAAACAAGAAGGGACAGAATGAGAAGAAGACATCAAACGCAACCATAGATGATATTGGAGATGCGTTGGTCTTGAGTGTCAGTAGTCCACTGGAATCATGGGTGTTGGATTCTGGAGCATGATTTCACTCATGCAGTGATGCTGAAATAATAGAGAATTATGTATCTGGTGAATTCGGACAAGTCTACCTTGCTGATGATGAGCCCTTGAAGATCGTGGGGAAAGGAGATGTTCGGATATCCACACCAAACGGATCGACATTAAAGCTGAATGGTGTTAGGCACATTCCAGGATTGAAAAGAAATTTGCTTTCAATTGGATAGCTTGATGTAGAAGGATACTCAGTGACTTTTGGCAGCAACAGTTGGAAGATCAGTAAAGGAGTAATGATAGTAGCGCGAGGGAAGAAGGAGGGGACATTGTATACTACAACTAACTCCAAGGACTGCATTGATCTTGCAGGAGCTACAACCAATGTTGATTTGTGGCACTGTCGGCTGGGTCACATGAGCGAGAAAGGGATGAAGGTAATGTGTTTGAAAGGGAGACTTCCAGGGCTGAAATCTGTTGAAGTTGGCCTATGCGAGGACTGTGTTTTCGGGAAACAGAGAAGAGTAAGTTTCTCGAGAGGTGGCAGAACCTTGAAGGCAGAAAAGTTAGAGTTGGTGCATAGCGATCTATGGGGACCAGCGCCCACGAAGTCCCTTGGTGGTTCGGAGTACTACATGACCTTCATCGATGACTCCACTCGAAAGGTATGAGTTTATTTTCTGAAAAATAAAACCGATGCATTTGATACTTTCAGGAAGTGGAAAGCCCTTGTAGAGAATGAAACGGGGCTGAAAGTAAAGTGTCTTCGTTCTGATAATGGAGGTGAATATGAACTCCGTGAGTTCAAGGAATATTGTGCTGAGAATGAGATTCGCATGGAGAAGACCGTGAGAGAAACTCTCAGCAGAATAGAGTGGTAGAACGAATGAACAGAACTTTGAATGAGCGAGCTAGATGCATTAGATTGAAGAGTGGACTGTCTAAGATGTTTTGGGCAGATGCAGTAAACACAGCAGCATACCTAATTAACAGAGGTCCATCAGTTCTGTTGGAAAACAGAATACTAGAGGAAGAATGGACAGGAAAAGAGGTAAATTTGTCTTACTTGCGTGTCTTTGGTTGTGTTGCATATGCTCATATTAGTTCTAATGATATAAGCAAGTTAGATGCTAAATAAGTGTACTTTCATTGGTTATGATGGTGATGAGTTCGGTTATAGACTCTGGGATGAGAACAACCGAAATATTATTCGCAGTAGAGATGTGGTTTTCAATGAACATGTTATGTACAAGAACAGATTGGAGGCATCAAATTCTGACAAGACTAATACCCAAGAAGTCGAGTTAGACATCTCAAACTCGAGTGGGAGCAAAGAGAGTCAGAATGAGGAAGAGGTTCTCATTGGAGAACCAAGGACACCACCACCACCATTGGAGGATTCGTTGCAGAGACCAGCTAGAGAGCGACGTGCACCTGATAGGTATTCGCCCTCTAACTACTACTTGTTACATACTGATGGTGGTGAGCCTAAGTGTTATGCAGAGGCAGAGCAGAGTAAAGATAGACGAAAATGGAGAGGTGCTATGGATGAAGAGTTAGCATCTCTTCTGTTGAATGGCACTTGGGAACTTGTTGAGCTCCCAAAGGGTAAAAAGGCTTTGCACTGCAAGTGGGTCTACCGAATCAAGAATGAAGCTAACGGTAGCAGACGCTACAAAGCCCGGTTGGTTGTCAAGGGGTTTGAGCAGCTACATGGTATTGACTATAATGATGTCTTTACTCCAGTTGTGAAACTGACCATTATTCGAATGGCGTTGAGTATGGTAGCTGCAGAAAACTTGATATTGCATCAGATGGATGTGAAGACGGCATTTCTCCATGGTGAATTGGTGGAAGAGTTGTACATGACACAGCCTGAGGGTTTCGTAGAGAAGGGAAAGGAGCCATTTGTATGCAAATTAAAGAAAAGTTTGTATGGCCTAAAACAAGCCCTAAGCAGTGGTATAAGAAGTTTGACAGCTTCATGATGGAGATTGATTACCATAGATGTCACGCTGATTGTTGCTACTACAAGAGGTTTGACAAAAGCTTCCTTATTCTCTTGCTATATGTTGATAATATGTTGATCATAGGAGTCGATGCAAGAGAAGTATATAAGTTGAAGAAACAGTTGTCAGAACGGTTCTCCATGAAGGATCTTGGAGAGGCAAAACAGATTTTGGGCATGAGGATTGAACGTGATAAGGCGACGGGATATGTATATCTTTCGCATGCGAGTTACATTCAGAAGGTCCTGGAAAGATTCAACATGTCAGAGTCAAAGCCTGTGAATGTTCCACTGGGAAGTCAATTCAAACTTTCAAAGAAGGAATCACCAAAGAACAAGGAGGAACGTGCACAAATGATGAGTGTTCCATATGTTTCAGCAATTGGTAGCATCATGTATGCCATGGTGTGTACAAGACCAGATATTGCTCATGCAGTGGGAGTAGTAAGCCTGTTCATGAGTGATCCAGGCAAGCATCATTGGGAAGCAGTGAAGTGGGTCCTACGATACTTGAGAGGTACCACATATAATGTTTTGTGTTTCAAAGGCAAGAGTGTGGCGCTGGTGGGTTATGTGGATGCAGACTTGGCATCTAATGACCTTGATGGGAGGAGAAGTACAATCGGGTATGTCTTTACTATGGTGGTACTGCTATATCTTGGACTTCTAAGTTGCAGAAGGTTGTTACATTGTCCACCACGGAGGTAGAGTATATAGCTGTGACAGAGGCAAGTAAGGAAATGGTGTGGTTGCAGAATTTCTTGGGGGAACTTGGGAAGGAGCATGAAAATAATACTCTTTTCAGTGATAGTTAAAGTGCTATATTTCTTGCAAAGAATCCAGCATTTCACTCAAGAACAAAGCATGTTAAATTGAAGTATCACTACATCCGTCATCTTTTGGAGAAGAATGTCTTACAGCTTATGAAGATCCTTGGAAATGAGAATCCAGCGGACATGTTTACTAAGGTGGTGACCTTAGAGAAATTGAAGCTATGCATAGCTTCAATTGGCCTTGGAACTTGAAGAAAAGGTTAGGCGATGCCAGGCGGATACGGGAGGAGAACTAGAAGATATGCTACATGGAGGATTTAGTCTCCAAGTGGGAGATTGTTAGAGTATGGAGCCTAAATTCTTTGGGCCCGTATTTCTTTTGGCCCAGTTGATCCTAATGGGCTTAGGATTATGACAAGTTATCTTGATCAAGAAGTTATCCATTGTGTTATCTTGATCAAGAAGTTATCTATTGTGTTATCTTGATTAAGAAGTTATCCATTGTGTTATCTAGATGTTTTCTTATTGTAGTTGACTTGTCCAACAAGGTAAGAAAAATCTTGGCTTGGTATCGCCCCCAGATGTAGTCGAAAGACTAACTGGGTAAACAAATCTCGTGTGCGTGTGTGTGTTTCCCAATTCCTAACGGATTCAATGCCGCTCTGAATACAGAGCTCTTCTTCAAAGTTTCTAGGCATAAATTGACGGTTGTCGAAGCCGATGCTGCGTACGTCAAGCCATTCGATACCGATGCCATTTTAATTGCTCCCGGACAAACTACAAACGCCATCCTCGCCGCCGATCAAATCCTTGGGAGGTACCTTATTTCGAGATATTGTTGCTACATTTTGTGTAATTTCTGAGATGATTCGCATTTTGATATGCAGGCACCAAATCATCGCGAAACCATTTTAAGGATTCTCCGGTGGAAATAGACAACACCACCGCTACCGCCACCATGATCTACGCTGGAACCCTACCTTTCGTCGAGACAATTCTCACAGATCCGCCGCGGCAGAATGCCTCCGACTTCGCACTCTCCCTGCGCGGTTTGAATTCGGCGGAATATCCATCCAAAGTCCCTCTCAAAATCGACGAATCACTCCTCTTCACCATCGGCCTCGGCATCAACGACTGCCGGACCTGCCGCAACGGCCTACGCGTGGTGGCGGACATAAACAACGTCGCCTTGTCATGCCGAAGGTTTCCCTCCTCAACGCGCATTTCTTCAACATCACCGGAGTTTTCACCGACGATTTCCCCGGAAAAACGCCGATCACGTACGATTACACAATGAAGCCGCCGGTGAATCTGAAAACGATGAGCAGTACGAGGCTGTACATGCTGTCGTACAATTCGACGGTACAAGTGGTGTTGCAGGGCACCGGAATGATATTTCCGGAGAATCATCCGATCCATTTACATGGATTCAATTTCTTTGTGGTGGGAAAGGGGTCGGGTAATTTCGACCCGGAAAAGGATCCGAAAGAGTTTAACCTTGTTGATCCCGTGGAGAGGAATACCATCGCATTTCCGTCCGGTGGGTGGGTGGCCATCAGATTTCGAGCTGACAATCCAGGTAAAAGTTCTTTTCTTTGCATTTGATATTTTGACTGATTATTTTATTTTCATAAAAATAGAATTTTAAAAATGTGCTAATGATTTGATTGGTTTAGTGGTTACCAATATTAATCAACTCGAAAATATGGTAATGGATTCTAAAATATGACACTTATATGTATCGCTGTTATTCACAAAATTATTTTTCATTATATCATGATTTCAATACAATTAGTTTTTTCTAGAGCAAAAATTTGTGTTTTCATGGGGACACGATGTGACCCAAGATATAAGAGACCAACTCTTTTCCTAATACAAGAAAACGAAAAAAATGATTCCATACTTTATGATTTAGAAAAGATTTCCAATTTTGGCCAACCCAAGTCTTGATAAATGTTAATAGTATGATAGAAATTAATAATGAAAGGTTCAGAAATGTTTGGATGGATTTTTTGTTTCAGTGGTATGGTTTCTACATTGCCATTTAGAAGTACACACTTCATGGGGACTTAAGATTGCATTTGTGGTGGACAATGGCCAAGGACCAGATCACTCTCGTCTACCACCCCCAATTGATTTGCCCAAATGCTAAATTATTAGGCCTCATACTTTTTGCTTAATTTGCATTTCCTCTAAGATATACTACACTTTTTTGGTCTTCAACCATGGAAAACAAGTGGTTCTTGGGCCGAACCCGTCAATTTGGATCCGACCCAAACCCACTAAAATCCATGAACATACCCACACAGCAGTTTGCCTCTTTTTTGTTTATAGGTGTTTTGTGTGTTTAAATATACAAAAGTTGCATGAATTTGCCACAAGGCAATCATAAGTGAGTTATGAATTTCAATAATAAAAATAGTTGTTATTATATATATATTGGATCTTATCCTCTCCATTAAGTTTTAACTTTACCCTATTTCCTCTCACACTAGCTACTGTAATAGGAAAATGTATTTGCGTGTTTAAAGTTCTTTCTCCTTGGGTTTTAGACTGTTTTTTGTTATTGGAATTCCGAATGGACCCTTGTAAACTGGGCCTCACAATTAATTCAGCTTGGGCTTACTATTTAATTTTGATTCCACTTTGTTAAAATTGATGATCGAGTCAAAATCATGACAATTATGCAAGTATATTTAAAAGAGTTGATTTCAAATGCACAAAACTGTTCAAATTGTTATAAACAGCTTTTGGATATTGTCCGCTTTGATACTTCGGGACTTTAAAATGCGTCCACAAGTCAAGGCTTCAAACTCTGCTTATAAGCAGACACACAATCCCGTGTGCGAGTAATGTGGGAACTTCAGGTTCACAACACACCCTCCCAACGCGAGCACGTGTGCGAGCAATGTGGGAACTTCAGGTTCACAACACACCCTCCCAACGCGAGCATCGTGCTGATAACGTGTCATAAACAGCTTGTGGATATTGTCCGCTTTGGTACTTCAGGACCTCACAGCTTTAAAACGCGTCCACAAATAAAGGCTTCAAGTCCTGCTTATAAACAAGCACACAATCCCGTGTGCGAGCGTGGGAACTTCAGGTTCACAATACAAATGTATTATATTATGCTCTGTAATCTAAATAGTATTCATTTTAATCAATAGTAATGTTATTTTTTCAATGAAAATGTCTAGGGTATTAATGATTGATTAAAAATTTGAATTTTTTAATTTAAAAAATTAAGAATATTATTTTTTTATCGGACAACTGATAACGTGTCATAAACAGCTTGTGGATATTGTCCGCTTTGGTACTTCAGGACCTTACGGCTTTAAAACGCGTCCACAATTTGGTACTCTTCAGGACCTTACGGCTTTAAAACGCGTCCACAAGGTTAGTATAGTTAGTTCATCAGGCCTTCATACACTTTTATTCTCCGAGAATCCTTATAACTCTCACCTCGTATTCGTTCACTTCAGGACCTTACGGCTTTAAAACGCGTCCACAATTTGGTACTTCAGGACCTTACGGCATGTTGGACATCGTATTCGTTCACTTCATGTTGGATAAAATTAGTTGTTAGTATAGTTAGTTCATCAGGCCTTCATACACTTTTATTCTCCGAGAATCCTTATAACTCTCACCTCAAAATTAGTTGTTAGTATAGTTAGTTCATCAGGCCTTCATACACTTTTATTCTCCGAGAATCTTTATAACTCTCACCTCCTATTCGTTCCCCATGAGAATGGAACCCTGGTCACTCACTTGTGTGAGGAGCCCGGTGGCCAAGTGGGCTAGCCCACTTGGTTTTAAGTGTGTTGCATTTAATTAACAAATGTATTGCAATATTATTGCGTCGGATCTAGGCACGCTAGCTTTTCCCTAATTAAAATCATTGTTGTGCTCTTTCATCGTTGTCAGTAAATAATTGTTTTAGAGTTTAAGCTTACTAAATCTGTGTGATCATAAATTTCCTTACGCTAAGCTTAATTTAGAATTGACAAAGTTTTTTTTTAAGATGATGTTCATGTGCGATGGTCTGTGCGAATGTCTTAAAATATGAGTGTTATATAGATTGAGTATACTTATTGATAGTTAAAGCATATTTTTATGAATTATATTTTAAAACATGATTTCAAGGTGTACTTGTTTTAAATTGGAGCAAATTGTGATAGATAAATTACTATATCAAATCATTATCACTTTAAAAAGTGTTAATTGTTATATTGTTTTTGGGGTGATTATATGCAAATTATTGTGTATATTGGTTCCTACTGTGATATCAATTTAACCATGAGTGGATATCCAGTGTCCATGTGCATTCATATTCATATGTGTATATATTTTTATTTAATATTAATAATTGTATAGCTTTTTAAAATTCAATTTTTTATTAAAAAAACTACTAACAAAGTGTATACATTTTTATTCATTAGTATAAATGTTTTTATTCAAGTGTATAAGTTTCTAAAAGCTGATACACGGTGCATCCGAATGCACAGGATAATTTGTCTTTAATCATGTAGTTTAGGGTTTTATCATTTATCTATAGAATTTTGAGTTCATGTATATTATTAACAGTATTTATGAAAAATAGATTTTTTTTATTAATATTATTGACTTTTGTGATATTTTATTATTTTTAAATAATAAATAAAGGAGAAATTAATACTATGACTTATGTGGGCTAATTAAAATTGTCAAATTTGAATTTAAAATAATATTTAAAGTTAATGATAAGTGTTTTTTTTTTTTTTGAGTCTAATGTTGTTGTGAGACATGGGAGTATACTCAATTAATAAAAAGGGATAATATTGTTTTGAATTATTTAATGAATAATTTATAGTGTAAATGAAAAGTGATATAATTTATTATTTTGAAAGAAAAAGGAAAACTAATTACAAAAGCGTAAAATGTTATTAGGTCTCATACAACTATTTTCCATAATTTAATGATTCAACTCCTATTCTTGAAAATACAATATTACTTATTATTTTATTCTTATAATTTTGAAATTATTTTCTTTTTAAAATTTATTACTCTCTTCATTCCAAAAATATTTCATACCTATATCCTTTATCTGTCACACCAAGTATTTCACATTTTCTTTTCTTTTTTTAAAAGTAAAAAATATATTTTAATAATAAGTATATTTTACACACATCCTAACGTAATACTATTTACCTTTTACTCATATTCCAGCAATTTTACACTTATTTTTCATTAAATTATTTAAAATATTCATATTATTAATTTACAATACATCAAAAGGTAATTTTTCTTAAATTTTATGGAAAAAAATTGGGATCCGTCATCTAAAAGATTAAGCTAATAAAAATGAGAGTCGTTTAATACTCACATGCAGGTGGGAAATTTTTATTTCTAGTCTAACATGTGGAATTTTCTCATAAATGAGTGGCGGTGAGGTTTTAACATTGAACCTTCGCTAGGCCATGACCTTGATTCCATGTTAAATTATCACCTCATTTAAAAAGCTTAAACTGATAAAAAGGAAAGTCGTTTAATACTTAATCAAGTCGCTCTAACAAGTATTTAATTCGTAGTTAAAATATGCTTCTCTTTTTTTTTTAAGTATGATGAATAATAAATTAAAGTATGTTCTTAAAATTTTATAGTATGATTCATTATGAACATACTTTAATTATCAATAAATATATTTTTATTTAAATCCACAACTACTCCCTCCCTCCGTCCTAACTTCAATTTCACACTTTCAGTTTTGTTCCATCCCAAATTCAACTTTACACTTCCGTAAAAAGAAAAAAACAACTAACTAATATCCTTCTAATGTACTTTAATTTCAAAATTGTCATTACCTTTTTAACACACATAACATACTTTATCATTTATTTATTACCCAAAAATATCATACTAACTCCAAAAGTAAGTCAAAAAGTGACTTTACTTAAACTTTATATCTACAGTAAACGTGAAGATGAATTTGAGATGAAAGAAGTATTATTATATTTTAATAATGGATCGATTCAATCCGTATGCATTCAAAATTAAAACCTTACACGAATATTTCGGTTTTTTTTTAAAAGTGAATTTTGGAGGGTAATTGGAATGTGTAGTGTCGCCCACATGAATAGGATGCACACGCTTTCCGGGGTGGGCAGGGCAGGAAGGTCACATGGTGGTTTTGACTTTTATTTTAATTTAATTACACAACAAAACCATCAGAATCTTTCCTTTAATGGAAACAAATTGTCAACCAACTATTACCCTTTTTTTAATTTATTTATGCCCTCTGGTCTAAACTTGTCCCCACATCATTATTTCATTTTCCAACACTATTATAAAATATGCTCTCACTAATTGCATTTTATAATTTAAACTTTTCTTTGACCCTTTATGCCATCAAAAGTCCATTTTCACTTTTATTTATTTATTAATTGAAAAGTAGGAAAAGGAAATTATGTTTAGAAGGTCACCATCTACCCATTCAAATGTGCACATTTCATCCCATGGAGATTTAATGTATGAAATTACACTAATTTTAATCTATCTATGAAATTGCACTAATTTTAATCTATCTTTATGAAGGTAAAAGGTTAGATGTACTAGTATTTGAGTTATAGATGGAGGCTATTCAAGTCATTGTAAACAAATGGGAATCTCATTTCAAAATATATATTCCTTATTAATTGTTGAATGCATCCAACAAGTTCGAATCTAGAAATTTATAGAGTTCTATACTTAAAATGACAATGACTTCTGTACCACTATCATTTTTTTTTCAAAATTGGTACAACCGCGCGTCTACACCTTTCTCACAGTGTTTTTGGTTTTTATTTATTTTTATTCTTTTTTTATTTTTTTTAAATTTAATTTTAGGAGTATAATTGTAATTTTACACTTGTGGTTTAGGGTATAAGTTATCTCTATGGTTTAGGGTATAATTGTAGTTTTACCCTTGTGGTTTAGGGTATAATTTATCCCTAGGGTTTAGGGTTTATGGTATAATTGTAATTTTACTCTTGTGATTTAGGGTATAATTTATCCCTTGGTTTAGGATTTAGGGTATAATTGTAATTTTACCCTTGTGGTTTAGGGTATAATATCCCTAGGATTTAGGGTATAATTGTAATTTTATCCTTGTGGTTTAGGTTATAATTTATTCCTAAAGTTTAAGGTTTAGTGTATAATAGTCATTTAAATAAATAAATTTAAAAATAAAATAAAAAACAACATTAATGAAGAAGCAGAAATTAGTTAAGAAGAGTGGTGATTGAATGGGTACCAATTCCAAATGATCATTACTAAGTCAATCATCTGTTTATCATGTTCTCTATTATCATCATAACTTAAACTACCTTGCATAAATTGCATCATCTACATATTTTTTTAGGCATTTTTTTATTCAAAAAAATAGATAAGCTATCAAATACAAACCCAAAAAAAAATTATTAATTCTGGATAGAAAAAATATAATACTTCAATTCAAGATCTAAAATCATAAAAACTTTAAAAATTATATTTCATTAGTCCATTTAAAGATGATCATTTATTTTCTTCACGTGGTTTAATTAGTATTATTATTTTATTTGTAATGAATAATTGTATTAGTAGTGTATTATATATGGAACCCTTTTACTTAAAAAAAATGAATATCATTAAAAAGAGTGCAAAAAATAATAAAAGTGTGACTTTTGGTGTGGAGGGAAGGAGAATAACATAAATTTATTTCTCCAATCAATATGTTATTTTAATGATAATAAGTAATAAAATATTATCTTAAAAAACAAGTTTAATATATGAAATTTCAATGTTCTTATTATTATTATTTTAATTAATTTTATGGTTTTTAAGTCATGAATGGATAGTTTTACATCCATTGAGTCCAGTAGAAAAAAGTATTTCGTATTCCTAATTTATAATTAATTTATTTTTCGGATACCAATTTAAAAATAAAATAAAATCGGATACTATACTTCTCTGTCTTAACCACTTTAGCCACACTAGTGGGCATTTAATATACTTTCATGGCTGCAATGTTGGAAACACTTTTAAAATGAAACATGAAATTAATAGTAATCAATTACTTCCGTCAAATAATATATTTGCCTTTTGCTTAATTCGTCGTTTTACAATATGGTTCAACACTTCAAAAAATAAAATAAAATAATCAAAAATAAAAAAATCTATATTCAAATATTCAAAGGAACATTTTAATTTTAAAATTATCATCACTTTTTAACCCATATCATATTTTATAATTATTTATTATTTAAAAATATTATATTACTTGAAAAGTCAATAAAATTAGTGAGAAATCAATTTTTTTTTATAAATAATGTTGAAAAATAAAGATGAACACTATTTCATAACAGAGTATAACTAGAACTCATCAAATTTAATATATACCTAGCAGTGGCGGATCCAAGAAAATTTTTTTGGGGAAAAAACACAAAAAAGGAGTGTAGTAGGAGTTTGAACTCATGACTCTATACTCAAATTTAATAGCCTAACCACTAAGCTACTGATGTATTGCGGCTAAGAAGTACTATATCTATATATATTATACTTTGATTTACCTATACTACATCCGCCCTGATACCTAGTATATAACTTTTATTTTTGTTTTTTTTATCTAGTTCAAACTTTCATTACCAAATTATAAATTTATCGATAGAAATTATATTCTCTCACCCATAAAACTTGACACTTTCATTTCTAGGATTTTTCTAAAAAACTTAATGTATATTAAAAAATAGAAATACACGAGGAAAGCTCGACTGTGCCTTCTTTTTTAACTCCATTATTAGAAGATGTGTTAAAATGCCTAATGTCACAAAAATAGTATTGACTTGATTAAAATAAATAACACAATAATATATATTTATGATTCGATTGTACATATTTTATGATAATTGCACTCTTTTCGTCTCAATGTAATATTTACACATTTCAATTTTAGATATACATTTTAAAATAAAAAGTGGTCTCACAATTACCAAACTTAAATGTATTTCTTATCACAAAAGTTAAAGAAAGTGTAAAGCTACATAATACATAGCTTTCCCAAATAATCGGAGCTCTTATAACCCTAAACTTTATTCCTCTAATGACCTAATTACCTCTATGGGATTAAACATTGCTGACTCCTTAATCACTTTTTGTCCCCTTAAATCTTAATCTTATACCACACCCACTTACCGTCCTCATCTAATTAATTACAATCCTACTATTTGAGTATAGTTTACTCTTTCCATCTGTCAATAAATATTTTAATTTTTTTGCTTGAGTATATTTTACTCTTTCCATCTGTCAATATATTTTTTATTTTTTTCGTTTTGTGCGTCTGTCCCAAAAAATTTCTTTTCTCTTTTTAAATAAATAAAATTCACACATTTTATTAATACAACTAGTCACTATACATTACTTAATTCACGCGATAAAAACAAATGATACTGTTGTATAGAAGAGAGTGAATAATCTCCTAATGAAATGGTAGGTATATAATTTTAAATTATAGAATTATTACTATTCATCTTTCTCATAGTGACACATGTAAGAGAAAATTTTGGGAGTACAAAAAGATTGTGCTTTTAAAATTTGGAGCCCACATCACATTATGTTGCATTTGTATATCTTAATTATACATTATGATTTAATTTAATTAATATTGTCACGCATCTAGGGAGGACCGAAAGTGGTACTTCCAATAACCCACTCTAAATCTATTAAATTATGTTCAATAATATAAAATATGGACGAAATTAACATACAATTAATATTTTTTTTAAAATAAAAGTATACTATAATAGAATTTTTCTTTACATGTCTTCTCTTAAGCCCTTCACAATGATATGTAATTTTCTTTTTTTTTTTTTTAAATATAATTTTTTATATTTTTTTATTAGTTTCCACTTGATTTTTTTTGTTTAATAATACGTGAATATCTTTATTTATGTATATTTTTTATGTACACTATTATGATTATTTATTGTAGTATTATTATGATGATAATTAATTAATTACAAAACTTTAATATAAATTAATTAATTTATATCAAATTAAAACATATATGGAGGGGAAAAAATATTCTATAATATTCCCTCTTATTCCACTTATAAATAAGATATTCTGATAATTCATTATAAATAAGCATATTCAATTCTCGAAGTAAAATATGAGCTTTCTTCAAGTTCTTTTAAAGATTCAATTCACCCCTATAAAATCAATTTAAGTAAAAGAATCGATTCAAGCATTTTTCAATTGATTCAAGTATTTTTCAAATAAATAATCGATTTAAATATTTTTCAGGTGGAATGAGAGATTAAATTATTAATTCCTTTAAAAGATCAACATATGTCTTTTTCAAAATTAATAATATGTGTACTCCTATAATTTAATTTGATGTTAGCAAATAATATAATAATCAAGTTTATAAGTATTTTTTAATCTACGAACCGTTATTTATTCGCTATTCGTCTCAAGTTAAAGAACTGATCATTTTATTTAACTTTTGGGTTCGTATTTCTAGTATTGCTAGCTTATAACTCTTATGTTAAATATATTTAATTAAAAAGACAAATTATATGATTTTTATATATAAATACTCTACACTTGGCTTTGATCTGATCATTTAAAAATTGTTTTGTTGATGCAATTTGTATCAAACAACTTTCAGTTATAAATGTATTATCTATTTTTAGTTCTAAGCAATATTAGGTCGTTTGTTTGAAATAGTGAGGTTTGATGACCACATATCACTGATGACCCTCTCATATGGGGTATGTAATGTGTAGTATACCTCATACGAAAGGGTCATCAGTAACCTATGTTCAGCAAAGAATACCTTAAAATATTTCATACATGAACAAATAGAGATAAAATACAATAATTTTTAATAATTAATATTAAAAACTATATAATATACTCCATCCATCCCAGGAAAGATTGCACCACTTTCCTGACACAGAGATTAATAAAGTGGTGACTTTTAGGGGTATTATGGTATTTTTTTTGGTAATAAATAAATGATAAAGTATGTTATGTGTGTTAGGTAGTGGTGGTTTTTTTTGTAAATAAAGTGTATGGAGAAAGGTGATTGTGTTTGACTTTTGTTTTTTTAGGAATGTGCAAACTTTTATGGGACAACCCAAAATGGAAAGTGTGTCATCTTTTCTGAGACGGAGGGAGTATGTTATAAAGTAATATTCGATATTATTACATTAAAATTTAATCTGACGGCTGAAGTTTTTCCAGGTACACCGATGTTATAGGTGTATCGCATTGAAACTCTTCATTTTTACATACCACTGTGACTTAGTTCTCATATGTCTTATAATCAAAATTAAAAATTATTTATTACTCTATTTGTTTAGATTCTTTGTACTGATTAAATAAGATATTTAGTTATTAAAAAATAATAATTAATGTTGAATAATTATATGATACTAATTATTTAATTATAAAAAATAAAATAATAATTAAATTATTTATATAAGCTGATTTATCAGTAGAGTATATATACGTATATAACAAATGATTGATGTAACAATTATTGTGGAATAAGCCCGACACCTTAGTATGGACGTAAATAAATGCTTATATTATTTTAATTTTATTTTTCCCCATTATTATATTCGAACTTATTAGCATATTAATTGACATGCTCTTATTAAATGGCACGTTGTCCCATTGAATAAAGGTTTTAGAGAATCGAGGTGGAAGGGTTACCTAATAAAGAAGGGGTGAAATGGTGATGGCCTAAAAAGTCCAAAGAGAAAAATTTTCATGTGATATAAGTATATAAAAGAATCTTGAAAATAATAAAAAAAAAATTAAAAAAAGTTGTTAGTATGGCCAATTAAAAACATAGTGGTCACTTTAAATTCATATATGACCTACCACACATTATGGACTTCAATCATTGATGTATAATATATGTACACATATTGATATTTGTCAACATATTTTCAAGAAGTTATGGAGTACTTTTATTGATTTTGATCAACATGTAAATCAACAATAGACAAACTGAGTACTAATCTAATTAATTTTGAGATGGTATGTGACTAATTAAATTTATATATTTCAAATGCAAATGCATCTTATAATGTTACTGTTTAAAAAATGTTAATATAATTTTAAAATTAATATTTTATGTCAATTGTAGGCCAAGTAATTTAAAATAAATAAATGAAATAGTTCACACCTTCCTCTTTGATACGAATATCTATTTGCTTTATTCATGTAAACTAAAAAGTACTCTTTTCGTGCTAATAAATTATTTATGTACTCCCTCGTCCCAGAAAAGATGACACACATTCCATTTTGAGTTGTCCCACAAAAATATGCACATCTCTAAAAAAGAAAAAAGTCAAACATAAATCATCATTCTCCATACTCTTTATTTACAAAAAAAAAAAAAAAAACTCCTACCTAACACACATAATACACTTTTTCATTTATTTATTACCAAAAATATATCATAATACCCCTAAAAGTCACCACTTTATTAATCTCCGTGACATGAAAGGGGTGCAATCTTTCCTGGGACTGAGGGAGTATTTTTGTGTGCAAGATTAAAAAAAAAAATTGTATAAGTAAGATAAAGAGTGATATTTAGTGTAATTTAATAAAAAAGTGTATAAAATTATTGAGTTGATATTCGGTGCACCCGAGTGCAAGGGTACACCCATATGTGTATAACTTTTTTTATACTATACATATTATTCTTTTTTTGTATATATGTTTCTTAATAATTGTATACTTTTTTCACACTCAATTTTTCATTAAAAAAATTTAGCATCCATATGTGTATCTTTTTATTCAATAGTGTATACATATTTTTTTACGCTCAATTTTTCATTAAAAAACTAATAAATAGTAAATTGTATACATTTTTATTCATAATTGTATATGTTTTGTTCATAATTGTATAATATCTGAAAGTGAGTGCACCATATCCTGGACGGGGTGTATCCAAATGCACAATAGTATTAGCCAAAACTATTATATTGCGTGTAAAAAATATGTGACATTTTGCAGTATTATAGTATTGTGAGAATATTAATTTTGTATAAATTGCTATTCTTAGAAATGTGCATAAATTTTGGAGTGAATGAAAATAAAAAGTGTGAAATAATTATGAGACAGTGAAAGTATAATATTTTATTCAATCGGTAGGTTTTGAGAGTGTTTTTCTCTTTTATTCCAAATATATTGTAGTTTAAAATAGGATGGTATTATTATCATCTAAAATTTACTAAACATACCGAACTCTCAAAATAGTTACTATGAAAATATTATTATTATCTTCGATCACTCAATCGATTTACTCTTTTGAAGCCAAAAATGTTTTCCTTCCTTAGATTAAATATCTTCTTCACCGATGTTGATCTTAATATATACTCCTTCCGTCCCACAGAAAGAGTTTTTTTTTTCATTTTGGTCGTCCCACTCAAAGGGTCCTCTTTCCTTTTTTACACATATGAGACTCACTCATCCCCTCTAATACAATTAAAACATGGGGCTCATACTCCCACTAATACAACTATCAACTACACATTAAATAATAATACTCCTTAATTCACGTGCCAAAAAACAAAAACTACCATTACCATGGGAGTAAGTAATAACCATTTGTATGAAAAAAAAATATTCACAATAACAAAATGTATATATTTAGAGAGGGTAAAAATAATGGGTATGTATTGTGTGGGACCGTATCACGTGAGACTATTTTACACTTTTTAAAATAGTTATCACTTTCGATATAAAACGTTATCACTTTCGCTATAAAATGTTATCACTTTTTATTTATATTATAAATTGTTCATAAAGTAGCATTATCACTTTTCATTGATTTAGCATCACTTCTCATTAAAAAAATTGTTTCTATCCGTCTCACGTAAGCCCCTTACATTAGACTGTTTGACACAAGTCTTTGCCAAAAATAATTTATGTACCATAAAATAAAGAATTTGAACAAAATGTAAAAATTTATGTTACATAAAATAAAGAAATTCTATAGGAGTATAATAGATAATGCTTGCAGTCTAATATGCATATTGATCGTTATTAAGATTAGAAACGTAATGGAACAACTAGAAAAACTAAATTTGAAATTTGTAGATTTACTTTAAAATACTTTACTACACAAAATAATTAATAATAAAAGATAAAAAAAAAAAGAAAAAAACAAGGAAAGAGTGATGTCCTTAGAAAATATTGGCATAATGTATTTTAAGGACTTCAAAGTTTAAACTATAATGTTTTGTTTTAATAGATTTTTAAATTATTTTTTATAATTAAAAGTCCTTTAAATATTAAAATTTTATGGAAGAATTTAATTAAATGAGATTAAAGGACTTTTTAACGCATAACAAATTTCAAAGAATATATGTTAAATGAGAAAATTGTTGCACCATGTGCTAGTAGAATTATTTTTTACTTAGTTTTTTTTTAATAGGGGGTACCACAGTAATATTATTAGATAAATACATGTACGAGACCATCTAATGAGACAATATTTATAAAAAGTGAGTACAAAATTATAATAACGTAGTGAGTTATCTCATAAACAATTTGTAGTATAAATAAAAAATTAAAAATTATATTTTATTAATTAAAGTGTCCCATAATAGAGTTATATTTTTTTTATAGATGAGACTCGTACAAAACAATATTAAAAATATATTTCTATTGAGCCACATAAAACACTAATATAATTATTCATTTTACATTAAAATTTTATATCTCTCAATTCTCTACACATGACAATACTCCCTCTATCCGCCGAATATGTGAACATTTTGTCATTTTGGGCGTCCGCACCAAAAGTATATTTTTCCTTTTTAAAATACATAAGACCCACACACATCACTAATACAATTAATATATGAGACACACACCCTAATAATACAATTACCCACACACATTAAATAATAATACTCATTAATCCACGTGCAAAAAGCAAATGTCTACCTTCCGGGCGGACGGAGGGAGTATTTCTTAATCTCTATGCAAATAGTAAATGTAATTTTATTTGCGTAATAAAGAGAGTAATATATTTTAATTAAAATGGTAACGTATTTTATAAATAGTGATAACTACACTCTCCATCCCAAGAATACATTCACACTTTTCATTTTGGTTCGTCTCAATAATACTTTCAGACCCTAAAAATGGAAACAATACACAATATCAATAACCTTGCAATACTATAATATTACAAAAATGTCACCTCCTTTCTACACACAATCTAGTCAAAGTCGGCTATATCATACACTTTATTATATTCAATTACCCAAATTACCCCATCTCTTACTTACATCACTACAACAAAAAGTTACTTTTCTTAAACTCTGTACCACTAAATACATGAATGTATTCCTAGGAGTAATATTTAAGAAAACGTAAAATACATGAGACTTTATACATAAATTTTATCCATATCACTATTGTGTATGAACTTTATTTAGTAGAGACTGTATATACTTCCTTCGTCCCGCATTAACGTTGACGTTTACTTTTTGTACGGAAATTAATGGATATAATATTTTAATGTGTAGTGAGGTGAGAGAAATAATATTAAATGCAAAGTGTGCAGTACTACATGAAATAATTAATTGTTTTGTGTGGACCCAATTTAATAAAAAATGTGAATTTTAACTTGGGACAACCCAAAATAAAAAGCGTAAACTTTAATGCGGATGGTGAGAGTATATATACTAAATGTTATCCATATTACTATTATGTATGAACTTTATTTAGTAGAGAATGTAGAGTAGCCCTTTTCCCGAAAGGATGGTTCTATCCAGCACTACTCTTTTTCAATACGTTATTATAACAAAAATATTTTATATTTCCATTTCTTCACTAACTAAAAAAAAATGAAAGGTGAGGAATAGGATGAAAGAAAAAGTGGAAAATAAAAGAGAAAAAGAAAACTTATTGAAGGCAACTTTACTTAAACCAGCCAGTCCGGTAAATGGGCCTGGATTATGGGCCCACAAAAGCCCAATGAATATGATTCCATTACACGCTTACCCACCCACGTAAAGACAACTTAAGCTGGGTCATGAACCCTGACCACAATACCCAAAACGCCCTTCACCATTGACATGACAACACGCCACAGCAAAGGGTAATGTAGGAAATAAAGGTTATGCAATTGGTGCTCTTAAAAATGACCAGAAATTTATTACCCCACAGGGTGGGGGGGTGGCTCTGGGCGGCGCCTTGACGTGTGCATTTTCAATTGGATGGTGGGGCCCGTGGGGGTGGGGGTGGGGGGTGTGTTTGGGCAAGACAAATGCAGTGGAGCAGTTGGTCACATCAGTAGGGGACCGACTTGGTGTTAGTAGGGTATGATTAATAAGTTTCATTTGCAATATGAGCGAGTGCTCTTCCACTAAAAATTTACTGAATTGGAATATTTTAAAAATACTATACTCCACCCTTAAATATCCATAATCCATTAGTATTGCCATCCAAGTAAACCATGATCCATAAATTTAGTCACTTTAAATAAGGAATTATATATAAAAAAAATTACTTCATTCGTCCCATTAAAAGTGTAATATTTTTTTGCACGGAGATTAAGAAATATAATAATTTAATGGATAGTGATTTGAAGATATAATATTGTAACATTTTTTTAGCACGGAGATTAAGAAGTATAATAATTTAATGGATAGTGGTTTGAGGATATAATATTTTAATGTGTAGTGAGTATGTGTATTAGTGATGTGTATGAAGTGTGTGTGGGCTCCATATGAATAGATTAATTGTTTCGGTTGGATCTCATATGCTTAAAAATAAATGTTACAACTTTTGTGGGACAATAAAAAAAAATGTCACAATTTTCGTAGGGTGGAGGGAGTAATTTTTTTAATTTCTTTTAAAAGACTAGTTCAGTATTTTAAATAAAATACTCCCACACTTGATATGTGTTCATTTATTTATTTTTACGTAAATTAAATTAAAAAGTGTAATAATTTAATATATAATGAATTGAGAGATTTAATATTTTAAGTGTAATAGATAGTTATATTAGTGTTGTGTGTGCGCTTCATATATGTTGAGTATAATAATTAATTTTTGGGTCTCATCTCCCAATAAAAAAGAAAAAGAAAAAAGAGAGGAGTATATTGTCAACAAATTAAAACGACAAAATGAATAATTTCCAATGAACTAAAGAAATAAATATTTATAAAGTAACTTGTGTAAGTTATAATGGGAGTAACGATTTTGAAATAAAAATGGAGTAATACATTATAAAGTTGTTGGTAGAGACAGAGTTAGATAATTTTTTAGTTGGCTAGAAATATAAACATGTTGATCGTTATCAATATTTGAACATTAAATAATGCAATTTAAAAGTATACTTTCTCCAAATTGACGTTTACTTATTGCACGTAGATTAAGAGATATAATATTTTTAATAGATAGTAAGTTGATAAATATAATATTTTAATAGATAGTGAGTTGATAAACATAATATTTAATTTGTGGTGGGTAGTTGTATTAGTGTTGTGTGTGAGCCCTGTGTAGAATAATTAATTGTTTTATGTGAGTCTTATTTAAAAAAAATGTAAACTTTAGAGATCTCAAAATGAAAATGTAAATCTTAACACGGAATAAAGAGAGCAACTTGTTACCAATAAAAATTTTGAGATATTTTTACACATTGTGTCTAAAATTAAGGAAATTGTAAACGACAGCATATCGAAGGATGCTACGTTTTGGATTGAGGCGTTTGCGGCAGGGCTGATCTTAAAAATATTTGAAAATATTTGTACCTAAGTTGAGTTCTATAATTGGGCCCAAATATAATAGTGTAATTTATAAAATATATTGTGTCACTGTATTTTTAACGAACAAAACATTTAACATAACCTTTTCTATATTCTTAATTTATTTATTATTTTTTTAAATAAAGGTCATTTTTCTTATACAAGGATTTTGAGGGAGTGCATACATATAAGTTGTTAGTATTAAGATTTTCTTGAAGTGGATATAAAGCTATATGGATAAAATAAGTTATGCCCGTTTTGTGAAAGTGGAAACTTTCACATGAAGTGTATTAAGAGAGTATTTGTGTTGAAAGATTTTACTAAATTAAGGTGTAGAAAGTGTAATGGGATAATGAATGAGAAAATGAATACCTAAGGAATTAAACTTTAATATGTAATGAAATTTTGGGGCTTGAGTCAATAGTCTCATTCGACTCGATAAAGGAGCGACTCCGGTTGGGTCAGAGTTGCCAATTTGGTAGATTTAGTAAGGATATATTTGTCATAAAATTAATATTTGAATAAAATTGATATAAGGTTAATTAATGGGTGGCATTGTGACAATTATATTTGATTTATTGAACTTGAGTAATTTTGTCAATTAACTCTAACTTTGCTTCTTTTTTTTCTTTTTTTTTTCGATTTTAGAAAAAAAAAATGTATGTATTTTGAACGAACTTAACGAATAAAAAAGGTGAAGAGAATTTTTTAAACGTTTGAATAAATGTATTTAAAATTAAAAAATTCCAAGTAACAAAATCCTTATCAATAATAACCTTGTAGGAACTATAATGATAGTTTAACAATGTGAATTAAAAAAAAAAACTTCATCCTTCTCGATAGTTTATGATCCTTGTACATTATGAAAATTAAAGATATTATGATATATTTTAAAATAATAAATGATACTCCTCTTTTAAAAAGGGTCATGTGAATTAAGGAGTATTATTATTTAATATGCACTGTGTAATTGAATAAGTAAGTGTATTGACTCCATATTTTAATTATATTAGTGGATTTGTGTGGGTTTTATATGTGAAAAAAAGAAATGAAACCCTTTGAATGAGACAATGAAAATAGAAAAAATGAAACCTTTAAATAGAATTGCGGGAGCATTAGGTATAAGTAATATTTTTTCTTTAAATAAAGTTTATACTTTCTATGTCCCGTCGAAAAGTTCTCATTTTACTATATTGGGCATCTCATTGAAAGGTTTTCATAATCCCTTTTTAGCAAAAAAAGCCTACCACTACCCATCACATCTTCTAATACGACTACCCAATACACATAAAATACTCATTAATTCACATACAAAAAGTAAACGGACATCTCTAAATGTGACGGAGGGAGTATTAGAGATGGTAAATGAGTAAAAAAGGTTTGTATCGTGTGTGGGAAGTTGAATAAACCTAACATACGTTTCACCAATTAATATGATGAAGCTCATTGATTGGGTCCACCAGAATTGGAGCACAAATTTCGAGGAGTTATTTAATTTTTACCCGAGAAATGGATTGAATCAACGAATGAAATAAAAGCGTGGAAATAAATATAATTAATGAGCCAATGAAAGCGTGTTTATTGGCTGGTCCCAAAAGCAATAGGGCGTAGTCGTGTTTTGACGGCTAGTTCGTGGCGCCAACGCTCAAGTTTTTTTCCAAACATTTTTTGTTTGCTTCCCATTTATCACTCTACAATAACTCCAGATTTGTGGGTTAATAGTAATTAATCATCATTTTTATTAAAATTATAATTTTGGAATTTAATAAAATAGATCCAAGAAAACAAACAAATTGAGGGGAGAAGGCCATAAATTCGACTGACATAAAAATGACCACCGCATGCAACTAGCAAATCAACTCCAGCCACAAAACTCCAGTTTGATTCAAAAGAAATTAAATATTCACTCCGTAAATTAAAAAAAAAAAAAAAATTTATTCCGTCGTTTTTCTAATATGATCCCTCCGTTCATCCTCAATGTATTCATTTGCTTTTTACACGTGAATTAAGAAATACTATTATTTTATGTGTAGTAGATAGTTATATTAGTAGAGGGTGTGATTCCCATATTTTATTTGTATTAGTGGAGGGTGTGGATCTCATATTCCAAAAAGAGAAATTGATAGATTAAGGATGAACGACCAAAAATGGTAAAATGGATAGATTGACAGTGGACGGAGAGAGTAATAAATTGATCAAAATAAATCTCCTACTCTTAAACTTAATTTAGAACAATATTGTTCATACTTAACACATCTAATATATTTTATTATTTACTACTCTCTCCTTCGAAAGGTCACAATTTATTTTTGTGTGTAAATTAAGAAGTATTACTCCCTATGGACACTTACAAGATATTCATTTTACCATTTTGGGCGTCAACTTCAAATGTATCCATTTCCCCTATTTAGTAAAAGAGTACACCATATGGCCCACCACTTCCCTCTAATACAATTACCCACTTTACATATAATAATAATACTCCTTAATCCACGTGCAAAAAGCAAACGAGTACCTTTCAAGTGGCCGGAGGGAGTATTATTTTATGTATAGTGAGTAATTTTATTAATAGAGAATGATTGGTTATATGTGAGTCTTTTTATTAAAAACGAAAAATGAAGACCTTCGAATGAGAAACTCAATATAATAAAATGGAAAAAACTCTCGTATTAAAACTCTTGTATTCCTATGGGGACACGGTATGTATGATAGGAATTATCGGATCATCACCAACTGTGATGACTTGCGTATAACATTATATATACAATTGAATCATTACAAGATCTCCATAAATCACGGAGAGAATAAATCAACATAAATACAAAGATATACAATATCTACATACAAAAATATTCTCAATTCTTTCCCTTAATACCCCCGTCAAGCGTTGCGTGGGGTATAAGCTGACGCAAAGCTTGGAGCGCAAGAACTCAAAAGCTGGTTGCGGTAAAGCCTTAGTAAAAATATCCGCTAGTTGAAGATGAGAAGGAATAAACTCAGTACGCAACCTGCCTGAAGAAATCAGCTTACGAATAAAATGACAGTCAATATCAATGTGCTTTGCACGCTTGTGTGCGACCGGATTCTGACTCAAAAAAATTGCACTCTTGTTGTCACAGAGAAGTGTCGCGGGAGTCCTGGGGGACTGATGGATCTCCCGTAACAGATTAATCAACCAAATAATTTCTGATCCAGCGTTAGCTAAAGCTCTGTATTCTGACTCACAGCTGGAACGAGCAACAGTCGGTTGCTTTTTAGCACTCCAAGAAACAAGATTGCCCCCCAAAAAAATGGAATAGCCATAAGTGGAGCGACGGGTCTCCAAGCATTTTGCCCAATCTGCATCAGAGTATCCCACAATGGTCTTTTCAGGATGATGAGTGTAGTTAAGACCATAATGAATTGTACCCTTGACATAGCGAATGATACGCTTCACAGCAGCAAAGTGATCGCCAGTGGGAGAGTGAAGAAACTGGCTGACAGTGTTAACAGCGTAGGAGAGATCAGGCCTAGTGATTGTAAGATACTGCAAAGCACCAACCAAGGAACGATAAAGAGTAGGGTCATCAAACACGGATCCCGAACTCTGCAAAGAACTCCGTGCAGCAAGCGGAGTAGAAACAGGCTTGCAGTCAAGCATAGAGGCACGCTCTAAAATGTCGTGAGCATATTTTGCTTGACCAACAAAAATGCCATCAGAAGTATAAGACACCTCTAGTCCCAAAAAATACGTCAACTTGCCAAGATCTTTAATAGCAAACTCAGCATGTGTGCGCGCAACAAACTGCCGAAGAAGATCCTGGTCATTCCCTGTAAGAATAATGTCGTCAACATACAAAAGAAGATATAAGAGAGAAGACCCTTTAATAAAGCAGAATAATGAGGAGTCGCAGCGGGACTGCTGAAATCCTAGACCCAACAAATAAGTGCTGAAACGTTGAAACCAGGCCAATGGAGCCTGCCGCAGGCCATACAGGGCTTTCTTGAGCTGGCACACATGAGTAGGATTACGAGGATCAACAAAGCCAGGAGGCTGGGCCATATAAACCGGCTTTGGCAAAATCCCATTTAAAAAGGCATTCTTGACATCCAACTGGTGTAAAGGCCACTGATGATGAACAGCGAGAGCTAGAATAAGACGAACAGTGGTGGCCTTAACAACTGGACTGAAAGTATGATGAAAATCCGAGCCAGGAATCTGAGTGAACCCCTGAGCAACTAAGCAAGCCTTATACCGTTCAATGGAACCATCAGAGCGGTACTTCGTGCGAAACACCCACTTTGAACCAACAACGTTCACACCCTTGGGCGGAGCAACCAAGTCCCACGTCTTATTAAGCGAAAGAACGTCAATCTCCTCTCGCATAGCAGCCATCCAATGAGGGTACTTAGAGGCTGATTTGAAGCCACGAGGCTCAGCAGCAGCAGTGGTAAGAGAGCCTAGTAGAGCAGTGTAAGTCAAGTCAACAGGATACCTAGGCTTGAATATGCCAGCTTTAGCACGTGTCACCATAGAGTGACCGGACGCGTGTGGTGCCGGCCGTGGAGGCGGTGGGGGCGGCACTGGTGGAGCCACACGTGCCGGAGATGGAGAACCTGCAGGAGCTGCCGGCGGTGGTGACTTATCTGGGGAATCCGGAGCCGGCGTCGGGTGAGCCGGACCATGCAGCTCTTCGAGGATGGGGTGTACACACAGAGGCGATGGACGTGGCATACGTTCCTCAACTGTGGTGGGAAGAATAGGATCCAGAAAACTGGAAATAGGCAAGTTCTGCGCTGACGGAGGAGTATTCCCAGCAAAGGGAAAAATCCGCTCATCAAACTGAGCATGACGGGTAATATAAATGCGTGCGGAAGTAGGATCGGGGCACCTAAAACCCTTATGAGTACTGCTGTATCCCAAAAAAATGCAGGTACTACTACGAGGGGAGAGTTTATGTGCAGCATAGTCTCTAAGAAATGGAAAAACCCTGCAACCAAATGGCTTGAAGACAGAGTAATCCGGAACACTATGAAATAACATCTCATACGGAGATTTATTATCCAAAACAGAGGATGGCAACCGATTGATAACATAAACTGCAGTAGCAAAGACATCAAACCATAAAGATGCTGGACCACCACAATGAAACAGCATAGAAAGACCAGTCTCAGTAATGTGTCTGTGCTTGCGTTCAGCTCTACCATTCTGTTGCGGAGTATAAGGACAAGACATCCTATGTAGAATACCATGGCTTTGCATAAAAGAAGCAACACGCTTATTAACAAATTCAGTCCCCCCATCAGATTGAAAAACCTTAATACTTCTGGAAAATTGGGTGCACACAAAGGCATGAAAACGAAGCAGAACATCATAAAAATCAGATTTGGCACATAAAGGATAAATCCAAGAAAAGCGTGAATAATCATCAACAAATACACTATAATAACGGAAACCAGAGGTAGAAGTAATAGGGGCTGGTCCCCATAAATCACAGTGTACTAAATCAAGAACAGAAGTAACACGTTTCTCATTCAAGGTAAAAGGTAATCTCTTGCTCTTGGCAAGCTGACAAGAAGAGCAAACAGTAGGATCCGGTAAAATGGAAGTAACATTCAAGTGGCCTAATTTATTTAGTAAAGAAATGGCACTAGGAGAGACATGTCCTAGGCGCAAATGCCACAAATTAAAACTAGCACGCAAGGTTTTCTGATGAAGCGAAGCAATCAAAGCCGCACTCCCACTCTCTAGAACGTACAACCCATTATCACAACGACCCTGAGCCAGAACTGTCTTTGTCAATCGGTTCTGAATAGTAAAGGATTTGTCAGTAAACACAACATCAACATCGCAGTCATGAGTCAATTTACTAATTGACAATAAATTCTTAGTGAGACCAGGCACAACCAAAATATCCAACAGATTAATATTAGGAGATAAATGACCAGTATGCGATATTGTTAAAGAGTTTCCATTTCCAACAGTTACGGAACCGTTACCAGAATACGGCTCAAAGGAGTCCAATTGTGTAAACCCGGGAGTCATGTGCGCTGAGGCCCCACTATCCACATACCAATCCGAGCTAGAGCCCGGCGACTTAACGTTGCACGCTGCGTTGAAGGCTTGGGCGAGGTCAGCGGTGTACGTGGCTGCAGGAGAGGCCGAACGTCCACGAGCAGCAACCTGAAGCTCCAAGAGACGAGGGCACTTGTCGGCGAAGTGCTCCCCACGGCATAGTTGACACCTGGGAGTGAACGGACGGCGGCCACCCGAGCCTCCACGTCCAGAACCGCCTGAGCGACCTCCACGGCGCTGCTGACCAGAGCCACCGAAGCTGCCACGCTGCTGCCTAGACCCTCCGGAGGCACGGCGGTCATCACCGCGGGCATCAGCAACGAAGACAGCAGGAGACGCCGGCGGAGCATGGTCCATGGAGCGAGTCATCATGTCAAATTGAACCGCCTGATGGAGCAAGTCGCGGAACGTGGGGACAGGCTGCATCGCCATCCGGGTATCTGCGAAGTTGGCAAACGACGAACCGAGTCCCCGGAGAAACCAATGGCTTTTGTCTCCATCCTCCATCGGCTTCTGGATAGCAGCCAGTTGATCGCACAGCTGCTTAAACAGACGGCCATACTCAGCGACGGAGAGGTCATTGCGACGAAGAGAGAGCAGTTCTTCGCGAAGCTGATTGGCACGCGACGTCGAGGCATGAGCAAACGCAGATTCTAGGGCACGCCAGGCGGATACGGAAGAAGAACAATCCAGGACCTCCGCCATGGCTTCGGGTTCCAGGGTCGCGAACAGGACGCCGAGAAGACGCTGGTCGCGCAAAAACCAGGCAGAATACGCCGGATTCGGCGACTCATCACCGGTGGGAGAGGGCAGAAACTTCGGAGGAGAGGGGGAAGTTCCGTCAAGAAGGTCCATCATCTCGAATGTTATCGCCATCGAGATGAACTGCCGCTTCCACATCAAGTAGGTAGTGGTGGAAAGCTTTATCTGAACAAGGTTGATCATTGCCGTGGTTTGAGAAGAAGGGGCGGCCATGAAGAAACAGAGAAGGAAAAAAAAGAAGGAAGAGACAGGGAAGGAAAAAGGAAAGAAGGAAGAAGAGGGTTAGGGTTTTCGATCAGGCTGATACCATATGATAGGAATTATCGGATCATCACCAACTGTGATGACTTGCGTATAACATTATATATACAATTGAATCATTACAAGATCTCCATAAATCACGGAGAGAATAAATCAACATAAATACAAAGATATACAATATCTACATACAAAAATATTCTCAATTCTTTCCCTTAATAGTATGTTCCCGGTGGCACAGGAGACCAACTCAAAACTATTTAAATCGACATGCAATAGAAGAAAAGTGAAGATCTTTATTAAACGGAGTATTTATTAGTTAAATTCGAATTTTTTTTATTTGTTTATTTTTAAATAAGCGATTAGCAATAAAAAAAAAAACTTTTTTAATAGTGTGGAAAAAAAAATTATCATGGAGATTTCAATCAATTTTTCATATGTGCTTGAGATGAAATTTTCTAAAATTTTAAATTCAAAACTTGTGGGTATAATTAATAATTATAAGCTTGAGGTAAACATAAAACTCGACATGAAATGAGAGTCCTCGGATTTTAATCTCCCGAATTAACCTATAAAATTTCAATATACATAGTGTTACACTTTATTCGACATTAAGTAATTTTAAAGACATATTGCTAATATTATATTTGGATTTGAGCTCGAATTTTTTTAGATGGAATTTTATTAGAATCTGGTCGAATTTAGTTACACATTATGTGTAGATGGTGCACACAAATAATAACACTTGTGTGAGAGAGGGTTGTATGATTAAATTACCTTTATCTATATATTTATTTTTATTTTTAATGAATAACACTTAGTACTTGATACCGTTCACAATATTATTTTTTATTTATATTATACTCCCGGATGTGGATTAATGTGTACTACATCCGTCCCGTTTCAATGTTTACATTTGTTTTTTGCACATTGATTAAAATTTATTATATTTTAATAGATAGTGGGTGGAAAAATATAATATTTAATGTGAAGTGGGTAGGTGTATTAGTGTTGGATAATATATTAATTGTTTTAGGTGGGTCCCATATTCTTAAAAAGGAAAACGTAAACATTGAAATGAGACGCGCAAAATAGAAACGTAAACAATGAAACGGGACGGAGGGAGTATTATTTAATAACACTTGTGTGAGAGAGCATTGCATGATTAAACCTTTATCTATATATTTATTTTTATTATTATTATTATTTTTTTAATGAATAACACTTACTTGATACCGTTCACAATATTATTTTTCATTTATATTATACTCCACCCGTCCGCCACAAACGTATACATTTACTTTTTGCATGTAGATTATTATTTAATAACACTTGTGTGAGAGAGCGTTGCATGATTAAACCTTTATCTATCTATTTATTATTATTATTATTTAATGTGTGGTAGATATATCGTTGTATTTGTGGAGTGTGTGGGTCTCATATATTAAATGTATTAGTGATGTGTGTGATTTCATGTGTTTAAAAAGGGAAATGTATACATTTAGTGCGAACACCTAAAATAACAAAATGTATACATTTCAGACTAACGAAGGATGTACAAATTATTTATAAAGAATTGACTTGAAGAATTACTATGTTAATCAATGTGTACTCATTTCTTATTTATGTTACATAAGTCATTCTGTGGTACAATTACATAAGTCCTTACTATTTTAGAGAGGCTTCATTGTACCCATTCAAATTTGGAGTATTTTTCTTTTGCTCACATTTTAAGAGTATGTTTAAAAATACCAAAATTAACAAAAAGACCTCGATTCGACATTTATCGAGTCAAGTTTTTTATTTGAAAAAACTTGACTTCACACATATATTTTGACTCGACTGTAAATTTTTTTTAATTAATATCGAGTCAAATTTTTTCAAACAAAAAACTTAACTCAATAATAAATTTTTTAAAAGTAAATATCGTATTAACATTGAGTCAATGATTTTTTTTTTGTTGTTGTCATTTTAAACATTTTTAAACGTATTCTTAAACTTGGAGCACTTAAGAATTAAAAAAAAAAAATCTGCAGGCTGCCATCACTTATTTCTTTTCTTTATATATAGTATGCATTATTAGGTACATCCGTCCATTGTCGGTCCAAGCTAAACATGATTTTGACTATTTTATTTCCCTCACCACACGAAAATACGACTAATAATAAAATTTCATTAAAAAGAAATTGTGTACATTGGGACCGGTTTTAGTAAATTATTTATTTGAATATTACATTTTTCCCCTTTAACGACTATACTAATTTTTAACTGTGTTTCTAGCTAATTATTTCAACTCAATTTCCAAATGACTTGATTTATCTTTCAAAATTAGAGTTTTATTTTATTTTTTATTTTAAAGTTTAGGTTGACTTAATTACTAAAAAATAAATATTAAACTCACCAAAAGTAAAATCTAAGGAAAAAACTAGTATCACGAAATCCATTTTAAGACAAAAATGAATTGTTAACACTTTTAATAAAAAATTGATAGTTTACATGAAAAATGATAATTATTAAACTAATTTATGAATCATTCATAGAATTGTTGAAAATGATAACATCTTTAATAAAAATTAATTAATTAAGAAAAAAATAAAATCTAAACATAAAGATTAAAATATTATTATTATTATTATATCACCGTGGCAAGGTCTAAATAATATAAATTAACAAATAATTCAAATAGTTTAAGAAATCACGATATAATAATATGATAACAATCAAAGAACGATCCCTAGTGAAGTTACTTATTAATCTTTATGTAGTTTTATAACATAGTAATTAATTATTGTCAAAATTGATTTGATATGTTAAATGCCTATTTTCGGACAGCTAATGTTTGAGTTGAAGAATGAGAGTGATGGCACACCAAGATAATATATATGGATACAAATAAAAGATGAGATAAAATATAACAAAAGCTTAAATAATTGATACTTTATGATGTTTACAAAGTTTATTTTAGTAAATATTTTTATTTTTATTTTTCTAAATCGATTCCCATTAAATTAATGTGAATTAATGTCGTATCATATTATATTAGCGTGTTACACTTTTTTCTTAATAATAAGAGAACTCTTTATTCCAAAATATATACATTATTAAAAAAAATCGTTATAAACAAAATCAAATTACATTAAATTAATCAAGTGTGACAATTTTTTTAAGAAAATATTATAGCATGAATAATTATATTAAATTATATACTCCCTCCGTCCCATATTTACTTGTACTTAACGTAGATATAGAATTAAGAAAAGTTGCTTTTTGATCAATTTTATTGATTTTTGGAGGGTAATGTAATATTTTTTAGGTAATAAATAAATTATAAAGTAGGTTATGTGTGTTAGATGTGAGTGATAAATTTATAATTAAAATGTACTTTTAAGGTTAAAAATTGAGGCAGTGTTGTTTTTTTTTTGTGATGCAATTTAATGCGAAATAAACTAACATAATATGAAAATTTTAATATGCCACAGAGCGAGTATATGAAAAATTATTTTAAAGAAAATATTACACGAAATATTTGTACTTTTATGATCTTTTATATCTCGTTTTAATCATCAATGGGCAATTTCTGCGTGACTATCTCACATGAAAAATTTTCACCTTTTTAATTTAAAAAAAAAAGTTATATATATATATATATATATATATATATATATATATATATATATATATATATATATATATATATATATATATATATATATAAAATCAAATATACTATCACATTCTATTCAAAGTATTTACTTTTTATTTATATAAGAAGAATTAGTTGTTCATAAAATTATTTATTGTGATTTTATCACTTTATATTAAAGTGTTATCACTTCTTATCAATTCTACTGAAATCTTCATGTGGGACGAATGGTATCATATAAATATATCCATCACCAATTCCACTAACTTAATTGATAAACATAATAATACTAGTAAAATTGAAGATAGAATATCATTCGGAACAAATTAAGTCCAATTAATTTTGTTATCTCATTAGGGTTAAGGAAGTTTAAAGTCTTTAGTGAATAAACTTTGAGCTGGATAATGATTAAAATATAAATAAGTTTAAATTAATACTCCCTCCGTTCGATTGCGCGTAAATTTCAATAACAAAGGAAGCGCGTACGTTTCAATGGGAAGACACATTTTAAATTTGTCTTAAAATTATGGATTAAGTCAATGTTAACCTTAAACTTAATCCTAATCTATAGTTAGTTGACTAGAATTACAACAACAAATATGATTGGCTGGCCATTCACCTGATGACGACGACAAGCTACTTGGCTATTGAAAGAAAATATCAATTTTGATCCTATATCTTTTTCAAAATCTAATTTTAGTTCTGTAACTTTTGTTATTTTTAATTTTAGTTCTTTTAGTTTCAATTTTAGTCCTATAACTTTTAAATTTTCAATTTTAGTCCTATAAGTTTCAAATTTAGTCTTGTATCTTTTGAAATATGATATAATTTATAATAGGACTAATTTTGAAAATTCAAAAAGATACATGACTAAATTTGAAACTTATAGGACTAAAATTAAAATTCTAAAAGTTAAGTGACCAAAATTGAAACTAAAAGGACTAAAATTGAAAATACTAAAAATTATAGGACTAAAATTGGATTTCATAAAAGATACATGACCAAAATTGATATTTTTTCAAATCTGTACTGTCTCTTTACATTTAACTATGTAGTAACTAGTATGTAACAAAATATTTTATGTTTTTTTTAAAACCCTAGATTATTAACATTTTAATTAGGAAATAAAAAAATAAATGAAATGGAAAATCTTCCATTACAAGCTAGTAAGGAAAATTATTTCAAATCCTTAATTCATGGAACTAGATCCTTTCCATTTAAGAGTGTGGTCAATTTCTTACATTTTTAAAAATCTGGACCGATCATTAAATTTAATAATTATCATAAAGCCACCTCACCCTCTCTAACTAATTAAAATTTTAATTCTTTTTAAATCTTCTATATACGTTTTTTTTAAACGTGAGATTATTACTGATAGGTACGCGTGTATATAACCTAATTATTAATAAATACATTGATATAAACGTCTATTTCTTTTTCCAATTTTATCCTTATTTACAACGTTGAATATTTCAACGTTTTCACTTAACACTAGTTTCATTGAGCACTAATGTACCTTAAATCAAATAAAAACAATGGATGAGAGATTTAAAGATAATTATAACAATCCTATTTTCAATTTAATTAATCAAGTATTTTTTGTTTCTTTATCAAAGATGCACACTAATGTACATTTGTAGGGTTCTTCAATTTAATTGCGTATTTTCTATTTCTTTCTAAGAATGCACACTAATATACTTAACAATAATTTCAATCGTGTATTTTCCATTTCTCTCTCAAAGATGCACACTGATGTACATTCCTATGGTTTTTTAGTTTAATCTCGTATTTTTTGTTTCTCTCTCAAGAATGCACACTAATGTACATTAGTAGGGTTTTGTAATTTAATCGCGTATTTTCAGTTTTTTCTCAATAGAATGTACTGTACACAAATGTACATTCGTATAAATAACGTATTTTTATTTCCATCTTAAAAATGCACACGTACGGATAGGTATAGGTATTATGGGAAAAACAAAATATAATTTTGTATTTATTGGTAATCTTCTTAAGCGAATGTATCACTTAGTAATTTTTAAATACGTTTTGTACCTACTATTTATTGACCCAAAAAACATTAATTAAATTTATCACTAATAATTTGCCACATCATCAACTTTATCTTTAATTAATCTTAAATTTTACGATACTCATCCTATTTTTTATAAAAATCTTTTTAATTAATTAATGATAATTAAAATTATACACTTGGAATTAACGATAAATCCTAAATATAAATATTAAATTTTAGGGACAAAATATATCATAAAAGACACGAGTAAAATTATAATTATTATAATCTTAAAATTAACATTAAACCCTAAAAATAAATATTAAACCTAAAGGTAAATTATAAACCTTAAGGTAAAATTCAATTTTACTTTTAAAATTAACACTAAATTCTAAAAATAAATATTAAACTTTAGGGATAAAATAAATCATAAACCACAGGGTACCATATTTTAGATTAAAATAGGTCACGAACTAAAATATTACTCCCTCCGTCTCCTTAAAATTTATCCGTTTACTTTTTCCACGTGGATTAAGAAGTATAATAATTTAATGTATTTTGAGGTGAGAGAAATAATATTTTAAAGTGTAGCGGGTAGTTGTATTAGTGTTGAGTGTGGAGTCATGTGTGGTCACATTAATCTAAAAAATGAAATGAATACTTTGTAATGGGACAGACAAAATGGCAAAATTGATACGTATCAAAGGGACAGAGGGAGTATATAATACTAAAATTGTAATTAATAATAACAAATAAAAAAATAAAAAATTTAAAAACTATGAACTAAACATGAAAAAAAAAGCAAAAGAAAAAAAAACTAATCCTTAATTTAAGAGTGGGTGATGTGGCAGAACCTTAAACATATAATAAGTGGCGTGGATCAAAAGAAATGTACAACTGCAAAAACTGACTAAATGGAGAGATCCAAATCCTTAATTCATAGTTGCATATATTAAATAAGAATATATTTATTTGGCAATATATTTTAATTTTTGTGAATTTCTTTTCACAAATACTAGTCCTCTTTTAAAGTTTTGGTGATTGACAGAGGATTAATTTTTGGAAAAAGAGTTTATGTAATTATGATTAATGTGACATGATATGATCATAATAATGATTTATTTTAAAAAAATATCTCTTGAATTTTTCATCAACATATCGAAACTTTACAACAAAATTATTCCAAAACTTAGTTCAAATATAAAAAAAAAAAAAAAATATTATTATTATTATTTAGATTGGTAAGTTTTGTTTAAATAATGTAGTTCATGCTTTTGGGGAAAGCCCATGTATTCATTAGTCTATCAACCCAGCAACAAAAACTTCAAACAACAAAATTCATACTCAAAGAAAGCAAAAAGGAACTATACATCATGAGAATTATTCTTATACTACATAATAGAACAAACAATTGCATAAATGGTTTGTAATTTAAGAATAATCACATATCATAGAACATATAACAAAAAATTTGTCGATAAAATCATATGCATATGAATTTATTCTTATACTGTCTGTAACATGATAACACTTATTATAATTATTATAATGTAAGATTTTTATTTTTTCTTTTTAATAAGTGGAATCTAACCATAACCGAACACTAACTATATATTAAAATATTACTATATTACTTAATCATCAATATAGTAAAATATTAATATTCTTTCTTTTAATCTATGTGTAAGGAGTTTTTTTTTTTAAATTCGTAATACTTTAATCATGTTGATAAAAGAATTTTTGTTTCCAAGTTACAGTAATATAAGTATAATCTTCAAATAATGTTTTTAGTTAAGAGAAAATATGTATAATAAATGAATGAAGAAATAATTAGGACAGATTTATTAGTTTATAATACTCCATTGGTTAACGTATAGGAGTATTTTGGACCGACGTAGTATACATCCGGGTGTAAAAGTGCACCATATGTGTATAATTTTTTATTTTATTTTGTATACAAGTTATTCTATTTTGTATATGTGTTCCTTAATAATTGTATACTTTTTTCACATTAAGTTTTTCATTCAAAAACCTAGTATCCATATGTGTATAACTTATACATATTTTTTAATAATTGTATATTTTTTACACTCAATTTTTCATTAAAAAAACTAACAATTAAATTGTATACATTTTTGTTCATAATTATATAGTATGTTTTTGTTTATATTTGTACTCCCTCCGTCCCGTTTAAATATTTACGTTTCTATTTTGCGCGTCTCATTTCAATGTTTACGTTTTCCTTTTTGGAATATGGGACCCACCTAAAACAATTAATATATCATCCAACACTAATACACATACTCATTTTGCATTAAATATTATATTTTTCTACCTACTATCTATTAAAATATTATACTCCTTAATAAACATGCAAAAAACAAACGTAAACATTAAAACGGAACGAAGAGAGTATATGTTTTTGAAGGTGTGTACTCTCATACTTAGGGGATGCACTTTATAATTAGCTTCTTATTTTGCTATTTTTTACGTCAATTTTAAAGAGTTCTATTTCAATTTTTTCAAATATGAGATTCACCTACGCTACAATTTTAAAACTCATACAAACCACCAACACAACTACTTATTACATATTAAATAAAAAATAATTACGTGCAAAAAGTTAATCATATCCTTTAGGGCATATTGAGGGAGTACAATTTTGTTTGTAATTTTATATTGTATTTTAATTTTTTATTTTATTGAATTTCTTTATATGGGCTCATTAAATTATTTCAAAATATAAAGTAAATTAGTGTGATGTGTATTGATAAAATAGAATATGATGGAAAATAAAGAATATTTTAATTATAAATAAATGCAAAGATATTAAGATAGTCCTAATGGTCCTCATAGTTAAGTTGATAAACCATGAGAGTTAGTGGTGTGCATTTTAGTAGAATGCACTTTTGACCGGTGCCATTGAAGCTGAAGGGGAGCATTGGAGCTTCCATGGATCATCATTAGGTGCCAGCCCATACTTCCAAAATTTATTACTGGTAAGAAAAAATAAAAATAAATAAATACTCCTATATTTGATTATTCTTTTCTATTAAAAAACAAGCAGAAGGAGTGTGTATTATAATATGTAAACTTTTTCATTAGTTGGAGTATCCCACAAACACCATTCCATCCAATCAAACTTCACCACCTCCCCCCCTCTCTCTCTCTCTCTCTCTCACTCTCACTCTGTCTGTGTGTGGTGGCATGGCTGATTTAGATTTTAGATTCATTTCTTGAAGCCTGCTAAATAGATTTGCTTTCCTTCTTTCCATTGTCATCATCTTTTTCTTGCTTTCTTTCTCTTTTATTTGCTGCTGTTTCATATCAAGCAAGGGGGAAGAAAAGTAAGAAAGCAAGAACCTTTTTTCCCATTTACTAATATTTTTTTATACTCATATATACTAATTGTAATTTCTCCTATTCACATAATCCTCTCTTTCTTTCTCTTTCCCCTTTAGAGTGTATGAGAGTTTCCATCATTCAGCTTTTTCAGGGTGTCACTGTTCTCTCCAGCTTCTCCTTCTTTGAGTGTTTAAGGTAATCTTTGTTGCCCAATTGGGATATCAAGGGTGAATTGAGGTGAGGGACAGCAACTTCTCAGCATCCCTTTTCCTCAAATCAATGAAATAAATTATCTGTCATTTTCTTGATTATTGTTTCTAAGTTTCAGCTTTTTTTCTTGTGTGTGTTTTTTTCACTTTTCAGGTTAGATCTTGTAATGAAGGCTGAGTTTGTTCCCACAGATTTATGTTGAATTTAGGCAGTTGGGATTTCTTTTGATTATCATCTGGTATCTTTAGATTACCACAAGTTGAGAGTGATTTTCATTGATTTTGGAAAAGTGGCCTCTTTTTGAGATTCCTCCCTCAAGTGTGAGAGAGAGAGAGAGGTGGCTGTTGTTGAGGAAAAAAAAGTATTCTGATTCTTCCCTCCTCACTTATGCTTCCCTGATTTAACACTCTTATGCCATTCTGAAACCAAACCTCCCACCTCTCTCTCTCTTTCTGCATTCTCTTTCTCTCTCCTCCTCTGATGCATTAGATCATCATAAATTTTGGAGTTTGATGAGGTGGGGTATGGAGATTCTATCACCAAGTTCATATTTTTCCAATTCTAGCTGGCTTCTTGAGGACAGCAGAAGCACTACAAGATGGACCCCTGCTGAGAACAAGGCTTTCGAGAATGCACTCGCGGTGTTCGACGAAAATACACCGGATCGATGGCAAAAGGTGGCTTCAATGGTGCCTGGTAAAACCGAGTCTGATGTTATCAGACAGTACAAAGAATTGGAGGATGATGTCAGCAGTATAGAAGCTGGATTGATCCCTGTTCCTGGCTATAACACCTCCTCTCCCTTCACTCTTGAATGGGGGAGCAGCCATGGCCACGACGGATTCAAGCAGTCCTTCGCCGCCGCCGGCCGCCGATGCAGGCCGGCGGAGCAGGAGCGGAAGAAGGGCGTTCCATGGACAGAGGAGGAGCACAAGTGAGTTTGCTTACTACACAAATTCTTGATTTTGATTCTTGAATGTGATGTAATTAAAATCTTGATTAAATCTTGGAAAAAAAAACAGATTGTTTCTGTTGGGATTGAAGAAGTATGGAAAGGGGGATTGGAGGAACATATCTCGAAACTTTGTGATCACAAGAACACCTACTCAGGTGGCTAGCCATGCTCAGAAGTATTTCATCCGGCAGCTCTCCGGTGGGAAGGATAAACGGAGGGCCAGCATTCATGACATAACGACGGTGAACCTCAATGACAGCCAGACGGGAGAGAGCAAGAAGACGGAGCAGGTTGCCTCCCCCTTCATCCAGAAGGTTCCGTTCCAGTGGAACGGAACGAGTAATGAGATGGTGATGGGGTTCAGCTCACCATGCCATGGGAGTATGTTCACATCATCATCACCATATGGTATGAATTATCTGCAAAGAGGTGGTATGCATCATGAATCATACATGGGATCTCAAAACATGGTTTTTCAGATTCAATCAGAGCTTCACTATCCTAATGCATGATCATCTGTTGTTCTTGAGAAGAAGCTTGCTTGTTGGTCTGAAAATGCCTAGTTATATTAGCTTAAAAGGCTTAGCTTGTTTGTGCTTTTTCTTGGTTTTCTTTTGTGTGAATATGTTGAGAATTTGGCATTTGAGGTTAACACAGTGTGTTTCTAGCTATACCCAAAAAGAAAGAAAAAAAGAAAAAAAAAATCCGCAAATGCCAGATTGAAAATGGGACATCTTGATGAGATACTCCTTGTATTTAACAAAGATTAGCAATCATGGAAGGAATTATCTTAGCTACTCTACTCTTTGTTTGTTTGTTATGCTTGTTTGCAACATATATTCTCTAACATAGAGGGATGTTTACTTAGCCAAGAAAATGGCCTAATTAAATCTTTAATGATAGCTGTGACATTCCAAGAAAACAGAGTTGTTACTTGACTTCCCCTACAAGGGATGAGGTCGGGGATCAGACCTCGTTCCTCCAGTCGTTTTACATACTTATGATGTCGACCAAGTTAATAGGATGCTCACTTAAGCTAAAAAATAGCCAAGTAAAGCTTTGATCACTCAACTCATATAGGACATCAGCAAGACACTCCTAGAAAACGGAGAGTTGATACTTGACTTGCCCTACAACGAATGTGATTGGAACCCGCGTATATACTTAGGATGCTGAACAAGTTCATAGGATGCTCACTTAGCAAATAAAAATAGCTAAATGAAGCTTTGATCACTCCCATAGACTTAAAGAAAATTTAGAGTTGATACCTGATTTGCTTTACAAAGGACCTCCAGATGGTGGTATATACTGAGGATGTTGAACAAGTTAATGGGATCTCAGATCTTGAAACTTATCTGAGTCAGAAAGCACTCTATGTAGATTGCCACAGTAGAAAAGAAAGACACAAAATTGAAACAATGTAAACAAGGCTTTGTTGGACTTGACTTGAAGGCAAACTTTTCTGTAGAAGCTGATTGTGCATTCCAATATTCCAAGAATCAACCACACTACATTTCAATAAACCACTCTTTGATTATCTCAAGAGGATGATTCTTTGGAGTGATAAGATTCTGGATTGATTAATTATGCTGGTTAATTGAGCAAAGTTAGATTCAGTTGTTATCTCTCTTCATTAATTAATTATATTTATGGGCTTCCCTCTTTCTCTTCCCACTGATTCACATTGTTTTGTTCTATCTGAGAGGTCCATAATCAAAAATTTTTTTTCAAGAAAACCATGATGATTTTTTTTTTAAATAAATATTAACATTTGTCCCATTTTAAAGGTATTTGATTTTATTCCTCACTCGTGTATATGAGAATTTGTCCACTTGGAATCCCCTTTCACTTTTTTTTCCCCATAAAAAAAATGGGGGTCAACCATCAAAATTCATCGGTTCATTATTTTAGAGAAGCTTTAATTTTATTATTTTAAACTGTGCTTGGATAGTTAGTTTGGATGCTGCTGTAATAAAATGAGATTTATCATAATAAATTCAATTAAGGATAAGGTAGCCTTAGTAGATCAAATGATTTTTCTTTTTTAAAACTCAAGTTGTAGAGAGAGAAGTCATATACTAATTAATATTTATTTAATAATTCTTGACAATTTTCGCAATTGTGGATAGTCAGCTGTCTGATCAAAAATTTTAATTTATATATATATATATATATAATTCATAAAAAATAAATAAGTTATCATTAGATTTAGACAAGAGTGATGAATTTTTAAAAAAAAATTCTAGAAAAGCTCACGAGTATGCAACATTTTTTCATCTCACTCGAATTTTATTATAATTTCAGATAATATTTCCCCCCATATTTCTTCACTTTTGAATATCTTCTACTTCTTCTTTGGATTAATTTTTCAGATGAAGTAAATAAATATTTTCCTCTCTTATTAATAGTGGACCCTACTTTTCAACTGATTTCAGATACTGAAGCAAGAAAATGGTATATTCAGTCCCTATGCATAATTCAATGATATTTATAATAAAAGAAGGGTTATTACTATTATCCTCTTCAAATATCACAACCCCTAATGTAATTCTCTTTTCATGTCTGAATAGTTTCGTTTTAAGATAAAGAGTATAACTCTTGTTTCGTGAGAATGTTTAACCAATAAAACGAGACCAAGTAAAACGTCGAGCATTTAGATTAGAGCAAGTTGGAGGAGAAAGCAAGCACCATTGAGAAGCAACTTTATTCCAAGTGTTATCTACTTGTTCACCAGTTCCAACCACATAAATAGTAGTAGAGAACCTTAAACTTTCGGTTGTCCAATTAGTTTTTATTATCTCTATACTTGTCCAATATTCTGATTCCTCTTGCTAAATGAATCAAAATAAGGAGAGCTTGATGAGGGGTAGGGAGGGGTTGCAAAAAATTGAATTAAATTTGGGAAATAATTTCCAAAAATTAGTTGCATTTTCAAAAAACACATTTTCTTGCAATTATCACCCTCAAATGTTGCATAAAAATAGAAGCTAGTGGGAAAAAAATAGAACCCCTCCCTGACTATGTTAATCTTGACTTTTGCATATTATACCTGAAATTCACCTAGAATTGGAAGTTTTTTTTTTTGGAAGTTTTTTTTGGAAGTTTTTTTTGAAAGTTTTTTTTTTTTTTTTTTATATATTGTCTTTATGTCATAAATAAATCAGTTGCTAGAAAAGTAGTTACTTGCAACTGAAGAATTTTATGAATTCCCACTTTGGAATTCATCTGGAAGTTTTTTTTTGGAAGTTTTTTTTTATATTGTCTTTATGTCATAAATAAATCAGTTGCTAGAAAAGTAGTTACTTGTAACTGAAGAATTTTATGCATTCTCACTTTGGAATTTGGATGAATGGAATGGTTTCAAAGGAAACGATCTGAGATGATCAAACTTATCGGTTAGAATTTATCCATTCGTCAAATTTACTCGCACATCAAAATAAACGAACTAGATAAAAACTTGTTTGAACTCGATTTGGTGCAGTATAAATCGTCATTTTATAGGCTTCGAAAAAGGTTCATCTTATTTTCTCAGCCAAACTAAAAGCTCAAACACTATTATTAATCTCAATAATACAAACCCTAATAATTTTTGTAGTGTTTGCTAATGGGGAATATGATGGCTGAAGATAGCATAATAACAGTGAGTTCTCTATACAGATTACTTTCTCATGAGCAACAAGAATGTGTAATGATGAGCATTTCACTGCTTCATACCTGTTCTCAGTCGACCCCGAGTTAGCCCTTGAGGACTTCGTTTTTACTCGTCAGACCAAAACCGATCGGGAATAGAGGGTCGTACGAGTCGTCCTCAGCATGCATTGGGAGTTGTTCGACCTTTTTAAACCAAGTGAACGGTAGTCGGCCTTGGAACTCATGATCTCCGAATATAACATCCGTGATTCCCACCCCTTCACTACCCGGAAGCCATGCAGCAACAAGAGCATCCGTTTTATCCAGCAGCGACGGCTCTAAAACCAACGGCCTCCCAGATATCAAAATTGCTAATGTGGGGACTTTGTCAGCAATGGCGCTTACGAGTTCAGCTCCATCGAAATGAATCTTAAGCTCCTTGCTGTCACCACCAAATTCCGCATAGGGAGGTTCACCCACAACAACAATGGCAAAAGAATAATCTTTTCCATCTAAGTTTAAAGATGGATTTGGTTTGTATACCACTTCTGTTTTATCCCCTGCAACTTCTCTAATAGCATCCAAAACGGTAGTGCCTGCGATGAAGATATCGAGTCTTAGTAGTGTAGTGTGCATTTTTATCAATTCTTAGGGAATGCTCTGACCTATTCCAAATTTTCCAAGAAAACATTCTCTCTTTCTAATGAATAACATAAAAAATTGCTAAATATGTAGAGGCAACTGGGCTGCTTCTCGGTGCTACAGTTTCACAAATATGTATGCATGTGGTGTGGACACAAACACGTGCAGTTACATGCACATACGTACACGACACACACCATTGACAGATAGAGAGGGACAGAGAGAACTGTGTGAAAGGGATTGAAAAATGTCTTGCTAGCAAATAAGGTTCATATTCTGCAACCATACAGCTGGAAAATTCCAAGAAACAATGACAATATGATGACATGATACATTTGACAAAGAAACAATAGAGAATCTAATACTAGTCAAAGAAAAAACAGCATTAAGCAAAAAAACAAACTGTTGATTAACATAGCAAGGAAAGTTAATGCTAACTTAAGAAAAGAGTTAATAGAAGCACACAGAGTGCCGTGAGAAACTACAGTTTTTACTGGACAGCTGAGTTGTATTTATGGTTGGTAGGGCAGGGGAGGGAGCAGGGAGGGGACGAGTGTAGGTTAATAGGAAAATTGCCATAAGAGAACTCACCGGTGGTTATTCTGCCGCCCCTACCGTCCCAAGTAGCTGTCCAACCCCCACACTGAAACCCCAGATCATCAGCATGACTTCCAACCACAAGAATTCGTTTAGCATTCCGGTCCAGTGGAAGAAATGATTTGTTTGGATCCTTCCCATTCTTTAAGAGAATTAAGGACTTGCGAACTGCTTCACGAGCTAAGTCCTTGTGTTCCTGACACCATAGTCATAATATTAGGACTAGTATTCAGATAAACATAAGGACTAGCATAATTTTTAGGAAATTAAGAGTCATTTCAAAAATGACTTGGGAAAAGAATTAGGGGACATCTAGATAGAGAATGCACATGGAGGTTTCTTAAGTTAACCCTATGTATTGTAGAAAATCAATTTTGTTTGACACCTGACTGCAAAATCTATAAATGCTGTCAACGAATTTTAACGAGCTCACCTCACATCTAACTGTACCCAACAATGATCTGTCGCTGAGTGGATGTTCAAAGAGGCCAGCAACAAATTTTACTCTCAGAATTCTTTCAACTGCATCATCGATTCTTGTCATTGGAATTTTTCCTGACTCCACCAAATGCATAAAATCCTCTAAAAATAATTGATATCGGAAAGGCACCATCACCTAATGAGGCAAAGAAACATATTTAATTTTCGGATATGTATATGCTTGAAAATGTCAAAGAAAAGAAGTGATCTTCACCATATCAATTCCTGCATTGATTGCTAACAGAACACTCTGCCGGTAATTAGAACCATGTGGACTATGTAGCCTGTCGAGGCCTTCAGAGTCAGAAATGATAAAACCCTGGAAAAAAATTGAAGGAAGTTGTTAGTTACTGCAGTAAAACCACTGCAGAGATTCATTACATTTGCACAAAAAATATGAACTATGAATGTATGAACATATCGTCTAGATCATAAAACAAGGCATGATTTGTTGAATCAATGAAACAACAGATTCTGGGTTATTTGCCTTTTCATAATAGGCTTACCTTGAAACCAAGCTTATCTTTCAAGACTTCTGTAAGAAGAAATCGGCTACTATGTAATTTAGTCCCATTCCAGCTAGTGTAGGATGCCATTATGGTACATACTCCATGAGATATACAGTCAAGGTAAGGGGCCATGTGAAGTTTCTCTAGTTCATCATATGATGCGATAGTATCACCCTCATTTATGCCGTTCCTGGTGCCACCATCTCCTACAAAATGCTTTGCACATGCAACAACATTTTCTCTGAAGTTTAATATTCTCATCAGTCAAGATCTTCAAGGAAAATATAGATCCAGATGAAAGGAGTTTGAAGAACTATTTGCAGATTTTGGGTAGAGCTTAAAAGGAGAAATTATTACAGATTTATTAGCTCCCCGTAAGTTATGAGAATCTAGAGTTGGCAGAAGAGAATTTTAAGCAATCCACCAGCACAGAAAAAGGCATTCTCTGATAAAGTAAGTTCCTACGTAAAGACTAAAGAGATTTCCAAAAGTTTGTTTCCATAATGTCACTAGCTTGAATTTCATATTAAACAAATCCAGATTGCTGATTATATATGTTTTAACCGATTGTCTAAGTAAAAAAGAGTTAGAACTATGACAATATAACAATGTTCTTCAAAGATGCACAAGTTCATACAGATTCTACCTTCCAGCAACAAACGGGTAGCCGCTTGGGTGTCCTTCTGGAGGTTGTCCTTGCAAGCCAATGATTGTTGAGGTCATCATCCTAACAATCTCCGTGTCTTCACTGAAACTCTCATAGCATCTTCCCCATCTGGGATCTCTACACACCTGTTAGCGTTGATTTTCCATTTAGTGTTTCCAATTAGTGATTATTTTGCAAGTTCAAGTTATTGTTTGAAAGAAAATGTGAGTAATTCAATTTTCATTAAATTGTATGAGTATAAACAGCTAATTCTGCACTAAAGCTTAAAAGGCATATTTTTAACAAAATAGTGCCACTTTCAAGCCATAATATTTGTAAATTTAGAACTAAAAACATACATGTCAGATACAGTATATCTACTACTGAGCCCTAAATTGACAATGTTATAATTTATGAAACTAGATTAAAGACAGCTGAAAGCAATTGGGAAAAAGTAAGAATGCTAATACACGAACTTACAGCAACACATGGGGCAAAAGTATAGTGAATCCCACTTGCTCTAACTTCACGAGCTGTTGCAATACCAATCCTCCGAACCAAGTCAGCATCTCTAAAAGAGTAGAGTTATGCAATTAGCATCAAAGAAAACTTATCTAATGCAATGAAGAATTTCAATTAAAATCAACCTCGTAGCTCCAAGGCCTATGTTGTGAGGAAAGATTGTTGCACCGTAGACGCTGTTATTACCATGAACAGCATCTATCCCATACAACAATGGAATTCCAAGCCTTGATTCCAATGCAGCCTTCTGGAAATTGTCCACCATGGCTGCCCAATGCGAGGTCTTTGCATTTTCAAACGGCCCACTTCCACCTACACTCATAATACTACCTACACCAATCCATCAACACAATGCAATCAATATTTGCTAAAAGTGATCACTCCAGAATCATAGATTCTGACCATCAGAAATCAGACTGATTTGAAATGAAGAATTTCTCAATTCTTGACACAAAACAGAAACAGAAACTATCATTCACCGATTGCACTAAGCTATCCTAGTATAGCCATTTTAAAACAGCTAATATTCCACCACCATCACATAACCGTACAGTTCAGCAAATATACAAAACAGAATTGGGGATTTTATTCCCCAATTGAAAAGAAAGAACTATTGATCAGCACACAAAAGGAAGTGGCACAACAGAATAATGACCTATGGAGAGGTCTCTAATGGCGGAAGGCGTGGCGACACAGCGCTCAATCTGGGTCATTTGGCCGATTTTCTCCTTCAGAGTCATTCGGGAGAGAAGGTCTTCGACTCTTGCTTCGATTGGAGCATTTGGGTCTTTGTAGATGCAGCTCATGGTTTCAGTTCTTCGATGAATTCCGATCCGATTTGGGAGTTTATCGTTCGGAATTCAATGTAGCATAGAAACCAAGTAACTGAAATGGAAGTTTAAGATTATAGATGGCGATGATATCAAGATTGACTTGATCGCTTGAAGGTTGACTTAATGTGACACGTGGCAAACCCCCACCTAAAATACACACCTTTCTTATTGCATCTAAAATCGAATTTTTATATACTTTTGCAAAAATTACCAACCCTCTAATAGTAATAAAAATAAATATTACGGGTAATTTATTTATGATAATCAATAAATTAATAGTAAATCTGAACTATATGAATTTTTTTTAATTAATTAATGAATTTAGGTGAGTGATACAATTCTATGTTCATGCACTAAAGGCGGAAGAAAAAAGGGAAGAGTATGAAAGATGGCCCCAAAAAGAGGATGATATATAAATTTCAACCAATCAATGATTACTATATTTTTGCCACATTTCTCTCTCCTCTTTTATCCGACACTCTCTCTCCCCCACTTTTGCCATTCCACCATTTCTTGATTGATCAAACCGATTCAAGAAACATGGCTGTCACTGCTCATGATCTCCAGCTCTGTCAATGGAAGATGCTCAAATTCTCCTCCAAAACATGTCTCTCTCTCTCTCTAACCCACCAGGGGCGGATCCAGAATAAAAAAATTGGGGGTACAAAATATTTTTTATTTTATTTTATCTGATATAATCGTTCACATTGTTAAAGAAAATTTATTTCATTTACTATTCTTATGGATTTTTTTAAGGTAATTTGATATTTACAAATAATAAATAAATATAAGATATGTTATGTGCACTAAAAATAAATTATAATTTGAAGTTAAATCAGAAGAAAGAAATAAAGAAATATCATAAAATAAAACAATAATAATAATAAAATAATAATAATAATAATAAAGCAAAACTAAAGAGCAGTAGTGAAAAAGCTCAAAATTACCTCAGACAAGCCCAATTACCTCAGACAAACCCAATGGGCTTACGCCTAATAACATAGCAATAATGGACAAAATTACCTCAGACAAGCTCAATTACCTCAGACAAGCCCAATGGGCTTACGCCTAATAACATAGCAATAATGGAAAAAATTGGGCTTACGCCTAATAACATAGCAATAATGGACAAAATTACCTCAGACAAGCTCAATTACCTCAGACAAGCCCAATGGGCTTACGCCTAATAACATAGCAATAATGGAAAAAATAAAAATATCACAGCAAAAGTTTAATACGCCTAATAACATAGCAATAATGGAAAAAATAAAAATATCTCAGACAAGCTCAATTACCTCAGACAAGCCCAATGGACTTACGCCTAATAACATAGCAATAATGAAAAAAATAAAAATATCACAGGAAAAGTTTAATACGCCTAATAACATAGCAATAATGGAAAAAAATAAAAATATCACAGCAAAAGTTTACCTCAGACAAGCCCAATGGGCTTACGCCTAATAACATAGCAATAATGGAAAAAATAAAAATATCACAGCAAAAGTTTAATACGCCTAATGACATAGCAATAATGAAAAAAATAAAAATATCACAGCAAAAGTTTAAAAATTATCTGACTTGGGTTTCGAATATGTGATGAAGGTTACAAATCTCAACTGCTAGCCACTAAACTATTATCAACCTTCAGTAATATTTCTTAAATATATGTTAACTATATTTCAATTTAGGGGTACAGCTGTACCCATTTTCCTAGCTGGATCCGCCCCTGTAACCCACCCCTACCTCTCCCTCTCTCTCCTCTTCTTGCTCTTCCTCAACATCTGCTTCCCTCTTGCCTTCTGGATCTTGGCTTATTCCCTTCCCCTCGTTGTCTGCACGTGTGTTGTCCTAAGCATCTCCTTCAATGGTGTCTGAGAAAAGAAAATTGAGACTAGGAATTCGATTAGTAGTGAGAAAAGCACTAAGGTGGTGGGGGTGGTGGAGCCACCATGTAAGGTGGATGAGGAGAGCAGGAATAAGGCCTATGCCCGCGTTCATTCCGTGAGGCGGAGAAGAGCGAAGGAGATCGCGAGGGGAGACGAGGGGGAGGACGAAAAGGCGGTCGCATCGACCGAGGTTATGATGATCAAGTGTGATGATGGTGATGCTAATGATGATGATCATGTGGTTGAGAAGAGTGCGTTGGTTGAAGAGGCTAGTCCTAAGGAAATTCGTGAAGTTGAAGTCCGTTCGTCTCCGACTGGGGCGAAGGAGAGCCCTTTCGACGGGTTGAGAAAGGGAGACGAGACGGTCGAAGAGACGAGGAAGGGGGAGGAAGATGAGCTGAAGAACAAGATGGATGTAGGGATTGCGGATGCAGAGAGGAACAAAAGGTTGGAGAGTTTGATTGCAAGGCGAAGATCCCGGAAGATGTTGAGCCTTCAGATTCGAAGATCACTGGTGAATGTGGATCGAAACGAGCATTCTTCAGGCCAAATGACATCGTTGGTCATACCTAAGATTAGTGCATCTTTTAGTCCTAATAAGATGGGTGGTCCTTTCTCCCCTGGCCCTGGTTCTGCTCCTTCGGTCTTGATTCCGATGAGGAATCCGTTTGACCTCCCGTATGATCCACAGGAGGAGAAACCTGATCTAACAGGGGATAGTTTTCATTAGGAGTTTACATCAAATAGTAATTATAAGGATCTGATGTTTTCTAGGCATGAGAGTTTCAGTTTAGGACCTAAACTCCCTGGGGAGTTTTATCGTAATCGAGACGGAGCTTCTTTGCTCCGTGATTTTGGATTCCGGCGTGGTTTCTCCTCTAGTTATCGCTTCTCTAACCCCGGAGACGATTCGGGTATGCATTTGTTATGTTTGTCCTAGACGAGATGCACAGGATCTCGTTGCTTTGCAGGGTAACGAGGTCCTGTTCAGCTCATCTGGCTCTATTAACTAACTTACCTAACCATTTTCGAATGTTGAAATTTGAATTTCCCTCCATTTTTTTAACACAGAGGAAATTTGCTCCAATTGTTGGAGGAATTCCACTGTACATATGATTCATCATAACCCCTGCAATCCACAGCACTAGGAATTGTCTAATCTAAGGGTCTACCCGCTTTAAATCTCTTGGAGTAAGGGCTTTCGGTCTTGTATCTCTTGATGGCGGCGTGATCGTATCTGCTCTTGAATAAGAATTGCTTCGGTAAGCCAATCCCGCACTCTTCTGCGTCCTTATTTGCCTGAAAGCTATTCCAGGAAAGCCTAGCATAGAGCTTTCTTGTGATGGTTCAGGAGCAAAAATCATATGAAGCATTTGAATCAAAATCATATGTGAGCAGCCCTGATGATGATAATCAGATCAAAGAAATCATCCATGTCGACAAAACGGATATAGAAGACGAAACGAGGCTCGTTCCACAATCCGATTTCAATTCGAGTTCAAGCCCACAATCCTCATCAGAAGAAGATCAACCAATGTTCAAGATAGACAGAGAAGCAGTGTTGAAATCTCTGTCATCCATGAGAAGGAACGCACTGCTAGAAATCGAAAACAACCACGGATTAGGTGACAATCTTTGTTATGCCAACTCTGCTTTAGAGAATGCCAGCAGGCTAAAGCAACAATACTATTCTGACAAGCCCATGAGATGCCACGCGACCTCCTACTCCATTGCCTCGGACATGCAAGTGGAGGTCTCTGAAGTCAGCTCTCCTCCACTAACAATAGGCGAGAGCATGTCCTTTCCGAACGAGGATGTTTCAACATACGACGGTGACATGGAGAGGAACGGTACTGTCTTTTGGGACGGTGAGGACATGTGGGCTTCCTCGTCTCTTGTATCTGAAGCCGAAGATGATGATCCAAGATGGATACAAGTAAACGAGGCCAACGGAAGGGGCAGATGATGAGGGGGTAGTTTCAAGAATCAAGAAACCTGATGATGATCAAGACGATTCTGTATCAAACACCATGGATGATCATCATCATGATCAACAAAAGGCATTAACTGAAGAACATCGTTCTTATGGTGATGGGATCATGCAAGTAGAATCAAATTCTGAAGAAATTGAGAAAGATCAACAAGTTGTGAATATGGAACAACATGAACATAGCTCTGGTAAGCAAGTATCAGCAAGCTGATGTGGAATCTAATGATCAACAAGAAGAATCTTTGATGCCAATTTAGAGCTCTACTACATCACCAAAATCTGTACTTCTACCAACACTTATCTTCCTCAAATTTTGATCATGATATCGATGAAGATCAGGTCCATCAAACTGGCCCTAACGTGTTGCACGATTCGACAGATCAGTAGAGGGATCTCAGGAGGCCCGATGGAGCTTCACAGGTTCGTTAAATTCCGCCCATGCAACACACAACTCATTCTTTCTAATGTCTAAATATCTTTCTGAAACCTACACCACCAGGAACTATCAGTACCTACAAATGCATTACCTGAATCTGTCAAAGACGAAACGAGCTCAAGATCATTCAGCCACATCAATGAAGGTTCTAGTGATGATCATGAAGCTACATTTAACCAAAATATACATCATACAGCAGAGGTATTAAGTCCCCTTTAACTTCATTTTATTACATACATCTATATATATATGTACGTATCTCATTATTTCAATGCTTAATCAACAGGTTGATGACTATAACTCTGCTTTCGATAAAGAAACTGGGACAACATCAGATTTTCTTGATGAAACAAAACAAATTCAAGACTTGGATACATGTAGCACTTCTGTTGCTACCTCAGAACAAGTGGATGTCGACGACAGCTCCGTACCACGTACGAAGAAGAATGAACAGTCTGAAGATTCACAAAGATCAATTTTAACAGAAAACATTAATAGCATTGACAATGAAACCAAGTAGCAGATCAAAATGAGACATCATGTGATCTGTGTTGATAGTTAGATGCTGAATGAATGCTAAATTTAAGAAAAGATTAGTCTAGAATAATTCATAGAAGCCGTGAGAATGTTCTATGCCCAACTATAAATATGGACTAATGTAATCAAATTAATTGAATGGAGTAACTAAGAAAACCCATTTCCAAATCTTTCCAGCTATTTATTCCCTCTCTAAAATCACTCACCTACTCAACCAATTCTCTCCTCACGCAACTTACCCCAACTATTACCTTTCTAAAAATTCAACAAGCAACATAAACATAATAGAACTATTCAATTCGTCTTAAATTTGACTGTACCCATTCGTCTCAAATTACTTAGTGCATTTTAAGATTGGATGATAAAATTGAATATTTTTTTTATGTGATTTTGAAGATAGTAGACAGAAAAGATGGTGTACTTATTAAATTTGGCAATTTTGATTATGTCATATATATATATGGCAACAAAGCTTGAAAAACGCATTCTCTCGTTAAATATTTAAACTTTTTTTAAATAGTTATCATTCTTTATTTAAGTTATAATCACTTTTTATTTATTATTATTACAAATTTTTTATGAAATGATTCATTTCACCATTATTATTTTTCATTAATTTTAGCATCACTTTTTGTTATAAATATTATCACTTCTTATCTATCTCATAGAAAAATGTTTTACTCCTCAAGTGTGTTCTCAGTTTTATGTGTACACGTGTGTGATCTTTTTACAATTTTATAATTAATTATCATTTTTTTACTAAAGATATTATCGTTTTCTTTTTAAATATTATTATATTTTATTTAAAAAAAATTATAAAATTATTTACTACATCATTATTACTTTTCATCAATTAAATTTTATTTTTTTATCCTTTATTATTCTGTAAGACTTACAATCTCATAAGTCTTTGTTATCATTTTATTTACAAATTAATTAATTTGTAAATTAAACTCAACAATTATTGAATTCCATACCTTTTTTTTTAAAGAAAAACTAATATTAATATAATTGGAATTCAGCCATGACAAATGAAATTCGGCATTACATCCCAAGTGATATCACTATCCCAAGTGATATCACTAGCAACATTAAGTTTAGCAAGCGCTACAAAATTGTGGGAGTGGGGCTGCCAAAAGAAACCTTTACATCTATGAATTTGTGTAAAACAAAACATATCTTGTAGAATAGGAGCACAAGCATAAGGACATTCAATAGTTTTGTTTGCAGGATGAATAACAGTGTCAGCATCTCCAATAAATGAGAAATCAGGAAGATTCAAAGATAATGTAAAAATAAGTTGCTTCCCTTAAAGCTAGCAATTCTGCTATTTGGGGGCAATTTATCCCATAAAAAGTCTTCGCATAGCCACGAAGAAACAAACCGTCCGATCCTTGAACAAAAATACCCACAGCAGCTTTTGAGTTACTAAAGGAAATGGCACCATCAAAATGAATTTTCCATTCCATATGAGGTGGCTTGAAGACATGAGAGGAGAGCATTGAAAAAGATTTCTCTGGCCATCGATTAGCATGCTGGAACTCGAAAGTAGAAGATTGCATGACGATGGAATGAGGATTGAGAGTTTTACCTTCAAAGATCTTTTTGTTTCGAAACCACCAAATAGAGTGAAAACATCCAATTTTTCTTTGTCTCCTTGAGTGATAATGTCTCGGAACCATGGTAAAGAGTGTGCTTGAATTTACTGAATTCCATACCTAATTACCAAGCAGTAATGAAATAGTAAATCCGACAAACCTAATTGAACCCTGATTTCGTTGACTATATATGGACCATTCTGACCCTTGTTTTTATTCAACATCAAATTAAAGCTCTTTAATGCAACAGGGAGCTATTCATAATTTTGAGAAAATACGAGGGCTATTTAGCAAAATTACCTCAAAGCGTTACTGTCTCCTTCCTAAATACTTCAGCACTTTATTCATTTCTATTTATTTATCTCATTATACTCATCACCCACCAAAAATATTAATAAAAGTTTCTAAATAAAAAACATTTTAATAAATTATATCACTCCCAAATAACATACCGAACATAATTTACTTTATTTTTTTTGTATGTTAACTTAAAAATTGTGGGTGATTTTGGGATGTATCATAATGGTTATAAATTAAATTTAGAGTTGTACATTTTCTTTTAATATTTTTAAATTTAAATATAACGGATTAATTAACTTTAAATTTAATGGTTCAAAATTAACAAGTGTATAGAACTAAAAAATGTAAGTTACCCTTAAAAATCAATAATAATCAAGAAAGAAACAAATTTTCTTCTTAAACTTCATATATATTGAAAAGATGAAAAACTATATTGTACAAAGGAGCAATATACTATCTATCACTATACATCTAATTTTTATGTATGAATTAAAAATATTATTATTTTATATAAAATGAGTAACTGTATTAGTGGTGAACTGTGATTCTTATATACTCCATCCGTCAGCTTGAAAGATGATATTTTTTTCATTTTGGTCGTCCGCTCCAAAGAGTGTAATTTCCTTTTTTACACACATGGAACCCACATACACCCACTAATACAATTAAAATATGGGGTCCACACTCCCACTAATATAACTACCCTCTACACATTAAATAATAAATAATAATATTCCTTAATCTACGTGCACAAAAGTAAAAGACACTCTTTCGGACGGATGGAGGGAGTATAATTTTTTTCTAAAAAAGTAATTTATCTGTTTTTAGTTATGAATTAAAAATATTACTATTATTTTTTATAGCAGAAATTGTGATGCTTATATATACGGAGTAATTTTTTTCTAAAATTACATGCAGCCCTACAAAAATAAAACGATTAAAATGGAAAAAAATTAAAGTCGTGCAATAAAATTTAAACGGTAAGGAACAACCGTCATCGCCAAATCCAACGGTTCTTATCGCCGTACTTCACCCCTTCTCTCTCCCAGGGGGATTGAAAAAAAATCTCCGCCTCTCTCTCTGTAAATGTAAATATATTTCTCCATTCTCTGATTTTAATTTCTCAATTATTATTTTTTCCTCCCAAAATGGCCGCCACGATAGATACAACTGTAATCTACAGACGAATTTCGACGTTTAGATACCACAATTCCTACTTTTTACACAATCACGGCGGAGTCCGCAGTCGATATAGAGTTCTACATGGAAAACCCAGTCGTTTGATCCATGATACGGCGTCGTTTCGGTTGCAGCCTAGGGTTTCTAAGCTTCAAGGGTACTTTCTGCGTAATAATCTGAACTGGGAATTCACGAAAATCTACGCGAATAGTCCTCGGGAACACGACACTGACTCGGCTGATAAGCCCGAAACGAGCGGGCCAGAGAGCCCGAAGAAATCGGGTTCGGATCGGAGGGAGAAGCAGGGGAAGAACAACTGGTGGAATAATAATGGGAATAGATGGAGGTGGCAGCAGATAATTCAAGCTCAAGAGATGGGTGTTTTGCTAATTCAATTAGGGATTGTGATGTTTGTAATGAGATTGCTTTGGCCTGGGATTCCGCTACCAGGCTCGGAGCCTAGGACCCCCACTGCCTTTCCGTACAGCGAATTTTTGAGCAAGATTAATAGTAATCAAGTGCAGAAGGTAGAGGTTGATGGGGTTCATATCATGTTTATGTTGAAGAGAGAAGCTGGCGTTGTGGAGAGCATTGTTGGCGAAGCAGCATTTAGTAAGCTTCAAGACTCTGATTCTTTATTGAGGACTGTAGCTCCCACAAAAAGAGTGGTCTACACAACGACCAGGCCTATTGACATCAAGACACCATACGAGAAGATGTTAGAGAATGATGTTGAGTTTGGTTCTCCGGATAAGAGGTCCGGAGGATTCCTAAATTCTGCACTGGTAAGTTGTCTTTAGATTTGTTTGAAGTTAATACTCCATTTCTCCAATCTTGTTTGCTACCTAAGTCTGGGGTGGCTTATTCCTTAGAATTTTGAATACATAGGAACTCTAAAGTTGCATTTTTCTTTCACATAAACTTCAGAGTTTTATGTTCATGTGGAACTGTTTGAAGATGGTGATGGATTGCTCTAGTGTGTGGTTTTAAATAAGAAACTTTGACTGTTTAGATTACTTAAGAAATCTTGATAGCAGCTTGAACGTGTGGTTGATGGCCAAATACAGACCAACTGTCTAAGATGGCTTCAAATTATTGAGCTGATGGCTTGCTTTGTACATTGTAATTTATCATCACAAGACATAGCTCAATGAGAGATCAGAGAAGTATGCAGATCAATTTGTGTGGAGATGAGGATTTATATAGGGCCCAGTAATTACCTGCTAGATAGCAGTAAACATTTTTATACTGGCAATACAAGGGAATTCCTTTATTTGCCGAGTTCAGTTAAAGAGAGATTTTAATCATGTTCCATTTAATTACTCACAATTATTGAACTTGGCAGTTCATTTTGTAAACCTTATAAAGCTCAGTGGAGAACCATTAAATTCAGAACTAATAGAGGAATAATTTGATTTCAACCCCACACAGATAGTAGAATAAAATGCTTAGATAATTGGTAGAAAATATCAAATATCTCAGCAAATTACAGATACTTTCAATGTTAATAAAAACATAAAGAGAAAATAGAATCTTTATGCCTCTGGAGAGGAGAAATAAGACAAAAGAAAGGAGAAAGAGAAAGTCAGTTGAGAAGATGAAGTCTTGAAGGGAAATGGAAAAAGAAAAGAGAGAACAGGTTGAACAAGATGAGGAGTAGTACCTTGAGAAGATGAGCTGATAGTACGCAGTTTCATGTGAAATGAAAATGTTTGTCTTGGAGTAGTTGTATGCTGGGTTGATGGAGAATGCTGATGGCTTCTGACCTGTGTCAGCTGCCCCTGCTTCATTGTGGTTCTGTGTATCTTTTTTTTTTTATTGGAAAAAAAATTAATTTTTATGGTTCTGTGTATCTTATGGCATGTTTGTTTGTGTATCCTATGCAATCTGACTCCATTCTTTTCTCTGTTCTACAGATAGCCTTATTCTATGTTGCTGTGCTGGCAGGCTTTCTTCATCGGTTCCCCGTAAGCTTTTCTCAGGTACAAACCCGTATTATACTTGCTTATGTACATCCCTTAGTGAAGTACCATTTTTACACTTACAATGCACCTGCAAATGTTCAGCATACACCAGGTCAGCTTAGAAATTGTAAGTCGGGGAGTACTGGTGGAGTCAAAATTTCAGAACAAGGGGAAACTATTACATTTGCTGATGTCGCTGGTGTTGATGAGGCCAAGGAGGAGCTGGAAGAGATTGTGGTATGTTATAGCTTTCACATAAAATTGGATCTATTTACTCATTTAGTAAGTTCGGTATTACATTCAATGTGTAATATTTATTTATTATTTAGTAACATGTTTGATGCTTTTCTGTTCTTTATTGCCCAGGAATTTCTTAGGAATCCAGACAGGTATATAAGGCTTGGTGCGCGTCCTCCTAGAGGTGTTCTGCTGGTGAGTTTACAAATGCCAAAAACACATCTACAAAACATACTAGTAAACTGTAATTGCTTGAGGTCATGTTTAATGGAGATTTTTGTTGATTTATAATTCTATATTTCAATAAAGACATTTATGTTTTTAAGGATCATTTCATTAGGTACTGGCCTTTACAACCTTTGGAATAGAAGATATATTTGGCAAATAGGTTTTGCTGTATGCACTTCATATGACTTGTATTAATAAATTGATGTGTGAAATCCTTATACTTGGATTAATTTCACTTAATTCATCTGCAAACTTTGATTAAATTACTTCTCCCCATTTATTTTTAATCGTACCTCATAGAATTTCAATAACTGTGTATGTTACAGGTAGGTCTCCCTGGAACAGGTAAAACACTCTTAGCAAAGGCGGTTGCTGGCGAAGCTGATGTTCCTTTCGTCAGCTGTTCTGCAAGCGAGTTTGTAGAGCTGTATGTTGGTATGGGGGCATCTCGTGTTAGAGATCTTTTTGCACGGGCAAAGAAGGAGGCACCGTCCATTATATTCATAGATGAGGTTTCTCTTCATGCTCCCTAGTTGTCCTTTTCTCTCAAGTTTTCTAATGCATTTTGGTAGACAATCATCTACAATTTCTCAATAACATTTTTCAATTTGTAGATAGATGCTGTAGCCAAGAGCCGTGATGGTAAATTCCGTATTGTGATTAATGATGAGCGGGAACAAACCTTAAATCAGCTTCTCACTGTATGATATTGTAACCTAGTCTATTTTGTCATATGCATTTCTTTATTATGCTCATGTAAGATATGCTTACTAGAAAAATGCTGCAGGAAATGGATGGTTTTGATAGTAACTCAGCAGTGATTGTTCTTGGAGCAACTAACAGAGCAGATGTTTTGGATCCTGCCCTCCGCCGACCGGGCAGATTTGATCGAGTGGTTATGGTAACTAGACTCTCCCTTTTTAAGGATGGTGCATGTTTTCTTTTAACAGATTCTTCATTAAACACATACTTTGGTTTTAGGTTGAATCACCTGATCGGATGGGAAGAGAAGCTATTTTAGAAGTACATGTTTCCAAGAAAGAACTTCCCCTTGGAAAGGATGTTGATCTGGGTGCGATTGCTTCGATGACCACGGGTTTTACTGGGTAATTGCTTATCCTTGAAATTCCTTATGCTTGTGTTTGTCCATAAGAGACATTCTTAAAGTGTTTGTTTTCCCTCTTTTGGGTTGTGTGCAGGGCAGATCTGGCGAACTTGGTAAATGAAGCTGCCTTATTGGCGGGAAGGAACAATAAATCTGTGGTGGAGAAAATTGATTTCATTCATGCAGTTGAGCGGTCAATTGCGGTAAAAGCTCCAGTTCTTCTTTCTCTTATATATATATATATATATATATATATATATATATATATATATATGCTGACCCATGACAAATTATGGGATTCAAGGTTTTGACTAGATCATGGCTATGTGGTGATCACTGATCACTGAAATTTTATGTGGTGCAAGTTTGGTTGACGTCAGATTAAACAATTCATTTAGTGAAGAATAGTACAATATTTTATGTTTATTATAGAATAATGTTTTTATGGTGAATAGTATAAATATGTTGTAGGAGTGAAAGTTAGCTTGACATCAGATTGTATTGTATTATTTTTCTAGGATAAAATTGAGATCAATCCATCCAAACTTTAGGTTTGTCCCATATTAAATTGAGATCAGTTGCATGCATAAAAATAATACTCCATTAATAATGATGATGCATTTAACAAAAAAGCAAATCCCTAGGGCCATATTAAATGAACAAAATCCAAATCTGAACTATTCCTTCATTCTTGTTTGTTTCTTTTAACTGATTGGTTATCCATCTTGCCAAAAAGGGTTTTTACTGTATGGAAGTAGTATTCACAGGCAGCCTACATTTCTTGCTGTTGTTTAGGTTTTTTTTTTTTATTATTATTATTTTTTTATGAATATTGTTTTTAATAATGCAACTATTGCAGGCAAAACACGTATTTAGCAAATTATTAGCATGCTTTTCGGCCTTTTCTTCGTTTTGGTTTCTCAAGTTACATAAAAGGTTGTGCACTGCAGGGGATTGAAAAGAAGACTGCCAAGTTGCAGGGCAGTGAGAAAGCTGTTGTTGCACGACATGAAGCTGGCCATGCAGTGGTGGGAATTGCCGTTGCGAATCTTCTTTCTGGACAACCTCGGGTAGAGGTAATAGAAATAAGCTGTGGCATTTTCTTTTACCTGCCTTTGTGTATTATTTTTACCCCTCCAATTTTATATCCTTATGTTTTTAGTGGCTCAAAGTGGACTTCTGTTAAATGTAACATGAAAGTCTTGCAAGTAAACACAGATTGAGAACCATTGGCTTTTCCTTTGGTTGGGGATATGGGTGTATGCAGATGGGCATTGATGGATTCAGGGAAGTCTGAGGCCTTACATTGTTACTATCATTATTATATGAATTCTGATTCGAAAAATCTACTAGGCAATTGAAGGAAAAACTATGAGAAAATCAAATTTATGGCCTTAATTTTCAATCCTGAGGAAGGGTAACACTGCTTAACAATGTTATTACGTTTTAGCTAATGTTAAGGGTAAAAAAAGAATTGAAAGATTCATGATAAGCATACTATCAGTTGCTGAATGTGTGTTGAATGATGTACAAGTTTGAAGTTGCACCTTTAGTATCATATAGCCTTTTTCTCTTAAGATATTTTTATTTATTTTTGTTCGCTCATAAAAAAAGAAATTTAGTCCTTGCTAATACTTGGATTGTGAGAGCAACTGCAGTGATAATTCTTTTTGGATGGTTTGTTTCATCAGAAGCTGAGCATATTGCCAAGATCTGGAGGCGCGCTTGGATTTACTTACTCCCCTCCTACCAACGAAGATAGGTATTTGCTCTTTGTTGATGAGCTGCGTGGGAGACTTGTTACTCTTCTTGGTGGGCGTGCAGCAGAAGAGTTCATTTACTCTGGACGTGTATCAACAGGTGCACTTGATGATATACGACGAGCAACAGATATGGCATACAAGGCAGTGGCTGAATATGGCCTAAACGACACCATAGGCCCTGTCTCAGTGGCAACTCTTTCTGGTGGCAGAATGGATGACTCCGGGGGTTCTTCATTATGGGGAAGGGAACAGGTATAACTCAGCATCCCTCCCTCTTACGTAGTTGATCCCATTTTGATGTTATACTTCCAAACTTTTGATGGCATATGTAGTGATTTTAAATTTTACCTTTGATAGGGACATCTTGTTGATCTTGTTCAAGGAGAGGTTAAAGCCTTATTGCAATCCGCACTTGAGGTGGCTCTCTCAGTTGTTCGTGCAAATCCTACCATCGTGGAGGGTCTAGGCGCCCACCTTGAAGGTATTCATAATTTTTGCGGTGTTTTCTTTCATTCATTTCCCTGACGACAATACGTGAAATTTCCAAATAAGCATAAATTTATGCTTTGGGGGCCTTTGAAAATATATCACATTCAAACACCTGAAAAGAAGCTTGCCTAATTCTTTGTATTACAATGGGAGGTTGAGATAAGTTGATTCTCAAAACATAATTTTGCAATTTTTGCAACTCTTCTTGTTATTATTGAGCAATTTAAAAACATGTTGAGTGAAGTTCTTAAGTATTCATATTGCTGTTTTGAGTTTTCCTTTTATCCATCTACTTTTTTTGCAATTTTTCAGACCTACTAAGCATCTTACCTCTCTGTTTCAATTGTGAAAAATCGGTTTTTGATAAAAATGAATACGTAGTTTAACTTGTGATAAATTATTTTAGGATGACTTTAATCTTGTGACTACAATGTGATTCTAGGAAAAGAAAAGGTAGAAGGCGAAGAGCTGCAAGAATGGTTAAAATTGGTGGTTGCTCCCGCGGAGCTTACGTTTTTCATCCGAGGAAAACAGGGGTCTCTTCTCCCTCTGCAATCCGGATCTTCATGACAACAATGTGTGCTGAAGGCTGCATTTTCTAGTCCAGATGTTCGACTCAGGTTGATTTTTATGATGCTTGGAAGGTGGGTGGGCTACATGAAGAGTCCACAACAAACTGCCGATGGACGTCTTACCTTCACAACTTTGTATATTCATAGAAATAGCATGATATATAGTTCATTTGTACAGTCTACTTGCTGGAAATGCACGATTAATGGAAATATGAAAAAAAAGGCTCATGTTGCTTAAAGTGAAATTGTGTCGTGGTCACAGCTCTGTGCATCTGATGTTTCAGAAAATGTGGCAATTATCTTTGAAGATAGTAAAGTTAATTAATTAATAAACTAATAAAACTGTAAATGGTTCTTGCAAGTTATATTGTGAGAAGAAGATTAAAAATGGTAAAAACTAAACGAAAATCTTTTGGCTGTTAATTCTAAATTATAGAGTATCAGATTCTATGCTCAACAAGGACGAACTCTATAAACAGATTCAACATAAATTTACCAGAAAACAATGTGGCTACATACATAATACACCTAACAACATTGTCAACAAAAAATTGAGATGAAGCTGCAAAATGAATCTTGAGATTGTAGCAGTTTTTTTGGGAGGTGAATGGGTCGTCGCTTCTGGCATCTCAGAGAGGAGGGTTTCTAGAAAATCAGGGAAACAAGTGGCAGCATCATTCTGCTGAACCGGAACTCTCGTCTACCTCGTTTCCTGATCATAATGTTGGAGGTAAGTCGGAATAGTCTAAATGAAAAATAGCATAAAGCATAGCAGTTTCTGGGACGTGCAAAGCAGGGGAAGAGTAGTTTTCAAATAAAGAATAAATCATCTTAACAACATTATACGCGACAGTTTTCAAATGCAAGAGCTCATGGACCTCAAAGAAAATGGATGCATAATACCCAAACAAAAAGAAAAGCAAAGCAACATGTTATTTAGATGAGTCTGGATTAGAGCACATTATCCACCACCTCATTTTGCACACTTCATTTCAGTTGCTAATCCAAAAAAATATAAAATTTTTATCCTAACAATTCACCATCATTTCCCTATGCACTACAAAGCCATTAACTGAAACTCCTGCTTTCGTGAAAATTCAAGAGGCAGGAGCCACAAGTATGGGAACATAAGATACTAGTCAGTCTTTGAGACAAGGGGTGCTCTATATTTCTTTAACATCTTAAGAGCACCAGATTATGAAAGCACAACTATTTTCTGATCACTGAAAATCAATTACCAAGCACAGAAGAGAAGCAGACACCATTTACAGAGTTTGCTAGTGATAAATAAGTCCTGAGTAGATTTCCAAGAAATAAGATAGCACCAATTCATATCTCTCAATATTATTGCTCTCGTTCAATCGACACATCTAAGCAATATCCCAATGGCAGCAGCATCAATTAGAAGAAATCCTTCGAGGCGGTGAACCACATTCAACATTGACATTTAACAGGTCTTATCTTCATTGCATAAAATCCTATTCTGCAATATTTTTTCTTGATGCAGGTTTGCTCAAGTAAAAATCTTTCCCTCCCTACGCTGTAAACTAGTCATTGTTAGTGTAATGTCATTTGATTTTACCATAACTCCTTCCAACCTAGGAGTTAGACAGTTTCCACCACATAAAACATCAGCTTTCAAAGTCAAGATTATTGAATTCTAATAAGGTATCTAGAGATTGTATTACAGCAAAAACTTTCAAGCAGCAATAGAACTTAATATCATAAACATGCACACAGAAAGCCCAACTCTCTAAGACTTCATCATCAACTAGAGAACAGAAACTTATAATTGATCAATAACGTCCTCATAAAACATTATCTACTAGCAAAACAAACACCATAATCAAGACACCATAAACTTTGAGTTAAGCAAAAATCAAGTCAAGAATCATTATGATTCTATGAAAGCTCAAAAGTTCATATAAAAGAAGGGAGTTAACCTTCATCGGCATCTTCTTCGTCGTCCTCCTCCTCATCGATTCCATACCTCTCATTCAAGTATTCCACAGCCCCTTTGGTGAGAATCAAATTCTCACAATCCAAAATGTCAAACAGATTCAAAGTTCTAGGGGTCAACAGCTTGAGAGTACCAACATTTCTACTCGATAATCTAACATTATCCGACACTTCCGTCATTAAAAAGGTGGATTTCTTCTTGGGGTCCAAACCCAGCCTCCCCATCAATGCGATGAACTCCTTCGTCTTGGGCTTCTCGAACTTCTCATCAAAATCCTCAACCACGATCGTGCTCTCAACCGCACTAGCAAGGGCGGTAGAAATGGCGAGTTTCTTTTCCTTCCTGTTAATCTTGACGGACCAGTCTTTGGGCTTTGGGCCAAAAATTACACCACCACCGGGGCGAAGCGGCGTCCGCTGGGAACCACGGCGGGCGCGGCCGGTTTTCTTCTGAGGATAGGGTTTCTGTCCGCCACCTCGGACTTCCGCGCGGGTGAGGGTGGAAGCCGTACCGCGGCGGCGGTTGGTGAGGTCGGTAATGAGACCGCGGTGGACGACGGCGCGTGAGGTTTCGGGAGGGGCGGACTTCAAATTGAGCGTGGTGGAGCCCACCTGAGTTCCTTCGAACGATAGGATTGGGATTGTGGATAGCTCTGAAACAATGGCGGTAGAGGCGCGAAATTTGGGGGGTTTGAGGAGATTTAGGGTTATAGGAGATGATTTAGGAGTGGAGAGGAAAATTGAAGAGGAGAAGAAGGAGATTGAGGAAGGTGATGCAGCTGCCGCCATTGTTGGTACAGAGAGTTTGGAGGTTATCTTTGTTATCCGTTGCGCTACTCGGAGTGGGGTGGTTCTCATTCGAATGGAAAGAAAGAAAATAAAACACGCTTTATGTGTAAATTTACTGAAATCGTGCTTCAGATTTCAATTTATTTTGGTTTGTGATTCTTAGGGCGTGTTTGGTTGTGGACTTTCCACTATGAATAATATCTTTGACATTTAATTGGACCTAGGGGTGTAATCAACAGAAGCTGAGTCATGACTTATTTGAGTCTCGTATGTTAAAAAAATAATTGAGCTTGTCGTTAAAAAAAATTATTGAGCTCGAGCTTAAACAAACACCATTTTTTAAGGCTCATTATGTCCGCAAATATGATCAAGAACGTGTTTGATAAGGTTAACAAGTCTTCACGAATATATAAATATTTTTATTCATAAATAATAAAAGATATTTTATTCGTAAAAACATAATCCTATTTATTATTAATAAAACAATCAAACAATTCAATAATAAAAAGCAATAACAAAATTTAAAATGATATACATTTAATTATTTAAATAATCTTTTAACTTATTATCATATTTATTAATATAAAATATTTAATTATTAATAATAATAAATTAATAAAGTACTATATTAATTGAGCTCTTATTGAGTTTGTTTATGAAAATATTAAAAGAACACTAAACAAATTTGTTCACTGAGCTTTTAACAAACGAATTATATGCAATGTTTAAACTTTGATCATTTATAAAATGAGCAATACTATTTTGAATTCAAATTTTAAATAAAATAAATGCATTCCTCTGTATTCTGTTATGCTCATGAACGGATTAACTTTTCCCGCATCTGTGACTATAGCAAATCAAATACCTGGCGGGTACATGCAAATATTATCTAATTAACCAAACACACATAAACAATTTTTTATCGATTCGACCCACGAGCTATTCGCCAAAGAGTGAGGCTCTTGTGCCCTCGGGGACACCATGCCCCTTTACAATTTAAATCTCTATAAATACATAGGTTTTAATAGAATATAAAGAGGAGAGAGTTGTGTTCACATGGAAACACGACATGTCACGGGGTCGCGGGAGCTTTTCCCTTCACCAAATGCTCAATTTATCACACCCTAATTGGACCTTACATTCTCTCTCTTCTCCTCTTTTTTATTTATTTATTTTATTACTATTTTTTAAAGCAAAAATTAGACCTTACCCTCACCAACAAATGTCTGTCACATATGCAAATGGGCATGTTTCCAAAAAACTGGGTATATTAGATACAATAATTATAGTTTCCTCATTTTTATTTATTTTTTTCACCCTTTTTATTTTGTTCAATTACAAAAAAATTTTCACTTTATTTTGAGAAGGTTATAATAACAACCTTCTTACATAAATTTTATTTATAAAAAAATCACTCATACTACACATATTTTATAATTTATTCATTTATTAAAAAATATAACAATACCCCTCAAAGTTGAACTTTTCTTAATCTCTGCGCTTAGTCAAGAGTGAAAAAAAAATTAAGGGAGTACTTATTTTAAAATTTTAGTAGTCATTTTATTTAACATTAAATTAATAATAATTTAATTGACTTATTTTTAAAAATTATTTACAGTTTCACTTTAAACACTTTTATTGCCAAATAAATTTAAATTGAATAATAATACTACAAAACTATAATCCGCATAATTAAGTGCGAAGAAATACTAATTGGTATGGCAGCAATTATTTACACCCGACTTTTTACCAACTGAAATCCTCTATTTCATTTTGGTATTCCACTTCCTATTCTATAACTTATTTTCTATTAAAACACTATACCCTAATTAATGACCATTAAATTCTTGGGGCATGTGGCGAAAATTTGAACATTAATTACGATACGTGGCGAGAATCTAATATTACATGAAATAGTAGATAAAACCTAGAATGGAAGACGTGATCCCATTTGACTTCACCCACTTTCAACTACACACCCATCAGACATCTCAAACCCTAAACTAAATGACTAAAACAACCTCAATATATAAACTCCTCTCATATTAACTCAATTCAACAATAATATATATATATACTCCCACATAGACATACAATCAAGCAAAAGGTTAGGAGCTTGGAGCTCAGGTTGAACAAATGAATAACACCACGTTTGACGCGCACCTGCCAAAACTCTCATTTATGTTCGGCAAGTGTTGGATGATGGTTAGTTCAATTGTTCGACCGCTATTGATTGAACAAATCAGGCAATTTCACTTAATCAATCAAACGACTCATTTTACTTTCGTGAATTTTTGTACTCTAACTATTACTTTCTTTCCCACAAAATCATCAATCGTAATATTTAACTTTTTTTTACCATAATATATTTCAACATAATTGGGCTTTATGCACTTATATTATTTGACTATTGAAATCTAAACCTTAGAATTTTAAAACTCTAACATACGTGATGGTTAGGGCAACTCCAATGGCATTTATGTACCAAATCACGAAAATTTTGGTGATTTGGTACACTCCTCCTCCAATAGTTATACTCAAAATTTGGTACAAAAGAGAATATTTTAAAGAATCTTATTAAAAATATCATTTTATTAATTCTAAATAATTATAATATTCTAAATTAATCATTTATGCCTCTAAGTTAAAACTATTAATTAAATAATATGTTTTTATTTTGTATTAATTAATTTATATTTAAATTTTAAATTTAATTTTGTATAAATTTTACAAATTACATCAAAATAAATATCAACATGAAATTAAAGATATATATAAACAACACATATTTTATTGATAATTGCATAATACAACACATACAAATAAAATGCATAAATTTTTAAATTTTAATTCTCAGATAAATATAGTTCTCAAATATGATCAATTAATGCATCACGAAGTTCATAGTGAGCATCTCGTTTTTTATTTTTCTAAATCGAGCAAGAAATTCCTGGATTTGAGAATCGTCATCATCCCGATTTCAACATTTATAGCCGGTGATTCTATGTGGTCAATAATAGGTGCATTAAGATCAAGTTCATCTTCAATTATCATATTGTGCATGCTGTCATTTTAATGTCCAATGTTATTTTTTTAATGTAATATGTAACTTTAATTGTACAAAAAGTAATTTTTTTTAATTATTATGATACATAATTTATTATTATATACTCCCTCCATCCCATGCTAAGAGGGCCAAATGTTTTTGTGCACGTAGTTTTAGAAGTGTTATTGTTTAATGTGTAGTAGGTATGTGGAATTTGTGAATTACCTTTCTACCCTGTCACCTAATTAATCCATTAATTATAGTGGAGTATTTTTGTCTTTTGAAAATATAAAACATTATTATGAAGTATTAGTGGTGGGGCCCTTACATTCCTAAAATAGAAACGGGCCCCTTTAAGTGGGACGATGAAAATGGTAAAATGACCCCCTTAGCCTGAGAATGAGGGGTATTAATTATATAGAATATAAAAAAAATAAATATATAATTAATAATTAAAAATAATTATTAAGATAGGTTAAAAATATATATGAAAGTAATTATCTTTATATCATTAAAAATAAATGTAAAAGAAGTTTTAAAAAAAAAAACTCCAGAAATTTGGTACATGACTAATTTGGATCAAATTTGGTACACATCTGCCAATTGGACCAATTTTTTGGTGTTTTGAGACAATCATTGGACTTGGAGATGGCCTTGTTGATAAGGAATATTGAAACTCTATGTTCCATTTGATGAAAATGGATGGGATCTTTATACAAAAGTGGGATGCTAATGGTGATGAAGACTTCTCTTCTTCCATCTTCTTCTTTCTTTCTTTCTTTTTTTTATTATTATTTTTTTAATAAGTGAGGTCGTGTCGTGCCTAGAGAAAATGGATGTGAGTATTGAGGGTATATGTTCAATTAGTGTAGAATGTAGTTAACTTTTTTTTTCCGAGTGTATTAGGTTAAAAGAATAATAATGTCTTTTAAATATGTGTATTGTAACAACAAATATTGTATTTATGTAACAAATTGGAGTACAAAACTAATTTCAGATGGATTTAATTTGAAAGATATGTAAACGGGTTATAATCTCAATCAATCCTCTGATTCTTCTCTCGAACCAATTTGGCTTGACTTGACTTGTTGATTTGACTTTGACTGGAATGTGTGTGTTGACTGCACTGAATGTGTTGGCAGCGTGTGTGTTGAGCCGGATCTTCGAATGAAGCTTGTTCGAGCTCGGATGTGTAGTCTTGACGTTGATCCGGAGGCGTCGAGCCTTTGTTCGGATTGAACGTTGACTTGAAGACTTCTTATGAAGAACGTCGTTCAATTTGGTAGAACACCGTTGACTTCACAAAGACAGCTGGATGAGTCTGACTGGAAGAAACGTCGAATCTGAGGGGCTTAGCACCTTGATCTCAGGTCGAGTATTGTTTCTGACCAACGCTAGATCGGAGGGGCTTGACACATTTATCTCTGATCGAAGGCGGTTCTTGACTTGAAGATGCTTGAAGATCTCAAGGGAGCACTGCTCGTATTCTTAATCTCTTCAGAAGCATCTATATCTTCGGATATTTTAGTGTGTTCAGATGTTGTATTGTGTCTGGAATGAATGGAAGAAGACTCCTTATATAGGTGAGGAATGAGCATGCCCCATAAATAACTTGCAATCTGATTGGCCCAGGGCTGATTTGACCCGATTCTGCGAACTTGGGCCATTCCAAATATAACACAGCTTGAATGATCATTGCTTAATTTGACCTGATTCTGGAACCTTCCAGACTTTATTTGAGTTGGGAGTCAAGTTTTACTTAATTTAAACCCTACTTAATTTGTTGGGTTTTAAATTAATTATCAATTATTTATTAATCTATTTTAGGAATTAATTTATTTAAATCCCTTAATAAATAAATAATTAATTGATAATTATTGCATTAATTTGCCACATATTTTCCTTTAATAGACAATAAAATTCAAGTGCTTACAAATGCCCCCTCACATTTTGTTCACGGACGCCTTTGTGTTGAAGTGAACAAATTGTGATAATTCATTCTTGATCAACATGATTGAATTTTATTGCTTGCTTCACCAACTTGATATGAATAGCCTGAATTATGACTGAACTTAGTGAAGTGCTAAGCTGCTTACGTACCTCTTTGAAGAGGATCAAGTCATAACGTAATTCAAAGAGACATGATTTGGTTTGAATGGGGGGCCGTACACATTTTATACTCATACGGGCCAGGAGTAACATGCAGTTTAAGCTCGTGCGTCGAGGAGCGTTGGACTTGAATTTGCTGACAGTTTATACTCGTGTCAAAGAGCCTTGAATTTGAACTTGTAGACAGTTTATACTCGTGTCAAAGAGCCTTGTGTGGACATTTTTCACTCGTGTCGAGGAGTATTTTGTGAACAGTTTTCGCTCATGCCGAGGAGCTATATGTGTAGAGAGTTTATTCTCTTCCCAAGGAGATTTTATTTGATGTGTAGATAGTTTATACTCATATCAAGGAGTATTGAACATGTAGAGAGTTTTGTCTCTTCTCAAGGAGATATGATTTGATGTGTGGACAGTTTATACTCATATCAAGGAGTATAGTGTGGATAGTTTTCACTCGTATCGAGGAGCCTTGAATTTGATTTGTGTTAGATAGTTTAAACTTGTATCAATGAGCATGATTTGAGGCTTTTTAGATAGTTTAAGCTCGTATCAAAGAGCATGACTTGAGGATTTTAGATAGTTTAAGCTCATATCAAGGAGCAACTTGAGGATTTTAGATAGTTTAAACTCGTATCAAGGAGTATTGTGTAGACATTTTTAGCTCGTGTCAAGGAGCGTAATATGTAGATAGTTTTAGCTCATATCAAGGAGCGTTATGTGGATAGTTTTAGCTCATGTCAAGGAGCGTAATATGTAGAGAGTTTTGTTTCTTCTCAAGGAGATTTAATTTGAGTTAGACAGTTTAAGCTCGTATCAAAGAGTATAATGCAGACAATTTTAGCTCATGTCAAGGAGCGTAGCATGGATTTGAGAGATTTTAGATAGTTTAAGCTCGTATCAAGGAGCGTAATGCAGACAGTTTTAGCTCGTATCAAGGAGCATTGTGTATGGGGGATTTTAGATAGTTTTAGCTCATATCAAGGAGCGTAATGCAGACAGTTTTAGCTCGTGTCAAGGAGCGTGATGTAGACAATTTTCGCTCGTGTCAGGGAGCATTGCGTGTAGACATTTTTAGCTCATGTCAAGGAGCATTGGCAATGGGGACTTTTAGATAGTTTAAGCTCGTATCAAGGAGCATCATGTGTAGATAGTTTTAGCTCATATCAAGGAGCATCATGCAGACAGTTTTAGCTCGTGCCGAGGAGCTTTGCATTTGAGTTGGTTAATAGTTTATTGCCCCCAATCTTGGGATGCGCCACTTTCTCTTGCTTCCACTTCATTTCTATGAATTTTTATAGATACTGAAATTTTTATTTGCGGTTCTTCCTCCACTTGCTTATCGAAAGTATGTCTTCAAACTCATAAGTGTCTTGAATATAGGGTCATTCGATGTCATTTGATGTCAGGCTTAACTCCATGTCGTGAGCTCTTGAAGCCAACTCTTCAAAAGTTTTAGGTCGAATTCCTTGGAGTATGTAGCTAAGATTCCATTGCATCCCTTGAATGCACATTTCTATAGCTGAAGTTTTTGATAGCCTTTCTTTGCAATTGAGGCTTAGACTCCTCCATCTATTGATATAGTCGATGACATATTCTTCATCCCTTTGACGAGTATTTGTTAGCTCCATCATGCTAACGATTCTTCGTGTGCTATAGAAGCGGTTGAGGAATACTTTTTTCATTTGTCCTCAACTGTCAATGGAGTTGGCTTCCAAGTCGATGTACCAATCAAAGGCATTTTCTCTTAAAGATCGGATGAATTGTCTCACCATGTGATCTCCGTTGATCCCAGCATCATTGCATGTCTCGACGAAGTGCGCCACATTTTGTCTCGGATTGCCTTTGCTGTCAAATTGTTGAAACTTGGGAGGTTGATAGTCAGTTGGCATCCTCAAGTTGTCAATCCTCTTTGTATATGGCTTGGCGTATGTTGAAGAAGATTTTGAGCTTCCTTCAAACTTGTCTTTTATCGTCTCTAAAACGATGTTCTTCAGTTGGTTCACAGGAAGAATTTTGTCAGTTGAAATTTGTATTTCTTCTTCAACTGGCTTCTTTTCAAGAGGATGGTGTTTCGCTGAGTCTTCTTTCTCGTGCTCATCCCCAACTTGTTTCTCATTTGCATGACTTATCTCCACATTCTCCATTTTCTTCATAAGTATGGAGATTTTTACGTCTTGAGCTTCTATGTGCTTGTTGAGTCCTTCAATAGCTCTTATCATTCTTGCGAGTTGTTCCTCAATAGTTATAGCACTCGTCATCATCACAACAGTTGCAGTTGAGGCAGATGGCGAGCTTGGCGTTGAACAAGGAGTTGAGCAAGCAATATTTTCACCACTCTTGTCTCTGTGCAATGGCTTGTGGTAATCCCCACCATATGGTTTGCCTCTACGGAGCTTTCAGGAATACTTCTTGAAACGACTCCAACCTTTTCAGTTTGCAACTCTGGAGGCTTTGATGCAGCAGGCCTTCGTATCGCAATCTTGAGTGGAGTTATCTTTTGAATCTCTTCAGTTTGCAGCTCTGAATGCTTCAAGGTAGAAGGTCTTCTTATTGCAATCCTGAGAGGAGTCATGCTTTATATCTTCGAACTTGTAGAGAGAAGAGATGAGAGGTAGAGATTGTCCCACTGGGCGTGCCAAAATTTGTAACAACAAATATTGTATTTATGTAACAAATTGGAGTACAAAGCTAATTTTAGATGGATTTAATTTGAAAGATATGTAAACGAGTTACAATCTCAATCAATCATCTGATTTTTCTCTCGAACCAATTTGGCTTGACTTGACTTTGACTAGAATGTGTGTGTTGACTGCACTGAATGTGTTGGCAGCGTGTGTGTTGAGCCGGATCTTCGAATGAAGCTTGTTCGAGCTCGGATGTGTAGTCTTGACGTTGATCCTGAGGCGTCGAGCCTTTGTTCGGATTGAACGTTGACTTGAAGACTTCTTATGAAGAACGTCGTTCAACTTGGTAGAATACCGTTGACTCACAAAGACAGCTGGATGAGTCTGACTGGAAGAAATGTCGAATCTGAGGGGCTTAGCACCTTGATCTCAGGTCGAGTGTTGTTTCTGACCAACGCTGGATTGGAGGGGCTTGACACCTTTATCTCTGATCGAAGGCGGTTCTTGACTTGAAGATGCTTGAAGATCTCAAGGGAGCACTGCTCGTATTCTTAATCTCTTCAAAAGCATCTACATCTTCGGATATTTTAGTGTGTTAAGATGTTGTAGTGTGTCTGGAATGAATGGAAGAGGACTCCTTATATAGGTGAGGAATGAGCATGCCCCATAAATAACTTGCAATCTGATTGGCCCATGGCTGATTTGACCCGATTCTACGGGCTTGGGCCGTTTCAAATATAACACAGCTTGAATGATCATTGCTTAATTTGACCTGATTCTGGAACCTTCCAGACTTTATTTGACTTGGGAGTAAGTTTTACTTAATTTAAACCCTACTTAATTTGTTGGATTTTAAATTAATTATCAATTATTTATTAATCTATTTTAGGAATTAATTTATTTAAATCCCTTAATAAATAAATAATTAATTGATAATTATTGCATTAATTTGCCACATATTTTCCTTTAATAGACAATAAAATTCAAGTACTTATATGTATATTTATAATTTTTGTATGTGTCTGTATAAACGGATATAAAAAAAGAGTATTGGTATATGTAGAGAAAAGTTCATTTAAACTATTCTTTGATTTATTTATGAATATTTTTATTTATTTATTATAATACTCTACTATACATTTTAAACTCAGGAGTCAGGAGTTGATAATTTGGGCCGGGCTTATAAAGCGTTGATACGTTGTTTTCTCTTATTGGGCTTACCGCCCATTTGAGACTGATGGATTTGAAAGCATTTAAAACTCTGCATTTATGAATAATTAATAAGAAAAATTAGAACTTCAAATTTTAAAATATCTGAAAGTATTTATTTATAATTCCAGTATAATTAATTCTAACTTAACACCCAATGATGGCCTAAGAAAAACTACCTTAAATGTCATGTATCTTAAACTAACACGTATACATAAATGTGCATACATTTATTAATAATAAATGCTATACTAATAATTATTAAAATTCATGAATGTAGCATATGGTAAAAAGAGTCACAAAATTATCATCAATGTAATCGTTTTCAAGTTGATGAAAAGACTGATGCCAGAGTGGCTAGATTGGTCCACCACATCCTTGTTTCAAGGAAATTTGCTATGTGGGCTCTAAATAATTAATCAATTAAACATGAATTTGATTTGCTCTTATACTATTTAATTTAATTTGATCTCCACGGAGTAATATTTAGTCTGATATGCCATATTTAGTCTGATATGCCTTATTTTGTGTTTTGAATGTATAATATTTCGCAAAAACTTATATGAGAGTGCCTCACATTTTTCGTGAAATAGATAAAAAGTAATAATATTTTTAATAAAAAGTGATAATGGTACAATAAACTATTTTTTAACAAATTATAATATAAATAAAAAGTGATAACAATTTTAATAAAAAATGATAATTAATTACAAAAGTTTAAAATGATCTCACCGTAAAATAGTTTAACCCAAGACTCTCCCTCTAATATAAGAAAAAGTAAGGGTAAAATGGTAATTTAAAGAGAAAAATAAAATAAAATTACCGAGAATTATGAATAAAGTGTTAAAAAAAGTAAATAAAATTTTGGGATTAACGAATAAAGTGTAAAAATAGATAAGATAGGTATGTGTTTTTACTGTTAATGAAACATGTAAAAATATTTGGGACGACTCAAAAAAAAAAAAAAAAATATATATATATATATATATATATATATATATATATATATATATATATATATATATATATATATATATATATATAAAGTGTGAAAATACCATGGAAATGACGGGTGAGTATATAAAATCTCCATTGGAGACAAGCAACATATTGTTGTTTTTACAAACAAATATTTGTACTCCTCACATGGGTTGTTTGTTTTGGAGGTTAGGGTTCATCGACAAGACTTATAGTTTGTGCACATATGATTTATAAGATGATCAATTTAGTTATTAAAAGATACTGTTACGTAATACACTAAAAGTTCACAACATATATAAGTAAAAACTTGATGTCAAATATATTATGAGTATTAGTTCACAACATACATAAGTAAAAACCTGATGTCAAATATATTATGAGTATAAGTAAAGATAATAAATTTGAAATTAAAGTATTAAATTATTGGATTGATTTGATTTATATTATTATTATTTTAAGAATATTATAAGGCAAGCAATATATAACAAGAGTTTGAAAGTTTTCACAAGAAGGGAGAGCATGACTTAATTTAATTTTATTTTTTTTGGTAATAACTAATTTACATGCATTGTGTGATACGTTTTAGTTGGATCGAGATTCAAACAAAAACTATCAAACTAAGCTAAGTTAAATGATGGGTTTATATATATATATTCTATTTTTTAAAATTAATTTTATACATAAAAAAATTACTTTTTGAATAGTAATAATTTTTATATATAAAAGTAATAATTCATATATCTAAAGAGTAATTTTTCATGTACTAAAGAATAACAAAAAAATCAAGATTTATAAATATTTAAAGAGTAATTTTTTTGTAATTTTGAAGAGTAACAATTTATGTGTTTAAAGAGTATTTTTCATGTACTAAAGAGTAACATGATTTACATATATATGTATGTAAACTTGATTTAGACAAGTGTTTGTGAACATTTAAATGGAAAATTGATAATTTAATTGATGAAATGTGATAATAATAAATATTATATATTATAAATGAAAAGTTATAATATTTAAAAAAAAAGTAAAATTTTTCTTTTAAATATGATATAACACACATTAAAAAGGGATGTTTGAAATCCGATCTTGTAAGGATAGATCGAATCATATATATTATAATAAGAAATACTATTATAAATATTGGAATTTGATTAATTTAAGCAGCCAACATCACGAATTGAACTTTTTTGCCCATCTTTCTAAATTTTGCCTCCCAACATAATTTGTGATGCCGAAAGTTACATAATATTTATATTTTTTAATCACAATAGTATTCACTTGGAGAATCATACTGCACTAATATAAGTTAATATACTACATTAATTAATTATTACGAGATTCCCTTAATTAATATATATTTTATTTATTTATATATTAATATAATCTACTTCGATCCCCTCTTTTCCATCTTTTTAATTTCCCAACTTTTCTTCCATAGACCCATGAATTTCACCTTTTCTTTTCCTTTCTATGAAAATTATATTGACATATTTGATTATTTATCTCTTTTCAACCTTAATTTCTATATTTCACATTTTTACTTTTTCCCTTTCTAGCCAATTAAAAGTAAGAATGAAAAATAACAGACTTCAAAAGGAATTAATTGGATAAAAATTCGTTAACCTTCAGTGTTGTTTTTTTTTTTAATTGTTTTTTTTTTAAATTTTATTAATCATATTTTTTTAAATTCTTACAAATCAATATATTGTTTTAAAAATATTCAAGAAAAGAGAGATTGTGATTAAAATGAGAAAAAAAAATACTGATGACATGTATCGTGAGTTTATTAGAGAAAAATAAATTATAAAATTAAAAAGATAAATTTTCTTATGCATCTGATTACACTTTTTGAATTCATATTCAAAATTTATATATTAATAAATAAAGTATGCTAACTAATGAATAAGAATTTATACACTATATTATTGAATTACAAAAAATTATATACTGTATTTTTTAAGAGATTAATACACATATGGGTACACGTGTGCACCCGAGTGCACATTATATCAACTCAATTAATAAATTACTAAAAAATCATAAAACTTTTCCAATTAATTTCTTAGAAAAAAAGAAGGGAGCGAGAACGTTTCAGATAATGCAAATACTTACGTGAGATCGTCTTATGAAACTATTTCTACAACATGGATAAAAAGTGATGCTCTTACGGTCCCAAGAATATATGCACGTATTGTTGGGAATTTTCATCACCAAACAATGCAAATTACAGTGGATGAACAAACTGAAAAATTACAAGAATTAACTGAAAGAACACAGTACATACTTTGATAAATTAAAAAAAATTCAGAAAATTCAGATTAATTTCTAGAGCAGCTTCAGTTCTAACACGGGAAAGTTTGAACGTCTATCAGATTGTTAAATCTGACCAAATTTTCTCAAGTAGGTATAATTCCAGTTTGGATCTGAGCTTTGGAATGTGTTGAGATCCAGTTCCGACTTGATTTTTCAAAATCAGCAGCTTCAAGTTCTTACACGAACAGTGTTGTGCAAATTTTCAAAAAAAAACAAGAAAATCGTTAGATAGAGATTAAGTCGAGTCAAGTCTAGGACTTTACCCGCAAAATAATCACGTTCTGGTAGTGCTCACGGTTCCGACGTGTTGTTCCCAAAGGTAAAACGACTTCGTCTTTTTACGAGTTGCACCCCACGTATGAGAGTTCCACAAACTAAGAGATGATAAAACTAGGTTGCTCACTATATGAGACTTACAATAATAATCTAACATATGCAACTAGTATGCAATGTATGCTTTCACACTTTCAAAATATTTTCCATGCATTTTTATGTGTGTCAAGTATATTCAACAAATGATGAATGATCCTATTTATAGACATCATTCCACTCATATCCCAGGTTCCTGCAGCAGTTACTACTGCATTCAATAAGGCTAATTAATACTTACTGTTACCAATTCTTACATGATGTTATAGTTGATTATGTCATGGCTCTCATGTAGTGCTTGATAATTTTAATTCCCACATTTATATTTCTAATGACATTGATTTATGTTGGCTAATATAAATATCCATAATGACATTGAATTTATGTTGACTACATAAATGTCCATTATGTGTGATTTAAATGTTTGAACAAATATTGTAATACCCACATAAAACATATTCAACCATTCAACTTGTGTATTAATTCTCACTCACCAAACATTTGGTTTTGAGGTCATAAATGCACTATTTCATCTCCATAAAAAGAGAATTAATCACATATCATTTAATTTCTTCAAAAATTAAACTTATAGCCCTCAAATAAATTGGTCATTAAAAGATCAATTTAATTAATTTATTAATCTCCAAACCAAATTTCCAACACTTATTTTGTGGCATGGATTTTAAGAAAAATAACTTTTTGTTTTAATGAGGTAAGAAATAGAATGTTGTAAGAAATAGAAGGAGTATTTTAGGTAATTGAATAGAATAAAATATATAAGATAATTAATTTTGACTAGATTATGTGTAAAGAGAATGTGACATTTTTATAATATTGTAATATTGTAAGGTTATTGATATTTTATATTATTCTCATTTTTAGGGTATGCAAATATTCTGGATCAAAATAAAAAGTGTACAAGTATTTTTGAGACGGAAGAATTAATATTCAAAAGAAATGTAATACGTGATCGAAGAAAATTTTAAAATAAAACGTTATATATTAAAAGAAATAAGGAAAAATTACTTATAGGTACACATTTTGTACACATAATTACTGTGAGATATATTGATTTAAAAAAATTACTCTCACATACAAAATATTAAAGTAAAATACTAAATATAACTCTAAATCCATACACTTTAAAACCACAAACCCTAAACCCACCGCCAGACCTCCGTCGGACCACCGTCGGACCACCGCCAGACCACCACACTTTTTTGCTGCACACACTTTTTTTACTGCACACACTTTTGCTGCACACGAACATTTATGTGCAGCACATTGTAAGAGTAATATTGGAATATCATTATATATTTTTGTAGTTAGTAGTAATATTTTTGTATATTTGTATCTCATCGTAATTAAGAATTTTTTAGTATACCTAATAATAATCCCCAAATAAATTAAAATCATGTTTTATCTAAATATGATACTATTGGTTGTACACGAATTGTACTCTAAATAAAAAGTGTTAGCTAAAAAAAAAAAAGGTATAAAATGACACAAGACTATTAAAATAAAAAATGTGAGCACTTGAAAACTGTCCAAACTTTGTTTTTGGGGAAGGGGGCGGGTAGGTATAATCAAAATATGACTGTTTTATTTATAATATTTTCAAGCTTTTCTAAATATGGGTAATTTGATAATAAATAGGGTTGGCCCAACTCTTTTGGCCTTAATTAGTTACCTAATCATCTCCACTTTGTGTTTCATAATCTTAATCTAGTCTAGTGTTTAATTGGAATGCACTTTACTCTCTTGCCTTCCATTATAATATTCAAAATAAAATTATTTAAAATCCAAAATGTTGGATTATATATTATAAATTTGATGATATATGTATGGCAAAAAAGATGGAAGTTGTTTTATTGGAAGTGCATTTGGCACTTGATTAAGTAATTGATTAAGGTGGCCCTTTTGCTATGATTGCAAATTCAATTTGGTACTTATTTTCTTGCCTAAAGTTGGAATATTACTATTATTCTAATTTAGTGAGATTATATCAATTTTAGTCGAGATATAATTCAACTTTAATTCTATAATTTTTTACTTTTTTTTTTAGTTTTTGTTCTTTGAATTAATTTTAATAATAAAACTTTTATTTATTTATTTATTTTTTAAGTTTTGGGAAAAGAAATCTTATAAAAATTGCGAAGTCCTATAAATCTTTGAAAGTCTTGCAATTTTACTTTGCAAAAAGAAGGAAAAATAAAAAGTAAATTATTTTTTATTTGTATTATAAACTATTTATAAAATAATTCACTGCATATATCATTATCATTTTTCGTTGATTAGAATATTCTTTTTTATTAGTAAAATATAATTATTTCACATCTATCTCACGATAATTTTCGAGTGGGACGATCTCACACAAATGTTCGCCATAAAATTAATTTTCATTTTTCATCTCACATTGCAGTTAAATTACATTCCACTTGAAATATAATTAAATAAAATTAAATACACCCCTCACTAATTAATACATTTTAAAATCCACCTAAATTTACATTATAGTATATTTTTTTAATTTATGTATATACTTTATTTTTTTAAATGAAAAGACAAGTAAATTTTACCACATCCATGTCACATTTAATAATGTGTATATAGAGGAGTTGCTATGTAAAGCCGTCGTGGGACATATGAAAGTGAGTGGAACTTCGTACGTGTTTCCAATTCACTTCATTATTTCCTAATTATTAATTAAAAATATATAAATATGGAAGAGGACATATTCTATAAGATGAACATATGCAAAATAGATTAATTCAGTATATATTTATTATATGAATAAAATATGTTTATTTTTAGTAAAAATTATCAATAGCCATTCATATTATAAACATTAAACTCTTTTTTAATTCATAATTTATCATATTTTAAAAAAATATACTACTTTAACAATTAATAATCATATTTTACTTTTATAATAATCATATTTAATACGTTTTATATAAACACCATTACACAAAAATTTTCATCATTCATGTGTAAAGCTTGTTTTTTTTTCCCTAGAATATTATTGTATGTTTAGTCTATATTTTTCAAATCCTTATTCGTATTTAGTTTTAAAATTTGCTGTTGAAATTAAATAACTTTTAATATTTTATTTCTAATTAATTCTCTAAAATATAAATTTTGATATATACATACACTTATTATATACTACTCCATTGTGTGTAATGGAAGGGGAATCTAAGAGGAAGAGAAGAAAGAAGTGTGTTGAAGTGAGTGCTTGAAGTAATGTTAGACTCACCCAACACATGCATTTGTTATCTTTTCTTCACATCACCTTCAAATTGGAACTATCTCTCTACCTCTTTATGCTTTTCTAGATTTGATTAAGAAAGATCAAATCTACTTGGAAATTTTTATTAGGTATGCTAACCATTTTTGTCAATCTATTAATTACACTTTTAAGCTCACAAATTCTAATTTCTAGCTACTTACTCTGTACATTAATCTCAATCTTTGAAAATTGCAAAAAAATGTCACCTTTAAACATTATTGCAAAATATATCAAATTTCTTAAAATAGAATTCTACTTTTAATTCCACCTTTGAGATGGGGATTTTTTTTTTTTTTTGCAAATTATCAAAAGTTGAGATTAATTTGCAATAGGAGTAAAATTTGTAATTTTTCTTGCAATTAATCCTATTAGTTATTATATCAAAATCTACAAATATTAAGATTTTTTTTACCTTTACTTATTATTCATATAACAGTATTATATAACAAGAAATTCAATATAGTGTTTATGAGTATTAAATAATGTTGATTTTTTAAAATCAAATTTCAAATCTTGTAGAACCATGTTAAGATTTAAAATTAAAAATGATAAACTTCCCGAAAAAAAAATCGTTTTAGATTAAATTTCTATAAAATGAAAAAGCTTTTAGGTGAAATTAAACTAATGATATATCACACATCAGAATCGAGATAAAGTGTCTTTAATCAAATCTTTGAAACTTATGTTGTTTTAGGGTTAGTATTGTATGGGCCTCCCCCAAAATCATTTTACACTTTTCAAATTAATTAAATCATTTTACACTTTTCAAATTAATTATCACTTTTACGGTAAAATGCTATCACTCTTGCTATAAAATGTTATTACATTTTCAAATTAATTAAATCATTTTACACTTTCCAAATTAATTATCGCTTTTACGGTAAAATGCTATCACTCTTTCTATAAAATATTATTACTTTTTATTTGTACCGTAAATAGTAAATGAAATAGTATTATCACTTTTTTAGTATTATTTCACATAAGCTAACACTTTTTATCCATCTCAAATAAAAATTATGTGAGACTGTCTCATACAAGTCTTTGTCTTTTTTTAATAAATATATTTCCTCGATCCATTCCTAAAATATCTATCTTATTATTTTGGGCATTTGCTTAAAGATAAAGACTTGTGTGAGACCGTCTTATGTAAGTACTTATCGTGAGACGGACAAAAAGTAATAAATTTTATAATAAAAAGTGATACTCAATTAATGAAAAGTGATAATACTGTTATAACATTTTATGTGATAATATTTTATAGAAAAATTGATAATTGTTTTTAAAAGTGTAAAATGATCACACGCAAGATTTACCTTTTTTTTTAAAAAAAAAACATCTATGTTTCTTTTTAAATAAAACACCTCTTATACAAACATCATTGATGTACTAATGAATAAAAATATACTTTATACAAAATAAGAATTTATACATTATGTTAACAATTTTTTTTAACAATTTATACATTATGTTAACAATTTTTGTTAACTTTTTTAATAAAATATGGACATAAAAAAAGTATATTTTCACATTATGTTAACAATTATTTTGTTAACTTTTTTAATGAAATATGGACATAAAAAAGTTATACGTCTATTAAAAAGCAAATATACATAGTTCGAATTACTACACATATACATAGTTGAATACTCATAAATTACTACACATGTGGGTATATGTGCGTACTCTATACTAGGAACAATAATCTTTTGTCACATAACCCAATTATTCTAAACTGCACTGTGAATTCTTTGACTTGAAAGTTAATCTTCAACACACCATTTTATGACTGAGTCGGACTGGTCGGTTGGATCGATTGAACTGGAAATTAGCCGGGAATCCAGTCCGATTATCCCATAAAAAACGTTTTTAGAGTAAAACCGAAAAAAATCAATTCAGATCGATCAAAACCGAAAAAATCGATTGGACTGACAAAATCGAAAACCATCAATTTATTTATTTTTAGATTCACTTTCTTAAAACCATTTGACTCAGTCAAATAAAATCAGAGATTAGTTCAATTCAATTTCTTGCCAAATTTATTTCTAATTAACTATTAGTATAAATTAAAATTCGAAAATCATTTTACATCTTACTTTCAACTCTTTTTTTTTTAATGTAATTTTTTTCGTTGAAGCCTCCGATTTGATCATCGGGCCCGGTTATTATAACACATTTCAACACACTTCTATTTAAGCCCACCTTTATTTCAGCTTCTCCAACCCCCTCCCTTTCCCCTTCTCTCTCACACACACATACACGCAGTGGGTGGGATGACAGAGAAAGGCAGTAGGATTTCGAAGCAGAATTCGAAGAAAGTTGGTGATCCTACTGCCAAGAGAAAATGGTGCACCACCTGCCACCTCCGCCTACCTCGCCTCATTTCTCCGGTAAGATATCTCAAACACGTCGGCGGCAAAGTGGCGGCGGTAATGGTGCGAATTACGACTAGGGCCACTGCGGCGCCGCCGCCGCGCAAGTCCCGTGATCCTTCTCCGCCGAAAACGAGCGTGGCGCCGCTCGATTCTCAGAGGGCTGAAGCCATCCATGATTGTATAGATTTCATTAATTCTTCTGCATCTCTGCCGAGATCTAATTCTGTTGTTGCTCGTTAAAGAACGATTATCTGAATGGAGGGAGTATTAATTAATTAATTAATCATCGTGTAACTAAATTAATTTTACGACAATGATGAATTTTCGATTTTCGATCAGGGGTGGGATTTTTCTTTTTAGTGGGTTTATATATATTTATTTTATTTTATTTTATTTTATGAGTGAGACTCTTGTGCCCGGGGACATCGTGCCCCTTGTAATTTCCGTGTTCCTTTACAATTTAAACTCCTAGCAATACATAGTTTGTAATTTATGTATCCCTTTGCAATTTAAACCCCTAGCAATAAATAGATTTAAATAAAATATGAATGGGTAGGGTTGTGTTCCCATGCGACTAGCTTGAGTGAAAGATTTATTTGAGACTATTTCAAGAGATTATTATACTCCCTCCGTCCGCCATAAAAACATTTATTTTTTGCACGTAGATTATTATTATTTAAGATGTAGTTGGTAGTTGTATTAGTGGGGTGTATGGGTCCCATAAATTTATTGTATTAGTGATGTGTGTGAGTCTCATGTGTTTAAAAAGGGAAATGTAGACCTTTGGTGCGGACGCCCAAAATGGCAAAATGTGGAACTTTCGGGCGGACGGATTGAGTAGTTCAGAAAGGATAATATTTGAATAAAGGATAATATTTGAATTGATGAAAAATAATAGCGATGTAGTATATTATTATTTAATAAAAAGGGATGTATTTTAATAAAAAGGTAATTAGTACATTATTTAATAAAAAGTGATGTATTTTAATAAAAAGGTAATTAGTAAAGGCTCGTATAAGATATTCTCATTAGTGTCTCATGGTAATGTAATAGTATGATAAATTATTTCTTGAACAATTTATGATGTAAATTAAAAATAATAATATTTAAAAATAATATTATAACACTAATTTTAATATAAAAAAATATAACTATCTGTGAAATTGTTTCACTGTGAAAGATCTTAATGTGCTTCATAGATTTAATAAAAAATAATATATTTATTATTAGGAATTGTAAAATAATTTAATGTGAGAAGGTATTATACTAGTGTTGCAATTAGTTTAAATATTGATTTATGTATATTTAGGATTTAGTTTTAATTGTGCATAAGTTGTTCAACGTTTTGATGTTGACGTGTTAAATAGAAACTTTAATATAATAAACCCCACACATTCACATGTATGATGATATGATAATATTTGCTAGCATTTAATAGTATGTGATTTAAAATTGTTAAAGTCACAAACATTTTTCCTATTATTTAATTCCATTTTTTATTTAAAGTTTTATTTTACTACAATTCTTCTATTTTTCCAGTGAAAGAGTGAGAGAAAAATTATTTGATTCATAACATATAGTTGTTGCAAGATAGCTTGATTCTCACCATGTGAATTATGGTGGCAATAGGGAGAGATTCAAAAGAGAGTGCTGCCATGGAGATCCCAACGGAGATAGTAATCGAAGAGACGGATTCTTCCAAAGCGTTCTTTATTTTAGCTATTTATATTTGTTATTTTAGCACAACGGTGAGTGTTTATTACATCTTTGTGATTTGCCCTCGTAAATCCATAGGCTAAATTTCTTTGTTGGTAATGTTAGGACGTTAAGACAGTTTGATTATGTGATTTGATTATATTGTAGAATGTTTATTTCCTTATTGAAGATGATATTTTGATACTTCATATTGAAGAAAAAAAGGTTTATGGTAGTTAGGCTAATACCATAAAAAAGTAAGAGAAAAAATTATTTGATTGTGCAAATATTCTAATGTTATTGTTCATATAAGTAATACATTAAATTACAACAAGAAGATATGTAATTACAGGATCAAATCAATCTATATATAAAAAATGTATACATCACAAACAAAATAATATATGCTAATTATTTTCCTTCACATCTGACACACCAAGCACCAAGCAAACTTAAAATAAAAGATAAAGGTATTCTCAATCATTTTTCAAATGAATATTAGTATTATTAAACTCTTTTTACACTTAATGAACTCTTTTAGTAAAATATTCTATGAGTAATTCCCCACATTCCAAATAAAAGGTTAAAAAGGTTTTATTTCAAACATAAAATATGCATTCATTCTTTCATTTATGTCTTTGTTTCAAAATAAACAAAAATATTATGTCACAAAATAATAATTATTCACTAACACGCCCCTTCACAAGTACATGAAATTAACTTTTTGCCTCCATCTTTGCATGTAGAATTTTCTAATAAATGGATGGTAGTAAGCTTCGAACCTTAATTTGCTATACCTTGACTCTAATACCATGTTAAATGACCATCTCATCTAAAAACAAAAATTTATATTGATAGATAGTGAAATCATATAATATTTAATTAAAACAGTCTAACAAGTATATTATTTTTTAGAAGTGAACTATTATTTTTGTAAATGATAAAATATTATTTCATTTCAACAAGAATATAAAAAATTCACTAACATATCAGAATTAGAAGAGTAATATTTTTCATTCAAAAAAGTAATAATTCATCTTTCTAAAGAGTAAATTTTCATGTACTAAATAGTATTCGATAAATTAGGGTGCAAGAATTGAAGAGTAATAAATTTTATTCAAAAAAATAATAATTCATCTCTCTAAAATAATTTACGTATTAAAGAATAGGCAAATATGAGATCATCTCATGTAAGGACTTACGTGGGACGGATATAAAAAAAATTATATTGAGAAAAATAAATTTTCACACACTCAAAATAATTTTGAAGAAAAAAGTTATATGAATCGCGTTCACATTGTACTCACTCTTAAATTAAATAAATGAACATATAAAAGTTGTGTTAATTATAAGGAATATATGCATAACTAGTTGAAGACAAATAATTGGTAGATTGATCATATCCAACCGTTTAGTGGCAAAGAATTAAATGATGACTTACAAATTGGTTCCAAACTAAACTGTTTAGTGGAGACAAGCATAATAAAATCAATGGTATGGACCACAATATTAACATACCTACCATATTTCCATTCTCTTCTTTCAAACAATAAGAACAATTATATATTCTCTATCTATTCAATTTATTAATTATTCACCATATTGCACCATTTATCATCGATTAAGATTAAAATTTAGATGTATCTTTATGCAATTTTTTGTGTGGATGTCTCTTTTGAAAAAAAAATCTGAAAATGGGATACTAATTCATAAAAAGAGAGATATTTTTTTGTGAGACATATATGAGAGACGAATTAATCTATTATTAAAGTATGCATATTATATAAGTAAAAAATATATTTATTGATAATTAAAATATGTTTATAGTAAATTATATTGTAATAATTCAAAATTATACTTAATCATCTTTTATTATATTTTTAAAAATATATTTTAATAACTAATAAATATATTTTATCTATATAACAATCATACTTTAAACCGTCTCATACATGTATCGTCTCACAAAAGACTTTGTCCATAAAAAACCGGAAATAATACTTAATATTAATACATCAAAGTTCAACAAATTAAATGAAATAGATTATGATCGGTTAGCTTACCCCTAATATGATCAATTCAAAATTGATAAATACAATTGATTTTGTATTTCTTTAATAAAATCTCAATGATAATCGAGTTTTTATTTTGCAAATTAAAAAAAAAAATTGTGAATGTATATTTCGATTTTATTTTTGAAAAGTGCTAACCTTTATAATAAAAAGTGATAATGTTATTTTATGAATATTTTATTTATAGTATAAAGGAAAAATAAGAGTAACATTTTATATTGAAAATAATAGCTAATTTTAAAAGTGTAAGTTGGTACCACATTAGACCATTCACGAGAGACTTAGCCTCTAAATAATACTCAAGCCTCTAAATAATACTCCGTAGTAATAAGTAAATTAAGGCGTATGTGTCAACATAAGCTAACAAGTGTTTGTCTTTAAAAAAATAAAAGTTAAATAGAAATTATTTTTTAAAAAAAGTATCATGGACTATTTAATTTTTTTTATATAAAATTATTTTATACTGTTTGTTTTGATAAAACCATTTAAAATTTTCTCTGATTATTCCACAAAACTCATTTTTATTTAAAAAAAACAATAACTTTATTTGATAACATCACAAAATTTTAATTTTTTTTATTTTTATTTTTAAAGTAGAAAAACTATATTACATATTTTAGGAGACCCAACCAATTAGAAAAAGACGGCCTCGAATATCAATATCAACATAGTTCACAATTACATCAGCAATATTAATAAAAAAGAAAGAAAAATTATAAGAGAAAACAAAATTAGATAAGGTATGAGCCACCTTTCCGTCTTATCTTGATACACATTATTTTATATGTACTTTAATACCTGTGATCGGATAATTATTTCAAACCTGATGATGCACATTTTAAATATCAACTCTATTGATCTCATTATAATAAACTTCCACTTACACTATTTCCTCAAATTCCAATATTCTAAATAGGTGAATATTTATTTATTTATTTATTTATTTATTTATTTATTCTTTTCGCTAAAGATAATTAAGAGAGAGTATAAAATTTTGTGGAGCTATTTCCAGTGAGACTGATTGATCCATTTTTAAAATATGTTTATATTATAACACCCTAAAAGCATATTTTGATTCATTATTTATTATATACTTAATATATATATATATATATATATTACTAACAATAAGCATATTTTACCTACTCCCTCCGTCCCACGGCAAAGGTAGTTTTTGTTTTTTGGCACGTGGATTAAGTAGTATTATTATTTTTAATGTGTAGTGGGTAGTTGTATTAGTGGGAGTATGGTCCCATGTTTTAATTGTATTAGAGGGAATGAGTGGGTCACATGTGTGTAAAAAAGGAAAGATGGTCATTTGAGTGGGACGACCAAAATGAAAAAAAAACCCTTGATGTGGGACGGAGGGAGTATATAATAATGATACTTAAACAATAAATTGATCCATGTCACAAAATTGCCGTTTCACAGGGGTATTAGTCTATTTTGTGATATTGACTTCTTCCTCAAATCATTATATTTTCTGTTATTAGAAAATGTAAATGAGAAGAAGATAGGCCCTTCATATATTTGGGCCTTAATTCCAACTTGGCCCAATATTGAAGCCCAACACATTGTATTCGCTGCTTACTGCCTACTAAAAAAAAGAGGCCTTTAAATTGTAGTTTTGTGGATCTTGTCAGCGAATTCGGGCTCTACAGGTAAATCAGTCTCCTTGCATTTCTGTATATTTCAAATAAAAGCGATGAGAATGTTTATTATTAATAAAGTATATTTATGGAGTATATTATTATATGGATAAAGTATTTTTATTAATAATTAAAATATATTTCTAGTTTTTCTTTAAAGAAAATATGTTTATAATTAATAGTATTATAACATATTATAATAATACTTTAATGCATTATTTATTTTATTTTAATTTCAAATAAACACAAACTGCTTATATAACAATCACGTTTCACATACTATACTATGTTGAATATGCTAAAATATTATAAGAAACTCTAACATCACAAACAAAAGATAGAAATATATTTTTATCACACTTACAAATGTTCTGCAGAGTAGTACCATTTATAATATGATGACTACCTATAATTAAGCTATCAAATTAACTTTAAATAAATTCTCCTTTATGATGACTACCTATAATTAAGCTATCAAATTAACTCTAAATAAATTCTCCTTTATTTAAGCCCACAAATTATTCTTTCTTGATTTAGCTTGTGGTTTTAATCTGCTGATATATGATGTATCTTCAATACCCCCTTCTCAAGTTGGAGAATGAGAAATTTTCCTCATTGTCAACTTGCACACGAATTGATTGAACTGGGATGAACCCAAAACCTTAGTAAAACCATCTGCTACCTGCAATTTAGAAGGAATGAAGCAAGGATAGATGAAGCCCTCCTTAAACTTATCTCGAACAAGATGACAATCAATTTCAAGATGCTTCATTCTTTCATGAAACACTGGATTGGCCGTAATATGCAATGCCGCCTTATTATCACAATGAAGTGATATAAGGAATGGAATCTGCAATTTGAAATCCTAAAGAAGAAAGTAAATCCATTGGATCTCACAAATTGTTGATCCCATTGCTCTATACTCTGCTTCAGTAGATTACCTAGACACAGTAGGCAGTTTCTTACTCTTGTACGAAATCAGAGATCCACCAAGAAAAATAGAATATCCTGTAATTGATCTTCTTGTATCCTTGCATGTTGCCCAGTCAACATCACAAAAAGCTTCCAAGGTAGGAGTATGATGCGAGGAATAGAAAAGACCAAGGGTGAAAGTATTCTTCAGGTATCTTAAGATGTGTAGCGCAACATTCCAGTGCAAGTTTGTTGGAGAATTAACTAATTGACTAAGTTGTTGCACAGAATAAGTGATATCAGGTCGTGTCATATTTAGGTAAAATAACCTTCCCACCAACCTTCTATAGTGATCAGTAGAATCCAAGGGAATGCCATCTGAAGAAACCAAATGCAGTCCATGAGGAAGAGGAATTGAGACATATTTGGAACTAGCCATACCAGTATCTGCCAAGATATCCATTATATATTTCCTTTGACAAAGGAAGATACCATCAGTATTTCTATATATTTCCACTCCTAGGAAATATTTAGCCAATCCCAAGTCTTTAATAGTGTATGCTTGATGAAGAAACAACTTAAGAGTCATTATCATGTCAGTGTCTGACCCGATCACCAAAATGTCATCAACATACACCAGCATTGCTATGAAAAGACCACCCCTTGTCATCGTAAATAGACAATGATCATGAGAAGATTGAATAAGACCAAACTCTGACAATTTCTTGCTCAACTCTGCATTCCAATCTCTTGAGGATTGCTTCAAACCATAAAGACTTTTGACCAATTTACACACATGGCCTGGTTTAGCTTTGTTATAACCTTGTGGAGGTTTTATATAAACCTCCTCTGTGAGATGCCCATGCAAGAAAGCATTATTCACATCCATTTGATGTAAATCTCATCCATGTATAGCTGCAATGGAGAAAAATAATCTGACAGTAACCGACTTTGCTACTGAAGAGAAAACTTCAAAGAAATCAATCCCTTCTTGTTGCGTATACCCTTTGGCCACCAACCTTGCCTTGTATCTATCCACTGAACCATCTTGTTTTCTTTTGATCTTGTGCACCTATTTATTTCCAATAGCCTTCTTTCCAGGAGGCAAATCAGTTAATAACCAAGTTTGAGTAGCCTCTAAAGCATCAAGTTCATCCTGCATAGCTTTGATCCAAACTTGTTCTTAAGCAGCCTGTTTGTAAAAAACAGGTTCTTTATCAATATATATATTTGCCAAGAAACTAGAATAAGTGTTGACTAGTAAGGCATCAGCTGATAAGTTGCATATGTAATCTTGCTTCCAAAGAGGTGTGTGGATCTGTCTACTATTTCTTCTTGTAACTGGAAGTGGAGAAATAGCTTGTGGTTCAGATGAACCAGGATCCTCCAACAAAATAGGAGAACTAGGAATAGAGCTCTTAGGATCAGCAGATGCAGTAGTGATATTAGAATCAATATTTGAATCATCAGAGGCTCTTATAAAATCATCTGATGGTGGCAGAGTAGAAGGCTCCTCTTTCTTGTTATGACATGAATATGGAAAGATATGCTCCAAGAAAACGTCTCTAGAGACTAAAAACTGATTATTATCCAAATAAAACAATTTGTAACCCTTTTTTCCTTGCTCATAACCAACAAATATGCACTTCAAGGATCTTGGGTGAAACTTACTTTTCTGTGGAGCTGTGACTGTAGCAAAAGCCAAACATCCAAAAGGTTTTAGCCTTGAGAAATCTGGTGGTCCTCCATACAAAACTTCATACGATGTTTTCCAATTTAATAAAGATGTAGGCAACCTATTAATGATGAATGCTGCCATAAGAACAGCAAATGGCCAAAAAGCTATTGGCAAATTTGCTTGAAATAAAAATGACCTGGCTACCTCCAATATATGTCTATGTTTTCTTTCAACAATACAATTTTGTTGTAGGGTATAGACACATGACTTCTCATGAACTATACCCTGAGAAAAGAGAAAATTCTGAATTTCTTTCCCCATGAATTCAATACCATTATCACTTCTGACTCGTTTAACTTTCATATCATATTGTCTATGAACCATTAAGACAAAGTTTTGCAATATAGCTCCTACATCAGACTTATGCTTCATCAAAAACACCCATGTACTTCTACTGAAATCATCCACCACAGTAAGAAAGTATGGAGTATTAGTGTAACAAGGATCCTTGCATGGTCCCCAAATGTCTATATGGATTAGATCAAAACAAGCATTAGTATGTATTGAGCTATTTCCAAGTGACAAGCGATGTTGTTTAGCCTTAGAATAGATTTCACAAGACTTAACAACATCAAATTCCATACTATTAGATGCACCTTTAAGAAAACTCAAATGACTAAGTGTATTGAGAGAAGCATGTCCTAGTTTCCTGTGCAAGTCTCAAAAATAACATGACAAGCAACACTTTGAAAAGAATCACCAGCAATCTTAAAAAAAATACAGATTTCCTCTGAGATGTCCCTCTGCTATTATGTTATCATTCTGAAGGTCTTGAAAGTGTCATATGGATGCAAGAAAAGTGCATTTCAAGTTTGAGTCACAATTGTGTAACTGAAAGTAAATTATATTTGAAGCTTGGAATAAACAACACCTCTCTAAGCTAATATGTGATGATAAACACACTTCCCCTATGTGTAAATCCTCCTTTATACTACCATCAGGTAGACATACAGTAGTTTTAGTTTTTACAGGAATGAGATTAGTCATCAAACTAGCTTTTGTACACATATATTTGCTAGGCCCTGTATTAATTATCCAATCCATTAAAGACGTCTTATCTGATATAGACAACGTATAGTGTGTAGATGAAATACCTGCAAAGCTAACGAACTATTCCTCTGGTATTTCTGCAACATTAGCACTTGAAGCTGTCAATAATGGCCAAGGATTACCTCTAGAAGCCATGAATCACTCTTGGGGATTTTTTTTCATGCTTTATATAAAACCTGCACTAGATACCATGTTGAATATGCTAAAATATTATAAGAAACTCTAATATCTCAAACAAAAAATGTTCTTGAAGAGTAGTATCATTTATAATATGATGACTACCTATAATTAAGCTATCAAATAATTCTAAATAAAATTCTCCTTTATGATGACTATTATTATAGCTATCAAATTAATTCTAAATAAATTCTCCTTTATTTAAGCTCACAAATTATTCTTTCTTGATTTAACTTGTGATTTTAATATGCTGATATACGATATATCTTCATTATTACTAGAATAATACTTTAATACATCATTTATTTTATTTTAATTTCAAATAAACATGCATTGTTTATATAACAATCACGTCTCACGTCTTATATAAATACAGCCTCACAAGATTATTTTGCCTTCCAAATATTATAACGCAGTTCACCATTGCACTATTTATGTAAAAAAAATAAAAATAAAAATCTATTTAGAAAAATATCGACCAGCCTCACTAATGTCTCACAAGTCGCAACAAGTACCATCATTAAGAGGTCAGTAAAAATAATAATAAATAAATAAATACTAAATTGATTTTTATAAGAAGAAAAAAAATATAGAGATGGGTTTGTGCATTTATTCTATATACTTAATAGGATTAAGATTTTCGTTTCAATTAAAAAAAAGGATTAAGATAAAAATACTATTATTAATAGCGTTTTCCCCTATTATTTTCGTATTCAAATATTATAACAAAAAATCTTTGGCTTAATGGTTCTTTTGTCTATTTTATTATCGTATATATAAATTAAGTAGAGTTACTCTTTCATCTGTTGCACATAATACGCAATATTATTTTACGTCATCATATTATAACCTAAAATGGTTTAAACTTTAATCTTTAATTATTTTTGGAGTATAGTGCTAATTTATAGCTCTTAATTATAATTTTACGATTGTGATTATTGATGTATCTTATTTTTGTGATTTGTGGGGTATTCAAATGCTTATTCTGTCCGGCCAAAAGAGAGGAGTATATTTTACTAATTATAACGTATCACAAAAGATTTACAACTTAGGCACACAAAAAATAATTAATATATTTTCATGAGACCCACACAGAATAAAATTATCTACTATACATTAAAATATTATATATCTCAATTCACCACACATTAAAAAAATAGTATTATTTTCGTCTCATAAACAAATTCATACATTCTATTTTTGTCTGTCACATCACACCCCCAAATAACAAATCAATAATTCACAATATACTTTAATTTTCAAATTGTCATTTCTTTACAATTCACATAACTTAGTTTATAATTTACTATTTATTATTATCTAAAAATACAAAATTATCCCTAAAAGTAAAGCAAAAAATAACTTTTTAAAAAATTTCGTATCTACAGTAACTGTGAACTTCTCTTTGAGACAGAGGGAGTGTACTCAAATTTTTTAATCTTTATGCAAAACAGTAAATGTAAGGGTTAATTGCAAAAAAAAAATCACGAACTTTACACATATTGCAAATTAATCTTCACTTTTGAGAAATTACAAAAAAACCACCACCTTTAAGTATTGTTGCAAAATAAACCCAAAAAAACATACTTTTAATCACAAATTGAGTTTATTTTGCAACAATACTTAAATGTGATAGTTTTTTTATAATTTCTCAAAAATGAAGATTAATTTACAATAAATATAAATTTTGTATTTTTTTTTACAATTAACCCTAAATATAATTGTTGCAGCAAGACGAGGGTAGCATATTAAATTAATACTACTTAAATAAAATAGGAGAAGAGATTGGAAGTTTGAAAAGTCTAGATTGGTAGAGTTATAGAGAGGGCATGCATGTGAGATGTATTGAGTGCATTGTGGGAGATACAACATTTATACCCTATCCAGCTATCCTATTTCACTTGCTCTTCTATTATTCATGATGTGATTTCAGTAGCCTAATATATAGTAGATTTTAGGTATTAGGTTTGTGTCGGTGTTACAATCTAACTTGTCTATATTTTCTGTTTTATACATCTATTTACGCTTCCTTTTATCTCATTATGAAATTCAAAGTTAATACTCCCTCTGTTCGCGCGAGAGGGGTACATTTTGCCATTTTGTACATTCACACCAAAGGTTCATATTTTACTTTTTAAATACATGGGACACACACATCACTAATACAAGAAATTTATAGGACACATACACTCCACTAATACAACTACCAGAACCAACTACATATTAAATAATAATACTCCTTAATCCACGTGCAAAAAGCAAATGTCCACCTTTGGGGCGGACGGATGGAGTAATAAGTTCTAAAAAAACCGAATGTTGACTTGTTTTTAATGCGTGGATGTTGGATTGTGTATTATTTTCTTATTTGAAATGTGAACTTGTTTATAAGATGGACAAAAATAGTACTTCTTTGTCCCAGTAAATATTTACGTTTGTTTTTTGTACGTAAATTAAGGGATATATTTTAATGTGTAGTCGGTTGAATGATATAATATTTTAATGTGTGATGAATAGTTGTATTGATATTGTGTTTGGGCCTCATGAAGATATATTACTACCTCCGTCTGCCCGAAAGAGGGTCTTTTACTTTTATACACGTTGATTAAGGAGTATTATTATTTAATGTATAGTGGGTAGTTGTATTAGTAAGAGTGTGGTCCTCATATTTTAGTTGTATTAGTGAGTGTGTGTAGGTCTCATATGTGTAAAAAGAGAAATAACCCTCTTTAGGGCGGACGATCAAAATGGAAAAAAATATTACCCTCTTTCAAATGGACGAAGGGAGTAATTATTTTGTACGAGTCTCACCTTACAAAAAGGAAAATATAAATCTTGGAACAAATAAAATGTAACCTAAAATGTAATAGAGTGAATTCCAACTTTGACGCATGATTTCGCATAAAATCACATCATGGTAGCCAAAATTTTTGATTACTTGGAAAAAGAACTCCAAGTTTTTGTGTGATTACTTGATACGAGTTTTTTAAATAAAATATGACTCTTTTTACACTTTCTTTTTAAATAGAAAGTTTTGAGTGAGATCATTTTATTTTTTTAGCTACTCCCTTGTGAGATGGTTATTTATGTGACGTATTGTGAGACGGATCGACTTATTGTTAAATATGTTTTTTATATAAGTAAATTAGTAATTAAAGTATGTTTGTAATGAATCATACTATAACGCCCTAAAAATATATTTAAATTCATTATGCATCACACTTTAGAAAAACATATTGTAACTAACAGTAAGCATACTTTATTTATATAATAATAATAATACTTTAATAATTGGTCGACTCGTCTTATAAGAGACTTTGTCTTTATTTTTTTATTAGTCGTCACATTTTATTAAAAATTGTATCACTTTTTATTTATTCTGCAATGGTTAATATGGCAGCGTTATTGGACAATTACACTTTTCCATCGATCATTTATCACTTGGCTTGTTATCAATCTTCAAAAATTCATTACGAGAGACGATTTGTGTCTCAAAAATTATGAATTAATTTAGCCCTGATGGAGAAAAAAATAATAATAAAAGTGGGTCAATGATGAAAATAATGATGATATTCGATCCAAAAGGGAAATCCAAGAAAGAAGAATAGGTAGAGTTTGTAAAGATGTTGAGGATAAGTTATAGAGTGTCACTGCATGAATTGTAGCATTAGACTAATGTAGGGAACATGTTTTTCACACACTATTTTCGTCATTCATTCTATTGGCTTTTTTCCTATGAACCTTTCTGCATTTTTTTTTTAATTTTTTATTAATCCTAAAATGAATCTTCTCCATTAATATTGTTTAACTACTAGTTAATAAATTTAGTGAGAGAAAAATACATTATAATTCAAAAGATAAATGAGCAAAAAATCATGCAATTTTTTTATGAGCATTTGATTTTTTCAATCCAAAAAAAAATTGTTATTAAATTATATAATGAACTAGTACTTTTTTGGGTTGCATATATATAAATATTTTTTAAAATTGTAATGGTAATTTTGAGTCTAATTTTTAGTAATTAAATTTTGGTAAGAATCAGGGTCCTTGTTTAATCAAATAATTATCTAATAGTGCTACATTTATAATTTGCAATAAATTAAGGCATAATTTGTCACTCTTAACATTAAATTTTCTTACAGCAAAGATTAATTTTATCAATGAGCTTAATAAGGTGTTCATCTGAATATATATTTTAATTCATTCTAAAATTTACTTGATTCATAATTATTTTATTTATACATTAAACATTGTTGTAGCTAAGTTTCATGAACTCCTCAAATTCCCTGTATTAGAATTATTCCATTGTAAGCTTAAGTTTACAAAATTAATTTTTGTATAATTTCAATTCAATAAAACCTAATTAATACAATTAAAATATCTATTTAAACAGTATGAGTTGGACTTTATTAATAATAATAGTATATGCTAATATCCCAAATATTAGAAGACAAAGGCCAAGTGGGCTTTTTTTTTTTTTTGTGTTGTGTGGGGGGGGGGGGGGGGGGGGGGTTTGGTGTTTGTGAGCGGGGAGGTTGGGATGCTTCTAAATTGGAGTGGTCTAGCTAGGTCTCTTTTCTTGATCAGTTGAATCACACCCCATGTTGGTTCAATCCCAAATAATGAAACTAATCATCGATATTGTTTATAATTAATCAAAATACATCTATAAAATAATCACACTCGTGCATATTGTTATTTGCTTTCTTAGTTTGTTTCCTCCCATAATAAATAGAGTACAATTGAAATTTCAAAACTTCAGTTTTATTACCATTATTATTTTTTTAAATCAAAACAATGTATCTTCACTTATTTTGGCAAATTAACAATTTAAAACTTTACCCTTTATCTCTGAAATTTATACATTTAAATCATAAGGTTTTTATAATTCATTTAATTTATTGTACAACATGTGTCGCAACTCATAAATTATTTAGCAAATATCTTTATCAAACTTACATCTCAAGTTATATATAACAAGTCACACTTCTCATGCAAATTTATCTCTAACAAAGATTTAAGAAAGCACATAATCGAGATAAGATGTAATAGAAAAGAGAAATCTAGATTATACTTGATTCTCCTCGACGGTCAACTTGCAACATTGTACACTGAGTACTATTCAAATTTACATCAACACAAAACCGATATACTCGAGCGAATATGGTTTAGGTCGGTTGCCCTTGCCCGAACTCTTTTTTTACTATTTGACTACGAAATTATTACAACCATGTCATTATAATTATCATATCACAAAATGATATGTAAACAACACATAATATGATTAGAATCTAACTCAACATTGTGAGGTTATATATAATAGGGTTTTTGAAGTATTTTGAGCATCCTCTCTCTCTCTCATTCCCTTTCTCTCTCCTCTCCTTCATCTCTGTGTGCTATGCTTTCTGAGATGTTGCTTCGCCCATTCCGAAGTGATGAGAAATCAAGGTAATATAATATATTGCAATACATGATCAGTTATTTTAATTAATGTAAAATATAATTAAGGAGTATATGTTAGTAATATTGTAGTGGGGTGTTTGGATGCATGAAATAGGACAAAGAAAAGTGAGTGCAAAAAGAAGGAAGAGGAAATAGTGGAAGAAGAGAAGGTGTACTCTGTGCCATTCCATAGGGAGCCACTTTCCAAAAATTCTTTGAGATCTCACATCTATCCTTCCCAAAAGAATTTTATTCAAAGGTCAGATTATTATTATTTTTATTATTATTATTATTATTATTATTATTATTATTATTATTATGTGTTTAAGTAGGGATAAGAAAGTTAGATTTAGGATCTTAGTAAATCTAAATGTTTATTTCATATATTTAATGTGTATTTTAAGATTTTTTTTAAAAATAATTTATTGTCATTAAGATGACTTGTTAATTATATATAGCAAATTTATATGATTTTCATTAAATAATTTTCAACCATTTTATGATTTAATGATTTAATTTGATATATAGTTACATATTTTTTCAGATATGCATATTGATTAACCCAAATTACTAATTAACATATCTTTAAATTGAAAAGGAAATTCAAAAATAAAATTAGGATTGATATAATGTTTACAAATATTATTAAAAATGGTTGGAAATCAATTAAATAACTTAAGATTTAAGATCTCAATTTAACTTATATAAAAGCCATTTTTTCTTCATTCACATATATTTTGCGCGCAAAAATCTAAAATTTATTCATTCATATTAGGGTCTCACAGTTGGCTCAAATACAAAGTATTAATAGTATAGAACAAAAAACTGAATCATGCTATTGTCAATTTTGTAAATATTCATTCCCTCTGTCGCACACTTTTAATTTTAGATGGTCATATAAAAATCTGCATCTCTCTACAAAAATTTAAAAATCGAAACAATTATCACTATTTTTTGTACAATTTAATTTTTTTTAAAAAAAATTATTTTTACACATTTAATATACTTTATCATTTATTTATTATTAAAAAATATCATAATACCCTTAAATTTATTTTTTTAAATTCGTATTAAGAGAGAAGTGCAACTGACATATTTATTGCTCTCCGAAGTTATAATATACTTAAAACATAAAAATATAAGATAAAGGTATAATACTATGTAATGTAATTATATTATTACCATAAATTATCACCAAAATATAATAAAGTACTCCCTCTTTTCACTCCAAATAGTCTCATTTTATCCACACAGTCACTCATACTACCTTTTAATACAATTAAAATACTCTCTCTGTTCGCTTCTAAGGTATTCATTCTATTATTTTTTGTGTCCGCTTCAAAAGATATCAATTTCTCCTATTTAGTAAAAAGTACACAATATGGCACACCACTTCTCTCTAATACAAATGAATACATTAGAAACGGACGGAGAGAGTATAAGACATACACCCACTAATACAATATTACCCACTATATATTATTATACTCATTAATTCACGTTCAAAAGGTAAATGGTTCTTTTTGGAAGGACAAGAAACTATTATACTATTGTATAAAGAGATTAAAAATTTTAGATCATATCGGATCCAAACATCCAATTTCAAGATAATAGATTCCTGATGCCGACATGTGTCACTCTTATTTCACACTTTTCATTTTTATTCATTTCACGCTAAATTTCACCAAAAATAAAAAATCACATAAATTCTTAACAATAAAAGTAGATCTTAATTATAAATTTATCATTCTCATCTAACATAATTTATAACTTATTTATCACTTAAAAATACAACATTATCCTCATGAAAAAGTCAATAAAATTGATTAAAAAATATTTTTTCTTAAACTTCATATCTACAATAATATTAATAATAATAATAATAATAAAGATTAAGTTGGGATTTAAGGAGTAATAAATTCGTATTACACTTTAATTTTAAAATTATTATTTTAAAATAATTCCCGTAGCATTCTTTTTAATTTATTATTGGATTATTTACCAACCCTTCGTGAAAGTTTTCATTCTTGCCATTTTGAGCAGTCATATAAAAATTGTTGCCTCCTTAAAAAATAAATAAATAAATAAATAAATAAAATAAAATAATAATAATACTCTCTCTGTCTCGGAGAAGTTAGTATTTTTTAGGCAAGGAGATTAAGGAGTATAATAATTTAATATAAAGTGAAGTGAGAGAAATAGTAATATTTAATGTGTAGTGAGTAGTTGTATTAGAGGTGGTATGTGAGCCCCATGACAATAAATTAATTATTTTTTGTGTGATTCTATGTATTAAAAAAATAAAATGTGTTAACTTCTGTGGGACAGACAAAAAATAAAGTGTGTCAATTTAAAAGTAACTATGAATTTTATGGAACAAACAAAAAATGAAAGTGTGTCAATTTAAAAGTAACTATGAATTTTTATATTAACTATTACCCTTCGTTTAGAATGTATTTTACGTATTTTTATTTTGAAATTTAAGAAAATTTTGATTTTATAAAGTAAGAAAGAAAATAAATATTTTAGTTAATTTAATGAAAAATGTATTTAAAGTTGTTGATATGTGTGATAATATAGTACTTATATTAGGATATATGTAAAAAGTAGTATATATTACTATAATAAGTCTTTAATAAAAATATTTATCACAACAGAAGGAGTAACATGGAATGGATTGAATGAGTCCGAAGAAGTAACCCCCCGATTAAGGGTATCATTTGCTTCTGGGCACAGAGATAAAGAAGTATTGTTATTTAATGTGTAGTGAGTAGGTAATGTGTAAGTTTTACCTTTTTATCTCTCTATCTTATTAATATGAGGAGGGGAAAATGGGTAATTTGTAAATACATTTAGGATTAGTTGGAGTTTTTTTTATCGGTAAATGTTAGTTGTTAGTCCAGTTAGTAGTTCGTGGGTGACTCATTGTACATAAATGGAAACGAGACCCTTGGGTAGGACGCCGTAAATGGTAAAATGGAACTCTTGAAAACGGACGGAGGAGTACTAAAAGTAATACTATTGTCAAAAAAATTTACATATTACTCCTTCAAAGTATTACTAAGTATTTTAATGGATAGTAGATTGAAAGATATACTCTCTTTTGTCTCTTTCAAAGGTTTTTTTTTTTTGCCCAACCCAAATAGTCTTTTTCCTTTTTTACACACATATAACCTACACACACTCACTAATACAATTAAAATATGTGGCTCACACACCCACTAATATAACTACTCACTATACATTAAATAATAATACTCCTTAATTTACGTGCAAAAAGCAAAAGCACTCTTTTGCATGGAACATACTGAGTAATATTTAATGTAAAGTGGATATGTTTATTAATGTTGGATGTGGGTCATATGGTGATATATTAGTTATTTTAGGTATGTATCATATACCAAAAAGAGAAATGTAAAGATTGAAATAAGACACACAAAATAAAAATATGTAAAGATTAAAATGAGACGAAAAGAATAATGTATTCTTTAATTTCCATTAAAAAAAAGCAAATACAAGTATTATTGGGGGACATGGGACGACTAGAGTAAGTCTTATTTAAAATTTAAAAGAAAAATATATTTCCTAGGTCCCTTTCAAATGATTTTTTTTTTTCATTTGGGGCAACCCAACCAAAGAGTTTTTTTCTTTTTTACATATGTGGACCCACACACTCACTAATACAATTAAAATATGGGCCGATACATATACTAATACAACTACTCACTACACATTAAATAAGGTGTACTCCATCCGTTCCATTTCAATATTTATATATTTCTACTTTGGGCGTCTCATTTCAATGTTTACATTTTCTTTTTTGGAATATGGGACCCACTTACAACAATTAATATATCATCATGGTCCCCACATCTAACACTAATACATCTACCTACTTTACATCTACCAGAGATAAAAGAGTAATGTTATTTAATGTGTAGTTGGTAGGTAATGTGTAAGTTTTATCTTTTTATCTCTCTACCTTATTAATATGAGGAGGGGAAAATAGGTAATTTGTAAATACATTTAGGGTTAGTTGGAGTTTTTTTTATCGGTAAATGTTAGTTGTTAGTCCAGTTAGTAGTTCGTGGGTCCCTCATTGTACATAAATGGAAACGAGACCCTTGGGTAGGACGTAAATGGTAAAATAGAACTTTTGAAAACGGACGGAGGAGTACTAAAAGTAATACTATTGTCAAAAAATTTACATATTACTCCTTCAAAGTATTACTAAATATTTTAATGGATAGTAGATTGAAAGATATACTCCCTTTTGTCTCTTTTAAAGGGTTTTTTTCCAACCCAAATAGTCTTTTTCCTTTTTTACACACATATGACCTACAAACACTCGCTAATACAATTAAAATGTGGGGCTTACATACCCACTAATATAACTACTCACTATACATTAAATAATAATACTCCTTAATTTACGTGCAAAAAGCAAAAGCACTCTTTTGCATGGAACATACTGAGTAATATTTAATATAAAGTGGATACGTATATTAATGTTGGATGTGGGTCATATGGTTATGTATTAGTTGTTTTAAGTATGTCTCATATACCAAAAAGAGAAATGTAAAGATTGAAATGAGACACACAAAATAAAAATATGTAAAGATTAAAATGAGACGAAAAGAATAATGTATTCTTTAATTTCCATTAAAAAAAAGCAAATACAAGTATTATTGAAGGACGTGGGAAGATTAGAGTAAGTCTTATTTAAAATTTAAAAGAAAAAATACATTTCCTACGTCCCTTTCAAAGGATTTTTTTTCATTTGGGGCAACCCAACCAAAGAGTTTTTTTCATTTGGGGCAACCCAACCAAAGAGTCTTCTTTCTTTTTTACATATGTGGACCCACATACTCACTAGTACAATTAAAATGTGGGCTCATACATATATTAATATAACTACTCACTACACATTAAATAAGATGTACTCTCTCCGTTCCATTTCAATGTTTACATATTTCTACTTTGGGCGTCCCATTTCAATGTTTACGCTTTTTTTTTTTGAATATGGGACCCACTTAAAACAATTAATATATCACCATGGTCCCCACATCTAACACTAATACATCTACCTACTTTACATCTACCAAAGATAAAAGAGTATTGTTATTTAATGTGTCGTGGGTATGTAATATGTAAGTTTTACCTTTTTATCTCTCTACCTTATTAATATGAGGAGGGGAAAATGGGTAATTTGTAAATACATTTAGAGTTAGTTGGAGTTTTTTTTTATCGGTAAATGTTAGTTGTTAGTCCAATTAGTAGTTCGTGGGTCCCTCATTGTACATAAATGGAAACGAGATACTTGGGTAGGACGCCGTAAATGGTAAAATGGAACTCTTGAAAACGGACGAAGGAGTACTAAAAGTAATACTATTGTCAAAAAATTTACATATTACTCCTTCAAAGTATTACTAAGTATTTTAATGGATAGTAGATTGAAAGATATACTCCCTTTTGTCTCTTTCAAAGGTTTTTTTTTTTTGTTCAACCCAAAGAGCCTTTTTCCTTTTTTACGCACATATGACCTACAAACACTCACTAATACAATTAAAATATGGGGCTCACACACCCACTAATATAACTACTCACTATATATTAAATAATAATACTCCTTAATTTACGTGCAAAAAGCAAAAGTACTATTTTGCATGGAACATACGGAGTAATATTTAATGTAAAGTGGATATGTGTATTAATGTTGGATGTGGGTCACATGGTGGTATATTAGTTGTTTTAGGTATGTCTCATATACCAAAAAGAGAAATGTAAAGATTGAAATGAGACACACAAAATAAAAATATGTAAAGATTAAAATGAGACGAAAAGAATAATGTATTCTTTAATTTCCATTAAAATAAGCAAATACAAGTATTATTGGGGGACGTGGGACGATTAGAGTAAGTCTTATTTAAAATTTAAAAGAAAAAATATATTTCCTATGTCCCTTTCAAAGGATTTTTTTCTTTTGGGGCAACCCAACCAAAGAGTTTTTTTTCATTTGAGGCAACCCAATCACAGAGTCTTCTTTCTTTTTTACATATGTGGACCCACACATTCACTAATACAATTAAAATGTGGGCCCATACATATACTAATATAACTACTCACTACACATTAAATAAGGTGTACTTCCTCCGTTCCATTTCAATGTTTACATATTTCTAATTTGGGCGTCCTATTTCAATGTTTATGTTTTCTTTTTTGGAATATGGGACCCACTTAAAATAATTAATATATCACCATGGTCCCCACATCTAACACTAATACATCTACCTACTTTACATTAAATATTATATCTTTTCACCCACTATCTATTAAAATATTATACTTCTTAATCAACATGCAAAAAATAAACGTAAATATTGAAACGAGACGGAGGGAGTAATACTTATTAATTCAGGTGAAAAAGAAAAAATAATGGGAGGGAGGGAGTATATCGTGTGGATCCAATACCTGAAAATTAATATCATTAAACATTAAAATGTTTTGCTTTAATATTAAATAGAGGATGATTACTAATAATAATACCAATAAAGAGCTTATTAAATTTGATTATAAAATTTTGACAATAATCTCAATTTAATAGGAGTGTACTTTAAACTAAAATTAGTAATTACAATAAAAAAAATAGTATACCCCACCATTAGGGGCCCTACCGTCCCTGTCATGGGGATTAGTAGAGGAGGTAGACCGCAGGATGTGCCTCTCAGTGGCTTATAGAGAGCTCACTATTTAACTTATACTTCCAAGGGATTCGAATCCCCATCTTACAACAATCAAGATAAGTTGGAAGATCTTTTCACCCTCTCTTCTACCACTTTGATTGGGGGCTAGTAATTAGAACACAAGTGATAGTGAGGTGTCAATCTAGTTCTACTTGTGTTAGCAAATACACTCCCCACCCAACCAAAAACTTCCGTAATTACTCGCAGAGACGCTCGAAATCACAAGAGAATGGCCAATAAGGTCTCCAATTTCTCCGATCTGATCCAGCGCGTAACCGCCTCCTGCCTCCTCCATCCCCTCGCCGGAGTCTCCCGCCCCGAAGACTTCTCCGCCGCCGAGGAAGAAGACGACGTCTACGACAACGATGTGCCGGAGGAGGAGGAGGAGGAGGAGAAGTTCATGATCAATGCCGATTGGGACGCCGCTAAGAACGACGACCACCCGCCGAGGGTAATGGAGCTGGAAATGATGATGAGCCATGTGTTCGACGCCGTTTCGGTAATGAAGAGGGCGTACGTTAGCCTTCAGGAGGCGTACTGCCCTTGGGATCCGGATAAAATGCGCGTAGCTGATGTGGCCGTGGTGGCGGAGCTCCGGAGGTTGGGTCTTCTGAGGGAGAGATTCAGGCGCAGCATTGTCGGCGGTGGTGGCAGGGTTGGGAGGTGGGGAATCGGGGCGGCGACGCTGCGGGAGGTGGTGGCGCCGTACGAGGCGGCGGTGGAGGGGCTGAAGAGGGACGTGAAGGCGAAGCAAGTGGAGATTGATAATTTGAGGGAGAAGCTTAAAACGGCGACGTCTTTCGATCGGATGAGTAGTGGCAAGTCAAATGGCAAGTCGAAGAGGCGAGTCAGCTGCACCACTCAAGGTTGGTCAATTGAATGACAGATTTAGCCTCCATATATTTAATTTTCATTCTGGAATCTGGAGTAGTATTTTTTTTATTTTCCACATTATCTTAAATTTCGATCGAAAAGCCAAAACACGAGTTTATAACTGAAATTCATAATTTATTGAGAATTGACTGTTTATAAAATATTGAATTCTGATAATAATTTATTAGATGAAAATTATCACCATATTTGTTGTACAACTGGTTGTGTGAAATACAAAATCTTGAACTCTAAATCACCTTTAGAGAATTGATTCTTGACTGGAAAAGAAGTACTCAATAAAGTGATGAAACAAAAGGTAGATTGAAATGTTTCAAATCTATTTATTGATGAATGTTTCAAATCTAGGGGAGAAGAGAGAAGAGAAAAAGACATAACATTAGTTACTTTTGGGTAAATATCAAAATTGGTCCTGTAAGGAGTATGACGTTTTTCAACTTTAGTCATTTTTCTTTTGCAATTCTCAATTTTGATCATTTTTTGTCCACTTTTAGTCCTTTTAGTTTAAACTTAGTCTTTTTTGTCCAAATTTAGTCATTTATGTTGAAAAAAGTCCAAAAATTGTCCGAAAGTGTATACATAAAGAAACCAAAAAGGACCAAATTTTGAAAAAAGGACCAAAACTGGACCAAAAGGACTAAAAGTAGACAAAAAATGACCAAAATTGAGAATTGCAAAAGAAAAATGACTAAAGTTGGAAAACGTCGTACTTACGGGACTAATTTTGATATTTACCCGTTACTTTTTTTAACCCCACATATCATGATATTTTGTGCATTACCTATTTCCATTAAATAGAATTAGATATGATTGTTGTTGTAAAGCTAATTTGATTGTATGTTAAATAAATGCATTTAAGAATGTTTAAAATGTATCAAATCCTGAATCAACATACAAAATCTGTGGCAGTTGCAGTAGCTCCAGCAGTGGAGCTATTTGAATCCACAATGAGCTTAGTGAGAGAAGCATCCAAAGCCTTCACATCCCTACTCCTCTCTCTCATGCGCTCCGCACGTTGGGATATTGCGGCCGCAGTTCGTTCCATTGAAGCCGCGTCTTCCACCACAGCCACCATGAACAACCCCACCTCCACCACCACCTTTACAGACTCCATTATTGGGGCCAACCACGCTAAGTATGCGTTGGAATCTTATGTGAATCGCAAGATCTTCCAAGGGTTCGACCATGAGACGTTCTACATGGATGGAAGTCTCTTCTCTATCCTCCACCCGGATCAGCACCATAGAGAGTGCTTCACTCAGTACAGAGACATGAAGGCAATGGACCCCGTTGAGCTCCTCAGCATCTTGCCCACTTGTAGCTTTGGCAACTTCTGTTTCAAGAAGTACCTCTCCATTGTCCACCCGAAAATGGAGGAGTCGTTGTTTGGGGACTTGGAGCAGAGGCGGCAGGTGCTGGACGGCCACCACCCGAGAAGTCAGTTCTATGGGGAGTTCTTGGGGTTGGCTAAGGCAGTTTGGTTGCTGCATCTACTTGCATTCTCCTTGGACCCTCCTCCAAGCCATTTTGAGGCTAGCAGAGGAGCCGAGTTTCATTCCCAGTTTATGGAGAGTGTGGTGAGGATTTCCGGTAGCAACGGAGGACCCAAGGTGGGCGCATCAATGGCCGTGGGTTTCCCAGTGAGCCCCGGGTTTAAGCTTGGCAATGGGTCGATTATCAAGGCCAGGGTTTATCTTGTTCCTAAGAATTGATGAGAATTCAGTTTGTATTTTGTAAGGATTTTCATGTTGTGCCTGTTGTAGAACAATTAGTTTCTCCTTATGTATTACATATATGATGATGGTTGAAGAGGTGTGTGTATCCTGCCTGTTTTTTTTCTGCAATCTTAGTCTCTAATAAGAAAACTTGCAAAAAAATTCTGATTTCTCCAAAAAAGTAGGGATGATAGTATAAGATCTGCTCTTACGAAGTTGATGATAGTATAAGATCTGCTCTTACGAAGTTAAGGCATCGACAGGTATCATATAAATATGAAGTTATGAATAAATGACATTACATTTGCATGATTTGATACAACACTTAATGTTACACTATCAATACAAATAATTGTTTAGGTCTGAAGAAATAATTCATCCAGCTTCCCCAAGCGACAAAATCGAGGGACCATGGACGTGGGAATAGCATGCATGATATGATCATCGTCTTTGAAGTAGGGAGAACGAAGAACATCTTCTGTTTGCATATAAGTTGATATTCACAACTGAAAGAGCATTTATCGTTGCCGGTTCAAGATGAACCTGGAGCAGAAGCTTTTTGTCTGGTTGCCAGTCGAACGCAATATAAGGGTAAAATGATGGTATATACTAATCTATCAATAGAATAAACTTTTTTACCTGCAAATTATATCATATTTAAAGGGTAAGAATGAGTCTGATGATAATATTCTGTGTTTCTAATGGTGTGACTTGATATTGAAAGTTTCATATAACTTACGAGGGTTGAATGAACTTACTTGTTCGAAAGTCAAAGACATGATAACATTCCATGATCCTAAGCGGCCGAAATTTGGGATAAACCCCTTGTACAGGGCAAAAAATCCCTGCTCGAAGGGATGTCCACCGTCATTATCAGCATAATGATCGATAGTTTTTTAAAAGAAATTCAGAGGTAATTCACAAAAATGCAGAAAACTGGGTAAAATTTATTTTTATTTGATGATTTAATATCTGTGAGAAACCAAAATTGCATGCAGTTGGTTTTAAATGAATATCTCATTCAAAAAGTACTATTGCTCACATGATGAACTTCAGTTCCTATTTCAACATTCAATATGCAGAAGAAACCGAGGTGATTCAAATGAGAAGTGAACCAAAAAAACCAAAAGGCAACATCTATCATGTGAGTATATAAAAGTTAATAGATCCTTTAATAAATTGATAATTGCAAAGCAATGGAGGACTAGCAATTCGATCAGTAACATTAATGACAAATGAAACAGAAGGGATCGGATACCTCATTTTTTAATGTTTTGTAGAAGCAATCTAGAGCGCCTTTGTAGACTGAGTCTCCCATCATTCTAGATTTAACCTGGAATTGAACAAGCAAAATTTTACATAAGAATTGCCCGTTAATAATGTCACTTATTTCATGTGCTATCATCCAGTTAAAGACTCAAAAAATAAATGCTCACGTGAAGTAAGATCTGTGGTGGCTGTTTAGGATGTTTAAAAACAAAACTTGTCATTAAATATTTAGGTGCTTACTAAATGTGTCCAAAATTAGCTAACAGGCAACATACCAGGAATACAATTTTACCATTTAGATTGCTGTTGAATGTCTGTTTGGAAACAATATGAAACTAATGTGTTGATGATGAGAAACAACTTTTTCGTGCTGGGTTTCATTAATAATTCCAATTCCAGCAGTATTTTGGTAAATTGTACAGCATATAGATGCATAAGACTATAATTGCATTGTGCAAAAAAAAAAAGAAGAAAAAAAAAAACTATAATTGCCAACAATCACATTTAGCAGTTACTGACAGCTTTTTCACCAAGAGGTGGGTTTTCATTAGAAATTCCAATTCCAGCAGTGTTTTTGCCACGCCCACAGAAAAAATGAACTAGTCTGGAATTGCCTATATTCATGATTTCAAATGAATGCATCTAGAATTTCCTAGAATTATGGTTTCTTAAATTGACTGTTGAGTGTTTTAATAAGAGAATTTTCAAAAGATTACTTTTAATGTGTCACTTATAAAGTACCACAAACACAAACAAGTTGTCATATGGCAATAATAAGGCACACAGCTATCAATTTTACGACCAACATTCAATCCATCACACGGCTAAATACAGACAGCAAAATAACTGAATGGAAATAGATTACCACATCAACAGGAGAGCCAATACAGACAGCAAAGAATCCTGCACCTAAACCAGCTAAAATGTGTGTAAGATCATTGTCCGTGAATCCTGGAATCTTCAATATTGTCTGCATATAAGATAATAATTGGAGACCATACAACTTGCCAGAATATTATATTTCACAAGATACAGTGAAGAGAGAGAGAGTATTGACCTCTTTGACATGATCGTAACTAGCTAATTCTGCAGCATTGATAATTGCATCTCTTGCAATGTTTGCTCCAAGCCCGGTCCACAAAGCTGCCACTCCTTCCTGTTAACTTCTGGCAATCAATGAGTGGGTGTGGATATTGGCACTATTACTTATTACTGTAACAAGAGTCACCTGTTTGGCTATGGCATAATATGCATGCAAAGCACCGGCGTAACGCCTCACTGCTCCAACTGGCATTTTGCCCTCAGCTTGAAGCCGAACCTTCACAAGGTCGGTAGGATTAGCCACGGCAATTGCTATAGCACCTTTGGATTTGGAGAACAGAGTTTTTATCAAAAGTTCAGGTACATGTTATCCTCGACCTAGAGAAATAGGACATTACAGGAGGAAAAAGAATTGGTGGCTTACTCACCAGTAAGCAGAGCAGCTAGTATTTTACTGAACAAGGGCACATATCCAGAATAATTACTTCCAACAAAGTATGCTTTGACCTGTCCAATCCATGAGGAGGATGAATTTTTTATCAGCTTCAAGATTATACCTCAAGCAAAGCCAGACAAAGCATTAAAAGGCAGCCGATGATACATACAGGCCCATATAACCCAATTCTTAAACCTCCATACAGACATTGGCGATGTGAAACTTGTTATGATTCCTTTCCAAAGTGCAAATAGACCTTCTTCTTTTGCTATGGTAACAACTGTTCCCAACAAGCCCTTGTATTTTGGTTCAGCCTCTGAGTCCCCTAAGGGAACTCTCTTTTGTAGCTGAAGCCTTACTTTGGCAGTATCCAAGGGAATGGTACAGAACTGCACATCACCACCTGAAGGGTTAAATCTCACTCTGGAAATTCAAATTATGGCATCACAGCAAAGATTAATTTGATTGAGACTATGAGCAAAAGATTCGAAAGTTCAAAAGAAATGGTCTCTATAACTTTTTGTTAATTTTCGAAGAGATTCAAGTATTTGAAAATATGTTGTCCACCACATTGTATTCACCTTGGACTGTTAGAGATCAGCTACTTAGCAACTCAAATTTAGTTCAATAAAGCCAGTCAGTGACAGAGACATATACCAGTCACCAATCAAAGTTCACAAACTCAAATTCATCAAATTTTAAATTTACTGTGGAAGCCATCATTTTTAGTAATATAGCAGAGATAACAACTATGGATATGTGATTAAAGAAAGCCGTATTCAGAGCTACAATAGATAAGACACCTTCCATGATGCAACACTAAACTTTTAATATGTTATATATATGGTCCATTTACGATGAACAAAATAGCATAAAGTTCACATATTTTTCAGACACTAGTATGAATTACCAACTCTTCATATTACAGTATAAATAAATTGCATTTCATCAAATAATCAATTATTAGAGTTCATATAATACAGTACACAAGACATAAAGTCATAGATTAAACACATTACAAATATATAAATTAGTGCAATTGTTGAAGTCCTCATCGAATAAACTAAAATTCACAAATATATAATCTAACAGTGTCCTAACCAGAATTTCCTGATTGCTGCCCTTGACTAGTTTAGGAGAACGCAATAAAAACATCGACATGACATCAAACAACAATAAACAAGAAATGCTAAAATTATAAAAATTAAACGGACTCACAATAAAAAAAAATCAATGAAAAGGATATAAACACAACATACTGGATACGTTGCAGAAATTATTTAATCAAACAAATCTAAAAAAAGAAATAAAAATTGGTTTTAATGTTGTAAGCATTATGCAAGCGCAAATAGCGAAGTGAAAACTAATGATGAAAATTGCCCTAGTGATCGCAGTTGGGCAGATTTAAAGGCAAGAGGAAAATTACTATACCTCAGCAAAACAAGCAGCGAAAGCGCTACAGGCGAAAATTCCAGCAAAAGAGATCGCCGACTGATCCGCCATTGGTGGCTGGTGATGGTGGCGATCAACAGATGTTTCGGTAGTTTCTCCAGTTTCAATAGCAAATAGGCTTCAGTCGAGTAAATGATACGGGATGGTGGCCGGTGGAGAGGTACTGAAGGAGAACCTTTTTGTCGTTTTCGGTAGTTCTACAACTTTTGTAATAATTCCACTTCACCCCCTATACTCTTCAGTAATTACATTGAGAAGCACTATAATTACGGAAATTGCGAGCTAAGAAGTATTTTAATTATTATTGTATCGTGTGATTCGTAGAAAAATTATTATGCTTAATTTTAAATTATTAAATTTTTTTATTTCATATCTAATCTAATTATAATTTAAATTTAAAAAAAAATTATCGCATCGATACATATTACTGAATTTTATTATTAAAATATTTTATTTTAACAATTTTTATTAGTAAATTCGTTTATTTTCTTTTTTGACTTGTTTCGGTTAGTATGAATTTTTATTGTATCGCGTCTGTGTTCAAACTTAATGAATCGTTCAATTATCATGCCGACATAAAACACGACATAGTAATAATCTACACATTCCATATGCACTAATAACAATCTTCTACTATAATTAATTTTCTTTTTGATAATCACTTCATTGATACAAGATGGCAAATAGTGTTCATGCCACAACAAAAGCACTAGAAGAACCTGTAAAATGTTTGATTGATCCCATAAGACTCTTTGCAGCACCAAAATGGCTGATTCTATACACACCTGAAGCAGCTGTTTGTGGTATTAACCATTCTAAGGTTGCATGGCTTCGAGTGCTAAATTTGGAAGGTCTCGACCACACGAACCGAAGGCAGAAATCGTCGTCATCATACGCTGGCTCCCATGTATCCTCCCCTCTCAGAATCTCCACCAGAGCAAACGTACCTTCTGTCATGAGGTCGTTCCTCGGACATGCTGACCAGAAAACTACTGTCACATTGTCGCCTCTCTTGAAGGTGGCGTTCTTGGGCACGTCTAAGCTGAGGTCTCCGAACTTTACACCGATTGGAGTTGCATCCACGATAACTGGCGTGAGCAAGCTTATTTGCCTGGATAGTAGGTCTGGAGGTTGAGGACCGGATTCAACCGACTGTCCATTTACAAGGGCTGTTGCGAGCTTCTGGAATTCTTGAATGTAGCCGCTAAGTGTATGTGGCCCGTACAATGTAGAGGCACCCTGAAATGGAGACGGGTGAAATGTCGGATGTGAAGATTAGCACAACTGCTCGTACAAATATCTCTTCGAATGCTATATAACAATGTTATGTTGTCTAAAAAATGTTCCATGTTCTAAAGGAAAAGGAAAAGAATTACTATTTGTGTAATTGCATGAATAACCTGTCTAGATAATTAAAAGATCTAGATTTAGTCTAATACTTTCAAATGTTATCGATATACTCCAGTTAAAAATTTTCACAGAGTCTATGTTCTTAACTATCTTTATAAAGTAACTAACCTCATATCTCTGTATCTGATACTCCTCGAAGGTTGTCACATATTGAGAATATGTATTTGTCAGGCCAGCTATCACTACATGGACGGTGTTACCAAACTCTTTGCTTCGTCCACTAATGAGAACTTTTTTCACCGCATCTCGGAGCCTCCTTCCAGCCATTGTGGAGAACTCTGGCGAACCAAGAAACAAAGGGTCAAATACCAGTGAAATTGAAAGCTATCATAACATTAAGTTTTTAGTCCATAAATACTGAGGTTGAACACAATATTAGCAGAGGTCCAGATCAAACTTATTAGAAGTTATAAATCATATTTTTGAGAAGTAAAAGAAAGAAGAAAGAAGTCAAGCGAATACCTCCAGGCACACTAAGAATGACCAACTGCCCTATTCTCAAAATCTGAATCGGAAGTATAGAAGGCTGCAATGGATAAAAAAAAAACTATCACCAATTTCAGATCATAACATACTCCTTAAGTGAAATGTAGAGGTAAAACTTAGACAGTGACAATATCCAAACATGAGTTTTATGACATTTTTTTCATTTATTTTCTCCCGAGTTCTTGCTCAATTCTTTTTCACACCCCACGTTTAGTCAAAAGGGTTTTAAAATATAAGTAGTCTCTGTTCCAATTTTATGAATTGTAAGCTAGAAGCACCTTAATGCTGTTCACAAAGTAGCAAAAGAAAAATGGTCAACATATGTTTTTCTTTCAGAATGGGACAAATGCCACACAATCATCAGATTAGAAGATTAACATATCACACTACACAAGACAAACTATGAAAACTCGAGACTGGAGATTGAGTAGGTGAAAGGAATTTCATACTTCAGAAATGCATAGCCCCCTTTAAATGCAGTTAACTACACTACTCATGTTCTCAAGCATGTGCCAAGAACTAGGTAACATAAACTAATAGTAGTGTCTGGAATAAAAGGCAAACTAAATAACAAGACCTCATGACACTATTTAACAATTGCCAGTAACTCAGATTCCTGGACAGAAAATAACAAATATTTACAGTAGTACTGTAACTGACCGCCCAATCATACGGTTTATTCATTTCACCAGTATCAAGCAGAATAGGCTTCGGAGCTTGGCAATCCACTTGTTCCTTGCCTGGAGTTTTGAGTAAGTTGCGGACCAGTTTCCAAAATGCATTACCCTAAGAGAGAGAGAGGGAGAGAGCATTAATATGTAGAATGTAAGAGTTGAAACTTGTATAACCATTCTAACCAATATTTACCTTATCATCCCCTTGCTTAAAATCAAAAGCTCCAGGCCCATCAGTTGTACCTGCAGCAAATGCAAACCCCATTGCAGCAGCACATGTCTTCACAACATCAGTACCTCCGCCTTCTTTTGATATTGTGACACTAAGTTCAGAGAAATTAACATATGTGTGGCGATAATCAATTTTGCCATTCAATTTTTCCGATGCTCCTTTGAAAAGTTCTACTGCTTTCTTGAATTGCCGTTCTCCAATGATACGTGTACTTTCAAATTCATCTGGATACCTGGCCATAAAATTGTGAGATAGAACTCTTAGTCATCCAAAACTCCAACCAATAAAGCATTGCCCATCTCAAAGCAATTATATAAAATTTTAATTTTAATTTATCAGCATTTTAATCTGGTTGAGTGCGTGACTTCTTTATTAATCACCCATGGTCATCCCTATGTTCTGAAATGATAGATCCTAAGTGTTGAAAGTTTTTAGATCAATCAGGTTCTACATGTATTTCTACACAAAAACCAGTCTTGTTTTTATCATGTAAAAGTGGTTTTTATTTAAATCTACTCAACACCAAAATATGGAAGTATGCTTACCCAGGTCCTCGTCCATAGCAATTTTCATTTTTTCCACCACAGGTACTATGGTTGAAGTCACATGGCAATCCAGTATCAATACAGAATGCACCAAGCACATTTGGACTAACATCACCACAATTGGTTTGACAAAATGCAGATACAAATCTAGGCCTATCAGCCAGCCTAAGAGCACTCCTTACGCGTCTTGCAAGGCTTGAAAATCTGGTGGTCAATTTGCCCGGTGAAGGCACAAAAGAAGCAGCAAGTTCTAGCAACTCATGATCTGCATTCAGACAACCAAAAGATTATTTTCAGGCATTTTACAATGAGAATAACCTTACTCCATCCCCTATATACACATTCTGTTATGCTGCATTGGACAGATAGCATGCTCAAATTCGTTTCTCCACTTAACATGACAGTGGAGGGAGAACAGGTCACAAATTTGAGCAAATTAAATTCAGCTTGAAGGAATTTTTTCCTTCCACAATGAGCATAATTTAGGAGAAAACTTTTCTTAAATGCTGGGACCTCTTCATTGACAAATGACATACTTCTCTTTCCATGTATATGTTAAGCTCAACACAGTGAACATGGGATGATCAAATAATTAATATTGTCATTTATATGTTTTTATGCCAACTCACTGAACCCTTCCAGTCAACCTTGGCATGCTTTACAGTAGGGAGAAAAATATCCGACACTAACAGCTGAAAATGATTTTAGCACAGAAAAATAAAAATAATAACCATTAAATTTCAAAATTATCTAGTAGCTGACTGATATATGAGCATGTTTCAAAGTCAACAGTTAGAAAGAAGCGAAGATCAACCAACTTCTCACAAATCCACGTTCCCACACTTTTACAACATCACCATATTATTCCACGTACTTCTATGTTCAAAATGTACTGCTGGAAACTTATCTTAACAAGTACTCAAATACTTACGATTTTCTGTGCCAGCTGGAATAATGTTTGAGACTCTTCTTGGGATATTTTTAATCTTAGATAAGCCAGATGATGTGCTTCCACTACTAGTCTGATCAAACCAGTCTTCCATAAATCGTGCTGCAGCTCCTTTATTATCTCCACTTATCAATGAATTTGTACGGCTCATGGAAGTTCCATGCGTCGCAAACCAATTAAAGCTGCCCACTGGGCCCCATTCATCATCAACAAACTTCAAGAGTGTCATCTCTTTATCAACATCATACTTGTAATTTTTGCGTTCTGAAGCTGGATTATTGAGATAAGCGCTTGGACTTCGATTAACACCAGCATCTAAAATCTCCCCTGTTATAGAGAATGTTAGATGCGCTCCGAATTATTTTCCATCCTTTTAAAAATCATGAAAAAAACAACAAATTGGTAGCATACTAAAAGAAGAAAGACACAACTCTCTCCGAGTGAGGAAAGAGGTCAATGAAGAAAAATAAAGCAGATGTAATTAGCGTTTCAAATAAATGTCCAATGCCCAAAAAAAAAAAAAAAAAAAAAAACACTTTTTTTAACTAAATCCACTTAGCTACCAGTGCCAAAGCTAAACCCTGATATAGAAAGATCAGTAAGACAATTCATAGGACAGGATGGTTTTTGCGAAAGAAGTAAACCCTCTATTGTAATTTCGGAAAGTAATAAATAAACACAGTAGATGGACTGCTTTCACTGTTTCACATGCTTACATAGCATTATTAAGATAATCACAATATTATTGCAATAACAAACTGCAATGCCCAAAAAACTTCATTACCTTTATTCACATATATTGATCCAGGTCGAAGATTATTATGAGCTTGTATGATGGTCTGCTCAATTCCATCAACAAGGGCATCAAATGATTGGCGCACAAAGCCAAGGGATGTAACTATGTAAACGACATATTGAAGATAACCTCCAGGCCCAGCATGGGTATGAATGCCACTAATGGCAACATTATTTTCTGTGTAGAGATCACCATACCTGCATAACCCAACGATATACTCTTCAATCAAAATCCTAAACATCATAGTCATGCAAAAAATGTAATAGTTGGTAGCTTTTCTACTGATAGCAGCAAGTGTCCATCATTAACATAACCAAGATTCAATTGTATAATAACACTAAATTATTGAAATTCAAGAACTTTAAAAAGCAATATCAACCTCGCCTTCAATCTCTCGAGGACCTTTATAGTCACCAACTGTGATGCCATACAAGCATCAAGATTTACAAAGACAAACCGATTCCCTTGAGGCTCAGCAACAACAAAGGCCCGAGCTCGCAACCTAAAGTGAACACCCGATGCAATCTGGTCCATGTTAGCATAACCCATCATGTTGACATCAGCTGCCGGCCCAGTGATGTCATAGCTTCCAAGCCCAATTAAGTAATTGGAAGCTGATTTTACCCCCCTACCATTCTCTACCAAGAACAATAAAAATATTGGTAGCCAAATCATTCTGATTGATCTCCCCATCATCCCTCTACTTTACAGAAAGAGTTGTCTAAACCTAACCACTTCTGCTCATTAATTTTCCTTCAACAAATAAGGCAAATTTGGTGATTAATACTAAAATGCACACATCAAATAACTGAAATAAACAAGAACTCAGGCATACAAACTGAAACATAAAACACAAAATTAAAGCAACAGAATCATTAAAAAGGCAAAAAGATTTAGCAAGAGACAAAATGGGAAAATTAAGTAGGATGCAATCAGGTATGCCGTAACGGCAAGGCGAGCACGTAGTAAATTAAATCAAAGTAATAGTCTATTCTCCAATAATTAAAAATAATCAAACTGAATTCAGCACAAAAACGACATTAATGTGAAAGATACGCCAAGTAAGCTCAGAAGGTACGTAAACGCACCGAAATACAAAGGATAAACAGCAGCAGAATCACGATACGTAATTCAATAAATATTTACCTGATTCAAAACTTGCAGAACTTAGAATCAGAGAAGTTGATCTTCAGGAAGCTTGATTTGAAAGTGAGGAGATGAGAGTGGAAATGGTGGATTAGCTGAGAAGTGAAGACTTGGGGTGAGACAGATGATCAATTCTCCATGTGCCCACGTACAATAGAATTTATAGAATGTTGATTCCGTTTCTTTCTTTTCAAGGTTAATTGAGTTCTTCTGGGATGGGTCAGCCTGGTCAGGGGTGGTGGGCCTGGGGGTCTCCCTCACTATATATGCTCACACTCTTGAATGTTGACTAATATCCAGTTACTTTTTGGGTTTGTGATTCTAAATAAATTTTGACGATTTATATTCGACCAATTAAATGATTGAAGATTTAGATTGATTTTTGCTAATTTTTTTAAGAGGAAATATGGGTGATTGTTCCCCCAATTTGTTTTAGAAAGATAAAATTATAGTACCATATTTAAGGTGAGGTATTAAAACGCTCGATTTAACAAATAGTTTTGAGTAGTTTGTTGAATTTATAAAATATATGGAGTATCTGATTGTATATGTTTTTATAATTATAATTTGATTGTAAATATAAATGACTTGATTAAAATTTTTACACTTGAGTCGATAATATTATTGTCAATATGAGCATTTAAATATTTATCAATAAAAAGTTGGGCATAAAAGAAAATGTTGAATCTAAATTGGTAAATTGATTTTCTTTTAATGAAGAAGATAATTTGATTGGATTGATCCACTTTGAAATTACTATTAGATGGGTTTCCCCATCATTTGTTCCTATTTTTCTTTTCTTTATTTTATTTTATAAATTTGTGTGACTTAATTATATATTTTTTTAATCCCTCCTTTATTGAGAGCTTTTAATAAGGTGTTATTTTAAGGTTTACATTATAAACCTTTTAAACCTTATAGTTTCTTAATTTAAATATCCTAACAATTCAAATATGACAAAGTCTCTTGTGAGACATTATTTAAATGAGACGATTTTTAGACGTGTTAAAGTATATTTATTATTTAGATAAAGTATATTTAATAGTAGTTGTTAAAGTATATTTTCTAATGTATGTTGAATTATGCATTAAAGTATGATTTTAGTGTGTTATAACATAATTTATTATTAACATACTTTAACTATAAATAAGCATACTTTATATCTTTAGTGATGGATCAACCCATCTCACGCGCCTCTCACAAATAACTCATCTCACAATAAAGTTACTCTACAAATATATATGATTGAAAGGGGATCACAAAGTTTACAACGTAAACCCAATTTACACAAGTGTTTGTATTAAATGAGAGCTAAATTCAAATATATGAGGTAGTCGATATTCAATTAGCAGTGGTACTCTCGATTTAATAGTAATTTTTATTCAAGCTTTCCTGAAAATAAAAGGTAAGTATTTGTATTATCGGAGAAAAATAATAATAATAACATCGTTTAATTACAAATTGTTATTATTATTAAAAAATAACACTCAACATTCTAATAATAATACTGTTTTAAGTAATTGCATGCATGTATTTTTCAAAATAAAAATACAGTAACTTTATGCTAACTAATAACTATATAATTTATTTAATATAATTTAAATTTAAATAAATTTCAAAGAACAGGATATTATGAATTTAAATAAATTTCAAAGAACAGGATATTATGAATCAAACTGTTCACACACTTAGACATGTCTATGAACAAAATTCCATAATAATATGAATTGTAAATTTTTACATAATTAATTTGTCTCACTACTAAATTAAATATGATAATTAATTATTATATTAAATATAATAATGCAATTATATTAAATCATGTGTGAAGTATGAACAAGTGTGTAACGTCTATAAGCTTCAAGGAAGTATAATCATTTATTACAAGACGAATGACCATAATTGAGTTTATATTTTGTCCGATTTTTGTGGATGCCTGTAAATTCTTTTGTTCATTTTGTCAGCAAAAAACATTGAACATGACCTTTCATTATCCGTCGTTCACACTATATTAAACTAAGAAACTCAATTACAACCTTTTTCTATTGTACTTATTATAATATATACAATATAAATGCGAACATCTCTAAAATCTCATTTAAAATGTAGAATATACATATTTTAAAGATGAATACAAGAAAAACAATAATACTGTCAAAATGGGTTGAGTCCATTGGGCCAACCCACCAAAACCCAACAATTACTCAATCCAAAATTGACCTGCCCCACAAAAGCCCGCCCCACTAACCCAACATCAACCCACCTTTATATATTTAATTTTAAAAAAAAAATCAATTTAAGATTAGGTTATTTCTCACTCATCAATTTCAATCTGACTTCTCTCTCCCCCCAACCTTTCTCTCTCTCAATCAAAATCTATACGATTTCTCTACCCTCTTCTCTCTCCCCTTAATCTCTCTCTCTCTCAATCAAAATATGTTAACACGAGGGACAAGTTGATCACTTTCCCCCTCCACATTCTGGACCTAAGTTGACTGTAAAAGTTTTGGAGTTTTGAAAGAATGGGAAATTGATAAAAAAGTTTTTTCTTTGACACTGGATAATGCCTCCAGCAATGATGCTATGCAGAATATTTTGAAAGATCGACTTACAATGCATGGTGGTTTGATTTGTGATGGGGAGTTTTTTCATATTCGATGTACTGCTCATGTACTAAATCTAATCGTTCAGGAAGGCATAAAATTTTGTGATAAAGCTTTGAGCAATATTAGAGAGTCTGTAAAGTATGTGAAAAGTTCTGAAGGTAGGATGAAAATTTTTGAATAATGTGTGAAATCAATTTCTGATATTGACACTAGAATTGGTTTAAGATTGGATGTTTGCACTCGTTGGAATTCAACTTATCTGATGTTAATTAGTGCTCTCAAATACAAAAAGGCTTTTAATTCACTCCATTTGTTCGATAAGACCTATGCATGTAGTCTTTCAAGTGACGAGTGGATAATAGGAGAGAAGTTATGTGAGTATCTTGAGCCATTTTATGCAATCACCAACTTGTTTTCTGGGTCTTCTTATCCCACGTCGAATTTGTACTTCATGCAAGTGTGGAGAATTAAATGTTTGTTGAAGGAAAATTTGTCAAATAAAGATCCAAATCTTAGTGGCATGTGCAAGGAGATGTTCAAGAAATTTGAAAAATATTGGGGCGAATACAGTACTATGCTTTCATTTTGAGCAATACTTGACCCTCGATTCAAATATAGAATGTTAGAGTATTTCTATTCGAAGCTGGTAGAAAGTGACTCTAGTAAATGTCAAGAAAAGATGGCACTTGTTAAAAGCAAGTTATATACACTCTTTGAATGCTTTAACAATGCTCCCATGTCCAGTGGTGTTACCATCCAAATCATCTCCTCTATGTGTTTCTTTCGAAAATCAAGGGGTTACAGCTAAGAGCCAACAGATTTTTGATGTGAGAAATTTTTTCTTCTATTTTCAGCACTCATTATTTGCAAGTTATATGTATATACATAACTTTTCTAATTTATGGTTTCAATGAATGCAGGAAATGGCTGCATATGAGAGTCAAATTCTAACAAAAGCTGAAAAATCTCAATTAGATTTATTTCTAGAGGAATCGAAGCTTGACTATACTCAATTTCAAAATTTGGATGTGTTGGAGTTTTGGAAGGGTCAAAGAAGTCGTCTACCAGCTTTTGCTTTAATAGCGTGTGATATTTTGGCCATTTCTATTACTATTATCGCCTCGGAGTCGAGCTTTTCGATTGGTGCTCGTGTGCTCACAAAGTATAGAAGTTCTATGATTCCAAAAAATTTTCAAGCACTTATTTGTACCCGTAATTGGTTACATGGGTTTGTCTCTAATGGTAAGTTAAATTTTATTATAGTAATTTCAATTACACCTTATTTTATTTGAAGTGTCAATAAGTATTTTGTTATCGTATTTTATGTCATCATGTGTAGATGAGGATTGTACAAAAGTCGAGAGAAGTGAATCAGGTAAAGAAACATCTAATCTTGTGGAGAGTAGTGATGATGAACAAGTTAATGATGTAATGGAAGATGAATGAAGGCCCTTATGAAATATGATAGTTATGTTGATTATGATGTTTCTACAAAATTATTGTCATTTTTAACATTGGAAAGGATATATAGACATTGTAAAATTATTGAATATTTTATGTATCACGTACTTATAAAAAATAGGAGTAACTTGGAGTGTTAGAAGAGGATTTATTTTTATTTTAAAGAATTAGTATTTAACAGGTGAATAGTTGATACCAGTCAGTAATGTAGAGTATTGTTTATAAACAAATTCTGAAACATTTTAATGAAAAGTTAAAAGGTGATAGTATCTTTAATAAATAAAAATAACTATTTTAAAAATATGTACATGTGTTGTCCAAAAAGCCCGTTAATTTTGGTACACCATGTATGCACACCATTTATACTTACTCAATGAAAAAAAAGAGATAACTGCGGCCTGCCCCACCGTGGTCTGCCCCGCATATGGCTTGACCCACCAATGGCCCGCCCCGCAGATGGTCCGCCCCGCCGTTAGCCCGCCCCACTTGAGCTCAACATAAAGTGGGTTGTGGTGGGTTGTGGTGGGTTGGGAGCAAAACCGCTCCACAACCCATTTTGACAGCTCTAAAAAACATACTCTAGCCCACCCTTTATTTTAACTTTTTAATTTAAAGAGTCATCTTCACTCTTCAAATTTGTAAAGCACAAATCACTCTTTATAATTTATTACTTCATTAAATGCATTTAATTATTAGTGTTTTCATCCAATAAAAGTAGTTTAAACAATCAATAAAAGAGAAAATAATGTAATAAATTAACATTGGAAAATAAATTTTAAAGAATTTGTTGAAACACAAAAAAAATTATGACTCTTTAAAATTAAAATCACTCTTTATATTGTGAAAATGCTCTTCAAATTTTGAAAAGTCTCTTAGAGATGCTCTTATATCATTAAACAACGTACTTAAACACAAATTCGACATCCTTTGTATTATTAGATTATGTATGATTTTAGGGGAAAGATTTGTGTAAAACCGTCTCATGTAAACCTTTACGTGATACGAATAAAAAGTGATAACATCACTATTACTTTTGCTTTAAGATGTTAACACTTTTAATTTATATTATAATAATCTATTCTTGAAATAATTCACAGCACCATTATCAATTTTCATCAATTGAGTATCATTTTTTTTTAATAATGTTATCATTTTTTATTCGTCTCACGTAAGGACTTACGTGAGACTGATTCACACGAGACTCCATCGTAGATCAAGCTTTTGATGGACCCTATAATAACTCAAGAAATGCTGTCCTCAAACCCAGAGATCAACAGTTTCACCATTACCGCCACCGCTAACCCAATCACCGCCACCTCAATGATGGGCTCCCCCTCCGACTCCTCATTTGCCGTCACCTCTCCCACCACGCTCAGCCGATGCGAGAACTAGAAGCGGCGCGACTGGAACACCTTCGGGTAGTACCCCGCAAGTCTGCAACCACCGGCTGCCGCTCTCCCTCTCCCTCTCCCGCTGCAGTCCTGGATGCCCTAATAGGCCGCCTCCGAGCAGCTTATGAGGAGAATGGGGAAAAGCCCGAAACCAAACCGTTTGTGGCCCAACCATTTCTTTAACAGCGTTAATTGATATTTAACGGAAAGTGTATAATTGTTTTGATTTAGAAAGATTAGGGGCTCAATTGATCTGAATTAGTAACGTAAAGGGTTTGAATGACTATAAAAATATGTGGAGGGCTAATTTGATCCTGGAAGAAAAGATGGAGGGCTTATCCGATCCTTTGCCCATAAAAAAAGTAGGCTTGGAAATCCCTTAATCTTTGAAACATCAGAATTCTTATAATACCTAAACAAATCTTAAACTGTTCTTTTCAAGAAAATCAGTATCCCTACTAATGACAGACGATTTCCTATGAAATTATCAGTTCCACTAAGAAGATCAGCAGTGACATCTTTGAAAAGCATAAAAATACCCCCCAACCATCTGAAGATTAAAGAAATACAAAAGTAAGTCTTTAACATTGAGTTCAATAGATTCATATTTAAGATTTGGGAATAAGATCTGAAGTTCGAATATGCAAAATCCTCATCCAACTAAATTATTTACCAAAAACAATAAAAATTATAGTTGAACACGTGTTCCTCATTACAACAACAAAAAAAAAAGTTTCAAATAAGAAAATTGAAACCTTAATCGACTCTTCAAAAGGCTGGCGTATTCTCCGAATCGCTTACTTTAGCAAAAACTCGAGCGAAATCGACAGCTCCTGGTGAAGGTAAAAGAAAGTCGAAGGTTGGTTTGAACTGTTCTTGGGTTCTTTTTAGGATTTTGGACCTCTTTCCCTCTCTCTGTGTATCTCTCTTTCCTTTTAGGATTTCGGACCTCTATTATTTTTTTTCTCACGATTTCAGAGAAATAAAATTTAGGCCGTTTATCCATCATTTCCTAATTATTCTCCTTGCACCATAGTTAATTCATGAAACAGATAGAAATCAAATTAATTTAAAATAATAATTTTTATAAATTTAATTTTTTAATAATTGTTCAATACTTTAAATTAAATTTTCATATTCATATATTTAATTTAATTTAGAAAATACCACATTCCATTTGATAAATATAACCGAATTCATATATGGTTATCTGCATATATTTATTTTATTTTATTTTTCAATTTTGATTATTTTAGTTCAATTTCGGTAATTTTAAGTTTGAAAATTTTAAATCTTGTCCGAAATCTAAATTTTGATAGGGTTAATATCTTGTGTGTCAGGTATACAAGGTATATGAGAGTTTATTTGTTTTAAGAGATATATATTTTAATTAATAAGTATATATATCTTTTAATTAAAAAAGTCGTTTGATATATGTATAATATAAATATTTAATTTAAAAAATTATTTTTTTGTCAAAAAATTAAGGCTATTTTGATTTGGGTTTAATCCCCAAGTTTAAGTTTATTAAATCTTCTTAAATCTCTCATATATACACCTACTAACTTTATTAGTACTTATACTCCCTATCATACATTATTTCTCCTTAATTAATATTTTTTTCTTCATTTCTCTCTCTTACTTTTATCCATTCTCTCACCTCAATTAATACTTGATTTGACATAAAGTTTAAACATATCCTACTTAAACCTAAAACAAACATAACAAATAACACTATTCACTGGTTTATTAAATCAACCTATACCAAAAAACAAACATTATATCTTTAAACATAGAATAACACTATTCACTGGTTTATTAAATCAACATATACCCAAAACAAACATCACACATGTTTCATGGGCATGTAATTAAAGGAGGAATGAGCAATTCAGGTGGACGGTTATTTTATAACATGATTCTTCATCTAATGTCTATATTTGGATTCAATGGTTATTATGTGTTTGGGTTATCTATGATCCAGATCACACAAGAATTAGCCAAAATTTAGGGCCCAAATGAAAATAATAATAAATAAAAGGGCAGGTAAAGATTAATTTTTTTTAAAAAAAGTTGTCACCGGGCATCTATAGAGATTTGGGTAGGTCTTGTATGAGACCGTCTCACAAATCTTAATTCGTGAGATGAATTATTCATCAACTAAATAATATGATATAATAAATAAATAAATAAATAATTAATGAAAGACGGCCGTAGCCGGTTACCTGCATCTTCTTCGCAACTTCTCGAAAAGAGGTAGTCATGTTCAATTTATCAGGTAATCTCTATTTCCTTTTCGTTTAATGATTTTAATTTGTTAATTAAAGGGCAAGAAATACTTAAAATATAATGTGATCATTTTTAAAAAAAATAAAAGTGGTAGATTAAAATTCAAGAGTGATACACATTTCATAAAAATTTTATAATTAAAAGGTGGTAAAATTTTTTTAAAAAATAATATTAAATAAAAAATGATATTTGATTAATCAAATATTTGATAAATAATTTGTAATTAAGAAAAAAAGTGATAACTTTTTTAGTAAAAAATGATAAGATTTTCAATCAAAAGTAATATTCCTGTTTGATTAAGAAAAAAGTGATACACATTCAATTAAATATTAAATGAAGTTTTTATGAGATGTATAAAAGGTGATAATATTTTAAAAAAAGTTATTAACATTTTTAATAAAAAGTGATGCACTTTTTATTAAAATTTAATAAATTAAAATGTGATAATGGATAAAAAGTAATAATTTTTTTAATAAAAATGATAATATTTTCAATCAAAAGTGATACTACTGTCTGAAGAAAAAAGTGATGCACATTCAATTAAATATTAAATGAAGTTTTTATGAGACGGATAAAAAGTGATAATATTTTTAAAAAATGTGATAATATTTTTAATATAAAAAGTGATACCTAATAAAAAAAGTGATAAATATCCAATTAAATTATTTAACAATATATTTTATCATGCACATAAAAAGTAATAACATTTTCAATGAAAAGTGATATCTGATAAAGGAAAAGTAATAATTATTTAAATGAATTATTCCATTAGTTATTAGGCAAAGACTTGTGTGAGACCGTCTTACATAAAGGCTTACGTGAGACGGTCGAAAAGTGATAACTTCTGTAACGAAAAGTGATATTAAATTAATGAAAAGTGATAATGCAATTTTATGAACAATTTATAGTGTAAATGAAAAGTGATAACATTATACAGCGAAAGTGATAGTTATTTTAAAAGTGTAAAATGGTCTCAAGTGAGACCTACCCTAATTATTAATATCATTAATACTATTAATTTACAAGTGTTTGCCAAAAATAAATTTTTAAAATTGTGAGGTGGCGGCGCCACGTTGCTCCTTGAAAATTTTTGTGTATGTGGTGTCGTGACGTTCGTTCTTGAAAAAATTATGTATATAGCGCTCCCACGTTAATCCTGCAATTAATATTTTATTTTAATAATGTTACTAAATTTAAAAAAATTAATATTTTGTAATCTTACTATTAATACTTTATTTTAAGTAATTCTAAGATCTAATATTTTAATCTTAATAATATTAATATTATGTAATAATATTATTTTAAGTCATTTTCTTATAAAAGTTTATAATTTAAATATTTTAAAAATCTCACGTTAATCTTTAAATTAATATTTTATTTTAAGTAATTTAATATTTTAAATATTATTTTGTTTATTCTCTCTCATTAATAATCTTCATAATGCAATTAATATTTTATTTAAGTAATTTAATATTTAAAGTAATTAAGATTTTATAATCTTGCAATTAATATTATATTTTAAATAAATTTTTATAATGGTTTAATTTAATCTAATAAGAATATTTTAAGTATTTTTTAATGAAAAATTATTATTTTAATTCTAATAAAAATATTTTTAATATGTTTAAAAATTTTAATCTTGAAATTAATATTTTATTAATTTAACATTTTAACTAATATTTTATTAGGTCCCTCTAATTAATAACTTACAATTAATATTTAAGATAATAAAAAATGATTAAGATTTTTAATATATTTTTATATTTAAATATTTTAGTTGGGTTATTCAATTTAAAAAAATAAAAGTAAAAGATAAAAAATAAAAGAGTGAGACTCGATTATTAATTAATTTACAACTAATAATGTTTTGATTGTGTTATTCAACAAAAAAAATTAATTGAGTTTTAACTTTAATAATTTGGTTTAGTTATTCAATAAAAAAAATAGGGTAAATTATCAAAATCTCTTTGAGGTTTGTCCAAACTACAAAAAAAAATCTCATGGTTTGAAAAACTACAAATTTTCCTTTTTAACTTGATTTTTATTTGAACATTAATAAAAACACTCATTTTTTAAAATAAAGAGCTACGGAAATAACATCAAGACCCACATATTTAACATTGTATTTTATAATTTCACTATTTTATTTTTTTAAATGTAGAAAACTAGGGTTAGAGGAATTTTTTTTATATTTTTTTAACACAAGACATCAATACCCATATATTTAACATTATACTTTTTAATTAAACTATTTTATTTATTTTTTAAATTTCAATACCTAGGGATTAGAGAGATTTTCTTTTTAATTTTTTTATAAAAAACCCTTTAATGTCAATTTTCTACATTTAAAAAAAATAAAAATAAATAAATAGTGAAATTTAAAAATACAATATTAAATATATGGGTATTAATGTCATTTCCTTTCCTAATTAATTAAAAAAAATAAGTCAAAGTCAAAGGAGATAATTGATAATTTTTCAAACCACTGGGTTTATTAGTAGTTTGAACAAACTTCGAGGGAGTTTTGGTAATTTACCAAAAAAATAATTAAAAGATAAAAAAAGAGATACTTGATTATTATTTAAATTTACAACTAATCATAAGTTTAATATTTTTATTATATAAATATGATAAAAATATATATATTCTTATTATGGCACATTGCTACCTTTTTTTTATTGTTTTATATATATATTTTAAATCTAACTTATAGAAAAAATAATTAGACCCCAAATTGATAGTTTATTTATTTTCCAAGTTGTGGAGTGAAAATATTCTACTATGATCGCTTCCTTTTATATTAATTGATTGTTCATCCTTTTAACATGAAGGTGAAAAATACATTCAATAATACAATAAGATGAAAAAAAAAACAAATATATATAAATTTAATAATAAAATGTAAAAATATTTTTTAAAATAAAGACATTACACATAATAGAACCCGCATCGTTCGCGGGAGACAAAACTAGTAATAAATAAAAAGTGATAATTAATAAATAAAAAACATAGTTCTCATTCAAAATATTTTTGTTAATTATATATTATTTAACACAATTGTATTAATTGTGTTATTTAAGAAAAATATTCTCTTATTTTATTTACGAATAATTATACAAATATAATAAACAATAACAATGTAGGTTCTAATACATTATAAAACAAAACAAAACCTAATTCAATTTTTAAAAAAAAGTAAAAGTAAAACCACAAAAAGAAGTGTGAATAGTTTAACTAAGTTAGAGGTGGATTACATGCATGCATTTAGTTGAATCCGCATATGGTTGACAACAAAAAGAAGTTGACGGCATCAGGTTGGCCGTGAATTTTGGATCCGCGACATTTTAATGGATTTGTATTTGACCCGTCTCACGAAATGTGATCCGTGAGACGGTCTTATACAAGTCTTTTCCTAGAGATTTTGTGGAGTTTTATTATTAATTCAAATTTAAAATTAAATTAAAATATTTTCACAAAAAAAATTATAAATTCAACATGAATATCAGGCGAAACTAAGCAATTTTAGGTATGAAAATGAACATATACGAATTAAAATAAAAATAATACTAAGTTGTATATTTATTTTTAAAATTTCTTCGAAAGCTATAGTTGATGAGTGATATTTTCACCTAAATTTTAGTATATTTTATGTCCATTTTTGTAGTATTTTATCCGTATTTGTGTGTTATTTGGTTGTGTTTTTGTGTTTTTATGAAAATATGTGAAAATGAGCTTAAATGTATGTAAAGCAGGTGAAAACAGAGTAAAAATGGAGAAGAGAGATGAAACGAAGAAGAAAATTAGGGCACGACCGACTCGAGCCGAGTGCTGCTATTCGAGTCGAGTTGATGCAGCACGAGCTGTGCGCTGCGCACGGGCTTGTCCAGAAAGGTCGTGCGCCGACTTCAGAAAGTGCTACACGCCCTTCCCTGTGCCTGAGTTCAGAACACGAGCTGTGTCCGAGTCAGCACTCGAGTCAAGCTTTGATACTCGACTCGAGCTCCGTCTGCTGCCGAAAAATGCCACCAAAACTTAACACGACTCGAGCTGAGGCATGAGCTCGAGTCTAGTCCGGTAAAATTCTGTTAAAAATTCAGAAACTTTCTAGAAGCTTCCCAAGGGGTATAAATACTCAATACTTCAATATTTCATCAGTTTTGGGCGAGGGTTTTACTGTTTCACACACCTCACACACTATTTCTCCCAATTTCCACCATCATCTTCATCCATTCCTCATCTATGCCATCTAGCATCATCCCACCATCAAATCTACCATCCATTTGAGGAAAAAAAGCAAGGAAGAGATGATAATTGCAAAGGAGATAAGAGGATCACCATTGGAGGCATCCAAGGGAGTTTTCATCTATACTTTGTATTGAATCCTATTGTTTATCATGTTTTGTAAGGATTTTAATGTCTATGTTGATTTCCTTTTTAATATGGTAGGCTAATCTCCCTTGTGAGATTAGCAACATGATAGTTGTTGGATAATTTTGGGATTTGTGTATTAAAATTCATATGTTGATTGGGTTAATTGATTTTCTATCATTGATGCTTTAGATCTTGAGGTTTATGATGATTTGTGTGTTTATTTGTTCTAAATATGTGATTAGATTGAGAAATCAATTATATGTTTAAGATAATTGAGTGAATCATTTCATCAAACACTTTATGTGCATTATAAATTGTAAAGAGATTGAGAAATCCTTTAGAGTTTAGAACCATTTGATAGAACATGTGATTGATTTGATCGAGATGTTGATTAATTGTATGAAGGGACTCTCATTTCAAGCTTAATACCTAGTTGAAATTGTTTGAGTGAGAACCAATCCGTTGAGCTATTTGAGATTCATATCCTATCCATCTCGAGAGGGAGTTTAGGTAAACTTAGGTTGGCCCTTAGTCTTATATCCATGATTCATATGAATTTGATGCATTTATCCTAAGATTTCCACTTTTTAATTGTTGTTAATCTCATTTTACTTAACTTGGAAAACCACCCCTCATCTATCTATCTTGTTTGTTGATCATTGCTTGCTTGCTTGCTTTGATTGATTTTATTTACTTGTTTGAACAACCTATCCATTGATGATTCGTCTCTATAAAATTACAAGAAACGTGAGATCACTAAAGCACTAGTGTCTACCTCATTGTGGTTCGATAAATTATTTTAATTGGTCATCCCTACTACAAAATGGCTAATCAAATGGCGTCGTTGCCGGGGAGGCAACGGTTGCTAGTAGCTTGAAGAAGGATCATTTTGAGTGATCTTAATAGAGATATTTTTTATTTTATTTCTTTACTTATTATTTGTTTTGAAAGTCTTTTGTTCTAACTTATCTTCTTTGTGAAGGTGTATGCAAACGAGGTCAAGGGGGACACAATTGAAGCCTATTGATTTAGAGATCGAACATACTTTTCGGAGAAGGAGAAAGGAGAACAAAACCAAAAAGAGTGACCTAATGGAGAACAATCAAGATAATCGTGTGGAGATAGAACATGATGGGGAAGGAGGACAATATGTGAACGTGCAAGACAACGCAACTCAATTCAATGACAATCCTCCTCAACATGACTATCAAAATTTTGGAGCTATGAACATTCAACAATTGCTTCAACAAATGGTGCAACAAGCTCTTATTCAACAAGGATATCCACAAACTTATGCACCACCTCAACAAGCGTATGTGCCACCACCACCATCTCCGATGCAACATGGATTTCAAAATGATCAAAGGGTGATCCGGGATTTCTTCATGCCAAAGGCCATCCCACATATGATGGGTCCACCAATCAATGCCAACAACTTTGAATTTAAAGCGGGCTTGATTTTTATGGTGAGAGAGCAACAATTTAGTAGAACCCCAAATGAAGATCCTAATGCTCATCTAGTTCAATTTATTGAGATTGCCAACATCATGAAGATGAATGGGGTGAGCGAGGATTATATCAAGATGAGGTTGTTTCCGTTCTCGTTGAGGGATCGTGCTCGGACATGGCTATCTACCATTACTCCGGGTACGTGCAACACTTGGGATGAGCTAACACAAATATTTTTGAACAAATACTTCCCATCTTCCAAGACACTTCAAATGAAGAGCTTGATCACTCAATTCAAGCAAATGCCTCAAGAGAGCTTTTATGAAGCGTGAGAAAGGTTTAATGATATGCTTCACAAGTGTCCACAACATGGCTTCCTGGAGAATCAACAAGTTGGATTTTTCTATCAGAGATTAATTAATGGTCAAAGAGTGCTTGTTGATGCTTCGGCGGGTGGATCCATACTTGGTGTGACTTTGGAAAAGGAAATAAAGATATTTGATGAGATTGATACAAATGTATATCAATGGCCATCAGAGAAGGTAAGTGGATGCTATGATTTTGAGAATTTTGATCAAGGGCAACAGTTTAATATCAAAAGTGTGAATGTTGAGCCACAAACGCCAAGTGTTGAAGCGATAGCGACGGAAGTGTTGGGGCAAATGAGCTTGAACCAAGGAGCTAACATGGTTGAAGGGCTACAAAGTGAGCAAGGTGTGCTTCCTCCGAATGTTGTGAATGAAGAACAATGGGCTATGTCGAAGCCAAATATAGAATATGTGATCTACATGCAAGGAAGGGATTACCAAGGGAATTACCAAAATAATTTCCAAGGTAATTTTCCACCAAGGTAAGGAGGCTTTAATAGTCAAGCTAGTGGAAGCTCTTACCCATAACAACAAAGGCAAGGTAACATCTCCTATTCTAATCCGAGCAATGCGGTTGCTTATCCACCGGGATATCAACTGGGGGCCAAGGCACCAAGCAATGAGGAAAGAACATCGATTGATGAGCTACTTGAACAATTGATAGCATCTAACAAAGCTCGAGATGAAGCTTTGAAAAAAACGGAAGAAGCAAATGAAAAGAGGCTCAAAGCTTTGGAGTATAATGTTGGACAAATTACAAGTACCTTGAGTGCTCAACAAAAAGGAAAGTTTTTGGCCACAACCGAGGTTAATCCAAATGCTCAATGTTTGTTTGTTGATACGGATGAGGAACGAAAGGTTGAAGAAGGGTTGGTGGAAAGCAAGGTTGGTGAAGAAATTGAAGAAGTAAGTAAGAAAGAAGAGAAGATGCCTAAATGGATACCTAAGTGGAAAAGGGTGCAAGAGGAAAAGAAAGTGGAGGAGAAGGTGAAAGAAGAGGAGTACAAACGTGATTATTGGGGTATTCCGATCACTCCATTCTCTATTCCCTATCCACAAATATTTGTAAAAGAGGATAAGAAAAAGGAGTTTGAGGAGCATGTCAAATCTCTCAAGAAGAAGTATGAGGAGAAAAAGAAAGAAGAGCAACCCGAAGTAAGTGAATCGGTGCAAAAGGGGGGCCTACAAAAGTTGGTGATCTGGGGAAATTCATCATTCCTTGTGATTTTGAAGGGAATGGTACCCTTGATGCATTGTGTGACTTGGGGGCATGTGTCAACGCGATGTCTCATGCCACATTCAAAGACCTTGAAATTGGAGAGCTAAAGTCTACTACTATCCTTCTTGAAGTAGTAAATGGAGAAGTTGTGAAGCCACTAGGAATTGTAGAAGACGTGGAGGTGAAAGTGAAGGGGCTAGCTTTTCCGGTCGACTTCATGATTTTAGAAGTGAAGGCGGACCCTAAAGTTCCACTCATTTTAGGAATGCCATTTCTAGCTACGAGAAGAACAAGGATTGATGTTGGAAGAGAAGAGTTGTCTTTGAGCTCAAAATGAGAGAGTGTCACATTCTTGTGCAATAAGGAAAAATGAGTCAAGTCTCATTTGAAGCCTCCGGATGATCTTATGGATCATGACTCTATTCTCTTTGACAAATTTAAATTTATTTCTTCATGATTATATGAAAATGTCAAATTCTAGCTTATCTTCTTATGATGTTAATAGGATGAAAGTATCGGAGCTTGATTGAAAGCTTGACAAAGGAGAAAGAGGAAGTCCACTTGAATCACTTTTTGATGATGACTTGATGCTAATAAGCAAGAATGGTGAAGTTGAGCTAGTAGACAAAAAGAAGGCAAAGTAAATGTTCAAAGTGAGGATGCGAGGAGAAAGTGTGGTGGACCAACATTTGGTCCAATGATCATAAATTTCGTCCTGCTTGAAGACGTTAAACTTAGCGCTAAATGGGAGGCAACCCATTATTTTATATTTTGATGTTTGGTCTTGTAGGTGGATTAAACTCGTGAGAAGAATGCATGTTGAAGGAAATAGAAGTGCTTCATGGATTTGAGTAGGAATGTCTTACCACTTGTTGCAAACTTAATTCTCGACGCTTGTCTTGAGTTAAGTTTGGGGGCTAGTGCGTGGTGGACATAGCTTGAGTCGTGTGGATGCGTATGCTTCTCTACAAGAAGACCGTTGATGGAAACTACAAGGGTAAGTCTCACCACTTTTTGCAAACTTAATTCTCATCTCTTGTTTCGATTTAAGTTTGGGAGGAGAGTGTGTGGTGCGACTCACCACTTGAGTGTGCTTGATATGATAATATATTAATGATGAGAGGTCTTCTTGTAAAATTGGGTCAATTTTAAAAATTTTCTCATGAGTTTAGTTTGATTTTGGTCCATTTGGTGGTGTTGAAGTGCATGATGATCTATATTTTTAATGCAATTATTGAGCTAATGGTGTTTCATGAGTTTTTGAGCATGAATGAATGGTATTGAAAGCACGAATGGAGCTTGGAGCTAACAACTTCCACTACCAAATGCCTATTGAGGGAGTTGACTCTACACCCTATCATTTCTAATTGATTTTGATTTGGATTGATGTGATTAGCATATTGCTTCATGTGTTATGTTTTTTGGAGGTTTACTTTCGTAATTTAGGATTTCCTTTTCAATCAAAGATGGGGATGTTGTGAACCTAATTGATCATGGATGTATGAATGTGAGCTTAATGTTCTATTGATGGAGGATTTTTGTTTTTGCTAGTTATGTGTTTTTGTCTTGTTTGTTGAGTTTTTCTTTTATATTTTGTGTGTTTTCTTACACTTGTCTAGGGTGGATTTGATGGTTTGTTTTTGGGATGTTGTGAGTCATTTTTGAATATGAGTGATGACATGTTGTTGTGATAAGTGATGACAAGTTATGATTAAGAATCTCTACACTTTTGAATTGTGACATGTTTCACTTAACTTGTTCAATTTTGAGATGAATGTGGTTAATAAGTTTCTCAAGGTCCGAGCATAAACTTGTGAGAATTTGAGTCTCAACCGTGCATACATGGTATTTTCTTCATGAGTGGATCGATTGTATAGATAAGTTAGAACTTGCTCAAAGACTATAGGAACGAGCCCGATTAGTGGAGATTAGTGAAATGATCTAAGGTCATCATTGTTATTTATAGTCATTGCCATATATTTTCCTACCTTGAACTTCATCCATAGTCAACTACTTTGAGCCTTAAAGCCTTTTTATTGTAAATTTAGCACATTACAAGCCTTGATTACCCATTTGAGCCTTATATAATTACCCTTTTGTGTGAGTGATTGAGGAGATGTGGTTTAGAAATGTTTGATGAGAATTGTGCAAGAAAAGAAAGGAAATAGTAACAAGCAAGAAAAAAGATGAAAAGAGCACGAACAAGAATGGACATGTAACTTCAAAATAAGAAAATGAGCGAAGCAACAACAAGATGCTCAAGTATTTAAAAGTTCGAAGAAGGAAGCATGCATTGAAAAGAAGCTCAATTCAAGGAAAGTTGATTGATAGTGTTTGTGATCAATTAAGAAAAGAAAGGAAGAAAGATAAGTGAAAGTAAGGAAGAAAGTAGCTACCTCTTCGATTGCTTACACATGATTAGTTACTCTTACCTATATTCTTCCTACCCTACCAAAGAATCTATCATTACATCCTTAATGAAAGACCTTTTTGATCATTGATTGAAACTTTGGCGGTTTGTGAATGTAGTCCACGAGCAAGCTTATAGCGAGTCGAGTCAATCGATTGATGAGTGTTGTTACCTTACTTGAAAGAGTGTTGAGTGAAATTGATAACCCATTGTGAGGCTTGGAGCAAAAGGGACTATATTACACTTTATTATCTTGTAATTGAAAGTGTTAATTCTTCATGTTATAAGTTTAATGTTGTGGGACGACTTAACATAAATTGTGATTCTTATTGCTATTGATGTATTATTACCTGCGTTCATTTAGTCTTTTCCTATGTGAAAATCTCACCCCTTGGTTTATCATTTTCGTTGTTCGGGGACGCACACCACTTTAAATTTGAGGGTGTGATGAGTGATATTTTCACCTAGATTTTAGTGTCTTTTTATGTCCATTTTTATAGTATTTTATCAGTATTTGTATGTTATTTGGTTGTGTTTTGTATTTTTATGGAAATGTATGAGAATGAGCTTAAACGTATGTAAAGCAGGTAAAAACAGAATAAAAACGGAGAAGGGAGATGAAACGAAGAAGAAAATCAGGGCACGACCCGACTCGAGCCGAGTACTGCTACTCAAGTCGAGTTGATGCAGCACGAGTCGTGCGCTGCGCACGGGCTTGTCCAGAAAGGTCGTGCGCCGACTTCAGAAAGTGCTACATGTCCTCCCATGTGCCTAAGTTCAGAACACGAGTCGTGCCCGAGTCAGCACTCGAGTCGAGCTTTGATACTCGACTCGAGCTCCGTCTGCTGCCGAAAAATGCTACCAAAATGTGACACGACTCGAGCCGAGTGCATGAGCTCGAGTCGAGTCTGGTAAAATTATGTTAAAAATTCAGAAACCTTCTAGAAGCTTTTCAATAAATACTCAATCTTCAATATTTCATCAGTTTTGGGCAAGGGTTTTACTATTTCACACATCTCACACTCCATTTCTCTCATTTTCTACCATCATCTTCATCCATTCTTCATCTACACCATCTACAATCATCCCACCATCAAATCTACCATTCATTTGAGGAAAAGAAGCAAGGAAGAGAGGATAATTGCAAAGGAGAGAAGAAGATCACTATTGGAGGCATCCAAGGGAGTTTTCATCTATACTATGTATTGAATCCTATTGTTTATCATGTTTTGTAAGGATTTTAATGTCTATGTTGATTTTCTTTTTAATATGGTAGACTAATATCCCTTGTGAGATTAACAACATGATAGTTGTTGGATAATTTTGGGATTTGTGTATTAAAATTCATATGTTGATTGGGTTAATTGATTTTCTATCATTGATGTTTTAGATCTTGAGGTTTATGATGATTTGTATGTTTATTTGTTCTAAATATGTGATTAGATTGATAAATCAATTATATGCTTAGGATAATTAAGTGAATCATTTCATCAAACACTTCATGTGCATTATAAATTGTAAAGAGATTGAGAAATCCTTTAGAGTTTAGAACCCTTTGATAGAACATGTGATTGGTTTGATCGAGAGATTGATTAATTGTATGAAGGGACTCTCATTTCAAGCTTAATACCTAGTTGGAATTGTTTGAGTGAGAACCAATCCGTTGAACTATTTGAGATTCATATCCTATCCATCTTGAGAGGGAGTTTAGATGAACTTAGTGTTGGCCTTAGTCTTGTACCCATGATTCACATGAATTTGATGCATTTATCCTAAGATTTTCACTTCTTAATTGTTGTTAATCTCACTTTTACTTAACTTGGAAAACCACCCCTCATCTATCTATCTTGTTTGTCGATCATTGCTTGCTTGCTTGCTTTGATTGATTTTATTTACTTGTTTGAACAATTTATCCATTGATGATTCGTCTCTATAAAATTACAAGAAACGCGAGATCGCTCAAGCACTAGTGCCTACCTCCATGTGGTTCGATAAATTATTTTAATTGGTCATCCCTACTACAAAATGACTAATCAATAGTATTTAAGGTTTATTAGTACAATTTATTTATGAGTAGATCTTGCGTAAAACCGTCTCATATGAGACTTATTTATACTTTTTAAAATAATTATCATTTTCGCTATAAAATGTTATCATTTTTTATCTATACTATAAATTGTTCATGAAATGACATTATCACTTTTCATTAATTCAGTGTCACTTTTCGTTATAGAAGTTATCACTTTTTACCCGTCTCACGTAAGCCCTTACGTGAGACTTTCTCACCAAAGTCCTTTCCTTTATTTATTTATAAATAAATATTTGTTTGATTTCAGAATGATTTTAATAATATTTGATGTAATAAATTTTCTTAACTCTCTATTTTATTATAAATTAAATTACATTTAAAGAATAAGAAGAAAAACAACAACCGAAATGAAATAACAAAATAAAACGTGCATGCGACGTGCATCGCACGTCTTAAAATTCTAGCAGTACAAAATATTCACTAATATTAATAGTAGATACATGGTATATATTTTATTACAATTAGGGACAAAAATATATAATGAAAAATCCAAACCACTTGATTGTCGCTATTTTCATCTATATTTTAACGTCTTTTTATGTTTATTTTCGTGTGTTTTTTTATCTGTTTTGTGTATCTTTTGGTGGTGTTTTATGATGATATGGAGATTTGTGCTATAAATTGATAAATGTGTGAAAATAAGCTTAATTATATGTGAAATAGGTGAAAAACAGAGCAAAATAGAGTTGGGAGTCAAAACATGAAGTGAAGGGCAGAACTCAACATGCATCGACTCGAGTCCAAAGCTCGAGTCGAGTTGGAGCATGAAGCCTGAGTCGAGCATTGCAAGCTCGGCCATGGACGTCGACTGTACACATCAGAAATTGCTACTCGGTCTCCCCTATGTCCGAGCTTCGTCAACCGCTGCAAATCTATCGAAGAACGTGTCTTGACTCGAGTCGAGTTCGGCCGAGCGTGGGATTTTTAATGAGCATATGTTCTATAAGGTTCCATGACTATAAATATGTGAATTGCTTGAAAATTACGATAGATGATCATTCTGAGCAGTTATTATATCTATTTCACACACTTTCTCACCATTTTCCACACACTATCTTCAATCCATTTCCATCCATTTTTCACTAATTTCCATAGATATTTCCATCATTCATCTACCCATCTCATTCCTAAGAATAAGTGAGGCTTGAAGAAGTGGGATGCAACTTGAATGAAAGATTCTTCCCAATTCAAAAAAGGGAAGCAATTGTGCATTTGATTTGTAATTCCTTTTGTTTATTAGCAACAATAGATTCATGTAAGCTTTGTAATAATTGTTAGCATGATGAAGGTTGTTGGCTAGTCCTCTTGTGAGGCTAGCCACATGATAGATTGAAGATTTCTAGATTTGTAGGAATTTTAATGGTTTAATTAATGTGAACCTTATGATCTATATTACTTGATTCATGTTATTGTTTGTGTTGTTAAATTCTCTATTTAGGATGTTAGGATGACCATTATAATATTATGATTAGGGTTTTAATTGAATCATTTTATGATATGATAATGTATGTTAGTGTATGGAGAGGTAAGTCATACCCTTTTTGTGCTTAGAACATTCATAAGTGAATATTTAATTGATTGATCTTAATTGATTGTTAATTGAGTGAGAATAACCAAACTTATAATCATAGTACCTTTTAAGGGAATTGAGAGTGAGATACAATATTATGTGCTTGAAACTTGTAATGAGTTAAGAACTTAATTGCTTTGGCCATAGGGATTAGTGAAATATATGTGATTGTTTCAATTCCATTATCATTGATATTTGCCATTAGAATCTTACATGTCTAAGTTGTATCCTTAATATTGATTGTGGTTAAGTCTTGCTACTCTTTAGATCGTTACTACATCTCTTCCATTCCATATTTGTTACTTCACATTCTCTTGATAATCTTAGTTGTTAATTGATTTTCTTAGATATTTGATAGCTTAATTGATAGTTTAAATTTCAAAATCCAAAATTTGATCACTTATACAAAGCATAATTAAAACGAATTCGGATACACTCTAGATTTTATATCTCACATGATTGATATTTTATTTGGTCACTCGAGACTACTACGATATAGTACGCTTGCTCTAATCACATTTAATCAAAATCTCGATCAAGTTCACCACCCATTTATGAATATATGTTTCTGAATACAATTATATTAAACACACTATTTCACTGAATATCAAATCTTGATTTCCTAATATATGAATTCTGAATACTTAGCATATTGTATATGAATGCGCATTACGTGAATACAAGTGAATTAAATCAATAGTTTTGAAATTACGACATTTAAATTCATGAAATTTGAATACCTAAGAGAATCTCCAAGAGACTCTTCAAAATTTGAAGATCATTTTCACAATATAAAGACTGATTTTAATTTTAAAGAGTCATAATTTTTTTGTGCTCCAACAAATTCTTTAAAATTTATTTTCCAATGTTAATTTATTACATTATTTTATCTTTTATTGATTGTTTAAACTACTATTATTGTATTAAAACACTAATAATTAATGCATTTAATGAAATAATAGATTATGAAGAGTGATTTGTGCTCTTCAAATTTGAAGAGTGAATATGACTCTTTAAATTAAAAAATTAAAATAAAGAGTGAGTTGGAGCATGTTTTTCTTGTATTCCTCTTTAAAATATACATATTCTTCATTTTAGATGAGCTTTTGGAGATACTCTAACATCTAAATATTAGTAAATTGAATATCAAGTAATCTAAACACCAATGCACAAATCAGGGAGAGAAAAAATGAAATACATAATTTTTTTTTCACACGTTCGATTATCTCCTAATCAAATTATTTGATTTTAAAATTAACTAAAATATAATTATTTAGGATTAATGGATTTTTATTCATATATATATATATATATATATATATATATATATATATATATATATATATAATGAGATTTTAATTTCATACTTTTATATCACGTACCTTCTAGGCGGATTTTTAGGAGAAAAAAAGTGTATGAAAAATATTTTCAATTTTAATATATTATTGAATACAATCACATCAAGAATAAAAATGATATTTTACTCATTCAAAATGTATTGACTAGTAATATATTTAGTTTAATGTACCTATTAATAATAATAGTATATAAAATGTACATAGCAGTAATGAAAAAAAAAAGGTTTTTCACCTTGAAATTCCTTATTTATATATTTTTTGAATTTATAATTTTTTCTATATTTCTTAGTTTTTAAAAATTATTATTTTCAATGTTTTTGACATTTAAAAATAAAATTTAAACATATGGTTGATTATTTAAATAAATTTATAATTTATATAACGCACTTTATTTAAAAAATATTTTCTTATTTTGAATTAAAATTTAAGATTTTTATTTTTAAAATTTTTAAAATTATAAAATAATTATAAAATTATTAAAGTATTACAAAAGTTACATACTATATCTCAAGGAAACTAAAATAAAAATTAAATAAAAGGACTAAATTTGATAAAATGGATATAAATAACTAAAATTGGAACTAAAAAATTTCCGGTTATATTTTTATTTTCTAGTCAAAAAGGAAAAAAAGATCAAATTGAGAGACTAAAATTGAAATCAGACATACTTAAAGGACCAAATGTAATACTTTTCGAAATGTTATCTTTGTTTTCAATTTTAAAAACATGATTTGGCTTTCAAATTTTATATCTAAATTTTTAAAACCATCCCTACATGTTGATAGTGAGTTTTCGTCTCCCCTAATTAATGATTAGTATGGTTGTTTAGGTTGATTAACTCAACTTATATAACATTAATAAGATAGAATTATAGTAAGATCTATAACACTAGATTTCCTCTCATCTCTTTCTCTCTAGGAGAGTAATATTTAGCTTTGTATTGTTTTGTCAAGTCATCAAAGAATACCCCGCCTTCAATCCGGGATACAACTATTTTTTTTTGGCAAAGGAAAAATATTATTATTACTACGCAGAGTACAAGGGGTACTCTAATCCCATTTACATCAAAGAAACTTCAAATGTTATAGATAGATCTCTTGTACCAAAAATTTTCATCATAGTACTGAAGTAGGAAATGACAGCCAGTCTGAAAAAGAAGCATTCTCCCTGATCTTTCCTTTTGTCGTAAGCCATGACCATGCCCTTACTTTTATATTATATGATGTTCTTGACAAATTAGGAACTTCACCATTGAATACACAATTATTTCTAGAGACCCAAATAGCCCAAATTATTCCAACCCATAAAGTCACAACATTCGAACTCATAGTCCTTCCTCCAAACATATCTAAGTGTTGCATTATATGGAGAATAGGCTCAGGTTGTGTTACAATGGACATATTCACCCATTTATAGCAATTACTCCAAATTTGATAAGCAAACTTGCATCTAAAAAATACATGAGATATATCTTCCACTTCATCTCCACACAACACACAATTGACATCACCAGTTGAAGGAATAATACCTCTCCGTTGTAAGTAGGATTTTGTTGGGAGTCTACACTTGAGTACCTTCCAAACAATAGATTGCACTCTTCTAGGAGCTTGACACGACCATAGTTTCTTGAATGCTTTCTTCTTATCTGGGTTTGTCTCCTTGTTGAACTCGCTCATGAAGATCTCACAAGCATTTTTTGTAGAGAACAATCCATCATTTGAATGTTTCCATCTCCAAGCATCTTCCTTATTTTGATCAATGTTAACCCTGTTAAGACACAACATCAACTCTTTAAAATAATTCACATCCCGATCTCTTAGCTCACGTTTCCATTTCATATTCAAATTCCAACCATCACTTCCCCAATAACCCATTTTACTCGCAACCTCTTCTTATTGCTCACTAATCCTAAACAATCTCCTAAATTTTGATTTTAAAGTTTCTCCATCTACCCACCTATCTAACCAAAATAGAGTCTTATTCCCATTCCCCAGTATAATTTCACATTCCTCCTTCATCCCACTACCCTTTCCATCATAAAAAAATCTCACAAACATCTTTCCACCACCTAGACTTAGCTCCCCCGTTTCTACCCCATATTTTATCATTTGACAACCCAAAACCTCCATACAAAGAAGATATGACCTTTACCCACAAGCTATTTGGTTAATTTAAAAATCTCCACCCCCATTTACTAACCAATGACAAGTTAAATCTTTCTAAATTCCTAATTCCTAGACCCCCATTCTCTCTTTTTTATAATATCTTCCCAACTAACCCACGGAATTTAATTTTTATCCTCACACCCTCCCCAAAGAAAATTGCGTTGAATCTGAATAATGTCTCTCAGAGTTTTCTTAGGCAAGCGATAAAAAGAATGACAATAGATTGGCATTGAAGAAAGAACTACTTGGATTAATGTGATTCGTTCTCCCAACGAGATATGCTTGTCATTCCACAAGGCTAAATATTTTCTGATTTTCTCCACCAGCTTTACCCATGATGCCACTCTTTTATGATTGGTTCCAACATTCAAACCCAAATATGAAAATGGAATAGATCCCACCACTTTTGCCATGTCATCTAAGAGAGTTCTATTTACATTCAAACCCATTAAACTGCATTTGTTGAAGTTAACCTTGAGAACATATAAGAGTTCAAAGTTTATCAATATGTCTTTGATAACTAAAATATTTTCCAATTTCCCCGAGCATGTAAATACAGTATCATCTGTATATTGTAAATGAAAAACTTTAATCTTATCTCGTCCAATTTTTAAATCATCCAACAACCCCAACTCAGATGCTTTAGAGACAAGCAGACTTAATCATTTTGCGACGATGAGGAAAAGGAAGGATGATAGAGGGTCACCTTGCCTCAATCTTCTTTCAAGTTTAAATTCTCCAGATGGATTCCCATTAACCAGAACAGATGCTGATGCAGTAGAGACACATTCCAAGATCCATTTTCTCCATTTTTGTCCAAAATTCAGTCCAGCCATCATCTCGTCAAGAAAATTCCACTTAACAGTATCATACGCTTTAGCAAAGTCAACCTTGAAAATCAATCTGCTTAACTTTTTCCTCTTTGATTCTTCAATGATCTCGTTTAAAATGACTATCCCATCCAAAATTTATCTACCTCCAATGAATGCAAACTAATATTACCGACTCCAAGGCCTTACTAAGTCTAGTAGCAAGGACTTTAGCAATTGTCTTATATAGACAGCCAATCAGAGATATAGGTCTGAACTCATCCAATGAGTGACATCCATCTTTCTTGGGCACAAGGATAATGAAGGAAGGGTTCATGCCTTTGACCAGATTACCATTAGAGTGGAATTCTAGCATCATTTTCAGCACTTCATCTTTCATGTTTTCCTAATTTGCCTTCAAGAATCCAAATGAAAATCCATCCGGACTGGGACTCTTACTTGATTCACAAGACCAAACAGAGCTTCCAAAAAGCTATTTTCCCATGGTTGAATACTTGTAAATAACAATTCATCCATCATGGGGCACACCATATTGCTTGATTTGAAGTGATCACTAAAATGTTTGAAAACCTCATTCTTCACTCCCTCCACAGAATCCACCCATTTATCATTCACAAACAAACCTTCCATGCCATTATATTTTTGCCTCTTATTGATCCACCTATGAAAAATTTTTGAGTTTGTATCACCTTCAGAAATCCACTTTGTTTTAGCCTTTTGAGATAACATGCCTTCTTTCCAATTTATGTCTCTTAGTAACTCAGCCATGCATTTATTTCTTTTGACAACCTCTTATTCTTCCAAGCCAAAAATATCATCAATCAAATCCAGTTTATCAATATCTCATTTCTTTTCTGCAATGTTCCATACAACTATTTATATATATACTCTCTCTCTTTTGCTATTAATGCTATATCAGACATTAATGACATGCCAAATTAAGTATTGATTGATATTACTCTCTCTCTTTTGCTATTAATGTTATATTAGACATTAATGACATGCCAAATTAAATATTGATGGATGTCACTGTTAAGCATTTAATTTAATGTCTTCTCCATCTGACAAGAGCGCAATTAATATTTAGGAGTAGACTCCTCGGTTGTGGGTTGATAGACGCCCCATTGCTCCTCTAGTTACCCGAATGGGCAATGATGAGTCTCTGAATCTAACTTATTGGGGAGAGGACAAGATGGGCTCTCAAATGAACCTTGGCTTGTCGGCCTCCGGGTAGCTTCCATGGTGTGTGGCCTCAATGAGAGCTTCTCGTAGCATATAAATGGGCCTTAAGTTAGTGGGAATGAAATCGGCCTTTCGTTTATTGGGATATCTATTCGAGGCCTAATAGGAATTAGCCCTATCATACCACATACAACTACACATTATATTATTCTCTTTTACCTATTAATTATTATTTTCCTTTCTTGCTCTCTCTTCTCTTATATCAATGAATATTCTTTTACACATATCACCATATATTTATTACATAATAATTTGACATAAAATTAAAATTCACCATACAAAAATCTAAATAATACATTTACTTAATAATTTTCAAATTCTAGAAAACAAGAAACAAACTTAATTTTAATAATTGTCATGCTAGTTAGCTTACGTACAACTTTTCAAAAGGGGTTACAAGATAAGATTATTTAAAAATATGGGGAATTTTGTACAATTTCAATGACATGTAGGGGCCGTTTGTATATTGTCGAAAATAAAATATCAAAAAATTTCTAGAAAATATATATATTATTAATAAAAACAACCCTAGGCATCATCACCTCTTGCTTTTCAGTTTCACCTATCGCACTGGTTTCTCCGTTCCACCTTCACAGCGGCTTTCTCTCTCTTGCAGTCGGTTGGAGTTCCTCATCGTCTTGTTTTCGTTCTTCCGTTTGGATTACAGTGAACTGAGGTAAAATGAAACCAAAGACAGATGTGTTTTTTAACTCAAGGGTTTTGTGTGTGTGTGTGTGTGTGTGTGTGTGTGTGTGTGTGTGTGTGTTTGTAATTTATTTTTAATACATTTGTCTATATGAGGTTTCTTTCAAATTCAACTCATTTGCCATTATCTGTGTGTGGTTTGTTCTTTTCTGTGTCTCGGTCTTGCATGTGCAGTTATCGGTGTGAAGTGACCAAGATTGTCTGTTCATCCTTTTAATTTGTTGTGATTGTGATGTTCTTGGGGATTGATCGAGCATTTTCTGGAAGATTTTATTTTGAAAATGCCGTTTTTTTTTTCACTTGATTTTGCTGATTATCTCTGCTGTTTCAAGTGCATGTGTTAAATGAGTTCAATTATTAAGATTTTTATTTTTTTATTGAAGTATCTAAATTTCAGATCTGGTTCTTTTGATAAGTAATTGTAGAAATTGTTATTTTGTTCTTTTTTTTGGGGTAAAGAAATTATGATTTGATACGCTTTGCTTTTTTGGTTTAAGTGTGCATTCTACTTCTTATGTAATAGACGAATGAATAACTATGCTTGAATGACACATTGGGATTACACCTTGTTGTGGTGGATCAGTTCTCTGGATTCTGCTGTCCCAATCATAAAATGATGCGTTATAATTACCTTCCATATGAAACTGCTCAAATTGGTTTTATAATTGATTTATATTGAAATGTAGTTGCTATGCATGTCTTGTCCATGCCTCAACGGCAATAACGACTTTTGTCGACGACAAAATGGCATTAATGACACAACGGCATTAACGGCCTCTGTCGATGCCACAGCAGCATTAACGACTTTTGTCAATGCCACAACAGTATTAATTATTAGAGGACATGCACATGGCCCACTGCTGTGTAATGGACACGTGCATATTTTCTATTGCTTCATGGTCGACACGTGCCCATTGTCTACGATGACATTTATTGTTTTCCTTTGCTCTGTTGCTCATTTTATTTTCATTCTTGTTATATTGAATATATGCTTTACGAGAGAAAAGTTACCTTGCTCTGCTTATTATGTTTTTGATATAGTGGTTTTATTTGTCTATTATGCAGTGGTGCTTCTTCGCACAAGTCTTGGAGCTTTTTGGCATTCCAAGTTTGTGCTTGACAAGAAATGGGTTTTGATATCGAGTGCATAATTGACATTCAGTCTTATCCCGGGGAATATTTTTGTCCTGTTTGTCGAACACTTGTTTATCCTAACGAAGCACTCCAGGTGCAGTGTACACATGTGTATTGCAAACCTTGCTTGGCACACATTGCGAATGGTAGCAGGGCTTGTCCTTATGATGGGTACCTTGTCTCGGAATCTGAGTCTAAGGTAATCTCATTATTATGAGCAATAAGCATGTAGTTGTTTTATTTAAATTTCGGCTTTGTTTAATTTTTGGCAGCCACTAGTGGAGTCAGATAAAACTCTGGCAGAAAAAATTGGGAAAGTTAAGGTGCACTGTCTCTTCTTCCGGAGTGGGTGTACATGGGAGGGTACTCTATCTGATTGTGCCTCACATGGTTCTGGGTGTTCCTTTGGAAACTCGCCAGTCATATGCAACAGGTGCGGGATCCAGATTGTACATCGTCAAGTACATGATCATGCTCAAGTTTGTCCTGTAAGCAACTCAATTCATAAGTCCTCATTTAGAAGAGATTGTGATGTATTCCATCATTACCATTTTCTTCTGTTTTTATCACAGGGGGTGTATGATGGGCAAATGGCTGTAGTGGGTAGATCGGCAACTTCTTCATCCACCGTTACTGCAGTGGTGAACCAGTCTGTTGCTCAAACGGGAGTTCCAGTTTCGCAGGCTCAGAATCCTCAGATAGTTGCTGCCACTCCATTACCTGTACAAAATCCTAATGTGTCAAATTCCCTCTCTCAAACCCATTCTGTTGCTCCTGCTGCTTTACCTGCCCAGGAGCAGTGGTATCAGCAACAATATCAGCAGTATTATCAGCATTATGTGGGATATGATCCTTACCAACAGCAGCAGCAGCAGTATTATGCGTATCAGCAGCAGCCCTTTCAACAGTACCAGCAGCAGCAAGTGCAAGTTAGTCAGCAACAAGCTCATTTATATTCTCAAGTTGCTGGGCAACCCCAAACCCAGTCCCATCAACAAGCCCCAGCCCAGTCCCAGCCCCAGTCCCAGCCTCAATTCCAGCCTCAAACCCAGCCTCAGCAACATCTACAGATCCAGCCCAATCTTGTTCCTCAAGCTCCTCAACAGCCACATTCGCAAACTCAACCCCAGGGGCCAGCTCAAACTCAATCACACTCTCTGCCCCAGCTGCTACCTCCAGGTCAGCTACCGGTGCAACTTCCACCTCAGGGTCAGGCCCAGGCTCATGCCTCTATGCAAGCTATATCTTCAAACTATCAAGTCAACACGCCGCAACAACTTCATCCGGCACTGAGGCCCCAGAATCAGATTCTGCAGCAGGGGCTACCACCACCTCCTACCAGCCAGTCCACTCAGCCACCCCAATATTCACAGGCAGTTAGTGCAAGGCCGCTCAATGCACAACATTTGCAGGTGCCTCAATTCCAGCAACCTCAAGTGCCGATGAATCCCTCTCAGGCTTCCCAAGCTCATTTGCAGCCTCAAATGCATCCTCAGCCCCAACCCTACACTCAGTCATCAAACCAGTCAAATATGCAAGCTCAACCACAACCACAGCCTTATCAATCTCAACCACAACCTCATATTTTCAATCCTCAGAGTAACCAGTCAGTACCTTCTGGTACCCTGCCACAGGTTCAGCCTCAACCAGTCCCTCCTGTAAGTGGACTTAATTCCTATCAACAACCTCTACCGGCCCAGAAAATGCAGCCTGGAGCTTCCCAGCCACATCTAGGGCACTCTCATCAGGCAAGTGGTTCAATCCATTCTGTTCAAGCACATGGTCAAGTCCCTCAGCAACCTGCTCCAATGCGGCCATCCCAGTCTCAAGGTCCAGTTACTCAGCAGCCTCCACAGTTACCGCTGCTAAGTAAGGTGCCTGGTGTTCCTCCTGCACCAAATCAGCAGTTTCTACCTTACGGGCAACAACCGACTTATCCTGGACAACTTCGTCCTCTGATGCAGCCAGCTCAACAAGTTCAACCTCCTAGTTTTACTCAACAGCAGCAATATCTTGCTCCATTTCAAGGTCAAACGCATCAGCAAGTACACCTTCCCCCAGGCCAGACCATGCAATCACAGATGCAGATGCGAACATCTGGTCCCCCTCAACCACAGCAATCTCAAAACTATGTTGGGACACCCATGATGTCTAACCAAGGTATATATCCTCAAAGCCACCATTCATCTGGTGGTTTCGACCCTCTTGCTCCCTCTGGTCCTGTACAACTAGTTTCATCCCAGACTTCTGCTTGCCAAAATCATGCAAAGCCTTCAATACTGGAACAGAATGCATCTGGTCAGGAAATTAGATCACCTTCAAAAAGACCAACTGAAAAGAGTTTTGAAGGAGAATCCTTGAAGGAGGATGTAGGAGCAGGACAAAGTGATGCAGTTCTCAAGTATGCAAATAATGCTGGAAAGGATGGCTTAGTAAAATCGGTTGTCAAGCGAGAAACAGATGATATGACGGGTGCCTTAGAGCAATCTCATGTGGGGAAATCCTCTGAATCTGGAACTGTTGAAGAAAAATTTCGTAAGGAAGAGGTTCATTCATTGACAGATTCTGTTTCCATTAAACAAGGGAACCTTGAAAATCAGATGAATTTTTCAATAACTGCTGTTGCTGGTCAATCCTCTGCAAACCATGACAGGCAATCTCTTTCTGCTGCCCCTGCTTCAAGTGCAGAAGGTCATTTATTACCCCCACGATCTCATAGTTCCCATAAGGAAAGGTCTCCAGCACAGGTAGATGTGCAGCCTTCATCATTTGTAGCTTTACCTCATCATATTCACATGCATAGCCTAGCTGAGGGAAAAGGGCCTGGTGATTTCGGAGGTACCACTAAAAGTTTTGAATCACAATCTGGCCCTCAAGGGTCTGAACGACATGGCTTCTTGGGGAGTGCTCCACCACGTCACTTTGAAGGTCACAATGGTTCCCAGCAAGTTCGTGAAGTTGAAACACCAAGAGATCACATGTTTGGCTCTGTTGAGAGAGTCCCTCACATGAAACCTTATGCTGATGAGCCTAATTTTTTGAGAGCAAATGGGGGACCAGCTCCGGACACCTCAATGTTTGTCCCCAGGGATGAATACATGAAGCCCATGTCCAGGGAGCAACTAAATTTATACCCAAGGGAGCCAACTCGCCCTCTCGAGCAAGGTGAAGTCTCTAAAAAATTATATTAATTTGCTGTTTTCCTATTTTCTTCCTTGAGATGTTTTAGAGGCGAATAATTAGACATTTTTTTTATGGTGAAAGCAGTTTCAAGGTCTCTTGATAAACAATTTCTTGGTCGAGTCTATGATGCTGGATCAAAATTGGATCCTGGTGATTTGGGCCCACATTCAAGATTCTTGCCGCACCGTCCTCCTTCCGAGGGGCATGGTCATCGGGATCTGGTTGGACCTGGTCCTGAATTTGGGCAACATCATATTAAACCTTTTCTGCCCCAAAGTCCTGGTGGAGATTATATTGGCTCCCCTCCTCGTAGATTTGCTGGCCCCTCAAGCTTCCCTCGTGGCACCTCGTCTTTGGATGATTTCAGTTCTAGGGATGTTCAGAGGTTTGGAGAAGGATCCATGTCTTTTAATCATTCTTCTAACCCAGTTGACAACTCAGTTGACAACTCTTTCCATGATGGCAGGTTTCCTCCCTTGCCTGGTCATGTGCGACGGGGTGATATTGATGGTCCTTTGAATTTTGGATTTGGTGAACATCGGCCTCCTGCTCTGAGCCATAACCAAATTGGGAGTGATGATGTTTATGGTGCTGATGGACCAGCGAATTTGATGAGGGGGAAACTTTCAGGCCAAGGATATTTGCCTGGTCATTTCAATATGGGTGACAGTGCTGGACCTGGTACCTTTCCTGGTCACGGATATGCTGGAGAAGGTGCTGGGAATTTTCCCCGTCCTCCTTTCCCTGAATCTGTGGGAGGTGAGGTACCCGGTTTCCTACCTTTTAGGGATCCTGCTATGAGGAACAACTACTCATTCCATGGGTTTCCAAATGCTGGAAAATTTTCTGTAAGCTTTAAAATTACCTGATTTTTTCTGTGCCTGTATTTCCAGCTTTTGATGGATCTTTGTTTTGATTGATTTTCTTTTAATGTGGTTGCTGCTTCATGCTAATATGGTGTGCTTTTTGTTCTTAGATGTATGAATTTGAATTGATTTCAATGTGCTTTTGATCTATTATTATAGGGAGTGATGGATTCCATCGATCAGTCCAGGAAGAGGAAGCCCCCGACCACTGGATGGTGCAGGATATGTGAGCTTGACTGTGAGACAGTCGAGGGTCTGGAGATTCATTCTCAAACTAGGGAGCACCAGAGCATGGCCATGGATATGGTCAAAAGTATCAAGCTAAAGAACAAGAAGAAGCATAGGTAATAACCATCTGATTTTATGAGGCATAGTGAAATGCAATGCGTCTTAATCATTTTGACATTGCTCACAGAGCTTCTGCTGGTCGTATGGTGCACGAAGGGGGAAGTAGAAGTAGGAAAGTGGGCTCTGCTGGTCGTGGAAGCAAGCCTTAATTCTGGTTCAAGCTTTTGTTGGAACATATTCTGGTCAGATATTGCATAGAGCTTTATTTTTCTGCATTGGCATTACATTCTGTAGTGTGGCTTATTGTCCTCTTTATCATTTCAGGTTGCTGCCTTTTTTTTGAGTCATTCTCGCATTAAGGTTTGTTGATTTAAAAAATTTTATTGTCCTACTTTCCAGAATAATTTATGCATTTCCTTTAAGGTTTACACAACTTTAAAATATTTTTTCTGCTAATTTTTATGGGAATAACATATCTTGTTATCCTTTAACAATTGTTTGTTTGGTTTTTGGATCAGCATGGCTTCCAGAGCAAACATCTGAGGTTGAAACTTTCTGCATATCATCTCGCAAAAGAACATGGTGTAATATGTGTTCTAGGGATTTTATATTCTTTTGCTCTCCTTTTACTTTAAATGAATTGAAGTAAGTTGCAAGTTATTGTATTAGAATGCGAAGAACCTATCTCCAGTTGACAGTGAGCTAAGCTGCAAATTATGAATGGTCTTGGCTTGAATGATCTGATAATGATGGCCAGTTTTATTTTATATTTATGATCTCTCTTCTTATACCAAAACATTAGGCAGATATACCTTGGTATGATGTGAACTGAGAAAGAAATTAACCTTTATAACTCTAATAACTATGCATACTCATTAAAAATATTCATATATTTTTTCCTTTTTTAGACAATTATGTAATTGCAATATTCAGCCACTACAATTTCAGAAGTAAAAGAGATGTTATCTGTTATTTAGATGTTTGGTGCACTCTTTATTTCATCACTAGGATCTAGTATGCTTTAAGTTAGACCCTAATTTGTTAATTATTAGGATTTTTACGATTGAAAATATTTTCTTCTTGTTTTACATGTAGAAATAAATTTTTATTGGGTTAAGTAGTGTTACATTTAGTGTATACTTTACACACTAAAATACGTTGTTTTATGCTCTTACTTTTGCCTAGAAAGATTTAAATTTTGTTTACTTTTTCAATATAATAAAATGCGAAGAATGCCATAAAATGTTTAGTTTAGACATAATTTCTGAAACGATCATGCAATTTAATTGAACATGAAAACAACTCTCTTTTGAGTTTATGATAATTAACTAGTAAATAGTAGAAATACTTATTGAGGTTGAATATAAAAGTTTTTAGTGCAAGCATCTCAATGGAAGTGTATCTCCTTTAAACCAAATATCTCGCATAATTTGTCTGCATCAGCCATCGTATAGGCTGCTCAAATTCCTATTGCATATTTCATTTTGTGTTTTGGACTCATTCTAGTTAATACCATGACCAGATGATCCTACAATGAATGTAACTTTTCATGGGAAATTGCAAGAATTAAACTCTTTCATATTGAAATAAGTTAGATTGATGATGTTAAACTACATTCCATTGATTAATTAATCTACTAGGTGATGTTCTTGGGGACTTCATTGCAATAGTTGAATTGTTGAACCTATATGGACTCACACATGTAGTAATTCTTAATTTAGTTTTTAATTGAATATATCTTCTGATTGCTTAAAATTTGGATTTTGTATCAATTTTGAACCAATGAACTTTTCAATTTTCTGTCCATTGAGATTTATTCTCCATCAAGTAATACCCCTGTTGTTAAAGATATCAATAGATAAGGAGAAAACACTAATTATTTTCCGATACGAGTTTGGACCTTCTAGTGTACGCGTGTCAACTTGTTTGGTTCCAGAAAATGTATCTAGGACTAATTTCATGTCCATTATTCGTTTTTGCCAGTGGACAGCTATGTATCTGGTATTAAATTCCTTTCTGGTATGCTGTTTTGTCCTTTAGTGAAATGTGGGCCTGGTATTCCAAAAAACATAATGCTGGTTCATGCGTTTTAGCTTGACGAAGTGCACTTTAAGATGGATGTTATTTGCAATTTTGGTCGTGTTGAATCATTTAGTCACCTTTTAACTCTGATTCTGTCTAGCCCTTTTAAATTAATAGCCCAATAAAGAAGCTCTGTTAGAACCGACTATATTGAGTATATTCTATTTTGTTTAGAGGCATTTTCAACTCAGAGTATACCTTGCATTCTTAAAAACGTACTGTTATTAGACTATCATTCCTGCTCAAGTATTGTTTCTATGAGAAATTAATTCTCTTGTATATTGGTTATTCTCTAGCTACATAATACGACATATAAAGTAATAAATTTGACAGCTAGAACAGGACTCTTAACATTTAACATTTTACTATCTGGAGATAACAGTTGTATTTAAAAGTTGGCATCTGTAATGAATATTATTCTTACACTTGTATAGGATTCTTTATTTCCTTGGCACTATGCTAAGTCTCCAGGAATCTGAAAATCTACCCCATCTTATTCCTAGTTTCATTTTATTATCTAGATCTACTAAGTCACATCATAAAACTAGACATTTTCCATATTAAATGAATATAGTATTACTACTTTTCAATGATGAGTAATATGTGAAACGTAGTCTGATGAATGGGGCACTGATTTTTGGTTACCAATGATTTTTATTCTATTATAGAGCTTTCAAGTGGTGTATTTTCTTTATTATACTTAAGTTAGAAAGCTTTCTTTGTGGTGAAGATCTGTAGTCTTAAGATAAATAATGAATGGTATCTTGGGTAGTCTGCTTGTATAGTTGTATAGTCAGATTAGTTGAAATATTTAATTAAATAAATGGAAAAATAGATTAAATTATGAAAATCTTTTCCAAGTATTTAGCAGAGACATTGCCACTTTTTAGTAATATATACGAGGGAAACCATCCTTTCTAATTTTCTTAATGATTTGACCTCTTGATTGATCGGACAACTTATCCTCTGAATCTTGTCATGTGGGTATTCGTTTTTAGGAATATTGTTTACTGTGGATCCTTGGGTCTAATTTATGGCTTCAGAGTGGTGGATGCTCATTATCCCTACGCGTCACGTTTTAGAACCGGCCTCTTGTGGGTGAATGTCTGTAGTTCTAAGCTTAATCTTTCATACCATTTTGAATTTTCCTAGCGGAATTATGGTGAGAACTTTCCGGTCATAGCAACTATTATCACTTGATTGTGTTGATTTAAAAATAGTAGTTGCGAACTTGGATTGGCGACTCTGGCTAGCTATTCATCAGACGTCTAAGTTACTGTTTTCTGAAGATGCTACAAGAGTTCTGAAATCTTATATCTCGGGAATAAACAGCTCTCAATTTTCTACTAATTGGAGATAAAAAAAGTTTAGGGGTCTTTTGACTGTCTGGAGTTGTAAATATAAAGTTGGTTAGTCAGAATTCAGAATGATACTTGTCATTCATTCTTTCATCTTTCTTTTTTGCATCTTAAATCTAATTAATAAATTCAATGATATTTTTACTGTTCATGAGTTCAACTTTTGAGGTTGATTTTTTTCTGGTTGAAATTTCTGTATAATAGATCATTTCAAATCAACCTGTCTTTCTTGGGGAAGAGACGAGAAAAAAGCTGAAACTTAAGCAGGATGGTTGCTCGCTTTGTTGGGGGTAAGGAGATGGTTGGTTCATAGTATTTGCTTAATGTGGTAATTCCCTTGAATTATTTTTGCTTTGATATACGTTAGTCTTCTATCAACTCATGTTACAATAAGCTTATGTGCGGTTGTACTATAGTGGCCTTAAAGTCATTGTTTAGTATTTATTTAATGTGTAACTGGAGGTTAAAGTTGGAGAGGTGTTCATGCAAATTGGGATGTTTGTTTTTTATTGAATATAAGATTAGTGAGAATTCAAGGCAAATTAATTCAAGGTATCAGTTTTTTCTCAGGATAGGACAGAATAAAGGGATTATATTGGGTGTTGGTATGTTTGCACTTTACATCTAGTGAGTCGCTTCAATATTGGGTTGGGCTTGGTAGAATGTGGAAGGTTTAACTTGAAGATAGTATTGGATCTGTCACAGTGATATGTAATATTGCTTACGAAAATATAAATAGATTTTACTTAGAAAGTTGGTTGGAGCTGAATAATTCAACTGGAATTAATATCTAATTATCACGATTGGAGGAATTTTTCATAGAGAATTCAGTTGAGTGTTTTCTAACCAGTGATGATCAATAAGAACTACATGATCCACTGGCTAAAAATTCAATTTCTAATGTTTTACTGTGAATAGGATTAGATATAAGCGACGTAACCATCTTTTTTTTTCTACCTTTTGCATTTTTAGTGGTCATTAGTACCTCTAAAAATTTACTGGCTACTTGCTGTTGGTAGAGCTCCTTCCCATGTCTTTCCCTGTTTCTCTCTCCTGTCCTCCCTCCTTGGTTATGTTAAATTCTCTGTTGAACATTGTCTACAGTTATTTATGAGTGTAATAACAGGCCAGTTTTAGATGTATAATTGGAGAACTTTTTGTGATGCTAGTGATTTTAGTGCTTGAGAAACAGTTGAAAGCCCACTGAGTAATTTTGTTCCTGAGAAATTAATAGTTACATAGATAATGTCTCCCATTAGTTTTTATCTTGGACGAGGGATTGAACAAATTAATCAAATAAGTAATACTGTTAAAATTTATTATATATAGAGAGAATTGTACCTTATTAGAAAATTTGATTTCTTCTGGATTTCTGGAATTTGGTTGCTGTACCATTGGCCCATGTTTCTTCAGGACTTTACTAATTAACACAACCATTTACCCTATCGGCGATTTTGAGAAAGCAATATTGAGGAATTCCTGGCCAATAGTTCTCTTAGTTTATGCCTTTTAGGCCATTCAAGGAGCTGACATAAAAAATTTTATGTTGAGAATCTTCTGAAAAGATTGAACTTTCAGAATTGTCAGGTACGAGTCATACGACAATCCTACGGAATTGTCAAATAGTATCTGGCAGTTCTAAAAGTTTTCTTCTCCGATATATGTTGAGGAGACTTGGTGAAATCTAGTGTACTATCACACTGATTGAATGCCATTTGGGACCATCTGCACACACTAACTAATCAGGAAGACTATTGAACAATATTCATATGCTGATCTTTAGGACTTTTCTGTTTTATCGTTGGCAGTAACGTTTGATTTATGTAGTTGACATTAATACTCAACGGAACATATTGTTAATATATGTGATGCTAATACTCTGTGAAGAGTGGCTGCTTGGGGGTTTTGTAGGATGATTTTGTTATGCAGAGTTGTCGTTTTTTCTTTGTTGGTGGCTCAAGTTGTTCCCTTCCACTGGAAAGCTTTTTTGAAGCTGCAGCAGCTTTTTTTTAGTTGCTTTTTTTCATTCAAATTCAGTAATGTATCTTAAAATACTAAATTAATTGCTAATATAATATAATTACTTATATTAAGAAAAATCGGATGTATTTAAATTTAAAGCAAGCATTTACGGACATGAGAACAGAATACGAGGACTCATCTGATCAATAGGCGCATTTTCAATGGATTGTTATTTGTTATGCCAGATTTTATTTGAGAGATCGGAAATTCCATTTTTAGGGCTGGTTATTGTGGTTAATAATTAATTATTGGTGATGTAATTTGTTGTAGTATTTTAATAATATTTTTTATTCTATAAATCTTGTTTCATTGAAATGGCAAATCTATTTAGTTAGTGTGATGACTGATGAGTATGATTCAATGTTTAACTAAAATGAAATAATTTATGAAATCACATCTGAGTAAAGTCACTCAAAATATACACTATTTTAAAGAGCAGGTTCTTGGTGGGATGGATCATGGATATAATAATATATGCATTGTAAATAAAAAAAGTTAAATGTACAAATTATTTTAGGGTGATTTTGTAGTGTACTGGGTGCGTCGAGGTTAGTGGGTAGTTATATTTTGAAATTTTAATTATTTTATTATTTAATGGTGGTGATTAAATTAACATACAATATAATCTAACGGTTAAGATCGTCCAGGTGTATCGGTGCACTAGGTGCATAGCAGTCGGACTTATTATTTTATTATTATTAATATGTAGACCATGGAAGTTTTCAAACAAAAAGATGAGGTTTCCAAACATGAAAATAATAACACTTCTCATCTTCTAAAAATACTAATTTCTTGACAGTAGATTTGTGTAAAATAATTTTATTAATATTTATAAAATGGACAATGGAGTAAAAATAAAATGGAACCAACCAGCAGTACTAACAAAAAAAAGAAAAAAAAAACCTTATATATATAATAATATCAGTATCATAAGTCTCCTTAATTAATCGCCAAAACAACACGACATTTTATCCTAACGTATAGTAGCTGATATAGTATGTAAAAATCAGCAAATTAGTAAAATAATTAAATAAAAAATATGATTAACCCTAGGATAATGTAGCCGTTGGATTCCAGCCGTTAGAAATTGTTAAGTCCAACTCAGTCCCCCCCACATTTCCCGCCTTAAATTTCGAGGCTTCAAAATTCAAATTTCAAACTGCAAAAACTAATGACCTCTCTCTCTCTCCCCCTTTCTCTCTCATATAAATGACGCTCGCTACCCCACTTCTTCATTTCCCTTTCTCTCTCTTCATACGGAAACCCTTTCCGCCTCTCTCTCTCTTTTTTGGTGCCCTTTTCCACCAATCTCTACGAATCAAAAAGGAGAGGTAGATCTCGAAAGTAATCAAACATGCGAGAGATTCTTCATATACAGGGTGGCCAGTGCGGCAACCAGATCGGATCTAAGTTTTGGGAGGTGGTGTGCGCCGAGCACGGCATCGACGCCACCGGCCGTTACCATGGGGATTCAGATCTGCAGCTCGAGAGGATTAATGTCTATTACAACGAGGCGAGCGGCGGGAGGTTTGTCCCACGCGCGGTGCTTATGGATCTCGAGCCTGGTACCATGGACAGCATCAGATCTGGACCGTACGGTCAGATCTTCAGGCCGGATAACTTCGTTTTCGGCCAATCCGGTGCCGGTAACAACTGGGCGAAAGGGCATTATACCGAGGGTGCTGAGTTGATTGACTCGGTTCTGGATGTTGTCAGGAAAGAAGCTGAGAATTGCGATTGTCTCCAAGGTATATACATCTTCAACCATTAATTCTTTATTTTTATCATAGAAATTAGCTAATGTGGCTTGATTTTGTGTTTGTTTCTTGTGTCGCATGATTCATGTTTAATTGTTTGTGTGAGCTCGTTTTCTCCTTATCATTGTATATTATAAATCTGTCAACACACGTAATAGAAATGGGGAAATCCACCCACTCTCATAATTTGTCAGTTTATTAATCTTTTCCTGAGCTTGAGCTGCATAGGTGTACAAATGCATCCTCCGGATGCAGAAGTTAGATAATTAAACATGCTATTAACTGCAAAAATACATGCCATGGATCTTATGCTGATGCTATGTGGTATATAAAATGTGCAGGGTTTCAGGTATGCCATTCCTTGGGTGGAGGAACAGGGTCTGGAATGGGAACTCTTTTGATTTCCAAAATTAGGGAGGAGTATCCGGACAGGATGATGCTTACATTCTCGGTGTTCCCATCGCCCAAGGTTTCAGATACTGTTGTTGAACCTTACAACGCCACTTTATCCGTTCACCAGCTCGTTGAGAATGCGGATGAGTGCATGGTTTTGGATAACGAGGCTCTTTATGACATCTGTTTCAGAACCCTTAAGCTAACAACTCCTAGCTGTAAGTTGCCCATTTCGTGTTTGAAGTGTTTATGATGCAAATTTGATTTGAATCTTCATTGTTTTCATCTCGCCCACACACCTAGTTCTATTTAAATCAACGTAGAGTATATATAGTCTTTAAATCTTGCATTTGTATTTTGTAATGATTGTTTGGATGTTTATCTGTTTTGCAGTTGGTGATTTGAACCACCTTATCTCTGCTACCATGTCCGGTGTTACATGTTGTGTCAGGTTTCCCGGTCAGCTCAACTCCGATCTTCGTAAACTAGCCGTCAATCTTGTTCCGTTTCCTCGTCTCCACTTCTTCATGGTTGGATTCGCCCCGCTCACCTCTCGTGGGTCTCAGCAATACAGTGCTCTAACCGTACCCGAGCTCACCCAACAGATGTGGGATTCAAAGAACATGATGTGCGCTGCTGATCCCCGCCATGGCCGTTACTTGACAGCCTCAGCTGTGTTCAGAGGAAAGATGAGCACTAAGGAAGTTGATGCACAGATGTTGAACGTGCAGAACAAGAACTCGTCCTACTTTGTAGAGTGGATCCCCAACAACGTCAAATCCACGGTGTGCGACATCCCTCCGACCGGGCTCAAGATGGCTTCCACATTCATCGGAAACTCAACCTCCATTCAAGAGATGTTCCGGAGAGTGAGCGAGCAGTTCACTGCCATGTTCAGGAGAAAGGCTTTCTTGCATTGGTACACAGGGGAAGGCATGGACGAGATGGAGTTCACGGAGGCGGAGAGCAACATGAACGATTTGGTGGCGGAGTATCAGCAATACCAGGATGCAACGGCGGATGAGGAGGGAGAGTATGAGGATGATGATGGAGAGTACGACGAGGAGTGAGGGAAGCAATTCCCATCATCACATAGGAAGGGGGAATGTGGGTTGCTTTTGACAGTGGTTGTAATCTCAACTTCCAGTTGCAAAAGAATGGGGAACTGTCTATCATCGTTACTTTTGGTAAAAAAACAACTCTAAATTTGTGTTTGAATATGTTTCTGCAATGAACATTTAGAATTCTTCCATGATGCTTTCTTCTTTCCGTCTGTATTGAATATATGATTGCTTCATTTCCAACCAAGGTTTTTACTATCGTTGTGTATTACTACTAAACTGAAATATGATATTGATTTGTATCTATTGTTTAGCAATATGATGTTTTTGTTGAAAACATGACTTGAAAACTCGAAATAAAGTCGTGTTATTTTAATGGATGCTCCTTTATTTAGGATGAGATTTTGAAAAGTAAAATGATACTGTGAATCTACTCCTTTATAGTATGGTAATGATTGAAAAGTATGAAAAAGAAATATAAAGAGCATGAATGATAATGTGAGTAAATTAGATATTAATCATCGTATTGTAAATATTGTGCAGTAGAATTTTACGGATTTACTTTAAAATCCTATTAAAATAATTAGACATTAGACTTTTAAAATAAAATAAACAATACATACATCCTTAATCTATCCAATTTATTATTTTGGGTTGCACGCCTTTAATCTATTCATTTTTCTTTTTAGATTATGGGACACACAAACTCCATTAATACAAATAAAATATGGGACTCACACTTTCACAAATACAACTACTACATATAAAATAATAATACTCTTTAATCCATACTACATATAAAATAATAATACTTTTTTTATAAAAAATACAAATGGATAGATTGATAATTGATGAGGGAGTAGTATGAATTTGTAAACTATAATAAAATGGCAAACTCATGCAAAATAAAGAAAGTTAAGTTTTTATCACGTGATTAGATGTGATAAATTCTCTGCGAATATCGTTGGAATACAAATTAAACACAACTACCGAAAGATCTTGGCTGCACTTATTTAGGTTCATGCGAAGTTCGATCCGATCCTAATATATACTCCCTCGGTCTAGCCCAAATTAAACACAACTACCGAAAGATCTTGGCTGCACTTATTTAGGTTCATGCGAAGTTCGATCCGATCCTAATATATACTCCCTCCGTCCAGCCCAAACGTCACCGGTTGCTTTTTGTGCGTAGATTAAAGAGTATTACGTCACCGGTTGCTTTTTGTGCGTAGATTAAAGAGTATTAGTAGTGAATGGTTGGCCACATGCAACACCTTTTTACCAAAAGTGAGAAATTGAAACATTTGGATAGGACGCCCAATATAATAAAATGATGACCTTTCGGTGGGACGAAGGGAGTACCAATTTTTCATTAAATAGTAACTTAAGTATAAAAATGTATATCCTTAATTATTTTTGAGAAAAAAAAATTTGTTTGTTAATATTAATACCCTTATATTTCAAACCCTTTTAATGAAAAAATAAGTCTTATTAATTTAAATAACTAACTTTTAGAATAAAATATTGTTAAACAAAAATACTAATCCCAGAAAAGTTTGATAAATTGAGATAATCGAGGTGAAGAAAGATTATGGCAAACAATCCTTAACACCTCTCTCTGGTTCAACAGAAGTTTTGTCCATGAAGTAAACAATAACATCAACAGCTGTGAAAGAAACAAACTAGCATTAAGAAAGAGGAGTAAACAAGAATGAAACAAAAAAGTGGCACAAATGTTGAACAGTCCACCCTCTCGATGTTCACTAAATTCTTCATGTACGAATATGGAACAAACTCAACGGCAAAAGATCCCAACAACCAACATTTCATTCATCTATACCTTGAACTATGTCTTCTTGCAAGATCTTGACATGCCACACCACCTATTTAAAGCCCGTCTGCCCTCATTCGCTCTCACAACACTCGCCTCTCATCTTACATAACTTCTGCAAGTACCTTTACTTCTGCGCAAAATGAGCCGCTTCATCCTATTTGTTGCGTGTATCCTCTTCCTCCAAGGAGCTCTTGGTACTTACGAACAGCATATGTATATGTAGTTTTTCCATAATAGTGTGTGTGTGTGTGTGTGTATGTGTTTGAAGTAAGCTCTTCACTTTCCTTCTACAGGGGAACTGGTTTGTGAGCAGTTACCTGTTGGAATGTGCTCGTTCTCCATTGCATCCTCTGGAAAACGATGCCTGTTAGAAACTTTCGAGTCAGGTGATGGAGATCTCAGGTTCCAGTGCAAGACTTCTGAGGTTATGGCCATGACCATGCAGGAATACATCGAGCACGATGGGTGTGTAAGTGCCTGTGGAGTAGACAGGAATACTTTCGGCATCTCATCCGACTCTCTCCTGGAGACTCAATTCACCCTCAAGCTATGCTCTCCACATTGTTACTACAACTGCCCAAACATCATTGATCTTTACTACAATTTGGCTCTAGCAGAAGGTTATTTCCCCTACATTTCCAACTTAATCGCAAAAAAAACTATATAAATCGAATATGTAAGAAAAGCAACATGAGTTAACATTTTTCTTTGCTTCATGCCTCTAGGAGTCCTTCTGCCTGAGTTGTGCAAATCCCAGAGAACGATCACTCGTCGTTCAGTGCTTCAGAGTTCAGGTGCAGTAGTAGCTTCTGGTCCTATATCTGCTACAGTTTATGGACCTATCTCCAGCGAAACACCTGGTTATGCTCCAATTCCAGCACCTATATGATTAACTGTATTCTGATTCCAGAGTTGTATTATATATTCTGATTCATATATAAGAAAAATATATCCTATTTCACATTTACCTCAGTTTCTCTTTGCTGTGTTTCTTACTACTAGTTTCCATATGGACTATCACGATAATGCATGAGAGAGAGAGAGACTCCTTGGTAGATGAAACTATAATAATTATCAAAAAAAGTACATGATCCTCACAAATATTTCAATTTCTAAAGCCAAAGCCCAAGAAATATTACAGACTCTTAATCTGATCAACTCAACTATCATGGTTCTAACTCTATTATTATTATAGATGTAATCAATGTATAGATCCTCTAACGGAGAAAATTATATTTTAGGCTTCAACTACCTTCTGAGTCTTCTGCTTCTTTTTATTACTGGCTTTCTTGGTATCATTAGTTGAGTTGTTTGATTCAGTTTCCAGCTCAATTCTAGAGAAAACAGGTGTTGGCTGAGCTGTGATATGACCTTGCTTCAACCCACCCCACTTGGTGTCACTCTGCAACAAGATAAAACAATTACATAGGCCTGTCAAACATGTAGCAAAAAGCAAACTAAGCAGCTTGAGAGAGAGAGAGAGAGAGAGAGCCAACCCAGGAAATGGAATTAAACTGGTCTTCAGAGAAGCCGAGCTGGGTGTATATTTTCAAAGATAAACTTGGAGTGATTGGGGACAAAGCAATAGTCACGATCCTCATTGTTTCTAATACAATTATTAGGTCCTATTCAGAGGGAAAATAAAATTTTATTTAGAATCATAGATATAGTGTGAATGAAATATAAGGATTTAGGTACTTTGCCCTTTAGACTTGCACAAGCCAATACAATCACACACATTGGAAGTCTTCTAATTAGTAATTAGTGCAATTGCTTCCATGTTGCATATAAGTAAAGGATTGAGTGCTAAGTAAGTCAGAACTAGATTTGCAAGCTTGTCATACCATAAATGTAAGAAATAGAAAGAATAGAAACCTTGGATGCAGTTTCAAAACCAGTTTCCCCTTGATTAAAAAGAGACCATGGTGCTTTTTCATTGATATAAACGTTCCCAGCATTACCAATCTGTAGGACAGCATCACAAGCTGATGACAGTTCAAGATTCTCATAGTGCTCTCTGGCTTTCTCAACCTACAATAGAGTGAGAATCAAAGGTCAGAACTTCTCTCTTATTAAGCTTCAATCACATCTAGTAACACCAAAGCTCTCGGGCTATTCTTTGAGCATCCTCTTAAACAATTCCACACAAAATCAACCCACACAAACAAAACCTAATAAATTAGTTTTACATAACAATTTAGAAGCAGAAAGAAATAAATTTTGGTCGTAAGAATTACTACTTCCCTCAAATTTCCTAGAACGATAACCCAAAGTTATAAATTTTATATAGACATCACCAGCTTCTCCACAGTATCCTTGAGTATATTTCCTTGTGCTGCAATTGTTGAATCTACAGTAATCATGGACTGGCAATTCTTCCTCAAAAGCCCAAGTGTACGATTAAGAAGATTACCTGAGGGAAAGTTAAATAAGACTCGTGTAAAGACATCTGAAACGGAGGTTCAGGTATGGAAGAACAATGTGTGTATATATATATATATATATATTCCTTCAAACTTTTGATTCAAATGTTATTATTTCACATTTCAGAAATATAAAGGGAATATCACATTTTTATCATAAAATATGCTACAAGTAGAAGTTTAGTAAGCTAATGAATTCTTGTACTTTCAAAATTAAACCCCTAATACTCAATTAGAAATTTAAACTCCTTTCCAGACTAATCCATATTTCAAAGTTCACAGGTATAAGACAATGTAAGTAATGCAATGTAGGTAAGAATTTATAAGCTAATTTATCCCTCACCTGTACAGCATTTATCTGAGGGAGAAAAGGAAATTGATGGAAGTATTTTATCACACTCAGTTTGTTGAAAAAAAGCAATCTATTTTACCCACCTTATGCCATATTAGTTTTTATTTTTTAGTGCATAATAATATCAACGAAGAAGTTTAAAAGCAAAATCTAATTCATGTTATATAAGAGCTTAGAAAACTGATGAGGAGAGCATAATTCTCAAGGAAATACTATATTATACCAGCCACTATATATTTTCCATGAAAGATGTTCAATAGCTTGTTTAAAATATAACAACGAAACAAACATAAGCTTATGAAATGCAGTAGACAAATTATATAGACCAAATTATAGTTGACATACATTTCTACATCGTTCCAGATGTAGCTATAATTTGGACAATCAATAACCTACTACTCTACTAGTGTACAGGAACTTTTTATATAGTGGTGGAAGTAGCATACCAATAGTATTTGCAAGAGTTGCATTAACGATATTGATGAAACGGTCCTCTGAATAGTCCCCATCATTACCAAACTCCACCTCCTTAAGAAAGAAGTATCTGACTGCATCAGATCCAAATCTGTGCACCAAGTCTGTAGGTTCAAGGGTATTTCCGAGTGACTTTCCCATTTTCAAGCCATCCTAGCATGTTAGAGCTTCATTGAATTAGATCAAATGGGTGCAAAAGAGATCAAAATATGAAAAGTATATAATATTTTAGGTTCCATTAAATTAGCAACGTCATATAAGTTTATAACTAAGAGATGCATGCTTAATTTAATTTTTAAATAAATGGGGACAATATCGACTTCCTTACAGGAGAAATACTTGAAATTTATTTTCTTAAAATCAAAACAAGAAAAACAGAATCCAAATGCAACTGCATACAAAATTTTCTCAAGAGTCATTCTTTGTCAATTAAGCAACTGTGATAGCGACTTCAATAAATTATGCGAAAAATTGATCCTCGCGAATCAAACAAGATGGCATAGAGGTACAAAACTTAATCTTGAATCCACATATGCTCTAGATAAGAGATAAATTAGCTAATAGCTATTCTGGGATGTTTGAATACTAAATAATATAACTACAGGAAATGAAGACACAATGGAAAATATGATCCAAGTTAAAGATAAATGACAATTAATAGCATTGAACCCTGCAGAAAACTCAAATGTACATGAGGACATGCCTCAGAGAGAACTACCAAGACAGTAAGAGTTAAAAGGAAAAATCCAATAAAATTAAGTAATTAACTATACCTTTGTCAGGAAACCATGACCAAAAACCTTTTTAGGGATGCCAACTCCGGCTGACATCAACATTGCTGGCCAATAAACTGCATGGAACCGTAATATGTCCTGCATATCATTGATGAAATTGACTTGGTACATCCAATGAATTTTCTTAACAGAAAAGAAGCATATTACAAACATTAATGGTGGTCTGAGTACTTTCCATACAGCATAATCAGAGAAACATCATGGCATAAGCCCAGATTAACCTTGTCCTTCGTGATGAAGTACCCATTATGATCATCCCATCAAAAAATAAACAACGTAATGTTCATGGAAGTGTCTTGTATACCAATTCAGACAGGACCCATTCTCGATGCGACTACATATTATGATTGAATAATGATGTTACATTTTATTCTGAAATAAGCACAAGATTTTCTCATAATAGATACACTTGTAGTCGAATGGTAATATCACCTAAAAGATTAAGTTGTCTGAGAAGAGAATTATTTAATAACTAATGAACCCCATGCAACCTAACGTGCAGGCTATTGATTGGTATCATAGCCTTGCATATGGAATTATTTTTTTTATAAGCTTGATGGAGAGATTCTAACTCGCCTTTAGTTAGGTTGTGACTAATAACATACAAAACAATCACATCATCTACAAATCTTAACCTATTAATTATTAGAGAGAGATCATCTGAATAGTGAATAACTCCAACACTGGCCTCTTAATGACTTGATGAGTTAGAGGTCATGAGATAGTCATAGATTAGTAATAATGAATTGTTTCCCAGCAACTCGGACCAATAAGACTTAGGAATGACAAGAAAAAAGAGCGAAAGAGGAGAGGAAAAAAAACTACCTTCCCAATCAAATGTAATGATGCGGGCCAACCTGATGAAATTGCACTTTGTAAGTTTGTTTGCTTTTCATCCTCCAAAAGAGCGGATATATAACTGTTTTAAGGACATCATAACAAAAAAAAAAAGAAAGCAAAATAATCAAATTGGGAGAGGAATAAATGTGTTTTTTTTTTGTTTAATTATATGTAAAGTATTTCCATTTTGATGCTATATTATCACACATAGAAGATTTAAACTCAATTAAAGGAAAAACATATCAATCCAAGTAATTGTGATCAATGGTGTAACTCATAGAGAGCATTACCTTCTTTCAAATTTTAAAATGGAATGAATGAGAGAGGAAGAGAGTAATGGAGAACACAGAAAGATTGAAACAAATCCACATTAACTAAGCAAGACTTAAGGATGCAACAAATTACCCCAACAAAGCATCAAACCATACATATATAGTCTGTGTGGGATCATTAGGCAATGGAATACCCCAGTTCACTGATGCTCGAGAAATGGAGAAATCTCTTAAGCCATTTTTTACCCAACCTTGCACCTAGAAGAGTTTATTGAGAAAATAAGAGTTAGAAAAAATGAGTTTATTGAAAGGAGTATATCTAGAAACTGCCACATAGTCTCTTACATCCTAAACTATAACATTGACAAATATATGAAGCATGTAGAAAAGAATATGATAGAAATTTAAGAAGCAGAAGTTTATATTTATCCCGTTCCTAATGTTCTAACATGAAAACAAATTTGGGACATAATTTTACTCCTGCATATGCCACTACGTGCATTAGTATGCTTGCAGCTATGACTAGTTGCACAATCCCCACTAATGAGAATTACTCCTATTTTTTATACCATTGTTTTCATCTGAATTCTAATTAATTTTTTTTTTAATTATTAATATAGACTTCCTTTCACATATTAAATGCAGACGTAAAGATAGGTACTGAAACTGGTTATTATAATGATATAAGTAAATTGATTGCCTATCAGTGAATAGATTAAAACCTGAGGAAAAAAAATCATGATTTTTCAAAACCTCATTAAAACGATAAGAAGGCTGCACAAAATCTGGGTTCTCTGTCAAAATCTGTTCCAATTGTGTCTGATACTTCGATAGTGCAAAGAAGTAATTGTCTTCCTTCCTTTGGACACATGGTTTTAGGTGCACCGGGCAGCAATTGTTCTCCAACAATTCCTTCTCATCCTACAGATTTACATAAGGTAAACTGACAGGACGTAACCAGCTAGTAAAGAAGTTTATACCGATTTAAATGATACTATAATTATATGGATATGATAATTTGTTTCAGAAGGAAGTAATACCTTGTATTCCTCACAGTTAACACAGTACATTCCCTCATAGTCCGCACGGTAGATATCACCATTGGCGAGAACCTTAGAATAGAATTCCTTGACAATTTCTTCATGAGCGGGAGTGGTTGTGCGAATAAACTTGTCATATGATATGTCTAACTGTCAACAAGATAAGTCAAACCATGGAAAAAAAAGAAAAAGATGTTGGGAGTACTAATGTTACGAATGTGACATGGGTATACCTCTCTCCACAGTACCCGGTAAGCTTGTGAAATGGAATCACAATGTTCACCAGGACTAGAACCATTGGCAGCTGCAGCATTAGCAATCTTTTCCCCATGCTCGTCAGTGCCTGTTATAAATATAACCCTCTTTCCGAGAAGCCTCTGCAGTTGGGAGATCAAAACTAACAAGAATATTAAACACACACTCAAAACTCAAGAATAAAAGTTCCCACATCACACTGCATCTACAAATCAAAACAAATCATCTTTAACTACAGCAGAAGCTAAAAAGCTTAACATGGAAGAGTTTTTGCATTGTGGCACTACATCTAATCGAATCAATTTTAATGTATTATCAACTAGCTAGCAGCAATACCTTCCTAGAAATTCCAAAACCCATTTTTAGGAAGCATACAAAACTCTCCACACATGAACACCACAAAGCACTGTCACTTCCCGAAAAAGCCCTACTTACTACCACCCAAAAAAAAAAACCATAATTACCGCCAAGGAAACAAAATTTGTCGCAATAATTACCTGAAAACGGGCTATGGCATCGGCGGCGATGGTGGTGTAGGCGCTGCCCATATGTGGCGGGGCATTTACGTAGTAAAGCGGAGTGGTGAGGACAAATGGGTCCGCGGGTTTCGTCGTGCTATCAGCGCTGCAAGAGCAGTAGAAGGCGCCTCTCGAAAGCGAAAAATACTTGGAATGTCTGAATCGTAGTTTGTATGGTTTGACAGAAGGTAGGAGCTTGGGCGAAGATGATGAGGAGAAGAATCGAAGGGAGTTGTGTATAGAGTATTGGACTCTACACGCCATTGATGCTTTCTGGATAGTGGATTTGAGGCGAAAGCAGCAGAATCGAGTTGGAAGAAATGCAGGTTAGAAATATATTTACTATTTTATTATTATTATTTTTTTTTAAAAGCAATAATTTGTGTTCTTAATAATAACGCCTTTGAAGTTACTTAAATTGATTAATTAACAGTAAAAACATTATTTTTTTCAATGTACATGGTATGAAATTTAAAGAAAGAGGCTGTTGTAAGACAGGTGCTTAATGGACAGATTGTTAAACTTACATATGATTTTTATATAATTAAAATATGTTTTTCCAAAGAATAATAAATAATATTAAATTTTTAATTTAGGTGTTATAATAAGTGTACTTTATTTTAATAAGCATGTTTTAATAAATGTATGATTATTATATAATTAAAATATATTTTCTAAAGAATAATAAATAATATTAAAGTTTTAATTTAGGTGTTATAATAAGTGTACTCTATTTTAATATAAGCATGCTTTAATAAATAATAAACTTATTTCACAACTCATCCTACATATAAAGAGATTGCCCTAAATTTTAAAAGACCAACCTTGCTAATTTTCAATATTTTCATTTATGTATATAATTTAAAAAAAATTAATTATGACAGTATTTTTTCGATGGAGAGCCATACTTCATCAATGTGCATCATTCTGTCTTACTCGAGTTATTACTGCATTAAAATGTTATCATTTGATAAGAAGGTTAGTATTACATTTCATTTATACTACAAATTATATTTATAAAACATTATACTACAAATGATTTATAAAATATTTTAGTTGTAAGATCATGACATTCCATTTATCATATTTTTTTATTCGTTTCATTTTAACCCACGCAAGTTTTTACCTACAATAAATATACATACATAAGATTTCGTACATCACAATAAAAAGAGAGATTTATATAGGTGCATATAGTTTCAAATTAAAACACTGTGATTTTGATATACTTGAAAACCCACCTTAATCTCAACAAATTAGAATACATTTGCATTATTGTGATGCAAATATAAATATAGTACTATTTTATCATAGGCTCATATTAAAATGTTTTATTGAAGGGGATTAATAATAGAGTGGGTTCTGTGGGGTGCTGCACAGAATGCTTAAAAATGAATATCTCAAGAAACAAAGAAAAAAAATCTTAATAACGACATGGAAGAGAGGCATATCCCATTCCCATGCAATCAACACAGAATGCCACAAATACATCGTTCAAGTCTTCGACTTTTCAACACGACTTCCAGAAGCACTACTTTCACCCACCTCGTTGGGTGCCCGATACTGTATTCAAGTGATTCAAAAGTGTGCCAAACTGTATACTACAATCCACGCAAGCTGAACGGGGCGGGTAAGATAATGAATGGTTACTTTATGAACATCTTTCGAAACAATGCTACTTGGGTGATGAAATGGAGCATGAGGAAAATGTGGAATTACCAGAAAGAGGCATATCGAAGCAAAGAGCCCCTCTTGAAGAAGGGTTCCGTGACCTCCAAACTCTTCTTCATCAACTTTTAGTACAAGCGCGTAATATGCGTAGATGATCCCGGTGGATAACACAGCAAACCTAAATGTAAAAATTAGCACCACAAATAATTGAATTGAATATACAGTTTAGAAGTACAAATAGATGCATCTTGATAAATGCTTCATGCTAAAAAAAAGCCAAGATTTCACTATTTGACTGCACACACTTTTCTGTGTTTGATAATATAATGCTATGGAAATGTATTGATTCAAAGAGGATGCCCTATTGCTGCTGAAAATAGAGAATCAAACCGAGGTACTATAGTTTATTGCCCTCCGGAAATAAGATTATATAAAAATTTAAAAATGTGCAAAGCATCTTAACAAATCCAATAACTCTTCAGTAGGTTAAGTTCTGACATTTAACCATGAACATACATACAGATATGCCAGGATAAATCACAAATTCACAGCCATAACTTCAAGCATACATATTACATGGGATGCCCAACTTTTTTAAACCAAGTAGTCGTATATAGTGTGTGTGTGAAGGTTAGTGCAATAGTGAAAGTACAAAATGACCATATATAGGTGTGTGTTGAAAGTTCAATTTCCATGGTCATCAGCCATTAAATTATAGATTCAAGAACTTAAAACTCAGGCCACCTTAAACTAATCATATTCCCTAATGTTTGCCTTGTTTCATCTATATATTAAAGATTCAAAGCATATTTATGATTCTTTAGAAACCATAGAAGCATGATTTCACTGAACCTTTTCAATTGTCTAGGCACATGCAGGTAAATGTGGCATAATTATCATGTTGCCAACTGATGGAAACATCAAATGCAAAACAGAACCACATTTTCAAAATGAAAAGTGATAACTTACAGGATAAACCAGATGCCCCCAACTAAAGGAATTGCACCCCATAGTAATCCACAAACAAGGCCTAATGCTTGTCTAATCCAATGAAGTACATCTCCGAGTTGATCCTGTTAACATACACAGATAAGATAACAGTTATTTCATAGGGATTTCATTTTAAGGTTTTACACAATTATACTTAAATTTCAAAGTGGTTGTATCAATTACTAAAAGGAAGCTAAAATTTCAAGTATTTGATTAATAAATTAACAATGATAGGGAGACGAACAGAACACTGCCCTTAAATTTTAGGTTCATCGAGAATAAATTGTCATAGGACAATAAACCACACGCCCTCAAACCTTCAGGTTAAGTATGATGAGTTAGATTTAAATTATAGGATAGTAGTTAAAACAACTAATCAGCAAGTTTACAATCCCTCACTACCATTCTCCACATGTAATGAATGATGAATGTGTATATAAACACCCACATAGATTTGAGGAAAATTTGGAAACCCATTCAATATTGAAGAAATAGAATTGACACAAATGGCAAAAAGACATGTCATCAACTAAAGCAAAGGATTCAGTTCAGTCTTACATTTTACATAATGTAACATGTATAAAAGACCATTTGACTGAATATACATGCAAAGTTAGAGATAAACACCAGATTGATAGACAGAATTTCTTCTTTGCTTTGGGTCCACAAGTAATAGTAAACAAAACTTATCATATTTTCTTAATTCAGAAAAGTGAAACTGTTTCCCTGGTAATTCCTTACATAGACATAATCAATCTATTGAATTACCCCTGAAGATTGATAGAATACTTTTCAAGAAAAGTCAAAGTGTGTACTAGTTTAGTTATTCCTACATAGAGTTATCATGTTCATTTGAGCCCAGCATGTTAGAGAGGCGAACGTTTAGCTTGAACACAAGCCTCTTGCTTATCTTACTATGCTATATAAGCTACCTATGTAAAAGAGCCATTTCCTAAAATGTGTTACTATGTTATAATTTTTTAACCTAAACACATCAGGGGCTAAGTTTAGATTCGAGAGAAGTCCAATACAGTGAGTACTCAACGACACTAAACGGTGTGTGCTCAAATTACCAGTTCAGCAGTTCTCTAAGACCCATCAATGCAGTTTAACGTTAACTAATACTTCCAAGTCCACAAATCACCCAATATATTTCATCACTAATCCAACTTCAACCACTTATTCTCCTCATCCTAACAAGATTCAAGCAGAGAATTTGCACACCTTTCAGTGATATCTTCACAAATAAACAAATAAACAAATAAAATCAGGATTGTGAAGGAAAATGAACTTCAATCTAAATCTCGACAAACTTAGCTTCAAACCGAGTAATTAAACATCACAGAAAAAATTCAGTGACTGACAGACAAATTCAAAATGAAATAAAATAACTGAAAGAGCTGAAACCTTATCCCAGGAAGCATCAGGATCTAACAACTTAGCCAATTTAAACGGAGACAAGTGACCATTTTGATGCTGCTGCAGCTGTGGTTGGGGATTTAACTTGGCCGATTTCCTTTCTCTCATCTGAAATTAACCAATCACACAACTCGTAAAATCCCTAACAGAGAAACCTAAATCCAATTACTCATGGTAAGAACTGAGGCTGAATATCGGAACACAAATAGGTATATTTCAGATTGGAAAAGGAGGATCAGTGGATGAATAGTATAAACAATTGAACTGGGGAGAGAGAGAGAGAGAGAGAGTGGGAGAGAGAATTGGGAGAGCACGTGATGCAGCCGGCGTTAATCCTGCTACAGCTGTGTTGGTGGGTGTAATGCGGATTCTGGTCTTCCTTTATTACGATAAGAACTTAGATTTACCGATTTTTTTTTAATTATTTTTACTTGATAATTTTGTTAATTCTTTTATTTTGGCTAACCAGAAACCAATACTACCTTGATAATGTTTACCCATCAAATTCTGGAACGGTTAATTATAAGTGTTATGGTAGTATATCACCATGGTAAAGCCCAATTGGGAACTCTAGCCCACAGTCGGAAGGCTCAGAAAATAAACCCGGGGCACCTAAGTGACCAAGCAGAAGGAACCATCTGCCGAATAGGGCCGAAACCCCTCTCGGTAAGGGAACCGCTTAAAGGGCTTTGAAGCCCAATCCCAGAGACTAAGGGATCGGAGAAATAAATCCCATCTGACCAATCTCGTCTGGTAAGGTGTTCAGCCTCGGATCAGGTCTAGATTGGATCTTGGAACATCAGAAGGGATGATTTTCGATCAAGATATGAATATGACAAAAGAACATGAATAACGGTTCAAGCAAGCCACTCTACACATCACTCTCACTGAGAAAAACTGTTCGAATTTGTCAATAATAAAATAAGGTATTCTGCTTGTCCCACATCGGATGAGAGATCAGAAAAGAGGATTCTTAATTGTTATATAAGGAAGTCTTTATTCTGATGTTACACACACAAAAAAAGACACTATAATCTTTAGTGGTTCTTTTATTCCTTTCTTGTATTCTCTATTTGAGAATTTGGAGAAAATTTGAGAATTAGTTAAAGATTTGTAATAGTGTGATAATTTTGGGGTCGAGAGAAAGAAGCTTATGTGTGATTGTAAAAGTTTCATATAATAAGTATTTTCTCGGGTCCGTGATTTTTTCTCCGGTTTGGAGTTTTCACGTAAATTCCTTGTGTTGTTTTTTTTTTCTTTTCTCGATATATTTTGATTTCCTTCCTTTAAGGATGAATGCTTTTTCCCAACAAAGTGGTATCAGAGCTCGGTTCGGGCACTTTTAAAAATTCTTAGTATACTATGTGGTTGCAGCGTAGTCTGATTTTCCACATCAGAACGGTTATTCATTAGGTAAAATATATCTTCAAACTTTTCCACATCAGAAAAGAATTTTTAAGAGACGATTATTCATTAGGTAAAATATATCTTCAATTAAGTTTGATGTCGAGAAATTTGATGTCGAGAAATTTGATGGTAGAATTAATTTTGGGTTGTGGCAAGTACAAGTGAAAGATGTGCTGATACAATCTGGGTTACACAAGACTCTGAAAGGAAAGCCAGGTTCAACGGATATCACATGAAGTTCCGGCAAAGATTCTGGAGAGGGTGATGAAAAGAGTGATGTAGATTGAGAGGATTTGGATTTGCGGGCTGCAAGCACGCTTATCATTGGCTAAGAACGTCCTTGCTAATGTGCATGAAATTTCAAATGCCAAGGAGCTATTGGAAAAGCTTGAGGAACTGTACCAAGTAAATGGTATCTCAAATCGGTTGTACCTGAAAGAATAGTTTCACACCCTTCGAATGGAAGAAGGTACACAAATCTCAGATTATCTAAGTAATCTTAATGGCATCATCTCTGAACTAGAGGCAATTGGAGTGAAGATTGAAGATGAGAATAAGACATTGAGGCTTATCTTATCTCTGACACGTTCCTATGGGCACATGAAGCCAATTCTGATGTATGGTAAGGAAACTTTAAATTTTGTTGAAGTCACAGGTAAATTTCTTTCTGAGAAAAGGAGGCTGATGAGTGAAAGGCGCACTACGGAAAATTCAGTAATGTTGGCGAGTGGCAATGAAGGAAGGAAAAGGGACTCCAAGAATGTGGTTTATTGGAAGTGAGGAAAATCTGGGCATACAAAGCGAATTTGTCCAAGAGGAGCTAATCGAGGTGGAGTTGATACGACAAACAACTCTGAGTCTAAAGCTAATATTATGGAGGGATTTCTCTGAGGAGAAAATGAACATCCTCATGACATGCCCTTGTCATGGAAAAGGGTGTAGTATTGTTAGCTGGGCCACAAGTTTGCACACATTGACTTGGCATGAATGTGTGTGGTGGAAAAATATATCGATGGCTGATGGACTTCCAGGGAGGCCAAGAGCTGAAAGTTGCACAATAAAATTTCAGCAGGTATTTTTCGATATGTTGCCGCAAGGAAATTCTTATAATGGATTATTCTAAGTGAGTCTACTCATATGGTGGAGTATGATGATTCTCGGGAGATTGAAAATTGATTGTTGGTAAAGATAATGGGTTGTATTTTATATTTGACAAGGTGGAGATTGTTGAATTTGTCAATAATAAAATAAGGTATCATGCTTGTCCCACATCGGATGAGAGATCATAAAAGAGGATTCTTAATTGCTATATAAGGAAGCCTTTATTCTGATGTTAGACATAAAAAAAAGACACTATAATCTTTAGTGATTATTTTATTCCTTTCTTATATTTTCTATTTGAGAATTGAGAGAAAAGTTGGGAGGTAGTTAAAGATTTGTAATAGTGTGGTAGTTTTGGGTCGGGAGAGAGAAGCTTATGTGTGATTGTAAAAGTTTCATATAGTAAATATTTTCTCGGGTCCGTGGTTTTTTCTCCGGTTTAGAGTTTCCACGTAAAATTCCTTGTGTTGTTTTTTATTCTTTTCTTATCTCGATATATTTTGATTTCCTTCCCTTAAGGATAAATGTTTTTTCCCAACAACAACACCATCAGAACATGCTCTCCCTCTCAAATAATGAAACACTCGCACATGACAAAAGGCGCCTGTTACTATATGCAGCAGCCCCTACAGCGGCAACTTTATGCGCCCCCACTACCCAAACAACTGATCCTTAGGCCAGATGGCAGACACCTGTTGGTCGACGATTAGGGTGATTTTAAGGGAAACATATAAAAGGCATCTCCACAGTTAGAAAGGACAGTTTACTCATTTTCTTACTTGCTCTGAATACACTTAGAGAGTTGGAGGGTCATTGTAAGAGTGCAAGTGCTGTTCTTGAGAGTATAAGCAATAATATTTTAGTGTGCTTGTTTCATCAATCTCTTCCCATGTCTCTTGTGTTTATGAGTCCGTTTTAATGTACGGTTAACCACTACTCCAAGCCATAATTAATCTCGATTTAACAAGCTAAAATCGACCATCAACAATAAGATTTACATTTCCTTAATGAAACTTAGACGAGTCCACACACAACACTAAAAACAACTCTACACTGTATATTAATATATTTTTTACTTCTTTATACATTAAAATACTATTCCTTAATCCCCATATAAAAAGCAATTGTCAAAGTTCATTGTGAAACCAATTTCATGTGTAATATAGTTAAGATTTTTTTCTTTAATGTTAGTTGTAATTATATTTTTAAAATCAAATTTTTACATCAATTCCTAAGCAAAAATAAGCTATAAACCACACAAAGAGATAAAACAAGAAAAGATGACAAAAAAAAAATTATGAATGTAAAGTTCCAAAAAATAATATACTAGTCAAATCGCTGCATCTTAAACATTTAATTCTCACTTATCAATAAAATAAAATAATTAAAAATAATTTCAATAATTACTTACTTCACCTTAAATTTTACGTTACAAACCTTAGGACGCATCAATGCAACACATGGGATCCATTATTCCACTCGAAACATGTGTGAAATGGGACACTTGTCCTCCATCCCCTATGAAACATGAGATGTAACATGGGGTGGAATAGAGGAATTGAGTTGTCAATGCAATGCAATAGATGCACGTTAGAATGAACAAATAATATAATATTATATTTGAAGAATGTGCACATTAGAATGACCCAATAATATAATATTATATTTGAAGAATAATTTAATATTACATTAGTTAGGGTTTATAAAGTAATTTCCCCAAACCTCGCTTAATTAATTTGATTATTTAGTCAAATTTAAGGATATTTATTAAATGCTTCATATTCGGATCACGACCCGACCCGCAAGTGTCTTGTTTCTCGAGCACGGGAGCCCACAAATTTTCTCATACCAGCATTCGTAATTCTTTCTCCCTCAGGTAATCAGGTTCATGGAATCATTTTGTTTCGCTGGGCTTGAATAGAAACCCTAATTAGCAAAAATTTGATCTGGTATCATTAGAAAAAGGAAAGATCCAGTTTTTATTTTATAACTATTAAAATTCGTCCATCATCTGTACAATTCACAGTAATTCAAGAAACAACAGCAACTGTAATTTCACGCTGATTGCTCGGAAAGAATGATATTTTCAAAACTCGGAACTTCGTTTACTCGTTCCTCACGCTACAGGGTAAGCAATCCTTGTGTATTTGTGTTTGGATATATATGATGTTTTTAATTTTGCTGAGTACTTTTTTAAATCTATGGTTTCGCAGAATGTTATTAATGGGGCTACTAAGGGGAGGTATTTTTGGAATAAAGATAATTCAGGAGCTCCCGCTTTGGATAAATTAGAGGGTTTTGTTAATCAGTTTGATGGGAAACTAGAGTTTCTCAGGGGTTATTTAGCTGCTTTTGAAGGCAGTAAGCAACCAATATCTCGAACTTCCTTGTCCGATTTTAAATACTTCGGGGCAAATCCCAGAATTAGTCGATTCTTCTCCAGTGAAGCTCCGAAGAAGAAGAGTGAGACCTGTTTCCTTTTTTTATTGTATATTTGGTTATTTAGGGACAATGTAATTTGATCTCTTTTTCCTACGTTTGCAGATTATGAGAACTTTTACCCCAAAGGGAAAAAGGAGAACCCCAAGAAGGATGAACAGAAGTCAGAGTCCAAAGGTGATATTTAGTTTATTATATGTGAAGTAAAGAATCTAGTGGATTGAGACTTTTGGTGTATTAAGGAAGCCTCAAATTCCAGAATTATCGTATTACTACAATTAATGAATGAATCATGTATGTTTTATGAGTGACAGTACTTTGCTAGTGATTCCATTTGAATTTTGGAAAATGTAGTTGCAGTATTGCTCCCATTACTGGCCATTGTGCATCTGCCATCTAAGAATTGGATCTACGATATTTCTCTATAAAATAAGCTCCATAATGGTGCAGCCTTCGGCTAAGTTTGATTGTAATGAGGCAGGTTGCAGAAAGGGATTAAAAATGAGTCTTACTTGGTGATAAGTAGAGTGAATGTAATTTGGGTTCATTTGTCTATGTCAGCTTTATTATGAGGGCATCAATTAGAAGTTGAGTGCTCTGCACAATGTGTCTTGACGTCAAGACCACCTAATGCAGTGCAAATTGCTTCAGGATCTGAGATTAGAGTTTCATCCTTGCATAATTTTTTGGTCATGTTAAAGATTATCATAAGGTCGATTTCTTTAATAATCTTTAATAGTTTTCGATTTGCTTATTTTATTTCAGAGGAAGGAAGTGCAAATGCAGATGATGATAACCAGAATGTTTTTAAGTTTACTGTTGACTTTCAAAAGCTTATCGCCGCTTTACTGGCTGCTGGGTTGGTCCTGTCAACCTCACCTAAGCCACGTGACGAGAAACAGGTTGACAAACTTATCAGTTTAAGTCCTGAATTCATTTACTTATGTGAAGTAGAGAATCACCTGATTTAATTAATATTCATACTATTCATTGCTTCTTTGTGAAGTCAGGATAAGTAGTCTTTAACTTTTGCTAGCATTTAGATGGAGTTTTATCATTTTAAAATTTCAAAATTTCTCAGGACTGCACGTGTGCATTGCCATATGCTTTTTACTGTGTTTCTTTATTCATGTAGATACTTCAAAGAAAATCAAGCTAAATGACCCATCTACATCAAGTTGTACATTATGTTTTTTTCTTTCTATTTACTGTTTTTCGCTATCTATACGCCATTTTAGTGTGCATCAAGCTAAATTGCCCCAGTTGTACAGAAGATTTTCGAATCCTTTAAAGAGACCAAAGAGCAGTTTTTATTCTTACTACCTTTGCACCCTCCTACCCTCAGGGTTTGGATGTAAAAAAATTATTTTGGGCAATTTATACCAGCAGCTGGACTCCTTAGTCTCTGTATTGACTCCAACAGTAATTTTTAGATTCTTAAAACTATTTTAACAATAAAACTTCCCTATATTAAATTAGGAAGATTTACAAATAAATGAACACCTATATGTAGGGTCAACTTTCATGGTGCTTTTAATTGTGAGGTCTTGTAGGATAATGATTCACATGTATTGCCTTGGGTGGATTCAACAAAATTCCCTCATAAAGTCTTGTCATCATAGAGGCGAACTGAACACTCTAAAAGCTAGAAAATGCATATTAGTTGATATTGATGATTCATCATTCATGAAGTTAACAAAAAGTGCTTAGATATGCAAACTGATGCTGGAAGAATTCGTGCACGCGCACAATATTCTTTGGGATGTACGGAAATTTCTTCACAAACACAAAGTTTTATAATATCTCCCAATTATACAATGTAGCTCACATCCAGTTAGACTACTTCATTGCACTATTAAAGTCTGTGATCCTTCACTATGTCTTTGGGTGAACTAATTGAACTCTTCTTGATTGTTTCTATGTTATTCATGTACTCTAGAAATCTATCAGCGCCTCATGCAAGTTATCGCTACAGTTCCTGGTTGTATTATAATATGGTTCTAATATTTTTCCATTATCATTTGACACTGTTGTTTATTGGACTATTAACTTGCAGATTAGTTTTCAAGAGTTCAAAAACAAGCTTCTTGAACCAGGTCTGGTGGACCATATTGTAATTTCCAATAAATCTGTTGCTAAAGTATATGTTAGAAGCTCACCGCAGAATCAGAGTACACGAGATACATCAGATTTGTCTGAATTTGAAACAACTGTTAGTGGCCCCCTAGGCAGAGCGGGAGCAAGTCAATATAAGTATTATTTTAATATTGGAAGTGTTGAGACATTTGAGGAAAAGCTAGAAGAAGCACAAGAAGCATTAGGCATAGATCCACATGATTATGTGCCTGTTACATATGTAAGTGAAGTGGCCTGGTTCACTGAGTTGATTAGACTTGCTCCTTCTCTATTGTTATTGGGAACCCTTTTATACATGGGCCGGAAAATGCAATCTGGGTTTGGAGCTGGAGGTCCTGGTGGAAAAGGTGGACGCGGAATATTTAACATTGGGAAAGCTCACTTTACTAAGATGGATAAGAATGCCAAAAACAAGGTTTGTTCATTTCTTTTATAAAACTAATAATAAGATCAATTCTGTCTGGTTCTCAAAGTAATTTTTAAATAGTGAACAGGACCCAGTCTCTGATGCTAAGCCTCATAACCTTATTTGCATGCTATTTCAATTTCCAGGTTTACTTCAAAGATGTAGCTGGTTGTGATGAAGCAAAACAGGAGATTATGGAGTTTGTTCACTTCCTAAAAAACCCAAAGAAGTATGAGGAGCTTGGGGCCAAAATTCCTAAAGGAGCTTTATTGGTTGGACCTCCCGGGACAGGTAAAACGCTCCTTGCAAAAGCAACTGCCGGTGAGTCTGGTGTGCCGTTTTTGTCCATATCTGGTTCTGATTTCATGGAAATGTTCGTGGGAGTTGGGCCATCGAGGGTTAGAAGCTTGTTTCAAGAGGCAAGGCAGTGTGCCCCTAGTATAATTTTCATTGATGAGATTGATGCAATTGGTCGAGCAAGGGGACGTGGAGGGTTCTCAGGTTCCAATGATGAGCGTGAAAGCACTCTTAACCAGTTGCTTGTGGAAATGGATGGATTTGGAACTACTTCTGGTGTGGTTGTTCTGGCTGGCACTAATAGACCTGACATTTTAGATGGTGCCTTGCTGAGACCGGGTCGGTTTGATCGGCAAATTAGCATAGACAAACCTGATATCAAAGGCCGTGAGCAAATATTTCGGATCTATTTGCAGAAGATTAAACTTGACCAAGAACCAGCTTATTACTCTCAGAGACTGGCAGCCCTCACTCCTGGATTTGCTGGGGCAGATATTGCGAATGTTTGCAATGAGGCTGCTTTAATTGCTGCTAGGGCCGAAGAAGCAAAGGTGAAAATGGAACATTTTGATGCAGCTATAGACAGGATAATTGGGGGACTTGAGAAGAAAAATAAGGCAAGTTAAAAATAGCTGATGTTGTGTTTGGTTTATTTGTGCTTTTCTATTTGGATGATATAGGATGACTTTTTTTTTTTTTAAAAAAAATAATTAATGAAACTTTTTACTTTTCTCCCTAAACAGGTTATAAGTAAACTTGAACGCCGAACTGTAGCCTACCATGAATCAGGTCATGCTGTAACTGGCTGGTTTCTAGAGCATGCGGAACCCTTGTTGAAGGTCACTATTGTTCCGCGTGGCACTGCTGCTCTAGGTTTTGCACAGTATGTACCGAACGAGAATCTTCTACTGACGAAAGAGCAGCTTCTTGATATGACTTGCATGACTCTCGGTGGACGTGCGGCTGAACAGGTTAGCGCTTTTTACTAATCATAAGTATTATCTTGTTCACTGAAATAAGTGTTCAATACTTCAAAACAAATTGATCTGCCCCCTATCATGTTGTATGATATTGTCCTTTTCCACTCATTATATTTCTATATCTGAATCTCTTAGGTGCTATTTTCGAATTTAATTATATCTAGGATAAATGACAGTTTCTGGTGGGGTTTGAGTGGTCATCACATAAACTTGATATCTGCTGGAGAAAATCATTTATTTAATTCCGTTGTATGCTTAAAGATTGAAGGTATAACTTTACTTGTCCTGCGTTAGGTGTTGTTGGGAAAAATATCGACTGGAGCTCAGAATGATTTGGAGAAAGTAACCAAAATGACATACGCACAAGTAGCAGTCTATGGTTTCAGTGATAAAGTCGGTCTTCTATCTTTCCCTCAGAGGGACGACGGATTTGAGATGACCAAACCCTATAGCAGCAAGACAGCGAATATTATCGATACTGAAGTCCGTGAATGGGTTACAAAGGCGTACGAACGAACATTGCAATTAGTGGAGGAACGGAAGGATCAAGTGGCTAAAATTGCTGAGTTGTTGCTTGAAAAGGAAACTCTTCATCAAGATGACTTGGTCAAAGTGCTGGGTGAGAGGCCCTTCAAATCAGCCGAGAGAACCAACTACGACAGGTATAAGCACGGGTTTCTGGACGAAGATAAAAAGGAAGGGGAAACTGTGAAGGAGTTTACTGCAGATGACAATGGATCTTCGTCCCTTCCGCCCGAGGTTGTCCCCACGTAGCACTGGTTGGTGTTCAATGTTTATTGATTAATTTTTACGTCAGCTGAGATTTGCAGAATGATGTATATTGAGTTGCAGTTGATACAACTTTTGCTGTGTATACTGATAAAATTGTAAACACCAATCCTCAAGTGAGTGTTGCACTTGCAACCTGCAACATTAGCTTGTTGAGGAAAAATAAAGAGACCCTTTTAAATCTTTTTTTCAATAGTTGGCTGACTCTTATCTTTTACTTGAATCTCTTTTAAGAAATATTATATTAACTGTTCCACAGGTCTTGCATGGATTTCAAGAGATATATCTTCACCTTATATTCTACGAGCCACAATTTTCAGCATGAATGTTCTTGATTTTCGACCCTGGGAAACCCAATATTTCTGCCTTTCAACACCAAACTGATTACTTATTTCAATGCAAAAATGCATAGTCACACGAAATGAAGTTCACAATAACTAAAAAAAAAAAGAAGTGATACTTATTTAATAAGAAATGAAAGGAAAAAAAAAAAATTCATGTCTATGAAAATAACCAATCCGATCTATTCGAAATAATAAAATAAATTCTAAAAATTAATAGCATTTTAATAAAAAGTGATACGTGAATGATCAATTATGAAAGGAAGAAATACTAACATTTCTACTTAAAATAACCCATCCGAACTATTAGAAATAATATAATAAATTCTGAAAGTAAAGCCGTAGAGCTGTTGTTCGAGTCGAGCGAGTTCGAGTAGTTCATAATTGAGCTCGACTCAATAAGGAAATGAGTCTAATAGCGAGCTCAACTTGACTCAAAAATTACTCAAGCGAGCTCAAACTCAGTTTGGGTCGTTAAGTAAGACGAGTCGAGTTTATTGTAAGGTAAATAGTTATATTAGTCTTGTGTGTATGCCCCATAGATATATATTAATTATTTTGTATAGGTCCAATTATAAAAAAAGGAAACATAACTATTGAAAAGTGATACGATAAAAATAAAAATACTTAACATGAGATGAAAAAAATATTACTTTCAAAAAGTAACTTTTTATGTATCAAATTTTTTTACAAAAATTAGGTTTATATTTGAACTCGGTTCATGAGACTTATTCAATTTATTAATAATAGTGATATATAAGTGGTATCTAGTAGTGAAATAAAATAAATAAAGAGAGGGCCAATTTGTGGGAGATGGGGGAGAAGTAAGACATTTCTTGGTTCTTCATTGAAAGTAACGATATTCTCTAATCTATCAACCGTAATGGGCTAGTGAAGTAATAATCTATTACTATCTATATTACCGAACACGTCATTTACCACGTAAGAATAGTTTGCGGGAAAACTACATTTTAGTACAATTAATTATTGTTAGAACCAAATTGAAAAAATCAACATTAATACAATTAATTACTGTTTAGAACCAAATTAAAAAAATTAATTTTGTTGGGACTAAAATTAGATTCGGTAAGAGTTACGCGAGTAAATCGGTTTCAAATTTTAATCCCTCCCCCCGCGACTCGAGTATCTTCTTTCTCAAGCATAGGAGCTCACAATTTTTCTAATACCACCATTCGTAGTTCATTCCCCCTCAGGTTCATGGAATCATCTCGTTTCGCTGGGCTTGGATAGAAACCCTAATTAGCAAAATATGATCGGGTATCATTAGGAAAAGAAACAGATCCAATTTCAATTTGTTCACTATCAAAATACGTCCTTCATCTGTACAATTTACAGTAACTCAAGAAAGAACAGCTACTCCAATTTCACGGTCATTGCTCGGAAAGAATGATACATTCAAAACTCGGAACTTCTTTTACTCGTTCCTCGCGCTACAGGGTAAGCAATTTTTGTTTGGATGTTTTTAATTTTGCCGAGTATTTTCCTAATTTATGGTTTCAAACTTTTGCAGAATGTGATCAATGGGGCTACTAGGGGGAGGTATTTTTGGAATACAGATAATTCGGGAGCTCTCGCTTTGGGTAAATTAGAGGGTTTTGTTAATCAGTTTGATGGGAAACTAGAGTTTATCAGAGGTTATCTAGCAGCTTTTGGGGGCAATAAACAACAAGTATCTAGGGCGTCCTTATCCGATTTGAAATGCTTCGCGGCAAATCCTAGAGTTAGTAGATTTTTCTCCAGTGAACCTCCGAAGAAGAAGAAGAAGAGTGAGAGACCTAGTTTTTTCTTTTTCATTGTCGCTTTTGCTATTTAGGGACAATGCAATTTGATATCCTTTTCCTCCATTTACAGATTACGAGAACTTTTACCCCAAAGGCAAAAGGGAGAACCCCAAGAAGGATGAACAGAAATCAGATAAACAGAAATCAGAGTCTAAAGGTTTGCTTGCTAGTATTTTCTTATATTTAATTTTTTATGGGTAAAGAAGACAATATAGTGGATTGAGACTTTTGGTGTATTGGGGTATTGAGGAAGCTTCAAATTCTAGAATTTTGGTCTTACTACAATTAATGAATGCAACAAGTCCATTTTATGAGTGACAATACTATGCTAGTGATTCCATTTGGAAACTGTAGTTGTGGTCTTGCTCCCAATTCTAGCTGTTGTGCATCTGCCATCTAAGAATTAGATGTACTATATTTCTCTATATAATAAGCGCCATAATTGTGCGGTCTTCTACTCTGGCTAAGTTTGATTATAATGGGGTTACTTGGTCATAAGTAGCAAGAATGTAACTTGGTTTCATTTTTCTATGTAAGCTTTATTGCAAGGGCATCAATGTGTTAGAAGTTGAGCGCTCTGCACAACGTGTCTTGTTGTTAAGAATACCTAATGCTGTGTAAATTGCTTCAGGATCTGAGACTAGAGTTTCATCTTTGCATAATATTTTGGTCATAATAAAGATTATCATAAGGTCAATTTCTTTAATAATTTTTCTGGTTTGCCTATTTTATCTCAGAGGAAGGAAGCGCAAACTCAGATGATGTAGACTTTCAAAAGGTTATGACCGCTTTACTAGCTGCTGGGATGGTCACGTTATCCTCAGCCTCACTTAAGCCACATGATGAGAAGCAGGTTGCAAGCTTACTATTTCAAGTCCTGAATTTTGTTTACTTATGTGAAGTAGAGAATCACCTGATTTAATTAATATTCATACTAATCATTACTTCTTTGTGATTTAGGGTAAGTAGCAGTAATCGATCTTTAAGTTTTGCTAGCCTATAGAGGGAGTTTTATCATTGTTAAACAATTACAATTTCTCTGGACTGCATGTGTGCATTATCATATGCGTTTTACTATGTTTCTTTATTCATGTAGATACTTGGAACAAAAAAAGAAAAAAGCTAAATGATCCATCTACATCAAGTTGTACATTGTGTTTTCTTATATTTACTGTTTTTCTCTATTCGTACTCCATTATAATGTGCATCAAGCTAAATTGCCCCAATTTTCGAATCCTTCAAAGAGACTACAGAGAAGTTTTTATTCTTACTACCTTAACTAAAGCATGTATTTTGCCCCCTCCCCCCCTCAGGGTTTGGCTGTAGAAATAAAATTTGGGCAATTTATACCAGCAGCTGGACTCCTTACTCTCTGTATTAATTCCACCAGTAACTTTAAGATTGTTAAAACTATTATAACAATCAAACTTCCGCATAATAAATTAGGAAGGTTTACAATAAAATGAACCTATATGTAGGGTCAACTATCTTGGTGCTTTTAGTTGTGAGGTTTTGCAGGATCAGGATTCACATGTATTGCCTTGGATTCAAAAAATTTCCCTCATAAAGTCTTGTTGTCATAGAGGCATACAGAACACTCTAGAAGCTACAGAATGCATATTATTTGATACTGATGATTCATCGTTCATGAAGTTAACAAAAGTGCTTAGATATGCAAACTGATGCTGGAAGAATTCATGCACGCACACAATATTCCTTGGGATGTATGGAAATTTCTTCTCAAACACGAAGTTTATAACAATATCTTCCAATTATAAATTGCAGCTTACATCCAGTTAGAATACTTCATGGCATTATTGATGTCTGATCCTTTACTATGTCTTTGGGTGAACTTATTGAACTCTTCTTAATTGTCTTCTGAATTATTCATGTACTCTAGGAATCTATCAGTACTCATGCAAGTTAACATTACAGTTCCTGGTTGTATTATAATATAGTACTAAAATTTTTCCATTATCATTTGACAACCATCGTTTATTGAACTATTACCTTGCAGATTAGTTTTCAAGGGTTCAAAAACAAGCTTCTTGAACCAGGTCTAGTGGACCATATTGTGATTTGTGATAAATCTGTTGCTAAAGTGTACGTAAGAAACTCACCACAGAATCAGAGTACACGAGATTCTGAATCTGAAACACCAGTTAGCAGCCAACACGCCAGAGCTGGAGCAAGTCAATACAAGTATTATTTTACCATTGGAAGTGTTAGAGACATTTGAGGAAAAGCTAGAAGAAGCACAAGAAGCATTGGGCATAGATCCACATGATTATGTGCCTGTTACATATGTTAGTGAAATGGCCTGGTTCACTGAGTTGATTAGATTTGCTCCTTATCTATTGTTATTGGGAACCCTTATATACATGAGGGGGAAAATGCAATCTGGATTTGGACTTGGAGGTTCTAGTGGAAAAGGTGGGCGAGGAATATTTAACATTGGGAAAGCTCACTTTACTAAGATGGACAAGAATGCCAAAAATATGGTTTGTTCTTTTCTTTTATAAAACTAGCAAAAAGTTCAATGCTGTCTCGTTTTCAAAATAGATTTTTTAATAGTGAACAGGACCCAGTCTCTGATGCTAAGCATCAGAACCTTTTTTGCATGCTATTTCAATTCCCAGGTTTACTTCAAAGATGTGGCTGGTTGTGATGAAGCAAAACAGGAGATTATGGAGTTTGTTCACTTCCTAAAAAACCCAAAGAAGTATGAGGAGCTTGGGGCCAAAATTCCTAAAGGAGCTTTATTGGTTGGACCTCCCGGGACAGGTAAAACGCTCCTTGCAAAAGCAACTGCCGGAGAGTCTGGTGTGCCTTTTTTGTCCATATCTGGTTCTGATTTTATGGAAATGTTCGTGGGAGTTGGGCCATCGAGGGTTAGAAACTTGTTTCAAGAGGCAAGGCAGTGTGCCCCTAGTATAATTTTCATTGATGAGATTGATGCAATTGGTCGAGCAAGGGGACGTGGAGGGTTCTCAGGTTCCAATGATGAGCGTGAAAGCACTCTTAACCAGTTGCTTGTGGAAATGGATGGATTTGGAACTACTTCTGGTGTGGTTGTTCTGGCTGGCACTAATAGACCTGACATTTTAGACGGTGCCTTGCTGAGACCGGGTCGGTTTGATTGGCAAATTAGCATGGACAAACCTGATATCAAAGGCCGTGAGCAAATATTTCGGATCTATTTGCAGAAGATTAAACTTGACCAAGAACCAGCTTATTACTCTCAGAGACTGGCAGCCCTCACTCCTGGATTTGCTGGGGCAGATATTGCGAATGTTTGCAATGAGGCTGCTTTAATTGCTGCTAGGGCCGAAGAAGAAAAGGTGAAAATGGAACATTTTGATGCAGCTATAGACAGGATAATTGGGGGACTTGAGAAGAAAAATAAGGCAAGTTGAAAATAGCTGATATTGTCTTGGGTTTATTGTGCTTTTCCAATTGGGTTTATTGTGCTTTTCTAATTGGATGATATAGGATGTTTTTTTTAATTTTTTTTTAAAATCAATGAAACTTTTTTCTTTTCTTCTTAAACAAGTTATAAGTAAACTTGAACGCCGAACTGTAGCCTACCATGAATCAGGTCATGCTGTAACTGGCTGGTTTCTGGAGCATGCGGAACCCTTGTTGAAGGTCACTATTGTTCCGCGTGGCACTGCTGCTCTAGGTTTTGCGCAGTATGTACCGAACGAGAATCTTCTATTGACCAAAGAGCAGCTTCTTGATATGACTTGCATGACTCTCGGTGGACGTGCGGCTGAACAGGTTAGGGCTTTTTACTAGTTGTAAGTATTATCTTGTTCACTGAATAAGTGTTCAATACTTCGAAACAAATTGATCTGCCCCCTATCATGTTGTATGATATTGTCCTTTTCCACTCATTATATTTCTATATCTGAATCTCTTAGGTGCTATTTTCAAATTTAAATATATATCTATGTTAAATGACAGTTTCTGGTGGGGTTTGAGTGGTCATTTAATTGTTTTTTCAGCACATAAACTTGATATCTGCTGGAGAAAATCATTTATTTAATTCCGCTGCACACTTAAAGATTGGTGTAACTTTACTTATCCTGCATTAGGTGTTGTTGGGAAAAATATCAACTGAAGCTCAGAATGATTTGGAGAAAGTAACCAAAATGACATACGCACAAGTAGCAGTCTATGGTTTTAGTGATAAAGTCGGTCTCCTCTCTTTCCCTCAGAGGGACGGCGGATTTGAGATGACCAAACCCTATAGCAGCAAGACAGCCAATATTATCGACACTGAAGTCCGTGAATAGGTTACAAAGGCGTACGAACGAACATTGTAATTAGTGGAGGAACAGAAGGAGCAAGTGGCTAAAATTGCTGAGTTGTTGCTTGAAAAGGAAACTCTTCATCAAGATGACTTGGTCAAAGTGCTGGGTGAGAGGCCCTTCAAATCAGCCGAGAGAACCAACTACGACAGGTATAGACACGGGTTTCTAGAGGAAGATAAAAAGGAAGGGGAAACTGTGAAGGAGGTTACTGCAGATGACAATGGATCTTCGTCCCTTCCGCCCGAGGTTGTCCCCACTTAGCACCGGTTGTTCTTCAATGTTTATTGATTAATTTGCATGTCTGCTGAGATTTGCAGATGATGATGTATATTGAGTTGCAGTTGATACAACTTTTGCTGTATAAACTTGTAAAATTGTAGACACCACTCCTCAAGTGAGTGTTTCACTTGCTGCATTATAGACTAGCTTGTTGAGGGAAAATAAAGTGGCCCTTTTAATTCATTTTTCCAAACAGTTGGCTGACTCTTATCTTTTATTTGAATCTCTTTAACAAATATTGCAGCATTATAGACTAGCTTGTTGAGGGAAAATAAAGAGAGACCCTTTTAATTCCTTTCAACACCTAGGTGATTACTCATTTCAATGTAAAAATGCGTAGTTGCTAGAAATGAATTTCACGATAACTTTTTAATAAAAAATAATAATACTTGATTAATGGAAAATGAAAGGAATAAGTACTAACATTTCCACTGAAAATAACCAATCAGAGTACAATAAATTCCAAAATTGATAGCATTTTAATAAAAAAATGATACTTTATTGATGAATAATGAAGGTAAAAAATATTAACATTTCTACTTGAAAATAACCAATCCGATATATTAGAAATAATATTAATAAGGGTTAATTGCGTACAAAGTCCTAACATTTTCGACAATTTTAAATTAGTCCAAACTTTTTGATATTTACAAATAAATACACGACTTTAAACTCATATTTCAAATCGAACCATCGAGCAGCCGGCAGCTGCCCGGTGCTGATGTGTGGGCCACCTGTTTTCCCTCCAAATAGCTGCTGCAAACACTTTTTGCAGATTTCTCTCCAAATCATTTTTTGGAGGGTTCCCTCCAACTCCCTAAGTTCCTTTATTTCCCCCTCCCCATTTTAACACCAATAAATACAAGGGTTAGAAAGTTAAACCATTAATAACAAGCATTAAATGGCAACCACCAAACATTCAAGCCTCTCAATAGAAAAAAAAAACCTTATTGGGCAGTTTTTGTTGATGAATAGCAAAGATGGAAAGCTTAATCATGGAAAATCAAAGGAAGCAGCTCAAATATATGGTGTTTCTACAAGAACCGTCTTTCATATGGGCAGCTGCGAGACAACAAATTGAACAAGGTAAACCAGTACAGTTTATGGACAACAGAGTAGGCAAACCACATCAGAAAAGGGTTCACTTTGATCCTGACGAAATGAAGAAGGTTCCTTTTCGAAAAAATCAACTATCAGAAAATTAGCAACTTCATTAAAGGTGAGCAAGTCAACTGTGGCAAGATGGGTCAAAGGTGGGCCATCAAGCCTGATTTAACATCAGAAAACAAGCTACAAAGGCTAAACCATTGTGTGCAAGCCATTCGCTATGACAGGTATGCAAACAAGTTTTTGTTTAGTGAAATGCAAAATATAGTGCATATAGATGAGAAATTGTTTTACCTAACAAGAGAAAGTGAGAGATACTACCTAGTTCCAGGTGAAGAAGAACCACATAGAACAACTAAGTCAAAAAATTTCATTTCAAAAATAATGTTCGTGTGTGCTGTATCAAGGCCACTCTTTGATAGTGAAGGACAGGTCATTTTTGATGGGAAAATTGGAATTTTCCCATTCACCAAAGTGGAGCCAGCCATTAGAAACTCCAAAAACCGGGTTAGGGACACAATGATAACAAAGCCCATTGAAAAAGTCAACAAAGATGTTATCAATGATTTGTTTTTGAATCAATTATCAATGCAATCATCATTTTCAATGTGATCAGCTCATAAAATTGCATGTTTAATTCTAATTTTAGTTGTGAATTTTCGCAAGTTAGACATTAACATGAAATTTTATGTACATACACAGATTTTACCAGCTATAAAGGCAAAGTGGCCTTCAAACATGAGCAAAGACATCATTATCCAGCAAGATAATGCACCTCCACACTTTGATAATAGGGATTCAGATTTTCAGAGGACTGCTAGAGCGGATGGATTTAACATCACACTTCTTTGCCAGCCCCCGTGCTCATCGGACACTAATATCAATGATCTAGGGTTTTTCAGGTCTATTCAATCATTACAAGTGGAAAACTTAATGCTTAATGTGGAGGACTTAGTGAAAAGTGTGGTGCAGTCTTTTGAGAATCTATCAGCCACAACACTCAACGATGTTTTCATCAGTTTACAAGGTTGCCTTATTGAGATAATGGAGGTTAACGGGGCATCAATTACAAGGTGCCACATATGAACAAATCAAGGTTAAGAAGGGAAGGTATGTTGCCTACAGTGTTAGAGATTGATGAAGAATTGGTGAAGGGCTGCATTCACAAGTTGACTGAAGAAGCTCAGGGATATCAGCTTAAGTATGACATTTCAGAACTTGTGGCAAGCCTAGGTTTGTAGGATGTTTGATGTGAAATACTTTTTTGATGTTTACAGGATAAACAGTTCATGTTAGGGTCTCCTTTTGATGTTTAGAAACTGTTTAAGTTGTAAACATTGGATATTAGGATCTCATTTTGCTTGTGTATAGGCTGTTTAGGATTAAATATTGGATCAAGGGATCTTATTTTGCTTGTGTATAGACTGTTTGGGATTAAAGAATGGATTTAGGGATCTTATTGTAGGGTACCCTCAGCATAATATCATCATAGGGCCCATGAACCTCCTTACAAGGTTTAAAACCTTGTGGTGACTCTAATTTCACAGCACAAAATGTAAAAAGTCTCCTAAACAAGGTTCAAAAACCTTGTGGTGACTTAAAACGAAATGTAATAAGTCTCTTAAACAAGGTTCAAAAACTTTGTGGTGACTTAAAACGAGTCCTGTGAAGGGTTTTTGAGGCTTCTCATTAATTATACAGTCTATAATAATTCATGTCACAAGGGATCGGGTATAACTATCTCAACCCAAAGCATCCAATTGAATCTCCCTCAGCAAAGTTGCATCACAGGGACCACTAGTCTCCTAACAAGGTTAAAAAACATTGTGGTGACTAGGTTTTCCCAAAATACCACTTTATAACTGCCCTTAACATCCAATTAAACTTCTGCCCTCAGCAATCATGCATCACATGGCCCAAGAGTCGCCTAACAAGGTATGAAAACCTTGGGTGACTACATGTTCATACAATTAAGCACACTGAGCAGGTAAGGCTGCAAAACACACAATTGGAGAAACCATCAAGCACACAAAGCCGGCAAGGCTCCAAAACATCACAAATTGAGACACAATCAACCACACAGAGCAGACAAGGCTCCAAAACAGACAGATTGAGACACAATCAAGCGCACAGAGCCGGCAAGGCTCCAAAACATCACAAATTAAGACACAATCAACCACACAGAACCGACCAGGCTCCAAAACAGACAGATTGAGACACAATCAAGCACACAGAGCCGGCAAGGCTCCAACATACATGCATGGAGACAGAATCAAGCACACAAAATTGGCAAGGCTCTAACACACAGAAATAGAGACACAATCAAGCACACACAACCCGCAAGGCCCCCCAAAATATGCAAATAGTTGCACAAATCAGAACAAAGACATCACAGAACGTTATGACAGGGTCATCAAGTTGAAGGAAAAAGAATGGTATACCTATAGGCCGGCAAAAACATATAGATGAGTTCAAAGATGAACTCTTACTCGTCATCATTGTGGTACATGGGCTGGTATGGAGTTTCCTCATCGGAATCTCCCTTAACAGAGTCTGGAACGTATAGATCGGCTTCCGGATCGAGAGAATCCGGAACCACTACCCAATATAATGACGGATATAGAGGATCAGGAGCAATGTCGAGGGGTACAGAGTCCAAATCCGGTAGCAACGACTCTGGAACCACCGTATCAGTGGATGAATCGAGCGGATCCGGCAACCCTATACCCGAATACACCACCATGCTTGAATCTAGCAGATCGGGAAGCCACGACTCTGGAACCACACTGAACACGGTCGAATGTCCCTCATCGGACTCCTGGACCATGGATCCGTGGACGGAATCTCAACAATCGGAGGGAACCGACTCCGACGCCGCCCATCCCTTTTTCTTCTCAGAGTCAACAGATGGATATGAGGTGGACATGGGGAGAAGACGACGAGGGTGGCTAAGGTTCAGATTCATTTTAGAGTGAAGAGGGCAACGTTGGCTTCAGAGTGGTAGAGCAAGAGAGTGAAGAAGAAGATTGAACTAGGGTTTCAAAGAGAGATACGAAAGTGAAGACTAACATGCAGATAAACAAATGTTAGTGGTATGTTAATTAGGGTAGGTGATTAAGTTATTTACTGTAATTATAGTTAGGTTAGTAATTATAATTAGGGGATAGGTAATTAGGTAAATAAGGGATAACAAAAAGGTATTTTAGTAAAAAAAAACTTTCCTTTTTAAGGGTGTGAGGATAAATGTGGGACAGACGAAAATAGAAAGTGTGAAGACAAATATGAGACGGAGGGAGTAATATATTCTTTTCATTACAATATTGTTATCTCTATCATTTTGGAACCAAAATTATCTGTTGGTCTTGGCTGATACTAATTAAATATTGATGAAGCTGATATTCCTTGCTTTCAGGTTGGGCATCGAAGAACTTTCCAACCATCTGGTCTCTTTGCTGCTCGAGTTGATTTGCAAGGATCAACCTCAGTATGACTATCACTTGACATAAAATTGTCTGTGATGGTTATTCTAGGGACCTATAACTATTATGTTTCTTTTGATTGCAGGGTTTGCATGCCCTTTTTACGGGGGAAGATGACACATGGGAAGCGTGGCTAAGTGTTGATGGATTTGGGATTACTAGTGTTGTGAGCCTTGGTAATAATGTCATTAAATTAAGACTTGGATATGCTCCATCTCAGGCAAAGAAGCCAAATGTTTTACTATACTCATACTTTGCATTCCTATTTTCTCTTCGATGACTTTCCCAGTGGTGTCTACTCTCTAACCATTTGTTAACAGGGTGGGTCGGGCAGGGGGTTACAAAACTTCTAGCATATTAGGACTGTTAGTATTATATGAATTTGCAACGTTTCATGAGATGGCGTTATTATGAGTTCCACACCAAATATATATGATTTTGAGACTAATAACACATGGTCTTTCTTAGATTATTCCTGCTCTAATTAACTGACTTTAGTTCTACGGAAATTTTGAGTTTTTTTTTTTTTTTTTCTGAAAATCCTTTTAGCTCCACGTGTGGTTTCTCTTGGAATATTCTTTAGACAATTACGTTTATGCTTATGAATAAAAATAAACTAAAATGATATTCTCCCAGCAAGATTATATATTGTGGAAACCTTTATGCCATTCATGGGACCTCTTTTGGTAGCTCCATTTTGTCATTCTAAAAATTTTGTTTTTTAATTGAGGATAGTGTTGTCAAAATAATAAAAAAAACATAGCATTGCACATGTGCAGTATTTTATGAATTTATATGGAAACATGGTTGAATAAACAGTGGCACTGCCCACTATTCCAATTTAATTCAGGACGAATTACGTCAGCAGAAGGAGGAAATGGATGATAACTGTTCACAGGTATGCTAAGTTATGTTTTGAATTCAGTAGTGTGTCCTGAGTTCCGTTTCATTTTCTTACAGTTTATAATGCGAATAAGACATGGATGTAAAAACATAATTATTGACTTATGAAGTTAAAAGTAAAAATATGATTGTCGCTAAATTCATTTTATCGGGGGTTAATTCATTGGTGGAGAAGGTAAGAAAAAACTACTTAAAGTTGTTGCTATGAATTGATTTCCCACTGGTCTTTCTGATTCTATGCGAACATTGGATTCTTCTCTCTTTTCTTTTGAATAATTCATTCTCATTTTCTTCGTAGATACTTTGGCATGGTGATACCAACTTTCAGTGCCCCCGTCTTTCTATTGATAATATATTATGCTTGTTAGTTTGAATTTGCTTATTATTATGGATTATAGATACTTATAGATTTTCTTGGTAATAACAAATGGTAGCTGATTGAGATGTGGATAGACTTCATGTCTGGCTACTAATATAGATTTTATGATGGAGATCGTAATTGTTTAGCATCCCTGCTAATATAGTTAAATAGTTTTTTCTTTGTTTGTCCAGTGGAGGAAAGGCTTGACCCTAAGTGGTGAAGATGCAGTTGAAAAAGTCACGTTGAGTTCAACAGTTGATGATGTCTTATATTACATGAGCCCCTCATTGACTCGGTACCTCCTTGCTCATTGCCTTTGTTGTTTTCCCACTTTTCACCTTTTCTAACTGCAAAGTACTAGTGTTCAACTAGTAAAGCTTTATGGGTAAAAGTCTCGATTATAACACATTTCTATGCCTTATATGAAACATGTGGATAGAAGGGCCTTGGAGATTAGACGAGTCTAATGGCACTCCAATTAACTTGTATAAAATCTTGTTGTAGAGTTCCATCAGGCTAACATTAAGTAGGTGTTTCAGTGTCTTTTGGTACCATGAACTCCTCTTATTGTGTTTTATTGAAATTAGTGCAACATCAATGCAGATCACTCTTTTGTTTTGTGCAACTAGTCGTAGTTGACAGAGACTGGGCACTATCAGTGGTCAATCTGTAGGCACAAAGTGGTTGCATGATACGTTCAAGGACGATGTTACATCTCAGTATGATGATGAGCTTGAGGGATGCATTAGAGTATACCTGTTGCATATGTTTGGGACGACGTTGTTTCCCTACAAGAGTGGGAATAGGGTTCATGCTAATTGGTTAGAGTTCCTTCGCAACTTGGATGATCTCCATAAGTACGCATGGGGAGCTGATGTGTTGGCCTATTTATATAGCAATTAGGGCTTGCATCGGAAACAAAGACCCGACAGATAGCCGGTTACACGACCCTATTGGAGGTACTTAATTTCTATTTTATATCATGATTTTATGGTTTTATAATTCATGTTGTAATGATCATATCCATTCACTTTTAATGTCAGGCTTGGATATACGAGCATTTCCCACATTTGTACAGGTCTCCACCTAATGGGAACTACATGGAGAGCTACCCACTAGCCATGAGATGGGGACTTGAAGTTCACTCTGCTCCCTCAATTCAAATCATTAAAGTGTTGCGTGAGCGGATTGATCGCATGGATAAGAGTGAGGTAAAATTTGTTAATTCTTTTGAACATTTAGAACGTATGATTTATTCATTTTATCAAGGATTGTGATTTTTATTGATTGTATTTAGGTCATTTGGGATCCATATGTCAACGCTAGACACTTGTTTTCGAGGCACGATGTCACCTTTTTTGAGGGGTTACTGTCGGAGGGCGATATTGTGGAGCCCTACATGCCAGATAGGGTCCTTCGACAGTTTGGACATATCCAGACCATTCCCCGCGTGCCCTTAGCACTTAGGTGGTTGCGCACTGGAAAAGCTACAACCAACAGTAGAGGTGCATAGGGTACGCATGCTGACCTCTTCGAGAGATGGAGACGACATACTCTCACAGCTGAGGACAGGGGTCGATTGGCTTTGCTGGGATAGGAATCCGCGCCGGGATACCTAGAATGGTATTCAGATAAAGGCCAGCCCAGAGTACAAAAACCAGGAAGAGAAGGTGCTCGGATGTTTGAACTACCACCCCTTGATGTCCACCCTTTTGAAAGGGTCTCCACCGCCACCGGAATTATGAGGCCAGTTCTTGATCGATGGAGAAACGGTGTGTCCATTCCGGGGGATGAGGCTATGTTGGCTATGACAAGTGCATACACGTGTCTCAGTAGTATCGATGTGGACAACTTTGGGCCTCCTCGTGACCCATGATCATTTAAAACTTTGTAATATTTTTTAGAGTAATTGAAACTTTGTTTGGTTAACCATTGTGTGGGTTGAAACTTTGTAGTATTGTTTGATTTAATTTGAAGATTTGATTCATTCCCATATTTGCTGGCAACTTTACTTCCTACAACTAGTTCACGTGTTATATTATATGATATATGAAGAAACTATTAATTATGTTGGATTCTAAATACACATATAAATCTTAAGCATTGATTTCAACACGTTCAACCAAGAACAGACGAGAGTAGGCCTACTGTTCGACCAACTTCTATTGAAAATTCTAAAAAATTTCGACCACACATGGTCAGAATTTTTCAAAATTTTCGATCACTCATGGTCGAAAATTCTCAAAAATTTCGACCACACATGGTCAGAATTTTTCAAAATTTTCGACCACTCATGGTCGAAAATTCTCAAAAAGTTTCGACCACTCATGGTCGAAAATTCTCAAAAAGTTTCGACCACTCATTGTCGAAATTTTAAATGAATTTCGACTACCTACCGTCGACAGTTTGTTTAATTTTTGATTAATCGCCGTCGAACAGTGTCAAAATTTGCACAATCTGATGATCGAACATGTTTGGTTAACACTCATTGACGTCACAAAATCATTCATAATGCGAATAATGAAAGATAAAACGTAATAATCCATAACATAGTGATAAAATAAGAAATACAAAGACAAAGTATGTAATCACTTGAGATAAATTATTTCCTTGCTTCTCTGAACAGCTTCCGGTGATACAGGTAGCGCATATGCATCTACTCGTGGTCTCAAAAAAGACTCCCAACTATCAGCTTCTGGGAGATGATGGGTTGTCCATTGACTGGCAATAGGTGGTAGCCGGCATTCGTCGAATAAGAAAACCTAAAAATTTATTACTTCATATTAGAATATAAGATCAATGAAATAGAACTTAAAAGCTTAAACAAATCGTACCTGAATGAAGTGATTGTTGTTTACTAGACCTATTGCTACAATTTTAGAAATTGGGTTGATTCCACTCTGCAATGGGAGAAATATGGCATAAAAATCATCGCTTATATATATCAGAGCTATGTTATACTTAGATGCGGCGACATAACCCAATTCCGAATGCAAAACTATTTGTCTTTTGGGACAAACTCAGCGTCACATTGGAGTGATTTTAACACATACTCCACACGATCGATCTCAATGAACATTTTGGCATAAAGGTTTGCATGAGCTTTCAATTCATTGAAAAGATCAGTCTGCACCCGACCCCAACCTTCCTCTCCATAATCAAGCAAATCTGCGAGTGCTCGGAGCCCACAATGACCATCACCTTTCACATTCTTCGTGGATATTATGTATTTTGCGAAATGTGGAGGAAATGCATCAAGATAATAGCCTTCGTTATCCATAACTCGTGTACGGACACAACGAACAATCTTATAAAAAATACCATATATTTTTTATTAAGAGTGAGTCAACTGATAATGAATGAGCTAAATAGAGACAATATGTACATTTTATTTGGCTGGTCGTTTCTTGGTTGTGAATTGAGGAGTAGGGGCCGAAGTCCCTACATCGTACACCACATTAGGAGTAGGAGAGCAACTATCAACCAGCGTATTTTCAGGAAACTCTAACGAACTAGGATCCCTATTCGTCGAATGAGCATTTTTTTAGGATTTTGGTCGGCCCTTAGTACGTGTGGCTACACCTGGAGCAGTCAAGGATGTTAGGGACGGGATGAATGTCTCTTGTATCCTATGCCACAACAATTCAGCATAGTCATCATCTGCCTCATCAAAGTTTGACAAGAAGTTAGTCATGAACTCCACAATTTTCACCCTTATATCGACCTTTCGATTTCCACCAACTTTCTGTGGCTTCATATCCAACTTTCTCCAGAAATCGTCAATACTTTCCAACAGGATAGGCACCCCTTTGCTAACAAATTCAGACAACTCATGTTTGCAGGGCAAACCTAAAGTGGAATGCATAACACAATCACATAAAGATGCATCCAACACACCTTGGCCATGACAAGAAATTTCATCATGAATTAGCTTTAAGGCGGTTGTCGATACAAGCCCACAGAGCTCGTGGAATTGAGCAATACGAAATTTATGTTGGACCACATTGATGCTCTTCTCAAAAGAATGTTTTATTGCCGTGTGAGATGCCTCCATCAATGTGTTAAATTCTGTCCAGCACTTTTCAAAATCACATATGATATACTCATGAGAGATACATCGATAATGACATCTAACCAACTTCGCGAAAATAACCACACACGTGAAGAAATTAAGAAAATATAGAGTATGTAGACGTTTTTCTAGAAATTTCTTATGTGATCAGTTGTATTTTGTATCTTGCTTCGGCTAAAACTTGCGTGCCTCCGGGAGCACCGTGCCCCTAAATTCCATATTTTTTTGAAAATTATACCCTTTAATATTAAATGGTATACCTTTTAGTATAAGACCGTTACCCTTTATTTCCTAAAAAAAATTTTAATCAAACATTTATATTATTCATCTGAATTTTTCAATGAAAAAATTATATCCTTATTAATTAAAGTGTATATCCTTTAAAACATAATGATATACCTTTACACATTATATTATGATTATTTATTTTTTATATTTAAATTAGAGTATTGTTAAATACACACCCCTCTTTATTGAATACACCTTTTATTAAATACACACCCCTATTTAATTATTTAAATTTTAATTTTTTGTATACACACCCCCTACAAACCCAAATTCATCCTTTTAATTTTAATAAAATACACGCCTCCTTTGTAAGTTTGTATGCGTTGTACAATTCTATTAAATTGCTGCTTTCAGATTTGGAATAGATATGCCCCTTCCATTGATAGGTTAGTTCGTCTTGGATTTGAGCTGGACTTTCATCTCTTCCAGAGTGCATAGGATGCCTAATTACTCTAAAAGAACTTAACATTGAAATCTAATTATTTACTTATATCACCGCCCTATTTAATTACCCTTCCTCCCCTTATCCCTCATTTCTACACAACAGACCAGACCAAGTTTCCCCTCTTTCTCCCAATTCTCTCTCTTCATAGCCATTACAAAACAAGCTTACCTCAAACTGTAACTATAGTTCCATTCATGGCATAAGAGTCAATTTCTGTCTTAATTGTGGATTAAATTCATTTCTATAGAAATTAAGAGCGTTTTTGCGATATAAATGGCGTCGGAAAATTTGATGACGATAGAGCAGCCATGGATGTTCGGCCCTACATTCACCGCCGATGCTTGAATTTCCGACATCTTCACCAAGGAAAACGACACTCTTACAAAGGCGTTGCAGAAATCATTCTCGGTGACGTCCTCTGACGCCAACGCCTACTCCGCCGAATTGGTCGATGTGTTTCACTCAAGGAGCTTTCTTAAAGCATTACCGAAGATTAATAATTAGGATTTATAATCTCTGAGATTCTTACAATACGTTACAATAACATTAAACAATAAATACATTAAATAATACACTAAATCAAAGATTAATAATTAGGGTTTATAGCAAAAATATAAAATTGATGAACTTGTTCATAAAAATAATAAATTAGCTTACATTAACTTGCTTTTCTATCTTAAATACATTGATGTGTTATAATTTAGGTTTATTAAATTTATTCAGTATAAAATATATTGAGATGTGTATTTAAAAAATTAAGGGTAATTTAAACTTTTTAAAAATATATATTTTAATTATATATTAATGAAGGTGTGTACTCAATAAAATGAGGTGTGTATTTAGTGAGACCCTTTAAGTTATTACTTTTATGTTAGTATATATATATATATATATATATATATATATATATATATATATATATATATATATTAATAATTTATTTATTTGAATTTATGTCTTTTATAAATAAATTGTTAATTGTTTATATACTAATATATACGTAATGTTTTTTTAATATAACATAATTTTATATTTATCAATTAAATCTTATGGTATGTATGTTTATTTTTCATAATATCAATTTTTACTTGTACTTATACGCTTTTTTAAGGATACATGTATCCGTTTAAATATCAAATACTCGTATTCATGCACATTCATGCACGTCTTATTAATTGAAAAAGTTAATCATTATACACGTACCCATCTCATTCTGTTTATCAATACAGACGGATTATTCATACCAGTTTAATATTTATTTACTTTTTATATACTTATATTTTAAATACATTAATTAATATTTTAATAAAAATTAAGTATTAATGATTAAATATAAACTTAATAATTTTTAAATAATCATAAAAAATATAAATAATTAAAACTTCAAAATATTTAACTGTATAAAATATCTCGTAATATATAAATTACACGATTATATACATTTTTTCATAATATACTATAACATAACCTTTTTCTGCCTACGTGTCGTCTCTAGAGCACTCCATTATGACGTGTAATTTTCTTATTTTTTTAATTTTAATTTATTTTTTATATTTCCTTATTTACTTACAATTAATTTTTTTATTTTGTATTTATTTTTTAAAATAATGTATTTTTTATTTTATTCATAAATCCATCTACACTCATGTCATATTTAATAAAGTTCACGCTTACGTCATAATTTAATAATAAAGTAAGAAGATATATAGTAAAGAGTTAATCTATTGTACCAAATAATATAACCCAAATTAGGTAATGGGTCAATTATATATAATCTTAAAATACCCAAATGAGTCATTATTCCCTACAATCGCTCACGCTCATCCACCTTCTCTCTCCTCTCTGTCATCTCCTCTTTATCTTCTGTCTCAATTTGCCCTCTTCTTTTTCAATCTATTTCTAAATCTGCCCTCTTCAGTTCTCCACCATGCAGCCAGCCAAGATCTCGTCGGAGATCTAAATCACACCGCATGCTACCGCCAACACCTATCGATCATTTGCCCGAGTCGCTATCGGCACTAAAGTCGTCACTGGAAATAACACGCGGTACGCTTGCCACCAAGGAACCAAACCAAATCATTATCATTGAATGCTTCAGATCTACAATCCCTCTATTGCTTCAACTATTCGTTATTAGATATTGTATTTTTTTGTAATTCGTATACAAATTTTTCTTAATAAGTGTGGAGATTAAAGAGAGAATAATCAAGCATTTACTGTGATTCAATGTTAAAGAAGTGCTCCTGGTGAATTTGTTTAATATGCTTCAGATCTGTATTATCGAATGCTTCAGATCTACGATCACTCTTTTGCTTCAAATTTTTGTTAATCAGATATTGTATTTTTTTGTAATTCGCGTAAAATTTTTTTAATAAGTGTATATTATTTTTTATTTTTTAATATTTTTAGCTGTGTTTTCAAAACCAGACCGTACCGGTGGTTTAACCGATTGAACCGGGAATCGGAGTCGAAACCGGTCCGGAGCTACCTATTAAATAATTTTTGCAATTGAACCGGGAAGAACCGAATTGGACCGATTGAAATTGAAAAAACCAATAAACTAATAGAATCGAAGAATCACCGGTTTCGATTATAAATTTGCAGTATTCAAAGTTCAAACATCAATATTTCTATTCTCTTGCAAAAAAAATCAACATTTCTGCTCTGTTTATTTCGATTACAAAATTGAAATTTTAAAATGCATTACCTGCACATATATACATACGCCCACAATCTCCATGTTATAGAAGATGGAGAGTAAGAGGGAAAAAAAATAAAAAGCCCACATCCAGATTTGAAGAGAAACGCCAAGCAACCCCGATTTGATGTCTGAATTGAAAATGTCACTTGAAATGGGGAAGACTTATCCACAGATCTTGAAGAGTGAGAATGAGAGGCGATGTTTGATATAAAGAGAAAAGGTGCGGCGCTGATAAGAATGAAGAACCTAACCCTATTTGTGTTTCATTTATTTGGAATTTAATTAATTAATACAAAATTTATTAGTTCTTTAGTTATTAATAATTTTAAATTGGGCTTTATAAAATGGTATGATTATAAGTGGGCTTTAAGTAACTTTATTTCATAAATAATTATATTCATTATATATATTTTTTAATAATTAATTTAAAAATAATAAAAAAATAAGTGAATTTTATTTTTTCGGTTGAACTGCCAGTCCGGCTGGTTGAATCGTGAACCGATGGAGACAATGGTTCAACCTCCGATTTGGTTATAAAAATATTGATTTTTAGTTTTATACACTATTTAAAAAAACTTATACAATTATAAATACAATCATATACATTAATACCATCATTCTAAAAGTCAATTAATATCAATTTGAATTGAATAAAAAAAATTAAATTAATTCTAAAAATATTTGAATATTAGGAGAGAGTGTGTGAAAAAAATAGGAGAGAAAGAACATGAAAAAGGAAAGGAGAAAGGAAGGGAATGAAATATGGGTCAAAATTATTTATACTAGTAATTCTCTCGTGCGATGCACGGAGAGAAAAAAAAATTCTTTTGTTATAATTTCAGGTTTATATTTTTTTAGCATGCATATAAATAAAAATTACTTTTATCCGATAAAAAGAATGAATGTACAAATGTTCGATTGATGGTGTGATCGGATTATTATTGCACTCTTCGAGTTCGATTGATGGTGTAATCTGATTATTATTGCACTCTTCGAGTAGCGGATATTATATGCAAAAACATTGTTAGTTCTTCATATGATTAGAAATGTTTACGACAACTTTTTCTCTAACTGTAAGGGGATCGTCACCAAGTGAAAACTGAACATAGTTGTTTGAATCACACACTGTTTCATAAAAAAATTGTATGAGTCATCAACTTATATTTTTTTGAAGATTTGACATAACTATTTTATTAGATTATTTAATCCTTTAAGTAGTAAAAAATAAAAAATACACACACACAACGCAATCAATCATTTCTCCTAGCAATAAAAAAATTAAAACTAAAATAACTTATACACATCAAATATAAATTAGTTCATATCCCATAAAAATGAACAACTCATATGAGAAAATATATCTCAGTAAATTATTAAAAGATCAAAATACAATAATTTTAAAAGATCGAATTCACCAGATCATATATGTAACATCCGCTTTCCATTTGATGTTGAGGAGGATACTTCCACAAATGTGACCAAAGAAAAATTTTTCTGAAGGAATGGATCAGCCATCTTAAAAGCAAGTTCACTCATGGGATGCACCATCAATTAAAACTTAAAACTACTCGAATAATTTCAATAGGATGGCCTATCAGGGAATCCCTGCACACATAAAAAGCATTAATGATATAGCACAAGCAATATCACAAACTCACACTTGTGGCATAGATGCCAAATATTTTAGACCAAAATGGTCATGATAAAACTCCTCAAAGTGGATACATCGATGCAATCAATCAATTAACAGAAGTATATATAAAATTAATATGACTCATGTCCATGCATCTTCTTATTTCACATACCCAAAAATAATCAGAAAATCACTTGATATTCCACCACCTCCCGAAATTCCTTCTCCACTTTTACACTCGGACAATATTCATAGTCAAATCAACCTTGCCAATGTCTGAACATTGCAGATATTAAAAGATTTTAATGAGCACTGCACTTTACACTTAAAAGCTAAATGGCCAATAACTTAAACAAAGCATCAAATTGCATTAACTTGTCACTTGTGGATGGCTGAGGAATAATACTAACTTTCAATTCAAGAACCAATCTAACAATGTAAATTTTATTTAAAAACATTGAAATGAACTCAATACAACAACTATAGATCAAACAAATCAAGGAAGAGAGACTATTAAATATGAAGGCCAACATATGTATGCAAAAAAAGTCGTGTAAAACACATTTTCTGATTAACTAAAAAAAAGCAGAAAATAGCCAAAATAACTTGATAAACCATTTTAAAATTAATTAATAATAATAAGACTAATTAGAACTTATGTAATGGTAACTTGAACAATAGCCTTCTCTCCATTAACCTCTAGGACTTGTCCACGTAGTGTTGTACCATCTTCTAGAGAAACATTCACAATTTTCTGGTACTTAGGTCCCTTAAACAATTTAATAAAGACATATTAAGGATCTTGATCCAAAATTTAAACTTACATAGCCCTTGAGTCATGTAAATACTAAATTCCAATGAGAGACTGAGAAGGAATATAAATTATAATAAGAAAGCAAGATGTGAACATGAGAAAGACTAAGAAGGAACATGAACGTGTCTAGCACCACGACCTTACTGTTGTCCACCATCGTCGCTATGTATCTAGAATCATTCTTATTCAACTCAACCCTCAACGATGGTGTATTCAGATCAGGCAATGGAAATAAACTGACTCGCATAATGTTATAAAGAGAAGTTCTGCCAAAAGTTTTTAAACAAATGTCAGTTTGGCAAAGTACTGATCCAAGTTCAAGTATTCACTATCAAACATACTTGTGCAAATACAATACAACATTGATGGCATATGTCTATATGAGCACTTTCTTTTATTTTCTTTCCTGATGTATGGTACTGAGAATTAAAAAAAAATATTCTAATTCCCCAAACAATTTAATATACCTGAATGCCGTCTTTTATCCAACAAATGCTTCAATCTTCTTCCTGTTGGTGTTCGATCATTTGTTTAACATGAACCGTTAGGGTTTCATACGTTTCTAATTCAACAGAAGCAAGAAAATCAAGAAACGTATTACCTTTCACCAGGGTATGTTGAAGAAGATGGATTCTCGTCGGCTGCCTGCTCAGTCTCACCGTTTTGGGCATAACTCTCTCATCCGATCTTGGAATTGAGTGATCTACGCGCCAAAATGATTTTATCTTTCATGGATTTTCGTCAGTATATCACACGTCCTGTTCTAAGCTCTGTACGATTTTATAAAAATCATACAAGTTGGCAGACAGCAGCGGCAAACGATCTCTTGATCTTCTGCTGTATTCTCAAGTCCAATCTCGACGTCGTGTGGGCAACGATCCTCGAGATCTTCTAAATCTGCTGTTCCATCTACCCTCTTCACGTGTTAGGAGTGTCTCATCTAGTGTTAGAACAGATGAGATGACTTATATATGGGCTACAGCAGGGACCAGGAGGAGAAATTAGAGTTGGGCCTCCATTAAACTTAAGTATCCAAATTTAGCCCAAAGCTTATACTTAAGTCCAATAATAATAATATATATCACTAAAATATTATTACTGCACTACCGTTCTAATCTAATAATTATGTTATGGGCTCCTTCTTATTATGAGCCCGCAGTCTCCCCATTTTTAAGATATACAATACCCATTAATTAATTAAGTTACTGACAGCTCCATTAATTAATATTTCATCCAAGAGTAGTATCACTCAACCTCATTATCATGCCGGAATAAATCTACTTGCAGGGTTTACATAATAATCCTTATGAGCTCCTCAAGGGGACATCATCAACCTATGTCGATGCATAAGGGAGTATATATTAAGGGGCTATGAGAATAATATTTAATTTTAAAATTGTCATCTCGTATATATTAAGGGGCTATGAGAATAATATTTAATTTTAAAATTGTCATCTCGCATAACATTCATATCTTATTTCAACTATATTTATTTATTATTCAAATACCATATTATTCTTAAAAACTAAATATAGTAAGTTACAAAAAATGAACTTTAAGATTTTTGATTTATTTCTGAAATCAGAATTTGATTTTCCAAACAAATATCTAGATTTTTTAAAAATCATTCATATGTACTAGAGCCGATAACAGGGCCGGGCCGTACTGGTCCATCGGCCAACACATATTTTTGGGCTAGGCCTGATTTCTATAGCCTTATTCTATTAGGTTCTACAATATGGGTCATCGGACTACCAAGGCATTTACGCTCGCCTCTTTTTTTTACATTGATTAAATACTATCATGTTTTTGAAGCATTTAATGAGAGCATACCAAATTCCAGCAAATAAAAATGGGATTTATTACTATCCAATATACAAATTATATATCTATATTATTGTAAGATACAATAGGGTAAATATATTACTAATAGATACTTCATCCGTCCGCCACAAAGATGGACATTTGCTTTTTGTACGTGGATTAATGAGTATTATTATTTAAGGTATAGTTGGTAGTTTATAAGTGGGGTGTATGAGTCTCATAAATTTATTGTATTAGTGATGTGTGTGAGTCTCATGTATTTAAAAAGGAAAATGTGGATCTTTGGTGCGGACGCCCAAAATGGCAAAATGTGGACCTTTCGGGCGGACGGAAGGAGTACAATATATTAGGATAAGATACCCACAATATCCCAATAAAAATATAATCTCAATTAATTCCTTTATTAATACTTTCTAATTTTAATTATTTTTTTTCTCTCTCTCTCTCTTTTCTTCGTTCTTACTTCATCTCTCCAGAATCCCTTGATTTTTTCTTCAAAGTTCCCCATTCTGCATCCAAATTCCTTGATTTATTGTCATCGGATCAAGAGTTATTTCTCCACTACCTAGGGCAACTTTCCAATCAGCGGCCTCTCGCGTTACATCTGCCACCGGAGATCCACCATGGTGCGTCCATTTGCACTGGGTCATCTGCTCGCGCCCTCCAATTTCTCCCTTGTCCAGGGGCTCTCAATCATCCCGTCGCCATTTTTATTGAAGAAATCATCCCCGACGAAGAAGTATCGCCTACTATTGGCCGCGCCGCCTCTGCTACTTGCAATCCAGATGCTGGATTTCGCTCAGGTTTTAAACAGATCTCCAGCCAATCATGGCTATCTCCGACGCCCTTACAAGCCGTCGCCCTCCCTCTCACGAGGGTTTTCACTGCGCCGCTTGGGTCTTTCGCTAATATTTCCGCCAGCACGGCTTTCCAAACGCGAGTCCCTCCTCCTAGGTTGCTTTGCCTCGTGTACCTCACTCGTGCAAGATTATTATTGGGTTTTCCCCAATCCTCTCAGCCCTGCTGACTATGGCTGTTCACGATTGCAAGAAAGACTACGTCCACTGTCGTTTGACAGCATAGGTCTTTCCTTCATACTCTTGTTTCAACCTTTTGATATTATATGGAAGAAGTATCCTTAGTTCTGGATTTGGTGCCTCCGAAGACAGATTCTGATGGGCATCGCTCATCCCCTGGATAATGCATTAGTGTATGCCTTTAATAGTATACTATGTCTGTTGATGCATCTTATTGTTTGATGATGCTTGAAGCTTATCTTTTGATTACACTCTGCGCTGCTGGTATTTCATTATGTATTTCTAATGGTAAAAGCGTATTGAGGGGTTGACTTTTTTATCCTAATCTTGGCAGATTCTGCCATAAACCTTGCAAACAGTAACTTTTTTACAAACATGCCATGTTGTTGTTTTCTCGATTCCTCAATTTCAGATTGTATATGAGTATTACAGTGGCTCTTCTTATGGAATACTTGGTAGATTTGGAAGTGAAAGGGCCTTTGGCTCTAGTTTGATTGGCATGTTGCTGTTGTGTCCTTTTTGACTTTGTTTTGTCTAGGTTTATTATTCTACAGGAGATGATGCCCTTGGTTTATTTTGCTACTCTTTATGGATGATTTTATTCTGTTTGCTTGTATATTTGAAACATCCCTTGAGCCTACTCTTTTTTGCATCTGTCATGCTTTGTTGCTGTATTCTCTTCATGAGGTGGCTACTTATTTGTAGTCTTGAAGAGGCAAATTGTTAGTGAGACTTAATATCTTCTGGATAGCATCTCTGACTTATTTTATTGGTCTCTTTAGACCACCACCTAGCTTAGACTATGATTATTTATTTTTCAGCTGATTGAACATGGAGATAGAATTAGATGTGTTAGGCTGTTATTTCATAGGGTTGTCTGTACGGCTTCTATTCAAAGCCTCTTGTTTGGCTTATTCAAAATATATGTATTCACTCTATTTCAGATTCATTCATTGAAATGCATTTGTATTCAAAATCAGTAGGTATATAGAATATTTGATGCTCAATAAGAGTGTATTCCGAAATATTTTTCAATATTATCAAAATATATTCAATATATTGCAGGTTCATTCATTCATTGAAATACTTTTGTATTCAAAGTTAGTAGGTGGATTTAATGTTAGTAATGATGTATTCAATTTAAATGTTTGTGTATTCAAATTAGTAGGTATACAGAATATTTAATGTCCAGTAACGATGTATTCAGAAATTAAATACCCATAATATGGGATCAACTCACGCTTCTCAACGTGGAAAGAGTTGAATGTGGAAAGAGTGGAATTATTCCCAACGGATTTTTAGGAGAAAAGGTATAACCAAATCTGTTTTTAATTTTAATATATAAAATATATTTACATTTTAATATATTATTTAACACAATTTAGAATATTTAGAAATTTTCAATAAAATCAGTAATTATTTTTAAAATTTAATGTTCAATAACATGTATTCAAAAATGTTTTCTCAATATTCACGGAATATTCAGAATGTATTCAATATATTTCAAATTCATTAAAATACTTTTAAATTAAAAAAAGAAAGGTATTCAAAATATTTAATATTCAATAAAGATGTATTCAGAAATTGAAGATACATATGGGGCTTCTTAACTCACGCTGCGTAGAATTAGTTTAGTCAATCCCAACTTTATTTTAGGAGAAAAATATGGAATGAAATCTGTTTTTAATTTTAATATAAAAAATCTTTATATTTTAATATATTATTAAATACAAATCTCATTAAGGATAAGAAAGGAATTTCAATTATTCAAAATATATTGATGTACCTGTTAGTAATAATAATATATAGTACTCCCTCTGTCCCAACTTCAATTTCACACTTTCCGTTTTGGTCCGTCCCAAATTCAACTTCACACTTCCATAAAAGGAAAAAACAACAAACTAATATTCCTCTAACTTACTTTAATTTCAAATTTGTCATCACTTTTTTAACACATATAACATACTTTATCATTTATTTATTACCCAAAAATACCATACTACCCTCAAAAGTAAGTCAAAAAGTGACTTTTCTTAAACTCCGTATCTTCAATAAATGTGAACTTGAATTTGGGACGGAGGAGTAGTATATTTTACCTGGTGGTAATAGACCCATAAAAATACAACTGGAAACATAATCTCTCAAAAAAGTGATAATGGTCATGCTGATATTATTGTATAAAATTAATACACTCGAAACTTAAACAAAATTTGAGGGCACCATTTAATTAAATTTAAAGCAGCAAATCTAATAATATAAATTCATTTATTTTTGTTTGATTTTAATTTTTTAAAAAAAAAAGTTCAACTACATTAATTTGTATAATAATTTTAAATTATATATTAAGTAGAATATTGTAATTTTAGGCTTGAAATAATTTTAAGATTGCTATTTTTTCACATGTCATTATGTTTAGAATTAATTATGTATAATCCCATCAATAAATAAATAGAATAATATAGATAATTTATAACTTAAGATTAATAAAATTAAGGATCCGGCTATTCGTATCCCGAATTCACTAAATATACCTTATAATTTTTAAAATTAAAATATTTTAATATAATAAAGATTTAAATACCCTTATATTAATAAATACATTTTTAAATCATAAAAAGTCAAATTACATCCATTCTTATATCATTTCATCTTCTTCTATTTTTTTTTAGAGTGAAGCTCCTGTGCGGACTTTGCAATTTTCATGCTCCTTTGCAATTTAAACATCTAGCAATACATAGGTTTAAATAGAATTGGAGGAGGAGTGTTGTGTTCACATGGGGACACGGAGTATCCTTCCGTGTCTCCGGGGACACATGAGTTTTCGCCCTTTTTTTAAGGATAACTTCATCCAAAAAAAATAACTTTTTTCATATTAGACTTCTGATTTTGGTTCAATAAGGAATTATTTAAGTCTTACAATTTCAGTAAATTAACCATTGATCCACCATTATAATAATTCCATTAACCATCATATTTTCCAAACTCTGGAAAACTAATTAAGTATTGAATGTTGATTTTCAGATAAAATCCAGTGACAGGGAAGATGCAAAAAATTTGCTTCCCAGATTCTTCATCATAAACTAAATGATGAAAATAGTGACGTGATATTTGGATGGGTTTATTTTTTCACTAGTCCGATAATTTGTGATAAAACAAAATTAAGGGTTATTAGCTTGACTCCAAAATTAAACAATAATTTGCAGCCAGAAGCTTCAAAACAAATTAGTAATTGTATCCCGAATTGAACATACACAGAATCAAACATCCAGTTCTTCCAATTGACATTTCACGATCTCCCAATCTATACAAATCAAAAACCCTAATAAACAAAAATCCTTAACCCCCAAAGCCGTAGAGAGTGCGGCCTTGCCTCTTCAATGCGTACACGACGTCCATCGCCGTCACCGTCTTCCGGCGAGCGTGCTCAGTGTAAGTGACGGCATCATGGATGACATTCTCCAAAAAGATCTTGAGTATGTTTAATGATTGTTAAAGTAAGTATGTTGGATTATGCATTAAAGTATGATTTTAGTGTGTTATAATATGATTTATTATTAACATACTTTAACTACAAATAAGTATACTTTAACTATACAATAAGCATATTTTATTAATGGGTTGACACGTCTCACACCCCTCTCACAAATAATAATTCGTCTCACAAGAGAATCTCTCGATTTTTTTTAGTTATAAATATCTATTCATAAATAAAAGAATATTTTAGTTTTATTATATTAAGATATAGTATTAATTTTAAAAATGGGGTACATGAAGAAAATGGGATATTAATAGCCCACCCTTAATTAAAAGGCTAAATAGATTTTTTTTTAATAAAAAGGTAAAATGGTCCAAAATAGGGTATAACTAGTAATTAATGTATATTTAGTAATTGAGGTATGTCTAATAAAATTGGGGTGCGAATAGCCACGCCATACATTCCTCTCAATAATTTTTCTTTTCTCTTTTATCCCTCGTCTATTTTTAATGGAATTAATATTCTCTCCTGTCTCGTCCTAATAGTTACGTTTCTTTTTGTAGTTTATGGTCCATATACCAAAAATGGAAATATAAAAAGTATTTTGTTCTCACACATTAATATTGTTTGAATATTTTATACTCACGAGCAAGAATACTCGATCGTTGTAGTAGTATATCCCAAGAAATAAAATTATCGAACCACAAAGGAGTTAGGTTTTGATTAGTACAATACGTGTGCTCATATTTATGTCACTTTTGTAAGGATGATAGGGGTTTTGAGTATGAAAGAAATAACTAAAGCAAGTAGCAAGTAAATAAAATAGCAAATAAGAGAAATGACAAGTAATATGATTAACGAAAAAAAAGAATAGGTGCTAAAGTTCAAGTATGGAAAAACATGGGATTAGAAACATCCAAGCACATTCAATTCATATTATCATGCAAAGAGAATTCAACTCAATTGATGTAGATTAAGGGTGATCACGAATATATCCTAAACTCCCTTTCGGGTTACAAAGGTTGTTGATCCACTTGAGACTCCCAAAAGCACTTAAGATCAAAGTCCAACATTAACCTCTTCCATCTAGGTACTAATTAATTCTCAATTCTCCCTTCCAAGGTACTAATTAGGATTAACTCTCCCTTTTTGTGTACTAGAGCTAACGAATGGATTGGTTCCTCTCATCGAATTCAAATATCCTTTCGATCAAACCTAAACTCGATGTCTATTCATGTCTTTCTAATACTTAAGAGGGTCATTTCCGTCTCACTCCAAGCAATATACACATGAACATTATAATAACATTTAATTATCATAAATCATCCATTGATCAACAATCCATTAAACCAATAATCATTCATGAATAACAAACTATGTCATCACAACAATTAAAGCCCATGAATAGAAATCAACATCAATTGAGTCAAAAACCAATTTAATCCACATAATAATATAAACCTAGTGTGCTCTTCATATTCATAATCCCACTAGAGGAATTAGTCTAACATGATAATGGTAACAAAACACATGAATGATTCATTACACATACCCATAGTCTTAAATCCAAATGAAAAACAAAAGAGATGTAAATCTTCCCTAACAATTCCTTGTAGAGAATCTTCAACACTCATTGATTTCCACCTCTAGCTTTTGAATTCTTGAGGTCTTTAACACCCAAATGAAAGGGATGAAGAATGGATGAAGATGAATGAAGATTATGGTGTGAAATGGAAGAAATGGTATGTGATCTAGGTGTAGGAGTGAAACATTGTGTGGAAATATCCAATCTCCCATCAAATGTTGAACTTGAGACTATTTATACCCTCTCCAAGTTGGGCCACGAATTAATCATCAACTGGGCTTTTTACACACACTTACACACATTGGCAGGTGAAAATTTGGATTTTTGACCCAAAATACCCTTACTCGACTTGGTCTGTCTTACTCGAGTTAGCAGCTCGAGTCGAGCTGCATGTATTGCAACTCGAGCTACCCAACTCGACTCGTATCGCCAACTCGAGCTCTCGCCTGTTCGGCCGTGTTGCGAGGCTCTGAAACTTGATTTCCTTCGTAGGGCCTACTCGACTCGAGTTGTCAAGTCGTGTTACGATTTGCGACTCGAGTAAGCACACTGTATGATTTTGAACTCCTGCCCTGCTCCGCACGACTTGCTACTCGACTTGGAGAGACGTAGCTCGACTCTAGCTGCAAGTCGAGTTGGCTCTCCCAAGTCGAGTTAAGCTACTGGAAGATTCTGAACAACTTTCGAAAACCTACTCGACTTGAGTTGAGTCCCGTGAGTTCGTTTCAGCTCCCAACTCTATTTTTGACCTGTTTTTGACATGTTTAGGCTCATTTACACATATTTTCATGAAATCACATAACACAACCAAATAACACATAAAATACGGATAAAATAATACGAAATAACATGCAAAAAGACACTAAAATATAGGTGAAAATAGCGACGATCAAATATAAAGTCAAAACATACTTTATCAAAAACACAAAATAAATATTTATTACTCCCTCCGTCCGCCCGAAAGGTGGACATTTGTTTTTTGCACATGGATTAATGAGTATTATTATTTAATGTGTAGTTGATAAGTGTATTAGTGGGGTGTATGAGTCCCATATATATATATATTGTATTAGTGATGTGTGGGTCCCATGTGTTTAAAAAAGAAAATGTAGACCTTTGGTGCGAATGCTCAAAATGACAAAATGTGGACCTATTTGACGGACGGAGGGAGTATTACTCAATTGATTATCAAAGCCTTAAAAATTTCAATACAAACATCACCTTATATTCATATTTACAGGAAGTTTGAATATGGATTTATCATTTATGGACCTATGATGAAAGCCTTTGAGATAGGACAAAGTCTCTTTTAAGACGCTAATTATGTGAGATGGTTTGTGAGACGTGTTAAAGTATGTCTATTATTTAGATAAAATATGATTAATGATTGTTAAAGTATGTTTTCTAAAGTATATTAGATTATGCATTAAAGTATGATGATTTTAATGTGTTATAATTTAATCTATTATTAACTACTTTAACTGCAAATAAGCATACTTTAACGATGAATAGTTAATTACTGGGTTAATATATATTGGCGAATCATGCATTAGCCATGAACTATTTGATTCACTCTTTTATGCAGGATCGTCCTTCATCTCTACCATTTACAGTAAACAACAGCTAGCAATTGCAATTTCACGCTAACTGCTCCTAGAGAAGAAAATGTTACTCCGTTTAATCGGAAATTCCTTTGCTCGTTCCTCGCGCTACAGGGTAATTAATCCTTGTGTTTAGATATGTATGCTACCTTTTTTTAGTTTTGCTGAGTATTTTCTGAATTTTTTTTTGCAGAATGTGATGAATGGGGTTGCTAAGGGGAGCTTCTTTTGGAATAAACGTAATTTGGGAGCTCCGGCTTTGGATATGGATAAATCCGAGGGATTTGGAAGCGGAAAACAACCAATATCTCAACCTTTCTTTTTCGATTTTAAATACTTGGCGGCCAATCAAAGAATAAGGGTGAGAGACCCTATTTAAAAAATGTCGCTTTGGTTATTTAGAGATATAATGTGATTTGATATCTTTTTTGCAGATTCTGAGATCGTTTACCCCAAAGACAAAGAGGTGATCTTCAACAAGGAAGAACAGAAATCTGAGTACTCCAAAGGTTCGCGTGCCAGTATTTCTTGATATTTAGTTTATTACTATATGTGTAGAAAAGACAATCTAATGGATTGAGACTTTTTGGTGTATTTAGAAAATCCTCAAATCCCAGAATTATACAATCAATAAATGCATGTGTAACAATAAAATTTGTATTTAAAAAATAATAAACACAAAAGAAATTACAATGATAATTCGATATGGATTAAACTTGAGAATTTGAGTAAACAACTTCTATTTATCTTCTAATTCATCTCTTGAGTTGACTTTCTTGACTTTTCAACTTTCGGAGCCTGCCCGAGCTCTGATTTGGGGCTTTATAACGTTTGTCCGGAGGCGTCTAGCCTTTGTTCGGATCGAACGTTGACTTGAATTTGTTGTGAAGTATACCGCTCAATTTGGTAAAACGTTGACTTCACGGAGACTGCTGGATGAATTTGATATGAAGAACACCGGATCAAAGAGGCTTAACACCTTGATCTTTGATTGGCTGTTGTTCTTAACTTGAATATAACTTGAACTTGACTTGAAGGTCTTGAATGTTCTTGACTTGTATCTTCACTTGACTTGATCTTCGCTTGACTTGATCTTGATCTCTGATCGAAGGCGGCTGGTTGGAAGAACGCCAGATTGGAGGGGTTTAGAACCTTGATCTCTGATCGGAGACGATTGGCTGGAAGAACGCCGGATCGGAGGGGCTGAGAACCTTGATCTCGGATCTCAGGCCGTTCTTGGCTTAAAGATGCTTGAAGATTTCAAGGGAGCACTGCTCGTATTCTTGATCTCTTCAAAAGTCTCTGCGTCTTCAGATGTTTTAGTGTGTATGGAATGAGGACTGAAGACCCTTATAGGTAGAGAAAATAATCACTTGAGAGATATTTTCTCCTTTAAAAAATATGTTGGGCTTTTCTCCTTTAATTAAGTCTGCTGGACTTGATTGGGCCTATTTAATTTAATTAGGTCTGCTGGATTTGATTTGTTGGGCTTGTTGACTTGAGTCAGGCCCACTTGACTTGAATTGAGCCCATTTAACTTGGATTTGGGCTTAAATAATTATATTAATTATTAATTATTTATTCATTTATTTTAGGATTTAATTAATTTAAATTCCTTAATAAATAAATATTTAATCAACATGAAGTTAGTTGTTAGTATAGTTAATAGTTAGTTCACCAAGTCTCCATACACCCTAATTCTCCCAAATCTCCTTATAATTCCCCCTTCTATTCGTTCCTTGCATTTATATTTATTAGGCAATAAAATTTAATGGCCTACGGCACGATAGTCATTTCATGAGTGACAATATATACTTTTCTAGCGATTCATTTGAAAAAGTTGTTGCGGTAATGTTCCTATTACTAGTTATTGTGCATCTAAGAATTAGATCTACAATATTTCTCCATCGAAATAAGCGCCACGTTTTTGTAATGGAGAAGGTTGCAGAAAGGGTTGATAAGTAGATAGAGTGAATGTAACTTGGGTTCGTTTGTCTATGTACAGCTTTATTTTGAGGGCATCAATGTATTAAAGTTGAGTGCTCCACACAATATCTCTATCACCTAATGCTGTGCAAATTCCTTTGGGATCTGAGATTAGAGTTTCATCTCTGCATAAATTTTTGGATTTTAAAGATTATCACAAGGTCATTTCAAGGTTTTCTTTAATAATTTTCTGATTAATTTGCTTGTTTTATTTCAGAGAAAGGAAGTGCAAATGATGATAAACAGAAAGATGAGAGATTCATTCTAATGTACCTTGTAGCGGCTATGACAGTATTACAGACAGTCACAATACACCTGGAGCAGTAGGTTGACAAGCTTACTGGTTTTAAGTACTGAATTTTATTTATTTATGTTAAGTAGAGAATCGCCTTATTTAATTAATATTCATACTTAATTCATTGTTTCTTAGTGGAGTTAGGATAAGTAGTCAGTAATCAATCATTAACTTTTGCTAGCATATAGAGGGAGTTTATTATAACAATCATATTTCCTGTATAGTAGAATAAACACCTATATGCTGGGTAAACTTTCTTGATGCTTTTAGTAGTGAGGTGTTGTAGGGTCGCATGTATTGCCTCGGATTCAACAAATTTCCATTGTAAAGTCCTGTTATTATAGAGGCATATAGAACACTCTAAAAGCTAGCGAATGTATATTTGTTGATATTGATGATTAATCATTCATGAATTTAACAAATTGTGCTTAGATATGCAAACTGATGGTGGAGCCTAGAAGAATTCGTGCATGCACACTATATAAGGAAATTTCTTCACAAATTAAAGTCTTTTAATAACATCTCCAATCATTCAATGCATTTAGGCTATTTACACGTATTGAAGTCTGTGGTTCTTCACTATGTGTTTGGGTGAATGCTTCTTAATTGTTCAATCCCTTTTCTACTCATGTAAGCTAAGCTAGGAATCTGTCGGTGTCTCATGCGAGTTTGCGTTACAGTTCGTGGTTTTATTATACTATACTTCCATTATCATTTGTTGGACTAATCTTACCTTGCAGGATCATGAAAGTTTTCAAAAGTTCAAAACCAAGCTTCTTGAACCAGGTCTAGTGGACCATATTGTGATTCACAACAAATCTATTGCTGAAGTATTTGTAAGAAGCTCGCCGCAGAAGCAGATCTGTGGCTACAAGAGTACCCTACACCTTCATCCCTGTTATCACTTATACTCGACTCGAAATTTGCAGATGTAAATTCAGGCTTTCTAGCTGCACGAAATGCCGTAAAATCTAACAAGGGCAATATCACGATGGAACATGCCAACAATGAGCAGTGAGTAGCACATAAACTGCAATAATTATATATCTGAACTGAATAGAAGAAAATAAGCATCAATAAAAAATCTCTCAATGTGCAAAAATAAATTATACAGAGGTAACGGCCTTAAGCCTTTAAACTCAATAGTTGGAGCCAAAAATCTCCCTTATGTACACAAAAGAGCCCATCAAAACAGGCATATTCTAATTTTCGCTGGTTCTCTTTCCATAGGAGAGGAACAAATACAATACGAACTCTGTTTTTTCTTTTTTCTTTTTCCCCTGAACCAGAGCAGCCAAGATATTTGATGGCTGAATTTCTCCTCCAGCATAATCAGAAGTCAAACTCTCCAGTTGCCTGCGCCAAAACCAAATCACATATAAACAAATCCCTGCAAGGGTACTAGAAAATAGCAACGTAAAATTTCTAAGATGAAATCACAAAAACACCTTGTTGAACAGAATGTCCTTATTATTTATGTGCATAATCCCATCCTTGAGCGTGCATTTCCACCTGCTCTTGGTTCTTGTCACCTGTATACAAGTTTTCGTTAGGAGTAGCAAGATAAAGCGCAGCTAAAAGGATGAATAAGGCATCATCAGAAGGAAAGTTGGTAATTCAAGTAAAACATCAATTAAAAAGCAAGGTCAGTGCCTTGTCAAATTGAGCTAGAACCAAATGTGTTGTACTCAGATCCTCCCCTTGGTCCACGTCATCCAGATCCTCGTCATCATCTTCGTTTAAGGATTCATCATCAACATCATCTGCAGTTTCATTCAAAGCAGGAGTAGGTGTCGCAGCTTGCATCTCTACAATTGCAACTTGACATTAAGAATGGAGTATAAATAGTTTTAACATGAAATACTCAATATAGATGAAAGCTTACCATTAGGCATAGGCGTGTTCACAATGTTGTAATCTTCATTAACTACACCTTGATAATTGTATATCTTTCAAGGTCCCAAAAATCAACCAAGTTAGTTTAGGAAGTTGATGAATATCTCTTATAAATACTTAAATCTTACAGAAAGACAACAAAAGAATACTATAGCAAGAGACGATAATAAAGAATAAACAGGAGCATAAAAAACCAATTACAGACATTGTTTGCTCATATTCCATCAAATTTATAACATGAAACCCACAAACACAAAACAACTACTTTAGATGAACAAATCAAGAAATGCAATTAGATTACATGTCCTGACATGTAAAGGTGCCTAGTGGGTTATCCAACTAATCACAATCGTCTGGTGCTCTTTGTTGAAGAAAGGTTCAAAAAATTGAAACCTCAGTTGCCATCATCAACCCCATTCCATTCAAACATTTAAATGACCAAAATGACACCCAAGTTCTCAACAACTATTGCAAGAACAAAATATTAGTAAAAGAAATTACAAGCAGATGACTTTCATTTCCAAAACAGTTTCAGTAGATCAAATTATTAGTTCTAAAATTATTAAAGACGTTTGCATAAAATCATTTTTTGGAAGCAAACATGTTCTTGAAAATTTTGGAACAACTTAAGCCTGCTAAAAATAAGCAGTTTTAAGTTGAAGTCGCCTTCCTTGAAACTGACATTTTGTAAATAAAGAAGTTATTTGACATTTATAATGAAAACACACTAAATTTGACTTTTGGTATTGAAAACAAAAACTATATTGTCAAAACTTTCTTTTGGTTATAAGTTTATACAAAAAATCATTTCAAAAAAAATGTCAGTTGCAAACGCTCCCTATAACCATTAGAAATAAGTTCCACTTCCACGTGTTCTTAAAAATCAGGGAGGTAGACCTTACATTGGGTGTAGAGAGAGCATCATCATATGGATCAGGTATAGGCCCATCTAACTGAGGAATCCCTGAAGACTCAGACCTCCCATGAGCAATTACTTTCTGAATGCTCCCTTTCCCCACCTGCCAAAATTATACAATGAAGTAAAGATATGAAAGAACAAAATATATAGAAGGTTGGGTAGTTTAACAATCCAGTAAAAAGGCTAGCACAGATGAATCATCAGTCGTAAAGGTTAAATAACTTCCATGGAAATATATGCAAATAGTTCCAAATTATGCTATCGTGTATTACATAATAAGCTAAACACTTTAACAGGTGCAACACATTGAAGACATTAGTTCACAAATACAGTTGAAAATAATGCAGAGGACTACTAAAGAAGACATTACAGAGAATTACCGCTTAACATGAAAAGGTTTACCTTTATAAGATCAGATAAAACATCTCCAGCTCCATCTTGCTGTGGGATGTATCCATCAGGACGATATTGTGAAGGGAAATCGTCTCGTTTCCGTTTTCCAGAGGACATCATGAAAAAATCCTGCATTAGTTTCTTTCATGTTATTCTGTTACAGGGTAAATGCAATAATGATCTGAATAACCAAATCTGTACAAGACCAGTGATACAAAATAATAGTACGTGTTTTCTTGAAAGTCACAGCAAGTACTCACAAAAAAGTCCCACACCAACCACCCAGTTTTTTTCTGAAACCTAAATCAATAATGCCATTAAGAGAATCTTTAATAAATAAGACAAACCTAGAGAGCTATGGACATCTTACTAAGTCCAGTAAATCAATATTTTGCCCCAGCCAAATTTAAGTTCAGTAACTTGACATGATACTAAAGGAACTCATTATACAAATTAAGTTATTTCACCGAGAGCAGGAGAGGGCATCTTCATTATCCTGTGCATTTGATATGATAAATAAAAACAGCAGTACCATAAATTCGAATACAAATGAGGAAAATGCATCAAACTTCTGTTAATATGTTCCTTTATAGATACACTGAAGTTGCAACAGATATTACACTTCTTTTAATCATTCGTATATCCAAGAAAGGAATCCATATAAGCTTTGAAATTGCAGTTCACTACCTTTACTTCAGAATCAAGAAAAGTGATCAATTATTAAAATAACTGAACATAAAATGTTCTTTTCATCCGTTAAATTGTATTTGGATATCCAGAATTACGTCAAAAAGCCATACACTCGAGACTTTCAGTTAAAGACTAATGAACTGTCATGCATATAACCTAGGGGGCCCTAACTTAAACCCAAACCATGGTCGAAGGTAAAGAGCTGACCCCACTTATATCACTTCCTCACTTCGTATGGAACATAACAACCCATCCCCTCATGAACCGGACGAGGCATACTCCAGGTGGAAACCCACATGACAAGGCCTACAACTCCGGGTGGCAACCCCTGGGCCCATCATCGGGTATCCCATTTCCTCGGCCAGGCCGAGTGCAGCAGGTTGCACCAAGTTTGTAGGCATATAAGCTAGGGTGCCCTAACTAAACCCAAAACCATGGCCAAAGGTAAAGGGTCCCCCACTTATATGCCCTTCCACACTTTCGTATGACCAATGTGGAATATCAGAACATGGACAACCAAAAGAGCAATAAGAAAGACACATCTTATAGCACTATTCATATATCAATTACAGAAACACCATCACATGGCATATATTCATCAAAATCTATAGTCTACTAAGGTATATCATGGCACAGCAAATAACTTTTTGCATAGAGTATCATACAATAATACTAGCAACACATCCCCCACACATTTAATGTACATATTAAAATTTAGAGTCTTACCAGGGTGCACCAGGATTACTAGTGCACAAGTATGATCTACGCCGTTAAATTTTAAATTAATTAAAAAAACGCCCTTAGATTAAAATTTAAATAATAAAAAGATTATAATTACTATTATACCCTAAATTTTACCGTATAAACCCTATGGTGCACTAGTGTACTAAGTGCACCCTTGAATCACACCCTAAAATCTAAAGGAAGTTATTAATGCTGGATCTGTACACTTATAGCTTAAAGTAAAACTGAAGATCTGACAAACAGGACTAGTATTTTGGATGACAGGAAAAAAAAAAAACCTTCGTTCAACAAATAAAATGTGTTTTTTTAGAATTCCCAATAAAGAAATAAAAGTTGATAGATTGTATGTAGCATATATCTTCAGATGTTTCATAGATTCACATGCCACAACGCATAAATCTATCCGTTCTGATTTATCTGTAAAGTGAGGGTTAAGAGTGTATTCAACTAAGCTTCTATAGGAAATAAAATAGCTTCAAACCAGACATAACATCATTTCATCTCTGCCTCAAGGAAGAAAAAACTAACTACATTAAAACTAGTAATAAACCTTAAACACAAATGATAATCACCTGAGTTGTTGGATGATGAGGGTTTCCCTTCTCACCATCTTCCCGACCTTCCACATATGCTACAAAAGAAAGAGGAAAATGTGAACTGGAGAATAATACAGTCTTCCACTACTGCTATTACGTAATACTCAGGGCGGAGCCAGGTTGTATCTGAAAGGGGGCAATAATTAACAAAATGAATAATCAAATATTTATTAACAATAAATAGTATATTTTTATTCAGCTAATAATGATATTCATAATAAAATTGGTGTAACACAGTACATATCATAATTTTCATAAACTATTAAATCTTAGAATGTCTCTCTTACATATCTACAAAACTAATCAGCACGTTAATTTATATCAACTTCCTCTAGCAATTTGATTGCATAAGCTTAACAAAAGTTACAAAATATAGAAAATTCATCTTACATTATTATAAATGTAGCCCTGGCTTAAGTTTAAGATGAAGATTAATTTAGACTAATCAATAACCAATTAATAAGACAAATAATTATCTCCAACATTCAATAACTGTTTCGATAACTATACCTGAAAAGGAGACATTTGTTGCATACTGCAGTTAATTAACAAACTAACTAATATTTAACTATGTGTATAGAATAAACTTACAAAATATAAAGGGATTTCCTTGAACTCTATTTTATGTTGAAAACCAAAGAAAAATATTAGTGAAATAAGTATTAAAAAAGGAGATTGGATAGACTTGTGAGAGTGAAAAGATTTATCGGAAAGCAAAAGACGTGCTTATGTTATAACATTAACAAAAAAAAAAAGAAAATGATTCAATTTTAAATTGTTTCTAATAATAAAGTATATTATACCTATGACTCTTAACAGATTTAGAAAAGTAGACTTCCAATGAAGTATATTAAAACATCAATCAAAATAATTATAACTAAATATTTCCTAAACTTATTAAATAATCCTAACAAATAAGAAACTAATGACATTGAAAGAAAACTTTATTAGCCATAACACTCACCAACATTTACATCAAGTGGAGGCCTTTGATTCATCCAAGGGGAAGGTGGATGCTGCAAGAGTGGGAATTAAGTTTCAGTCCAACCAGCCACAATCAAAACGTAAAGGAGGTATTCAAGCAAGACAATGTCAATCCAGTAATATCATTAAGGATTTTGAGATAATACAAAAGTATCAAAAAGTCCCTAGACATCATTTGAAAGTGTCAACTGTTGCATCCAGACATAATTACTTCCTCAAAAGTGATAAATAAACTCATATTACTAACCAACAAAACAAAACAAAACATAAGGTTTAGTATAATGATACCATAAAAGGACTGGGTTTTCCAACTCCATCCTTCTCAGGAACACCACCATTATCATTGGTTGAGGTGTATTCACCAGGGGTGATTGGGGTGCCACCAGTGGGAATGTTATATAATGAACCACTATCACTTCCAGGAGTTTGAGCTGTTCCGGGCAATGGAGTCTGGGCAATCCCAGGCAGTGGTGTCTGAGCCATTCCCGGAAGCGGCGTCTGCATCGGAGTTTGCAATGGGGTCTAGAAAACCCCCAGCAAAAGAAGTAATGATTAAAATTTCACATAAGACCATAACTATTTATCTTCCAATCAGCTGATAAGAAAATGAACAACTCACTGGAGGAAATAGTAAATCAGCAGTAGGAGTTTCAAACTCCTCGGTGCCTTCATACGGTACGTTGAGGTCATGTACCGGATTAGGCGTGATAGGACCCCCTGCTCCTGGCGCTTTTTGCTTTGCCGACCTGTCTATGGGACCAAAAATTGCTCCAGCTTGCATCATTTTCAGTTCCCACAACTGTATATCCAAACCAAAAGAGGGGGGAAAAAAACTATTCAATTTATCAGCAGATCCAAAATTGCCAAACCCTAAATACTAGTCAATCAGACACCATCTTCTAGCGACCCTATAATTTCCAGTATACAGCCAAAACTAAATCAAATTTATATTTAATTACTAAACCCTAGAAGAATATAGAACTTCTCAATTTGATTAAAAATGAAAATTATTACTCCTTGGAGCTCAGCAAGCACGCCTTCTCCGGGGCCACCATCGTTTATGAACTCTTCACGAACCTTGTTGATGACATCCTCTATGACGTGAATATAAACATTGCTGGTAGAGGTGCTCGCCATTTCTTCGGAATTTTTTTTTGATCGGAGAAAGCAATTAGAAGTTGTGAATCGATTGTTTTCAAACTGAACTCAGCGAACGTAAAAGTGAATCAGGGTTGAGATTTACAGGAAGGAAAGGGGGAAACGACGATAATCGACGGCGAAGAGAGAGAGAGAAACGGCGAGCGGAGGGGCACCGGGCATGAGTGAGAGAGAGAGAACGAGGCGGAACAGAAGTAGAGAATAAAGAATGGAATATAAATAGGTTTGCATCCGTTTTATTCTTCAAACACCACGTGGCATCAACTGATGGCTCTATCTCTTTTTATTTCTTTTAATTTAATCCTCCCAATTAATCAATTAAAAATTAATCGATATACTTCTCTCGATTTAGCTTGAAAATGGAGTATAAGACTTAAAGACACAGGTATTAAATTTGGAAAGAAAAATGCGTAAATTTAAAATGGCTGAAACCATGTCTAACTCTTTATTAGTAATTGTGAAAGAGTGATAATATTTAATAACTTAAATTAATAAAAAAATAATAATAGACAATAAATTATTTTATAAATAATTTGGAGTATAAATAAAAAGTTATATTAATATTTTAATAAAATTAATTTTTAATATAATATGATAACTATTTTATGAAAATATTTTTGATACAGATCTTGTGTTGTCCATTTAAATATGAGTGAATTTTGTATAATAAACATAATTTAATATAGGGTGCGTCACAAAACAAAACAAATTCATTTGATAATTCGTTTATGATTTTAAAAAATAGAAAATTATAAAACTGCATTTTTTTAGTTTTGATTCATAATTATACACTTGAAGATTTGAATGGGTGAAAATTCTTAATTGGTTATTTAGGTCACATAAATAAAACTAAAATTTCCTTCAAATGCACGAAATTAACGTTAAGAAAAAGTGAATTATGTTTCTATATTAGGAAATTAAGCATGATTAGCGGTGAGTGCGATGTTTCTATAAACAAAATGATTTTTCATTTTAGTGATATAAGTAATTATTTTATTCATTCCTACCTCCTCAAAAATATGTTTAATTTGATAAGTAACCGAAATTTCTGATTTTTTTTAATTTAAAAACATCTTTCGTTCATCTAATAAAAAAAATATATGTCTAGTAAAATGAATAATTAATATTCTTTTTTGAAATATAAAATAGATTCATATTAATACTTGATATAATTTTAAAAAATATATAATATAAATATAAATAATTGATTTGGACTATGTTGTTTCGTCGGTATAGTTGGGGCAAAATGAAATTCTCCATTCTTTTTCACCGGAGCTGTATAAGCATTACTGTGTTAACAGAGTAAACATGTCTCCGGCCATATACTCCGCCGCCGTCGTGTCCCTCAACCTCAACTCTTCGCAACGCATGCCAATATCTGACGGAATCCAATGCTTGCTTCGCTTTAAGACAACTGCGTCCGCCGCCAAACCCACCCGGTGGTCTCTTAATGGCTCCACCGCCCTCGTTGCCGGCGTTACCAGGGGAATCGGGTATGTCGGCCTCTAAAAGAACATTCTACGCTCACTCCAATTTAGATATTTTCCATTTTGATTTAATCTGGTTCGTCGAAGTTGCAATTTTAAACGTAGGTTTTGGATGGTGTGTGTATGTTTATGCTGATATTAATCACACATTCTGCTATAATCAATCGATTCAAATTAGTTTAGCTTGCTGAAACTCAGTATTCTGCTTTGACGTTTATACATGGAACATCACATTCTTAGTGAGTAATGATTCTTCAAAACTGCTAATTTTGTGGATTATGCTGTTTACAAGGTGGTAACTCGTAAGCTGCAGTGGGCTCTAGCTTTGATAAACACTACATTGTGATCACTATTTGCCTAATTACTAGCGTTGGTAGTTAACAATTGATGCAAATTGTAATGCTGGTTTTTTGCTACATTGTATAGACATGCCATTGTAGAGGAATTGGCTTCGCTCGGGGCTACTGTGCACACGTGCGCGAGGAACGAGGATGAGCTGGAGAAGTGCTTGAGCTGTTGGAGAGACGAGGGCCTTGGAATCACTGGCTCGGTGTGCAATATATCATCTCAAACAGAACGAGAGAAGTTATTAGATACAGTTTCTTCTGTATTTAATGGGAGGCTTAATATTCTTGTAAGTTTATGACCTTTCTATGTTTTTATAGGTAACTATTCCACATTGTGGACTTGGAGAGAAGCAACTTTTGTTGTATTATTGATGTGCAATTTAGATTTCATTTATTAATAACTTGAGGGGGTTAGGATGATTGTGTTGCATTCCATTCTCCTTAGGTTATTCATACAAGTCTTCTTGAATTGCAATAGTTTTTGTATCTCAAAATTCATCTGGTTTTTGAAATTCATTCTTTTATATATGCATATATGCAAAGAAAAGTCTATTTATCCAATGCTGCATGATCCCTTTACAGCAAACATTGTTCTCCTACAATTGGCCTTCGGTATCCACGGTACCACGTCATCCTCAGTGTCTTGTTTCTATCTGATGGGATTGTGCCATTGTGCTTTGTTTTCTCCTCAGAACATTCCTTCCCTGCTCTCGTTTGTATATTTACTGCATGATAAACTAACAGGATGATCTTTTTCTACGTGTGGATTCAGTAGATAAACAATGTTGGGACGGATGTGAAACCTATGGTTGACTTCACATCCGAGGAATTTACAATGCTCATGGGAACAAATTTTGGATCTGGTTTTCACGTGCCAGCTTGCATATCCTCTCCTGAAAGCCTCCGGAGCAGGAAATGTGGTGTTCACCTCTTCTGTCTCTGGTTTTGTATCATTGAAGCACATGTCTGTCCATGGAGCATCCAAAGGTATCACATTATGATGCAACCCTTACCTAGAGTTGAGCAATGATTTTAATCTAAAAAGTGATTTGTTATTCACTTGTAGGGCAATCAATCAACTTACGAAGAACTTAGCATGTGAGTGGGCAAAGGACGGTATCAGGGTTAATGCCGTTGCACCTTGGTACATCAGAACCTCCATGATGGAACAAGTAGGTTTTCTATTCTTTTCCCTTTCTTTCAGCTTCATTAATATGTTAACAAGAGGTACAATCTTAAGGGCTAAAGAGTAACATTAATGGAAATTTAGCAAGCAAAGTTTGGTTGAAAGTATTATTACTGCCTATTTATTTAAAGTTTCATATAAATTTTAGCAAGAAAAAGCTAGGTTCTATAAATAGATCAAACCTTTGAAGAGCATCAGGACTCTTTGAGAGAATGTAAAATAGCTGCATGTTTTCTCCTATCATTCTAATCGACTCAAACAAATTAAACAAAATTTAACGCTTCCGCTCTAGCCATATTATATCTATTGTATCGTGCTTCTAGCCGTATAAAACTGTAGGTTGGATGGTTCCTACTCTTTACATTAGAGAGGACCTCGTGTTCTAATACTTTTCCATCTGTAAGCAGTTTTTGAACTTCTCTAATTCAGGTGCTGAGTAACAAAGAATACTTGGAAGAAGTATACGAAAGAACTCCAATGCAGCGGCTGGGAGAGCCAACAGAGGTGGCATCGGTGGTGGCGTTCCTTTGTCTACCGGCATCATCCTACATAACTGGCCAGATACTTTGTGTTGATGGAGGGATGTCTGTAAATGGCTTTTATCCAACCCACAGCTAAGACAATCTGAACCATTGATCTTTTCAGAGTTTTGCTCTTCTTGGTTGGTCGATTGGTTGTGATTTGCGAGAAAAGATTGCAATGACATATAAGTTGGATGATTGCTTCTGTATGGAGTACATAATTGTAATTCCATTGTTCTTATTTAAAATGAAGTATTTAGACTTTAAATGCAGCCACCATTTTGGATCAAATATTTCAACCTTGTCACTCAGTAAAAAATTTTCAAAACAGCATTTTCGCTTAATTGTACGGTTGTACCCATCTTGCAATTAAAAACTCATTAGTCAAGAAATATTCCGAGTATGAAATACTCTAAATTCACAATTCGATTCAGGAACTAGAAAATAATATCTCCTCCACATTCTAATATAGATCTTGGAGCTCTTTAAGAAGAATTGATTATCATCACTTGAGAATGAATAGTACAACAACAGCAGCCGAAAAACAAAGGTTGAATTTCATTAATGTCCATCGGAATCCACAAGTTAATCCACCCACACTTAGTCCATGTCTAGAAACAGCAAGAGCTAGGTGACAACGTAGTTCTATAGGAGATGTTGAGATATGATATTGGACGAATGAAAATGGTTGTCCAAAATCATAAACTTTCCCGCCATGCTAGGCTCGGTTCTCAATCTTGTACGCTCTTCGTTGGGTGCCCGTCGCTCTTCAGCTCTTTAAGTCTTTTATAACCTTTATCAGTACCAAATATCCTGGAAAGTTGAAACTAGTTTTTCAGTAACTTTTTTATTTAATGACAAATTCCAGACCAATCCGTAAGGAATTCAAAATGCATGTTAGAAGTTGAGTTAAAGAAATCTAACCTGTCCATGTAAACAAAAGTTGACGAGTAGTTGCCGCTTTTTGTGTACAGCAGCCGGTGATGGTAGTCGTGAAAATCAGCACTGGCAATGGATACAAGATATCAGACATCAAAATGATTTGAATGCAAGAGAGATATCATAATATACTAGAAGAAATGTAGAAATATAAGTACGGACCCCCCATATAAGGGCAAGAAGTTCGAGAGACTCCAGGGAAAATGGTATCCGCAATGCGCCTCAACAGTTTCAAGGACTCTTAGGACCATCCACAACCACAGCGTAATCAGATGGGGCCCAGTGATGGCAGGACCAACAATTGTAGCAAATCCAAGAAATAAAATCTCAGCAGGGTGGGCATATTCAGAAGTCAATCCAAAAGGTGTAGCATATCTGCAGACATGGAAAGCATTGGTGAACAATTTTCAAAAAGGCAGTTATCCTTGTTAGAGACAACGGAACAAAATTTCACGCCAAGTTCATTAAGGTGGTAACTCACTCATGATGTACACTGTGGACATGCTTATAAAGCCACTTTGTATGTAAAATCCTGTGCCCCCAGTAGAACACGAAATCCTCCAGGATGAAATAGAACAGAATCTGAGTTGAGATTACTTTCCTGCAGAAATAATGTCCTTGATGCAAGCCTAATAAAGAGTGTGTAAAGGATTTCTATTGCAACCGCAGGGACATCATACAGAAAACTTGAAAGAAATAGAAATGTAGCAAACAATTTTATTTTGGCTTCACTATATTCTACGTTTGCTGGTCTTAATTTGAGAGGGAAAAGGGGATGCCACAAGTCACATTTTCAACTGCGTTGTTGACCATTCCCACTTTTCCAGCATTAAAACCTTCCTAGATGTAAAACCCTATGTGCAAGCAGATCATTGAGCTTTTAAATTATAAACCAACCAGAAACTTAAGTACGCATTTTCTTTTTTATCCCCCTCTGGAGCAAGCTATATATATAAGACAGTGCAGGTAACTTTTAAAGAAATCAGTTAAGAGGGAAACATAACATCTGGCAGAACGAAGTGAAACCAACAACCTAAAGGTTCCTTAAATTATTTTATTTTCAAGAAAGCAGTTGAGAGTGACTTCATGTGAATAACAAGAGCATCAGGAAGAAAACAAATTGTTTTAGACCGGAGGTTTAGTTCGTGCTACGATCTGAAGCCATATAAATATAAACGAGTGTATGTTGGTCAACTCGAGCACAGGAGCAATAAAATATAAAGAACCTGAATATACCAGGAGGGCAATGGAAGAGTACTTCTCATTCCCATAGCTTTGAAGACAGGATATGATAGGATCATTACAGGTAGATTGACACAAAAATGATAGAGCAATAGCCGGGTGATGCATTTCTCTTGAGCTGCAGGTGTGTTGTTTTTAGTCTGCATGATCAGAGGAAGCATGAATAATACGTAGAGTAAAACAAAAGGTGGAAATGGCAAGAAAATAATAGATGCTTGAAAAATATGTTCCTAGGTACAAGACTTGCCAGTCTGCCACAAACAGATATATGCCTTTTTTTTCTATAATTTAGTAAATGAATAGAAAAATACATCTTTTAGATGATAATTTATTTCAAAAGTTCTATTTAGATCAAAATAATCCCATTTCATTCTTAAAACTCCTCTTCTCTTCCCTTTGGTCCACCCTTCACTCTTCAATTTCATTTTTGTTGTACTGAGATAGAAAAAAGCAAATTTCTTTGGTGTAGAAGTTATACGGAGGAAAAAGAAAATGAATAACTCAGGAATAAGAGAGACCGCCAATGATTATGAGTAAGGATTGCCACAAAATCTTATTGCCCCTTTACTGATATTTATAAAAAAAATAATAAATAAAATAAAAGCGCAAATTATCTCAAGTTACAGACCTTCAACTTGACTTGAAATGCAAAATTCCTGAGACCTTAAAGCAAACATGACGTAAACTATAATAGTAATAGGTGAATTTAATTCAGGAAAAAATTAAAAATTAAGTACTGTTCTGCATTTTCCTCAAGAAACAACAAGCAATTCTATTCTGCATTTTCCTCGGGCCAGAAAGCACAGCTGTGTAGGCAATGGTAGACAGATTACTAAGAACAACAAAAAACCTAATATGGCAAGCAATTAAAATATTTCTCATTCCATTCCTCGTCATCTTATAGAGCTGGTAGGAAAAATAACCTTGAAATCCAAATTCATTCTGAGCATTACACTTATCACGATTTCTAAAACAAGAACTAGTATCAAAGATAGTGGCAAGGACTAGGAGACACTTTATATTCAGGAAACAACCTTCAGAAATAAAGTCAATAGATTAAACCTGAATTTTGTACTTGCTCAGGCATCCTGTCCTTTCAAAAAATATAAATGGAAGTCCAGACAAAAAGAAGACACTCTCATGAAGAAAGAAGCTTCCGAGACTGGCCAGTTGAAAGTCACTAAAATGGGTTATGAGATACTGCAACAACAGAAAATGCAGTGTGTAAAAATAAGATGTCAAAAAATACTTATGATTAAGTGCAACAAAAGAATGTAAAAGTAAATAAATATTCACAAAGTAGACTAGGAAAGGGTAGGGGCAGGTAGAGCACCCTCTCCAAAAGACAAAAGGAAACCAGTTCAACTTCAACTTTCAACTTGAGTTATTATCACTATAGATGCCACGTATATTTTTTTTTTTTAAAAAAAACATCACTTACATTACCCATGAAATAATAACAACAATCAGTTAAAGATAAAATTCCTAAATTCAAAAAGGACATCACACTTTCAGAATCAAGATTTGATTTCTTTTTCCAGATATAAGCACCACACAAAATCTTCAAGAGCCTAATCTGAATAGATTTATAGCTGGGAATAAACAAATCCATAAATAAATTACATAAGACAATTTTCTCAGGATATTTAGAAGGTCACATGCGATGTGATTACAAATATTAGAGAAAAAACAGGTTATCAATTCAAATTTGGCACTCCCATTTTTATAATGGACATTACACTTCTTAAAGCAGGTCTAATGAAGGGAGGTCAAGATTTTGTCAATTAACAAGTGTGGTGGTTATCATTTTGTTTCCACCTTCGAAGTTCGGACTTGAGTGCACTAGAAGACTACTCTCCTTAATTAAGTTACGTTATAAAATTAACTGCTCAACGATGAAGACATTTTCTTTCATTTCATTTGTACAGACATACATACCTACGTTCCCGTATCAGCAAAATCCTATATCCACAGGTGTCCAAATATACTATGCATCTATAATGATGACAGATCAACAAAGTCTTGATTCAACAACACGTCTTTTTCCTATTTTCTTTTGATTCAAGATTTTGTCAAATGAACCACTTTCTTTTTTTCTTAATTTAGAAATCCAAACAGAGAGAAAGCTGTTTCTTCATTTAGACGAAAGGTCATGCGTCAAATATAATCTAGCATTTAACGAATCGACACATCAGATGAATAGTCCATATTTTATGTATATAAAAGCGCTACGATTTAGATACATGCAATACTCATTCCCGCCACTTTCTTCCAAAAAATACTGGACAAAATCCGAAAGATAAAAGAAACATTACCCATATAAAATCAAACACGAAAGAGAATCATCGCCGCATAACGGATAATGCAGACGTTACAACAATAAAGGATGAACAGATCAAGATTTAAAAAAAAAAATTAAAAAGGAAGAGAAAATCTTCTAATTCAATAAATCAATTCTAGACACAATGCCATCAATCTAGGGCACAAAAAAAATTATAAAAATTGGATTTATTACCGTCCACGCAGACTCGATGACGAACGCCATTTGACAAAATTTGACTTGATCTCCAGAATGAGAGATTTGCGTGAGTTTGAGAGAAAGTGAAGATTTTCGGAGTGTTGTGAGAGAGAGAGAGAGCGACAGACTGTCACGGGGAATCTGAGCCCTATATCTGCATCAGCTCAGCAAATACACTAGTTTTTGTGCCACCTCATATTACCGGCCATTAATATTTACTAAAACTTTAAAATATCTCTTAAAAAAAAATTTTTTTTATAGAAATAGATGTAATGTAATGAAATTCCAATAAAATTAGATTTCCTAATTATATTAAACATATAAATTTTGGCTAATTATACCGTGCATCCGGGTGCACCGACCTTAAAAAACGTATACAAATATAAACAAAAACATATACAATTATGAACAAAAAATGTATACAATTTAATTGTTAATTTTTTAATGAAAAATTGAGTGTAAAAAAATATACAGTTATTAAAAAATATGTATATACTATTGAATAAAAAGTTATAAACATATGGATGCTAATTTTTTTAATGAAAAATTTAGTGTGAAAAAAATATACAATTATTAAAAAATATGTATACAAAATAGAATAAAAAGTTATATATGGGTGCATCCTTGACCCAGTGGTAGATCCAGAAAATCGAGGTGGGGTGGGTTAAGTTTATTAAAAAAAATAAAAAAAATTATTATTATTAAAAAAATAATTATATATATACACACACGAATCACATTCTTAAAAATGGACTGAAAATGGGTTAAATTTTAATATTTATTATAATGGGTTTATAGAATATATATATAATTTGAGAAGATATATTTATTTTTTAGCTTCATTTGGGTGGACTTAAAATATTTTTGGATTGGACTAAACTTAAAAATACAAATTATTTACATAGATCATCCGCTGCTTGCACTCGGATGCACATAATATCAACTCATAAACTTTTATTTATTTTTTTTTACAGAAAAGTATATTGCTATTGATGGAAACTGTAAAGAGAAAAATCAGCTGTTGCAATATTTACGAGAGAATGAGTAGATAAAAATAAGAAATAAAGACAAAATATTAGAGAGTAATGGAAGCTAAATTATAGTATACTGGAATATTGTGCACCCCTTTGGTGCAACTGAAATCAATTTTTTAAAAGCTAGAGGCAAAAAGGAAGGATATCTTTCACAATGGCAAGTGGCAACAAACTAAAATATAATAATAGATCAAATTTGCAATTACCCCTAAAAAAAATCAAATTTAAAAGAATATAGTTATATGAAAAAATAAATATCATATGAGTAAATTAGTAGTTGAACTGAGAATCATATGAGAAATGAATACTAAATCTCCAACACTCTGCCATTAAATTATCTTTACTACAATAATTATGTGTTGCCCAATTTTGTAGTTATTGACCTTGTTCTATTGTAAAGTTCTAAATTTTGATCCATATTTTCTTAGAAGCATGAATGATTTGTAATTCTACGTTTAACCATAACATTATTTAACATGTCAGGGTATTTGATAGAGTTTAAAAAACCAATAACAAAAATATCATTGTTAGATTTAATTTGTATATTCATTAGGCATACAGTAGCACTAAAATAATCGTTTCTGAAAGATTAATAGTAAAAAATATCATTCTCATCCTATAATATTATTTTGAAATACGAAATAGTGTTTTAGATTTAGCTTTAATTTAAATTTAAACTTTCTATGTATTAATTGAAAATTTTGAATGATTAAAACGCGCCATAGTGCCCATAAGAGCATATCAAAGCATGGGACGTCATTAAGGTCCACAAATTCAATCCAAAGAGACAAAATTATGGCATATATGATAATAATTTTTTTAAAGAAACAATTCATCATGATATATTATGTAGGCGATAAACTAATTACTCCAATTGATTCCTTAAAATAAGAATCAAGTTCGATAAAGGTAAGTGCGAGACACATATTTCTCTACTTTTATTTTTTCTTTTCTTTTTTTCTTTTTTCTTTCCTTCATTATTAAGTTAATGTGGAATTAATTTTATTTAGAAAATCAGTGTCAACTAATTGAATATGAATATATATATATATATATATATATATATATATATATATATATAAATTAATTCAACAATATTTTATCAAGAGTTTATATTTGGTGTGATGTATATGAATTTTTTAATTCCTAAGTGTATTAATTTTTATTTTATGGTATATATGTTTCTTAAATACTTCCTCAATCTCATTCATAAGTCCCCATTTATTTTTTTCCACGTTAATTAAAGAGTATTAATATTATTTTATGTATAATCGATGTAATAGGAGTGAGTTGTGGATCATATGTAGGGCCCTTTTACTAAAAAACTTTGAATGAGACATCCAATATAGTAAAATATGGACTTTTAGGTGAGACGTAGGGAGTATATAACTTTTTTATATTTTATTTTTATTTTAAAAAATTAATAAAAAATCCATTAATAAAGTATAAAACTTTATATTCACTAGTGTATAGTATGTTTTTATTCATTAATGTATAAATTCTATTTGTATACTCTCTTCGTCTCATTTCAGATGACACTTTCCATTTTGAGTTGTCCCACAAAAGTTTGCACATTTTCAAAAAAAACAAAAAAGTAAAAAAAACCATCATTCCTCATACACTTTATTTATAAAAAAAATCATCTATACCTAACATACTTTATCATTTATTTATTACCAAAAAATACTATTATACCCTTAAAATTTATCACTTTCTTAATTTTCGTGTCGGAATTAGGGGTGCAATCTTTTGTGGGATGGAGGAAGTAAAGCTGAATTCGTGCATCCAAATGTATTGGAGAATTCCTCCCCCAACCCAGCCACACCCTAAGTATTGGGGATATGCGAACAAAATTGTGTTATAGAACATGTTATAGAAAAATTTTGTGATGAACAAAAAGTGATAACAAAATCTTTAATTAAAATCGGAGTAATAACTAATTAAGAAAAAAAAACATTGGTTTAAAATATTGTTCTTAGCATATAAGTGTATATCTTTCTTTATCAAAATATTTTTGGTGTTTATACTATGATTTGATTAATGGCACAACTATTTCATTCCAAAAATTTCAAAATATAACTTTTAACATTTGGGTAATATATATTTTATTTACATGTTTGGCAGTTTGGGCATAATTCATGGTACATATATCCAATATTTTGTTTTTTACCAATGAATGAAAAGAATGTACATAATAAATCTTAACATCCAACAAAAGGAATTAGTTTATTACATCTTTCTTATAACTTTCATATTTGATGACATTAATGTAGGAGTGCATGGAAAGAAAATAATATATAAATAACGCGATTCAAAAATATGAATATCTTATAATATCCATTTCAAATTATAAATGAAACGTTCATTACACACGCACACATAATATTGCAGCTTAAAATAGTAACATTTGCCTGCAAGAAACACACACAAAAATGAGAGAAACATATATAACTCACACATAACAAGCCACCATCAATCGAATCACTTCAACAGCCACGCTCAACTAATTATGGATTACCCACCGTCGCCGCCTCCTCCTTCGCCGCCTCCGCCATGAGTACTGCCGCCCGTGTCGTCTGCATAGTGACCTGCTCCAAGCGCTACTGCGACTGTGGCTGCCGGGGCAGCATCGGCCGTGAAGGCAACGGCTCCGGTGCTGCTGAGTCCAGCGCGGCCGTCAGCCGCAGACGACGGCGATTCTCTCCGGCCGGTTGATTTAGAGTGGGGCACATCTTTTTGTTGATGAGGTTTCTTCTTTCTAGCTTTACAGGGTGTGAGGCAAAAGCAAATGTTCTTGCTCCACATCTTTAATCTACACACAATTAACGTTTGTTTTCTCTTTTGAGTGTGTAGCGGGTCCTATATATTGACAAATTTGCTATCCCTTCCTTCTACTCCTGTTTATCACAACACTATTTTATACACTGATCTGTTGATTAAATGGATGTTATTTCACAATAGCCAATTTATAGGTCAGGTATATAATATATGTCATATGAACTATGAAAGGCAAATTCTCTGGCTGCACCCTACACCCACATCCAAAACTAATTATAAATAAATAAAAATTTATATATTTTGTTAGCAAATTTTTTTAATAAAAATTAAATACGAAAAAATTTACACCATTAAATATATATTGGGTAGTTCTTGCATGACACCGTCTCACGTGAGACAATTTTTCACTTTTTAAAATAGTTATCACTTTCGTTATAAATCTTTATCACTTTCGTTATAAAATGTTATCACTTTTTATTTATATTATAAATTGTTCATGAAATAATATTATCACTTTTCATTAATTTATTATCATTTTCCTTCATAAAAATTATCACTTTCCGATCGTCTCACGTAACAGTCTCACACACTTCTTTGCCCTTTATATATATATGACCGTTACCGCGCTGCACACAATTTCAATAATAGGATTGTGAACAGGAGAGATATACGTATTGCTCACTCCCACTCTTATCCAAACTTTTTTTTTTTGAAATGGATAGAGTTTTTGTAATATGTTAAATTTTTGGGTTATTCCGGGGTGCACCGGTGCACCCGCAGAATTATAGGGTAAAATTGAGGGGTATTGGGTAGTTAATATATTTATTTTTAATTATTTAATATTATTAAATGGTTAAAATTAAAAACAAATCTAATCTAACAGTTGAAATTATTTAGATGCACAGGTGTACCAGATATACCGTAGTTAAACTCTAAATTTTTATATGCACTAATAAATTTAGAGTCTGGATGCACTCTTAAAATCTAATCCATTAAATTTTAAGAAAATCAATCATCCCTCTTAAATTCTAATTAATATAAGTAATTTTTGAAATTATGCAATTACCAATATACCACCAGGTGCATCCCATAATTACCCATAAATTTAACAAAATTTTAAATGACCAATCTTTAATAACAAAGTTTAAAATGCTTAAATTATGAAAATATCATTGCCTCAATTCGATTTAAATATTTTAATCAAGTCATAAATATGTTTAATTGAGTCATAATAAGTACAATTAAATTATAAAAATAATACTACTATAATCAAATTATTAAATCACAAACACTCTTATAAATCTGGTTTACATAGTTTAGCTTAGTATATATGAACCCTGGTCTTTTCTCACCTTAAACGTTGTGTCCTCCCTTCCAATCCTATTATACCTTATATATTGCTAAGTGTTTAAATTAAAAGGAATCACTACAAACCCAATTCACAAGAGACTAGCTCGTTATAAATATGTGCAATCCAGAATATTATTATTATTATTATTATTATTATTATTATTATTATGTTGGGGGTAGAAGTGTAAACCTTGATCCATTATGTGTGTGATGGGTGCAGTGGCGGATGTATTCAAGGGCAGCACTGGGTCAAGCCTGCCCTCCTAAAGCTCATTATTTGGTAGGTAGATTTTTTTATTTTTTTAACTAAAGCCCAGTTCAAAATTAATATAAGCCCACCCCAAGAAAACTTTCTTATAAATATTCTATTGAGCCCAAGCCCAGCCCAATTCACCATAATTTAAAATAATTAATCTCAGGCCTAAACTCTTCAAGTGAAGCTTCCACGACAAGTTTGATTAAAAATCAGAATTCATTCTCTTCCTTCCGTGATTCGAGGTATATATATAATAATAATAATTATTATTATTATTATTTTTTTCTTTAATAAGTTTAGCCCACCCCACTATAAATTCCTTGATCGCAGTGAATGGGTGTAACTTAATAACTAAGGGAGATATGAGTTGGACGTAATGCATGGTACTATATATTTTGTTAGAAATGCATCAAGAATGATTAGTTTTGACGGTTACGAGACAAGCAAGCTTAAGTGCAGCCATGACGGACTAAGGAGTGTGTGATATGTCACCAGCTCAATTAGAGCCCTTTAAAGGCATGCGAGGGCAAATTAGATCAGTTAGTTCTAGTTTATTGGATTTCACCTTTTTCTTCTGCTTTGATTTCATCATTAAGTATAGATAGCTTAGTTGATCATTTATGCTCCATATGTGTATTCAAATCATCAATAAAAGGTATTTTGATTGAGTTATTTTAAATTTAATAGATTTGAAAATGAATGAATTTTAAAATTTATGAATTTTAAATTCATTCATTTAAATTTTTATTTTTTGGTTGAATTATCGATTTATGAAAGGATTTTCAGATCCATAATTCAATAACTATTTTTTTAATTTTTAAAATAAAATTTTATTTATGTTATCCATTACACACTATTTTAAAACTATAAACATTAAGTGCAGTGACATACTCTATATACCCAAAATCACCTTAAATTTTACTCCGCATATTTATGTTAGGTTTTTCGATCCAGTTCAATTCGATATGTTCAGTTTGGTTTTTGGTAGATGACATCAAGTTCATACACTAAAAAAATTTAGTGCAGTTCAATTTGAAAAAGTTAAATAATTATCATATTTTTTGCGAATTATAACTTTTCCGATGATTTGGTACATGTTTAGTAGTTCCCAATTTACATGCACATCCTAATGTCAATATATATATTTATTTTATTATTGTGAATTTTATAAATCATCACTGTGATAATTTTAAAATGAATTTTTATTAAATTACTGCCACGGAGACAAGCAAACATATTTTTAGGGTCGTCCTTATTTTCTTTCGCGTGCAAGAAATTCCCAATTTTCGTGTGCCCTAATTGATTGATTGTTTTTGAAATTGAGTAATTGAATTGGATTCACGAATTTTAATTTTTGATCTGTTAATTCTTATTGGTCGTATAGTCTGATTATTCTTTTTTGAGTTTTGAGTCTCCAGTTATACCTCCTTCAAAAATAGCTGCAAATATCGATTGATTATAATGGAGGGTCGCCATGCATCTCTTGGTCGGCGAACGGTATTGATTATCACTCTCTTTTGGCAATGAAGAAACTTTGTGATGATTTCTCTCTAATTTTTGTTTTTTTCACATTTTTACTCGATTTCATCTATTTATTTCCTAATATTTTTTTATCGAAATTCGCAGTTGGAAGAGATTCGACAGAAACGCGCAGCAGAAAGGTTGAGCAAGACCTCATCTGGACCAGATCTCACCCAAACCCCAATCGGTATTATCTATTTTAGGATTATCGTTATATTAGTAAATAAAAAATAATAATAATAATAATAAAATATTGGTTTAATTTTCTTCACATTGCTTTGGTTTAATGCATGTAGATGCCCCAGGGATCAAGAAATCGGAGAGCGCCAATCGACTCGCAGAGGTACCAATAGCATGCTCTTCATTTTTTCAGAAATAGATTAATGAATGAATTAAATATACATGGAAGCTTGTATCATATTCTTAGTTTTATTCATCTTTGCAAGGTCATTGCTGTTTGATATTTCATGGCTATTTAACACTGTAATGCAGAATGATATCAGTGGTTTAGTATCACAACTGAAAGACATGCAACATAAGAATGCAGAGCTTGTGGAAGCGAACAAGGAATTGACCTCATTGGTACCTTATTTGACTGCTGAGTAGTTTTTAATATTCATCTGTACAACTCTGGCTTTTGTTTATTGTTAGTTTCTTGAAATCTTCTCACTCATCAGCTACAGAAGAAAGAAGTGGAAAATGATATGATGCAGAAGCGGTTAAATGAACTGGTATCTTTCTTGTCTATATAAACCACAAAATTTCTGACTTGCTTGATATGTTTTTAGTTTTATAACCATGTTTTCACTTTCACTACTTGAGAGGGACACCAATAGTTGGATTAAAAATGACTATTTAATTAGTTTGATACTTCTAATTGGTTAAGTACCGCCTTTTTAGGCATATGGATTTAAGGGTTTCCATTTATTTTTATTCAATGCTTCCAAATTTTTATCTGTTATCTCTCTTGACGTATGGATTTAAGTGTCTCCTTTTCCCTATCAATGGTTTTAAAGCATGATAAAAAAATTACTTGTAGAGTTTTATCATAATAGTTCATAATTATGTTTATTAAATTCTTTGAAAAGCCAAATCATAAGATGATTCAATACAGTTTCTTTTGCTTGCTATCTGCAGGAGAAGAACACAGTTCCGTCACTGAGAAAAGCTCTCAAGGACATTGCTATGGAAAAAGATGCTGCTGTTGTTGCACGGGTACTGAATAATTCCGGTGATCTGCTTTTTTGCTACACATTTCGACCTTCCTCTATGCTCATCCTCTAATAAACCTTGATTTTGTGTAGGAGGATCTTTCTGCACAACTTCGCACTCTGAAAAAACGTATGAAGGAAGCAGAAGAAGAACAATATAGAGTAAGCCATTAGCCCTCTGATTGTATCAAAATCATTTGCTCCCGTTATCCTGCAACTCTTTGTTCTACATTGTTATGATACTCTTGTATTAGGCTGAGGAAGATGCGGCTGCATTAAGAGCAGAATTAAACTCGTTGCAACAACAAGCAATGCATAATCCTTCAGGGGGCTTTACGGCGACAGGATATTCAGTTGATCAGATCCAAGTCATGGAAAAAGAACTGTCTAATTTGAGGTTCAAGCTTGAGGTCAGATTATCATGTAACTAACTTCTTTTGCACGTCTTATGGGATTTTCTTTATGATTGCATAAGACATTGTTGTGTGTTGGAGTTTTTCAGCAAGAAGAAATATTGAGACAGCAAGAGCATCAACTCTTAGCAGAGGAGCGGGCCCGTTCTTCTAACCTTATTGTCCAGAAGCAAGAGTTGGAAGAAAAACTTGCTTCTACCTCTAAAAGGACGTCAGGTATCACAAGCTTTTAAGGGTTTTCTAATTGAAGTGACTTTTAATCTTGTAGCATTTCATCTTGAGAGTAGTTTATCGAGAAACATATTGCAATCATCACTTAATGAGCTGATTAGCGGAAGTTGGAACACTGGAAAGTTTTATGAAGAATATTGGTGGCTTTTTTTTTTTTTTTAATGTTTGAACTTCTTTGGATGTGGGAGTAAAATATCTGAAGAAGATGATATTAGTAAAATATGATCATCTTCAGTCAATTTAGTCAAATCATGCGGATTTCCCCATATAAGTAAATATTTTCTTTTCAAAACATTTTCAGCACTACAATTTTGATTTGTTGCCAATTACTGTTTTACTAATATTTATTGACCTCTTCTCTCTTTCTGTCCTCTATGAATTTCCACATAACCTTTGCCTATTTTATGTGAATGCAGAGAGTGAAACAGAACAGGCGAACAGTATGGCATTCACATTGGTAAGAGTTATTTTGATTAATCCTTTCCGGTTTTGACTGTTTTGTGTTTCCATTAATGTTTTGAACCTTGTATGTTATGTTGCCATGAACTGAACTTTTCTTTTTACCACTTTTTTTTAAATAGTATAGCTCCTCTTTAATCTATTCAATTCTACCAATCGTTTATGGTGTCTTGGATTCAAAAGTTTCTGTTTGCTTAAAATATGCTGAATATGATCTTAGGAAGACAAGGAGAGACTTGAGCAGCAATTGCATGATATGGCAGTAGCTGTTGAGAGATTGGAAAGTAGCAGACAAAAACTTCTACTAGAGGTATATGACTTTGATATTGCCCTTTTAACATCAAGAACAAAAATGCATCTCACAGTTCATTTCTTGCAACAGATTGACTCCCAGTCTTCGGAGATAGAGAGATTATTTGAAGAAAATTCAACTCTATCATCTGCTTATCAGGAATCAGTGGGATTAGTAGCACACTGGGAGAATCAGGTTTGTAGCTTCTGTCACTTGTATTATTGCATATATTGACTTGCCATTTTCCACTAGTTGTTATGATGACTATTTAGTTGTCTTGAACTTCTTTGATTGTGCTCTCATTCTACTCATTACTGTGTGGTGCAATAAGATCTGTCACTACTCACTATGTCCAAAGACTTGATATAACTCTTGCTGTAGCGCATCACTTAAATCAAACTCTACCGCCTGAAGAATCACAAGTTAATTGGTTGTAAATAGTTAGACCTTAAACTTCCATTTGCGTAATATCACTTAGCCTGTTACGAAAATGAGGTGTCCTTCTAAATGTTCAGTTTTCTTTGTGTGTTTCGTATAGGTGAAAACTTGTCTACAACAAAATGAGGAACTCCGTAACATGTTAGATGGGTTGCGGATGGAACAGGCCAGTATACCAGTTTTACATGATAAGTCTTCTCAAGCCCTCTCGGATTCGAGCCGAGGAGATAACACAATTGAACCTCAGTATGCGGCTGAAGTTTACTCCCTCAAGGTTTGTGAAGGAAATTATTCTGTTAATATCACTTATCCTTTTTAATGATGCATTTTCACTCTCCTTTAATTAAGAAGAGTGTCCAACTATAAAAGTGTTGGGCTGCTTGTGTACTTCTGTCCAATCTCTATCTTCTTTTCACTTAAAGAGGGCTTAGCTTGTATTAACAAGTTATAGGATCTGGAAATAAGTTAAGATGTGAATCATCTTTTGTAAGATCCATTAGTTTTTATTTTGGAAAATTTTCTTTTACATTGGCAAATTACTTAATCAGTTACTTGACATTGCATAAGTAATTCCCATGGTAGACATCCAGCAATAATGGCTTTTCTAATTTTGCTTATTACAGGCTCAGCTAGCTAAAGAGCAAAGTAGAGCAGAAGCTTTATCTGCGGAGGTCTTACGACTCTCGACACGCCTACAGCAAGAAACGCAAGCTTTGAATAATCTTACACGCCTGTAAGTTCTCTGCTTCTACTTATGTTGTTTAAGAACTTGCGCTTAGGGGTGTATTGAGTATAGTCAGCCGACACCTCGTTAGGGTTGATCTCAAGCTCAATGGGAACACGGGATCTTGAGCATGAAACCTATCAATCTTATATTTATGAGCTCCTCAAGTTTGATTGGGTTATATACATAGATGCATGTTGTGAATCAATCGAAAAGGCTCATTAGGGTCTCAATACATTAATATATATTGATAAGAATATATCAAGACTAAAAAAATGAACTGGGTACAACCGTTACGTTGCTTTTTATCCCGAACTTGACTCGATTATCTGTTCTTTATGTTACTGATGCAATTTATATGCAGCTATAAACCTGTGTTGCGAAACATCGAGAATGGTCTTCTGAAGATCAAGCAAGATGGCTCAGTTGTTGTGCAGTAATGATAGAAAAGTGATATCTTGTTTTACTGGATTAGGTTTCCCATTTGTAGAAATTTTGACACCTGATTTATAGTAATATTCATTTATTACCATGGGATTTTTGACAACTGTAACATATTCAATTTTTTCTTCCTTGTATTTGTAACTGTAACATAATTTTTTCTTCCTTGGTAAACAATTTCAAATTAAAATCCTTTTAGTTTCTTCTTTTGTTTTTCATTTCGTGTGATTGATATATTTAGATTAACTCGACACGTATCGATTAAGTTCCAATTAAACGACATCTTTATATCTGAGGAAGTGAAATTTGAATGTAACTACAAAATGATTAAGCTTAGATTAACTCAAAACATTTATCGATTAAGTTCCAATTGAAGGACTTAAAACATGAACCAAGCTAATTCACAAAATTTGACTATTATTTAAAGAGTTAGTCTCTTGTGAACCGGGTTTACGGTGTAAATCCTGTTTTTCCGTTTAATTTAAACCTCTAGCAATACGTAGGGTATAATAGGATCGAAATGGGGAGGGCTTAGAGTAACAAAAAAAATCAGGATTTACATAATAAATTATATAAACCTGAGTTTATAAAAGTGTTTGTTATATAAATCGGATTTATAAAAGTGTTTGTGTTATTTAAAAGGCACCATAATTGTGTTTATTGTTTGCTAACCAACAAATATGGAGTATAAACTATAGCTGAATTATGTAGATATAAATATACACTAATATCACTATAAATTAGAGGTGCTTCAAAATTAATTTTTTAATATCAGAATAATCTCATCAAGATTTGGATATTATAACATAAATTATCAATCTTCTGTTCCATGGTACAGATCTAAATACAATAAGATAAACACTTTCGCCAATCTAATTTTCACACCATTTTCATGATTGTAGCCAGCAGAAAGTAGCACGTGCAAAGCATCATTCTTGATGTTGGCAAGCCCCGGAAATATGCAGACGATGCTGATTTTCACATTTATCCTTTTTTTCCTCTAAAAAGAGCACACTTGAAATCCCCAAGCATATCATGAGGTTGCACCTGGATCACTAATCACACCCAGAAAGTCGTCTTTTATGGTGCCGATGCAGAACTGTTAAGGTGATCAATAAGCAAACAAAATTTTAGCGCTTGTATGTTACGGTGATCAATAAGCAAACAAGGAACATGTTCAGAGTTCAGACAGATCAAGATATTATAAAGTTTGTGATCGAAGGTCAATGAACAACATACAACTTTTTCATTAAAATTAGTTAAAAGCAAAAGCACCCCAATAAAGTAACAAAACATGCAGAAAAATGAGTATTTTCTGAACATATGTGAATAGATTATGAAAGAAGACAATACATACTATTTCTGTTGCATCAACTCGAGTCCCAATAATCTTCAGCCTAACTTCACTGTCTTTCTGAATTTTTACCTGTCAATGTTAAATGAAACAATTAGTGTCCTAAATTTCTTTTAAAGAATTATAATACATTGCCATGACAGGAAGAGAAGTGCAACAGGTACATACAGATCCATCGGAAGTTGTATAGTTGGGAATATCTCCAGATTGGAACTCCATGTCATCCGGAATTAACTACAATTAAAAAGATATAAAAATTTATTTATAATCAAATAGAAAAAGAAAATGCCTTCTGAATCAGACTAAATGATAATCAGATAGCCAAATCTTGGCAATTTGCTAAAATATTTATCCGCAAAGAAGATAACGCATATATGAAAAGACCTAATGAAAGATGTTTCAAATTATGTAAACACTTGATAGTTGATTGTTTCCACCACAAAGCTTTAGGTAATAGAGCAGAACCTGTACTGGTAATATCTGAACGAAGCACATGCACATCATATATACACAAGTAAAACAACAACCAAGAGAAAATTAGGACTTAAAGCTAACAAAATATAAGAGATGTCAACTAGATACACTCCGTCGCCCTCAACCCATATGACCAAGTTTTAACATCTTGGTAGTAATGTGTACATTGCAGCTGAAAACTGAGAGAAGTGGGTACTCAAAGGATTTAATTTTTTTGTCAAATGGTATACGAATTATGGTTTCCAAGTTCCCAACACCATCAAAGTATAACCATCTGCAGTTAGATTAACGAGGTCCTCGACTGATGATAGAACAGATAGCTAAAACTAATGGTTTATTTCGTCTAAAAGAAATCCTATAGCCTGGTTCCTTCTGATGTTCTTGAAAATTTTATTAGCTGATCATCATATATAATACATTAATCTATGTTCTTAAGCAGTGGGCATTACACAATATAGGTCAATTGTACACACATCAAGAAACAAATTCAGACCAGTTATACAAGCAAATGGCCGCATGCATAGTATACCACAGCAAATTATCAAGAAAAATAGCCTCTAAATCCTACATCTCCATCAAATAATACAAGTAAAACCAGTTTTATCTCAAGTACGATAATAGTTTATACAATGAGACAATGGAGCCACTTACATGGTTGGACACAAAGATCTGAACAGGCCCTGCCTCCGCAAAGAATCCCATCTGCAACAATCCAAAAACACTCTAAAAATCTCAAAGATGGAAAAAACAACAGGGCATAATCAAAACAGAACGAAACAAAAACCCAACCTTGTTAACCATAGTAACAACAGCTTCAAGAATCTCCCCCTTAAAGGGTCGAAAAACAACGCACTGATACTTCAAAGGGAAGGTAACGAATCCCGTCCCATCACGTATCAACCCTTTCCCAACACTTTCAATGCCAGTAATCGCCACAATGAAACCATGGCGACCACTGCAACAACATAAAACAATTGACAAACTGGTAAAAACATCGTACACTCCACTTGCACACACAGATTTGGTGGGGGGTAATCAATAATCATAGGGGGGTTTTATAATCGAATAACCTGCAAGTGCCCTCAACATCTTTCATGAGCTTAGCCACAAGCTTATCCCGGAGATCGCGGCCAAAGTGGCGAGGGTGTAGCTGCATATTGCGCTCTAATACTATGTGAAAAAACATCGTTTCTTATCTCTTTCGATTTCCTGTTTAATGCGAAATTGTTTCTTGATTATCGTACTGGAAACCTGAAACAAAAATTAGTCTGATTAATAGCTACCGGAAAAAGGGGGGAAAAGAACTTCGGGTTCTCTCAACTGCTAGCTCGTAACCCTAAATCAATTTCGACGCATGAATTTAGGATTAAGGAGTAAAATTGAGCGAATAAGACAACGACTAACAGAAAATCGATAGCAATTAGCAGGCGAAATTACGGCACGATCGATGATAGTAGCACCGCAGGTTAACGTTTCAGACAGAATTGAATCCTTAAAAACGATACGGGGAAGAGAGGTTTGTTATGCAAGTTTAATAACCATTATGGGCCGGGAATAAATTCACAATGGGCTGGGCCATTTTTCATATTTGAGTTGGGCTGGGTGTGCTCACGAGTCCAAGTCTTAGTATCCACTCATTAAATTGTTGGATCATAATAATAGTATAATGTATTTTGGGACGGTTGAAAAATACCCATTTTCTACATACAAATATCGTTTACCAACGATCAAATAATTTTTTAACCGATATAGATAAAACGTGACACATAGTTTAAGGAAATTAATTTTTTATTATAATAATGTAAAGAAAATGAGTATTTTGCATAATTAAATAGAATAGAGTGTATCATATAATCGACTTTTACAAGATCATAATAAATGTATTTTTTTATATATAATGAACAGAAAATTTGCTAAAGAATTGCTTAATAGACTGTATAAAAATTCTTATTATATTTCTATGAGTATTTTTTAAAAGTGAGTGTATAAATTTGAAATCGTGAACTCAATAGTATAGGAGAACTTGTTATTTCCAAAATACTTTCTACAATTGTTTCTTTAAGATTTGTTGCCCATACTATGCAAAACTTGTTTCACGCAAGTTTTTGTTTATTCCCTTTGACATACATTGTATTGAGTCATTGATATTATAGGACAAGCTTATTATTATTATTAATTATTATGAGTTGTTATTAGGTGCACCCATGTATGTATAATTTTTTATTCTATTTTGTATATATATTATTCTATTTTATATACATATTTCTTAACAATTATATATTTTTTTCACACTAAGTTTTTCATTAAAAAAATTAGCATCCATATGTGTATAACTTTTTATTCAATAGTGTACATGTTTTTAATAATTGTATATTTTTTTACACTCAATTTTTCCTTAAAAAAACTAACAATTAAATTGTAGTATACATTTTTGTTCATAATTGTATATGTATTCCCTCCATCCCGTACAAAGAGTCTCTTTTTTCCAATTTGGTCGTCCCACCCAAAGGGTCCTATTTCCTTTTTTATACACATGGGTCTCATACTCACCCACTAATATAATTAAAATATGGGGCCCACACTCCCACTAATACAACTACGCACTACACATTAAATAATAATACTCCTTAATCCACATGCAAAAAAAACAAAATGCACCTTTAATGCGGGACAGAGGGAGTATTTGTTTATATTTGTATATGTTTTTTAAAGTGGGTGCGCCCTATATTAGAGTACACTCGGGTGCACAGTATAATTAGTCTATTATTATTATTGTTTACTTACGTTATTGTTTTTCTTTGGAATATTATTAGTTAAATAAATAATAAATAAATTATAAAATATGTTATTTGTATTTGGTGAGGATTATAAAATTTTTTAATTAAGATATATTTTTAGAAAAAGGAAAAAAAATTGTAAAATTTATAAAAATTGTTGGTAGATAAATGTTTATCTAAATGTAAAATTAGAAAATTCAGAAAATAGGCAGGAATAAAGGTGGGCTTCTGTCTGCCTCCGGAATTAAGGGTTGGACTTATTTTAATGGGGAATGGAACCTGACTTCACACATCCATGCACCTCTTGTTCTTTCTTATCAATTTCTCTATCTATTTTTAGAAAAGAAATAATAAAATAAAATATTTATCATAATAATTCTTAGTATTTAAATATGGGTTAAATTTTGAGTCAATACTATTGTATGCATGTGGACAACATAAAAAAATATTTTTTTATGAGTTGGTGTGAATTGGATTTCCATACAAATCCTCCTATTCAAAAGTTATAAAGATAACTATACAATTAAATGGAGTATTTTAAATTTTAAGAATAAATATTAAACCCAAAGATAATAATACACCACTAGAGTTTATATAATTAATTATGTTAACTCGTTTTTGAATTGAGTTTAATGAGTTGATTTAATAAATAATAAATAATGCTAAATCATATAGTTGTTTGATAAATTCAAATGGTTGATTATTGTGAAAAAAAAATTGAAAAATGATAGTGAAAGGAAGAAAAAATTTTACTTTCATTCATTCTATTTTTGTTCTGATTTACTTAGTGTACACACGCAAATTAAGAAAATTTATTTTTCTTTTATTTAATTTTGTGGTTAGTATGATATTTTTAGATAATAAATAATAATAAAAACACATTATATGTTAAAAAATAATGACAATTTTGATATTAAAGTTTTTTTTTTTGGAAAAAGCAAAAGTATTATTGATGAAAAAAATAGTTATAGAGCATCAGGTATGCTTACTAACTCATACAAGTATAAGTGAAATTTGTTACCAATCAATATATAATTTTGGCTCCCTTATCCATTCGCTAAATGAACTCTCAAATATATGCCTCTCCGATGCTTTAATTCGTATATTAGAGTGGTATATTAGTCACGTGTGATATTCTTTTATGAAAGTTTGTAGTAAAGATCAATTAAAATAAAAAAAACGTGAAGTTAAAGTTGAGGTTGAACAAAAATAATACTCTCTCCATCCCGTTTCAATGTTTACGTTTTCTTTTTGCAAGTTGATTAAGAAGTATAATATTTTAATAGATAGTGGGTGGAAAAATATACTATTTAATGCAAAATGGGTAGGTGTATTAGTGTTTGATGATATATTAATTGTTTTAGGTGGGTACCATATTCCAAAAAGGAAAACGTAAATATTGAAATGAGACGCGCAAAATATAAACGTAAACATTGAAACGGAACGGAGGGAGTATAAGAAAGATAATTTACGGTAAAGAGTGAGACAATGGATTATAGGTCTGTAAAAAAAGATTTATTATATCTAAATTTAGAATAATAAATTAAAATCAAACATAGCCTAAATGTCCAAGAAAATTAGTCCATATCTTTCTGAACTAGTTTCCTCTTAAGTTGTGCGTTGACTATCTTTATATATATATATATATATATATATATATATATATATAAAAGCAAACCTAAACTTCTACTTTTGTTTTCAATTTTTTTCAATTTTACTTTATTTAAAAATAATTCAATTTTAATCTTGATCTTCCAATTAATATTTTTAATTTCAATAATAAAACCAAATCTAATTATACTAATAATAATGTATTTTGTTATTTAAATTTTACTTTTTTATTTAACAATATAAATTTGGTAATAATAAAGATATTTTGGCATATTTAACTAATTTTTAAACAATATATACTTAATTTAAATTAATATATCAATCAATATTCATATATTATAATTTAATTTAATATACATAGGACATATATTTTTCTTTGATTTCAATCAATCATAAAATTTAATTATACTAATAATGAATTTTTTTATTATTTAAATTTTACTTTTTTATTAATTTAAATTTTACTTTTTTATTGATTTAATTTAATAATATAAATTTGATTAATTTTTAATCAATATATGCTTAATTTTAATTAATATAGTATCAATTTTATTTTTATTAGAATCGTCTCTATAAATATTTGCTTTCAATCACGGTCGTTCATTCATTAAAATCATTATATATAAATTTTTTCAACCTAATCAAATTCTTACTTTTTCCCTCTTTTTTTCTCTCTCTAATGCTTTTTCTTTTTCTTCTCTTTTACAGATTCTACTTTCATATTATTTATAATCAACTCTAATTTGTTTTGTGTTTTATATTTTTATTTGATGTTATTTGCAGGTTCAATCATTCTCCTAAAGGTATCATTATCTTTTTAATTTTTTATTATCTTTTTTTTCTCTTCGATTTTTGTATTTTTTTTAATAATTCTATAAACCCTATTTTTATAATTTAATTATTTTATCTTCTTTTATACGAACTTTTATTTGATATTATTTTTAATTTCAATCATTCTCATATTTGATCTTATTTTTGTTTTTTTCTCTAATACTTCTTATTTTTCTTCTCTTTTACAGATTCTACTTTCATATTATTTATAATCTACTCTAATTTGTTTTTGTCTTTTATACTTTTATTTGATCTTATATACATGTTCAATCATTTTCCTAAAGGTATCATTATACTTTTTAATTTTTTAATTTTTGTTACCTTTTTTTTTTTTTCCTTCCATTTTTGTATTTTTTTTAATAATTCTATAAATCTTATTTTCATAATTTAATTTATTTTATCTTCTTTTATACTTTGATATTATTTTTAGGTTCAATCATTCTCATATTTGATCTTATTTGTAGGTCCAATCATTCTTTTTTTCTTTTTTTTTCTCTAATGCTTCTTCTTTTTCTTCTCTTTTACAGATTCTACTTTCATATATTTATAATCTATTCTAATTTATTTTGTCTTTTATACTTTTATTTGATCTTATATGCAAGTTCTATCATTATCCTTAAATATATCATTATACTTTTTTTGTTATCTTATTTTTTTCTCTTCGATTTTTGTGTTTTTTTAATAATTCTATAAACCTTATTTTTATAATTTAATTTATTTTATCTTCTTTTATACTTTTATTTGATATTATTTTTAAGTTCAATCATTCTCATATTTGATCTTATTGGTAAGTCCAATCAGGTATCATTCTTTTTTTTGTCTATCTTTTTTCTCTTCAATTTTTGTGTGTTCCTTTATATTAATTATATGAATCATATTTTTATATTTTAATATTCTATATTTTATTCTTCTTTTTAATCTTCTTTTTGTTTTTTTCCTCTAATGTTCTTCTTTTTCTTCTCTTTTACAGATTCTACTTTCATATTATTTATAATCTAGGTTCAATTATTCTCCTTAAATTTAAAGGTTCAATCATCTATATCTATATATACATATATAAAAGCAAACCTAAACTTCTACTTTTATTTTCAATTTTTTTTCAATTTTACTCTATATAGAAATAATTAAATTTTAATTTTGACCGTCTAAATAATGTTTTGATTTCAATCATAAAATTTCATTATACTAATAATGGATTTTATTATTTAAATTTTACTTTTTTATTTTACAATATAAATTTGATAAATATGAAATATATTTTTGGCATATTTGACTAATTTTTAATAAGTTTAATATATATATATATAAACAAACTTAATTTCTATTTTTATCTTCAATTTTATTCTTGACCGTTTATTATTTTGATCTCAATCATAGATTCTATTTATACTGATAATAAATATTATTTATTTTTTAATCAACAATATAATTTTGATAAATATGAAAAATATTATTAGCATATATTCTACTAATTGTCAATCAATATACTAATTTTCATAATATCAAATATTTCAACGCTATCTTTGGTAATTTTTTTATCTTTTTTCCTACGTCGTTGATTGCTGTCAATCACGATCGTTTATTCTTTCAAATAATTCTATACAAATATTTTCATTACCTAATCAAATTCTAACTCTTTTTTTCTTCTCTATTTCACTTTCATACAAGTTCTAATCTACTTTAATTTATTTTATCTTTTATATTTTACTTTGATTTGCTCTAATGTGAAGGTTCAATCATTTTGAGGTATCTTCTTCTTTTTTTTATTTTTTGTTATCTTTATTTTATCTTTTATACTTTTATTTGATCTTATTTTTATGTTCAATCATTCTCATATTTGATCTTATGTATATTTTACTTTGATTTGATCTAATGTGCATGTTCAATCATTTTGAGCTATCATTCTTCTTTTTTTGTTGTCTTTATTTTATCTTTTATACTTTTATTTGATCTTATGTGCAGCCTCAATCATTCTCATTTGAAGTATCATTCTTCTTTTTTATTTTTTGTTATCTTATTTTCGTTTCTCTACGATTTTTTATTTTTTAATTCTATAAACCTTATTTATATACTTTAATTTATTTGATCTTTTATACTTTTATTTAATCTTATTTTCAGGTTCAATCATTCCATTTGAGGTATCATTCTTCTTTATTATGGGCGTGGGTGGAATGGGGTGGCGGGGGGTTTGGGGTGGGTAAGGGGTAGGGCTGGGTGGTAATACTTTTATTATTTAAATATTAAAATCTAAAATTTTATTTTAAAAAAATTATTTTTGGGGCGATGGGTAGGGGTAGGTTGGGTGGTAGAGTTTCCTCCACAAAAAAATTATTTTTAATAAAATTTTAGATTTTAATATTTAATATAATAAAATTTTATTATTTTTATTTATCATATATAAAATTCTATTTTAAAAATAATTTTTGAATTATGAATTTGAAATCCTTTTAAAAATCCATAATTTATTCAAATAGTGGAATTCAAATGAATTGATTTAAAATTTAAGGAATTTAAAATCCACTCATTTTCAAATCCATTGAATTTGAAATGACTCAATTCAACAACTTAAAAGTATATAATTGTAATATACTTTAATTCTTTCCGTGCAACGCACGGATGAGTAATATTTAGTTTAGGTTAAAAAGATAATTATAACTTTAAAAATTTTAAAACTGAAAAAATAAATAATACTCCTTCTATGGTTTTTTTAAATAAAAAGTGAAAATAAAAATTGTTGATTTAGAATTAAATGAATTCAATAAATTTAACAAATAGTGTTAAATGTATGTTTGTTATAGGAATTTAACTAGAGTATGATTTAATTTTATATGAAATAAATGTGTAAATTTAGGGTGCATGTGAGAGAGTAGGTGTTGAATTGTTTATATAAACTGATTTTAGTAAATTCCAACAAGAAAAAAGAAAGAATTATTCTCCCTTCATCTCGGTATTTATGCACAAGTATGTGGGTATGTAGATTAATTATTTTTTTAAGTGTTTAATGTAAGAAAAAATATGGGTCAGTTTGATAATTTAAATTGAAAAAATAGATAAATTTGGTGAAAATAATAAATAAAGTGTAAAAAATAAATAAAAATGGTTGTGATTGATGAATAATTTGAAAAAAAAAAAGTGGACAAAAAGTATAGTGTATTTTTAAAAATAGAATATATGCATAAAATCAAGAACAAAAAGAGTAGAGAGACTCTCCTGTGAGATGGGTTTTTGTGAGACAGCGTTGTGAAACGAGTCAACTCATTATTAAAATATGCTTATTATATAGGTAAATTATGTTAATTTGTAGTTAAAGTATACAATTAATAATGAATTATATATTATAGTACCTAAAATCATACTTTAATTCATTATACATTAGGAGTATACTTTAGCAATTATTAATCATACTTTAACTATATAGCAGGTATACTTTAACACGTCTCACATAAATAATGTCTCATCACAAGAGACATTGTGGAAAGTGTATAATCTAAAATTTAACATAAAAAAACCCAGAAACTAAGTATATATATTTAATTTGAGTTTGAACTGAATTAATAAATCAAATAGTGTGATGTACTCCGTGTTAGGTGAGAATAATCCATGCATAATTATATAGCATTGATGAAAATTAATTAAAATTTAATTTAATTTATTAACATACTCTCTTTGTCTCTGACAAATGTTCCTATTTTCATTTTGCGCATACATTAAGGAATATTATTATTACATGTGTAATGGGTAGTTGTATTAGTAGTGTGTGGTAGGTCATAATGTGGACCTTTTTATTAAAAGAGGAAAATATGACCTTTGAGTGAGACACTCAATATAGTAAAATGTGCATCTTTCGGTGGGATGAAGGGACTAATAATTAAAGAATTGATATTCTATGTATTTGGGTGTACACGTACATCCATACGTGTATTAATTTTTATTCAATAGTGTATATGTATCATAATACCTTTATAGTATAACTTTTTTTTCATTAAAAAAAAACTACTATAGAAATCTCGTTAAAAATTTGCTAACAAATTGTATAAGTTCTCACTTCTTCCGTCCAACTATAACATTTACGCATTTTCATTTTGGACGTTCCATCAAAAGGTTTACATTTCTCTTTATTATAATAAATGCATGAGACTCACTCAAAACACAATTAGTACTCTTTCTATCCCACTACAAGGAGTGCAATTTGTTATTTTCGTCCATTCCAATACAAGAAGTACATTTCATTTTTTAGTAAATGTAACCCACACAAAATAATTAATATATTTCCATGAGACTCACACATCACACTAATACACATACCCACTATAAATTGAAATATTATTTTTCTCTCCTCATCTACAAATTAAATATTATATCCCTAGATCTACGTGCAAAAAAGAAACATCTTCCTTGTGGTGGGATGGAGGGAGTATATCTTTATAGGACCCACACATGCTAATACAATTACTCATTATACATTAAAATATTATTTCTCTCACCTCAATACACATTAAAATATTATATTAATTAATCTCGTACAAAAAGTAAATGTAAACGTTTTAACGAGATGGAGATATCATTTAATAGTTTATATCATCCATTTCGTCCAAACACTAATGGTTATTTTTTGCACGAGGATTAAAGAATATAATATTTTAATCTCTATTTAGGTGAGAGATATAATATAATATACTCCCTCCGGCCACTTACATGGTATCAATTTTACCATTTTGGGCGTCCACTTCATAGGTGTCCATTTTCCATATTTAGTAAAAAAGTACATTATATGGCCCACTATTTTCCTCTAATACAACTATCCACTTTACATATAATAATAATACTCCTTAATCCAAGCAAACGAGTACATTTCAAGTGGCCGGAAGGAGTAGTATTTTAATCTCAATCTAGTAAGGCGAGAGATATACTCCCTCCGTCCCATTATAAAGTATTCATTTCCCTTTTTGGATTGATGTGACCCACAACCACTATGCATGAGCACACACTCAACACTAATACAACTACCCACTACACATTAAAATATTATTTCTCTCACCTTACTATACATTAAATTATTATACTTCTTAATCCACGTGCAAAAAGTAAACGAATACATTTCAAGGGGACGGGAGGAGTATGTGTTCTAAAAATATACTTCATCCGTCCGCTCCAAAGTATTCAATTTTTCTATTTTTGGAGTCTGCTCCTAAGGGTCTCATACTCTCATTTTCCTTTTTATACATATATGGAACCATACACATCCTCTAATAGAATTGAAATATGGGTCCCACATACCCACTAATACAACTACCTATTATACATTAAATAATAATATTTTTCAATTTACGTGCAAAAAACATATGAGTTTATTTGGACCGGACAGAGAGAGTATTAAATGTTAATTTTAAAATGGCTCAAATAAAAATCCGTAAATTAATAGTCTTTTTTTGAAATTGTAAATTCGTAAATTTGTAAATTTTAAAACGGCTAAAATATAAAATTCGTAAATTCGTAGGGAGTTAGTTTATTTTTCTGAAATTGGGTGATTTTGCCGAGTCTCAATTTTGAAAAATTATTTTGCCGAGTCTCAATTTTGAAAAATTATTTTTGCCCGTCCAAACTAAAAACATCATTTTTACCCTATTAATAGTCTTTTTTCAATTTACCCCCAAACAAATCAAACAGATGAAATATATGACAATTTTTATTATAATTATAAATTTGGAACACAAAATTTTTCTTCAAATTATAATTTTATAATTAAAAGATATATAAGCCTTTTTAAATTAAAAATTATACTCTCCTCGTTCCAACTTCAACTTCACACTTTCCATTTTGATTCATCCTAAATTCAACTTCACACTTTCATAACAAGAAAAAACAATTAACTAATATCCATCTAATATACTTTAATTTTAAATTTTCCATCACCTTTTTAACACACATAACATACTTTATCATTTATTTATTACCCAAAAATATCATACTACCCCAAAAGTAAGTAAAAAAGTGGCTTTTCAAGTAAGTTAAAAAGTGATTTTTCTTTAAATCAGTACTTACAATAAACATGGAGATGAATTTGGAACGAAGGGAGTAATAATTCATAATACTCATAGTGTTCTATTCCCCCATGTACTTAAGTAGAAATTAAATAATTTGAAAATAAATTTAACCCATTATTAGTTTATCAATACGAAATTTTCACGTATAACTGATATTAAAAAAATTTAATTGAATTGGAAAAAAAATAAAAAAATTGGCGTGACAAATTTTTTATGCGAAAAAAAAATAGAGAAATGGTTGAATAGGTATTAATCCCAAATTTCATTATTTGTTGAGATGTTAAACGAACTAGTCCTAACAGGTTTCGGGTTAATCGATCAAGTTTAAACGAGCTACTAAAAGGTGAACCTAACACTAACGGGCTTCGAGCTAAATGAGTATGGCTCACAGGATGTATGATAAAAAAATATTTAAAAAATAATAATTTGTTTATTTTTAAATAATATTCACTACATCCTATCGAAAGATCTTCATTTTACTTTATTGGGCGTCTCATTCAAAAGTTTCATTTTCCCCTATTAGTAAAAAGTGCTCACCATTAAACATCACATCCCTCTAATACAACTACTCAAATTCAATATACATAAAATAATAATACTCCTTAATCCACGTGTAAAAGGTAAATAACCACCTTTGCCCGGGACGGAGGGAGCATAATAAATTCAACATTAACTAGTACATACACATTATTTAGAACTTGATAGATCTAAGACTAATACATACAAAATATTATTAAAACATATAAATTAATAAAATTTGTGATATTAAATTACTTCTAATATATTAATTTAAGTATTATTTTATATATTAAAGAAAAGTGTGGATTAGAGTAAGAAAAAGAATAAGAAAAAGATGAAAATTAAAGAATGACAAGAAATTTTCCCACAATGGGTTGGGGGTAGGTTATGGGTGTTAAGATAAATTTAACATAATAATAATAATAATAATAATAATTCCTAGCTCTACGGGCCGGCTCGATTAACCCGTGGCCCAACCTTAATAGTTCACGGGTTAATCGGTTCGAACCAAAAAGTCTGAAAGTAAACGGACTCAAATTTCTTGGTCTTAACCCTAACTTTCTTCAGATTAAATGGATCGAGCCCACGATTTTTGGATTTTTTAACAACTCTAATTATTCGTGCTATATTAATCTTTTGCCTGACAAAATAATTTTTATATGAAAAATAATTTAAAAAAAAAATAGTTTTCACTATTCGAGCCATAATAATTTTAATTTGAAAATAAATACTCCCTCTATCTCACCCAAAAAGTTTATTTTTTCCATTTCGAGCGTTTCAACCAAAGAATCTCATTTCCTTTTTTATACACACGGGACCCACACATACCAACTAATACAATTAAAATATGAGGTCTACTCTTCCACTAATACAACTACCAATTACACATTAAATAATAATACTCCATCCCTCCATCCCACAACAAGGAGTGCATTTTGTCATTTTCGTCCGTCCCAACACAAGAGGTACATTTCTTTTTTTAGAAAATGGAACCTACACAAAACAATTAATATATTTTCATGGGACCCACGTATCATACTAATATATTAATACACAAGAGGTATATTTTTTTCTTTCCCTTTTCGAGCCAAATCTGTTTATATTAATTTATTATTTTTATTTTAATAAATCTGTTTAATTTTAAAGTGGGCCACATCTGCAGTAGCTACCGAGGACATTTTAAGAAAGTTATCGTAATGTAGGACATTTTTTTTTTGTTTTAATAGAAAGTGGACAAAAATGATTTTTAAAAGTTGAGAATGGTCATTTAAAATTTTATCCCTTTCATTTTTGGAATATATAGTACGTTGTGAATGTGAATGCCAACGGATGTACACAGAAGTCGAAATAAAATGAAAAGAATAATATGAAGATGAAAGGAAAAAAAGAAAAGAAAAAATGAAGAAGTAACGAGTCAAAGTGCCATGCATACTTTAAAATTTTTCTTTTTTTCCGACTTTTTTAGAATATATTAGAAAAAAATGCAAAAAAAAAAAAATGACATTGACTCGATACTGATAAATTATAATTTTTAATAAATAATAAAAAAGTTGACTCGATAATGTCTTTTTTTCAAAAATTACAATCGTGTCAATATCGTGTTAAAGACATTTTTATTTTTTGGGCATTTTTTAACATTTTCTTAAAAAGTTGTCAAAAAAGAAAAAAGAAAAATTTTAAAAATATTTGCCCTTTTCAACATTTGCCCATTTCAACATTTGAACAATGAACCCTATAATTGTACTTGACTATATAGATTTCTCAATTGTCTCTATCCACTTTAATATCGAATTGACCAATCAGACTCTGACACGTTTGATCTAAATACCTGCACCTCCTTGTAACAATCGCATTAATTTAGTATTGCTCTCTTTTTAACCATTTTAGATTTTAAAATACTCCAGTAAAATACCAATCTATCACACTAATTAAGTAATTCCTCACTTTTCACATGAATTAAGAGATACTCTCTCCGTACTTTGGTAGGAGTCTCATTTATTTTTGGGCACGTGAATTAAGGAATATTATTATTAATGTGTAGTGGATAGTTGTATTAGTAGGTGTGTGAGCCCCATATTTTAATTGTATTAGTGGGTGTGGATGGGTTTCATGTGTCTAAAAAAGGAAATGAGATCCTTTGGGTGGGACAACCAAAATGGTAAAATGAGACTCTTACCTAGGGACGGAAGGAGTATAATATTTAATTGTAGATGAGAGGAGAGAAATAATATTTTAATATATGCTCCCTCTGTCCGGTTCTAAGATATCAATTTGTTTTTTGCACGTGGACAGTTCTAAGGTCTTTATTTGCTTTTTACACTTGGATTAAGGAATATTATTATTATAGGTAAAGTGGGTAGTTATATTAGAGGGAAGTAGTGTGTTGTGTACTTTTTTTGCTAAATAGAGGAAATTGATACATTTGAAGCGGACGTCAGGAATAGTAAAATGGATACCTTAGAAGCGGACTGAGGGAGTAGTAATTAAGTGTATTAGGGTGGTGTGTGGATCTCATGGATAAATATTAATTGTTTTGTATGGTCCATTTACTAAAAAGGAAAAATGAGCCTCATGTAAAGCAGGTTTACATGTAAATCCTATTTTTTAAATTACTCTTTAGTATATAAAAAATTACTTTTGAAGAGTAATAATTTTTATACAGAAAAGTAATAATTCATATCTCTAAAGAGTAATTTTTTATGTACTAAAAAGTAATCGATAAATCAGGGTTTACAAGAATATGAAGAGTAATTTTTAATTTAGAAGAGTAACCATTTATGTGTTTAAAGAGTAATTTTTATGTACTTAAAAGGGAGTAACATGGTTTACATATTAATATATGTAAACCCGATTCAAGTGTTTGTCAAAAAGAAAAATGCACATCTCATATTAAAATGGACGAAAATGGCAAAAAGCACCCCTTATGGTGGAAAAGAGGGAGTAAGAAGCATTACTCAAAAGTGTCCTGTAAACAATATAAATAAACTTCTTTATCCCAATATAGTTAAATATCTTTTTATTCTCAAATTGATGAAAATACCCTTTACTCGAATACATTAGAGTAATTTATTCGAGTAAAGCAATAATAAAATGAAAAAAAATTGAATTACAGTTTGAGTAGAAAAATTTTCGAATAATATATTCGGGTAATGTATCCAAGTAAAATAATGTATTCGAGTAATGTCGAATAATGTAATCGAAATTTAGATTAAAATGTTCCCTCGAGTAACAAAAAAATCGAGTTAAAGTTTGAGTAAACAAATTTTCGAGTAAATGTATTCGAGTAAAATAATGAATTCTAGTAATATAAACGAAAATTCGAGTAAAATGTTTCCTCAAGTAAAAAAATATTTCAAATTAAAGTTTGAGTAACAAAATTTCGAGTAAAGAATTCAACTAAAATAATGCATTCGAGTAATGTATTAGAGTTTTTATTTGTTTATTTATTTATTTTTTAGTAATGTATTCAAGTTAAGCATTACTCCCTCCGTCCCCCAAAGTATTTTATACTTTTCTTTTTCATCCGTCTATCAAAGAATTTCACACTTTACTTTTACTAAATTTGGTAAAAAATACATTATAACAATACTCACTTTTTACACACATCCCAATATAATACTTACTTTTTCACATCTTCCAACAACTTTACACACATCCCAATATAATACTTACTTTTTAAAATTAAGATAAAATTTTTGTTTATTGATTTATGTAAAGTTAATTTTTGAGATTGTTAATTGTGATGAAGATAATTAGTGGAACGAATGAAAATTAAAAGGGTAAAGATAAGTGTTTGATGGAGAAGGAATAAGATTTCTCTTTTTTCATCTCACAATTTATGCAGACTTTTTAAAATAGTGAAGCAATTTATAAAATTTTAACATTCTTACCCTACCACGTTACTATAAAATCAGAATTTTACTCATAACCAAAACATTATAGTGGTACAATTTTCTGAATAAATTATCTAAAAAATATTATCTGTACTCAAACATACATGTAAAAATTGGTGGGACGAAGTCAGAGAGTATTAACTTTTGAAATTATTACGGTTAATTGTACTCTTACATGTTACTCTTACTCCTAGCAGAAAATTATTACGGTGTAATGGACAGAGTTCGTCATTATTATTGTTTCTTAAGGTAAAAATCTTATTAATAGTAACGTATTGATGATGACAAGATATTTTTATTTGTAGTGTGATCACATTTACGCTATCATTTTCATGTTTTAAAATAATGTGTACACTCTTAAAATGAAAATAAATGATAATATTAACATTCTCACGATATAATAATACATTCTTCTGTCTGTCAGCAAAAGTCTTATTTTATTTAAGGATCCGTTTCAACGAGTTTCAATTTGTTTTAGATTATATATATATGAGACTCACGTATATAGGAGTAACTAATACAACTAAAACTAAAATATGAAACTCAATTACATCACTAATATATTATACTACATTAGTTAATAACACTCTTTAATCCACGTAAAAAAACAAATGACACCTCTTTAGATGCGAAAACAGAAAAGAAAATGTGAAAATAAATGTATTATGAAGGAGTTATATTTCAAATTATAATTATAAGTATAATTTTAAAATTGTAAATATTAAAGAGTGAGTCTCTTGTGCACCCGGACACACGAATTTAGATATGTCTCTCTTTGCAATTTATGTGCTCATTTACAATTTAAACTCCCTATCAATACATAGGTTTAATAGGGAAGGAAAGAGTTGTGTTTACATGAGAACACGGACGGACTGTATCCCCGTGTCCCCGGCTACAAAATACACATACAATTGTATTTGTGGTGATCCATGAATAACATTACCATTGCAGTTGGTATATATCCTTGACACTATATATACCAACGCATGGTTTGAGGAGAGTAATAAGGAAATATGAAGTTGCTATTTTATGTTGTCTTTCCACTGTTCTTAGCAGCGGCGGAGAGCGGTGGCTCCCCTACTCCGCCACCAGCCGCTTCTCCAAACCCCCACCACGCGCCACCACCGATGCACGCTCCCCCACCTACTCACAAACATCCACCTCCACCACACGGCGATCATCACCCACCGCCGCCGCCACATCACAAGCATCCGCCGCACCACCACAAAATTCATCCACCACCGCCGCCCTCGCAGCACCATCACAAGCATCCCCCACCACCTCCACCACCACCGCCGAAACATTCAGCACCTCCTCCCCAGCGACATGCGCAGCCGCCGAAACATTCTGCACCTCCGCCGCAGGGACAGGCGCCGCCGCCGAAACATTCTACACCACCACCGCCCTCGCAGCACCATCACAAGCATCCACCTCCCCCGCCACTGCCGGTGTATGCACCTCCTCCCCAGAGACATGCGCCGCCGCCGAAACATTCTGCACCTCCGCCGCACGGACAGGCGCCGCCACCGAAACATACAGCTCCTCCTCCTCAGCATGGAGAAGCGCTGCCTCCGAAGCCTGGTCACCACCGTTCACCACCACCTAAAGGCTAGGCCGCACCGCCGCCGTATCACGTGCCATCCCCACCGCCGCTCTAAATGCAGTAGATTTAGCTCTAAATAATTTTGCTGCTTCGTCCAAAAAATTACTTCAGTTAATTATCCTAAAATAAATTTAATTTTGATATTATTTTGGCGATCAAATAGTATGTGACATCATATAAGTATTTTAGTGCCCGTCTTGTCTAATTTTCAATTTTAATTATTCTTATCTTTTTTTTTTTTTATGTTAAAACGTTATTAAAGTTTAATTTAATCGAGATTTCACCTAATTACAAACTAATTACCAATTAAAAACCTCATAATAGAGGCCCAAATGTCTAAATCAAACATGAGCTCATTTAGGAAATATATTCTTCCTTTTAATTTGCTATCAGCCCATTAATTCGGTTAAGCTAGATGTCGTGATGTTGTCTGATCATCTCGATGTTTTATCTCAATCTAGATCTTTTCTTACATTTTAATATTACATTTTAATGTTAATCTTTTGGATGAATAGGTAAGAGATAAAATGTATTTAAAAAAAAAATCCTAAAATGAAAATTTTCCATTATCAATTACTAATTCATCTAATACGTATAAAATTAAAAATATATAGTATTTAAAATATAAAAGGACATTATGCGTCATTTTTCCTAATACTATATGAATTGAATTATAATATTCCCTCCATCCCATAAACAAATTCACATTTTTTTTATTTTCGTTCGTCTCATAAATAAGTTCACACCCCCAATAAAGAAATAGACACAAAATAATAATCACACAACACACTTTAATTTCAAAATTATCACCCATTTACAACTCAAATAACTTACTTTATAATTTATTTTTTACATAAAAATACAAAACACCCCTAAAAGTAAAACAAAAATCAATTTTTTTCTTAAATTCTGTATCTACCGTAACCGGGAACTTCTCTTTGGGACGGAGGGAGTACTAGGAAGGAATAAAATCTGAGTTGTCTCTTGTGTCCCCAAGTGTATAAGGTGTATAATAGTATAACATTTTTTTCTAAAAGATAAGTATACATTTTAATTAATAAGAGTATAATTTTTTTCCATTGAAAAAGTTATATGAAATATGAATAATATAAATGTTTAATTAGAAAATTAAGTTTTTTATTTAAAAAATCAAAAGTATAAATTCTTATAATAAGTATAAAGTATAAAATTTAATACTCCATTCGTCCCACGTATTTTTACCCACTTTCCATTTTGGGGTGTCCCACGTATTTTTACCCATTACATTTTTGGCAAAAATACATAATATTTTATTACCTACTTTTTACAATCCCAATAACTTTAATTATTTTTTTATACTTTATTCATCATTCTCAATAACTTTATTCACTTTTTCTTTTTAAATTACTAATTTATTCATACTTTCTCTTACATTATATATTAAAAAAATAAAACGTCTTAATTTCCATGCCCATACAAACGGGTAAAAATACCCAAGACGGAGGGAGTACTAAATTGTACAACTTTTGAAAAACATGAGATTTGAGGGGCGCGATTTCCCGAGAACAACTAAGCTTTAGTCATCAAATCTAGAAGAGCACTTGCGCGTGAGACAATTTTTATTACATTTTCTTAAATATTTATATTTTTTATTAAATATATTATTAATTTTAATTAAGAATGTTATTACTTTTTATTTATTTTATATTATAAACTATTAATGAGATAAAACCACTATTATTTTTCATAAATTTGAATATCACTTTTTTTATTTAAATATTTTATTACTTTTTATTCTAAACACGGGCTCACTGGAGTGTTTACCACGTGCTTAGATTTTATCTTCTTTCGTAGGAGTACTACTTAATTGCATGCTACATGCAGACTTTCTTTAGAAAAATAGACACGCTTTGAATAAGTTAGCATTTAAAACACTTTAGCTACTGTTGTAGACATATTAACTATTTTTTTTGGTAGAAGACTATATTTTTACAATGACAAACACAAGACACTAATTAGGTGAGACAGTTTGTGAGACGTGTTAAAGTATGTCTATTATTTAAATAAAGTATGTTTAATACTTCCTTCGTCCCAATAAGTATTTCACGTATTGGTGTGTGCGAAGTTTAAGAAAATTTTGTATTTTTATGTATAAAGTAAGAAAGAGAATATATATTTTAGTTGATTTAATGATCAATGTGTGTAAAGTTATGAAAAATGTGTGTAAAGTTGTTGGGAGATGTGAAAAAGTAAGTATTATATTGGGATGTGTGTAAAAAATATGTATTATTGTAATGCATTTTTACCAAATTTATTAAAAGTAAAGTGTGAAATACTTTGAGAGACGGATAAAAAAGGAAAGTGTGAAATACTTTGGGGGACGGAGGGAGTAATTGTTAAAGTATATTTTTTAAAGTGTTAGATTATGCATTAAAATATGATTTTAGTGTAATAATTTAATTTATTATTGACATACTTTAACTACAAATAAGCATATTCTATCTATACAATAAGCATACTTTAATGGGTCGATCCGTCTCACATCCATCTCACAAGAGAGTATCTCTTTTACAATATGGATATAGATTTTTTTTTTTTAATAAAAGATTGGGTAATAATGGGAAACTTCTCTAGATCTCCACACCTTTTGAAATACATATTAAATGGGCTTACCCGACCCATGGGACAATTATAATCCTAATCCAATATGCACATTATAACAATTCAAGATATCTTATTATATTTTGATGTTATATTTCATATTGCATACTTTAAATAAGTGACACGTACTTAGCGTAGAAAATTTGAATATTCTTCTGATGATTGTTATTTTTCTAATCAACATTTCGCAGTATGGGATGTAAAAGAGTTTCGAACCAATTTTTAAAAGATGTGATTAAATGACTCTCTTGTGATTAATAAATGACATGTGTTTGGTTTATATTGAGTTAATAATACACAATGACCCTTAAAATTTTACTAAAAATAAAGAAATGTACATACTAATGTATTTAAGTGTGCTTAACTCCCCTCTAAGCCCGTTAACTAAAAGTAAGGGCTCAATGGATTACAACTTAATGTGAAGGTGGATTACAATATCCCATAAAACTGAAATAATTCTCATACTTATTCCATGTTTTAAGACATTTGCAAGCTTTATTAATCTATCTAATAATTTTAATGAACCAAATACTGCTAAAATAAAAGAGATTCGAATGGAAAAGGAAAGATATGGATATGATTAGAGTCCCATTTGAGAGAGATTGACTGCTTGCTTAATAATTAGGAATCAAACTTACAGTTGAAAACATTTTTTTTTTTAATCTTTATCTTTTACTTTCATATTCATTCATTCTTTCTATAGGTGCCAAACAAACACCCCTTATATAATGCAGGACCAACTCAGTGCTTTTAGTCTAGTTTATGGAATGATCCTACTACATCATATCATATTATCATCATTACACATACATATTGCAACAGAATCAGTTTACGGTTTGAATAAACTACTCTTCATGACTAATTTACAACAAAAATGAAATTCCAATTAAAATTTATCACAATTCATCAATTTGTTAAAAGATGGCTGATGGTAATTATTAACATTGCATGAACTACTATGTAAAAATATGAAAATATCATATGCTAATAAAATGGGAGTCTATTATGTGAATAACAAACCACTAGCAAAGTTGTTACAGAATCTAACAAAATCAAAAATCTACAATTGCAAATGGCAATATATAGAACTGTATTTACACAGTCCAATCGAAAATTTCTGTGGAGAAAAGCAAAGGTAAAGGTCGATATAACCGAAAAAATACAGAACTAGTCAAGGCAAATGGGGCACAATTGCTTCTAAATCAGGGTTTTGGATTGCAACCTCTCGTGCTGTACTGACGAGATGCCTGGAAATTTTAGGCAGGAACCGCACCAGAACAGCACACATGCCTATCTACATTCTGTAAAAAAAGCCAGCATCATCCATGGCTCGCCCAACAATGGAACCTTTGAAGAGAAATACAACACAATAACTCACTGAATTCATAATCCAGTTTGGAATATTGAAACCAAACATATAATTCCATGTAGCGTTTGTAAAATACTGATGTGTCTCATTCCATGGTTCAAAACATAATATTAGGACATCTTGTGGATTCGTAATAGATCAACCACACTCTTTGTGATTAGAGAATATATGTACCCCCAATACGGCAAAAATCACTCCTTGATCTCAAACACGGAATAATGCACACACTTGAAAACAAATCGAAATGATTCAAAGTAAAATTATTCCACCACAGCCTTCAAGGAAGAATAACACGACAATGCAAGAAACAATCTAAACAGTTGAATCAGCCTCTCAGCTTTATTTCAGAGAGTAATTGTTGAAAGTTCAAACAAAACCAAAAATCATTCAATTCAAAGCAAAGAACGTAATGTTTGTGCATATCGTGTGTGCCAATCATTCCAAAAAGTTTCAGAATTCAGAACCATAGTAAAAGAACAAAAACAAAAAGTTCGTAGTCCAATAATCGGCAAATTCAAAACTTAATTTGCATTTAATAATTAACCTAAAAGATATTTCAACTTTGACCTAAAGTCTCAACTTAAAATTTGCATTTAATACAAGATATGTTACAGATTAGCAATAAGCAAATCATTCAACAGAGCTGTTGCAGGAAATTCATTCAATTTTTAAATACGGGCAACGAATTTCATTACGAGTGTTCATCAGGCCCTTCCTAGAACTATCCATCAATTATCCATGAAAAAGATACAAATAAGTATCTACACATAAAATTTGTTTCAATTTTTCAGTTGTTCCTTTTTTGGCGGTGTTTATGTTGGGGAGTAGGGTTGTGGTGGGAATGCAGTTCAAAACTGTCACTAAATCAACATAGAGACGAACAGAACAAAACTAACAAAATGTCCACAAACCTGAGCAGCTGCAGAGGACTGAGGTCTGTGTTACTAAACTAGGTTCACAAGAAACGCCTTCTATCAGTTGGTTTAAGGATCTGAAAAGAGCACATCAAGCTTTCATCTACACTCATCATTGCCCCAGCATTATCAAATTCACCACAATAGTTGGGGGCAGAAAATATTGTAACAAGCTGCCTATCGGCAAAAAATTCATATCCATCTTCTACAACCTGCTCAAGAAGGTAAAGCAATTAGACAGCAGTAATAACAAAGGGATACAGAAGTAGAAAATAAAAGATCAAGAGAAAATCAATGCCTGGTGAGCGCGACAAACAAGGTCCATATCATGCTGCATCAAAAATTCAGCAACCTTATCTGGACCAAACGTGTAAGAGACTCCCCTATCATTCATTCCCCAACCTTTCAGTTCTCTACTGGGATCAGACCAAAGTAAATCACAGAGCAAACCAGAGTCCGGAACATCAGTTGGACGAGGTAAATTTCTAATTTGGTCCAAATTTGTAAGGTCAGGAGAAAGACCACCATGCATGCAGAGAATTTTATCATCTATAAGTGCTGCCACAGGAAGGCAGTTGAAACAATCAGTAAAAACTTTCCAGAGTCTGACATTGAACCGACGTTTACATTCGTCATAAAAACCATATATCCTATTAATCGATGCGCATTCATGATTTCCTCTTAAGAGAAAGAAATTTTCAGGATATTTGATTTTGTAGGCGAGAAGAAGGCATATTGTTTCTAAACTCTGTTTGCCACGGTCCACATAATCCCCTAAAAACAAATAATTGGCCTCTGGAGGAAATCCTCCATACTCAAAAAGCCTTAGAAGATCTCCATATTGCCCATGAATGTCACCTGGATTTCACCAAAAAAAAACTGTGTATTTTAGTCTCTTGGTTTTATGCAGCAGGGAAAATAAGAACAAACACTCAAGAGCATCTTCATTCACCAACTCAAAAGACGGCACAAGAACAAGATAACTGGATTGTTTCAACTTTTATCTATATGAAGTTCGACATCCACACAGGATAACATCTCTCTAAGGTATAGTGAAAGAAAAGAGGAGGGCAATTGGAATACCAGTAAAACCAAAAAAAATCTTTAAAACGTGGCTATCTGCTACTGCTAATGTTTAAATCATAATCATATATTAACATTAAATGGTGTTGCGACAGCTTTAACATGATTGGATAGATTCTTGCAGCTGGAAACATTCACCATTTCACCTCATATCGATAGAAAAGATAAAACATGGTCTCTCAGCACCCAAAGTTTCCCAGACTTATAATATCTAGTAAAAAGTTTGCTTCAGATTAAGCAAAAGGCTTCAAACATAAATGGAGTGTGCCCATGAAAGACAATACTGAAAACTCAATTAAGCTTTACAAAGTAAATTTAAAAAATAGAAGCATAAAATAGCCTACATATAAGAAGGCAACTTCTTTTTTTTTTCTAGCATAAGAAGTAGCCCTCATATTGCATCCTCTTCCAAATGATCTTCCATGTAAAGTTTTCTAGTATTGTGAAGAAGATACATTACTACCACGGACGCTCCACCAACCATAGGAGTTTCAGATTGAAACCAAAATCTAAAAAAGATGACATGTTCTATCCTACTAACACTAGAAAAGGTCCAAATTCAATAACCTCTTATACAAATCTGATGTCAAGTCAAGAAACTACGTTAAATTGCACAAGGTCAAAATGACGGAAGAATCTAAACGAATACACATATAATATAAGCTACAATCTACACTACTACTGAAGAAAAGAAGACAAGAGGGACAACAAAATTAAAATGCAGAAAGCAGCACAACATGAAACTCAAGAGAATGCTACCATCATCTGATATGAAGACTAATTCAAAGAATAAGATTTCCCAATTACCCATTTTTGCCTACACTATTAAGTTATGGATCATATCCAATATGAGTGACAAACGTCAAAAAGCTATATCAACATCCAAAAAATACAAAAATACCCGGACCCAGTACCAAAAGAATTCCTTTATTCAAATATTCAGGAAAAATGAAGAGATAACAAATTTGAAAATAAGATGAATTATACTTTGTAGAAACTAAAAAAATCTATTTCAATAAAAATTCCAAATGAAGGTAGCTCAGAAATTACTTATATTTTACTCAAATACAATTCGCATTCGTAGCTATCCTCTAACTTTGAAAAAACAGATAATGAAAGCCGAATCACACCCACAGAAAGAAAGAAAATCATAGCCCGAGAATTCTCAGCTGCCCATATCACATCACCGTTCATAAAAGTCAAAATCCAAAATTCATTACAAGCAATAAATTCATGAAGGCAACACGTACAACAGAGGCATAAACGGAATCAAAGTACGGTAACAGAATTCATCGTCGTGTTGAAGAAACAGGAAGAGGGTAAGACGAGTAATAATACCGCAGATCTTAATAGGGGCTTCGAGCTCGAGAAGATTAGGTTGGGAGAGAAAGATCTCACGCGACGTCGAACACAGAGCACGGATCTCATTCTCCGACAGCTGCACCTGGCGCACCGTCCGGGCGTTGCGAAACTCCAACAACCGATTGATGATGTCATCCAACAAGGCAGGCTCTATCCCCTGCCCATTCGTCGCCATATTATGCCTCACCCACTCGATTCCTTGGGTCCACCCCTAAATTACAACCCCAGAAAGAAACCCTAGAACCCCGATGAACAAAATTGACGCAAACAAAAAAAATTAATAGATTAAATTCTTCAGTGCCTCATTACGCTCTTCCTGGAAACAAGCAAGAAACCAGAAAGAACAAACGATGGATGAACAAAGATAAATATGGGTTTGGGCTAAAAAATAATTTTCTTAAAAAAAAAAAAAAAGAGGGTTAGTATAATAGGAAAAAAGAAATAAAATTGGAAGTTAATGAAAAATGGGAGATTAGGCGGAGAGGGCTATATTGTTAGAATGATTATTGTATGATTCGATGGTATTAAATTAAATCTGTAAAACTAGAGAATCATGGTGTCGCGGTCGATAAATCCGGTGGCCTCGTGTGGTTGCCTCGCTATTCGATGGAGATTTTGGGACTGGACAGTCTGGACCCCTCCACTTTCCTTCTACAGGCTATGGAGCGCTCTCTCTCTCTCTCTCTCTCTCTCTCTCCTCACTCTCTCCCCCCCCTCTGCTCTGCCGCCTGGTTCCCCAAAATGGCAAATTAGGTCTAGCGGGGGTTGAATTCAAAATTAGGGCTTTGTTTGGTTACGGAGTTGCTACGAGATGTAGTAAAATTTAATTTATAATTTCGTGAAACTATATAATTATATACAGGGTGGTAACGGACAGGTATTTTCGGATACTCAGCCTAATCGAACCTAATGGGAAAAATACAGTTTGGAATGGGTACAAGTAGTCGTAAACAATAACATTAAGGTTTGAGACGAGTACGGGTAATGCCGCAATACCCGCGGGTACCCCGTTTATATTTATATATTTTTATAAAATTTAATATATATTAAATAATTTGTATATTATAAGATATTTTATATATTTAATTAATAGTTATAAGTTTAATTTAATCATATTTATTTAAAATAATAGAATTTATATTATACTATTTATTTTATATTTAATTAATAATAATATAATTTTTGTTATTATATTTATTTAAAAAATAAAAAAAATATAAATATAATAAATAAATGAATATTAAACGGGTATGAATACCTGCGGGTATTGGTTAACGAATATGGAACGAGTACGAATAATATAATAAATTTTTTAAATAAGAAGAATACAGATAATTATTTAATTGGATACGAGTACAGATATCTCGAAATAAGCAAATATTTTACCGTTGTCGTCCCTAATTATATACTGTCCTAAAATGAAATTATTACAAACTAATACACGCTTACCATAGTACAAGGTACAACATTTTTTTTAACCAAAATGATTCATTTTTTAAATAGAACAAAGTATAAGATACAATATTTTAAATAAATAACTTGTAGATACAAAATTAAGAGTTCGACTGTCATGCATTTGGTGTTCCGGTGCACTTGGACGATCTTAACCGTTAGATTACATTTTAATTCGATCTCTACTATTAAATAAAATAAAATAATTAATTTTTTTAAAAAAAAACTATGCACTCCCCCTATTTTTAACCCGCTAATTGCATGTGTACCGGTGCACCACAAAATCACCCCAAAATTAAAGGTTAAATTATTATCTACTGTAATTTTAAAAAAATCTAATCCCATGATTATAGATAATTTATTCTAATTTTTACATAGTGTATTTAAGAAAATGAAAATTTGCTGCAGGTGCACCAGTATCACCCCAAAATTAAAGGTTAAATTAAACACTGTAATCTTAAACAAATCTAATCCCATGATTACAGACCATTTATTCCAATTTTTAGTATTTAAGAAAAGGAAAACTTGCCTTAATTAATTCTTTAGAGAATTAATATTCTACATTGTTTGCATTTATGAAAATTGGGGTTAAACCGTAAACATTAATTGAAATAACTTAACCTTAATGTTCACGAGATTTCTTCGCACCAAGTGTTGTTCGGCGACAAGGAGCTTACACGATGTTGTGATTTCAAATAATTGTTATTGTCGACTTTGTGCATAAATAGTTTGATTTCACCCCTTAAAAATAGATAGCAATCAGGTTTAACTAAATCTCTTTAAATAAGGGATTGGCCATTTGAGATAATTTAGGGAAAAGTGCATATATGAAAAAGAGATTAAAATTGAAAAGAATCATTGAAATAACGTAGTTGATTAAAATTTTGAATAATGTATATGTATGAATAATTTTGATTTATGTCATGTATCTAATAATAGTATCAATTCTAAAATTATATAATCGAATGCATAGACCACTTCCCAAAAAAAAAAGATTAACAGTAATTTTTTTTTAGATGTAGCAAAATTTATTTTCTAAACACTCTCTCTCTCTCGAATGCCACGTCAAATGTGATAAATAAGCGAGGCAACCAAAATTGAATTTGAAGCTCGTTTGTCTTGATCCAAAATATATTGTATGTCAAATTGTTGAAATTAAATAAAGTATGTATCTGTAGATGTAACATAATAAACACAAATTTTAAAAAATAATTCTATTATTACAGTAAGAAAATTGGACCTCTGAAATGAATTGAGCTGCTCGGAACGAGTTTAAACATAAGGAGAGATTTTTTTTTATTATTTTTTAATTCAACTAATAACAAAACTTTTGAATACAAAAAAGTGGTTCACTTTAAAAATAAATTTACAATATTTAATGTAAAGACATACTACTAATTCACTTTTAAAAATTAATTTACAATAGTAATGTATAGACATACTACTAATTCACTTTTAAAAAATATAATATTTTAATTTGTAATTGATTGAGAGATTAGTTGTATTGTGTAGCAGTGATTAGAAAATCGAACCGGAGATCAAACCGGTGATATCAACGGTTCGAGGTTCAACCGGTCGGACCGATCCAACGGGGCGGTTCAACCAGAAAAATTAAATTTACTAATTTTTATTTATATTTTAAAATAAATACTTAAAAAATACAAAATAAATAATTATTTAATTAAATATACAAGCTGTTACTTCATAAAGCCCAACTAACACATTAGAATTAAAATAAAATATAAAAGGCACACTTCCTTTGTAAAGCCCATTAATTAGAATTGAGTTTACACTAATAAAAATTCCAATCCTCTTATAAAGTTGAGGACTAGGATAAACCTCACACAGCAGCCGTTCACTCTCTTTTTAGTGATATTACTCAGCTGTTATTCTTCTTCTTTGGAACAATTATGAAATCCAGTGGATTAATCATTTTTATGTAAATCGTTGGATTACTATGGATGTCTTCTCTCCTCGTTGATTTTGAGCATTTTTTCTTCAACAGTTCATGATTTTGAGCAGAGATTTTGTGGAGGTGAAGGCTTGCCGTTTCTTTTAGATCTGTTAGATCTTTGTAATTTTTTGGTGAATGGGTGGAATATATTGCCTTTAACTCAAGTAATTCATAATTTTTGGTTATTACTATTTGATGTAACCAGGTGATGTTTAAGATTTCGATATGTTAATGAATTAGCAGAATAGAAATGAAATTGTTTGGTTGGATACAATTAAAATCGGATATTTTCCGATTCTACCGATTTTCCGTTTATACCCAGTTCAAACCGGTTATTTCCGGTTCAACCCCAAAACGGTTTTTAGGGTGTATCGAATCGGTTTCGGTACCGGTTCCCGGTTAAACCGGTTGAATCAGCATGTCCAGTTTTCTAATCACTGTTGTGTAGTATTAATTACTCATATAGAGGTCTCATTCAAAAAAAAAATGTAACAATAGTAGTGAAACACCCTAATAAATAAAATATAATGTCGATGAGGAGAGGGAGTATATTTTGAGGTAAAAATTAATATTAGCTCATGTTGGCTGGTCCCACAAAGTGTTAGTATTTAAATGTGTCAAATTATTTAATTTTACTTCAATTATTTTGGCTATTAGGCCTGCAACAAATAAAAACAAATACTCATATGAATCTCAAGAAAGCAGATAAACAAGTCAAGATTAGGTAATAAAAGATTAAATAAATTAGACAGCATTGAAAATTAATAGAGTGATCTCCAATCTAGCATGGTCTGGCACTAGCTCAGATGCTTATTACTGACTCCAAGTTCTGCTAATTTGATGACAATACAGTAGTTAAATAACTACAATTATCATGTCGAAATCTGAGCATGCAATATAATATTTCATCAAAATCTGCTAACATAACATCTAAGCAAATCAAGAACCATGTGGTTAGATTTCATCAGATCAAGATAAACGCCAAAAGTTTTCCCTACCAGACAGATTTCGTTCAATTTTCTCTTCTGATCATCATCTATCTAACTGATTCTGTGCAATCATAAAAAAGCATATTCGGAGATGGCGAGGGATCAAGCATCGTACCTCAGTTTGCGCGGAATCTGTTACATTCTACTCATCCTCTCTTCCCTCTCCACGCTTCTGTTTCTCTACTGGTCCTACTTCTCCATAGGCTGCTTTCCTCATATTCAAACCCCTGTTGAGGAGAATCAAGACTATAATCTTCTTTCATTTTCATCTTCTTGGAATTCCCTTTACTTCCCTGACGAAGCACCTAAAAGATTTCTGAAGATAGCTGTTTTCGTCAAGAAATGGCCGGATAAACATCATCCTGGAGGGCTAGAGCGGCATGCATCCACTCTGCACCATGCTCTAGCTAAACGTGGCCATGAGCTCCACGTGTTCACCACTTCCTCAACAAATGTGACCTCAACGAAGAATTTATATTTTCACCTCTCAAATCCAACGGCAGCTGGTTATCTGGATCAAGCCACAATCTGGAAGCAGTTTCAAGCAGAGAACTCAACAGGGAGACCCTTTGATGCATTTCACACAGAGAGTGTAGGGCTAATGCATACTAGATCAAGAAATCTGATTGACATAGTGGTTAGTTGGCACGGAATTGCATACGAATCTATACATTCTGACATTATTCAAGAAATCTCAAGGGCTTCAGAGGAAGCACAATCAACTATTTTGAAAGAAAGAGTAATGAAAGTTGTGGAAGAAATACGGTTTTTTCCACGTTATGCTCACCATGTTGCTACCAGTGATCATGTAGGAGATGTCCTGAAAAGAATCTATATGTTACCAGAAGAACGCGTTCACATTATTTTGAATGGAGTTGATGAGGAGATTTTCAGGCCAAAGGCCATCAAGGACAGAGATTTAATGTTGGAATTTGACATTCCAGAATCTACGTTGCTAACTCTTGGAATTGCCGGGAGGTTGGTGAAGGACAAGGGGCATCCCTTGATTTTTGAAGCCTTGAAGCAAATCTTCAACGAAAGCACAAGTTTCCAGGAGAGTGTAGTTGTTCTGGTGGCTGGAGATGGTCCCTGGGGAGCTAGATTCAAAGAACTTGGATCTAATTTACGTGTTTTAGGGCCATTAGATCAAGCTCAACTTGCAAAATTCTACAATGTAATTGACATTTTCGTAAATCCCACACTACGAGCTCAAGGATTAGATCACACCTTGTTGGAAGCTATGCTTGTGGGGAAGCCATTGATGGCCACAAAACTTGCCAGTATCACAGGTTCTGTGGTCGTAAGCCGAGAAATAGGGTATACATTTTCGCCCACAGTAGACGCATTGAAGAAAGCTCTGTATGAGGTGTGGAAGGATGGAAGAATTACTCTCCAGCAGAAAGGTCACTATGCCAGGAAAAGAGCCTTGAAATTGTTTACTGCCACGAAGATGGCCGCAGCTTACGAGAGGCTATTTTTGTGCATTGCTGAGAACAAAAATAGAAGCAATGATTACTGCAATTACAAACTCAACTCAACAGGGAGATTGTGACCAAAGATCAACCTCTTGCTGAAGAGGCATGTAGAAAAATTTCAGGTGAGTGTTGGGAGATGACTGATAACCTTCTTCAAAGTTTAGAGAGCAATGCTCACTTTGATCCTAGCATTGCAAAGGGTAGTTCTACGCAGAGGAAAAAAAAAAACTTCATGTTCAAGTGCTTACAGGAATTAAAAGCACAAGTTATTGACAGACCTGCAACGTAGCGTAGCGGATGGGAAAATGTACATTGGAATCCTGATCAGAAGATATGTAAGTAGTTAATGTGCTATACTATTTTTCAAGCTTCAGTTCAATTTTTTCCCCCTTTTTTATGCTTCTCTGCATTATATCTTCAGTTATACCAAAGAGTGAAACTGGAAAATACACTCATAAAGATAGAATCAGGAAAATTACCTGGGTTGTTGAAATCACCCAAAGAGCCTTTAGTCCATCAGAAACGAATAGAGCAACCTGGTTTTATCTAAGGTGCATATATTTCCATAATCATCTCACATAAACAATACATCCATCTTATAAAACAATCATGGTCTGATTGTTTCTTCATAGAACTCAAAGAAAATAATTTATTTCAAAATCAAATAGGATGTATGTTTACATGTCCATATTGGTTCAACAAGGCAAACTTTTTTTCACCTCTCGAAAAGTTGCCCATAAAAGATGTATAGTATTGTTGAAAGGACAGAAGAAACATGCCAGACTTACAATTTGATTCAATACACACATTCAGAAACATACACATGACCGAAAACTCAATTAAAAACTCCGAGTTCTGCCATTGAGGCTATAAGTTCCAACAGAAATCTACATCAAACTGCTCTTGTTGAGGTTCCTGCATTGAGGTTTGACAAGGGAAAGACCCAGTAAAAACCAAATGAAAACTTGAGCCACCAGAAAAAAGAAAATTAGTTAATAGACATGGTATGCTTATTGCTAAAATAAATTTAGTAATTCATTATTTGGGCACATCGATAAATTTACTAAAATGAATTTAGTAATTTCATGATTTTTACAAGACTTGTAATAATTTCTCATTTGTTTTTTTCAAACTTGCATTTAAGATTAAATTGCAGAAAAAAGCCCATAAGGCTAAATAAGAAAAACAAGACCATGACACTAATATATTATCAATCCCATAAATAAGTTATTATAACTTATATAAAAAGAGTTCATGAAATCCCATTTCACCATACCTAAACAAAACAGGAAGATCCACATGCCTTAATAGACAGTCTCAATAATAAAGCGATCCTGAAATGAATAATGTTTTCAGATTTTTAATAGAGGTATATACGTCTGTCAGTGTCCAAATTAAAGAAACAATATTACCTTGCCACCAGTTCCCTCTCGGAACATCATTTGAATTGTTTTTACTAGGGTCATCCACTCCCCCATCTTTCTTGTACTGATGCATTGATCAGTATAATTCCGTCATGTTATTTTGTCAAATTGAATATAAACTGTTTTCAAGGCATTAAACTCACGTTAGTATACGATCCTGATGTATAAGGATTTGAAGATCTAATGTACATATCCTCTTGCCCTCCATAGTAAAGTGATGAACTCAGAGGACATGGTTCAGGCCTTTCCTGAAATACTGAATTCGTTTCTTTGCTAGGAATGACATTGCTCACATCTTCCTTATCCTTAATATCACCTGCAAACAAACAGAAAAGTTCGAGGATTTTATTAGATGTGAGAAAGACTTCCATCCATGCTCTGAATATTCTTATAAAGGGTGATGATTAAACTGCTTATTACAAAATAGCCTTACAACATAGCTGCTCTCTATATAATTGGCACAGGTATATGTAGAGATAATTAATCTTCAGTGATTGTTAGAAGTGCCAGGTAACAGAATTTACCACATGCAAGTTCTACCGTCTAAAAGCTGACATTAAATTACATATTCATGCTCTCCCAGAAACTAAGGATAATTTAATAGGATTACTGAATACAAATGGAAGAACAAAAGTATATGGAAACCTTGCCATTACATTAAACTTCAGGCATTTCATGTAACAATAGTTTTAAAAGATGTTTGAAGCATGAATTCAGTTCTGATATAAAATGAATCCGGTATAGCAAGTTTAAATCTCACTTCTGTGCCTCTGAAGACTGTGATCTCTATGTTCCATACACATTCTACGGGAGGTATAAATATAGTGAACTTAGTGAACCTTTGCTAAAATCTCACCAGATCATCTAGCATAAATGCTCTCAAACATCAAAGGTGGCACATCACATGGATCGAATCAGCAGGAGAAGACTTCAATTAACTTACCCTGAAATCTAGCATCCAATGATTGGCTACCAGTTCGGAGTTTGTGCTCATTTCCAATTATCTTAGAAGTAGAGTAATTCCTTCCTGTAACCTAATCAAATTTACAACATTGATATCCTTTAGGCCATGGTAGACACACGTCAACATACAGCTCTTAACCATTACCTTAAACACTCACACACACCTCCCAAAGGAACAACAATCAAATAAACATGAGAAATTACAAGTAAAATTTAAACAAACAAATAAAGTTGAATACACATTCAGATACTTGCAATCATTCACAATCTCAATAAATAATAGTCTCCTTGTGAAACAACCAAGAACAGATAATCATAAGCAAAACTTGATAAGCATTCTTAACATTAAAATATAGTTTCCAAAAAAGTTAAACGGAATCCCTCCTACCTATGATGGGGACAAGGTATCAGAATTTGGCCAAAGTTCACATAACTCAATATTTTTTTGCCCATTAAAAACGCCTAAGAATCACTTAATATTTTTCTATGATTATTCAATCTAGTATTAAATTATTCCCACTAGAACTCATATAAAACCCATCATACAGGTTGATTCACAGAGTCATTGAGAACCTTTTCTTCATGGATATAACACGAAAAAATAAATCACAGATAGAGTATTATTTATTAATCACAGTCCAATAACAAAACAAAATTAAAAAAAAAAATACCGTGGACGGCGAAGCAAAAATTGAGGAGAAAAGGCCTTGTGAAACAGAGGTCGGCCATGAATCTTTAACACCAAATAGATCGTTGGTGAATGAAGAAGGCGGGGGTGGTGAATCCAGTTGGTTCTTGTTTTCCATAATTATGGATCCGCAGCGCTTGTTTCAGAGTGTGATTGATTGTATTAATGCGATACAGTTAAAGCGAGCTAAAATCTCAGTGGTCAAAAGGAAGATAGGATTCTGTTTTCAAACAAAACAACAATGGCAGATTACGTGATCAGGTTTTTACCATGGATTTAGGTGCACTAAATCATTTTTTTTTTTTAATCTGCAGCAAATATTTTATGAGAAATAGTGAAAAATGTTCTGAATAATGATTGATTTTGAAAAATATAACTTAACGGAGTATATTTTTTTAAATGTCACATTTTCACTTTTTTTTTATTTCACTTCATTTTATATAGTAGTAATACTTTTTATATTTTCCTTCATTTTATATAATTAATATATAATCGCATACATCGTTATACATATACTAGTAAATAAAATTTCTTTATGATCGCACGTGGGCTCACATAAAATAAATTGTATATGAAGTTGCGTACCTAGTTACATGTATGGTTGCAGTAGATCTCGTATAGAAATTTGTGGATGAGGTCGCAATTATAGTCGCAAATAAAAATTAATTATTTCTAAATTTTAAAAAAGTTAGTATTTTCAAAAAAAAAAAAAGTTATAATGGTAATATTTTTTTTCAAAATGATGATGTATTAAAAGCAATATTTTTCGATGCTCATAATTTATTTATTGGACATTAAAAATTAATAGTGTTTCACGAAATATTCGGCACGCTCAACTAAAGTATGGATAAATATTTTGTGTAATTCAGCGGACGCTAATTCGTATATTAATATTCAATTTATATGAATTTATTAAGAATTATATTGATTAAATATTTTCACTCACGAGCAAGTATACTCGATCATTGTAAAAATATAATAAAAATTATCAAACTCAAGAACAATCAACAATTTAGAGTTTAAGCAATCTCAAGAATATTGCGATTTTATAAGGATGATGGAGAAGAGGACAGATAAGCATATAAAAAAAAGTAAAGCAATGCTAGAAATAAAATATGTGATGGATACAAGGATGAATGTGATTCAAATAATGCAATGATAAGATTAACAACAATAAAGACTAAATTATAAAGCAATCATGCAACTAATTCTAATATATCATGTACATGACATATGAGCGATCACTAATATATCTTAAGCGCGCGCGCTCTCTCTCTCCAGTTACTTAAATTGTAGGCCAAAAAATAATTCTCCTAAAAATTCATATGATCGAGACCAAAGTGAACACTTCTCAATAAGTACTAATTACTCTATATATTTATTTTGGTCCCTCACCTAACTAACCAAACTCATGTTATATCAAAGTGTTTTAAATCTAGAATGATATCTATATTTCATTCTAAATTAATACACATGAGTATGATGAAATGATTCAATGAACTATTCTAAACACATATTGGTTTCTCAATCTAATCACATGCACAAGACAATTAATCATATAAAATCATATAAATCAAGCAATTAACATCAATGATAGAAATACTCAATGCCCAATTAAGATTAAAATTAAATTGTATAAAAACTAAATTATCAAACAATATGAACCTAATCTCACAGACGACGGTTTTTGCATCGTCGGCGAGACTCATACCCCCACACTCTCATCCCTTGATTTGTTCTTCCCTTTCTCCTCTTGCCCTTCTTTCTCGTATCTTGTGTTTTTCTTTTTAATAATTGTAGATTGGATCAGATTTGGGTTTATGTTAGTGTCAAGGTGGATGTGGTGAAGATTGGGTGATGGTGGCGACAGAGTGTGGGTGACGATGGTTCGATGGTGGTGCGAGGAAGAGAGGAGGCTCATGTTTTAGTTTTAGTTTCGTTACTATTTTCTTTTTTCTCCTCATGTATTTCATCGGACTCTTTTTGAATCTGTCTTCTTAGGTTTCATTTTTTAACAATTGGACTATGCAGATTCTTAGTGACTCTTGATTTTTTTTCTTTTGGGCGTTAGTCTCCCTTCGAAAGTATTCTCAGTCTTCTCTTGTAGGAGTGTTTAGTCATCGTTGTGAGATGTTTTAGTATTTATATGTGTGAGTTGCCCCTTATATATAGTTGGGTTTTTCCTGTTTCCCTCGAGAAATGGTAGGGTGTAGTCGAGTCCGTCTTAACAATGCTTATTGGCTAATTAGCCACGTTGTGTTTTTTTTATCTCTAAGTTTATTAATATATAAACACTATTTTTTTAGAAAAAAAAAATAGACATAATCTCACAAAGGAGATTCAAGTAAAGCAAAATAAATCATCTTACAAAACTCTATAATTAAACTTAAGAAAATTACAAAATAAAATAAGTTGTCAAAATATAATTTTTTTAAACTCCGAATCTGAAGATCAAATTGGGACGGAGGAAGTAATAAATACTTTCTCCATCCCACCGCCACAAAAGTTAATTTTATTAATTATATATGTCGTTCCACCAAAAGAATTACATTAAATGAAACTTACACAAAATAATTATAATATATCTTCATGACTTACAAATTATAGTAATGCAACTACACATTATATATTAAAATATTATATATTTTAATTTATCACACACTACAATATTATTTTTAATCTCTATTAAAATAGTAAACATAGACGCGTAGAGGGGTTAACTTAGAAAGTGGATTTTAATTACAAAAATAATTTTAACAAGATCAGTTAGAGAAGGTTGTCAGTCAAATGTGTATGAGATAACTGATATCCACCCTTTCCTCCCCAATATACTTTTCCGTTTCTAAACCAAAATAAAAATGTAGTAAGTATATCTTTTCCCCTTTTCCGTTTCTAATCAAAAATAAAAATACACAATATTATTATTATTATTATTATTATTTTAATTTATACATTAATTAAATTAATTACTCATTATTTTTAGACATTTCTCATGTGAAATAGAAATATCTAAAGTTATAGCTTTTCTTCTCTTGCATGGATAGCACGTCGGTATGTAGTCAGAGTTAATCTATTAAATTTTAATAGAATCCACCTGAATAAATATAATAAATTCATATATAGATAAATGAGTCATAGATCATAAGAATAAAAATACTCAATGTTCTCACATTTGAAATAAATTTGATTTTAAATAAATTAATAATAATACTTCTAAAACTTAAACACAAAATGGATATATTTTGATTAGTTACATTCAAATTGATTTAGTTATTTGGGTATTACTTATTAGCACTGTAGATGGAGAAGCTGCATAAGTCCAGCTGTCAAAACAGACTGAGGTAACAGCCCTCACGCACTTCTCCTGCTTTCCCAGAGTGTATATAAGCTCACACAACCAGAATCTCGAGCGCGAGAATGTGATTTTCACCGATGGAGGAGATGCTGGCGCCATAACTCGCTCTCTAATGGAATCTAAGGGGAAGGAGAAGGCGAATGAGGAGGATTCAACGCCTATCGATCCAGTACTTCAGTCCGAAAATGGTATACTTCTTCTACCGCTTATTGCTTAAGACGTAGCTATACTCGACTTTTTTTTTTTGATTAGTTTCCTTCAGTTTAATTTGCTAATCGATCTAAATTCTTCTCTGAATTTTGTTTTTTCGCTGGTGTTCGTCGAGCTTTTACATTTTCCTCGAATAACTTACCTTTTAATCGGTTTCCTTCAATGCAATAACAAGTATATAGGTTACATTCACACTGCATTTGTCTTTTCGATCTGTTAATTAATTTCAGTAATTTTGGTCTCAGGAATCCATGCGTCTACTTCAAGTGCTCTGCCTCTTGCTCTTGATCAGACGTCTCCTCAATCATCATCGGTTGGTAAGTAATTATGTTTCTGCTTGAGCTTTTATGATTCTTTCCCGTTAAATTTTCGTTTCTTTTCGATCGATTAATTAATTCTGAAATTTTGGTTTCAGGAATGCATGCGTCTATTTCAAGTGCTCTGCCTCTCACTCTTCTTGATCAGACGTCTCCTCAATCATCATCGGTTGGTAAGTAATTATGTTTCTGCTTGAGTTTTATGATTCTTTCCTGTTAAGTTTTCGTTTTATCTTTTCGATCGGTTAATTAATTCCGAAATTTTGGTTTCAGGAATCCATGCGTCTAATTCAAGTGCTCTGCCTCTCACTCTTGATCAGACGTCTCCTCAATCATCATCGGTTGGTAAGTAATTATGTTTTCGCTTGAGCTTTTATGCTTCTTTCCTGTTAAACTTTCGTTCAGACTTTAGATTCTGTAATTTCGTAGAAATCAGATCTGATCATAATTAATTGATGCAATTCAGCTAAAGAGATATGGAGAGGTTCTAGCGTTATAATAGGAATAGGAATAGAAAACTTATGCTGAAACACTAAGAACAACAAATAAAGTGATTGAGTTGAATAGTTTATATTGAAGAGCTTTAATTACAATACTAATTAAAGAAATTTTTGCTTGAAGAATCCTCTACAGATTCAAACGATGGAAATGTTCCGATTTTTGTGTACTTCGTGGACGGGAATTTCAATCCCGAAATCAACGGCTTATTGGAATCCGAACGTCTCTATATCAATAATAACACCATATATAGCACCAGAAGGCTTGAAGAAGGACAGTATATGGTGCCAATGGGAGAAAACGAAACGGAAGGTGTCAAAGGTTTCTACGAGGCCAACATCAAATTTGCATATGAAGTCGAGACATCAAAGCTGAATTGGAACCCTGCAAAGCCACTGGTTCTACCACTGAGTTCGGAGGGATTCATTGTGACATATCCAAGAGTTTTACTGGTTGTAGAGTATCTGATGATGAATATTACTGGATTTTAGTCCTTAAATGATGTCAACAAGTTCAAAACTGCAGTTGAGGATGCTTTAACAGGGTTGAAGGTCAGAGTTAATCACCGTACCACGGACAAAGAGTACACCATTGCAGGGTTAGCCGGTGAAGATGCCTGTGAGTCTACCTTTAATGACATGCAGGGTGAGAAGGTAGAGCTCGTTCACTATTTCTTAGATCAATGGAAAAAAACTGTGAAGTATGTAAACACTCCGTGCCTGGAACTTGGAAGTGTTCCAAGTAGATCTAACAAGGTTCCTATGGAGTTCTGTGAGTTGTTAAAGGGAAGTATCGAAGAGAGGAACGCAGCGTAGATGGTACGGGGAGAAGGAGAACCTACTATCAGGCTGAGCCTAATCAAGGGTACGATTTCTGTCTCTGTTTTTCTGTAACTAGTTTTATAAAGATTATACCTAATGGCTTACTCGTTGAATTAGGAACGTTGAAACGAAGATGATAAAGCTAACTGGTCGGGTTGTGGGTGATCTGAAACAAAACGATCCCATTCCCATAATTGGGAATTTGGGCAATGGCCAATAGGACCTTCATGAGAAAACCTTAGTGGATGCTCGACCTCTGCAACATTGGGCGCTTATAGACTTCACAAACAGTGATAAGCTCATAGTTGATAAATTTGTGGAAAGGCTGACCGCTCCGTGCGATTATCTGGCCGTCAAAGTATCGAGCCCTCTTGTGACGCATCACACTGAAATGGATCAATTCAGTTGGTCGGAGATGCTTGAAAGAACTCTGATAGACGTGATGGAGGAATTCCTCCTCCAGGACAAAGGAAGGCTGCGTGTGCTTGACGACTGAGATGCGCCATGGATACAGGCTATTGAAGTGGTTATGCGAGACCAAGCTTGGTGTACTCACTCAGTGCTTTTCGTTGGCAGACGTCAACAAGCGTGGTTGGCAGTTGTATGCCAACGTTTGTCTGAAGATTAATGCCAAGCTGGGTGGCAACAACTTTAAAGTGATGTTCATAGGTGTGGTAAACCCAGATCACGAGGACTCCCTATCCATAGCTGCCGTGGCTGCGTCGGTGGATTGGCCTGCAACATATCGCTACTCTAAGCGTAACCCGAGTAGGATTGTGTTGTTCCGTGCGGGCGGTTGTGGAAGAGGAGGTGGCGGAGTTGAAGGAGAGCATCTTCAGCGAGGATTACCAGCCACGGTTAACTGCAGTGGTGGTGTCGGTGGGAAATGGAGAGGTGATAGAGAAGAGTAATATTGCAGAAGCAGATATCTTCTGTCTGTGCCTTGGTGGTGAGGGGAAGAATAAGGCTAAAGCGGTGGAGTACCGTGTGGTGAGTGATGAAAGCGAGTTGAAAGGTGAAAAGCTGCAGAAGATGGTTTACGAGATGTGCTGCAACAACCCTAACAAGGGGTACTCGCTTGTTCCAGCGGTGCAGAACGCAGAGCTGGCGGTGAAACGGGGCCACGCCTACAGAAAAACTGATCCAGCTCTCTACAAAGTCCACTACGACCTCAAAAATCTCATGTTCTTCGTCTAATGCCCACCAGTGTGAGTTTGACTACCTCTTATATTTCAGTAAGGCTTTCTTGCTTTAGTTGAACTTGAACCTCTCTGTTTTCAGTTTGGATGTTCTTATCTTCATGTGTTGCTGTTTCAATTCTACTGATTTTGTCTTCTTATATCCACTCCCATTAGCTACCTCTCATATTACCAAAAAACATTTTCACATCCCACTTAGATCACACACTCGTTCCATATCATCAACCTTTAATAATACTCCAAAAGCATTCCTAAATTTCTAGAATGCTATGTTTATAATTTCTCTCTCAAGTATATTACAACCCATGCATCGCATTGGACTGTATAATGAAACACATTTTTCCGATTAAAAAAAAATATGGATTTTAATGCATTTTTACCAATCTTATTACTATTTTTATTTCTTAAATAATGTCGCACGGCACGGAATTAGGAATCCCACTTTTTTGCTTCGAGGAATTCTATTGTTCCAAACAACAAACCGATTGCAGCACAATATATTTTGGATACATTATTTTCAATTTAAAAGAATATTAATTTCCTAAATTGTAACCGATTGCAGCACAATATATTTTGGATAAATTATTTTCAATTTAAAAGAATATTAATTTCCTAAATTGTATTAATAATACTCTCTTATGAAATGATTTTGAGATGGATGATCAATTATTAAAGAGTTGATCTTTTATATCCTCATATGTATAATGTATAATAAGGGTATAATATTTTATGCTAAATGATATAAAGTACAATTTAATTAATACAAATATATGAAGTATTTTTTCTAATCTATATAATAATCGTACTTTCACATGTGTTATAAAAAAAATTGTAAATCAATAGCATTTTAACAATTAATTTTCAAAAAAAGAAATGACTATACTTACTTGAGTAACATATGCATTTAAAAAATGAAAGAATTTCATATAATGATCTAGTTTTTAGTTGGGGCAATCTTGCAAGTTGAATTCCCTATTAAATTTTCGGTGTTTCATTGGTGTTTCACAACATAAAATTACTATACCCTACAAATGACCATTAAACCCTTGTGTCAAGTATTAAATTTTGGGCATTGATTGTGCCACGTGTCAATCATTTAATTTATGAAACAGTAGATGAAACACCATTGTGAAACATGTGATCTCATTTGGTAATCTTGAGTGTAGTAGAAAAATAATTTTAAAATAAAAATAATTCATAGATGATACAATCAAAGCAGCGAAGCAAAATAAAACAATACTCTAATGTAAATTCTTCCAGAATAAAAGATCAAATTCTAATAAGATAAAAATTTTAAAAAGAAAAATCATAGCTCACTCAATCATACAGTTCTTTGAAACATACATTTCGTGCAGAAGAATCTGCATTTTCGTGTAGTTAATTTCGTGCATTTGCACGATTTGGGGGGAAAAATTCATTAATTGCGGGAATTGGGAGAGATATCGATTTTGGGAAAAAATCTACATTTTTTGCATTTAATCAAAATAAGGGTGAATTTGACAATCAACAATATTGAAATAATGTAGGAGTAGTTAAGAGTAATATTTTTAAAATTGTGTATTTAATAATTAATTTTACATATGTAGTATATCTAAGAGTAACTATCGCTATTTTATTTATAAAGTCGACATAATCACAAGAAATGTCGCATAAAAATTTTATATATGAAGTCGACATAGTCACAATAAACGTCGCATGATAATTTTATATATGAGGCATGATAATTTTATATAGAGTTAATATTCGGTGCACCTGGGTGCATAATTTTAAATATGTGCACCAGGTCAACCCAATGTTAAACGGGTCATATATAAGGAAAAAATTTACTGCTCAAATCATTCTCTCCCTTCCTTCGCTAGGTTTCTCTGGATTCTCTCACTTCCTCTCAGGTTTCTCATTATATTCATTCCTCCTCCTCTCAAATCAAATCGAATCCTCTGTTAATCATCATCAGTCCTCCTCTCAAATGAAATCAAATCTTCTTTCTACATCACATGCCAATTTTAGATCAGGTATGAATCTAAATCAATCTCTAAGAAAATCTCAGCCAATCTCAATCGATTTTGATTTCATTGAATTTCAACATAATTGAACGCAACTTCTACAAATTTAAGAGATCTTCAAATTAATTTTGTAATTTATTTTATTTTGTTTATTGATTCCACAAATCTCTTTCCTCTTAAATCTGTAATCACCATTGCAGTTTTAATATCTAAATTTCTTGTATTGAAAAAGAGAGAAAATGTTTTGGAATCAGCAGATTATGAATCCAACTTATCTATTCTCAGAGCTTATGCCGTTCGAAGAAGAATCGTCTGTTCATCCCCGAATCTCTAAAATCAAAGCTTGTAGCCACCCAAACCAACATCGTCTATCCATCCCCCAATCTCTAACATTAGAGATACATCAATACCGTTGATTAGAAGCCTGCCAGATTTTCTGAAATTCAGCGCACCAACAATAGTAAATCAGGTTCATTCATGTTGTAATGCACAAGAATATTAATAATATGATCTTGAAGGCTAATACAATTGAATTGACTTTTTTTAGTTGCTTTTATTTTTAATTATTTTGAGTGATCTTAATCACATCACATTTGAGATGGAATTCTGTATTTTTACTCTCTCTTTGAATTTAGTAATGAAATTCTGCAATTTTGGATGACTCTTTCTCATGACTTGTATAGTTGTAAATTATGTATAAATATTATACTATTACATTCTTCGAAGAAAAAATATATATATACAAAACGGGTTATATTGTATACAATTAATCATTAAAACCTATACAATTATTTAAGCAAATTAATTAAATTATAAATATTTGATTATTAAAATTTATACATTTGATTACATTTAAATAAATACAAAATGAATTTAAATTGTATACACTTGATTATTAAATTTTATACACTTGGTTACACTTGACAAATACAAAATGGGTATAAATTGTATACACTTGATTATTAAAACATATACACTTAGAACACATAACAAATACAAAAATGCATTTAATTGTATACAGTTGATTATTAAAATTTATACATTTGATTACTGTTAAACAAATACAAAACGGGTTTAAATTATATATACTTGATAATTAAATTATATACACTTCAAATACAAAATAGGTTTAAATTGTTTGCACTTGATTATTAAAACATATACACTTAAAACACTTAACAAATACAACAAACGTGTTTAATTGTATGCACTTGATTATTAAAATTTATACATTCGATTACATTTAAAAGAATACAAAACGAATTTAAATTGTATACACTTGATAATTAAATTTCATACACTTGTTACACTTGACAAATACAAAATGGGTTTAAATTGTATACACTTGATTATTAAAACATATACACTTGGAACATTTAACAAATGCAAAAATACAAAAAAAATGTGTTTAATTGTATACACTTGATTATTAAAATTTATGCATTTGACTACAGTTAAACACAAAACATGTTTAAATTGTATACACTTGATAATTAAAACATATACACTTGGAACACTTAACGAATACAAAAAACGTGTTTATTGTATACACTTGATTATTAATTCGTGCACATCTGATTATTTAAACAATTAATTCTGGAGGATAAATACCTTTGTTAATGGAAATTTATAAAATATTGAGTTAAAACGGAGTATTATAATAATTAAAGAAAAATATATACAAAATGAGTTAAATCGTATACAATTGATAATAAAAGTTATACACTTTGTTGCACTTAAAAATTACAAAACGTATTTAAATGGTATACACTTGGTTATCTAACACAAATATTTTTGGAAGAGTAGTAACTCTTTTAATGAAAAATTTTATAGGATATTGAGTAAAAACTAAGAGTGAGGCTCCCGTGCACCCGGGCGCACGGAGCAAATTCCGTGCACCTTTGTAATTTTCATGTCCCTTTGCAATTTAGACCCCTAGCAATATATAGGTTTAAATAAGATTGGAGGAGGAAGTGTTGTGTTCACATGGGGACACGGAGTATCCTCAGTGTCCCCGGGGGCGCGGGAGTTTTTGCCTAAAACTAATGTATGGAGTAATACTTAAAAGAAAAATAAATACAAATTGAGTTTAAATGGTATACACTTGAATATTAAAACTTATACCGTAGGTTATTTAACCCAAATTATCTGTCGCCTTAACAAAGGTAGCTCATCTGTGCCTTCTTGAAAATCTCTAATTACTTCTTTAAGACCTCATATGTCGCCTTCTTGAAAATCTCTAATTACTTCTTTAAGAGCTTGAAGATCATGTACTCGACCATCATATCCGAGCTCCTCATTTTCCATATCAGCAAATCAAAGAGATGTGAAATGATTAATTTGTAATTAAGAAAAAAAATACCAGAGTAAAAGCTTCGACTCTATGGCTTTCAAACTTGATTTCCAAAGTAGGATACTCTTTTACTGTTTTCAATTCACCATATGTCTACTCATGTAATCCTCTGTATTCTTTATCCTAATAAATTTATCAAAAACATGCTCAAAACATTAGATAATCAATTTTTTCTTGCAAAATTTCAATTAAACTAAAAACACAATTATGTTGTTATTGAATCAACACATATTTTAGGCTATTCACAGCTGCAATCTTTCTTCCTAAAATTGATTAATCAGATGCTATTTATAGAAACAAGGCTGAAATTATCAATCAGGTTATACTAAGTTACATTTATCAACAAGGATAAACAGTAAATTCAACTCCATGAGTCACAACTCCTTTGTTTGGCCGTTTTCTCACATTTCTTAGTTGTTACTCTACATTCTTCTACCTTAATTGGTAAAACACACAAGCACAAGCATATGTATTACTCAAAATAAATACAGAGGCATTATTAGTAAATTGTTTTCTCTATGGTTATAGGAATATTGAATTGCGTATAATTAGTGAAATATAGAACACCAAAAATGCCACAAACCCTAGAAAAATTGAAAAATAAAAACACTGCACGAAAGTTATCACTTACAAATAATTTAGAATTGTGAACCCTTTGTTTCTTCAAAATTAGAAGACCCCCAATGAATCGGAGAAGAATTTCAACATGAGTCGGAGAAGAATCAGCGGGCAAATCAGGAAAAATCGAAAATCATAGTCTATGTTCTGTGCCTAAGAACAATCAAAGAATCAACCAATGAATTCAGAGAAGATTCACAATACACAAGAGAGAGAGAAAAACAATCGAAAATTGGAGAAGAATCGCGATGAATTGGAGAATAATCAGAGAAGAAACATTTTAATTCTATGCTAGAGAGAGAGAGAAAAAGGTGAAGAGAGATTAACGGCGAAAGGAACAGAAAGAAATGAAGTGAAACGAATATTTCTGTCTTAAATATTCCGGGTCTAAACATTGGGTCGGATCTGGGTGCAACCTTGCACCCAGTTGCATAGAATAAATTGCCTTTTATATATATGTTCGCAAGTGTAGATACTTAAGATATTGCATGAAAGTTGTATATGTATGTATATAGGATCGCAATATGGTTGCAAATGTAGTTGCAAATTAGAGTTAATTATCTTTAAAATTAAATAAAAATTTAAAAAAAAATTATAATGCGTAACATTTTATTCAAGATATAAAGTATTAAAAGAGATATTTTTTCCTCAATTTTTTTTTATTAGAAATGAAGAATTCATAGTGTTAAATAAAGTATTAAAAGATATATTTTTCCTATGTTTTTTATTAGAAATGGAGAATTCATAGTGTTTCACGAAATATTCGGTGCACCCAACTAAACTATGGATAAATATTTTGTGTAATTCGGTGCATGATAATTCGTGTATTAATATATAGTTTATTAGTAAATTCTTATAATGATTAGTTTTTAAAATAAAAATTAATAATTCAATCAAGCATAAAAAATAGTTTATATATATATATATATATATATATATATATATATATATATATATAAAGTATTTAAAGCACGACATATTAGCTCATTATTATATATACGAAGCAAACATATTTAGGAATGAGCTTCTTTTATTTTTAATTGGGTTCATTATGTACATTTTATTATATACTAATATTACTAAGGTAAAAATTATTACTAATCAATACAAAATAAATACATAAAATACCACTTTTATTCAGCTTTTAATTGTGTTCATAAATTAATTAATTTAATAGGATGAGTAATGTAATAATAAAAAGATAAAAGACTCCCACTAATTTCTCCACAAAAATTGAGAAAAAGTAACTCCCAATCACTTGTTGATATTTCGCGGATAATCTGTGGACTAATTTCTCCATTGATATTGGAGAAATTAATCTGGGGACTAATCTGTTGATATTGTTGTTTTATATATATATATATATGAAATATTTTGGTATTCAAGTTTCAGATTTATATTGTATTCAGAAACAAATTAATTAATAAATTACTAAAAAATTAGCAAAATGGAACATATTATTTTGGGATTCAGGAATTATTTAAAAAATTAGTAGGATTGATCGTATATTAACTAGATAAGAGATTTTCACAATGTATTCAGAAATATTTACTAATATTTAGAATTCAGGTTTGTAATGTATTCAAAATCAATGTAATTTAGAAATATTCAGGTTTCAGGTTTGTAATGTATTCAGAATTAATGTAATTAGAAATATTTCAATTTTAATGTATTCGGAATCAATTTAATTTACATATCACGTGAATTAATGTAATTAGAAAAATATGAGATGACATCTTCATTTAGTGGAGATGATGAGATGGTGGTAGGCAGAGAAGGCACGAGGTGGTGATTACGTGAGAAAATCCCCGATAATGACGGAATAAAGATGTATATAATATGAGATTATATAAGGATATATTGTGTATCACACAATTGTAACTATTAATAATATTTTCAGCTTAATGTTTTAACAAGTAATATTATTATATATATTGTATTAGATAGTAATAAATCATTTTTAATTTAATATATATACACCGTACACGCAATTATTGCAAGTTTAATTAAATAAAATGGCGTTCATTAAAATGAACTTAATCCACAAAGAAGTTTCGGGCCGGGCCGGGTGGTCACCACAATTCACCTGAATAAAGGGCATAACCAAATTCGGAATTCCAGCAGTCAAAACAGACTAAGCCACCCTCACGCACCCCTCCAGTCCTTGCGTTTCCGATTGTGCCCCCAACCTGTTCTTCGAATTGGCGCAAGTTGAAGGCCTTTTAAGTCATTCCCTCAGTCTATATAAGCTCACAGCAACCAGTATCTCGCATTTCAAATTCAATTCTATCAGAAGAAGAATGCCAGTGACGGAAACCAGAGATCTGAGGATTTCAATGATCAATTAGGCGCCAAAAATCCTGATTCCCCTCGCTTTACACTGGAATCTCCACTGCGGCGTTCTTCTACAGTGAAGGGGAAGGAGCAGAGTAAAGATTCACCCGTTTCAATGCCTACCGCTCCACTGCAGGCTAAACATGGTGAATGATTATTCACTACTTCTTCTTTCACTTAAGACCTAGCTATACTCGACTGATTTTTTTGGTTTATTTCCGTCATTTTTGCTTGCTTGAACAAGTATACTTTTCTCTTAATTTTCTGATTCAGTTTGCTGGTATCTCGAATTGTTTTACATTTTCCGAAAATTATTTACCTCGGTTTCCTTCAATTTTCCTATAAGTAGGAGGTTACATTTTCCACTGCATTTGTCTTTTCGCTTGGTCAATTGATTTCCGTAATTTTGGTCTCAGGAATCCGTTATTCATCACCTCTCTGGCTCACATTCAATCATCATCTGTTGGTATGCACGTAGTTGCTTTCAATTTTCTGTTTTTTTTTTTCACCTAATTTTGTTTTAAAAACTGAAGTAGTTTGTATTTCCTGAGAATTTGTTGCTTAGTTAATTGATTTCCTTAATTTCGGTCTCAGGAATCCGTTATTCATCACCTCCTCCGGCTCGACCTCAGAGCTGGTTTCCTCAATCATCATCTGCTGGTATGCATGTAGTTGCTTTTGTGTTTTTTTTTTCACCTAATTTTGTTTTAAGAATTGAAATAGTTTGTATTTCCTGAGAACTTTGTTGCTTGGTTAATTAGTTTCCTTAATTTTGGTCTCAGGAATCCGTAATTCACCTCCTCTGGCTTCCACTCTTCAGACGTCTCCTCAATCATCTATAGGTATGCATTCAATTTTTGTGTTTTTTTTACATAATTTTGTTTTAAGAACTGCAGTAGTTTGTATTTCCTGAGAACTTTGTTGCTTGGTTAATTAGTTAATTTCCGTAATTTTGGTCTCAGGAATCCGTGCGCTTACTTCACTTCCTCTGGCTCGTACACTTCAGACGTGTCCTCAATCATCTTCTGTTGGTATGCATGTAGTTGCTTTCAATTTTCTGTGTTTTTTTTTGTCACCTAAGAACTTTGTTGCTTTTGGTTAACAGTCTTTTTTTTGTTTTAGGAATACATTATGTTTTCGCTTTTTTACTTTTTTCCCCTTAAATTTTCCATCAGACTTTAGATTCTGTATTTTCGTAGAAATCAGGTCTGATCAGAATTGATGCCAAAACATCTTCTACATACAGAAGTTGAGCTAAGAGATATGGATAGATTCTAGCGTTATAATACAACTAGGAATAGAAAACTTATGCTGAAACACTTGGAACAACAACAACGCTAAGTAAATCAAATTAATAATTAAGTGATTGAGTTGAATAGTTTATATGCAAGAGCTTTACTTACAATACTAAAGAAATTTTTGCTTGAAGAATCCTCTACAGATTCAACCGATGGAACTCTTCCCATTTTTGTGTACTTCGTAAACGGGAAGTTCAACTCCGAAAACAACAGCTTTCTGGAATCCAAACGTCTCTACATCAATAATAAGACCATTTATAGCACCAAAAGGCTTGAAGGACAGTATAAGGTGCCAATGGGAGAAAATGAAACTGAAGGTGTCAAAGATTTCTACGAGGCCAACATCGAATTTGCATATGAAGTCGAGACATCAAAGCTGAATTGGAACCCTGCAAAGTCACTGGTTCTACCACTGAGTTCGGAGGGATTCACTCTGACATTTCCAAGAGTTTTATCGGTTGTAGAGTATATGATGATGAATATTACTGGATTTTAGTCCTTACATGATGTCAAAAAATTCAGAACGGAAGTTGAGGATGCTTTAACAGGGTTGAAGGTCAGAGTTACTCACCATACAGGGACAAAGAGTACACCATTGCAGGGTTAGCTGGTGAAGATGCATGTGGGTCTACCTTTGACATGAACAGTGAGAAGGTAGAGCTCGCCCGCTATTTCTTCGATCGTTGGAAAAGAACTTTAGAGTATGAAAACACTCCATGCTTGGAACTTGGAGATGGTCCAAATTTCTCTAATAAGATTCCTATGGAGTTCTGTGAGTTGGTTAAAGGGAAGTACTGAAGAGAGGAACGCAGCATAGATGGTACGGGGAGAAGGAGAGCCTACTATCAGGCTGAGCCTAATCAAGGGTACGTTGTTTTTAATTCTTTGTTTTTCTGTTACTAGTTTCATAAAAATTATACCTAACAATACTATCTACTGGCTTGCTCGTTGAATTAGAAACATTGAGGCGAAGATGACAAAGCTAACTGGTCGGGTTGTGGGTGATCTGAAACAAAACGATCCCATTCCCATATTTGGGAATTTGGACAATGGCCAATGGGACCTTCTTGAGAAAACCTCAGTAGATGCTCGACCTCTGCAACATTTGGCGCTTATAGACTTCACAAACAGTGATGAGCTCTTAGTTGATAAATTTGTGAAAAGGCTGACCGCTCCGTGCGATTATCTGGGCGTCAAAGTATCGAGCCCTCTTGTGACGCATCGCACTGAAATGGATCGATTCAGTTGGTTGGAGATGCTTGAAAGAACTCTGATAGACGTGATGGAGGAATCCCTCCTCCAGGACAAAGGAAAGCCGCAGATGATCGTGTGCTTGACGACTGAGAAGCGCCATGGATACAGGCTACTGAAGTGGTTATGCGAGACCAAGCTTGGCGTACTCACTCAATGCTTTTCGTTTGCAGACGCCAACAAGGGTGGTTGGCAGTTCTTTGCCAGCGTTTGTCTGAGGATGAATGCCAAGCTGTGTGGCAACAACTTTAAAGTATGTGGCAACTTTGGGCCTCCCGAAGAAGCTGTGATGTTCATAGGTGCGGCACATCCGGATCACGAGGAGTACCCGTCCATAGCTGCCGTGGCTGCGTCGGTGGATTGGCCTGCAACCGATCGCTATGCTGCGAAGTTCCTTCCTCTGGTGAATAGCAGCGAAAGGATCAGTGGTTTTGGAGACGTGCAGTGAGCTGGTGCGAATATTTGAAATACGAAACGGTAAGCGTAAGCCGGGTAGGATTGTGGTGTTCCGTGCGGGCGGTTGTGCGGCGGGGGTTGTGGAAGAAGAGCTGGCGGAGCTGAAGCAGAGCATCTTTAGCAAGGATTACCAGCCATGGATAACCCCAGTGGTGGCTCAGAAACGGCGGGTGTCGGTGGGAAATGGAGAGGTGATAGAGAAGAGTAATATTGCAGAAGCAGATTTCTTCTGCCTGTGCCTTGGTTGTGAGGGGAAGAGTAAGGCTAAGGCTGGTGATTGATGAAAACGAGTTGAGAGGTGCAGAAGATGCAACAACCCAAACCAGGGGTACTTGCTTGTTCCAGCGGTGCAAAAGGGGCCACGACTACAGAAAGGTTTTGCGGGGAGAAGCAGAAACTGATCCAGCTCTCTACAAAGTCCACTATGAGCTCAAAAATCTCATGTTCTTCGTCTAGGTACACCACTTCTGTCCTCGTATATTTCACTACTGCTTTCTTTCTTTCATGGTATTGCAGCACTTTGGACTAGTTCAACTTCTCTGTTTTCAGTTTGAATGGTCTTTATCTTGATCGATTCATCTGTTGTTGAACTTCAATTCCACTCATTTTGTCTTCTTATATCCATTCCCATTATCTACCTCTCAAAATGGAAAATAAAAACATTCCCTTCTTCCTATATTACAAGAAAATGTTTTCACATCCGACTTAGATCATCACTCGTTCCATTATATCAAATTTTTTTCTTAAACTATTATATCACCCCCTTTAATAATAAAAGTATTCCTACATTTCTGGAATGGTAAATTATTTTATTAATCTCTCAAGTATGTGACACAACCCATGGATTGCATAATGAAACTCAATTTTCTGATTAAAAAAAAAATAAAAAACATGATTTTAATTACAAGAAATAGTTTTAATAAAGAAGCTGGAGTATCTTTTGAGACGGTTGTCGGTCGACGGCGTTTGAGATAACGCACACCCACACCCTCATCAACATCCTTTTCACTTCTTACGCCACTAAAAAAATACTTCACTAAAAAAATACTTCACAATTTTTTTTTAAATTTTAGTATTTTATATATGTATATTAATTTTATTAATTCTTTATCTTATTAGAAAAATGCTGGAGCATTAAATATCCAAAGTTTGAACAAATATGGATTTTATTTTACCAATCTTTTCAAGATTACTCCCTCCGTTTTGGTTATAGGTCCTTATTTGCTCTTTGCACGTGAATTAAAAAGTGTTATTATTGAATAATTGTATTAATAATAAATTATTGGAATATATATAGTCCTTTACTAAACTAAAAAAAATTAAAATCTTTGAATGAGTTGCTCAGTCTACTAAAATGAGGTTATTTAGGTGGATAGGGGAATAATATTTCTTACATAATGTCGCACGGGATGAGGAATCCCGCTTTTATGCTTCGAGGAATCCTATTGATCCAAACAACAACCGATTGCAAATCACGCAATATTTAAAAAAGTATATATATTTTAATTATTAATAAATATATTTTATTTATATAATTTTCGTACTTACTTTCGCACATAAAACTTTGTCTTAAATCAATAGCATTTCAACAATTACTAAATGACTATACCTATTGGACGTAAATATGCATTTCAAAAATGCTAGAATTTCATGATCTAATATTTTGTTGGACTGGTGAGAGTGTCTCATTTGTGAAATAATTTTATACTTTTTTTTTTCAATAAGTTATCACCTATTATCTAAAAATGATAGCAATTTTCTTTAAAGCTATTATCACTTCTTATTTAAATTATAAATTATTCAAAAAATAATATTGTTTTATTACACTTTTCACCCTCTAAAAATAATAAAAATTTGTAAATAAAAAACCTCTCAATAAATCATATTTAATAAATGTCACTCGTACCTAGCATAGTGCATATATAACTTACTTTATCATTTATTTAAAAATACAAATTTAACTAAAAATCAATAAAGTTGGTAAAAAATAAAAACAATTCTTTTTAAATTTCCTACCTACACTAACCGTGAAGAGTTTAGCAGCACGGAGGAGGGAAGAAGTATTGAGTTTAAAAAAATAAAAATAAGATAAGTTTTAATTTGAAAAAAAATTAAGATTTAAACATCTAAATAAAACAATTTTAAAATAAAATCTAAAATTAAAATATAAACTAAAAATGTTTTAATATAACAATTCTCCATTTGGAAACTGTTACTTGGATGACTTAAAATCAAATATTTCGCAAGTATAGCTAAAAAAATAAATACTAATAAAAATAGAAAATATATGAGCAGTCACCACCAATAATATTTTAGCAACAACCTGAAATTCAAACAGTGTTTTATATTAATCCTTATCCCCACACAAAAAGGAGAGTCTTAACAAATTAATTACTCCTAGTTTAGAACCATCCCCACCTCCAAAAATACCTTCTTCCCCACTGCTCAATCCAAACACAATTTAAGATTCTGATTCTCCGTTATCGTTTTCCATCTTTCTCAAATCCATGGCTTTCGACTGCAATAATAACCAGAGGAAGCCATTGCTCTTCTCTGATTTGTTCAAGAGCCATGGAAACACTGAGAATTCCAGCTGCAGCTCGAGTTCGACGACTCAGTTCCTCTCCTCCTACGACTCGTCTTCCTCCGGTTTCAGCACGCCGCTGTATTCCGATTTGGGCTCGTCGGAGAGCGAGGACGGCGATTTCATCGCCGAGTTGACTCGCCAGATGGCTGAGTGCATGCTTCAGGATGAAGACACGGATGCCGATTCTGTTTTTGAGGTGATTTTGATTTAATTGATTTACGAGTTAGGGTTTAGGATGCAACTCGTTATTACGTTAACTCAGTTTTGTTTTCCGGTTATTAAAGGCGGCCGACTCAGTGAACCACAGCGCCGCCGACGAAAACGACGCCGGTTTGAAAAACGGGTTTTGTTCGAACCCGGTTTGTTTTGAAGATCAAATGCCACCAAAGATTCAAGTACAGTAATTACTTTTAAATTTTTTTTATTATGTTTGAAGAATTATCGATAAATTCAGTGGATAATGTTTTGAGATTCAATCAGATGAAGAATCAACCGCCAGGAAGCAAAAAGGGCCCTTTATGTCGGGGTAAACGAGTCAAAAGGACTACTGAGTCAGCTCAGCAGAAACAGAGTAAGAAAACAGAGCTACAATATAAGCAATACAGAGGGATGATAAACGGTTACTCCGGGTCGGGTATGCAAGCCGTTTTCCTCGGTGGATCCGGGCCGAGAATCGGGCCTCCTGGAACCGGTGTTTTCTTGCCCCGTAGCCCATCTGATATTAAAAGCAAATCAGGTACTAATATTATTTCTCGCTCTATATTATATTTTAAATTAATTTTTAAAATATTAAAAAATATTAAACTATTCCTTTTTATTTATATAATATATTCTCAAATAAAATAAAATAAGTGTGCTCCCACTACACGGAGCAACGTCTTAATCGATTTTGATCCAATTTAAATATATTAAACTTTTTTTTAAAAAAAATAGAAATTAGAAATTCGTTTTATTCACGAAAATAATAATAATAATAATAGCGACATCACAATGAGTTATCATACTAAAATTCAAATTAAGCTCAATGATGTCACATTATAGAATCTGTAACTTTAAAATTTGTACACTCATTCCACACGACCACTATTTATCCCAGGTATAATAATCGAATAAATTTCAATAATTATTATTCTTACTATTTAAACTATTATGCATGTCATGCTTTAATCATATCATAGAAATTTATTATTCTTCAGCACAATAATTGATTCAACTCAAAGTAATAGTGGGACGGCAATTACTTTCAAATTTCAATGATTTATTTACAAATAAATAAATAAAATAAGACAAATTATAAATTAATAAATATGTAGTGATTATTATATTATGGGATCTAATAATGAATCTCTGAGTTACGAAAGCGATTTCGGAATCTTGATTTAATCAATGTCACGATTTGCCTAATTTTTCAGAATTATTTATTTTATTTATTTATAAAAATAAAATAATACGAATATTCATCAACCAATTACATTCGATTGGAATCTTTTGTTGTGGGATCTGGCTTAGGTTGGAAAAATTGAAAGCAATTAATCACCACCGCAGAATCTTTTTCTAGAGAGTGACATCTGATCTTTTTATTGTGATATTTTTTTAGGTACGAAAATTTGGTGTTTAATCTCAACTTTTCTTGATTTAAACCCTTATCTATTTTCCACTTTTTTAAAATAAATTACACGTTTTATTTATTTATATGTAGGAACTTTTAATAGGTGCATGTGATTGTTTCAGATTTTTTTTAGGTATAGAGTGGAGGTGAGTTCTAGATATTTCTAACACCCCTAATTCCTTTTATAGAATTACTATTCAAATTAAAATAAGAAGAATTAGTACTACTAATATGCATGTAAATGAATAAAATTCAACCATTATCTTTAGAATTATATATTCCCTCCGTCTCAAATTTAAGTTCACGTTTACTGTAGATACGGAGTTTAAGAAAAGTCACTTTTTGACTTACTTTTGAGGGTAGTATGTTATCTTTGGGCAATAAATAAATGATAAAGTATATTATATGTGTTAAAAAGGTGATGACAATTTTGAAATTAAAGTATGTTAGAGGGATATTAGTTTGTTGCTTTTTCCTTTTATGGAAGTGTGAAGTTGAATTTGGGACGGACCAAAACGGAAAGTGTGAAGTTGAAGTTGAGACGGAGGGAATATTTTTTTTTTTAAGATACAGGGTAATATTCTTCTTTTTCCTTCTATTCTCTTATTCCCCCTGTTCGCCTTTAAGAGTGTCATTTGCTTTTGTACATGAATTAAATAGTATTATTATTTAATGTGAAGTGGGTAGTTGTATTAGTGGAGGCGTGGGTCCAATTTTTTAATTGTATTAGTGTGGTGTGTGGGTCCCATATGTATAAAAAATAGAAATGAGACATTTGGGGACGGATGCTCAAAATAAAAAAATGATACATTTGAAAGCGGACGAAGGGTTTATTCGACTGTGTATCATAAGAGATGATATACAAAAATGACATAAAGAATTTAAAAAGATAGAATAATTAATGAAATTCTAGAAAATTAGAGTGGAAAAATATTGTTTTTGTTTATGGTCGTTTTCGTGGGACCTTTTGTAACGTGATGGGTATGTACTTATAGGTAATGATAGTCACACTTTTAATAATAAAAAATAAAAATAAAATTTGATGATGTATAATTATTTCTTTTCTTTAATAAATGTTAGACATACATATAACAACTGTTTTTCTCTTTGTAAGATAATTGCATAAAACATTTGCATGTTCTCAAAATATGGATTCGAAATAACATTGTTTACTCTCCTCACCTAATTATTTAAAGAATAATAGTTTGTCGAAAATGTTTTTTTTTTTTTTTTGAAATGGACAGTTACAAAGTACAAAATACTCCATCCGTCTCGTGTATTCACGTATTGGTGTGCGCGGAGATTAAGAAAATTTTATTTTTTAATGTACAAAGTAAAAGAGAGAATATATATTTTAGTTAATTTAATGAAAAATGTGTATAAAGTTGTTGGAAGATGTGAAAAAATTGATATTATATTGGGATGTGTGTAAAAAGTGAATATTATAATACTCCCTCCGTCTCGGGCATTTTCACCCATTTATACGGGCACGAAGATTAAGACGTGTTATTCTTTTAATATACTCCATGTAAGAAAAAATATGGATAAATTAGTAATTTAAAAAGAAAAAGTAAATAGAGTTGTTGAGAATGATGAATAAAGTGTAAAAAAGTAATTAAATTGTTGGAATTGTAAAAAGTAGGTAATAAAATATTATGTATTTTTACCATTAATGGAATGAGTAAAAATACATGGGACATCCTAAAATGGAAAGTGTGTAAAAATATGGAGGAAGTAATTTATTTTTTATTAATTTTAGTAAAAGTGAAGTGTGAAATATTTTGAAAGACAGATAAAAAAGAAAAGTGTGAAATATTTTGGGGGACGAAAGCGATACAGTTCAATTATTTAATATACATTTAATTAAAAAAGTTTTAGTAATATTTGATAATTTTGAGGAGTTGATCAGGTTGTTCAACGGTCCTGATTCCTACAAGAGTTCTTCAAGTGCTGGAGGATCTTCAGCGCAGCAAAAATCAAGATTCGAGGGACCCACCACTAGGTACTACTAGTTCTCCAAAAGGTACCACCACTTTATCACATTGATTCGCCTCGCATAATAAACTATTCTTGCTTGACTTTCCCTACCCTATACAGTAAAATGGTCCTAACCTTAAAAACATTAAATTCTTCACAAATTGAGTCATTTTGACTTTTTTTTTAAATGAAAAATGATCGTAATAGTCGTGAATGTTGAGATGGATTAGTATATAGAATAACTAAGTACTACTATGTGATACTGTTTGGAAAAAAATGTTAGGAGATGTTTGTTTGAAATTAATGATTCTAAAATCACTAAAAAAAATTCAAAAGGATCGTAGGATTGTAGGTACTCTCGGGATGTTTATTTTGAAATTTACTTGTTTTTAAATGTGTTGATATATTGTGCATCTTTTAATGTGTTTATTAGTACAAATGTGATTCTTAATAAATGTTAAAAATTTTATATTAATTTTTTTATTAAAAAGTTAATAGAAAATTCACTAATAAAGTGTTTATGTTTTTATTTATTAATGTATAATATTTTTATTAATTGGTGTATAAGTTTTGAATGCGAATTTTAAATCCGTGCATCGGGTGCATGGGAGTATTTGTGTTTTTAAATTTAGATTTTGAAATATTATTAGATTGGGAAATATTATAAATGCAGTATATTTTGAGATTTTGAATAGGATGAGAGTTATGATTTAACTTTATGTCCCATAAAAAATCTATAAAATTTGTAAATTATAAGATGAATAATTAGATGTATTAAGATTTTGAATTCTAATTAAAAAGAAAGAAGCAAATTTGTTAGGTATTTTAAATTCAAATTCACATTAAAAATAAATAAATAAATAAATAAATAAATAATAAACTCAACACTGTAGATGTGATTGCAAGTAAGTCTATATTCAACTCGACTTTGAGATATTTATTGATCGAATAATCATGTGGGGTTCATTCTAAAATAAATTATTAACTATATATAGTTTTAAGAAAAAGTTTCACTGTAGGATTTTGTATAATAATCTCAATTAATAAGTAGTACACATAGTATATGTCTAAGTTCATTGAATGATTTTAAAATATGCTTAAAAATTGAATATATGAATTTCATCCAATCCATTGAATTATTGCATGTTATAGAGTACATTAAAAAAATATAGCACGTTATAGAGTACATTATAAAATATAAGTATAGTATGGAGTATAAATTAGGATAATATAATAATAACGAAAATAATGGTGGACAATACCCCATATTTTTTGGGATTTTTTCCCTTGCCCATGTATACTATATATATTAGGGTATTTATTAAAATACCCAGCTTACAAAATTCATTCAATTGAAATAAATGGCTCAATTTGATTTATTCCATATTTCTTGTTCTTGTAATACTTAATAGATGCGCGTTCATTTGTTTAAATAATAAAAATAAATTACTCAATTATATATATTTATAATTCGTTTGCACATATTTTGAAATTTAACCTTATAATAAGAGGCGAGTTGATAAGTGCAGATGAAGATGAAGAGATGAGGTCAAGAAATGTAGGGTGGGCGGAGGGTGGTGGTGGGGTGGTGGGGCCGGCGGAAGAAGTGGAGGAGATGCAACTGCCGCAAGAGTGGACCTACTAGTCACCCCCCCCCCCCCCCACCCCAATTTATATTTTCCGGCGGGTTGTTCATTAATGTAGGGTCAGAAGAAACGTCACCAATCAATAATTAATTAATAATTGAGGGGCCTCAAAATAAATAAAGTGCCCCCCCCCCCCCCCTCTTTTGTAAATATATATTTTTATCTAGCTATTTGGTGTTGATAATCATGAATAAAAATAATAATTGAGCAAGTTGTATGGTTTGTAAGTTCACGCTTCTTCGTCTCATTCAAGTAAGCTGTCTTTATTTGTTGCCATGTCGCATTCCTTCATTTAATTTTATTTTCTATTATGTTTTTTTTATAATAATATTTAAAAATTGTTTTCTACAGTTGACATTATAATGATTCATATCTATATTCATTAATGATTGAATTATTCATGCATGTAGTATCGTGAGAGTATGTAGTGGATAAGTTTAAATAGGGAGTGAAATATAAAATATGGTGTAGCCTACTATATATCCAATAAATGTAATTCAAAATGCAAAATAAATTTGAGGGTGGGAACACTTTATTCTTTGCACAGTGTAATGAGTTTTACTTGTTATTAAGAAGAATAATATTTTATCACAAGAATAATATTTTTGTTTTAATTAAGACACATCAACTTAAGGTACTATAATTAGGAATTTTTTCAATACAAGACTTGAAATATAGGTTAACTATCGATTTAAGGCTTGAAATATGAGTATTTTTAATCGATTCAGGGTTCGATTTATGAATAACTATCAATTCAAAAATCAGGGTCTTAACACCGTTAATTACTCTTTTAACAGAAGATAAAAATTATCTACGTAGCAAAAAAATAATTATAAATAATAATTAAATAAGATTTCAATGATTAATGAATATAATCTCTTCTAAGGAACTGAGTTGCAGGATATTTTTCCATGACATGTCCACCTTTTATATTAATAAGAATGTACTACTGCGCACAAGGAGTCGATCTCCAAGTGATTGTGTGGCTACCGCGGTTTACTGGAGGCAATTCTGAGGGGCCGGGGCTGTTTCCTCGAGAACTGTGTAAACTTGTAACCTCGATATAAAAAATAAATAAAATCGAACGATTAATTTATTCCCTTCTAGGCAAGCAATACATTATTTACATACATATCTGTTAAATTATGACCTAAATTTCTGCTAGCCCCACTCTCTCATATAGGAAAGGATAAACACACGTTACACACATCATGAACATGAGAGACTATAGATTCATTTATACTTGAAAATTACAAAAATTCCAACAAATTCTCCAAATATTTACAAATATCGCGCAATTTAGGGCACTTAAACACTCAAACTAAGCATAATTGTTTGGAACCATGCTATAATTGGACCCTAAATTCATGAGATTTCTACACTCATCACGGACCGCCGGCGGCCGGTCGCCGGAAAATACCTCCACCGCTGCTGGAGCTCTGCCGGACCACCGCCGGACCACCACACTTTTTTGCTGCACACACTTTTTTTACTGCACACACTTTTCTTACTGCACACACTTTGCTGCACACGAACTCTTGCTGCACACAATATTTATTGGCAGCCCATTGTAGGGGTAATATTGGAATATAACTATATATTTTTGTAGTTAGTTGTAATATTTTTGTATGTTTGTATTTCATAGTAATTAAGGGTTTTTTTTGTGTACGTAGTAGTAATCCACCCATAAAAGGGATAACATTTAATATATATTAAATGATACAAAACCAGATTTTGGTGCACGGACTTAGATTCGTGAGCTCGAGTGCACGCAAGATATTATATATGTATTGATTTTATAATATTTTTGATTTGATATCATGTGCACTCATATCTTTATTGATTTTATTTAATAATAATGTACATGTATTTTTTAATAAATGTATACTTTTTTTTATTCAATTTTTTATAAATAAAATGATAGAAAATTCACTGACAAAGTATATAAGTTTATATTCATTGGTGCATTTATTTTTATTCATCAATGTATGATTTCTGAATTTGGGTGTACGAATTCAAATTCGTACGCCGAATGCACATGAGAATTTGTTAATTTTCTAATTGAAAGTTGTTAAATGACCACCTTATCTAAAAACTTAAGCTTATATATGAGGTGGTCATTTAACATAGTATTAAATTCATGGTCTAGCAAAGGTCCATGGTTTGAACCTCACCACCACTCACATGCAAGACTTGAGACAAAAGTTAACCCCTTCCGGATATGAGAGACGTGTTAGAGTGACTTGATTAAGCATTAAATGGTTTATCTCTCTACAAGTTTAAGATTTTAGATAAGGTGATCATTTAACAAAAGTGATATTAGATCGACTAAAAATGAAAACTGTCTAAAGTAAATTATTATTTGAACAATTTATAGTAAATATAAAAAATATTATATTTAAAAAAATGTTACTCCTTCCGTCCTGGGTGAGGTTCGAATCCTGGATCTTTGTTAACCATGGGTTCTGATACAATGTTAAATGACCACCTTATCTAAAAGCTTAAGCTGATAAAGTGGAAAGTCGTTTAATATTTAATTAAGACACTCTAACAGGTGTGAGTGGTAAATTTGTAATTAAGATGAACTTGTGAGGTTAGGAATTAGTGTGATGTTTTCTTTTATGGGTGGTGCAAATTATTATGAGACGGACGAAAACGGAAAGTGTGAAGTTTATTGTGGGACGGAGGGAGTATTATATATCGATAACTAATTAAAAAAAAAAGTAATGAGAAACGATCTTATAAGTGCGACATGGCAATTTATAACCCTAGCTAGGATTAAATATACACGGCCTAACCCTCTTTCATAGTTTTTAATTACTTAGTAGAGTATTTAAATTAATTTTGTTAATATTTATGATATATATATATATATATATTTATATACTACTACTATTTACTATACTTACTACTACTACTCCATTATAACATTATTGAAGAAGGATATTCAAAAGGCAAAGTTTTCCATATTCTCCAGCATGAATTTTATAGAATGTTTATAAGTTTTAGTAATATATATATATATATATATATATATATATATATATATATATATATATATATATATATATATATATTAAATGTAATTTTTTGGATCAAATATGAGTATTAATATTTTTCATATATCAATTGATTTTTTCAATCAAAAATAATATCTTTATTAATACAAGTAAGTGTGTAACATTTATAAAAAAATGTTATTCCCTTTCTAGCACTTTGTGCACAAGAGTGCACAATATACCAACATTAATACTCCGTTTTCACCAAGAAGTTTTTACCAACTACACAAATAAAAATGTGATTTTTGTTGGTAATTCATTGATATTTTTCAATAAAATCAATTCTTTTGTAAAAATAAATATTATTTTTTTAAAATCACATTCATTTAACACATACTATAACTTATTTTCTCAATTAATAAAATAGATGAAAGGAACAACATTTCTTAAATGTAACTTTGGATTGTATTTTTTTGGTATCCCAATTCAATTTTACCGATTAAAAAAAATTGATGTATACCTACAAAATAAGGCAAAAGTTTCTGCGCCCCAGAGCATGCCGTGCACTTATGAGAACATAATTATTCCTTTCATATTTTATTTAAACTTATACTATATTGTTAGGGGTTTAAATTGTAAAGACCACAGTGTTCCGGGGAACAGCACCCTCATTCCAAAATAAAACAGCCTACAAAATGGAAGGAGTACATATATAAAAATCAACTACTTATAATTACATTCAAATTATGATTATCACTGCTGAAATAGTTTAGCTTTGCTCCTATATACACCACTTATTAACTTATGTCACACTGATGAAGCTAAAATCAGAATATAAAATAATTTTTCTTTTTAGGATTAACTAAAATTAATAATTAAAAATTGTAGGCCTGGATTCCCGGTAATTAAAACCTAAGATTTACCTTCTCTCTGCACAGTAATTGTTCTGGTAATAAATACTCCTACTATTTGGTGGCCAAATTAATAAGACTAAACATTAAAGTTGACTATGATATTAATTACTTGGCATCTGACTTTCATTTGTCGTTTAGTGGGATTTTTTGACCCAAATTTTAACTTGTATGAATTAAATGATCGAGTATATGAGTATCTATTGTAGATATATTAATCATGATTGATTCAATACACTTTCCAAAATTAACAAGTGGACCTATAAGAAAACCAAATTAAATATCGAGCATCATCCACTGTAGATATAATTATAATGGATTTAATTAAATTTTAGATGATATTATCTATTGTAGATATATAATCATAATATAGTAGTATTTAATTAACTTTCAAAAGTTAACGACCTATAAGAAAATAATAACCAAATTAAGCCAAAAATAAATAAAAAATTCATATTCATTGTTGACAAATACTTTTGTGTCTATAATGAAATAGATAAGATGTAGTAATATTTTACTCTCTTTATCATAAGTTTTATATTTTTAATTTTCATCTATATATAAATTTCAAAAAAAAAAAACTGCATTAATCTCCAAACCACAAAATACTACTCCATCTTAATTTCAAAATTTATCCATCCCACGTAAAAATAAATAATATACTTTATAATTTATTTATTACTTAAAATACTATATTACTCAATAAATAAAAATTAATAAAATTAGTGTCGGTGCAATATAATGTAGAATGGAGGGAGTGATAAAAAGTGTTAGTCACATTAATGAAAAGTGATAGGGAATTATTGAATTGTTTCATGAATAATTTGTAGTAATAAATAATAATAATATTTTTAATAAAAAAAGATAATATATTTTGATAAAAAATGATACTCCATTCGTCTCATAATAAATTTCAAATTTTCTATTTTCGTTCGTCCCACATTAAACTTCACCATCAAAAAAAAAATATCACATTCATCCCTTCCTCTAAAAGTCCATCTTAATTACAAATTTACCACTTCCCACCTAATACACATAACTACATTATCATTTATTTATTACCTAAAAATATTATATCACCCTCCAAAAATCAATAAAATTAGTCAAAAATAATTTTTCTTAAACTTCGTGTCCACCGCAAAATTTATTATAGAACAAAGGAAGTAACTATTAAAGAAAACGATTTGAAAATAGTTTAATGCGAATATTGCTCAATATAACATTCTTTAATTCAAAAAAAAAAAAAAAGAGTAAACGGTCATCTTTGGGGTGGCAGGATGTTCCCACGATCCGTCCTACCGCCTACGATAATCGTTTCATATTTCTTTTCTATTAACATTTTACTTTCTTTTCTATTAACATTTTACTTTTACATGAAAATCTTAAATTTCATAATCTAAATGCCATCAATAAAAAAAAATCAAGAATGAATGTCAAATACAAAACCCGAAATCCAAACTTCAAAAATTCAAATACGCATATTCACATGAAGTTGATTGATTTTGCATTTATTTTCTCTCAATTTATAGAGTTAAAAGATTGTATGGAATTTTTGTGAGAATTTTTTTTAAGCATTATTTTGTTTTTAGGATTTAATTTTTACCATAAAGTTTAGATTTAATTTTTATAATATAATTATACTTTCATCTTTGTAGTTCATATAATATCTTGTTGTTATATTTTATTTTTAAAATTTAATTTTAATTCTTAAAATAATTATATTTTCCATTCATAATTAAGGAGATTACAATTTGAACATTATCCCCAAACATGTTTGTTTGTCGAATACAAATAAGCCATGTAAGCTATAAGCTCTAAGCTCCCTCAAATATTGGGCCCTTAGCCCAAACTTTAATATAAACATTAGTTTATGGGCCCCCATCTCAAATTAATTGCCACGACCTCATTTATGAGAAGGCCCAACTCGCCTTCGGATTCGCTCATGCTTTTGAGGCCCAATAATTCTTTCAGTTTTGGTTCAACCTATTAATGTCTTTATATCCACTCTACACATATTTTATACATTAAAAAATGGTAAAGACTAAAATGATAATATTTCAATAAAATTTGATGATCGATTGATGGAAAGGTATAACTGTTTAAGTAAACTATTTTATAAATCATTAGTATAAATAAAAAGTTATAAAATTTTTAATGAAAAATGACTATGGAGATTTTTACTTTAGATCATGCAAGTTCATCAAATTAGTTGATGAAGTATATGGTTGAACATAAACATCTTCTAAAATTCTAAATGCTATACGAAACGCTTTAAACAACACATAAATTATGTATAAAGTGAAAATAGCATAAGTTACATTCATGATGTGAATATTATATACAAATTTCTTGTTATATTTTGGTATTCATATATTTCACGTACCGTTATATATGAATGACATATATAATATGTTTAAAGCAACTCCTTTTAATCTACGTGCCAAAATTTCTGAAATAAATGGAGTAATAGAAAGTCCAAATCGTACACATATAAACGTGTATATGCACGTAAAATGGAAAATATCAATTTTAGTCCTCTACAATAGGTCAAATTCAACTTCCGTCATAAGATTTGGTAATTTCTCAAAGTGGTTCTCCAGTATCCGATTTTAGTCATTTCTTCCACTTTTGGTCCTTTTTGTCTATTTTTGGTACTTTTTTGTTCACTTTTGCTCCTTAAAGTTAGGGGTGAGCACTATTCGGTAAAAACCAAAAAATCGACCAAAATCGAACCGAACCGTTCAAATCGGTTCGGTGACCGCATATGTGGTTCGGTATTCGGTTCCCAAAAATAAAAAAATCAGAAATATAGTTTTAGGTATTTTAAAATCAGTTAACCGGTAACCGAACCGAAATATTATAATATAATAATAATAATATTATTATTATTAAATATTAATTAATTATATAGTAAACCCTAGTCCCACCCACTCCCTCCTGCTACATGCCTTCCCTTCTTTACATTTTTAAAGTCAAACTCCCAATTCCCAAACTCCCTTCCGCCGCACTCACATTTTCTCTCCTTAGTCAATTAGTTAGTCTTCACTCTTCAGTCCTCACGAGTCACTCCGCCACTGCCCCCATTCCGCCATCGCCGCAATTGGCGGCCGATCCACGTTGTCCCCCTCCAACATCGTCGCATCCTCTTCTAGTTCTCCATCTCTTCAACTCTTCAATGGAGATCTCTCTACAATCAACATGGTATTCCTCTTTCTCTATTTTTTTAGATTTTTCTTTCTCTCTCTCGTTCTTATTGTAGCAGGCTGTTTCTATTTAAATTTGTTTCAAATCTTTTAATGCAAATGTGGTTTGGTAGGTTTAGGGCTTCTGTGGAAATTATTATGGTTAATTTATTCAAAATTAAATGGTAGTGAAGATTGAAGAATAGTCCAGAAAAATCTAAGACTAAACCAAAGCAGCCACTCTAATATTTGTTCTTTCTGATATTTCTTAACCCATTATTTTTAAAGAAAATATATACTAGAGTACTACTCTTGCAGCTTAATAAATAAGATGGTTATTTCTTGCATCTTTTTATTTTTATTTTTTTTTATAATAAGCCTTGTTATGTCTTGCTGCATAGATGTCAAGCTCACCACACGAGGATGGTAGTAGAAGCAATAATATTGAAATCTCACAAGTTCAAGACTCAAATGAGCATTCTCAAGCCCCAAATGCTCAACCCCCATTGAAGAGAAAAAGGATGAAAGAGAGGTCTGTAGTGTGGGAACACTTTGAGAAGATTTATGACAAAGAAGGTAAGTGCAAAAGTGCTAAGTGCAATTACTGCAGTAAAGTACTCATATGCATTCATGCGGAGATAACCCAAACAACCAAGAAACTCATCAAGCATTATTGAACTTGCAACCAACTGATAATGAGGAGGGAAATGTTGGGGTGGGTACTCTAAGTGCATGAAAGTTTGACCAAAATGAGATTAGAGAAGATCTTGCATACATGATTATTGTTGTTGCCTTTTAAGTTTGTGGAGGGTGAAGGGTTTAAGAGGTATTCAAAAAGATCATGCCCTAGGTTTAAAATTCCTTCTCGATGGACTGTGGTAAGGGATTTCTATCAATTGTATGTTAATGAGAGGTCAAAATTGAAGTCCTTCATGAAGTCTAGTTGCCAAAGAGTTAGTCTTACCACTAATACTTGGACTTCTTTACAGAAAATTAATTACATGTGCATTACAATTCATTTCATTGATAATGATTGGAATTTGCATTAAAAAATTCTGAATTTTTTGCTAGTTTCTAGTCATAGAGGTGATTATCTTGGCAAAGCTTTAGAACATTGTCTTCTTGATTGGGGATTAAAAAATGTGTTCACTATAACCGTAGATAATGCAAGTGCAAATGATACAGCTATAACATTTTTGAAAAGGAGAATGTTAAATTGGGGGGGGGGGGGGGGGGGTAGTATTGCAGCTTGTAAGTATATCCACATGAGATGTATTGCACATATAATTAATTTAGTGGTTTCTGATGGATTAAAAGAAGTTGACCCATTTGTGAAGCGTGTGAGAGATGCTGTGAAGTATATTAGAAATTCCCCTGCTAGGTTTAGAAAATTTAAAGAATGTGTGGATTTGGAAGGGATAGAGAGCAAAAGTTCTTTGTGCTTGGATGTATCTACTAGATGGAATTCTGCTTATTTGATGCTTAGAATAGCTGAAAGATTTGAAAAAGCATTTGAAAATATGATGAACAAGATTCAAGTTTTAAGGCTGATTTGGAGGTAGATGGGGTTCCAAGTTTCGCTGATTGGTGTTGTGTTCGTAAAATTGCAGATTTGTTGAAGCATTTCTATGAGTTGACTCTACGTATTTCTGGTTCTTTGTATGTCACTTCTAGTTGTGATGTGCTGATGTTGCATGCTTTTATGGTTATCCAGATGCTCTTTTCTATGGTTATTGGTTATGCAGGTGATCTGTATTATGAAATGGTTGGTTATCTATATATATACAGGTGCCTTTCTATTTTTCTCCTTCATCAATAAGTATTTCGGTTTTTTCGGTTACCGACCGTAACCGAACCGGTAAATCGGTTCGGTGAAAGATTGGTTTCAGTCATATCCGGTTCGGTTTCGGTTAATAATACCCTCAATCTGGTTTTAGTCGATTTTCGCTATTCAATTCGGTTCGGTTAACCGAACCGACCGTTGCTCACCCCTACTTAAAGTTACAGAGTAAAAAGATCAAAAGTGGACAAAATGACTAAATTCGGACACCAGATGACCACTTAAAATTGCCAAAGGATTGAAATGAGATTTGACCTATCCTAGAGGATTAAAATTGATATTTCCCCGCACGTAAAATGTGTAAATGAACGGTAATGTATCGATACATGCTTGTCAAAACGAGCACAATCAGCAAGCGGGGTGATGATGAAAACCCTTGTCGGAATCATCACCACTAGACAAAATCTTGAAAACCCTACTCCCAAACAGGAAGAACCCTAAAGTATGTCCAGCAATAGCAACAATGAGCACACCAACATTAAAAGACATCACTGCAAGCATCACAACATACCCTAACCCTATCCTCAACCCATGAACCACCGTCCCAACCACCCCACCACCCCACTTCTTCCTTCCACAGCAACAGAGCCACTCTACGATCAGGGCGAGGAAGAAGACGAAGACTAGGGCTAAGGCGTACATCCCGGAGCGCCTTCCGGGCCATCCAGAGAAGAGGATCTCAGAATTCTTGCCCCAAAAGAAGGTCATATGAGACATGGCCATGGAATCATGATGGTCCATGCCATTTGTGGATGGTGTCATTCCATCCATCCCTGCCATGTGATCATGATCCATATGTAGTCTCTAGCTAGATGTTTGAAAACGTATGTATATGATGAGTATATATATACACGTATATTGTATGTAATTTAGATGTAATTGTTGTAGGAAAATAGAGTGGGGTTTTATAGATGAAGGTGGCAAAGTTATACTACACTCGTACTGCAATCTTGACAATTTCATTTTTGCACTAATTTATTTTTCCATCTTGCAAATTGTCAACTTCATTTATTCTCTTAAAATAATTTATAAATACGGCAAACTTCATGCATTCCATCCTCAATAGCAAAGTCAAATTAATTTAAATAAATAAAAGGGAAAATTCTATTAGGTTACAGTCATTTACAATAAATAAATAATTGGAAGAATTTCATGAGAAGTCCTATTTTTTAGTTTAGGTCTCAAATTAAAACCTGATTTTATAAGTATTTCAAATTAAGATTTAAATTTAGATATTTTTCTCAAATTAGAACCTGATTTTTGTGTTTTTCAATTTGTTCTCATTTTAAAACTTACAATGTAATTTATTTTCTCATTTTAAATCATACAACATAGTTTAAAAATATTACTATACACCTTCAAATTAAATTATAAAATTAAAATATGTCATTTTTATTAATATTTTATATTTTTCTATAATTTATATTGAATTCGTAAAAAAAATAAAATTAAGACAAATCTTAATTTGAGAAAAAAAATTAAAATTGAACCTTCAAATGAGACAATGCTAAAATGAAATCCAAAAGTGAGACATAAAGTAAAATTTGGATCTATTTTTCCATAAATAAATATATGTATATTTATATAATCCCAATATAATCCCACTCTTGCAATATTTTGGTGAAATTGTGTGGAAGAATTCTTAAAATGAACAAATAAAAAATTCCAGCCATTAAATCACAACTTGGGATTAGTTAAATAATAATTAAAGAGTTTTTACCTATTTCTTAAGTAATTTATATATTGATTTGTATTAAATTAAAAATAGAAAAAAGCGATATATTTAGAAACTGTTTTCAGTTATAACTTAGGGGTGGCAATTCGTGCTAACGGGTTGAGTTTCGTGTCGATACGATAGTAACATGACACGATAAGGGCAAATTCGAACACGACACAACACGAAAAAATAACGGGTTGACACGACACGATGATAACAACACGATAAGAAAATAAAAAATAAAAAAAATTAATTAAAATAAATAAAAAATTTTAATTAATATATTTTATTATTATTAATAAATATTTTTGTCATATATTTTTCTAATTTTATATTTATATTGGGTTGTTAACAGGTTATTGGGTTATTAACGGGTTAATGGGTCATCTGTTAATATCAATCATGCTTAACGGGTTGACACGAACCCGACACGAACACGACACGAAATTTTCGTGTCCTTATTGGGTTGACTCGATATTGACACGAACTCAATAAGGTCAAATACTAACCCGCAATTATCGTGTCATGCTCATATCGTGCTATCGTGTCGTGTCGGGAATTACCACCCCTACCTATGAGTAGATTTGTCTCGTTTATTCATTTTCTCAAAATCAGAACTGAACATAATGGAATGGGGTGTTTGGATATATTTTCGCGTTACACACATTAAATAAATGATGCATATGCCTGAGAAAAATCTAACCTTTTTCCTTAAGATTTATGTTTTTATTTTAGGGTATATATTTTGTCTATATCTTATTATCTTGCATGTTATTCAAATATAGTAACGGAGCAAATGTAATACTACTGAATTTTTAGAGGCTTGGCCCATGGACAAAAATGTTGGGCCTCTCCAATATATTCAAGAAATACTTTACCAATTATTACTTTTTATATCAATTACTTATTATTTTTTATTAAATGTTTTAGCTTATTATTTACATATCATCGAACACGTTAAAGAGAATAACAAGAAACCGCTACATCAAAAATAATTGAGTTATATTAGGAAAAGAATAACAAGAAATCAGCACAATAAAATTGTGGTTAATTTCTTTTTGGAGAAGAAAAAGCACCGTTTACATAAAGAAAACGTTTCGAAGCAGGTACTGATATACATGTGTCATTTCACTATAATAAAATCTTGATTTAATTTATGATATTAATAATAAACTATTTTAGACAGATATAAAAATATGAAACTCTCCTATTACACAGATTATGTGACACGGATTACTAAATTGTATTTATTGATAAGTTAAAAGTAAATTTATAATAAATTATATTATAATATTTTAAAATTATTTTTAATATATTATTCATCATACTATAAAAAAATTATAATTTAATGATCAATAACATACTTTACATATGTAATAATCATACTTTTTCACAAAGATAATTTGTGATTTAAGAAATAGATAATAGTTTTAATCCTTGTGATTCACTAATTAATCAGTATATTGAAATTGAAATTTTTAGTTTTTATTTGTGCAACATGCTGTTTGAATTTAAATTCACTCTTGTAATTCACTCATTAAATGTTATATATTCAAAGTGTTGAATTATTAAAACTCTGTCCTTTTTCTCCATGCTCTCTTAATGAGACTACTTGTTTCGTCAATTTCAGAATAAATTCAACAATTATGAAGGTCGTTGAGTTGTCCAATTGTGAAGCCTCCTCAATAACTACACAATTTATTTATACAAATATATATACTTTAATTAATTTTTTTTTTTTAAAGAAATAAATTAGAATCTGAGCAGACAGAGGTGGCCTTGTTTTGTTCGAGATATCAAATAGCCTAAGAAGACTTGTGACCTTATCTTGTTTCTCATCCACACAAAAGTTAAAACAAACAAAAGAATCTGAATCTTTTACCTTCAATTTCCACAAATCATATGCTTTAAATATTTTAATTAATCATTTTTAATTCAAAAAAAAAAATTTCTACATCGTAATTAAATCAAATTATCATAAACTTACAAAACCCAAAACTAAATAAATTATAAAAAATAATAAAACCTGCGATATAGATTATTAAGAAAATGTTAATTATATGGTGCACTCATATACAAATATAAGCAAAAACATATACAATTATGAGCAATAATGTATACTCCCTCCGTCCCATTTCAGATGACACACTTTCCATTTTGGGTTGTCCCACAAAAGTTTGCACATTCCTAAAAAACAAAGAGTCAAAAACAATCACCATTCTCCATACACTTTATTTACAAAAAAAATCACCCTTACCTAACACATCTAACATACTTTATCATTTATTTATTATAAAAAAATATCATAATACCCCTAAAAGTTATTACTTTCTTAATCTCTGTGCCGGAAAGTGGTGTACAAACTTTCTTGGGACGAAGGGAGTACAATTTAATTGTTAGTTTTTTTAATGAAAAATTGAGTGTAAAAAATATATAATTATTAAAAAAACATGTATACATTATTGAATAAAAAGTTATACATATATGGATATTAATTTTTTAATGAAAAACTTAATGTGAAAAAAGTATACAATTATTACAAAACACGTATACAAAATAAAATAATATATATACAAAATAAAATAAAAAATCATACACATGGGGTGCACCCGGTGCACCCAATATACACTCTTAAGAAAAATTAAAATTATAATGAACAAATTAAGAGCACAAAAATCTTGCACAAAAAAGGTACAACATAATTTATATTTTATTATTATTACACTTTTTCTTTTTAAATTACTAATTTATTCATACTTTCTCTTACATTATATATTAAAAAAATAAAACGTCTTAATCTATGTGCCCGTACAAACGGGTAAAAATACCCGGAACAGAGAGAATATTATTATTTTTAATAAAAGGAAATTTATCTGATTAGGCAAACACAACACTCTACCTTGTGTATCAACAATTCATGGCGGGAAGATCGGAAGTCTTCCCGCCGGCCGCCGCGTGCTTCCTAAAAGCCCTACTCCCGAAGAAGAAAAACCCGACGGCGTGGCCGGCGACGGCCACCAGGAAGACGCCGGCGTTGAAGGACATGACGGCGAGCATGACCATGTAGGCCAATCCGATCCTGACGGCGTACATCAAGGTCTGCAGCAGCCCGACGGCGGCGGCGGAGCGGTGGTGATTGTGGCCGGACGACGCCGTTTCCCTGAGAATATTACAGTTGGAGAACCACTCGATGACAAAGGCGATGAGAAAGACGACGACCAGAGCTAAGACGTACATGCCCAGATTATCCGGGCCGGGCCAGCCGTCGAACAGGATCTCCGCGTTTTTGCCCCAGAAAAAGGTCATGTGCATCATCATGTGGTGGTTGTGCATCATTTTTGTGGAGTTCGACGGCGGCGCCGCCGCCTCCATGCCGTGCATGTTCATCTCCGGGGTGGGGGGTGTGTGTGTTTGGGGAGACTCGAGTGGGGGGTGGTGGATGGGGGGGTGGGTTAATTGTAGGAGATTGGATGGAGGAAAGGTTGGTGTGAATGTGATCATTAAATTTGGAGTGATAGTACAATACAGTTAATTTAATGCAGTACAATTGCAACTATTTTCTACTATTTTTTTTTTCTTTTTCCTACGAAATACTACAATAACAAGAAATTCGGGATGTTGACTTGGCTAATTTACATATGATTCATAATTCATGTCGGAACGAAGATCCCAACACTCTAAGTTGTGAAGATAGAAGAAGTGTTCACAAAAGATGATTGTGTAGTGTGTGATTCAACGAATGAAAGAGACGCGGATTTAAGTGGTTCGATCGAAAGACCTACGTTCACTGTAGAGTATAGAGCTTCTTTATTGATCAGTTTTAATTTGAAGGAAAAGCACATCTCAATAAGAAAGATAGACGAGCTTATTTATACACACTCATATGATAACTGCCAAAGTTACTGGACCAATCCGCTGAAGCATTTTTGAGCCTTCAGTTGGAGTATCAAACGGTTACCAAACTGAGTGAAACTACTTCCAACTAACAGCTTATTTGTCAAGCTTTCCAGCCATATGCTCAACCGCTCCTAACTCATCCGTTTAGCCATCCAAAAACCCTCACGAACAGACCCTACTCCATGCATACACCGGTTGTGTAGATTTGCTGTCAATTTGATGATTAAACCAACTGATGCATCTGATTCTTCTATACATCATGTCCCAACACTTCAATGTGATGCATTAAGGTTTACATCTCACAATCTCCACCTTAAACTTAATGCAACACACATAACCAAGAACTGTAATCTAACTAATGAAGATGATTAATATTTTGCTGTGTTTTATTCCTCTTAAACCACACCGGTGGGTTTTAGAATCCATCAGCAAACTTCCAGATCAGTTCCATTCAGTTACAACTGACTTCCATGTCATCAACCATCAGCTAGAAACTTCTTTGTAAACATTCCAAACACAATCAACATGTGCACAGAGATTTACACTCACAAACCTCCACCTAAATCTTATTTGAAAACTATCAAACCTCACCTCTACTCCACTGCTTTTAATGAGAGCAGCACCCTCAACACTATTCTGTAACGAGTATAGCAAAACTCCATTTTCTGATTTAAGGATCAGCAACCTTACCACTGTTCTTAAGAGAACAGCAACCTATTGACATGATTTTGGAGAAACTAACAAGTACTTACTAAGTTTAAGCTTTGCTCAAACATAACAATTGACTCAACTTTACTAGAGCTTACTTCTTTCCTTTTGTTGCAAGTCTTTTTCATCCACTTAACCGTATATGATTTCAAAGTAGTATACATCCTTCTACACTTACACTTGATGGCTTTTCCACAACTCTTCAAGAGTCTCCACCATAAGTGCTAGTGCATCATAATCAAATGATGTATGCTCCAACTTATCAACCTTTCTCTCTTTCTTAGCAAGCTCCACCTCAAGTGTTGTAACCTCAGAAATCTCCACTTTTGATCCTAGACCTTTATCTTGAACTCAATCAGCCTGTTTATCTTTGGTAAGACTATCATAAACTTCAAGCTTCGAGACGTTACCACAATCGAGTGGACTGTGCTTCACTTGATTATGCAGCCCATTCACTGTCTTACCGTTAAGAAAATATAAACCATTCCTCCTTAAACCTTGAAGTGCTATTCTCCCATTCTTTGAAACGGTAAGAACTCCACCTTGAGACTTAAAATCGTAACTGAAAGACTCAAGCGTTCCAAGAGAAATAAGATTTCTCCTAAGCTCAGGAACATACCTTACATCGGATAATTTGACAGCACCATTAGACAACACTATCAACACTGATCCTTTACCTTTAATGCTGCAAATCTGATTGTTCCCAAGATGAACCGAGCCTTCATCTTCCTCTAACTCACAGAGCCAATCCCTCCTTGACGTCACATGATAAGTACTCCCGAAATCTAGAATCCAATTAATTGAGTTCCTAGATGCTGCAACAGACAAGACCTCCACACAATCAAAATCAACAACTCCATGTCTATCCACAACTTGATTTGCTTGATTATTCTTACCCCCTCTTGCATTTTAAGATCTTCTAGCCTTCACAGTCTTCAACTTTGAACAATTTATCTTGAAATGACCAGGCTCATGACAGTAGTAACATTTCCTAATCTCATATTCTTCCTGCGAATCACTATCTTCATTATCTTGCTTCTTTGAACTCGAATTCCTTTTCTTGTGATCAGCACCTCTCCCTTTATTGAACTTCTTGTTCTGATTTCGGCCTCCCTTTGCAAACAACCCTTCTCCGCCTGAATTTGTAATGTTGTCAGCCTCCATCTCTAAATCTTTAGACCTAAAAGCTGATAGAACATCTTCTAATTGAATGGTGCCCTTTCCCCCATAGAGTAGTGAATCCTTAAAGTGCTTATGAGATCTTGGCAATGCTGATAACAACATGACTGCCTTATCTTCACTCGTCAGTTTGAAATCCACAATCTCAAGCTCATCTGTAATCTTGCATAACTCATCAGCTTGATCCATCAAGGTCCTTTCATCATTCATCTTAAAGGCATGAAGTCTTTGCCTCAAATGTAACCTGTTTGCATTCGATTTTGCCATGAACAATGATTCCAGCTTGTTCCATACTCCAATGGCAGTTGTTTCCTTTTGAATCTCTCTGAGTACTTTATCACCAAGGCATAGAAAGATAGCACTTAGAACCTTTTCTTGAAGCTCCACTTCAGCCGCTGCAGCTTAAGCATCAACCTCTGCAGCTTCATTGACCGGAGTTTCTTTGATGGCTGCACCGAGACCTTGCTGTACCAAGATGGATCTCATCTTAATTTTCCACAGCCCGAAATCTGATTTCTCAGTAAATCGCTCGATATCAAACTTGGTGACCTCCATGATGTTTCCTGTCTTCAATCACCTTCTTGCTTCTCCTTCCTTTCTTGATTGATCTGCGCTTTCCTTCTCTTGGTCTATGGCGATGATTCCCACAGACGGCGCCAATTGTCAGGAACTAAGATCCCAACACTCTAAGTTGTGAAGATAGAAGAAGAAGTGCTCACAAAAGATGATTGTGTAGTGTGTGATTCAACGAATGAAAGAGACGCGGATTTAAGTGGTTCGATCGAAAGACCTACGTCAACTGTAGAGTATAGAGTTTCCTTATTGATCAGTTTTAATCTGAAGGAAAAGTACATCTCAATAAGCAAGATAGACGAGCTTATTTATACACACTCATATGATAACTGCCAAAGTTACTGGACCAATTCGCTGAAGCATCTTTGAGCCTTCAGTTGGAGTATCAAACGATTACCAAACTGAGTAAACTACTTCCAACTAACAGCTTATGTGTCAAGCTTTCCAGCCATATGCTCAACCGCTCCTAACTCATCCGTTTAGCCATCCAAAAACCCTCACGAACAGATCCTGCTCCATGCATACACCGGTTGTGTAGACTTGCTGTCAACTTGATGATTAAACCAACTGATGCATCTGATTCTTCTATACATCATGTCCCAACACTTCAATGTGATGCATTAAGGTTTACATCTCACAATTTAGTATTGGATTAAATAATTGTGAGTTAATTACAAGTTTTGTAAGAGGTAATAAAAATATTTGAATTGTATACTTCCGGAATGGTTTTTTATTTGATTTCACCAAGTTAAAAGATTTATATTTCTTTTTATTCACACAAAATAATTAATCATTTCATTTAGAACTCACACACAACACCGTACAATATTCTCTTCATATTAAGTATTATTTCTTTCATTTCACTATACATTAAAATATTACTTCCTCCGTCCATATTTAATCTATTAATTTTACTATTTTGACTTATTATACTTAATCTATATATTTCCCTTTTTAGACATATGAGATCCACATCCTCACTAATACAAATAAAAAAAATGAGAGTCACACCCTCTACTAATATAACTATACACTACACATAAAATAATAATACTCTTTAAACTACGTATAAAAAGCAAATGAATATATTAACAATGGACAGAGGACGTATATCTTTTAATTTACGTTCAAAAAGAAAAATAAACATTAACACGGGAAAGAGAGTAATATTTTCTTAACTTCTCATTTGAAAAAGAGCTAAACAAAACTGCTACTCTTAATACTTTATTTTGAAAAAAATTGTTATATTTTTGACATAATTATCTCTAGTATATATATATATATATATATATATATATATATATATATATATATATATATAATCCTTTATGCAATACCACTGCATCTACACCTATGATCTCTTACATAATTTTCCTACAAACGCTTGCGATTCCATATAGTATATTTTTTTCGTCTTCTATGATCATGTGTGCGTAACTACGTCTGTAATTTAATACACAATTATTTTCATTTTAACATTATAGATGATTATATAACCATACGCATACTTTATTATTAACACATGTACGAAGTTGTATGTGCAGCTATACATATAAGATTAATGTGTTAATTATATACTCCGTCCGCTCGAAAGATGGTCTTTTACTTTTGTGCACGTTGATTAAGGAGTATTAATATTTAATGTATTGTGGGTAGTTGTATTAGTAAGAATGTGGAGCCCATATTTTAGTTGTATTAGTGGATGTGTGTGGGTCTCATATGTGTAAAAATGAAATGATCCTCTTTGGAGCGGACGACCAAAATAGAAAAAAGACCCTCTTTCAAGCGAACGAATTGAGTATTAAAGAGGAATAAAAAAGTTCAATTTTTTAAAGAAAAAAATTAATGTTGGTGACCTTTACATAACCAACTTTTAATTGAAGGATTTTACACTGTTACCTTTTATATATATATATATATATATATATATATATATATATATATATATATATATATATATATATAGTTAGTGGAGTAGGAACTAGCATAGTGTACAAAATATTTTGCCTAAAAATTATGAGTATAATTAATTTTCAAATTATAATTAAATGAAGCTCAAGCCTCAACGATTTAAATTCATACTTATACGGAGTATATTTTACAAATTAGCTTTATAAATTGTTTTGCTTTAATAAATTTAAGTCATGAAGTTTGATGTGATATTCGAATGTCGATCTTTATTTTCTTTTCGAATCAATCATCGCATTTCTTGTCTTTTTTTTTCACCCTCTTAGTTTTCCTTTATTAATTAAAATCTCACCCTTACTCTTTTAACATTATATTTAAAAATTATATATATATATATATATATAACTGAATATAGTAATTTTTCTTTCTTTCCGAATTTTTATTTTTTAAATGCAATATTAAATTAATTGTGGTCAACCAAACTGCAAGATTCGTTAAACTAACAAAACTACCCTCTCAAGCTTCAATCAACAGTTCAAAGGTGGGAGATCCGACGGTGCGTGATACCCCACGTCATCTCCGTCGAACACCGTGCTCCCGAAAACCAGAAAACCGGCGGCGTAGCCAGTGACGGCGGCGAAGAAGATTCCGGCGTCGAAGGGCATTACCGCCAGCATCACGGCGTAGGCCATGGCCATCCGAGCGGTGTACAAGGCTGTCTGAATGAGCCCAGCTGCGACGTCTTTTTTGCCGTCGTAATGAGTAGTGAGGAACGTAGTGTGTGAGAGCCATTCCACCAGCAACGACAACGTGAAAACGAACACTAAATCTACCAACTTTAATAAATCCAAATTAATTTCCCACCCTTTTCCCATCGACATTCTTGAATTTAATTTCAAGAATATAATTATTTTATTACTTTGATTTTGGATTGGGGAAAGAATTTAGTCTTGGAATAGACGAAAATGAGGAATGGATATAGTAGCATTTAAAATGTTTGAATTAGGACATTCATGTCGTATATAGTTCGTAGTACTTTGATTTTCAGTTTAATTTGTACTGCATTTTACGTAGTTTACTACTTAATGGCTAATGCCTATATATTCTTTGGAGTTTCTTACTATATAAGTCTATTAGAATTAATTAAATACTAGCGGAATTTTTGTAGATACAAAATTTGTTTATTACTCCTAATTTTATTATTATTTTTAGAGTAATTTTTTAAAAAAAATAAAAATGGTAAAGTATAATATGTTATGTAACCTTTGTGGGTTGGTGAAGACATGAGTGAGGTGTCTAGGGTGACATTTCTTGAGGCATTCATGTTCAAAACATGTACTCCCTCCGTCCGATTCAAGGGTGCCATTTGTTTTTGGACACGGAGATTAAGAAGTATTATTATTTAATATGTAGTGGGTAGTTGTATTAGAGGAGGTGTGACCCCATTTTTTAATTGTATTAGTGGGTGTGTGTGGATAAAAAAGGAAATGAGACCCTTGGGGGCGGACGCCCAAAATGAAAAAATGATACCCTTAAAAGCAGACGGAGGGAGTATGTTTTAGATGTAACTAACAACTGTATGATTAGTCGATAAAGAGTAAAAAATTCCGACTTTAAATGAAAGTTCCAACAGCTACGGTGGATTCTGAGTTCTGAATTAACCCTTAAATTAGTCTGATTACCGATCTTATATTGCTACTCAAAAAATTTTATATGTTATGTGGGATTGATGTTTATAAAAATTAAAGTGTATTTTAATGTTATTGGATTAAAATAATATTTAATAATATACTTAACACTTAAATATACTTATATCGGAATGTACGTAGTGTTCGCAAGTATCCCTCAACTTCAAATATTTCTAAGATAATTCTATCATTTTATTCAGGTGCATAGATTGTTCTAAATATTATATTTTATTCTAAATTGTGTATTCTTTGAATAATAAGATTTTTTTTAATGTAGGTTGAAATATGAAGAGTACTAATGTTTAATAAAATAATTTTAAAAAAATTGTGGACTTTTGCTCTAAAAGTATAACATTAAGGCAAACACTCTTGTGAATTGGATTTATGGTGTAAATTTTATGGTCCCATTATAATTCTATTATACCTAATGTTTAGTTAAGTTGTTTAAATTAAAAGGAGATCATATAAGAGCCTAACTCAAACATTAAATACTAAAATCATATAAAATTGGATTTGAATGCACGGACTTAAATCCGTGTATCCGGTATGCACACAAATCTTTGCTTTTGATAAAGTATACTACTTCATTAAAAAAAAGTTTAATACTATATATTTACATAATTTTATACTATATTGAAATTAATATCAATCACTTCTCTTTTAATCACCTATGAATATATGGAGCATAATTTTTTGAGATAAATATCATCAATCCTTTCAATGAAATTGTGTTTGGTTATAAAGGAAACATGACATTTTATTGGTGTACAACCATCAAAATCAAATAATTTGGTTCTTGGCTTTAAACTATGAATGTACTACACAACTTTAAGTGATTTGCAGTACAATTTCATGTTTAATTGTGAAATTGAATTCAATTATTTATTTTTGACCACACCCACAAACCCAATTCGCAATTGAATTCCATTTGCTATTGCCTAAAAAAACGATACGATTGAAAGAGAAGTGGAAACGAAATATGCAATAATAAATAAATAAATAAAAATAAAAATTTCAATAAATAAAAATAAAAACCGTCAGCGGCAGAGCCCACATGATTTCTAGTCATGCTCGATAACCACTCCGGCACGCCCACGTGGTGGCAGAACCTTCTTTTAATTACATATATATCATAAATTTCCATACATCAATTATTTTATAAAATATTGATAATATTCTAGTATTATTTTTATCTTTCAATTACTTTGGAAAAAAAATATATACACGGAGTAGACGACAGGATCATACAATTGAAAATGGGACTTCATCAAAGGCTAAAGAAGAATTTGTTCTAATTTAGAATAAAGTAAAGGTTCATGATTAGAGAGTTTTATATATAGAAACAATTACCATCATCAATAAAACTCCAACAACAAAAAATTCTTACACAAAATGCAAATGTCAAATGTCATTTTTGCTTTGAGGATCAAGAAATGGTAAGCCATATATTTTTCGAATGCAAAATTTCTTATTTACTTTGAATTGAATATTTAAATGGGTTTGTGTACAAGCAGTGATGCCCCCAGACCCTTATGTTAGTTTTTCACACTTTAGTAAACAAATTAGAGGGAGGAAATGAAAGATTTTAATTTATTGTTTGCAGTAACGTATGGTCGGTTGCTATTGAAAAGTAGAAATGCTATTAATTTAAAAAATGAATCGATCGTATTGGAAAAAGTGATGGAAAAACTTAAAGCTCGTGTGTGAAAATGAATTTTTAGAAAGTTTTCTATAGTATTGATCATCTATTATGATAAATGGAGAAAATGTCCGAAGTTTATTCCGTAAATGTTTTAAATTAACCTCGGAGTAAGAATGAATTGTGAGTTCATCAAAGATTGCTATATATTCTCTTTAGATAATTCTCTTACCCATATTATTTAGGAAAAGACTTGTGTGAGACCGTCTCACATAAGCTCTTATGTGAGACTGCCAGAAAGTAAAAACTTTTATGAAGAAAAGTGATAATAAATTAGTTAAAAGTGATAATGCTCTTACATGAACAATTTATAATATAAATAAAAAATGGCAACATTTTATAGCGAAAGTGATAACGATTTATAGCGAAAGTGATAACTATTTTAAAAAGTGAAAAATTGTCTCACGTGAGACGGTCTCACGCAAGACCTACCCTATTATTTAATACCTCTATAATTTCTTTTTTCTGATAAAAATAATAAAAATAAAAAAAGGAAAAAAAATTGAATAGCTGTTTATTGTTGAACCATAAACTCGTGTTGGGCAATACCAGCACAAAATCCAGCCAGAAAATTGATGTAAATCTGTTGAACCGAGCTTAGAAACCACCCAACTAAATTTCGTGACACAGAAAACGGACGAGCTCCATAACACAAGGGTAGTTCCAAATTCAATCATATAGAAATTAGTAAGAAGCAAAAGTAGTTTATTAGGTTTATTTGATCTACAATTAGATAAATACACATACCATATTCTCAAAATATTAACACTAAGTAATTCGCCAACAACTTACTCTGTCCAGGTGTAGCTAATACATATATATTTTTAAATTGGAACCTCATAAATATTTCAACTATCATGTGTCAGAACACTGAGCTTCTGCATAATTAGGGCAACATCTAATCGATCTTCCCTGACATTAAATAATAAACAGAAATATTAACACATTGAGATGTTAAAAACGAAGATGAGGGTTAGGACAAAGCATGATGAGGCACTTACAAATAATCGGAGATGTTGCAAGAAAGCATTTGGAGCTTGTTTAGGTGTGTAGGTAATTTGCTGCCATCATAAGTTCCAAAGTCAACTCTGGTTCGATGTGGAACTCGGTTTCCTTGCCACTGCAAAGTCAAAACTAACTAATAATGCAAGGATTGTGTACTTACCCCATCTTTAGAAGAGGAATAGATCAATTTGGCTTCATAGAGAGAAATTCAAATATGTTACAACAAGTAATGTAAGGCAAGATTTAGATCATGTCCGTCTCCAAAGAGAAATATAATCACAGTTGTTCGGGTAAAGCTATATTAAAATAGGCTTTATCTTTTCTGTAATAAATTCTAGACGATTTTCTCAATGATGATTAGAAGTGGTAACTAGTAGGTTTTATCTTATCCTTTTTTCCCCTTTCTAAAAGCTGTTGGATAGAAGGATGATTGTAATATGGAAAAAATGAGCCAAATTTTAGAAATAGTATAGAATTTATTGGACAAATCTGGCCAACAACTCACCCTTTTCATATAGAATTCTTTTTAAGCCTTGAGGAAATTATACCAGAATCAATGAGAACACATCAACAATGATAACAAAAAAAAAAAAAATACAACACTAATGATAATAAAAAAGGAAAAGAAAAGGAAAAACATACAAGTATAATTAGTTATTCTTAGGGGTATTGGTGAGAGCATATTTTGGTCTACAAAAATTGAAGACTTGCCAACTTTCCTGAACAGCACTCACTCTGGTCATGCCTTCTTGTACATATCAAGTTATCAATGATAAGTAGGTAAAGATGCATCTCCTCTGACTGACCTATTTCATTATGCATGTGACCACAGACATCCATATGTACCCTCCTATAGGCCTCTTGAACAAGCAAACACTGGCAAACTCTTTTAAATGTGTACACAACTATACTAAGAACTCCAGAAATGGATAACTCAGCTATAAATCTTAACTCTGCACAAGCCTTAAGTCTTCAGCTAAGTAAGTCTCATATAAAAACTAGCCAACAATTCAGAATTCACATTTTGCAACACAACTTAAGATCTCTATTAGGATCTTTAAAGCTTAAACGATGAGTCTATTGTCACAAAGGATAAGATGATACATAACAACTAGTATCATTCCCAAACCCTATACAATGACTTCAATGGCTTCTTTATCACTTACTGCTTACATTCCGGTTTTCTCCATCTTTGCCCCAATCTATTTGAGAAAATGGCATCCCTAAATTTAACCTAATTATATGGGCAATGTAACCATGCATATCTATAATCCAGTATTCTACAACTTATCATGATAGCATATCTTAATTCCTCCAGAAGCTCCATCTTTCATCATTTGCTACTTCTTTGACTCAATGTGATTTCCCCTACTCATCCCATTTCTGATGTCTCCACCAAATAATAGTGAATTAAAATTCATCATCTAATCCTATGACGTGAAATCTCCCAGACACCATCTAACAACCTACCACATAGTTCATGATGAAGCATTACATGCAATCGCCACATAAGTCTCATCAGAGCAGGCAGAAGGATTGCAAACGCTAACAATCAACCAAACAAACAATTGAATTTGGCAGGAGGAAGAAACTCTAGAATTTTTATTAAACAGAAAAATTACCAAGGACTTCGGAGCAATTGAGCAAACCTGGCATATTGAAGAGACCAGTAAAAGTACTGACAAATCTTTTCCAGAATGGTGGTGCTTATCTCCGGAAAAGTCACCTCTCTATGCTCCGTTTCAGCAAAACCTCCTAGAAGTGTGCAAGAGCATCAATTTCTTGAAAAATAACATCACAGAGTAAAAAATATTCCAAAAGAAATAATCCCAAAACCAATTCTCAGGAATTCTCTGTAATTAATGAGTTTCTTATTAATCAGAATTTGGAAAACAATATATCAGTCACAATTGTCAAAATAACATGAAAAACTTCGAAGAGGCTTCAATTTCGCCAACATTAATCTAGATATCCTGAAATTTCTAAAATTCCTCACTTAAAACGAAAATCGTCCAACTCAATTACAATTATTCACCTTTGAACTTCCTTCCAGAACGTTCACCCAGAATCTCCATGAAAACAATAATATACCAATGATCCGAACGCGGAACGACATAAAGAATCCCAGACCCTATCAGAAAACCTAATTCCCACTAAAAAGATCCCCAAATTCATGATTCAAACAAATTTCGATTCATAAATACTAAACCTGGAGAAGTGAGCATGTTACGGATGGTCTGCGAAACCATAGCAGCTTTTCTGTCGATGATGAATTCGAAACCCTCAGCGCTTATCAACTTCACAGTATCTTCCTTGTTCATGGTAAAGCCGATAAATCGCCGATCAACGACAACAGCAAAACAGTTACACCTCTTTTGCTCCAAGATTACGTTTCATGGTAGTGTGCCAGTATGATTAGCCAACGGGCAGGTGGGTTTCATAATTAATAATCTGTTTATGGGCTTATGAGTTATGGCCCATCTTATTTTGGAGGCCCATGTATTTCTAGTCTAAAACTAATACTCGCACACATCCTTTCCTCGTATTTTACATCTTACCTATTATTTTTTAAGTTTTATCATCCATCTAAACAATCTTATTTTTTTTTTTATACTTTATTCATCATTCTCAACAATTTTATTTATTTTTTCTCTTTATATTATCATCTTACCCTTTTTTTCTTATTGTATATATTAAAAACTAATGCTCTTAATCTTCATACCCGTAAAAATGAGCTTAACTACATAGGAGCGAAGAAGTACTATTTCTATTTCTACATTTGGTTTTATTTGCATGAATTTTTTTTGTGAAAATGTTATATGTTTGTTGGTAATTAATACTTCATCCATCCGCTTCTAATGTGTCAATTTTACTATTTTTGGCGTCTGATTCAAATGTATCAATTTTTCCTATTTAGTAAAAAATTACATAAGATGACACACCACTTCCCTCTAATACATATACTCACTTATATATATATATATATATATATATATATATATATATATATATATATATATATATTCTTAATCCACGTGCAAAAATTAAACGAACACCTTAGAACCGGACGAAGGGAGTATTTTTATTTTTAATACCAGTTTTATTAAATTTTCATGATGACATTTTAAAAAATAATAATAATAAAAATAATAATTAATTATAAAAAGCGTGAATTGATCTTTACACGCAAGTCCAGCCAAATAAATCCTTAAACTTTTTATAAAGAACGCATGTTTACAATGGCCAGTTTATGGTAGGTTGCCGGTAATTGGTTATTTTTTTATTAAATTAAGATCTTGCTTTATACGTGGCACGTTGATAGACTATCCTCAACGTGTTCTCCTTCCCCTCTCTTTCATTTCATCTACTCCACCACCGACTCGCATTTAGATGATGGAGCAGAATGTCTTCACAATTTTTTTTCAATTTCACCATTCACTACAAAATTTCATTCATGATTTCTCATTCTACCTTTCTCTTCTTTCTCAATCAGTCAGAACTCAGAAGATGGACCGGCTGCAACAAGCAGATTTCGGCCTACACAGGAGTGTTCCACCATTCTTCCTACAATCGGGCTCTTCTGTGAAATCTTCAATTGCCCTATGTATGGTACGGACTCAAATTCAGAAGAAACCCCTAATTTTGTTCCCTTTTTGTTTCCATGCAACTGGTTTCTCCCCTTAATTTTATTCAATTTTCTTGTTTTCGCTCAATAGTTTTCTCCCGCTTGCAAAGAAATTTGGAAGCCAGTGCTATTCACTACTTCTTTTCGCCGATGAAAACTCGCTTCTTCATTTTCATCTGACGACAGCAATAGCAGCAGCAACACCCCGAAGATGCTGTGCTTTGGTGATCACGCGAAGCAGCATGATGAAAAGGACAATGGAAGATTACGGGTCAGAAACAATCCAGATTCACATGCATGGACGCGTCTCGCCATCTTCAAGCAAAAATATGAATGTTTGTTGCAATTTATCTCTCAATAGAGATCATTCTCAATCCCCACTCACTCTTTGGGTATTACTTTTTTTTTTTCTTTTTTTTTTATGGTCCTGGAGCAGAGGAAGAGAAGCGGGTTGAGAAATCAGAATCCGGGAGAATGCGCTGGAGCTCCGACGGAGGTCAGAAGAACAGAAAGAAGTCTGAGTCAGAAAACTCCAGTATCAGCGGCCGTGAAAAGGTTAATTTGCATATGTGCTAAATTGCTAATTAATCTTTCTAATTACTCCATATATTTATGTGATGTTTTACAATTTTATCCAGGGTGTTAAGAAATAGAAGCTTGGGGAAAGGATTACAACACTTGTTTCACCATTCAGCAGGGTTTGGAATTATTTAAATTTTGAGTAATTTAGGGAGTATTATAGTTAATTAATGATGGTATTATAGGAATATCAGACCAATTTATTTACTTATTTCTATAATCCTTATTCATTTATATATATTCGGTATTGTCATTGCATGTTAGCTATTGTAGGAGTACTATTTTTTAACATATCACGCTAGCTTTATGTACAGATGTCCAATGACATTGGAAGAAATTGCAGGCCAATCATTGATCGTGTTTTTTAAACATTGTTCATGTAATGAGTCACATTTGTGTAAAATTTGCAAGGTGGGCAGTTGGATTTTCATGATTTGTCATAAGCTATAGTCATGTAATTTCAATTAATGTGTGCATAAGAGATGGAATATATAAATAAATGAAATTTGGTATGGTGCAGATAGATACATCGTTTGCGCTTCACGAAGCATTAGGATACACCAGATCAGGTGCAGGTGCTGAGTTCTCCATATCTACAGCCCCATGTGCAACTGTATGTACATTCGCAATTGTTAATGAATATCAGAATTAATGTGTTAGCGGATATGTTTACCAAGGCCAGTTTACAGCCGGTTTCCAGTCATTAATACGTGGCATTGGATTACTTCATCGCATTCCGACCGCAAATCCTCACGCATCACCATAATTCCTCATGCCTGTTCTCCTCCTTTCCGATTTTCGTTCACCCTCTCGCACTCTGGTAAGGTGAATCTTGTGACTTCGCACTTCAATTGCAGACACATGGGTAGTATCCCCTCTCCTTTCATCTCTGTCCGTGTGTAATACGTTTTCAATTCCACTGCATGTGAGTTGGAATCCTACAGCTCAAAAGAAACCTTAACTTTTCACCCCTCTGTGTCGTGTTCAGTATTGTGGTTTTGGTTAAATGAATGGATTATACTGTTTGTGTGTTGGGCTTTGTTGGACCAGACGAAGGAGTTGAAAAGTTCTAATATATGCAGTATATCAATAGCTCCCTAATAGTTCACTCTTTTTGCTTGTTGACTTGGTTTATTTGTAAATTTCAGTTTTTCAGGTCTGATTTTCTGGATGCAATCAATTGATTTGTCTGCTACTCACATTTACCTTAGACTACCCTATATATACCAGTAATATCCAGCATTGTGATGGTAACATTTAGGTATATTTGCTATTGGCCCTTTGTAAGTAATGAGAAGCTAATGCGTATTACTAATTTGCATGAGTTCGTCTGTTACAATTGTAATACTAAATTGCATTACCATTGGCCCATTAAGCGACCTTAAATAGATCACGTACATACATTTGAGATTTGACTATTTGGGATGTTGGAAATGTATTGATAATTTTCGTTACTTTGTTGTAGTTTGATTACCTCCCCCACTCACTTAAATACACATAAATTCATGTTTTGACATTTAATAATTATTAACATCTTAATAGTTCACTTTATTCATTCATGGAATTTTTATGCTCTGAATGAATTTGCTTAGCCAATTGACATTTTTTGAATCGAACGGTGGTTTACAAAGTGACTGGTGATTATGCTTTTTTCAGTAATAGGAAATAAGGTCTTTCCTGGTACTGTAAGTTGCGTTTCTAATAAAAATTCTTAGATGTTCCAAGTCTGGCGTACTTTTTTTTCTTTTTATTTTTTAACTTGTGAATGTGCAATTTTGGCAGGCATGCGTGCTTGATTGGATAGAGGTACTCCACATAAATTAAAAAGTAAATTTGTAAGATTTAAATATCTTATCTTTTTTTTTTTTTTTAATTTCTCATTTGAGTATAAATGATCATTCATAGATACTGGAGGTAGTAATTCAAGATTTGCTTGGGTCAAGTTTTACAAATTTATTTTTATATTTAGATTCCTGTTGGTCTAAATCTCAAAGACTATGAAGCTCAAAGTAACTTGTTAATGCAATTTGTTATGTTCACATGTATGCTTGTCAACATGTGCGTCATGTCAAACATAAATGTTATGGAGAACTTATTTTTTAGACAACATTGTAAAAGCACAATTTGTCTTTAAGTTATTGAGTTTGAATCTTAAAATGAAGAAGTTTTTCCATGTATTGTATGTCTGTTGCTCACCAGCAAGAATTATACCATTGTTTAATTTCAAGATTTCTCTATTTTTCAACATTGCACCCCCAATTACTTCTATACATTTTATAAGGTTCCAAAATAGAAATAAAATCCTTATTGAGTAAAATTTATGGGAGATGTGGAGAAGTTTTCAACTTCATCATTTCGTCCTCAAATGGAATGTGCATAGAGATGGAGATTGGTATTTCTGAAGAATACAAGGACTATCAATATATAGTTGTCAGTTTTTACCAGTTCGTTTTTGTAAGGATTTTTTGTTTTGTTTGTTTTTATAAGTCGACTTAGATATGAAGGAGATTGATCTTACAGTTACCCATACAACGTTATGATCACAATGACAATGTATGATATTTGTGTCATGGAAAATACGTTTAGCTGAAACTTCTGTAAAATGTTGGATCACAATAGATGACAAGTACTCATGATATGAAAATTCCTATTTTTCTACTCTCCGCTTTCTTTTTGTTTTGAGAAATTTCTAGGTTGTCTAATTGAGGCTGCCAGTTTGGATGTGTATTTAAGTTATTAATTGTGATTTATAAGTTTCTTGTTTGAGAACTATGACAAAGATATGTGTTCTTTGAATTTTTTACGGAAAGCATTAACAATGTAGTGTTTTGGTTGTTTGGATTCCTGTGTTCATCTTTCCATTAACATTATTTTTGGATTTGATGATTTACTATCACAGTCAATATGTAACTGAAGTTTATTCTACTAAAAAATTGGTCTGTTTGTGATCAACTGATTCACAGTAATTTTATGCACACATGAATGAATTCAACCAATACTCGTGTTTCATCATTAAGTCTATTTTGTTGGCTACCATGCATTCTTGTAATACTAAGTATTGTTTGCTATTTTATAGTACTAAAAGTATCTGAACAGTATCTATTTGTTTCTACTTTTCTGCTGTGTAGATTTTAAGCCTCCGAATCTGAGAAGGAGGATTCTCATGTCAGCAGGAGCAGCTCCGTGTATATTAACCACACAAACTCAAAGGAAAAAGGTCAGAAAGAAACTGGAACTTTCTTAGCATTTCAATAAAAGTTTAAACTTCCAACAAATGTATTTTATCTCTACAGATCTTGGAACACAATGAGAGTGTTTGCAACTGATGAAACAGCATTGGTCGAGCTCTATTTGGTGAATGAACTTACCCTAAATAAACGCCTCACAAACTTAAGGGCAACTCTACTTAGCATTTATATAATTTGCATATGCATAATTCTTATCTATTGTCATATGATAATATGAGTATAGTCGCAATCACACAACCTTTTTTAAGTTGCTGGCATTTCACATTCCTCTTTCAATTTTTTTGACTCTTCAAGTGTTATACCATACATTTGACTTGTGGAAACAAGTTAAACACTTCTACTTTTGGATATAATTTCTCAATTATTCTTACAGAAGTCGACTTCAGAAGGTGACGTATGCTATAACTGTGACGGAGATCTTGACTCCCCCCGGTTGGTGTGATATTATTTAGCCCTTTTGAAATTTTGATATCATGTCACTAATAAGTATTTTCTGGGAATTGACTTAATTGTACTTAATTCTAGGTTAATCTACATTTACACTGTAATTTTACTGCTGCTTAATCATCAAATTTTGTTCTCCCTTGTGCAGGCTGCTACTTCATTGCTCAAGGCCGAGGAAAACTGACACCAAATGGGTCGCAACAAGCAGAGGCGATTCAAGAAAGACAATCACCGTCATCATTCCCATGGATCATCTAATCAACTCCACAAGTAAGCTGTCTTGTTTCTCTGATTCCAATTCCATGGATAAAATGTTTTGTTGTCCTTGAAACCGGCTTTAGCAGCAGCTCAAGTGGAAGACGAGCAAATGTGCCTTGCCATGCAGCTTGATATGTGGGTATGAGTCTGCTTGTTTTACTGTATTCAGATGAAATTCCTTTGTCAGTTAGAATAGAATGGACACCATTTGGGTGATGGCATGTGCGTTGCTTTCCTTGTTCTGATTGTTTTTTGTTGGTTCAGGATTTTGAACAGTGTGATGCAAAGAGGTGTACAGCTAGGGCGTAAGCTGTCAAGAATTGGATTGTTGAAGGAAAGTATAGACTGTCTGACTTGTTATTTCTTTCAGCCAAAAAAAAAAATTAAATTGAAGTGTAACAATTTTTGCAGGAATTGGATGTTTATAGTGGATTTGGAGGAATTGATTTGAGGTTATCTAAACTAAAGATTTCAACTAGACACACTTCTGGTGTGTGTGCGTGCGTGTGTGTTGTGTGTGTTTTCTACTGTAATATTGTATCTTGTTTGTGATGCTGATGATTAATCAGTTCATTATTCACAGATATCTTTTTGACATATGGCATTAAAGAAAAGATGAAACGAATTTTAAATGGTTCCGACTTTGTTGAAAGAAACTATAAGCATGTTTCTTTAATTATGAAAGCAATACATGAAGTTGAAAATGTCTTCTTCAGCACCTTTAACAAAATTGGTTTCAGAGCTTTATTGTAGTGTAGCTCTTATTCATTACCTAGTTATTCTATAAAAAGGGAAATTAATCAAGTAATTAAGAGTAATTGATTTAGATAAGACCGTGGAGTGATGTCTTTAAATTGTTTTTTTTTTTTAAGAAAATAATAATTATACGTAGGCAAAGACTTGTGTGAGACCGTCTCATATAAGAGCTTACGTGAGACGGTCAGAAAGTGATAATTTTTATAAAGAAAAATAATAATAAATTAATGAAAAGTGATAATGTTATTTCATTAACAATTTATAAAAAGTGATACCATTTTGTAGCGAAAGTAATGATAACTATTTTTAAAAGTGAAAAATGATCTCTCATGAGACGGTCTCACACAAGACCTACCCTTATACGTAAGACTTGCTCCTAATTAAAGAAAGCACGATAAAACTTGATCTTTAATACTGTTTTAAAACCAGAATAAAAGCATGATAAAACTTGCAAGTATCTACTTATTAGAAAAATAAGTTATATGTATACAGAAGAACATCTGTCATAAGAAATGATTTGAGGTAGGCAGGTGGATGTAAGAAGCAAGGGCAAAACCCGTCCACATCTGGCTGCACAGCCAACTCTTTGCAGTTTGCTCCATTTACTGAACCTGTGAATTGACAACCAGAAAGAAAACAGTCAGATGAAACATGGCATACTTAAAACTTTTGCATTCTGTAATTTTTTTTACAGTATGAAATAAATTGGATAAAGAAACATTGCATTTAGTACCTCCATAAATAATTCTTATTGATGCAGCAACATCCGCACCAGCATTCTCCTTAAGCCATTTCCGGAGTTCAAAGTGAACCTAGAACACAATTTATCTTCAAACCTTCAACTTACTTCATTCAATGGATTATAAAATCTCAACCACCATGACTTCTGAATGTTTATGTTTATATTCAATCTCACAGGAAAAGAATTTCTATTAAAGATGATCTTTTGGTTGAAACTTAAAACAAATGTAGACGCGCAAAAATAAAAAATGAAGCCAATAAAGTAGATAATAAAAGTGAGATGCATGATCTTTGACCACAAATATCAAACTTACTTCCTGTGCTTGTGATAATTGAAATTGTTTGGTAATAAAAGTGAGATTCATTTAGATTCTGACTTGTTTGGTAATTGAAATTTTTTATATGATATAATCATATACAAGTAATAAATTTAACAAGTGTAGTAGTAGTTGCGTACCTGCACAAGCTATCACCTTTAATCCTTGACTAAGTGCATAAGCTACCTTATCTCCAACAAACTAAATACAGGAGAAAAGCTAACGTTATTTAGATGTGGATGACTATAAATATTTGTTGAGACACATAATAAAGACAGCATTATTAGCGTATGTATACACCTCAAAAAATAATGGTTTCTAACACCAATAAGTGAGGTTACCTCATTTGATTCATTTAATAAAAGCCTTCTCTCAGAGTGACCGAGAATAACCCAGGGAATGCCCAAATTAACAAGCATCTCCACACTGCACCAGCATGAGAACCAGATGTAAAGACTAAGAACCAAGCTAGTAAAATAAAATATCAAATTATTTCTTTTAAGAACCACATTCAATAAGCCCAGATTTCAATTTCTATGCTCGACTCTTAAATTTTGACCACATCTATAGCTATGCACCGTTCAATGCAAGTCTAGAGTCAATTTTATAGTATGTAATTTGAATGTACAGACTCAAAAAAAGAGACTGTGATACAATGAGCTTGCATCTGGCCGAATTAAATAAATTGATTTGTGTGAATATATCATGTATATAAAACATACTAAATATTAATAAATGAACTTAAAAACATGCAATGTGGGTGGGAAAACACTGGTTTTCAGGAGGTGCACGCCTCCGTAACAGATAGAGGTCGGTTATGAGGTTGTGAACCCAACAACATGTCTTCATCTGTGAACGTCACCTTCATGGAGTAAGCTTTTTCTTTAGCCTCAATTGGTTCACCTTCGCTGCCCTCCTTACTCACCTCATGACATGAGTTTTTCTCACGACTTTCTTTTAGAAGTGAACTTTGCAGCTGCTTCATTCTCTAACACAATTTTCCCTTCCTTGGCCAATTGCATGATCTTTTTCTTGAAGATGAAACAATCATGAATGGGATGACCCACCAATCTATGGTATTTGTAATATTTTGGGTCATTAATTCGATTGGCTTCCTCTGGGCCCTTTATCTCAGGGAGTTCGATGAGTTTATCTTTCATCAGATCATCGAATATGCCAGAAACATCGGAGCTCAGGAATGGATATTCTTTTTCTTGCATCTCCTTCAGGTTAATCTTCTTTGCCCCCATTCTTGAGTAACTTGTTTCCCTTTATCTTTCTTCTCAGCTCCATTTTTTCGAACCTTGACAGTAGCGGCGTTTATGGCCATTGATTCTCTATTGGAATTTGTAGCATACGGCTTGTCCCCTTTCTTGATTTCCTGTCTATCACTGGACTTATAGGAATCCGACACTGGTGAGTACTTGATTCCACTGCCAGTCATGCTCAATTCCATGTCATGGGCTCTCGTAGCCAACTCTTCAAAAGTCTTTAGCTAAATCCCTTTGAGTATGTAGAGTAAACTCCACTACATCCCTTGGATGCACATTTCGATAGCAGACTCTCTAGATAATCGGTCCTTGTAGTTTAAACTCAAGTTTCTCTATCGATTGATATAATCAATCACAGGCTCTTCCTTCAATTAACGAGTATTAGTTAGCTCAGTCATGCTAACGGTTCTCCTCGTGCTGTAGAAACGATTGAGAAATTCATTCTCCATTTGCGCCTAACTGTCAATGGATTCAGGTTGCAAGTCGATATACCAATCAAAGACATTTTCTTTGAGAGAGTGAACAAATTGCATCACCATATGGTCTTCATAAGTACCAGCGTTATTGCATGTCTTAATGAAGTATGTCACATGTTGTCTTGGGTTTCCCTTGCCATCAAATTGTTGGAATTTGGGAGGCTGATAACCAGCTGGCATCTTTAAATTGTTCACTCTTTTTGTGTATGGCTTGACATAAGTGACGGTAGGCTTGGAAGTCTCCTCAAACCTTTTATTTATAGTTCCAAGTATAATATCCTTGAGTTGATCCACTTGGAGCATTCCATCAGCCGAAAGTTGCACTCCCCTTTCAGTTTGCTCTTTTTCAGTAGTTTGGTGTCTTGTGAACTCTTCCACCTTACTTTCGTCCACAACCCCCTTTTCGTTTGCACGGCTAGTCTTCGCAATGTCTCTTTTCCATCAATTGGGAGATCTTTGTATCTTGAGCTTCTATGTGTTTTGTGAGCCCTTCGATAGCTTTCATCATATTTGCTAGTTGCTCCTCAATAGTTGTAGTGTCTGCCATCATTACTGGAGCTGCACTTGAATCAGACGAAGAGCTTGAAGATGAATGAGGGTGTGAGCATGCAGAGTCTTCATCACTATCCTCCTTCATGGGTGGCTGTTTTCTCGACGCCACTTCGACCGACGAGTTGGATCCAGAGGAGGCCTCCGACTGAGCTTTCTTTGACATACTTCTTATGACAACAGCAACATATTCATTTAATGAATCGGAGAACTTGGAAGCAGCAGTCCTTCCCATTGTGATCTTAATAGGAGTCATGTTATATTTTCAAGCTTGTAGAGAGAAGAGATGAGAGGTAGAGATGGCCCACTGGGCCTGCCAAAATTTGTAACAACAAATTTTTGTATTTATAATAAAATAAATACAAATGTTTCTGGCATATGGTGAGGCAACAGTAATCCAAAAGGAAAAATTTGTAACAACAAATTTTTGTATTTATGATGAAATAAATACAAATTGGAATTACAATAATAATCCAAAATGATTAAACTTGATAATTAAAGAAACAATCTCTATCTATCATCTGATTCTTCTCTCGAACCAATTTGGACTTTGACTTGACTTGTGTGTTGACCGCGCTGACTGTGTTGACTGCGCTGACTGTGTGTTGAGTCGGATCTTCAGTTGAATCTTGTCCGAGCTCGAATTTGGAACTTTATAATGTTTATCCAGAGGCGTCGAGCCTTTGTTTGGATTAAATGTGCTTGCTATGAGAAGCACTCGATCTGGGGGCTTAACACCTTAATCTCGGGTAGATGTTGTTATTGCCTCGAAGAACACTAAAGAACTCAACGTGCTTGCTATGAGAAACACTCAATCTGGAGGGCTTAGCACCTTAACCTCGGGTCGTATATTGTTCTTGCCTTGAAGAACACTTGAAGAACTTAGTGTATGAAGAACACTCGATCTAGTGGGCTTAGCACCTTAATCCCACGTCGTATGACATTCTTGCCTTGAAGATCTTGAGGAGCGTTGCTCGTGTTTCAATCTCTTCTGAGCATTGTCGCCGTCGTCGTTATATTTTCAAGCTTGTAGAGAGAAGAGATGAGAGGTAGAGATGGTCAACTATATAAAGGGATTTCCACCCTTCATTTGAAACACACTGAAGCATTTGAAGATACAGACACTCTGAAGAGATTGAAACACAGCAACGCTCCTCAAGATCTTCAAGGCGAAGAACGATATACGACCCGGGATTAAGGTGCTAAGCCCCCTAGATCGAGTGTTTCTCATAGCAAGCACATTGAGTTCTTCAGTGTTTTTCGAGCCAAGAACAACATACGACCCGGGATAAAGGTGCTAAGCCCCTCAGATTGAGTGTTTTCACATCAAACACGTTTAATCCAAATAAAGGCTCGTGGATAAACGTTATAAAGTCCCAAATTTGAGCTCGGACAAGCTTCAACTGAAGATCCGACTCAATACACACAGTCAGCGCGATCAACACACAAGTCAAGTCAATGTTCAAATTGGTTCGAGAGAAGAATCAGAGGTTCGATAGAAATTGTTTCCTTAATTATCAAGTTCAATCCTTTTGGATTATTATTATTGTAATTCCAATTTGTATTTATTTCATCATAAATACAAAAATTTGTTGTTACAAATTTTGGCACGCCCGGTGGGACAGTCTCTACCTCTCATCTCTTCTCTCCACAAGCTTGAAAAATACAACATGGCTCCTATTAAGATCACAGTGGGAAGGACTGCTGCTTTCAAGCTCTCCGATTCATTGAATGAGTACGTTGCTATTGTCACAAGGAGTATGTCAAAGAAAGCTCAGTCGGAGACCTCCTCTGGATCCAACTCTTCGGTCGAAATGGCTTCGAGAAAACAACCACCCATGAAGGAGGATAGTGATGAAGACTCTGCATGCTCACACCCTCATTCATCTTCAAGCTCCTCATCTGACTCAAGTGCAGCTCCAGTAATGATGGCAGACACTACAACTATTGAGGAACAACTAGCAAACATGATGAAAGCTATCGAAGGGCTCACAAAACACATAGAAGCTCAAGATACAAAGATCTCCCAATTGATGGAGAAAAGAGACATTGCGGAGACTAGTCGTGCAAACGGAAAAGGAGTTGTGGACGAGAGTGAGGTAGAAGAGTTCACAAAACACCAAACTACTGAAAAAGAGCAAACTAAAAGAGGTACGTAGGTAGCTTAGCATTTTGTTAAGTTCAGTCATGTTTTGGTTTGTTCGCATCAAGTTTGTGAAGTAAGAAGCAAATTAAAGTATGAAGGCAGCAAGTAAATATCAAAAGGCAGTAAAGCAAACTAAAGATGCAATGATGAATAAGAAGAAGAAAAAAGAGATAAGGGAGAAAATGAACTTTATTGATAATATCATTACAGTTCAGAACAAAAAAAGACATTGAAATTAAACGGTTTCAATAGAAGCTAATGAAAAATATTCATAATGGATAGCTCCTCTCGAGCAGCTTCCAAAGCTTGTGTAACACTCCTCAATTCGTCAGTAATAGAATCTTCTAGGAGGGGTGTTTTCTTTAGTACGCCAATATCCCTGTCAGCAGTTTGGGCTCTAAGCTTTGCACTTTGAACAGACTCGCGAAGACGTTCAATTGTTTAAGACATTGCATCGAATGATTGTTCTAAAGCAGATCCATCAATCCCTTGAGTGCTTACTGTCAAGAATCACCAATTGACACTCTTTGGAATCTGTTACCATACTCTCGAATCTTGAAGTTGAATTAACTGCAAGAAAATATATGAAAAAACATCAGCAAAAGGGGTTCAAATTAATTTATATGCATGGATTTAATTAATTAAAATGTCACAAAAAATAAATTCATTGGGTCAATTAATTATTAAATTCAAAATTATAAATCAAATACATGATGGGAGGAGCCCAAAAGATAAAGCTAGACCCTCAATAATTGATGGTTGGAATAACAATTAGTTTAGCTTTGTAGGCCCAAGTTGAAGTTGGTCTAATTATTTAGACCAAAACATGGCCATTATGATTTGGTATAGGCCCAAACTCATGATAAATAAATAAGGCCCAAATCCACCAAGTGTTAAGAGTCCAATTTGTTTACTCAAATTTTGGCAACGTGATTTTGTGAAATCAAATTTGGAAAGTCAAAACTTGTTATTTGAATGCCAAGAAAATAGTCTCTCTCCCCATTTGAAGACGTGAAGTACTTCTGCAGAAGTCAAAATTGAGATCTGCATCCTAAATTCCTCACGACAAGATCGAAGCTACCCTTTCGCCAAGGAGTCGCAGTCCCTTTTTCCTTTGAAGCGAGAAGCTCTTCCATCTCCAAAATCGGCCGCCACTGTACACCGAACCTGCCACCATCGAGAACCACTTCCAGCGGCTTACCACAGGACACCTGCCGCACACAACGACGGAGATAGCCACCAGTTTCCTTAGCGACGCCACTTTTCAAGCCAAGAATCGTTGCTCCAAATGTTACTATCGAAATCAAGAACAATGTCGCTGTGTCAAGTTTGTGCTCCAGCCGCTGAAAGCCCACCCACCACACTACACTGCTAAGCATTATCCAGGGACAACCGTTCGAAGGGACGAGGCTCGTCAGACATTTCTTCGAAGACCGTAATCGCCGCATGTTGCCAAAAGGTCAGATTGTCGCTGCTCTCGGAAATCTCCAGTTTCTCAACGCTGCTGCGCTTTCATCTTCGAATACCTCTCAGGTCTCTACCAGCAATTCTTGCCAAGGGGCAACCAAGGGACAGTGGTTCATTCCCTAAAGGGATAACCGGGGGACAAACTTAAAGGGACAGCCGGTGGGTGGACAAATGTTAAAGGGGCAATCGTTAAGGGAGTCAGACATTCCTTTGAAAAGGAAGAACCACGAGGATTGACAGGAAGAGCACAAATATATAACAATCATATATATATGCGAGAAAAAAAAAGTATTGAAGGCTTACACTGATAGTAAGTAATGCTTGATGAAGGAATCTGCAAGGCAAAGGAAATTAACTCTTCAAAAAAAAAAGTTGAAGAAAAGAAAGGTAATCAGAACTGCAAGTGTCTTACGTTCCGTTGATGAAGAAATCAAATGCATCGGTCCTTCTTATATAGTGGAGAGATCGCAGCAAATTATGAAAAATTTTCATGATTGAAATAAAAATAAAAAATAAAAAGAAAGAAGAAGAATCTTGAGTTGGTAGTATAACATTATTATACTCCAATGTAATTTAATACATCCAATAGGACCCATACCCACCCAACCACCCCCGTTAGCCCATCTCCATCCCTCCACACTCACTCACTCACTCCCCCCATCAGCTCACTATCCTATTCCTATTCCCTCTCCCCCTCACAGACATGCCTATTTCCATCTCTACCCCTCTCTCTCTCCTCTCTTTACTTCTCTTCCTCTTCTCTCTCATCTCCTTATCCATTTCCTCCTCCATTAACATCACCCATCTCCTCTCCTCCTTCCCCGATCTCTCCGACTTCAACTCCCTCCTCTCCACCTCCGGCGTCGCCGCCGATCTCTCCGACCGCTCCTCCCTCACCCTCCTCACTGTCCCCAACGCCTATCTCCGATCCACCTCCGCCTCCCTCCACCCTTCCCCCACCAACATCGCCGATGTCCTCCGCTACCACATCCTCCTCGAGTACCTATCCCTCTCCGACCTCCGCCTCATTCCCCCCACCGGAAAACTCGTCGCCACACTCTTCCAGACCACCGGACGCGCCACCGCGAATTCCGGCTTCATGAACATCACCGTCGACTCTCCGGAGAATGTCACATTCCACTCCCCTACCTCCACCGCCACTCTGCTGTCGCTGATCAAAACCCTGCCTTACAACGTGTCGATTCTCTCGCTCAATTCGTTGCTAATTCCGTACAATCCCGATCTGATGGCGTCGGAAACGCGGCCGCCGCTAGGGCTGAACGTCACGAAGACGCTGATCGACGGCCATGATTTCAATGTGGCGGCGGCGATGCTGGCAGCCTCAGGGGTAGTTTCGGAATTCGAAGCCGACGAAGGTGGCGCCGGAATCACAATGTTTGTCCCCACCGACGAAGCGTTCGCCGATCTACCTCCGTCGGTGAAATTCCAGTCGTTGCCGGCCGACAAAAAGGCCGTCGTGTTGAGATTTCACGTCCTCCATTCCTACTATCCGTTAGGCTCGCTGGAGTCGATCGTAAACCCGGTTCAACCCACATTAGCCACAGAGCAAAACGGGGCGGGCAGCTTCACACTCAACATCTCTCGGGTTAACGGGTCGGTTGGAATTGACACGGGCATAATTCAGGCTTCGGTTACCCAAACCGTGTTCGATCAAAACCCGGTGGCAATTTTCGGAGTATCCAAAGTTCTACTGCCCCGAGAATTCTTCGGGAAGAATCCGATTGAATTGAACAATCCCAGCGGCGCAGTAATGGGCGGTGGCGCCGAGCCGCCGAGTATTGCGCTCGCGCCTGAGAATTACATCCCGCCGAATCATCTGTCGGCGCCACCGGGACTGGGCGGCTCTGCGGCGGATGTTAACATCGGAATTTCGAAGATATTCCCGAGCCTGTGGTGTACATTGATTTGCTACTATTTATCACTGTAGCTTGGAAATCGATTGATTTGGAATTTCATCAATTTTCTTCACACGAGAGGATTCAAATTCAACAATGGAGATTACAGAATTCAACAATTTCCTGCTGCCATCCATCGAGGTAACCAAGAACGAAGAATCCAATCTTTGAATGGAGAAGCACAAAAACCATTTCTTTTTCGTCCAAAAATTTATAAATATAAATTAATAAAAAAAAATTCATTCTTGTATTGAATTCTGTGGATAATCTGTACAATATGGTAAAAAGTTTTGGTGTATTAATGCAGAAATCTAGTGTTTTGTACTTCATGTTGTTTTCCAGCTAGAGATTGCAGAAACAAAAGCTGTGGTGTAGCTGATGTATTTAGAACAACTATTTATTTGCTGGTTAAAAGTGGAAAAAGTTTTTTTTTTTTTTTGTCCATTTCCATTTATTTTATTTTTAATCTTCTGTATTGCCATTTTGCTTGTATTTTATTGCAATTTTCATTTTCTATTTCGTTGTTATTATTGCTCTAAATTATTGATTTACTCTTATGGAGTATTAATGTTACAAAAAATGCAACTTTATAAATGTCATCTGATATAGTTTGCCATGAGCTTTTAAGTTGTCAGGTAAATTGATTCGATTTATTACTTCTATTTGTTGAGGAATGAATATTCATATATTTATTCATCTTTAAAAAAATGAAAGCTTTTAATATATTTTTATTAATTATATATTGTATTCTTATATAAGTAAAGTTCATCAAATTTTGATAAAAATATTTTCAGTATCAAACAAATTAACATTCTACGCACAAGAAAATTTTAAAATTTTTTAAAAATTAACAGATTATTCGCAAGTTATAAAGAATTTGTTTGTTGCTTGATTTAATACTATACTATAGTTTTGTTTGTAGAGTGTAGGGCTAGATTTTGTAGCAAATGCCAACAAGCAACGTAGGCCCAATATAAAGCCCATAATATTTATATGGGCTCAAGTGTGAATGTGACAAAGGTACTCCTTTTAGTTATTGGATTGGACAATCAATGTATGGGTCATTATGAGTTGTATAAAATTTAAATGAAAATGTACCATTTACTCCTATTTATGTGGTTGGATAATTTAATGCCTAATTAGAACCCAAGTTACAGTCTCCTTTTTGGGCTATTTATGATTATGTGAGTTGTATAAAAGTCTTTTGTTTTGATTAATTAAATAATAAAAGTTGGATTTTAAATTTAAATAAGGCTAATTTTATTTGCACACCTCCCCTATTGAATTCACACCTTATTATTATAAAAATAAAATTAATATTTTTAAAATGTCTAAATTATCCTTAATTTATTAAATACACACTCTATATATTTATACACTCTATTATCTAATAAATAAATTCTAAATTTTATATAGATTTGATTCAATTTAAAATCACACTGTACAAGTTAAAAATCACAACTATGGTGAAATAAAAATTAGTTCCATAGATATTTGTGGCTTATCTTTGAAACCTTGAACTCCGTTGTCGCATGGTGAATGTTATAACTTGAGGCTTTCGAAAAGAATTAATAAGAGTTGAATTGGGGTTGTGCCGTAATTAAATTCAACTGAAGTCCCAGAAATTACTCTTGAAGATTAATCAATGTATACAAGTTGATTGTGTTGTGGCCTGTTTTTGTAACGAAGACTCAAACGAGGTCCAACATGAAGTGATCAATAGAAGAAGAGAATCAATGTACTTCTTTTCCCAAGAAGTCTGGCATTATTTCCTGGGGTTAATTATCGATACTACCCGGGTTTATTCTTTCACTAATCCTCGGGTTATTGAATTATCTTATTTGGGGTTATGCTAGGCCTGAAGGGGTTTCTCATCTCTTTCTTTCTGGGCCATTGTTATTGGCTTGTCCTCTGAACCGTTTGGGCCGTGTATTTTTCTCCCATAACAGATTGTAAGGAGCGTAGTTCAAAGAACAGTACCTATTTAAAATTCAAAATTGAAGAAATATTAGTAAACCCCTAAAAACATTCAAGTACTTGTAAATCTCACGAAACATCATACTTCACCAATTCGCTAGGCAGTATTAATCTCTCAGCAATGTGAATTTCATGAGAAGTGTTGGTTATAAATCTAATTCATGATTAAAATAATATACTTAATTTTTAATTATTGAATATAAGTTCCAACTTCTTTCAATTCTTCGACCTTCTTTTTTTTTTCTTTCCTTTATTTCCATATCGTAAATCACTAAATCTCATTGGAAATTTAAACTTTAAAAAGAATATGTTATGTGGAAAAAATTTTCAGTCTACCTACAACATTGGTGTTCTTCACAAGATATACTTTATCAATTCACTAGGCATTAATGGCGTTTTTCTTCATTATCTTTTCTCTGAAAGCTCTAATATTGGTTATCAATGGAGGAGAAAGAATGTTTTAAGAGATAAATAGGGTGTGCATAATTTTATTTTTATAAGGGCGGTTTTAGAATTTTAAGGGTGTGTATAAAGTGAAATTTAAAAATAAAAAATTAAAAGGAGTGTGTATTCATTAAAAGTGTTGTATTTAATAAAGAGGGGTGTACAAATAACAACACTCTTTAAATAATCTTATACTCTTTTCCTCCGAATTGATTTCACTTTCTATATTAATTTGTTTCTTACGGTAATGTACACCAAAAAAAAGCCAAAAAATGTGTGCGATCGTCTCATGTGAGAGAGTAAAAAGTGATAACTTTTATAATGAAAAGTGATAACATTTTAAAGTAAAAGTGATAGCATTTTTAAAATGAAAATTATAACTAATTTAAAAAGTGTAAAATGATCTCACGTGAGACGATTTGTGTCTCACAAGACTTGACCAAAAAAGAAAAATATAACATTAATTCAATAATCTCAAAATATATTTTAATTAAAAAAATATCACTCTCACATCACATAAATATAGTAAATATATTTCCACTAAAGTACTTAAAAATAGTACATTATCTCAAACTAAGATTAATAGAGTTTGTAAAAAAAAATTGTGGTTACCGTGCATATCATAATTATGATTCAAAGCATATTATTATTATTTTATTTATAAATAAGAAGAGTTCATTTATTATATTGGAGACATTATCTCATTTTATATACTTACAAAATTAAACTACCATATTCTTTTAGAACTAAAATAAAAAACGTGGTTTCCACTTGCTTCTTTTTAGATGAATCAACCCATATTAGTTTTTTAATATATCTGAAATGTTTTGAAGTTGTAAGATTTTGCTTCTTCTGGATTCTTACATTAATAATTTGTAATTTTTATTTATGCCATCTCACTCTAACTACATTTTCCTAATAAAATCTTAGAAAATATTATTCCATCTGTTCCCTCTCAATATACAAACTCTCATTTTTCGTCCGTAAGATTTATATTTCATATTAAAAAAATTCACATAGTAATCTCAAAAGTATACTTTAATTTTCTTAATAGTCATTAAAAATAGAGTGAGTCTCCTTTAAATTCGATTCACCGTATACATTATTTTTTGCAAAATTATTATTTAGTACTTACATAAAAAAAAATAATAAATTTAGAGAGATTTATTAATCTTTTTAATAAAAAGTATTTCTCCTTAAATTTGAAGAGTACTCCCTTCGTCCCGTTGATAGATATTCATTTATTTTTTTATATGAGTGATATAATATTTTAATTTATGGTGGGTAGTGTATTAGTGTTGAGTGTGAGCCCAATATGTAGTGAGTTGAATAATTAAATATAATAATATTATTTTATGGGTCACATATCAAACAAAAAGAAAATAGATATTTTGTATTGGGGCGAATCAAAATGATAAAATAAATAATGTATTAACGGGACAAAGGGAGTAATATTCTTCATTTAATTAAAGAGTAATAATCAATCTCTCTAAAAAAATATTTTTGTAGTATTAAAGAGTAATCGATAAATTATGTATAATTTAAGGAGTAGTATTTTTCATTTAAATGAATAATAGTTCAATTTTTAAAGAGTAACTTTTCAATTCTAAGAAGTAATACTATACTATTAAAAAAAATTAACGAAGGAGTACATTTAAGGTTAAATAATAGAGTTTGTCTCTTTTGTCCCCAGGTGCAAAAAGTATTTAAGTGTATAACATTTTATTTTAAAAACTGTGCACTTTAATGAATAAGAATATATATTTTTATTGAAAAGATCGTCGGATATATGAATAGTATAAATATTTGATAAGAAAATTAATTTTTTTCTATAAAATAAATAGTACATGTTCTTATACTAAAGGTACAACATTTAAGAAAAAATATTAAAATTGATCCTGTAAATATGATCGATTTCAACTTTAACCTTTTTTCATTTGCAACTCTCAATTTTGATCACTTTTTGTCCAAATTTAATCATTTTCTGAAATGTAGTCATTTTTTTACTCCAAATTTAGTTCTATATGTTAAAGAATGTCCAAAATTGGTTCAAAAGTTAATAAATTTTGGACAAAAAATGAATAAAAAGGACCAAATTTTGAAAAAATGATCAACATGGGATAAAAATGACTAAAATTGGATAAGAAATTATCAAAATTGAGAATTGGATAAAAGAAATAACTAAAGTTTGAATCGGTCATACATATTGGATTAAATTTGATATTTTCCCAACATTTAAATACTAAATTGTACGACATTCGAAAAATGTGGGATTTGGAAGTACAGTGTCCTTCATAGCACTAAATTTTTTTTAGTCATATATCAATCCAAGAACTGAAAAATGGGTAAACTATCAATTCAAGGCCTGAATTTTTTTTTTATCAATTCGAGGTCTGAAATATTTAAAACTACAATGCAACGTCTGCATTTATCAAATATTATCTCATATTTTATTAATTTAGGGCCTAAATTCAGGCACTGTATTCATAGTTATACGTATTTCAGTCCCGAATTGATAGAAAAAATAATTCAGACCCCATATTGATAGTTTATTCATTTTTCAGACATTGATTAATAAAATTCCATTTATGAATTTAACTTGACGTGTTCATTAAGAAAAAAGAAAAAGAAAAAGGGACGCGTTAATTTACAAACATCATCTAATAATATACTCCCTCCGTCCCAGGTCCTGAGGTCCTGAGGGCCATTTTTCCATTTTGATCGTCCTATCCAAAGAGTTTCATTTTCTTTTTTACACACATGCAACCACACACTCCCTCTAATACAATTAAATGTTGGGACCCACACTCCTACTAATACAACTACCCACTACTCATTAAATAATAATACTCTCTTAAATCTACGTAGTAAAAAGCAAATGATCCTCTAATGAGGGACGGAGGGAGTATTTAAATGAATAATGGCAATTTTATAATATGAACTTGGGATAAAAGTTGAATTCAATCTCCAACACGACTTCTACACGGAAACGATTTTTCTCTTATTTGAAAACCGTTATTGTCACGCGCTCTGTCGCATTTGCTAATAATTGTAGCCTAGAGAAGATCAATGGAATTTATAAACTTTGAAGTTGTATTGGGATGAATTGATCTGAAATTATAAATAAATATTTTAGAATGACTAAATTTAGAAATTACTCCCCTCTTACAAAGATAAATAACAAACTCTTTTTTTTCTTTTTCATGAATTAAGTAATATTATTATTTTATATATTATGAATAGTTATATAATATTGAGTGGTTGATGTATGTGGGGCTCTTTTGATATAATAGAAAAATAAATATTTTTAAAATAGACGAAAGAAATAACAAAATGAATACTTTATTAGTGAACGATGAATTATTAAACTTTAAATTCACCTATCGGAATTTATTATTTGGAAAGTTATCAAATTCTAGATGGATTATAAAAAATGTGCAACAAATCAGTACAATATATTATTCATTTATTTATTTAAAACAATGACTTGTGTGAGATTGTAAAATATTATTCTAGATTATTTTATTTTCAATTTTTATAATTTCATTTATATATATATATATATATATATATTAAGTTATGACATTATTATGTCTTGTAAATTCTCTAAACTTATTGATTTTTTTTCCCTAAAATTTTAAAATGTAATAATTAATTCTTTTAGAACAAATATAAAAATTCTTTATGATTTTTATTGATTTATATGTCCTAATTTAGTTACAATAATGTTTCAAATTATCTTCTCAATTTCTTTTTTATTTTAATTTAAATTTTCAAATATTTTAATCGGTTAATTACAAATCCGTAACATTTAGTATGACATCTCTTTTATAAAATATACGTAATGTAATATATAGGTGAGAAAGAAAAAATTCATACCCTAAATCAAATTATAAAATTGTAGGAGTAGGATTATATTTCAGCTTCAAGTGTGTCAATATTTCAAAAACTTGTACATAAATGTGATGACAAAAAGATGTGGTGTTAATTTGGACGATTATTATTCATTGAATCCGAGAACGGTCTTAGTCAACTCTTTTTTATTATAACAATCCTTCAATTTGACCCACTATTTAGCAATTTTTTATTATATATTGAGATTTAATATTCTTAATAGTCATATAAACATTTAAAAGTAATAGTGATTTGCATGTGAGTCAATATGGGTTAAATAAAGTTTATATATATTAGATATTAATTAATGCCATAATTTTTATTTAAATATTATTTATGTTATTTATATTATTGAAATTTAAAATTTAATGAAGATAAATACATGTATTTATTTTAAGATAAATAGTTAAATTTGATATAGATAAATAGTTAAATTAATTTAATATTTAAATATAGATGTAATCAAATTAAAATCAATTTCCTCCACACTTAAAAATACAGTTTTTAATTTATTCACTTCAAACACACAAATTATTCTCTTGAAGCTTTTTAAAAAATTGATGGTGTGTGATTTTATTATTTTTTTATTTCTTTTGATTCTTTATAAATTTCTCTTAATTTTTTACATATTTTTTAAACCATAATTTATTTATTTGTTTATATTAATGTATATATTAATTTTTTATTTCTTCTATTTAATACGTATATTGATTTTATTATAATTTTTTTATGTTTTTTTTGGTTCGTTGTGAATTTTTACAAGAAAACCCCAATTTTTTTTATGAATGTATTAAAATTTTCATTTTTGAATCCTAAACTCTCTATTTTTTTTTATTAATACACTGTTTTTTTATTAATATATACATTAATTTTACTATGACTTTTTTTAACAAGTCGAATTTAATATTTTTGATTGATTTCGTTTGTTTAGTTTTTCCTTTTTCTTTCAATTAATATGCATACTAATTTTTTTTAAAATTTTTTTAGTCAAATTTATGAATGCATTCGTTTTTTTTTTAATTTCTTTCAAATAATGCATGTATTGATTTTTGTATGATTTTTTCTTAAATCAACAAATTCATATTTTTTTTTTCAATTTCTTTTGATTACCTATATTAATTTATCTATAATTTTTTCTTCAAAAATCAAATATATACCATATTTTTATCGTTTAAGCTATTCTAATTCTAATTAATTTGATTTTACATTTTTATTTATTTTTATTAATATGTATATTAAATTTATTTATTTTAATTTTTTAGTCAATTTTATAGTACATTTGTAACTTCTTCTTTTTTTTATACATATATATTTTAATTTATTATAATATATATATATATATATATATTTTTTATTTGATACATATATTAATTTTGTTATGTTGTTTTCTTCATGAGTGACAAATTCACATTTTTTAAATTATATTTTTTTATGCTACACGTTTTTTTTAGTTGTAAATAATAAATTTTTTAAAAGAAAACCCAAAATCTTTTATGAATTTAAATCTCATGTATCATAAATTTAATTTATTTTAAACTAATATTTAATATTTTTTATTATTTTTATTAATACATTGAATAATTTTTATATTTTACTGAGGTGTCATAATTTTCTTAATTTTTTAATTACTAATTATTTATATATATATATATATATATATATATATATATATATATATATATATATATATATATTATTTATTTAGGAAGAGATTTGTATTCATGTGTATATCTTGCTAAAAGTGCCACTATTTTTACTTAATATATTATTTATATTAATTATTTTTAATATTTAAAATTTAATAAAGATTACGTATATTTATTTTAAGTTTTGAATATGAATGTGATCCAATCAAAATTAATTACTAATTAAAATTTAATGCAGATAAATATTTAAATAACTTTTCTTTTAAGGTAAATTAAGGGTTATTCTTTTTTATTTCTTTAGATTAAAATATATATTACTAATTTTTTCGTTCGCCATGAATTTTATTTTTTTCTTATTAAATTTCTACTAATCAAGTTTTTTATTTTTCTTAATTTCTTTTAAAATATATATATATATATATATATATATATATATATATTAGTTTATTATAATTTTTTCTTTATACTTTTTAAATTTTATTTTGATTATTATTTTTGTTAATTTTTGTTAATTTATTTTTAATGTTGTTTGTTTTTTGTTTTGATAAATAAAATTTATCTTTTTCTAATCCTTGATATTAAAACATATAGTATTAATTCTTTTATTTATAATTATTTCCTTACTATCATTCTTTTCTGACAAAGACTTTTATGAGACCGTCTTTCTTACTTATGAAATAAATTTTGTGGGATAAATAAAAAGTGATAATATTTCAGTAAAAAAATGTTACTTAATTAATGAAAAGTGAGAATGGTGTAGTAAATTATTTTATACTCACATAATTTATAATATAAATAGAATAAAAAAGTGATAACACTTTAAAAGAAAATGATAACTAATTATGAAAGTATAAAATAGTTTTACCGTGAGACGGTCATACACAAGATTTTTTTTCTCTTTTTAAAATTAATTTTGTATTTTTTAAAATTTCTTTTGATTAATATATATATATATATATATATATATATATATATATATATATATATATATATATATATATATATATATATATATATGGGTTAAATAAAGGGTATGAGTAAATCAACTTGATCTCAATAAAGTCAAGGGTTAATATTTATGTACGACACCCAAGAAATTTTATTTTAAGCTTTAATTATCTAATATATGTATATGACTATATTTATGTGATACTATTTCAAGTAATTTTTTTTTATAATTATCATTTAAAAAAATAATTAATTATATTACTTACTTCACTACAAAAAAAAAACTGTTTTTTACTAATGGAATATTCCATTAGTAAAAGTCTTAATTTCATTGTTAAATTGGCTTACCAACGGATTAACGATGAAATCTGTTGGTAAAGTGTTGGTTGATAAATTTTTAGGAACGAAAAATAAATTCCTTTGGTAAATAATTCTGTTGGTAATCCGTTGCTAATAATCTTGTTGGTAATTTATATAATGATTCACTTGGCAATCCGTACAGATTGAATTTCGTTGCTAAAATAGAGAATAAATCCGTTGACATTCCGTTGCTAAAACAATAATGTTATTTTTGTTGCTAATACATTACTAATTACCCAACGAAATAAATTCCGTTGGTAAATTCGATTGCTAAAAAATATTTTTTCTATAGTGTTTTTTATATCATTTTTCATTAATTCAAGTATCTTTTCTATTAAAATGTGATCCCTTTTTATTCCCCTCACATAACTATTACCCTATCTCGATTAGGTAATTAGGTTCTTACATTGTGTATCTCTCTTGCTTTTGTTATTTCATTTTCCGTTCATAAAGTTTCAGAATTTTCCTATTTCGATTAGGTATTAGTTTCTTACATTGTGTATCTTTCTTGTTTTTTTTATTTCATTTTTTGTTCATAAAGTTCCAGAGAAACAAACGATGCCTCAAATGATTCCAAACTTCAACGTAAAAAATATGCAAAACAATATAAGAATGATCAATTATAGGTATGCTCATAACCTTCTTACTCTTCATCATCTAAAATTCATATATTTAGTCTCTTGATCAGTTTCTACAAATTAAATTAAATGGCTTGTTGATTAATAATTATAAAAATTATTATGCTCCAAATACTTCGTTCATTTCTTATTTTCAATATAAAAACTCTTATAATATCAATTACAATGTGAAAATAGAATTAAGATAATGTGTACATAAATTTTTTAATATTTAAAATATATTAATCAAAAGAAGAACGTGTATATATTAATTCTAATAAGCATTTTAACCCGTGCGTTGCACGGATATATGTTTAAAAAAATTGATTTTTATTAATATATTTATTTTAATAGTCAACGTACTTATATACATAGATGAAACACATATATAAACAAATGATTGATTAGCCGCTGTCTTTAAAATTAACCTTAGTATTAATGCACATATAATAGAGGAAGTACTTCCTCCATCTCATCTTAATATTTACATATTTTCAATTTGAGCATTATACCTAATTGTTACATTTCTCTTTGTTATATGGACCACACAAAATAATTATGGGACCCAACTACAACACTAATACAACTATCCATTATACACTAAAATATTATTTCTCGAATGACAAGTTTATTCTTGAAATATAACTATTTCATGGTCATGAATCTTTTAACACTGTGAGCTCGAGATCTTTAGTAATACAATGATAAAATTTAAAGTATTGCCTCAATTTAATTCTTAAATAACTATAATTATCAATTTAAAATCAATCATAAAATTTTAACCATTACAGAAAAATACAATGAGTCGTGAATATGTCTAAACAAATTGATAGTCCTTCCAGAAAACGTTGATAGTTAAAATAATCGTATTTTTATATTTTATGTATTTTTAATGAATAAATATATTTATGATCTTTAATTTCACATTCATTTTTTTTTTGTTGAAAATGTATCAATGTGAAATAAAAAAAAGCCAAAAGCAATTTATGTAATAAATGAGGAAATGATTATTACCATATAAAAATATAATAAATTAAGAAAACAACGTAAATAGAGGAAAAATTGAGAAGAGAGAATCGAGAAGTTGGTGATATATTGATAAGAGATTATGACTAAATTTTTGAGTGGAAAACTTTAGTTGAACCTATTTGCTTTTATATATATATTTATTGATTGCTAGAACAAAAAAGTAAAAATAAAAATAAATATACAAACCTTTCACATGCACTCAACATAATTCTTTGTATTAGTAACTTAATAACAATGTACTCATCCATACTACTAATATCTTTACACTCTCATTGTAAAAAGTGAACATTCGGAGTATAAATGACTTCCATACACATGAATTATAGAATAAACTTGGATTCAAGATAATTATTTAAAAAAAAAAAAAGTACTCAATATTATCACTAAAAGAGCAAAGATGCAAGACTCAAAATACTCCCTAAAAAAACTTTTATCAAACTTGAAAAATGAATAAACTATTAATCTAAGTTTTGAATTATTTTTTTTTCGATTAGGGATATGAATTATGTAAAACTATCAATTCGAGACCTACATTTAAGCCCTAATTGATAAAATATGAGATAATATTTGATAATTTTAGGTCTTAGATTTATAATTTTATATATTCAAGGTTTTGGATTGATAGAAAAAATAATTTAAATCCCAAATAATTCGGGTCTTGAATTGATAAAACTCCTAAAAAAAAATATTCCCAAAAATAAATAAATAAATAGTAAAAAAGACAAAATAAATAATGCAATAAATCGGCAAGATCCCGACATAAGCGGTTTTCGAGATTTGAGACTAACAACCAGAGGATTAAATATAAATAAAAATAAAAATAAATAAATCAAAGAAAAGAAAAAAATAAAAATAAAAGAGGAGAGAGGGAAAAAAAATAATGTTTTTATAATCAACCGGATACGGAATTGGTGGAGACAATGATTCGAGGTTCAACCGGTCGGATCGGTTCAATCGGCTGTTCAATTGAAAAAATAAATTTTATATATATTTTTTAAGACAAATTATGTTGTGAGACATTATTTACATGACACGGTTTGTGGACGTTTTAAATTATGTCTATTATATGGAGTAAGATAAAGTATGTTTAATGATTGTTAAAATATGTTCTTTAACTACAAATAAACATACTTTACCTATATAATAAATATATTTTAGTGATAAATTGACCTGTCTCACACCCGTCTTACAAAAAATTCGTCTCATAGTAGAGTTTCTCATTTTTTAAAATAACTATTAAAAAATAATACTATAATAAATAATTTCTAGAAATAAATATGAAAGCCGAAAGAAAGACCAAGCTCACACATATTGGATTTTAGAGGCCCACGTTTGTTATTATAAACTAAAATCCAAATCTCTTTCTCTCTCCCCCATTTAGGGGTGAGCAAAAATGGGTTAAAAATTGAATTAACCGATAGAACTGAACCGATCAATTCGGTTCGACTTTTTAAAAAATCGGTTCGGTTTCGATTTTTAGAAAATAAAAAATCGATTATTCGGTTCGGTTTTTGGGTTTGGAAAACCGAATAACCGATAACCGAATCGATTTAATCCTATATAAATAGGAAACCCTAATATCCTAGCCCTGATTTCATTTCTTTTCAACATTGGAGACTTAGCCCACAGGCACTGCCCGCTGCGAACCCAGCCTCACCCAGCCCTAAACCCTCTTCGCCAAACTCCAGCCGCCACACTCCAGTCGCCACCATCCCACTCGGCCGCGATTCCCACCCTCGCTGCCAGACTCTAGTCGCCACTGCATCATCGCGATCGGCGCCGGAGGAACGAAGCAGAACATCTCGACCTTCACCGGCGCCGGCGCCCTCTTCCCCACCCTCAGCCTCATCTTCATCGGCACCCCGTTCTACCGCCACAAGCCTCACCGCGCCGCCCACCCAGTGGTCCGACGTCCATCTTATTCTCGTCTATTCTTCGTAAGTCCCAGAGGCCGTATTCTCCTCTCCTGCCCCCTCAAATCTTTCTAGTGTATTTCCCTTTATTTTTTTAGATTGTACAATATCCCGTATTTCTATTGCACTTTAATGCGGTCCAGATTTTTAATGGACAGTACAGCGTGGTAATCTAGTAACCAAATAGAAAATTGGATACTAGAGTGAAAATTTGATAAGGTTTCTACTTTAATATTTCTAAGTCTTCTGTGCTGTGTTATTATTTTTCTTTGTTAATATTAAGTGAAAATTTGTATTTCTCTTCTGACAATTATTTGTTTTAGTCTATATTTTTGTTTTGTAAGATTGTTTTATTTTATATTTTCTACTTTTTTTTCCCAGTCAATTCGGTTTGATCGGTTTTGTTCAGCTTCTCCATCTATTCGGTTTCGGTTCGGTGTTTATTTTTTTTTTTATTTCGGTGTTCGATTTTGCAAATTCGGTGTTGAACTTCCATCTCTTTGTAAATGTGATTTTTCGTTTTATTTTTGGCCTTCGATATCTTTGAATTTGGGGTTGAGAAATTGGGGAATTTTTGGCTGATATTTGCTGCATTTCTTATTTACTTGAGGTTGAAAAGTATGACCTCTCTTCTTTTTGTTGTAGATTTTAGATTTTGACTTCTTTGCAGCTATTTTTAGGCTTTGAAAAATTCTTGTGATAATTTACTGGTTTTATACTTTCAACTGCTCCTCTTCTTTAGTTAATTTAGTGGAATCGAATGCAGAGGATTCAATTCACAGATCTGGAGTTTTCAGCTTGAAGAAAGGCAAAGGATGAGGCTGTTTGAGATTCTTGTGGATCAGATCAAGTGGCCAGCTGTATCCGAATCGGATGGATGATGATAGAGGGAAGATTGTGAATGTATTGCTGACACAAGTTCGTGAGTGTTGGCTATGGGAGGCATAGGATTGACAAACTCCCAAGTCCGATAGTATTGAGATGAGGTTGCCATTGTGCCAACAAGAATTGAGGTTTATCAAATTTCTAAAGTTGTTGGGATTGTTTCGTTACCCTTCCTTGAGATTGTGATAGAGAAGTTATGTTGTAGTGAGTTTGTTTGATAGAATGTATAAAGAATGAGAATAATATGATTAGATGTTTGGTAAGTAATATTAGTATTGAGTATAAAGTGTAAAATTACTTTTATACCCTCTTTTAATTGGTATATTTTTATAAAAAAATAATCATATTAATACCTGTTAAAGAATTGAAATTTCTAATTAAATATATACCTTCATAACACCATCTAATATAAAGTTTTTATCCAATAAATTTAATAAAATGGTAATAACAACTGGTTTGTGTAATCGAACTGAATACAAATTAGTTGTTTTTAGGGCATTTTGTACAGATAAAATATGTTTATTAATGGTTAGAGTATGTGCTAAATCATACTACAAATACTCTAGAAACATATTTTAATTCATTATTCATCATACTTTGAAATAACATATTCTAAGAAATATTCATATATTTTAGATATATAACAATTATATTTTAATAATAGATCGACCCGTCTCACAATTGATACACTGTCACAAGATACTTTATAATATAAAAAACTATTCAATAGAATTGATTTATTTATTATTATTATTTATTTTGAAAAAGCTCTTTCTTTATAAAATATACAAGGCATGTGAGATATCTCAAAAGATGAAAAATAAATAATTAATTTACACACTCAATCAATGTTAGTATATGATTTCTTTTCAGTACTTGGAAAACAATATTCTATTTACCATTTTTTTTTTCATCACAGACCAATTCTATCTTCTCAGCTAATTTAACTCCTCAATTACTTTGTTTGGAAATTTTATTTATTTATTTATTATTGATTTTCCAAATAAACCTTTTATTTGTAATTGTTCATTGCAAAAATCTTCTTATATATCCGATTCCATATGAAGTTCTATATAGAATGTTTCCACCGAATTCTTTGTCTTGTTCATATTTAAAAAAAGGTTTTTCTAAAATAAATTAAAACAGAAATTTATTACATAAAAAATATATATATAAGAGAGGAGAGATAAAAGAGAGAAATTATATTAATTGAAAAAAGAGAATGTATTTAAGTATACTTAAAACTTGAATGTAAATTTTGAATTATAATTCGGAGTTTTAAAATCGAAAACGAAAATCCAGCTGAATTAAATTAAATATGTTATACAACTCAAAAGAAATGGCGGATGCTATAATAAAAAAGATAAGACAACAAATTATTTAAAGCAATCGAGCTAACTCATGAGTTAAGAATTTAGTCGTGCAAACAAGATTTTCACAAAAGATTTTTTTTTTTAAAAAAAAAATGAGATTAAGATTAGAATATATCATTAATATTCATGCCAAAATACATATCTACGTTCAATTTATCGAGAGCATGACAGATAATACATAAAAGTGTAAGTTAACAAACCATTCCATATATAATTTGTGATTCAACTCAATAAAAGTTTGTTTATATGAGTTTTTTTAGTTAAATGAATATTAACTAAACCTATTTTACATGAATTATTGAATCTCATATCAAATTGCACATTTTTATACAAGATTTATGTATTAATCAATGTTGGGATCAAATCAAGATGAGCAATATTTATTTGTGAGTAATGGGGGCATAAATACAGACTATACAGTGGCATTTAAATAAATAAATAAATGTATTTAAAAAAAAAGAAAATAGGGAGAAATTACGTGGTGAGCTGAAAATTCAAACAAAATGGAAAAAGGAATCCACCTAATTTTGACTCCTGACAACAGTCCTCTGTTTTTATTACCTCAATCAACACACTAAATCCCTCTCTTCTAAGTCAACGCCTCTCTCTCTTCTCCACCTTTAACAGTGCGCATTCAAAGAAATTCATTGTGAAATGAAATACAACCCATCTCTCCTCGATTCCTTCTTAGCTTTTCATTTTTGAGTAATGGGGAACGGAGTTGGGAGGCTGACATTGTGCTTCACCGGAGAAATCAACGCCGATGAAGGGCGGCGGCGGCGGAGGAACGACATGATTATTCCGGACCCGTTGGACGATCTGGGCCATTCCTTCTGCTACGTCCGACCCGAATTAATGCCGCTCTCGTCTTCCAAAATTGATTCGGAAACTTATGATCCCCCAACGACGACGTTTAAGTCCATCTCCGGCGCCGCCGTCTGCGCCAACGCCTCCACGCCGCTTTCCACCGCCGTGCTCGACTTCTACTCCGTCGACCGGGCCTCCGCCTTCGAGGGCTCCACCTCGTTTGCTTCAATTCCTCTCCAGCCCGTTCCGAGAGACTTCTGAATACATTCCGGCCCGATATTCAATTCGGGTCTGGTACCCAATTCGGGGCCTGTGGAGAGGGGATTCATGTCGGGCCCAATTGAGCGGGCGTTCATGTCGGGCCCTGTCGATCGTGGGATGTTCTCCGGGCCTCTTGAAAAGGGCTCTTTCGATCAGTTTCTGAGAAGTTTCTCCCACGGCGGATTCCCGCGTCGAATCAGATAGAGAAAGATGTCGTTGATTCGGGCCGTAAGACGGGCTTTATCGAGGGGTATTTCAAGAGGTCAGAACTCCATTGTTGCACCAATTAAAGCGTGGTTGCACTGAAAGGAAGCGATTGGGCTGCTGGAAACGATAAGATGAACGAATTAACAGTTAACAGCAGTGTGAATTTCAGTAGTGAGTGTAGTTTATACGACGACGATTCATCGGAAAATCTGAATTTACAGTGGGCTCAGGGGAAAGCCGGAGAAGATCGAGTACACGTCGTCGTTTCGGAAGAACACGGTTGGGTTTTCGTCGGAATTTACTATGGGTTCAATGGGCCAGATGCACCCGATTATCTGCTCTCCAATTTGTACTCAGCTGTTCATCATGAGCTCAAAGACTTACTCTGGGATGAAAACCAAACATCTGATAACCCTGCCATGGATAATCCTTATCCCACATCGAAAGAAGATGAATCCAAATCGAATGTGACACGAGATAGGACTAAAGATGGTTGTTCTAGATTCGTAGAAGCAGACAAGGATTTATGTAATAGAGGGAGGAGGAAGTATGGAAGAGTGAGGAAGAAATGGGAGGAGAATCAGAGGAGATGGAGATGTGAATGGGATAAGGAGAGAGTGGAACTTGATCGAAGGCTAAACGAGCAGTTCAGTCGAAACGGACCGAAACGAAGACGAAGACGAAGGAATCACAGTGATGTTCTTAAAGCTCTGTCACAAGCATTGGACAAAACAGAGGAGGGGTTCTTGAATCTTGCTGATAAGATGGTGATGGAGAATCCGGAGCTAGCTCTGATGGGATCCTGTGTTCTTGTGATGTTGATGAAGGGAGAGGACGTGTACGTGATGAACGTAGGCGATAGTCGAGCTGTTTTAGCTACGACGAAAGAGCCTGATCTTTAGAGCCAGGATTTGGAGTGGATCAAAGAAGAAACGTTGTGTGATCTTGATGATGATGTGTCGAGTTTCGCGCCTAGTTTAACCGCTGTTCAGCTCTCCATGGATCATTCCACCTCCATTAAGGAGGTACATTTAGTGTTGTTGGATTTGAACATGTGTTGTTTATTGTTTATTGATCAATGTTGTTTTGTTTCTTAGGAAGTTGCGAGGATTAGAAACGAACATCCGGATGATTTGTCTGCGGTGATCAACGATCGAGTGAAAGGTTCATTGAAGGTCACTCGAGCTCTTGGTGCTGGTTTCCTTAAACAGGTTTGGCCTATGTTAGAATTCATCATTCAACTACATTGACATCTTTTATGCACTTGTACATATTTATATGATCATATCATAGTATTTTCTTGAATATTATTGAACATACAACTCCTTATTTTCCATATGATCTCAATTTTGTTCAACATGTGATTGGAGTGACTCTTTCTTGTTTAACTAATTCAAATCTCTGATCAAATGCCAAATTGTAGTGTGTTTGATAGTTAGAGTGAGTTTCTTGTGCACTAAGGTTCACGGATTTGATATTCTGTGCACTCGAGTGACTTATATAATAAGTGTATATACAGTCGGGTGTACACACGACTTTGCCTTGATGTGTTAGACATGTTGAATGAACTCGAAATTTTTCTTCTTTGTAGCCTAAATGGAACAATGCACTTCTAGAGATGTTCAGAATTGACTACATTGGAACAACATCGTACATAAACTGCCAGCCATGGCTTCACCATCACAGATTAGGGCCGAGAGATAGGTTTCTAATACTATCGTCCGATGGACTCTACCAATACTTCACCAACGAAGAAGCTGTCTCCCAAGTTGAACTCTTCGTCTCTCTGTCGCCTGAAGGAGATCCAGCTCAGCACCTAGCCGAGGAGTTGCTCTTTCGTGCAGCGAAAAGAGCAGGTACGCTTCTCCTTTGCTTCACTACTAGCTAGCTAGGTAGCCGTTTATTTACTTTGTCGTCTCCAATATGGATCCCTAGCTAAGACGCATTTGTTTGTTGTTTCGTCCCGTTTCAGGCATGGATTTCCACGAGCTGCTCGAGGTACCACAAGGCGAACGGAGACGCTACCACGACGACGTGTCGATTATTGTGATTTCGTTGGAGGGAAGGATATGGAAATCGTGTGCATAGTTAGGGTTAGCAAAAACTATTGGAGATGATGTATTGTTCTTACTACCTCACCATTTATTGTTCTGTTTATTCATTACATTTCTTGTTACTTCAAAGAGAAATAACATAGGATTTGAAGTGATATTCTTTTCTATATAAATGTTACCTCTTAACTCTATTTTTAATCATAATAATGTCTTATATTTTTTTAAGCTATAGTTTTAGTTCTAAAGTGGTTTTGTTTTGTGTTGTTGGACATTAAGATCAAGATATTTAATCCATTTTTTAAGGTTTAACACAAATTAAGAAAATTTAAATTTAAACATAAGATGACCTAAAATCCCTCGTAAGTTCATCAAAGAATAATTAGAAGTTGTAGCATTCAAATTTGATCTATATACATTTAATAAGAACAAAATTATAACAATTTCATTTGATGTTCGAGAGACATATAAATTAGTAAAAATTGGAATAAAGATAATACCATTAAAATTAGTGGATTAGATTAGTATAGAACTTTACGTAATCACCAACTTGTAACACAATTATACATAAAGATATAAGATTTAATATGAAAATACGTAAATTAACCATATTTTGGAGTTGGTCAGTTAGATAATTAAAATGATTTAAATAAATATAAATTAAAGATATTATTAACATAGATGTAATGATGAGATATGTAGTTAGGTGTTACATAGTAACTAGCAATTGGCAATTGGTGGTAGTAAATGCAATGCAGGTAAGGGTTGGACAGTGTCACAATTTGTCATTAATTTTGGGCCAACAAGTTATTCCTAGTATGGATAAACTTTAATTATGACTAATTAAATCTTGTTTGACAAATCATCTTCAAATATGGGTGCTTAATCATTAATCTTCTAGATTAAATTAAAATTAATTAATTACACGTACTAATGTAGTATCTTGTTTCATTTCATTTCATATTATTATATGGAGCTAGTGTTTTTGAAATTTGGTAAATGAATATAGACGATAATTTCAAAGGCAAAATGGTTGGATAATAATAAAATAAAAATGGAAAATGGTATTAATGAATAACGCAATTCAATGAATATTAGTTGGTGGCAGAAGTACAGCTTCAAGGCGGCGTCGTATTAAGACCTTCACCGTCTCTACGCTGCCAGATATTATCATCAAAAACGTGTTTTTCATTTTATTTCCTAGTCAAACATAAATTTAATTTCTCTTCACTGAGGTTGACCGTCTCATAAGTTTTGATTCAAGTATTTATGGAGTCTTGAGTTGAATTTAATTTTAAAAGAGTTACATTTTTTTTTCGTAATTTACAAAGAAAGTACAATTCTTTTAGGAGCAAGTATTTTATTGTGTAATTAAAATATAATTTATTGAAATATTACAAACCATGCATTAAAATTTATTTTTATAATATTATAATATAATTTATTTATTATTTAATAATCATACTTTAGCGATTATTATACGGAATGAGTATTAATTATTGAGGTTTGAGCGTATTCGAGTTAAGTCGAGCTACAAGCAATTCTTTAGCAACTTTAGTTGATGTGCTTTTTTTTAATTTTATTCATATAGAATATATAATCATTTATTTGAATTATAATTTTCAATGAAATCTTCATGGTTGGTTTTTTCAATTTATGTTTCTTTTAAAAATAAACATAACAATATTAACTTTGATATTTACATGATATATAAAAATAATAATAATTCCCAATCAAAAACAATAATAGTTCTTATAAATAATATTAGAAAAATCAAATCAAATTGAATATATCGTTTATTTAAAAATAATAAGTGAAAACCAGTTACATATTCCCAACAATTGTTTTCCAAATTGGTTATAACATTACACAACTTATGTCTTAGTTAGCCCAATATGTAAATGGGCCTATAAGTACTACCTAAGTTGGCCCAATAATAATAAATCTAATGCTATGCAGATTTTTTAAGTTCTATCTTTATACATATCACAAAACTTGACAATGCTTCTTTCCTATGCAAGATCACTTTAATGGCCATGATCAAACTTGTGTCTGATTAAATGGTTGTGATGATTTCAACATGTTTGTGATCTTATGTTACATGCTCTCTCATTATTGTGATTCATGCAATAGTTAAGTTAAAGAAAAATTGATAGGTTGTTTTTATAGATGCTACACTTGGTGAAATACATTATGTGCGATAGTCATCATATACGTATGTATAAGTTTATAGTTGTAGAGGTATGTTTTCGCTCCGAAACGAACAATATATGAAATGTACTGCATTGTGATTCAACATGATTGATTATATGATCATTTAAACAAAAGAATGATCAAATATGTCAATTAGGGCTCAAAGTGACCTAAAATTTTAAAAAAGGGTCATTTTGACTTGTATAAATAAAAGGACCCAATTCCACTTTCTAGTAAAGTTTAGGGGCCAATCTGCTACTTTTGCCAATTATAACTCAACGAAAGCGGAAAACAGAGGCATCTGCAGAGTTTCTCCCATGGCGTCTTTCCTGTAATACAATCAAGAAAGTGACTGGACGTAAGTTATACTGAAGCGACTGCAACAAAATCGCGATCGAAATGCTGAAATTAGATACAGAAGTTGTAATTAACCAACGCCCCAAATGGAAACCCTCCATGACTAGTTGTTTAGTTTCTCTCATCTCTGTTCTTTTTACGCAATTCACTCTTTCTTTACTCCCTCTGTTACTTCCAACCTCACACTTCATCATTCTTCTTCTTCCTCTCTCAGGTTTTTGATTCTCTCTCTGTTGCGATTAGTTGTTGATATATTTGTCTATGATCAATAACAGTTTCTTAACAGTTGATTTGCTAATTGCAGCCCTGTTACTTGTGATTGTGGTGGGTTTGGGGAGATTCTGCAAGAAGGTTGCTGGTGTGAGGGCTTCAGCTCCAGCATTTGTTTTCTTTAGCATTTTTTTCATCTGGGCTGTTTACATTTGTGTTGTTCGCCAAGGTAGTCAATTGCTGGGGTTTGATTAATTTTTTCCGTAAAATATGATCAAATAGTTGGAGTGTATTGGAGTGTAGGATACTTGTTGTGTTGAGTTCTTAGTTTGATTCAGTTTCTAATGCAATTATTATTCAGAGGGTCTAATCTACAGCTTAATAAGAGCAGCGTTTATATCTACATTACAAATTACATTTTGATTATTGTTGCTTTAGTGAGGAAGGAGTGTGTCGACAGATGACCAATTTAGAATGACAACTAATTTTCTATAGTTCATGAGTTTAGTCATCTGCTTATTGGGTGAAGCTAAAATGGGATTTTGGAAGAATTCAATCATCGTAGGAAATTATTGATCTGGCTTGGTATGATAATAGTTGGACAATGCATACTTTCTTTCTGGACTCTAGGAATGTATTTTCCTCAAGGACTTAGTGTGACACAGTGGTAACATTGTTCTTTGTAGGTACTTCATCTTTGTTGGATTTTGTAATTAACGTGGAGATCATTATGTTGATTCTTGGGCTATGCCGGTAAATTGCTTTTCTATACAACCAAAAATTCATGTTTATATTGCAATGCAACTAAGTACTGATACTTTAATCCAGTTTTTGTTTGTTATGCCATTATATGAACTATTTACCAATGACAACGTGGCACTATTGGTTGTAGTATTATATTGTTGGACCCTGGCTTTGTAGCTCATTATTCGCCTCGCCAAGACCTTACTTTCCAAAATTCCCTTGATGAAGCTGAAGCCCATATAGAGGTGCTGCAAGTTGACTAGTTGTATTATTTTACTACCATTACTTGAATGAATAATATTTTCTGTTGTAGGAGTTGGAAGTTTCAACTTCTGTTGTACATCAGGGGTCCCTAGCTGAAGATGTAAGATGCTTGTTCTTTCATATTTTATCTCTGTGGAGATAACTATTTAGCTATTTACCATCTGCACTCGGAAAATTTGGCATGGCTTTGTTCTGAGGAATTAGCTATTTAGCGTGATATGAATACAGGGTACCCCACACATAACTGACCTGGTTAGTGTGATATCGTTGGAAATTGACTCAAATATTTGGATTGAGTCAATTACGGTTGATTTTATCGAACAGTAGGATGGTGAATTCTGAAAGGAAGTACACATGCATAAATTCATACTGGGAAATTCTTGTGATCTTTTGTAACACAACACCACGATAGGACCATAGTTGATCTTTAAACTATTATTTTAAAAAATAAATGACAATTGGGGAAAAGTTGTATATTGATCTCTAATAAGAAAAAAAACTAAGTTGTAAGTTTTGATTCACATTTTGTCTATTGATCATGCTTCAGTAGGAAAACTGTATATTATGCTTCATATGTTTCTTTTTATCCTCCTAACTGAAAATACATTTCCTTGTAAGTTGTAAATCGTATGCTTTCTTCCAGACTTCTATGAGGCACAAGAGAGTAAGATATTGCAAGCACTGCAAGAATTATGTTTTGGGATTTGACCACCATTGTCCTGCTTTTGGAAACTGCGTAGGTAATGCTCATGTGCTCCATCTTTTTCTTGAAGATTATACTGTTACTGTGGCCTTGATATAACTGTTCATACTGTAAGGGTGTAATATCGAAAGTGTATGGTTGCTATGCAGGTCAAAGAAATCATGCTCTCTTTTTAGTTCTCCTTGTTGGGTTTGCAATGTCCGAGGCATCTTACGTAGTGTCTGCTTGTCAGTGTGAGTCCAAATTTTTTTGTTCCGAGTCAAGAAATGTGAGTAATCTGAGTCATGTCTTGCGTAAAGTTCAACTGTTGTGCAAGTCTATAATTTGTATATTATTTTCATCTGCTACTGCTAGAGAGATACATTCATTAGCATTTGCATTACTCTTGTAGTGATGTCTCCAGTAGCATGTTATCTACATGCAAGTCATATCTGCTATAGGTGCTTATGCATCTAAATATACATATGTACTAGAAACTAATTTACGAGTCTTGCTTATCCCTTTTTTCTTTAAAAATTGTCATGTCCTTTGTCTAAATCTCATTGTGGCTTATGTAATCTTTTTGTTTGAGAGAAACCTGCTTGAGATTTGTGAATAAGTGAAGTAAATTACGGTAAATCTCATCTTATTGTAGATAAGCTTGAGTTTGACTTGAGATTAGAACTGATTTGGTAAAGATTATAATATAAAAATGGATTTATAATTTAATTATTGGGCTTAGGATTAAAGATAAGATTTTCAAGATAAATAAATAAATAAAAATGATCAAAGTGGTTATTACAGTGTTTGTGAGATTGGAGTGAGTGTCTTCCATCCTGAATGAGTTCTTTTCTAGAGTTTACCAATGCCTAACTACTGTGCAGCAAAGCAATGGAAATGTCTTAGTATCAGAGTGACTGCGAATGTATTTATTATGAATAAAATTATATCATGCGGTTTGTGTAAGTGAAGCTGAGGCCTGCATGATTTCTTGTTACTACTAATATTTGGATTAAAATGTAACGGCTTTTTTAGGGTCCTATTGTCATTGCTTTCTTTTTTGTCTTCTCGAAACTTTCTCTTGAATGGATTCATCTTTTCATCTTTTTTTTTCTTTTGTTTTCCCCTCAATACCTCCTGGGCTCCAGTTACAGTAAAGTCTCAGACCTCAAAAGAAGATGAAGGAAAGGTGTGGTTTTCACGTTCTTGTAGTTTAATATGCTGCATCATTTGACAACCATTTTCCATCGATATAAAACGTTTTACATTGTGATTCATGTTTGGTTTAATTTTTCTAGGTTCTAGCATCCAGCAGTTTGGTCCTTGGTTCAATGTTGTTTTGTCTCATTCAAGTGCTTTGGCAGGTTACCTTCCACTGTTATGGTGCTTATGATCTTTTATTTGGACACTCCAGTTACATTTTCGTGAGGCAGCTCATTTTTTCCAACTGACCATTTATATTTTCTATGCTAGGTGGTTTTCATAATTTGGCATATCTATTGTGCAAGTTTCAACATCAAAACTGATGAATGGGTAAGCTATTTTTGTTTGTGTGTGTTTTAAAGCTATGATTTAATGGTTTCATGTACTGCATAATCTGATAGAGTCTCTCATACGATATCTCTGGTTACACGAAATATCTCGTTGTTATCTCTTAATTTCAGTATGTGGTTTTGCTATGTTTGAGATGACAGCGTGCATTTTGCCCTCAAATCTCCGATTTCATTTAGGGCTTGAGCTGCACGAAACACCTAACTTTCATAGATCAAAATGATGTCCAAGATGAAGACTTGTTATGTTATCGATAAAAATTTCATTTTAACTGGATGAGGGTTTCAGATTTTATACTGCAGATGAAAAACTGAAAGACACTTGCACTATGGGTACTGAAGATTATCTTTAGATATCTAAAATAGATTGCAGTTAGTTTTGCTCGTTTGCTTCGTTGTTAAACATAGGTTGTCAGCATTAGATAGTGCACATAGAACGCATCTTACACAGAGCATCGAACAATCTTGGCAGATAAACTGGAGAGAGTATCCAGAGTTCCAGATTGAAGTCATCCCTCATCCTGGTAATGTATTAAAACTGCTTCCCTTGTTTCAGCTCTTCATGACATGCAAACGACGTCTTTTTTTTTTTTTTTTTTTTTAACAAATTGCATTGAAGGGGGAGGGGGGGTTTTAATTAGGTGATTATAATAAATTCTGTAAATAAAATTAGAACTCGACCGGGAATCTCACACGAGCTATTCTATTGTGCAGGGGAACCTGAGACTAGCATACAATTCATCAACCCTTACGACAAAGGAATCTTAAGGAATCTGAAGGAGTTCTTTTCTACGAAAGGATGACTTTCTTAATACGTTGGGAAGTGCTCGAATTAAAATCTCAAAATGTTCACGAGTTGCAATCTATACTAGTCATGATCATGGATGCTCTGAGGAGCCCCAATTCTTGAAAATCCAAATCGGAGTTACGGGGTTCATCCGTTTGATCGTTGTCAACTACATCCCATCACACCCGGTAAAAACTCTTCTCTGCTAATTTTCGAACTGTATGCACAATCCATGCTGATTGTGATGAATCGAATGCTTATCTTAAAGAGTAAATCACTATCACCAGATAACTACAATCATACGTTGATCGGGTCGAACCCGATAACGAAAGAGTGGAGTCGACAAAGAATCTAGTGAAGAGGTGTTCCAATGAAGGAAGCTAGTGGTTGTAACTTGTAAGGTACACACACTTGGATGATTCTTGGGTGGAATCATTCAAGATGTGATCTGATGATATTCTTGTTTTTTAGCTATCAACCAGTTGAACCCCATCATGACTGTGTGACATTGACATTTCAATTTTGATTAATTATATAGTAAGATATTTTCCTCAAATTGGTGACAACTTTCCAGATGCTTTAACATTCATTGTACGCAACTGACATTGATTCCTCAGTCTTTTTATTATTACAGTTTCTGCCAACCACCTGAAACTGCACAGCTGCTGCCACTTTTCTTGTCTTTCCATTTTTTCCACCATCTACCCTTCAATGAAGCTTCAAATACATTATCCATTTTATTTTACCAAACGTATAATTAATTATACTATCTTTGTATTTATAAATCTCGATAGTATAGTACTAATAGATTATTATTGTCAAAATAGTGATGCAATAATTCACACGTGTACATGTGCAGTTCCCATCATTGATTAGCACATGCAGCTGCACAAGTAAATGTTTTTCTTTTTAATTTTTTACTCAATATTGTTGAATACTAGTATAGTATATTAGTACTATTTACTTTAGAATAATAATCTATACGTGTTCTACTTGTTCTTTAATCCTTCCATACTTTAAATTTAGATTCAAATTAGAGTACACTTAGTTTGTTAATGTAAATTAATTAATATAAAATTAATTAATAATCATCTTTGAATCAAAGTAAAATAATTTAAATTTTAAAAAATAAAAATAATTACTATTACTATATCCTAAAAAGTACTCATCTATAAACTCTAGGTATGTGCACCACAAAATAACACTTAAAATTGAAATTGAAGGGAAAAGATAACTTTTTAATTAATGGGCAGTTTTTTTTTTAATCAGTCCATTGTAAAATATATTAAGGTGTGATAATAGTTTTGAAATTAAAATAATAGCTTAGTTATTCAGGAGTTTTACAGTTAATGTATCAAAATGAAATGAATTAATCATATATTTTATGATCGTATTGAATAAAAGCACCACTTTGAAAATTCAGCATTTTAGTGTAAAATATATTCTCATTTTAAATGAAGATGTGACATGATTGACGAAATCAATTCAAACAACCACTATGGGTGTTTGGGAAAGTGAGGAGAAAATTATAATAGGGTTATATTCTTTTAATTAATAGTGAATGGATTCTTCCTTAGATCCAAATCTATACACTTGTCTATTTAATCACTAATTCATATTTTTTTAAATCACTACTATTAATTTTAATTGTTTCTTACACGGGAGTATCTCATATTCTCATAAATAAAAGGATTGAAGCAATTGTTTTTATATAGCAAGGAATAAAACATTTTCCATACATTATTTTGTTTATATTACTTATTGTGGATTGATCTTGCATAAGAGGAGAGAATATTACATTTTACAGCCTACATATGTAGAATTTAATTTAATTACTTAAAGAAATATTTATGGAGACAATTTTGTTGACTTAGAACGTTGATCTATTTCTAGGTATACCCGAGTCAACCAGTGTTACTGAGTCAGATTGTTACTGTGTACTCTGGAAATAGCAATTTCATTAATCACTATTTCCACACTTCAAAGCAAATGAATTTACTTCATGTTCCACAATGAGTATTCAATTAAATTCATTTTATCATTTATAATAAATTTGGATTATTTTTTTAATTAGTTGTTTGAAATTTAATCAAATTGATTTACTAACGAGCCCAACCGAAGAAATGCATTCCGTACTTTTATATGCGCAATTTTCTTAAACTTTATGGTGTTTATAATTTTATTTAAAAAAAAAGAAATTGATAATTACTACAACTTTAAATACACTTCATAAATAGTCACATTATGTCATGTAAATGTCTTACATATTATTTCAAGAGTAACGCTATAATTATCACTCAAAATTTTATTAAAGACACTCTAATTTCTAAAAAATTTATAACAAATTTAACCTTATATAAATTAAATACTCTAATTAACATACCTAATTTTTATTGGCTTTAGCCACATCCATTATTATTATTATTATATATTTAATAATCCTACACACCCACGTCATCAACCAATTAACATACTAGGTATATAATTAGATGATTCAAAAATATCCTCAATTTAGATTAAGAAAAAGGTACGATCAGAATAAAAAAGTAAATATAAAAGTGATAGTTCAGACAGACATTAAAAGAGTCCCACTCGTGTGATTCTTTGTAGGAGTATATTCGTATTTAACATATACACTCCTAATAATTAAAATAATAATAATAATTTCATATCATAATTTTTTTTAAATTTAAATAAATGAAATTAATATTTGAAGTCGGTGATGTGACGTAAGCAGCCGTTAACCCAAATTAATGAATTAGTAATAATTTAATAAAAGAAAATTAGTAAAATAAAATTAAGGGTGAGATTTGATGCACGTAGCTCCATCGTATGGCATGCACCACGTGAGGTTGTCTGAGTGGCAGAAATAATTCATTAATCAAAATAATAGACACAGATCATTATTTTGTGGGTCCCTTCGTAAATTAACCTTATCTCAATGTCTCATCTCTCAAGAATAAATTTAACAGAAAATAATAATAATAATAATAATAATAATAATAATAATAATAGTTTACCTAATAAGGGACAATCATCACATGAAAACCGTCACTTCAACCAAACCTTTGTCATGGATAATGTTCATCATTTGATGCAATTTTTTCTTACAGTGAACTAATCTTTTGTTATTTTAAATTTCATTTCATTTTTCCAAGAGATTTATACACAGTTTAAAACCCAATTTAAAACGAAATTATTGAGGAGAAGTATCAAATTGGATTGACTTCACACAAATTCGACTTTTGAAGTATTTAACTTTTGAAAATCACAAAATAATAATATTTGTTTTGGTTTAAGTAAGAAGAAGAAAGGTAGATTTAGGATTACGTAGATCTAATGAATCCAACTAACAATTTAATCAATATTTGTTTTGGAAATTTATGTAATCTATTAAACCACAACTAGAATGGAATGCATAATCCTAATCCTAATCCTAATCCAAAATTAATGGTGGAAAGTTTTGAAATAGAAGAAAAAGAAATGCTAGAAGGGGAAATTTTGGAATGTAAAGAACAAGTGAAAAGCATTCATTACATTACTTGGCCTCAAATTCTTACAATGAATTATTATACAAAGAAAAGCAAGCATGAAATGGATATATAATTTCTGCTTATCAAGATTGTAAAAAATAATAATACCTTCCTATGAGATTCAAGTTGGAAGCAGATCAAAACATGAATAAAAATCACCAACCCTAATTTGCAAATATGCATTTGTTTATTTCTTGAATCTACAGAGCAGATGCAGTGAACTATGTATATGTACCCCAATGGTGGTCTACTTTTCTCGACCGCGTTATGTATCGAGGCTCAATGGCTTATCGAACAGCTCATTCTCGACAGCAATTCTGCCTGAGCCACGGCTCATCTTCCCAAACGATCCCACTCCTGATAAGCTCTTGAAGCTGCTGCTTCCCTCGCTTGGGTTCCGAGACCTCCAAGACTTGCGTGGCTTGGACGAGTTGACATCACGGTCGACATCATTTTCGGTTTTGAGCTTAGCAACAACTAATCTGACAATGTTGCTCCTGCAGAAGGGGCAAACTGGTACAGAGGGGCAAGAAGCTGCTGGTTTGGGCTTATTATGGCAACACAAGGCTAGAGTGCACTGTGCACACATTCGGTGCCCACATTCTTGAACCTCGATCGTGCATACTTGATCGAAACATATGCAGCAAAGGTCTGACTCACTTGCCTACACAAAAATCTCATACATGAATCCCAAACATTTATGTTTTTATTGAAAATTTCTTTTCTATGGAGGATAGACAAGGTTTTAGTTCGATTTTAGTCGAAAAGGAACAACACTATTTGACACAAGCGAATCAAGATGTTTCCGAAAGGGTTTCTAGATTAAGATTACCTCAGATACATCATCATCGATTCCAGAATCAGATGCTGATGGAGATGGGAGAGAGTAAACTGTTCCCTTTAAGATGACCTTTTCCCTCTCTCTGTTAGCCTCCATTAAGGCTTCTTCTAATAGAGCCTTCGCTTCCTGATTAAGCTCACTTATGAACTTCAAAGGTGAAGGCCAGACAAGAGGCTCTGCCGATGAAGGATTCAGCAAAGCTGCACACGCCCCATGGCGATGCCTTAAAGCTACTGTATATGGTATTCTCCTGAATTGTAACGGAAAATTCGAAATTTAAAGCACACAACCAAGACATTGCGAATGTGATGATAATGGAGCTTGATAGCTTGCTAATCTAAGTAAATGGATTTGTATAGATTCAAAGAGCTAACCTAGTTAAATAACATCCATTTATATTGTAAATCTAAGTTAAGGAAAAGATCATATACCCTGAAGCGTCTCGTTGAATTCGGTCAGCACCCCAAGCAAGCAACTCTCTGATGCACTCAAGAGAACCTCCTCTTGCTGCCAAATGAAGGGGAGTACTACCAGGAAAGCTGTTGAACAGAAGTTTCGATCAAAAAATGAATTTTGTAAACATCAAGGGGACACATAAAGTGCAGTAAACGAAAGATCACCTATAACCACCAGTTGAAGCACAGACAAGGGCTCCATTGTCCAACAATATATGAACGCATTGAGGGCGTTTTTGACGGGCTGCCAAGTGCAACGGCGTTGCACCTTTGCTATCCCTTATGTTCACAAAACGCGAGAACCCCCTACAAATTTCATTCACACCTTCAAATTCCATTCCCTATCATAAAATTCAACTTAATTCTCCTACATCACAATGTCAATCTTGAAGAAGAGCATACCATGAAGCCGAAACATGGGAGGTTCGGGCGGTGGAGAGAATGGCTTCGAGGCAATGGGAATGGCCATAGTAAGCAGCATAGTGCAAACAAGTTCTTCCATTAAGTGTATCAAACATTAAAATCTGACCCCAAAAACGCAAGATTAAGTCTAAATAACATGCCAATTTCATAACAGATTAATAAACAGATAGATTCTAAGCATACATACATTAGCACCAGCTTCAATAAGCTTCATTACACAGGAGATCTTGCCATGCATTGCAGCCAACATCAATGGAGTCTATAAACATCAATCAGTCAAAGATCAATACAAACAATAACTCTACAACTAAAGACCAATACAAGATCAAACATTCCCAAAATAGAAACCAACTTTCTTGATCTTTCCCAACACTAAAAGAAAAAAAGAAGAGAAAGCACACCTGTTTATGCCGATTCAATACATCCGGCTTCACAGATCGGTCCAGAAGCAATGAAAGAATCTGAAACCCAGAAAACAAGAATCCACATCACACAACAATAAATCCCAAAAAAAATAATAAAAAAAATTAGAACATTTTGAAGAACCCCACCTCGATCTGGCCATTGGCAGCAGCAATATGCAGAGGGGAGTTACGATCATACACTGTGGAGCGATGAATTAGAGAGGAATCCCTTCTCAAAATGGCTTCAACAATCTCCAATTCACCCAACTGCACAGCACTGAACAGCCCCTGTTCCTCACTGCTACTGCAGCTAAACCCCTGACCCATTATCCTCTCTCTCTCAAGAAAACCCTCTGTACGGACAAACTGGAACACTCCGGCGGCGGCGCCCCCTAGAAAAGATTCATGCACCACCGCGGAAGAGGTGGTGGGAAGAGGAAAGTGGGTTCACATATTTATTCGTATATATTTATGTAGAGGGAAGGAGTGTCGGAGTTTGGAGCTGCCCGGATGGCAGAAAACGGGGGTGAAAAAGCTGCCCGGCACCTAAACTGCGTGTGGACGGGCAGCTGTCAGATATTTTTGCGGGCAGTTGGATTCTTTTTTAATGGAATTAATTATGCATTTGTTAATTGGGTGATCAAATTATAAATTAAAAGAGTCAATGTTTTATGTCATCTTATTGCCATTGGGTCTTTACCACTTTTGTCCTAAATTCTTCTTTCACACTTTAAAATATACAAATAGATTACCAATAATTTTCAAATTTGGGCTTTTTCTTTCTTCTTTATTATGTTTGTTTGAAGCTGTTTTTTGTGTTGTTTATTTTTGTACACCGTTTTGGTATGGTAGTTTAATTAGTTTGATTAGTAAGATTTGTGTGGTACCTATTTAGAATTGTAAACCAATCGTTTGATTAGTTTGATTAGTAAGATTTGTATAGTATCTAATTAAAATTGTAAACCAATCGATTTGAGTAGTGTTATACTTAACTCTTATCAATTATAATATTCGAAACTCGAAATTCTTTTAGTTTAAAAAACTCAAACTCGATTCGATAAAATATTCAAGAAACTCGAGCTCAACTCAGTAATTTGCGTAAATTAATAAAATAATTATGAGTGAGGCTTGCGTGCGTCTTTAAAATTTAGTATTATGGATAAGGGTGCATTATTTTTTTCTAAAGGATATACACTATAATTATATAAGGGTACATCATTTTGTTCTAAAGGGTATACACTTTTTATTATATTTTTTATTTTTCTTCAGAAAATAAAGGGTACACATCTTTGTACTAAAGGATATACAATTTAACACAAAATTCTAAAGGCACACGGAGTGTGCTTCCGTGCGCCCGGGCGCACACAAGTTTTTGCCTTGTAAAATAAATGGTACACATCTTTATACTAAAGGATATACAATTTAGCACAAAATTCTAAAGGCACGGAATGTGCTCCTGTGTGCCCGGGCTCACACAAGCTTTTGCCAATAATTAAATAAATTTTTATTTTTAAAAATAATAAAGTACTCCTTCGTCCCACGTATTTTTACATACTTTTCATTTTGAGTCATCCCACATATTTATATCCGTTCTATTGCTAAAAATACATTATACCTCTTACCTATTTTTTACACTTTATTCATCAATTTCAACAATTTTATTTATTTTTTCTCTTAAAATTATCAATTTATCATGTTAAAAAAACAACACTTCTTAATTTTTTTGCTCATACAAACAGGCAAAAATACCCAGAACGGAGTGAATATTTGAGATAGTAAAATATGTGAGGTGAGATATTAAAAGCAGAAAAAATAAATTATCCCACCAAAAATTTATACTTTGTCCGTCCGCTTGGCAAGTGTGTCATTTGTTTTTTCACATGAATTAATGAGTATTATTATTTAATATTTAATGAATAATTATATTAAAGAGGTGTGTAGGTCATATATTTTAGTTGTATTAGTGATGTATATGAGTCTTATATATCTAAAAGGATAAATGAATCATTTTGAGATAGACGTCTAAATTAGTAAAATGAGATCTTTGTTGACGGACGAATGAGGTATTTAAATTTTAATTTAATACATATAATTTTGAATAATTAATTAAGAAATGCATTATATAATAATTTTATATGTAAGCTCGATTTGTTCAATTAGACTCGTGAGCCTACCAAACCGAGTAATATTGAGCACGAGCTCGAAAGTTAATCTAGTAGCTTGAACCTTTGACTCGATAATTCAAGTTAATTTCAAGTTTTCGTGGGTTGATTCGACTCACTTACACCCCTCTATTTATTCCTCATGTGATTGGCAAATGGCTATGTAATGAATTTATGAAACGTTTTTTTAATGATCTTCTCTTTGTACTTATGTGCACATTTTTATTTTTTTATAAAATTTATTAATGTGTATTAAAGATGATAAAACTTTTAAAATTTAGTTGAAACATATAGGTGGTGATGTTGAGAACATTTTTTAAGGTATGAATATAGGTACCAAACATGGAAAAAAAAAAAGTGCACATAAGCCAACAAGAAGGAAAAAATGCACATAATTACTCTCTTTCTCCCCTTAAAACATACTCCATTCATTGTGTTATTATGTTCTGTCCTATATTATAAAATGGCTAATTATAGTGTGCACCCGGGTGCACTTTAAGATAGGGTGCACTCATATACAAATATAAACAAAAATATATACAATTAAGAGCAAAAATGTATACAATTTAATTGTTAGTTTTTTAAATGAAAAATTGAGTGTAAAAAAATATACAATTATTAAAAAATATGTATACACTATTGAATAAAAAGTTATACACATATGGATGTTAGTTTTTTTAATAATAAAATTAATGTGAAAAAATTATACAATTATTACAAAACACATATACAAAATAGAATAATATGTATATAAAATAGAATAAAAAGTCATACACATATGGGTGCACCCAATATATACTCTTATAAAATAGTATCCATTTTATTTTTCTTTTAAATAAGGATCTCACATGAATATTAAAAAAAATCCAAAATTATATAATATATCATCATTTTAAATGAAAAGATGTAAACAAAAGAGTAAAATAATCTTTAAAATCTATCCACCGTATATAAAATAGAAAAAAAACCAGATGTGTATGGAATATAAGTTTTAGTTTATTATTATTTTTTAGGCAGTTTATGTTTTTTTTTTCTTTTTAAAAAAAAACTACTAACTTTGTATAATCGAAGAGAAATGATCTTGCTTGTTCTGAGTTTTTACTAGTGGATATTTTATTTTAAATTAAACCCATGGTAAATGAGAAGTGTTTATATGTAATAGTAGTGTTGACTGATAGTACTATCACAGAAGAGAAGGAAACATAGTGTATTAATTAAATCGAGAAAATATATTAATTTTTTATACATTTCTGATTAATAGATTGTAGGTAAATGTAAGGATAATTTTTAAAACATTAGTATAAAAACTCAAATTAGAACACATGTATGTTTTCAAGATTTACAGTCGATTTCAAAAAAAAAAAAAAAAAAAAAAAAAACCAACGTCGTTTATCAAATTTTCTTTTCATGAGTTTTAATGTTAGTTCACTTTATACACGAAATCATAGTCAATACACCTGTAAGCACCTAATAACTCTGTTTAGATTTCAAATACTTCAATATAAAGTAGTGATTAAATATGCTAATAATTAGATCAATAATTCGATAGAATACTATTTATTTATTCAAATTTGGGGGGTTTTGATTGATTGAAATTTGGCAGTTATGTTACTTGACATACAAAAATACTATTTAATTTCAAATTTAAAATAAAGTTTAGCATATGTGTTAATTCCTATTTTGAAATACTGAATTTATTGAAATAGAAATAGAATGTTTTCATATTTGCATGAGTTGATTTGGGTTGTTCAACACCATCATCGAACCACAAATACCTAATTATTATGCCATTATTTTATTTTCAAGTATCGGGGCATAATCGTAAATTAATAATTACATTTTATATTATTGGTATTATATAGTATATATATGTTCGCAATTACGCTAAGCATTTGTATTGGCACAAGTAATTGAAAAAAGTAGGATGTGGGGTCTTAATTCAATAATAATAACAATAATGAAATGTTAGTATTATTTTAATTAGTACAATCTACTTAGCTTTGTGGTACATTATAGTACTACTTAATTAATTGCTTCGAAGATATTCACTTTTCCATGAATATTAAAAAATTTATTCCTCCGTGTACTTTATTTGTTTTCACTTTTTTTTAAATTTAAATTTGTTATACAAAAATTTTCTATCTTAAAAAAAAGTAAAAAGATCCTAATACCTATCTGTCTCATACTACATTTTATTTTTTAAAATAATAATAATAATAATAATTCCTACGTAAACTTATGTAGTTTTTACCCAGTCAAAGGTTAAAAAAATAATAAAATAAAAAAAACTGATGAAGTATTTTTATCCGAGTTTATTAATTAAGTTTATAAAGATAATATAGTCTTATATATGTTAGGTATGAATTTGAATGATAAAGTTGAAAATATAATATATTAATAATATTATTTGTTTAATTTTTTTATAAATAGAAATTAAGGGACAAACGAAGATGAAATTGTTTTCATTCAAGATAGACTGAGAGTATCAATCATGGGGCTATAGTCGTAAATTATTAATTACATTCATATAATATTCTATGCACGCAATTACGCAAAGCACTTGTTTTGAACAATTTATAATTATGGGCCACAGAAAGTATAAGAATAATCTTTTAGGCCCAAAAGAGGTAAAGAGCAACTAATTTTCATTCTTTATAATAAAACGTGATTCTAATGTGAGAAGTAAATTAGAAGTGATTCTTAAATGCCATTAAATTTCGAAAATTCTGTTGATGGATTGTATTATCATCATGCAATAATGAGCCCAAATAAATAAGAATTCCAACATCACAAAATATACATTTTTATTTGTCTCTCTCTTTCAAACACATTTTTTGAACATAAAACCTAGCTCAAACATGACTTTAATTAGGAAAGCAAATATTAAACTGTTTCCTCAAGTAAAAAAAAAAAGACAAGATTGAAAGTAGGAATTAAATATAATACAGGACCTGAAAGATAGGTAAACTATCAATTAGAGACCCGAAAGATTTTTACTATTAATTCAAGACCCGAAAGATGTGAAATTATCAATACAGGACCTAAAATCATAGAATTTCAGGTCCTGAATTAATAAAAATACATTAAAATTTCATGGTTTCAGGTCCTGTATTGATAGTTTCATATCTTTCGAGTCCTAAATTGATAGCAAAAATCTTTCAGGTCTCTTATTGATAGTTTACATATCTTTCAAGTCCTGTAATGAAAATATTTCTTGAAAATATTAGTTAAATTAAAGAACCTATTAGTATGTTTTTTAAATAAAATAAATAAATAAATGTGAAATTTTGGTGATTTTACCTATTTCTTAACACTTCATCTTATCTTTATAGATATTTCATAAATGTAATGTTGATAATTTCACAAAATACATTATCCTACAAATTTTATGTTTACATGGTACAATACTTTATTATATACTCTCTCCATCTCATGATTAATATCATATTTTATATTTTCGTCCATAACACTATAAAATTTACTTCTTAAATTTAAAATACTATATTAATTTTATAACCTCAAAATATATCTTAATTAAAAAAATATCACTCTCGTCTAATACTTTTTTATCTTAAAATACTATATTACCCCTCAAAATCAATAAAATTAAATAATTTTTTTTATTATTAAGTTTCATGTATACATAGCAACATATTGTGGAAAAGGTGAGTAAACCTTAAGGTCTAACATGCTAATACTTTAAGATTAACGCGTTAATACTTTGAGACGAATGTATTAATGATATAGTTAATTCAATTGCATTGATATTGAGTGAGGCTCCTTTTGCAATTTAAATCCTTAATAATATATAAGATTAAATAGATTGTGAAGGGGAGGGTTGTATTTCCATGGGACACGGCGTGTCCCTGAGGGCACACAACTAGTTGTGCGTCCCTTTATTATTATTATTTTTCTTTTGCTAAGATTGAAAGTCTTGATAGCCAATTAGTTTTTTTTCTTCTTTTTTGTATTTTTCTTATTTATTCGGTTTATTCTTGAAATTTTAATGGTCATAACTCTTTTATTTGAATTTTTGATGTAATATACTCCCTCCATCCCAAATTCAAGTTCGCGTTTACTGTAGATACGGAATTTAAGAAAAGTCACTTTTTGATTTACTTTTGAGGGTAGTATGGTATTTTTGGGTAATAAATAAATAATAAAGTATATTATGTGTGTTAAAAAGGTGATGACAAATTTGAAATTAAAGTATGTTAGGGGGATATTAGTTTGTTGCTTTTTCCTTTTATGGAAGTGTGAAATTGAATTTGGGACGGACCAAAACGAAAAGTGTGAAGTTGAAGTTGGGACGGAGGGAGTACATGATACGTTAAATTACTCTTCTATTTATAAGCTTTGAACATGTTCTACAACGAAATTTTAAATTTTTATTTTAGAACATTTTTCAATTGAATTAATTATTTGACTTAAATAAACGAGTATATATATGTTTGAATCATGCATTTTTTTTTAATAAAAATAAAAAAAGAATTCAATTCATCACCGTTAAATTTATGTGTTTCTCTAGGATCTTATGTCTGGTTTAAGTTGATCTTTTTTAGATTATACATAAATGAATCTTGAATTAATTGGTTTTTTAATTGTTGTTATTGGTAATCTTCTCTACATGTAATTTCATTTGAGTTTCTTACATGAACTATGGTTTGGAAAAAAAAAATTAAAAGAAATAGTGAGGGATCATTGGGCCAGAGAATACTGTTGGTCGATGATGACACACATAAAACCCAATGGGCTAAAACAAAAGCAGATAGGAAAGTTGCGCTTCAAAAGCTAAAGCCCATAAATAAAAAACCCAATGGGCTTCACTTACGAGGGTTGGGCTTAAACCCTCATGTGAATTTCAGTACACGAGCCTCTCTTCTATATTATGGAGTACATATATAAGATTCTGAAGGAGTTCAACTTAAATAAGTAACACTAGAAAAAAAAACTTTTTTTTACCAATGTACTTAGTTCCATGTTAAATTGGTTTACCAACGAATTAGTAACGAAATCTGTTGGCAAATTTTCACTGGTAAAGTGGTGGTTGATAAATTTTTGGCAACGAGTATGCTGTTTGGTAAATAATTTCATTGGTAATTTATATAATAATTCTCTTGGTAATTAGTTTTATTTTTTTTTATTTTATCGTTAAATGTTAGTTGTTAGTATAGTTAGTAGTTTGTCACCAAACACCCTTACTTCCCCTTTCTCCAAGTCTCCTTATAACTCCCCTCCTAATTTATTCCCAATGGGAATCGAACATATATCTCTCACTTTAGCGAGAGCCCAGCGGATTGAATTCCGTTGGTAAAATAAAGAATAAATTCGTTGGTATTTCATTGCTAAAAAAATTCATTTTTGTTGTCAATCCATTTGTAATTACAACGGATTGAATTCCATAGGTAAATTTCATTGCTAATTTTTTTAGTATAAATATATGAGTTTAATTTAGTAAAATAGTATATCCTAAATAAATAAATAAATAAATAAATAGGATAATCTCTAAGCCACGTGAAATGTCATAATTTTATGATTTTATATATATTTCAACTTTGGTAGCATGATATTTGGCAAATTATCATGTGAATCAAGTGCACAAATTCAAATTTGTGTATCCACATTCAAAATTTATACACTAGCGAGATACTCTCGTGTGAGACAAATATATGTGAGACGAATGCACTTATTCACAGGATATAAGTTTATTTCTAAATATAACGGTGCAATTTTAAATTAATTATCTTTCAATCTTATTTTATTTTATTTCTTTGAGAAAATGGGATGGTAGACTAATACAAGTATGTGAGTAATTAATTACACACTTAATTAAGAGGTAGCTAGATGATTAATGTAAATTTAATACTTTCAAAGTCCATATGGTGTGCGATTCTAATATGTGAGCTCGGATTAGTATTTTCATTCTTCACACCACATTGTCTTTTCGATACACTCTTGTTACATGCCTACGTGTCATGTTATCAAAGAGTATACAGTAATTATTATTTTTATTTATTTTTTCTTGTAGAAAAGATCGACTACACATACCGGATTATACGTAATACTATAAAGTATTTTCTTTATTAAAATCTTTTTCTTTAAAATATTACATACCAAAGTTATGATTATAGAGAGAGAAGAAATTAATAATGGGTATATAAAAGTCGTAAAAATGATTGCAAGTATTTAGGCTCAAATTCTTAAAAAGAATTATTAAGAATATTTTGCCAAAAATTAATTAGATAGGATAAGAATTAGCTTCTAGGTAGCTTTATTACCACATATATGTAATTTGATAATCTAAATGTTACTCCAATGTGTCCCCTAATCCTAAATATATCATAATTAATATGACCCTCTAGTGATGATGATTGACATTATTACCCTTTCTCTACATGTTCCAACATTATGAAATTTAGGAAAAATTGGATGTCCCCTCCACCCTAAATGTCCAAAGTGGGAATCCAAAGTTCAAATTTATAAACCTTATCCTGCCAATAAATAATGCATGTTGCCACTCAACTAAACATTTCAACATTAAAACATAGCATGCCATGTGGGCCATGCCACATGATCATTAGTTTCTAATTAATTACATTTTCTTGACTTAATTAATGGATTTTTATTAGATTTATATAATCATATTAACTTGTGCTTGAGAGTACAAAGAGATTATATTTTATAAGAAAATAAATAAATAAATAAATAAATTCTTGAAAATGTGTGTGTGTATGTGTTTCTTTAACTAATTTCAAACTATCTTTCCTTTTTTTCTTGAATAATATCATTGTTTTTCTATGTCCTTATTTTAGTTAAAAGAAAATTACAGAAATAGGTCATGCATATTTCTTATCATTAATTGGTGTGAGATCGCTGAACATACATTTATTTATTGATAAAAAAAATTATACTTATCAAATTATTAATTAAGAAATGCAAAAATTATACTTAATATACTTACTATTGTTATGAGAAAACACATGGATTTTCTATTTCATCTCTTGTATTATCTTCATTATATGATTGATAGGTAAATAAGAAAATAAGACCCAACCATTATTACCCATAGGATTAATATTCTCTTTTTAGGTATGGTATCTTATTCTTTTCTGTGTGATACTCATTCAATAATATGACACATGAGATATATACTAAAATAATACGAAAATTCGAACCAAATTGAAGATCAGAAAAGTATCCATTTAATTTTTATTCTTAGTTATCTCCATCAAGATCAGGATTTGGCTTGATGTATCAAAAATTGAATAAAGATAAGTTAGAAATTAAAAAAATAAAAATAAATAAATAAATAAATAACTATTGTTAAGATGTGGTGGTAATCCCATCTTCTTTGGAAATGTGATCTGAGTAGAGTTAGAAGATATGTGAATTATTGGGGAATGGAGGTGTCAATGGATTGGGTATCAACTAATCCTAATTTTTTCTTTTTTGTCTTTGCCATTTCACATAGGGAAATGGACAACTGTTTTTGTTTTTACTTAACTCTTTTTTTATAACTTAAATTTTTTTCCCACTTTTAATTATTTAGCCATTGATCACTTGGGAGTATCCTATGTTATAATTTTGCTACTTCTTTTACTTTTCCATACTTTGCTCAACTAATTCTGACTAATTAACTTCCTCTTTAATTATTTAAGCCTTTTCCCTTTCATTGTTTTTTTAAAGCTTTTCCCTTTTATTGTTTGCACTAAACGTGAAAAGTCAAAATTATTAATATTGATATAAAAATTTAAGAGCAAGGTTCAAATGAAGTTATTAATAAGTAAATAAAGAATCCTAAAATGTATAGGTAGTGAAAATACATAAAGTTTAAAGAATTAACAAAATAAAGTCATGTGAACTTAAGGGTAAAAGTAAGAATTAACTGTCAATTTAAGTTTATAGAAGTTATAAGTTAAATCTAGTCTGTAATGAATAATTATATTAAAATATGCATATATGTATTTTTCTATTTCAAATGTCATTTTCCATATTGTAGTTAAAAATATTGCTACAAATTTTGTAGAGGGACTTACTAATAGATACATGTCATAACCTATATTGCTACAAGATACATTTTTAAAAAAGTATAACTATCAAGTACATATTTATATTGTAATATCTCAATATTACCCTGCTAAACATAATTATGCAAAAGCTATATAATAAGGAAAGTAAGTGATTATCAGGTGATTTTAAAAATATAAAATATCTTTTACCTTAAATAACGCAACTATCAATAATCTCTCATTTAATTCAAATTTGTTTGTCCATTTCCTGCACGTTTTCTTATTCAATACTCCTTTTATTCATTTTCTTAAAATATTATGTGCCGTACATTTTCTTTTGTACAGCAACATAGTTATGTGCAATAAATTTTAATTTTTGCAGCATAAAAGATTGTGTGCAGACTAATTATTAAGTGAACAAAAAAATGTTATGTGCAATTACGTGTATTTTATACAGCATAAAAATTTATGTGCAGCATAATTTTTAAGTGAACGAAATAATATTATGTGTAGCGTAAATTGTGTGCAGTGTAAGTATTAAGTAAACGAAAAAATATTATTTGCAGTGTAAATTTATTTTGTGCAGCATAAAAATTTTGTGCAGCATAATTATTAAATGAACGAAAAAATATCATGTGCAACGTAATTATTAAGTCAACGAAAAAATATTATGTGCAACATAAATTTTATGTAAATCGTTAATATTTTGTGTTGTGAATTAAATAATATTATTCGAATAGTTAATTTTATGTTCAACGAAAATGTATGTGAATGTAAAATGTGTTTAAGAAACATAAATGTTATATGAGATAAATGACGATTTCATTGCAGAATCAATCAGGTGTGGAATTAGTGGCCATGATGATTTAATTTTTTAAAAAAAAGACTTTGAGATATTTTAGGCAAGATAGATTTTTTATTTCAAATTATAATTTATAATTAGGGGTATATTAAGCATTAAGTTAGATTAATTTATATCTCCTAATAACGCTTTAAGTTGAATATACTTGAGAACAATAATGTTCAAAAAGGTGTATGGGCTAATAATTAATCCAATTTTGTAATGGAAGTTTCTTTTGTGTTAGGATGCTGCGCACATTTTCAGGATACTTTTTTTTTTTTTAATTATGTCAAATAAATATATTTACAAAATAATATTGCATGTAGAAAATAATAGAAAAAGCGCGCGGTGTAGTTACATGCAGGTAGACATACCTAAATTAATACAGTAGTTAATTAGTATATGATTCTTTGTATACATAGCAATTAGCAAGCCCCAACTAACTGCGGTTGGGTTATTCTCCTTGTGGAGATTTTCTGCATTGCACACGTGACACTCATCTATGCATGTGAGAAGATAAAAGAGATCCTTTTGTTTTTTTCATGTAGAATAAGGAGTATTATTATTTAATGTGTAGTGGATAGTTGTATTAGTGGGAATGTGGGCCCCATATATTAATTGTATTAGAGAAGGTGTGTGGGTCTTATGTGTGTAAAATAGGAAAGGAAACCCTTTAGTTGGGACGCCCAAAATGGAAAAAATATCATTTTTAATGGTATGGAGGGAGTATATAACATAACATCCAAGATCAAGTGAATGCATATGTAATACTCCCTCTTCTCTCGCTTACTCTTCACCATTACTCTAAATGTTTAAGATTTTTTTTTTACAAACTTTATTAATTTTTAGGGATAATGTGCTATATTTATGTAATAAATAAATAATAAAATAAGTTATAGTATATGTAAATTAGGTGTGAGTGTCATTTTTAAAATATGATATATTAATAGGTTATTTATTTGAAACTTTTAATATTTTTTTGGTGGTGAAGAGTATATTGAGACGGATTGAAGTGGAAAGAGTGAAAAATTAGTTGGTATATACGGATTATTCATATTTCAACCGATATTTTCAATGAAAAAATTTTACACTTATTAATTATTTTTTAGAACAAAATGTTATATACTCTTGTACACCTTATGCACCCAAAGACAAAAGGAGACCAACTTGAATATATATAAAAAAAAGTTACTCATAAAATATAAATTAATAAATAAAGTAAAGAGAAGAGAAGAAGAATCGTACTCCTATATTTTTAGGGTTACTCTAAATATAATTTCACATCATAATAATGAGATTTTATGGAACTTTGAAGCGTTAGTTTGCATTGGATTCCTCACCAAAAAAAGGTCCATTTTTTTTAATTCAAAATTGGAAAGTCTGAAAAGCCCCCCTCTTGAAAAATGGCACCCTAAAAAAGAAGTCAACTAAAAGTAATCAAAAAAGATGGTATGAAAATGATGATGCCATTCTTGAAAACACACTCTCCTCATCATCACTATAACTATTAACCAACCACACATTTCAATCCCTCCCATCAAATATCAAACATCCTACCTCTTCTTCTTTCTAAACAATCTCTATCTCTTTTTAATTTTCCCACAATTAAAAAAAAAAACTATATTAGAGATTATATACTATATATAATCATAATGTACACATCTTTGAAGCCATTTTCCATGATGGGATTACCCAACAAGATCTCTTCTGAAACTAAAAATCTGGATTTGCATGCAATCGTAAAACGCGACTTATTCGAAAACAAGGGAGAAAGCGCTGAAGAAGAAGACGGGTGCACAACGCCGAAAGCAGTGGATCAGAAAACGGAAGGAGGAGTTTCCCGGAAATGCCCTCCACCGCCGAGAAAACCCAAATCGGTCCCTTGTCGGAAAAGAAAGTTAGGGCAGGAGAGCTGCGTTGTACTGGATCTTTCCCGTGAGATAGAGTCATTGTTTCCTTGTAATATTCTCAGAGATTATATGTATGGTAAGATTAAGAAAGTTAGGACACTCACTAATTAATATAATATAATATAATATATGTTTATTAATTCTTAATCTTTTGGTAATATTCATACGTAGACAATCTGTTGATTTCATGCATGGTGTAATAGAGCTTTATCAACGGTTTTCACACACACATATTTATAAGTGTTCGTTTTATTTCAATTCACACAAGTAATTAATTATGTGTGTGAATTGTGATTAGGAGTATTATTTATTTTATATACTACAAAAGAGACTGATCATGTGATAATACGTAGTTTAATTAGATCTATTGTTAGTTTTTCAATTTTTTTTTATCTATGTAATATTGCTATTTTAACTTTACGGTTTAAGATTTTATTTATTTTTAGATTTATTGTATTTTTCTTTTGAGGTTTTACCGTGGATTTATTTAAAATTAATTTGATCACTTAGAAAGTAGGAAAGCTATATTACGTACGTACTATCTTACCTCAATAATTTTATGATTTATTATTAATTATTAGAATTATTAATATCATGAATTCAAATATAACTTGATTAGTACTACTCCTAAGTAATATACTCCTATAATTACGTTAATTGGAAGAAAAAAATCTTACTCCCCTCTTTACCGTCAAGCAATTCTCGCTCTTACATATTCACATGAGTTTATTTTTAATTATTATAATATAAAGATAATAAATATTCTTACCCCTTTATCCCAATCTCCAAGTAGTCATTATTTGGATTGATAATTCTGGATTTTTAGATTGCGAATTAAAAGTTTAGAGACGTATTTCTAGTTATTTTGTCCCACTTCACAAGTCACAATCAAAAACTTTTCTAGTAAAATTTTATGCAAAACTTTGTGCTCATCATTTTTACCCATCTTAAATCTTTATAGTTGAAGGTTCATTCTATTTGAATTCAGCTATAAAATACTAGTTTTACACAATTAAATTTTAAAGTATAAAGACGAATAAAGTAATATGTGAAATATACGGGATTATATATCTATATGACCATCGTTTCCCTACTCAAATTATGTAATCTATAGGACTATTGGCTAATTACGTTTTAAAATAAATTAAATCACCCTAAATTACTCTTTGAGAGGGGGCTGATTCTACCTCATATTATGTAGAACTGGTCCTACTGTAGTCTTTTTTTTGGTTGATCAAAAAGTTAGATACATAACTAAATTAGTATATGGTCAACAGTTTTTTTTTTTAATAATAAAGACAGTAATTGGCATTATATAGTATTAATCTCCTGTAGAGAAGGAAAAAAAGAAAAAAGAAAAAAAGACACCCCTTCAACACCTAATTGCTTTATTTTCATTTATTTTTTATAGGTAAATGATACAAGCAATTACAAATGATCCTTGATAATGTTTTTGTGAGACCGAATCATGAATTGTCCCCTCCTTATATGATAAATTATTAATAATCTAAAAAATTGTTTACTTTTCTATTATATCGTAAGTTTTTTAAGGATAATAAAAACTAATGACTTATGTATCTGGGTAATAATTTCTGAATATAAATTTAAAAAAAAACTCCATATAATATAATGTCTTAATTGCGATGCATTTTTTATTTACACATCCAATTAATTAGTTATAATCAATATATTCATATAACTCCTCATGTAATGTGCGAGTTATGGTGATAAATTAAATAATGTTTCTTTTAGAATAATATTTTTAAAAGTTAATGAAAAAGACATTTTTTTCAATGACAATGATTTGGGGCAAGTGTTAAAATATGATTGTTATATGGGAACAGCTATTTGCACCCCCGAAATCACTAAATGTACCCTAATTACTTGATGTACCCCAAAATAATTTAATAACAAATATTTAAATTACTACATGCACCCCATTCAATACATTTTTACCTTTTTATAATTCATAAGGAATTTAAATTGCAGGCATTTCCAATCCAAGCGTTCTCATCTTATTCGCAAAAGCAAAAACATTCATGAATAGAAATCAAACTTGAGAAAACCGTTCGCATCTTATCTTCGATAGATGTGGTTTCTGTTCTTCGTTCTGCTCTTTCTCTCTGTTCGTCATTTTTAAGATGTTGTCTTCTGATTATTTGGGAGTTTTCGACCTTAATTTGTGAGATTGGACAACACAACTGTTTTATTCTGATTCAAGGCTTCATTAGATTTTCTCATTCTCTGTTTGATTATCAAATTTAATCAAATATTTCAAGAATCTGCATGTTCTGAACATTTTCTCTCTCAACCAAGTCGTCCATCTGCAACTTTTATGATACTAATGTGATAACATGGCTGATGTTGTCAACCTGATGAGGTGGGTGAATTTGGAAAAGGATTCATAGAAACTCGTATAATTCCCCAAAGCCCCTAGATTAAGCAGCTCTAATGTTTTAATTATGGTTGTATAAAAATTATTGGTCTTCATCCCTTGGAAGATGCATATAATCATCGTTCGCTGATATGTGTTCGCTCATAGTAGCCGAACAATGTGAAATCTTAATTACAGAGTAATAGTTTTAATAAGGGTATTTATGTATTATTAATTAAGAATATTATAGGCTTATTTATTAATAGGGTATATTTAGTAAATTTGGGGGTGCAAATAGCCGTCCTCTTATTATATAAGTAAAAAGAGTATTTATATAGTGTTATAATATGATTTGCTAAAAACATATTTTAACTACTAATAAGTCTATTTTACAATATAATAAACATACTTTGGGTTAATATTTCTCACAACACATCCACTTTTTGGGTCAAGTCTTAATGACAAACAAAAATGTTGAGCTTTTATTTGGGGACATAATCTCACAAAAAAATGTACGTTTTACAATATAGAGTACAGACCCCACGTAAAAGTATCATTTCTTAAACATTTAAAAACATAACACCAAAATCAGTATATCTTAGAATGTGTAGTTAAAGGTATTAACGTAGAAATGTAGTTAAATAAAAAGTTGGGGTGATTACACTTGGTATTATACAGGGTAGAATTGGCATTCACATTATCAAGTAGCTTGGCAACTTCACTCTCTACTCAATCCTGAACCAATTAATAGTATGTTTGCAAGGATGGGGTAGGTGATCTTCCACCTTTACCCTTCTTACCAAGCTACCTGTAAAGCCCTTCAACCCTTGGAACAAAAAATCCAACCGAAAAAACGACCAAACAAGAAAGACCAACGACAACAACATTCGTCAACTATCGTCATCTGCATTGGCAGACGAGGGTGCGTGCTGTACCTGATTCTCCGATTGTCCCCGCGCCTGCTTTTGTGTTTCGACGAACCTGTTCATTTTCTCGAGTAGTTGGGCAGCTTTTCGCTTGCCCCGTTCCGTTCCATGTTGAGCCAACTCGAGCAATGGACCCATCACGCCTAGTTCCTGTGCTTCTACCAGGTGCTGCTGATCACCCGAGCACAGGTGCACCAGCACTGCTGCTGCATTTTCTTTGTTCCTCGGGGATCCATTCCCGATGACATCCACCAAAACGGGTACTGCCTCTGCAGCTCTGATGGCCGCCTTTCCTTCAGGATGACTGGACAGTATTGCTAGAATTGCTAGTGCTTCATCCACCATGCTGCCTTGAGGTTCGGTGAGAAGTCGCATAAGCGTGGGAATAACCCCAGCTCTCACGGCCTTTCCCTTGTTCCCTTGGTATATGCACAAGTTGAAGAGTGCTGTTGCAGCGTCTTTCTTCCCCCGTTGGGTTCCCTCACTGAGAAGTGTCACCAGCGGTGGAATTGCCCCCGAGGCACCGATCATCACCTTATTTTCATCGACTACTGAGAGGCTGAACAGGGTGGCCGCTGCATTTTCCCTCGCTTCCATGCTCCCCTTCTTGAGCACGTGAACTATACCGGGCACTGCGCCCGAGGATATGATGCTTCCTTTGTTGTCTTCACATATGGAAAGGTTAAGAAGAGCAGTAACAGCATGTTCTTGAGTACGGGAATCAGGAGTTGATAAAAGCTGGACGAGCAGAGGGACAGCACCAGCTTCAGCTATAGCCACACGATTGTCAGCATTTCGCTTGGCAAGAAGCCGGATCTCACCAGCAGCAGACCGTTGATCTTCGGGGTTCCCAGATGTGAGCTTACATAAAAGAGCTCCTATCTTGGAACGTTCGGCAGGGGAGCATGCAGAGCCAGGCTTTGTGGCTCGAGAGCTGCTCGGTCTCTTTGGAGGTTCAATGCCATTTAACTCGCACCATTGAGCTATAAGACTTCGAAGCACGTAATTAGGTGTGAGAGAAGTGCTAGTGAGCGTTTGTTGTGTCTTGGGACAGGTACCATGCCCTGATTCTAGCCATTTCTCGATACAAGATCTTTCATATGTCTGTGAGTGAGAAGAAATACAGATGTTTCAATATTTAGTCTAGCAGAAAAATCAAAACTTCAGCAGATTTTCTGGGGGTCCATAAATGAAGCATCTCTAAAATTGTCGATAACTAAACAAGAACTTGTGTCAAGACAATAGAGAATTGCAAGATAGGACATAATGAGATAAAGACTTAGTCTATTGTTGCTGCTGCTGTATCAATTGTACCAGACATAGCATTCTTTGAGCGTAAGACCGACACAGATACAAAATTGAAGAGAGAAATTTGGTTCGCAAAGACTACATAGTCACAATTTCAACTAGACATACTAACTACACTAGTTTTTCCTTTAACTACTTATGAACACAAGATGAGATGTTAAACAAAAGGAAAGAATACATATAAAAATAATAATAAAGGAATTTTAGTGGTTACATTATCAAGATGTATTAATGCAGGGAAAATATGATCAATCTGGGTGAAAGCCATTAAAGATGCCTTTAGGCCTTGAGTCCACGGAAAGTACTTAGAGACAAATATGATAACATCAGGCATCATTATAACGAAGATTATAAAAAAACAACAAATATTATAAAGGTTAGTGTTTCAAAGAGGGTACCTGTCCTGTTGATACAATGACAGGGTCCTTCATTAGCTCTAAGGAAATAGGACAGCGAAAATCATCAGGGATGACAAGGTTTTTCATATTTCCCTCGCTCAGTCCTTTTCCACTACTGCTAGTGGTTGCAGAGTTCTCCAATGCAGTGGAATCAATATTTGGATTTACAGTCTGTACAAAATCCTTGACTTTCTTTAACAGCATCGACATCTTTTCAATGCTCTCCTCTGGGTCACCACCTGTTGCACTGACCATCTCATGCAAGGCTAGAGATTCTTGAGTTAAGTCCGCAATGCCACTAAGCTGCAATTTCTCCACTAATCTCTTTAACATCTCCGGGTCTTCTGCAGCATCATTATTCTTATTGTACAGGGATGCAAGATCCTCATACAGCTCAATATCTGATGCATCTGCTCTTCCCTTGGCTCTTCTAAACTGAGAAAGTACAAGCTCAACCTGGAAGAAATACAAGTGAAGATAAAATAAGTGATATAAGATAATTCTGGGAGCTCTAAGTAAAATTTATGACCAGACACTAGGGTGATGTTTGCTTTGGGATTATATGGGATTTGAAAACTATGAATAGTGTGTTCTATGTATGTTTTGGGTTTTAAGTAAGGTAGGTTTTAACTTTATGTCAAATCAATGTATTAATTTACTTAAAAAGTTAAATGAGAGAGGAGAGATAAAGAGAGAAAGTGTATTAATTGAAGAGAGAGAATGTAGTAGGTAATATAGGGGAGGTTTTTAAAATTTGGATGTGGGTTTTGGAAAACCAAAACCTGGATTTAAAATCCGAAAACGAACATAACCTAGAACACTTGCTGCATTCATTAAATCGTCTCATTCATAGTCACTGCAAACTGACAAAAACATATCACAGTAGTGGCAGAATTAAATTAACTATAAACTAAAACAATAAAGATTGCATCGAATATAGATAAAATGAAAGGATAATGTCTTACCTGTTCCTTCACTTCATCTGATATGTCAAGTTTCTCAAAAGAGATGGCACTCAGAGCTTGCTCCAATTCAGCTGTCACTTCTTGAAACTTACTCCCAATTTGCTCTCTCTCTAAGACCTGCATGCAGAGACACCCTTGCTGTTTTATAGTTTGTTTCGAGTAATTGAACATACCAAATGGTACCCACATTTAAATTGTTTTGAAAGACATGAATTAAAGAAAAAATACATCGTGCAGCCCTTTAATGAAAGATATGAGCAAGTTTCACAAGTTCAAAGCATATTAGGGGGAAGATTGTGAGTTCTTGTCCGGATCAAGAAGTGCCAAATTCTTCAGTTCATGATAATCAAAACAAAGCAGTATGGAATTTTCATAGAGCCACTATAAATCAATTTGTTAGCATGTTAATACAGGTGAATAGACAGAAAATTTAAAAATAAACATAGCTGATGGAGTAGAAATGTGATTGGATGACTGTCGAGTGTGAAGGATTTACAGCATGACAATGTCAATTGACTTAATGAGTGAACTTACATTTCCTTCATTTCCCAGGTAGGGTCAGCTTCTGGGTGTTCGCACCTTTAGATTAATAACATTATACTGTACATGAAGATTTATAAATTTACCATGAACACGACGCATTAGAGTAGTTGCTCATCCAGGAACATGCTTAGGAAGTTGCTCTTATGTATAAATAGGCCAACGAAGCAAATTTACCAACAGGATACAGGTGACATTACTTAGTTGGTACAGCACAGGGAAGATTTATAAATTTTGAAATCCTTACAATATGCTCAATATCTCGGGTTTAAAAGGGAGAAGAAATAATAAATATATTTATGAGATCCCAGGACAAATTTATTATTTTATTTATAACTTTGTATAGATTTCCGAGTTTATTGTAGCTAATTCAGAGTAATCCTATTAGAAAATGAAATATGATGCATCTTTACAATTTTTGTTTAGCAATGAATGAGCTTTTCCTTCTCTTCATCATGAGTCAATATATGGTAATCAAAGCAGTTGTTCACTTTTAAAGTGAGTAATAATCAATAAGTTCCAACGAACAAATTCTGGATTAAGATTTTGCCGAAAAAACATGTGGCGGCATTCCATCCAGCATACCAGCTCAAAAGTTTATGACACTATATATTTTATGCCAAATAGTAGAGCAGATTTCACAAACATAGTTCTGCAAATGAGAGAAGCTGGTAATCAGGAAATAGAAGAAATGTAGTACTATATTTTGCAATTGTGTTGTGTTCCACACTTCAAGAAAAATCCGGGTCTTTGTAACAAATGGAAGTAGTCAAGAAACCCAAGAACTAGAGTCAAGAAAATTGGAAAATCTAACAGAAAATCAGGAAGCTATATAGATGAAGCTACAATCTACGAGGCATTTGCCATGAAAAGGCCAAATTTACTTCCATGCCAACTCATTATCCAAAGACTATTTCTCTACAAATCCAAAAATTCCAGCAGTAACCTCAAATTCAAAAACTTTTAAATGCAATGACAATTTTAAAGATTAAGGTTTTGTATGGGCTGCAATATTATTACTCTTTCGCGGTTTGTATCCCCTGTTTGTATGTGCCACAGAGCTTGTCACAAATAAACTGCTTCCCTCAAGTATCTAAAGTAACATATGGGATCAAATCTGCTCCAAGAAATACCACACTACTGGCCTAAGAGCTGCTACAAAGCAATCCTTATTAAATTAATTCACAAACAATTTTAAACTATATACTGCACTGAAAACAGAGACAATCACCTTCAGATAAATCCTATGATCCAATCATATTACTTCATATAGCTCAAACACAGAAATCAAACATAAAAATAGCACCTAGAAATCTACAACATGATCCAAAACTAGAGATCAAATCAAACAATAAGCATCTAAAAGAAACATAAAACCAAATGAAATCCAAGCCATACCGACCAGATAAATCTTGCTGCCTTCGCTGCCAAAACGAAGCAGCTCTCTAGCCGATTCGAGCGTCTTTGCCAACGAAGCCAACGCTTTAGCTGATTCTTCGGGAATCGGCTCTTTGCTATCACGAATTTCTTCGAACATTGGGGTCAAAAGCTTCAGCCGGCGAGCTAAATTGGTGTACTGCTTCTTCACGGTGGCTCTAAAGTCGGAAATCGCCGAGATTTCGCCCACCAGATCAATCAATTTCCGCGACAAGGAGGCTTTATCATCCTCCTCCATCGCAACACACAGACGGAGATCTGGAACAGAAATGGAGACCTTAGAAAGAAGAAATAGCGAAATCAGTGGCAATGAGGAGGTGGAGTCAACGGAGTGGAGCTAATTCGGAGCTGGCGGGTGACTGGAATTCCTAGTCAGGGTCAGCCAATTCTCCATGAAAGAGAGAAAATCAATTGGAGATTGACTATAAGCACGCAGGTGAGGGGGAGGGGGGGGTGGGTGGGGTGGTGTGGGTGGGGGTGGGTGGTTATAGTAGCGCGGCTGGGACAGGGACGAGTTCGGCTTAACTGTGGTTAGATTTTTTACGAGTCCACATTTTTACAGTGGTCGCACCAACGCTTTCACTTTCTTCTGTTTTACTATATTTTATTTTTTAATCACATTTTTTAATTGTTTTCTTTTTCAATTTTTACAGACCAGTCACAATTTCACAAAATTAAAATATTTAATAAATTAACTATGCATTTTTTAATGTTAATGTGAGATGAATAATGCATTTATGGCGGAACTTGTGAGAAATTAGAATTAATAAAAATATGTTGAAAGATAAAAGATAATTATAAGCATCTCTTTTGATATTAGCTCCCCTTTTATATCCCAAATTTTTTTTTCAAAATTCATATCCAAATTTTAAAATTCAACCATATATAAATCTATCTACATTCTTTCTCCTTAACTAAGAGTCTAATTCACTTTATTTCAAGAACCCCCCTCCTAATTCGTTTCTAAGGAAAATCGAACTTAGGTCTCTCAGGTAAGTGAGGAGTCTAGTGGCCAAGTAGACTATTCTATTCTATTGACATAAAATTAAAGTCTATTCTATCAAAAACTCAAAACAAATATACAACCACTATTTATATTTTCAAACTCCACAAAAACCCAAAAACAAACATTACCAATGTTTTTATCATTTTTTTCTTAATAGTTTGTTTTTTCTATTTTTAAATAATTATTTTGTTCCCTTAAAATTATTTAATTTAATTTTAAATGTCTTTTTTTTATCCCCATCCAATATAAAATAATCCAAGTTGTCTCATGCGAACCGATTCACCATGTAACCTGAATTTTAAAAATTATATTTTTTAGGACATTAAGAATTGAAGAGAGATGAGGTTTTTTTTTAATTGAAAAATATTACTAATATTAATCAAATATAAAAAGTCACGTTATCATAATTTGAGAATTACTCTCGGTCTCATAATATTTTTCACGTTTATTATTTCACGTTATTTAAAAAAAGTTATATTTTTTGACCAATTTTATTGATTTTGGAGGGTATTGTAGTATTTTTAGATAATAAAAAAGTGGAGCATAAAATAATGATATGTGTGTGAAAAATTAGTGGCAAATTTAAAATTAAAGTAACATTTGATATTGTTAGATAAAATGATATTTCCCTATTTTTAGGCGTGAAATGTTATCTGGGACAAACAAATGAGAAAAATATGAAAAATATTATGGTACGTAGGGAGTAATTTTATTAAGTGCTAATATCTAAATCCAATCAAAATAATAATAAAAATGAAAAGAGAAAAATTAATATCAACAATCATCTAATTTAATTATCTTTAATAACTAATAGAAATTTTATAACTTAAATGTCCCTCATTTAGTTTTATCATTTTTGCCACCTAGGCACCAGCGGCCGACAGCGATGGAGAACGGCGATGATGGGGCCATCGGCGGTGGTCGGCCAGACACCAGAGGCGACGGTGGTGAGGGTGATGGCAGCAGCGATGGTGGGGCTGACGACAACTGTAACGGAGGGGAGGCATATATAGCGGGTGGTGGGGAGAGGATTTGGGATGGGAAGGGTAATAGAGTTCGAAAAGTAATTATTGAATAGAATTAATTATTTTTAAATAAAAGTTTCGGTAATGATTTTTAATTTTAAAATTTGTACATGAAAAAAGTTCTTCCAATTTTTAATTTATAAGTATAATACTTTATAACTATAAAAAATTAATTTTTCATATAATAAAACATAACTTCAATAATATTATAATACAAGTAAATCTAATTTGCATAAGTGATTGCATAGAAGATATTTTACGTTACGAGGTTAATGAGGCTTAGCATTTATATGTCGGGAAACTTTATATAATTAAATTTAAAATATTAAAGTGATAATTTAGTATCTTAAAAAAAAATCAACTGTCAAATTATAACAAAAATAAAGATGGATAAAGATTACAATGATATATATATATATATATATATATATATATATATATATATATATATATATATATATATATATATATATATATATATATATATTATTGCATTGAAAAGTATATAGATCCAATTTAATTATTTTATTAATAGTTCTTAAAGAAAATAAAAATCAATTATAATTTAATAAAAAATTTATATTTGATGAAGAAAATTGTTAGGGAAAAGTATATACTATATAGATTCAGTAGAATTATTGAGTTATTTCATTAATAATTCTTAAAACAAATAAAAAGTAATAATAATTTAATAAATAATTATATTTGGTTAAGAAAATATATATTTATTCATTAAAAATTATAATATTCGTAGAATTGAATTTAGAAAGTATACATTAAAAACTATATTTGTACTAAAAAAATGATTTAATTAGTTACATCTATTTGATAGATAATACTTTTTATACAATATATGTTATAAATGGCATGCTGCATGCATGACACAGTACCCAAATTGGTATAAATTAATTATATTTACCATTCAAACTAATAATATATGATCATAAATTTTTAGTTAATATCTAATTTAATTCAAGTCACATCGGTTAGTGACTATCTCTCAACTAACTTTATTTTATATTGATAATTACCTGGTAGGAGTTTTGAATTTTGATCATTGAAAAATGATCCAATAATATATATATATATATATATATATATATTAAATCAATTGCAGAAATTTATCTGAGATTTAATTAAGCTAAAAAACATTCGTGACATCATTCTAAAATTGCCTTGAGACAATCTCAGATTTTGGGACAGATAACTTTTTTCAAATAAAATGCAGTTCTATATAATAATGATACTTATAATAGTACTTCATTAAGATATCTATTTATTATTTTAGATATTGTATTATTAAAAGTAGTATCTATTTCCCTTATAAGTAAGTGAAAGTCCAATACTTAAAAACAAATATTCTTAAAAAGAATTATATATTTCATACTATATATTCCATTTTAATTTATTGATAATTCTGAAGTGCACTTTAGGTTTATAAGTCATATTTAAAGAATAATTGTAAATTATATATTTTTCTTTTAATATTTTTAAATTTAAACTTAAGAGTTAGGATTAATTATCTTAAAACTTAATGGTTCAAAACTTACGAGTACACCATAATTGGACTCTGAAATTAAATATTAAGGGTTATGTATAGAAAGCTTCTAATAACTTATAATATATTATACTCCCTCCGTCTCGAGTATTTTTACTCATTTGTACGAGCACGGAAATTAAGACGTTTTATTTTTTAATATATAATAATGTAAGAAAATGTAGGGATAAATTAGTAATTTAAAAATAAAAAGTAAATAAAGTTATTTGGAATGATGAATAAAGTGTGAAAAAGTAAGTAAAGTTGTTGAGATTGATGAATAAAAGGTAAAAGTAGGTAATAAAATATTATGTATTTTTATCATTAATGGAATTGATAAAAATACGTGGGACAGCCAAAATGAAAAGTGGGTAAAAATACGTGGGACGGATGGAGTACTTTTTAATTTATATAAAAATATAAATGAATATAATGTATAATTATAATTTTAAAAAAAATCAAGAAATTTTGAGTTTTTTTCTTTTGTTTTTTTTGCAGGAGCTGCTTAGTTCAAAAATCAATAATATTTAAAGGTAAAAATTTTTGTGTCCGAGAGCACACCGTGCACTTTTACAATTCAGTATTAAAGGGTATACGAGTCTTTACAATTTAGTATTAAAAGGTACCCTTTAATACTAAATTGTAAAGGCATACGGTGTGCCTTTGGGGCACAAGAGATCAACTCATATTTAAATTGAAAACAAAGATAATAGTAACAAGAATAAAGTTAATTGAAGGGTGGACAGTTTCGTTACATCATATGATTCATATCAATCATAAGATATAAAAATCAGATTCATTACCGTTCTATAAACAGACACCCTTGATTCTGAGTACATACTACACATCTTTTCAATTCGTTATATGGTTTTTATTTTGGCAATTCAGTTTTTCTAGTTAATTATGGTTGGAAGACTTTAATGGAAAAGAATATCAAAATTTAATTATTAAAATACAAAAATATGACATATTTGTCAATTGATTTGCAATTTCTTCAATAAAAGTTTTTTGTCTCTTTAGTAAAATCATGGAAAAATGCCGAAAAAAAAAAAACTCCACAATTCAATTAAGAAATATGAGTTTTTATGTAATGAAACATTTGATTCGCATGGAGTAAATAATACTTTATAAGTCTTAAAAATTTACTAAAGATAATAGAATTTACACACTAATTTCATTTAAATAAACTTAATTTTTTTTTTAATTCGTTACTTAAAATCAAAGGATTCTATCTATTATAACTTAAGAAGGAGGTGAGTTACCATATTTCATAAAACTAATTATGAATTAAGATAATTTTCATGTTCAATAAGTTTATATAACACTTTTAAACTTTATTTACCACCTAATAACTTTATATGAACAAAAACACTTTTTTAATAGTATAATTATAATATTAAAATATAAGAATATTGGTGAGATGTAAGGTAATGGAGTTTACCATCTAGATATTCTAATTCTAATTTAATAAACTGAAAAGTGTGAATTGTCCTCCACATTAGGGCGTACTTAATGTAATTAATTTAATAGTATCATGCTTTTAATAATTGCAAACAACTACTCATTATTTTTTTTGTAAATTGAAAAAGTGAGCAACTTTGAATATTTGACTTAAAAATTTCTTATCACTAATCAGCACTAAGAATCTCAGGCATGTGCTTCAATTATCAACACATCAGCTAGCCACTTCACGTTAATCACAACAGTTTATGTTCAATGTATTCATGTCACAAAGTTTATAAAGTACTTATTAATTAGAGTTTTATTTATTTATTTATTTAAGGTATGTTTGATTTGAGTGTGATGATATATGTACATTTTATGGGATTATATTATTAGGAGGATGTTTGGTTTATTAAGTTATGTGGTTGGATCATACGCCAACTATAATGAAATAATATACGTAGATTTTGTTGTTGTTTAAGAAAAAAAATTTACTTGATGACTGATTTTATTAATTTTTGGGGTAATTTTGTGTTTTTAAATAATAAATAAAGTAATTTTGTCCTTCTAGTATTGGATTTTGAAATTCAATTTTTGAAAACTATATATATCCAAATGTACCTATAAATTTCGTAAAAGAACTCGCATAAGTGTTGCAATTTATTAGTAGTATTACTATATTTTTCAAAATAATAATATAAAAATAATTAACTAAAAATAGATGTAAGAAGTAGAGCTGTGGTGAGATGAGGCGTTTGCTGTTATGTCCATCCCATGCAGATTCGGTAGAATACTTCAAATTTCTCATTTACTCCTTCTAATGTATACATTTGTTTTTTTCATGTGAATTAAGGAATATTATTATTTAATAGGTAATAGATAGTTATATTAGTAAGGTATGTGAAATCCATATATTAAATGTATTAACCTATTTTTATTCACAATCCAATCTATAAATAAAATATTAATTTCTCTCTTATCCACATACCATATATACAACCTACAACTTAATTCAAACTTAACTTTATCAACAACCTAACTTTTTAATAAAATATTTATTTTTCTCTCATACATATATACACTACATTTATTAATATAAAATTAATATTATTTTACATTTAAAATTATATTAATAATTTATATTTAAAATTTTGATTTTAATCCTACAATCATAGTTATAAAATTATTTTGAAAATACACTAAAAATAACATATAAATACAATAATTATATTAAAATTGTAATAATTATATTTTGTATTTTAAAATTAAGAGTTATATTTATTTTTTTATGATAATCTGTATAATTTTTTTTGTTTTAAATTTTAAATTATAATAAATACAAATTTGGAGAAACTTGTCAAAAAAATTAGAATGTGGGGCGGTTGTCATACATGTCGTGTTGTGTCCTCATACCTCAACCGGTTGTAATAGTTTTTTTCTTTTTTATTTTCTTTTAATTCCACGTCACTTGTCGTATTCGAACGACCCATGGCATAGGTTGCCGATGTGGGGTGTTCTTAGTAATGTGTGTGAGTCTCATATGTTTAAAAAGGAAAATATATACTTTTAGTGCAGACATCCAAAATAGCAAAATGTATACATTTTCGGAGGAAGTAATTTGAAAATCATCCACTCCAATTTCCATTAAACGCCCACCTATATCATCACATTTTTAGTACTTCTTCATTTAAATATTTATTTTTTAGAAATATTATTATTTTATATTAATGAGTAGTTGTGTTTATTTCTTTTTCTAAAAAAAAATAATAATACTTTTAGAGTAGATGATTAAAATGGCAAAATAAATACCTTAGGATGGAGGGATTATTATACTCCACTTTTAGAGTTAGATGCACCTTCAATTCCATAATTTTTGCTAAATTAAATTTTCGTTCAAAATTATTTAAAATTTTCGGTTTAGTTCTGTATCTATCTCAAAATTTAAGTCCAAAATTAATTTTCTTCGCAAATCGTCCCATAACTCCTAATTTTTTTCAAAATCGTTCCAAAATTTAAAAGCTTCCATAATTTGAGGAGATTTTGAAAAATTTTCATAAGTTATGAGATGATTTACGATAAAAATTTAATTCTAGACGAAATCTAAATTTTTAAAATGATTACGGGACTAAACCGAAAATTTTAAATAATTTAAAATGAAAAACGAATTTGACAAAAGTTGTGGGACTGCATCTAACTCCCACTTTTATTTCATCTTTAAAAAATCATTATATATACCGTCAAATTATTAAGATTTTTTTTTTGTATGTGTGAAATCATTTTAGGGCAGATTCTTCCGTGACATTGGTCATATATGACTCAATACCATAATAACCATTGGATTTTAGCTAGAATTAAGGGAACATTGGATGAAATCAATAGGACAACCTATACAAGCGGTTGCCTTTCTCCTATAATTTCTCTTGTATTTCTTTAATTAATTTTTTAAATTATCTATTTAAATCTTTAACTAATTTTTTTTAAATAAAAGATAAGTTAAATTTGAGTGAGTCGACGTCTTACATCAAAAAGTAAATTTTATATGAGGCCGTCTCACCGTGAGACCATTTTACACATTTTAAATTAGTTATCACTTTTGTTATAGTTTTAAATAATAATTATAACATGCTATTCTTTTAATTTAATCAGTTTCATTACGTGTTTTTTCTTTTTCTACAATACATACTTTATAAATTTCCGCTATACGCTCTCCTTATACTCCTATAGTTTATTAATGAACATTTAAATTTAAAAAACAAATAGTGATTAAAGTACCAAAAATATTTATTTTTGAAAAGTTTCGACCGCTTCATTAGTAGGAAAAAAAATATATATCAAAAAATTGATCAGAGATGAAATTGAAAATAAAAATTATTAAAATAATCGTAAAACAATAGAATAAAAATATATATCACTTAAAAGACTACAATTTTATGCAATTAAGCCATCATTAAATTATTTCTAACGTCATAATTTAACACTTTGTGGACTTTGGGCGTTTGAAAAAAATTTCAACTTGTATCTATGACAATACCCCTCTAAAAAAATTATAATAAAGATAAAAAAAAAAAAAAAAAAAAAAAGAAAAGAGCTCTTTAAGGTTAAGCAAATTTAGGGTTCTCAGTGCTTTATTAATTTTGACCCAAAAAGTATGAGAATGGGATCCAGAATGTTTAAAATGGGCTATAAGAATGGCCCACTTAGTCCTACCAATTTAGGCCCAAATTCTTAAAGTACAACTGTACAACATCATAATCCTCATAAAAATTTAAATGCGTTTCACAACTATTTTCAAATGGTGGGTAAAAATTGCATTCCAGTTCATATCTACCAATAAAGTTGAATTAAAGAAGCAAAAATATCCAAAATTATGAGTATTAGCCTAAACCATGAGTTTCAACAATATTGACTTTTAAAGCCCATTTATTCTAGAAATTTGACCTAATAAGAATAATTATCAAACATAATTATTATAATTCATTATAAATATTATTCCAGGCAAAAAAAATTATATGCTATTGGTGTTACCTATACTAATAAATACACTTTATTTTAGTTGTTATATTTATAATTTAATATTAATTATTAATGTATAATTGTAATGTTTAGTAGTATATGCAATATTTTATCCTTTCACTTCATGACCTATTTTACTTTTAGGATTAATTTATAGTACATAATTTGTTTTATTTTTCCCCTTCATAACTAAGAAAATTTCATTTCGTAAATTTCATGCGAAACTCATTCATAGAGTAAGTAATCTCTTTTGCTTTTAAAATTTAGAATCTAACTGTGTTCTACCTAATGCGTCTGTTAATTTTGACCTATTAAATTTGAAAGTAATTATTTCTAATCTTTGAATTTAATTAAGTTTAATAAAATCAAAACCCTAAAGTGAACCAATACACCAAGATTTACCCTAAAATATAATATAAATATGTATAATTTAAATATTTTATCAACCTTTATTGGATAATCAATTACCCCTTCCATTCATTTTAAATGATTCTCTTTGTTTTTTACACCTAAATTAAAAAATATTATTATTATTTTTGTATAATGAGTTATTGTATTAATGAGGGTGTGAGTCATACTTTAATTATATTAGTGGATATTTTTAAGTCCTATATTCATTAAAAAAGGAATTAATTTTTTTGGAGTGAACACTCGTAAAAAATAACTTTTTAAAGCGGCAATAAGGGTATTTTTTAAAATCAGTGTTTACCATCTAATTTGCACACATTAAGGAAACATAAGTCGTTTGAGTAAAAATATAAAATGCTTGTATATCCTCTTGTGGACACAATCTTGAAATAAATATATATATATATATATATATATATATATATAATGCGACGGGTGTATAAGTGTATATAAATTTAGGAGGAGATGGGGCCATATTGAGTCCCAGCACATATCCAGCTATTTGATGGTATTTTATAAGGTTTGGAGAAAAAATAATTTAATTAATTAAATAGTTAAATTAAATAAGTATTTGGGAATGTGACAGTTATAATTTAGTTGAAGTTGATACAGAATTTTAGGGCAAGCTTTGCGTTTAAATAATGAAGAAATCTCTCAGAACTAATGCCATCGAGGTGGGCCCCACCCTTTAGGCACATCGCGTGATGAAAGTGACACGTTTCTTTTTTTTTTGGATAAAGTTTTTGCTTTTATTTTTTCTGTGTTTTTCTTTTCCATATCAAATACAAACCCCATTTAACTCTTTTAAATTAATTTTAGTGACATACAAAAGCAATAATTATAATTGATTGACCGGATTCAAAAATTGTAACTTATCGTAATCACACTTGAACAAACTCCTTATTTCTAGGGTAATGGCCACACCAAATGGGTAGAAAATATTGTAACATATCATAACATTTTAATAATATGTCCACACTATATCATTTTTATACAAGTCTAACCGTGTATTTGTGAGTATGTGTTAAAACATGATTATTTGTTATATGTGTTAAAATATAAATGTTATATAAGTAAAATATGTTTATCAGTAAATTGCTCAGATACCCTTTAGTATTAAAAATTGTATATCCTTTAGTATAAGGATGTGTATCATTTATTTTTTTAAAAAAAATATTTTTTTAAGGAAAGTGTATACCTTTTTTGTACCCTTATTAACTGAAGTGTTGTACCCTTTAGCACAACATTTTGTGCCCTTTCACATTATATGCACTTGGGAACACAAGAGACCAACACATTAAAGTATATTGTTCTAAAATATAATAAATAATACATTAAAATATAGTATTAAAATGTCATAATATAATTAACTATAAATATATTTTAGTAAATGATTCGTATATTGTTTGATAAATATAGAATGAGATGATTTGTATTTGTATGGTAGTAATCTTTACAAGCCGAGCCTATATATAGAGTACATGATATGGTCAAGGAAATATACAAATTGATTTTTACAAAATAAATAAGAGATATTATTTTGCTGAATTATCGTTACTATTGGAATGGAAAGGAAATATACAAATTGATTTTTACAAAATAAATTAAAGATATTATTTTGCTGAATTATCGTTGCTATTGAAATACTCCTAATACGCCTCCAATTGAATTGCAACGGATATTTTGGATGTATAGTATTGCTGTAATCTTTACAATTTGGGCCTCTATATAGATTAGAAATTAATTATATAATCAAACATACATGCAAGGAAAGATATAAATTGATTTTTACAAAATAAATTAGAGATATTGTTTTTGCTGAATTATCATTGCTGATTGGAGTACTCCTAATAGATAATTTGTTTATAACTTTATATGTTCACTGGGAGCTGAGACCTGCTAAGGGTTCAATAGATCACTCGATCCAATTAATATAATATTGTCCACTTTAGTTTACCACACACTCGTAATATTTTACTTTTAGATAATATTGTCCACTTTGGTTTATCACAAACTCAGTACGATTTTTTAATTTTGAGTTTTTTATTAAAAAAAGATCTCAGTGCTAAGAGAGTTTAGTTCACACTTATAAATCTCCACCTTTAATTTAGGACTTTTGATTGCTCAATCAACCTACATTTTCCCAAAAAAATAACAGTGGAGAAGTAATAGAGTTTTTAGGATTTTAAAATCCAAAAAAAGTATGGAGAATGTACTTCGTGGGTCACTTATATATCTTAATAATTACATGATTACATACACATACTTTCACATATGAGGACATGTATCTAATAATTGCTTCATTACAAAGATAAGAGGACTACCACTACATGCATCTAGTTTTAGTTTTCTTATTAAACTTGTACTACCAAGATACACGATTTATATATATATATGTGAGACACCTTATTGTAAGAAGAATTGTAAGATGGGTCGATTCACTATTAAAGAATATTTATTTAGGGTTAAAATATGTCAATAATGAATTATACTATAACTCTCTAAAATCATATTTTAATATTCATTTTTAATAATAAAATAATTTACCATGAGTTCAATCAATTGGTAATTATCAATTAAATACCAACAAAAATTATATTTATCTTTTACTAACAGATTTATAATTTTTTTTATCAATAAAATAATATCCGTTATCATTTACCAATAGATTTATAAATTTTAACCAATGGAATAATATATATTATCATTTACCAAGGAATTACCAACATAATTATTATATAAATTTTCAATGAAATTATTAGTAATGGATTACTAAAAGAAATTTATCAACCTTTACTAATAAATATTTACTAATTTATCAACATTTACAAATTTTCTTTTTGAGCATTTGTTTATTCGACCTATATTTTGTTTATTCGATCAAAACTTTTTAATCTATTCAATCTATATTTTTTTTATTTTTAAAATCTATAAATGAAAACAATATGCGTCTCTATTCGGCCAATTTTATTTCCTAATCGATCCTTTTTTTTTTTCTCATTTCTATTCAATCTCTATTCAAACTTTTTTTTCCTATTAATCCCATTTTTTATAAAAAAAAAAAAATTCTTCTAACACAAGTTGAAAACTGGTTTGAATTAACGACATTTACTCGCTTACGCATTAAATTCCTTATAAAAAGCACGTTTTGAGTAGTACGAATAGAGTACCATTTAATTCCTATTTTATTTATCATTAAAAAAAACATCTACATTACATTCATAAATAAAATCAATAAAATTAATAAGAAATGCAGAAAAATCAGAGAAATGAGGGAGTAATACGAAAGATTTTGACTCGGCACCACGTTATATTGCTGGAACTTACTCCATTTAGTATTAGCAACTACAGATGTATGAGGAGTAAGATGAACACTAGTAAATATTTGGTAATAATAATAATAATAATAATAAATTCCTTTTGGTAAATTGAAAAGAAAAGAAAAAAAAGTACGAAGGACAAAAACAAAAGAAAACAAAGTGACAAGAGAACAAAGATTCTTTACTGGTCTCTCCAACATCACAAATAACTCATTTCTTATGTTTTTCCACATTTAATAACTTTCTTAAAATGCAACCCACTATTTGAAAAATAAAAAATACTCCATAAATTATCATTGCTTCTTCTATAAAAATAACTAAACGAATTCTGTAATTGAGTAAATTATTCAGTGAAATCCATAGTCTCACAAATCAAGAATCTAAGATGATAATGATAATTAATTCAAATGATTTGATTAATTTCATAATTTTGAATAAAGCACGAATTGGTATTAGGATAATTTATTCAAACTAATTAATTCGTGTACTAATTCAAACAAACATTTGATTGAGTTGTGATTTTTCTTCATAATAACATTTCCATTTTTCCCATTATTGTCAAATTTAGAAATTCCGAATAAATATCTCCAAATTAATTTCACCAGACCCCACAATTTAAAAAAAATATATTTTAATCTAATTTTATCAAATGGTGTACTACAATATTGTACCACAATAATAAATAAGCATATTAAAAAATCAATTATTGGGAGTAACGAATACAAGACGAAACTCCACCATTGTTCAAGATAGGAACCCCATTGCCTATTAGTAACCATTAAATTTCAGAAAAAAAAATCAGATGAATTGAGGTTTATGATCACAGATTCTAATCAATCAACACATAATGATGAACTGCAGATGAATTAATGAGAAAAAAAAAACTTAAAAACCTCCATTTTTGTACAACTAAGGTGTTACATATTTTGATTTCTCATCAGGAACTGAGTTGAAATATTGGAGAAGAAGCCAATGGGAGTACCTGTGATGCTTGGTTATGAAGGTGTTCTCTCACACCAATAACTGAAACAAATCCACCATTTTTTCCTTCTTGATGAGAGGCCATTTTTGAATCTCTGAAAACAGTCTCTCTCTCATCTTTGAACCCCATTTTACTCTCTGCTTCCTCCTTCAACAGCTTCCTCAACAGCTTATCCTCAGCATCTTTCAAGAACTTGAATTTTGGAGGTGGGGATGATCTCAATCTGTTGAGCTCAGCCTCTGATATTGCGGTCTCAAACAGAGGGTTAATCCCATGATGATTGTAGGAATCTAGGTTGTTTGGGGGTTTCAATGGTGGTGATGAGAGAGGAGTGAGAAAAGGGGTGCTGCCATCTGTAGCAAACACAAGATCACTCAAGCTTCTTGTTCTTGAACCTTTTCTTGATCTCCCATCATCTGACTCCAAATCCTCCCTGCTTTCTTCTTTAATGGTGAAGAGAAACCTTGGAGGGCCACAGAGATTGTGCACTCTCATCAACTCTTGTTCAACACCTTCTTCACAGAACTCTTTCACCACCCCAATGTTCTTGTTTGAAATTGACCCCACCTCCAAATCTGGCTCATCTGGTTGATGACTCACTGAGTTGGTGAGTTCTTGGCTGCTGCTAGCACTGTTGAAAGAACTGGGCTTTCTCCAGCAGAAGAGGAAAGAGAACTCCCCAATCTCTCTGCTACTGCTGGAATTTGCTATTCTCTTCTTCCACCATAGCAAGTAGTATAGCTCTGCTACAAGCCCCATTAAAATGCACCCAACAACAAAACTCAAACCAATACCTAAACCACTAAAAGATCCCATCTTTACTTGGAATTAATTTCAGTTCCAAGATTCTATCATGGGTTTAATTAATATTCAAAAAACAGGTAGAAGATTTTTCCTGATAAAAACAAGAAAATACACCTATTACCTAATGCTATAAAGTCAGGATGGCTATAATAAGAAAACGGTTGACAACAAGGCCCTTTTTTCTTGAAATCCTATGATGGTTTAAAGCTTATAGAGAAAAGCAAGGATGTGAATTACCATTCCACCCCACTACAATCCACTCAAAGCAAAAGGCAGTGCCATTGTTGTAGAGAAGGTGTATGATGTATTGCCTGAGAGACACGCCACCGCCTGTGAGAGCGTACGTGTGGTGAAGAAAAAGAGGAAAATCTTACCTTTTAAACAATTCTACATATCGTAATCATAAACTTGAAAAAAAGCAGCAGCAAGGGAAAGTCATCGTCAAAAGAGCAGATTTTCTTCAAGAAAAGGGATTTAACAATGGGAAATTGGGGGAAAATCAGAGGAGAAGAGAGATGGAAAAGGGGGGAGGGGGGGAGAATGGCTGGAGGGGTCACATCTGAACTGGATACCTCACATGGCCTTGCAAAAGCCAAAACCATGTATTACTTCTAAACATACAAATACAAAAACATCCCAATGGGTAAAGGGAGCTTCGCAATTCTCACATTCTATAGGGGAGAGAGAGAGAGAGAGAGAGAGTCTGTGCGTGTGTGTGTGAATTTTTTGGAAATTCGTAGAAATTAGGGCATTTTTGGATGCTTTGATTGTGCGAGTGACACTATTTTAAACAAGTTGTTTTTTACTCTTAAAAACAATAATTAATTAATTAATTAATAATATAATATGGATTCAAATATTCAAATTTTTTACTAATATGAGAGTGAAGGTTGTTCACTAATTCAAACTTTACGGCTTTTCTTTTCGTTGCACTGTGTTGGTGAAATCTTGTGTTACTCCACTAATATTTATTTTTACATTTACTTTTAGAAATAAATAAATGTAAAACACTACTTTAAAGTTTAAATATACTGACAAATGATACTCATTATATTATTTTTTTCAAAATTGTGAGACGCATGCATGAGTGGGAGTTGTGACATTGGTTAATTTATTTATGGTTAAAATATGATAATTATATAAATAAAATATATTTATGGGTAATTTATTTAATGCTTCGTATTTTAACGCTCTTACATTTATGTCCCACATAAAGATTAACATTTTTGTTACTCTAAGGTGATGTTTGGTTTGAGATTATGTGAGATTTAAAAATCATGAATAATATGTTTTATGTTTGTTTTGAGTTTTGAGTAAGATAAATTTTAACTTTATGTCAAATTAATATATTAATTTATTTAAAAATTTAAATGAGAGAGGAGAGATAAAGAGAAAAAGTGTATTAATTGAAAATAAATAATGTAGTAGGTAAATATAGGGGAGATTTTTAAAATTTAGATGTTGGTTTTGGAAAATCAAAACCTGGAAATTCGAAAATAAACATAACCTAAAAGATGAAGGAAGTATATTATTATTTATTTTAATTTAATATTAATCATACTTTAAAAAAATATAGTACTTTAACTTTTTATAAATATATTTTAATTATATAATTCAATCCATCTTACATAGTTACTTTTCGAAAAGGATTTTTTTTTCAAATATCTATTTTTCTTTCTTAACATGTTAAATATTATTATTTGTGCAATGCAATTCTTCCTAAAAAGAATTATGATAAACATAATAATTTTTCTATAAAAATAGTTATAATTGTCATTTTTTAAAATGAACTTTAAATGCAGTACAAGTTCCACTAAAATTTATTATTTCAATTGAAAATTGTAATAAATATTTTTTTCCTACATAATAAATATTATTCTTAAAAAATTATTAAAATGTCTAGTCCCTCATGAATTAATAATAACGGGACCACACAAACTCAAGAAAATAGACTTTAGATAATTATTTCGGTAATTTAAATATATGTTTAATGTACAAATTATTCAATTAAAAAAATTACGGATAAAATTTAATGCAATACTACTTTTATATTATTAAAGATATTGTAAGATTGATATGATTGAACGGAAGCTGGAATTAATTAATAAATGGAAAGAGATAGGATATAAATGATTAAAAATAATTATTATGATTGATATTGATTAGAAATAGATTAAGTAATACAAAATAATTTGATTTAAATCTCATATTTATTATTTTATTTAAATTTTAAATTGATTAAAGTTTTAATAAATTTCATATATTTTAATAACTAAACAAAAAAAATTAAAGATAAAATAAATATTTATATTATTTAAAATTTAAATAAAAATTATATGTAATCTAAGAAATTATTATTTATATTTATATTTAATATATATATAATTTAAAAATAATATTAATTTTTATATATTTAATATTTTTATTTTTATAATAAATATTTAATTAAATATATAAAATTTGATTTTTTATTAATTTAAATTTATATATTTTTTATGATGAGAATTAATTTTTTTTAGATTTTAAATAATTTAATATTTTTAATAAATAATTTAACATATTAAAAATTTTTAATATGAAAATTATATGTTAAGGAAAAATAAATATGTTAATTTTTTTTGTAAGTATATAAAATGAGATGTGATATAAAACAAAATCATAATTATTAATATATCTTATGTTATATAGACAAAAAATAAAAATAAAAATATAAACATTTGATTATTTACCAAAATGATTAAAGATATAGGAGTGGGCATGAATGGTGATTACAATATTTTAAGGAATGCACAATCCTTAAAAAATAAAAATTTCTATTAAGAAAACATACCAAAGAATTAAATCTTTATATATATAATAGCACAAAATTTACAACCATTAAAAAATTAAATCTTTCCCCCAAAATTAATTTTACCTCATTAAGGTGAAAAATATTCACCCAGGATAATTTTTGTTAATTAATCTCCACCATTTATTTTTATGATTGAATCTAATCCATTCATTTATTTCACAAATCTCTGTACAGATTGAGTATATTATACAAAACCTAATTTTCACACTTCTACCAATGCACCACTTCTCTTAATAGCAGATTTGCCACAAATCGATGTAATCAACTCTGCGAAGATAGTTTTCTGAACATTGCAAAAAACCCTAATCGATCTCTTTCACAGTTTTTGATTGCGTAAGTTCTGTGTTTTTTCTGAATTTTGTTCATCGTAATCATTTGAGATAATTCCTCTTTATAAAACCCTAATAACATTTTCATATGATTCAGCCTATTGATGATTCATTCAAGTTCTCGCAGAAAATATTTGCAAGATGTAAGATGATTCTCGCAATCTCCACTATTGGATTATCCTGTTAATATCTTCTCCATTGTTGGATTAGTCGAAGGTTCCATGGAGGAAAAAGCTTGGACCCTATAACCGCACTCGATCGTAACAATTTTGTGTTATTTGGAGGAATTCCAAACGAAGATGGCCAGCCAATCGAATAGTCCTCAGTCCATCCATGATTTTATTGTTAAGGTAATTGCTTTGTTTTCTTTCTCTTAAATTTCCCAACTGTGTAATGATTTTGCAAATTCAGTTTAGTGGTTTTGGTAGGTTTTCTCTTTACTTCTGCCATGGTTGATTCTTGATTCTTTTTTTTTTTGGTTTTTAATTTAATCTTTTATGAGTATTAATCATACCGATTCTGCAATAATTTTTCTTTAGCGTATTACCTTAACTAATAAACCAAAAGTTATCAACTGTTAAGAAACTTATAGCATTTCAGTCAGATCATTTCACCTGTTTAGAAACTTAAGCTTTGTTTTTAACCATTCAAAATATATATTCATTTATTCTGAATACTAACTCATGATTATTTTTTTGTTTATTTTTTTTTTCTATTTGCTCATGTATCTTGGTTTGCTAAATTTATTGTAACCATTCAAAGTAGCACCAGATTATCAAAAGTTATTGCCAATAGAAATCCTATTTTTTATGGCTTGAAATATGGGAAAAATGCTATTGAATGATTCTCAAATTTATAAATCTTTCAGGCTTATTTATCTATGAATATGAGCTGCAGCCAAATTTTTTGTTGTTACAAGTTGTGATGAAGATATTATAAGCCTGATTTACATGATTATTTTTAACATGATCGTCATGAATTTTGTAATGCAGGCTTGTGTTCATTGCTATGAAATTGAATCAACTCTTAGAGTGTTTGATGAAATGCTAAGGGCAGGGGACTGCGGGGTTGATGATGTTAACATATGCTATGTTTTTAAAGGTAATTAAACTTCCATTATTGAATGAGGTTTTGCAGTGGTTGAATCTGCATTTGAGGATGCTTCTTTTAAAGTATGAAATGAAGTGGATTAATAGTTTACATCTTAATTAACTTAATGTCATAGGATGGTCACACCTTTTCATTTAATCTTCTCTTTTCCCCTTTTGGGTTTGTTTATAACTGTAATCAATATCGCTATTTGTTTTCTATATTTTCCCATTTGGGTTTGTTTATACAAACAACATCTCTAATAGATTTTATGCAGTTTCTTGGGGTCAATAATGTTGTTGTGAAGCAGGATGCAGCCATTATGGGAGGACAGCAAGAAAGGAAGAAAATGGAGGATCCCTTAATTTCAGGTAAATAATATTTCATTTATTGATCTTTTGGTAACTACATTTGGGCTGAATGTATAAAGGTACGTAAAGCAAACATGCATATTAATCTGCGTTTTGTCTCATTTATGATGATGTTCATATCTTTTAGGGACATTAGATTGCTTCCAAATTTTTTAAAAATTATTATCATTATTATTCTTATTTTTATGTTCTGAAATTCTAATAGCATATTATTCCAATCACATTCTATTGCTTTAAAATTTTTCTTGAAGGAATTCTTTAGGTGTTTAGCAATATGCCATGCTTTAACTCTTGAAGGAGATAATTCCACTTCTAAAAAGATTTGGTATCAAGGTACATCTTCTAATGAATCTGCTTTAATCACTGCTGCAAAGAATTTCAATTTCTTCTTCTACAGGTATGTGGTTTTTAATTGTTGTTTTATGGACTATAAGATAACATTAGTTTATGTGAGGCTTGAAATCGACTGAAAGCAGACGTACGTCCCAATGATTTATGTACACAATTCATGTGTTTAGAAGATAAGGAAGGTGCTGGATGTATCATATGAGAATTTAAATGTTTTTAGGTGCAGGATGTATTAATAAATGAGGTTTGTGATGTATTAAGCAAGTGGAAAAATAATGTTTAGGTGCAGGGTGTATCAATAGGTTTAGGTTTAGGATGTATTTTATTTTTTGGTTGTATTGGAAAACACATTTAGATGCTGGATGTATTTATAAACAAGGACAATCTCTGTTATAAGCATGTGCTCGATGGTGTGAGAGCATATGAGAAAAGTATCCACGCAGTTTAGTGTTATAACTTGAAGAGGTGATGCTATTATATTTTTCATGAATACTCTTTCTATGATCCATTTCCCTTGAGTTGCATTATATAAGTCTTCATTAGGCACATATATTATCTTTACTTAAAGTATTTTCTCAAATGTGAAAGTACATGGATGGTTTATTTATGCGATATTTCCAAAGAGTGTAACAACCATGTAGCATGTTGTGAAGTAAAGGTACACATGATTTTGAAAACGTACCTTTAAGTTACTCTAAGATGCAGCCTTTTGAAACTTTTTTGTTGCTTTAAGTGTTCTCCATATGCTGAATTTGTGCAGTATTTGAAGACGAATAACCAGAAACATACTCTATAAAGCCTTACATAAACTTAAGGAATATGGGTTTGATATTTTATGTTGATTATTTTTTAGTTTATCTCTGCACCTGATCTAGAAAAATTCTTTGTGGTATATTAAACTAATTTAAATTCTTGAGTAACATCGATAACACTCTTTAAATGATCTCCAGGTGCTGAATTTGTGCAGTATTTGAAGACGAATAACCAGAAACATACTCTATGAAGCCTTACAAAAACTTAAGGAATATGGGTTTGATATTTTATGTTGATTATTTTTTAGTTTATCTCTGCACCTGATCTAGGAAAATTCTTTGTGGTATTTTAAACTAATTTAAATTCTTGAGTAACATCGATAACACTCTTTAAATGATCTCCAGGTGCTGAATTTGTGCAGTATTTGAAGAAAAATCAGACCTCACAATTTAGAAATAGCATTTTCGTTTGGGAAAACACAGTGTCCTCGATCTAATTCATTTTTTGTCAGCAGTCTATCATTAAGAAATTTTATGTCTTCAATATCTTTCTTCATCTGTTGTGTAATTCTCTCCTCCCTTCTCTTTTTGCGTGTTTGAAATTCATTTCGGCGCAATGATCTGTCGATTTGATTAGAGTTGTTTGTGTATATGTTGTACTGGTTCTACTTTTCATTACTAGAATTAAAATATTTTGCTTAGCGTACTACCCCATTATTAATGATGGGATTTTCTCATTGACTATTTTGAACTTTTTTGATCTTTTATACATTTACTCTTCTATTTTAAACTATTTTTACTTCCCACACTCAGACAGTTGATGTGTTTATACAGCATGTAAGAAGACGCCAATGATTTTTCTCCACTCAAGGCCAACACCAAAGATTTGAGGTATTTTATTGAAGCACCATATGTTGAAATTTCTGTTAGGCATAAAATTATTGTAATTGAAACTTTATTTGCTATTTAGTAGGAATTATTATGCCTACCATGCTTCTAATAAAATCCTCAATACATGAACATGAAAGAATAAAGTGGGAAAGTTATTTTCTAATCGTTTTGAAATCTACGAAAATATGCAAAAGATATTAGTTATTATGATGGTTTTGTAGGTAAATCAACTTCGTAATAGTTCTGAATTTTTTTCAAATGAGTAATTCTCTCTTCACTCTATCATAATCTTAAATAATTTCAACTCAAAAAGGTTAATCTTATATGCTCGGAAGAGCTTTGATATCTACCTTATGGTCGAAACCTGTAATAATCATAGGTTATGCCACAATATAAGTGATCAACACCTTTTCATCTTACAACTTTGATTATATGTACATCATTTGTTCACTAAAATAATTGCATATTTATTCACTAGAGTAATTTGCAAAATGTAACTGCTATTTTTGAAGGTTATGCTTTGTCTCTTATGAAGTATGTTATAGAACCTTTTTGTATGCAATATGTGCATTGGCCTTTTGAAAAATTTGCACTTTTCAGTTAAATCATTTTTTAAGCTTTGGATTTTAACCATTCTAATTATATATTCAATTATTTCTGTCCCATAACCTCTCCATCTGTAGATTTTATGGAATTCTAATCTTTAAATTAAGTAACAACGCAGAGATTACATTGCATATATCCGACATTTGATTATCTTAGTCTTTATTGTTCGATTTGAAATATTTCTCTTAAAAACACCACAAATTGTCGTGTTTTTTAATTTTTATTTTCTATGCCTCCTTTAGATTTTTTGGCTACTAGAGGGAAAGAAGATGCTTAAGAGGAAGGTTCAAGATGAATATAGAGGCAGGTTGTCTTTCCACTATTTGAATTTTTTCAGGCATGGTTTTTATTCAATTTTTTGAAACTGATGTTATTTATTATTTTTTTTATCAAGCACTAGAAAGCAATACAATAAAAATTATTCAACAGAAAATTCATGCACCCTTCTTAATGTTACTCTCTCTCTCTCTCTTTATTGATATCTTTTTTCTTTTGTTTGATAAAGCTTTTGCACAGCAATTCTGAAATGTAAATTTCACTCGATGTGAAATCAATAAACGTTAATTTATTCAAGAAGAAGTCATTATGAGAGCGATTATGTTTGTTCCCAAATTTCATTCGATGAAATTCACAACCCAATCAAAAATCTTACCTCGATCCTCTCTCCGATGAGGTTAGAACTTCCCAAACAGAGATACGCATTTTTGTTCACATTGTGTATTATTAGATGGAAAACTTAATGTATATGTATGCTTTATAAATGTAATGAGAAGTTTCAGTGAGAATTTTTTTTTTCTTTTCCTTACCCTTTTCTAGGTAGAAGCTTCACGTTTTTAACTGCTGGAAAAAAATAAAAAGCGCTTTGAGTAAAAATGGGTATGCTATTTACTTGACATCTAATTACTATTGTGGTGAAGTATTAAGTTATATGCATATCTACTAAAATATAAAGTCTGTGATTAAAAGATTCGACTGTTTAGATGGAAGTCCAGACTCTTGCATAAGTTGGGCCACGGTCATTTTGTAACTCATATAAGTGATAATACATTGTCCTATAAAGTGTTATCTTCTTTTTGCCTACCTATGAACCTTTTTTTTTTATTTTTTTTGCTGTATATTCCCAAAATTACCTGTGTTGTGTTAATTTATCAATGTGAGCCTGTGATTGGTCACATTGTTTAGCTATTTAAAATTTTCAAATGCATTGTCCATTTTCCTAGGCTGGCTTGGGAGTAGTGTTTAATTGTATATCGGTTGTTGAGCCAACAACTATCTTAGCATTATCTTGAACAACTTTATTTGGATATATACATATATTTTGTGGATAGTGTGTCATAAAGTGGAAAGCAAGGGGATATATACATATAACAGGGTTAGATTATTGTTCTATCTTTCAATAAGATACATTGGTGTTGCAAATTCTCACAAACCTTATTATATCATGAAATTGAGTTAGCACTTGACATGATTATTTTCTATTATGTTAATTGAGAATTTAATGTGTGTAGGTGCAATTGTTATCTCCAACTTATAATGCTCTTAACGTGCTACTGCAGTCTTATCTTCATCACCGTGCATCATGGTTAGAAATTTGTAAGCATCATTAAGGCTGTAGTGGTTAATAATCTATCTTATTATGCTTAATGTTAACCGAGTGTCATACATCAGGGATTTTTCTGTTGGTGTGTACCAAGTGTTTGTCTATATATTCTGCTTTTGGCTCGGCATAATCAATTGTCATAAGGTGTAATTTAAGACCTAAACCCTCACACTACGTGAATTTGGTTCTATGCATCATTACAATGTGAAGCCTAGAAAATAGATTTTTTATTCTTCGTGTTGCTCTTCTCATTATTTCGTTGACTTTCTATGTCAGCATATAATAGGATACTCTTCATGGTAGAATTATACATGGTAAGATAACTAAATCGAAGGTTACAATGATTGGTTGATCAGCTGAGAGATGGCTTATGCTGACATGTTCTTCAGATCATTTTCACTGAATATGGAGGTATTTGCTTAAGTGCGAATATCTACAAATCTGTAGATGAAAGCAAAGACAACCCAAGTGGCCGTTCCCATCTCTCATTTATTAGGTAATTGGTAATATATGTGTTGATAATTTAATTTGAATATTCACCCTACACTATTTGCAAATTTGATAAGAATCGACAGCCTACAATTGGACTTTTGCATTTCATTTATTTTGGTGTTTCGAATGAGCTAGATTTATTTGAATATTATCTTTAATTTCTTTAATAAACGGTATATCATGATTACAATCAAATTCAATTCCCATCAATAATTTCCAACCCCCGTTTCTCCCTTGCAGGCATAGGCATTCCATGGACCACTATAGAGGTACGTAATGTAAAATAGGAGTGAACTTTAATTCTTATTTGTGCATCTTTATATAGAGTTGTTTGGAATCTTTGGATCATCAATAGTTTTCATAATCCTTTTCAAAATGTCATAAAATAGAAGGGTTCTAATGAAAAGTATGTAACAATGATGTTATTAGTCACAGAACTTTGTTTGTAGTGCATATTTTTATGATTTTTTCATATTTTGCATTCTCTTTGCTCGATTATGGCTGTAAGTTTTTGGCTTTTGAGCTTGGGACCAAATTTTTGGTGGGTTTATTACGTTGGTTCTTGATTTAGTTCGGTGGATGGTTTTACAAATGGGTGGTAATTTTGACAAATGGGGTTTCTTTATAAATAAGATGATTTTATTTGCAGGGTTTTGCATATTTACTTTGTATTTATAATTGATTTTTTTTACAACCTGGTGCTTTGTATGTTTTATCCTCTGTAAGTTGGCTATCCTTTTTTCCCATGTATTTTTAATCTTTTTAGTTAGTTATCAATTAATCATTTCTTTAAATTTGAAGTCAATACTCTGTTTTGCAACTTCACAACTATTAAATTTGAAATATTTAGAAGAATGAATTATTCTTCAAGTGCTGATTTTTGTCATTCATGAGTTGATGAAACTGACTATTTGTGCTTGGATGATGCGCATTTATTAGTGCAATTGTTACAAAGTCACCCATTGATGATCAGAAATGGCTTATTTATTGGGTTTTGTACTCTTATGATTACTCTTTTCTTAGTTTACTTTTGGGAAACTTATTGAATTTATTTCTATCTTAGTTTCAGACACAAAGTTTTATAGGTTCGGTGGGTTTATTATGTTGGTTCTTGATTTAGTTCGGTGGATGGTTTTACAAATGGGTGGTAATTTTGACAAATGGGTTTCTTTATAAATAAGGTGATTTTATCTGCAGGGTTTTGCATATTTACTTTGTATTTATAATTGATTTTTTTTACAGCCTGTTGTTTAGTATGTTTTATCCTCTGTAAGTTGGCTATCCTTTTATTCCATGTATTTTTAATCTTTTTAGTTAGTTATCAATTAATCATTTCTTTAAATGTGAAGTCAATATTCTGTTTTGCAACTTCACAATTATTAAATTTGAAATATTTAGAAGAATGAATTATTCTTCAAGTGCTGATTTTTGTCATTCATGAGTTGATGAAACTGATATTTGTGCTTGGATGATGCGCATTATTAGTGCAATTGTTACAAAGTCACCCATTGATGATCAGAATTGCTTATTTATTGGGTTTTGTACTCTTATGATTACTCTTTTCTTAGTTTACTTTTGGGAAACTTATTGAATTTATTTCTATCTTAGTTTCAGGCACAAAGTTTTATAGGTGCACTTTATTGAGTCATATATGTCCAAGTTTCATAAATATTGTCTTATGATAATATTTCCTAATGCTTTGTGTAAATCAAGATCTTTCAGAAAATAGTTTTAAGCCCACGACTTTACTTCTTAATTCTTTTCACAATTTTGTTCATGCATGCATTGTAAAGGATTGTTGTTTCCTGGTTTGTGTTCTTTCTGTGAGCATGTATCTTATCTTGGGTTTTGCAGTGCATGTTTGGAATTATGGTCGGTGAGCATATTTTGCTTATTGTAAAAAATTATTGTTTCCAGCTTACTTGCATTTGTGTTGTTTATTCTGTATGATTAATATCTATTGACTCTTGATGTGATTAGGCAATGTAATTGTTGATTATTATGTGTTTTCTAAAATTGCTTGATATGGTGGAAGTCTTGAAGAATTTTAATATTGATCGACTCTGGCGTACTTCCTTTGTGTTGGAAAATGTGTCTATGATATTAATTTAGCATTATGCCAACCTGTATCTCTAATACTCCATTTTTTATTTTAGTGAAGTTCAGGTAATTGAAGAAACATTATGCAAATTAAAAGTGCATCTATCAGTCAATTAATTTTCTATTACATGAGGCTCATATATTCTTCTTATTAATTGTTGAAACAGAGAATATCAAGTAGTTTGTGATCTGCTGACATAACAGTTTTTTATATGTAGTTGAGTCAAGTAAGCAGAAGAATATAAACTTATGTTACATGAAGGATACGGTTACACTGCAGGCAGCAGTATTAAGTGTTGACTCTAACTTTAGAGCAATGCCCGTTAAGTGTGTGATTCAACCAATGGTTGAGAATGAGATTACAATGTGAATCTTGAAAGGTGTTATCAATGATGAAGATTCGATCATACTTGATGCGATTCCAGGTTTGTGGGTGATGTTTCGTCTCAAAATACATTGTGCATAAAAAAATAAAATATAAAAGTTAGCCTGTGATGCAATGGTTGCAAATGAACAATTAATTATTTTAATTAATAGTCAACTTACCATTTTATCAATGAAAAACTATCTTGTGAGATGGATTTTGTGAGACGGTTGTGAGACGGGTTGATCCATTACTAAATTATACTTATTATATAGATAAAATATGTTTATTTGTAGTTAAAATATGTTAATGAATCTTATTATAACATCCCAAAATCATACTTTAATTTATTATTTATCATACTTTATAAAACATACTTTAACCATCATTAAACATACTTTATATATATAATATAAATATTTTAATACGTCTCACATATAGTCTCATTGCGATATAAGAGCAGCACCATTCTTTGTAATTAATTAATTAATTAATTGTGGTTGTGCTTTGAAATCCTGAAATTACTCAATCTACTGACAAACTCACAATAATTTTTTCTTCACTCACCTCTCTCACATAGAGATACACGTTCTCTCTCCTCTCAAACCAGAGTTCTCTGTTCTGAATTCTTCTTCTTCAGTGAACAAAGGAGATGGCCATCGTCGGATGCGGCTGGTCTCAAGTTAGGGCAATTTGATTTAGATGGCCGTCGACTGATAGGAATCAGTATCAGGTAGGAGGGGTACTTCGCGTGGTTGCATTTAGGGCACAGGAGGTTTGCTGGATGGATTTCACAATAGAAATGTTCGCCGCCCGATAATTTCACGGCAGGTGAGGTTTTAACGGGAGAAATCCTCAAGTTGTGTTCTCTTATCCCTTTCTTACATTTTCTTGATTCATATGCCTCATCTCCCTTACTCATCTTGGCCGCTCCAAGTTTCTTCTATCCCCATTTTATTAAATCGCTTAAAAAACATCAATGAATCAAAATATCTAACAAAAGAGGCCTATAAGCCTCTATGTTGTATAGTTGTGCTATTTCTCCATGTGTGTGGTCACTGTAATGATGACTTGATATTTTTTCTTTTTCCATTTTTTTTTTGATTATTGTAGAGGTTGATTTGGTCTCTCTCACTCTCTCTCTTTTCCCTTATTCTTTAATATTTGGCTCATTTTTCTCATTTTGGCATGTGAGCACATATTGGGTTTTATTGTGCATGATTTGAGTTCTTTTCTCTATAATGGTTTGTTAATTTAGTTAGGCAAGTGAGATGTGATCATTTATATAAATTGAGTTTTTCTCATTTTCTTTTCAGTTTTGAGGCTTATGTTGAAGATTGTTTTGAAACATCATAGTGATGATATCGATCATGTGGCTGAAGTTTCAATGAAGATGAGAAGACTTAAAGGTTAGTAATGCATTAAGCTACCTATCGAGAAAAATATGCTTTGCCATATTGTGTACTTGATGCATTGGTCGCTCATTTTATGAGTTTATGAAGATTCAAGAGTAATGCCTGTCATTGGCATCAGTCACTTCTTGCATTTGCCATTTTTTTGGTACTTCTTTGTGAATAATCCCTTCAATAGTCTTCATATACTCTCTTTGGAAGTTAATGTTTACTAATTCTTTCTCTCTCTTTATATTGTTCTAGAAAGAAAGATATGTCTACTTTATCATAAATAGTTTAGTAAAGAGATAAATAGATATTAAGACAAGTATGTAGTATAATTTTTTTTTTTTTTGAATACCAGCTTATATTAAGATTAATGAATTTGCATAAGTTCAACATGTACCCTACTTGCCTTTGCAACACCTTCGACATGTTAGAGCAAGAGGTAAATTTGCCACATCTCTGTTCATTTCTTCTTCTTCTCCAATTTTGATTTAAGTTTACAGTGTTCTAATTGAGACACTTCACACTTCTTCATGCAGGTGGACGGTGGCGGAATGCCTGGAGAGCGAGGTAGGTAGGTTGTACTCTTGAAATTCTTTAAATGTGTTGAAAGTTGTGGTTTTCCTTTAAGTAAACTTGTGCCAAAAAAGTGATATCCTTCAGGTGTTCAAATTTAACATTACTTTCTGTTTCTCATCATGTTACTGTTTTGAAACTTAGGATTTGAAAGTAATGTTGTAAAAATTTAGATTGATTTCATGATTAATGTAAAGTAAGTATTTGTTCAAGTATCTCATAATATATTATTTCACATTTTTCTTGCAATTCCCATTGCTGTCACCTTTTAAGTTAAATGGTTAAGACGTTGAATGTGTAAATTTGAGGGTAGGAGAAACATGGATATATGCATTACACAACATAAATATTTTTCTTATGAATTGAAATGAAAAAAAAATCTAACCTTTTTTTAATTTGTTTTGCTACATGTTGCTTGATTTCGTTATACAACATGAAGTGAGATCAGTTGAAATGTTGTTTTGTTGAACTATTATGTAAAACGTCATTACAATGAGATCAGTCTCAGCTGATTTTTTTTTGCCTCATTTTGTTTCCGAATTTATAAAATTGGGGCTAACAATCAGATTGTTGAAGTTAAAGAGGGTGCAGGGACCTTGGCTATGAAAGATATGGATGCCCGAGAAGCTGCTTTGTTGCTGGAACAGCTGAAACATCTTTTTGTGCGTGATCTTGGTAGCAAATTTGAGAAGCAATCTGATGAGGTTTGCTTTTTTTTTTTTTTTTTTCTTATAACTAATGGATTGCCTACACCTATGTAGCAGCACACCAGGTGAAATATCTGCCTTTTAATGTGTGAAAATCATGGGTGGATAAAATATTTTATCTCTACAATAGGTGTGCATTCGAGGAATCATTTGAACCAGAATTTATTTTTTCCATGTCTCTGTTTCTTGATGTGATTTTTTTTTTATGCGTTACAAGGTAGACTCGAAGAGGCAGCTTCGTTAGATAAGCATGTAGTTATTAAGAAACACAGTGCACTAGAAGCTCTGAAAGGGCGTGTAGCTGGCGAAAACAAAGATGATTTGGAGGAAGCTATACCTATGGTTTAGGTTATTCTGTATCTCATTGATTTCATTATTTTTTTTTCTTTATGGTCATGCCAAATGTTAGTATATAAAATGCAACTTATAAAAGGCATTGCTCCCGTCTAATCTTATACCCTTTTTGAAACAATCCTCTTCTTGAAGTTCAAAATTTTCTTATTGTAGCTTAGAGTTCATGGTGATTGATATTCATTATCCAAACCTCTTTGTTTGCCATATATGTGAAGCTGCATACCTTTGGTCAATTCTAAAGTAGTATTTGATTCTTATTAACTAAATAACATTTGGCATATTATTTGTATTAATTATGATGAGTTGAATTTGAGAAAATGTAAGTTGGTCTTAATCGTAGTCATATATTACCTCCAATTATGATTGAAAAGACAATATGACAATATAACTAAATAACAATTGGGGTGGTGGCACAGTTGGTCAATGATTACTTTTGAGTGAAAATTATTGAAAATTAATTATTCATGTTTAAATTTTTCTCTGTTAAATCCAACTGTTTATGATTTAATGTATTCTTGAGTTTGTACTATATTCTTAGCATATAATTTCAAATTATAGGATTCACATATAAGTTTATACCTACATTTCATAATTCATTTAATAGTGAAACAGACGGTATATGAACTATTGCTACCTAAATATGTGATAACTCTTGCCAGAAAATGGAAAAGGAGACAACAAACAAAGAATAATCTCTTATATACTCTCATAATCACTTATGACATTCCTTGAAGTAGTTATACCACTTTCTTAATGTAGGTACATTATTATACAAATGTTATAATTCAAAAGCCAATCTCAACTTATTAAATGAGGAAATTCAGAAAAGGTTATTCAAAATATTCTCTTGAAGTCAAAAAAAAAAAAAAAAAGGCGCAAACATTAGAACCTTTCTAACAACAATTTATGCAGAGAATTACTGGTGAGAATTACACAACATGAAATTTATTAAGAGAAAGAACTTCAGAGATTGAAAAAAAATAAATAATCAATCATATTTTTACCCCTTTGATTTATAGTATACTCTTACCCAATGGTTTATGACATAATGTCCCCCGAGGGTTTCATATATATCGGCAGAGTTTAGTGTTCATTTCAAATATGAAATTATGACTTTACCCCTGTAATTTATGGTATACTCTTATCCAGTGATTTAGGACATACGTAACCCCTAGGGTTTACCATTTATTGATAGGAAATAGTGTTCGTTACAAGGGTGAAATTTACAATTTTACTCCAGTAGTTATTGGTATACTATATCCCAATGGTTTAGAGCATAATGTTTCCCGACCCTTAACCCTTCACCCTCGATCTTAAACCCTAACTCTAAACATGGATGTAGGGAGTATTTTAAAGTATAAAAGATAATTTAAGTTATATTTTTAGTTAATAGTATTTATTTGATAAAAATCCCTAAATGTACAACGCACGACACGAGTAACACTATTGGATCAATATAGATGGACTTTTAACTTTTATGTTAATAATACAAATAAATTCATGAACACAAATAAATTTAAAAAGATATTACATTACTAACATTCAAATTTTCTCAAATACTCCCTCCCTCCCAACTTCAACTTTACACTTTTCGTTTTGATCTGTCTCAAATTCAAATCACACTTCCATTAAAAGAAAAAAAAACTAACTAATATCACTTAAACACACTTTAATTTCAAATTTATCATCACATTTTTAACATACATAATATACTTTATTATTAAATTATTATAAAAAAATATTATACTACCCTTAAAAGTAAGTTAAAAATGACTTTTATTAAATTTCATATCTACAGTAAATATAAAGATAAATTTAGGTTGAAGGGAGTACAATACAAAAGAATACAAAAAAAATATACAAACAATATGTAACATAATTTAATTAACATTATTATAAATTTTACCTCACACTTTATTTATTACTTAAAAATACCACATTGTCCTAAAAGTCAGTAAAGTTAGTCAAAAAGTAATTTTTTCTTAATATTTGTGGTAAATAAAGGTGAACAATCCTCTGAGACAAAGAAAGTATTTTTTAAAATAATGGAATTTATGTTATATTTAATTAATTTTGTAAATTTTTATTATTGTATTTATTTAAAAAAAATAATATAAATATATAAAATAAATGAATATTAAATTGATACGAATACATGCGGATATTAATGAACAGATATCGAACGGATATGAGTACCATAATAAAATTTTTAAACAAGAAAGATAGTTTTTTTTAGTCGGCTATGCATATAGGTACACAAAATAAGCGGGTAACTATCCGTTGTCATCCCTCCGTGTATATGTATATGTGAGAGATTTTTAAAAAAATATTAAATTTATTATCTGAACCCTAAATCAAATGTAAACGTTAAATTCTAGTACTAAACTTTTTCAAACCATAAAAAAAAGAAAAAAATAATAAAAAATAATAAATAATAATTTTATATAGATGGAACAGCTCCATTTTTATCTTTATTTTATTTATTTCTTAAATAATTCTAAATCTTAATAAAATTTGTTTTAATACTAAAATAAAATAAAATAAAATAAAATAACTCCGCTATTGAAATAGAAATAATTTAAAGTGAATATTTTACTACTGTATAAACTTAGGTCGCCAGTAATATTTACCTCTCTCGCTTTCTCTCTACCTCTTTCGGCCCACCTTCTCTTCTCTCCCATCAACTTGCCCCCCCCTTTCCTTCAAACCCTAATTATCTACTCTTCCTCAGATCTCTCTCGCTTGCTTCTGCGGATATACGCATACGGAACACAAGATGTCAGGCGCTCCGCTGGATATGACTCTTGACGATCTAATCAAGAGCAACAAAAAATCAGGCGCTCGAGGTAGAGGCCGCGCCGCCGGTCCTGGACCTACGCGCCGCCCGCCTAACCGTTTTGCTAATCGCGCATCTCCCTACGCTGCTCCCAAGGTTAGATCCTGTCGCCCTTAAGTGTTTTTCAGTATTTCGTTATATGTCTTTTGAGTTATTTGATTTTATTACCGCTATTTTTGTTGAATAATAGTTTCTTGATTCTATCTGGGATGAGAATTTTGTTTTTAGAAAAAAAAATATATTAATAAAATCAAGGGAGGGTATGGAAGGAGATGGAATCGCCTGTTATAAATAATTATTTTTTGTTGCGTTTAATGTTTTCGTTCAGTTTGGTATTGTTTTAACTGATGCATGAAGGATGTGATTTAGGCACCTGACACCACTTGGGGTCATGATATGTTCTCCGCGGGTGGACGAGCTTCCAATATTGAGACTGGGACGAAGCTATATATTTCAAATTTAGAATATGGAGTCTCAGCTGAGGATATTAAGGTGTTTGTCTTAAAGCCCTCTCCTTATTCTTCTCTTTCCCTTGATCTTGCTGATTGTTTGAATAAATTACTTTCCCTTGATCTTTTTCGTAGTTTCTTGATCTTGCTGATTGTTTTCTTTCCCTTGATCTTGCTGAGGATATTTCAAATTTATCTCTTTAAATTGTCCGATTTGATTTCTTGAAATTTCTGAGACACTTGAATTGGTTTTGCATCTGTTAGTTTTTAGCTGGTTGAGATTGTAGCTTATAGCATGTGCTAAGAAGTTGTCGCAACTCATAGTTCTTTTTAATTTCTGTTGTTATGTAGATATGCAGCCAGGTGATAATATGCGTGTGATGGCATACTGAATTAATCGATCACCTCTAGGTCAAGTACTTTTATTGTTTACATATATATGTTGGGTTGTAGGGGTTGTTTTATTTGGCCATTCAGGCGACGATTGGAATTGGCTTGTGTAGACTTTGAGAAAAGCTTAATCTAACTATTGACTCATGGTTGTAGATTTCTAGTTTCACATACAGTTCTTCCATTAATCGATTGTTCAAATAAGAGTAGAAAATAACAAGAACATTGTGAAGTCCTCAAAATTTTATGTAAAAATTCAGTTGCTTTGGATGCACTTTTCTGTTAGATTTTTTGAAGTGGATGAGCATGAATAAGATTGTTGCCTCTAGTTTTATATGTTTATGGATTTATTAGTGATCCATCCGCATAAATTTATTGTAAATTGTAATACACCGTTGAGTAGGTTCTATGAGCACACTGTATACACAATTTGTTCAATATATAAACTATTATGCTCTCTGATTGCATTGATGTAACATAAAAGATGATGTACAAAATTGGTTAACTCAATTGACCTGGAATATTAGATATAACTTGTATTACCATTTCACCGCATGATCCTATGTTGAGAAAAATGCTTGCTGTAGTGTTTTTTGTCTGTAAATATAAAGTTCAAACTTTCAACTAGGTGTTTTAGAGAACTATTATCTTCTCTTGAATATGTTTTACATACATGTTCTTGCAATGGATTCTTTTACTAGGTCTACATGTTGGCCTTTAAATCTCTTTTGAGTACATTTACTGAGCCCTTAAATTTGTTTATCCATTTATATAAAAGCTCCTGATTAGCAAACTGTTTATATTCCCTTATATATGTTCCATATGCATTTTCTTGTGCCAAATCACTAGCACTACGTGTAGGTGTTTAGGTCCCTTTCAAATCTCACTAAAGATTTTTGGGAGTATTGTCTCATACACACTACTCTATTCCAATCTGAATCAGAAATACTTCTTTGAGCGCTGAGAATTTTTCCGAAATCTAAAGCTTGGCTTTTAAATAAAGTTTAAGAATATTTATCTATTCAGAGTTCAACTAATGTTCAACTTGTTTTAAGATTTTGATGCTGAACTCGATTATTTAACGAGCTCAAGCATAACTCTTGCAGCATATTATATTTCAAACAAGTTTAACAATTGTGTGCATTTAGCTCTATATTCTTTACTGACCTTTAGTCCAAGTCAAATCATGGTCCTTACATTTTTGGTAAATTTTGTGTTGGTCCTTGAGTTTTCTTTCTGATTAATCCTTGTGGTTGCATCTTGGTCACTCTGCTGTTGTATTTTAAAGGTGAAATCATTCTGTTTTACATGTGTGTGAATGTACTTAATGTTGTCAGTTAAATTGCTTTGTCTTGATGTTTTTTGAGCTCTGTTATCTGTCAGAAGATTGTGTTCCATTTAACCTTACATATAAAATATTCTATGTTATTCTGCAGGAACTGTTTTCAGAGGTTGGTGACCTAAAGAGGTACACGATACACTATGATAGGAGTGGGCGATCAAAGGTATCTGAATTTAACCTTGTCATTCCTCTCGGTGCACCTCCTGTCTAGTTGTGTTTTAGGGGAAAAAATGGCTTTTCTACAGGGCACTGCAGAAGTAGTCTTCTCAAAACGACAAGATGCATTGGCTGCTATCAAGAGATATAACAACGTTCAGCTTGATGGAAAACCAATGAAAATAGAGCTTGTTGGAACAAACATGTCTATGCCAGCTGCTGGTCTTCCTTCTGTGGGTGCTTTTAGTGATTTAGATGCAGCTCCCAGAAGGTGCGTTTTGGCTAGATCAATGTTTTAACAAGTTTTTACTCGACATTTTTAGTAATTTAAGATTTAAATTGTGACACGCTCTCTGTTGCATCTTGGGATATAATTTGTACATGTTGCTTCAGTTTGATGCATCCATCTTAAGTGCTTTTGCTCTTCGTTACAACAATGGTTGGTGAATTGAAAATAGTGAACTCTATATTTACTTGTTATCCTTAAATTCATAGATTTCAGACGTGCAAATGCTGTGCAGCGTACTGATTTCCCTTCTTCTTTTAGCCCTTCTTAATGGTCATTTTATTAGTAAGACTGCATTTTTATGAAAGTATAGAATCTTGTGTGAAAGTTAAAGTGCCTAGCCATGCGTCAACATTTGTTAGAATCTAATTTTATCCTCTTTAGACAAAGTAAAGATTTTCTTTTGTTGCTCTTACTGTATTTAGAACTTAGAATATATTCAGTGTTGAAGGTAGCTGAAAGAGTTTTCTTTCTTCTGGCCCTTCTCAATGGTCATTTTGTTTGTAAGACTGCATTTTTATGAAAGTTATAGATTCTAATGCAAAAGTTGAAGTGCACAGCTAATTGTTGCTCTTTACAAAAAATAAAGGAATTTTTTTTGTTGCTCTAATTGTAAATATATTCAGTTGAGAAAGTAGTTTAAGGTACCGTTCTTGCAGAATATAATACTTGCAGTAATCAATTCAAGTAACCAGTTATCTTTGCCGGGCGTATAGGTGACTTGAAGTAAATGTAGACTTCTTTGATTACTAATTAATGAACATGCAGACGTATTGGATTGATTATAAATAATGATTCTCTTTGTAAGTTCTAATTCTGAAATCAAAGCAGAGTTGTGTTAGGTCTCATAATGTTTTCGTGAGCTTTTGAAATGTTTAGTAAGCTGATGAGTTGGATGACTCTGAAAGATGAATTTAGGAGTGTAATGAACTTTCAGATCTTAAAAGAAACATTTGGCATATAAATATATGAACTCGTACAATTTAGGTTGTTTTCTCTAATATTTCATTGCATTGGAACAGTGTACAAGGTAGAGGTGGTTTTGGAAGGTCACGAGGTGGAGGTGGACGAGGTCGTGGATTTGGAAGGGGCCGTGGACGGGGAAGAGGCCGTGATGAGAAGGTGTCTGCTGAGGATCTGGATGCTGATCTGGAGAAGTATCATGCAACTGCAATGCAGACAAATTGATGGAGCTTAGCATATTTCCTGGATTTTACTTGTATGCACCAACATGTGTTTGATGCCCAAAGTTCAATGCAGTCTGTAATTTGACCAATACGTTAGCTCTTTTGAAGATTGCAGGGATCTTAGTAGTGGGAGGGCTGGTTCTGGGAACTTATTTTAATTTATCGAATGTATCTTTCGTATGGATGAAAAAGACTGTAATTAACCTTTGAAGATCCTCTTTCCTTGAAAGAAAATACGGCGTGATTAGCATGCTTTTGTTCTCTCCTACTGAAGCTATTGATTGATCAGAAGTTATGGAAGAGAATCTAAATTGAAGAGACAGTGGTCATATTTTCCTGGATCGTGGTGGGGAATCGACTTTGAAAGATGTACGTTTTCTCCTTTTCTGCATTCTTCTCTATATTGAAATGCTCCCCTTGGTTCAGCTGCGTATTTGTACAATCTTCTAGACCTGTGCTGAATGTTTATTTTCGCATTTATTGTTCAAAATTGAAAGAGATTGACGTTGAGAATGGAGCAAAAATTGTCTGAGGTATAATCTCCTCGTTCCTCTGTTTCCATTGAAGTTAGTGGGAGCATTGGGATATTGGAAGTTTCTTGCTTACAGTGGTTGCTTCCGAATGCGGATCCACAAATTACGAGATCATTGAAGACTTCACTGATTGATTCTTAACTAGAAGAAATCTCAGCTGATATAGTCATTTCCTACCATGTCAGTTCAACTCCAGAATTAGCTAAGATTTTGGCTGGGTGATCCTCATTACATCTCATAGTATATAATGATTTTTTAAAGTAGTTTTATCTGCATAATCAAAGGTCTTATGTCTTCATTTCCGTTTTCTTATTTTTCTATACTAGTACTCATTTTTTAATTTAAAACAGTTTTGTGCAATATCTGCCATGTATCAATCATAAAAGTGTGTTTTTCTAACAAAAAAATAAAAAACCTTTCATCTACTGTTGCAAACGATATCATATTGCCAAAAATGCACCCATTTAAGAAAACCGACTACTAAAATGAGGCTACGGTTTGGCAGTGAAACACTTTAAAACACAACATTGGGGAATCGCCTAAATCTGTGATCTCCTGGATTTGCTTAATATAGGGCATCTAGAGAATAAATCCCAAAATGGAATGTATTATAGGTTTTATGCAAGAAACTATAAAATTCCAGCAGGATGATGGCCAATACCAGGGGTATAGTAGTCCAAAGGACAAGCTGATGATATCTCCCGACCTGAACACAGGCATGCAGCGAGACGGACAGCTCTTGTTGGGTACATTGGACCACCGGGAGATGTGAAGCTGTATGAGCATGTTTTCAGTCTTGTGCTTGTTGCCATTCTTAGTTCTACCCCTGTAAAATCATAAAGATACGCCTAGACTTCAGAATTGGAAAGAGAGTTGCTTGAATAGAGTGGAATGAAGAAACAAGGGATACTTGATAATAATTGTGTTATATTCATATATTTGAAAATCTGGAAGATCTTCGTTTTTAGTTTCTCTCTTTATGATTTATCCATTCTTTATATGAGTAAAGCCTGATTCTTGAAACTTTCTATATAAGACATACAGGACTTTGAAGGTAAAGAAAATACAATTCTCTTGGTAATGGTGGAAGTTTTGCTTGTTTTATGTATCTTAAGTAAATTAGAAATGTTACCATGTAAAGACAGCAGATCAATATAATGTTTCAATGGAAGATTATCCAGTTACCAATCCCCCAGCATAAGAAGTTTGACGATCATTGTGGGACAACAAAAAATCCTTAATCTACGTAAAATTACAAATTTAGCAGTCGGAAAAGGTCACTAATAGAAGGGAAAATGAATCATTCCCTTAACAGTTGTAGGTCCAAGCATTCAGCAAGGAATGAAGAGCTTAACATAAGAATAAGGTATCTACACTGATTCTCTTCATGTTTTCGTGCTGCTACTTAGTTTTTTTCTGCTTTCAGTAGATTCTCAAGACTGATATACGCAAGACTTCGGGATTATCAACCTGAACCTCAAACATCTGTGGAACAGTATAGTTTACACAATTACAACATGAACTGCATTGCTCGGTTAAGCAAGAACAAATAAATAAAATTGAAGAGATGCTTCACTCTTGGTGATGGACATTTGCCATGAATTTTTACTTATTGTCAGTAATTAATAAAAAAAAAGTTAATTACATACCCACTTATGGAACAAGAGAGTGAAAATATTAGAAGCAAATGACTGGCTCCAAAGTTGTACTATGAGATCAAGGATTGATTTTCCATTTTGTGGCGTGCATAAGAAATAATCAGCAAGCACGATGTAATAGCAAACGGGATACCCATTTCTATCATTGGCTGCAGATATTGCATCTCCCTTGCCAAAAATTATCTCTGTTTTTCATATAACAGAAAAATAGCATTTAGTGATGAAATTTACTGTTAAAAGTCACAATTCAAACTGCATCTTTGGAAGTATTATGCTAATGAATAGGAGGAAAAGGTCAATCTAGAGTTTAGGTCATGTGCCTGTGCACCATCTTTCACTACTTGTGCACAACAAACTACTGCTGTATAACTTTCTTCCTGTTTGCCATTCAAAGAACAAAAAACACTCACCAGAAATGAGTCCACTTAAGGAATCCTGTTTCATGACAGGTCATGCAGCAGAGTCATATAGTATAACCATAGCGTAATTTCTAATAATTAAGTTCATATCTACTGATAATGGACATGTAGATCGCCAACCATCTAGTATTACATACTGCTTTTTGGTGCAAAAGGCCATAACTCAAATGTTTGCAAGCAATAGACCAAGCACCAAGTGTCATCTAGTGTTATGGTATCTCCAAACACTGAATCGGAAGTTGGAGATGAAGGCGGTGAGGAGCCCCTTCGCCCAATGGGAAGAAATGCAGCAAGGCGAATCAGGAAGGATAAAGGAAAAACAACTGCATCGATAGGAGAAAGTGACAGAGCTCTTGAAAAAAGGCGTAAGAACTTGGAAGAGCAGCTCAAGATAAAAAACGAAAGAATTACTAAGATTGCCTGAGCTAAAGATTATAAGATACTCATGAAAGAAATCTCGAACATGACAGAGGATCAATTATGTATCCATCTCCATGTTGTGGATCAAATAAAAAAAGAATGGGGGTTGTGAATTTGAAGAATTAGTCGTTGTATTTTTCAGCATTGTAATTTTAGTTAATGTATTTCGTTTCGTATGAAAACTCATCAATGTATTTCTTTTCATTTTGAAAACTAGCCATTGCGAAACTATCCGTTGTGAAACTAGCCGTTATAAAATGGCTGTTGTAAAACTAACCGTTATAAACTAGCTGTTGTGGAACTCTACTCTATTTAAAGGATGTAATTGTATTGTTGGAACTCCTACATGAGAACAATACACTCATAGAAACTTTTTATCCTTCCATTTCTTTCCTTCTCTCAAACATGTTTTCTTCTTCTTCTGAAAATGATAGTTTTCTTGAGTGCATTTTGATAGCACGATAGATGAAGAAATAATGTCGGTACTTAAAAAAAAGAGTTACGTGGCAGTGTTGGGTCTTCTGCTGGCGGTGCCAGAAAGCGAAGAACGTATGTGGATCGAAATTGTGAAGCGGAGCACGCAAGACTCTACTGCGACTACTTCTCTGAAGATCCGATATACGGAAGTGAGACGTTTCGTCGTTGCTTCCGTATGTCGAGAGAATTGCTCTTGCACATAGCGGATGCACTGGAGTCCCACGATGAGTATTTTCGGTGAAGGGTAGATGCAGCTGGGAAAAAAGGTTATCTCCACTACAAAAGTGACGGTAGTCATTCTTCAATTGGCATATGGTGGACCTGCAGACCATTGCGATGAGTATCTACGTGTTGCCGAAACAACTGATGTAGAATGTCTCTTTAAGTTTTGTCAGTGTGTGATCGAACTTTTTGACGGATACTACTTGAGAAAGCCTAATGCCCTGAATTGTCAAAAGTTGTTATAAATGAACGAAAAAAGACATGAATTTCCCAGAATGCTGGGAAGCCTTGATTGCATGCATTCAGAATTGAGGAACTGTCCGACAGCTTGGAAAGGCCAATTCACAAGCGGTGACCATGGCGTTCCAACAATCATGCTCAAAGCGGTTGTCTCTTCAGATTTATGGATATGAAATGTCTACTTTGGAATAGCAGGATCCAACAACGACATAAATGTGCTCAATCAATCATTGTTATGTACGGATACTTTGCAAGAACGCGCTCCATCTGTTAATTTTACAATCAATGGTAAGCAATATAATCAAGGATATTATCTTACTGATGGAATTTATCCAAAATGGACTGCTTTTGTGAAAAGTTTTCCATGTAAACAAGATCTAAAGAGACAGCATTTCAAACGACTGCAAGAGACTGCTAGGAAGGATGTCGAATGAGCATTTGGAGTGCTTCAAGCTAGTTGGACAATGGTTAGCGGTCCAACCCATTTCTGGTATAAGAATAACTTGAAGGATATAATGTTAACTTTCATTATATTGCACAACATGATAATCGAATATGAAGGAAATGCAGCGATCGATTGGTTCGACGATCCAAATGTGGTCATTCCGTCTCCACAAGTAAGTTAATGATCAACTCGATCATTCAATGACTACGTCAGGAGAGGTGTTCAACTATGAGATAAGCTGAAATATCTCCAGCTTCGACAAGATTTAATTGAGCATGTTTGGATCCAATCCGGAGGATAATTATCTACACATTAAATTGGTCGGATTGGAATTACTTTGTTGCTTTCGGAAGTTTTACTTTTATATTTTAATATGTGTCTTTTTAATTTGTGTTTTAATGTTTTATGTAATTAAAAAAATGAATAATATTTTTTTTATTTTATGAAATTTAAATAATTGGAATATATAATTATTTATAATTTATTTGGTAATTAGATAGATATAGTTGATAAATTAAATGAGAATAAAATAAAATTGAGGTGGGTCCTACAAAAAAATCTACTTTTTGGTTTTATTGTTGGGGAGGAGTTTTGCTTTGGAGGTAGGGTTTTTTATTTTGAGGTGGCATAGACGTGGCGTTCAAAAAACCTGCTTTTTTATTTTATCATTGGAGAAGCCCTTAGGGAAATGCCATATCTTGCCCTATATGGGTTGGGCAACATCTAAATTGCCCTATCATTTGTATTACATCTAATTTGCCCAATAAATACATGTAATGTCATGAATGCCCCTAAGGTGTAACCCATCCTTTAGCATTGAGAATAAATGAGAGATACAGTTAAAGAACACAAGTCATGTGTCAGAATTTTTGTTCTTTTATGAAAGGGCGTGTCAGCCAAGTTAAAAAAAAAAAACTTATTTACATTTTATTTATTTATTTAATTCCTATCACTAGACATTTAATATTATTTATTATCACAACAATTGAATAAAAATATCATGCACGTCCGCAAACAAATCTCATGTCCGCCGAATGGTGTCCTCTCAATCTCAATCGGAAGTGTCCATATGTTTAAGAAAAAAAATAAATTATCTTAAATAAGATCATGTCCGCCGTGTAAAAAAAATTCACAATTTATTATCACAACAATTTAATACAAAAAGTCTTACATGTCTATCGAGTGTGTCCGCCCCCTGAACCACCCCCGATCCCCAACCCTCTTCAGAAACCCCTCCGGCAACGCCTCTTCTATGGGTCGCAGTTGTGGGGTTTATAGAGAGGGCCATGAAAAATGGCAGCCCGGTGATTTCAAATTCGAGCACCAATTCCTGAAATTGCTTCTTTTGGAGAATCCTTTGACTGCCGAAGGTGCAGTATATCACCAATTTCGGCCCGAATTTGTTCAGCACGTCTCCCATCGCTCCTCCAAAATTCAATTATCGAAAATCTATACGAGTAAGAAAGAGAAATATTACCAGAAGAGAGAAAATTGAAACGAAAAAAGAATGAATCAAAACGAGGTATAACCTATTTGACTGGCATCGATCCTCCATTAATGGTGACAGTGGTTGGGAGATTGAACCAACGATCCTTCAATCTGGTAGCGGATTGTAGAGGCAAGTGGATGGATCTGGACTCCGGCAGAATTCACACAAAAGGAAATAGATCCAAGATTCACAATGGGTTAACCCATTAAAATTAAGATCCGGTCTTAAAAGATTATTTTCATAATAAATTGTGAATGAATTTTTTTTTTGTTCATCCAGCAGACACATGAGATTTTTCTGCGGACGTGCATGATATTCTTTATATATATATATATATATATATATATATATATATATATATATATATATATATATATATATATATATATATGAAGATCTTAAATAAGATCATATATATAAGATCTTAAATAAGATTCTTTTCATAATAAATTGTGAATAATTTTTTTTACAGCATACATGTGAGATTTTTTTTCGGACATACATGATTTTCTTTATATATATATATATATATATATATATATATGATGGGGAATTAAAAAAAATTGAATGAGTTTTTTTTTAACACGGCGGACATGATCTTATTTAAAGGGTGCAGCAGACCAAGATGCTGAGCCACCCGTCGGTCGAGTGCTTCGTGAGCCACTGCGGGTTCGGGTCGATGTGGGAGTCGCTGCTTTGCGAAAGCCAGATCGTGAGTAAGGCCATAAAGAGTGTGGTGGAGGTGGAGAGGGGGAAGATGGGGTGGTTCTAGAAGGAGGATCTGAGCAAGGCCATAAAGAGTGTGATGGATGAGAAGAGTGAAGTGGGGGAGAAGGTGAAGCAAAATCATGCAAAGTTGAGGGAAGTGCTGCTGAATTCAGAGATTATGAGCAATTATATTGACAATTTTATCCAACAATTTGTCTCTTCTTTATGTTTGAATTTTAAAGATTCTAATTTCAGATAACTGAGAAATTTATTTTTTTTATAATTTTTTTTAAAAATTAGAATACTCTTCATAATAATTTGAGTTACTGTACAAAAATAATTAAGTTACTCTTTGAAATTGAAATTAATTAAATCGAATACAATCTATACGATGTTAGATAACTCTATAAAAATAATTAGATTATTTTTTTGAATTAATTAGGTTACTTTTTATAATGATTAGGTTACTCTATAGAAAAATATTAGATCACCCTGTAAAAATACTTAGGTTGTTCTTTAGAATTATTTAGATTACTCTTTATAATGAATTAGATTAATCTTTGATTTTAGACTTTGACTTTTTGAAAATAAAGTAATGTATTGTAAAGTATAAAATTGTATGCAATATCTAAGTTGATATATCACTCTACAAAAATAATTAGATTACTCTTCGACATTAATTGAGTTACTCTTCAAAATTAATAAGATTATTCTTTACTTATCGTAACAATTACTTAATAAAATGAATTCATGTGCCTGTATAGGCATATGTGGATTGAAGTCAAAATTGGTGGTCAAAATTGAAGGAATCATCGTTCTCTCCCAAGGAAAAGGAACGTATTTCTCTCAAGATTGAGATCTGCCATAAGGAACGGAAATCCACCTCCAACCGGAGAATGCTTCCCATGACTGCCGTCAGCGAAGACTTCCAATCCCAGCTGCCAATGTCGCGAACGGTGCCTCCCGCTTCTGAGCCGATAGCTGTGCTGACAATAACGCTTGCAGGTTTGAAAAACAATCGCCAGCAATCGACGCATGTTCCCCTAAAAAGCGCGACCACGCACCAGCCCTGTCAACTACCGAAGATTGCATCGCCTTCTGTAGAGTTCATCTATCACTGTTAGAATCATAACATCATCGGGCTCACATAGTTTCAAAGACAAAATGTTTTGGAACAAAGATCCTGACTCTGATACCTTAACAACTGAATACAGTCCTTTCAGGAGAGTGGTAAAAGTCGTGACACGAGTTTCGAATTCATGCTTGAAGAAACGACCCAAAATGGCAAACGACAAGCCTACACGATTCAGAAGGCAGTAGCAATTGATTGTGATAGTCATCGTGTACTCATTCACCACAACACCCAACTGACGCATTTCGTCGAACACGTAAAGGGCAGCATGGTATTCCTTCATTTTTGGCGATTATACTCAGCAATTTGGTGTATACACTTGCAGAAGGTTGGGGCGAAATTGTCACAATTTGGCAAAAAAAATTTGATAGCATCATTAGCTTCATGAATCGTGCTGAAATCGATTGTGGGTGTGCGCGAAAAAGTACTTAATTTTGCGATTGGGATTATGAGATGCTGGAGATTTTGCGGCGTATCCCCTACGAATGAGCTGAATCGCAAAATTAGCGTCTTCCGATTCATCTCAATGCAATGAAAAGAATTAAAGAATAGGTAAAGGGGGAGTGAGAATGAGCACATTATCATTAAACCATACTTTAGCGCGAGTCGGCCGATGATCCTCAGATTCAGCGATGATCCGTGAGATTGAAACACAAATTTGGTAGGACTGGTTATACTGTAGTCATTCTCATATTCATATATATATATATATATATATATATATATATATATATATATATATATATATATATATATATATATATATATATAAATTCTCAAATGTGTTTCCGTTGTAAAAAAAATCATTAACAATTTATTATGAAAAGAATCTTATTTAAGATCTTATATTCTCAAGTGTTCGCCAAAAAAAACTCATTCACAATTATTATTAAAATAATCTTATTTAAGATTTTATATATATATAATCTTAAATATATATATATTAAGAAAATCATGCATGTCGCAAAAAAATAATTTCACGTGTTTGTTGTAAAAAAAAATCATTCACAATTTATCATGAAAAAAATCTTATGTAAGATCTTATATATATATATATATATATATTTAAAAAATTAAATTATCTCAAGTAAGATCATTAAAAGAAAAAAAAAAGAAAACTCATTCATGATTTAATTTTTTTTAATTCCCAATTTCACGAAATATATATATAGTATTATTTATTGTTACAATAATTGAATAAAAGATTGTTTTGCGTATCTGTCGATAAATTAATTGTGTCGTGGTCAAACCCTATCCATGTTGAAAATTTTAAAAGTGGTCAAATATTCTATCCCCATTTTAATATAATTTACAATTGGTTTGATCGTGGGTAGTACAGAAATTTTTATTAAAAGTGAGCAAAACAGATAGTTTATTAAAGGTGGGGCAAAATTCATGTCATTTAATTCAAATAAGGTATTTTGAGTTGTATCCCTTTATAATAATAATAACAATAACAGTCCCACGTCATTAGTTGCTCTTAATTATACACGTTCCCTAAAAATATGGCATTAATTCAACTAAATATTACTCCACTAACTTATTATATTAAAATAATTATTTGAAATAAAATTTAAGCCTCATATGAAGTTTGGGTAGGCAGAAACTTGTGTGCACCCGGGCGCATGGGGCACACTCATGTGCCTTTAAAATTTTGTGTTAAATTGTATACCCTTTCGTATAAAGATATGTACTCTTTATTTTTTGAAGAAAAATAAAAAATATTAATGAAAAGTATATACCCTTTTAGAACAAAATGGTGTACCCTTATTAATTAAAATGTATACTCTTAAGAACAAAATAATGTACCCTTACCCATAATACTAAATTCTAAAGACACACGGTGTGTCTCCGGAGACATGCAAGACCAACTTATTTGGGTAAGTCTTGTGTGAGACCGTCTCACTTAAGATTATTTTATACTTTTTAAAATGAGTTGATATCCGGTGTACCCATATGTGTATAATTTTTTATTCTATTTTGTATACATGTTATTCTACTTTGTATACATATTTTTTAATAATTGCATATTTTTTCCACACACAAATTTTCATTAAAAAAACTAGCATCCATATGTGTATAATTTTTTATTCAATAGTGAATACATATTTTTTATTAGTTGTATATTTTTTTACACTCAATTTTTCATTAAAATAAAACTAACAAACAAATTGTATACATTTTTATTTATAATTGCATATCTTTTTGTTCATAATTGTATACGTTTATGAAAGTGGGTGCAATGTATCCTGGGAAGCACCCAGCTGCACAGTAATATTAGCCTTTTAAAATAGTTATCACTTTCGATATAAAAATATTATCATTTCTCATTTATACTATAAATTATTGTTATTTCATCTTTTCATTAATACTATAAATTATTTATAAAATAACATTATCAATTACATTAAAAAAAACTTATTTTATTTAATTTTGTTTATGGATAAAAGAGTGATTCACTCAAATATTCTACACTCTTATAATAAAGAAAATTAGAACTAAAACCAATACGACGCAAATTGAATCTAATGCAATAAATACTTAATTAGCCTTCTATCTTTTTATGTATGACCATAAAATCAATGTCTTTTCATTCGTGAGATGGATGCTAATTTAGCCATCTATAACTAATTAAAAAAGCGCGCTCTTTGTTGTACAATAAGTTGGTTTGCCCACCCTAGGCAAAGCTAAGCAAGTGCTACAAACTTTTGAAATTATAGGTACCAAAAAATGCTAGGTTGTGAGGAAGTGAACCGGATTAGCAAATAAGGAAGCCACACAATGCGTCATCTTTCTTTTCCAGTCGAGTTAGAGTGTCATCCAGAAACACCATTTTTCCTGCTCTTTGGTGCTCGGGTTTCTTATTTCATCCCTTTCTTTGAACCTTGTCGATGATCGAACTTAAAGATATGAACTGAGTGACATTTGATGAGTAACTGAGAATAAAAGAGAGGGGTATGGAAAGAATAAAGTAATGAAAGAGGAAGTCATTGCTAGTAGTAACGCTTTTTTGAAATCGATTTTTCTGGCCGACTGGATTCTGCACAGGGTGATCTTTCTGAGCTTCCAGTGCTGGACCTTGCTTGACCAATTGAACTACCATGCGGGCTAAAAAGACGCGCTCTTTGTTAAGCATTAACTAAAAGCCAGTTGAACTACCTATGCTGGCTAAAAAAACGCACTCTTTGTAAAACATTAATACATAGATTTCTTTTACGTGGTTGAGCTGCCTATGCGGGCTAAAAAACTCACTCTTTGTTAAGCATTAATACATACATTTCTTTTACGCGCACGGTGCTTACGCTATCTAATGATTAAATTATTTATAGTATTTCTTAATTCTATTTTTCAAGTATTAATTCATTTAATGATTTTCTTTAATAAATTGATTTCATTAAACATATAATGTTTTTCTTTGGTAAGTATAATTTTTTTATTGAAATGTTATAACTTTTTATTTATTTTACAAATGATTCTTGAAATAAAATATTACTTCTTCTTGATAAGTACCACATTTAATTAAGAAAGTTATTATCATTTAAAGTACGTAATTGATAATAAAATTATTCAATTAGACGTAATTTATTACTGATATGGAACGATTGAAACTTACAATAGATCACTCAATTGCATAAACACTACAAAAAGAGTTGAAATTAGCTGGATGAATGAAAATTTTTAATTAACCAGCTATCTTCAGAGTCCAATTGAATTCTGGTCTTAAACTCCATGGATGTATATTATATATATATTCTACCTAAATTTCAAGAAGGGTGTTATTAAATACACACCATCAACTTAATACACGCCCCTTTTAACTTTTTATTTTTTAATTTTATTTTATACATACCCCCTAAAATTTCAAAATTACCCTTTTAAAATTAAAATCATACACACCCATTAAAATTTTCAATTTTTCTTCTTCTAGTTTCACTACACACATCTTTAATGACGGACGAGGAGAGGAGGACCCTTCAAGCAGACATGAAATATTTCCTTTCGTATGTTATCTTCATCGTTATTGTTGATGTGAAAGCATAATCGAATTGAAAATCAATATTTAAAAAAACTAGCCCTTCTTGTTACCCTTCTTCTTCTGCTGCGATATTGAAATATATGTAGGTTTGAATCGTTTGATTTCTAAGGATTCGAGTAGAGTTCTGTTCATAAAGTTTGAGGATTTGAAAAGGCAGTATTTACTACAGGGAACAAGACTTTTGAAACTTGAATTGGATTAAATCTGTTACTCCTTCCGTCCCACGCCAATGCTTAGGATGGAGGGAGTATGTAAAATGAAGTTGGGCATGATTGAACACAACTTGTTGTTGAAAGTGGACAAGAACAGGAAAATATCCAGTGGGGAATAATACCTTCTTTAGTGAGAGAGGTTGCAAATGAGAAGAACATCTATATCGATAGAATACAAGATATGAATTAGTTTTAAAATATGTATAAGGTGAGTATTTAATTAATAAAGGGTTTTAGAGTTTTTATAAATATATAATCTAATTATATAATAATAGGGGTGTGTATTTAATAAATGAGAGTGTGCATTTAGTGGAACCCTTTCAAGAATTCTTATAGGTTATGTATAAGTAGAGTTGAATGACTTATTTTAAAGGGCTCATTAAATTTAATCCCTCCTCCCACCAAAAAGTTCTCGAGTCTCCTTTTCTTTTTTACACACATGGAACCCACACACACCCACTGATACAATTAAAATATGGGTTCATAGTCCAACTAATACAACTACCTACCACACATTAAATAATAACACTTCTTAATCCACGTGGCGAAAAACAAAAATAACCACCCTTTGAGCGGGACGAAGGGAGTATTATTTTCCATTTTATTTTTAACCATAAATGTAAATATTCTACAATTAAACGCAGTATTAAGCAGTGTACATCTCGCATTTTAGGTAACACTTGGTCGTTGACTCTCAATTATTGCAATCTTGTGAATAAATTAATACAGGGATTACTTGTGTCATCTATTACCCGATATGTCACCTGCTGTAGCCGGTCTCCAATTTAATTTGTTAAGAAAAATAAGTGTCATCGTCCCTATCTTGTCTTCAGGCAAGCTTTCTTAGTTCTTACACAAAATATGGCAAATTTGGATACCTCTAAATACTTGTCTGTTGCTCTTCAGAAAACGAATTCTTAGTATTTTCCAACTCTGAATTCTTAAATTTCTAAAACCCCAAACAAATCCAAATTCCTCTTTCACTCTTCAATTAATACCAAGGCTCGACGGCCAACGTTGGGTTGATGTCGTAGAGGAGGATGCAGTGAAGTAAAGGTGTGAGGGAAGGAGCATTTGCAGATTGTCTGTGAGAGAAAAAAATGGGTTTATCTTTGGAACGAACAAGTGATGGAGGAAAATCAATGCTAACCTCTTTCTTCGGTAACCAATAATCTAAGGCTAAGATTGAACAAGGTTTATCTAACGGCTGTTAAATGACGACAACAGAAAAAGATGTTTAAAATTTGTCGAAAAATCCAGAAAAGTGATTGCTACTGCAAATTGCACCTGTGACCACATTAACCCCCACCCCAATTTCTTTCACTTCCAATTTCCACTCTCTCTCTCTCTCTCTCTCTCCTCGTGGTTAGAGGGTTTACGTATCCTTCACCTGCAACCAGGGGTGCGATGTGATATGGGGGCGACGAGCGACGACGCCGTATTGATCGAGAAAGGGAAGAAACCGGGTGAGCCGTTCGTCATAACGGTGAACTGTAAGGACAAGACTGGACTGGGCTGTGATATTTGTTATGCAATTCTCGAATTCGGCCTCTATATCACCAGAGGAGGTCCAATTTCCTTGTCATATCTCTTTTTATTCTTTTTGCGCCATTACTGGATATCAATTTGCTGCTTTATGAAATTCACTTTCAGCTTAATTTGTTTTCTCTGTGAAATTGGGGTTGATTTTAGACTGGTACAAGTTACGTTTCATTGCCAATTCTTTTATGTTTTAGAAGACATTAGTTAGCTTCATTTTTTGTGATTTCTACGGTATGGCCTTCTATTCTGTTTCTGCATTTACTGGCTGACATGAGGGGTTCACTGGCATAGTATAGCATTTGTTACTGCACTTGAAACTACATGGCGATTGTATTGTGATTAATTGAATGAGGAAGAAGATTATTAGGAACTTCTATTGTCTGAACTCCACCATTAATGGACATGAATTATTTTACTCACCTGTTTTCAAGTGGGAAACAAAATTTGAAAAGGGCTTACTATTAAACTCTGCTCGTAAACCATTTTAGTTTTGCAATGTCCATCATAGTGGAGTTCTTGTGTTAACTGGCTCACAATATTATAAATATCTCATCAAGCCTTTGCTTTTCAATGTTTTTATCTTCCCTTTTTAGATTCTAATTAGTCATTTCATAAAAATTATTGCTTTATCCTTGTTGTCTTTTCGGTAACTGATTGATTATCTCTTTCAGTTTTTTGTTGGAGGTTGTCTACTAATTATACTCAGTTGGTGGTTTCAGATGTTTCAACTGATGGCGTATGGTGTTATGTAATATTATGGGTTGTTCCTCATTCTAGCTCACATGTCGTGAGATGGATGAATTTGAAACAGCGCCTTCTTTCTATTTGCCCACCCACCATACCATTCTACTTAAACCAGCCAACCCCTCATGCCTCGTCTTCTCCTGTTTACTTGTTAAAATTCTGTAGCATGGATCGGAAGGGTCTGTTACATGGTAAGAAAAAAAATGCTCCTATTGTTTTGTTGTTCAATCAAATTTTATATGCTGGAATAGTGACACTCCTATATGTTTCTCAGATGTGACTCAAGTCCTTGATGAGCTTGAGCATACAATTCAGAGAGTAAAAGTGTCAACGACCCCTGATGATCGTGTTCTGGACCTCTTCTTCATAAAAGATAGCTTGTAAGGTTTCCATTTGTATAAGAATCATCAGAGTTGTGAGATCGCATTGCATCTTAGATCCCCTCTGACTAATGTTTAATGCTCATATGCCTATTTATTCTATACCTACTCTGCCACTTGAAAAAAAAATCAATGTCACTTGCTCCTTGTCATGTGTGGGTAAAATCATGGATGTAATTTTTTAATTTCTTTAATTTCGGCAAATTTGAACAGAAGAATATATTCTATATTTTTGGACTACTTAGATTGCCACACATCATTTTGGATGATTGGACAGAAAATCAGTTTCATGAACCTCTGTTGCTGTTTTCTTGAAGTTGTAATGGCTTATGGTTCCATATTTTCATTCCAGAAGAGGATTTTCCATTGATGAATATGTAGAGTAGTATCTTTTTCTTGCATCTAGTTATCCATCTATCTTCTTAGACTGATCTTTCTACTTGTCTTTAAGAATGAATACTTGTTCAGTTGTTTGATAGCTCTTTGAGTACAGTTTTGGGTATAATTTTGGCATATAACATTGGGACATAGAATTCACCCCACCTCACCAGTTTTAGCTGATTCCTAGATTCTATTTCTCATTTATTATGTCATACTATTCAAGTCTTGTTTTTGTTTCTCTTTTTATCTGTTTCAACTTATTCTTTTTGAAATTTGAGGTGTGATGAGATCTCATACTTAATAATTAAGTTCAATGATATCTCTTTGCGTTGGCTTCATTATTTTGTACTTTCTGTTAATACTGCTCAAACTGAATTAAAGAAATATGTGAGCCATCTGATGTGATAACCTGTATTCCCTCTACTGAAAAAACAACAGGTATTCCTGAGTGAAGTTCTAACTTTTAATTTTTTGTTCTAATTTTTTATTTTTAATTTTAACAGAATTAAGCACTGTTTTATGTTCTTAACTTTCAACTACTTTAACACAGTATCCTCCACCATTGATACACTTTTGATCTATGTTGTTTTTGCCATGAAGAAGATATACACTTCACAATTTATAATCTGTATGATTCTTTCTGGTCTGCTATTGATAGTGACTTGATAATGACTTTCTCTGGCAGGGAGCTTTTACACACAAAGGAAAGACAAGATGAACTGTGTGAGCGTCTGTACACTGTTCTAGGTGAACCATGTATAAGCTGTGAACTTCAGTTAGCAGGGTCTCAGTATGATAACCTTCAGAGCACTTCTTCTTTGTCTCCCGTTGCTGAGGAATTATTTAGATCCACATTGTCAGACAATGAAACTCATTCACAGAATCTTAGCTCAGATGTCAAGATGCTGAAAAGGGCTAGTGTGAAAACTGACAATTCCTTGAGCCCAGTTCACACTTTACTTCAGATCAACTGTGTCGATCACAAGGGTCTTCTCTATGATGTCATGCGTACATTGAAAGACTGCAGCATTCAGGTAAAAGCTATGAGTCCTTTCTGATGATCGATATGTTGTTTCTATATTGCATGCTTTGTTTGTCAACTTGGGGGGTGAAAATTAACTATATAATGCTTACTATAATTTGTTTACTATAGCTCAATATTAATTTACTGAAATTTGATTTTGTTCAGAAATATTATTTCATGTTACATCTTTGATTACCCAACTTGGATTTTTCAAAAAAAAAAAAAAAAACTGCAATTGAATTATAACTGTAAGATGATTACACCTCTTGTTCAGGAGATCATTTCTTCGCCTCAATGTTTGTGAGTGAAGAACGCAATTGCTTCTTTACTTTTACCCATATGGCTAGAGTAGTCCTTTTGATGAAGAAATTTAATTTATACTCCCTCCGTCCCTCATAGTTATGCATGGACATGTTGACTTGAATATAATGTAAAAAAAAGTAGGGGGAATTTGGGTAATTCAAAGTGAAAGTGAATAAAGTTGTTGGGTTTGGTTAATAAAGTGTAAAAAGTAGTTGGCATTTTTGTGATATTGTGAAGATGTTAATATAGTGTAGTGCTACTGTTAATGGAAAGGTGCAAAAATAGTGGGAGGGATGAAAATGGAAAGTGTGCTAAAATACTATGAATGAAGGGAGTATATTTTATCTTTGATGAGTAATTTGTGCAGGTTTACTCTGTAGAGTCTGAACAGTAACTGCTATTGCTATTGCTAAGTTCTTTTTTGTCTATGCTTGAACATAGAACTTAAACAATTTTAGTTATCCATCATTATTTTGTAATGAAGAAAAATGCATGAAGCTTATATTTTTCTCACAATTTCCCTGTTTTTCTCTTTCCTTTCTTAGATAGCATATGGTCGCTTTTTGCCCATAAATAATGGTTGCCGAGAACTAGACCTATTCATTCAGCATAAAGATGGGAAAAAGATAGTGGATCCTGAAAAGCAAGAAGCTATCTGCTCATGTTTGAAACTGGAATTGCTTCATCCCTTACGTGTTGTAATTATAAATCGTGGTCCAGACACTGAGCTTGTTGTAGCTAATCCAACAGAACTATCTGGTAGGGGAAGACCACGTGTTTTCTACGACGTAACTCTCGCCCTAAAGAATCTTGGAATATGTGTCTTTTTGGTAAGTTTTCACGTAATTTAACATTCTAATATTTGTGTAAGAAGGAACAGTTTTGCATTTTCTCCAAGATGATCTAGAAAAGAAATAAACTGTTGAAATGTTTCTCAAGGGATAGATTTGTTCTAAAAACTGGTAGTTTTCTTTTGGTTTGCAGGCTGAGATTGGGAGGCATTCAGCATCAGACCATGAATGGGAAGTGTATCGATTCCTTTTAGATGAAAACTGCAATTTTCAGTTGTCAAGTGTGGTGGTTAGGAATCAGATCGTGGACAAGGTCAGAAGAATACTGATGGGATGGTGAGCTTCTTTGGTAAGTCGATCTCTTCAGTTGTATAAAAGATGATAAAACTCTCCAGCTCTCGATGTAGGTCGGGGAAAGATGACCTTTTATTGTACAGTTTTTTCGGTTAGACCATGCTGAGCATAATTCTAATTTGTAGCCACATTGTGTGTAATTTTCGTTTTATCACGATGCTCGTGCTCTAGATAAGACTATTAGTTGGGAGACAATTGTTTTTGATTTGGTGAGAAGAATCTGAACTGACTGATTCTAGTTATGCATATAATCATACCCTGTCTGGTAAACTAACGAGTCCAATACAAATCAATCATTGCTTTAAATTTTGACACTGAAAATACTCCCTCCGTCTCGGATCTATTAAACTTTTTATTTTTCACGGAGATTAAGAAATTGCACTTTATGGATTTGTCCTTTTGTGTTATTTAAGCATAGTGATTAACTTTGTTTCAACTTTTTAAGGTAGAATTGTACAGTATTGTATAGTAATTTTTTGCGACTTTAGGAAATATGTGAACTTTGGTGGACACCTCAAAAAAAAATCTTCTTTGAAACAGAACGAGTAGTAGGTGGCAATCAATATGATTTCTTGGCCAGTGGAAAATGGAATTAGATTTTACCAATATTAGGTTGATCCAGTCCTCCACATACTAAAATAGAAAATACCCACATCCTAAAATATACAATAATCTACCGAACATCTTGATTCAGAAATAATTTCCCAAAAAATATTTTATTTCATCCCTTGAAAAAACCATAAATATGCAATTAAACGTTGACATTACATTTAAATATGCCACCAAAGAAGATGGAACAAGAGTTTTGAAATTAGGAGGCGGCAAAATATGAGAATTCAAGAATATAGAAACCAATCCAATGATGGTTATCCAGCCCACGCAATTCAGAAAATAAATTCCACACCAGACCAAAAACCACAGCAGTTGTGACTTCTACATCAAGATATGATGACTACAAAATAAAAATTTAAATAACTCCAACAGACCAATTATCATAGCTTATAGGAACAGTTCCACAAACTATTAACATTTCTCTAGAGTAGAGCAATAGCTTTATATCTTCAATGCATCTCTAGAACGTAACTAGTTTGCGCGGCTTTTGAACACGTCGAGACCCATCTCGGTGGGATCGGTTGCTTGAAGCTCCACCTGAATTCCATCTAATTCCCTCTTGAACCTGTCCTTTGAGCTCGCGTAGATCATTTTGCTTCTCACTCTCGCAGTGTCGGGGGACCTTACAAGGCAGACACAGTTAGGTGGGAGGGGAAGAGAGGGGGAATGAAAAGTTTGTAAACCAACAGAGTGAGTAGCTTACCATGCAATGAAGAAAATCCTGCTCTTTGGGACATTCTCTTCGGTGAAAAAGTCGAAGTCATAAACTGCATATCTGCACTCATCTGCAGGAAGGCCTGCAGTGAAGTCATCGTAAGTTTGGGTTGGTTCTCCCAGCTTTTCTACCATTACCTGTTTTAGTTTCTCCTCAATCTTAAAGATTATGAAGCGGTGTGTTCGCTTTGTTTTCAACTCCATGAACTTCAACTTGCAATCATCGTGCACTGCCATTCCTGATGCTGAATTAGCCTGTAAACACGACACAAGTCAAAACTATAGGTCAGTATAACAAAACACTATGCATGAATACTCGCACGTCAATCCACCAAGACAACCATTTTACATAATAAAAAGTTGCACACTAGGGAATAGTAAACATTGAAGTCATGCAAATTAAACAAAGGCTAAAACAACAAATAAACTGCAATTCAAAGAGTCATGACAAAAAACATTCAATATTCTGAAAGATGAATAGATCGTGTCTGGAGTGACAAAAAATAGATAGACTGTTCAAGAATGCGAGAAATCCTAGATACAACAGCTGCAATAACAGTATTATGCATCACAGGAAGACAAATAGTTAGTTGGGAATGAGGTGGTCGCGTATCAGGTTTTCCTTTTAGAAAAACAAAGGTGGCACCTGAACTTTACCCAATTCAGTCTAAATGCTGATGCAATGTTCTGAAATGAATTCGGATAGAGAATGATACATCTCTATAATGTGACCCTAAAAATTGATGACACTGTGAGTATTAGTCACAAAAAGCATTTAAAGACGGCTGAAAAATGTTCATGTAAAATTCATGATCTTAAGTAGTATATTCATTTGCTTGGATGATAGTAAAATCGCTGAAAAAGGGCATCCTCCCACAGATGATCTGAGAAGATTCAAACATAAAAAGAGTATGGAAGAGATCACTAAAAGAATCATAATAAATTCAGGTCCACTTGTCTATGGTAGGTCAATGCCATGCCCATTCGTTAGATGAAAAATGAAAAGACAATAAAACTTGGTAACAAAAGTCCGAATTGGCTAAATGACTTAGTTGCCCACTTGCCCATCACCAGAGGAAGCATATTGCTTTCAAAACAGCTAATTCAACCTCAAAACAACACCTATATAAAATTATCCAAACAATCAATCAAGACCCACAGATCAAATTATAGCTAATCAACTGAATCAAAATCTTAGCTAATATAGGCCACAGAAATGATCGCGAGTAGCATAATAGCCAGAAGAAAAGTACCAAACAGCAAGCAAATCCAAGATCGACGCAGATAAACTCTAATCAAAGCAAAGCTTGAAATCAAACTACTAAAAATCACGCTAAATCAGATCTAATAAACTCGAGCAAAATATACAGAAAACATATATATGTATAATCGAATCAAACAGAGCTGCCAACAGAACTACAGCTAGTCGACTTCGGAGGTTAAGATCGCCCAAGCAACACAAGAATTGCACAAAAACAGAAAGAAAAAAGATTGATTGAGTAGAAGAAGAAAAGCGTTACCATGGTAGGGAGGATTGATCGGAGAAGAGGAAGGGATATTTAGAGAGAATCTGAAAAGGAGATAAATTAGGGCTGAAGAGAGAAGGAGTGTGCGCTTTTCGTTGTGGATGGAATTGAGACCAGACCGGAATCACATTTTTCGCAGACAATATAAAGGCAGCTGTGGTTTTATTTTCTAATACTTCTTCTTTTTTTTTATTATTATACTCTATCCATACCAAAATAAACGTTACCTTACTGTAAAAACATACGAAAATTGATTTCTAATATTTTTTTATTATTATTATACTCCATTCATCCAAAAATAAACGTTACTGTTACTGTAAAAATATACGAAAAATTGATTTTTAATAACTTTATTAGGGTAATATAGTATTTTAAGCAATAAATAAATGATATTAAAATATGTTATATGTCATGTGAGAGTGATAAATTTGTAATTAGTATACACTTGTATGGGTGGAAATTAATGTGATATTTTCTTTTTTGAGTGGTGAAATTTAACGTGGGGCGGATAAAAATGGAGAATGCGTAATTTAATTTGAGAAGAATAGTATTTTTATTATTAAAACAATTATTCTGGAGGTCCCATTTTTTTCAAATTATTGCACTTAAAAGAATTTCTAGTTCTTCTCATCATTATCGAGTTAATCTAATAACCCAATATTGTTTATTTATGTAAACATAATTAGCATGAACTCGAGCGTGGAATTGGTTGGATGGTACATCATATCAAAAATTAGGGGTGATCACGGTGCGATTTTGGCGATTTTTCGATAAAATTTAAATTGCTTTGTCATGAACGGTTTAATTTTAACTTTAATTTTAAATCACAGTTTTTAAATATAATTGTAAATAATAATTGAATATTATTTATATTATTTTATTCCACATAAGAAGTGTGGATAATGCAGCGAGGAGGGAGTTAAAAAGTTAGTTTTAACTCTTGGGTATTTTAAATACTGCATTAAGCAGTTGTCATGCAGGGGCGTAAAAGAATACACATGTGTATTCAGAATACAGAAAAAACATAGAACGCTCAGAAGCGTTCTGTCTCTCGGTGTTTCTCTCCCGCATAACATCGAAACCCAATTCATCATATTCTTCACAATTAATACAAAATCATGAAAACATATTCTATCAACCCAGTGTTGAAGGATTGATCCAGAGATCACAGTTTACCATGTGAGTACCAATGGGTTCATACGTTCTTTCTTCCTCTGCAACGTATACTTACGGAGAGAGGTAAGTGAGATTCCTCTCCATGTATGAATAGGATTTATGCGTTTATGTACGTGAGTTTTCCAACATTGGTATCAGAGCCAATGGTTGGTACTCCGTATATCTTCTGGATTGATATTTCATGAGCTTTAAGTTTTCTGCTTTTTACGGTATAATTACTCATACATGATTTATGATGAAAATTGTATGATTATTGGTTTATGCGGTGTTGGCTGATCATACGTATGAGTTAAAGGCAGAATTTTATGTGTCAAGTGGCAATTACATGTGAATGACTTTTTTTAACATTAACACTCTTAAAGGGTTCAATTTTTCGTCATTTTTTCGTATATGTAAAAGCATGTTTTGGTTAAACCACTGGATAGGCCTTGTCGAGAGGAGTCCATCAGTATTTTTTGTGCAAATTTTGGCCTTCTAAAACTCAAGATATGATTTTTGAAGTATTTTTCGTACTTGGGATCTGCAAAGTTACAGAAAGTTTGGGGGTCTTTTTATGAAAATTCGATAAAGATCAGGGACTTTTTCACAATAAATAAAAATTTGAGTATTGACCGGGTCAAACTTGTCAACCAACCCCGAACCGAACTGAACCGACGTGGACCAGACCGGACCGGATGCGAACCGGATCAGGTCAGGACTAGCCTGAGAATGGAAGACCGGCGATGGCGCTTGTAAGACATGCACCGACAGACGGTGGCTGAGGCGACGGCGCGTAAGCCTCACGCACCGGTGACCGACTAATCCGGTGGCAACGCGTGGGGAACACGAGCCGACAGACACCTTCTTCGATGGTGGCGCGTGAGATGCACGCTCCGGCAGGCAAACTTCTGGCGACCAGTGCATGACGGCACGTCCGAGCGCGTGCAGGCGCGTGGTCGGCCCGTGGAAGCGCGTATCGAAGCGTGTCAGCACGTGGGACGTGCGTGACAGCTTCTGGCGGCGCGTAGCGGAGCGTGACGTCATTTTCCGTCAACTGTCCGACTATTTCCGCCGCGTTTCGGAGCGTGGAGTCCAATGGTGACGTTTTCGATAGCGTTTAACGTCATCTTTAGTGTGTATATGTGGTTTTACTTCATTTTGTGACATATTTCTTGAATACAAACCTATGCGGTGGTTATTTGGTTGCAATTTTTGAAGAATATGCACCTTTATACGTCATTTAATTCTAAATTCATGGTGTTGAGTGATGTTAGAATTGTTCAAACTCCTGTAGCCTATGAAAGTGGGAGCCAAAGTGAGTTGGACTGATACACTTGTGAATATGCATATTGCATCTTGGAAGAGTTGTTTCCATATGCATTATATGGAGGGAAATTCATGTGATATAGTTTGACTAACACTGGTGTGTTTGATATTTGGTTGCTCATTTTTCTCAGAGGCATGTCGGATTCGGGAACAATTACAGAAGAAGACATTAGGACTAAGAATGAGGTCCTCCATGAATTCTTGAATTATAAAATGAAGCCTACGCACAACATAAGAGACCATACAATTGTTTTGATTGAACTCTACAACCAGATGATGGGTTTGATTTATAGCAAAACGATTTCAAATAATGAGTATTTTCAAATTACTAGTCCTCAGACCTGGGCGAACACTTTGCCTCTCCACCTACAAAAGGATTTTTGGGCTCAGTGGGATACTTACCAAGTGAAGCCTAATGGTTATTTTATTATGCTTGATTTGGTCGATGCTTCTGTGGCAGAAAATAGGACACATGCACTGAGATCAGCCTGGTTGAGGATGGGAAGGATTCGACATTCTGATTTTTTTAGACTAAGTGGTCGAGACAAACATCAGATGAAGAATCCTCATATAGATCCTCTAGGGCAAGCTGTCTTTAATGTGGGGATTAAAGAATTTGATTGGGAACATTATTTTAAATCTAGTGATAAATTAAGAGATACAATCGATATTTATATCTAGTTTTATTTCCATTGTATTTCTAATTGGAAACTCATGGAGTTCATTAGAATTTTATGTTCATAACTTGTCAGACTTGGAGTTTTTGCTATTGTGGATGGTTGTTTAAGCTCAATTTATTAGTGGCAGTTCAATGTTATTGTTAATTACTTGAACCTTAAATGTGTTTTACGTTTTGAAATAAGAATCTAGTATTATGACACTTGATGAGATTGATGATTAGTAGTTTTCGAGCTATTTTTCGAGATCAAGTCTTGTGTTATTTATTGAGATGTCTTTTTTTGCTTAACGTAAAACTTAATAAAATATTATTAACATACTTAATCACTTTAATCTCTATCAAAGAAATGAACTTCGAAATCTATTGTCGCTGAGTTGAACAAAAGTGAGAAACTTAATGGTGACAATTATGACACAAGGCGTCATAAAATTTGGTACGTATTGTATGAACAAGATGCATTGTATGCTATAAACCAAGTGATGGCTGATCCAGACGCGGGTTTTGGAAACCAAAGAAGTGACCAAGAAGCGTACCAGGCATGGAAAAAAAATTCCATTGCATGAAGTATTCTTGTAAGCTCAGTAATCAATGCGATGATTCATGAATTCTACCACACATGATATCTGGGGTATCTGCGTGAGAAGTATGGTGGTACATCGGTTACAAGACTTATGCAGTTGACTATTAAGTTTTACATAACATTAGAGAACATCTCAGGGAGATGGCTAATATGATTATCGAACTTAAGACTGCCGGTCACATACTCTATGATGAACAACAAATCCAAGCACTGCCTTTACCTGATCGTTGGAAACATCTCAAAGTCAACTTGATGCATAATGAAAGCATTAAATCTTTCAATGATGCTGCTCGTCATGTTGAGCTAGAAGATGAGAGGCTAGGAGCCTCAAAGCCTTCTTCTTGGGCCTTCTATGCCGGTTCTACTTCTAAGGGAGCTTCGGGCTTCAAAAGGAAAAGGAATTGGAAGAAGAAAAAGAAGGGATTACGATCTGATAATGGTGGTGGTAAGCTTGAAAATAATCCAACTAAAACTGATGAATAGAAAAAGGAAAAGAAGCGTGACAAATAGAATAAGAAGAATAAAAGTAAGATGACATGTTACAATTATAGTAAGCTTGGTCATTCTGCGCGTGAATGCCCTGAGCCCAGGAGGGACAAGGTGTATTCATCTTATTCTGTTTTATGTGAAATTAATATCTCGAGTACTGTCTGGCTGTCTGATTCTTATCCTTTGAGGATTATAGACTCAGGAGCAACGGATCATGTGACAAGAGATAGAGGAACTTTTGTACATTCCCATCATGTTTCGAAGGGGACTAGGTGGATATATGTAGGGAACAATGCATGAGTCGAAGTTAAAGGACTTGGGACATGCAGATTGGACCTTGACAACGGTCAGTGCCTTTATTCTACACGATGTTCTTTATGCTCCGTAGATCACATGAAATCCAATTTCTATTTCGATTTTATTTAATTTGGGTTATGATTTACTAAAAGCACTGTGGTAATTGGCATTGATGATACTTGTTATGCATCTGGACATATGACTGATGGCTTTATGGTTTTAAATTGTAATATAATGACGTTTAGTTATTATGATGATTATTCATACTCGATAAATGATTGTTCTTTAAGCAATCCAAATGTGAATGATGATATTTGGCATGCTAGATTGGGTCATCTTGGGCGAGAAATGATGAATAGACTTGTGGGAGGATTGTTGAATCTTTCTTCTAAAGTCGAATTATCCAAATGCGAACATTGTCTTGTTGGCAAAATGACTAGAAAACCTTTTGGTAAAGCTATTATGTCTTAATCTCCATTGGAAGTAATCCATTCCGATATATGTGGTCCTGCAATTGTGAGAGCACGAAATGGAGCTTATTATTTCATTAAGTTAATTGATAATTATTCAGTCTACTTGATATCTCATAAGTCTGAAGTATTGGATTGTTTAGACGATACTTGAGTGAAGTAACAGACGTGAATATCTATCAGAACAATTCAAGGAATTTTGTAATGAAAATGGTATGATCCAACAATTAACTGTTCCTTCTGAAAGAAGGAATAGGACTTTGTTGGAGATAGTTAGATCCATGATGACACAAGCTAATCTACCGATCTTTTTTTGGGGAGATGCGATACTTACAACAGCTTTTGTGCTTAATGGCGTGCCTTCTAAGTCAGTTTCTTCGACTCAATATGAATTTTAGACGGATAGAAAACCTGACTTGAGTAACCTTAGAGCTTGAGGATCAGCAGCTTTTCTACATGATTTATCGAGTCAGTATGGAAAGTTGGATCCTAGAGGCAAACATTCTAAGGGTTACGTGTTCATAGGAGATCAAGATGAGAGCTTAACTGAGACAGAATCACGTAATGCTCATTTTCTGGAAACTTAATTTCCTAGTAGAAGAGAAGGCATCAGGGATGATGAACCTATTTTCAAGATAATAGAAAATTAATACCTACAAGATCCAAGTGGTAGTAGTAGTTTAGCTGATGATGTGGATCTTGATAGATATTTGCCGGTTGAGGATCAGACGATTCCCAATTAGAGCATTTTTTCTACAGAAGACCATCAACAGCTATCTCGGAAAAAGTCTTAGGAAACATGTGCCCAAAAGACATTATGATATTGAAGGACATGCTTTCTTAGTTTCACCAGAAAATGGAGATGTTTCTCCAGAAAATGGATATGTTTCTCATGTTGATGAGGAAAAGCCCAGAAATGTTAGAGAAGCTCTAACTTGTCCGACAAAGGAGAAATGGATAAAAGAGTAGATGGAGTCTATGAAGTCAAATCAAGTCTGGGAACTTGTAGATCTTCTGAAGGGACGCAAGACAATTGAGAATAAATGGATTCTCAAAATCAAGAGAAAGACTCAATAGAGAGGTACAAAGCTTGTCTGGTGGAAAAATGTTATACTCAACAAGAGCGTATTGACCATGAAGAAACTTTTTCACATGTTGTGAGGTTTACCTCGATTCGTCTAATATTGACTATAGTGGCTAGTATAGATTAGAGTTACACCAAATGGATGTTAAGACCGCATTTCTCAATGGAGAATTAGAAGAAGAAATCTACATGTAACAGCCTGTAGGATTTATTCTTCGAGGTCAAGAGGATAAAGTTTGTAGATTGAAGAAGTCGATCTACGGGCTCAAATAATCCTCTAGACAGTGGTATTTGAGGTTCCATAGTACGATCATCTCATATAACTTCGTTATGTTAAACGAAGACCACTGTGTTTACGTTAAACGGTCCAATGGATGTTTTGTGATTCTATCCTTGTATGTGGATGACATACTACTAGCTGGAAATAGCAAAGAGTATCTTGAAACCATAAAAGGATGGTTATCTTCGAATTTTGAAATGAAAAACACGGGTGAAGCAGAGTACATACTTGGTATGAAGATCCATAGAGATCGTTCAAAGAAGTTATTGAGTTTGTCTCAAGAGACTTACATCAAGAAACTTTTAGAACGATTCAAGATGGACACATGCAAATCTTTTGATACTTCAATTATGAATGGCGAATCATTGAGTCAGCAGATGTGTCCCAAGGCTCAAGATGAAAAGAATGAAATGGCCAGAGTACCATATGCCAATGTGATTGACTGCAAACTATTCTCTCTGTTATCAACGGAATAACAGTACACTGAATGGGTATACAGACGCAGACTGGAGGGTGATTTAGACGAACGTAAATCAACTTCTGGTTATGTCTTCTTGCTCAATAATGGAGCAATCTCATGGTGTAGCAAGAAATAGACGTGAATAGCACTACCCACTATGGAAGCCGAGTTTGTGGTATGTGCGTCTGCAGTTCAAGAGGCTATTTGGTTGAGAAGATTCATGAAACATTTGGAGGTCTCAAACACTCCAGTGAGAGCTATTTTAATTAATTGTGATAATCAGACAATTATTGCTTACACAAAAGATCTCAAATATCATGGAATAACCAAACACATTGACACGATGTTCAAATTTTTTTTAGAGATATTGTAGACAAGAAGAAAGTGATTCTTAGTTACATTTCTACTCGTTTAATGATAGCAGATCCTTTTACCAAACCAATTTCTAGAGATGTATACATAGTACATGTAAAGGGATTAGGTTTGCGAAGGATTTAAACGATGTATTAAATATGTTTGTGTATGTTAATTGAATAGTTAATGGCTTAACTATACATATATGTTTTATAAATTATATGTGATGGTTCACATATAATAGTATGTCGACAAGTTATGATTGACTCCCTCATATGAGCAATCGCCTCTGGCTCAGTTGGAGCGCAGAGATGAGATTACAATAGTTAATGTAATCGGGATAGATTTCTCCACGAATCTAATCCAACTTGTTGTAAAGCTAAATCGACGGAGATCCTCTACATTGGAGGGAGGATATCCGGGTTAAATGTATGAGACACACTTGAACTTTGATTTATACGATGTCTAAATTAGATGAAATACGACATACGCTTTCTTGGAAGGAAGTTAAAGACATTGTGACATGTGTTTTAGGAAAACGACATGTGCTAAGTTGACCCTAACATGATTGAGAAAATTATCCCTATTTTCTCAAATGTACGAGTTATTATCTATTGGTTACCCTTATGACTTTCTACTATATTCTAAGTCTTCACTTTGGTGTTGTTACTTTAGCATGTTACCAAAAGAGCTATGGTTAATAACGGCAATGCAGTACATGTCTAGAAAAACAGCTACAGTAGGAAACTGTGATACTTAGTGAGATGGGAAGAACATCTTAATTTAACATATACTATTGTGATTTATTGACTAGTCAATCAAGCAGGGTCTTGATTATGAATACATAGTTTTTTGCAAAAAGGTTGAATATGCTCTGATAAGTTCAGGGATTGAAAAAAGATATGTCAACTTATGTTAAATGTTCAAGAGTTCTGGGTATAGCGAGCTTGATGAGTTTCTTTGATAAACTGGTTGAGTTGCTATATATGTCTAACAAGTGTATAGCGATTAAAACTCATATCTCGTGGGCCACACGATGTATTAATCTGTAGGAGAATATAATTCATGAAGAAAATGAGTCAGGTGACTTTTTGACTTCATATGTGAGTGGGAGATGTAAATAATAATTGAATATTATTTATATTATTTTATTCCACATAAGAAGTGTGGATAATGCAGAGAGGAGGGAGTTAAAAAGTTAGTTTTAACTCTTGGGTATTTTAAATACTGTGTTAAACAGTTGTCATGCAGGGGTGTGAAAGAATACGCGTATGTATCAGAATACAGAAAAAACATAGAACACTCAGAAGCGCTTTGTCTCTCGGTGTTTTTCTCCCGCATAACATCGAAACCCAGTTCATCATATTCTTCACAATTAATACAAAATCGTGAAAACATATTCTATCAACCCAATATTGAAGGATTGATCCAGAGATCACAGTTTACCATGTGAGTATCAATCGGTTCGTATGTTCTTTCTTCCGCTGCAACGTATACTTACAGAGAGAGGTAAGTGAGATTCCTCTCTATGCATGAATAGGGTTTATGTATCATTCTAAGCTAATCTAAAATGTCAATTTCCAAATAATAAGAACTCATTTTCTATTTTAAACTTATAGTTTCTCATTAAAATCATGATTTGAAATGTCACTATGGAGTTAAAATGATGCATTATTGTTCATGTTTTTTAGAAAATTATTATCATTTTTTATAAATATGACAACCATAAATTTATAATGAATAATAGGTTTAAAAGGACATAAAAATTGAGATTCCAATATTTAAATAAATTTAAAACACATACATATATATACATTTTTATACACATATGTATATAAATATTAGGCGGTGCGGTGCAATTTTATGAAAAAATTGAAATTGCATCGTTATAGCGGTGCGGTTTACTCAAATTTAAATAATCGCGGTTTACGTAAATATATCACTAGTAACGGTGTAATTTGGTGCGGCTCGGGCGGTTTGAACGATTTTGAAAAATTTTTGCTCATCCTTATCAAAAATAGTCATTTTTTAAAATATCTAACTAATTTTATAGAATACGAAGAGTTATTCTAAATTTAAATAAGTAGTATCACCTTTTGTCAAAAAAAAAAAGTAACTATCTTTCTTTTATTATATGAAAGATTAATCCTACGTTGAACTAAATAACAACTCTAGTCGAACGGTACAACTGGTTCCATATATACTACTCCATCCGTCCGCTCGAAAGAGAGTTTTTTACTTTTGTGCACGTTGATTAAAGAGTATTATTATTTAATGTGTAGTAAGTAGTTGTATTAGTGGGAAGTGTAGACCCCATATTTTAGTTGTATTAGTGGGTATGTGTGTCCCATGTATATAAAAAAGAAAATGATCCTCTTTGGAGTTGACGACCAAAATGGAAAAAAATCCATCTTTTGCGGACGGAGGGAGTAATACTTACCAATATAAAATACCATAATATAATACTCCCTTTTATCTTAAAAAAAAAACTTTTCTTTATAGATAAATGTAGTATAATACAGTAATTTCTATAAATATAATGGATTCAACATTTAATTATGGTTTTTCATATTTCAACATTCTTACGATTGTAATATATATATTTAAAAAATTATATTTAAAGTTTTTATTGTCCTAAAATACTTTTAATAACAGGCTAACAGCACACTCACACATGAATAAATTGTCGAGTAGATAAATATACACATTGGTCCAACTTAATTTAAGTTTAAAAAAACAACAACATTGAATATAAATAAGAAGAGTATCACATGAAATAAAATGAAGTATTATTATTATAAACTCTTACGATTTAATTTGAAATCAAATTTAAGTTATCAATAAAAAATTAGTACATAATACACATTAATAATGCATTACTACATTTTATATATAAAGATGCATAAAGACTCTTGTAAGGCGTTTATGTGAAACATGTTATATAACTATAATGTGTTTATTGGCAATTAGAGTAGAGTATATATATATATATTTTTCTAAATATAATAAATGATGTATTAAAGTATTACAATATAATTTAATATAAATATATTTTATTTATTAAATTAAAGTATTACAATATAATTTAATATAAATATATTTTAATTATTAATAAATATATTTTATTTATATAATAAACCTATTTTAATAATTTGTTGATAGTTTCGCAACTCATCTTAAATATACTCGTGACAATACTCATATTATGAGTATGATGATTTGACAATTTTATATACTTTTCTTTTCGATCGGATTCGAATAGAGTTATTCCAATTAAGAAAGTTAAAACAAACGTTTAAAACATATAAAAATTACACATTAAAACATAAATTATTTAAATTTCACAATTCCATGCATAAAAATTTTCAAACAAACTTTATTAAAAAAAATTGCAAAATTACTAGTATATAAAAATTTAAATTTCAATATTTCATGCATAAAAAAAATTCAAACAAATTTAAAAATTCAAACTAGATACTACTTTACAACTAAATCACAAATATTTAAATTGTGACCCTACCCACTTTAATTTCACATGTAATTGAATGCAACTTGTTAAACGAAGTCCAAAATATTCAAACATTAAAATTCGATGGAATTTGTAACCAAACCTCTTAATTAAGAGCTTCTTAAATGAAGAGGCAAATGTTCTTACAAAATAGAGAAGGATTGAAGTGATAATAATAAAAATAATAATATTTAATTGATGACAAAGGATAATTATTAAATAAACTATTTTATAAATAATTTGCGATATAAAAATGAAAATTTTATTTAAAATGATAACTAATTAACTCAAAATAAAAGATCTTCAGTCTATTCTATCTCAGAATGGAAAATATTAGTTTTATGGTTAATTACTACATGGAGTGGGCAACTTTTATTTATTCATTTATATATTTATTTATTTATTTCAGAAACTCATAGCCAGTAATTGTATTTTTTTTAATTATAAATATAATTTTGCAGCGTTATCTCACATGACAGTGAATAATGACAAAAGAGTTATGTGAGATCTAAAATTCGATAAATGTTAGTTGATCATATATTTCATTATAGTTCTATGATTCAGAGTATCCTTTCCTATTTGATCCCTTTGAATTCCATAAAATATTATCATTTTTTATTTATACTAGAAATTATTCATGAAATAATTCACTATACTACTATCACTTTATATCAATTGAATATTACTTTTTATTATTCGCCTAACCGGGAGCTTTCGTGAGATGATCTCACCCAAATTTAGTCTTAAATAATTATGTTTTCACAAATATAACTCATTAATTAATTGTATAAAATAAATACAATTATTTGCCAAATCACATTAGACGGCTCACTAAAAAACGAATTGAGTCGAGTTTTAATCTTATTGAATTGAGCTGCACGACTAATTTTACAACTGAGCATTAAAACTAAGGGGTTACCTAGGTGACAATGACCCCTCACATGAGGATGTGCACACCCTCACATAGTGCACACTTCATGTGAGAGATATCGGTGAACACGGGTCTCCTAAGAATTATCTTAAAATTAAATTAAAAATAAAATACTCCATTGATATAAAAAGAGTCAGAATAATTTTCACATTCATAAATCTAAAATATTCTTAATAATCTAAAAACAATACTCATTCATATTCATATTTTTCTTTTTGATAAATCTCAAAATAACTTGGATGTTTTCAAAGTGATAAAAACTCATGAAATCAATAATAGTAACTTATAACATTATAAAAACACCATCAATTTATTATCAAACACACCTATGGCATATACTCTAATTTTACACATTATCATACTTGGTAATTAATTTATCACCTAAATAAAATCAATTAATCAAGCAAGGAGTACCCCATACATATAAAATGAATTTTTTCAAAATTTCCTGTAGAAGTAAATGTTTAAGCTTGAGTAGCAGTCTAACATGTATCAAAATAAATAACATTACTGCAAGTTCAAAAATATTTCAAATATTCCAACCTACATTGTCACAACATGACATTAAGCACCACAAAAAAGATGGAACAAGAAATTAAACAGACTTTATTAATAAAAAAAAAAGTGTGACACTACATAATACTCCAAATGAAGAAGATCTAGTTACTGATAAAGGAAGGCTCTAAGAAGCTGGAAGCACAGCATCTCATCTCATCACCACAGATAAAAAAGATTGCCAAAGGACTAAAGTTGCCCAAGAGAGAGAGAGAGAGTTCTCACTCACCAACAAAGAGGGCACTCATCCTCTCTCTCTCTCTCCTCTTCTTCTTCTGCATTGCTTATGATTCCATTGATGGGGAATCATTTGGCAGTGGAGGAGAAATGGGATTGAAGAATTAGACATGGGAAAATAGGTTTTGATTTGATGGAGTGAGTTTGGAAAAGTTAATGGGGGAAGTATGGGTGTGTTTTCATTTTTTTTTTGGGTGGGGGGAGGATCTTCCAAGCATATGCCTTCACCATTAACTTTCTTTTACTTATTTTAACTCTTTTTCTTTATGGCCTCTCAATCATTACATTTCTTCTTACTCTAATTTTATGATGATATATTTTCTATAGAAAATTGTTCGATGAATAATGGGTAGGATATAGATAAGATTTTATTTATATTCTAAAAGAAAAATGTAAAACTTTCGGAGAAAGCTTAGAAAGTTTTCATATATGGTCACTTATTTAACGTGTGAAAGGAAACAGAAAAAAAAATAATAATGTAACGGACATCCATCCCTTTTAAGAGTGAGGTGTATCATTTGAATTCATCCTTTCTAATAAGAAATGATCTTTCCACAACATTATGTGCTGTTTTGTTGGAGAACTTGTCATTTAAATGTAATTATAAATATAAACATAAAACAATCTATTCATTAAAAGAGGGGAGACATCTCAAAATGCCCAAAAGTAAAACCTAAACATCTATTTTACCCACTTTTATACAACACATTTTCTTTGCCCACTCTTAATACTAAATACCGTAACTCCTTAGAAAATCAATAAAAATTAATTGAATTAAATCTATCTATACTAATATAAAAGCAAAATGTTTATATTATTTTGACCAATTTTACACAATTTTGACTTTATTAATCAATCATGTCCATCTATTCTTAGCATGCATAATCTGCACCATTGATTCCTTTTGCACGTTTATGGATTGGATTTTTCGGTGCTCATTTTGTAATTTAAGCATTTTCTTTGGACCAGTTTGTGAAATATAAAAATTCTGAGAACAAAATCGTATTTTGAATCCAAATCGATTCATTTCTGCCCTAAATTTCTTCTCGGTACCCTGCCTTCCTTCTACCCTACTATCGTCAATCATCTATTTTGTCGATCTCGGACAGATCGCTTTGTTTGAGTTGTTTTTGGTATTACGAATCAACTGTATTTCTTCTTACTGTCCCGAATCATCCATTATTTCTTCCTCGGATCTCCTTTGCACTGTCAGGTAACAATCTAAATCATTTCTTATTTGGACCTGTTTAAAATTCCTTTGCGATTTTTGGTTTCATTTTATCGTATTGGTCATTAAAATTCATAATTTTTTGGTTTCAGGTATCTTCCTTTGCTGTTTCAGGTATTCATTTGTACTTTTGATCTAATATTTTAATCATGCAAAATGTTTTTTAGGTTTGTTTTCAGGTATTTCATTTTGGTTTTAGGTTTTGGTTTCACGTTTTCTGTGTTTATAATTAATATACGGATCTCTTGATTTTAGGTTTTGGTATCTCGGATCAACTCTTTTTCTCCTTGACAATGGAAGGTGTGTATTCGTTTATATATTTTTCTGTAAAATTATATTGTATTGTATTCATTTCATCAGTTATAATAATTGATTTTTTGTTTTAATCATTCAGGGAACAATTTCGAAAAGTATCTTGACATGTATTACTCGGTGGATTCTTACGATTTTCTTTGTGTTGTTGATTACGAAATGTTGTCTTAAGTCTTCAATATACGTGAGTATACTATACCCATACAACAACATTTTTGGTTCCTGAATGAACTTGGAATGTATTACTCAGTGGATTCATATAATGTCCTTTGTGTTATTGGAGCAGTATTTATATTTATTGGAGTTTCTTTGCAATTTGTATCTGAATCTATCTACCAGGTTTTAATTGATATTGTTAATTTTATTTGGACATGCTTCTGAGAAATTTTTTAATCGACCATTCATCTCTGTAATGTAATTTAATCTTCCTTTGTGTTGTTGGAGTAGAATTTTTATTTATCGGAGTTTCTTTGCATTTTGTATTCTAATAATGAATCTATCTACCAGGTTAATTGATATTGTTCTTCTCATTTGTACCTGCTTCTAATAAATGATTTTAAATGACCCTTCATCTCTGTACTGTAATCATTTGATATTGTATAAAATACACCTGTTATGAATCTTTCTATTATTAATTGATATAGATTTAGTTTGTTATCTCATTTAGTTATTCATTATTTTTATTTATATGTATTTATTAAACATCTTTTTTTATGTGTAAGACAGAAACTTTTCTCCCAGTGGACGAGTAGAATGTATATTAAATCAGAGTTTGTTTGCACTTTGTATGATAAGAATGAAGCGTCGTGGCCTATTTTAATTCAACGCATTGATGGATTGTGGGATTTCACTGATGGTTGGTCTCTTCTATTTGATATTTGTATAGATTTCAACGTATTATAAATTTTACCATTTTTATTTAATTCTTTCATGATTATATCTTCAAGAACACTAAAGTTTTCAAGAATACTTTCACACGCATGAAACCATCAAACAATACCCTACAGCACCTTAGTGTTTTTATTTTCTTCTTAGCGTGTTGGGATTGGATTGCGAGTGAGTTTTTAATTAATATTATGGTTGTAGGGTATTGTTTGATGAGATGTTAGTACAATTGACTGAATTTTTGTGTTTGCCTCATTTTTTCCTATATCAATGTCTGTTGTTGACACTTGCAATTATCATGTATTTGTGTGAGTTTTAAAATTAGTTGCATTCTCTTTCTCATCAAAGCTTTCGTGTATAAATCTGAATTTCATGTTCTTTAAGAAACTGAACCACTATTAAAAATTACAATGGATAATGTGGCCTGTTCATAATGCAGTTTTGCAATGCTTGCATGAAGTGAGTTGACTTCCTTTAAGATTAGTGACTATTTTATCTTTTTAGTAGTAATAAAAAATTCGCTATAACATGTCTCTATTTTAGCACCTTAAATGAAGGCCCCTTTCAATGATGGAAAGGTCTTTCAATGGAGCAAGGTCTTTCAATGATAGCAATTTGAAAATTAAACTTTGGGGTTGATCCACTCAGCTTGATCCAGTTGGTAGTCTTACTGTTGAATTTGATGATGAAGAGGTCTTTCAATGGAGCAAGGTACCTTGCAAACTACTGTAAATCTTTTCTTTATTTATCTACAGAGAAACAAATTCCTTATTGTCTTGATTATTATTTTTGCAGCATGTGAGCTTATATTTAACTTTAAATAATGACGTTTTTAATTGGTTTAGCGAAAGGGATATTTGAACTACACCATTATTCATCTATCTTTGTATTTCTTTCTGTGTTGAGATATTTGTACTATCTCTTCACTAATTATAGTGCTGCTATTCATGCAAGGTCATCGGGCTATAAATGCCATCTGCAGAGTTACTTGCTGCAGCAACAAAACCAATAGAAGCTGGAGCTGAACCAGTGTTTCTGACTCACTCTCTCATTTAATATTGAAAATAAAATGTCTTATTTGTCATCCAACTACACAAAGAATGAATTCATTTACACTTCATTCCTTTTTCTTAAATTCTTTTGATTCTTTTTTTTTTTTGGTAATAGGTAATAAATCACTAGAAGTGGAGGCCACTTGATATCACATAAAGGTGAAATATAGCTACATGAAATTGAAGAACTAGAGAAGGCTAATCATGTCATCAAAATTTGAGTATGTTCTGTAATTTTCTTTTCACTATTGTCTTTGAATTGGAATTATTGGTTCACTATTGAGCTATTCATATTTTTTTATTCTGCATTTTTTTTGCATTGGTTATAGATATTACTGACTCGATTGTTGCGATAAATATATTACAAATACTCTTTTTTAGGTTTAGATTCGCTAATGATTAGTATCATTTCTTTGAATTCTTCATTAACATGTTTATTGGAAGAGTTCCAATTTAAATGTAAATTCTTAATATTTTTAATGCTGAGAATTTTACCATCTCATTTTCATTATCTTTTGAATTGGAATTATTGATTAACTATTGTGCTATTTATATATTTTTATATTATACTTTTGATTATTGATTATAGATGTGGGGTTGTAACACATTTATTTGATATACTAATTTTTGCATTTTGATTAACTAATGATTTAGTAACCTTTCAAAAAGTTTTTAAGAACCTGCTTCTTTTTTTAAGCCTCTTATGCATATGATTGTATATTAATATATGCTTTTGTTTTCAATTTTGTTTTGTTCATTGCTTTACTCTTTCCTTGGAAAGTTTGTTAGTTTGTTTCTATTGCGCTTATTGTTGGTAGTTGTGTAATTGGGGGATTTTTTTTTACACATATCACATAATGTGAATGTTGTTCATAATTATGAACTCAATCATTCTTTCCAATACTGTTATAAGTTATGACTCATAATCCTCTACAGTTGCATTCTGAAAATTTGAAGAATTGCACTAGAACGTTAGTATTTCTTTGGAAAATTTTAAATTCCTGATGCAATTTCCTTATTGGTACAGTCATGGTGAACTGAGGTTCAATTTCTCAGCAACAACATATTAGTTATGTAGCTGAAGGTTAAATTTCTTAAATAAACCTTCATTTTATTAATTTTATTATAATTATGGATGTATTTTTCTTTCTATTTTTGTAGATTTTAATTTGGGATTTTGATTATTTCGTGAATTTTCAAGAAATAGAGCGAACGATTTGTATGAGGAGGTACTTTGCGTTGTGAATATTTACAGACATTAGTCCTTTCGTTCTTTGTGAGACAATATATGGAGGTACTTTGAAGAGGTAATTTCATATGATGTAATTGCTTGATGATATTAAGTGAAATTGTTTGTATCATTTATTCAACAATTTACAATTACAATTTGCAATTATCTAAGAAATTTGGTTTAAGTTTCCACTTCTATTTTGCCGCTTTATATCCAAATGAGAACTGAATCAACCACTTATCTTATACTTTGCATTACATTGGTTTACAGTTTCATTTTTTGGCTTAAATGATTTCTTTATAATATTACTATCATATTTTCGTTGTTAGTAGTGATAAATCTTGGTGTTTTGTCCCCATCGTGGTTAAGCAGCAGTGATTTGCCTCCACTGCTATGGAAAATTGTGAGGTAGCTTTCAAATTATATGATCTAATGTCAGTGAGTTTTTGATTTGTATTCAAAACCAATTATTTTGCAGAATTCATAAAAGTTTTTTTTTAAATTTTTTATTTTTATAAATTTGAGACTTAAGGGATAGGAGAGATTGACTCATGTAAATTTATTATGCATTAGATGCAATCGCTGCACCACAAAGATATACTTTCAAATCAGTTATGTGTTCGTAAAAATACTTTAGTAGTGGCTACTGTAGTGCTCCAAAATAAAAGCACTTTGATAGAGAACTACAAATAAGAACAATGTACATAAGAGTTACAAAATATAAATTCATTTACGAGTTAACTTTTGTAATATATCTCTTTTGAACCATGCTACCATATAAATTCAGTTACGAGTTAACATAATTTCTTATTTCATTTTTGACAGAATTGTTGGGTTCACCAGCAACGTTTCTGTTCAAAAGGTTGGTTTGCTTTTCACATTTTGTATTTAAAATGATAATATTTATTTTGTTAATGAAGGGAAACTCAATTAGGTTGATTAATGTAATTTATCTCTAACAAAATTCTGTATACTTGGGATTGGAGAGTTTTTGTTGGCAATTGAACTTGTGATGGAATTTACGCTTTGTTTAAATTATCTGAAAAACTCGAAGTATTTTAGCTATTTTGACCTAAGAGAATGAATTAGATCCACGCCTCACATTCAACGTAATTTTCTTATGATGATTTTCTATTTTAGTTGCAGAAATAGTTGTTGCAATTGGTATATGAAAATATCTACTTTCATCAGCATACCCTAAGTGTAAGAATTTTAATACAATTCTTTTCAAGTTTTAACAAAATTATTGCTTCAGTCCTATATTTTGGTTAATTTTCAAAGATTCTTTTGTGGGGTTTCAAGAAAACTAACAGATCTCTTTTAATTTCAGAATGCACTTGCCATGAAAGGCACAAATTGAAAAACAGTGGTGACGAGTGGTCTACAACACCACTTGACGCCAAGAGATGCAAGTCCTGCAGGGTGAGTAGGGGGATATGGTTGTTGTGTCATTCTGTTTTATTCTGTTTCAGCCCTAAATTCTACAATTGAAAACCACACTAAAAGCTCTTTTCATTTTGTTTAAACTTTAAACTCTAATAGTGCTACATTTCCTAATGCTGAATTTTATTTTTATGGCTATTTTTGGAAGTATTGCGTGCATGAATTGTGCTTCGATTTTTAGTGGAATTTGATGACACTGTGTCGTTAAATGTGCTTTGGTAAGTAATTGATGGGGATTGAGGGAATTGACTACGATCGGGAAAATTAGGGAATCTTAAGATTTTAGATCTGATGGTGGGGTTCAATTTGATATTGAATTACAGAAAACAGATGTGGTTTGTGCTTTACATATGAAAATTGGCATCTGCGATGAAGTCAAAGATAGTTTTTTTAATGGATGTTTTACTGTGCTATTAATTTGGAAAATTAGGTGGGTATGGATACGGTAATATAATTTTCTTGATGAGTATGTTAACTGAAAGTTGAAATTGGACTCATAAGTTCCCAGTTTGATCTCAAAATGTGATCAAATGGTACTATGAGGAGTTATATAATGTCGTGTGTAATAATTTTTAGTCATTTCGTTTAAAAGAATATAGTTTGATTTTAAGTGGCATGAAAAATTAGTTGCTTTTTCTGGTGCAAAAAGTTGCATGCCAGCATTTTTAATTGGTGAAATGATTTAATGAGTTGAAATTTAATCTCCTGTTTATTGAATATATATGAAGCATGTACCTGTGGGCTTAAACCTTCTGACAGTTATGGTGCTTGGCAGGAAATTTAGTTGAAAAACTGTAAATTTGATGTGATGGTTCTGCTGTTTCTGTATGGTTCTATCAGGGTAAACATTCACCCCTTGGGCAATTACTGCAAGAAAAGAGATATACCAATTGTCATAAAGCAAAGCTGGTAAGAAAGCTACATTGGATGCTGGTGGTTGCATGGATGTTCAATTTAGTCACTGCAGTTGGGATCATTATTGTCAGTAAGGCATTAATGACTACTTATGCTTCAAGCTTTGGTAAGTTCATTTCCTACCTTGAACTATATCTATGTTGATTTGGAATAACATGCACACACATTCACTCTGAAGTTTAATATTGCTTGATATGCATGTGAATAACATACGAGTGAAAATTATGTAGGCTTTTAATGCTTAATAATATGATTTTATACCTTAAATGTATCAGACTTATTGACAATTGAGAACTTCTTGGTTGTGAAAACTAGATTTTTGTCAATGTACTGAATTTGAACAAGGAACCACTTGCAGCCTAAGTTTCAATTTAGAAGATATTAAATATTAATATTGTTGTCCACTTCAAAAATCAAAGAAAATTTCAATGTACTCTTTAAAAAGAACTTGGTGTAAGCATGTTGAAATGCTCTCATTATCTGATACTTTATTGTTAAATTTTACATTATCATAGTACTTTATTGTTTTTTAAATACCATCATTAGAGTACCAACAATATAATTTTTTTTACTAACAAACAATTTTGGATCAGTCTCTTGCATTCTTTGGATTTTATTTTAAATTTCTTTTGATGTAATTTCCTGTTGCATATGGAGTTTGGTAGGTTTAATGTCTTATAGCTTTCACTGGCAAGAATTGAAGGTATCTTTGGAATCATATAAATTTGAGTCGGTGTCGTATATTTCAGCTTAATCTTAACTATTGATATAGAAATATGTTACATGTGTTTGAGCAAATGTCGCATTCTACGCTTGACTGGAATACAATGTCTGTTGGTGACATATATAAACCACAAATTTTAGAAAGTTAACAATCCAGTGATATATGTTGGCGAGTGAAGTATGGTTTATAGTTGGTAGTCTCCTCAAGCCTGTCTTGAGGGTTGTTCTCTTATCATGTTTGTGTCTAACCTGAACTTGAAATGCATGATAAGGAGACTTATGCAAACGATGACCCTGAACTTTTGGATGATTATAAATTTTACAAGCAATTACTGAATAGTTTTTTGAAACAATTGATCCATCATAATCTGGTAAGTTTTTCTGTTTATAACTATTTTAAGAACATTCAAGTAACTTCTCCATGCCTCACACGCCACATCACGCAATAAATATTAATTTCTCATAAATTTTGAGTACATCTTTTCTTTTTTTATTTATTGAAAGATTGATAATTACTTGTGGTTGTTGCCTAAATTTTTTTATTCCCTTGCAATTTGCCGATTTCACCTTGAACGCAACAACCTTTTTTATACTCCTATACCTCAGCATTTTCAGTGCTGGAAAAGCAAAGAAGTGATCTCAATGACTGGGTTTGTGTGAGGAATGAGGTGTTACCATCTGAGAAAAACAAGTATGCATAGTTTTTCAGATTATTTAAAAAATGACCATTGAGGTTTTAGCCTAATTCAAAAAAGTACAAGTCCCCAAAGAAGGTACACTGCATATTTGCAACCAGGCACCTCCTTAAAGTATTATAAATTTCTCTGGAGGGTAAATATATTTATTTTATAATGAGGTTTAATAATGGTAGATTTTGAAATAATCCCAGGCTCTTTTGTCTTTGCTCTTGCTAATAAAGTTGAATCTTTGCCTTGCTATGTATTCTCATTTATTGATATCAGATTTTTCTGATCCCATGCCAAGAATGTCGCCTGATAATTTGCAAGAGTTTATGGTCAGCCACAGGGGTTGGGTTGGTTTTGAGCATCCTCAACAATACTTTTTTGAAAATAATGTGCTCTGTGATGTATCCAAAAGAAGTTCGCTTGCTATTCTATTTGAGTCAGACTCAAATCACATTTTCATAATTCTCATGTGTATTTACATTTTTTTAAATAATATTAAAATCATTATTTGTTTAGATTCATACATAATATCTTTAGAAATATTCGTTAACTAGAAATGTGATTAGGAAAATGGTCCTGTGATAATAGTAAGAAACTTTATTTTAATATAATCCTTTAATTGATGTGATATACCAAATATAAATTAATCTTAATAATATTAAATGGAATAATTTCATATTTAGCCCCGTAAGAATTGCTCAATGCCAAAAAGGTTCCAAAATCGTCAGATTTAGTCCCATAGGAATTTTATATAAATTGATAATGGGGTAGATGCAGGATTAATCCTATAGGAATTTTCTAAAAAGGTAAATTTGCAAAAATCGCCCCGCCCCTTACGGGGGTTCCCATCAAAAGGTACCTATCAGTTTGTCAACCCGCCCAGAGCACCACGGGTTCGCCTTAGGTGATGTGCTATATTTTTAAGGGTCATTCCCTACGGAGAGCTGCGCTTGGGGACCATACATCACGCAGTAGAGGCTCGGGGCTTTTTACAGGCTCTGATACCATTAGGGAATGACAATCACGAGGCCTTTCATTTTATCAAGTTAAGAAGACCCGATGTCTCAGTATCAAATAAAATCAAGGAGTCTTCTGGAAAGGAACCAGTCTTGGTTTCTACTTATTCTGAAGAACAGATCTCTACGCGTCGAGCGAGGGGTTTGTACGTCTGCATCAAAGCAATGGTGGAGGTGAAGTTCTCATTCAAGTTCGAGCATAAATTTTTGAATGGGTCTTTCCTGTTGAATACTTTTGAATGGGTCTTTCCAAGAAAAACAAGAACTTCTCTGGAAAAACAAGATTCCAGTGAGTAAACAAACTCATCGGAGATATTGTAACATGACCCATTTCGGGCAGTGGACAAGCAAGGTATGTTCGAGCTGTTCCACCCAAACAGAGCCGGAGTTTGGAAAAGAAATAAGGCTGGGCATAGGAATGATCAGAACTACTGATCCACCCCCAAAGGAGACACGTGGAAAGAAGAGAGTAAAATCTCTTCAGAATACCCAGAAGCCGGGAGAATCATCAGGCACTAAAGAGGACAAATGACTCCTCAAAAAAGCAAGAGCCAGGTGACCTTTCCGAAAGGGTAAGAGACATGTGACCTAACAGGGAGGATGACCCAGAAAAGGGAATCCAATAAAGAAGTCAGCTAGCTGTTGGCATCCAATAAAAGGTGACGCAAGCAATGATGTCACAAAAAAGAATTCAATAAAGGAGAAGGACCAACCAACTGCTAAAGTTGGGATCCAATGTAGATGGCATAAGTGCTGACTTAAGAGCAATGACGTAAGCAGTGACGTCACAAAAGATTTGGAGGCTTTGAAATCCGGATTTCAAATCCGAAAGCCTCTTATAAATAGGTGTATTGAGGAACCAGAAGGCATCGACCATCACCCTCTGTTTTCTCTTTCTAAAATAAACATTGTATCTCTTTTTTTCTTTGTATGAGTGTTCTGAGTGCAGCTATAATAAGTAGCTAAAGGAGTTATCTCCTCTTGTTCAGTGAGGATGAGTGTGTAATAAATTTCTCCATTCAATAAATAAATAATCTCGGGCTGCTGCCCGCATGTAGCCTTCCATTTTTTTGCAACTTTAATCTCCATACTTTCCGGCAAAAATAGTAGCAGCATCCTGTACACCCGGTGTAGGAAATGAACCAGGGTTGTGCTGAGATCCGCTGAAGGAACGAGATTGATTCATCACACTGCGGGGCTCGTGGTTGGCTGTGAAGAGCAGCTGTAAAACCTCCTGGATACCCGGTGGATTGACGATAAAAAAGGTACTGTTACTATTCTAAGTTGGTTAGCTATGAGATTAATGTTGTTCACGGAAGCATGATGGGCCTGATATGGTCGTAATGAACTATGTCTATTTTGAAAAATAGAAGGAAGATAAAATTTTGGCAATAAAGATATGATATAAGTTGATTAGGAATAAAAATTTTCAATTATAATATTCTTATGAGACCAAAACTGATAGCTATGAGACCAGTATATTCCTACGAGACTATAATTGAATTGAAGGAATTCTTATGAGACCAAATGTGAAATTTTCCCAATATTAAATTATCAAATTCTATCTAAGTTTGGAGAACAATTTTTTTAACATAATATCTTACTACCTCTTCCCATAAATAAATTTACACTTTCTATTTTTATTCATTACATGAACAAGTTCACGCTCCCAAATAAGAAAATACACATAATCCCACAACACACTTTAAGGAGGGAATATTAATTAAAAGTTTTTCTTAAATTTCGAATCTGTAGTAACCGTGAACTTCTCTTTAGCAAAGAGTGAGCATTAATTAAAAGTTGAAAGTTTTTTTGTCACATTTATGCAATGGATTTTTAAAATATTAATTTTTAAATAATATTTAAATACATATGAGTACGAAATAAGCAAGTATTCTTACATAATTAATAAACATAATTATATATTATGTTAAAAAAAATATTTTTTTAAAAAGTAATTTATGTAAGGAATTAAATATATAACTTCAACACATATATAAATTCAAATAAAAATATAAGAAATATATTTTATATAATTAACATAAAACTATAAACTTAAATAAATAATTCAAATTACAAACTACGTGATGTTCAAATTATAATATTACATACAGAGATTTACATGTACATAATTAAGAGTATAACATTAAAATAAATAATTCAAATAAAAGTATATATATAATTTTTTTTTAAGATTAAGCATAAAATTACCAACTTCAAAACTAAAGTTAAATTGTTGTCTTATACTCTATAATTTTTCACAAATATATAAAAGAAATAGCACTATTAAATGGGTACCAATAACTTGCGAATATTGATAAACGGTTTTGGAATTGTTACAAATATTGTAATTAATTTTTAAACGCCATGGATACGGATATGAGTAGTTGATTTGTAAATAAATATGTTATCTTTAAATAAGTGTATGTACCTAAATACTATTTGATAAATTAATAACTATCTGGATATTATATGTAAAGAATTAGTGGTATAACTTCAGAATATTTTGATAAACCAGTTTGAGACATGTACGAGTATCTACCAGTGGTTTAGGACATACAGTATCCCGAGAGGTTAATATTTATCAGCATGGTTTAGTGTTCATTCCAAATATGAAATTACAACTTACCCAAATGGTTTATGGTATACTTTTACCCAGTGGTTTATGGCATAATGTCCCCTGAGGGTTTAATATTTATCGGCAGAGTTTAGTGTTTATTTCAAGGGTAAAATTATGACTTTACTTCAGTGGTTCATGATATACTTTTACACAACGGTTTAGGGCATAATATCCCTTGATGGTTTAATATTTATCGGCAGAGTTTAATGTTTGTTCCAATTGTGACATTACGACTTTACCCGTGTATTTTATGGTATACTCTTATCCAGTGATTTAGGGAATAATGTACCTCAAAAGTTTACCTTTTATCGGTAGGGAATAATGTTTGTTTCTCATTTTCTTCATTGATGGAATGCACAAGTTCATTTATCAGTTTCTATTTTCATTTATCACTTTTGATAAAATGTTTTCACTTTTTCTTTGTTAGATATCAATTTTTCTTTGTTATAAATGATTAAAGAAATAGATTAAATATTGTGTCATTTTCGAGCACAAAAAAGAATAAAAATAATTTAATTAAAAAATAATAATTTAATTAAAATTAACTAAACAAAGGTTTGCTGCCAACATTTGTTTGAACACGCAATGTGCAATGTTACTATTGCATGTATTAAGTCAACAAAACCAGTAATGCAGGCCTACCACGGTAGCTCCATCTCACTATCCATCTCACTAAATGAGATTCGTGATACCGTGTCACAAAAGTTTTTATCTTTTATATTTGATCGAACGTATAATTTTTACTGCTATAATTAATTATATGAAACTATTGATATAGATACATATATGCATATCTGTTGGTATCGACCATATATATTAATTAAATTGATGTTGTAGATATTTACTAAATTGACGATTACAAAAATGATCATGGGCACTTGCGTGGTTCATAGTACGGAACTATTTAAGATCTCTCTATTTATTTATTTTTATTAATACATATAATTTTTTTGAGGCATTTTCTTTTGAAACGGGTTATTTCATACTCCCTCCGTCCCATAAACAAATTCACACTTTCTATTTTTGTCCGTCCCATAAACAAGTTCACACCCCCAAATAAGGAAATACACATAAATCAATAACTTCACAACACACTTTAATCTCAAAATTGCCACCACTTTACAACTCACATAACTTACTTTATAATTTATTTATTACCTAAAAATACCAAACTACCCCCAAAAAGCAACTTTTTCTTAAATTTCGTATCTACAGTAACTGTAAACTTTTTTATGGGACGGAGAGAGTATTTGTGAGACGAGTGTGAGACTGATCGACCCATCACTAAAAGTATGCTTATTGTATGGATAAAATATGCTTATTTGTAATTAAAGTATGTTAATAATAAATAATATTATGACACGTTAAAATCATATTATAATGTATAATTAAGCATACCTTAAAAAACATACTTTATTTATGCAATAAACATACTTTAGTGATGAGTCGACCCGTCTCACAAGTAACCCGTCTTACAAGAGACTTTGTCATAATTTTTTAATTGTTGCATTTTTTATGAAAATAAATTAATTAGGCCTTACTTACATGTGTATTTTTCTATGTTTTTTCTTATTTAATTTATATATTTTATTATTAAAATTATAATAATTTAAAATTTAAAATTTACTTAATTTATTTTATAATTTAAATATTATAAATTTATAAAATGTGATAGTATTTTTAAAGAATATGTGTATCATTTTTTTCTTTAATAAAAAAAATATACTGATCAAATAAAATGATAACTTTTAATTTGAATTATGTCATGAATATAATTTATTACGATAAAAATTTGTGTGAGACCGTCTCACGGAATGACTTCCATGAAAGGAATAAAGATTAAAAATGATAATGCCCAATTAATAAAAAGTGATAATAATGTTGTAAACTATTTCATAAATAGTTTATAGTATAAATGAAATTGATAACATTTATTTTTTTTAAAGGTGATGACATCTTTAATAGTTTGCTAATCATTTTTCATCCGATAATTTAAAGGATTATTCTACTCATCATTATATTTATTCATTTAACTACTCATCGTTATGTTTAATATTTATTTTTTTTTTTATCAATAATCATTATGTTTATATTTATTTAATATTAACTATAATGGATTAAGAATTATTTAAACATTATAAATGCAATGTATATGAAATTAATGAGTATGGATAACCATTTGATATTGTTTATTAGATTTTTTTTATTAGTGATGACACTAGGATGAGTATTTTTTAATATCCTCACAACTTGAATTCTATGGGAAAGAGTATGGTAATTATAAATGGGTTTGGAATGTGGCAGACGAAGTGAGTACAATTATGTTATATTCTATATATTTAATTAATAGTAATTAATTTTTAATTTTTTTATATCATGTTAATTTAGAATTGTTAATTGTAAGAAAATTATGAACTTTACTTCTATTATAAATGAATTTCAACTTTTGAGAAATGAGTATTGATGTTAAATGAGTATGTGTATGAGTATTGATAAACGGGTATGAGACTGATACATGTATATCATAATAATTTTTTTAAGTGGGATGGGTATGACTATTTAATAGTTAACCTAATACGAGTACTCCAAAATAAGCGGGTATTCTAACGATTTTCATTCCTACATACTGGTAGTTCAAAAAAATTAGTTCTTAACATGTTTAGCAGAGTTGTAATTCAATACTCACATTATTCATATCAGTAACATTTCTCATCGTTACATATCTATAATCTTCCTCATGAAAAGTTCTATCTAATGTGACAATGAATTTGCAGATTCTTCCAAATATTTAGTTGAATGCTCAAGCTCTATTACATGCTAATATCAATAATGGAGAAATTCAACCTAGAACGACAACGCGTACTCATCAATCTGATCATCACCAGGTAAAATTATCACATTTCTCATGCTTCTTTCCAAACTAAGCATTTCAATCCTCATAGTTGTTAATGACAACTGATTAAGAATCACAATCACGTCATGCATGAGATCATTGTGGTTTTAAATTAAAATAAATTACTCTTCAATTATAAGGGAATATTATTAACATCATAAAAAACAAAAGTTACATATAAAAATATTTAAAAAATATTCTGTCCGCGCAACGCGCGGGTAAAAACTAGTTCAATTAAAAGAATGTTAATAAAATTTCAGTTAAATTTCAATTAGTTTTTACACGACTGAACATGGTTGAACGATGGTTAGAGGAGGTTCTTAAATTGATGTTGTGTCTATTAATATTAAGGCGTGTAAATAAGAGGGGTTGGGTGTATTATAGATAAAAAAAAATTAGATATTTTATTAATTAGGGATATCATTTCAATTTTTTCTATTTAATAATAAAACATTTGAATGCATGTATTTTATCGTAATAACGCTTAATCCTTTGTATTAGAGAGTAATTAATCCTATTTTTTACTCCCGCCGTCCCAAGTATTTTTACCCGTTTGTACGGACACGGAGATTAAGAAAGATTTTTTTTTAATAAATAATGTAAGAAAAAGTAGTGATAAATTGATAATTTTGAAAGAAAAAAAAGTTAATAAAGTTGTTGTAAATAATGAATAAAGTATAAAAAAGTAAATAAAATTGTTGAAATTGATGAATAAAGTGTAAAAAGTATGTAAAGATTACACTTAAATGCTAAGTGTGACATTAATTGGTTGAAAAATAATGGGAGTCGCCACGTCAGTGTAAACCAATTTTCGGCGACAGATGACAATTCCGATCAAAATCGAGTCAAAATTAACTAAAAATGAAAGTTACAGGATTAATTAGACATATATATTTATTTTGAGACTAAAATTAAAGAAAAAAAATTTTACAGACCAAACAAATATTTACTCATGTTCTAACACATTCATCATCACATAATTGTGCGAAACCATACAAAAATTAATTCTGAAAATAATCAGTAAAATTAAACATGATATACAAACGAAAATCCAGAAGGTTTTGAATAGATCATTTTCCGAAGTAGCGTGAAATTGCTGCTGCAGCCTGCAGTTGTTTTTTTTTTTTTTTTTTTTTGGATTAAGTACTATTCAGAAGAGAGCGAATATGTTTGGGGAAAAAAATTAGGGTCAAATTTCTTAGTGGGCAAATATTTTTAAAATTTTTCTTTTTTTGCTAACTTTTTAAGAATATGTTTAAAAATATCAAAAATGACAAAAAAAATGCATTGACTCGATAATGACACGATTGTAATTTTTGAAAAAAATTATTATCGAGTCAATTTTTTTTATTATTCTCTCAGCTTCTTTAAAATAATTTATTTTTCTATAGATTAAGGAGCATAAATTTTATGTGTCGAATATATTTTTATAAGGTTATTTTACACGTTTGTCATTATCTTCTGATTTATAGAGAGGGCATATTATGTAATTTTGAGTAATTTTTTTTATAGTTTTGTAATTGTGTGTGGGCTGTACTTTCACTTAAAATTGAATGAAAACTTTGTAGTGGGATGAACGTTACATAAACACATTTAAGTCAATGGGGAGAGTATAAACAAAATTATTGTGTTGAATGACATTCCATTAATAGTGGTGGTAATTCACAAATTTAAACAACAAAATGAATGTCTTTTTTTAAATGTGTTATTTTTTATCAAAATTTAGAAGCACTCTCATCATACATTCTACAAATCACTATTCATCATACATTATCTTGTGTAGCTAGCGCCTGCTGAAGGCCAAAGTGCATTGAAAGATATCAACTGTATTCTTCATGAGTTGGAAGTTCTAAATACTAACTAACTTCACACCTAATTTTTTCCTAGCTAACAACAACATTAAAACTGCAAAAATTGTGGCATGAAGATATATATATATCTGCACTTAATTGGATTTACATATTTTTTCCTACAAAATATTCCACGAAAACCTCCTGACTCCAAATCTAGATAGCATTTCCTAGCCCATGTATAAAAGGGTTCCCAATAATAAGAGTAGAGAAGGAGCAACTCTTAATGTCTAATTAACTCAGTCCACAACATACTTAACACGCACATATTCTTGTGGATTTATGCCCAGTGCTTGTGCTTCTTCCAGATTTTTCACAAACATTTCAGCACTTCTAACAACTAAACAATAAGTGTGTTGTGAATCACAATACGGTCCACTAGACCTGGTTCAAGAAGCTTTGTTTTGAACTTTTGAAAAGTTTTTTGATCCTCTGTCCGATCCTGCAAGGAAAGATTAGTCCAATAAATGACAGTTAGTTATCAAATGATAATGGAAGTGTAGTATAATAAAAGCAGAAACTGTAAAGCAAGCTTGCATGAGACACTGACAGATTCCTAGCTTGGGCTGCTTAGCTAACATGCATGAGTAGTACAGGTAACAATTAAGAAGCGTTCACCCAAAGGCATTGAAGTAATCAATAGCCTAACTGCATTGTATTGTATAATTGGGAGATGTTATTACAAGACTTTGTTAAGAAATTTCCTTAAACTCCAAAGCATATTGTGTGCGTGCACGAATTCTTCTAGGTTCCAGCATCAGTTTGCATATCTAAAAGCACTTTTTGTTAACTTCATGAATGAATGATGAATCATCCATATCAACTAATATGCGTTCTCTAGCTTATAATAGAGTATTCTTTACTCTATGATAACAAGACTTTACGATGGAAATTTATTGAATCCGAGGCAATACATGTGATCCTACAAAACCTCACCACTAAAAGCACCAAGAAATTTGACCCGACATATAAGTGTTTATTTTATGGTAAACCTTCCTAATGTAATATGGGAAGTATAATTATAATAATAGTTTTAACAAGCTTAAAACAGAGAGTAAGGAGTCCAGCTGCTGGTATAAATAAATTGCTCAAAATCATGTCTTACAGCCAAACCCTCTGGGACAGGGGAATACATGCTTTAGATAAGGTAGTAAGGATTAAAACTGTTGTTTAGTCTCTTTGAAAGATTCAAAAATCATCTGGGTTAATTTAGCTTGATCTATAGATATGAATAAAGAAACACAGTGGAAAGCATGTGACAATGAGAAACTATAATAGTTTAACTATGAGAGGTAAGAATAATAATGTCGATGATATGTATTCTTCATATCAGATGAAACAATCATACTCATATTGATTGGGGTAATCAAACTTCATAGATTAAAAATATACCTTTTCTGCTTCAGTTTTAAGGATGCTTTGTTTGTCAAGAGCATGGAATCCCTCCAGTGTGTTTGTGTTGTATAGAAAAGAAATAAAATGTTGAAATGTTTCTCAAGGGATAGATTTGTTCTATAAACTGGTAGTTTTCTTTTGGTTTGCAGGCTGAGATTGGGAGGCATTCAGCATCAGACCATGAATGGGAAGTGTATCGATTCCTTTTAGATGAAAACTGCAATTTTCAGTTGTCAAGTGTGGTGGTTAGGAATCAGATCGTGGACAAGGTCAGAAGAATACTGATGGGATGGTGAGCTTCTTTGGTAAGTCGATCTCTTCAGTTGTATAAAAGATGATAAAACTCTCCAGCTCTCGATGTAGGTCGGGGAAAGATGACCTTTTATTGTGCAGTTTTTCCGGTTAGACCATGCTGAGAATAGTTCTAATTTGTAGCCACATTGTGTTAATTTTCGTTTTATCACGATGCTCGTGCTCTAGATAATACTATTAGTTGGGAGACAATTGTTTTTGATTTAGTGAGAAGAATCTGAACGACTGATTTTAGTTATGCATATAATCATACCCTGTTTGGTAAATAATGAGTCCAATGCAAATCAATCACTGCTTTAAAATTTAACACTGAAAATATTCCCCCTGTCTCGGATCAATTGACACTTTTTTTTTTCACGAAGATTAAGAAAGTAACTTTTCAACTTTTAATTGTATACTTAATTGCATTGTGATTAACTTTGTTCCAACTTTTTAAGGTAGAATTGTATAATTGTATAGTAGTAATTTTTTGTGACTAGGAAATATGTGAACTTTTGTGGACAAAAAAATATAAAAAAAATCTACTTATTTGAAACGGAGCGAGCAGTAGGTGGCAATCAATATGATTTCTTGGCTGTGGAAAATGGAAGTAGATTTTATCAATATTAGGTTGATCCAGTCGTCCACACTCTAAAATAGAAAATACAATAATCTACCGAACATGAAATAATTTCCCAAAAGATATTTTATCTCGTACCTTGAAAAACCATAAATATGCAATTAAACGTTGTTGACATTACATTATAATATGCCACCAAAGAAAATAGAACAAGAGTTTAGAAATTAGGAGGCGGTAAAGTATGAGAATTCAAGAATACAGAAACCAATCCAATGATGGTTATCCAGCCCACGCAATTCAGAAAATAAATTCCACACCAGACCAAAAACCACAGCAGTTGTGACTTCTACATCAAGATATGAATGATGACTACAAAGTAAAATTTAATAACTCCAACAGACCAATTATCATAGCTTATCGCGCAGTTTCCACAAACTATTAACATTTCTTAGAGTAGAGCAATAGCTTTATATCATCAAGTACTTCAATGCATCTGTAACTAGTTTGCGCGGCTTTTGAACACATCGAGACCCATCTCGGTGGGATCGGTTGCTTGAAGCTCCACCTGAATTCCATCTAATTCCCTCTTGAACCTGTCCTTTGAGCTCGCGTAGATCATTTTGCTTCTCACTCTCGCAGTGTCGGGGGACCTTGCAAAGCCACAACAAACAATTTAGGGTGACAAAGAGAGAATGAAGGTAGTTAGTTTTGCCAAGAGAATGACTAACCATGCAATGAAGAAAATCCTGCTCTTTGGGACGTTCTCTTCGGTGAAAAAGTCGAAGTCATAAATTGCATATCTGCACTCATCAGCAGGAAGGCCTGCAGTGAAGTCATCGTAAGTTTGGGTTGGTTCTCCCAGCTTTTCTACCATTACCTGTTTTAGTTTCTCCTCAATCTTAAAGATTATGAAGCGGTGTGTTCGCTTTGTTTTCAACTCCATGAACTTCAACTTGCAATCATCGTGCACTGCCATTCCTGATGCTGAATTAGCCTGTAAACACGACACAAGTCAAAACTATAGGTCAGTATAACAAAACACTATGCATGAATACTCGCACGTCAATCCACCAAGACAACCATTTTACATAATAAAAAGTTGAACACTAGGGAATAGTAAACATTGAAGTCATGCAAATTAAACAAAGGCTAAAACAACAAATAAACTGCAATTCAAAGAGTCATGACAAAAAACATTCAATATTCTGAAAGATGAATAGATCGTGTCTGGAGTGACAAAAAATAGATAGACTGTTCAAGAATGAGAGAAATCCTAGATACAACAGCTGCAATAACAGTATTATGCATCACAGGAAGACAAATAGTTAGTTGGGAATGAGGTGGTCGCGTATCAGGTTTTCCTTTTAGAAAAACAAAGGTGACACCTGAACTTTACCCAATTCAGTCTAAATGCTGATGCAATGTTCTGAAATGAATTCGGATAGAGAATGATACATCTCAATAATGTGACCCTAAAAATTGATGACATTGTGAGTATTAGTCACAAAAAGCATTTAAAGACGGCTGAAAAATGTTCATGTAAAATTCATGATCTTAAGTAGTATATTCATTTGCTTGGATGATAGTAAAATCGCTGAAAAAGGGCATCCTCCCACAGATGATCTGAGAAGATTCAAACATAAAAAGAGTATGGAAGAGATCACTAAAAGAATCATAATAAATTCAGGTCCACTTGTCTATGGTAGGTCAATGCCATGCCCATTCGTTAGATGAAAAATGAAAAGACAATAAAACTTGGTAATAAAAGTCCGAATTGGCTAAATGACTTAGTTGCCCACTTGCCCATCACCAGAGGAAGCATATTGCTTTCAAAACAGCTAATTCAACCTCAAAACAACACCTATATAAAATTCTCCAAACAATCAATCAAGACCCACAGATCAAATTATAGCTAATCAACTGAATCAAAATCTTAGCTAATATAGGCCACAGAAATGATCGCGAATAGCATAATAGCCAGAAGAAAAGTACCAAACAGCAAGCAAATCGCAGATAAACTCTAATCAAAGCAAAGCTTGAAATCAAACTACTAAAAATCACGCTAAATCAGATCTAATAAACTCGAGCAAAATATACAGAAAACATATATATGTATAATCGAATCAAACAGAGCTGCCAACAGAACTACAGCTAGTCGACTTCGGAGGTTAAGATCGCCCAAGCAACACAAGAATTGCACAAAAACAGAAAGAAAAAAGATTGATTGAGTAGAAGAAGAAAAGCGTTACCATGGTAGGGAGGATTGATCGGAGAAGAGGAAGGGATATTTAGAGAGAATCTGAAAAGGAGATAAATTAGGGCTGAAGAGAGAAGGAGTGTGTTGGTGGATGGAATTGAGACTTGACACCCGACCAGAATCACTTTTTTCGCAGACATTATAAGGGCAGCTGTGCTTTTATTTTCTATATACTTTTTATTATTATTATTATTATTATTATTATTATTATTATTATTATTATTATTATTCCTCTCTTCGCCCATAAACGGTTAAAGTTTTTTATTAACTTGTATTTTTAAATAATAAATAAATAATAAAATATATTATGAGTGTTAAGTGGAGTGATAAATTTATAATTAATATGTATTTTTATAAGTGGGAATTGATGTGATATTTTTTTTATTGTAAAATTTAATGTAGGATGGAGAAAAATAAAAATTGTATAATTTAATTTACTAGGTAAAGTTTCTCATTTTAAATATCAATAAATATATTTTACTCTCTCCATCCCCAAAAAAGTAATATATTTTACTATTTTGAACGTCCGTATAAAAGGTACAAATTTTTCTTTTCAAACACATGGGACCCACATACATCACTAATACATTTAATACATGGGTCTCGTACACCTCGCTAATACAACTACCTACTATATATTTTTACTAAAAGTGAAAAATGAAAATATTTGAATGAGACGTCCAATATAGTAAAATGGTGATCTTTCGGTAAGGATGGGAAGTAATGATTATACTTCAATAATTTATTAATACATTTCACGACTCATCTTAAATGTACTCATGACAATACTCATGTTATGAGATTTGACAATTTTATCTACTTTTCTTTTCTAGCGGATTCAAATAGAGTTATTCCAATTAAGAAAGTTAAAACAAACTTTAAAAATATACTAAAAATTACACATTACAATATAAATTATTTAAATTTCACAATTCCATGCATAAAAAATTTCAAACAAACTTGTTAAAAAAAATTTGTAAAAGTAACAGTATATAAAATTTTAAATTTCGATTTCATGCATAAAAAATTTTCAAACAAACTTAAAAATTCATACTCGATACTACTTTACAGCGAAATCACAATATTAAAAATTGCGACCCTACCTTATTGGAAATATAACAATTAATCCAAATATCTTTAATCCCTAACATGATTCAACAAGATCCATAAAATAATTATATAGAGGAATACCTGGATCAATTGATATTCTTATGTGGAATTAAACGGAAGATCAGCAGCAGGTTCAAGGTCTTCCTTCACTAAAGCCTGTGGATTTCGTAAGGACCTTCGTAATCTCTTCAAATGGGGAAAGAGAGAACTGTGTGCGGCTTAGTGTTGGGGACCATAACCTAGGTATCTATATATATTACACATATCAGACTACCCATAATCACCTGACACGTAATATTGGGTATCTACTCATTGGTCCATATCAAATAAGTGTAGTCCATGAGCTTTTACTTTATTTTAATCACTTAATTAAGCCCAATATATTATTTGAATAGCTAATATAATTGAGTATTAATATATTATCCACAATTAAATTATATAGGAAATATAAATTTCCTAACAATCTCCCACTTGGACTATATATTATTTTCCAAAGACAATTATATTAAGGATCCTTAAGTGCACAATTTTATGCTATTCATTCAGACTACCTTCAACAATCTGGTCCATCTCATACACTAACAATGGAATTACCGCGACATTCACCACATTATTATTCGTGGTTAAACCCCAACAATCACCATATTAATATACTTAATGACATAGATCAAATATGGTGAGTAGCATGAAAATTACATGTAAAATGTGATTAATAACATGTCTATTTCCAACTGGTCCAACTTTAGTGAGATCAATCCACAATGCAAATATCACAAATTGGAAATTAACTTAAGTGAATTCAGAATAAACCAAAAGGTCATTAACTTTATTCTATAGAATTCCGAATGTCTTTATATGAAGTTCAATACATAGAACATAAACTCCCACTAAACTAAGGTAACATCAGAAACAATACTCATTTGAGCAGGATGCTCATGAAACACCTTCGGGGTTAATGCCTTAGTTAGTGGATCTGCTAGCATGCTATTTGTTCCTATGTGTTCAACAGTAATTTGTTTATTCTGAATTCTCTCCTTAACAACACGGTACTTAATTTCAATGAATTTTGTTTTAGTAGCACTTCTGTTGTTATTGGAGTATAACACTGCTGAACTATTGTCACAATACATTTTCAACGGTCTTTCGATACCGTCAACCACACGCAGCCCAGTGATAAAGTTTCGCAACCACAATGCATGATTAGATGTTTCATAACAAGCAATGAACTCTGCAGCCATGGTGGAAGAAGCTACAAGAGTCTGTTTAGCAGACTTCCAAGAAATAGGCCCTCCAGTCAACGTAAACACATAACCCGATGTGGAACGCTTGCTATCTTGACATCCAGCAAAATCGGAGTCAGAGTATCCAACGATCTCAAAATTCTCCAACCTCCGATAAGTGAGCATATAATCCATTGTTCTCTTTAAATAACGCATAACACGTTTGGCCGCTTTCCAGTGTCGCTCCTCTGGATTGATTAAATACCTCCCCAAAACTCCCACTATAAATGCTATATCGGGACGAGTGCAAACTTGAAAAGTACATTAGACTTCCTATTGCTGATGCATAAGGAATCTTTTGCATCTCATTTTTTTCATGATCATTGATGGGGCATTGCTTAAAACTGAATTTTTCTCCCTTGGCCACAGGGGTGTCTAATGGTTTGCTTCCTTTCATGCCGAATCTTCCTAAAATCATATCGATATAGCTCTTTTGCGATAATCCAAGGATACCTCGAGAGCGATCTCTAAGTATTTGAATTCCTAATACAAAAGAGGCGTCACCAAGATCTTTCATTTCGAATTTCTTCGCAAGAAATCTCTTAGTTTCGTGCAATAAGCCTATATCATTACTTGCAAGAAGAATATCATCGACATACAAAACCAAAAAAACATATTTACTCCCACTGAACTTGCAATATACACAATCATCAACAACATTTACCTCAAAACCAAAAGAGGTAATAATTTACCTCAAAACCAAAAGAGGTAAAATCGATCGGCATCCTCGTATTATTTCTCTGCATATTGTCTATACAACACATTATAGTATTGCTATATAGAGCTACTTGTTTTGTCATATTCAACGGGCCAGAAATCCATGTTGCTCCAGCTTTTGAACAGTGCTAATAGTCCTATCACTCTCGGATGTCGAACTTTCGTTCGGATCCATATTTCTTTAAAACTCTCCTGTCGTTAAGTGATATAAGTTTATAATAATTTTTCCATTCATAAATAAATAATTTTAGGGCTCTGATACCAGTTTGAAGCGTCGAATGTAGAAGAAAATTTGGTTAAATATTAATACAATATAATGTTGGATTAGTTTTTTTTTTCGCAACCTGCTGTAGGACGATTTTCAAAACTTTGTAAACATAAAGGACGATTTTCAAAATGAAGGAAACTGATGGACCATTTTCAAAATCAGGTAAAGATAATGGACGGAAAAATATATTTGGCCTTATTTTTTAATGATTTGGGTGTAAATTAACAATAAATAGAGGGTGAAAATGTATTTAAGAATTATAGGCTTATAGCTGACAAACATTCTGCATATCTTTTGGGCCGTTTTATTTTGGGTCGTTTTTAATCTGGGTATACAAATGGGCCGATTTGTTGCGTCACTTTGCGGCCCGATAGGTCGATCAATAGAGTACTACGTATAAAACGCGCCCAAACTGCAAAACCTAATTCTGTCGACTCCCTTTCTCGCCTCCTCTCGTCGAACTCAAGTGTAGCTGCTCAATCCTTCCTGGTATACCACTCTTCGATCGTAAATACTTTTAAAAGTTTGATTTCTTTTCATCAGTTTATCAATTTCATGTCTAAATCGCCGATTCGCTGTGTTGTAAAAATCTGGATTCAAAACTCTGTCGATGCGTTGGGGATTACTTGCTTTGATTTTACGGTTTATGACTGTTGTTTCTTTTCATTTCGTAACTAGATTGCTTTTACAGGATATGCGTGACTCATTTTATTTGTTCATTGATCAGTTATGCAATGTCGAGTGAGAATGAGTATGTGTTGATTCGGTTATTTGTTGCTCTGATAATGCTTGAAATTTTAATTTTAGTTTGAGTTATTTGTTTTGTTTAATCCATCCTGCATTTTAAATGACTTAATTTTCAGTTTGTTAGACAATTAGATTAGATATAGATTTTAACTCTTTAATAGTTGATAGTTTGGAAGATGGTGAGAATCAGTGTGTTGAACGATGCTCTGAAGAGCATGTATAATGCTGAGAAGAGAGGAAAACGTCAGGTCATGATCAGGCCTTCTTCAAAAGTGATTATCAAGTTTCTTCTCGTTATGCAGAAGCATGGTTAGATCCTTTTACTTAACACAAGTTGATATTTTCAATAACCCTACAGCATCAGCTCCATTAATGGTTTTTGAATTGCTTTGCAGGGTACATTGGTGAATTTGAGTATGTTGATGACCATAGATCTGGAAAGATTGTGGTTGAATTGAATGGAAGGCTTAACAAGTGTGGTGTTATCAGCCCTCGGTTCGATGTTGGTGTTAAGGAGATTGAGCCATGGACTGCAAGACTCCTCCCATCAAGACAGGTAAAAATTATGTCATGAAATTTCAACTCTATTTGTTTCAATGCAAAGATGTGTTGCTGTTATTAAGTTATAATTCCAAAATTGTGATTCATTTGGCAATATGATTGGTGTGTTAATGAAGTTAGTACTTTGGTTTCAGTTTGGATATATTGTGCTTACTACGTCTGCTGGAATCATGGATCACGAAGAAGCTCGTCGTAAAAATGTTGGGGGTAAAGTACTTGGATTCTTCTATTAGAGTCCCCCTTTTGCTTTGGCTTTTGTTTTTACTTGGAGGAGGGATTTTATTGTTGAACTTGCTATGATTCTACATGTCTTTTTGGAGTTAATGTAATGATGTTGAACATTTAATTTTGTAGTTAGAAATATGCTAGCACTTATCTGTGTCGCACTGCTGTTACAAAATGCTTAATTTATGCTATGAAGTAGCAATTTCTTGTGTTTTGAAAGATATTAAGAGCTACCCAGTTTGTTTATCTAATGCATTATTATCTCTTTAGTTTTTAGCCAACATTATTTTATGAAATATTCATATGCTGGATGTGCTCTGTTGTGCTGTATTTTTTAACATACTAGTTTTTGAAACGTACTTCACACGTTGCATGCACGTCGTACTTTGTGTATTTTTTTGTCGTTGTTGTTGTTTTTTTTTTTTTTTAATTGAAAAGCCTTCATAATAAGTTAGAAATTGCGAACCTCTAATCTGCATTGCAAGAATGGAAGTTTGGTACATTTTATGGGACAATCATCATACAGAAAGTGGGCTTGTATGATTGCAAAATTAGAGAGATTAAAGAGGAAAGTAATTTAGAGTGATTAGGGGTTGAATAAGACATCTTTGTGATTATGAACCCCCGAAAGTGTAAGGTTTCAGGACCCTTTCTTTGTCAATACCAGTAATTTGTCAGTATTACAATTTGAACATTTGAATAAATTTTAATATTTCATCATTCTACACAAATTTACACTACTTTCTGTGCTAAATTTATGGCCAATGTTCTGCATGAACATTTGAATAAATTAGTCAAAAAAAAAAATACAAAAATTAAATGTTTGATTTCGGATGTGCCCGTCGTTGATCATTATAATAAGATGTCAATTAGCTAAAACATGTGGTTTGGGGATTCTGAAAATACTGAAACTAATGTGAGTAACAGTTCAACCAAAGTCACAACATAATCAACTCTTTAAAATGTGTCTACTGATATTTGTACGTAAAATTTGTCTATTTCTTTTCCATTAGGAGTAATTTTCAATCTGAAAATAATATAGGAAAGAAAATGGTATATTCTACCAAGGGGAGTAAGAAAATAGAAGAATGTGGTTGAACAAAAAAATAATCTGTATGCTTCTAGTCTAAGTACCTTCTCTCCTGTATCTTTTTTTTAGCTTAAACTTGTATTTTAACTCCAGTTCCCTAATATGCATTGTTGCTATTTCAAAGAAGGAAAAACTTTATTCAATATGTTGCTTAATTTCTAGGGGATAAATACAAAAAGAGTGAGGCTCTTGTGCCCCGCCCACGGGGACACCGTGCCCATTTGCAATTTAAACTCATAACAATACATATGTTTAAATAGAATATGGAGGGAATGTTTGTTCACATGGGCGCACGGCGTGCCCCCGGAGGCACTGGAGCTTTTGCCGTACAAAAATATGTTCCGGATTCACAAAATACACACATTTTCCCGTCACCTTTACTCGAAGGGCCAAACACTAAACCAATAAAATTACTCCCAGGATATTCATTTATCTTCATTGACAGATTAAAACAGTGCTTTTTAGAAGCGCACATTTTAATTCATATTGATAAAAAAAAAAAAAAAAGATAAAAACTGCAGGGTTATTTGTGATTGCTAGGTATATTGCAAGAATCACCTTGCTCGACAATTAAATGAAACAACAAAAGTAAATTCACTACTCAAAAACAATTTAACTTTTCAAATGATTCAGCATTCCTACCAATAAATTCACGCCTTTATAGATCCAGAAGCTCAACTCCTATCATACACATTGGGCTAAAGTGCCTACAACATAAATTCAATAAATGTGAATCATATTTACCATGCTCCAATCGTGTAGAAAGCGTTACGATATTCCTCATTTTTTATTACAGAAAGGGCAAATACACCATTATGAGGCAAGTTGAATTCCCTGTTACATATTTCATGTTTCCTTGTATAAAAAATCTATACCCTACAAATGATCATTAAATCCTTGGGGCATGTATTGAATTTTGACCTTTGATTATGACACGAGGCAAGTATCCAAAGAATAACCCTCATAAGGATCATGCTGAGGGGCGCCTCTTTAGCATGTTGTAAATTATGAGAAACAGGTTTTTAATCGACTTTATAGAATATATATTCAATAATAAAGAATCAGGAAATGATTCACCAAATTAAAAATACCAAAAGTACCTGAAGAGCATCTGAAGAGGCTTTAGAGGTTTTCCAACCATTGCATGATCTATTCTCGACTAATATTCCGATGAATTCTCGAATCTTGTAAGATTGTGAAATGTTTCGAGTTTGAAAAATTTTTAGAAACAGAATCACCGTTAAATAATAACAAGGGAAAGTTCAAGTGCCTCTGCTCGTTGCATTTTGATTCAGATTTCGTGTAGAAGTTTTAAAAGAGGGTGGGTATTTCAAAAGACCAAAAATTAAATTCGAATTAAGTAATAAAATTAACTTTTAAGTTTATTAAATATAGGAGTAGTGTTAAAGTTGTAAATAGTAAAATAAAATAGGGACAAAGTTCGAAAAAATATTTCTCTAACTATTTGTCACTTTTAATATATTATGATTATGATATGATTTTCTTACCTTCCTTGGAGTTGAGGCAAACTCTAGACTTGAATCCCTTCCCGTAACTGCACTCAATTTCCTCTCACTGTGGCTACAGTACTGTAACCACACAGAGGAAATTGACTTCCGTTACTGCAGAAGATCTGCATCCGCCAAACTCTACTTGTCTGTAATAACTACTAATATTCTTGCTGCGGCAAAAAGCTTGTATCCTGTGCTCAAATTTTAATGCACAATAATAATATATTTAATTTTCTTTTTAAATATGAAATAAAAAAAGATTACTTGTCTCTCACTCTCTCTGTATTATTTGCCCCTTTAATAGGTCTGCTTTATTCTAATAATTTCTTAATATATATAATTGTGAAGCATTTGAAGACATAATTTCCTCGAAAGAGTATGTGCCAATTAATCCATAAATCTTAATATATAGTAATTATTTTGCATTGTTGGAGCATTATGATTGGTTAAAATTTTTTAGTTGTTTTTGTAGCACTCATCTTTGGTTCCAGAATACTACTTGACAGACGTACATCTAGTACTAATTAATACGAATCCTCGCTAATTTAAATCATTAAATAAAACCAATCATTTCATTCAAAAATTAACCGCCTAGCAATTAACAGTCTAGTACCATACATGCATTATTGATCCAATCATGAAAGTCAAAATTTTGAATTCTTTGAGGTTGTGTTTGGAATCTGGATCGAGCCATTTCAAATTCGAGAGATTTGAAAATAGGTGGATTTTAACTTTTTTTTATTTTAAATCAATTTATTTGAATTTTACTGTTTGGATAAATCATGGATATTTAAAAAGATTTCAAATCCATAATTTAAAAATTATTTTTAAAATATAATTTTATATATGATAAATAAAAATAATAAAATTTTATTATATTAAATATTAAAATCTAAAATTTTATTAAAAATATTTTTTTTCCTCCCCCAACCCCACCTTCAACAAAAATTTTTTATTAATAAAATTTTAGATGTTTAATATTTGAATAATAAAAAATATTACCACCCAACCCTACCCCCTATCCAACACCATCCCCACCAAAAAAAATTTTTATATAAAATTTTAGATTTTAATATTTAAATAATAAAAATATTACCACCATATCCATCCACCCACCCCCCATCCACCAAATTTTTTTTTAAAAAAAATTTAGATTTTAATATTTAAAAAATAAAATCTAAAATTTTATTTAATTTTTTTTTGGGTGGGAGGGTGGGTGGGTGGGTGGGTTGGGTTGGGTTGGGTGGTAATATTTTTATTATTTCAATACTAAATTCTAAAATTTTATAAGAAAAATTTTAGGGGGTGGAGGGGGGTGGGTAGGGGGTAAATTGGGGTGATAATATTTTTATTATTTAAATATTAAAATCTAAAATTTATAAAAAAAAAAATTTTGGAGGGTGAGGGTGGGGGTGGGTGGGTAGATAGGGGGTAGGGTTGAGTGGTAATATTTTTATTATTTAAAAATTAAAAATTTTATAAAAAAAAAAATTTTGGGAGGGTGGAAGGGGTATGGCTGGGGTGGGTAAGGGGTAGGATAGGTTGTATAGTTTAAAATATATATATATATATATATATATATATATATATATATATATATATATATATATAATTTATTAATTTTATATATTAATATATCAATTACACAATAATTGAAGGATTTCAAATGACACGTTTTCAATGAGGATTTAAAATCCATTTAAAAACATCTAAAAAAATTCAAAATCAAATCCATGATTTGAAATCCATTGATTTGAAATCTTGAATTTATAAATTCATTGATTTCAAATGTTACCCAAACATGAAAGAGATTTGAGGAAGATTTATAAATCACTCCTCAAATCCTTCAATCCAAACACACTCGGATGGTTTTCCAATTCCATTTGGGATCACATGTTCTATACTCTATTTCATCCCCTTTCCATTTTACACATAGTCCCATAGAATAGGATATGAAATAGGGTGTGTGACGGTGAAATCGAGGGTATAGATCAGTGAAATTGAGTTGCCCCGATTTAATTTCAAAATCAAGTCTTCAATTTTAAAGTTCATTATTATGAAGTACATTCCGTGTGCCTTTAGAAATTTATGTTAAATTGTATACCCTTTTAATATAAAGATATATACTATTTATTTTACAAGGCAAAAACTTGTGTGCACTTGGAAAAATATTAATGAAAAGTGTATACCCTTTTAAACAAAATAATGTATCTTTATCCATAATACTAAATTCTAAAGGCGCATGCAAGCCTCACTCTACATTAAATTATTATTTCTCACACTTCAATATATATTAAAATACTATATTCATTAATCACCATGCAAAAAACAAACGTATCCATAAAGACGCGAGGGTGAGGGAGGGAATACTACCACTACACTACCTTGAAATTTCATTTATGAATTTATTTCATATCCAATCTAGTACTAACATCTTACTATAATAAACCATGGCTTTTGTCTCATACGGTCGTACCTAATCTATGCTGCCATGGTTGAATAACAGGTGTCATGCTTGTTTTTTATTCAAACCAAAACAAAAATCCTTGGTGTTTAAAGTTCAATCCTTAATGTTCCAATTTCACCTTCATATACTTCTATAAAAAGGAAAAAATATATATTTAATTAATATTCTTTAATACATTTTAATTTTAAAATTGAAATTACCTTTTTAACACATAATATATTTTAGAGTTACACTGCAGTGCTGCACCTAAATAATTTAAACCATTAGATCATATTTATATTTAATCTTAACCACTAAATAAAATAAAATAATTAAAAATAAAATTAATAACTACCCACTACTTTCTAACATTTATCCTATAAACTTTCAGTTAAACGATTTAATCTTGCCTGCATTAACATTTACCCTATAACATTTCAGTTAAATGATTTAATTTTGCATGCACATAGTTGCAGAATGAGAACCTTGATGGATATTGCACTTGTAGTATCACTTATGGAATAAGTGGGAGCGTGAATTTGTTTATGAGATAGACAAAAATAGAAAGTGTGAATTTTACTTTCTTATTAATGCCATCAATTAAAGCAGCTATTCGTTTATCGCTTGGTGGATTCTTTTTCATAATTCAGCGGCTGAGCCCATTAAGTACAAATTTGTCCAAATGAACACATAATATGACTTCAATAATATTCGTACAAATGTAAAGTAGAAATCAAGACGAAGGGAGATTTTTATTTACATTAGTATTAAATATTTTTCTTAATTCTCATAATATTATATTTTTTTAATAAGAAGAAAGGAGTATATCGTATTCTATCGGTTCGTAAAACAGCCTTACTAGATAAACCACCGCTAATTATTTTAGTACTTTAAAGATTAATAATTAGTTGAGTACTTTAAAGATTAATAATTAGGTACTCTACATAATAAGATTGATTATAAATATTTTCGCATAGCTAAATAATTACATGAAAATGACATTATCATTTATAAATTCTGAAAGGGCCAATGATTGCCGAACGCGTGTTTCAGTTACCAACGGTGCTCTTGCCCATGTTACTTGCAACAAAGTCAGAATGTCCCCTCAAAGCTCTAACCCTAGCAATGAAATAAATTGTGGGATGGATGAGGGAAAAAAAAAAAAGTGTATGAAAGGAATACTTATACATATATTAAACGGAAATATTGAAACTCATCGCAAGAAATTTTTTGTTGGATGAATATATAACGATAATATTTTAATAAAAAAATAAATTATATAAATAAAAAAATTTAAAATTATAATATTACAATTTATTTTTTACTAACTGTTTTAATATATAAATAAAAAGTGATAATCTTTTTTAATAAAGTAATAATAGCTTGATAAAAAGTGACAACTATTAAAGAAAACGTAAAAATGATATCATGTGAGATGGTCTAATACAAGTAGGACTGTTAAACAAGTCGAGCGAGTAGTTATCGAGCCGAGCTCGGCTCAATTTGATAACGAGCTCGACTCGAAAATGACTCAACCGAGCTCGAGCTCGACTCGGTTCATTAAGCCAAACGAGTCGAGCTTTCGAGCCTTAATGAGCTCTCGAGCCTAATCGAGCTGGATTTTAATTAATATATTTAATATTATATTTAATATATATAATTATCATTATATAATATTTATTATTAATATTAATATTATTATCGAACCTTATTGAGTCGAGCCGAACTCGGCTTGATAATGTAGCGAGTATTTGGACGAACTCGAGCTGGAGTAATCACGAGTCGAGCCGATCTCAAGTTTTATCGAATCGAGGTATCGAGCAGCTCGTTTTGTGTAACCGCTCTAAATACAAGTGTTGACCTATTTTGAAATACTAATAATTACTCCCCAAACGGTCTAATACAAGTGTGGACCTATTTTGAAATAGTACTAATAATTACTCTCCGCGTCTCCTTTGAATCTATCAATTCTATCATTTTAATTTGTCTCATTACAAAGTATACATTTTTTTAGGGACATATGATAACTAAAATATAAAACTCATACACACCACTAATATAACTACTTAAAACATATTAAATTCAAATACAAAAAATAACGCTATTCTATTATTTTGGATTTTGAAATTTGTTTTCAAAATCTATATAAAGATTTTCAAAATTACCACTATATACTCCTATAAACCCTATTAATTCATAACCATTCACCTTGTATAAATTTTCTCTACTCTATAAAAATTCACATTCTCTAATTCTCCAACATCAATTAATACACATTACAACATGTATCATATGTATTGACTTTATATATAATTAAAATTTATCCTATCAAAACCCTAAGACAAAACATGTTAATACTACTATTCACTAATCTTCAAAATAAAAAATCCAAAACGAAGATACTGATAGTACTATTTGTTGATTTTCAAACTTCTGATAAATAAAACAAACCTAACATAATTACATAAACGAATACGTTTAGAGGAAGAGTTAAAAAAAAAAAAACTGATTCACACAAAATCCTCATTTATTTTTTACACTTGAATTAAGAAGATATTATTTTATAATAGTAGATAGTTATATTAGTACTAAATGATGATCATATATATAGGAAAAATGAATATTTAAAATAATAAACAGAAACACTAGTATAAACCGAGTTCACGGCATAAACCTTGTGGTTCCCCCTTCAATCCTATATACTCTATGTATTTTTAGGGTGTTTAAATTAAGGGGAGCACATGGTTTAGAATGTAGACTCCATTTATAAGAGCCTAATTCAATAATAAAATGATGATGTTTGGGTGAAGAGGGAATAATATTCTAAAAATAAAGTTTCTTGTGAGACGATAATTTTGTGAGATTGGTTGACCTGTTGTTAAAATATCTAGTTTAAAGTATATTTTTCTAAAATGTGATGAATAATTAATTAAAGTATATTTTTAAGGTATTATAGTATAATTCACTGTACATATATTTTAACTACCAACAAATATACTTTAATTATATATTACCAAAAATACTTTAATAATAAGAGTGAGGCTCTTGTGCCCCGGGACACCGAGCTCCTTTGCAATTTAAATTCATTAGCAATACACGGTGCAATTTAAACTCGTTTAAATAGAATAGAGAGTGAAAGAGTTGTTTTCACATGGGGACACAGATCATGTCCCCGAAGACACATGAGCTTTTACTTAATAATTAATCAACAAAATCGACCCGTTTTATAACCAGTTTTATACATTCATATCTTACAAGAGAGTATCTCGTTTAATATATTCCCTTGTTATTAGAGAATAACTCTATTTTAAAATGTTAATGAGATTATTCTCAAAGTGCACTTAAAAAAAAAAGGGTGCACATTAGCAACCATCGGACGGCGACCCTGTCAACCTCTGTCTCCCAACTGGTTCTCTCTCTCTCTAAAATTATTAATTACAAAAGCTGCCGATCTGTCCTCTCTACAATATTGACCTATCGTTTTGTATCTCTATACATATACGTATTTTTCCAAGTATTCCTTCCTCTTTCTCTCTCTATTTCTGTGTTTTTGTGTGTGACCATACGCGTGTGATGATCTAATTTGATGCAGATCTGGAATTAATTGCTGTTCAAAATCTACTATAGACCTCGGATTGAGCAGTGACAGGGTGATTTCGAGGTATTTGTGAGGTATTGAATCGATAGGTCAATGGCCGCACCACCGGCGAGGGCGCGAGCAGATTACGATTACCTCATCAAGCTTCTCCTCATCGGCGATAGCGGTAAGTATCACCCGATACTATCGTTTTTACCTTGTCTTCATTTCAATGTTCTTCTTTTAGACATTCACGCGTTAATTCCAGCGTCTGTTTGGAAAACTATTTTTTTGCTTGGATCTGTTGGTCGATGAGTGTCTGTGTATTGAATTAATTATTAGGCATCTGAATTTGCAATATTGATCAGGCAAAAAAATGTTGGGAATATAGTGAAAGAGATGGTTTATTTTAATTATTTATGTTGAGTATATACCGTTTTTGGTGCGAGCAACATGTTTCCAGGCTGTATGCATTGTCGCCAAAGTACTCAAGTTTAAACGCAATGATATGGCAATATGCTTAACTTCTGTTAAGTTGCTGGATAACATCGTGTATGTGATATTAAACTGTATTCAAACTTATCGATGTCCTCTGTGCATGTGAACTCAAAGTTGTGTGAAATGACATTTCAGCAGTCATGTTACTTCTGTGGATTGCTTGATGTCCTCGGATGGGACTAAAGACAGTGTGTTCCTTGATAATACATAGAAGTTGAACATAATACTATTATGTTGAAATGTGAAGCTAAACTGCCTTTGCATATCGTTGCAATGATGAAAGTGACAACATATGTCTTTATACTTGGTCACACGTAGATAACGAGAATGTCTTACCCTATCAAGGCTCCAAGATTAAAGGATGAACTAGGAAAACTGCAATCACTGCTAGAAATATCCTTCTCTGCCTTGATGAGCTGTATAAGCTTGTAGAATTTTGATTATGTGTCATAATAAGGTTTACAGCCATGATCTGTTTAATATTGGACATTTCACTTTTTCTACCATTCACCAAGGTTTAAATTTTTTAACTGGGGATGAGGTTGCTATTTTTTACTCAGTATGCTTATCTCGTGGCCTTAGGTTTACACAACTTCTTAGATTATGCTTAAACCATAACATGGAATATGAAACATCTGGTTTTCTTTGATGTTAAATCTAAATAATGACACGACCGAATTTGAGTTATGCGCTCCTTTGCATTATCCCACTGGGGTTCTCTTGCTTAAGGTTTTATTGAGGGTATTCGTACTTGCCTATTTTAGAACAATTATTATAGTACAATGTTCACCTAGAGCGTGTGGAACAATGACAGATGGTCTGCACACACTGTGTGTTGCCCTTGCTTTACATGATAAGTTGCGTACCTTTACATTGTCGTCAAATAAGTGCATGTCTCATTATTAATGTTTTGTGTTGTACTAAGACATGAGCTGTCTCAATCATCATCAATCTTTTACTTGTGGGGGTGGTCTTCTGGAAGGGACGGTGCAGTAAAAAAAAATTGTGCAATAATTGAAGTCAATGAGAAATACACAAGGACAAGGTTTTGTGTTAGTCAATTATGTTATTGCGATGCATTTTGTATAAGGTTATTCACATCAATAATTTTTCTTTCAATATAGTGTATTTTGTAAACGTGGATAAGCACAAGTGGAAGTTTTCAGACGAACATTGATTTGCTTTTTTCTTCACACCATGGCAGAATTATTAACAAGACATGTGTTTGGACGTTGCATCATTATATCCATTTAGAATGAATATTTAACGAAAATGAATGGAAATGGATTGAACATCTTTTTTTTTTTGGTGATGCACTTCTTAATTTTAACTCTGCTTTTGGACCAAGTTGATGAGGGTGTGGCAAAGGGACCTCTTTGTACTTGGTTCTTACCTCTTTGGCTGCAGCTTCTACTGATGTCTCTGTTCCAGTCATTGGGGTGCCCATGGTTTCCCCAGTGCTTAGCAGCTGTGAGGGTCCTGATAACCTCACCATAGTGAGGTTCTTAATTACTGTAAAAATAATTATATTTAACTCTGTATACATTTTGTATACATTTTACTGCATTTTTTATGCACAACAATTTACAGAAGTTATTCACAGCAATACATTTGATTTGAATATGGTTATGTTTTCTCTATGTATTACTGCACTTTGTAATTCAACATTACACATTACCTGGTGACTTATCTGCCCTATGAGGTATATATATCTCTTAATTACTCTAGAAAAATATATATTTTTTCCATTAATGGACTAGTAAATTTGCTTTAAAATGTATGCTTAATGCCTTCTGCCTTGTCTTTGTGTTTTTAACCTCCAGGTGTGGGCAAGAGTTGTCTTCTTTTGCGATTTTCTGATGGTTCTTTCACGACTAGTTTCATTACCACCATTGGGTAAGATTTCAGAGGTGAAACCTATCTTTAATCTATTCTGATTCTGATTTGAGGTGTAAATATCATCTGTAGAATTGACTTTAAGATAAGAACTGTTGAACTTGACGGAAAACGGATCAAGCTTCAAATATGGGATACGGCTGGCCAAGAACGATTCCGCACAATCACTACAGGTAGATTCCTTTTCGGTCTTTTCATGAAGAAGTTCTATTTATTTGTATATTTTCTTATGATCCTGTGGGTAGGGTTTAGGATATATTTCTTAGTCATTAGGTTTCAGAATAGTAGTTTTCAAGATATAATGATTTATATTACAAAAGGCATTCTTCTTTCCAGCTACAATGGACAATTGGTACTTGTCTTCTCTTTCTATAAAACTATTAAAAATATGCTTTACTCTGTGCATGCTTGTGTGGAATTTGTTATTTTCTCATTTTGTAATTTATACATGAAGATTGAAGATACCTATTTATAATGCTTTGATTCTCATACTCCATTGTTATATTTTATTTTTCCAGCTTATTATCGGGGAGCCATGGGCATATTGTTGGTTTATGATGTTACAGATGAATCGTCCTTTAACAGTAAGGTTTCTTATTTTTGCTCTGTATGATCTTATCGTGGATTGTCTTCAACCTCAAAGCTGCAATTATCAATCCTCACTAACTTTTACCTTCACATGACGAAGATATTCTCCTATCATTTTCTGCGGTAGTATATATTCTCTACAAAAACAATTGACACCATCATCTACTTTTCCTCCCTAGTCCTAAATGAGAATTTATTTTTGGTAATGTGTGACCTTCAGTATTAAGCTGTGTCTGGGATGTGTTTGTAAGACATGTCTGGAATCTGAGAAACATGGGTTATTTTCAATTCTTGAATTCAAGGCGTTCTGTTATTAAAAAAATACAGAAATAACAGGAACCAGTCCCAAACAACTTTGAGATATATATATCTTCATTTTCCTTTGTTTTTCATTTTGTTAGGATGATGTTAAGTTAATGTTTCATAGTTAAATGTATGTGATTTCATCATTTGGTTGCTTTCTATTGATTTCTTTGTACAGATATTAGGAACTGGATTAGAAATATTGAGCAACACGCTTCTGACAATGTCAACAAGATATTGGTAGGAAACAAAGCTGACATGGATGAAAGCAAAAGGGTATATATCCTTACAGTTTGCATATTGTCCTTTACTTGTTAACTTTGACTTTAGGGTATCTTGGTGAAAGGAACGGTATTGGTTTAATTTGCTTGTTTCTTATTATCTGAGATTGGTGCAGCCTCGGTTATTATGATGAAAATTTCTTCTTATTAATGACTTTTGTGCTTTACTTGAAATTCATTTGCAATCAAATGTTTGCTTCAGTAGATATGTTAAAACATTTTGAGGGCAAGCATCATTGGGAGAGTCTTTTGGCTGTTACTCAAAAATAACATATGGGACCTTTTTAGAGTTAATCAGATGTTTCATATCTTGAGCAGTCTTAGAAAACCGTCTCTGTGTCAGCGAAAACTTGTATGAAACTATTTCACAAAACCTTTGGCTATTCCATGAGACAAATAAGATGCAATACTCTTTCTTCAAAAGTAAAATACCCATACAAGTAAAGAGTGATAGATTTATTCAAATATAGTTTAAAAATATATATCTTTCCTTTAATTAGGTATTACATTTCTAATGAAAGTGTGTGGATTGTGTTCCACAAGATGGTCACACACGAGACTTCTTGTCTATGAAAGTTAAGGATTGTAAATAAAGCTGAAGTAGAATTGTGTATTCCAAGAAACCATAGAAACTAATCTGTACTTGTACCAAACACCAAATAGTGCATATAATATCTCGATGAAACTCTCTGACTGGCCATAATCTATATTTTGTGTTAACCAGAATAACAATTAGGTTAAGGATTTGAAATCAGAGTAAGATAAAAGATTGTTTTGCTCAGTTATGGTCCAACATGTCAAATTTGTTATTCTGAATATTACTGAATTTACTTTCTCATATGCGCATTGTGCAGGCTGTGCCTACAGCCAAGGGCCAAGCACTCGCTAATGAGTATGGGATCAAATTCTTTGAAACTGTAAGTACTTCCAAAATTTTCCTGAAGTAGGAACAGATGGTATATATACAAGCTCACAATGATGTACCATTTGCTGCAGAGTGCAAAAACTAATCTTAACGTGGAAGAAGTTTTCTTTTCAATAGCTCGGGATATAAAGCAAAGGCTATCAGATACAGACACCAAAGCAGAGGTAGTCAGAAATCTTCTCGTTTACTTGCTTTCGTTGTTATAAGACATATAAGCCACTAAAGGCCAAGACTTTCACTGTTTTGCTCTTTCAAAAATCCTTTTAACAATTGTCGATGATTTTGACATCACCTTGTGAAGTTAATGCAAGTTCAGTCGAAATGGAAGTCACAGTACAGTTTAATTCATAAAAATGGGTATAGTTTCCATGTGAGGATTTTTATAAATGACCTATTCCTCGTTGTGTTGATTGCAGCCCACAACAATTAAAATCAATCAGCCCGACGCTGCTGGTGGAGCAGGGCAACTCGCACAGAAGTCCGCTTGCTGCGGTTCTTGAGCGAGTGAACGGAAGGCTCCCCGGGTGGGTGCTGTAGAAACAAAGGAAGAAGAGGTTTTTCCATGAAGATTTGGTGGTTCTTACAAATTGTTCTAGTGTGCTACTGATATAGGTTCTTGTTTATTTGGGTCTTTCCTTGGCTTTTAACCCTCTCTCTCGCTCTCTCTATTTGACGTATTCTGCCTTTCCTTTAAATATCCACGCAGCTTTCCTATTTTCCTAATTCAGTAATGGAATTACTTAATCGATAAAATACAAATTGTGATCTTTTTAATTCGTGTAATATGTCCACTTTCATCAGGAAGATTATATATCGTGTATATTGGCACTTGGGAATCGACATCTGTTTAACTATGGATCGGTTCGACTAAAACAAACTCTTTGTCCGCCTCAGTAATATCATTTTTAAATTTGTCATTGGAAAACTAATGCGCTATTACGCTACTAAACTCTATAAAATAAATTCAATTCATAGAATATTTACAGGAAATTATTTCACTCTATTGGGAACTCCAGACATTACAAAATCTTAATTTCATGAAAATTTTGTAACAAGATTACTTGCATAGTTCTTTATAATTTACAAAGGAATGAATGATGCAAGTAACCCATGCCAAATGTTGGGCATGACTAATATATAGTATATTTAAGTTATTATTTATTTAGTCTCATGTCAAATTTCACACTTTCTAATTTATTCGTCACACACTAAACTTTACCAAGTAAAACGAAATACATTACATCAATTCCCAACTTCAAAAGTCTATAACATACTTCATAATTTATTTATTATCTAAAATGACTACATTAACCTTCAAAATTCAATAAAGTTGGTTAAAAAATATTTTTCTCAAACTTCATATCTACAATAATGGTGCAAAGTAGCGTGGAAGTGGGACGAGGAGTAGTATATTTTTACAAGGAATAAAGTTAAATTTGAATGGGTATATATATAGAAGTACGCAAAACAATCTCAATATTTATATGCTCCACTCGACACCACGCTCTTTGGGCATACCGCATAGGCGCATACTACTCATAATCAGGAACGGTCATTATTTAGCTACTTCACAAACATCGCTTGAAATTTGTCATTATGGCACTACATATATTAACAGAGCTCTTGTATATAAACGATTAAAAAAGAAGCTTTTAACAAGCCGAATTAGCTCGGTTTGGAAAGCTGCAGGGCGATGATGATGATAAATTGATATTATTATAAAAGAACAATAACAACAATAATTAATGTTAAAAATAATAATCGAGTCGAGCAGTGTTATATGTTGGATATGTTTATCATCATATATTCAAAAACTACAACTCATGAAGTGCTACCCTGAAATTTGTAAGAGGATCATTTCAATTGAAGATAAATGAGCAAGGGCAGGAATAGAGTCTGGGAAGGGGTTGAAAGGGTTTTTCTGCGTAGTCATTACCATATCAATAGGTTACAGTTTACACTGCTGCTTGGCTTTCTCAATGATCTTCAAACATTTTAATTCTGTGATTTTCGCAAAACTTTCTTACAAGATACTGGTTTTGAATGATTACATAGATTCAAGTTGGCAAACCCAAACACAGAAATAACCAGATAGTGCAATTTGGCCTACAGATAAAAAAATACTATACCATCCTACATTGAGTCACGTACCCGTGATGAAAAGTACTCTCACAGGTTGAGCTCTTCCTTCCCATATATACGTTGAAGCTCACGAGTTGCAGCTTGGAAAGATTCTATCATGATGAGAAAGAAAAATAAGTAAAAGACACGGATAACCTTCAGTTTTGGGGTAGTATGTGTGAATCTCACTACCTTTCCAAGTGCGAAAGGCTTTTTGATTTATAGAAGAGCCAGTTACCGTCTGAATAGCATCAAATAGCATACTTTCCGGGGTGCTTCTTAGCTCCTGAACAATCTGATATATAGTCTTTCCGTTCTCAAAATATATGTGGTTGTTTGGGTGCTTTGTCTTGCAACCAGCATGACGCTCAAACTCATAAGCATTAAGTCCCTTCAGGAAAGTAGGGAAAAATAAACTTAATCAAGATATTTCAATATTAATAAACGAAAGCATGTCTGGTGAACACAAAAGATGAGGTATGATCCACATACCCGAACCCACCTAGTGGAATTAAGGCTACTTTTATTTTGTTTGTACTTGACAAGCATGTTAAGTAAAAAGACGAATTAAATCAATGGCTTACCTTGGAGTAATTACAAGACTGACATCCACAAAGATAGCCAGAGCCTTTGATGATACCACGAAGCTCCTAATTACAATTTACATGTAAAATGTATTTCTTGTAAGCCACTTAAGAAGTACAGTGCTGTATGAAACAAAAAAAAAAAAAAACACAAATTGAGAAACTTACCTCCCTTGAGACAGAGATATATCTCACTGGCACCCCATCAAGCATACCTGTGGCTATCAAACTCCTTACATTGGACGGGAAGCTGTTTGGTGCTTCTTTTCTAGCAGGTTTTGTCTCTGACTTATTCTTAAATGTAGAATCAACTTTGGGTTTAAGTGTTTGAGAAGTGCTCAGATTAGCATTTCCATTTAGCACATCCAACTCCTTTTTGCTAGGCATTTCTGATGTTTGGGCAGAAGATTCTTCGTACAATAAGCTATAGCTACCAATTGGCCTAGATAGAGCCTCCATTACAGATTCATCTTGATATCCACCAAATGATATGGTGCTATTCTCTCCTTTATTATAGGTGTGAGTCATCGGATCAGTATTCTCAAGGCTTTTCCCAAAGGTCGACCTAATAGATCGACTATTTGCTTCTCCGATGTCATAGGAATGGCCCATTGACGCTACATTTCCACCGTCCTTACCAAAAGGTTGTCCCACAGATACAAAAGTATTATCATCATCCCCACGGAATGTTTGCTCCATGGGAATCCCCATAGATGCATGCATCACATTTTCAGGGTCCTTAACCTGGTTAACTTTCACTTTTCTAACTCCACCATAACTTACTCCTGTTTCCACATCTTCAAGAGTGTAAGAAACTGACAAACCAACAGATGAATCATTCTCAAACTGAGCACTAGAAACTTTTTTCTTCACATTTGAACCATCAATCCCAGAAATGGATATATTTCTATCAACCAAATGTATAGGTGTGGTTGTCTCAGATCCAAACAGCCGATCCATGAATTGGTTCGACCCTGACTGAAACCCAGAAGAACTCTCCCAGGAAAGCGAGCTTGGAATCACTATTCCTGAATCTAGCTTGCCCATTGGAGCTTCAATGGCTTGCTTTTTGCTCGGAAATAAATCTGGCTCAGAAACGTCTATAAACCATTGGCGGGCACACTTAGGTTCCAACCTAGTTGAGTTATCAAAAACTGCATCCCCATCAGTCATATTTACACCACCCTTAGGCATCCAAAATCCTTTGTCCTAGAAAGGCAGCAAATAGAGTTGAGAGATATATCTGAATCATCAAACTATACAGTTATATCAAACTAGAACTTGATGAATACCACTCATTGCAGGAGAATATCCTGTGTAAACACGTAGCACACGATTACACTAAACAAATCCAGATTCCAGAGACAGGATCTTCGCAGAAGGATCACATGTTTAAGCTCCAACCACTAAACTTACAAATGAAATGGGACCTAGTAGATTGCTGAAGCAGCAAGGACCAGAGAACAAACAAATGCTCTTCTCTCACCAGGGTAGTATACAGCATTAGACTAGTGTAAATAAATTTCACCTTTGTCTAGTATGCTGATCATAGTGCAATTTTTTGTTCTTAACAAATGGTTTACTTATCCGTACTATGATTTTAAAAAAAAAATCACAAGTAGCATTCAACTCAAGGCAATCAAAAGTAAAATGGAGATTAACTCTCTACTCCATATCCTGATCACATGCTATGCAAAACCAAACACCCAACAGCCATATCCCCAAGCCGAAAAGTATTGATGATCTATATGGACCCGTACAGAAAGATTGAATCCAAACAAAGTGAGCTAATATAATACTAGCACAAATTCAGACAAACTTACCATATCGACGCTTCGTTTGGCTATAAGGAAATCAAAACTTTGTGGCTTATCCACATCATTCGATAATTCACTTGCTCACCAAATCCTCAAACTGAAAACCTAAACTGACATTTTATAAGGAAATCAGAAATTTTAGATTCGACCAAAATCCCTAGCAGAAAAAAGCCAACAATTGAAATACACAAAAATACCTGAGATTAAAGTCTTTATTCGTAGTTCCGATGAAACTTTCCGGCGCCGATTTTAATTAATTAAATTAAAAATAATTTTAGGGTTTTATTTGTTTGTTTGCGGAGAAAATAGCGTGATCATGTACATTCTTATTGTGCCCTAGAGCACTTGATTTTTGCTCAGCGAGGAAATATTCAGGTGTATCCGAGACTACACTAACGTAATCAATCTTGACCGTCAATCGTTTACTTTTAAATCAACGAGTTTCTTTTTCAATAATTACAGAATACTAGTATAATTTTCTTTATTGAAGAATGTATTTATACATTTGAATAGGTAATTAAATTTCTTAATAAATAATACAATAAACTTTAATTTAAGAGAAAGTAACGTACCATAAATTATAAAATAAAATTGTAATTAGACAATAATACGTCATAAACTATCAAATAAAATAGTAATTTGAACAAAATCAAATAAATCGGACTGATTTTGTTTAATTTTTTTTTTTTGAATTTAATGATTAATTTTGATAAGTCTCAGATGAGAAACATGGACATGACAATAGTGTTCAAAACTCAACATATAATGAGAAATATAAAATATAGTAAGCACTTGAAAATTGTTTATTAAATAGTTAGTAATTTATTTTTTTTAAGTATGATAAATGATTAATTAAAGTATAATTTAAAATATTATATTATAATTCACTGCAATATATTTTTATTATTAATAAATAATTATGTAATAATAGTTTAATTATGGAAGAACTATGTGCACGGTGAAGTAGTGTTTTTTAATTAAAAAATTCCAGTTAAAAAACAATTGGTAAACAAGTTTGTGAATGGGCCAAAACTTCTTCTTTTGGGCTTTGTTTTATAACTATATTGCTCTTGATGATATTAAATGGAATTTATCGCTTTAACAATTTTGTTTTCTTTGAAGAGGGAATATTATATGCTCACTTATGTTTGCGTTTTGCATAGAGATTTAGGAGTATAATAATATTTTAAGGGGAACAACAGCTGGAAACTACTGCTAATACCCCGTAGGTTGAGGAGCAAAAGGAGGAATCCACCCGAGAAGGGGTTTGCGTCTGATTAGCTAGTTGGTGAGGCAATAGCTTACCAAGACGATGATCAATAGCTGGTCCGAGAGGATGATCAGTCACACTGGGACTGAGACACGGCCCAGACTCCTACGGGAAGCAGCAGTGGGGAATTTTCCGCAATGGGCGAAAGCCTGACGGAGCAATGCCGCGTGGAGGTAGAAGGCCCACGAGTCGTGAACTTCTTTTCCCGGAGAAGAAGCAATGACGGTATCTGGGGAATAAGCATCGGCTAACTCTGTGCCAGCATCCGCGGTAAGACAGAGGATGCAAGCGTAATATTTTGAAGTGTAATGAGGTGAGAAAAATAATATTATAATAATATAAAATGAATGGGTGCATTAATGTGATGTGTGGGCCATGAAGAGAAAAGTAATTAATTTGTGTAGAGTTTTTTTTACCAAAAATGGAAACATAACTATTGTAGTGTGAGTGTGTGACACCCAAAATGAAAATAATTATTGTGGAATATGAGAGTATTACTATTAGCACGCTCAAAAATTTTCGTAGATGATATAAGAAAAAAAATATTCCCTCCGTCCCACTTAAAGACCTCAATTTTATTCTCTCCGTCCAACATCAATCTATTTGTTTGCTTTTTGCGCGTAGATTAAGGAGTATTATTATTTTATGTGTAGTGGGTAATTGTATTAGTGGGGTGTGTATCCCATATTTTAATTGTATTAGTGTGTGGGTGGTCCCATGTATCTAAAAAGGAAAATGGATAGATTAAGGGTGGACGGCCAAAAATGGTAAAATGGATAGATTGATAGTGGACAGAGGGAGTACTATATTGGGCGTCCCAATCAAAAGTCTTCATTTTCCACTTTTAGTAAAAAGACCCCACATATAATTCACCACTCCCTATTAATACAATTATCCACTACACATAAAAAATAATACTTCTTAATCTACGCACAAAAAGCAACTGATGACGGTTGGGTGGGACGGAGAGAGTAATAATTTTGTTTAGTTAAAGGAATATTCTCTGCTAAAGTTTACATATGTGGTTTGAAAATCTGAATTTTCAAAATCATATGAATAGTAATAATGTAATTCACGTTTATTTTATTTTTAAAAAGTAAGATTAAATTTTAGGGTGATTTTGGGGTGTACTTATTGCACTGATACATTCACAAATTTATAGGTTAAGATGGGGTGTACAGTTTTTTTTTTAAATTAATTATTTTATTTTTATTTAATGATGGAGATTGAATTGTAAATTAATCTAATGATTATAATTATCCAGGTGCACCGGTACACCCAAATTAAACTCTAAAATTTAACTCTATTTCAAATTAAAGTGTAAAATTCGAATTTAACTTTATATTAAATTAAAGTATAAGAAGTGAGTAGTGATTTGTAGTATTAATTAATATTTATATATATTACTAATAAATAAAATTTAATTTAATTCAAATTAAAAATAATAATTAAAAAAAAATAAAACAACAAGAGTGTACGTAAAGAAAATTAAATAATAACATTCCATAATTAATGAATAAATACTCCATATATTTTGTCCTTAAAATGTGATAGGTTGGTTATTAAAAACTTAATTACTTTAACCTCAGCTCATCTTTTTTTTACAAGGCATGGGTTGTGGATTAAACCATCTGCTAACCCATTCTAAAAGCTCTAAGGGCGTGATTGATACGATGGAAATGAGTGAAATGAAATCGTCATTCCTAATTCTATTCTCATTTCTGCGATTGATATGATTTTAGTAATAGGAATCACGATTCCAAATGAATTTATATTTCCTTACATGTGGGAATGGACATTCCTCCCACCCCATGGTATTGCCCATTCTATTCTCTCGTTCCCCACCCTACCCTCTCTCTCTCACACACACACATAATATATATATATATATATATATATATATATATATATATATATATATATATATATATATATATATATATATATATATATATATATATATATATTAAAATAATTTATATTAAATTATTTAATAAAAAATAAAATAATAAATCATTTAAAATCAAAATAAAAAAATAAATATTTTTATAAACTCAAATCGGTAAAAATATATAATTAAATTAAATTCTTAAAATTTTTAAATATAAATGTATATAATTATTTTAATATTTATTCAAAATAAAAATTAGTAAATTATATATAAAAAATTAATATTATTAATTAAATTGAATATATACATGTAATATAAATATAAATATAATTTTTTATACATAGTTTAATATTTTTTAATATATATAATTTTTTATTTGTATTTTAAATTTTATTTATATTTTAAAAATATTAATATTTTATTTTATTTATAATTTAATATTTTTCTATAATTATAAAATATACTCTCTCCGTCCCATAAACAAATTCACATTTTCTATTTTTGTTCGTCCCATAAACAAGTTCACACCCCCAAATAAGAAAATACACACAAATCAATAACTCCACAACACACTTTAATTTCAAAATTGTCACCCCTTTACAACTCACATAACTTACTTTATAATTTATTTATTACCTAAAAATACCAAACTACCCCTAAAGGTAAAGCAAAAAATAACTTTTCCTTAAACTCCGTATCTACAGTAACTGTGAACTTCTTTATGGGACAGAAGGAGTATAGAATCTTTATTAAAATTTTAATTAATTTAATATTTTAAATAAATTAAATTTAAATGTAATATTATAAAAATACTATTAATGAGATTGAAATTATTAAAGAATACAAAATCTATTACTTAAGTTATTACTTGAACCATATCAATCATGATAAAAATAATTTTTAATCATTCCATTCCCATTACTATTTCATTCATAAGTTCATTCAATTCTCCCGTTGTTCCATTCAGTCATATCAATCTAGCCGTAACACTCTGCTCAACCATTCATACTAAGAAACAAACCAAGTTCCCATTGCCATCAACAATACTCCTAACATGGGAAGAGCTGCAACTTGTCCTACAGAATCCAATAAATCAGAAAATATGAAGTACAACAAACAATGCTCATACAAATTTCACTAGCAAGAAGCATAACCAATGATGCGTTTGTTCAACATGCAAAATAAACTCACCCTAGTTTATTTATAATTTCTCTCTGAATACAAATCCCGCGTCAAACGGTTCAAAAATAGGCACTGAAGTATACAACAATCAACCTTATGCCTTCACTCTTACCTGGAACAACATCACTTAACCAATCCCCTAAAAAACGTATTTACAGTTCAACCCCCTAAACCTGCAATCCCAGGCACTTTCGAGCTCTTCCAGTGTCGATATCCATCTTCTTCATAAATATACATTGAAGTTAGAGGAAACGAAAAAAGATTAACCAACAGCAAGCTCTGAAATAGACCAAAAGAAAACATCAATATACAGGCAGCAATAGGCATCCATCACTACACCTACTTAACAAATGGAGTTTTGAAATGGTTAATATCACCACCAACTCGCAAGAAAAAAGGGCCGAGTTGCAGAGGACATGCAGATAGCTTAGCAAAATCCCCCCTATTCCCAAACAATATGTCAACATCATCAACTCATTATTCAACAGGGACCAGCGCTTACTGTATACCTCCTGGTATTTCTATCGAAATATGTATTTATATAAAAAAACCAGAAAAACTTGGTACATCTAAGGTTTGTCATAATATGTCACTAGCCTAAAAACAAAATAATCTAAGGTTTTGTTATGTGTGTTACAGTTATATGATCTCAAACTTGTTCGCACAAGTTAATTATTACAAAACATAGTTGTTAGTTGTCAGAGGCGCAAGGGCCCTATTTGAGCATGAGGAGCTAAGACACCAGCCTCTTGTACACCTGTCCTAGTTTTTTTTTGCATTTTAGAAGACAAAAAGCATCATAGAAGTGTAAAAACAATGGGTTTGAAAGGCAGCAAGACTGAGTGGAAGAGACGTGACAGAAGCACTTTACATGGAGCCCCTCCTCTCTAATATTATAATTACGTACATAGTATAGCAATGCCATATTGCAGTTTATTTTTGATAATTCAAAAACCAAACATACACTATCAATCACAAGCATCAAAATGACTGAACCCAGGATTTATAACTGGCTGCAAGCCTTCATTAATATCCCCAAGGCACATGTAAATCCAATCATCAAGGTGATGAATAAAAATCAACAGATTTTACCAGAGAACAGCACTGATAAATGAAGCATATAACACCATCATCTTCATACCATTGCTGAACTTTCCGAAATTCTGTGAGAACTGGGTATATATTCTCAAAAGCAGTATAAGTCTCGTCTCTGACCTGCAAAGGTCATAAAGAAAATGGTATGGCATCAGATCTATAGCGGATAAACTAGCAGACTACTATAAAGAAATCAAGACCCATAAATTGGGAATTTACAAGTTACTACCTTAGCTCCAGTCAGAACAATCTTCCCAGAAACGAAAATAAGCAGCACTATTTTTGGCTGTTTCATCCGGTAAATTAATCCAGGGAACAGTTCTGGCTCATACTGAACAATAAACAATGCAGTAAAGACCATGAAGCTATAAACTCATCAACTCAATTAATTGGGGGGCTACGCAGAAAAAAATCTGCATTTGAAAAAATCGAGTAACATTTCTATTACATATTTGTTTTGAAGTCATAAAATAAGGTCACTTTCCAAAATTAGTCCTCTAAAGCTATCCGTTGAAGCAAAACAACTAATTGTCACCCACTTATTCCAAAGATAGTATTGAATTTATTACACTACTTCCATGTTCTTAAACTTACACTGGCAAATACATATTATACCAAATCAATAATGGTGCCATAACATGATATTATGACTGTCAGAATAAGGAAAATGAAGAACCTAAACAGCACTTAACAACAAATAAGATCCAAATTAAAAAATTTCATGAAAATTTCATTGACAATTTGCATCAGAACTTCACAGCATCATAACAGCAAAACTAGGTGCACTCAGGGAAATTTGTTGTCCTCATTTCAAATAAAAGGTTATACCATACACAGACCTTTTAAGAAATCAACTCACTTATTTTGCAATATCAGACAATGTAAACAAAGTTCAGAGATAAACTTAACAGGTCAGATAGCTTCAAATAACAATCACCTGACTTTTTCCATACAATAGCAGAGATATTAAATCTGAATAAAACCTCCACCAAAGATAGAAATGAAGAGTATACATTTTATGACACAATGAAAAAAAGGAATGAACTCACGCTTGAAAAGGCACCATGAGAATAAGCAAGGCTTTCAAGTCTCACAGGAACCTACTATGTTCTGAATTTTGAAATCCTAAAAGAAAATAGAAGGACAAGAAAATATAAGCATAAGACCTCATCTAGAAAGGGGGAAAAAATCCCCAAATAACATATTTCCATGGGTCAAACTTGAATAGGATAGAGAAATGTACCTTAAATTTTGCAGGGAAACCAAGTTTCTGAATAATTCTAGCATACTAAAGAAGACATAAGGGTGATATACATTAAAAAATATGAAGGAAATTCATCATAGTTCCAGATGACTCATGTTTCTTTCTTTTCAAAATTATCACTAAAAAATTTCAATTGCTTTTCTAAAAAAAAAAAAATACTTAGATTGAAATTTAGTTGTCGAAACCATGTTTGACATTAGAAGTGATGTACCTTGCGTGCAGCCAATTTGGATTGTTGCTCACTCTTTGCTCCGGTACAAACCTTAACAAATAAGAAAGAAAACGGTTCGTGAAAATCAGCTACAGCAGGACTGAAGAATAGCCCCTTCCTCACAGAGAAGTGTATATTTAAGAGTTGAACAAAGATAGAAACATAAGGAAAAATACCACTACATCTTAAACACAGGCCTTCAGCAGTTACAGATTCTAAGAGTTGCAGAGATTGCTCAAGGCACTTACCATCTTTCCAGATGCAAATATTAACGCTGTTGTTTTAGGCTCTCGAATCCTCATAATCACTGCAGCAAAACGCTGAAAGCCCATCATAAAGTAAGAACCAAACATTTACGAAACTCAACAAATAACAAAACCACAAAAATCTATATTTTGCAAGATCCTGCTTCATAGATTATCAATTATTTCTGCTTAAGCTACATTTAACTGGTGGATATGTAACTGCAATTGGTAGGACAAAGTACAGGCCAACACTATAAGGGAGTAAAGGAAAATTTATATAGATTATTAACCACAAATGATAGTATGACAAAGCGGATTCAGAATCACGCATATAAAAAATAAACATATGTTATGTGACTCAATCTTGAAGAATGAAGAATTTGCTTTAATATTGCATGATAAGAAATTGGTCCACCGATCTTTTAAGGGAGAAGTTAATGAAAATATAGAGAATAAATTTGATAGTGCTGAACTGAGTAAGAAAGTTGCAATGGTGAGAACAACAGGTTGAAAATCAGTTAAAGCATTCTCTACTTGAGACGAAATTAGAAATAACACCATTTTATTTAAAGATGTAATTATTAAACAACCAAAATTATGATAAATAAGATGGGGGAAAGGATGACTTTTCTTACTTCATGTTACACGATCAGTATAGCAATCATATATCTTATGATTGATTTTTAAAAGAAAACATGATGAATGTAGTCATGCATATTTATATTAAGCAAATTAGGGAGATAAAGACCAGCTTAACTTGCATATACCAGAAAGATAATGATTTAAGAAGCCATTAACAAACTTTAACAGAAACTTTTAAAATAAGAAGTCCAAGCACAAAGCACAACAAAAAGGTTGAGAACCTGGTGCCAATAACGATTAACTATAGAAGCATGTATGCATCATTCAATAAGTAGAACAGCAACTTTGAAAAAATCAATTTAAGCAGGCACAAGAAATTATCATAAATCATATAATATAATTAGAATAACTTTTCAAAAAACTATTTTGAAAATATAATAAAACAGATAATATAAAAAGTATAAATTATGATAAGATTAATTTAAGGGTTGAATATTTCCAGCCAAATAACAGTAACATCTTGTTGTATAGTACCTTGGGATTGTATTCTGCATTACGAGCTTGCAATGCTATAGCTTTAAGATCCAACTTGCAGTCCAAATTGACAGTTGACACAATATTCCTGGTTAGATTGATCAGCAATTAGCATCAATGTAAAATTTCAGGATCAGTAGAACGAAATTCTAAAACCAAAATACAGAATGGTTTAACTCAATTTGATCCTTAACCAGTCATTAAATCTATGCAAAATAGAAAAAGCAATGCAAAGAAGGCTTTTTTTTTTTTCATGTCCCAGCTAAATCATACTTTTATGCTACTGTATGCATCCTTTTTACCACTGTTACAAAATGGAAATACATTTATTCACGATCTTAATGTCTAAGAAAGGGGTAAAAATAAAGAGGGGCAAATATGTGATCCGGTGAACATGTGAAGTGATTAATAGTAGTATAATTTACTACCATAGACCAAATTCTATATATTTGGCTAGAATAGAGAATACAACCAATCTATTTAGCGTGCTTTTACTTACGGAAAAAGAGTAATTGAGAACAAGGTTCTTGTTGTTAAACGTCATGACTTATCCAGTACAAGTGAGTTGCAGTAGTATTTAACAGAAGAGCAAAGAGACCACTCTTATATTTACACCTCTGCCTCATGGTCACTGAGATTTTACCTCAAATTTTCACCACCATTTTAATAAGGTAACAATATATCGAATGACTTAACAGAGCAAATATTTACTTCTCCTTTTTTTTTTGGACATGAATTAAGTTTCTTCATATAGGTTCTTCTAATTGGTCATTGGGATCTAAAAGGTAAAGAAAACCAGTCAGAAACAGAAAGCTATTATTCATATCACACAATTCAAGTAGTGACTAGATTACTTTAGGGCAATTGGGCAAAGAGGTTTTGCTCTATGGTTAGAAAAGCACATTAAAATATTACTCTTCACATGGACAAAACAAGTTAAGACTGTCTGCATAAGCAGCCCTGATAAATTTTCTTACATTTCCTAGGTTCATATCAAAGGCAGAGCATGTAAATAGAGCAAGTTATATAAGTTCTCAGAGACATCTGAAGAATATCAATTGAAGGACATTAACACTAAGAAATAATCGTACTGGAGAGTTGGAACAATTCCAGAAGGATGCTTGTGGAGATCAACGGGTTGATTTCCTTCCAGACCTTGAGGATCTGCCATCAAATAAGGTGTTGCCCTTCTTCCCCCAGTATTCACCAACCGTTCAGAATACTAGAAAAAAGCAAAACCAAAAAGAATAAAATACATAGTAAAAAACATTGAAAGTATTCAAATAAACCAACATATAAATAGGTAAAAAAAATCAAACTCATGGCAACATTGTTTATCTATTAAGTGATAATAATATCAATATATTTTATATTTGATATTTAGATTAGATTTTGCCATTTTACCATAAATAGATTTGTATTCAAACTCATAAAAACATTTTTCAGGGTCCTTAACCTGATTAACTTTCACTTTTCTAACTCTGCCGTAACTTACTCATGTTTCCTTATCTTCCAAAGTGTAAGAAACTGACAAACCAACAGTTGAGTCATTCTCAAACTGTGCTTAGAAACTTTTATCTTCACATTTGAACCATCAATCCCAGAAATAGATATATCTCTATCAACCAAATGTATAGAGTGGTTGTCTCAGATCCAAACAGCTGAACCATGAATAGGTTCGACCCTGACTGAAATCCAGAAGAACTCTCCCAGGAAAGCAGGCTTGGAATCACAATTCCTGAATCTAGCTTTCCCATTGGGGAGCTTCAATGGCTAGCTTTTTGCTAGAAAAAATGGGGATTAACTTTCTATTCCATATCCTGACCACATGCTATGCAAAACCAAACATCCAACAGCCATATCCCCACCCAAAAGAAGAAGAAAAGGATTGAAACTATATGGACGTCTTTATATAGCACAAAATTTAGACATCTTTATATCGACGCTTCGTTTGGCTATAAAAAAATCAAAAATTTATGGCTCATCCACATCATTCGATAATTAACGTGCCCACCAATACCTCAAACTGAAAACCTAAACTGCCATTTTATTAGGAAATCAGAAAATCTCAGATTCGACCAAAATCCCTAGCTGAACACAGCCAACAATTGAAATACGCAACACATGCCTGAGATTAGAGTCTTTATCTGTTGTTCCGATGATACTTTCCGGCGCCGATTTTAAATTAAAAATAATTTATAGGGTTTATTTGTTTGTTTGGGGGAGAAAATAGCGTGATCATATGTTCTTATTGTGCCCGAGAGCACTTGATTTTTGCTCTGCGAGGAAATATTCAGGTGTACCCGAGACTACACTAATGTGATCGATCTTGACCGTCACTCGTTTGTTTGCTTTTAAATCAACAATGAGTTTCTTTTTCAATAATTATAGAAAATTGTGATATAGGAGTATGTAAAGTATTTAAATCAACAATGGCTTGTAATATACTTTTATTTAAATTATTAATAAACATACTTTACATATACATAACAATTATATTTTAAAACGTCTCACAATTCGTATAACCATTGTTTTTTAAAATGGCCAAGTCTTATGTAAGACCGTCTCACGGTGAGATAAATTTACGTTTTCGTAATTAATTATCATTTTTACTATAATAAAATATTACTAACACTTTTCATTTATATTATAAATTGTTCATGAAATAATATTATCACTTTTCATTAATTGAGTATCACTTTTTCATTATAAAAATTAACATATTTTATCTGTATCCGTAAATCCTTACGTGAGACGGTGTTACACAACTCTTTTCCTCTCAAAATACTTTGTCTAAAAAGACATGCTATAAATATTATTCCACATAGAGTTTAGTGCTTTTTAATTAGTACATTTTTATTTATTTAGTTAAAAACAATTGGTAAACAAGTTTGTGGATGGACCAAAACTTCTTTCTTTTTGTTGGGCTTTGTTTTAATAATTGTATTGCTCTTGATAATATTTAAATGGGATTTATCGCTTTAACATTTTTTTTCTTTGAAGAGGGAATATTATAACATATTACTTTTACTAAGTTTAAGGATTTTCATAGAAGATAATAAGAAGAAAAAATAATTAGTATTTTGCTTTATTTTAAGGAATATTTTCTGCTATAACCTTATATAAGTTTGTCAATGTAACTCATTTAATTGCTAGCATAATATCGTAGAGGCCTAACTATAAAATTTACCAGCATCAGCCCAGCCCAAATATTTTTTTCGAATGGTCTTATTCACGGTTTCTACATCACTGCATTTGGATCTACTAAATAAAATTAATTTAGTACAAAGAATATTATACTTTAAGAATTAAAGGTATTTTTTTTAAATATTTTTTTTCTTTTCAAAAACGATATTTATTGGCTGAGAAAATTAAATTTTTATATTAATTTTTATTGTTTTAGATGGTACTTAATTTGTAATAAGGGCTTTAGGGTTCCATTTATTTATTTAAGAGTTCCATTTTCAATTCATTAATAGTTAAATAATTCAATTCTTATGTATTAAAATTTGATATTGTTATCTTATTCTTATATTTGAGAGTTATCATATATGCTAAAATATGGATTATTACATTTATTTTTATTAATTTAATCGTAAATTCATTTAAAATTAAATCAATGTACAACTTTATGTATTGACGCATAAATTTTGCAGTATTAATGCTTTTGGGTTATTTTCAACAAAAGCATTAGCCCATTAAATTAAATTTATAATATTCACGTACTGAACTTACAATTCCTGCATATTAATCGTAAAATATTCAAATTGTGTTGTAACGAGTTAAAAGAATTGAATAAGATTTAATTATACTTAACAATTGCACACAATTTTTGTTGGCTAAAAAAGTGTTAAACCGCATAATAGTGAGATGAGTATATTTTAATAACATCACTCATAAAATATCACTTAAAATTCTGCTTTAATACTATTTTTGTTTCGTAAGTCACAAATTAGCTAGTCCATCTTATTCACTTAAAATTTAAGATTTTTATTCTATAAATTAATGTTAGCTCGAAAACGCTCACCACAACAATAATACATTATTAATTTATAAGAGAAAAAAATAATAATAAAGAAGAAGGAAGCATAGCTCATCTCGTTGTCAACAACTCATTGTTCAAATGTGAACCCTATTGTCTGTTTAGTCAAACATGTGATATTCTCATGGCTTCACGTCTTGCTATCAATGTAATAATGTGATGTACAAAAACATGCTACAAAACAACTATGTTATTTCATTTATTATAATGAAATTTGAATAAGTGAAAAAATTATTTAATATCCCAATAAATAAAGTCAAAAAGTAACGTCCATGGATCCATGTATCATCACATGGAAACACAAATTCCAAAATCAATTTTGTACCATACCAAAACTATGAAAATAATCTACTATACAAATTTGTACAAAGATAGGATAGTTTTTAATTTATATATATAAATAAATGTTTACTATTTAACTATATATTTATATGTCAATTGCACGAAATTAAAGTTTTTTCTATTTTTAGTGAAATTCCATTTTTATCCTTTCCAGTGTTGCCCTCAATCGTTTTCTTTGAAATTATGTATCGGTCTGGATTAAATTTTCTCGTGTCATGTGGTGTGGATGGATGGATCTAATTCAGTTGGGTAATTGCAACAAACACTAATTAAGAAAAAAAAAATGAAATAGCCAATCACTAATCAATACATTAAAAAAAAATATTATGAACTCATGTGGTAGTGACACATAAGTTTTTAAAAATTTATTTTTATTAATTACTTATCCATTGTATATATTAAAATTCTTGTGTCAATTTTATGTTGACTTAGAAGTTAGACCCCAATTTTTTTAAGGGAAAATAGATTTTTTTGTCCGCTAACTTTGTCCAATTTTAAATTTAGTTCAAAAGTTTTTCACTTTTTGAAAATCGTTCATTATATTTGTAGAATTTTGAAAATCGTCCATTATATTTGAAAATTTTGAAAATCGTCCATCATGTTTACTAAGTTCAACAAAATTGTCCGTTTCAACAGGTCAGTAGCAGATTATTCTAAAAAAAAAAGTAATATATATACTATTTTTAAAAAAATAGCCTCCACTAAGAATTTATATTATATTTTCTCCGTCTGCCCTAAAGAGGGCATTTTGTTTTTGTGCACGTTGATTAAGAAGTATTGTTATTTAATGTGAGTGGATATTTGTATTAGTGTGGATCCCATATTTTAATTGTATTAGTGGGTGGGTGTGTGTGGATCTCATATGTGTAAAAAAGGAAGTGACCCTCTTTGGAACGGACGACCAAAATGGAAAAAATACTCTTTCGAGCGGACGGAGGAAGTATCAATATTTAGTCAAATTTGCTCAACTTTAGTAATAAGATTAATATTGTTTGTTTGGTAGACGGAAGTGAAAAATGAAAAGTGAGATAAAATTGATTAAATAAAAATATGATATAGATTAATTGGGGTGAAAATATTCAAATGACCTGTCATAGCAGGTCAAAGGACCAAAATGTTGAATTTTATGAAGTTAATGGACTAATTTCAAAATTGTTATAAAATTAACGGACTAATTTCAAAATTAAAAAAAGTTAATGGACTAATTTCAAAATGAATGAAAGTTATCGACGAAAAAATCTTTTTTTCCTTTTTTTTTTTAAAAGATAAATATAAAAATAGTAGGAGTAGTTTGTGTGGATTTAATTTGTTACTGACATCTCAAATTCCTCAATTTATACTTGATAACAATTGAGTAGCAACCTATAGTTATCTACTGAAAAGTTAGTGAAGATAGTAAAGTAAGAAATGATGCAAGTCAGAAATGTAACAACCAACAACTGTACTTGTCACCTACAAACGCCAAATATTAATATTATTTCCAGATCAAACCTCAGCGATCCGCATTGTAAGAACTGGACCTTTTCAACTTGGGGAATTCCTCCTTCTTTGTCTCCACTATACTCCCACTGAAGTACTCTTTCTCCTCCAGCTTCACCCTCCCGCCACGTGGCACCCGCATCTTGTACTGCGATATCAACCCAAGCCCCTGCCCGGCCCCACAGTCCTTGAAACTGATCGAACCACACGAAATCAACTGCATCAGCACCGAAGATTTGCTCTCCCGCTGCGTTGACTCCTCGTTGACCGCCGTCTCCGGGCGGAGCACCACCACCCGCCCGTCCGCCTTCATCAGCTTCTCCAGGGTCTCGGGGCTCGAGTCCGACGGCGGTGGGGAGATCTCGATCTCCTCTCTCTTGCTCTTCTCCGCCTCCTCCACAATCTCGGGAGGCGCCGGTCGGCGTCTGCGGCGGCGGAGATCGTCCGTCTGGGTGGAGGCGTCGGCGGCGGACACGCAGGGGGACTCTGGCTTGTATACGCTGTACTCGTGAGCGTTGAGGTCGATCGAGCTGCACGACTGGTTCCTCCGCCGCCGTTCGGATTGGCGGTGGTAGTCCGCATCTACGGCGACAATTTGAGACTCCGGTGGCGGCGGCCGCACCGTTTCTAAAAACGTGTTTTGCAGAAGCTCTGAGCCTTTGAGAACGTACTCATTGCCGTGCGCAGGGTAGATGAAATCGTTCTCCGATAAATCGTGCCACACGAATCCATTTTTGTAGCTCCTGATCGATGAATTTTCCCCAAAAATCAAAATCTCACAAAATTAAAAACTATAAATAAATAAATAAAATTAAATTACCGTTTACAGGACCAGGAATACATCGCCGCCATGCTATTTCCACGAAGAACATTCAAACGCCCGATCACATCTGTACAACAAACATCGCCAAATTACAATTTACACCAATTTTATTCAGAAAACAAAAATCATATCAGAAAATTACACACACAAACCTCTGAGAAAAAGGCCCTGAGAAGAGGAAAGAGAAACCTCCATGAAATGGGGATGTTCAAGCTGGCCATTTCTAGAGAGATAATAAACGACTGGAACTCTCTTCTGAGATCTCAATTTACCATTGGATGGTTCAGTCCAAACTTTAGTTCTCTCAGGGCTGATTTCTCTCCCCAACTTAGCCAGCTGAAGTTCCGTCATTCTTCCTGACCTGGAACCAGAAACCGCCATTGTTCGATCACTCTCAGAATCTGATGACAGGGAGTCAAACAGAGTCCATTTGATGCGATAGGGATTTGAATTTTGGGAGTGATGATGAGAATTTCAGGGAGAGAGAGATGGGGGGAGGGGGGTTTATAGAGGAAATTGGGGGAAGCGGTGGGTGTGAAAGGAAGAAGGCGGGTTGGGGTGGAAAGATTCAAAAAAGGATGCGGGAGACAACAGCTATAAAACAAATGTTATAAGGATTCTGCTACTAACTTTCTGTTTTAGATTTCAGTACACTTTTTGTATTCTTTTCTACTACTCTAATTTTATCTTCATTTTTTTATACACTCCTTTTTATCTTATGGACTATAACTATTTCATTCTTTAAATTAAATTCTCCATTTTCAAATTTGCATTTTAATTGTATTAAAATTTAAGGCCCAATTTTATATTACAATGTTATGTGTGCACTGTACACCACAAATGTAGATAATTCAACCTTTATATTAAAGAAAACTTTGTTTCCTCTCTTTGCCCTTTTTAAAAAAATAATTTAAAAAATAGTGATATCTCTTTTCAAATTACTTACATCATTCGGATATTAAAGATTTGAAGAGAAATAAAACTCGAGATTGAGATTGAGGAAGAATGGAAGAAATTAATTTAATCTTTTAAAAACTTTGTTTTTATTTCACAACAAATGAATTGAGAGACTCTCTTGTGAGACGGGTTTTTTGTAAGACGGTTGTGAAACGGGTTGACCCATTATTAAAGTATGTTTAAGCCAATATGATGAACAAAAAAGGTGAAGATGAAGACCGAAATCATAAGCTGGTAGAATGTCCTCATTACAGTGACAAAAACCCAAAGGACATTTGTTTATTTGCAAATTATGTGAATGTTAGACTTCACGTATACAATGTAGCTCATGCCAATGTCAAATAACAACACTCGACACAGTTGTTATATTTTTTTAAATTTTTTTATATAGTTGTAAACTATAAAAAAAAATGTGTACGTTTCAATGAGATTGAGGGAGGGAGTATTATTTTTTATTTATATTATAAATTATTAATAAAATTATTTACTGTAAATAAAAAATAAAAAAATTAATGTACCACTATCACTTTTCATTAATTAATTCAAGTATTAATTTTTAATAAAATATTATTACATTTTGATTAACAATATTTCGCTTGGTGTAACAAATTACAATTTTTATGAACTTTCTTAAAGGTTGTTCTCAGATGTGTAGTGGTTGGACGGCGGTGGGTGTGGGTGGATACTTAATTTTTTTTTTTTTTTGTTGAGAGGGTATAATGGACCATTTTGGAGGATTTAACTAAAAAGAAAGAATATATTTGAGTTGTTGATATTAATATTTGATAGGTGAGAATTGGATAATTTTCCCTATTGCACTTTCTTTAAAATATTCAAATTTTCTGAAAATATTTCTATAAAATATGTTGATAAGATAAATAATGAAAAAAAATTATATATATATTTATATTTGGAAAATTATGCCCATCTCAACCGTAAATAACTTTGTACAAAATTTTAAAATGCTGAGCATCCGAGGTCAAAGCCATTGAAGGAAGGACTTCCAAACCCTGCAGACTGGAGTTAGAAAGAATGACTTCCAAACCCTATAGACTGGAGTGTACTAAGACTGGAGTTTGAAAAAATAACTTCCAAACCCTGCAGACTGGAGTTTGAAGGAATGACTTCCAAACCCTGCAGATCAGAATGGAGTAAGATTAGAGTATGAAAGAATGACTTCCAAACCCCAAGCTGGAGTGTAGTAAGCCATTCCCTCATAGTTAGTTATGATGAGTGTACATAGTATGCACTAAGCGGTGTGTTTTGTGGAATATTTTTATGTTTGTTTTGATTAATGGAAAATAAATGAGTTTTATGTATGTTGTGTATGATTTTTATTAATAAGTGTATTAATATTTTATAATAGTTTTTAGAACACTTATTAAAATATTGTTAACCAATTGTATAATTTTTTATTAATAATGTATAGTGTTATATTTTTATTAATATATACCATCGATTGTGTTTTGAAAACTCCTATTTTTATTTATTCCATGAATAACAAAGGATATTTATAATAATCCAAAAATTTTCCATAATAAATATATTTACTCTTTATTATTAATATTTTTTTAAAATTGATAATCCCATTTTTTGTAAAATTTTTCGATAATAAATATATTTATAATCCCATTGTTTTTTGAGGTAAACAATAAAATACTTGTTTTAATAATAAAGAAAAAAGAAGCATGAACCAATTTTAAAAATAAAATAAGTTAAATGAATTCAAAATTATTTTCCCATAAGCCCAAGAGTCCTCTTAAATTGCATTATGAATATATCTTATAATTCCGTTAAAAAAAAAAAGATAAATTTGTGTCAATTGCTACTGTGCCCAAATATTTTTAAATTTTTTCCCAACTTTTTTAGAATATATTTAAAAATGTTCAGATAAAAAAGTTGTCTCGATAAAGAATTTTTTCAAAAATTATACTCATGTCATTATCGAATCATTTTGCATATTTTTAAACATTCAAATAAAAAGTGGACACAAAAGAAAATTTAAAAAACCGATTGCCTACTATCATGTAATCCTTCAATTTGTAAGTATAAAATATTAATAAATTAGTAGACATTTCAAATCAAAGTGGCACTTACAAATTCTCATATTCTCACCAACCATTGACAATCGCAATTGCGTTCTCAACTCTCCGAATAATTAAGAAAGAGTTGATATTATAGTTACGGGTGCATGGAGTTAAATTCTCTATACTTTGTACTGTCTCCGTCACATCTTTACATATTTTTATTTTGGACATCTCATTTTAATATTTACATTTCTCTCTTTAGAATATGAGACCACTTAAAATAATTAATATATTACTATGGACCCCACATCCAACACTAATACAAATACCCACTTTATATTAAATATTATATTTTTTCACTCATTATCTATTAAAATATTATACTCATTGATCAATATGCAAAAAACAAACTTAAACATGGAAATGGGACGGAGGGAGTATTTATTAATTTTATTTGATAATATGTACTCTTTTTATCTCTATAAAAAGAGATATATTTATTATATGTGAGGATATTAAAGAATATTATATTTTAATTAATAATAAGTAGTTATATTAGTCAAATTGAATTTTCTATTTCATATTTTGTATTTTATTGATGTTTCACAATATATAAAAAAGAAAACACTACAAATGATTATTAATTCCTTGGAACATGCGATGAGTTTTGAGAATAGATTATGACACATAACATGGATCTAATAAATGGAATATGAGATACAATATGAAAATGGAATAGGTGGTCCCATCTACTCCCTCCGTCTCTCATTAAGAGGGTAATTTGCCTTTTGGCACGTGGATAAGGAGTATTAGTATTATTTAATGTATAGTGAATAATTGTATTAGTGGGAGTATGAATCTCATATTTAAATTGTATTAGTGATTGTGTGTGGGTCTTATATGTGTAAAAAATGAAAGAATCTCTTTGAGTGTGATGCCCAAAATAGAACAAAAGAAGTCTCTTTGAGTGTGACGCCCAAAATAGAATAAAAGGAGTATATATTAGTATTATGTGTAGACATATAGGGAGTATAAATTAACTGATTTGTGTAATTTTCATTTAAAAAAATTGTAATTTTTTTTTTGAATATAAATTACACTTCATTCCATTAGTCCAAAGTTTACACACATTTCTTTTGTTGGGTTGCTCCACATAATTTAACATACTCTTCCATTCCCTTCAAAGAGGTGTTTTTTTTTTTTTTCATTTTGGGCATCCCATCCAAAGAATTTTTTTTTTTTACACATATAGGACCCACACTCACCCACTAATACAATTAAAATATTAGACTCACACTTCCAATACTCTTTAATCCACATAGTGGAGGGATAGTGTTTAAACAGTGACAAATATTAAAGGAGATATCACACGCAAGTATTCCCGTACACTCCAGAGGACCTGGAGAGAGTATATAATTAGAAAGTGATCGTTTTGGAGTAGCATTTGTAAAAAAAAAAAGTGGGGCCCAGTTTCAAGACGCCTTACATCCCTAACGGCCTAACCCCCATCTACTTCAAATCGCTCAATCAAGCTTGACGGATTAGTTGACTCTCATCACTACTCCCTCCCTTGCTTTATCCAAAGAGTCTGAATTAAAAAAATTATTTTACTTAATTCAATGCGAAAATGTAAATAAATTTATCCATTTTTTTGTAATTTTTTTTCTTTTTAATAAAGTGTAAGAGGAGGTCCTCTGAACAAATTGCAACAGTAAAGTAAACATGAGTTTAAAATTTTGTTTTTTTTTAATATTAATTTTAAGAAAAATATATTTATACCTTATTCTTAATATGTAATCCCTCCTCCGACCTGCCGAAATGTCATCATTTCACTGTATTAGATGTCTCATTCTAAGGTCTCCATTTTCTTGTTTTAGTAAAAATGACTCGCACTACTCATCACATTCCTTTAATAAAAGGGTTAATTGCACAAAAAATACCAACATTTGATTCAATTGTAAAAAAGTCCAAACTTTTTAAATTTGACAAAAAAAACCTTCACATTTAAAATATTTGGCAATTAAACTTTTTTGGGCAGCTGCAGCTGCCCGGATGCTTACATGGCAAATCTTCCCTTTTTCTTTGTGTCATTTGATACATCATCTCCTGTGCCACACCGTTAGATTGACGACACGTAGAGGAGAGAAACTATACCCTAAACCTTAAACTCTAGGGGCAATGGTTGGATTTGTTTCCACATCTTACGTGTCAATCACTTAACGCGTGACACAAAAGATGATGCACCAAAATGACGCAGAAGATCCGATGTGTCTTATTCCTATCTTCCAGACTTCCACCACGCTTGCTGTCATCACCAGAATCCACCTCTCCAGATCCCCATCCTATTGAACACTAAAATAATTATTAATATTGGTCATCTCCCACCAAACGAATGCCCGTGGTCATCTCCCACGATAGAGGAACGCAATTCACGTACCAGAGCAACAACTCGTGCATAAGACCAAACACCACGAACACCGCCACCACCCCCGTCGACGCTGCCCTGTCCCCTCCCTTCACCGCCGTTGCCGACCTCACCGACCGGTATACAGTCTGCCAAAATATACTGCTAACCGTCAAATTCCACTGCCTTTTCCAAAATTTCCAAAGTAAAGTCGAAAGATAGGGCTCGTTGGAGGGGCAGTCCAGGCGTAGCCCTAGCAGCACCTCCATTTAACAGGTTGGACGAATCGAGACTAGCAGCGCAGAAATGGGGATCTCGTTTAGGAAGGAGAGGGGTAGATTTTTGGGGAGTGTGAGACGGCGGCGGAAGGGCAGAAGGAGAAGGGAAGAGCAGCCATGGCGATGAAAGTGGGTAAAGATTTGGAAATGATGAGCCCCGATCAAAGGCGAAGAGGAGGAGCTTGAAATTGGAGAGTCAGGTGATGAAGAAGACGGAGTGGCGAGGAGGGGGAGGAGGCCTAATATGCAGAAAATGGGGGGGAGCAGAGAGACGAGCCTCCATGTTCCGGAGGGAAGATATATAGGGAAGAGAAGGCTGTAGCAGAGAGATGCGAATACGGTCAATCAGACACTGTCGACGGTGTGCGCGTGTGTTGATTCAAGTGTCCATAGGAGAATACGATTGGTGAGATGATGCAAAATTTGCCATGTAAGCATCCGCGCAGCTGTGATCGTCGCTATTTTCACCTAAATTTTAGTTTCTTTTTGTATGTCTTTTCGTAGTATTTTATCCGTATTTTATGCGTTATTTAATTGTGTTATGTGTTTTCATGAAAATACGTGTGAACGAGCTTAAACGTATTTAAAACAGGTAAAAATTGATTAAAAATGGAACGGGAGCTGAAAAGAGCAAGAAACGGGGCTGCCGGGACCCAACTCGAGTTGCAGAATGCAACTCGAGTTGCCAACACGACCAGTGTTGGGTCTGAAAAATATCCAGAATTGTCTAGAGACCCAACTCGAGTTGTATAGTCCAACTCGACTTGCAACTCGAGTTGAGAGAAGGTCGAGTTGAGGTCCAAGAATTGTCCAGAGAGCTTACTTGAGTTGTAAGGTCCAACTCGACTTGCAATTCGAGTCGAGCTAGAAGCAGGGGAGTGACCAAAAATTGTATAGTGAGCTAACTCGATTTGCAAGTTGCAACTCGAGTTGTTAGCTCGAGTCGAGCTGCCTTCTATGAGATTTTCAGTTTCAGAGCCTCGCAACACGATCGAACAGGCGAGAGCACGAGTTACCAATACGAATCGAGCTACTTCAACTCGAGTTACATACAACATAACTTGACTCGTTTTGCAACTCGAGTTGGCCTTACCCAACTCGAGTTGCATGTTATGGGCCAGAAATTCGGATTTTCACCTGCCAATATGTGTAAGTGTGTGTAAAAAGCCCAACCAATGCTAAATTCGTGGCCCAACTTGGAGAGGGTATAAATAGCCTCAAGTTCAACATTTGAATAGAGATTGGATATTCCACACAAGGGTTTCACTCCTACACCTAGATCACACACCATTTCTTCCATTTTACATCATCATCTTCATCCATTCTTCATCCCTTTCATGTGGGTGTTAGAGAACTCAAGAATTCAAGAGCTAGAGGTGGAGATCAATGAGTGTTGAAGATTCTCTACAAAGAATTGCTAGGAAAGATTTACATCTCTTTTGTTTTTCATTTGGATTTAAGACTATGGATATGTGTAATAGATCATTAATGTGTTTTGTTACCATTATCATGTTAGGCTAATCCCTTTAGTGGGATTAGGAATATGAAGAGCACACTAGATTTATATTATTATGTGGATTAAATTGGTTTTTGACTTAATTGATGTTGGTTTCTATTCATGGGCTTTAATTGTTTTGATGTTATGATGGCATGGTTATTCATGAATGATTATTGGTTTAATGGATTGTTGATCAATAGATGATTTATGATAATTAAGTGCTATTATAATGATCATGTGTATATTGCTTGGAGTGTGATGGAAACGACCCTTTTAAGTATTAGAAAGACATGAGTAGACATCGAGTTTGGGTTTGACCTAAAGGATACTTGAATTCGATGAGGGGAACTAATTCATTCGTTAGCTCTAGTACACAAAAATGGAGAGTTAATTCTAATTAGTATCTTCTAAGGGAGAATTGGGAGTTAATTAGTACCTAGATGGAAGAGATTAATGTTGGACTTTGATCTTAAGTGCTTTTGGGAGTCTCAAGTGGATCAACAACCTTTGTAACCCGAAAGGGAGCTTAGAATATAATAATGATCACCCTTAATCTACATCAATTGAGTTGAATTCCCTTTGTATGATAATATAAATTGAATGTGTTTGGATGTTTCTAATCCCATTTTGTCCATACTTGAACTTTAGCACATATTCTCTTTTCTCATTAATCACTTTTACTTATCATTTCCCTTATTTGCTATTTTATTTACTTGCTACTTACTTTAGTTGTTAATTTCAAACTCAAAACCCCTATCATCCTTACAAAAGTAACATAAACAAGTGCTCACGTATTTTGCTAATCCAAACCTAACTCCTTTGTGGATTGATAATTTTATTTCTTGGGATATACTACTACAACGATTAAGTATTCTTGCTCGTGAGTATAAAATATTCAAACAAGCTGCGGTTGCCCAAAAAAGTTTGATTGCCAAATATTTTAAATGTGGAGATTTTTTTTGCCAAATTTAAAAAGTTTGAACTTTTTTGCAATTGAATCAAAGATTGGTATTTTTGGTGCAATTAACCATTAATAAAACTACCCAATACATATAAAATAATAATATTTTTAATCCACGTGCAGAAAACAAACGACTATCTTTGCCTGAGATGAAAGGATTATATTATGTGGTTAGCCTACTTTGCCAGTTTTTATATAGGGGTTTTATAATAATTTTAAGGATGCAATTGGGATTAATTAGCATAATCCCTCCCCTTAGAACTATATACAGGGATGTCAATTTTACCCGTGGATTCGGGTACCCGGCGGGTAATACCCGATCGGGTAAGGGTAGGGTAGAGTATAATCGGGTATCGTGTAGGGTATTACCCGTATCCGTTTAAAATGTTAAGGGTATGGATAGGGTATGATTTTTATAAAATATCCGTCTAACCTACCCGATTACCCTACCCGTTTACCCGTATACTTATATATATATATATATCTTTATTTCTTTATATTTATCGATATTTCTTTATATTTCTTTAATTCTTTATACTTATTATAATGATAGTTATTAAAATATGTCCTTTAATATTTATATATGAATTTTTTTAGGATGAATCTGTTGCCAATTAAATTTGAAATTATGGAACTATGAAGATCTTTGTTACATTTAAAGTTATCAAATTTGTATAAACTTGAAGCCATGCAACAATTGAAGTTGATTTTATAAACATTGCTTGATTAGTTTGATGAGTTTTTATTGTGCTACTTGAGTTTTTTAATGTTATTAGTATTAACTTGAAGCTTTATTTTGTAGTTTGATTCATGATTCTTGTGTGGTTGAGAGTGATGATTTATTTATATGTTGGACATTTGTATTTATTTGAGGCGAATAAGATAAAGAGAAGTATCGGCATCATAGGGATAAATAAGAATAGTGAAGACAACTAGCGTGACCATTTTAAAATAGAATAGGTGGATATCCGTTTACCCGCGGATTATTCATTATCCGATGGATAATATCCGTACCCTATCCGATGATACATTTGAGGGTAATAGGGTAGGGTATGGGTGAAGGAAATAGATATAGGGTAGGGTATGAATTTGGCGTACCCGTACCATACCCTACCCGTTTACACCCCTAACTATATAGTATTCATTTAGTAGGAAGAAGTGTTTTTCTTTTTGATTGAGAACAGTTGTTGAGCTCAATTGTTATGATGTAGTTACGGTTGTTTATAAATTGGGCTATATTTATTTTTGATGTGGAGACAGATCTTGGGCTCAATTTGCCTGACCCATTATTTATATGGGCTTTGTTGGATGCAGTTTTTTTAATACCGGCTTAGTTTATGTATGTAATTCTATTAATTCACGCTATTTACTTTCGAGAAATTAATATAATCCTCGTACTTATACATTGTTAATACATTGAGAAACTTAATTTATTAATTTACGTATTAACTTTATGAACCGAATTCACTTTCAAATTAAATTAGTAGAGTTATTGATAGGTACGAGTTCATTCTATTACACGCAAACAACATATTGGTTTTTTATGGAGCTGAAAAATATGCGTGACTAGGGTTTATCTCATTAATTTAAAATATATATAATTACTTACACACGTCAAATTTGATTTTATGAGAAACCACTCTTTATTCCCGATCATTTGAAGTAATATTTGTTAATGAATTTGTAATATGGTATTATCGTTATCGTTATTATATATGTTTAGATGTTGGTATGTTGATATATAATATAAATGAGTTTAATTATCTTATCATGTGCATTAAATATATAGTGATATGGATGAATTAAAGGTGCACTAGTGGCATTAAACTTTATCGTATATGGAATTCGCTTGTTGATCACTAATCTTAGTTAAATCAATATTTAGCATTAGCATTACTTAATATAATGTTGAATACAACACTTTAGTCACTCCTTCACTACCTTGATAATTACTTAAGCTTGGGTTTGGTTGAATAAAATAAAACTACATGGTTTCAAATATATAATAATAATAATAAATAAATAAATATATAAATAAATAAATAATAATAATATAATTCATTAACCGATGATCTTTTGATCGACTAATAAAAGACTCTGCAAGTTACCTACTTACTATTTTCCTAAAGTTTCATCTGATCGTAGATAATTAAGTAGATGCAACTATAAAAAAAATTACTAAACCTAATTAATTTTAAAATTCAACATTTTATTTAATTCAATTAACTACATATTTTATCTTGCGCTCCCACAAATGTTATTCACATTTTGCTTTATTTTCAATTAAATTTAACCTACTTATTAAAACAAATAAACAATTTGGAACACAAACCAAAAGATTATTATTTTAGTTAAGTTTTATTGTGTAGATTAGTTTATTATATAATATAAAAATATAATCACCATTAGAAAAAAATAAAAATTGATGTGTATGATTTTGTTCAAATCAACGTCAAAAGTTGCAATTTTATAGAGTTTCTACCCTATGTTCCATATATTATACTTTTTTAAAGACCATCAAACTCTTATATTCTTTCAGCAATTTAGAAATTAATTATAATGATACAAATTTAATAGATGAAATAATAAATGAATTAAGAGAAATGAAATAAGTGATCAATGCAAAAGCTGTACGAGTCCAAGATATACTTGTTTTAATTCCACTCTCCTCTCTCCTTGTTTATTTATCGAATTGAGCTCAATTGAGCTTTTATAATTTACCACAAAAGCTAGATTAGTTTTATTTTAGCCCTAGCTATCTTCAAAAATACTATTAATTCTCATCAATCATCTATATAAATGATTAATAAAGAAAATACAATATCACAAAGACCAAATTAAAAAAAGAAAAGAAAAGAAATGGTTAGTGATGAAACTAAAATATTTATGTAAAATTAATCTTGCTATCTTAGACCTCTGCATTAGACTAATTAGAAGCATTTGGAATGAAAGGATATATATACTCCTATATTATTAGGGGAGTAGGCGTTAGACCATAAGAGGTTAGAGTGTTTTACATATTTTTAAATTAATTATTATATTTTTATTGAAGATGTTATTAATTTTTCTAAAAGATAAATATTTTTATTTTTTATTTATATTATAAATTATTTTAATGCACCTTTTATCACTTTTCTTTCTTTCACACAAATCTTTGCGTATTATTGATATATACACGTATATGAATACGTACATGTATCTCTAACTCATATATCTCAATATTTTTTATATAAAAATATGGGTATAAGAAGATTAGTATTAATTAAAGTTAGTTGGCAAGAATTGGTGGCATCCACTTCACATTTGTCCACTTTCACCACCACCACCCCCAAAGCTAGGAGCCACCATATCTAGTTTTCATTAACTTTTCAAGAATGTACCAAATGTCATGGATTAATTAAGACAAATTTTCTATATCTAGTTCGAATTTTACTTTAGTAAATATTATTTTATGCAATACATTTATTTTAATTTCGAGGAAGATATTATTAGAGAATGATTGGGAATAATGCTCAAGTGATCAAGAGTATTTAATTTTTCTTTTTAGTTTAAATTTGTAAAAGATATATCTATCCGGAAACATATAAATTTTTTGTTATAAAAAATAATTTTAGTTATATTGATATCCCTTTTATTATTAAATATATATATATATATATATATATATATATATATATATATATATATATATATATATATATATATATATATATATATATATATAATATCATCCGTCGTTAAATTACTCTAAACGAAACATCCGTAATATTGAAGTTTTCTTATAATAAGTAAGAAAAAAAAATCGTTTTATGAGAATTATCAATCCATTCATATTTAACATTTTCTCAATCCTTGAGCCTCGTGATATTAACTTTTCTATAATCAAAAGAGTACTTTATTTGACCAAAATCCTAACATTAAAATATACACCAAAAGAGTTCTTTCATTCTAGTATTCTAGACTAGATACCATAAACACGTACAATTAAATTAATTTATAAACAATTTAGGTCGTTCAACATATATATCAACATGCATGCACTGTATATATGTAATCGATCCACTAAACTTAAAACCACCAAAATCTAAAACCATACAATACTTTATTCCTCTTATAATGAAAGAAATATAATTTAATTTAATTAGCAACAAAAATAGGATCCAGGCAAAGTCTAAACGGTTATTTATATGATACAGTTTGTGAGACCTATTAAAGTATAATAATAGTAATTGTTATATATATATATATATATATATATATATATATATATATATATATATATATATATATATATATATATATATAATATGCTTATTGACGGTTAAAACATATTTTTCAAAGTTAAATGAATGATTATTAAAATATAATTTTAAAGTATTATAATATGATTAAATAATAATATATTTTAACTATTAATAAACACATTTTACTTATATAATAAATATATTTTAATAATAAATTGATCGTTTCACAAGAAAATGTCCCCTATAGAATCTACAAGTGAGTAAATTTTTATTTCACCATATATATTAATGAATTTACAATAGGGTATTCATGGGTGGACCATAACCTAATGTTATTAAGTCATATAATCTACAAGTGAGTAAATTTTTATTTCACCATATATATTAATGAATTTACAATAGGGTATGCATGGGTGGGCCAAAACCTAATGTTATTAAGTCATATATATGGGAGAGATCTAACAAGATGATGCAATATCCCACCAATTTCATATAGTAGAAGTAATACTAATAAAGATAGTGGTATCACTGTGGAATGATAATATATAAACATTCACTACTTTAGGGGTTGTATTAACTATACCCCTCATTTGATGGCTGCATAACGTCCTCCTAAAGAAGATATATATTCCCTCTCCCACTCAAAATAAATGGTCATTAACTATACCAAGGACGTGAGGATAAATTCATGCTTGAATATCAACCATTTTTATGATAGGAATAAGAGAATATATAAGACCCAAAATAAAAAAATTTAATTCTAATTTATTTATTTATGGTGAACCCTCACGTGAGATGAATTACGAGACTAGTCGATCCATTCATATAAAAGTATACTTATTATATAAATAAAATATTTTTATTGGTAATTAAAATATGTCAGTAATAAATTATATTATAATACTATAAAATTCTATTTTAATAATCATCCACCATAGTTTAAAAATACATATTCTAATTTTGACAATAAGATAAATATATTTTAACACGTATTACATGAGAATTTGCGTTTATATATAAGGAGAAAACTTAAGATATAATTATTGGACCAAATGCAATATTTTTTCAGCGTGTTAGTGTATCTTCTAGCTAGCTAGTAGTGCTGCCGGCCATTTTGGCCTCGATCTATTATATTTTTTTTTGTTTTTCTTTTCTCACTATTTGCATGATCAAATCAAAACTTTTTAAAATTCAATATAATTACAATTTTTTTTTCTTTTTCACTCAAAAATTAAAGAAAATACCCTGAAAAGAATCCCTTTTCCTCATCCTCTTTATAGTCCTCACGATTCTTGGGCCCAATTTGAATAAAAGAAATTTCAGACAACTTTCTATTTGGAAAAGTTTACACGATTTCTTTTATTTTTCTAATAAAATTTTCAGTCGAATATTCATCTCTCACGCACCTTCGTCTCTAAGAAAATTAAAACTAAACTCAAATTAGACATATCAATAATCTACACATACTTATAAAGAAGTAATTAAGGGTAAAAATCAAGGGCCATTATAAAAGTTACACCAACATATCACCCAATAAAAAAAAAAAAACACATTATAATGGCTTGCATCATATAGCCACAATCTCATATCATCCATCAATCATGAAATAATGAAATTGCAACATGTAGGGTCATGATTCATTCATTCCATCCTCTATCACATTCAAACCCCTGATTAAATTAATCCTCAAAGGAGAAACCACTAGTATATATATACTCATCTTGTGCACACACTTTATAGGTCAAGAAAGAAGAGAGAGAAAGAAGAGAAAGAGGAGAGAGAGAGAGAATGGTGATAGAAGAAGGTAGAAAAGGGCCATGGACTGAAGAAGAAGATGCTCAACTTGTGTTCTACGTGAAGTTGTTTGGAGATCGACGTTGGGATTTCATTGCAAAAGTTTCAGGTTTGAAGGTTGGAGGGAGATCACAATCTATATAGGTAGGCTTGTTTATGCCCATCTCCTTCACTAAGAGCCCCATTAATAAATTTAACCATTTTCTTTTTTTTCTTCCTATTATTGTTTCTTTTTTAGGTTTAAAAAGAACTGGCAAAAGTTGTAGGTTGCGTTGGGTTAATTATCTTCATCCTGGTCTTAAGAGGGGTAAAATCACCTCACATGAAGAAAGGCTCATTCTTGAACTTCACAATAAGTGGGGAAACAGGTTATAATTTCTTAGCTTTAGCCCCTGATCTTCTGTTACGTTTTTGTGTGAGAATATATTACAATTAGTCATTTAAGTATAGTTGATTCCAATTTTAGTAATTAATTTTTTGTCAAATTTTAGTTAATTTTGTCTTGTTATTTTTTTGTCCAAATTTTATACATTTTTGGGCCAATTTTGGATTTTTTTTAACAAAAAATATTAATTTTGGTAAAAAAAAAAAAAGGGATTAAATTTGATAAAATGATTAAATTTGGACAAAAAAAACTAAAATTGTATAAAAATGAAAAAATTGAGAATTACAAATAAAAAAGAATTAAAGTTGGAATCAATAATACTTACTGATCAATTTTGATATTTTCTCTTTGGGTGTTAGAGTCACGTTGGATGAAAGACTAAATGAAATATTCAATCATAAGTTTGAGATTAACCTCCAGTAATATTTGCAACAGAAGATATAATACTGAGATGAATGTAGTGCCCTCTCTTTGAAAACCCTTTATATGAATAGGGTCCCTTTTTTTTTTCTTTTTTATTGTAGATGGTCAAGAATTGCTAGGAAACTGCCAGGTAGGACGGATAATGAGATCAAGAACTACTGGAGGACTCTGATGAGGAAGAAGGCTCAAGAGTGGAAGAAGAAAGGGGTGTCTCCATCCACATCATCATCTTTGTCATCTTCCACGTCGACCTCTTCGTCCTCGTCGGCATCCCATAACCCTAGGCCAGAGTTTAGTGCTCCGGCAAAGGAGGCGGGGGAGCGGAGTTTCTATGACACTGGTGGGGTGGCTTCTAGCACTCCCGGAGTGAAGAAGAGTGGGAGTTTGGAGGTAGAAGAGAGCAACAAGGTGTACTCCATAGATGATATATGGAAAGAGTTTGAGTTTTCAGAAGAGAATTGTGGGGTGACATATGAAGCTCCAGTGTCCTCTCCCATATGGGATTACTGCCCAAATGATGGGTTGTGGTGTATGGGTGAAGAGGAGGAGAACAAGATGTTGTCAATGGGTGATATTCACTTTCCTTTTTACAATTACATGTGATTTGTTAAAATTATGAAAAGTTCAATTTTACTTTAAAATGAAATTTGCTTATAGTGGAAGTAAATTAATTATTAGGTGTCATAAGGAAAAAAGGGACTTGTATAGTTTTAGGGGTTCCTTTACTTTAGTGTGTTTTTCTTTCAACTCATTGTAATCATCAATCATCCAATGTATGACTCTCTAGTGGTTTGCTTCTTGCTAAAGGTGGATTCTCTTCATCTTTTAACTATTTGGAAACCCCAAATGTGATGTTAGAGTTTCATTTCATCTTTCATACTAGTCTTTAATAAGTGACTAATTTTCCAATGATTTAAAAAAAAAAAAAGGGAACACGAATTAAATAAACGGGAGATACAAGAAAAAAAAAACCAATCGCATAATATTAATTGTTAATCTCTCTATTTATCTTATTTTGTAAACTAAGAGTGGAATTGATCTCCCAATATACACTTACAAACATATATGGAAATTAATAGTTAGAAATGAGTATTGATTTGGTTATGGTATTGTAAAACCCATCCGAAATTTATGTACCACTTTTGTATATTATCTCCTATACCCATTAATTATATGTATGATTAATGCGTAAAAGATGAAAATTTAACTATTCTACTTATGAAATATACTTACTTAAGAATATAATTTTTCATTTTTCTTAAATGTCAACCATGTGACATAGAAGATACACAAAACAATGTCATGAGAAAGCACTTTGCTATACAAGAGAAAGAAATCAATGTTACCAACTTAAAATGTAGTGCTACATAATTTTCAATAATTATTTCCCATATACAAGAGATTATTGTAGAGGGAAGTCTTTTGGAATATGGAGTGGTGGTGGCTACTTTAGAAAGTGGGGTAATGTTGATTGATGTAGTCTTCAAATCATACAAGAAGCACTTAGCTATCTCATGGGACCATGTAATAAAATTCTAAAATAGTGCCCAATCTATTATATTTGGTGGCTCAACGTGGATTCAACATTATCACTCAAAATATAATAAAATATGTTTAACCTTTTAGTTGAGCTTGCTTTCCATTGTTGTGAATTAATCTAATCGACAATATGTGTGCACAAGGATATGGTGTACATGGCCTTCTAAGGGATAAGAAATTCTAGTGGATTGCATTATCAGTATTTAATTCAACTCATGGTATAAAGATACTCGAATGGATACACAATGTTCTTATCGTTTTAATTTTTTAATTACTTTTTTTTATGACCCTATAATTATATAATTATATAGAAGTCAATTATTCTTTAGTAGAATTTAATTCTTGAGAGAATTAATTAGCGAATCTCAAATTATATGCCATCAAAGTTTGACCATTTTATTAATTTTTTCTGAGGAAAAAGACTATGTGAAATCGTCTTAAGAAATGGTTTTCATGAGATGAATAAAAAGTACTAATATTTTTATAATACTAATATTTTTATAATATAGAGTGATATCTATTTTTTTTGATCGAACAAAGTTAGTTGTTTGTATAGTTAGTAATTAGTTCACCAAGTCTCCATACACCCTTATTCTCCAAGCCTCCTTATAACTCCCCTCCTATTCGTTCCCAACGGGAATCAAACCCGGGCCACTCACTTATGTGTAACAGTGCTATGAACTATTTCACAAACAATTTATAATATAAACGAAAGTGGTATTATCTTTCATAAAAAATGATAACTAATTATAAATGCGTGAAAAGCCAGACCGTATCACATAAGTCCGCCTCCAGAAATATATTTTCCCAATGGAGTATATTTTTCTTCTTATCCCACCATTTTTCCACTCTTTTTTATTTATTTTTAAGTAGAAATGATAACAAAGCGACGTAAATAATCACATCTTCTAAAAATTTAAATTTGAAGGGAGAAGTATCATTCAAGTTACTTTAACATGCTCCCTCAAATATAAACGAATTCGTTTTGTTCCAAATCTTGCAATTAGATTTTTTTTTAATCTCAAATTATGCATGCATGCCTCAAGCTAACCTCACCTAGATTAGTAAGACAGGCTTAGCTTATCAATCTTAAACTCGAGTTCAAATAATAATAATAATAAAAAAAAAACATGATTTGTGTGGATCATCTAAGATCATTTAATTTTTATATATAATTAATTATTATTTTTAAATGAAGATGTTATCATTTTTAAGGATTTTATCACATTTAATTTATACTACGAATTATTCATAAAATTTTTCACTGAAAGTTCCCTCTATATTTTAAAAGTTTTCACCTTTTCATTTTTATATGTTCCATAAAAGTTTTCGGATTCTATAAAAAAGTCATAACAATTCTCATCTCCATATACTTTATTTATAAAAAAATCATTTATACCTAGTACACCTAACATAAATTTATTCCTAAAAAATATCATAATACTCCTAAAAATCAATTTTTTTTTATTTTCGTGCTTAGTCAATGAAAACAAATAAAATACGGAGGGATAATTATTACTTCCTCCATCCCATAAAACCTTTCATACTTTCCTCATTTGTTTGTCCCATAAAACCTTTCACACCCTAAAAAAGGAAATATCACTTTATCTAACAACCTCAAAAGTTATTCTAATTTTAAATTTGTCACTCATTTTTCACACACATATCATTACTTTATACTTTTTATTACCTAAAAATACTACAATACCCTCCAAAGTTAATAAAGTTGGTAAAAAAGTGCAACTTTTCTTAAACAAAGTGGAACAGTAAACGTGAAAAGTATTATGGGACAGAGAGAGTATTTATTAATAATATTAATTTTTGTCATGCGAGCTCAGTGGTGAGTCATTAACTCATTGTACAAGGCGAATGTCCGAACTGCTCGCGAATACTATTAGTCATTAGAGCGCTAAAAAGGGAAAGTGAGAGAGTTGGAGATTGGAAAATGCAAGAGAAAAGAAAATTAGTGATGGGCCAACAAAAGGTAATTAATGGTGGGCCTTTTTATTTCAGGGCCCATTTGATATCCCAGAACACAATATGGGCTACAGCCCAAAAACTACACACTATAATTAATTGCATGATATGCTAGCTCAAAGCATGAAACACAATTTTTAGAAAAAGGAGGAATTGTTCCAAATATTTCTCATTTTCTACATCTCTCACACTTTTCTCGTCTAATCTTAAAAAAAAATTATAAATATATATATTTACTAATGGTTGTTAATTGTTGAATAATTATTTATTTATAAAATTTGAATAACATGATTAATTTTGCTATGGTCATTTAGTCCTGTGACGAGAGTGTCTAAATGGTACTTTTGAGGATCAAGAACATTAGTTAACGGCACCTCATTTTTAAAAGGCAAAACAACCTTCAATTGGTACAACTCCCGGTACAACTTCCTTCTTTTACCTTCAATGTGTGTTTTCCTCTTTTTTTTCTTCCTTTTTTTTAGGGATATAATTGCAATTTTACCCTTTTGGTTTATGGTATAATTTATCCATAGAGTTTAGGGTATAATTGTAATTTTACCCTTGTGATTTAGGGTATAATTATCCCCTAGGGTTTAGGGTTTAGGATATAATTGTAATTTTACCCTTGTGGTTTAGGGTATAATTATTCCCTAGGGTTTAAGGTTTAGGGTATAATTGTAATTTTACCCTTGTGGTTTAGGGTATAATTTATCCCTAGGGTTTAGGGTTTAGGGTATAATTACAATTTTACCCTTGTGGTTTAGAGTATAATTTATCACTAGGGTTTAGGATTTAGGGTATAATAGTCATTTAAATAAAATAAATTTAAAAATAAAATAAAAAACAACATTAATAAAGGAGTAGAAATTAATTAGGAAGGGTGGGGACCAATGTTGTACCAATTCAATTGGTACAACCAATTGCACCATAGTCCCTCTCTTTTTAAAATAAATTACAAGAATGAGAAAGAACCACTTAAAGAATTATATATCCCTTGATATGTAAATATAGCATTCAAATTCATGCTTAAATAAAAGTAGTCTTAACAATTTTTTTACACTTAAAGGGTGCATAAATACAAGACACGGGTACAACACATAAATTAAAGTAGAGAAATTCCAGTGGCCTTATAATTAACCACCATAACCATAATACACAAAATAAAAACCACCACAAATTTACAACTCCAAAGAGAGAGAGAGAGAGAGAGAGAGAGATTGTGATCAATAATCAGTAACAGGGAGTTGTTCATGGCCACTCTGGTTGATGAAGAGGATTTCATAAACAAGAGCTGCAATTCCGGCTCCCACGAATGGTCCCAGCCAGTACACCCAGTGGTGCTCCCACGACCAGCTCACCACCGCTGGTCCGAATGACACCGCCGGGTTCATCGAGGCGCCATCGAATGCACCACCCGCCAAGATGTTGGCTCCCACGATGAAGCCGATGGCGATCGGAGCGATGACTCCGATGTCGCCTTTCTTCGGGTCAACTACACCGTGTAAACCAACCCGAATGTCATCACTATTTCGAATACGACGGCGTTCCATGGCGTCACCCCTGATGAAAGTGCAAACGCTGACGTTTCCTGAATTGCATGCATCATTATTTATTAGTCCACAAAATATAGTACTATATAGAGAAACGAAAGCACCTAATTAAGAATTATACTACTTTGAATCAAAGAAAAATAATTAAAATTTAAGAGAATAAAAATAACTACACTCTAAAGTAATATAAACATAAGTGCATCTGTGTACTAATTGGTGCACCGAGAATAACCTAAAACATAATATCGTCTTAATTTATGAAATTGGTAAAAATAGAAAAATTGTGAAAAATGCTCTAGTTAATTTTGAAAATGTCATTAGATATGGAGTAATTTTTTTTTTTTTTGGAAATATGACACTTTTGACTTTTTTTTTTACCCTCTTATATAATTAACGCATAGTTGCGTGCAGCGTCGCACTTATATTAATAAATAAAACATGTGTATGATCGCATATATAATTGTATGTAAGATTGCATGTAGAGTTGCAGACACAGTCGCAAACTAGGGTTAGTTATATTCAAAATTTCTAAACATGGCGAATAACATTTTTTTTTAAAATGAGCTATTAAAAGTAATATTTACAGGGAAATGGAGTAGTTACCAATCCACCAGTGGCAAATTTGAGAAGTAAACAAGCAACAATGGAGCCAAGCAATTGAGCAATCCAGTAGAGAATGCTCCTAAACAACGTGATGTGACCGCCCACTAAGGCGCCAAATGTCACCGCCGGGTTAACGTGGCCGCCTGAGATATTCGCGCCTACTGAGACCGCCACGAAGAGGGCGAAAGCATGGGCTATAGCCGCCGCCACCAGGCCAGAAGGGGTGCTACCTCCACCACCAGTAAGCTTAGCTGTTCACATAATTAATTTCATTATCAAATCAAATGATATTGCATGCATTGGCAATTAATCAGGAATTTAAAGATTATTGTACATACCAAAAGCCATGCCGGAGCCTTCTCCGGCGAAGACGAATATGAGCATGGAAATGAACTCTGCCGTGGCGGCTTTGATGGCGTCCGGCTGGCTCGCCTCCGCCGGGCTTCCGATGGCAATTCTTGCTAGTGGCATTTTCGTCACTTCACTTGTAATCTCTCTCTCTCTTGATTTATGAATGCTTAGTGTATGTTATAGTTTGATGAAGAATAGGTCTTTCTTATATAGTGTGGGAGAAGCACAGTAAGTGATTGGTCGAGGGGGTGCCTCCAAAACGATGTGGTGCTGACACGTGGACTCAGCTGACCAATGATCGCTCATAATTTGAGGAGAAGGAGCTGACCATGAGTTGTTATGGTCCACAATATGCCTAATTATTAATTTCATTAAAACTGACCATTTCATTTCTCTAATGTTGAAAGGGATTATTTTGCCATCCCTCTTCAACTAATTTAATTTCATATTAGCTAGGATTATTATTATAATTATTAACACTAACTTGTAATAAAATTTACATTACTTGAAAGAATTTAATGATATTTATAATTTTTATAAAAAAAAACGAGATGCATTATTTTGTGAAATGGTTATATATGGTGATGAATCAATCCATTATTAAAATATAATTATTAAATAGGTTAATTATAGTGTGCATCCGGGTGCACCCTAAGATAGGGTGCACTCATATACAAATATAAACATAAACATGTACCATTAAGAGCAAAAATGTATACAATTTAATTGTTAATTTTTTTAATGAAAATTTGAGTGTAAAAAAATATACAATTATTAAAAAACATGTATAAACTATTGAATAAAAAGTTATACACATATAATACTAGTTTTTTAATGAAAAACTTAATGTGAAAAAAGTATACAAATATTACGAAACTCGTATACAAAATAGAATAACATGTATACAAAATAAAATAAAAAGTTATACACATGTGAGTGCACCCTTGCACCCGGGTGCATCCAATATACACTCTATTAAATATACTTGTCATGCATTATTGACGGTTAACAAGAATTTAATAATCATTAATTAGGGAATAATATTTAAAAAGAAAACAAATTATAAAACACGAGGATTCTTTCCTATAATTCAAAAGGTAAAATTTCTAAAATCTTGTGTTTCTTTATAAGCAAAAAAGTCTTAGTATAATGTATAAGTTATAACTCTCTCAAAAAAATTGCACTTGATTTGATGTTAATGATGAGCTCGTTAGCAATCATTATTCTTAATTAATTAATATGCCTTTCTTTAATTAATTAAAAAGAGCACGATGATGTGGAGAACAACTTATTTTTTCATTAATTAATTTAAGAATCGTGGGGTGGTTGAGTCTATGTTATACTCATAAATTATTTTCATATTTGGCATTTTCACAATTTCTTGGAGCCTGTTTTTAACGGTTCAGATCTCCTGTTTTATTTTAGTGTTACATCTCTTGTTATAAATCGTTGGATGATTGACACGTAAAATAAACTATTCTATGCCCTAACAATTAACCCTAAGGGGAAATGTTGAGATTTTTCTCTCTGCATACGTGTCACTCATCTAACGCGTGTAATAGGAGATGTAATACCAAAATATAACAGGACATCCAAGATATGTTTTCAAGCATATTCATAATTTACGATTTGAAGTTAATTATTTTATAAAAGTATATAGAAAAGTAAATAAAAGTTGATATTGGATTGCTATGCAGCCATACACCGTTAGTTCAATTTTAGTGACATGGTTCCTCGTTAGTTCAATTCGTTTGAGCTTTAGTATGCCGTGGTGCTACTCGTATTAGAATTAATCCTAAACTCTAAAATATAGAGTAAGAATTAAAACAAAAAGATAAAATAACAAGTGAATAACTAAAGTGCACGTTGTTATGGGTATTATATCCCTCATGAGTTATTAGACCCAAGAGGCCCAATAGACCCAACAAGCCCATGACACCTGAGATGGGAGGCCCAGCCCCCCAACGGCCCAGTCGGAGGACAGAAAGAAGAAGGGAGCTAAAACAGCCCAATAAGGAATAGGGCGATCAGGAAGCCCAAAACGGATAAGGACGAGCCCGCTGAACCAATACGAAATCAGGAAGCACCCTCGACGTTGGAGAGAAGCCTCGGCAATTGCCCTTCCTCCTGGCCGAGACCTCGGATGGGCCCCACTGCGCCGAAAGCCGACCTATCCGAAGACCTCGGAAGAAAGGCAATAGCAAGATAATAAAGGACAGACATCATAATGAGGAAGTACGGGTACCGCAGGTTAGAGGACAACGCTAACGGGAAGAGGAGATATCTTGGACAGCAATCTCAACTAGAAGACAACAGTTGACTGACAAGCCCTGCTCCAACAACCAATGGGAGGTCAGCAAAGGACGGAGACACCCTGCAAACCCCCTGCAGAGCAAAAAATGGCATCCAGGTCCTTCCTGCAGCTGGCTGGCGTACCAGACAACCCCATTGAAGGCGAATTGTCTTCGTCCAGGTGGCGTAGGGCGATTGGTCCCATTCTAGGGTTATAGGGCAATATAATAGCCTCTCTCACAGGAGAGAGACAGGACATTGGCACTCACTTTAGACATTACACTTGTAAGAATCTTGGGAGGAACAAGTGTTGTTCTAAAAGGAGAGTAATAAATTCGGTGATGTTCTTTGGTGGAATTTGAGTCTTCGATAGGCTTCGATCTCTTATCTGTCTTAATTTGATAGTTGATTGTGTTTGATGGTATTCGTTCTTGGTCTCGTTAATTAAAGTCTTAATTCTTTTACACATTTAATTAGCGAGCCAAAAACAACCGTCAACACACGTGATTTTATTCGCAACTAATAAAAAGAAAATATGTACGCTAAACTAATTTCTTTACATGCTAGATGTAAATTGCTTTAGAGAAATCTTGTGTTATGAGTTAATTGACGTATACATAAATTTTGAACTCTTGCTTGAATTTCACCCAAAAATAAATAAATTGATGTTGAGATTATATGAATTAAACTTAACTCAGCTGTAAAATTCTAAACATTAACGAATCTAAATTAAGAAATAATCAAATAGCTTCATTTTTTTAAGCACTTCTTTTTTCTCTTAAATTAAAGGCGCCCCGCGCAAAATAATAATTATAATTATAGTTATAATAATATTTGCAACACTTAGTATCACCATGATTTTGGTCGGTTTGTTTTGTTTGCTCAAGATAAATTAAAAATTTAATCATTATTTTTTTTTTTTTAAAAAAGGTGCCAACTACAGCTAAGCCACATAATTCTCCTAGACAAGAGAAAAGTCAGAAAGAAGATGTTCTTTATTTTTTCAGCCACTGGTTGAGTTTCTTAATTTTTTTTTTATAAAATGAATATTTAAATATAATAATAAAAATAAAAAGAAGAATAGTTAAACAAGGATCATTGATTTAGACCCAGTATTCGTGTTGTGTCATCAAATTAATGTAAGATGCGATCAATTTTATTTAATATTAATTATATATTGAACGAACCACTTCACAATCATGAGCGTGTTGGTAGCATTTGCATTAGGTGATGCTTATCTATGAGTATATTATTGTTTAAGACAAAAATTAGGGACTTTGACTCGTAAGTTATAACTCTTTAATTGAACTAATTAATTATACGAGCAATTTGTTGGATTGATGAAAGGCAAAAACTTGTGTGACCCAGACGCACGGGCACACTCGCGCCTTTAGAATTTTATGTTAAATTATATACATTTTAGTATAAAGATGTGTATTCTTTATTTTTTGAAGAAAAATAAAAAATACTTATTAATGAAAAGTGTATACCTTTTAGAACAAAATGATGTACCCTTATTAATTAAAATGTATACCCTTCAGAATAAAATAATGTACCCTTATCCATAATACTAAATTCTAAAGACGCAAGGTGTGCATCCGAGCGCACGCAAGCCTCACTCTAGATGAAAAATAGTAAAAGTAATAAATTATAGGATAAAATGAAACAGTTATAATGATTTTATAACATACTTGTTCATTAATAGATTTCAGAAATATTATGGTACAAATTAAATAAAGTTATTGAGGAAATTAAGCAATAATATTTAAAATTCTTTTAAATGAATTGCCAATAAAATAATGAAAATTTGTGTATTAAATAAACTTCGACGTTCTTAAAAGAAATAGACAAATAATTGAAAATTATTATAAACTATTTCTAGTGAAATCCAATTATTAGTTAGTAAGATTAAATCACAAGTCTTAACATGAGTCTAAATTAAATAATACTGAAGTATTTAATACATAATTTATACTCTCTTCATCCATCTTTAATGTATCTATTTTACTATGCGTTGATATTAGGTGTATCCGGATGCAGGAGTGCTTCCATATATGTATAACTTTTTATTTTATTTTGTATACATGTTATTCTATTTTGTATACGTGTTTCTAAATAATTGTATACTTTTTTACATTAAATTTTTCATTAAAAAAAAATAGCATCCATATGTGTATAACATTTTATTCAATAGTGTATACATGTTTTTTAATAATTATATATTTTTTACATTCAATTTTTCATTAAAAAAACTAACAATTAAATTGTATACATTTTTGTTCATAATTGTATATATTTTTGTTTATATCTGTATACGTTTTTAAAAGTGGGTGCACCCGGGTACACAGTATAATTAACCTTTTACTATTTTGAGTTGTCCACTCTTAATGTGAAAATGTATGAGAAAGTGCGATTGTTTTGACTTTACCTTTCATAGGGAGGTGCAAACTTTTGTGGGTGATCCAAATCTCTATTCCATATCGTATTCCACTTCATGTTTCATAACATGTTTTTTAATAAAAATACTTTACTCTATTAAATAATCATTAAACCATAGCACATCTAACGATAATTTAGAGAATGATTGTGACATATGTCACGTTTTTAGTATATGAAATATAAGATGAAACAATAAAATGGAATAAGTGATTTCAATTATTTTGCGGATTTATTAACCAGTTTGGGCTAGAAGATGATGGAATCTCGAAAGCATTTAATGCACTAGATGCCCTCCGTGCTGCTACGACTCTTACAGAAAAGGGTAGGGACGATGAGACCAAGAAGGCTTCTTTACATCAAAAGCAGTTAGAACGCGCCATGGATCCTGGTAAAGTTGGTTACACTTATATCGAGCTCAATTCGACAGACTACACCGAATCTTCTTTTGAGGAATTCCCAACTCTTCAACGTAGCAAGGTCAAACAAAAAAGGGGCCGCAACAAAAACTTTTTCCAAACGGCTTTTAAGCCCAACACCCGTCTCCAAGCAAAACTCAACACTTCAGAGATAAAGCCAGTTGATAATAGGAATGTAACAACTACCTCGAAATTAAGAGAGGAACTTAATGATTTTGAGGGCTGTCAGTTTGGTTCCCTTTAAAGCCGTGTGTTTGGCTTCTCTCAAACATCTTTTACCGCTTTCATTTTGTACCCCTCTCCTTTCTCTTTTTCTTTTATTTTTAATAATATTACTGTCTAGTTTGATTTCATTTATTTTGCGAGATAGTTTAAAATGAAAAGTGTGAAATGAGAAGGTTGAAGTATATAAAAACACTTTAGTATTGATTCGAGAGGAGTCACATAAATTAGATCATCCAGTTTTGTTTTATAGTTTGGGCCTCGTTTAAAAAAATCTTTGGATTAGATCCTAACGATTAACTCATGCAGCCTATATTAGACTAGGCCAGTCCATTTACACTTTCATAGTTATTCAGTAGCCCACTCTAAGCCCATCTCATTTGTTTAGAGTTTTTTTTTTTTTTTCCTTATTCTATGACTCGACCTAATTATTACCCTATTATTCATTTATTTTTAGAGTTTAATAATGATTTTTAATTTTTTTTTAATTTTAAAGTTTATATCATTTTCAAGTGTATTTATTTCTTGAAACCGATTTTATGTGGAATTGAATTTTAAAATATCATCCTTATACATGGCAATTGTTAACTTTATGCATAATAAATAATTGTTCTTCTAAATTAATTCATATTAAAAGAAATTGTAATTTAGAAGAGTAATATTTGTCACACGATACATATAACTCAGTGCACACATACTTTGAGTATTTGATTTTTTTTCAACGATTTTCCGAATTTTTCAAAATGAAGGGATTACGAAACGAAACCAATCTTACAACCTTTAGTCACACCAAATTAATCACATTCCCAATCTTATTGGGCCAAACTACTCATACTCCCATTGGATTCTTCATCTTATAAAATAGTCATTTCAAATTTTCACTTTATTAACTTCAATCATTATAAATGGGGCAATATTGATTTTGAGCTAATTACTTGTTTTCATTCATAATTTCTGTGTTTATTTATTGAGAAATCAAATTTGATATATTTCAAAAGATAGAACTATGTGAATGCTAATAGTATTTTTAGGGAGTATAGATCAACACTTGAAGGGTCTGTGATATTGGTCTTTAGACAATCTTAATTGATAAAATTTATTGACAAAATTTTGTATGACATCGTCTCACACAACTCATTTCGTAAAATATATAAAAAATAATTGCGTATATTTTTAAGAAGTTATATATAATTAATGAAACATGATATTTTTTTAAATTACTTTATTTTATGAACAATTCAAAAAATAAATAATTATACATAATATTCTTTCATGAAAAGTGTAAATGTTTGTAATTATATTGGCCTAACAAATAAATATTACATGATCAATGCATTTGAGAACCTTCAGGCTGTGTTTGGATGGAAGGATTTGAGTATGAATTTATAAATCCCTCCCTCAAATTCATTCATCATGTTTGGATGCCACTTGAAATCAACAGATTTATAAATCCAAGATTTTAAATCAATGGATTTCAGATCATGGATTTGATTTTGAATTTTTTTAGTTGTCTTTTAATGGATTTCAAATTCTTATTAAAACTGTGTCATTTGAAATTCTTCCGTTGTTGTGTAATTTATATATATATATATATATATATATATATATATTTTAAACTCTAACATCCAGCCTACTCTCTACCCACCCCACCCCACCCCCCATCCCCAGGCCACCCCACTCCCCTCCACCCCCACACCCCAAAAATATATTTTTTATAAAATTTTAGATTTTTAATATTTGAATAATAAAAATATTACCACCCAATTTATCACGTCCCGACACCAGACAGAACGCGACAACCGCCACGTTAACCATAAATTTCGCGGAATGGGTGCACTCCACTCCACAAAGTTTATAGAAAACGTAAGGCTTGCTATCAAGTACCTGTAGAACTGAACAACTGATAACAACGGGTACAACCCGAGGACATCATCTCATAAAATATTAACAAGGATTTACAAAGGTACAAAATACAACGATGTAACTTAGTTTTAAAGAAAATGTACATGAATGATATAACATCGTGAAGGTACAAAAAGAACATCAAGGGGGTCACCAAATATAAACTATACAATCTCGCCAATGAATCCGTCAATTTACATAAAAGAGAAAGTACCCAAAACACTGATTGGATGACGAGCAAACGATAGGCAAACCTCCAACCAAAACGATATCAACAGCCTAAAAAGGAAAGAATGATGGGGGTGAGCAAAACCATTAGCTCAGTGAGGTGATAAGCCGGTCACCCCGACCCTTATACGAAGCATGTATTCCCACTCACGGTTCATAACATAAAATCCAACATTTCGTCCCACAATAACAATTTCCCACTCAGTATACATATTAATGAAAATAAAAACCTTAGTGCAAATTTATGAATAACACAATTAGTTCAAACAACATGTTATCACATAAAAGACGCGTGGGTAGTCAATATCCTCCTCGAACTGAGCTCTCCGTCGAGAGACAGTCCAAGCCCGTCACCGTTACTCTAGATAAAATGCACATTAATATTCTTTCTTAACACGCCAAGTGCTAAAGTTCACAATTCAATATCGATGTGAATACTTGAAATGATCAAACATATAAACATATATGACATGCATGTCCCACACCGGTGACGTTGACTGAGCCTATAATAGACTGATTCATCTAACGATCACCCTCCAGAGTATTAGTATTTGACAAATGGACAGGTGCCCCATTAGATCTAACTCACCCGGGTTTGCCAAGCAACGAGCAACTTGATTGTCACTCTAACTCACCCGAACCGCGACAATTCGGACTACTTAATTAATGTCGCTACAACTCACCCAAACCGTGACCAATTCGGGCTACTTAACATTGGTACCAGGCATACATATGTATATGCATCATAAGATGAATAACGACTCAAGTTAGAGTCTTAATTGGCACACAAGAATAACCAGAAATCAATTCTCAAATAATTCACAATAAATGCTATCAGATATCGAGTCGGCAAGGCTCTTCAACATAAGTTAAAATCAATAATACTCATAAAATGGCTAATAGGACTCTACCCAGAGCAATCGAGTCAATCAGGCTCTTTACCACATAACACAATACTAAATAATTTTTTTATCAATTAACTAAAACTAAAATAAATGCACATTTATCGAGGGTCCACACTTCCCATAAGAGAAGGCGTTCCCGAATTATCAACTCACAAGAAAGTGATTAACTCTCTCTGAAATCTGAAGTCGGTTCCTTGCCCTTCGTCGATGGTTCTTTACCTAGAAAGGAGATGAGCAATTAAAGACAAATCAAATATAACTAACTATTAGCAGTAACATCTCTTTCATTGCTAAAAATAAATCCTAATCGAGTTCGAACGAGTCGATATTAAATAAAAATAGCATGTAACTCCTTAACATCAGTTTCCAATCCCACATAACCCGTTTCAATACATTAACTAAACGAAACGATAGAAAATAAGTTTGAATTCGACATAAAAATTCTAAAATTTTCCAGCTAGCTGCAGTTTACGAGAAAAATCATAACTAATTGTAGAATAATCGGATTGAGGCGTTTCAAGTGGCTGTACAGAAATAAGTTTGCAAACTTTCGAGGGCAATAGCTATGTCAAAAGCTGTTCGAATAGTCTGCGAATTACCCACATACCAAAAAGAAAAACCCCACAAAATTACAAAATCATGGAAGAAGGAAGCTTAATTCACACACCACTTACCTCAAAACAACTTAGAAACCACCTAGGATGAGGGTTGTAAGGGAGAATTTGATCAACAAGGGTTTCTCTTCTTCACTCTCTTCTTTCCCCTCTTTTGTTTTTCTTCTCCCGTTCTTCTCTTTTTTTTTAACTTTAGCCTTAATAATTATATATCAGGTCATTTAAGTGACCTAAAACTTTGGGCCACAAAATAAATAAATAAGTTTGGGCTTTCTAAAAAAAATCTAGTTGGGCTAAGATAGGGCTGACCTTTTAGGCCATAAAAATAAATAAATAGGTTTTGGGCTTTCTAAAAAAAATTTAGTTGGGCTAAGATAGGGCTGGCCTTTTGGGCCATAAAAATAAATAAATAGGTTTTGGGTTTTCTAAAAAAAAATCTAGTTGAACTAAGATATTATAAAGTATCCCCTACTCTAAAAAGTTTCGTCCTCGAAACATAAACGTACCTAGAGATGAAAAGAGATTTGGATGGTGTTGACGCATGACTGACCCATGTTTCTTCTTCAATTTGATCGCTTCTCCATAGAACTCTCACCATATGAATGGATTTGTTACGAAGTATTTTCTCTCGGCGATCTACAATTTGAACAGGTTGTACTTCGTACGATAGATTTTCCTTTAATACAACTGGGAGATATTTGAGCACGTGTGAAGAATTTGGTTCATATTTTCTAAGCATAGAGACATCGAAGACATCGTGAATCTTCGACAATTCTGATGGTAGCAAGTCGATATGCGACACGACCAATCCTTTGCACGATCGTAAATGGGCCAATATACCTTGGACTCAACTTTCCTCGACGGCGGAATCGCAACACGTCCTTCCATGGAGAAACTATCAGAAAAAATTTGTCTCCTTCATTAAACTCCAAATCGCGCCTCCTATTATCTGAGTAGCTTTTTTGTCGATCTTGCGCTGTCTTAAGTCTGTCTCGAATAAGTTGTATTTTTGCCTTCGCATCTTTGATAAGCTCTACTTGTTCGATTTGTCTCTCGCCAACCTCATCCCAAAAGAGCGGTGTTCGACACTTTCGGCCATACAGAGCTTCGTACGGGGGCATTCCAGTGCTTGAATGATAACTGTTGTTATAAGCGAACTCCACCAAAGTCACGTACTTATCCCAGCTATCTCCCAAATTCAACACCACTGCACGTAGCATGTCTTCTAGTGTCTGTATAGTTCTCTCTGACTGTCCATCAGTCTGTGGATGAAACGAGGTATTGAATAGTAATTTTGTACCTAGCGCTTTCTACAGACTAGGCAAAAAATGGGAAGTGAATCTTGGATCACGATCAGATATGATTGACACTGGTACTCCGTGCAATCTCACGATCTCATCGACATATAACTTGGCAAGTTTCTCTAAAGATTCGTTGGTATGCACTGGAAGAAAATGTGCCGATTTCGTCAGACGATCGATAATGACCCAAATTGAGTCATGACCCTTTTGGGTTCGAGGTAAACTAGAAACAAAATCCATTGTTACGTTTTCTCATTTCCACTCAGGAATAGGTAGTGGTTGAAGCATGCCGGCTGGTTTTTGGTGTTCCGCTTTAATCTGTTGGGCCCAACATTTTTTTTAAAATAAAATTTTAGATTTGAATAATAAAAATATTACCACCCAACCCACCCCTACCAACCCCCTTATCAAAAAAATTTTTTTTTTATAAATTTTAGATTTTAATATTTAAATATTAAAATTATTACCACCCAACCCAACTCACCCAACCTACCCCCTCCACACCCCCACCCCACCTCTCCCCAAAAAATACTTAAAAATAAAAATTTAAATTTTATTTTTTAAATATTAAAATCTAATTTTTTTTTAAAAAAAAGAATTTGGTTGGTGGGTGGGTGGGTGGGTGGGGGTGGAGTGGGTGGATGGATAGAGTGGTAGGATTGAGTGGTAATATTTTTATTATTTAAATAATAAAATCTAAAGTTTTATATAATATTTTTTCAGGGTAGAGGTGAGTAGGGGGTAGGGCTGGGTGGTAATATTTTTATTATTCAAATATTAAAAATCTAAAATTTTATAAAAAAAATTGGGTGGGGGTGAGTAAGGGGTAGGTTGGGTGGTAGAATTCCCTCCCAAAAAAAATTATTTTTAATAAAATTTTATATTTTAATATCTATTATAATAAAATTTTATTATTTTTATTTATCATTTATAAAATTCTATTTTAAAAATAATTTTTGAATCATGGATTTGAAATCCTTTCAAAAATTCATAATTAATCCATACAGTGAAATTCAAATGAATTTATTTAAAATTCAAGGAATTTAAAATTCACACATTTTTAAATTCATTGTACTTAAAATGACTCAATCCAAACACAACCTTAATAAATTTATTTTTAAACTTGACAATGACTTTTAATTAAACAGATTTTAAATCCAATAATTTTTTTTATATATATGTTTATTTAAAAATTTTTAAGAATAGCAAATTCTCAAATACAACCCCACTTTTTAATGTATTTTTTTATCAATTAAACGTGTATAAATACTTGAAATAACTCAAAATGAAAAGTGTGCATATGATGAAGGAGAGTATTTAAAATGATATTTTAATTATTTTCTAAACCATTAATTGCACAAAGTAGAAATTAAACTTAAATGAAAATGAATTTCATTTTGCAAGAGTTGTGGCCCACATTCTTGAATTAGTTGGAGTCATAAGTCATTAGTGTGTGTGGGGGGGGGGGGGGGGGGGTGGTCATAAAAGATATGTCATGATAGCAACAAACTTTTTGTCCCTATGAAATTCTTCTATTGCTAATATTACTTTGCCTTCCTTTTATAAGACAAGAAGGCGAGGGAGGGAAAAGTGACGATTCTACGGTGGAACTGTTCCAACGCAGTGCTTGTAATATTTTGTCCTTAAAAATTATTTAAAAAATTATTCTTCTATTGCTTCTTTTTTTTTTTTTTTAAAGAAAATGTTCCTTTTTTCATGGAGGGTACATAGCTAGGAAATTGTCTATTCATTCGGTTCGAATTTTCAACTTGGTGGACTAGTTTACCTAATTTGTTAAGGTGAGTGACTCATGTTTAATTTTCTTTGTGAGTTATAAGAAGGTTTAGAGAAAGGAGGGTGTATGGATACTTGGTGAACTAACTACACTAATAACTAACTTTTTTCGATAAAAAAAATCGGTTCGAATTTGTTGTACCATTGAATATATCTATTTTATTGTATACAATTTAATGAGTGGCAATAAAAAAGAGAATAATACACCCTCCATTCCATTTCAATCTTTACATTATTTTATTTTGGACGTTCCATTTAAATCTTTACGTTTCTCTTTTTGGTATATGGGACCAACCTAAAATAATTAATACAATATATCATTATGAGACCTACATTCAACACTAGTACATATAACCACTTTACATTAAATATTATATCTTTCTATCCACTATTTATATTTTTTAATCAACGTGTAAAAGTCAAATGTAAGTATTGTAAAGGGACATAGAGAGTACTAAATATTGAAAGAGAACTAAAAACTCTAGATAAAAGGTTAGATTTCTTCTTTTTTGATGTATTATTAATATAAACGGTATAAAAAGTATATGCGAATATAATACATGAAATCTCATGTGCTACTTTTTATTCAAATAATTTTAGTAGGTATTAAAAGGTTACTATTAGGTCGGGTGAATTCAATAATAGACGTAATGCATTACTTGCTAGTTGCTACCAATATTCGCCCCCATCATTTGATATGATGGACCTTTGAATCCTTTAATTAATGTCGGAAAATATATTCTTGACTTTGTGTAGAGTGTTGATTTATCTTTTTAATAATAAATTAATAAGGATTAATTGCAAAAAAAAAACTAAAACCTTTCATTTTATTGCAAATAAATCCGAACCTTTGAGAAATTGCAAAAAAAACCATCGACCTTTAAGTTTCATGCAAAACGCATTCAACGGGCAGGAGAGGGCTGCCCGACGTTTGACGTGGCGTTGACCTTTGTCACGTTAGCTTTGAGTTTATTGCAAAAAAACCTCAACCTTTACTTAAATTGCGATTTAATCCTAACCTTTAAGATTTTGGTAAAAAAGACCAACAAATTTTTATTTTTTATTTTAAATTGCACCCATTATATTTTATATTTAAAATTTAAATTCTAAAAAATTATTAAATAAAATAATAAATTTATTTTAGTTTTTAAAATATTTTATGCGTTATAAATTTTTTATAATTTATAAAATCAAAGTATTCTTGAACATGTCTTAAATTTTTTTCATAATTTTATGTTATATTTAATATGACAATATATATGTTATATATATTGTCATATTAAATATAACATAAAATTATGAAAAAAATTTAAGACATGTTCAAGAATACTTTGATTTTATAAATTATAAAAAATTTATAACGCATAAAATATTTTCCAAAAAAAACAAAAAAAATTATACAATAAATAGTTTATAATTTATGTAGACTTAATTTATAAACTCATAGTTTTATACGGATAAAAAATAGTACTTAGTTAAGTTTTAATTTATTCAAACCAAATTTTAATGTACTCCCTTCGCCCATTTCAATCTTTACATATTTTTATTTTTTGCATCTCATTTCAATTTTTACGTTTCTCTTTTTGGCATATGACCCACCTAAACAATTAATATATTACCATAGGACCCACATACAATAATAATACACTTATCCACTTGCATTAATATTATATTTGAAACTCACAATCCATTAAAATTTAAATTAAAATGATGGTTATTTTTGCCAAAATCTCAAAGGTTGAGATTTATTTGTAATAGAAGTAAAGGTTGAAGTTTTTTTGTAATAAATTCAAAGCTGACGTGGCAAAGTTCAACGCCACGTCAGACGTTGGGCAGCTCTCTCCTGCCCGTTAAGTGCGTTTTGCACGAAACTTTAAGGTCGAGATTTTTTTTTTGCAATTTCTCAAAGGTTGAGATTTATTTGCAATAAAATGAAAGGTTTGAGGTTTTTTTGCAATTAACTCAATTAATAATAATTAATAGCTACACTCTCTTGTGAGATTGGTATATAAGAAACGAATTGTGAAACAGGTCGATTATTATTAAAATATACTCTCTCCGTCTCATTAAATTATGTACGTATTTTTGTGTGCGGAGATTAAGAAAAATTATTTGTATATATAAATATGTGTAAAGTTATTGGAATCGTGTAAGAGTAAGTATTTTAGATAATTTAATGAAAAATGCATTTAAAGTTATAGTGATGTGTGTAAAAAGTGAGTAGTATTGTAATGCATTTTTTCCATTTCTAAATGTGCAAAAAGTATTGAGACAGATTAGAAAGGAAAATTTGCAATAATTACTAGGACGGAGTAAGTATTTATTATATAGATAAAACGTATTTATTGGTAGTAAAAACATGATTGAAGTGAATCATATTATAATATATTAAAATCATATTTTAATGAATTATTTATCAAGATTTAAATAAATATACTATAACAACTAACGTATCACATGATCACCATTACATAATATATTTGTTTATATTGAATGTTTTGAGAACGAAAGGTTTCACATCAAATGTAAATTTTTAAAAGTTGAATTTGTGGCACCACTAACTTTTGCAGTGTTGTGGTTATTGACATATTGTAATAATTTTTTTTACCCTAGTACCTTCTAGAACTTATCTTTGGAATGATTATGCTTTGGATTGGTTACTGTCGAGCCTCAAGGCTCCATCTACTTTCTCTCAAACTTACATATGTATATAGCTAATTTTTTTCTTTTTTATGAAATGTTAATTGTCAAATTAAAATTTTAATCCCCCCTAAATCATTCGTTTGAAACCTAATTTGATTAAATATATTAATTATAATGCAAATACTCATCTGAGACTCTCTTACTGAATGAGTATAGTGAGCAAAAATGATAATTAACTAAAAAAATAACATGATCACACCAAAAACGATTTCACACAATAATTTCACTAATTACAAAAGTGAGTAATTAGCACTAGTAGCATGTTTTAGGGAGTTGGCGCACATAATTCTACGTTTTGAATATCTAAAATAGATAAAATTTATATTTAAAATAAAAGTATATTATAGGAGGATATGTCAAATTTTCATGTACTATGAAACGTTCAATTTTCTCATTGTTCGCGTGAATAAGACTGTTAGTCCGTCACGTATGGAAAATGTTCCAATTCACTTTTTACGTGTAATTGATTTTATGGAATTTTTATGGAATGAAATAGTAAATATTGTAATATCAAAATATATGAAAAAACTTCATGTTATATTTATCATGCAAGCCTTGACATTCAAGATAATTTCATATAATTAAATAAATAAATAAAATTATGAGAGTTATGTGTCCTTTTCCATTTTTAGGTGCTCATAGTTGATGTGCTAACTTATGATGAGCTAGTCGAGATTATCCTTAACTGCGCCGAGTCTATTTAAGGTCGGCTCAACTCGAGGTAGTCAAGTCGATCTTGTTTTAGGCTGGGTCTGTGATCATATCCTCATATAAGTTTGGAGAATAATTTTATTACTTCTCAATTGAAATAGTGACGCATTACATCTATTTATACTATAAAATTGTAACTACCTAATAAATATATATTAATTGTGATTGACAAATCACCATTTATTTCCTAGCTTATTATATGTAACTTCCATATACGGAATGCATATTCCAATAGCCTCCCCTCAAGTTGGAACATGTGGAGCAAAACACATGTCCAACTTGAAAAATAAATTTGTAGAAATAATCTACTAATTCTATAAAGATAATATGGAATATCTTCCATATCATCAACAGATTCAGACTGGGTACAGCAACCCAAATCAACATGTTCTATGAAGATAGTATGGATCATCCTCCACATTATTATCAGATCTAGATCCAGGTACAACAACCCATTGATTCTATCTTGAACTCATCTTCAAGTAGTTTATGTAATCAAAATTCTTCGAGGATCATCGACTCACTCCAATGATAATCCTCACATCAAAAATAGGATCAAATCTGCTCTGATACCATGTAGAAATTCTAGAGAATGCACATTCACAATAATAACAAAGCTACAAGAAGCTTTAAGATGGAGAATAATTTTATTACTTCTCAATTGAAACAGTGACGCATTACATCTATTTATACTGTAAAATTGTAACTACCTAATAAATATATATTAATTGTGATTGACAAATCACCATTTATTTCCTAACTTATTATATGCAACTTCTATATACGGAATACATATTCCAACAGACAAATTTTATCTTCAGCCTTTATGCTTGATTTGTTGGTCTTGGGTTTCGGGCTCTTTTGCGTAGTATAGTCAATGAGTCTTAATCATATTTGAAGTATGATATAATATCCATAACAATTTATGTTTTTTATAACAAAATATTATGTCTTTCAACACGTTGTGCATCGAGTGCACCGAAGACCAAATCTTATAAATATAATATATACCCTTCGTAATTATTTTTAAATAAAGAATTACAGTGAAAATTAAATCTTGGCTTAACCGATGACATAGTCTTCCAAGAGGCTAACTTAGTGAACAAATCTCTCCCCCCAGCGCAATATATCTTTAAAAAATAAAAAGTTGAACAAATAAATTTCGAGTGATATCTTAATATTACTGTTTTTCGTTTTTGCATGTTGCTTTTTTCAACACAATAAACTAACCCATAAGCTTTTGTTGAAAAGAATGTTAAAATTATAAGTGATCATTAGGATCTTCTACTGAAAGTTCATGCAAATCAGATCTTAAATCAATTTGAAAAAAAAATAGAAAATTAATAGTTGACATATATTCAAGCTTTAAATTTTAAAAAAAAAAACTTATTTTTTGAACAAGCTCCATGCACGTCATTATTCACTGCGTAATTCATTAAAATACGAATATTTTTACTACCGAATTTTACCATAAATTGCTAATTAAAAATTACATTTATTTTTAACAATGGAATGATAACTGAGTATAATGTTTTCACCAATAACATAGTATCATCCTTTGTTATTTACCACTATATTATATTAAAAACAAAATTATATAATTGGCAATATAATTTTATTAGTACAGAATTTGGATGATTTTTCATTGATGAAAAATTACAATATAACCACGACATTAACAAAAGAAAACTACCAACGAATTTTTCCAGTTAATACAATATTGATAAATTGATTTAGCAATAAAATTAAGATACACTCTCTTGTGAAATGAGTTATTTGTGAGACGGGTGTGAGACGGGTCGACCCATCACTAAAGTATGCTTATTGTATAGATAAAATATGTTTATTTGTAGTTAAAATATGTCAATAATAAACTATATTATAACGTATGCTAAAATTATACTTTAATGCATAATCCAACCTATTTTAGAAAACATACTTTAACAATCATTAAACATATTTTAACTAAATAATAGACATACTTTAACACGTCTCACAAACTGTCTCACGTAAATAACGTCTTACAAGAGACTTTGTCTAAAATGAAGGCTTTCATCAACTATATATTCCGTCGGTAAAAAATGATATTTTTGTAGTGAATGTGTTGTATAAATAACATATTTTATAATTTATTTATTACCTAAAAACTATTTTACCCTTAAAAATTAACAATATTAATAAAAAAACATAATTTTTCTTAAATTTCAGAGTTCAATTACGGTGCACTTAACGATATTAATCGTCGGATTAAACTATTAGTTAAGACAAAGTCTCTTGTGAGATGGGTTATTTGTGAGTCGGGTCGACCCATCACTAAAGTATACTTATTGTATAGATAAAGTAATTTAAATGATTGTTAATGTATGTTTTTTAAAGTATGCTGAATTATACATTAAAATATGTTTTTAGTGTGTTACAATATGATTTATTATTAACATACTTTAACTATAAATAAACACACTTTAACTACACAAGAAGCATACTTTAGTAATGTGTTGACCCGTCTCACAAGAGAGTCTCTCACTAGTTGAGATAATCTCTATCACTAATTATATTAAACAATTAAAAATTAAAAATAAATAACCACCCACTACCCCATACTTTTACCTTTTAAAACTTAGGGTGCACCGGTACATCTGGTGCACCAAGAATAACCCTAAATTTCGTATGTATAGTAACTATGCATTAAATTTCTAAGGAGGGATTAGATTGTATTAATACATCAACTCTCTCCCATGGGTAGATCTATAAAAATGTGCGATTAATGTAGGTTGTACGGTATTGTGCATTATGATTGAAAGAGGGAAGACATGATTAATAAGTTGGTGGTCCAATATTTGTTGATGATGAGGGAGGGTAAGTGAATCAAGAATCCTATGGTTATAAATCAACATGGATTGGGTGCACCTAAAACCCCATCATTGGTTTGTTTTTTCATCATTCTATAATTGTATTTCACTTATTTTTTGATCTAATCTTCTATTAATAGAATGTGTTTCGTGGGTTATAGAAAACGTAACATAATATTATATACTTGGAAGAATTTCTAAACAACAACAATTGTATTACAAATGATTGAAATCGGAAATCATGTTATAATTTAGTTGTATTATATTAATTTCCTATTACACACATTGTGTAAAAGAAAATAAAATACGATACGATGATAAAGTTAAAAGTAGTATATATGAGGATTTGATCATAGTCATTATTTTCTAATTGAAAGCTAATTTGAATATACCCATAATTATTTGCCATTTCAAACTCTTAATTTAAAGACCCAAAGTGAAACATAGATAAAAGAAGTTGAAAATAAAATTGAGAAATGCAAATTAATAATTAGGATATTCGATTCTGCATCCTCAAATGTTCTCATCAAAATACATTATTTTGTCTCACATTTTGGAAATCCCAAATTCACCGCATGACGAGACCCATACATTTTAAATCTATTTAAAAAAATGTGATTTAGCCTTTTCTAATAATAATAATAATAATAATAATAATAATAATAATAATAATAATAATAATAATAATAATAATAATAATAATAATAATGGAAGAAGTAGAAGAAACGAATGTTTAGAATAAAATTGGAGTGTTCGCTTAAAAAAAAGATTAATCACTAATGTGAAATGGATAGGAAATTGATATGAATAAAATTAAAAATAATAATATTTTAATAAAAATGTTATACTTCATCTGATGGATGAAAAATGATACTCTTTTCGTATTTGGTATTCCCTTTTCCTTTCAATGTTCCATCCCATATTCGGAATGAGTATGTGACACATCACCCATTTAAAAAGTTGGTGATGTGTCACTCATCCTTTCCGGTGGAATAGAGAATGAAATATGTGTTGAAATAAGGAATTTGTTCTCCAACCTCCATTCATACCAAACTCCACATTTTAATATTTTGGGTGTCCATTCCAAAATTAAAATATGATAACTAATAATTAAAAAAAACATAAAATAATTTGATACAATCTAAAGGAAAAACTTTTAGAAACACGAGTTCTTAAAGATAATGCATTAAAAAGAACATGATTAGGTGTATTGCAATGTAAAGTCGTTACTCGATAAGAACTCGAGGGAATGCTTCCTTGATGAGCAGTTGTTCTCAACGGACCATTAGTATTTTTTTACTTTGATTATTTTAACCCATCTTAACTTAATATACATAATTAGAAGGTAGTTTCTTTATTTAGTTTTATAGAAAAACACATGTTACATTTTTGTTAATATCTAAAATAAAATCTCAGTGTTGTCCTTTTATTGATTAGGTATTATTGAATATTAATAACTGTATACTACATTAATATGCAAAACCATAAAACTCATAATTGTGTTTTAATAGCAAGAAACTTTTTTTTGGTTAAAAATTCATTACAATAATTTTTTTATAAGAAATAATAATAATTTGATTTCAATTAATTCAAATAATTATCCTCTAATAACACACATAGTAATTTATTAATAAAATTATTTTACTCTCTCCGTCTGCCTTTAAGGGTGTCATTTGTTTTTTGCACATTGATTAAAAAGTATTATTATTTAATGTGTAGTGGGTAGTTGTATTAGTAGGGGTGTGTGTCCCATTTTTAAGTTGTATTAATGGTTGTGTGTGGGTCCCGTATGTATAAAAAAAGAAATAAGACCTTTGAGGGCGGACGCAAAAAATGAAAAAATGGTACCCTTGAAAGCGGACGAGGGGAGTATTTTTCATTTGACGTCCAATATAAAGTGTGTATTTAATTATTAGTAATATATAATTTATACTCCCCCTATCTGTCGGCAATATATGGAGTATATTTTGCCATTTTAAACCTCCTCACCAAAGGTACACATTTCTCTTTTTAAATACATGAGACCCACACAAATCACTAATACAATTAATGGAGGTTTTTTTAATACAAATTTTACAGTTGAAAATTAATACCGACACTTTTGTTTTGAAATTAGCAATTCTATCAAATATATAATTTTTGGATACTATTACCCTCCAACATTAACCCTAACCTCTAATGAACCCTAAACCCTTAAATCCTAAACCCCAAACCTTAAACCCCTCCCACACACACACACCTGCTGCCGCCCCTGCCGTCGCCGCGCCACCTGGTGGTGGAGGTAGGGTAGTTTGGGGGTGTGTGGGCTGTACCACTCCTTTGGTAGAATTGATAAAATACAATGAAGGGCAATAGAGTTAAAAAAATTTCAATTAGTTAAAAAAATAATTATATTAAATGATCGTCAGTATTAATTTTTCTCTCTTCATAAAGGGTATTTTTAGCTATTCGGCACTACAATTAATATATAAAACCTACATACCCATTAATACAATTACTCACTAAACATTAAATTATAATACTCATTAATCCATATAAAAAAACATATGTATACGTATTCCACGAATAGAAAGAGTAGTATTTATTAAATAGTAAATCTCAAAATAAATTTTCCGTGTAATACATACATACACTAGTACATGGTATGATATATATACTCACTCTTTTTTTCTTATAATTCTAGTTGGACAAGTAAAAAAATAAATGGAATATATAATAATAATAAATAAATCAAATAAAATAATAATAATAATTTATGTGCAACGTTTCAAAAGAGCATTTCTCTTACCAATTAATATGTGAGAATGCAATTTACACAATAATAATGGAGATATTTTCATAGGGCGAGTGCCAATGAATTTCTTGATATTTAAAGGAAAGTAGGGATACTTTTCTGACAATTAAATGATGATTCCAAAATATGTGTAGAAATGTGATACTCATTGAATTCTCAATCGGTTGATAATCATAATTTATTGAATTTTAGTTTGTGCACCATTGGAATTGGTTTATGGAAGGAGGATTCAAACTCACATCTTACCAATATTCTTGTATTGTTTCGCTAGTAAAAGATGAAAACGAAATGTATATTCAAGAATTATCTCACTCAATTTTAAACAAGCAAGTACCATCTCAAAAATGCCTTATCTTTTGCCATTTTTCTATATCATAAAAAGACACAATGATTAATGGGTTGTGATAATTAGGAGTTTAGCATATGTATTTTATTAGCAAATTATGGTATGAAAATGTTCTATTTATAGAGCCTCTTTTTATCTTTTTCATTTTTAAGTGTGGATATGACCAATTTTATCACATAGTTTAATATTTACTTTTAAAATTTAATAAATATATAATTAAAATTAACATTAAAATATTGTAACTACGACATAAGTTTCACGTCAAATTGGTTTAACAAATACTCTGCTAATTATTTACAATATAAATATGTTATATGTACAGTTGGAGTTGTAAATCTCGTCCTCCCATTCTTATAAATGAAGTTAGCCGCTTAAGTATAAGTTTCTTCTCAGCTAAACGATATGTAAATATTTATAAAAATAATTAAATTGGCCGTTGATATTAAATAAAATACACAAAGCATGGTTAGTCGCAAAAAGTAGTATTTATTGTTAAACTAAGAAGAGTAGATTTTGGACTTATTATGATCAGCCAATGCTAAGCTGGAGTAGAATCACGATTCAAAAAATAAGACATTATATATTCTCATAAAATAAATTATAAATATTTGTACCTTAAATATATATACCTACGCATGTGAATATGATGTCAATGGCAAGGTTATAAAAGCATGAGTTTGTACTCCCTCCGTTCAGTATTTCACGAATTATTTTACGTGGAGTTTAAATTTTTTTTATTTTTTTATTTATGTATAAAGTAAGAAAAAGAATAAATATGCTAGTTAATTTGATAAAAAAAATAGTATGTGCGTAAAATGATTTGGATGTGTGAAAAAGACATATGTGTAAAAAGTAGGTATTATTATACTCTATCTTTTACCAATTTCGTACGAAGAGTGTTTGTTTTCTACGATTTATTTTCTATGTCAATTCATTTTTACGTATAATTGTAATATGACAAAGTCTCTTGTGAGACGCTACTTATATGAAACGGTTTGTGAGACGTCTTAAAGTATGTCTATTATTTAGATAAAATATATTTAATAGTTGTTAAAGTATATTTTCTAAAGTATGCTAGATTATGTATTAATGAATTATTTTAGCGTATTATAATGTGATTTATTATTGACATACTTTAACTACAAATCAGCATACTTTATCTCTATAATAAACATACTTTAGTGATGGATCGACTCGTCTCACAAATAACCCGTCTCACAAAAGAGTGTTTCTTGTAATATTATCATAGTAATTTAATTACATTGTAATTCATGATTTACTTTATTCATTGGTTCACATAACTTTAATATATTCTAGAGGTGCAATTAATCATGTATTATTAATTAATATATACCTTAGTTATTCATATTGGTTTATTATACCTAGAGTTAGGGTTTATTCTAAATGAAGAATATTATATTTATAATTATCTTTTTAATTTATAATTCTTATATATAATTGATTGTAATATTGGTCTCCTGTGTTTTCTGGTGCACAAGGTATGTAAGGATACAATATTTTGTTTTAAAGAGTATACATTTTAAGTAATAAATATATAATTTTTTTTACTGAAAAATCAGTTGAAATATGAATAGTATAAATGCTTAATTAAAAAATTTAAATTTTTTTCAAGAAATAAATGATACACACTCTTATATTAAAGAATATATTATTTAATACTAAAAGATATAGTATATAACTTTCAAAAAGTGCATAATTTGAGGACAGTGTGTGCACAGGAACACACAAGTTTTAGCATTATAATATATGCTCATATTCAGTAAGTAGCGAATATAACGCAGGGTTTGCATGTGTGTGGGTGCATTTGTGCTGCTAAGTAATTTAAAATTAAAATATAAATTATGAGTAGTGATAAAGTCTTTTTTTTAAATATAAAAAAATATTGCACCTTGCATCTAATTATTTCTAAATCTTTTTTTTTTATCATAAATAATGATTTTTCGCAATATTGATCTAATGAGATTAAAGCATTACATGACATGATAGTTTCATGTACATCATGAGATATAATGTATTCAAGATCTGATTGCTCCAATTTCACTTTTCATTATCAAGTAGGACGAAGTTATCGGAAATCTTGATGTTTTAGGTGGGACGCAGGTGCTTCATTCCAGCGAAAAATTCAATTTCTGACCAAAATTAATATAAAATTGAACAATTTCAAGAGTTATGAATGAAATTGGAATAATTAACTTTTTTGGTGCATAATCAAATTTTGTTTTTATTTTAAAACAAAAAATAATTTTAAGTTTATCATGACGTATAAAAATGTAATATTACAGAAAAATGTCAAAATATGATAATATTTTTAAGTGTATTTACGATATTCCTCAATTGTGATAAAGCTTTGTTGGTTTCTGGTTTATTAGTTCGGGTTTACGAATATCTATTTTATTCCTTATTCCCTCCGCCCATAATAATAGTTGTACTACTTCCTTTGTAATTTACAAAAGAAGCGTAACTATTAGGATGAGATGGGGGAGTATTGTATTTGGGATTCTATAAAATCAAATTACATCAATCTCACATACCTCTTATATATATCACATTCTACTATCTTATATACATTACTCACTGCTCTTACATATTGATTTGATATAAAATTAAATTAGAATTTACCATATTTAAATTCAATTAACCCTTAATCCAAATTCTTATTTTACAAACCCCAAACAATCGTAATTTATATAGAGCAATACTATTATTAATATACATTGGAATGCGTTTAGGTTTATAAAGTAATAGTACTATTTATTTTCTTTTTGTAATTTGAAACAAGTTGTTAGATAAATCATGAAATTTATTTATTTATTTATCATATCCAACACACTATTTTAACTTATAACTTACAATTTGTGATTCTATTTAACTTATAATTTGTGATTCTATTTCTCTAAACAAATTCAGATCGATTCACTCTAATGGCAATGGATCAATCATGTGTGGATAGTGTATATCTCAACATCCAATACTTTCCTAAAATTATTTGATTTGTGTGTTCTTATGTATAAATAAATATAGATTGGGAGGATTAAAAAATATTTATTTATTTAACTAAATTAACAATACCAACAACAAACAACTTTTATAACAATTCTAATATATTGTATTTTAATGTCCAAAATGCCCCTCCCCAAAAATTCTCACCCCTCCTTCACCCACCTGTTGCCACCGGAAAGTCGTCGGCCACCGCTGGCCGATCGCCAGCAGGCAAGCGGAAAAGTCGCCAGAGGTCGCCGCCCTCCATACCAACCTCCATATCGATCTTCATACCGACATGGGACACATTGGGTATAATTTATTGAATAGTAAGGGCATTAGAGTTCAAAAAATGCATATTGGTTATATTTGTTATAAAAGTTATTTATTGTAGATATTGTTATTATTTAAGTGTATTTTGGACACAAATGATTATTGACACTGCATATTAACCAATGTTAATTTATTTCTTTTAAATGGTAATAATTTGAAATTTGAAGTACAGCTGCATTACTATTTACACCCTCCGTATGAAGATCGAGCATCTTTAATGTTAAAAAAATACTATTTTTTTTAGTTAATTTTATTAAATTTTTTAAGATTACTGACATTTTAAAAATTAATGTATACTATCTGTGAAGTTTTATTTTATAATTATATCTCCATAGGTATATATATAATTAAATTTTCTCGTGAGACTCTAATTATTTGAGACAAATTGTGACACGAGTCAACCCATTGTTAATGTACATTATAGATAAAATATATTTTTTAAAGTGTGATGAATAATAAATTAAAGAGATATTATATGATTTGTTACAAACATGTTTTAACTACTACTAAATATACTTTATTTATATAACAATTATATTCCTTTAACAATGAAGGCAAAAACTTGTGTGTCTTCGAGAACACACCGTGTGTACATACTCTTTAATATTAAATTGTAGTATAAAGTATGGGCGCATGGTATGGCCCGAGAATACAAGAGACCAACTCAACAATGAATCAACTCATCTCACAGTTCATTTTACGTATAATCATCTTACAAGATAGTATCTTTATATATTGTCATATTAAAATAGATTTATTTAAGTGGGACTTTAAAAATCTAAGGAAGCGGCTTGTCGGGAATAAATTAATAATAACTCAAAATATAATAGTAGTAGTTTATAGTACTGAATACACACATCCATGTTCACTGTAATATTTGTCGTATTTAATTTTCTTTAAATTTCCTTTATTTATATAATTATTTATTCTTTTTTAAAAAAAAAATTTCCTACAATATTTTGGATAATTAGTACAGTATATTTGATTAAATTATCTAAATCCTAACTCCTTTTGACTTCGGGCCCGGAATGCACATTCCTCCCTAGACATGACTCAAACTGAGTCCATATTCACAATTTACTTCCTCCAACCCATTTGAAAAATTAGGTACTTATTTATAGAAAGTTAATTAATGAATATAATATTTTAATATATATAGTAGATTGATAGTTGTATTGTTATTATTATGTCTCTCTCTATATAAATATAATAATTGTTTTATATGAGTCATATCTAAAAAATATAATTCCTTTGATAGGACATCCTAATTAATTTAAAAAAATGTAATTCTTTTGGTAGGACGCTCTAATTAATAAAATATAATTTTTGTGGCGGGACAGATGGAGTATTTATTTATTGAGTACTAATTTTACGACAATACAAAATACTTCCTCAAGTCATGATAAACGTGTCAATTGACTTTTTAATTGTGGATTAAAGAATATTATTATTATTATATATAAAGGGAGTTGTATTGGAAAAAAGTGGTGGACCATGTGTGAGACACTTTTACTAAAAATAAGAAATGAATACTTTTGGATTATACAAACACTTATGTAAATTGAGTTCACAGTGTAAACTCTGTGGTCCCCTTCCAATCATATATATATCCTATGTATTGCTAGGGTATTAAGAGGGACCAAAAAATTTATAAGAATTAAACCAGTTTAGAAGAGATCAACTCTTTGAATTATGGCAAGAAATGATTAAATGAATATCAGACCATGTATGATGTAGAGTAATTTTAAGTTCGCTTTTGTAAAATTATCACAAAGGTTATTCATAAAGTGGGACAAAGAAAGTACTCTCACGGTATGGAATTTAAAGTTAAATGTAGATATAGAAAAAAAAATTGTTTTTAACTTGCTTTCAAGTAATTCGGTATTTTTAAATAATAATTATTAATTTTAAAAGAAGTTTATGATACGGACTATAATAACAGGCGTGAATTTATTTATCATGAGATGTAGGAATATAATTAGTATTTGATTTTTTTTACTATTAATTAAAAGGCATAAACTTGTGTGCACCGGCACACGGGACACACTCCGTGCGCCTTTAGAATTTTGTGTTAAAAATTGTATACTCTTTAGTATAAAGATATATACCCTTTATTTTGTGAATAAAAATAAAAATATTAATGAACAGTGTATACCCTTTAGAATAAAATGGTGTACCCTTATTAATTAAAGTGTATACCCTTTAGAATAAAATAATATACCTTAAAATATCATTACCAGGTGAATATAGTGTGTTTGGCAATATATTAGAAATATACTCTCTTCATTAGTTTTAAAGAATTTATTTTTTTCATTAATTAAGTATCACATTTTAGTATAAAAGTGATTATCTCTTTTTATCCATGTTAAGTAAAGGGCTTAAAATTTAAAATTTTAGGGTTTAGGATAGAAAACCTTTTAAATATTATATTGAAAAATAAGTGGAGTATAAAATTATATCTTGAAATGTTACTTTCTTATCGCACGGAGTAAATTATGCTAGAATGTTTGGTAAGAGAAAACATTCTTAATATGTACACATTCACAATTAATTTATGGTAAAAATATAAAAACATCTCATATATTTATTATTATTTAATGATTTCATTCAATGAAATTATTTTTAAAAATAAAAATTTAGAAATGCAGGGCAAACGTTAATGATGAAATATGTGCTTTTAACCGCAGAGAAAAAGACAGGGTAAAAAAAACAGTAAAAAGTTTTATAAAGTTAAACCCTAATAATAAATAGTACACATATAATTACTTATCCAATGATGAATTACTTTATTTAACTAACAAAACCGCGTAAACACTTGCTTTTACATTGGGAGATACTTGAAAAAAGTTTAATAATAATAATAATATTATTATTATTATTATTATCTAAATAAAAGGTAGAATAATAAAGGGAAAGAGCTATACGTTGCATGAGAATAAATGAGAGGTTTGATTGTGAGACGATATAATGTGAACGTATCTTGTGATAAATTTAAATTAAACATGTGTTATTTACATAATTACTATTTGATCTATTAATTATTTAATTAGATTTATATTTTACTAATGTGGACATATTCTGCTTAAGAATAACCCTGATCACCATAATGATATGATGTTAGACTAATAATTCTTTTTAAATGATATATATCCAATCAAAATAGAGCCACTATTAATTAATAAATGGTTTTTATTTTAATATAGTAAGAGAAGACTTTTTTGTTTGGAAGGTTTTGTAGATTCCATAACTATTAGCCCATTTTCTGTTCTAAAATAATGATTTTGAATGTGAATAGAATAGGATGTTTTATTCTATATATTAAGTTTTCTTGTCTTTTATCAACCTTGTTTTCAACTCTATATAAGCATCACAAACTGTCAAGATGTTTGGTTTGCTTTGCCACTCTCAAGAAAAAAGTTGATCAAGATTTAGAGAGAGAGAGAGGATGGGAGAGATGTCATCTTTATGGGGTTATGAAGAGGTATAATTCATAAATCTTTCTCTCATCATACTTCAATTCTTGTTCTCATATTAACAAATTAATTAATGCAGCAATTATTCAAGATTTAATAGTCATGGTTGATTTAAAGTTAGTAAGTTTTTTTCTTGGCATTTTTGGGATGTTTTAAAACTATGTAAATTTATAGTAATTCGGACCGTCTATTTCATTTAGTGTATCAGTTTTGAATTTCATATTCATGTATATCATTATTTGGTGATTATTACCTAGCAAATGTGTTAGAATAGTACCTTTAAGATTTTATGTGGGATTAATCAAAATCCCAAGATTTAATTACATAATTATTAGTCATATGTTTTAAATGTTGTGTTGCAGAATCAGGACATGGATCAACTGGGACAGAAGCTTTTGTACACCACTCTGGAATTAGAAAAACTTAAATCTGAGACAATGGAAGAAATGGAAAAGAACAAGGAGTATGTGGATCAGTTGATCCTTCTGCTCAAATGTGCAATCCAAGAACGAGACGAAGCTCGTAACGAGCTAGGGAAACTGGTCGACAAGACCCGAATTAACCCCGATATTTTCTCGATATTTCCAGAGTTCAAGTCCCTCATGGCGAACTCGGGCATAACCGAATCGAACAGTCTCTCCGGAACCTACAATTACAACTCGCACGGTTCGCCCCCGGCCGAGTCCCTTTTCGACGTTGTTTCGTCTCCGGAGTTCTCCAACATGGTTGCATCTCAGCCGTTGGTCGACTTTGGTGCAAAGATAGATCAGGGGTCGTTGATCATAGACAATCTAGTGAAGGGCAGAGTGTTGCCTCGGAATGGGATGTTTCTACAGGCGGTTTTGGAAGCGGGCCCGCTTCTCCAGACTTTACTGGTGGCGGGCCCGTTGCCAAGGTGGCGGAACCCACCCCAACTCCGGGGGTTTCAAATACCCCCGGTGTCGATCAAAGGCGGAGATGCAGGGGTTTTGGGTGCTGCAAATGTAGGGCAAATGAGGGCACATTCTTATGCAAATTTAGGTTGTGTGAGGAGTGGTTCTTTGATATCATCTGGTGTTAGTAATAATGACTATCTTCGTTTGGGCAAAAGGCAGAGATTTTGTTGAGATTAGCTACAATAATTAGTTGGTCCATTAATTAATCTTCTTAAATTATGGAACACTGAAAATGTCATAATTTGATTCTAGTTTAATTTGAGTGGATTACATTAGGATGCTTATTTTTGACTAGTTTCAGTACTGCATATATTATGTGGAGCAACACTTTATCACACATTTTCACCACCAATTTCTTACAGATTTTATATATATATATATATATATATATATATATATATATATATATATATATATATATATATATATATATATATATATATATATATATATTCTTTAATTTTACCAATAATAAAGAAAAAAAATATGCTCCCTCCATCCCAAAGATATTGACACTTTTTTTTTTGAATTATCCCACAAAAATTGACATGTTTTCTTTTTAAGAACATGAGACCCACACAAAAATTATTAATTTATTACATGGGTCCACACAAACATCACACTCATCACTAATACAACTATTAACTACACATTAAATATTATTTCTCTCACTTCACTTTATATTAAATTATTATGGTAAAGATCTGTGTCCATATTATGTACATCCTGATAAAAATTATATATATTTTATATGTTAATTCACATAATTAATCCTATTATTTTAGGAGCTATATAAATCTTCTTTCGGTGAAATTTTAAGATTTATAATGTGCAGTTGATTCTTTTATATTTGTGGCACTAACTTTTTTATTTATTTATTTTTTATCATACATAGAAAATAAATTTAATTAATATTATCAATTATTTATTACATGGATAATTTTAATTAAGATTATTTAGATGACAATTAATATTTTTTTAATAATATATAATTAAATAAATTTCGCTAATTAATAATCATGGACATGCAGCACAGCTTTTTCACCTAATTAAGTAATTGAGAAAGTTTTGAGTGGCCATAATTATATTTTTCTTTCTAGTTTATTTTTAAGTTAATTTAAATTATATTTAATTGAATCAATAGATAGTCCATCTTACTACGTAAAGACATTGTGAGACGGTCTCATGCATGACCTACCTACCCAAAATATAATAATTTTAGTTAAATTTATTTTTAGTATCAATTTATGTGTTTACCTTGTGAACCAATACTTCTAAACGGTCTTAATTGTTAGATTAAACTTTAATTTAATTTAACAACTAATTTTGTTCCTTGTATACTACACGAGTTCTATTATGTGTTATGTTTGATATTTTTATTTTAAAAATATAGTATTTTATCATTATATATATATATATATATATATATATATATATATATATATATATATATATATATATATATATATATATATATATATATATATATATATATACTAGTAGCATGGAACCCTCGTACTATGCGGGATCATTAATTTTTTTAAATAAAATTAATACTATGATCAATGTCTCTTATTATATTATATTAGTTCATATTTTAATTTATCTTTATTGTTAAAATTAAATTTTTTTGACATACTTTTGTTGTTTTAATTATAAGTGACTTATGTATAATTTAATATTAAAAATTATTAAACATTATTGAAAATTTCTCGATAAACTACATTTTATGTTTTGTTTGATACATTACCTTCTTCATCAAAACACAAAATTCATCAAAGAATATTTATTAATTAATTTATATGACGATAGATAGATCAATACATGTTCATCCATAAGAACGACATTAAGATATGTAATCTCCTTTAAATTATTCGGACGTTGTATAACTAATTATCGAATAACCCTCTCTGTAATTGTTCATAGTGCCCCGCATGAGTTAAATCAATAATAGAAGTGTGGCGTGTAGTCATTATATTATTGATCATAATGAAACACTCAATTTTTTCTTTTATCTTGGTTGTTTTGAATGTTGAAATTATAATGACGATGTATGTTTATATATAATAGGAGGAGATATTTATTTATAATGATAATTTCAATATAATGGAATTAGTATCCACACAAATTTTATTTTATATTATAATATAATATTAATATTAATAATAATGAAGCATAACATGTATGGGCTAACTTAGTCTGATTATATAATTTTTTTAATCTAACTCCAAAATAAATTTTACCTAATATAAAATTATGAATAGTAGTCTATTTAATTTTTTAATCAAACTCCAATATAAATTTTACCTAATTTAGAATTATGAATTAGTAAAATCTAATTAAAATTTATGAATAAAAAAGCTGAATAGAAAAGGAAGCAAATTATTTAAAATTAAAATATTATTATAATAATAATATTAATTATAATAAATTATATCTAATTTAGATTTATGAATAGTAAAGTCTATGGTTTATTATTCAATTTTATTTTTTAATAATGTAACTCCAAAATAAATTTTACCTAATTTAGATTTAGTAAAATCTTATGGATTATTATAATTTTTTTAATAATCTAATTCCAAAATAAATTTTACCTAATTTAAATTTATTAATTAGTAAAACATAATTTAGATTTATGAATTGAAGAGGAAATACATTATTTAAAATCAATATATTACAATAATAATAATAGATTTATTTTTAATTAATTGTTTATAAAAATCAAATAAATATATTTTCTTAATTTATTAATTAATTTAGATTTATAAATAGAAAAGAAAATACATTATTTTAAAAAATAAATAAAAAATAAGGAAATTAATTATAAGTAAATAAGGAAAATATAAAAAAATTATTTAAAATTTCAAAAAAATGAGACAATTACACGTCATAACGGAGCGCTATGAAGACGAGACGCAGGCAGAAAAGTTTCTGATATAGTATACTTATTATTAATATATATATATAACATTTGCTCTCACATTAAGAAGATGAAATTTCTATATTAATATAAAAGGAACTGATGTACCGATTAAATGTTTTTAGTCCAAAACATGAAAAATAGGTAAATTATCAATTTGGGATCTGAAACTCTCACATTAAGAAGATGAAATTTCTATATTAACATAAAAGGAAGTGATGTGCCTATTAAATATTTTTAGTCCAAAACATGAAAAATGGGTAAATTATCAATTTGAAATCTGAAATTTTTTTAAACTCCAATTAGAAGTTTGAATATATAAATTATAAAAAAGGAAGCGACGTGCATGGATATTTTTACTATCACAATTATACTATCACAAAAATATCAAACTTATTATTAGTAGTAAATTATTTATTAATTGAGCATCACTCTTTTTTTTTATCTTTTACTTTTAAAAATTAATTTAATTATTTATTAATTGAGCATCACTCTTTTTGTATCTTTTTCTTCTTGCTGAATAGACAACGCTTTTCATAGAATTGTTGTCTTTCCATAGTTGTCTTTAAAAAATTAAATATTTTATAAATTTTTGTATTTAAAAAATTAAATATTTTATAAATTTTGAGCTAACAGTTGATATATGATATATAAAAAATTTTATCACTAAAATTTATAGATTATAATTAAACTTAATTAATATTTTTTAAAATGATTTTTAATTAAATTTACATCAATGAAAATTAATAATATTATTATAAAATTAAAATTACAATTAAATTTGAGCTATTTAAAAATATATACATGATAAAAAAATATAAAATAAAAATATCATATTTTTTATACGTAAAAATTTTCATATGAATTTATTTTAATTTAATTGGTCATAAAGATTAACAACAAATTTAATTGATCACAAAGATTAACAACAAAAATTATTATTTCTAAATAATAATACTTTACCTAAAAATAATAGATACCTAAAAATTAATAGATATATTTTAAATGTCAATGGCAGTTTATTAATGTTATTTGTGCGAAATATTTCCTCTTTTTTTAGCAGTTGAGTACATGGCAGTTTGTTAATATTATTTTCGTAAAACATTCCTTCTTTTACATTCCCTCTATTTTTTAAGCAGTTGATTAGTGGCGAGTGATGTAATGGATTTAAAGTTTTGTAATCTTTTTCATTATTTTATTACAGTTAGATAAACAATCATAACATGTCAATATCCTCTATTATGCGTGATTTGTTTGGAGATGATTCAGATTATGAAATTGTTTGTGATCTACCTGAAAATGATGAAGGATTTGGCAACGCTTGTGGGGAAGAGTTCGATAACAATGTTATAGAAGATGATTTAAATGACGATGAACATCTCCCAAATGAAAGTGTTTTGCCAGAAAATGGAATGACTTCAGTTATACCAGGTATAAGTTTTAGTAGTATTGAAAGGTTATATGAAGCTTATCAAGAGCATGCAAGAGTTAAGGGGTTTAGTATCGTGAAGAGAACAGAGAACGAGAAATATGCTAGAATGGTTTGTGATAGAAATGGTACCTCCAAAGTGCAAAAATGTTCAAAAAAGGTGGATTGCAAGGCTTGATTGAATGCAAAAAAATTAGAAGATGGAACTTGTATAGTTACGTCGATGGTAAATAAACACACACATGAAATTGATCCTGTATTTTCACAATTAATGTCAGCTCATAGACAATTGACTATGAATTTGAAAAGACAATTAGAAGCGAATGATATTACAGGTTTAAGGCCATGTAAGAATATAAGATTATGTGAAGTTCAATGTGGCGGACCTCAAAATTTGGGGTGCCTAACAAAGGATTGTCGGAACCATATCGACAGGAGAAGGAGGTTAAGATTAGGTGAGGAAGATGCAGAAGCCATTCGAGCGATGTTTACTAGACTTCAATTGAAAGATCCAAATTTCTTTTATAAGATTGATGCAGATTCTGAAGGTAGATTATGTAAAGTTTTATGGATTCATCCGAGAAGTAGAACAACATACGAAGAATTTCACGATATCGTGAGTTTTGACACAACATACCTTGTGAACAGGTACGAAAAATTAATATTATGTTATTTGTAAAAAAAATTATTTATATTTTGTGAAACATGGCTAATTTGCATGCTTTTCTTGGAAAATTCTTGCTTTCTCCTATAAATATTCACCATAGTGACCCAATATTTTATTGATAACTTTTGGATTCGCTGTTCATTCTTATGGTCATCATTGAAATTTTCTTAGGCGTAGGGAAATATAATTCAATTTGAATATGTTTATCATAAATTCCTACCCTATCCTTCTTATATTGAGCGTTCATAATTAAATATAATACGGTAAGAGTGGTAAGAAGAGATGTTGAGGATCTTAATTAGTGTCATTATTCTCTCTACTTTTTATTTTTCCTATTGCAAATATATTTTCTTTTGTCCAAATAGGTACAAAATACCTTTTGCATCAATTGTGGGTGTTAATCATCACGGGCATTCAATCTTGTTAGGATGTGCATTGGTAACATATGAGGATACTTATTCATTTGAATGGTTATTTGAGAATTGGCTGCTAGCAATGGGCGGCATCCATCCAAATGCCATTATTACAGACCAATGTGAAAGTATTGGGAAAGCAATAAGAGATTTGATGCCGAATACTATTCATCATTTTTGCATTTGACATATTCTTACAAAGGTACCTTTCAAATTTAGAGGTGTGGCTGATTTAATAATTGTTGTGTTGAATTCAAAGGGCTGGTATATGATAGTCTTACGGTTGAAACCTTTGAGATAAAGTGGTCTGAGTTTTTGGTGAAATTTCATTTGGAGAACAATGCTTGGCTGAAAGAGTTGTATGACGTAAGGCAAAAATGGGTTCATGTGTACTTGAATCACACCTTTTTGGCAGGGATGATTTCTACACAAAGGAGTGAGGGTATGCATGCATACTTTGATGAATTTGTTCATTCAAGAAGCACTCTCAAACAATTCATGGAACAATACGACATTGCAATGGGAAATAAAATTCAGAAAGAGTTTATAGCTGATTTTCAATGCAAGAGTAAGGTTATAAAATGCATAACAACGTTTGCTTGGGAGATGCAATTTCAAAATGCATACACTAATTCGATTTTCAAACTTGTTCAAGATGAGATAAGACGCATGATATATTGTCATGTTGTACAACCAGGTGAAGATGAAAATATTGAAGATCTGAATGGTACTTGTAAAAGATTCAGAATTTTGGAAAGAAGCATTTTGAACAATTACTATCACAAAGAATTCACTTATATGATTGAATGGACTCCAGACAGAAATATCGTGAACTGCAATTGCAAGAAGTTTGAATTCAAGGGAATACTGTGCTGTCACATCATGGTGATGTTGGCTCGAGAAAATGTTCATATTGTGGATGCAAGGTATTTGTTAGATAGATGGAAAAAAAATATGCACAGACGACATTCAAGTATTTTTTTTGCCGGAGGTTATCCACACATGATGGAAGAATATAAAAATTTTCAGGAGGTTGAGAAAGTTTTTCAGAAATGTGTAGATGTTGCTATGGGAAATGTTGAGAAGATGACTTATATCAAAGAACGATGTATTGAAATACACAACACCCTTTCAAATTGGAATCATTTACCCGTAACGAATAATGATGTGAATGTGGATGGAGGCCGATCACATTTATTAGATCCAAATATTGTAAATCCAAGAGGTAGACCTAGGGAGAATCGATATATTTCGATTTTAGAAGCTATCAGTAGGAGGGGTGCAACAAATCGAGCTCCAGGGTGTAGCAGGGGAGTGATGCGTATGAGGGGAGCATCTGGTGTGACGCGTGTGAGAGGAACCCCTGGTGTGAGAAGGGTTACTTCACATGGAAGAAGAAGGTCAAGAGCTCCTACAACACAAGAAAATGTATTCCATTCGACTTGAATGAAAATATTGAAGAATCAAATGTAAGTTCTACTTTATAGTTTTATTGTTATCTACTCTTACGGTTATAAGCAATTAATGAGTAGGTTTTTCTTTTTTTATTATTTTTCATTGATGAATAATTATGTTTTTAACACAAGAAAATTCTAAATTTAAGACTAGTGAATATATTCGTAATTCTGGTCAAAGTTTACTAAAACAAGATTGCATCAATCTCAATTAGAAATAAAAATTTATTCTATTTAAAATTTTAAAATAAACAAAAATTTAAACAAATACCAACATTGAAAATAAATAAAAGCTAGTGATTACTAAAACAAGATTACATAAATCTCAACTAGAAATAAAAATTCATTCTATTTAAATATTTGAAATAAACATAAATTTAAACAAATATCAAGATTGAGAATAACTAAATAAATAAATAAAAGCTAGCGATTGATCCGTGAGTGCATATAAAAATTCATTCTATTTAATCTTTAAAATAAACACAAATTTAAACAAATATCAACATTGAAAATAAATAAAAGCTAGCGATTACTAGAACAAGATTACATAAATCTTGAGCTAGAAATAAAATTCATTCTATTTAAATCTTTAAAATAAACATAAATCTAAACAAATATCAAGATTGAAAATAAATAAATAAATAAATAAAAGCTAGTTATCGATCTGTGAGTGCATTACAGTAGGTTTCACTACTTTTTAATTAGATGTTTAATCATTTAGCATACACAATTACAATAGTTGGAAAATATAATCAGGGAAGGAAACATTACACAATTGCAAATTAGGAAAGGGAAACATTGAAAAATAATATGAAGGTTTCACTACTTTTTAGATATTGTGAAAATATTTTGGTTGCGGGTACACTGTTTACCCCTTTTTAAAAATTTATATATTTATGAATAAAAATATATATACAAATAAAAAAATAGTTGGTATAATAAATATTAAACATCTAAGGATTATTATCTTAGATGTGAAAATGTCATCAAAGCAATTAATGAATAGCTTTTCCTTTGTTTATTATTTTTTTATTGATGAATAATTATGTTTTTAGCACAAGAAAATAATTTTCATATTTAATATTAATATTATATATGATATTTTTTTAAATTTATAGTTTAAATAAAAAATTTAATTAATTAAAGGAAAATGATACTACGATCCCCATAAAATAATGATACTTGACATTCAATAAAATAATTATAGTTAACCTTATTACAAATATAAAAAAAATTGAATATGAAAATTTTTAATATTATAAAATATGAATGTTGCTAAAATAAAATAAAATATTATTATCATTTAAAAATTATATCCAAAATTAATATATATTAATATATTAAACTTAATGAAAAATAATTATTTTCTTCCGAAATTTACAATAGTGAAGAGTATGTTAATGGGAGAGAAATACACGGCCATTTATCACACGTTAGATACATGATCTTCTAATCCATGCCATTTCTCTTATCTTTATGTCTCATCCATGCCATTTCTCTTATCTTTATGTCCATGATTGTTCATGCAGTGAAACTGTTTAGGATGAACTATATAAATATGTCTATGCTAATCTCAATCCACCATACGTTTTTCGAAACACTCACCATGAATACTAAGCAAAACATTTGTGTTCCTCCATCTCACAAAAGTTTATTATCTATATATGAATATACAAACAAACAACATGAAGAGTTGAAAACCGATGTGAAATTATTCATGAAGCGACTCTTCATTCATTGCAATCCCAAAATATCAGCGATGTAATTCTGGAAGATGAACCACTCCATAAGATGTACGAGTTCTTCTAACAGGCGATGAAGACTAAAACAACTTCCATAATCATTCTTTCTGATTCAAGTGGAGAAAAAGAAGAAAATTATAATGTTCCTGTAATTGTCATTTCTGATTCAACTGCATCAAAGGAAGGAGATTCAGCTAGTGTTGGCAACACTGTGGGTGATTCAAACGTGTTGATTGAAAACAATGGTGTTGTTCCTTGAATAGTTAATGCGTTTGAGTATTATTTTCTTATTATTAGTATGTTATTTATTAGAGTTTTTTTCATTTATTTTCAATGTCATCATAGATTTTATTATTATAGTTTTTATTATTGTGATATATGATATGCTTTTATTATTAAGATATGATATGTTTAGTGTGTTTTAAAGGATTTTTGATTTCTTACGCTTTATTTAATTTTTATTTTTATTTTCAATATTATGTTTAAGATAAGAAATTACATTTGATATTAATTTTGGATGCTTTCATGTCAATTGGAATAAATGAGCGGCAGAATATAAACTTTTAAATTGATAAACATCATATATATTGTGATGTATCCATGTATAATCATAGATGCTCAAATTGCGAGAAATAAGAATACTCGAGACCAAATCAAACCAAGATTCGAAATTAATATCTATTCTAAATCATCCAACTTGCTTATTTAGATAAGAAATTACATTTGATATTAATTTTGGATGCTTTCATGTCAATTAGAATAAATGAGCGACAGAATATAAATTTTTAAATTGATAAACATCATAAATATTGTGGTGTATTCATGTATAATCATAGATGCTCAGATTGCGAGAAATAAGAATACTCGAGACCAAATCAAACCAAGATTCGAAATTAATATCTATTCTAAATCATCCAACTAGCTTATTTAGAAATTTCAAATTAATATTCATTCCGATATGTAGACTAATACATACAAAAATAATTTTTTTTTTTATATCTTGAAAGTTGACGAAACAATAGAGATTATGTACACATATATCAGATGTGGTGGAAGAAATAAATTATTTAATTTTTTAAGAGTTAAAATTGAATTTTAATGCAATGAATGAGATGAATATGCATGCATAACAAAAAAGAAAACATACCCATTTTGCTTAATGATGTCATGGAAAGAAAGTTTTTCATTTTCTATAATACGGTTTTCTCTTGATCTTATAAAAAAAGTTTGCTAATGAAAGATGTGTATGTGTGTAACTGTAAAATTAAATTTTTTTACTGAAGATGTACTTGTAAATGAACGATGTAGTGTTTAAGCAAAGAGATAAACGTAAAAGACAGATTGAGATATAGAAATAAGATTGAGAAATTGAGGTGAAACGATACATTCTGAAAGAATAAAGAAAAAAAAGAAAAAGAAAAAAACGTAATTACGGATATTTAGATCTTAAATTTGAATTCAAAATTTTCATTTAAAAGATTTATTTATTAAAGGGTATATTGGTAATTTAATATATTTTTAATTTAAAAAATTAGAAATATATTTACGTATGGATGTACAAAATATGGATGTTTAGCATCGTCCAAATTATTATACTCCTTAATCTCCGTGATAAAAAATACATATATGCTATACACACACATTTAGCACATGTTTAAAACACTTTTTAAGGAAATGCTACGAATGAGATTCATATTTTGGGTTGTTTTGGAAAGTAATAATGGCGGCCCAATTGACACACATCATTCCTCTGTTGACACAAACGTTTCTATAAATAAATATTTTTTAATTTTAAATTATTTAACCATTTTAGACCGATAAAAAATAGCTTCGACTACAAAATCTTTATATATATAATAACACTAAATTTATCACCTAAATTTTTCCCTAAATCAATATCACTATTTTTAATTAATTAATATTCAATTAAAGGTAACCTATGAGCACGTATCTCACCATTGATTTATTTCAATTAAATCAACACTATTTACTAAAACTCTAGACATTACTTTTCTCTCATTCTCTCACCTTCTCTCCTCTTCATTCTCTGGAGATATGGACAGAGACGAGCAGGGTTTATTCTATTATGGAGGAACGGCAATTTTGTGAAGACTATGGAGTTTGAGAAGATCTGGAGATTTGGAGAGAGACGAAGCAAACGTAGGACTTATTCTATCGCCAGTTTTGTGAAAACTATGGCGAAGATTCGGAGAGGTATGAACGCATATAGGGTTTTCTATTTTGGAGGTACGCCGCTAGGGATCTTCAATTGTTTGTTCGATGAAGCTACCTTCTTCTGATGGACGAATCAATCGACGTGAGTGTTATTTTGGAGAGAGTTGAACACATGGGTCTTTCTTCAGTCAATTGATGTGAGTGCTATTTTCTCATTCATAACCTTTTTTCCCAAGACGCCTTCTCCCAATCTTTACAAAATATTCGAGGCGTGTTTTCTTATAAATGATGGCTTCCTCTTCCGCCCAATATGAATAAAATTGACGGACAATTGAAAGAGAAATTTCTATGCTCACATTTGATAGTTTTTGTTCTTGGAGTGGTGAGTAAATTGGCGGACAATTGAAGTAAAAAATTCTTGGAGTGTTTTTCTTTTTATTTTTTTTTATTTGTATTGCATATTAGTACGTTATTGCTTATGAATTAAAGCTTATAGCATCATGTTCGCCCTTTTATATTCTAATGGTACAGCCTGGTAATTTGGTGGCCTGGTTAGCATGTTAAAGCCTCTTCTATTTGTTATGATGAAGAGTGGGAATCAATATGCTAAGAGTCAGATTGGATTGAATTCTAATTTTTAATGTGTGCTAGAGAGAAAACTTTAGACCTATCCGAAAAGAAACACTAACTAAAGCATACCTTGGAACCATCAACTTACTTTTTTGTAATAAATTGTTACAAAAAAATATAGTAATAAATATTATGGATGTGGGTATATTGGTTATTGACACATTAAGAAAATTCTTACTGACATTAAAAGGAACTATCAACTTATTTTTTTGTGAATATAGGTGTTTGGAGAGATTACTAAATGGCTGGACACACTCACTAGGATAAATGAAGCCTACATGGATGAAAAAAAACTTATAAAAATATCAGGTTAGATATCCTTATGCATGCAACTAGCTTTATTATTCAGTACTTAGTAATTAGTATAGATTTGAGTTCTTTCTCTTCAAGCTATTTTTTCTATACAGGATCAAACACACTTATATTTTAACTGTTATTTTCAATCTTATCCTGGCTAAAGCATCATTTAGTGTGGTCTATGCTTATTGCTTACTTATCTATTTCTCTAAGATATGTTTAAATGATGATGATTCCTGCTTCAGAAATTTTAAAGTTTCAGCCTAGATGTGCAACTTTTTGCAGAAACTGGTGGATATTTTCTTATTTTTATAAGTTAGATTATTAGGGACAAAAGAACATGCTCCTATATAAATGACAGTCAGTGATAGCCATCAATATCTTGGATATCTTTTACAATGGTTGCCAGTTGTTAAGGTATATTTCTTCAATGTTTATAGTTTGTTACATGTTTTTCTGTCTGTTTGATTCAAATGCTTATTTTTGCAGACACAGCTAACTGAATTTAGGTCCTATGAAGGGCAAGATATGCATACTGGTGAGAAGGTTGTTCCCATCAAGGTATGCCACCTTTGAGGATTTCCAGCCATTTCATTTCTCCTCAATTTTACATGTCTTTTTAATTAGAAAAAATAGGATTTCCAGCCATTTCCCATCAAGGTATGGCACCTTCGCGTGAACATTGATGGCCGGAATGGTCTAACGTTGAGAGCGATTCATAGGAATTTGCCAAAAACTTTTGTAAAGACATGGGCATTGAAGATCCTGAAGTTTGTGTAAGCACTTTGAACATAATTTTATTAGTAAATGTAGCATGATTTATTGACCAACATTTGATAATGAATTGAAAATCTTGACTTTGCATTTCATGCATTAAGGATTGAATGATAGCTGCATATGGAGAAAAGTGTCTGTTTTAGCCAATAGTCATAATGCTTTGTCAATATTGTTATACTTCTGGTCAAGTTTGGGAATTTTAGGAATTCCCTGCAAGCAAATCACATTTATTTTATATATATATTAGTTTTGTATTGTAGACATTGCACGACCATAGAGAATAAAGACTTACCATATGCAATACCCATGCCATGGCCTCCCTTCTTTGTGTAGTAAACTAAGAATTTCTTCTTTGATTAGGATGGAACGTTTTTTTGATAGAGCTTAAAAGCACCAATACCTTATCATTATGTTTACCAAGGCAATTATTTTATCTATGCAGGTTAGTTGAAAGCAGCAACACAATCCTAAAAGTTTTTTAGAACTCTGCAATGTTATTTATTATAGTAATACTCATGGATGCTGAGAAATAAGATGCCATTAATATGTAAATTAAATTTAAAACTGATATTTATGTTGTGCATGGAAGGAATTGATTGGTTTTACGAGGGTCGAGCTGTTGCCATTTTTCTTAATGGTATGTGCTTTCTGTCTCTTCTTTTGCCTTTTGTAATACTGCATCTAAAGTTATACTCTTATTTGAATTGGAAAAAATATGATTTTAATTAGAGAGCATCACATATGGATACATATAAAGCAAAATTCGGTGCCTTTCTATTATTTAAACAGAATTTAAGGACTCTTTTGCAATTCTAATAAATTTAAGAACAAAACTCATTCCAATCCCTAATTTGAAACTCATTTCCACCCTTAGAAAAAATGGTAGCATACTCTGCCTCTCTCTTATACACCCTTCCTTATTGTCATCCTTCTTTACAGCAAGCACGTCGAATTTTGGAATAGGCCACTTTAATAGCACAAGCAAATGCAAATATTAGCTGCGACTTTTGGTAATCAATCAATTAAATTATTTATTGATTATTAATTATGTGAATTTTATTTGAACTTTTCTCATCCGCAAACATTTCGGCATTCCCATTAACTCTAAAAATGTTCGGCTGGATGTTCATGGAATCATATTTTACTTTGGGTAATCTCTAATAGAACCCTAATTTCGCTTATGTGAGAATTAATTCACTTTAAATTAAAATTTTATTTTATTTTATTAATATTGATTGATGGCTTTTCAAGGATGAGGATGCTAACTTAAATTGTAGTTCCAGTTCAAGATTGCACATTTCTACATTATTCGAACATCTAATTTTTTTGAGGTAGTCTTACGTTGGGAGACATGGTTTGACTTCTTTTCTTTGAGGTAAGTCGTACATTCTCTCACAAATTGTACTCTAACTATGTATGTGCCATGGAATTAATTTAGGTCTCTACTTTTTATTATATATATACTGTTCCTTTCATGTTGTGTTGAGTATTGAGGAAGAAAACAATTATGAGATTGGTTTTGGTTTTTTTTCAATGTAATTTTACTCTTGTGAGTGGGGTTCAAATGGATATTTCTTATGGGAATTGGAATGAATAGTTCATAATTTTTGAGAATGAAGTTGGTTATATTTGCTATAATTTTTTCATGTATGTTTTACTTGCATTTTCATCTATGCAGAAGATCAAAGTAGATGATTCTAGCTTAACATAGACATTTGTTCTTTTAGAAAGAGTTAGATATATGAGATTTCCAGTAATGCTTTCGACTAAATTTAATCTACGCATCATTTAATCATTGCAGATGTGATTTATGAGAATACAATCTAGATTTATTTAGCTACTGATAAAATAAGATATGACTTTGCTCAAATTAGCTACTGATTTCTTTTATTTGAAAAGTCCTGGGAATAAAAAACTACATGCACTAACTCTATAATGCACAGATGTAATATGATGTCGTAGTGATCTATGAGGAATCTATTTCTTCTTCATAATATAATTGTTTTTGGTTATTTATGTTTGAGGAACTAGAGCAGGCATTTCCAAACTGCTAAATTATTGTCTAGGTTTCAAAGAGGTTGGTGAAATAATTCTTATGATTAAGGGGTCACTGATGAGTGATATTTTTACCTAGATTTTAGTGTCTTTTTATATGTATTTTCGTATTATTTTTTCGTATTTTATTTGTACTTTGGTTGTGTTATGTTTTTTTATTGGATGCTAGATATGATAAGGGAGACGTAGGAAAAAGCGGATCTCAATTCGGAGTTGAAACGAGGAAGAACGAGCCAAAACAGTGAAAGAGGGAGAATGAGCCAATCGATTGATGAGTGTTGTTTTACCACTTTAAAGAGTGTTGAGCGACATTTATAACCTATGTGAGACTTGGACAAAAAGGGACTATATTATACCTTTATTCTCTTGTGATTGAACTTGTTAATATTTTTTGCATGTTATAATTTTAATGTTGTAGGATGACTTAGCATGATTTGTAATTCTTTTTGCTATCAATGTGTTATTACTTATGTTCGTTTAGTCTTTTCCTAGGTGAAAATCTCACCCCTTGGTTTATTATTTTCGTTGTTCGGGGACGCACAACACTTTAAGTTTGGGGGTGTGATGAGTGATATTTTCACCTAGATTTTAGTGTCTTTTTATATGTGTTGTCTTATTATATTTTTGTATTTTATGTGTACTTTGGTTGTGTTATGTGTTTTTATTGGATGCTAGATATGATAAGAGAGACATAGGAAAAAGCGGATCTCAATTCAGAGTTGAAACGAGGGAGAACGAGCCAAAACAGTGAAAGAGGAAATAGGTCAGCAAGAACACGGCCGACCGTGTGCAGGAACATGAGCCGTGTCGCGTACACGACCCGAGTTCCGCGCACGGACCTGTAAGCGAAAGCCGTGCGCTGTCGCCTGAAACACCAACTCGGCCACCCTTGTAGCCGAGTGCAGAACACGGGTCGTGTGCAGAAACTCGAATCGTGTACCAAACACGGCCCTGTCCAGAATGGCCATATGCGAGCATCAGAAGGCACAACACGACCACCCCTGTGGCCGAGTGCTGCGCACGAGCCATGCGCCGTTTGAAGCCCGCGTTGACCGTGTGCCCTAGACACGACTCGGGCCGTGTTACAGCACACGAGCCGTGTCGGTGCTAAAATTGCTGAAATTTCTAGATTCCTTCTAGAAGGCCCACAAGGGTATAAATACCACTTCATTTAATATTTTGATCATCTAGATCCAAAATTCACAGCTGCCCACACACTTCACACACCATTTCCTCCATTTCACACCATCATCTTCATTCATTCTTCATCCTTTGGATCTACCATCATCCTACTATTAATTTCTACATCCAAGTGAAGGAAAAAGATCAAGGGAGAGAGAAAAGTGCAAAGAAGGAGAGGAGATCACCATTGAAGTGGCATCAAGGGAGTTTCCATTCAATCTTTGTATTAAACCTTATAGTTTTGTCATGATTTGTAAGGATTTAATTGTCTATATTAATTTCTTTATGAAGATGATAGGCTAATCTCCCTTGTGAGATTAGTGAGATTAGCAACATGAGAGTTGTTGGATAATTTTGGGATTTATGTATTTAAATTCATATGTTGATTGGGTTAATTGATTTTCTATCATTGATGCTTTAGATCTTGAGGTTTATGATGATTTGTGTGGTTTGTTGTTTTAAACATGTGATTAGATTAAGAAGTCAATTGCATATTTAGGATAATTAATTGAATCATTTCATCAAACACTTCATGTGCATTATAAATTGTAAAGAGATTGAGAAGTCCTTTATTATTTAGAACTCTTTGATAGGACATCCGATTGGTTTGATCGAGAGGTTGATTAATCGTGTGAAGGGACTCTCATTTCAAGCTTAGTATCTAGTTGGAATTATTTGAGTGAGAACCAATCCATTGAGCTTTATTTCATATCCTATTCATCTTGAGAAGGAGTTTAGGTGAACCTAGTATTGACTCTTAGTCGTATACCCATGATCATATGAATTTGATGCATTTATCCTAGAATTTTCACTTCTTAATTGTTGTTAATCTCACTTTTACTCAACTTGGAAAACCACTCATTTCATCCATCTATCTTGTTTGCTAATCATTGCTTGCTTGCTTTGATTATTTTCTTGTTTGATCAACCAATCTCATTGATGATTCGTCTCTATAAAATTGCGATAAACGTGATCTCGTTTAAGCTCTAGCGTCGACCTCCCTGTGGTTCGATAAATTATTTTAATTGATCATCCCTACTACAAAATGACTAATCAGCCACAAGGAAGAATCAACATCACTTTAGAATCTTCTGAACAGGATAATCATAAGTGTATGTGAATCTATTATTCTTTCAGGGATTTTAAGGTTTATTAATTTTTTAAATTAATTAATGATTTCATTTCTTATCTTTGTGATGAATGACAAATTTGTTGTAGATGGTTTTCGTAATTTTTTGCACAAACTTTTAGGTTTTTATACATTATATATAACTACTATATTTTATCAACAGGATGTACTTGAAATCTGTCTGTACTATGTTTGTACTTTGTTTCTGAGTTGAATAGTCTGTCCTCACATTTCAACTTTAAGATATAAGATTATTGAACTTATCAAACCCTATGTAACAGAACACTTTGTAAATGCAATTGTAATGTCACCACTTCTTGATGATGTAAGTTTTAGAAGACATGTCAAGTGCAATTTCTTTTACAATTTTTTTTAATGAAATAGTTTTCTGTTTATATATCTTGGATTGATGATTAGTTACTGCAACAAATTCTTGCATGCCTTCTCATGCTATTGCACATTTCTTATTCCTAAATTGTACAATTTTAGTTTTAATTTTTCTTTTCCCAAGCCATGTCAACTTTTTTCTTAGATTATGAGGAGAAGTGTATCTGATCATGTGCATAGGAAGAGAGAAAGTGTTAATTTATGTTATATTTTTGTTGTGTTCACTTTAGGGGTGGATAATTAAAGATATGAAGTAATGCTTTTTGTATGACGATTCATGTGGACAGTTAGTTACATAAGCTTAAGCACAATTGAAGTTGACTTTGTAAGTTCTTCTTTAGATTCTCTATTTATTTTGGTACTTTCTTTGTAGAAAATTAGGACAGTGGAGCTGGATGGTAAGACAATCAAGTTGCAAATTATGAGTTATCCTGACTTAATTTCTTACGCTCAGTTATAATCAAGCACCAAAGCCTTCCATTATAACAGTGTCTAGAAAGTGATGTTATTATACTTTTCATTCGCAATATTTGGAAGAGTTCGTTGCTTATGCAAAGTATTATAACTTTTGAAAAGAATTATGACAAACTGTGTATATAACACAAACAAATTGTGAAGGCTGAGACATGCATATAAAAAGGGTTGGTGTCTTTAATTGAATGACCATGAACTTTTGTCATCACTCCGTAAGTAACTACACCAGTAGGTATGTTTCATCTTCTCTATATGTGATTTTTGTTGTAAGAATAACTTTATAATTTGATTTTCAAGAAGCATGAGAAAGGTATTAAAGTAATAAGTCGTGTATCCTGTTAAGTTTATGATTTTAGTTTCAAAAGTTATATATTTTATTTTTGCTTTTAATTAGATCAGGTTTTGACGTGTTATTCATTGTGTTATATGATTTTTTATGTCTTTATTTTCAATTGGTTTGAATTGCAATAGGCTAAATCAAATACTCTTATATTCTGTGTTGTATAATTTTTTTCTCTGAAAGCCCTCACTCTCCTTGAACAATAAGCCAAAGACCCTTTTGTACATAATAACTGAACATTTTTTATTAGAGATGTGGTATTTTTATTTTCTTTTTCGTATCTACTTCTTTATTTGCATAATCCATCATCGACAGTGGTGAAACACCATAAAGAATGCAATGGAGAATGGAAACTATAGCAGCTAGAGTTCAAAGAACAAAAAGGCATGGCTGCTGTCTATATGTAATAGTTGTGTTTCTAAAGATCCACACACATTTCACCCCTTTGTTAGGTTCATTGTAAGTGAACTTGTGAGTCTCTTTAGCTTTCCCCACTAAAGTTTTAGTGCTGATAGTTCTATGGTGCAGTAGAAGAGCTATAGTGTTGAATGGTACAAAAGTTGCTTTCTAGCTTAAACGTGGACTAAATCAGCTCCTCTCTTCGGTCAGATACTTTCTCATCATTTCTCTTCCTATGCTCATTTTGTTCCTTCTTTTTCTTTCTCTTTCATATTCGTATGCAGTTCTTATATGTCTTGAAATTTGGTTCGAGTATTCATGTCATTTGTTGTATAAAAATTATCTTTGGATTACATCAGCTAAAACTATTTTGTGAAAATCCAAATGATCCCCCAACCATTAGTTTCCAAGAACGAATATGTATGAGTTGTTTTAACTAGGTAATTGGTGTAGTTAGTAGCATTAAAAAATATATGTCGTGTCGTGTTCATATATATGCTTTAACTGACATTTTGATGAATAAATTTCAAGGTTGAACTCAGTATCTTCCCCATGCTTGCTGATTGGAAAAGGGAGTGTATGATGGAGCATATTGATGTAGTTAAAATAGGATATGATGTCTCCCCATGCTAGCTTTTGTTTGATCTGTTCGTAATATCTGTCAAACAATTACCTCCAATTATGATTGTTTGATTTATGTTGATTCATGTGCTTATTAATTCCTTTGAATCCTATTTCTCTCTAGGCTGAGGTAATAATCCAGTTGGACATATGACTCGATTACTCTCTTCATAAAAAAAAAGATAAGTTATTAAGGTCTATATATTACTTAAATAGATGGACGTGATGTTGACATCTTTGAATTTTATTAAGCAATTATATCATGTATAATATTGTGTTATACTTAACTATGTGAGATTTTCTTTCAAACATTACTTTCGTGTCCAACAAATTCAATCCATACAGAGTAGCCCCCTTTTGATATTCTGGAAGTTCATAAAACATTCCAATTCCAATTGACAAGCAGAAAATTCATGTGTCTCCATCTACTTCTCAAGGAGTCCTTTTAGTATGAATATACATCTAATAAAATCACGATTTGGTTTTGATTCACAGGTTCTAATGGAGGAATTATCAGGGAGTTATCTTGCGCAATTGGTTTTATGTTTATTTTTTGGTTGGATTTTGTATTTTACTGATATTTTATTGCAAATTTTATTTTCTCACGTAGTATATTTTAGTATTTTGTTACTTGCTTTTGGCATCTGTTGTGTCATTTCATACACATTTTTTTTCTATTTTTTGTATGGATTTGGTAAATTATCTACTTTAATCTCCACCATTCATTTTTTCAATTAAATCAACGCTATTGAATTATCATCTCACTGTGCACACCGTAAGTTAATTGTAGAAACCTAATCTATCTATTACAGTTATGCTCTACTGCCTCACTTTGCTTGACAACATATTTGTCCCAAATCGATGTAATCAATTCTGAGATAATATTGATGTAATCAATTCTGCGAAGATATTATTTTTGAACAGTGCTAAACCCTAATCGATCACTCATTTCAGTTCTTGCAGAAAATACGTACAAAAGGTAAGATGATTCTCGATCTATATAGTATATTTTTTGTTTTCTTAATTTTAATATTTAATAATAATAATCTGAAAATTTAAATTTCATGTTATACAAATCAAAACCACACGAATGAGGAGCGTCGGAGCCACTTGCATCAAAACCTTGGATTAGAGGTATTTAAAATGAATGTTTTTCTGTTAAATCATTACCTGGAGAACATTACCAAGCATTATTTGATGGAACTGTAAGTATATATTCTTGGCGTTATTATCATTTCCAAATCGTCTGAATTTTGTTTCTAAACCAGATGAATCACGTAAATATGAATCAGATGAACTATTACTCTATAATCTTCTTGAGTTTCACGTTAGTATTTTCATTTTAAATCATTACTTGGTTATTTTATGCCTTCTTATGCCCTGATAATAGTAAGGTTTAATGTGCGCAATCTTTTTTTCCCCATATTTTCAATTCTAATTTATTTGCGATTTGCACTTTTCTTTGCAGACTTGCTATTAATATATAATTTTTTTAATCTTCTACATGTATGTGGGATTCTTCAATTTTTGCTCATTTTGATTTGGTATGTTGTATACTCTTCGTCAGTATTTAAGTTTCCATATTTTCATAGTGCTGAAATCAAATTTGATACTAATTGAACTCTGAGGTTGATGTACAAATCTCTTATTCTTGATCTAGATTACATAGCTCATGTCATTTATTGACATATTATGTTATGTTAAGCGTAGTGCTATTAGAAATCTTTCTTGAAATTGTGCTACAAGTAATCTTAAAAAGTGTCAAGATTTAAAGTTATTAGAAATAACTGTGATGGCAAATTGTGAACAATGCATGATTTTCCAGATGGAATTTTCTCTACAGGAGGGAAATCAGACATAGAGGGTATATTTCTACCACCATATTTTGAATGTTTTCAGTTCAACAAGGTATAAACACTCTTCATCTTTAAATGTACAAGATTCAAGAAACGAGTATGCAAAATTATTGCAAAATCCCTCTATACTACATTGTTTGCTCAATGCCACTTTGTAGAGTACACTAACATATATTACTTGTGTAACTTGGAACCCAGTCAAATATTAGAATTACTTTTATGACTTTAGACACTAATATCCTTCTCTTTGAAATTATATTGGTTTTGTTTTTTAAATTTCCCATTGCTTTAATATGATGTTGGAAGATATATGATTGAAAGTTACTCTAGCATAAATTTTTTCAAGTTTTTGTTTTTTAGGAGTTAGTGTATTTCATTAAGATGATGGAATATTCATGACAATAATAGGGCATGTAATTGACCTTGATAATTTTAAGAAATGGAAAAGGTTAAATGCAATTGGGCATCATGAGTGCTGAGTTTTAAACAAATGTATGTTGGAAGCCCACTCTTCTTAAAGAAATTTGTTCTACATTTTGCTCAATTTAATATTCAAGGTTTGCAGAGTTTTTTAAATTGTCAATTTCTAAGAGTTATTTTGATTTCATTCAGACAAAAAAAGTCTATAAGTTTGTTACAATTTTATCTTTATATTCTACATGCAGGAGTCTTGAAGGGAACTATAGTTTAGTATAAAGACCTTTCAAATATAAGACAATATTATAATTGAAATGGTATGTCCTTTGGTGTAAAAGAACTTACAATTTCATCTTCTATGAAATGTTGTCTTATTAAGAAAATAATCCAATAATTGATGATGATGCTAGAGATCATAAAGGTATTATCTATATTCTTGGCTTTGTTTTTTGTGAATCAATATACAAGTCTAGAAGCATATATATAATCACACAATAGCTCATGAAGCAATCTTTTGGTCATTTTACATGTCTGTTAACTGATGTTGAAATTTAAGATACGAGAGTTCCCAGTTTGTTCTCGAAATGTGATCAAATAGTTCTGTAAGAAGTTATATAATCTCATGTATAAGACTTTTTAGCCATTTCATTTAAAAGAAGATAGTTTGGTTTAAGTAGCCATGAAAAAATAGTTGCTTTTTCTGGTATATAGATTGTTCCGAACTTTTTTTATGGGTGAAAGGATTCCATGAGATGAAATTTTAATACACCTCTTGCATGCTTGAAGAATTATAAGAGCAAGATTGGTAGTTCATTGTCTTTCATTGGTCACGAATTAACGATTATGAATATGTAAATGTATTCATGCTCTAGGAGGCAAAGATGGTTTATCACTGGTGTCATTCCAAATGGTGCCAGGAGGAATTATAATTACAACCCTTTGTTGATTAGTATGTCGCTCAACTCTTTTTTCTGATGTATTAAATGTTAAAATTTATTTGCTATTTGACATAAGTTATACAGACACTTAAATTTTTTTTTCTAATAAGTGAACAAAATCATGTGATCAGATTTTATGAGAAAGTATTTTCATGTTTCATTTAGATTAATTTTTGTAGTTGTTAGTATTATTCTATACATACATTGGTGATCATGTGATAAAATAAAATAAAATTGCGAGATTCTGAGCTAATTTAAGTAATTAGTTGTATCATGGCTGTTTGCGAAGCTTGATTTGAATACAAATTTAAACCTATCTTTTTCCTCAAAGTTGAAGAAATAATATTGTCATGATTTGGTATTGTCAAGATTTGGAAAAGCCAATTTATGATATAAGAACGAATGACTTATGTCTTAAACCAGTCATTTTTTTTACTCATGCTTGATATTGTAGTCTTCCGAATGTGGGAAATTAACTGATGCTTTTTATTGTTTACTTTATAACAAGATCTACGCTCTGTTTAAAATTTCTGAATAAGTAAACATCTATCTACTTTTATTGGAGAATAAAGCCAATAAGATTTGAGGTATTTAAGGTATCTATCTACTTATAAAGATGCATTTGGCTTACTTAGATTGAATTGATTTCCTAACATTTATATAAAGATTAGCTACTAGGATGTCTTTTAATCATGCATGTAAGTAATATTTGCATCAGTGTTATGTTGCAAGAATTTTTTATTTTCTCTCTTAAGTTTTGGTCAATTGGCTCTTTTCACTTCATAGTGATATCAATGCATGCACATATAACATATTTGAAATTTATTTTATATAGAATGCGGTTAGTGCCAGAAACTAAAGACATATCATACTTGATTGTGAGTCAACTCAAAAGTTTAAGTTAGTTTCAGATGATCGTGATCCAAAAGCTGTGAGTACTTTCACAATCACTCTGATGTAATTATATATGAAAACTTAGGGCTTTTTAATAGCTTTTCCTTTATGTGGACAAGAGAACTAAGTTATAGGTTTTAAAAGAGGTATTTTTCATTTTCCCCATAATATTAGTATTAATGTAAAATGGGAAAACTTGAAATTTTTTTATAGAGTTATTGAGAATTATTGTCATTTTATAAATGTTAATAAAGGTGTGTTGGCTTTACGAGTGACAATCTTGATCTGTACATGGTGTTTGTTTATAGGTTTAAGGATTGTAGGGACTTTTATGAGTGTATTTTGTTTGGCTTTTATAATTTCAAAAAAATTAAAAAAAATTAGGTGAGACTAAAATATATATGATGAATAGATTTTACAGGACTAATGAATCAAATAGTGAGATTAACATCCAAGAAGTAGTGGCTGAGATAAGAGTATACGTGAGATAAGTTTGAGAATAGTTTTTGAGAAAGACCAATTTGTTCAGAACATTTATACACAACTGCACAACAACAGAGGTTTGTGAAAGAACAATTTTCATAATTAGAAAACAAATAAATTTTCAGTTTTAATAATTTTTAATAAATGCATTTATGTTATAATAGAGTGCATTGTTAAACATTTGAATTTTATTAATGTATTATGCATTTGTGGAACTTTATCTTGATTTTTGCAGATATTGTAAGTTTTAACTTGTGATTGTTAGTCTGATTTAGAATTAGATTTTTATTTTGGTGTATCAAAGCCTGAGGCAATTAATTCCATTAAATTGAATTATTTTTATTCAATTAATTCCATTAAGATATATTTTTATTCAATTAATTCCTGATTGCAGAACATTATTTTTATTCCATTAAGACTGATTGCAGAACATTATTTTTATTCAATTAATTCCATTAAGATATATTTTTTTTAAAAAAATATATCTTATAATTGGAGACTGAGGCAATTAATTCCATTAAATTGAATTGAATATCCATAAATATGTTATTATTGTTGCATTTATTTATAATGTTATATTGGTTTTTTTGTCTAATTGCGGGAGAATGTTTAGAGTGAGTACAAATTTAAATTTATGTGACAATTTCTATTAGAGATTTAGGATATATATATTTGGTGAGGTACAATGATATGTAAAATAACATTTTTTAAAATTGATTTCCTGTGTAACGCATCGGTGGGTCGTATATTTCATGTTTCATTCAATAACTGAAAGTATCTCATTGCATTTTATAGAAGATTGTTCATTAGCAATATTTATTAAGTTTTTTTCTCAAGAAACTGTAAAATTATGAGTATTTGATAAGTGTTCATAGTACTTCCTCTCTTTTTCTCTCTCAAACATCATAGTACTTCCGCAGTCCTAGAATTGTTTTCATTTTAATTCGAGTATGGTGATCTACGAATATGGGCAATGTGGTGAAAAACATTTTAGAAGAGATACGGTGATCTACGAAGATGTGTGCCAAAGTTTTCAATTTGTCAAGTATTTAGTGCAACGTTGTTGGGAAGATTAAGTTTTATGCATCTTAAACTTTATTTATTCAATTTGCTGAAAACTTATTTGTGGAGAACTTCATTTTATTTTGGGAAAGATTGAATTTATACCAAAAAAAAAAATAGTGGTTATTAAAACTACTTTAGCTCTTCAGATAAATGACAATATTAGTTGTTTCATTTGGATTATTTAGAAAAGTTTTTAGAAATATTTGATTATTGTATTTATAGAGTTGAACATCATCATGTTCGTTGATTGAGACATTGGTACGAATTAAATTTCTAAATTTAATTAAGACATAAATAATGTTCCGGATATCATTCTTTCTTTCTATTGAGTTTTGCTAAAATTGGTGATTTGGAGTCAGGTTTTTTTATATAATTATTAGGTATTACCGAGGAAGATAGATTATATAATGTTTAATACTGCTTTAAATTTATTACTAAGGTGTTTAATATTGTTGATGCCCTTATAACATTACAAGCATCAAAATTATCTCAGCTCATATATCTTTCAATGGAGTTGTTATACTTTTTTTTAGAATTTATTGTCTATTTTTTATACAAGTTTAATTAGTTAAGTTTTTAAAGTTTCGACGATTTAATTTCTTTGTTAAACACATAATTATATTATGTGTTAATTATATTATTTGTAAATATTTATATTTAACCTATTAATTTTTATAAAAATTATGTCAATGTTATATTAAAGTTTTGACTTTGAATTGACTACTCAATCATTTTTTAAGGTCTTCACTTCATTTTTCATAATATAACAAAATTTTAATTTCAAATTTTATTATTGTAGACCTAAACATCTTTCGTATACATGCTATTATATTATATTAATAAGAAATTGATTATATTAGTCTTAATATATAAAAAGTTAAAACCAAAATTAATATATGGCGTTTCACTCACAATATCTTACTTTGAATGCAATTAAATAAATTTAATATAATTCCCAATAACAAAAGCTCATTATTTTAAAATTTTTATAAATTTCAAAAATACATTATTTTTGTCATAACGTATCCCCGTGCATCGCACGGGTTAAAACATTAGTATTATTTATTTGACACACGTGAAACTGATAAAAAGTTCATGAAATATTATCATTGACAATAAAAAGTTCATGAAATATTATCATTTTTCCTATAAATAAAATATTATCACTTTTGCTATAAAATATTACTCTATTACTTTTTATTTATATTATAAATTGTTTATCAAATAATTCACTGTACAATTATCACTTTTTATTGATTGAGTATTATTTTTTCATTAATAATGTTATTACTTTTTATCCAACTCATGTGAGGGTTTACTGTACGTGAGATGATTTCACACAAAATTTACCCTAAAAAATATTATTTCCTCCGTCCCAATAATTTAAGAACATTTTCTTTGTAATTTATCTAGTTTCTTTACGCAGGGAAAATCAATCATTTCTTTACACAGTTTCTCATAAATTTACCTCACTTTAAAACCAAAATTTATAATTTAAATTTCAAGATTTCAATTATCTGATCAAGTGTTGAGCTTAGGCACAATCATAAAAAAAAATTAATTAATTAAAGGCAAACTTATTATTACATTTATTTTGTGTTAAAAGAAATTATTATAAACATTTATGTTATATATAGGGAATATTTTACCAAACAATTTGTGTGAAAAAAAAAACCGAAACGATAAATTATGATTTGCTGATAAATTAAATGAAGAGCAAAAGTTTGTAATTTAATCTTTTAATAATAATTTATCAAAAAATAAAATTCATAGATGATTCGAGGCAAAACTTTACTACATAAAGTACTTCTTTGAGTATTAAAACCACTTGAGACGCTCTAAAAAAATATCTAGTCAAATTTCAAAATTTTATCTGAAACGCTTAAAAAATTCATGCATTCAGCTTTCACATTTCATTTACTTTATGACACCGTACTCTAATTTATCATTTTTCATATAAAATGGGAGAAAAAGTTAAATCAATCAAATAAATGAAAAATACAAATAAGAAAAATTAGACGTCACACTGCCATAAAATATCACCAACTAGCATAATCATCCTGAAAATCTCAAAGTATAGAAACAAAATATTCAGAATTAATAAGTGAATATAAAAAATAATGTACTCAACATATTCACAATTCAGATTTCTAGTTACAAACCGTTGAATGATTAAGATATAATAAAATCCATACCTTCAAAGAAAAAATATAAATTCTATGGGAAATGATATATTATACTCCTTAATCAACGTGCAAAAAGCAAACACTCACGTTTCAACGAGACGAAATGAGTATTCATTTAATGCATATAATAAAAAATGTAACACGAATATGTAACATAATATCTGAGATCACATTTGAGATCACATTTTGGAGTTAGTATAAATTTCAATCCTGTAATTTTGGTTAAATTCAATTTTGATCATTTAACTTTTTAACTTTTACAATTTTAGTCATTTTGTATCAATTTCAATCATTTAAACTTTTTATTTTTCAATTTAAGTTCTTTGCGAAATTTTTGTAAAACTTAAAGGACTTGTAAGTACTATAAATTTAATTTTCTTTCTTTTTAATTAAAAAAAGACAAAAAACTGAAAAAAAGTTAAAAATCATAGAACTGAAAATGATAAAAAGGAACTAAAATAAAAAATGTAAAAAATTAAAAAGATCAAAATTGAATTCAAGCAAAGTTTAGGACCAAAATTGATATTTTTCAAACATTTTTACGCTCTCATCCTATACGTACATAATTTCACTGCTCACTGTGCGTTTAGATTGTTCAAAAACTTTGATTATTATAATTTTTGTTACTATTGCTGTATGCTGCATCTTTTCTTATATTTTACTACTTGCTACAGTACTAATTATAATTATAGGAGTAGATAAGAATTAAAAATTTTTTTTCTCCCTACAAATTTGAGCATCACACAATTTAAACGAACTTCTTAGCAACTAAGTCACTCCCCTAGTTCATAACTAAAGAATAGAAAGAAAAAACAATTTTTATTTTAAAAAAATTATGAATTTATTTGATAGAGTTGTCATTGTGCTTCATTACACTTTGATCACTTAGTACGTTCGTTACCTATTATTTTTCATTTTTTATTTTAATTTTTTGAAAAGAAAATAGAAATGTGTACTAGCTTGCTCGGTGTTGTAATGAATTTAAAATCCAAAATTAAATTACAACAATTAATTTGAGTGGATTAATGTGGTAATTGTGATTAGCGGATGAGTAACGCATACTTCTCAATTAATGAAAGGTTAAATGCTTACACTAATCCATAACAAACACATCGGTTGACCGGACCTCGGAGGTCTCAATCTTTGCTGACGTGGCTACAAAAGCACTCTCGGTTAGATACTTAAATAAATATACTAAAATTAATTAATAAAATATTCACAAATATATATCACTCCATATAAAGGCAGAGAGGGAAAGCGAAAATTAGCCCGCCGGCGAAACCCCCTAAAGCACCTTTTGCTTCCGATCGAAAGGAGGAAATTTTCAGATCACTGCGTGCTACCGGCGCTCTTCAAAACGGCGGCGTATTGTCGGGGACTGGTCGCGTAGTATTTCTGCCCTTGGTACGTCCCAGCGCCTACTCCTGCCTCGTGTATTTTATTATTCGTTTGATGTTGTTGCATTTGAATTGTGTGTCTCTCTTTAGGTTGGTTTGTTTTAATTTTAATTGGAGGAAATTGATGTGTTATTTTCTGAGTTCTAAACTCTGGTGGTTTTTTAGTTGGCGGTGGATGATTAGATTGAAGGATGGCGGAGCCACCGTCGCGGTTGATCCAAAAATGGAAAGAGAACAATCTTTTCAAAATGGCGTTCGCCGTCACTGGAATTATGTCCACGTTGCTTATTTATGGAGTATTACAGGTAAAATTCCTTCTCGCTGCGGATTTATCTGTAAATACTGATAACTGCAATTTTTTTATTAAGTTTTTTTTAGGATTTTTATTGATACTAAATTATTGTATTGTTTCGATAGTATAGTCTGTGATTACCTCGTTCTGGTGGCAGAACAAGGATAATGTTTAGGGATGGATCAAAGACGAAATTTTATGTCATCATAAATGCGTGAGCTATATAACTGAATAAAATTACGGTGCAATATAAGCTTTATGGACAAATAACGTAACCAAGAACCTAATATATCCAATTTAATGCAGAGTAAAACCTAATATGCATTCAGAAAAGAAAATATGTAGGTACATGAACATGTGAATATGTTTAGTTAGTTATTTATGTGTGGACTTTTAATTTAACTTAATTCTGATAATTTATGAGTAGTTAGGGGCAATAGATTTGAGCACCCATCTAAGTTATCTTTGGAGAAAAATTTTACTAAATTTGGGGAAGAATTCTCCTATTTGAGGACCTTATGTATGTGGTCTTTTTTGAAATTCTAGTATGTAATTTTACAAGTGACTGACTTTGTTTTTCCAGGAAAAGATTATGAGAGTTCCATATGGTCCTAACAAAGAATATTTCAAGTATTCTTTGTTTCTCGTCTTCTGCAACCGCATCACGACTTCTGCTGTGTCTGCTGGCGTCTTACTGGTATTTATGATCTATTCCATGAGCAATAATGTCTCTTATTGTCTATCTGTAATTTATTTAAACTGTGTTCACTATTTTTTTTATGGTGTTGTTTGGATACAAAGCGATATGACTTGGAATGTTGCTTCAAATGTTTCCTTGATACTTGATTCCAAAATATATGCATAATGCAAGTTGTATGACCTACGTGCGCATAGAATTCAGTCCATGCATGAGTTTGATTTGTTGGAAATTTCAGCCTCTTATTCTTAGGTCGTCTTCCAACCTGTTCTCTCCTTTTGTTTTTTCAGGCAAGTAAAAAGGTCATTGACCCTGTTGCTCCAATTTACAAGTATGCTGTTGTATCAGTGTCTAATATACTCACTACCACTTGTCAGTATGAGGTTAGCTGTATTCCTTTCTTGTGAGGTGGTTGAGGAATGTTGTGCTTTATAATTTATACTGAGACAAACATTCGATGGGAATATTATATTCTTTACTTTGACTTGACTTGTTGGAACTTCTCTTCCATATTATATGTTCATAAATAAAAATGCTTAACATGAATAGTTTTTATTTGCTCCAGGCCCTTAAATATGTTAGTTTCCCAGTGCAGACACTGGCAAAGTGTGCCAAAATGATACCAGTATTGGTGAGTGTGTTTAATACCTTGCTATGTTCACTTTCATTCCTAATGAAATATATATATCCATTTCATATTTGTAACTCAAATTAGAATATAATCTCTAATTCGTTTTCTATGCATATCCGTTTCCACCTATATTCGTCTTCTCTGGCTCAGGCTCAGCTATTCTCAATATCTCCGAACACCCCAAGGATGGATTTACATAGAAACTTAAAAAATGTCACTTTGTCTAAGTAGTTGCCAATTTTATTTTTGAGATTAAACAAATTATTAATATTTTCTATGAAAGTTTGCGCTGATCATCAGTAACCTGCGCTGTAATCTTATAGCTTTGAATCAAAGTTTGGTTGTTTCAGTGCTTCTCATTTCTCCTATTAACAAGGATTTGGTATAAGTTTTCATAAAGATGTAATCTTACAATTTCTACAATTTATTTCTTTGGCAGAAGTGATAAGTTATAATTAATCTAGCACTGCAAACCTCGCATAACTAGCCTGACCTATCCTTTTTTATAAATCAAAATTATTTAACCCTTGTTTGATGAATAAGGGGAAGGCAAATTAGCACTTTCCTTGCATCTAATATGGAATATGGGCTGATGTTAGGTTGAAAGAGAAAGTCAGCATGCAAATTGAAAAAGTAGGGCTGATGTCCCTGCAGAATTTAGCACTGCACAACTTGCATAACTAGCCTGACCTATCCTTTTCTCTAAATCAGTAATCAATACCTTTGAGTTATGGACACTATAGGAGGTTCAAAATTGCTTTCTTTCTTATTATGTTACTGTTCTCATTTGGATGCAGATCTGGGGCACTGTCATCATGCAAAAGAAGTACACTAAACGTGATTATCTATTTGCCATTTTAGTGACTATTGGATGCTCAATTTTTATATTATATCCGGTAAACCTTTTCTCGAACATCTGATAATATCCCTTTTACTATTTACTGCGCAGCAAATAACTCTCTTGCTGTTTGTGAACAAAAACCTTGATATTTTATTTATTTTTATAAATATTTTTCTATAATTACTGATTTTACTATGTCCTTGCTTTTCTTTGGTGCATGCTGTCAAGATCCTATCTACTAATGCTTTCTGTGGTAATGTGATAGAATTAAAGTTCCTGTGGATACGTCCTATGTAAAAATATCTGGTAGTTGATGAAGCAGGACAACCCTTGAGATAAGAAATGTAATGGCAACCTTCAAACTAACATCAACAGACATAACTAATTTTATTTTTTTTCGAAGTTGTTTTGTCTTCCTCCCCTCCCTATTTCTTTTATCATTATTCTCTAACGATTAACTCTGTCAAAATAATGTGGTTCATTGCAAATGAATGTTTCGTATAGGCACTACCACACCAGTGTTTTAGAATTGTAGGAAAAATAGACATACAGAAGTTTTCGTGCACCATTGAATTTTAAAACAAGTAGGTGCAAATGTTGTTTTAAGCAGGATAAAATCTTAGAAGATGCTATATCTTTTTCTGTTTACATTATGTTCTTGTTAGAGAACTAATGTTATGCATGAATATAATATATCATTAAAATTCATTGATACTTTTATCTTCTTCTTCTTCTTCTTCTTTTTTTATTTTATTGTATGTGGTTTTGAAGTTGCTTACTTGATGGATTTGCATTCTTATATGCAGGCAGCAGGTGATATTAGTCCATACAGTAGAGGAGGGGACAGCACGGTTTGGGGCGTATCTTTGATGATTGGTTATCTTGGGTAAGTCAAGTCAAATGACTCATTTTGCTCATTATTTGGTTTTGCATTGCCTACATACTTTGTATCTTCAGTTAATTTTCTTAATACTGCAATTATGTTGATTATATTGAAAAAGGTTGGGTTCGACATGTAGCACTGATTTCTAGGGTGAGAAGCAATATCATGTATTAAATTAATGTCAAAAAATTATAATCTTTCATTTTGGAGGCAATGGCTAGCATTTGAAGTGGAGGTGGACATAGAAATGTAAAATATTGCACTTTTGTGTACTTCTTTGTTGTAATTCCAAGTTCGAATGTGTCATTTGTGTTTAATCGTTACTTTCCAATAGAGTTTGTCGGCTACTTGGTTCTCCCCTTATTTTTGTTGTTTTTTGTATGCTCCAGATCTCGTCTCTTCTGAATTTGACTAACAATCTTTGCACTTTTCATGCCCTTGGCATTGGGATGTTCTTCCGAGTTTAGACACATGTTTAGCATTTTAGAATATGAAATTTAATTATTCCTGTACTGCATTTTCCTCCTTGTCTTTGAATGTGATATCACAACAAAGTCCCTGACAATTCTGAGTGTACAACTATTGATAGATATAACAATCCTCATATGGCAGTTCGTCTGTGAAAATGGTTTTAAGTAAATTTACCATTTCTGGGCTGAGCACTATTAAATATTCCTGTGGTTTTACAGGTTTGATGGCTTCACAAGCACATTTCAGGATAAACTTTTCAAAGGCTATGACATGGAGATACACAACCAGATATTTTACACAACATTGTGTTCTTGCATGATAAGTTTTACTGGTAAGATAAATCATTTCCACCTCCAATTCCTTGTGGTTCTAAATGAAGTGACAAATCAACTATTTTTTAATTGAAGTGTTAATGCTGAGATCACATTTCAGACCATTTTTGTTTTCTTTTCCAGAAGTCTTAATTTTTATTTTTTATTTCTCTACTTTGAGCTCTAAAAGTGCATCTATTTTGGCTTTGTTAGGTGGCACTTGACAAGTCTTGACTGATAATTACGTTCTCCTGTAAAATTGTTTTGTTGTGTTGGTATGATCCATGCTGTGTACTACAGGGTTTTTTTTTTTTTTTTTTTTAAATTTCTTTTATTCTGCTGTTGTACAAACATGAATTATTATGTATGCCTCATTAGTCAACATTTAGCTTCCAATATATTTAGTTTGATTTTCTATGTAGGTCTAATCTTACAAGGCAGTATTTTCATGGCTATTGACTTTGTGTCCCGGCATCATGATTGTTTCATCGACATCATAATTCTTTCCACTGTAAGTCATCGAACTTGGATTTCTCTCTGTCCATGCAATCTTAAACAATCAGTACCTAGTTCTTTCATGCATATATTTCTCTGTATCTTGTAATTTCTCATCTCGTCCATATTTTTGTTGTATTGATATCATGGCAAACTGCATTTTTAGAACCCTGCCCTTTATTGTTATATTCTATTGTTGAGCCCTTGTACACTGAAAGCTCATGTGGGTTCAAGTTGAGATGAAAAAAAGTCTTAAAGATAATACTATAATAACATGGAATATATTGCTTACAAAAGGTTCAATGTGAACAACAATAAGTTTAAGGGCTCAATAGAACATTCTAAAAGTATGGGAGCTCAATAAAATAAGATATGAAAGTTCAGAGGTCTTAAAATGAATATTTCATCTAGTTTTTTTTCTTTAATACTAATAATTCAAACAAATGGAAATGAAGATTATATGTCTCTCCTAGCTCGGAATTTAAGAAAGCATTATAGGCAATGTGATTTTGTATTGCAGGTAGCAACAATTAGTCAATTCTTCATTTCTTACACCATTCGCAATTTTGGGGCTCTCGCCTTCGCCACCATTATGACCACAAGACAGGTATAGCATCTTTGTCATATTTATGCAGTCTTATCAACGTAAGCCCCTACATCTCCAGCTGCTCATTTGAGTCGAATTTTTTTAATGCAGTTGGTCAGCATTTTATTATCTTGCGTGTGGTTCTCTCACCCACTCAGCTCGGAACAGTTGATTGGAGCAGTAAGCATCTGTCTTGATTCTTCCGTTCGTTTAGTTACTTTTGAACCTTCTTACAAATTAGAAAGTCAAGGTAGGAGTTGGAGGAGGGTTTAGATCGTCGATCCTCTCTCCCCAACTCTACTATTTTCATTCTCTTGATCCACATTTGTTGAACTTTATTGTACAGGTTATTGTGTTTGGTTCTATATACTCAAAAAGCTACTTTAGAAGTAAGCCGAAGCCATTGCCATCAGAAGAAACTGAAAATGAAGCCCTTAATCCACCGAATTCAAATGCGAATGCAGCTGTGTAGCAACGGATAAAAGATCTCTTACTAATTCTAACCTTTCGACGAAAGATGATCCTACTTGTAAAGCTTGGGCTTTCCCTAGTACTGAGAACAACAATCGGCTTGGCACGGAGTAATTTTACCTGCGACTCCCGCTAACATCAACTTCTCACAGAATTCTCTCAAGTATCCTGCATCTGGTGAATGCTATACCTGATGACACATTGTATTGAGGCCAAAAGAAACTGCTATTGAGTTGATATTTATTCGAATTTTGCACAATCACCATGTTTTTGTGAAAAGCCTCCCTTTCGCAGTATGATTTGCGAGGGGAACGATGCAGAATCATGGTATGTTCCGTCTTTATCTGGCCAATATCAACTCTTATGTAGGTAGAATATCGATTTTGCAAGAAAGAAAGATTTACAAAATGCATACAATGTGATGACGAATCCCCGAGGGCATTAATTTTTAAACTTTTAAGGATAAAATTTTTAAAATGGATAGGAGATGCAATAAATGGAAAAAAAGCAAAAGTATTACTTAAGAATAACATTTACAGAAGTGATTAAATCCTCAAGGAAGGGTGATGTATGCCAGGCTCTTCGTAAATACTCCTTCCGTTCCATTTCAATGCGCGATAGATTAAGAAATATATTATTTTATTGTGTGAGTTTCATAAAGATATATTAATTGTTTTGTAAGAGTCTTATCTATCAAAAAAGTAGATGTTAAGATTGAAATGAGACGCTTAAATTGAAAATACATAAAGATTGATGAAAATGTAAATATTGAAATGAAATGTCAAATTAAAAATATATAAATATTGAAATAGAAATAGGTCAGGAAGTTATTTTGAAATGTCTCACAAAGTAATAATAGTATTTTATTTGAAAGTAATGCTCAATTAAAATAATAAGAATGAACTAGTTAAAAAAAAAAAGTAAAATAGCCTTGAAGGTGTGGCTTTTGATTTGACATTGTATCTTCAATATGCCAACTTTACTGTCATCTGCAAATATTTTCCAATAAAGCAGACTTTTACTATAAAGAAAAGGTCCATTTATACGGATGCATCAATGTAAAGAGTAATATTAATGGTGTACCCCATAATTAGGGGCCCATCGTTCCTGCCCTATGGATTGGTGGAGGAGGTAAATCGCAGGATGTGCCCCAAGTGGCTTATAGAAGGGCTCATTGTTAAACTTGTGCTAGCAAGGGGCCAAATTCATACCAAAAACAGAAATCGAACCCCCACCCTGTAGCAACCAAGCTCAATTGGAAGACCTTCCCACCCTCCCCTTTACCAATTGAGACATGCCTTGGCTGTAAAGAGTAATCTTAAATTAGGGCAAAGGTTGATTTTGTGACATCATTTTTTCATTTCCCTCCATTTACCCCCCTCTTTTTAACTCTTTCAATCAAGAGATCAGTAGTCTTCCCTCCATTTTCTCCTCTCTTTAACTCTTGCAATCAATAGATCAGTGGTCTAAACTCAGCTTCGGAAGGGTGCTTGAGATGGCGCCTTTAGAAGAACTGGAGTTGAATTATCCGCTCATCGATTCCCATTTCCGATCGTTCTGTGCTTCACACGCCATTTTCACCGGTATGTTTTTCCTTCTTTTTTCTTTTTTTTTTTCCATTTTTTTCCCACAGCTGCTAGTTGATTGGAATGTTATACGACTGAATTTCGATTTTGATACTGTACAATTTTTAATTTAGTATTCTATTTACATGGCTTAAACAATTAATTTCATCTTAACATTCGATTGCATTTTTTTGTTCTTCCGGAGTAAGCTATGGAAAAAAAATGTTTGTGTTGAATACCTGTGATGCATTGAAGGAAATTCAACATTTTTCGCGTAGCCTGTATGTGTGTGTTACTACTTTATACTATAATCTTCAGATGTGATTTAATATGATGTTTATAATCAGTTACAATTTCATATACTGTTTTTTCAATCAAACACTTTGTTACGATCCAATAGATTCCTCATTCATACCAGTGATTTTTAAATGAATCTGATATTTAGATTCGCAAAGGACGATAATGGTAGAGAAAATTAGAGAAGTTGGAGCTAATGGAATCTATTAATAATATAAAAATATCTAAAGAACCTTAGTAGGAATACGTTTGAAGTCTTTACTGGCCATTGGCCAATGTCTAATCTGAACACAATCGAGTTAAGTCTACCGGTTAAATTTCAAGTTTGATGAAGCCAAGAGTAAATTGTGTCTTGTCTCTTATTCTTTTGTCAGTTGAAGATTTTCTTGTGCATGATCTTTACGCATTAGAGGGTAATGCTGGACGAGACTATTTATCAGAAAAGTTGAAACAGGTTAGCTGTTTCTGCAGAGCAGTTTATATATTTCATTCGGGTAAAAATATTTCAGCTGATAAAATTGACTTTCGTCTCTCCTTTTTTTTTTTAATTTTAATTTTAATTTTTTTTCCCTGGAAATAGGGAATCAAACAAGTTTTCTCTTTAATAGAGAGCAAGCATCAACCATGGCGAAATGGCATGGAGTTATTCGAAGATGGTCAACTGAACAAGTGCACTCTATTGACCGGACTTGAAAGGTACTATCTTTGCATCTAATGTATATATATGTTGTATTTATCTCATTTCATACCATGTGCACATAACTGGGAAGACTATACCTCACTTTGAACTAGGATTGATGTTCTTCTAGAAGGAGGCTTACGGCAAGGACATGTTACAGAGCTAGTTGGTCCATCATCCTCTTGTAAAACTCAAGTGTGAATCTCTTGAAATATTAATCTGACCATCTAGTCATTGTCCTTTTGTTTTAACAACAGATAATCTGTTCTCATTGCTTTATATAGGTTTGCCTTAAAGCTGCTTCCCATGTGGCAAGTGAATATTTGGGGAAGGTGATGTACTTTGACACAGGCAACTCCTTTGCTCCAAAACGTGTTGCTCAGTTCGTAAATCAGTCTTCAGGTTCTGCCAAACCTGAGGTGAAAATATTGCATCTTCAGATAGTTATGCTTTGGCTCTTTCTGTTGGTACATTTGTTTTAAAACATCAATTAGAAAGGAGTGAAAGGAAGTTCCTGCTGGTCATGCAAAGAAGCCTGCCACATAATAAAAAAATATTCTGTGGCTATCCTCTTGTTAAGTTTGGCGGTGGAGAGTGAATATGTAACTGTGTAAACTTAGGACTAAGGAAACCAATTGTAAAACAACTAGTAACAGCTACTTATATGGTTATTAATTTATTATACACCCATACTTGAATGTAACTGTGATTGGTAATGTACCACCTATATTTTCATGTCATGTCCTGTAAACATTTTAATATGCATTTATTATTGTGTACTCTGCAGGTGAACAGAACTGTTAAACAAGTTATGAGCAGCATAGTATGCCATTCTGTATTCGACATCTTTACCCTACTTCAGATGCTTCATCAGTTAATGAATAGTATGAATTCTCAGGTTTAGTGTAATAATTTTCTTTTCTATCAATTATTTGTTGAGCATGTACGTATGCTTTGATCATTATTTATGAAATCTCTTTACAGACCAATTCCCAGGTCAGGCTGCTTATCATTGACTCACTTTCATCACTTATAGCACCGGTTCTTGGAGGTGGTGGTGCAAAAGGTACATATACTGTAAAACACACATTTACCTTTTAATTATAACCAGGACAAGTTGCCCATCCACACCTGCGTTTTAACGTCCTTATATATCATTACTCCTCATGAATTTTTTATCTTAAGATGCACTTGATCTGATAATGTTTATTTGCTTATTTGAGTTTAAGCTTGGAACAGTATTCTATTGAATTGGTAGCACTGATTGTTAAGGTGCTATCTTGAAATAGTGAACTTGTTCTAGGATAGGGACTTACACTATGCTGCTCATGAATGTTGGAGAAATGCCAAAGTTTTCTTGCTTCGTTGGTTATATGTGCAGGACACGCCTTAATGGTTACAACTGGATTCTTATTAAAGGAGCTTGCACTTGAGCATAACATTTCTGTTGTGGTAACATTTTCACTGATGCTCATATCTCATCTTTCTGCAATGCAATATTCTGTCATTTTCTCTTTGTTGCTTAAAATTTTCAGAATGGTATAAGGACTTTACTGCCTAATCCACTATACTCGTGGAAGAATATATACCTTTACTTGTGTATGCAACCTAAATGTGTAAAATAAAATTAGATGAAAAATCGGATATCAAGATATGAAGATACGCGGGAATGTAGGGAAAGATGCATATTCATTTCCTCATAAGGTCACAGAAATAAGAAGCTGATTTAAAAGATAGATGATTAATCTTCTCCTCAGAAATACACGGCCAAAAACATCATTTCTTAACCTCAATTTACCTCTGTTCATTCTAAATATTATTGGTCTATGGTGTGACCATGATTTGGAATAAATTTGAAGCACCTGTATAGAAATTTTGCTATGTGTTTTGTAATATCTTCTCTCTGAAACACTTCCTCTGTAAGATCCAAGAATGATGCATTTCTGGCTAAATGTTTCTACCTTATTCTGAAGTATGGTACAAATGATTTCTGCATCAGGTTACAAACCATATGGTAGCTGGAGAAGGTGGTATTTCAAAGCCAGCACTGGGAGAGAGTTGGAAGAGCATTCCACATGTAAGGCTTCTATTATCCAGAAACCATGCAAACAATGGCAGCTCAATCACCGTACTTAAACATCCATGTCTGGTACGTGTCTTAGCTTTCAGATATACTTGCGTCGGACATACAGTATTCATACATAGAAACAGGACCTTACCACATCACTGTTTGTAGCATTTTTTATGTGAAAGGAACATAGAAACCCGAACAATTAAGCATCATAACAGAGTCAAAGTCAGTAAACAAAGGAGTATTAGTTAGAAGTTAACATGAAAGATGTGTATTACTTGTGAGAAGTTTACGAACAGGCAAGAAATTGGGGTTTGTGTATGAAAAGTTTGAATCACACACAGAGCACTAATAAAGCCTAATGGCTCTGAAGAGTGCAACTGAAGCTCCTCTCTATTGTACGCCCATTCATAAGCTGCCATTTCCCACTGCATGACTAGGTTCTCATGAATATCTATCAGGAAGAATAGGAACTCAATATCCACTTTATTAGCTAAATAGAGCTGGTAACTTGTAGGGATTGGTACTTATGGGACCTCACAAGCTTTTCCCAGTTTTATTCTTTCATTAACATAAAAGTTTCTGCGAGTCAACATTAACAGACTTTAATCTTATATTGTTGACACACAATTCATGTTCTTTTTACTCAACCTTAGGCTACTGGAAAAAGCACGGACTTCATGCTTATGTGAGCTGCTAACTGACAACAAGAGTTGGTCATATGTATATACATCTTCTTTTCAGAGTGATTAATGGTAGGAAACTGTAGATATTCTACTTGAGGATCGTTTTTATTCTTGTAAAATTTTGTCTCCTTATGAATTTTCACGACAATCACGCTGATCAATATAGACGTTTCCATAAAGTTCAGTTTGCTGTATGAAGTTGACTTGTGGGTTGTGCTATTCATTGTGTTTTTGGTTCATCATACTTGGATCCTTGAGATTTTAAAATGTTATACTTCCTCACCCATACTCATGCTCACAATTTTTTCCTACATACATACCTATATAAAAAAAAAAAAAACAATATATTTTAATTCAAATTTATCATTAATTTTCAATTCACATTCTTTTAGTAAGTACGAAAAACTGTGTGCGCAAATAAGTGTTAGGAAAGAACAGTAGACAAGAATTAGCTTGCCTTCAATTTTTGTGCAAAATTCCTCCTGCAAATTTCTAAATTTACATGAGTAATTACCGATTCAAGCCCACCTCGTTCAAATCTCAGTACCAGTTTAGATTTGTTCACTCCAATCACATCCATGGCGGTGTTCGTAACAAACCCAAACAGAAGCCACGACCTCATAAACCCACAAAAATCCAACTCCGACCTTCCATCCCGTTTCTCGATCATCTCAAGCAATGCAACAACTCCGACGAATTTCTCTCCATTTTCCGAGACTTCCATCAACAGGGCTACAAACACCACTACCCTTCTTACGCTTCGCTCATTTACAAGCTTGCTCGCTCCAGAAGATTCGATGAGATCGAATCCGTTTTGGATTTCCTTCAATCCCATGATATAAAATGCGGGGAACCCTTGTTTATCGGATTGATTCGTCACTACGGGAAGGCCCGGTTGGTGGATAAAGCCGTAGAGGTTTTCCGTGAGATGGGAAGGTCTTTCAATTGTGTGCGAACTACCCAATCGTTCAACACGATCCTGAATGTTTTGGTTGATAATGAAAGAATTTCTGATGCTACTGAGTTGTTCGGGGAGGGTCGTAAGATGGGATTCAGGTTGAATTCAGTTTCGTATAATGTTATGATCAAAATGTGGTTGAAGAATGCGAAGTGGGATGAGGCGAGGAAGGTGTTCGATGAAATGCTTGAAAGAGAAGTGGAACCCACGGTTGTGACTTACAATTCACAGATTGGGTTTTTATGTAAAAGGGGCGAGGTGGATGAAGCCAAGAAACTGTTTGAGGATATGAGGAGTAAAGGGAGGAGAGGAAATGCAGTGAGCTATGCTTTGTTGATGGAAGGTTTTTGTGCTTCAGGAAGGTTCAATGAAGCTAAGAAGCTGATGTTTGATATGGAATACCATGGATGTAAAGTGGAGCTTGTGAATTACGGTGTTTTGATGACTGGTCTTGCTAAGAGAGGATTAATCGAGGAGGCGAAAAGTTTGCTCGCTGAGATGAAGAAAAGGCGGATCAAGCCGGATGTTGTCATGTATAATATCTTGATTGGTAGTATGTGCAAAGATGGTGCTGTTTCGGAGGCATATAAACTGTTAGTCGAGATGCAAGTTAAAGGGTGTGAGCCTAACGCCGCCACTTACAGGATGGTGGTGGATGGCTTCTGCAAAGCTGAGGATTACATAGGAGGTTTGAAAGTTTTGAATGCGATGCTGAATAGTAATCACTATCCTCGTGTAGAAACCTTTCGTGCTCTGTGTGTAGGGTTGTTGAGGAGTGGGAATGTAGACAACGGATGGTTCGTAATGGAGGAGATGAAGAAGAGAAAGCTGAGTTTAGATTCAGCCTCGTGGGAAATCCTAGCTAGAGACTACTGTGAGGATGATGGATTCGTTGGGGGGCGTTTGGATGACGTTATTTGAATTTCCATTTGATGGAATCCATGCTAGGAAACCTTCTGTAGTTGGTTGGTAATTCGTCTGAGATACAATTTGAATGTGATTTGTGAAATTTAATGTTAGAAGTTTCTTGATTGGGAAACTATGTGTTTGGGTTTGTTAATTAAAGCATTAGTTGTATTAAACTCCATTACCGCAGCAAAGGACTTGCACCTAATCCATTTCATCAACTCCACCATCCTACTTCATTATATCTCTTCTCGTACAACTTATTGATCTATATATAACCATCCCACCTTATTGAATCTCCACACAACTCACTTTAATCTTACAATCATGGCTTTTCAACTCAAAAGCATAATCTCCCTTTTCATTCTTGCCTTAATCATGTCATCAGCCACCTCCGCCCGAATACTTGACGAAGAGGCCGATGGCCCTGTGGTAGCTCCCGGCGGCGAAGACACTGCCGGCCCTGTGGTAGCCCCCGGCAGCGCCTCCACCACAGCTGGGGCCGCCACAGGTGGCGCTGCCACCACCACTGCTGGTGCCGCATCCACAACCATAACCGGTGGCGCTGCCGCCGTAGGGAACCTAGGCGATCACGCCGTCACCTTCTTCATGCACGATATCCTAGGGGGCACCCGGCCGTCGGCCATTTCCGTGACGGGAATCGTGGCCAATCCGGCTGTGGGGGGACAAGTTCCGTTCGCCAAGCCGAATGGGGCGGTCCTCCCGGTGAACAACGGAATCCCCACCAACAACGCAAACGGAGGAATAGTTAGCAACAACAACGTCCCGTTCCTCACCGGCCTCAGCGGATTCACAACAAACATAGGCCAGAACAACAACGGCAACAACAACAACAATATCATCGGGGGAATGCCCGGCTTCCCGGTCCTAAACAGCGCGCAGTTCCCGTCGGGCACCACCCTGCAGAAGCTGATGTTCGGGACTATGACGGTGTTCGACGACGAGGTGACGGAGGGGCACGAGCTGGGGTCGGGGCTGGTGGGGAAGGCGCAGGGGTTCTACATAGCGAGCTCGGTAGACGGGACGAGCCAGACAATGTTGTTCACAGTTATGTTTAAGGAAGGAAGCTATGCGGACAGCTTGAGCCTGTTCGGAGTTCATCGGACGGGGGTGGCGGAGTCGCATTTGGCCGTCATGGGGGGCACCGGAAAGTACGTGAATTCAAAGGGATTTGCCACCGTCAAGACTTTTCCGGGGGACCAACATGAGACCGATGGAGTGGAGACTCTGCTTCAAATCATGGTTTTTCTTGCTTATTGATTCTTTCTCCTTTTATGTCTTCATTTCTGCATTTGGATGTTTCAACTTTAAGTTCTTTATCTTGTTGGGTTAATTTCTCATTTGTACATCAACTTCAGTTATCTTTTGTTTCCTAATCCCCAACCATGCATAATTTGTTATTTCACATAACAAAAAATTTACTAATGAAAAGATATTAAGTATACCGTGAATGTTATTTCACATAACAAAAAATTTACTAATGAAAAGATATTAAGTATACCGTGAAGGGAGCTCAGCAGTCAGTGTGGGATCGTTTTTAGTTTTTTTTTTTTTTTAAATGAATTAATCTATTGTATGTCCTGAGTGCGTAAAATGTCAATTAAGAGTTATAACATTTTCTTTATGAGTTGTTATAAGGTCCATTTCAATTTTACGCAAGTATTGTGTAATACTCAGTTCCATTTTTTTTTTATGACCGCAAATATTTACATCTTCATTTTTTTCCATACACTCACCATCTCATATTTACAAAACTACCAGCCCAGGGCATAGCTCAAGTGGTAGAGGGGAGGGTGGAAAAGTCTTCCAACTGAGCTTGGTTGCTGCAGGGTGGGGGTTCGAATCCTGCATTTGACATGAATTTGGCCCCTTGCAAGCACAAGTTAAACAATGAGCCCTTTCTATAAGCCACTTGAGGCACATCCTGATTTACCGCAGGGGCGGTGGGAGCCCCCAATGATGGGGTACACCATTTTTTTTCAAAAATACCAACTCATATTTACAAAATACCAAGTACCAAAAATTCTACAGTACATTTAATGAACAGCTCCCCGTCACATACACTTATAGTACATAAAATAAAATAAAACCTAATATACCCGACTCTAGCTTCATCTTCAAACAAATTTGGCACAAATGGATAGTGAAGAAGTACAGTTTTAGACTCTGGTTGTCAGTTTTAGACTCTGGTTAGTCCATAGGGAGCGTCTAGCAACAAAGGATAGCGCTTGGTGCACTCGAGAGGATGGACGATGTGGCTTCTGTTTTGATCTTGAAACAGTGTCACATCTCTTCTTTCAATGCCCTTATACCAAGCAAATATGGGAGGAGGTAAAAAGCTGGATAGGGTGGAGAAGGAGGAGTATTACTTTCATTACTGATGCTTTCCGGAAGATCAATGCGGATACCCGAAACAACAAAAAGACTAGAAGACTCATTTACATCACTTTTACTATATTTGTTTATCATGTTTGGATGGAAATAAATGTCCTTCAGTTTGGTTCGAGAATGCTATCTCCGACTCATATTGCAAATAGAATCAATTTGCAGATAACATCGTTGTAATTAAAATTTTGATGTATTCACCCTAAGCTTTACATTTAAGTAGATTGGATAGGTTAGTTTGTCTTGTAATCGCATGTACGTGAGTACAATGTAAACGTTTCCAGTAAAATAAAATTTACCAATTTCACTAATATACTCACCTCTAAAACATAACATTCATACACTTTTAAACACCCTACAAATACTCACCCCCTCTATTTTCTTTGCAAAAGAGTGAAAAAACTTAAGCCAATATATCCCAACCTCAAAAACTCACAAAGAAGTATAATGTTGGATGAATAAGTAGCAAAGTGGCTAAATGTGTGTTATTTTAAACATTTTGACCAATTTAAATGTTGTTTTTAAGCACTTGTAGTTAATAGAAGTCACGATTTTCATGGCCAATCAAGAATGAGACCTCTTAGAATGTTCAACCGACGACGAACACAAATATTGTCACTGTTCGACAAACATTTGACGATATGAACTTTTGTCTAGCGTTGGTCGAAAAGTGGCCAAAGTTTCGTCCATCCAAGACCGAACAGTTAAACCTAATTCAATACAATTTTATGCTCAATCGACGATGACCCAACATTTAAACCTTCATATTTCAGTTTAAAATAATGTAGTTTATTTGTTTGTACGAAAATTAAACTTATAACTTTAAATTAGACATTAAATCTTAAATTTCTAAAACATTTGAAACAAATGAGCAAAGGAAGAGTTTTTTGAATTTGGTTAATCATCTTTTTCTCTTTCTCATATTTGAATATGTGATAGAGGTATCAGGTTAGTGGGGGTAAGAGGTTTGTGGGTATTTGAATGTGTTTGAATTTAAAAGAATTTGCAATAGGTGTATTATTTTTGGAGTATATATATCTTATATGTACTAATTGCAAATACAATGCTATAAATAATTTTTTAAAAGTATGAGATGTCGTGACATGGTTAATTTTCGTATATTTTTTAATTTTTTATTTTAATATCACATATATAATCTTTTTACTTTTATTCATTATTATTATTATTATTATTATTATTATTATTATTATTATTATCATTCATGCATATCTTTAAATCATATCTCTAAAAATTAAATATCACTTTAATCATATAATTTTATTGGTTAGAAATAGATAATCAATAAAATATATCCAACTTATTATTATTATTATTATTCATTTATATATCTTCAAATTAAATACAAATCTTTAATTATATTTTTTAATTAGTTATAATAATTCATCCATGTATTACGCGAGAATCTGCACTCTTATATTGCTTTTTATTATAAATATATAATTTTTATTATAAACCATTCATATGGAAAAGTTTTTTTTTTAAGTACATAGTGGAGTAATATGACATAAATATACCATATCTATATCCGGTTATTCTCCTTGATCAATTGATTTGTAATTAATTATAGACTTTATAAGCAGTTTTATTAGAGAAAAATTGACCTACGAAGCAAAAATAATTAAATAAATAATAATAATAATTAACAATAATAATAAAGAGTTACAAACATAATATTATTTTATCAATTAATGGATTAATTAAGTAATTTTAAGAAGTATTTTATCAATTAATGGATTAATTAAGTAATTTTAAGAAGGATTTTAGGAAAATATTGCTATAATAAGAGATTAAAATTTTCTTTTTTCGCTTTGTTGCTTCTTCCATACTAAGCTATTTTGAAATCTTGTACATTCATATTGAGCTATTTTCATTTTGTAGTACAATGCATGAAAGAAACACTAAGGCTCAATGTTTTTTTTGTAGCATTTCAAAATATTGGCTATTTTTATTCGTAGCCTAAAAAGAAACACTAAGACCCAATTCTATTAAGTTTAGAGTGTCAACCACGTATAAATATATTAGGGTTACAGTATTGCTCGCGACTACCGCTCGCGACTAAAAATAATGTAGTTTAAGAAAATTATCAATATCTAAACCACTAACGTAGCTTAACTAAAAATAATGTAGTTTAAGAAAATTATCAATATCTAAACCACTATATCTATGTTTAAAATAATGTAGCTTAATAAAATTAAGCTGATATAGATATTTAATATTTATGTTACTTTATATTTATTGTTATCACTTTTCTTTATCATGTATAATTTTTTAATAAAAAATATTATCACTTTAATTATTTCGGCGAATTGTTCGTCAAATAATTCAATTAAACGGATATCACTTTTCTTTTATTAGGAATCACTTTTTATTAGAAGTATTATCTTATTTTATTTATTTTATATATTGTTCGTGAAATGCACTTTCATAATTAGTCATCACTATTTATTAAAGATGTTATCACTTTTCTTTTATAATGTTCATTTTTTAAAAAAAAAAACTATAAATTTTTATGAAATACTAGTTCACAACATCATTATCATTTTTTATCAATTAGGTATCACTCTTAATTATAAAGGTTATTACATATTATCACATTTTATAAATTTAAGTTAAATGAATAATAAATTTTAAATTATTACATTTTTATATAATTTAAAATATAAATTAAATAAGAAAAGAAATAAAAAAAATATATATAAATGTAAGACTTAATTGATTTCTCTTTCATAATTAATTTTTGAATTTTCTAATTTGATATCAATCAAACAAGCTCTTTAAATTTATTTAGATCAAATTGATTTTATTTTACAGTTACTTTTTCAAAATTTTAATTTAAAACAACAGAAGGGAAAGTAGGGCGCTATCACAAAGGCGCAAGTACTATTAGGTTTTTCATTTGCTCCTAATAAAGACTAATTGAATGATTTACTTCATACCCATTGTTTTTATTCAACAAGAGTAGGGAATTGGGTTCAACGAGAGTAGGGAATTGGGGTTTATGGTTACGAGAGTAGGGAATTGGGGGTTTATGGTTTGAGAGGTTGCTAACTAGCAGGGTTGAGAGGTTTCTCGCTAATAAAACGTTATATATTTGTATGAGTTTATAAGCTTAAGTTTTTTTTACCTTAGGAAAAAAAGAAAAGTATTTTTAGTTTATCTTTGGCAATGTGTTGATATAAAAACTAGAAATTCGATTATTTTCCGTAATGAAAATTTTGAATCTGGAAAATTTTGGAGGTGTTCTTTATGATTCATTAAACCTTTTTATATTTAAGAGGCCGTGTTCTTCATGATTCATTAAATTTTTATTTATTTATTTATTTATTTTAAGCTCATGTGTAATTCGCCGTTTCACAAAGCAAATATAACATATTTTTATTATATAAAAATGTAATAATTTAAAATTTATTTTTTATTTAACTTAAATATTATAAATTTATAAAATATAAAATATTTTAAGAAAAGCAATAGAAAAAATATATATACATATAAGGCATAATTAATTACTCTTTCATAATTAATTTTTAAAAATTTTTATTTGATATTAATAGGCCCTTTAAATTTATTTAGGCCCAATTTATTTTACTTTATAACTATTTTTTCAAATATTTAATTTCATAACAAACAAATAAAACCTTTTAAAATTAGTTAATTGAGTTAATTGATAATTCTCCATGTGACGATTTATCAAAGTTTTACCCCCTCTCTCTCTCTATATATATATTATCAATCTCATCTAATACTATATCTGTCAAAAAAAATTACAAAATTTATGTAACAAATTCTAATCATCTTATTTTAATGGTTTTATTGGACAAAGCGAATATAGCATATTTGTTTAGTGGCACCAATATGATTGCTGAATTAGTAATCAACAAAATACAAGCTTGTCTATTTATCATTGAAAAATTTATTACAACTTTTTAATTGTTATGTTAATAAAAACTAATGCCACACACGAGTGCGCGAACATATTATCAATGAGAAATTTATTACAATTTTGTATAAACTAACACCAAACGAGATGAGTTAACGATGTGTTGCGTGTGACTGGTATTTAGTTTCTATTTATTATTCTTTTTTATACTCCTACTTAGCAATGTACAATTTGGAGTATGAATAATTGATCCTTTTTATTTTTTGCTTTGTTGGTTATGAGTTAGTTTTTTTTTTCCGAACACACAAATCGGTCTAAAACATAATATTTTGTTTTAAAATGTACAATTTAATTTAGGGTTATTTGCATAAAAAGTTTCAATTTTTTCGCTGACTGCGAATTAGTCCAAACTTTTAAATATTTGCAAATAAATATGTATTGCAACACGAACCACCAAGAATTTGTAGGCCTACCCAGTGGATGATGCGTCCCTCTTTCGCCATTTCTGCCTTCCACCTGTAAAAAAAAGTTAAAACTTTTATTGATGCTGACTGGAGTTCAATCCCTCACTTTCGACTTGAAATCACACACTGCTGCAAAAACTGTGTTGCCGTCGCCAAGCATGCCTCGCAATTTCCGACTAACAGGTCCGGCGTGCACTGCACTAGCCCATATATTGCTAGCGATGCCAAACCAACTAGCGTCGTGTTCCTATTCCCTGCACCAGCCTTCAACTGCGAGCCTCCGGTCGCTGCCTTCGCCACGAGATCTCCGATCAGGCCGTCTCGATCCACTTTAAACTGCGCAGTGTTGGCCACGTCGTAGCCATTGGTGAGGATGAACTGGATATTGTTGGTGGGCTGGTGTAGGGCAGCATCGGTGTAGCGGAGCAAGCAGCTGTTGTTCTAGATGATGCCTTGACGTTTGTTCTTATAGATAGATAGGAGGTTGGTGGTGGCAAAGTTGACGCAGATGGTGCACTGAGAAGGGGTTTGGTCGGCAAGGCAGAGGGCGAAAGCGTTGACCGGGGATGGTGATGGCGGTTATGGAGACGGCATAGTAGTCGTTAGCGGGGTTGTTTTGGGAGTACGGTGGTGGTTAGGGCATTGAGGTTGACGTTGTATGGGCTGTTGGTTGTGTAGCCTCCATTGTGTTTGTTGGGTTTCAATCAAAATCCCATGTACATCGGTTAAAAGTGTGGATATCGATGACTTTAAAAGTATGGGATAGACTCTCCCTAACTTGAGGCCTTTTGGGTGTGAACCTAGAGAGCAAAACCGTGCGGGTCTGTGGGTGGCCCAAAGCAGACAATATTATGCTATTGGATTGATTGAACCTGGTTCTCCACTGGGCCGATAAACCCTACAGTGGTATCAGAGACAAGCCCCAAACTTAACCGGCGCATTTCTTAAACTGTCTACCCACGAGACTTTGTTTGAGGGAAAATGTTTGTTGTTTGTCAACCAAAGTTCCATATCGATTAGAAGTAGGGATGACAATGGATTTATAAGTGTGGGATAGACTCTCTGGGTATGATTTCAGAGAAAAACTGTACTGACCTGTGGGTGGCCCAAAGTGGATAATATCATGCTATTGGATTGATGTTCCACAACAGTTAGAAGTTGGGATGACGATGTGTTTATAAGTGTGGGATAGACTCTCTACGCGTGAGCTCAGAGAAAAAAACTATACCTACATGTGGGTGGCCCAAAGTGGATAATATCCTGCTAGGCCCATCTTTCCGCTAGGTTGATAAACCTAACATATTGCTAAACGTACTGATAAATGATTGCATTGGTTGCAGCTACGCTAGGCTGATAAACCCAACACATTGCTGATGCTGCATACGTTTGGTTGAGCTGCAAACGTACTAATGAATGATTGTTGCAGCTCCAGCATTAGTAAAAAATTTAATTTAATTATTTTTTTTATAGGTTATAAACCCAACACATTGCTGATGCTGCATACGTTTGGTTGATTATGAATGATTGGTTGCAACTGTGCTAGGCTGATAAACCCAACACATTGCTGATGCATACATTTGGTTGATGATGAATGATTGGATGCAGCTGCGCTAGGCTGATAAACCCAACACATTGCTGATGCATACGTTTGGTTGAGCTGCAAACGTACTGATGAATGATTGGTTGCAGCTCCAGCATCAGTAAAATTTTTAATTTAATTATTTTTTTTACAGGTGGAAGGCTGAAACGACGTCGTACTGATGAATGATTGGTTGCAACTCTAGCATCAGTAAAAATTTTAATTTAATTATTTTTTACAGGTGGAAGGCTGAAACGATGTCATTTTGTACACGTGAAATGCGATATGGACGAAAGAGGAATACATAAGCAACCAGACAGACCTCCAACTGCCCGGTGGTTTGAGTTGTTTTACGGGCTAAATCTGAGTACTTATTTACAAATATCTAAAAGGTTGAGCTAATTTGCAATCCACGAAAAAATCGAGACTTTTAATGCAATTAACCTTTTTATTTTATAAGAGTATTATTTTTTCGATGAAAGAGTTAACTGAAATATGAATGATATTAATATTTTAATAATATATTTTCTTAAAGAAATTAAGATTATAAATTTTTATATTAAATGACACGATATTTAATATTAAAAGATATAATTTTGTGAAATTGTTAAATTTTGGGGCTCCATTTCGTCCATATTGGGCTATTTTTAATTTTCATTTGAAAGCAATACTTGAAAACCCAATTCTGGATCAAATTGAGCCCGGCCCATTTTATACATATATAAATATACTAATAGGGTTTACAGTGTAGCTAGCCGCTACCACTTTCATTCTGCTAATCGCCATTCCTCAAACCCTAAGAAGAAAGGAACCAAAAATGGGTAGGGGGTATTAGATTGTATTTCGTATTTTGATGATTTGTTAAAGCAATAATTCAATTCTTGTTTTTGTCAATTACTTTGTAGCGAGGATCAAGGTTCACGAGCTGAGGCAAAAGAACAAGACGGAGCTCCTGGCGCAGTTGAAGGATCTGAAGGCGGAGTTGGCTTTGCTGCGTGTTGCGAAGGTTACCGGCGGCGCTCCGAACAAGCTGTTGAAGATTAAGGTTGTGAGGCTCTCGATTGCTCAGGTTCTCACCGTGATTTCTCAGAAGCAGAAATCCGCTCTCAGAGAAGCTTACAAGAACAAGAAGTACTTGCCTCTCGATCTCCGCCCTAAGAAGACTCGTGCTATCCGCCGCCGACTCACCAAGCACCAGGTATAAGCATTTTCTTTGATTTCTAGAGAAAGCTACTTTATTTATTAACTAGTTTTGTGATTTCAGTCTGTTTAATTTAATTCATTGATGTGTGCATTGCCATTTTTCAATTATTCACTTCGTATGTTAGAATTTACTGTTGGACTTGTGATTAAATGTTTAGGGCGTTTTTCAGTGTTTGTTAATGTTGATATGGTGTTAATATGTTGATTTAATTGTTTGAGTTGTACCATTTACATGTTTAGATGCATCTTGTTCTAGATTTTCAGTCTTACATGTGTATTAGTGTGCATGTTTTTGCTTGAACTGCAACATATTGTTAATGCTCGTCGGTTCCATCATTAATTAACTTTTCTGGTCTATGTTTTATATGGAAAATTCTCGGTGGGGTCGTTACAATTTAATTGGTTACCATTCTGTAGACTATGATGTATCATGTTGTAAAGTTTTTTGAATTAATTAGTACTTTTAGCATATATAAGTGTTTGTGTTTGTTCATCAGAGTCAGTTCATCAATCTGTATTCCCTCATTTTTCTTGTTTGTAGAATTTTATATAGTCTGAATGCGACTTCTCTGCGTTATGCCTTTTTAAACTGGTGTATTTTGTAGATTTTAACAATTGCATGTAAACTTAAGTTTTCTTCTCTTTCTTGATTTAGGTTTATTCACTTTATAGGCTTTTAGCCATGTTTCTAACTAATTAGTCCTTGTGTAATTTGCTCTAAGAAGTCTTAAATATTGACGGTGATCTCCTTCTGTTGAATAAAGGTTCATGTATTATATAAGAAAATTATGGTAAAATGATGTATTCATTTTCCAGGCAGCATCATTTTATTTTGAAAAACAACACATAGTAAGTTATATCTGAATCCATTATGAAACCAAACTGCTCGTTTTCATAGACAAAAAACCATAACTAGGGACACCCTGTTCTTGTGCATATAAATTATAATCTCAAAGCTGAACAACTTAGGTTATTTACTTGTAAGAATCCATGCCTTTTATTTTTCATCAACTCAGAAGACTAAAATCTATCATGTCAATGTGCTTATTCAGGCATCTCTGAAGACAGAGAAGCAGAAGAAGAGGGAGATGTATTTCCCACTAAGGAAGTACGCCATCAAGGTTTAAAATATTGATTCATTTCAGCAATTTTGTCATTTTTACATTAGCTTGATCACGGATTGATACTTTGTTGCAATCACTATAATTTTCTGTCATGTGGACATGAACTTCAACTGTCTTTTTTTTACTTTCTGCATAATAGTTTCTTGCAAGTATGTATGTGACTGATATTTTGCTTTCTCTAGTTGGGGTAATAGCTGAAATTAAACTATTTATAATTATTTATACGGCCTCTAAATTCCAGATGATATATATATAAATTTCTCCCACATTAGACTTTTAATGGGTCTTTTAGATAAGAAATGAGAATGAAAGTTTATCTATGTGGGAATCACACAAATTTTTTCGTTACGCTCATAAATGGGAGAAATGTGACCTCTTACGGTCTTACCAATGCATTCTATTCCTCTTGATTTTGCCTAACACTTGCTTTGTTAACTTTCCGGGTTTAAATGGGTTATCCCTTCTACAACCCTAGTTTTGAGAGGTGTTTACATTTAAGGTTAGGGCGGGCCCATGTCGGCCGATGTTAGATGCTGATGTGGAGGGGTTTGTAAGGGTCATGGTATATGTCGGAAATTGGGCGGATAAAAACTGACCCTAAGGTTAATATGTGGAAATTATCAGTTTGCCCTTCATCTTCTTCCTCTCTTAACTGGTACGGCAGGCTGCAATTTCCATTTCCGACAAATTTTAAATATTCATCTCTATTTTATTTCTCCATCTTCTTTGCCTTCTACACCATCTCCACCACCTTCATCTTCTTCTTTCTCCCCTTCACTTTTATTCTTTTCACCCATTTCACCTATGTATTCTCCCTCTTCTTCTTCCTTCTCCTCCTCCTCCCTTCTTCTTTGAATTGGACAAATGCAAGCACGTCCTTCATTTATTGGAGAGATTGCAATTTCTGCTATTATGTGCTTTTAATTGGCAAAGTGCATTGAGGGGGGCAACTTTCTCTTGTTAATATGTTTCTTGATTCCCCTCTTAATGAGGGTTTATTGGGCTTCTAATTTAGATCCCATTACTGTTTTCTCACATTTCTCTTTTCTTCTAAATTTTTGTAATTTGGTTGTCTTCTTCTTGCTTCACATTTCCAGATTTATACTTGGTATTTTCCAGGTTTTCACATTTTTTAGGAATTTTATATCACAAAAATGCACTTTACTTATGTTATAGTGCTGTTCATAATTCATAGTATTATTAGACCTGATTGTAGGAGAATCTGATATTTATGCACTTTTGGAACTCAAAAAGGGATTTCAAACAAACCCTTCATCAAACATTTTTTAGTGTTGTTCTTTCTTTCGTCTGGTATTGATGAAGGTGGAATGAAGCAAATATACGAATGTGGAATGAAGCAGATATTTTTTTACAAATATATTTGGATGAGGGTATTGCTGTAAACATAGTAAAAATTAGTTTACAAAGTAAACAGCATACCTTAACCCATAAGGTATTCCTACCCCTCAAAGTAAACGGATCCCGAAATTTATTTTGTATTACGTTTTCACTCATGAAATCCAAACTTTTCTTCTTTTTCAATTCTTAAGCTTTATATTTCTGTTGAATTAGTTGAAGCATGAATTCAAATTCGTGAACCAATACTCAAAATTTATAAATTAATAAATAAGAATTTATGTATTTTATTAACGAACTTTTGTTAATACTTTTAATGAAAAATTGAATATAAAAAATTTATATATTTATTTAAAAAACACATAGTATACACTATTAAATAAAAATTAATACATCTGATATATCAATTCAACTATATATATATATATATATATATATATATATATATATATTCCATGAATTCATTTTCAAAATAAATAAAATTATAATTTAAGGTTTGAAATTATTAAATTTTATAAAACATCATATGTACATTTAAACACACATTCAGCACTATTATAAAACATTTTCTATAAAGCATTATACATACATTCAACACTATTATGTGTCGGTGCTCTCACACCTTAAACGACATCGAATTTGGTATTCAATGCTATGACGATGGTGTTAAATATGATATCGGTATTCTATGTTGAGACTTTAACATTTTGACCTACACTAAATAATTAAACTATTGAAAAATATGAGATGTGGGCGTATAAGGTATTTTGATAAAAGAGAAAAAAGCCAATTGAATAGAATTACTATAAATGGTCAACAATGATATTGATCAAATTATTTTTATCTTTAAAAATTGGATATTTTTACAAAGTTCCCTAATATTTTTATAGAAAATATATTATCCTTTCACAAATCTATTCTATGAGTGTACAATTTTTTTTCCTGTAAATTTACATGCATGACATGGGTTTTTGAAAACATATATTATTTTAGTAAATTTTTAGTGAATCTATTATTACTTTTTAATGAACGACTGAGTATAAAAAATAAACATTCATTAAAAAACAAATTAACAAATGGATCAACTTCGTGCACCCTGAAATATTCAAGTTCACCAAGAATTGGCTTTTTAAGACCAACGTTTGTGTAAATGTATTGTCCTATAAAATTTATTAGTCATGATAGTAAATGTATCTATTTTAGTCAATTTTTTTTTCTTTTTGTCTACTTTTGGTCCGGGAACTTTAAGGACCAAAAGTGGACAAAAAGGACCAGAAGTGGACGAAAAGGACTAAAATCGGACACCGGAGGACTACTTTTGAAAAATTACCAAACTTGAGGACTGAAGTTGGATTTGGCCCATCCTAGAGGACTAAAATTGATATTTTCCCATTAAAATTTATCAATTGTTGAAAGAAAAAAGAGTTAAAATAAATTAATTGGTGATTTTATTTATATTTACTAGGGTTAAAATTTCGGAATGGTAATAATAATGAGAATCGGTAATGAGAGTAATGAAAATAAAAATAAAGTTGATTGATTGGGGTGGAGTAATAATTGGATAAATGAGAATGATTGAGAAATTTGGATTCTCAATGCCTAATAATCTCACCGTCCCAAATTCATCTTCTTATATACAGAGTTAAAAAAAATTTCTTTTTGACTTACTTTTGGAGGTGGTATGATATTTTTAGATAATAAATGATAGACTGTCGCTGGCCTACCAAAATATAATTTATTTTCAACTCAGTCTAATACTTAGTATAGTAACGAGTACGGGTCGAACTCAAGAGAGTATAATGAATTTTTAATTAAATTTCAGTGTTGCAAACATATAAAATAAATAGGGGGTTTGAATTGGTGTAAATTAGAAAATAACAATGACAATAATAAATTAATTCAATTTAAAGTACGTAGACGAAAATTGATTTTTAAATTAACCAAGTGATAAAAAACCTAGTTTAGGATGACGATCCCCTCCCGTTTACTAAATTAATTAACTACAGGAATTAAACATCTAGCCTAGTGTGCAAACTCAAATCCCTAGATTGACGGTACGACCAATCAACCCGAATGTTCTTACGTTTATCAATTAGGGTACGACCATTAAATTGAACTATTTATGAGTGACTATCCCTATGGATTCGAACTCATAAATGCATTAAAACTCTAAACATAGAATTACTAGGCTACGAAATCCGGCTAGGAATCATACAACCTAGATCCTATTACACTTAGAGGGAATAATCTCTATTTGCTACTTAATCCAATTCCTACAACAATTACGGATTGTAGATCATGAAATAGCTTTAAGCAATTAAACAATTAAACTAGTTGATCAGGCTAAATTAATTATCAAAGAGCTATTAAGAACATCAAAGCATGTAATAGAATAAATTTGCACAAAAGATTCAATGAAAAACCCTTAATAACTAAATTAACATTCAACGGGAGGTTCACAAAATCCTAAACTAGAAAAGAGAATTAGCCCCGCATGTTCATAACAAAAACAAAATTAAAATATAAAAACCGATGATGTCCGATGGTCTTGAATTTCACGCCAATTCTGCCTTCGAAGATGAGAGACCGCTGCTGCTTCTTTTCGTCAATCTTCCCAACAGTATCACGTTCTAATAGTGTATTTCTGCCTCCACAAATAAATAAATATCTCTCATATATATACGTGTCTTGATTCCTAAGTAATCCTACTTGATCTCTTTCCTTATTTCTCTTTTCCAAAAATATCTCCAGGATCTCTTCTTACCGTGTTTTTCTTCTCTTTTGATCGAGCCTTTTATAGATTTGGGAAAGATCTAATCCTAAAAATATGTGGAAAATATGCTGGCTGATTTATTCCCTTATTTGCTCCACTTAACAACCTGTTTCCACATCAATTCATATAATTAAAATAATTATTTCTTAAAGATAAAATAAGTCAATATTAGCACATAAAAACATATAATTAAATTAAATAGACTTGAATTTCCACCAAATAATCATGCTAATATATAACTTATCAATAAATAAATGATAAAATATGTTATTTGTGTTAAAAAAGATGACAAATTTGAAATTAAAATTTGTTTAGTTATTTTTTATTTTTATTTTTTTATGAAAGTATGAAATTGAATTTAAGATGAACCAAAACGTAAAGTATGAAGTTGAAGCTAAAACGTGTATATATGTGATTCTCATTCTTCATATATATATATATATATATATATATATATATATATATATATATATATATATATATATATAAAAGAAGGAGAATCACACCCTTTCATTATATATGAATATTATATCATTTAATTTTAAAAAAATATATTAGCAATAACTGCCCATGAATACACCCAACAACTATTCCACGCCAATAAATTTCAATCCTACTAGTTTTGTGCAACTAGTCTACCATTATAATGTACACAAATAAATATTTGTAGGGTTTTTTTTTTCTTTTAATCTAATACCTAGAATTTATATAATTTAACCATCAATTTAAGATTTGATTTTTTTTAATTTTTTTAATCGAATGTATATCGAAAAGTCCTGGTGTTCAATTTTTAAAATAGAAATGTTTATTTAAGAGATAAGAGATGTCTATTATTATTTTATCTTTATAATTTAGAATAATATCTTTTCCTTTTATGTAAGGATAAAATGCATATCATTACATCTTTATAATATCTTTATAATGTAACACCAAATATAACAGAACATCCAAGATTGATAAAATGAGCAGGGTTCATACTTGTTTAAAATTTATTATGGGTATTCGTTTAAGAAATATTTTGCTATATCTATTAAATCCAAATTCTAATTGTCAATATCCAAAGTTTAGAAAATTTATATCTTTCTTAAAAGTTTCGTCCCGCAACAAGAGTTACATTTTACTAATTAGGGTGTCCAGTTACAAAAGTTACATTTTCTTCTTTAGTAGTTGGGACTCACATAAATCAATCCCCTTTTTCTTTTATGGGACCCACACACAACACTAATACAACTACTCACTATATATTAAATTATTATATCTTCACTACACATTAAAATACTATATTTATTAATCTGCGTGCAAACAGTAAACGTAACTCTTTTTATGAAACGGAGAGAGTAACTTTTTATCTATCAACTCATGCACGACTTGCTCCAGGTTATATAATGGAAAAGGGGTGTGACTGTAGAAAATTATTAATTTCCATCCTATTAAAACGTACACATTTTATCATTTTGATTCGTTCCAATATAAAATGTAAATTTCTTTTTTTTTAAAAAAAAAACTCACATAAATTAATTATTTTTCTTTCCATTGACCCACACATCGCACTATTAGACGTACTCATTTTAAATTAAATATTATTTATCTCTCATTACAAAATTTAAATATTATATTCCTTAATTTACGTGTAAAAAACAAACACACAAGTATCAAGCATGGGAGAGTATATTTTTTAAGTGATTTATTGACCCTATAGTATAAAGAGTACCCCATAATTTAATTAGTACATTCAAATCGATACACTTTAATTTTTTTAATTTGATTTGATGTATTCGAGTTTATAGGGATTATATAAAGGAATGTAGTGGAGTAGGATTGTCGAAGGATTACATAAAAGAATGTTGCAGAAGGACAAACCTACGCCAAAACAGTCAAACTTGCAGGATTGTTGAAAATCAGAAATAAATTGATGCAAATGAGGACAACAAACATTAATATTCAAGAATCTAAACTAGCAAATGGAATGTGATCATACTAGATTTTATGTTATGAGAAATGGAAGACTGTACCCTCAAACTTTAATAAAAAAAATTTGAGGTAATGGGTTACTGAGCCGTGATTCTATTGAAAAAAAATAAAAAATTATTCCACTTTAAATGATATTTGCCAAAATGCTCGGATAAAAATACTCTTGTTTTGATTGTTGACTTCATTAAAATAAATGTTTCGATTATATATATATATATATATATATATATATATATATATATATATATATATATATATATTCATAATTTAATTAAAAAGTGATAAATCGAGTCAAGAATATTTTTTTTTTCATTTAAAGCATTTTAAAGTTTAGCAACATTTATGAGTTACTCCCTCCGTCTCATTGAAACGTATGCGTTTTTTTATTTGGTCCGTCCCAATATAAAGTGTACATTTTCTTTTTTGGTAAAGAAGACACACACATATTAATTACTTCTCTCTTCTATGGCCCACATGTCATACTAATACACTTACCCATTTTACATTAATTAATATATTATTTCTCTCACATTACTACACATTAAAATATTATACTCCTTAATCAACGTGCAAAAAACAAACGCCCACATTTCAACGGGACGGAGGGAGTATTAAAAAAAATTGTTATACCCATAGGGTATATAAAATTTTAACCCAAAAAATTTTATGTGATAAATATAGTCATAAAAATTTTAATGCCCAGATTTTCATAAGTATCCTTCACTCGATTTAATTACTCCGTATTCTTATCCATTTCATAAATAGAAAAAATACACTCTACATTTTACCTACTTTCTATATTTTATTAATCAATTTCAACAATATTATTTATATTTTTACACTTTATTCATCATTTCCAACAATTTTATTTACTTTTTTCTCTAAAAATTATCAATTTGTCCATACTTATGCTTACATGGAGTATATTAAAAAAACACTTCTTAATTTTCGTGCACGTACAATAGATAAAAATATCCGAAATGGAGGGAGTATTTATGATCAATTGTAAATATTTTATGACTTAATTGTATATTTTTATGAATCGCTTGTATATATTTGTAGGTCGATTAAAATTTAAATTGAGTCAAATTGAGTTAAGGGTATTTTAATCGGTTAGGGCATTTTAAAATTTACAACTAAAAATGTGGGTTAAAAACAATTTTATTTAACCTTTTGTGGCACAATGTTATTTTTTCCTAAATGTTATATGTTTAGTTAAATATGTTTAAATTTCTGACACCTATGGAAAATCTCAACATTTCTTCTTGAAATTGATATTTTTATTTTTAGGTATAGATTTTGACCATATCCTATGTATAATTCATTTAACAATTTACAAATAAAATGACAAAGTAACTTCAGAATGTAATATAACAAATAATAACATCGATGAAAAAGGGAACTCAAAACCCTCCGTAGAATAATTATGTACTCCAAGAGGATGTCAAATCAAAATCTTTCATTTTGACTCTTAAAACACATGATACAATATGGGACAACTGCTATTTATAGCAAAACCTAACTCCCTAATTAATACTCCTGTACTTTAATAAGCGAAAATTTGCATTGTGCCCTTTTGGTTTTAATAATTTATTTTAATACTCTTTAATAATAAATATTAAAATACTCGAAATAATAAAAATATCATTAATTCGATTTAAAAGTTTCTAATAAATAATCATACAGGATTTGATTCAATTCGACTTCTACAACATTTTAGGGGAGCAATGTGAAGTCATGATTTTTACAGTGACTCTATTTGCAGGATTTAATACGAACATATATATAACTACAACTTAACCCTAATCTAATAGATTTAAAATTAATACTAGTCTCAGACAATCAAAGTCCATATTTCAACAAATTAATTTATATTTTTAAGTCTCTTAAATCTATATATTGTGAGTTGTTTCTATACATAGCCTGTTTTTTATCTTTTAATCAGGAGAGTTAACTCACCTAACCACTAAGATTCTCACTAAAGTGAATGACCCAAGTTCGATTATCTTCGGGATCGAATTAGGGGAGGGAGTTATAAGAATGCTTGGAGAATGTTGGAATATGGATGCTTGGTGAACTAACTTCTAATTATAATAATAACTAACATTTACCGATTAAAATAAAAAAAATTATATATTATGAGAAAAATTTATATTCTTGGAAGGAGATATATATGAGGAATGAAGTTAAATATTGAGAAGGGAGAATTGAATGTAAGAATGAAGTTGGGCACATAAATGAGGTGAGGAATGGGTAGGTAAGAGTATCTGGCAAAACATTGATGGAAACGTGTTTCTGTCTATATATAAATACTACTACTTTTATTTATCGCTTTTCCTTTTTACTCAAATAAACAACCTCTTATAAATGTCGCTTTTTAGTGGTTGCAATTAATATTCACTAATTTAAAGAGTTAAATTTATTTTTCATCCCAATAATAATAATAGTATTTTTATTTCGACCCCAATTTTTTATAGTCTCATAATTATTGAAAATGTTTAATTTTAATCTCATTCTAACTGGAAAATTGAATTTTCGTGGAATTTATGCATCCGCCTTGTACGTGACCACTCAATTTTTCCATGAATATTTACATTTTTCCATGAATATTTACTGCATGCATGATGTGTCTTGAACCATTGGTTGTTTGAATTCTTAAAAAAAAAAAAAATCTACCATTTATGATTTTTTGAGTTTCTTAAATCAAGGTTGTATCAATTGTGTGTTTCTTTGATTTTGATATTAGAAATCATATCTTTAGAATATATGTAATACTCTCTCTCAATGATAGAGAAAAAAAGTTTACTATCAGAATAGGAAATTATTAATTAATGTCAATCGGATCAAAATATATATATAAATGAAAATGATTATTACCCTCACAATCTATTTCATGTAAATGACATCTCTCTCCTATTTCATGTAAATGACATCTCTCAGGAGAATTTACATAGTACTAATAATATAATTTTTTATTAAAAATTTTATTGAGTTCTGAAAAATGAAGAGTATCTGGGTGAGAGTGGGACCAATATTAATAAGAGGTTATTTTTCTCACGCTTATTGATTTTACTTCTAGAAGCATGACTTTTTTTTTGTCATAAAATGAAATATTTATTTTCTACCACCTAATATTGTTACTTATTTTTTCAACCGTACTTTCGCTTTTTAGCCTATATATAGAGAAAGCAAATCGTTTTAATTGAAAGTAATTGATTGACTTTATGTTTAATTAATTAATGAGAGTTTTCTTTATGATGTAAATTAACACAACATAAAATTTACTATCAATTAAATTATTACTCAATATATATGTTACAATATTCATCATATTTAGTAATACAATTGTCAAATTACGAAATCTTTTAGAAATTTTAGAGAAAATTTGTTTAAGATTTCAAATTAAAACTCAAATACTAATATTGTTCAAGTATAATTAAAAAGTTTAATAATTATAGAGAAAATATATTTAAAATTTCAATATTTATAGTACCCTCAATCAATATAAACACATAAAACTATACATGATTTTTTTTTTAAAGACTCCATGTGAACTATTTCTATTTAAAAATTTATAAAGATAATTATACTTCTATACTATGTTCTAATTAATACAAGATTACACAATTTATTTCAAAGCTAACTCCACCGGACCACAACACTATAAAGTAACTCTTTCTTAATAACGGAATTCAAATATACGTGTAGTTATCAATGAATTGCTAATAAAAATTATATTTATATTTTAGTAAAGGAATGTAAATGAATTTTTAATAATTTTATAAAAGGAATAATATTCATTGTTACTAACGAATTACTAAAATTTTTATTTTCCTCTTATAATTCTTAGTATTGATCGATTTTGATTCAAATAATTCCAAAATTGTTGGAAATTGATTTAATTGTTAGAGTTATTTATTTATTTATTTCTTTTGGGTCGTTTCACCCTTACGCATAAGTGGTACGGAAGAAAGACAAACTAGTTGGGCACATTAGTCAATCAATGACAGCTAGGGTTTCTCATTGGATCATGGTTGGCCACATTTGCCAATATAGGATACCTAGGGTTTCTCATAGTTCGTAAGTCGCTACACATACCTAAACCATCATTACTTACTTAATTTCTTCAATATTTTTACTCTCATTTATTTAATATTACATATATTAATAGTATCATATTTGATGAGTGCGTATGTAAAACTTCTCAAACAATAAAAATTGTAAAGACAATTATACCATAAATTTTCTAAATACTAATAATTAATAAATACTTACTCAGTCTATCCAATAGGTATGCATTTACTATTTGTTCGTGGATTAATAAATATTATTATTTAATGTATTATAGATAGTTGTATTAGTGAGGTGTATGAGATCCATATATTAAATATATTATTAATATATATAAATTCTATGTATTTAAAAAGATAAATGTATATTTTTTTTTGGATATGGGAGTATTAAAGTATATACTGTATACAAGTAATTATGTGAACCCAATTCAGACAACGGGTGTTTGACTAAAGGGTTAATTCTTACCTATCAATGAACTGTGGGTGGAATTAAGTGTGAGAGGGATATTACAGTGTTAAAGTCCAGTTTCACATGTCAACTTGGCAGTGTAATAAATTTAATGGGTGAAATTTATAATAGTCACTATTCACTAAGTATAATTTTAAATAGTCATCTTTCTTATATATAATTTTTACTAGTCACTATTTGGTGGATTCCCCAAATTATTTTCATAACGGTTAGATAAAGGACGACAATAATGGAAACATGATTATGTCAGTATTGACTGCATTAAATAGGGTGGGTGAGATCACATTTAAAATTATAGGAAATATTTTTTTCCAAAAAAAAATTAAAAAAATTGAAAAAATATTTTTTCTATTCGGCCAACACTAATTGTTCTATTCGGCTAACACTTTTTTTTCCAGAAAAATTAAAAAAATTCGAAAAAAATATTTCTTCTATTCGGCCTATTCGGCCAACAATTTTGTTTTATTCGGCCAACACTATTTGTTCTATTCGGCCAACAATTTTTTTTTCAAAAAAATTAAAAAAAATATTTCTTCTATTCGGCCAACAATTTTGTTCTATTCGGCCAACACTTTTTTTCCAGAAAAAAATTTAAAAAATTTCGAAAAAAATATTTCTTCTATTCGGCCTATCCCGCCAACAATTTAATTCTATTCGACCAACGCTATTTGTTATATTCGGCCAACACTTTTTTTCCCGAAAAAATTAAAAAAAAATGAAAAAATATTTCTTCTATTCGGCCTATTCGGCCAACAATTTTGTTCTATTCGTCCAACACTGTTTGTTCTATTCGGCCAACACTTTTTTTTCCAGAAAAATTAAAAAAAATTCATACAAATAAAATTAATGCATCTTTTTGTATTTTAATAAAAAATATATTTATGAGGCATATAAAAATAATAAATTAATGTATTCAATAGACTATAAAACAAATTATTGTACTTTTTAGTCAAAAAGAGAACTCAAACATGTGATCAGTGGGTCCCTTTCAAGAACATTTTGGTCTATTCCATTAAAAGTGGCTAGAATAAATTATTTTTAAGACTTGTGACTACTAAAAATTATTTTTAATCAAGAATGACTACTTTTTACCATGATCACTAAATTTAACTGTTTCATTTATTTTAAATCAATTCTCATCTACCATATCACATTGTATAAGTCTCCCCTTACCTCAAAATTTTCTCCCCAATCCCCACAAGTATTACAAAAAAACATGGAATTTGTAGAAACGCTTTTCTACTTGTCACTTCTTCTTCCTCTCCTTTACGTCCCATGGACGACTTTCAATCGTCGGAGGAGCCAGTGCTGCTACATTCTCGACTACGAATGTTACAAGCCCTCCGACGATCGAAAGCTCAGCACCAAATTCTCCGGCGAGATCGTCATGAGGAACGAACAACTCGGTCTAAACGAGTACAAATTCCTTCTAAAAGCCGTCGTCAACTCCGGCTTCGGAGAGGAAACCTACGCGCCGGAGATGGTGTTCCGCGGGGGCGAATCCTCCGCCACCTTACAGGACTGTCTGTCGGAGATGGACGAGTTCTTCCTCGACTCCATTGACAGCCTGTTCCGACGAACCGGAATCTCTCCGGTGGAGATCGACGTCCTGGTAGTCAACATTTCGATGCTTACGACGTTACCTTCGATGGCTTCGAGGATTATGAATCATTACAAGATGAGGGAGGATGTGAAGGTATACAACCTCACCGGAATGGGGTGCAGCGCCAGCATCGTCTCCATTAACATCGCCGAGAACCTCTGCAGGACGCGAAAGGACATAAATGCCCTCGTCGTCACTTCAGAATCCCTCAGCCTGAATTGGTACAACGGCAACGACAGATCCATGATCCTCGCCAACTGCCTCTTCCGTACAGGCGGCTGCGCCGTCATTCTTACCAACAAGCCGTCGTTAAGACACAAAGCCATGTTCAAACTCAAAACCCTAGTACGGATCCACCACGGCGCCAAGGACGAAGCGTACGGCTGCTGCGTACAAAAAGAAGACGACAAAGGTTTCCTCGGAATCCATCTCGGTAAGAATCTCCCAAAGGCGGCGACACGCGCCTTCGTCGACAACCTCAAAGAAATCGCCCCGAAAATCCTCCCAATCCGCGAGCTCCTCCGGTACGCCGCCGGGAAGGGCGTCCGGAAGTTCCAGCAGCGGTGGAGCAAGGCGGCGGCGGCGGCGGCGAAGCCGGTGGGGATCAATTTCAAAACGGGGGTGGACCATTTCTGCCTACATACCGGCGGGAAGGCGGTGATAGATGCTATCGCTCAGAGTTTATCTCTGAGCGAGTATGACGTGGAACCGGCCCGGATGACGTTGCACCGGTTCGGGAACACGTCAGCAAGTAGTCTTTGGTATGTGCTGGCATACATGGAGTCGAAGAAGAGGCTGAAGAAGGGTGACAGGGTGTTCATGATTAGCTTTGGAGCAGGGTTTAAGTGCAACAGCTGTTTGTGGGAGGTTGTAAGAGATTTGGAGGGTAATAATGTCTGGAAAAACTTTATCGACAAATATCCGGTCAAGAATTTGAATAACCCGTTCTTGAAGGAATTCGGGTGGGTCAACCAAGATCCGGCAACATTGCCTGTCGGATGAATCAATCAATCAATGCTTGTGGTAGTGGATATATCCATCCTTATTATTGATTTTTTAATTTTAGATTTTTTATTTTTAAAAGAATATATTTCTTCTTAATTATTACTTGGTTGAAATTTGTTAGCCTATTGAGAGATCTGGTTACGTGTTCTTACAAATGTTTATTTTATTTTATTTTATTTTGTTTGGTTAATGAAACCGTGTTTATAATTATAGCCTCAATAATCACTTTATTGATGATGTTTTTATTCGTGAAAGAGAAAGATGATGTTAATTTTTCAGTTAATTGTGTATCAAATATGTCCTTGTCAAGCCTCATCCATTTCGGACATATCCTTTTGTGAGTACACATCACAAATATGCTAGAATTTTTTTTTAAAATGTCTGTATGTGTCGCATCACATCTACCATATATTATTGAAATAATTATAATGGAGTACATTATATACCTTTTGTTTCAATCTCATATTTCACATTATATTATTTTTTATTTTATAACATATTTTTATAAAAAAAATCTATATATTAATAAATGATTATTAAACATTTGCACATTTAACGGTAATATTGAAAATGGTTATGACAAATCACATTTGGTTAGTAATTGAAATATGAGTTGATATCGGTGAACGTGGGTGCAAGCGTGCACCCAAATGTGTATAACTTTTTACTCAATATTGTATACATATTTCTTAATAATTGTATACTTTTTTTACATTCAATTTTTCATTAAAAAAATAGCACCCATATGTGTATAACTTTTTATTCAATAGTGTATACTCCATCCGTCATGAATCATGATAACGTTGACGCTTGCTTTTTGCACGGAGATTAAGAGATATAATAATTTAATGTGTAGTGAGGTGAGAGAAATAATATTTAATATAAAATGAGTAGTTATATTAGTGTTGTGTGTGGGCCCTACATGGAATAATTAATTATTTTTTGTGGGCCCAACTTATCAAAATGAAAAATGTAAACCTTAACGTGAGACGGAGGGAGTACATGTTTCTTAATAATTGTATACTTTTATATACTCAATTTTTCATTAAAAAACTAACAGAAAATTTGTCAACAAAGTGTATACATTTTTATTCATAATTGTACATGTTTCTGAAAGTGAATGTACTGTATCATGGAGTGCACAGGAGAATTAGCCTTTAAATATTGATGAAATAATGAAATAAAATAGGTAATCCTACTTGCATTATCGGACCACATAAAATTTCAAGCATAGGACATACTCCATTGGTCCCTTTAAAAGAGCTAGTACGTTTAATGTTTGCTAAGTGGTTGATAGATATAATACTCCTTTTGTGTGACAACTAGGTAAATATTTTTTCATTTTACTATGTCCCAATACAAAGTATATATTTATCTTTTTGGTAAATGAGATTCACACAAAACAATTATTATAATATACATGGGGCGCACACTACACTAATACAACTATTTACTATACTTTAAAATATTATTTCTCTCACTTCACTACACATTAAAATATTATACTTCTTAATCTACGAGAAAAAACAAACGTATATTCATATGTTTTCATAGAGATACAGTATATTAATTGTTCTGTATGGTTCCATTAAAAAAAATTGTAACTCTTGGGTGGAAGGGAGTAGTATATTTTATGGAGTATATGATTTTTAAAACAAAGTCTCTTTAGAACAAAAGACCAAATTAATTCTTACAGAAAAAAACCTCTGCGAGATTTTTTTTTTTTTCTCTCTTGAGTATATGTTACTCATTCTTGTCATTTTTTACTACGTGCCACTCGCCCTCCAACGACGTGGCATAAAAAATATTACCCGTAATGACAAAAGAACTCTCCCGATAAACATAACATATCTTAATTAATAACACAGGAAAATCACCTACTTTAGGTTAAATTCTTCCGGTTAATTTCATACTCTTCAAAGGATGTTGGCACATTAATTACACATTAGGTTTAGCAAGCTCACATCCATATCATGGTACAGTGGTTCATGTGACAAAACCCAAAAATAATTAAAACCATAATTAAGACTAATTAATTAGGATGAAGAAAATGACGATATGATTAGTATCAAAACAAAAAGTAGGCAGATTAAAGTCGATTCATATACATGCTGGAATTTATAGCTAGTTAGGAAGAAAAGAGTGTGACAGTACATAGACAGCACACATGAAATGAATTTGAATTAGAAAATATGTGTAATTATTAAAAATAAGTAGCTAGCTAGTATTATATATACATAGTTTGGTTATATAGAATAATGGAGGAGATGGGGTGAAAAATAAATGCAGAGAGTAATTGATGGAACTACCTCTTTAACCAACGACCCCATGTGACATTACATGCCCGTATGAAAGGGACTCTTAATTATCTTGCTTCTAACTTCTAATCTAGCTAGTTAGGTTAGGTGTACTTTATCCATTATAATTAAATTTAATTATCGAAAGTGATTTTATATATATATACTCACCGGAAGAGTCACGTTTATTTTATGCATGCATGTTAATTAAGGAGTGATATTATTTATGTACTGTAGTAAGTAGTTCTATTAATAGGTTGTGTGAGTCTCATACTTTAATTGTATTAGTGGTGTGTGTAGGTATGTTAACTTACTTATTAACTCAATTTGAACCAAATATTTCGAGAATGATAACCTAATTCACAAATTTGTTTCATGAACAATGCGAATGATATTATGAGATATTGATAAAAAGTAACCATGTATGTTTTATGAAAAATGATATTTTCTCGGACCATAAAAAAGTCCACAATTGTTGTAAATTTGAAATTTGATAAAATTTGATTTTCGATCATTTTTTAAGAATAATTTATATTTTTATAATAATAAATAAATGGTAAAAGATGTATTACAAGATTATGTGATTGAATGTATTATTTTTTAGAAAAACTTATTGAAGCATGATAATAAAAAATAAGAAAAATAAATTTATTTATGTAACGATGAATAGATTCTTGTTAAAATATCTACCCATCAAATAAAACAATTTGTTTGAGAGAGTGTCCCGCGGCTTTTGTTGAGAAAATGTGCTAAGAAAGTGAATGGTAGAAAATGCATTAAATGATATTCACAAATACTTGGTTCACATTTATTATTCTATACAGTTGAAGGAAAAAATCACATTTTTTTACGAACTCTATTAATTTTCAAGGGTATATAAATTCTCTTTTATTATTCCACATTATTTAAGAAAAAAAAAATTATTTTCTTCGTTCCACCGAAAGGTCAACATTTGCATTTTTTATGTGTAAATTAAGGAGTAGATTTTATATATAATAAATAGTTGTATTAGTAGTGAGTGGTGGACCATATATGAGATTCTTTTACTGAAAGTGGAAAATGGGGACTTCTCACCCAATATAATAAAATGGGGAGTTTTCGATGGGACGGAGATAATACTTTTTTAAAGCTTTATTGATTTTCAAGGATAATATAATATTTTTAGAGATTAAATCATTATAAAGTATGTTTTGTGTGTTAAAAAGTGATGGAGTAATAATTTTGAATTTAAAGTATATTTTTGAGATTTTGAATTAAGATATACTCCCTCCATCCCAATAAAAAGTCTTTATTTTACTATATTAGGCGTCTAATTCAAAGATCTCCATTTCCCCCTTTTAGTAAAAGGGCCCCACTGATGAGTGATATTTTCACCTAAATTTTAGTGTCATTTTATGTTTGTTTTCGTATTATTTTATCCGTATTTATGTGCTATTTGATTGTGTTTTAGGTTTTTATGGAATTGAGTGTGAATGAACTTAATCGTATGTAAAACATGTGAAACCAGAGCGAAAATGGAGAAGGAAGACGAAAGAAGGAAGAATAAAATAGGGCAGTAAGAACACGGCCAGCCGTTTTAAGTACACGAGCCGTGTCGTGCTACACGAGCCGTGTACTGCAAACGGGCCTGTAAGAGATGGCCGTGCGACGACATCAGAACGCACAACACGACCACCCCTTGGTCGTGTTGCGGTACACAACTCGTGTGCCGTCATAAGTTCGCATTGACCCAGAAACTCTGACACGACTCGAGGCGTGTTGCAGCACACGAGGCGTGTTGCTGCAGGATCAGAAACACATCAGAATCCTTCTAGAAGCTTCCCAAGGGGTATAAATACTCAATACTTCAATATTTGATCAGTTTTTGGACGAGGGTTTCACTGTTTTTACACACATCACACACAATTCTCTTCATTTCACACCATCATCTTCATCCATTCATCATCCTATCCATCTATGTTCATTCTTCCATCAAACTTACCATCAAAGTGAGCAAAAGAAGCAAGGAAGAGAGGAAAATTGCAAGGGGAAGAAGAAGATCACCATTGGAGACATCCAAGAGAGTTTTCATCCAACTTTTGTATTGAATCCTATTGTTTATCATGTTTTATAAAGATCTTAATGTCTATGTTAATATTTTTATGAATATGGTATGCTAATCTCCCTTGTGAGATTAACAACATGAGAATTGTTGGATAATTTTAGGATTTGTGTATTTTAATTCATGTGTTGATTGAATCTATAATTTTCTATCATTGATTGTTTTGCTTGATTTGTATTGATGATTTGTGTGTTTAGTTGTTCTAAATATATGATTAGATTGAGAAATCAATTATGTGTTTAGGATAATTGAGTGAATCATTTTATCAAATACTTCATGTGCATTATAAATTGTAAAGAGATTGAGAAATCCTTTAGAATTTAGAACCCTTTGATAGAACATGTTATTGGTTTGATCAAGAGGTTGATTAATCGTGTGAAGGGACTCTCATTTCAAGCTTAGTACCTAGTTGGAATTGTTTGTGTGAGAACCAATCCGTTGAGCTAGTTGAGATTAATATCCTATTCATCTCGAAAGAGAGTTTAGGTGAATTTAGTGTTGGCCCTTAATCCTATCTCCATGATCCATATGAATTTGACAAATAATTACTAGAATTACCACTTCTTGATTGTTGTTAATCTCATTTTTATTCAATTTGGTAAACCATTTTTCATCCATCATTCTTGTGTGTTAAGTGTTACTTGCATCATTTGATTTTAATTACTTGTTTGATCAATCACTCTATTTATGATTTGTCTCTATAAAATTACAAGAAGCGTGAAATCGTTTAAGCTCTAGCGCCAACCTCCCTGTGATTGGATAAATTGTTTTAATTGGTCATTCATACTACAAAATGACGAATAATCCACATATGGTCAACCACTAACTACAAATACAACTACCCATTACACATAAAATAATAATACTCTTTAATCAATGCACAAAAAGAAAATGGGGACCTTTACTCGACGGAGAGAGTACTAATTTTTTTTAAGAGGTAAATCTTCGGTTTGAATCTCCTATTACGTTTTGATGTTATATCTCTTGTTATAAATCGTTGGATGATTGATACGTAGAATAAAATAAAATTTATACCATAAAAGGATATACTAATCCTAAGAGAAAGATTGCGATTTTTCTCTCCACATATACGTGTTGAGGAACTCTCTTATGAGATGGATTTTTTATAAGACGGATGTGAGACGAGTCAACCCATCACTAAAGTATGTTTATTATATAGGTAAAGTATGCTTATTTGTAATTAAAGTATGTCAATAATGAATCATATTATAACACGCTAAAAATCATACTTTATACATAATCCAACCTACTTTAAAAAATATTATTCCCTCTGTCCCACACTTATATTCAAACTTTTCGTTTTCGTCCGTCCCACACTTATGTTCGCCACCTAAAAAGGAAACTTTACCTCAACCAACAATCTCAAAAGTTATCTTAATTTCAAAAATATCACGCTCACCTAACACACATAACATACTTTATAATTTATTCATTACATAAAAATATCACAATACTCCTATAAAGTCAATAAAGTTAGTCAAAAAGTAATTTTTTTTAAACTCCGTATCTACAGTACTGATGAACATAAGTTCGGGACGGAGGGAGTATACTTTAACAACCATTAAACATACTTTATCTATATAATAGACATACTTTAACACGTCTCACAAACCGTCTCATGTAAATAATTTCTCACAAGAGAATTTGTCATACGTGTTATTCATTTGTAACAGAAAATATAACTCAATATATAATAAAACATTCACGATCGTTAGGCTAGCCCACTAGGCTCTTCACTTACCTGAGAGATCTAGGTTCGATTCCCATTAGGAACGAATTATGAGAGGTGATATAAGGAGGCTTGGAAAAGGGAGAGTAAGTGTGCTTGGAGTATATTAACTACTAATTGAACTAACAACTAACATTTACTGATAAAAAAAAACATAAATCTTATCGTGAGGTGGAAATAAAATGTTGAATTTAATTAGGGGCCGGGTATTTACTATTTGAATTTTTATATTTAACAACAATCCCAACAACTAACATTTACTGATAAAAAAAACATAAATCTTATCGTGAGGTGGAAATAAAATGGTGAATTTAATTAGGGGCCGGGTATTTACTATTTGAATTTTTATATTTAACAACAATCCCAAGAAGTGTTTTCCATGTCAGAATTGTCAGAATTTGACTCCTAATAATCACAATATTTCATGGAGGCAAGGATTTCAAATATTTTAGGATGAAATTAAGGGAGTTACTTAGCTACCTTGTTTACACATGACTCAGGGCCTTCTAAATCATTAGATTAGATTGAATTAATTTCACTCATTAGATCTTTTAGTGGATGATTGATACTTATATAGCAGGTTATACATCCATAAAAAGTAAAACACATCTTACGATACAACACAATAAATATATAATTTCTCTCTCTTAATATCCATTAATTTCTTTTTTATTTCATCCTATTAATAAATTTACTTTCTTTAAAAAAGTTCAAATGTTTATAATTTTTTTATTTTAAATCTATTATTAATAAAAATTATATTAAATTATTTATCTTTTTAAGATCTTTAATTTGATATCCATATAAATCATATAATAAATATTTGAAATATGATTTTTTTTATTAATCATTAAAATATTTTTAATAGTTAATAATTATCTATATTAGAAAAAAAATACTTAGCTCCTTTCTTTATTTTCGTTTTTATTTCAATAACATACTTGTCATGTTCAAACTTTTTATTTCTTTTTATTAGTTCCAATATTATTTATAATATTATATTTTAAATTTTAATCCATGTCGTTTAATTTTTTTTCCATTTCAACTATTTAGTTTCTTAAAAGTTAATTTATTTTAAATCTTATTAGAAAATAAAATATTATTTTATATTTTCTTTAATTAATTTATTATATTAGATAAAAAATATTTAGCATATTAATAATTAAAGTATTTAGATTAAAATATCAATAAATTTAGAAAAACAAAAAACGATCTCTATGATCTAATTATAAATAAATTTTATTAAATATAGATGTATTAATTATTTTTGTGGATAAAGAGAAATGTAAAAATTGAAATTTAACTTTTTTAAAATAAAATAGTAAATATTGAAATGAGATAGAGTATGATTTACCATGGGTATACTTAAATTATCCATAAGCATACTTTTTACTAATAATAATAAACATATTCTTGTAATTGGTATATTATATCCACTTCACTTGACTCACTATTCACTAATTAATTTGTAAAGTTAATTAGGGTGAATTCTGGAATATTGTTAATAATTTGTAATGATTTTTTTATAAGTGAAGTTTAAAAGAGTTGGGTTTAGGATAATGTTAGTGGACTTGGGCAGTTGACCTCATTTAGTTTTCAAAATTAATTGTCCAGAGATGGGACAGTTATTTTGGGCCGAAGTCTACAAGAAAAGGAGGCTCATTAAGAATTGGGTTCTCTTGTATTAAAATGAATTAAAAGAAAATGATCATAGCTTTATACGTTAGATGATCATCCATTTAATATTAATAAGTACAATTTGAAGCTGCAAACGCGTTGGGCTTACAAGAAGCAGGACACGTGTACATCTCAAATAGCATACATTTTCTTGAAATCAATATCCGAATCCGAATGCCCGGAAACGGACCAGGATCTGGATCTGCTGACCCGCGAGCTCTTCTTGGACTGGATCCGATGAATGATGACCCAGTAACACATGGTCCCCAATGTAGTAGCCAGTATGGTGGTCCCCACAACAGTAACTCCGACGGCCAGCCACTTCTGCCGCCGCCCCACCACTATGAACGACAGCGCCAGGTACGCCACTGACACCAGCACGCAGGCCATCCACATCAGCTTGTTTATGATCGCCATCATCTGCTTCTTCGCCTTGCTATCAATCACCACCAATGACGTCTGCACCACCACCACCGCCAGCGATATGAACAGCGCCACCGCGTCGAACACGAAGAAGATCAGGAACGGCAGCTGCGGGGCGATGTTGGCCTCCCCGAGTGACATCCCCGCCGGGATGTCGTCGGGGTCGTCCACGTACTGCCCCGGGACGGTGAATATGGCGGCGAAGGCTACGGTGGCGATGAGCACCGCCACCACGGTGGTGGAGTTGATGGCGTTGTTGAGGCCCTCCGTGTGCATTTTGTTGATGCGTTTGACGATGTTTTGCACGCGCCGTCGTGTCTGTCGGGTGTGGTGGAGCTGGTCGTGGACTTCGTGTTTGATGTCGCTTACGGTTTGTTTTAGCTCTCTTGCTGGATTTTTTGACTCTGGTTTCATTGATCTTGCACTTACTACTCCATGTTGTCGTAGGATTGATGCTATGTCGGAGTTTCCCATCTTCTCGGCTGTGTCTAGTGCGGTTTCATTCGATCGGTTCACTGCCTCCGTCTCCGTCTCCTTTCGGCTCAGAAGCAGCTTCACGATCTATAGCAATGACGGTGTTGAGGATACTAGGGATGTGTGTTATTTGGTATGCGTCTATAACCGCTTGAGTTTTAAATTAGGTACTGGTCAGTTAACATGGTACTAGAGTTTGTATTAATATAAAGCGTGACATGATATTAGAGTTGTGGCTTAGTATAAAGTTCGGAGCTTTTAAATGAGTTGATCAGTTAACGATATAGTAGATATTTAAAAGCATAAGTTTTTAGATGAGTTAGTAAAAAAATTATATGTTGAGATGGTTAGAGTAGCCAAAGAGAGGGTAAAGAATGTGTAACCTAACCTGAGCCCTCCCTTTTCTTGTGGCAATATGTAAAGCAGTGTTTCCTTTAGCATCCACCATGTTAATAGTGGAAGGATCGACTTGAATGAGCTTCTCCACCACCTCAACATTAAGACCCTTGACGGCCATGTGAAGGGCCGTCTGCTTCTTTTTATCCACACGCGTCGCAAGGGCAGGTTCCTTGTCCAGAAGGGCGGTGATCACGAGTATATGTCCGTTTCTAGCAGCAGAATGAAGTGCAGTCTTCCCATTGCTTTTAGCTATGGTAGCCAAACTGCTCTCAGACTCCAAAAAATAGTCCACAATATCCAGCTGCCCTTGAGTGGCTGCCGTATGCAGGGCTGTAGTGTTAGCTGTGTCGACCGTCATGGACAGCTCCGGTTGCGCCTCTAACAGCACCTTAACAACCTCTGCAACGACACACGCCTCGTCTTACTTATAACATGAAATCCATGCAACAACGGGAAGGGAGAGAGGAGAAAACTATACCCAAATCGCCTTGTTTGGCAGCAATGTGAAGTGCATCGAATCCATTTTTGGCTTTGATCCCAGCACTTGCTAAATCATAATGCTTGATCATCTCTCTTACAACCTCAAAGTAGCCATACTCTGCAGCCACAAACAGAGGCGTTTCGCCCGCTGAGTTCTGTTTCGACAGCAAATCGCGCAACTCTTCCTCTTCGGCGCCATCTATGATGTCTAATATGATGCCTAAATGCCCTGCCCTGGCAGCAGAGTGTAGCGCCATGTCATCCCGCTTTCCGGCCAACTGCTTCACCACCCTTTTCCGGGGGGTGGTGGGTGGTTGTGATGCTGATTCCGGCACCTCCATTATAAGCTTCAAAGTTCAAACTACTAACAAACTCTCATTGGATTTGAACAACAACCCTATTCATTACCAATGAAGATACTTAAGTTTTGACAACATTAATCCTTTCTTACAAACTTTAAGCTGCTTATATGCTTATAGGCTATAGCTTCCCTTTTAAATCATTAATCAGATTCCACATTATAATAACAATTGCATATCACATTCTTGTAATAGAAAATTCACTCTGCTAAAGAGTTTCTACATGCATTGTGACAACTGGCCTTATTTCAAATAGAATTTAAGCCAAAAGTACTTACCTTGGTTGTGAAGAAACACACTTTTTTTTGCCTTCCTTCCTTTAAAACCCAAAAGGCCCAACAATCTGAAGAAATTTATAATATATATTTATAATAATAATCCCTAGTTTTATCTTTTAAGGAAAGGGGAAAATCAAGATTTGGGCACTTATATTATCTTAAAGATAAAAAAGAAACTTTGGGGGGAGGAAGAATTTGCTAGAGGCTAGAGGTTAAAAGTATTGGCCATCAAAAGCACATGCACGCAACAAGAACTTTGCATACATATATGAAATTATATATATATATATTGACCTCCAAACAAAATATATATATATTAGAAAATGGAGATGCTTTTATGTTTAAGGATGGCCATTTGGTGAAGATGGTGACGATGACGGGGTGATTGTGGATCCTCATTTTATTAGACATTTTAAAGATTGCCTCTCCAATTATTAAAGATAGAAAGATTAACTAGTAAACAAGTTTGAGTGTATATTGGGTGCACCGGTGTAAGTGCAACGTGTATGACTTTTTATTCTATTTTGTATACATATTATTCTATTTTGTATACGTGTTTTGTAATTATTGTATACTTTTTTCACACTAAGTTTTTTATTAAAAAAATTAATATTCATATGTGTATAATTTTTTATTCAAGTGTATACATGTTTTTTTTAATAATTGTATATTTTTTACACTCAATTTTTCATTAAAAAGCTAACAATTAAATTGTATACATTATTGCTCATAATTATATATGTTTTTGGTCATATTTGTATATGGATGCACACTATAATTAGCCAATAAGTTTTTTTTTAAAAAAAACTAAAAGAAGGGGATTTTATGTTAAATATAAATATTTATGCAATTATTTAAAATTATACAACAAAAATCCAAAAAGCTGCAGAATATATATCTTATCTTATATATACTAATTGTGAATACGCTGCTATAAATAACTTTTTAAAAGTATGAGGTGTCGTGACGTGGTTAATTGTCGTATTTTTTATTTTAATTTCATATATATAATCTTTCTACTTTTATTTATTTATTATTATTATATCATTCATGTATATCTTTAAATTAAATACCACCTTTAATTATATATTTTTTTTATTGGTCAGGAATAGATAATTAAACTAATCAATAAAAATATATCCAACTTATTATTATTATCATTATTATTATTATTCATGTATATCTTCAAATTAAACACCAGTTTTTTTATTAGTTGGGAATGATATTTTTTTATTTTAATATCACATATAATCTTTATATTTTTTTATTATTATTATAGTACTAATGTATATCTTTATATTTAGAATTAAAAAGTAAACCTTAAAATGATAAATAAATCCATTAATAAAAATATATTTTCAGAAATTTTGAGTATATTCTCATTATTAAATTATTATGCATTTAATATTGAATTATTTAATTAATTTTCTTATAAAATATAATGCATCCGCATATTATGCGGGAATATATACTCGTGTATATATATATATATATATATATATATATATATATACTCCCTCCGTCCCAGCAAGGATTTCACGTATTGGTGTGCGCGGAGTTTAAGAAAATTTTGTATTTTTATGTATAAAGTAAGAAAGAGAATATATATTTTAGTTGATTTAATGAAAAAAGTGTGTAAAGTTGTTGGGAGATGTGAAAAAGTAAGTATTATATTGGGATATGTGTAAAAAGTGAGTATTATTATAATGTATTTTTTACCAAATTTAGTAAAAGTAAAGTATGAAATACTTTGTGGGACGAATGAAAAAGGAAAGTATGAAATACTTTGGGGGACGGAGGGAGTATATATTTTCAATGTTTTTCAAAAATAAATTATTACTATATTGTAAAAAAATAAGATAAGGTTGTTCAGTTCATTTTCATTAAACATTATTCCGCCAATATATGTAATTGAAAGGTGGAAGGGTTTCAAATTCTTCTTCTTTCAGACCCTTTATTTTTCTAAATCATATTTAATTTGTTTTATTTTTGTCATTCGATTTTTGTCACTCCATGTATCAATCGCTTATTTTTGTTGAATAGATGATCCCTAGAAGAAAAAAAAAGTATAAAAATAAACCATAAAAAAACACAAACCCTACAGGTAAAGTTTAGATTTCCTTCAATCTCTTACTATTCTCTTATATATAATTAATGATGCATAATCTCATATTTAATTTAAAAGAAAAAAGGAAAATATATGCATGTATCATGTACGGGGTATGTATTAATTGCTTCCATGATAAGCTGTTGTTTCTTAAATTTTATAATCCAAACTACACGTTGTCAGTAATTAATAAAGCAAATCATGCATGTGCAACCCAATTTAAACTTTAGCTAAATTAACTCTAACTAATCTTTTTAATTAATCATAAAATAATTTTGATTACAGTGTGTCTGTGATTCGATGAAACGTTGTTTCCTTCTAATTACCCGTTAATCACGAAATATGTCTCTTTAAAACCTTTTTTTTTATTTATTTTTTCCCTATTCATTTATTAACCATTACTCTCTCTATCCTATTCACATCCGTTTTAATTTCATTCCATACTTATCTTTATTATTAAAAATAAAAATAAAAATAAAAATAAAAAATCACATCAACCCATAATTTCAGAAGGGGACGACTATTTGCATTCCCGAATTTACTAGACAAATCCCGATTACTAAACATACTCCATGAAAATTAAAATTTATATATTTAAATTACTAATTACACCTCATACAAAAACAATTTTACCCTTTTATAATAATATATAAGATTAAGAGGCAGACTATTCGAACCCCAAAAATAACTAAACAAACAACATTTGCTAAATACATCTCAAACTATTTTAATAAACATATGTATATTACTAAATATACTCCAATAAAAATAATTTTAACCTTTTAATCATAAATTTCATTTTTATTTATGCATCTCTCTTTAGTTTTCAGAGAGGGGGTTGATTAAGTTATGGTCTACATAATCATATTCCTTCACCTTATAAATCTGCAAAATTGTATAGTGAAAAGTTCACTGCAGCAGGATAGAAATGTATACTTTTAGATATTTTGATTCAATAATTTAGAAAGAAGCTATAATATTTCATTCAAAATTCAATTAAAATGTAAAATTCAATTAAAGATAATTAATTTATGACTAGTGTGGTTGTCGTTTATGAACATTAACCATCACACTAGCTTCTTGTTTCCAATTATTAGCTGTAGGGTATTTTAGTCTATTTACTTTTCATTGTAATCCCTAAGTATATATACTGTTTGTTGTATTCTATTTTATAATGCAAGTCAATAAGAAATCTCTAGTTCCTTTTTCTCTATGTTATCATGGTATCAGAGCGAGGTTTGTAGAGAAGAACAACGTCTGGTACAGTTTTTGATGGCTCTTCGGAATGATTTCGAGGGATTGCGTGGAACAATTCTGCATCGTTCTCCTCTTCCGTCTGTTGATTCTGTGGTCAATGAACTGTTAGCAGAGGAGATTCGACTTAAGTCTAACGCAGATAAGGTGTCTGTCACACCTACAACTTCATCTGTCTTTGCTGCTTCACAACAGTCTACTCCTCGCAACCAAAATAGACCTGCCCCTAAGGTCTCTCAGGATGAATGTGCTTTCTGCAAGCAGAAGGGTCATTGGAAGGCTCAGTGTCCGAAATTATTGAGTAAAAGCAAACAACCACAGCATCAACGACCACCTCAACAACAACGCCCGCCACAGACTGCTCCATGGACGTATCGCCCACCTCAGACCAACAACGCAGTTGCTGCCCCGTCCTTGGATCCACATATGTTGGAGCAGTTTCAGCAGTTCCTCGCCTCACAGCCTCATGCCATGTCAGCCTCCTCTCATAAAGGTTTGTCCTTGTCTGATAATTCAGGTAAATCGTCTCCCCTGTGGATCTTAGATTCAGGAGCTTCTCATCATATGTCTCCTGATATCGATTCTTTTGTATCTGTTAATTCTGCTCCATCTTTGTCTGTCATGACCGCCGATGGCACTCCAATGCCATTGGCAGGAATTGGCTCTGTTCACACATCTCATTTATCTCTTTCAAATGTATACCATATTCCTAGTCTAACTTTAAATCTTGCGTCTGTTGGCCAATTGTGTGATTCTGGTTTCACGGTTCTTTTTACTTCTACCAATTGTTGTGTTCAGGACCCGCGATCTCAGAAGGTGATTGGGACAGGCCGTAGGGACAGGGGACTCTATGTTTTGGATGAGCTACAAGTATCAGATGTTGCTGCCTCTACTGTGGATTTGTCGTCTTTTCGTTTGAGTCGTTCGTCTTCTGATTTTTATCTTTGGCATTCTCGTTTAGGTCATGTGTCTGGGTCTCGTTTAAAGTTTTTGGTGTCTACAGGAGTTTTAGGTCATTTGGAAAGTCATGATATTTCTGATTGTAGTGGTTGTAAACTGGCTAAATTTTCCGCATTGCCTTTTTATAAAAGTATTTCTCTTTCAATTGCACCATTTGATCTTGTGCATTCTGATGTGTGGGGACCCTCTCCTGTATCCACCAAAGGAGGTTCTAGATATTATGTTTCTTTTATTGATGATTTCACTCGTTATACGTGGGTTTATCTTATGAAACGTAGGTCTGACTTCCTTACCATATTCAGCAATTTTAGAGCTCTTGTGAAAACCCAACACTCATCTGTCATTAAGTGTTTTCGGTGTGATTTGGGTGGTGAATTCACTTCTAACGATTTTTCTCAGTTACTTGCTTCTGCTGGGACTATCCACCAAACCTCGTGTACAGACACTCCTCAACAAAATGGTGTTGCTGAAAGAAAGCATCGCCATCTTGTTGAAACAGCTCGTTCGTTCATGTTGTCAGCCGAGGTTCCTAGTGTGATTTGGGGAGAAGCAGTCCTTACCGCTGCTCACGTGATCAATAGAATTCCAATATCTCATAATTCAGGTTTGTCCCCGTTCGAAAAATTACATGGTCATTCACCTGATTATTCCTCGTTGCGCGTCTTCGGTTGTACTTGTTTTGTTCTTCGACCACATGTTGAGCGTAATAAATTGTCTCCCCGGTCCGCCTTATGTGTCTTTTTGGGTTATGGTGTTGGTCAAAAGGGATATCGTTGTTTTGATCCAGTTAGCCAAAAATTGTATGTCTCGCGTCATGTTGTGTTTTTAGAGCATATTCCTTTCTTCTCTGTTCCGGCTAGTTCACATCATATGACACAATCAGATCTAGTGCGTATTGATCCATTCGATACCGACACCGATGAAGCTCTATCTGATACTTTGGTTCATGAGGCATCCACCTCCCTTGCCCCTGCTCCTACGACTACCCAGTTGTCGGATGAGATTGCGGATGATCCTCCTCCGCGTCAGTCCACTCGCACTCGTAAGTCTACTAAACTCCCCGATTTTGAGTACTCCTCCTACTCTACTTCATTTGCTTCCTTTGTTGCCTCTGTTCATCGTCTTTCTGAGCCTTTATCCTATAGAGAGGCAGTTCGTGATCCCCTTTGGCAGGCTGCTATGGCTGAGGAACTTACTGCTCTACACCAGACTCATACATGGGATTTGGTTTCGCTGCCATCAGGAAAACACACCATTGGTTCTCGTTGGGTCTACAAGATTAAAACCAAATCAGATGGATCCATTGAGCGATACAAGGCTCGACTTGTTGCTAAAGGCTATTCCCAGGAGTATGGCCTGGATTATGAAGAAACATTTGCCCCTGTTGCAAAAATGACGACGGTTCGCACTCTTATTGCAGTTGCTTCTGTTTGCCGATGGAGAATATCTCAGATGGATGTCAAGAATGCCTTCTTGAATGGCGATCTTCATGAAGAAGTTTATATGACGCCTTCTCCTGGTGTTGCTCATCAGCCTGGTGAAGTTTGCAAGCTTCGCAAAGCTCTTTATGGTCTCAAACAAGCACCACGTGCCTGGTTTGAGAAGTTTTCTATGGTGATCACTTCGCTTGGCTTCCTTCCTAGTCATCATGATTCGGCTTTATTTGTCAAGCGTACACCGGCAGGTCGTATTCTACTATCCTTGTATGTTGATGACATGATCATTACGGGTGATGATTATGATGGTATTGAGTCTTTGAAGTCTGAGTTGGCACGGTGCTTCGCTATGAAAGACTTGGGTATGCTACGTTATTTCTTGGGAATTGAGATTGCCTATTCTCCAAAAGGCTATCTCTTATCTCAATCAAAGTATATAGCTGATTTGTTTGAGCGTGCTCGACTTACTGACAACAAGACTGTTCCTACTCCACTTGAGACCAATGCTAGATACTCTCCGTCGGATGGCACTCCTTTGGCGGATTCTGGCCTCTATCGTACCATTGTAGGCAGCCTGGTTTATCTTACTGTGACTCGCCCAGACATTGCGCATGCTGTTCATGTGGTTAGTCAGTTTGTCACTTCCCCCACTACAGTTCATTGGGCTGCCGTTCTTCGTATTCTCAGGTATCTTCGGGGCACCCAGTTTCATAGTCTCTTGTTTCCTTCTACATCTTCGTTAGAGCTGCGTGCTTATTCTGATGCGGATTGGGCTGGTGATCCTACGGACCGCAAGTCGACCACTGGATTTTGTATTTTCCTTGGTGATTCGCTTATTTCGTGGAAGAGCAAGAAACAAGATGTCATCTCTCGGTCTTCTACAGAAGCTGAGTATCGTGCCATGGCCTCTACTACCTGTGAAATTGTTTGGTTACGAAGGTTGCTTGCTGATATGGGTATTTCTCTTTCTCACCCTACTCCGCTATATTGTGATAACCAGAGCGCTATTCAGATTGCACGTAATTCAGTCTTTCATGAGCGAACCAAACATATCGAGATTGATTGTCATGTCACTCGCCACCACCTACTGATCGGTACCATCACATTGCCATTCGTTTCTTCTTCTCTGCAAATTGCTGATATGTTTACAAAAGCACACTCAGCTTCGCGATTTCGTTTCCTGTCTGACAAACTCTCTATGCTTATCGCTGTAGCATCGTGAGTTTGAGGGGGAATATTAGCTGTAGGGTATTTTAGTCTATTTACTTTTCATTGTAATCCCTAAGTATATATACTGTTTGTTGTATTCTATTTTATAATGCAAGTCAATAAGAAATCCCTAGTTCCTTTTTCTCTATGTTATCACCAATATCCACTCGTAAATAGACATCACTCTCATCATCACTTTAATATGCCTTCTTGATTTTGATTTCTCCCATTTAAGAAAACCCAAGATTCGTTTATCTTCCAGTGTGATTTGGATTTTTGTTATATGCTTTCGTGATCTTACTTCATTCTCCTCAACATCGAAAATAATTCAAATGATTGAACTCGAATCCCAAGAATAATTTATTTTCCTTTGTATATTATATTAGATTTCGAGGATGGTGGTAATCTCTTGTTCGGGCTTTAAATAATTAGGATTCTTAAATTAGGGTTAGTATATGGGGTAAGTTTAAAATATGGGGTATGAATAAGAGAGATTTAATTTTATAAGGGTATTTATGTCTTTTTAATTATGATTTTTTAATTTAATTATTAATGGGGTATGTTTAGCATTTTCGGGGGTGCAAATAGTCGCTCCCTTTCAAAAGTTATCTTAATTTAAAAAATATTATTCTCACCTAATTTACTTTATACTTTATTTATTACAAAAATACCATAATACCTTTAAAAAAGTTAATAATCGATCAAAAACCAATTTTTTTTAAAATTATACTTCATTCGTCCCGCGTTAACATTAATGTTTGCTCTTTGTACGAAAATTAAGGAGTTAAATTCATTTTTAATCTCATAGAAAATGACTTTTTTTGATTTTGTCTCCAAATTAGATAAAACTTTTAATTCCCATAACTATATAATTTGATCAATTTAGGGCTAATTTCAGCCGGAAAATGCTCATGTGTTGTGCACGTGACCACCACATCTGGGGGATTCCGGTCTACCGATCACACGTGTATAATTGATGAAATTTGAGACCTTCTTTTTGCCACTTCAATGCGCTGACACGGAAGAATTATTATTTAAAAAAAAAAAAAAAACAAGAACATTCCCACGTCAACAAATCTCATTTCATTACTGATAGCGAAAAATTTCCATAAACTGCTGTAATACATTTTCCGATGCCCTTTCGCCGAACGACGGCAGCGACGAAGCAACAATCCTTCTTCGGCGAGCAGTGTCAGCCTTCTTCTGCCTGCGCCTGAGGAGCATCCGGAGTATCTTGCGGGGACGGAGGTGGATTACCGGGCTTGTGGTGAGGCTTCTGGTTGGGCTTCCGGCGACTGCAAGGACCTTGAATTTCTGCAGAGTCACCCCTTAAATCTAAGATTGCTCTGTTCTTGAATACTTTGCACTTGCTAGGCATAGATAGACGAGGGGTGAATTCGATGAATTTTAGCGACCGAACAAATGATGGAAAGATTAAATCTTGGGTTTTATTTTTTTCTAAATGTTTTAATAAATTATTATGATGTGGAAAATGGAAATGTTCTAGTTTTTTTTTTTTTTTTTTAACTTAATTCTTCCGCATTAGCATTGAAGTGGCCGAATGAAGGGCTTAGATTTCATCAATTAGTCATGTGTGATCGGATATCCCCGAATGTGATGGTCACGTGCACAACACGAGCATTTTCCTGCTAAAAACGAGTTTCCGGGCCATAAATTGATCAAAACCACATAGTTATGAGATGAAATTGAAAATTTTATCTAATTTGGAACTAAAATCGAAAAAGTCAATTTTTGTGGGACCAAAACTGAATTTAACTCGAAATTAAGAAATATAATAATTTAATGTGTAGTTAAGTGAAGAAATATTTAATATAAAGTGGGTAGCTGTATTAGTATTGCGTGTGGGCCTTTATGGAATAATTAATTGTTATGTTTAGGCCCAAATTAACAAAAAAATGAAATGTAAATCTTAACGTGGAATAATTAAAAATGAAAATAGTGAATCTTAATGTGGGCCGGAGAGAGTATATATAATTATAGGGAGTTCAAATTTAAAGAAAGTATTGTACTCCTAGTTAATTAGGTTGCAGCAGCTAAAATAAATTTTTTCTTTTATGCAAATTAATACCCAAACCTGTTCCATTTATGTACGGATCTAGACGGCCCGCCCCATTTTAAATAAAAACACTGTTAAAGAACTATCAAATTTTTTTAAAAAAAAAATCCAACGAAAAATAATAATTTTGTTGAAAATTTTAAAGTTTCAATTAATTATTATATCCAATGAAACATGAAAACCTTGAGTGATGTCCATTAAATTAGATTTAGACTTTCTCACAAAATATTTGTGAGCAACCCATCACGATTCACGAGTCCTTAAATTAGAAGCCAAACGAGATAAATCCCACAAGTCCCCATTTTACTTTAAATACAATAGTAATCTTGCACATATTTAATTAAGAAAATATATTAATTACTAAATGTACGATGTTGCAACTATACAAACACTTTTAATTTTTCTTCCTACTAAACCCTGCAGCAAATACATTTTTCAATTGATAGATCTAATGTCTCATATCATATACAACTGCATGAGCAAAATTTATGAAAAAAAATGTCTAACTACAAACCATGTTATGACTCATACATAAAGAGAAGGGGAGGGAGAAAGAGTTGCGAAAAAAAAAAAACATGTGCTTACCTTGATGGATACGTTTTCACATTATAATAATATGGGGTGAGTAAACTATAAATAATCACTCAAACAATACACCTCTTATAAATTATCCTACTTATTTGAATTTTACTCTAAAATGGGATTTAATGTTTTAAGAGGAGTAAAGTATACCATGGATAAGCAATGCTTTGCGTTTGTTTGTTTCTTTTTTTTTTAATTATGAGTGAAAATATATTACAAATTAAATTCTAATATATATATATATATATATATATATATATATATATATATATATATATATATATATATATATATATATATATATATATATATATATATATCGTGTGAACCAAGATCACACGAGTACCTTGTTTTTACATGTACATGAAAATATAATCTTTAGATAGATAAATTATTATTCTTCTAATTGAAAAAATTACTTTTCAAATTCTTGCACATCCTAATTTATTTATTATTTTTTAGTATATAAAAAATTATTCTTTAAAGATATGATTTATTACTTTTCTAAATAAAAACTATTTAAGTTATACTTCTATGAACCAAGTTTACAATAGAAACCATGTGACCCATTTAATTTAAATTTCAACAATACATATAATATAATTTATTAAAATTAACAATATAAATAATGTAATGAGGTAGAGACAAAGATAGTTGAATAAAATGGTAGTAATATAAAAATGAGCACCTTTATTGTTTTTAATTTGATGGTATACTCCCTCCGTCCAATGCAATATTAACTTTTGCTTTTTATATATGGATTAAGGAGTATTATTATTTAATGTGTAGTGAATGGTTGTATTAGTAGGTGTGTGAACCCTATATTTTAATTGTATTAGTGGGTGTGTGTGGGTCTTATGCATGTGTGTAAAAAAAGAAAAATGATCCTTTGAATGAGACGCCCAAAATAAAAAAAATAGACCTTTGAGTGAGACGAGGGAGGATGCATATGCATATGGCATATACTTGAGGATTGTGATAACAGTGCACACCTTATTATTGTTTTCCAAGTGGCTAAAGTAATTGCTATGGAATCTATTTTCACTCATTATTATTCTGCTTCTTTCGAGAATCATACTTCCCCAAATTCTGAAAATGTTTGATTCATTTCTCAACACTAAATCTCACCAGTTGATAATTCACAATTTATGTTCCATTATATTTTTTGGAAATTTATCTTTGTTTTATTACCGACATTACCATGGAGATGTATTATAATCAGGGACGGTTTCAGAAATTTTGTCGAGGGACCCAAATAATATGTGCAGAATTTTTTAATATGTACAGATTTTTTTTTCAATATATCGTATTTTTGTTAATTTGTTAGAAAAATAAAAACAAATATAGTTAATTTAATAGAACAAATTAATTTTAAAAAATATTAAAAGAGAAAATTTTGTTGAGAGGCTCAAATAATATAAACAGAATTTTTTTCTTCAATCGTACCTAAATTTGATCCTGAGCTTTCCATAATATTAAGGGACACGCAAACCACACCAAATACACTAATTTATGTTAATGATTATTACATACTCCTTCCGTCCCATTGAAACGTACGCGTACATGTGCATTTTTTTTTTTGGTAAAGAGGATCCACACATATTAATTACTTCTCTCTCTATGGGCCCACATGTCATACTAATACACATATCCACTTTACATTAATATATTATTTCTCTCATCTCACTATACATTATAATATTATACTCATTAATCAACGTGCATAAAGCAAACGCGTACGTTGTTATGAGATGGAGGGAGTATATTCTACTTATTTTTAAAAGTTGAGGGCGGCTCCGTTATCCTTGATTATAATAGATGTATTATAATAAACGTTTTAATAAAGCCCATCAACCCACTATTTTAATTCAAATATAAGTATAATAAATATATTTAATTAATAATTTTTCAAATTTTAAATACTATTTTAAATTATATATATATATATATATATATATAGACAAGTTTTCAGGCAAATTTTACAAGAAGATTTTCATCCATATCAGGATCAAAATTTGAGGAAAATAGCGTTGGTAAAAGAACTTATTTTGGTGATGTAGTAGAACTCTGAATTAGCATCAAAGTAACTACTTGTTGATCATCAAACTCCACATCAGCTTGGCTGATACTTGCTTCATCAGAGCTGTGTTCATCTGGTTCCATATTCACAATCCTTTTCAATTTCTTCAGAATTTGATTCTACTTGCATGATCCCATCGCCATCCGAACGATGTTTTTCGGTTAATGTCTTTTGTTGATCATGATGTTGATCATCGTCCAGAATCATGTTGGTTACCCCTACCACGTGTGAATGTAAATTCAGGGATATGTTGTACTCAGATGCTGTCCTCGGGTCTGCCAACCCGGCTGCCCATGTGGACATTGCACCACTACAAGGTAATATCCGTGAAAAAAAAAAACTATAACATGTATTCTCTGCTTGTATATCCTGCTATAATTGATTCTTATTGTTTCATTTCTTGGTTCTCCTTCTCAACATTCACCGTAAGCAACCTACTCCCCTCCTCATCCATCCAATTAAACCTTGTACTATATGTTAACTTTTTTGTAAAATTGCTATACATACAACATGTTCTACCCAACTCTAAGTCATTCTCTATCATATTACCAATCACATTCACTATCTCGAATGCTTGATTCTTTTGGTTATAAATTTGAATATGATTATTTTCCTTCCCTAAAAATCTTCAAAACTGTCACGAAAACTCAAAACTGTCAAATTTGCAAAAACTGCGAACTCGTATATATATCTTTAATATAAGAGTTTAAATTTACAAAAAAAAAATTAAAATTTAATGATGTGTCGTCACGTGAATTAATTTTATTTTTAATAATTAATAATTAATATTTACTGATAAATACATAAATTTTCATGTATTTTTCTTTAAAATTCGAATATTTATATGATTAGATCAAATAAAAATCAAATCAAATCTTATTTAGAAATATAAAAAATAAAAAAATAAAAAATTATCCTTCTCCACTTATATAACAAAACTTTTTATTCATTCGTTCACATAATTTTTTCACATGAAGAACAAAAGTTATCCTCACTTTCTAAAGAAAGCTTCTCATTTCTTTTTCTTTTTTTTTATTGATTTATTTTCAATGTTTTTTTTTTTAAATTCTCCTCTGATTGTTTTTTTTTAACCTTCTTTTTTTATTATGTTTTTTTTTTGAGTTTTTCACGTCAATTTTTGTGCAAATAATCTATTGTCCTCCTATAAATAAAACTCTTTATTCATTCATTATATATGCGTAAAAAACAAAAAGTTTTCTTCAAGTTCTATTCAAATTTTGAAGAAAGGTATCCATATAATTTTATTTATTATTATTTTTCTAAATTTTTATTGATTAATTTCGTAATTATTTTATATTTTTCAAATCTTCTTTTAATTAATATTTTTTAAAATATATTGTTTTAATTTCTTTACATTATTAATTTTTCTTCACAGTTAATATAATAATTTTTTAAATTTCTTTTTTTATTTTTTATTAATTAACTTATTTTAAAAAAAATTGATTAACATTTTTTCAATTTTTTAATAAATCAATTTAACAACAAAATTAAGCTTTTACCAACAGAAGCAAAATTTCACATTTGAATGTATATGAATTGAATTTTACACTTTAATATAAACTTATATTAGAATATAATTGAATAAATAGTTATATTAAACTTAAATTATATTTTTTAAAATTGTTCAATTAATAGTTATATTAAACTTGAAATATATTTTTAAAAATTTTAATTTTACATGTGCCGACGAAGGCGGAGCCCATGACACCAGGTCTTGAAGAGCCTTCCCGATCCTTTGTTTGATAGGCGATGCCCAAAACCCGCGGATCCATATATATATATATATATATATATATATATATATATATATATATATATATATATATATATATATATATATATATATATATATATATATATATAGAATTGATGATGGATCTACTTCTCAACCATGTAAATATGCTTCACCACTCCTATTCTTGCATCCACAGATCCACTTATATGCCTCAGTTTTATATTTTTGTTCACCATTTGGATTCCGGCCATCCTGAGTTTGCCGCCAATCCCGCCCATGTGAGCCTCCACCACGTAATATGAATATCTGAATTTGGGAGATATGATTTTCTATTTTGGTGAGATTTACCATTTAGAAATGAATGGGGGTAAGAATCTGGAAATTCTTGGGAGATATGATTCTCAAAATAATGATGATTGAAAATTATTCCATAGAAGCAAGTGTTACTTTGGGAAAACCAAGGTCTGCACTTTTTATAGAAAGTAAAGGAGACAATAAATCTGAATAATTAATGATGATGCAGTAACCTAATTGCAAACCGTACCAAAATCCTCATGCATATACGATCAAATTAAAAGCAATAAAATTGCTCATTTCTATATTTCTATAGTCCTACTTCTCTTTCGTTTCTTCTTCTTCTTCTCTGAAATATGAAGTTTGTGTGTTCTCTCATCCGTGCCCGTGCGAGTCTCCTCGCCACTGCCGATCGTAGCAAGGTAACAACATGCATTTTTTTATTTTTTTGTTTCCGAGAGTTTCTTTGAGTATTATTACAGAAATTTAATGGATCTACTTATTATTCAGGTCCTGAGTCCGCCAACCTGGAGTATTTCCATGCATTGATGATGTGATGTGCTGTAGACCCGGGACACGCAAGCCTCACCCATGCAAAATTTACAAAACGAAAGGGAGGGCCTAGCTACTTTTGCGTTGACTTTGTCAAAAGTCAAAGAATAGTTTGGGTCACTCACTTAATTTTGGGAAATAATTTATTGGGGGCGGCTAGTTGCACCTTCGGATCAACTAAACGAACCACAATTGATAAATATACCCCACTAAAATTACAATAAATTAACATCAATCACTAAACATACCCCATTTATTACTATTTTATCCTTTTAATTAAAATTAAAATATATATATATATAATATAATATAATAACAGAAAATTCGAATTATTAATAAACCGTCTCCTCTTGCTACAAAACACGCACAACACACAGCATTGAAAGAAAAACAGACAACAGAAATCTGCAGTGTTGTGTTGAGTGATTGAATTCCCCATTTTTCAACTTTCCCACTTTCTTCCACACCCCAACAGTAATTATCAAAAATCGCATTTATTTTCTTAAACCTCAATCGAATTTCCCATTGGCATTTTAATTTCCTTCACGCTATCGACCAGTATTTGCTGTGATTTGTTGGAAGGAAAGAGTGTTTGGTGGGTTACATTTTTGCCCATTTGATGTTGTTAGGCTTTCTATCCATGCAATATTGGAGCCGGTTGATTTCTTGGGTTTGCAATCGATCAGGAAGAGAGGATTTACCGAAATCGAATTATTTCGCTTCATGAATTGAATTATTTCGCTTCGTGGGATTTCACGGTGGACCCAATAGTTTTTCCGGCGTTTATTGCGGCGGAGAGAGTGATAGCTCTTAATCTCGGTGATCCTCCCCTGGTTTAACGGGCCGTATAGACCCGGCGATCGGCAAGCTCTCCGCTCTCACGGAGTATATTTAGCAATCTAATTGGAGTGTATTTAGAGATTTAATTGGGGTCTGTATAACAATTTATAATAACTAATCTTATTTTATAATTTATACTAAGGGTATTTATGTCTTTTCATATAAGTATATTTTAAATGTATAAATAATGGGGTTTATTTAACAAATTAGGGGTGCAAATAGCCGTCCCTAATTTATTTCGTTTCAAAATAAAATTCCAACAATATTTTCCCTCCATTTTTTTAACAAGTTCCATTAAATAACATTGATGAAATAAAAAACGTAACTTTGGTATCGGTCTATGATTGGGCGTAGAAATCACCTAAATTTTAGGATCAGTTTTTCTTTTTTTTTAGATATGCTTAGTTTTTTTGGTTAAAAAAATATATGCTTAGTTTTTTAATGTTAAGTATACTATATTAACATTTCTTTCACCTCACATTTAAATTTCATACTTTCTATTTTTATTCGTTCCATATTAAATTGCATCACTAAGAAAGGAAACATCATATCAACTCTTAACTTGTACATCCTACTTACAAATTTAGGACTCTATCTAAACACATAATATACTTTATAACTATTACTTAAAAATATTACAATACCCTCTAAAAGTTAATAAAGTTGGTCAAAAAACAACTTCTTAAACTTTGTATTTATAATAACGGTGTAAGTAAATTTGGGACGAAAGGAGTACTTGATAATTGTAAATCTTTGTAGAATTTGTACTTTGGTGGAATTTGTGTGTTTTTAAGTAAAAATGTGTTTTAGAGGTGATAAGGAAGATATAAAAAAACCGGCACTCAACATAGAGAAAAAACAAGTGAAAACGAGCCAAAACAAAATTACTGAAATTTGCTCAGAGTACTTATCGAATTTCGTCCACCAACTCGACACGAATTTGTTACTCGATGATACAGAAGGGAGAGTTCAATATACTCCAGATCAGAAATGCTTACTCGATCCTTTCCCCAACCTCGATCAAAATTGCACAACTCCACACGAGTTTGTAACTAATAAACCATACCCGCTGCCCATTGACCCATAACACAACCCCTAACCTCTAACCCATAATAATTACAATAATGTATTACTAAAAACTCTTAACAACACAACTAAAAAAATATCGTTCCTATAATCAAGAAAAGTACCAGTAATATGAAAATTGACACGATTATTAAAATCTACTCCACTTGAAAATGGAGTACGCACATTAATTATCCATCTTAATAAACAAATGTGAAAAAAAAAACTTTGAAATTAATTAAAAGACAATTAATTCCTACATTAATTATCCATCTTTAATAAACAAATGGTGAAAAAAAAAACTTTGAAATTAATTAAAAGACAATTAATTCATTTCAATGATAAACCTAGAAGTGGATGGGCAACATTACTCTTTGTACATTTTCTGCTACTACTATACAATATATGCTATTACCTCACAATCATATGTAGTATGATGGTTGAAAATATAATGCTAAATAGCAATTCTCGAATGTTCTTTTTCTTTGCGATAGAAGGGCTCCTAGATGTATTTTTGGATGAGGGGCATGTGTTTGATGTACACAAGTCAGGATTTCCAGAAACACTGTAATATAAATATTAATATTAATTAAAATTAATAATATTATCATAAGCAATGTAATATTCAAATATTTCAATATTATGCTTGATAAATAAAAAAATTAAAAAAATTATTAAGCTGCTTACTCTAAAGTTAGGCCTTTCTTGTTTGCTAGTGAAGCAGGTACACTTCCATTTAACTTGTTATTTGAAAGATTCCTGAAACAAATTAAAAGAAAATTATGAGAAAAATAATAATTTGGAAAATAATTTAGAGTCTATTCTTAATATCAAAGACAACATATGTTTATTAAAACTTACAATATTTTGAGGTTTGGTAATGTTCCAAGGAATTCAGGAATAGGCCCTTTTAAGCTGTTGTTGTGAAGATATCTGCAAACATACATGCATCAAATAACAAATAATTATGAAAATGAAATAAATTAAAAATAAATAATAATTTAAATTAAGAATCAGAAGATCCAAAGAAGTTGAATCACATTGTCTGAAGGGCATCCATGGAACTGAAATTAGGAAGCAATCCCGACAGCCCGAAGCTACCAAGTGACCTATCAAGTGTCGCATAAATTTATAATTAACATTAAAATTTAATAATATAGTATTTTTTTTCAAAACAATTTTATCATTAAAAAAAATAAAAGTAAAATGTATTACAAAGATGTTACTCTTGGTGTACAATTGATCCAATCCCATGAATATTTAGCAGGAAAACAAGGATCTCCACTCCAATTACTTTGTAACACACCAAAAGCCTCTTGTAAAGAAGTCAAGCCCTTCACTAAATCAACCAAACCATGCAAACTGTTATTATAACACAAGCAAATGATAAAAAATAACATCAAAGTGTAACGGGAAATCTTAACACGATCGAGTACGTATCTCACCGTCTTTGGGGTCAGTACCGTTGCTGAGCTCGTCTCCGATGAAGAAGACCTCCATGGCGTTGATGAGGGGAGGGAGCGTGGAGACGTTAGTCGGAACGAGAGAAATGTTAGATTTCGAGGATAACATGTTAATAATGTACTTCTCACTGCAGTTTTGATAAGGTGGTAGAATGGGTTTGGAGGACATATTGTTCACGATGAGGGTGAAGGATCGGATCTGGTTGATGGGGAGAGGGGCAATTTCGGAAAAGTACCAATTGATGTAGACAAGAGTGTCGACGGGAGGGAGTCCCATCGACAATACTAAGGTTTGATTGGGAGAAGATGTGGCGATTGCATTCCGAAGAACAGCTGGCGGGGGACTATCGGCTAAATATAACACCTCTGCGAAGGAAGCGTTGCCCGAAAGCCGAACGAATCCCACGTTATGGGTATCGGGGCTCCTTATTCGGTCATATGGATCATTTTGAAACCTATTCCACCACCACCAACATAATTAATGTTACTATCTCCATCATGTTTCAAGGTTCACACTATTAAGAAATATAGGGAGTAATTTTAATGTGTATTAATGTATGAGTTATCATATTTTAATATGGTTAATTGTATAATTAGTAATGTGTAGCCATTCCATTTATTATTAAAAGAAACGTAAACTTCATTATAAGAATCTCAAAATGAAATTGTGTAATGGGAAGAAGGTAATATCATTTATGGAATAATTTTGTTTTCCATTTTAAGTTTTCGTAATTATTTATTACTCTTTATTAAAGATGTTATTAGTTTTTTCTTAAAAAGTTATCATTTTTTATTTATATTATACATTATTAATGAAATAATTTACAACACTATTATCATTTTTATCCATTAAATATTTATTTTTGTTATAAAATGTATCACTCTTTATCTATATATGACGAAAGTTACTCGATGAGTCGATCTTATACGTGTCTTCACCGTCATCTATTAGTGTCTGCGTTCTTTAAGTAACTTAACCTTAATTAACGTGGATTCTGACTTTACTTAATTTAATAGTATCGTTGTATTTTGTTTTTTTTACGTTATATATGTAAGACGGTTTGTGAGACGTGTTAAAGTATGTTATTATATAGAAAAAATATGCTTAATGATTGTTAAATTATGTTTTTTAAAGTATGATAAATGATTAATTAAAGTGTGATTTTAGGGTGTTATAATATGATTAATTATTGACATACTTTAACTACTATTAAACATACTTTAATAATATGTTGACTCGTCTCACAACCATCTTACAAATAAATCATCTCACAAAAGAGTCTTTTTTTTGTCTTTTTCTGTTTTTTTTTAATTATGAGATATAATTATAATTTGGTCTTGTATATTTTATCTAGTAATTTAGTACATATTTTATTTTTAGGATTTAGTGTTAATTTAAAATATATACTTGTAATTTCATTATTGTGATTTATGATATATTTCACCTTTATAATTTAGGTTTTATGGTATAATAGTATTTTAAATATAATTAAAATAAATTAAAAGAAGAACCATAAAATAATAATAATAATAATAACATTAATTAAGGAAGATGACACATATTATTTAAAGGACTATATATTAATTAATTTGGAATTAATGCTGATTAATTTGGAGGAGTGATAACACAAAGTATGGTTTGCTCTCTTAATTTGATGCTTTGTGTTTGACTTGATACACACCACTTAATAAATATAAATTTATACTTAATAATTACGAAATTCTTACATCATGTGATTGCTTGAGTTTTTGTTAATTAGTTATAATAATTTTTTACTAAGTAAACAATTTTGACCAATTAAGTCTAGTTATAATTAATTACAGAGAAAACAAATAATCCTTACAACTTAGTTATAATTAATTCTCAACAGTCAACTAGACACTGTTCATCTATATTCCAATTCGACCAATTAATTCATACTATTTCATGACTTTAAATCACTGGCTAAACCTTTCCTAATTCCGGGACAGCATGTCCCCAAATTTAACATTTTTCGAAAATTATACCTTTTAATATTAAATGGTACTACTATAATATAAGAACATATACTCTTTATTTCTTTAAAAAATGTAATTTTTTTAATTAAACATTTATATATTATATTCTTATTAATTAATGTGTTATACTCTATACAACAAAATGTTATATCCTTAGGCATAAAAGTTTTTTTTTTTTAAATGAACTCGTAAACGAATTACAAAAGCCTTGAGAGAGAAGTACCTGATGATGGAATTGGTTCCAAAAGCAGTCCTTGAGCTCAAAAGCATGGGATAATTATCACTCAAACCAGAATACGAATCCTTCTCCAAACCTCGTACTTCAATTGCCGACACAAATGGAAACTCCCCTGGATTGATCATTGCAACACACACATCAATCCAACTCCTCTTCATCACATAAGTCACCTCGTACTGAACACTCCCGAAATTTGAAGTCCTCACGGTATCCCAGAAGTTCCCGTCGTACAGGAGGTCCAACGCCGGAGGAGACGACCTGCCGTCGTAGTTCCCGTAGTAGAACGTGGCGCGCACGAGGACCTTCCCCTGTTTGATGTTGTCGATTCGGTAGCAGTTCTTCTTTCCAGTCCTGAACACTCGAAGAGTGTTCAACACTGGGAATTCCGAACTCGAAGATGCTGCCACGGAACGGGACTCTCCTGTCCCGTTTCGTAGAAAGGGATCGTCCCCTGTCCAGACGATCCCATAAACGTCTTTATAAGAGCTCGCTGATGATCCACAGTCGATGCTAACGAAAACTGCAACATCGATCATGGATTAATCATGTCATCATCAATCTGCTCTAGTAATTAATCAAAAAATTGGAAATTAATAACTGATTGAAAAACAATTTACCGTCTGCTGAATCAGAGATTGTGCAGAGTGAGAGAAGTAGACAGCAGAAAAATAATTTTTGATTGGTCATGTATGAATTCTTAGATTGGACATGAACTGTGTAATTACCTTTTGGATATAAATGGCCCCTTTGTTTCTAGATAGAGTTGACAATGTAATCTAGGTCAATTAATAAGGCAAATTTTGCAAATTGGAATTTTAATATTAAATTAAATATTGGGAGAAGGGTAGTGTTTAAAGTTTAAGCTGGTAGAGAAAAAAATATTTAATACTTAATCAAGTCAAATATGTAAATGAGATTGTATATATCAGATTGTGCAGAGAAAAAGAAAAATCGTGGATTGATCATGTATGGATGATGGATTGTTAATTCTTAGATTAGACATGACAAACTTAATTAAGTTTCTCATGTAAATGGCCACTTAATTATAACTTAGTTGATGTATGAATGTAGGTAGGGTACTCATCGGTCAATTAACAATATAACAGTTCTACACTACTAATTCAATTAAAATTTTCTATTCCACTATTTAGATTTTATTGGTATTTTAATATACAAAATTATACTATATTAATGATCGTTAAATTTTTGGGTAATTTTTGTGTGATCACGGGTGACCCCCTCACAAGAAGGGGTACATACTATGAAGCATCTCATCCTGTGAGGGGGTCACCGTAACTGTGGTCACATTAGTGGTTCTCTAAATCTTTATATAAACACATGCCTGAAATTTTAATTAGAAGCATGAATGGTACATGTCATTCATTAGAAAATTGAAATATAGAATCAAATAAAAAGTTAGAATAGATGATAATCTGGATTCCTATTCTACTATACATTTCATTTTATATTTCATAACTTATTTCTTAATAAAATATTATACTCTAATTTAACAAGAATCTAATACATGAAAATTATCAAATACCTAGAATTTAGGACAAGCTAGACTCGTCCAGTATATATATGCCACATGTCCAGAGCAAGGCCATGTCGGAAGAGTCAACGGCAGAGGGGTTTGTAATACATAAAACAGAAGGGAGGGCTTACTTCTGCGTTGACTTAGTCAAAGGTCAAAGAAAAGTGAGCGTCACTCACTTAATTTTGGGGAATAATTTAGTAATTCTATTTAAAATTAAAGACAAAGTCCGTATCAGTGATGGAATGAGAAATAATAACATTTAAATGGAATATGATATTTAATAGATAAAAGATAATATTAGTGTAAACATAAATTAACAATAATATTATTAAAGAAAAGTAACGATTATGTCCAACTTATTAAGAAATTATAAAATTGTCTTATTGTAAACTATGTCACACAAGTGTGGCACAAAATAAAATTCCAACAATATTAATTTTTATAAATTTCAACCCTTAATATAAAGGTCAAATGACAATTATGTCTTAAAATGATGCAATATACTCAAAAAAGTGGTGCACCAATAATGTATGTGAATGGTAGATTGAAGCTAATTAACATATTTTTGCGAAGGAAAGTGTGATAATTTTTTATTATTATTATTACTATTAATTAAGAACTATAACAGGTGTAAGAATTAAGGACTCCAATGAATACTGATTCTATTTGTAATGTTTTGATAGGCTGTTATTTGACCATATTATTGATAAGAGTTAGTCTATTGCACCTCAGTGGGTGTAAAATATATAACATTTTTTTAAAAAGATATATTTTAATTAATAAGTATAATTTTTTTTTTTCTAAATATGTGATTAAAATATAAAAATCATAATTGTTCGAGTAAAATTTTTTTTTCTTCAAAAATTAAAAGTATTACGTTCAACACTAAAGGAAGCAAAATTCGATTGGATACAGAACTTGAAAGCGTACATACATTGGGATCCATCTTCAATAAACAAATGGTGAAAAAATAACTTTGAAATTAATTAAAAAACAATTAATTAATTTCAAATATAAACCTATTAGTGGTAGTGACATTTTCTGCTACGTTATGTATGTTATTACCTCACAATCATATGTAAAATGATGGTTGAAAATATAATGCTAAATAGCCATTCTCGAATATTGTTGTTTTCCTTTATGATAGAAGAGCTCCAAGATGTATTTTTCGATGAGGAGGGGCACGATGTGTTTGATGTACACAAGTCAGGATTTCCAGAAACTCTGTAATATAAATATTAAGATTAATTAAAAAAATAATAATAAAATGTTTAATGAGCTATATTGCATTATTTTTTATGTATAAAAATTTAAGGTATTAAGCTTACAATAGAGTCAGGCCTTTCTTGTTTGCTAATGACGCTGGTACACTTCCATTTAACTTGTTATTTGAAAGATTCCTGAAACAAATTAAAAAAAGAAAATTATGAGAAAAATATTAATTTAGAGTCTATTCTTGATATCAAAGACAACATAAGTTTATTTAAACTTACAATATTTTGAGGTTTGGTAATGTTCCAAGGAATTCAGGAATAGGCCCTTGTATGCTGTTGTTATGAAGATCTCTGCAAACATAAATCAAATAACAAACAATTATGAATATGAAATAAATTTAAAATAAATTAATAATAATTTAAATTAAGAATATGAAGATCCAAAGAAATTGAATCACATTGTCTGAAGAGCATCCATGGAACTGATATTAGGAAGCAATCCCGACAGGCCGAAGCTACCAAGTAACCTACGATCAAGAAATTCATCAGCATTAATTAAATTATGACTTAAATAATTAATTCTAATTTTTTGACAATATATTTTTATAAATTAAAAAAATAAAAATAAAAATAAAAAGTATTACAAAGATGTTACTCTAGGTGTACACTGGATCCAATCCCATGAATAATTAGAAGGGAAACAAGGATCTCCACTCCAACGTTGTAACACACCAAAAGCCTCTTGTAGAGAATTCAAACCCATCACTAAATCACCCAAAACAAAGTATACATTAATAATATTACAAGTGACAAGCCCATAAAAAACATCAAAATGAAACGGGACATCTTATCTCACCGTCATTGGGGTCGCTCCCGTCACTGAGCTCGTCTCCTATCAAGAAGACCTCAATGGCGTTGATGAGCGGAGGAAGAGTCGAGAAGTTAGTCGGAACGAGCTGAACCATAGTTGTGGACGATAATGACATGTTAAAGACGTACATTTGGGTGGAGTTTTGATAAGGTGGGAAAATGATATCAGAGGGTGTATTGTTGAGGTCAAGGGTAAAGGCACGGGTCTGGTTGGATGGGAGAGGGGCAATTTCGGAAAAGTACCAATTGATGAAGACAGGAGTGGCAACGGGAGGGAGTCCCATCGACAATACTAAGGTTTGATTTGGAGAAGATGTAGCAATTGCATTTCGAAGAACAGCAGGCGGGGGATTGTCTCTCAACCATGACACCTCTGCAAAAGAAGCGTTGCCTGAAAGCCGACGAAATCCCACGTGCCGGGTATCGGGGCTCCATATTCTGTCGTATGGATCGTTTGAAAACCTATCCCACCACCAACACATCAAGATTAATTTCTATAATTGAACCCTTGACACTTTGCATAACACTAAAAAAAACACTTTACCAAACGGATCTCGTTTTAACAATGAAATTGAAGCTTTTATTTCTAAACTAAAAAAATAGTTTTTTAGTGTACTCCCTCCATCCCACACCACGCTTCCCGTTTAATGTACCACATTTTTTAAGAAATGTTGCATTTTTTTTACTAAATTTGTTGACTTTTTAAGGTATTGTAGTATTTTTAGGTAATAAAATATTATAAAGTAATGATATATGTGTAAAAAAGAAGTGTCAAATTTGAAATTAAAGTAACTTTTGAGGTTGTTGAATAAAGTAATATTTCCTTTTTTGGGGTGTGAAAGGTGGTGTGAGACGGACGAATAAGGAAAGTGGGAAGGGTGTTATGAAATAGAGGGAGTAATAAATAATGTTCACTAGTGGAAATATGTTGCTTGCTCCGGCTTTGAGTAAAATTCCTTAGGCCCAAGCCTAGCCCATCATCTATGTAAGATTTTTTTTGTGTGTTAGAAGTCCTATCTTTCTAACAAACAAGTCACAGATATAAAAGCTGTTAACAGTGGTTCAAGTCAACTATTCCAATTAGACCAATTAATTCTTGGAATTTCACTTTAAAACATTGCATCTGCAGCCATCACCTATTGACAAAGTGCATTAAGGAGCGCTTGATAAGAGTTAAATTTCTTATTACCATTAACCTCATTAATAATTTTCATCATTTCAAAATTTGAACCAAACGTGTCATAAATCAATTACAAAAGCATTTAGAGAGAAGTACCTGATGGTGGAATTGGTTCCAAAAACAGTCCTTGAGTTCAACATCAAGGGATAATCAGTAAGCATATTACTACCGCGAGTATACGCTTCACTCTCCAAACCTCGTACTTCAATGGCTGACACAAATGGAAACTCCCCTGGATTGCTCATTGCAACACACACATCAATCCAACTCCTCTTCATCGTATAAATCACCTCTGTCGAAACATCCCCTGTATTCGAAGTCGTCACACTAGTCCAGTAGTTCCCGTCGTACAGAAGGTCGAACGACGGAGGAGACGACCTGCCGTCGTAGTTTCCGTAGTAGAAAGTGGCGCGCAGGAGGACCTTCCCCTTTCTGATGTTTTCGATGTGGTAGCAGTTCTTCTTTCCAGTCGTGAACACTCGCAGAGTGTTCAGTACTGGCAAGACCGAACTCGAGGATGCTGCCACGGAAAGGGACTCTCCAATCCCGTTCCGTAGGAAGGGATCGTCTCCTGTCCAGACGATCCCATTTACGTCTCTATAAGAGCTCGCTGATGATCCACAGTCGATGCTAACGAAAACTGCAACATCATGGATTAATCATCATCATCAATCTGCTCTAATAATTAATCAAAAAATTGGAAATTAATAACTGATTGAAAAACAACTTACCGTCAGCTGAATCAGAGATTGTGCAGAGAGAAAGAATTAGACAGCAGAAAAAGAATTTTTGATTGGTCATGTGTGAATTCTTAGATAGGACATGAATTATGTAATTACCTTTTGAATATATATGGCCCCTGCCCCTTTAGTTCTAGACTAGATGTACAGTTGACTATGTAATCTTGGTCAATTAATAAACCAAATATTGCAAATTGGAATTTAAATACTAGTATTAAATTGTGGGAGAAGGGTGGGTGGGTTTTAGAACATGCTAAACCTTGGTACAATATTTCCACATGTAATTTCCAAGTAGCACCCCCATGTTTGACTTCATAAAACAAACTAGAGAATTGTGATACGTTGCCCTCTTTGATCATTGTGATTTGCAAAAATGTTTACTTTGACTAAAATTTAGCAAAAATGCCCACTTTTAAAGTAATTTTACCATGTTACTCATACTCGTTGAGTGTCAGTTAATGTCAGTCTATAAAACTAGAAAAAAGTGATCATTACTAACCGAGTTATATTCATTTTTAATTAAAAAATATAGTACTTGTTTAATTTGAATTTTAATGCTATAATAAGAGTATAAGGCCAAGTACATGCACAGTTTATAAGAAGAGACCGAGTGTATGCACATTTATGGGAAATAATCATCAAAATATCAGTGACCGAGTGGTGCTATATAAAACTAGAAAAAAGTGATCACTACTGACCGAGTGATATTCATTTCTAATTAAACAATACAGTACTTGTTTAATTTTAATTTTAATTTTAATTTTAATGCTATATAATAAGAGTATAAGGCCGAGTACATGCACAAGAAGAGACCGAGTGCATGCACATTATTGGGAAATAATCATCAAAATATCAGTGACCGAGTGGTTTTTAATCAAAGTATTAGTCATCGAGTTACCAGAATTTTTTGTAAGTATAAAGTATAAGACCGAGTGCATGCACATTTTATAAAGAGTGACGAGACTAAGTGCATGCATATTTTAGAAGGAGTAACCAAGTGATATCCATTTTTTTGCTATTTATTTTGGCATTATTATTTTTTTCATATTTATTGTGTAAGACCGAGTGATGCTACATAAATGTGGACCGAGTAACCGAGTTTTATAGTGTAAGACCGAGTGACCGAGTTTTATAGTGGAAGACCGAGTGATGCCTATAAGTTAATGTTTTTATTATTAGTGATGTAAATTATCATTGAATTTTTCAATTAATTTAGATTAACGTTATGTGAAGTAGAGTTCACAAAATATCAAACATAAAATATTAATAGATGCTGAATGGTAGCTGAAATGGTAAGTTCACCTTCTTCAATTTCTTCCTTCTTAATTTCCATTACGAATTTGGGGGCACATACTACTTGAGTGGCCTACCTCGTAATTAGACATTTATGAGGTCGTAGTCTTCGTCGCTCTATTCCGGAATGCATACGCGACGTTCTTGGACGTCCTGCCTGTGAATATGGAAGGGGCTTAATGACACGCATAGCAGCAACTTCCTCTGGCGTGACCCACGTATCTAGATGCGGAACGGGCATGACAACCCCAGACCACATACCGATGATGCTGTCATGATGATAAAAACACGGAACAAAAGAAGTAGTAGGCAACCCCAATTTACCATAGTAGAGAGGAAAAACAAAATTTTAATTAAATTAGTGAAATTGTAACGAAGGCTAATAAGAGAAGGCGCAGTACTCACTCGATAACCTTTAATGCATGCAAACATGGAACTAGCTCTAACTGAAACTCTCCACAGGAGCATTTTCTCACTTGAATGTCGACAACCTAGTTGTGTTTATCTTTGTAAACCTTATAAGTTGTTTGTGTCAAGCCCTCCAAAGATAACTTTTTGGCCTCACGCATTTTTGTCAACCTAGTTTGAGTCTCTTTCTTGTGTTCGTAAAACTATTTTTCTGTGGTTGTGTGCGCCACCTCAAGCAACACGCATATTGACAATTTTCGTGTCCTTAAAAGTGTTGAGTTATATGGCTCAACTGCATTTGACGTCATTAACTCAAACCGGCTCACTGGATAGTGCACTCTCGTCCACCTGTCAATACCCAGTTCTTCGATAACATTCATCAAGGTCCCGGACTTATGGCTGCGCAGCTTTTTCATACAACTATTGTGCGATAGAATATAAATATTTTAGTTAGAATAAGATTATAGTTGAGGGATGAAAAGTGTATGGTTATTATACGTACTCTTCAAACTCCTTCGTATTGTATGTGAACATCGCCTTGCCAAATTGGTAAAGAACAGCTTCTCCGTAACCCATCATCTTTTTCTTGAGATGAACATAGCATAATAAACCATATTGTGCAGCAGGGAACACTTTTTGTACTGCATGAGTAATGTTTTTGTGACCGTCTGATACAATCAATAGACCATTTGGTGATCCATATGTTTCCTTCAACCTTTCCATGAAACATGTCCAAGAGTTGTTATTCTCCTTGTCTCCTAGCCAATAGCAAGGGGGAACAATCTCTGATTCCCATCTTGGATCACTGCTACAAATACAATACCTCGGTATTTCCTCTTTATATGTGTTTCAACTATTGTGCGATAGAATATAAATATTTTAGTTAGAATAAGATTATAGTTGAGGGATGGAAAAGTGTATGGTTATTATACGTACTCTTCAAACTCCTTCGTATTGTACGTGAACATCGCCTTGCCAAATTGGTAAAGAACAGCTTCTCCGTAACCCATAATCTTTTTCTTGAGATGAACATAGCATAAACCATATTGTGCAGCAGGGAACACTCTTTGTACTGCATGAGTAATGTTTTTGTGACTGTCTGATACAATCAATAGACCATTTGGTGATCCATATGTTTCCTGCAACCTTTCCATGAAACATGTCCAAGAGTTGTTATTCTCCTTGTCTCCTAGCCAATAGCAAGGGGGAACAATCTGTGATTCCCATCTTGGATCACTGCTACAAATACAATACCTCGGTATTTCCCCTTTATATATGTTTTATCTACTACGATGGCAGGATGACCATACCTCATAAATCCCTGGCGTGATGATGCCATAGCATAAAATACGTACCTAAACACAAATTCAAACCAAACAAGGATTAGTTTGAGTGAGTTTATAGTTTAGGGTTTTTTCGGAAGAATATAAATTTCAAATTTTACCTAAAGCGGTCGTTAGCATCGGTAGAAAGTCTTATGTGCGATCTTGGATTTGTGAGCTCGAGTTCGTAAAGATACGATGGTAACATGCTGAATGAAATTTCATGGTCGCCAAAAGTGTGGCCTACTGCATGGTGTTTTTAGTTATGATGCCTTGTATGGTCTGCACAGCAGTCTGTCCACAACACTAGCTATCAGTCTGGCGATAACAACTACTTTCGTCCACGGATGCCCACTTCAGTATTTTTCTCGTCTTCTGTTTTGGGGATCCCATAAGCAACCATTCCGTGCCATGAGGGCTGGAATAATTCAATGAAAAGGCAGTGTATCCTCACATCTACGGATCTCCATATCTGGATCATTATCCCATTGATGCCGTAAAGAGTCGTACACAGAAAACTTCATGGAACGCATGTGCATGCGTAGTAATGCTAATGCGAATTGTCAACAAAGAAGACCTATCAAAAAACATATTCAATATATTAAAAAATAGATTTGGAATACTTATAGTAGGAATCACGGCAGTGTAATATTTACCTTTTGGGATGCAGCCCACTGTTTCGTTGCCAGCGTCTAGCTTGCAGGCACCCAGGAGAACAAAGTGCCAGTAGTATACCCATCTAGACGCCCATACGCATCTACAGACAGCCTAGCAAATTTGCTTTTGTCATCTTAGACTGTGTTTATGTACGCGGTCCAGTGTTGCTTAATGGCCATCTACAACAATGCATGTTAGAAAACGGCTTAGTAGAAGTAGAGTCGGTCGGGGCACAGGAACTATGGGATTGCCAGCATCCAAACCTATGGTCTCCACTTGCACCAAATTAACTGATGTGCCCAGGGCAAATGGCCCCACCCACGAAATCAGAATCAACAACACCTGAAACTATCGGTTGGCCTTGCATAGTTGTGTCGTCCAGTGCTCTTGGAACATATCCCGATGGTTGGGAGCTCACATCATACAACACCGGCATTGTACGTACTTCAGCAGTCTCCTCGAATGCAGTTTCTTCCTCTGACTGAACTACGATAGGAATGGTTGCTCCCTTTTTCTGTTAGTTTTCTGTAATGTGCAGTCCTCGGCCTTTGCAAATAACACCCTGAAACTAGCATCCGGGTCCAACTTATGACCTCTCTAGTACCGTACAAAGTACTCGCTGGGCAGTAAAACAGACATATCTTGAATCGGTGGATTCTGCAAACCAAACAACAAATTACAGACGATAACTTCATACATTTTGTTGCATTCTTATAAAAATTATAAAAAACAACACATTGATTGGAAAAAAACACTGGTATCAACTCGGGCTGACTTCGCCTTAAACGTCCAACGTCGGCAGAGGGGCCTCTTGTTGTCAACAGGCGGCCCCATGATAAATGGTTCGGCAAATGAGGGGATCCATTCGTAAGCCCAAACCTATATCATATACAAATATATAAAAAATTAAATATTAATTGTTGCATGCTTTGTGGATAAAATTTAACGAAAATTCGTTGATTGTATAATAGATTTACCATTAGGGCGTACGTACAACCATTAAAGTGATATCTATAGCTATCAAGATTAGCGTGAGCAGGTAAAGAAATCAATACTTTATCCATGTAGTGAATCAGATGTAGATACGCATACCGGTCCCAAGGGAATCCATCCCATGCATTCGTATTCTCCACTAAGCTCTACATCCAATCATCTACGTTCACCTTACTTGTATCCTGTCCGAGGAAAAAGTAGTAAACCAGAAGAATTTTTGCAACTTTCACTGCATTCTCTCCTTCAAATTCGCCTGACCCAAATAAAGATGTCAACGCAGCCACATTTATCTTAGGACTTGCTGGTCCTCCGTCCTTTACCAACTTCCTAGCATACACACTGTTACCGTTTATTATAAAGTTCCCATTAGGATCAAAACGCCCTCTGTCATCAAATCCCAGACCCATCACTCTAATAAATTCCACCGCTGTAAATTCGAGTAAGGTATCAGACACCATAAACCATCGACTGTACTTAGCACCTCCGGTGAACTTAACCTCTTAACCCATCAAGCTATGCAGTCCCATATGTGTCCCGTACCCTCGATCTAAATCCAAAAAATGTCAAAAGCATGAATTTCTAAAGGATTGTACTGCCCCCGCCCCACTATTATCCAGTACAGTCGAGATCATACCCAGTATAAGCGCCGGTTTACAGTAATTTCTGATACCACATTTTTTCCCTTGCAAGCTTTCTCGTTTCCACTCCCACTGTTTTAATCATCAAATCACATAATTTTATCATATAACTAAAATGTTATGAATTTTTACTAACACCACACAAGTAACATTGACACAGAACAGTCACTCTTTCAATGATAAAAACGAATAAAATGTAATATTGTTACAATCAGCATTTCAAAAAAATACGACAACGCATAAATTCTTAGAACATTAATATCAAAACCATACACATTGCAATATCAATTTGAATAAAAAGTGTATAAAAATTTACACGTTTAATAATAAAAAAAATTAATAATTGTTATTTACAGTCTATATTATCAATAAATACTGATTAAATTTAGTTTATGAATTAGTTTACACAATTTTTATATTATAAATATATACTGCATTTTGATTATTCCTGAAATTAGTCCTTAATTTGATGGATTATTTAATTTTCATTTATAAATATATTTTATTAAGTAAAAAAATATACAAATAAATCCGTTAATAGACACTACATATATATATATATATATATATATATATATATATATATATATATATATATATATATATATATATATATATATATATATATATATATAACACTATAAAATATATAAAATTATGATGAATTTGAATATGGTTTATAAAGTATTTTCGGTGTTGCTTGTATTAGTGGTGTTATCCATTATTTAATTTTCATTCAATTAAATAAAAAAGGATTAATACAATCTGTTGAACATATTAACAGACCGAGTTCTTGTATTAGTAATGTTAGGCATTATTTAATTAAATTGTGCCCCCAATTATTATTCACTTTACTCTCTCCTTTTCAAATACAAATCATTAATTTTTTAATACAAGTCAACTCGGTCTTTCTAATTTTATTCACTCGGTCTGTAATTTAATATATTAAATGAAATTTCTCGCTCGATTTTTATTCAACTCGGTCTCTCCAATCTTTATTATTGAATTATGCTCGGTATTTGACTTCAATTCCACTCAGTCTTTGACTTCAATTCTGCTCGGTCTTTGACTTTGCCTGCGGTGGTTTATGAAATAACAAGACTACTCGGACTTGTAGTCACTCGATCTTGTAATAGCACTCAGTCTTACATGAACTCAGTCCCTAATTTCTCAAATATTTACCACTTGGTCTTACATGAACTCAATCCATAATTTCTCAAATATATACCACTCGGTCTTTCTAATTTTTCACAAAGCGGGTTCAATTTCAACTTAATATCATTACAATTTTCGACTAATACACAGATACAAAATCATTAGAACACTAAATCCTAACACTAAAATCATAAACAAGGACTGCTCGCCAATTTACCATTAAAAAAAATTACGGCAGTACATATATATAAAACTCTTGTTATACATCAAAACGAGGTTGTATTAGAACGAAAACTCACTAGTTGCTCCATCTTTCTGGGATCTGAATCTGCAACCAATTTATCGTCGGAAATTTAAAGAAAACATTGGAAGAATGTGTCACTGCCAATTTGGGGACCGAGTGAAAGAGGCAGGAAAGAGAGAGTGTAAAAAAGATTTTAAATAAATTTTCAAATCCATATATCCGGAATGGCCTAGTAACGGGTTAAACTGACTCAAAGTCAGTCAACGAAAACTCTATCCATTTTCAATGGGTAGTTTTGTCAATTGGTCTTAAAAATGGGTATTTTTGCATTTTTTTCAAATGACTCAGGGAATTTTTGTAAATAAATTTTTTGCAGAGGGTATTGTAGCAGGCCCAACAAACTAAATGTAAGGAAGTCAACGCCAAGAGGGATCCATTTGTAAATTTACAAAAACAAATTAAAAACCTTTATAATGAATTGACCAAGTCAAAGATGATTGTGTGACATTAATTAATGGGAATGCAACAGCTTGGACCGCCCACATATCATGCTCCACTACTTCAAATTTCTACAAATCTTACAATATTTTTTTTAGATTGAAAAAAATATTAACACTTTTATTTTTTATTTTTTTTAATGTTCAATTTCGATAGAATTCATTCAAAATTGCTAAACTAATTCACAAATCATGATATCATCGTATAAAAAGTAAATACAATTAATATATAAACACTAATCAATAAAGTGAATGCTATGCGACCTTAAATATGGAGTCAATATCTATTGTTCCATGATATTAAAATGTTAATGTCTGGTAGTGAAACTTGCATTTCTTCTAAGTTGTGTTTTGTAAGGAAATTTTAATTTCCAATATAATTTAATTGTGGGTAATATATTATTATTCAATAATATTAATTATTTAATTATTTTATGGATTTAATTAAATGATCAAATTATGATAAAAGTTCATGGGCTATAATAATATTGATATGAGTCAATTGAGTAGATACACAATACTACATAATTATGTGATAATAGGTGGCCTGATTAAAGTAGTATATAAGGTTATCCGGTTATGGTTCCCAAAATACTAAGCCGAACATGGTCTTCCTTTCTCCCCATCGGGAGGGAATACTACGGTCCCATAAGGAACAAGGATACTTAGTTGAGGAAGACCATAAGACCACTGATCCCGAGTTCGTGTTCCGCCTGAAGGACTCAATGGATCCAAGGTATGCTTCCGCTTTACATTTAAGATCTCAGTTAATTATAATAAGATTAAGATTAAGATTTAAAGATTTATTTCCTACAAGTGGTATTAGAACCACCCTATATATGATTTTTTGAGATTTGATGAAATTGAATTTTTTTAATCATATGTTTGATTATTGCCACATTCAATTTCGGTGTCCTCATTTAATTCTTGGAGGCTGTCTAATAATCAATTGTTAATGATATAACTCATTAATTTTGGGGTCACATAACGGTGATGTATTCAGTTGATGATTATTTCTCACTGCCTAAGATGATTCATTCTTGATATGTACCTTCGGTTCACATTCGTGCTAATTTGATGATTTGGATTACTCATGACTCGATTTGTATGTGATTATAGAATTCTGGATTTATTATTAATGAATCTCGTCCACCTATATAATTAATGGAAGAGTCAGTGAGTGACAATTGATACATGAATGTATCATTGATTAAAGTTTCACAATTAATTAATTGTGATGTCACCGTATACATTATGCATCATTATGCATTTCTAATTAGTAATAATAGTTTTTTATTATTATTAAGAATAATAATTGGTGGTGACATTGTGATCTGATATCATGAGTTTTTGTATTTAACTGTTCTTAGTCGTATTTCTTGAAAAAATGTATAATAGTAAGAGACTCTACCGTTGTTGTACACGTGTGACCAAGCAACAAAATTTATAAGTATGTCGTCCCAAGGAAAAGTAAACTTAGGCTTGTATCCATATTTTCCTTTGATTTGTGCTTTGTAAGGATGATAGATTGAAGGTTTTGTACTTAAAACTATTACTTACGATTCTACTCAATTGACTAGAGTTTAGACTAACAAAGTAAATGATCAACCAACAAACAAATGATAAATGAAATGATTGAAGATTTCACTTGAGAAGAGAGCAAGACTAATCATACTCATGGTTAAGACTTGAGCTAGATATGCAAAACTCTTGATGGTAATTTTCATTAACTTGTGGATTAAAAGTAATCACAATTTTACCCCTAGTCCCTATGGACAAGGCAACTAGGTTCTCTACCCTTTTACAAGCCTAAATCTCCTAAGATTGGTCTTATCTCAATTCCCTTAAGGTATTATGATCATAAGTTGGTTCTTTTCACTCAATCTCTTAAGTGTCCCTCTATGAATGTTCCAAGTCTAAGTAGGGTATGACTTACCTCCCCCTATACTAACATACATGCACAGTTTAATATATGATTCAATTAAACATCCACTCATAATATTGGAATGATCATCCTAATACTATGAATAGAGTATTTAATCACACAAACATTGAAATGAAATATGATTAATATATCATAAAAGGAAATCCACAAATCAATTCAAATCATTTTCAAGTTCTACATATCTAACTCTTCACCTCAATCATTCATATGATTAGCCCTACTATAGGACTAGCCTCTAAACATAATGTTTAATTCAATGCAAATCAAGCTTTACACCATTCAAGCCAAAATGAGAAGAAAATTAACAATTAAAAAGTACATTAGCTTCCCTTGCATGAGAAACCTTCCTCCTCTTCAATGTATCAAATTCTTCAATCCTTGATGCTTCAATCTTCTCAAATGATGGATGGATGGATGGAGTGATGGATTTATGGATTGAATGTGGAGATCAAATGGAAATTGGATGGATCTAATGGATAGAGATGAAGTATGGATCTAGTGTGTGAGGAAATGTGATGTGGAGTATGTGTAACTGCTATCAATCTGATCTCCCCTCAAAAATTCGCATAAATCATCATTTTATATCACTAATGGACCTTCTAGAAGCTTACGGAACATTCTAAAAATTGCACAGGTTTTTGCACCTACACGGCCCGTGCTGCAGCACACGTCCCGTGTAGGGCACACCTAATTCGGCGTGTTGTGCATGCTTCCGGACACGGCTCTAGCTGCACTATACGGCCTTGGTCATGGCCGTGTAGCATTTTCTGATGACATTACACGGCTCTTCTTACAGGGCCGTGTTCCGCACACGGGGTGTGCAGCAACGTACGGCTAGTGCGCCACTGCACGGCCTTCCTCCTGGGCGACCAGTGATTTTTGATGACAATACAAGACCACTTGTTACGGGCTGTGTTCCGCATGCGGCCCGTGTACAAGCAGACAATGTCCTTTCATCTCTGTTTCACCATCGACTCCGTTTTAATTCATTTCTTGACATGTTTTACACATATTTAAGCTAATTTACACAATTCATACCATATTTTACAAAATTACAATAACTCCCCCAAAAATCATACAAATACGAATAAAAACATTCAAAAATCCTCAAATAAATATATTAAAATATAGGTGAAAATGATTATGATCATTAGCCGTCTATGCATTTGAGTTAATTAATTGATTGACTAATTTAAAGGTGAGAATAACCAATTAATACAAATTGTTAATTAAGATGACAAATTAATATGCACGTGGATTATGAATTTGTGAGTATATATATTAATTGATTTATCGTGTTGAGGGCAAATTTATTAATTTATGGTGATAAAATTAGATATGGCAGTAATCTTGTTATTTTTTTAATTTGGTTGTTGTACATGTATTCAAATTATTTATAAAAGGATATTTGTCTTATTTAATTTATTTTAAATTAGGATTCGTTATCCCTAATTTAATTAAGAAATCTTTCATTAATTTTAAATATGTGGGAATCGTCAAATATTCTCATATAGTTTGAAAATTTTAATTAAATTAAATTTGAGGAGACATTTTTTAATGTCGTTTAATTGAACATAAATATTTATTTTAATATTTGTTTAATTGGTCTAGTAATTTTTCAATCTAGTCAATCAAAGCATCATGTTGCCATAGCAGCCTCTGTGTGTGGAGTGCGACTTTATTGAAATTACATAGATGAGTATTGAATTATTTATGTATTCTGTGTTCGGCACATAGGTAGGTACAGTTGGACAGAATAATAACACACATGTGATAATAAGTGTGTGATAATTATTTAAATTGTTCATGTGAACATTTTTCGGTCCATAGATAAACTTCTGTTTGACAGAACTTATTATCAATACTTGATTATTACACCAAGATTACCCCTGCAGTTAATTTTTGTCCATAGACGAGGTTAATATTGCGCAAGGTATCTTGTGATAGGTCCCTAATTAATAATATTGTGTAAGTGTATCTTCATGTGAGTATTGATCGGCCCAAAGGTAGATTAATACTTGACCCGAAATACACAATCACATGTGGTGGTGAATACGTGACTATTATTTGTTTAACATGTAAGTAATAAGTCAGCCCAAAGGAAGGCTATTGCTTGACAATTTTATTGTTAGTATTTGACTACTACGTAGAGGGTATCATTTACAAGTTAGTATTGTTGTCATTGGACTTGATGATAATGTTGTACTTGATTCCTCAAGATGATTCTAAACTATTCAAATTTTGAAAGATTATAGAGTTTAGTGCAAGCATGATAATCATTTTGGATTAATTCTCTGTATAATCAAGAAGTCTGCTAATTAAGTTTAACATATATCAACAACAAAATTATACATGATGAGACCTTCAACAATAAAGATGAGACTAGTAGGCTTCAAGAAAATTTGGTCTCAATAAAGTATAAGGGCAATATAAGAAAACTCATTAAGAAAGGTGCTAAAGACAACAAAAATACAACCTTTTGTTTACTTTGTGGAATTATTTTATAATACACCACATTAAGATTACTAAGCATGAATGGTTTTGTGGTGTAGTTAAAAGACAAAAATAGTACTCCACAAAATATGGTTACTAATTGGAGAAATACTAAAGATTGCAACTTATGGTCTCAATAAAGTTCCAACCAAAATAGTTGTGTATGAAAACTCTTTGAGTTTAATATATGGTGATGTCCAACTAAGGCTAGATCACTGGGATCTACTAAAGAAAATTGGACTCAAATAAATACAAGCTACTTTATTGGTTATGAATAAAGATAAAAGTTTATGATCCAATTAATCGGATGATATTTGAGACGAATAATACATTATTCTTTGAGGATGTTGATTTGGGGGGAAGAATAATATTAGAGACATTGTCTTTATAGAAGAGTCTATTTCGACTCCCACTTATGCTTTTAAGAGTGGTGCAAATTCAGAATAACGATATGACAATGTCAATAATATTTAAAGAATAACAAATTCAACAACCTCAAGAAATAATGTCACTAAGGAAACCACTAGAGTTTGGAGAAAGACAATTAATAAAGACACTTTGAAATTAATGGTAGAACATTCAAACAATGTTCATCAAGTCATTCAAGGTCCAAATACTCGATAGTGGGTTAATGCTATAAGTAATGAGTTTAAATCAATACAAGATGATCAGGTTTGAATCTTGGTAAAGAATTATACTCAAAAGAGAAGGAATGCATTGTTCTAAGGGACTTTCTATCCGGTTACTAAGAAATGTTCTTTTTAGATAATTGTGACATTAGAAGTATATTTTGATCTTGAATCACATTATTAGATGGATGTAAAGATAAAGTTTTTTTTATGGTAATGTTGATGAAACAATCTCAACAATTTAAGAACTAAAAAGAAATTCATCTATACATTCAAGCAAATTTTTCTATAAAGGAATCACAATTATCATCATGAAGTAATTGACTCATTTGGATTTGAGACAAATGTAGATGATTATGTAATTCAGTGGGAGAATATTTAAGTTAAACTAAAGGAGATAAGTGCAATTTCAATCAGGTGCTCTAAAGTTAAACTAAAGATTTAAGGAATGTATAAGTATTCTATATGTTTTGACTGTTGGAAATTGTTGTATGATGAGGTCCGTATAAGACCTAATTTAGCTTCTATTGTTGGCATATTTAGTAGATACTTTAGTAAATCTAGTATGGATCTTTATAGAGTATTTACAGAGATCTAAGGATAACATGTTTCCACATCAGAGATCAGATTTGTTAGAGATCATAAGGAATTCTAATTCTAAGTTTGTTAGATACCAATACAGTATAAGATCCACTTTAGGCTTTATCTTCTGTTGGTCTGTAGAGCTATACAAGTAAAAGTGTTAAGCAAATACTTATAGCTCCTTAACCATGACAACCGAATTAGTAGCACACTAAGGAGCATTCAAACATAAAATAAAGGTTGCAAAACTTTGTTAAATAAAGTTTATTGTGACAGTTAGTTCGCAGTAAAGTATTAACGACAAGAGTATTTTTATAAGTCAAACATATTGACATAGAATTCTTGATTGTTAAAGAAAATGTTTTGTGTGGATAAAATTTTAGTAGAACACATTATGATATACTCTAAATATGGATCCACCAATTATGTATTCAACGCCCTGTAATTTTATGAGCTAGCTACTCATGTGAGTGTTATATGGTTTTATAATACATTGGTTCAATGAGAGTCTATATTTATTGTTCTTTAAAGTTTTTTTAAGACACTTTGATTTGGATAATTCAGTTTTCTGTAGAATAAAGTTGATTACCTTGAATTCATTGTGAATTCACTTAAGTAATTTTTCATTTTGTAATATTTTACATTATGGATTGATCTTACTAAAGATTAAAGTTGGATCAGTTGGAAATAGACATGATGTTGATCACATTGCATGTAATTTTCATAATACTCATCATATTTGATCTATGTCATTGAGTATATTGATATTGGTGATTGTCGGGGTTTAACCACGATTTATAATGTGGTGAATGCCGCGGTAGTTCCATATTAGTATATAAGATGGACTGAATTGTTAAATATAGCCTGAAGAGTAATAGCATAAAGTTGCGCAACTAAGAGCTCTTGATATAATTGTTTTGGGAAAATATATAGCCCAAGTGGGAGATTATAAGAAAATTTTAATATCCAATATAATCTAATTGTGGGCAATATATTATTATGTAATTATATTAGCTATTCAATTATTTTATGAACTTAATTAAGTGATCCAATTATGATAAAAATTCATGGGTTATAATAATGATATGAGTCAATTGAGTAGATACTTAATTATGTGATAATGGGTGGCCTGATTAAAGTAATATATAAGGTTACCCGATTATGGTCCCCAAAATACTAAGTCGAATATGGTCTTCCCTTCTCCCCAGTGGAAGGGATTATTGCGGTCTCATAAGAAATAATGAGGCTTAGTTGAGGAAGATCATAAGACCATTGATCCCGAGTTCGTGTTCTGCCTAGATAATTCAATGGATTCAAGATATGCTTCTGCTTTACCTTTAAGATCTCAGTTAATTATAATAGGGTTAAAGTTTAAAAATTTATTTCCTACATATTTGTCTTGAATGTCAAGATTTTTGTTCTTAAAATTGAATAAGATTTTTAAAATTATCCTAAATATTTTCTATTAATTCTCGATTTACCAATTTTTTATATATTCTGATTATTCATCAACTGATACTCTCTTTTCTTTTCTATTTCATTTTTTCTTTCAAATCAATGTACTGTTTTACATATATGATCATCATTTGACTCTTATATATTAATTTAATATAAAATTAAAATTTATCATACTACATCTCAAAATACAAAATAGATTATCAGTATTCAGTATTACTTTTATATTCTCAAAACACGATAGTGATCGTGCCTGTTTGCCACTCTTCTTAATATACTTAAACCAGTGTTTTCATAATCGGATCGGAGATTAAATCGGTGGCCTCAACGGTTTGCAGTCGGACTGGCAGTTCAACGGGTAAAAACAAAAATAATATATTTTTAATAATATAATTATTATAAAAATAAAAATGAAAAAAATAATTTTAAGCCCAATTATATTAGGCTGCTGGCAGTTGAAGCCCAGCATTAATTGAAGAAGCCCAAAATGATTTTAATAGATTTAAATCACGTGAATTTGTCCAATTGAAAGTAAAAATCAATTATCTCTCACACTCAGATATCCCTCCGCAAGATAGAATCGCATAGGCTCGCATCGGCCCTGATCAGATTCTCGCTCTCAATTCTCCTTCCCTTCCCGAAATCGCGTCGACCCTGACCAAAATTGCATCGCCGTCTGCTTCCTGTGGAAGTTTTGCTCCACATGCGAACCGCGATTCACGTCCTGTCGGAGTCCGCACTGTAACTGCCGGAATCGCGACGCTTCCAAAAGTTGCAGATCTGATATGTGAAGGGTTTTAGGATCGCAGATCGTACACCGCTAATGCCGGAGTCGCAACGACCTTCGAAGGTCCCAGATCTGGTGAAGCCTGAAGGGTTGAGACTTAAGAGCGCAAATCTGATGAAGAGTGGGGAAAAAGTTAATAATAACAGGCGGTTTCAACCCAACCGGTTATTCCGTTTTTTGCCCATCCTGACCGATTTTTCCCGGTTTTACTCCAAAAAGCAGTTTTGAGGGGGATAATTCGACCTGTACCGGTATCGATTTTCGGTTGAACTGGTCGAATTTTGAGGGGGATAATTCGACCTGTACCGGTATCGATTTTCGGTTGAACTGGTCGAATCGGTCGATCGCCGATCGATTATGAAAACATTGACTTAAACTATAACATTGAATAAGAATCAATCTCTTTTAATATATATATATATATATATATATATATATTATAAATTATTACTCTTTAAAAGTAATTAATTTTTTAATTTTAATTGTAAGATTTAATTATATTTTTAATTTATATTAAACTTTAGAGTTCAGTTGCAATGCAACCGTGCATTGAGTCACCTGTTAAGCAAAATATTAGAAAATGTATAATTACAATTATACCTTAAATTTAAATTATAAATTTTAAGATGCACTCCAAAATTTTCCTAAATTTTAAGTAGAATATACTCCCTCGATCACAACTTTAATGTTATACTTTCATAAAAGAAATGACACTCAACTATTATCTCACAACACATTTTAATTTCAAAATTATCATCCCTTCATTTTACATATTATATATTCTACAATTTATTTATTATAAAATTAATATAACATTGCCTTAATTCAAGTATTTGTCTTAATTTCAATTTCACAAGAAAATAATCATCAACTACTTTTCACAATATACTTTAATTTAAAAAAATTTCCTCCCTTCTATTTATATATAACATAACTTTATTATTTAAATTATTTATTTATTATTAAAAATATCTTATTATCTTAAAAAATAATTTTTTTAAAAATTTGTATATCTACCATAAATGCAAATATGAAAATGGGATAGAGGATTACTTATTATCAAGTTAACACTAAACAAATTTTTTTTCAAGGCATATATATTAGTCTTAAGATTTTGAAATAAGTAGGCCTATCTAAGGTTTGAGATAAGCTCGAGAATTAATCTAAAATATTATACTGATCGAAAAATAAAGTTTGTTAAAGCCCATAATATTGTAAGCCCAATTAACAACGGGTCCATCTTTAACCCAATAAAAAGAACACGCAGAGCAGAAGTATAAGAATGCAATTCATTAAGACCGAATTATAAGATAAATGAAATTTTGTATTTCATACATTCATTTTCAAATAATTAGTGAATTTAATTTTGAAATAAAATGTCATTTTCATTAATGAGATGTTTTTTTTTTAAAAAAATAGTAATAATTGATCAATCTAAAAAATAAAATTTTATGCAGTAAATAGTAAAATGTGAGTGTACCGTACATACAATAGATTCATAATAGACAAATTAGAGTTTAATCATTACTACTACAAAACTGTGAATCATAATAGACAAATTAGAGTTTAATCATTATTACTATAAAATTGTAGATAGATATCATTAAATAGATATTGGTTATTTGTAAAAGTGATATCTATAGTTCTACTGAGAGATATCTATTATAAAACCGTTATCTATTATGTTTGAATTACTCTAATAAATATCGGTGATTGTCTATTGATATCTTTTAGTGATGTTTATACATAATATACATAGATATCAATTATTATAATCGATATCTTTTCAATAATATTAATATATTAGTAATATATATTTCAAATAATAAATTAAAAAAATAAAAAACGTGTTAAAATTTAAATCGTGTGTGAGTTACAATTTTCAACTCAAATCTATCCTATCCTCAATCTTAATTTTCAAAATCAGACACAACTCCAAAAATCTATCACGAAACTTATCGAAGTCGAAGCCCTAATTCCCAAATCATGCCTGATCGAAATTCTGAATACCGCCGGCCAAATCGAAGATCCAGCAGCCCCCTCTCGCCGCCGACCGTACACCCACTCCCCGCTTGCGACGCCACCCGGTCCCAGTCGCTAGCCCACCCATTCGCGACTCCATCCGGCCCCGCTCACGAGCCCACCTGTTCGCTGCGCCACTCCATCTCGTTCGAGGCGGCGCTCGTGTCTCTAGGTCACCACCTCACCTGCCACTCCAGGTCACCGGCTCACGACTGCTTGACCTTCCCGATGTTGGATGAGCAATTGAGGTTCACCTCACTTTCTCATTTTTTTCTTTTTTTTATTTGTTCCATAATTTTAGTCAAAGTTTTAAGTTATGATTTCGATGAATCATTTCCTCCATTGATGAACTCTTTTTCAGAAATACATGTCGATTTTTGTTTTGAGCTTTAACAAGAACTTCTGGTTATCAGTCTGCACATCACTAACAAGAACTTATGTTTTTTGTGAATTACATGTTTTTGAAGCAACAAATATGGTTTAGCTTTCATCAGAAAGGGTGAGGGAGGAGCCTCAACCCAATTTCAGCAACATATCGACTCCAATCATACATTCAGGTAACTTCTGATTGCTTCCACTTCAAATTTAGTATCCTGGTTTGATTCTTTCTGAATTTACACCAGTTGAGTTGGTTCTGTTCAGCACTGATATCAAAGTACAAAGTCTCATAGGGAGAAAATAGTCATTATGAGTTTCTTGACAGATCTCTCTGATACTTAGATTTTTTCATTGGAAGAGTCTTTCAGTTGTCTCCTTCATACAGAGCGTCATTTTATTGCCCCCTTTGCAATACTGTAGTGTTCGTCTTAGTCATACTCTTCAGTTTGGAAGCTGCAGCTGAAGAATGGTGTGAACAAGAATGCCTACTTGTTGGCTAAAAAGGAATTTTATTGTAATGGGCTCAGACATCTTGAACGCAACTTTCCACGGCTCCAAAATAAGAAGCCTTCATCATCTGCTAATGTAGTCGATGGTGGTATGCCCTCTCGGCACTCTAGTGACTTTGTCATTGTTTTTGTTGCCGCTTATGCAAAGTTGTTCCCGTATCAGCCTCACACCAGTCCAACTGCCACTATTGCTGAGTCAAGTGACCCCAATACATGTCTTGTTTCTTTCATCATCCTCCAAATGGGTTATTGATCCTGGTGCTGCAGATTGTATGGTAAGTAAATTATATCTGTTCTCTGTCTATGTCAGAAACTGCATTTCCCGTTACTTAAGCAGTTAAGCTGATGGTTCCCAATCTTATGTTACTAGATGGGAACTTTTAAACCTACGTCTTTCTTAAGCCTATCTTCTGACTCTTATATTCCTCAACTATCCTTTAATTTGGTCTCTGTTAAAATACTTACATGCAATCTAAATTGTATAGTCTCATTCTTTCATGATTATTGCTTGTTTTAGGATCTTACACAAAGAAGATTATGGTAAGGGACATGAGTTTGGTAGCCTATATATCCTTGATAAATAGTATCTTAGATCAGTAACATGTACGGGAACCATTACTCCCATGGAAGCACATTGTCAGTTGGCCACCCTCTCACTTCCTTTATTGAAGAAATTGTGTCCACAGTTTTCTAAGTTGTTATCTTTAGAGTGTGAGTCATGTATTCTAGCTAAACATCGTTGTCTTAATTTGAGTGCGCTTGTCAGTAAACGAGCTAGTGCTCCTTTTGAGTTAGTTCTGATGTACTTTGGGGTCCATGTCCTTTTCTTAGAAACCAATTTTTTGTTATTTGGTGAGTTTTGTGGGTGATTATTCTCATATGACTTGGCTGTACTTAATGAAAAATCGTTTTGAGTTATTCATACACTTTTCTGCCTTTTGTGTTGAGATTAAAACCCAATTTGATGTGCCTGTGGTAACTTTGAGAAGTGATAATGCTAAAGAATACTTAACGAAGACATTTCGCTAGTATATGACGGAGTATGGAATTCTTCATCAAACATCCTCTGTTGATAAGCTATCTCAAAATGGTGTGGCTGAAAGGAAAATTAGGCATCTTCTTGAAACTGCTAGGGCCTTGCTATTTGCCATTCATGTTCTGAAAACCTTTTGGGCTGATGCTATCCCTACTTCCTGTTTTCTTATGAAATGCACACCCTCATCCTTTCCTCAAGGAGAACACCCTTCAGGTTTTGTTTCCATCTCAATTGCAGTTTCTTGTTGAGCCAAAAAATATTTCATGTCAATAAATTTGGTGCGAAATCTATGATGTGCATTTTCTTGGCTTGTACTAGGGTACAAAGGGGTGTCGGTGTAGTCTCAACGAGTATCTTGTAATTCTGATGTCATTTCTGAAATAAAACTCTCTCATGCAGTCATGCTACTCCTCTCATTGAAGAAAAAGATACAAACTTTATCATATGTATTGTTCCTCTTTCAGGGGTTCCTCCATCTGCTTCACATAGACCTCCTATCTTGCAAACATACTCTTGGCCTTCACAATCTTTTGATCCTATCGATCTGGTTCTGAATGGTAAGCTTCATGACTTGATGAGCCAATATCTTTGTCAATAGATTTTTGTACAAATGATGATCTTTCCATTGCCCTTCGAAATGCTAAGCATTCATGCACTTATCCCTTCCATTTCTTCATTTGTTTCATATAATCATTTGTTTCAATAGGAATCAAGAACTTAGCACTCCCTCAGGTTCTAATAATCTCCATTATTTAACAAAGTACTCTTACTCTCTTTGGTAGCAGTTCAACACTTATTACTGGAAGCAGTTTTGTATATGAAATTATTTGATAAAGGCATAGTGTTTTTTGTATGAATCTATGTGATTACCACGCCCTAATTTCCCTAAAGCATACTTCCTAGGTGATTATGGCCTCCTTAAGGGACTCCTGGTAAGGGGAGGGTAACGAGAATGGAAGGGTAGTGATTCTCAATTACTTCTAATATATAATTGTTGGTGTATATTGATATTGAGTAATGATAATTTTTGGAGAAGATGAGAGAAATATGGGAAATTTCCCTCAGGTTGTAACTAAAGATATACTAAGATTATAAAGTGATATAGTTTTATTTATAAATCTGTTAGCTTAACATATTTCTTCTCTCTGATTTTTACATCATATTTGTGCTTCCCTGTTAGTGATGTTCAAGAAATTAGCAATGGAGACCTTCTTTTTATGGTCAGATTTTGTTAAATCTTGGCTGCACATTATCTTGATAATTTGTACTGCTGCAGGTGTTGTTTTCCCATGTGTGAGTTGGATGAATCTGCACAGCGTGGCATTTTGAGTCATCCAAGGTGAACATTTAACTCATCCCTTTTTGTAACATGCAAAATATCCAGTAACATTTAAGTGACCATATAAAAGTCAACCTTTTGAAATGGTTTCTAACATTTTGAGCTGCAAATTATTGATCTTGTTTTTTTTTGTGACATATTTGATTGCAAATAATTTTTTATTTTTATTTTAGATAAAATTCTTTATGCCATGTCACTAAGGTGTAATTAATAATGTAATATACACAATAAGGCATTAACATAACAATGATAGCATCTACGAATTCTAAAATTTCAAATTTATTGCTTTTTCTAATGACGAAGTTACGCATCATATTTTATATAGAAAAGTAAAGATTTTTGAATAAATAAAACCTTGTTCACTACTTCTCAAACCATTACTGGCTAGGAAAGAAACAAGTCCCTCTTTTGTAACATTCAATGATAAAGATGATTGAACAGTATTAAGGATCATAGTTATGTTAAGCTGAAATTTCTGTCTATTTGTTTTATATGAAAAACTCTATGTGGGGTCGCTACGATTTTCTGTCTATTTAGTAGAGACTAGCTAGTAGAGAATTTATCTAAAAGATAGGTAAATAACGTGAAACCATTATTTGCAATTGAGTGATAATAGGTAATTAGATTCTTAAAGTGCTGAAGATACAAGAATTTCACTAAAATCGCATAATTAATTTTCATTTTTCAACTGAAATTTGAGTAGATCTCTGATTGTTTTGGCAGGATCTCTGAAATCATATCACATGGATCTAAATTCTGCTACGCTGCTTCAACCATTTCACACACACAAGTCGCTGCTCATCTCCTATCATATTGCAAATCTGAAAATAGTATACTTCTGCAAGTGCTCTTGGATATCACTTGCTTAATTTTTCAGTCACATGAAAGCTTTTATTCGAAGCAAACAAGGTATAAATCTTTTCAGTCCTCTTCAGTTCAATTCAATAAATTGGTGCTGGAATACAATTTTGATTTCTCCCTCAGTGGCTATGCTGTTTTCTCATTTTAGTTATTGTAGTGGAGCTAGTGTTAGTATAATGCTTTACTTATGCTTTCAATTTTGAAAAGTGACTGAATTGAGGGGAGTATTATGTTGCTGGTTTTGCTTGATGAAAAATGGGCTTGAATTGTATTGCCAATTTTTATGATTCTTGTATGTCTTGAAAGTGCACGCAAGGTGTTCAATGAAATGCCAAACTGAAATTTTTTGCTATTCCATATTTTATTGGTTCACTATTCTATCATAAAATTCATGTATGAACATTTCCGTCGTGCTGTTCAACATTTTACTTTTGTGTGGTGTTTACCCAATAGTAAGCATACATCGTTTATCTCTTCTACCTGCAGGTGTGGTTAGAAAGGCACCCAAAGAAAGCTTCGATCATAAAGTTGGCAGGCGAAGGCAATTGGTTTTGTCAGTTTCGAGCAGTTGCTTTAATTAGGGTTTCTCCTTTCCCTCACGTGATATAGAACTAATGTGTTGTGACTACGAATGTTAAGTATAGTCCCTACTTGCTCGGGACAGTAGGAATAATCCCAGAAATATTTGTTTCACTTTGTACGTGAGGATCCTTGCCTTTTTTTAGTCTTTATTAAGCTTACTAATATTTGTGAATATGGATGCGCTATTTGAAATTCTATTTAAATTTGAATATAATATTTGTTTAAATAAATAAAGCATGTTATATGAATCGATATATATGATGAAGCATTAGGGGAGAAGATATTGGTGAATAGCCGATATCTATTCTACCTTATATTTAATATCATCTCTATTTATATCGGTAAATTTTCTAATAGATATCGGTCATTAACCGATATCTATTACTATCAATGATATTGATTTTTCATCGATATCTATTCTTAATACATTTAATATCAAGCTAATTAATATTGGTGTTTTCTTCATAGATATAAGTTAATAATTGATATCTATAATAGATATAAATATCGGTTTTTCTCCGATATCTATTATTCAATACATTTAATATCAGGCTTATTAATATCGATTTTTTCTTTATAGATATCGGTTAATAATCGATATCTATAATAGACATAGATATCGGTCAAATAACCGATATCTATTTAACAGATTTATGATATCGTCTCCATTTATAATGGTCGAAAATTCGAATAAATATCGGTTATTAACCGATATCTATTCACAGTTTTGTAGTAGTGCACACTAGCTAAAATCTCACACATGAGTAGGTATTATTAAAAACAGGTAAAATTTTGTATGAGATCCCCTAATTGAATGTGTTTTATGAAACAAATAAAAAGTGATGATATATTTAATAAAAATTAATATGTAATCAATGAAAAATAGTCTTTTAATTAAACTATTTAATGAATCATTATTAGATTATTAGATTAAAGGACTTTTAATATCTTTTTGTAAAAACATTAAAATTATTTTTAGAAAAAACAGTAACAATCTTACATTAGACTTACCCAAAAAAAAAAAAAAAACTCATATTGCAACTGAAATTTGACCAACTGATAAATTAATTAAACAGCGAAGTGCACTAATGGCAACAGCTTATCAACAGTTGTCCTAAATCATAAATTTTAAAAGGAAGGTTGATGTTGATTTTTTGTGATTTTTTTTTAATATTCCAATTTTTTTTCTTCAATGACCCACAATCAAATCTCTATAATAGTGATATTTTCACAAGTTACACATTTATTAATATTTTTTTATATAAATTAATATGCTACTGGTCAGGAATGTATCAACCATTTTATTTTATTTTATTTGGATTTATATTAATAAATTCATACATGTTAATTACCTGTACAATTGTTTTTTATTTTATTTTTAAATCTGATATTGGACTGTTATATGTGAAATATTTGAGATGCAAGTCCAAAATCACCTTAGCTTATATAATATCGTCTCGTTAATTAACTTTTAAGAAGAATCATTATTTATTATTTTTATTAAAATATTATCACTTGCAAATTACTCCCTTCGTCCCAGGTAATGATGGTCAGATACCTTAACATAAGGTCTCTGACCCTCCAGGGCCGGTCCTGAGATTTTAGGAACTCATGGCAAAATATAAAATTGAGACCCTTAAAATTACTAAATTTGCATAGAAAAAAAAAGAATGCAGTGAGCAGTGTGAATATTGAAAATAATTCAGTGTGAATATTCAATTGTGTTGGTGGCTTCTTGAAGAAGATTAAAAAGGGACTTTTATATTGTATAATTTGTAGAGAACAGTATAATTTTTTATTTAATAAAAAAATTGATATTATAATATGTTTACTTTAATTGGGTCTTTAACATTAAATAAATAAATAAAATTTGGCCCTAAATCACAATCTAATAGTATATATATACATATAAATATAAAAATGTTGTGGCCCCAAATTATGGGGGCTCATGGCCTGAACCCACGGGGACAACCCCCAGTGCCCCGTGGTCCTCTTAGCTTGGGACGAAGAGAATATTAATTAAATAAACTTCGGGGCTGTTTGTTGGAGGAGTACGAAGGTAAGGAAATGGAATGAGAATGGGAAAGCATGTTTGGTTGAATGCTATGATAGTTTTCATTTCCCAAAAGTGAAGAATCCCTCATTCCTCATTTATTTGAGTACTATGGGTATCATTCCTCCCAATAAAAGTCCAACCCCTATTTATTAATATATTTTTAATAAAATAAAATTTTATTAAAATAAAAAATTATTAAAATAATATTTTTCTGTTGTTAATGACAAAAGTATAATAAAATAAAAAATTAATAATAAAAAATATGAATCCATTCTTAAAGAATTTAATCATATCAAATAATATCAATAGTTATGATACTCATTCTCTATCATTAACCAAACAATATAAGAATAAAAGACAAACCTATTATCATTTCTCTTTACTGATACTATGATTCTCATTCCGATTCCTTCTCACGAACCAAACGCCCCCTATTACTTCACAACAGTTTCAAACAGGTTTTTGTATTTTATATTATTATAACTCACCCTATTTTATTTACATAAAAATTTTAGTTTAATAACTTTATTTATTATTTTCTACCTCAAATCAATAATTCATAATTTAAATTAATATTAACGTGTTTGTCTGGAAAAAAATTATTTACATAAAAATTTTAGTTTAATAACTTTATTTATTATTTTCTACCTCAAATCAATAATTCATAATTTAAATCAATATTAACATATTTAGTGTTTGTCTGGAAAAAAAAAAGATGTATGGAAATATATATACATAAAACCTCATAACTCTTTCAATATTAATAAATGGATTGGATTAAATAAAGATAACGAGTCAATAAAAATAAATAAATTCTAGCGTCAATCAACAACATAATTAGCTTTTGTTGCGGTGATGGCATTCCAGGTCGGCATAAACAATAAATGCAGGATCTCATAATTTGTGTCAATTTTCATATGCTTTATCATAAATTTAATTTAATTTACACTTTGTGTCACATTTGAATATTTTCTTCTAGACTTGCTCGTTGGCTTAAAAAAAAATATTGTGATATATTTAAGATATGTTTATTGAATTTTTTTTTTCTAATATGGAGAAATAAATGATAATTAATTAAAGTATGATTTTTAGAGTTATGATATAATTTACTATAAATTTACTTTAACTATTAAAAAATATAGAATCTCTACGTCCCAATACAAAGTGTGTATTTCTCTTTTTGTAAAGAAAACCAACACATATTAATTACTTTTCTTCTTATGGGTCACACGTTATATTAATACACTTACTCACTTTATATTAATATATTATTTATCTCGCCTCACTACATATTCAAATATTATATTACTTAATCAACGTGCAAAAAACAAACGATCCACATTTCAACGGTACGAAGGGAGTATATTTTACTTATATAATAATTATATTTTAATAATAAATCGATTATTCTCGCAAAGTAATATATATATCCGTTACATATTACTCATCTCAGATCATTGCTCTCTTTGTAAATTGTAAACCATTCTCTAGCAATGAGGGAGAATTTAATTTAATTTAGTTTAATTACATCAACCCATGTTCTCGAGTAGTGTGAATTAGACGAATTTTACGTAAAAAAATAAATTTAAAATTTGGGCATCATGTGGGGTGCTTTCATAATGCGCCACTTGGACACCATTATTGAGGACAGTCCTACAATTCATTTTTAATTTAATTTAATTTTGTTATTACTGAACTATTATTTTGTTTATAGAGTTTGAAATTTTCAAACTCGTATTATTTAAAACCAGAAAATGTGAAAGTGATGATAACTTTACCCAACTAATCCCACCTTACAAATATGCTTTTTCTGGACATAAATTGATAGTTATACCAACATACATATATATACTACTGAGGCACATTTTATAAAGAAAACAATATTATAAATCGAATTAATTATTCAATTAATATTTATTAAAAATCCATCTGACTATTCATTAATATACGACTCGTATGTCACCTAATTGAAAGAAATAATTATGAGATATTGAGATGTAAGAAGTTATGATATGTAGGGTGTAGATATTAAAAATTGAGTTAGAAATTAGGTGGTAAATTAAGAGTAAATTTACATACTCTGATGCACTTCTTTGTGATTTTTGTAATGTTAGGAGTTGAGACGAGCGTATCTCCTCTAATTTTCTATTAGGTGATTTTCTGCCTCCTATTAACTGTAAAGTTTTTTTTTTTTTTAATAATTATTATTATAGAGCTATTTCACAACAATTTTCTAAGGGGACAATTGGAGCATGTATTGAAGATTCTATGACACTTTTTTTATGGTTTTGCAATGATTTTATATGATATTACTTGTTCAACTATGATAAAATTTCTTGGCTGCGGAAAAGCTTGCAAGTTAGTCTGATAGTCTCCCATGTGTTTAACGCTGCATTGGCCCATTTGGCATTGTGCGGCTTCCTTAATTGCACTAGCGCACTCAGGTGAGCAGCAAGCCGTTGGTTGAACCAATAGGGGCTCTGGCAGAAGGTACCACCAGACAACCAATCCCAGCATAAGACATGTTAGTTGGACGAATCGGCTGTCTTTGACGTAGGCGGAGGCCATTGCCTCTGATAAGAGGACCGAATGTCCTTGTACGACTAATATGTCTTGTGGCGCCCACTAATCCAATAACAATAACGCGATCCGGGGATCTAAGTTGGGTGGTTGCCTCTATTTTGATCGCTGCAAGGAATGCAGTGAATTGCCCTTAATTTATTGAGCAACCGTAATCTAGTTGCATGCTCTCTTATTTCTTTTATTAAATGTAATGATATTGCTAAATTTTATTGGACATAATCCTCGTTTTTCTGGTATCAATCAGAGCCCCTGTCATCCAGCAATCTTAATATCTTTTCCATTCCAATAAATAAATAAATAAAAGAGCAATTTAGTTATGAGTATATCTTTCGAGTAATTTCAAACTAAAGTAAATTAAAAAGTAAAAATTCGTTTTAAATAAAAATTATAATTTTGTGATCTAAATAGGCGCAATATTATGAAACCAATGTGTAATAACTATTTGGTGGTCTTTACCATTGATATCACATATGAATAAACCTAAAAGACTTAAAAATTAATATTAGGTCCAAAGATGACAAAATTCAAACTAAATAAATGGGTAAATAATGGGGAAAAAAAGCTTCATAAATGTGAAAATATGAAAAGTAGGAAGAAAAAAAAAACTTTGATCAATGTAAATTCTAAGTGAGACTGCGAGACCAAACAATGAAATAAATTTGACGGTTGTGTAAATCAAGTTTAGATATATATGTGTAAACACTATTACGTTTTAGTATATAAAAAATTATCCTTTAAACGCGTAAATTATTACTCTTCTAAATTAAGAAATTACTCTTCATATTCTTATACATCCTATTTATTGATTAGTTTTAAGTATTTGAAAACTTATTCTTTAAATATATGAATTATTACCATATAACTTAAAAAAATAAAATTTACATGTAAACTCGATTTAAATAACACCCGCTCATAAACATGAATAGGATACATACTAGATATTTTAGTGTGACAATTGGACAAAATATTAGGTAATCCCTCTGGAAAAAAGGAATAGTGGTCATAGTTTTAGTTTGGCTACAACAAACATAAAATAAAAATTAAAAATAGAAAAAAAAATATATTTATTAATAAAATACCGAACAAAAAGCGTTGAGAAATGTTGAGCCGGCGGTTTGGAAAGGAAAAAAAAAGCAACTCCCTCTAATTTAATGTCGTTTAACTTGGCTGTTTCCAGTACCACCATTGTTGAGTCCACCTCCTTCTCTCTCCAACTTCATCCCCATAATTATTTACATTTATTTGATACGGGTTTTCTTTGCTGGTTTATTTAGCCCCTCTACCTAAGAATTTAAATATATTTACAGATGATTAGTACCCAGTAGGCAGTAGTGAGAGAGAATATGCCTTTCTAGAGAGAGAGAGAGGGCAAAAAAGAATTCTGTGTTCATATCCAGTTGGCTATAGAGTTGAAGCCAGGTTTGTTTTGTCCTGTTCTTTGTGGTCAGCACAAACCATTTCTTTTTTTATTTTTCTTTTTAGGTTTGCTTTTTCCATCCTAAATTAGAATTTCATACCAAAGGTGGAGCTGATTTTCGTGATATCTGGTGGGTTTTGGAGCTCCTATGATCTGAAAGGTGCAATCTTTCTGTTCTGTTTTCAGTTTTTCTTTAATGGGTATGTGATAGTTCTACCTGTATGCATAATTCTTGATTTTCCCAATTGCTGTTTGAGTTGAATGATGGGTAGTAGGGTTTTAAGGGTTTCAATCTGGATTTTGTTGGTGTTGAATCTATGCTGTTGTTCTAGAGGGTTTGATCCTACTGATCAATACTATGTCAACTGTGGATCACCTAATCAAGTTGTTGTGGGTAATACCACCTTTATTGCTGATAAATCTGCTACCAAGTTCTTGTCAACCCCTCAAGATGTGTTAGCTAATACCAATTTGAACGAAAATTCCATCACACCAGCTGATGATTCACAGTTGTATAGTACTGCAAGAATCTTTAATGGACCATCTAAGTATACGTTTTCGATTAGTCAAGGAGGAAGGCATTGGATCCGCCTTCACTTCTACCCGTTTGTTTACCAGAGTTATGATATGAAATCAGCTAGTTTCTCCGTTTTCGCCCAAAAGACGATCCTGCTCAGCGATTTCACCCCGAGGACTGATTCCACTACTGTTAAAGAGTACTCTGTTAATGTGCCCTCTGGAGACCTTGTGATCACATTTTCACCTTCTAGTAACTCATTTGCTTATGTCAATGCTATTGAAGTTGTCTCAGTACCCGATAATATCATCTCCGAAGATGCCTCCCTTTATAATCCGCCAGGGCCATTTAGCGGCCTGGCAGCTCAGTCTCTGGAGACTGCTGTGAGGTTGAATATGGGCGGACCGATGGTGACGTTAGTTAATGATACTTTGGGGCGTACTTGGAATCCAGACAGTAGGTTTTTGTTAAACCCAGACCTTGCCACTACTAAAACTAATATTGGAGCTGTGAAGTACCCTCAAGGTGGTGCAACAGATGATAGTGCTCCACCTACTGTTTATGGGACTTGTCGAAAGATGGATTCGGGTAGGGATCCAAGGAGTAACTTCAATCTGACCTGGGGTATTCCTGTAGATCCTGGTTTTCAGTACTTGATCCGGTTGCATTTCTGTGATATTGTTAGTACAATGCCGAACCAGCTCCTCTTTAACGTTTATATCGATTCGTTTCTGGTTGCTCAGGATCTGGAAATAACCCAAAGAACCAATGGACCATTGGCCACTCCATATTATATGGACTTGGTTAGTCCATCAGTTAGTAAAGGGAACATTAGTGTGAGTATTGGTCCATCTCCTAGGAGTGCTTATCCTGATGCCTTTCTCAATGGATTGGAGATCATGAAGATGAATAATTCAAAAGATAGCCTTGCTGGTACGTCTGTCCTGCCTTCGCTTTCTGGCTCGAAAAAGAATACAGGACTGATTGTGGGCGTGAGCGTTGGCGTGACGGTAGCTTTGATACTCGCTGGGGTTGTGTTTTTCATGATCAGGAGAAGGAAACAACAACGTCTTAAGCATTCGAAAACTTGGATTCCCATATCGATTAATGGTGGACATTCTCATACTATGGGAAGCAAGTATTCAACTGGCACAACTGTTAGTGTTGGTTCTAACTTGAGCTATCGCATACCGTTTGTGGCGGTTCAGGACGCCACCAATAACTTCGACGAGAGTTGGGTAATTGGAGTTGGTGGGTTTGGAAAAGTTTACAAGGGAGTTCTACATGATGGTACCAAAGTGGCTGTTAAACGGGGCAACCCTCGTTCGCAGCAAGGTCTAGCTGAATTCAGGACTGAAATCGAGATGCTTTCCCAGTTCCGCCATCGCCATTTGGTCTCCCTGATAGGGTACTGTGATGAGAAGAATGAGATGATCCTGGTGTACGAATACATGGAAAACGGAACCCTCAAGAGTCATCTCTACGGCTCGAATCTTCCGAGCTTAGGTTGGAAAGAGAGACTGGAGATCTGCATTGGATCAGCTAGAGGATTGCACTATCTCCACACCGGTGATGCCAAAGCAGTTATCCACCGTGATGTGAAGTCCGCCAACATATTGCTCGACGAGAACTTCATGGCTAAGGTTGCTGACTTTGGGCTGTCCAAAACTGGACCAGAGCTCGATCAGACCCATGTTAGTACAGCCGTTAAAGGAAGCTTCGGTTACTTGGATCCGGAGTACTTCAGAAGGCAGCAATTGACTGAAAAATCAGATGTTTACTCGTTTGGGGTTGTTTTGTTCGAAGTTCTTTGCGCTCGACCAGTGATCGACCCGTCTCTTGCAAGAGAAATGGTCAACTTAGCAGAATGGGCAATGAAGTGGCAGAAGAAGGGTCAGCTGGATCAGATCATAGACCAAAATCTTGCAGGAAAGATTAAGCCTGATTCCCTGAGGAAGTTTGGAGAAACAGCTGAGAAATGCTTGGCTGATTTTGGGGTCGACAGGCCGTCCATGGGGGACGTCCTGTGGAACCTCGAGTATGCTCTTCAGCTTCAGGAGGCCATTGTTCACAACGACCCCGAAGAAAACAGCACGAATGCAATAGGTCAGCTGTCGCCTCAAGTCGACGAGTTCAATCATGTGGACACCACCACTTCCGTTGCTCAGTTTGAGACGTCGAGCGTGGATGATCTATCGGGCGTCTCGATGAGTAGGGTTTTCTCGCAGCTGGTGAAGTCAGAGGGGCGATGATCGGACCGCGGTCCAGTCGGCGATGAATAAGTGAGCCACTGTTTGATTCATTCATTCCAAACTTGTATGTTGTTATAAATCAGTTGAAAAATTTGAACTCTGTTTTTACTTCTATATATATATTGCTGAAACATAATGTATTTTCATGTTGTGCATTTGTTCCTAATATATGTTCCATTTGCTCTCTAACACAACACAATTCCATTGGACAAATTGGTCTTTATGTATTGGTCTGCTTAAACATTCATTCATACTTACTCCTACATAATAGTGTAATGGTAGTGTTGACATTTCTGTTTAGGTTTGCGTATAATCTTGTACGTACAATTTCCTGGTCCACGAGCCAAAATCCAATTTTATGGAGTACTCGTTAGGACAAAAATTTATATTCTTAATTTTTCTTTTTAAATATACATTTAATCAAACATTAATACTCCTTCGATTTAAACTTGACCTTTTTAATAAATTTAAAATAAAATATTATATCATTTATTATCCTGTGCACTTAAACGCAAAGAAACCAACCAAATCTCGTAACATCGGTGATGTTTGTTTCTGGTTTTTAAAATCGGGAAGGTATTTCAAAATTCACCCAAAACCATCTCTATATACATCTACAAATTCTATAATTTTTTACATATATTTTCTCTCTTCATTTAATATTCATTCTATTTTTATTTCTCATCTTCTCTCTTTTTTAATATAAATTAATATCTTTTTACACATTGATTTGACATAAAATTAAAATTTACCCTATTAAAAACTCAAAACAAACATTTATAACTATTTATTAGATTTTCAATCCCCAAAATCTCAATTCCATTATTTAACCAAACATCCCCTAACATTATTATTTCGCCCCATTCATAGAGAAAAAAGAAAAAAAAAGTTTGTTAACACCCACACCGTTCGTGAACAAAGATTTTATTTTGTTATTTTAATTTATCATCGCAAGTTAAGATTTATATTTTAAGTTATAGTCAAATTGAACCTATACAAAACAATTAATGAAATCACACACAATACCAATATAATTATTATTCATTATAAATTAAAATATTATATTCAACACATTAAAATATTATATTACTTAATTAAAAAAAACCAAACGTAAATATTTTTTTAGACAGAGAACATATTATTCAGCTTGGCTGTGATTATTTTTGGGTTTTCATAAAATCAAATTTGGATTTTTTTTTTTACAAAAAAAATTGGATTTTAAAAACCCAACAAAATTTAAATTGATATGTTGAAAATTGGATTAAAAAAATCCAATACATTAATCTATAAGAATACAATTGCAATTTATTTATGTTCAACCTTAAATTCTCATGATCTAACATACTCCCTCCGTTCCCTTGAAAGAGGAGTTTTTTTTTTTTTTTTACGTTTCACCAAAAAAGTTTTTTTTTACATACATCATATCCACACATCCATTAATACAATTAAATATTCCCTCCGTCCGCCGGATAGGTGGACATTTTGTCATTTTGAGCGTCCGCATCAAAGGTGGACATTTCATTTTTAAACACATGGGACCCCCGCACATCACTAATACAATTAATATATGGGACTCACACACCACACTAATACAACTACCCACTACACATTAAATAATAATAATAATACTCCTTAATTCACGTATAAAAAGTAAACGTCCACCTTTTGGACGGACGGAGAGAATACGAGGCCCTTACTCTCACTAATACAACTATCCATTGTACATTAAATAATAATATTTCTTATGTGAAAAAGGCAAAAGGCCATCTAAAGGACAAAGGATTATTACCAATCAATATTTATCTTTTAAACGTCTTTAAATCTAAAACATCGTTATCTACTCCCTTTCTTTCACAACCACCATCACTACTTGTACATATATTCAAAATAAATTCAGACATGAGTAACTGTGAGAGGAAAGTGGTACGACAATTAATTTGTTGATTACAAGTATATATTTCCCTATAAAAATAACGATATAAAAAATAATGAATCAATGGTTAGAAGTACTGTGATCTATTGTTTTCATACTCATCTATTATATTAATGTAAGATTTTAAAAAAAAAAAGAATAATTTTATACTCATAATCTGTTGTTGAAGTGGAGATGATTCACAGGATATGTGTAAGATAAAAAAATTAAGTAAATTATAAAAAATAAAAACAACGAAATTAAGAAGGGTTTATGAGTATGGTGAGGATGAATCAAAAGAAGTGGTGCATTGTAAGTTACATAATTGCAAGCATGTTTTAAGTTTATGATTATATTTTAGGGTAGGGCCTTCCCTTTTTTCACCTTCTCACTTTTGGCCTACTCCTTCTAGTAATCATACTTCCCACTCCAACACCTCCTTTATTACTAGTTCTAGTATAATTTAAATCATAATTATATCTAAGATAATTGATACTACATTAATTTATGGTTGAATTACATAGCTGAATCCATTCAAGGTGATTTTACATTTTCTATTTAATACGAGTATCCTATCTTTCTTAATCCATACTAGTATTTGTTTTTAAACGCCACAAATATTTGAGATTATAATTTAAGAGTTTAACTACAGTGCACCAATGCACCGATTAATTTCAATCGTTAGATCATATTTATCATTTAATTTTCACCATTCATTAAAATAAAATAATTAAAAATAAAATTAATAACTACTCATTACACCCCAATTTACACTATAAATCCATAATTTAAAAGTACTAATTAGTTGTTAAAATTAATAACGGACGTACAACTCTGTTAAACAGTCCTCTCACGAGTGTATATAAAAGCAGAATAAATCCAATCCTGACCATCTATTTTTAAAACAAATTTCAGCCACCCATTAAAATAATTAAATAATTATAATTATGACCTTTTCAAATTAGGAAATAAGATTTTATTTATTAAAAAAATAATAATATTAAATAGACCAATCAAATTATATAAAAGCAGAATAAATCCAATCTCGTCCATCTATTTTTAAAACAAATTTTATCTACCCATTAAAATAATTAAATAATTATAATTATGACCTTTACAAATTAGGAAATAAGATTTTATTTATTAAAAAATTAATAATATTAAATATATCAATCAAATTGCAGGGATGGAAAGGCCCAAACCCACAGAATTAGGTCAAATAATTCATTGACCAATCAAATTGCGAGTTATATATGGGGTTTCCTCACTCTTCACCTATATAAGGAGTCATCCTCCATTCATTTCAAACACACCGAGAACGGTTCTCTAAGAAGATCAAAGACTTCAGAATTGTCTGAATAGTTCTTCGAATTCTTCAACGAGAATCAACTCAAGAACGAAATACATCTAGGATTCAGGTTCTAAACCGCCTGGATTAAGCGTTCTATAGTAAAAAAATTTGAACGACCTATACTATGAGATATTAAAATAATTAAATTATTATAATTATGACTTTTTCAAATTATGAAATAAGATATTATTTATTAAAAAATTAATAATATTAAATATAAATCTAATCCTAGCCATCTATTTTTCAAAACAAATCTCAACAAAAAAAATCAAATCCTGGTCATCTATTTCTCAAATAAATCTCAGACACCCATTGAAATAATTAAATTAAATAATTGTAATTATAACTTTTTAAAATTAGGAAATAATTAAATAATTATAATAAATCCTGACCCTGACCGTCACTCAATAAAATAATTAATTAAATTAAATAATTGTAATTATGACTTTTTCAAATTAGGAAATAATTTAGTTCAATCTAGAATAAATCCAATTTGACAATTTATTTATTAAACAAATCTGCTCCATTAAAATAATTAAATAATTATAATAAATCCAATTCTGGCCATTTATTTCTCACAACCCATAAATAATTAAATAATTATAATTGTGACCTTTTCAAATTAGAAAATAATATATTATTTATTAAAAAATTAATAATACTCCCTTCATCCTACGTATTTTTACCTACTTTCTATTTTGGGTTGTCCCATGTATTTTAACTCATTCATTAATAGAAAAAATGCATAATATTTTATTACCTACTTTTTACAATCCCAACAACTTTAATAACTTTTTTACACTTTATTCATCATTCCCAACAACTTTATTTACCTTTTCTTTTTAAATCACAAATTTATCCCTACTTTTTCTTATATAATATATTAAAAAAATAACACGTCTTAATCTCTGTACCCGTACAAATGGGTAAAAATACTCAAGACGGAGGGAGTATTAAATATAAATCAAATCCTAACCATCTATTTTTCAAACAAATCTCAACCATCTATTAAAATAATTAATAATTGTAATTATAACTTTTTCAAATTAGGAAATAATTTATTGTTTCCAAAGGGTTTAGGGTTTTAGGGTTTAGGGTTTAAGGGTTTCAGGGTTTATCTTAAACAAATCTAAGTCAACCATTAAAATAATTAAATAATTATAATTATGACTTTTTCAAATTAGGAAATAAGATTATTTATTAAAAAATTAATAATATTAAATATAAATTCAATCCTAGCAATCTATTTTTCAATCAAATCTCAACCACCCATTAAAATAGTTAAATAATTGTAATTATAACCTTTTCAAATTAAAAAATAATTTAATGTTTCCAAAGGGTCTAGGGTTTAGACTTTTTCAAATAAGGAAATAATTTCACCAATTAAAATAATTAAATAATTATAATTATAACTTTTTTAAATTAGAAAATAAGATATTAATTATTAAAAAATTAATAATATTAATCCAATCCTGACCATCTATTTTTTAAACAAATTTCAATCACCTATTAAAATAATTAAATAATTATAATTATGGCTTTTTCAAATTAGGAAATAAGATATTGTTTATTAAAAAAATTAATAATATTAATCCAATCCTGACCAAGTCATCCATTAAAATAATTATTTAATTTAATGTTTTCAAATGGTTTAGGGTTTAGTTCTTAAACAAAATAATTATAATTACGACTTTTTAAAATTAGGAAATAAGATATTATGTATTAAAAAAACTAATAATATTAATCCTGACCAAACCATCCATTAAAATAATTATTTAATTTAATATTTTCAAAAGGTTTAGGGTTCACTACAAGAAAATGATGATTTAGCTGCGAAATATTTTGTTGCTAAAGTAATGTATTTCGTCGCTAATTTATTTTAGCGATGAATTTTTTTGTCGCTAAATTTGGTGAGAATATGCTCGTTGCAAAACCATTTAGCTGCGAATTAAAATTTTCACTGCTAATATTTGCCACAAATTGATTTATTTAGTCGCAGATATTTAACAACAAAAATTAAGAATTTATCGCAAATATTTGCTACAAAAATTTATTAATTCATTGCAAAAGCGACAAACATTTTCATCGCTGTCATTTGCTGCGAATAACTTTACAAAGCCGCAAAAATTTAACTACAAAAATTGAACTTTAGCTGCAAAAATTTGCTGCAAAATTAATACATTTCATCACAAATATTTTGTTACGAAATTTTAATTGCTGCTGCAAAATTTGCAATGAATCTTTTATTTTCCTCGTAATTTTTTTTAGCAACAAAATATTATAAATAATTATTTTATCACAAAATTTTCAATGAAATTATTTAACTCGCCACTAAATACAAATAATATTTTTATTAATATAGAAAATGGTAAATATATTTCAATTCCTGCATAAAGAAATAATCACTTATAATTAACTAGTAGCAAAAACAAAATGTTTAATTCATTCAAAATATTCAAAAATCTAAAAGTTTTCAAATGGTAAACACTATAAGGAATGTCTTAATCTAAAGCTAAAAAGAAACCAAGGAAATATAAAGGTGTTTCATTTATCCGAAACTTGGAAAAATAAGAGTTCCGCTGCAATTTCTTCCTTCTCTTCCCTCTCACGTTGCCTGACTTCCTTCCCAGCCTCATCATTTAATCGTCCTTTTTCCTACAAAGATGTGAAATCTACATACATGAATCATATACTTTTAAGGGTATTAATTTTTAGGTGTATGATCCACACTAACTAAAAAGGAAAATGCAAGGAAATAGTACACAATCCGACATTCCCACTATACACTTTAATTTCAAAATTTTTACCCCTTTAGGTATATTATACACAACGTACTGAAAAGCAAATAGAAAAATAATTTATCGTACATATACAACAGCATCAAATATTATAAATATAGACATGATTAGAAATCATCGGTTCTAGGCAAATTACCTTTTTCCTTCTTTGTGGGCAATTTCAGCATCCATAGTCTCCTTATTGCTTTCTTGAATTTCATGGTTCTTTAAAGATACATGAATGAACAAGATATTAAAATAAAATTAAAAGGTGGTTACATAAATGATAAGTCCAAAATGATGGATGCATCAAGCATAGTCAAGCAAATTCAGGGGGAAAAAATGACGGAGAGAACTTTTCATTTCATTACAATATCTCAGGCAAACTCGAGAACTGAAAGAACATTAAGACAGCAAATCACCACATTTTTCACTTGTAAGTCGGCATTCTTACTTCTAATTTATAATCAGGTATAGAGAACACCATGTTAGCCTCTATGGGCAGTGGAAAAATAAAAAGATACCCTAAGACACATAAACAAAAAATATTCACCTCAAAGAGGTCCATAATTAGGCTGGATATTAATTACAATAACACGCCAGTGAATGCTTTAAATGCAACCATATAATTATAGTATACTGCAAGTTTTCGAACATAAGCTAGCCTTGAATTAAAGGTGAAATGTTGATTGCTTAATAACTTCCATGAACTTCAATTTGATGACAAAAACAGAGGACTTGTGAACTTTAAGCATAAACCATACATGTGCAGACATTTTTTAAGTGACCTATTCATTGTATAACTTCTGTTTTGCCTAGATTAATCCACTAGTGGTCAATATAAGATTTTTCCATTAGATCTCTTTTGCTGACCACATTTCACTGCACTAAGAAATTCTAAATTGCAGTGCATACCGATTCCGTTGGGATCTTGAAAAGCTTCTTCATCTGTTTCATGAGTTCAAGGTTGAGCACTTTCGATCCCTATATATCTATATGTATAAAATCTATTAACTGCTTGTCATAATACGTTCTTGGTTAAAGTAAGAGATGGATAGATAATAAGCACAAGACTTTGAAGTACATGTTCGTCCGTACAGTATGCATTATTGAGCAACGAAAATTTAGGGGCATCATAATCTACTCTTGATCCCAAGGAATCATAAAGCCATTCCTTTTTTTCCCGTCAATTCTCATAGAGAAAATAAACTGCATACAGACTAAAATCAAATAACCCCTGATCAACATTATAAATATAATGAGACCTATGTAATAAGAAGACAAGAATCAGTCAATAGATAACCAACCTGAATACTCTCTTAATAGTGAGGGCAAACAGAATAAACAGGAGCTTCATAACCTTCATTAGATACTCAACAAAAGTATTGCTTTACTGTTCTTCAAGGATGCAAAACAAGAAAATCAATTTTATTTTCCATAAAAAATATCTAAAATTCCCAAACTGGAAAGTCATAATACTTAGGAAAGCTACATCTCACAAATATTTAAGAGCTTTGAAACATAGAGAATGCGCTATTAAAGAATGAAAAATGGTTCAACAATTTGTTGAACAGATTGTGTGCAAGAACACAAACTACTCTAAATCAAAGATAGCGAATAAAAAATGCGAAAGATATATAAGGAAGAGGCTAGAGAGAGTAAAGAAAGAAGTAGTAAAGATCGTGAATTCGTACCTGTGTTCGCTGCAATGATTTTATTAAGAGACGGTAGCGCCGGCGAGGCTGCAGCGAGAATAGTTGGTGGAATTAACGGCAGAGGTCGATGGAGAGAATCCAAGAACCCTAGAATTTTAAATCGAAAAATTTGTATCTATGCGTGAAAATTTCTATGGATTTAATTTATACCCACTTATTACCTACAGGACGTATTAGAATCCATGTTGTTAATGAGCGCTATAAATATGGGAAGCAATTTTAATTTTTAGCTCTATTTTACATTTACATGAGAAAAGAGTTTTTGAATTCTTGCGGAATATATCCAAAGTTTTGGCACAGTGAGTTTTATAATTTATAAAATTAATAATTAGTAATTAATTCAAACTAAAGTTAAGAGCATAAAAAAATAAAGGCTAATTATATGGTGGACCCACTTTAAAAAAATATACAAATATAAATAAATAAAAACATATATAATTATGAACAAAAATGTATACAATTTAATTGTTAGTTTTTTTAATGAAAAATTGAGTGTAAAAAAATATACAACTATTAAAAAATATATATACACTATTGAATAAAAAGTTATACACATATGGATGCTAATTTTTTTAATGAAAAACTTGGTGTGAAAAAAATATACAATTATTAAAAAATACGTATACAAAATAAAATAAAAAGTTATACACATATGAATACACCCTTGCACCGGATACACCTAATATCAACTCAAAAATAAAAGTATCATTCAACTCAAAAATAAAAGTATCATTTAAATCTATCCATTGCTCATTAGTATTAATGATAAATATTTATTTGATGTCATGATTTGATTTTAATTTTTATTTTAGCAATTAAGTATAAAAACATGGCAAATTTATGTGAGACTACTTTATAGATTTGTAATTAATTATTATTTTTTAAAATAATATTATCATTTTTTTTAAATGCTATCACGTTTTATTTATATTATTAATTATTTATAAAATAGTTTACAATACTATTACACACTTTTCTGTGAGACGGCATCATCGAAGTTTTGTGTCTATGAAAATTTGCAAACAAAGATTTGTGATGATATAAAAACATATTAATTATTCTACTTTTGTAAAAAATAATATTATTATTTTTAAATGCTGTCACATTTTTGTCTATGAAAATTTGCAAACAAAGCTTTGTGATGATATTTAATTTTGTCGCAAATTCCAAAATTAGCAGCAAAGTGTAGGAATTTGTCGCTAATATTTTTTACCATCATCGCAAATATTAATTTGATTTTTATTTATACTTTAGTACATAATAATTTTAGCAACCAAATATAAAAATTGGTAACAAAATTTTGAGACGAAATTTAATTAGGTTGCAAATGCAAATATTAGCAGCAAATGGTAGGAATTTGTCGCTGAAATTAGTAACAAATATTAATTGAGAAGGCATATTTTATTTATATTTAAAAAAAATATCATTTCAGTGACCAAATGTAGTGGTTGGTGTTAAAATTCTACTATAAAATTTATTTTAGTTGCAAATTTTATAATTAGCAACGAATGTTCAGGATTTGCCGCTAATATTAACAATAACTATTTAATTTTGCGCCGCTAAAATGAATTTAATTTTAATTTTTTTAAATGATAATTTTTGCGACAAAAAAAGAAAGTTGGTAGTAAATTTTAGTCATGAAATTAAATTTGGTTGCAAAATAAAATAAAAAGCAACGAAATGTAGAAATTTGTCGCTAATATTTGCGATGAATTTTTATTTAATGTCGCGAAAAATAAATTCGTTTATTATTATTTAATAAATAATTATTTTAGCGAAAAAATATTATTTTTTATCGCAAATTTTAGCGATGATCATCATTTTAGTGGCAAATATTAGTATTAGCGACAAAATATGAAAAGTTCATCGCAAATATTAGCCATGAATTTTATTTTATGTCGCCAAAATGAATATTCATTTAAATTTATTAATAATTATTAATTTAGCAATGAAAAATAACAATTCGTCGCTAATGGAATGAATTTAGCGATGAAATCCTAATTCGCAGGTAATTTTTCATCGCTATATCTCATTTTTCTTGTAGTGGTTTTAAGGTTAATTTTAGGGGTTTAGGGTTTAGACTTTGTGGCATAATATTTCTATATGATCAAATCATGGCCATCTATTTCTTTAATAAATCTCAGCCACCCAAAATAAATCAAATGATGGTCATCTATTTCTCAAACAAATCACAGACACGCATTAAAATAATGAAATAATTATAATTATGACTTTTTCAAATTAGGAAATAAGATATTATTTATTAAAAATTAATAATAAATTAGAAAATAAGATATTATTTATTAAAAAATTAATAATATTAATTCAATCCTGACCATTTATTTCTTAAACAAATCTCAGTCACCCACAATATTTATCCACAAAAAAAAGGTATGCATTTTTTAAGTTGAACTCAATTATATACTCCCTCCGTCCCACACTAAGGGTAGTTTTTATTTTTTTGGCACGTAAATTAAAGAGTATTATTATTTAATGTGTAGTTGGTAGTTGTTTTAGTGGGAGTGTGAGTCTCATATTTTAATTATATTAGTGGGTGTGTATGGGTCCCATGTGTGTAAAAAAGGAAAGTGAACTCTTTGGGTGGGACGACCAAAATGAAAAAAATAGACTCTTTGAATGGGACGGAGGGAGTATTAATTTTTCAAAACAACTTATTCTACAATAAACATTGATTATCTACATGTTTCAGATGAAACATTCTTTTATTTATGTTGTAACCAATATTGCATTCGAAAGGGTTCGTCAATTCACTAAGATGTGTAAACAATAAATGATTTTGAATTGTGTAAATTAGTATAATATAGAATCTGATCCTATAATTTAGAAAAATAAAAATTTTATTGTTGCATTTTAATTTGTCATATTATGAGATAATTAAAAAAATAAATAAAGAAATAATACGACAACAAGATTCAAACCACACCAAAACCGGATGAGAGAAGCTCAATCAAATCTCAACCACCCATTAAAATAATTAAATAATTATAATTATAACTTTTTCAAATTAGAAAATAAGATAATTAAATAATTATAATTATGACTTTTTCAAATTAAGAATCAAAATATTATTTATTAAAAAATTAATAATATTAAATATAAATCCAATCCTAATCATCAAAAGGAAGATTTAAGGGTTTAGGGTTTTGGGGTTTATAGCATAATGTTTCCAGGGGGTAAAATCCTGACCATATATTTCTAAAACAAATCTCAGCAATTCATTAAAATTATTAAATAATTGTAATTATGAATAATCCACTTCATATTCAAATAAATATTATTCGGTTCAAACATCATAAAATTAAGTTAAATTGTTGTTGCCCTAAAAATAACACATCTTGTGCAACGCACGGTGCCCATAATGCCCATAATCCCTAATTTATTATAATTCATCATCTCCACATGTAAGACTAATTTCACTCACTTTAATTATTATTTAATTGATGATTAATTGTACATACAACTCCAAGTGTTTTGTTTTTGAGTTATTAATTGTGTGAGGATGGTAGAAAGTCATATGACGAATCTATACAATTTCGAAAGCACTACTATATCTGATGTTCGGAAAGCCAAAGGGAATGGTGCAGATGGATCCTGGCTCTGGTGCACCACTGATGATACGATGTATGATGCTGTGAAGTTGATGACTCAGCACAATATTGGATCTCTGGTTGTTGTTAAATCGGGGGAGCAGAGCTCAATTGCTACAATTAATAATTATAATTTTTTCAAATTAAGAAATAATTTAGTCCAATCTAGAATAAATCCAATCTTGATAATCTATTTCTTAAACAAATCTCAGCCACCTCTCAACTATTCATTAAAATAATTATAATAATTCAATCCTGGTCATCTATTTCTCAAACAAATCATATAATTCAAATAAATATTATTCGGTCAAAAATCATAAAATTAAGCGAAGTTGTTGCCCTAAAACTAACACATACCGTGCAACGCACAGGTTAGCTACTAGTTTATTTTAAAATTATTTTTATACTTTCATTAAAAAGAAAAAATATCACCAACTTTATAATAATATATTACTGCACTTTAGTTTAATTTCAAAATAATCAATATCATCTAACCCACAACAAACTTTATAAATAATAATATAAAATAAAACTACCTTAAAAACAACAAATTTAATAATTCATTTATTACAAGAAATAATAATATAAAAAAACTACTTTAAATTAAAACAAGTTAAAAAAATAAAATTTTTTAAACTCCAAGTTTACATTAATTGTAATCTTCTATATATAGATTGTCTAATGGGGTTGGTCAATGGAAAAACGCAGAAAATTACGCAACTTTGATGAAAAGTGATTATAATTTAAGAGTTCAACTATAGTGCACCGGGTACATTAGTGTATTTGGACAATTGTAGTTGTTAATTTAATTTATCATTCAATCTCCACCATTAATTAAAATAAAATAATTAATTTTTTAAAAAAAAACTATCCACTCTTCCATTTTAACTTATAAACTTGGGGTGCAACGGTGCATCAAGAGCACCCAGATCACCCATAATTTAAATATGAAAAACATCTGTTTAATTAAATTATTTTATTAATAATTCGTAAAATATTTTTATACTGAATCAAAAGGATATTTTTAATTAAAAAAGTTCATGATCGCGTAAAATTACTTGTATTATAGAACCATTTTATGATGGGTAAGTCTTGTTCGAGACCGTCTCATGTAAGTTTTAATGGAGACAGAAAAAAAGTGAGAACATTATTAATGAAAATTGATACTTAATAGATGAAAAGTGATAATAGTACAATGAATTATTTTATAAATAAATAATAAAAAATAATAACATTTTATAGATAAATTAATAATGATATTAGTACTTTTATTGCAAGGGAGAGACGATTATCTTTTACAATGTGAACTTACAAGACTTTTTGCCGATATTTAACGACATAGCATTTGACCGACATGAATGTGATGAAATATTTAAAATGAAAAAAACTTGTACGAAATCGTCTTACGGATCTTATACCGTGAGACGGATCAAATATAAACCCACTTGAAAGGCGCGCCTGCCTATAGTCTTACTACTTCCTATCAACTTAACTTATGCCGCTGACTTCTTCTTATTATTTTTTTGTTTTTAACCATTTAGTTAGTTGTGCTTTATTACAAAAATATACTATTAATATTGATTATTACATCTATATACTACTATTTGTATTTGTATTTTTTTGTTTTTAACGACTAAGTTAGTTGTGCTTTATTACAACATACTATTAATATTGATTATTACATCTATATATTACCATTTGTAAATAAAGTAAGAAAAATATTTTTCATAAGAATACCATTAATGTAAATTGTGTTAAAATAATAATATAATTGACAAAAAAATTGAATGATAATTTCCCTTTTGTCAAATACTAGTGTGAACGTAAGCCCTTAGATATCATTATAAAATAATATCACTTTTGAAATAAAATATTATCACTTTCGCTATAAAATGTTATAACTTTTTATTAATATTATAAATTATTTATGAAATTGTTCACTGTCATTATCACTTTTTATCAATTGAGTATAACTTTTCAATAATGATGTTATCATTTTTTTTAAAAAAATCATTAAATAATTTAATTGGACATTTATCATTTTTCTTTGATAAGATATCACTTTTTATTAAAAATATTATTAATTTTTATTTGTCCAATAAATTTTTCATTAAATAGTTTAATTGGATGTGTATCACTTTTTTTAATCAAGTATCACTTTTGATTAAAAATATTATTACTTTTTATTTTTCTTATAAATTACTCCATGAAATAATTTGATTAGTCGAGTATCACTTTTTAATGTTCAAATATTTTTTTTTATTAAAAATATTATCACTACTTAATTTATAAAAGTTTCATAAAATAGCACAATAATAAGTGTATCAAAAGTATCACTTCTGAATTTTCTGACTATCACTCATAGTTTTTTAATGATTACATTATATTTAAAATAGGGTAGGTGAGACCGTCTCACGTGAGACCATTTTTCACGTTTTAAAATAGTTATCACTTTCGCTATAAAATGTTATTACTTTCGCTATAAAATGTTATCACTTTTTATTTATACTATAAATTATTCATGAAATAGCATCATCACTTTTCATTAATTTATTATCATTTTTCTGAATAAAAGTTATCACTTTCTGACCGTCTCACGTAAGCCCTTACGCGAGATGGTCTCATACAAGTCTTTGCCTTTAAGGTATTACTAGTAAAATTAATAATTAATAAAATAATTAATTTTAAAATGTATAAAAAAAAAGAAAGAATATCGCACTTAACTAATTCCATGCATATTCGTGATATTAACGTGCCATTACTTTCCAGTTTGCAAGGTGACCGGCCAGGCCGCCTTTTTCGTTAATTTTTTTTTATTTTATATTATATACTCCACTAATTAATGAATAGATAATCCGTCTCACGTAAGGAGATTCGTTAGACGGTCTCGTATAAGACACTCATTTAAAATATAGTCAATGATACTTATAATTTATGATATGCAAGTATGTGACACCGTTTAATAAAATGATTTTTGTGTTACAATAAAAAATTATAATAATTATAATAAAATTAAAGTGATAATAGTGTTATGAATTATTTTTAAAAAATTTATAGTATTAAAAAAGTATTAACATTTTAAATTAAAAGTGATATCATCCTTAATAAAAAGTGATAAATATTATTAATAAATTATAAAATGGTCATGGTGAGACAATCTCACCCACACAATTGTGTCCCTTTATGATACTCTAATTAGTATCTCCTCTCTAATTAAAGGAGTAAACCAACGCTACTCATCATATTAATCATGTTCTTTTATACTCATTTTTATCTTCCAAATACAAGTCTGTTTATTATAGCTTGGTATATGAACTAAGGGTAACTCTTGAGACCATCTAATGTGATTTTTACATTCTTATAAATAATTATTAATTTTTATCAAAGATATTTTTTATTAAAAATATTAGTATTATTTATTTATACAACAAATTATTCATAAAATAATTTATTATATTACTATCAATTTTCACTAATTTGAATATGATCACCCTTCATTAAAATATTATCACCTTTTATATATTATATGAAAGTTTTTCTATGAGAAATTCTCACATAAGTGCTTGTCATTAATTAAATGTGTGTTGACCTAAATATTTATAATCAAATCAAATAAATGTAAATAACAAAACATCTACAAGTAGTCATCTTGAGGTGAATTCCAGACCATTAATTAATTCAATAATTGACTGTCTTTAGTAATAATATTTAATTATTAGCATTAATGATAAAATAAAATACAAATGATAAGATATATGAGTTAGATTTTGTGATTAAGTTTGATTTGTGCGCGAATGGTATTAAAAAAAAACACACACACAATAAAGTCCCTCCAATTCATATATTTGAGATTTATATATTTACGCATTGACATTAAAAAAGGGGGAGAAAGAAGAAGAAAAAAGAAACACTCCCATCATCAGTTCATAATACTTAACATTTAGACATTTTCACTTTAAGATTAAGAAATTAAGGTTAATTATAAGATTTCTATAAACGATACTCCTAATTAAGTAACATTAAAAGTATCATATATAATAATTTATGAAAGTATTTGATTATTTAGTTTTCTCATTTCACTAATAATTGAATTTTACGTGTGGTTAGTTCATGAATTATTATTATTATTATTATTATTATTATTATTATTATTTTTAATTAATGGATTTGTAATTGTAAGCATTTTGAAAGGAATATATTTAGAAATTATTAGATTTTAAATCCTCCATCCCAAATTATTTATTTAGACTAAAATGAATTTATGAAAAAAAACATTAATTTTAAATTTATATATATTATTTTTCAAAGATTTATACCATGCATTTCCATTTATATTCAAACTGTTCTAAATCTATATTTTAATTTCTCATTGTTTTTTCAAATTTGAAAAAGTAAATTAATTTTTAGAAATTATTTATAAGATAATATTTTAAAAAAAAATGATTTTCTGACATTATAAAGTTCCATTTTCAAATTATATTATGTGATGTGATTGTCTTTCTAAAAATCATTTAATTCTTCTTTTACACAATTCTACTTGAAGCCGATTCTATAAATGCGTGAATTTATTATTATTTACTATTAAAATATTAAGTTTCCTTTTTAATTTATTTGTTTTTTCCCCTTTTTTTACAATTAATTACTAGTTGAGATAATATGGCATGTAAAACGAGTCGAAGTTTGACCAAAAAATGGCACAAAAATGAAATCATATTAAATAGAGGAACATCAATGTCTATCCTTCATCCATTTAGTCAACTTAGAGATGTAAGTGGTGAATTACGTGTAAAGAAAAAGGTAATCTTAATAAAAAAACAAAAAAACCACACTTTTTCAGCATGAAATTCCTTAAAAAGGACCAAAGAAAATATGACATTAAATGTTTTACTCCCTACTTCCATGTACACATTTACTTTTTCTTAATGTGAATGAATGAGTATTATTAATGTATAGTTGTATTATTGAGGAGTGTGAATTAAATCTCATACTTTAATTGTATTATTAATATATATGATGTTACATCTTTTATTTGCATGCATGGAAGAGTAACACATAGTAGGAGAAAGATCTAAACATTTACTTTTAGAGAATGAATTTTATTTATATTTTATGTGTTATTCATACAATAATTTACAATAACAAATGTAATATTAAAATATAATATGAGATTTGAACAAAAATATATTCCCTTTGGCCACTTATAAGGTACTTATTTACTTTTTGCATATTAATTAAGAAGTATTATATATATATATATATTATGTATGTAATGGATAATTGTATTAGAAGAATGTGATAGACCATGTGTGGGTCCCTTCTACTAATAGGAAAATTGGATACTTTTGAATTGAACGTTTAAAATAGTAAAATTGATACTTTAAAATGTACAGAGAAAGTATATTAAAAGTAATGAAAATAAAAAGAGAATTGTACATGGAAATCCCATGTGGACGTTCATGTTTGTTTACATCCTTCTAGAAATAGTTTCTGTCACACTTTTTGACCTTGCATGCACAATAACGACTATTATTTCCATTTACTTATTAATGCAGAATGTGAACAATTTATATACTGATAGAGAGAAAATAAAACATGTTCTGCAACCAAATTTATTCTTCTCAGATTAAATTCTTACAATTTTATAACATGTGAAAGTAACTACTTTTCCGAATTGACAAATTAACCACAGGTTTTTGTATCTAGCTATGATGAAAATTAACACATACAACATGATCTTTAATTCTCCACTATTTTTCTATCTTTTTCTTAGTAATCATCTTTGAAAACTGAAAACAAATACTAATGCAACACAATTTGCCGGTTTATAGGCGATCCCATCAACAATTTTCTTAATTTAAATATCTCAAATTCCCATATTGTAAGAAACGTCACAATTGCATAAATACAAAAATAATCCCAATTCTATGAATTACTTATAATTATTCAATATATATACTTTATATAAAAGATAAACAAAAAAACAAAAAGTCCTATAGTATAACTTAAAATTCTCCCAAAAAAAAAAAAAAAAAGAAGAAGAAGAAGAAGAAGAAGGTGATGATTTAGAATTTCATGATATTAATGTTCAATTGGCAACATCAATCTGGGTGGTGCAAGATAGCAACCGCCGGAAAATGGACGTCAAGGCGGAGCAGGAACCCGACTTAGCCTTCTTCGATTCCCTCCGACCACCGTCTCCGCCGCCGGAGTTTCTCTTCCTCTGCATTCCGAGGCACTTGATGGCGCTTTTCTCCTCGGCGTGATCTTCCTCCCTAGAAAAAGTGTAGCTCCTCAGATACATCTGCCGACACGAGAAGCTATCCACCACCCTCGGATGGCCGTACATCCGCCGCTCGTCCGTACGAGATTTAGAACTCATGGATCTGACGAATTCGAAGTCGGATTCCGGCCACTTGTACAGGTTGACGTAGGTGGCCCTGACGGGGACGCGAGCGTCGTCGACGCAGCTCGATATGCATTTTCCGGCCATAATTTTGCCGCCGGAGAGTGGAATCTTATGTATACACACACGCAGTGTGTATGTATATATGCGTGGGCATAGAGAGCTTGAGTGAGAAGGAAAGTGGAGAGAGGTGAGAATGTTATAGTGCGGTTATGTGCGTTACATATTGGAGGGGTCGCAATGATTTGGCGTTACGTGATTGGGTGTAGTTGAAGCTGTGGGGCCCGCCACCAATATCTTTTCGGTTTATGAGTTGTTGACTTTGACCTTTTTTTTATTTATTTAATTTTAATTCTGTTTTTGAATAATAATCCAGTCATCCAGGGGTTGGAAAGGGACATTTGCTAGATTACTCCTCCTCCACTGGACTCTGAATAAAGTCGAATTAAAACCTAGAAATTATCAAATGAATATTTTTCTTTTATTTTGTTCATTCAATATATCCATGACAATTTATCAGTATGCTGTATGCCTATGTTTTTTTTTATTTATTAATTTTTTATAGTATATACGTTAAAAAAAAAAAAAACCATGTGTATATATTCCAAAAACTTCTACAGATGCTATATTCAATAATTAAAGATATTTTGAAGGAAAAAAATAAAAATCAGTGCATGATGATATTATTGAGGGGCCGTTTTGTATGAATTTCACAATTATAATAAGAATGAGTATTATTAAGAGAGTTAATCATAATGTAATTGAAAATAATTAAAGAATGAAGAGTATTTATAGAATCCATGTAAGTGATTAACGAATGAGTTGGGGTATTAGTTTTCAAAACCTACATCCAAATTTTAAAAATCAACTCTATATATACCTACTACATCCCCTCTCTCCCTAATTAATACATTTTCTCTCTTTATCTCTCCTCTCTCATCTAATTTTTTAAATAAATTAATAAAATGATTTGACATAAAGTTTAAACATATTCTACCCAAAATCCAAACCAAACATAGAACGACTATTCATGATTTTCAAACTCCACATAACCCCAAACCAAATATCACCTAAGAGTATAACATTTTGTTTTAAATGATACACTCTTTAATTAATAAGAATATAACTTTTTTATTGAAAATGTATATATATTAAAATATAAATAATATAAATGTTTGGTTAAAAAAATTAATTTTTTTTTAGAAAATAAAAGGTATACTTAAAAAATTATGAAATTTGGGGATACAGTGTCTTCAATCACGCAAGTTTTAGCGTTAAGAAATTTTAATTTCCACGTGACCAACCAAGTTATAAATACGTATTTATATCTATTATCCCGATCAAGCAACTTCTGAATATAAAAGAAGGAAAGTTTGTGTAAAGGTTGAGAGTGAATAATAGTAAAATCAACTCAAATTCTTTTTAATTTTTTGAGTCTAATTTTGATTCATTATTATTACAATAATATTACTCCATAATTATTATTTATTTTTTTAATTAATACATATATTAATTTTATTATATATTTTTATTAATTAATACAAATAATAATTTTTTAAAACAAATAATTTATGTATTAATTTAGTTATAATTCTTCCTATTAAATATTATTTTTATTTAATTTTTGACTTAGTTCGTTATATTTTACATAACACGTTTGGTAATTTGATTTTGAATTAATTAATTATGATTTTTTTTAAAAAAATGTAATTAAGAGTAAAGGTAATTAATCATGACCCTTAAATTTAAATATAAGAATATTAAGATGCATCATATACACCCAAATATTTTTCCAAAATTAAAATTATCATAAAATTAGTGATGAAAGGAGTTAGAAGGAATGGTCTGTATTTCTTGGAGGATAATACTCATGTTGCTAATCAGTTCTGTTTGGTCAAGGAAACTGGTAGTACAAAGTCATGGGATTAGAGTTTCAAGTATGAGTGCAAAATCAACCAAAACAAAGTCTACTCGATTGTGGTAATGTCTCGAAGCTTGAGATGTGTCATAATTCTACCAGAAATCCATTATTAAAATTAAATTATGTCTATTATATAAATAAAATATATTTATTAATAGTTAATGCTTTTTGTGATATTAAAATAAAAATAATAACATAAGATTTGAGAGTATATAATATTTCCGTTCACGGGGTAAACAAAAAACTTTACCTTTTGCATCATTGCAATTGCTACCAATTACAAATTACAATAAGAGTATAATATTTAATTTGGTACAGATGATTATACAAATAATTTCCTCGTAGAAAACAATTGATCTACCAACTTAAATTACTCTATTCAAGAATCATTATATCACATAATTAGTGTACAGTTTCCTCAAAGACCATTAACTTAAATTTAATAAGATAACCAAATTAAAAGTTCAGAGATGTTAAAAATTGGCCGGATTTCAGTATATATGATTTTTTTTTTTAAAACATACTCTTCAAATCTGTCCACAGAAGAATTTTTTTAAAAATCTAAATGGGTGCTGTTTCATTTTAATAATACATCTGCATCCACAATATTGATAATGTAGGAGCATTATATAAGATTTATAATGGTCAATTAAAAATCCCATTAAATAAAATAATATTGGAATAGAAGATCCAGTTAAACTCTCTATTTTAATTTTCCTCCCTAATCATTTTCCACCCTGAAATTCATTAGCCAAATATTGGATTTCAATGAGAATATTATAAAAAAAAGTCTACTTTCTTATGATTATTTACTAGATAAGAGGAACAACTAAGTGAATAATTTATTTGAAACCCAATGATGATACACCAACCAATTTCCTTATTATAACATAAATTTCATCATTGCTACCACAATCATTTACCATTTCTTTTATTAAATTATTCATAAGTAAGATTATATATTGCGTCAAAAGAATTAGAGTAATCTTTAAATATTTTGTGGCCATCTTGATTTATACTTGCTTGCAATTTAAGACATCAGGCAGTAATTATTAAATATAAAGAAGAAATTAAAAGGTAGCAAAAATAAAAAGACAAAAGAGTTTAAAAAAAAAGAAAAAAGGAGAGAATAATTATATAAGCACAAGTAATCTAGTGGGCTTAAATTTAGAATTAAACAGTAAACAGGCCAGGCCTTTCAGAAGCCCATCAAGGGCCTTTTTCGCTTCTTACCAATTAAAACAAGTAAAAGTGGCCCAAAATATTAATCATCGTATCACTTTTAATACACCCAATACTACAACGACTATTTTGATAGGTGAGATGAGATAAAGAGGTATATATAAGAATTGAGATTTAAATAAATATAAGAGTGAGTAATATGAAAATTAGAGATTGTTTGATAGATTGTATTAAAATTGATATAATAAAATTTTGAGATGTTTGGTAAGAGATAAAAGAATTAAAATAAATATCCAAATTACATTAATACCCTCTACTTTAACCACAAATCAGATGTGAATCAAACCACCTTCTCTCTCCCCCATCTTCTCTAACAAAGCAGGTGTTATCCAAATCTCCTCACCGTCTTCTCTCTTGAGTTTATTAACTTCAACAAACCATTCTCCTCCCATCTCTCCATCTTTTCCTTCTTCTCACTATATATACACCCAACATCTACCAATTTTTCTCCCCTTTCCTCCCATCTCTCTTTCCCCTGGCGCACACACACATCCACTCACCCTCAATTCACCGATTAAAATTACACATCAACCACACATAATTAATTTCTTCTCCCCCATTTTCTGAAAATTTTTATCTCAAATGGAGTTCTGGCCGGTGGCGGAAGGATTGAAAGACGTCACGCACTTCTCAAAATTTGATATCTACGTCGTCGGATATGAATGACGTCAAGCACTTCTCTCTCTTCCCCTATATATTCCGCCGACGACGAGAGGAAACGTGGAACTGGAATGAGGGAGATTTGGAGAAGATGGGGATATATAGATGTGGAGAAGATAGGGATATATATGTCAATTCGTCACATTATATGGATTTACTGTGCAATAAGTAATGTTAATACTGCGACTCACTAGACATGCACAAATGAATCGGAACCGGCGGTTCGAACCGGGGAACCGCCGGTTTTAACCGGAACCGGAAAACCGGCGGTTCCGATTCCGAACCGGGGTGCATGTCTACGACTCACCTCGTATTACTTTTACGAAGCGAATAGTGAATTTTAACGGACCTTAAGCATAATATCGGCCCCCTCTATAAAAGAATGTTGCCTACCAAACACCATTAAAGACTATACTACAAATCATAATAACCCCTAATACACCATACCAAACGAAGTGCAAGAGCTTCTAACCTCTATCAAATTAGATTTTACAAAGTTCAATAATAACAATTCTTTTTAAAGATAGATTGTTGTGCACCTGGTGCATCAGTGCATGTGAACGATCTTAATCGTTAGATATAGTTTTAATATAATCTCCATCATTAAAATAATAATAATAATAATTTAAAATAAATAACTACCCACTAACCCTTAATTTACACCTATAAACTCTAAGTGCACCGATACACCCGATAAATCCTAAAATTACCCCTTCTTTTTATTATATATATAAGAATAATACACCAATTGGATATTTTACGTCGTTAAATATTAGATGCACAATAATAGCATTTTATTAATAAAATTGGAGTTTTATCAATTTAGGACTTGAAAAATGTATTAACTATCGATATAGGACCTGAATTATTTTCTTTATTAATTTGGGGCCTGACTTAATTAAAACTATCAGTATAAGGCTTGGGATGTTAACTCCGTTATTTCATTATTTAACAGAAAAGAATAATTGCCACATCAGCTATCTAATATTATGTCTTCAAGTTTTAACTCCAGATGTCGGACTTCGTTGCAGCAGGTGTCGAGAGTTTCCCTGAATGAAGAGGGAAGAGAAGGCCATTAGGAAATGTATTTGTACAAGAGATAACAAGCCCTGAACTGGCGACAAACAAAATATTTAATAGGTATTCCAAATCAACAAAGAAACCCACAAAATATAATTTAAACCCTAAAAATGGAAAATGCATGAATTGATAATCATAGATCTTGTCAATTAAGATAATTAATTAAAAATATTAACACCAAAGGCAATCAGAGAACTTTGAAAATCATAATATATTGTGATTCCACTTTAAAATTTAGAATTTGATATTCTCACTCTTGTCTGCCTTCTAACAATTTGGAATCTTCGAAGATTCACATACATCTGCAAAGGGCAAATTGGTGCTCATCCTTAAGGCAAAACGGAATCAAAATCATGAACATCAATCTGAGATGAAGAATCGCAATCATGAAACAGATAATGGGGGAGCAAGTTTGATGCCAATGCTGATGTGGAACGTTGCTTCTGTTAAACAATAGATTTGACAGTGTTAACATCCCGAGCCTTGTACCGATAGTTTTAAATAAACCAGGCCCCGAATCGATAAAAATAATAAATCAAGCCCTATATCGATAATTAATACATTTTTCAGGTCTTAAATCGATAAAACTCCAATAAAATTAAACGAATAAAACAAAAGCACGTAATAAACTGTCCTCCAACTTTCTGAGGAGAAATGTACGTATTTTTCAATATTAATCTCACACGTCATTTACTATAATTGTTATTATTAAAAAAACTAAGTAAAGATCTTTAAATAATTTATTTGCTGACACATCTTAATATTTTAATTTTTTTTCACTATTTAATTCATTAAAAAAAATCACTATTTTCCTGTGTCTAAATTGTCTATTGGGCCTGTACACATTCCTACACTCTGGCTAACAATAAATCCAACATAGTGGGCTCCAAAAAGATGTAGAAATTGGCGTACAATAAATCAATATTCAACAATAAATTTTAAAAAATATTCAATAATAATTACTTCAATATTTTGGATGTGATACAACTTAATTATTCTGGGAATCTAATTTGCCAAATCCAGATATTTTTTCATATTCTATTCTATTCTATGCGTCCACATACACAAAATTTATTTCGAAACTATATTAGTTTTATTTAATAATATACTTCCTCCGTCCCACAAAAGATTGCACCCCCAATTCCGACACGAAGATTAAGAAAGTGATAACTTTTAGGGGTATAACGATATTTTTTTTGTAATAAATGATAAAGTATGTTAGCTAGAGATGATTTTTTTTGTAAATAAAGTGTATGAGAAATGTGGTTATTTTTTACTTTTTGCTTTTTTTTTTGAAAATGTGCAAACTTTTATGGGACAATCCAAAATGAAAAGTGTGTCATCTGAGATGGAACAGGGGGAGTATACTATGTGTTTTTTTAGTAATAAATATAATAATACTTTCGTATATTCAATTGTTCATTAAAAAACTAACAATTAATCCACTAACAAGCAGTATAAGTTTTTATTCATCCGTAATATGTTTTTATTAATAATTGTATATGTTTTGTTTGTGAATGCACGAATATGTTTTGTCTGTGATGCATGAATTAGCGTTTTTGCACCCCGAATCATTCCTCAATTAATTACCAAAGAACCGTTGTAGAAAATTTTGGAGTATTAAATAATATTACGCTAAACTCATAAAATCATCATCAACATTAAAAAACACATATAGAAGCAATTAAGTAGATCTATTAGAAGGTAATTAAGTAGAAATTAAGACATGAAATTAGTGGAAAGAGCATCAAGTATAGTAATCCAGTTAAAATCATCATGATTATCATCTTCCTCATATGGTTGATCCCAATATTGGGTACGTGGCTTCTCTACTTCATCATTCTTCGCGAATCGTCCCCTGACACGTGGCCGACTATCTGCTAAAGTCTTCCGACATTCATACTGATCAACAAAATCATGTCACGTTAATACATAGTATACATTAATTAATGCTAAGATTAATAATGCAGAATTAATGTTGTATGAAGTAGACGTGAGTGTGTTAGGCACACGCATTACATTAACCAATAATTATAATATATTTACGGAGATGTGACATGTCATCAATTTTGACTATTAATGCTAATAGCTTGTCAATCATGCATGATATATATAAAGCCATTTAGAATTAATTGTTTCTTTTTTATTTTATTATTATTAAATTAAATATATTCACATTATATACTAACATCCATGAAGTATGATGTTAACGTCGCACCACTATTTTAACCTTGACTTATAATTTACTTTTAAGGTTTATTATTATTTTCTTTTAGGGCTTTTATCTCTGATTAAATTAAATTAAATCAAATTATTCAATTTAATATTACAATTTTATCTTTACAGTTATATATGACTTATTTTTTAAGATTTATTGAACTATGATTCGCGCAATTAGTGCGTTCTTAAAAAATAATTGTGCTGCACAAAATTATGATTTGTGTATCTGGTGCGATCTAGTGTGACGTCAAAAATGTAGTGCACAAAACTATTATAGTCTTGTAACTCGAATAAAATCAGAAATAAAAGTGATTCAGAATAAATTGATGAACCTTGATCTTCTTGTTGAAATTCCTAAGATTTCTCTTGCTTTTATATCTCTCAATTCTTTCCTTTTTCTCCTCTGGGGTGTAAGGTGTGGCTCTACTCATGCTCTCCATAATACTGTTTGTCCATTGACTGTGTTGTACCTGCTGCCACATTAATTAATCACAATTCAATATTCTAATAGTTTCAAATATTAATTTATCAAGATATATACCTGAGAATCAGCAATGCTGGATACTTCCCTAGTAGGGCACACGACACCATAATTTGTACCAATCGACGTGGGCGAATCGAGGTAGCTGCTGCAGCCGCTGCTACCGGATCCGAGCTCTCCCGAAAATGAGTCCCGCTCGTTTTTGAGAATAGCCGGATACGGTAGGTGCGAGGGGGGTAATGTGAGGAGGGGGGCATTGTTGTTGAGCAGGAGTTGATAATTGTCTTGATATTGATTGAGAAGTTGGTTATCCCAAGGTTGTCCGAACATGTTGAGAGAAGTGTGATTGTGTGAATTGGGAAGAAGTTGTTCAGAATATAGAGCACATGTACACTACTTAAAAAGGGAATGAATGGCCATGCTGGAACATGACGTGGATGATGACGTCACTCTTTTTTCTTTTTTTTTTTCTCAAAGGGCGTTGACTTACCAATCTTGTCATTGGCCTACCTACACCACCACCACAAAATATATAGGGTGGGGGTGGTAGGGAGGATACTGATCGGACCTTCACGATGAATTTAATTTAAATATAATAATGATAGAAGAAATCAATTTCAATGGGTTGACCTTAAGGGAAGGAACATGCGTTGACTCTTGTCACAATGTCAAATTTGAGTGCATGTACTCTTTTGCGAGAGAGAATACGTGTTGAGAATTCTAGAAATTCTTTGACGGCATATTTAGAGCACGAAATGTCTATGACACTTTGAAGTATAGAAAATTTTGCCATACACAAATAATAAGATGAAACATCAAATTGAAATATTCTATAATTTTTATTTTGAGTTGATTTATGAAGGTTGACTTTCTTGATTTTTTAGAGTTGGTTTTTTAATTGATAATAATTTGATTTATGAAGATTCCTTTCTTGAATTTTTTAGAGTTAGATTTTTAATTAAAATTTGTCCAAGAGTTCAATTTAATTGAAACTTTGAAATGTTAAATTAATTAGGGCATAGAGGTAAAAAAGAGAAAAAAAGATTCCAAAATTTGAAAAACTCCATAAATTGTTGCCCCACAAATCATGGAGGAATCCTTTGGAAACATGACTTATTTGGTGCACTATTCTGCATTGCACTCAAATAGTAGTCCCTAGCGCACCATGCTAATATATATATATATATATATATATATATATATATATATATATATATATATATATATATATATATATATATATATATATATATTCTTATCAAAATTACATACTCCATTCCAAAGTTATTATATCTAGCTTTGTGGTTTATGTTTACTCATTTTTATTTGGGGTTTAAACCAATATTTAAGTTTTTCTCCTCTGTGTCTTATAATCATCACATTTATGTTGGATTTATTTGAATTTTACAAAGGAAGCTTCACCATATAAATGAGACCAAGGGAATACTATATATGTTAACTATTTAAATTTAATTAGTATTATAGGAATTAATTTGAATCGAGATAAATTACATTATATCTTTGTCTTTAAAATGAAACTGTGTGTCCCGTTTAATGCTTATAGTTCTATAAAAACTATCTTTTAAAATATGACTCATATCTTGTAAATTTTTAGCAGCACTACAAATTAATCACAAAAAATAACGAAGTAAAATGTAATCTGAATTTACTTAAGATTAAGACAACTTTAGAATATACAATGAGTTGAGGACAACTCGACTTGACTTCACTCTAGTTGATGATTACAAATTCAAGACTTAAACATTAACTAAAGTGTTATGAACTACCCCTCACTTCCACAAATGTTTGTATGCCTCTTCCGACACTGATATTAAGAGAAGTGATAATTTTTTTAGAGGTATTATGATACTTTTTGGTAATAAATAAATGATAAAGTATGTTAGGTGTGTTAGGTAAGAGTGACTTTTTTAGTAAATAAAGCATATGGGGAAGTGTGATTGTGTTTGACTTTTTGTTTTTTTTTTTTAGAAATGTGCAAACTTTTGTTGGACAACACAAATGAAAAGTGTGTCATTTGAAATGGAATGGAGTGTGTATCTTTCAAAAGTGTGTACATTGTGAAATTTGAGTTCATTTATAAACTTTGAGGGCTCTATTCTTATATGGATGCATCTTTGGAGAAAAAAAATCAAGCATTTTTTCATACCAAGACATAATAAATTGATGGCTTAATTGCGTTATAAACCATGAACTTTCAACGGATTGCAAATTAATCCTAACTTTTATAAAATTTCAAAAAAAACCATGATTTTTTATATTTGTGCAATTCGCACTCATCGGGCAGCTGAAGCCTGCCAGACCGCTGACATGATATTGACCTTGCTACGTCAGCTTTTAGTTGATTGCAAGAAAAATCTCAATATTTACTTAAATTGCAATTTAATCACAACCTTTGAGATTTTGGCAAAAAAAAAACCATCAAATTTTTATTTTTATTTTTTATTGCATCATCTAATAAAAAATTTATATTTTATTTTAAAATTTAAATTCATAACTAAAGATTATATTAAATATTTATTTTTATTTTGTATTTTCATACTAAATGTTATATTTAATTTTTTTTACAAAGTTTTTTAAATTTTTATTTATTAATTTTTTACGACTCTCTCTATCCCGTAGTTATCTTCACTAGTACGGTAGATATTTAGCTTTAAAAAAGTTATTTTTTGACAATTTTTTAACTTTTTAAGGGCATTGTAGTATTTTAAGATAATAAATAAAGTATAAAATATGTTATGTGTGTTAGGTGGGAGTGTTATTTTTTAAATTAATATACTCCCTCTGTCCCGGGTATTTTTACCAATTTGTACGGGCACGGAGATTAAGACGTTTTATTTTTTTAATATATAATGTAAGAGAAAGTAGATATAAATTAGTAATTTAAAAAGAAAAGTGAATAAAGTTATTGGGAATGATGAATAAAGTGTAAAAAAGTAATTAAAGTTGTTGGGATTGTAAAAAATAAGTAATAAAATATTATGTATTTTTGCCAAAAATGGAATGGGTAAAAATACGTGGGACACCCCAAAATGGAAAGTGGGTAAAAATACGTGGGACGGAGGGAGTATAACTTTTTGAGGTTATTGATTAATTTGATGTGATGAAGGTAAGTATTAGATGGATAAAAGCGGAAAGTATGATGATAAGAACATGAAATTATTTTGGTTTGTATAAATTAAATCTTAACAAATATTTTTTCTCACTATAAAACTTGAGTTTATAAATTAATTTTAAATGATTTTTTTATACATAATAAAATTTCTTAAACATCTCATAGGTATATTTGTCATTCTCTTATATATAATGTGAAATTACGAAAAGATATTGAGACATGTTCACGAATACTTTGATTTTATAAATTATAATAATTTTATAATGTATAAAATATTTTAAAAATTAAAAGAATTTAAATATTTAGTGATTGTATAATTTTTTTACTACTTAATAGATATAATTAAATTTATTCACATAATTTAAGTAATAAATATTTTATTCATATAATAATTTTATTATTTTATTTAATAATATTTAGAGTTTAAATTTAAAAATAAAATATAAATTTTTATTAGATGGTGCAATTTAAAAATAAAAAAAAATTATGATTTTTTTTGCCAAAATTTCAAAGGTTGGGATTAAATTGCAATTTAGGTAAAGGTTGGGGTTTTTCGTCCAATCAACTAAAAGCTGACGTGGCAAGGTCAACGCCACGTCAGCGGTTGGGCATGCTTCAGCTGCCCGATAGGTGTGAATTGCACAAACATGAAAAGTCATACTCCCTCCGTCCCACCGAAAGGTCACCATTTTACTATATTGGGCGTCTCATCCAAATGTCACCATTTTCCACTTTTAGTAAAAAGGTACAACATGTGGCCCACCACTCACTACTAATACAACTACCCACTACATATAAAATAATAATACTCCTTAATCTACGCACAAAAAGCAACTGGTGACATTTGGGTGGGACGGAGGGAGTATTTTTTTTGTAATTTTATAGAAGTCGAGATTAATTTGCAATCCGTTGAAAGTTCATGATTTTTAACGCAATTAACCCTAAATTGATTTAGTAATAGTATTCTTTGATCACACATCTTTTTTTAATATTTGTTAATTTAATAAATATAGCCAGGTAACTTTTCCTTTCATCATGAATTTCTAGTACATTATTTATCTACTTTTCTAAAGATTCATTTGATATTAGTTCTTGTAAAATTTAGGTTTTTTTTTCTAAAATAATTACTCTATATTCTTTTAAATGAATATTTCATGATTTCAAATTAAATACTCCTATATAGTTGAAAAACACCAACTATATATAGTGAATAAGTCAACGTATGGAGTGTAAGTTAAGTGCCCCACGTTTTCTTACAAACTGGGCTTCTTGCACGACTTGTAATACGATTCTTAGTGCTTTTCGTCGTCTTGTTTTTTTCATGAATCTTATAAAGATTCTGAATTTAACACACTACTTATTGTTTTTTTTATTAGATGTTTAGTTTCCAAAACGCATAATTTTACTTATTTATTAAGTATTATCCAAAAGCTTTTAGTATTGATATATATTAGATTGTGTTTGGATCAGGAAATTTAAAGAAGGATTTATTTTCTTCAAATTCTTCCATTAAGTTTGAATGAAACATAAAATCAACAGGATTATAAATTTATGAATTCAAATGAATGTGTTTCAAATTAAAATTTTGAATTTGATATTTTTTAAGTTGTTCATTAATCAAACCGTTTCATTTGCAATCCTTCCGATAGACAAAAGTACTATATTTTAATATATAAAAATAATAATAATAAAATAAATAAATAATTTATAGAAAAATATTTTCTTTTTTGCAAAAATTTGTAACTGACGTCTCAAAGAATGATTTTGAGAGACGGATAAAAAGTGATAATCTTTTATATTGAAAAGTGATATCTAATTGTTGAAAAATGATAATAATGTTGTGAACTATTTCATAAACAATTTATAGTATAAATGAAAAGTGATTATTATATTTAAAATAAAAGTGATAACACCTTTAATAAAAAATAATTATTATTATTAAATTGTAAAATGGTCTTACCATGAGACGGTTTCATACAAGTGTGCCCCTTAAAGTTATTATATTAAAACAAGGCAAATACTTGGATGATATCATTTCACTAGAAGACTTTAGTGAGACGGATAAAATATGAAAACATTCAAATAAGAAAATGATATTCAAATTAATTAATAAAAAGCGTAATAGTACGGTCAATTAAATTGTAAATAATATTTTAGTATAAATAAAAAGTAATAATATGTTGGAGAAAAAATTGTAATACCTTTAATTAAAATGTGATATCAATTTAAGTAAACTTAAAATAGACGATTTCACTTGGTATAGCTAATGAAATGCATTATTCTTACAAATTGACTGCATATAAAGGAAAAAGGCTCCCCCACTTGGACGTATATTGAAGAAATATGGGCAAAAGTTGGTTACTTTAATGAAGCCAAGCCATGTGGGAAGCACACACCCTTCATATCATGTGTTCATACCCTTCCTACTTAGGGGTGGGAGGTACGGTGTACCTAAGTTTTTTAGCTATACCGTATACCAAACCTAAAATATCGATATTTAAAAAATCATATCTTTATCTTACCGAAAGTTTCGGTATACCTTAGTTCAGTATACCGAAATTTCGGTATAATAAAATGACATACCTTTTTCTTACCGATATTTAAGTACTTTCTCCGTCCCACTTCAATCTTTACATATTTTTATTTTGGGTATTCCATTTAATCTTTACGTTTTCCTTTTTATGCGACTCACCTAAAATAATTAATATATCACCATTGGATCCACATCCAATACTAATACACCTACACACTTTACATTAAATATTAATATATTTTTCTACCAATTGTCTATTAAAATATTATACTCATTAATCAACGTGCAAAAAGCAAACGTAAGCATTGAAACGTTCAAATTTAAAAACATTAATAAAACATAATAATAGTAAGAGTTTAATTCTAATGAGTGATTGGTGTATCTGATAACGATTAAGTTCTAAATTAATTAATTTAAAATTAATACACACTCTTAGATTAAAATTAAAATAAAAATAAAAATAATTACAATTATACTCTAAATTTAAAATAATAAATCCTATAGTATTACACGTATGTTCTCCAAAATTTCACTAAATTTAATGATGGGTCAATAGTTTAATATATTAGAATTTCTTTTAAGTATATATACCTTACAAAAATAATTTACGGTATTTCGATATATACTAAAATACCGCGGTTTTAAAATTTTGTATACCTTTACCGTATCAAAAAATTCAATACGGTATCATACCTTACCAAAAATTTTGGTATACCTAAAATTTCGGTAAGTTCGGTATTTCTCGATATGGTAAGTGCGGTATACCGAAATTTCGGTATTTTTCCCCAGCTCTACTCCTACATTTAACCTAATAACACTCCACCATCATTCTCTCTATAAATTGTGCACATTTATTTTGGGTAAAATTTCACTATACCCTAATAGGTTTAACAAAAAAATTCTAATACCTCAAATTTTATGAAAATGTTTAAATACTTAAAATGACTTCAATTTCAAAACTTCAATCTATTCATAAATATATATATATATATATATATATATATATATATATATATATATATATATATATATATATATATATATATATATAATCGAGTAATATAATAAATTATATGTGCAATCAAGTCATAAATGTGCATAATCAAATAAAAATTGAGTCATGAGTATTTTTAAACTAGAGTACAAAAATTACTAAAGAAAATAAATTACTGTCGCCCATTCCCTCCATTTATTTTTAATATGTTAAGAATAGTCACTTCTTTTTCTTCTTTTTTTTTCAGACATTTAACTTCACTATTTTTTACTTTTATTTATTTTATTAGTTCTGTCTAAAATTTAAATTCACATTTCTATTAAAGGATTTGTTTCTAAACTATTTCATATTCCTACAATACACTTCAATTCAAAATTGTCATCAATTTTTAATAGTCATAACGTAATTTATAATTTATTTATTATCCAAAAATATCAAATTACCAAATAAATAAATTAATTAAAATATAACTGCTATTAATATGTGTAAATAGTGAATGTGGACTTAAAATTGTAACATAGGGTTGGAAGTGTATTGTTGTTATTTAGAGTGCAATTTTACTATATTAGAATTTTTCATAATTTAATATGATGGAGGAGTAATAGAGCCAAACTGTAAATTCTTATAAAAGCTAGTCTCTTGTGTTTCGGGTGTACAAGGTGTATAGGGTATAATAATTTCTTTTAAAAAGTATACGTTTTAATTAGTAAGGGTATAAATTTTTTTATTAAAAATCTACCGAAATATGAATGTTATAAATATGTTTAATTAAAAAAATTAAGTTTTTTTCACTGAAAATTAAAAATATAAGTATCATACTAAAAGGTATAACATGGAGTGATACTAAAGGATGCCATTTTCGAGATTTGGGGGTACGGTTTCTATGCAGAAGAGTGAAAAAAAAAACTCATCCTAAACTAATGGAATAAACATTGTGGAGAAGGTTTACAACAATGAATATTTATGTTTGATTGGACGAAGTCTATGTCATGGTAGGCTTTTGCATGACTTGTTAGCACTAAGAGAGAGCAGTGATGTGTTATTATTGATAATAGTTGGGAGTTTGGAATGTTTTCGTAAGAAAAAAAAAAGTTGACATTTAATTATTTGATTGAATTGGTAGACCCAACTCAAACAAATCGCCCCTTCTTCAACTTGGAACGTTAATATTTACTATACTACTTTTACAATTCATAGCATGCGTCAACTGTTTTACACCACTTACACTGCATTAGTTTGAGATAATTTCATATTTAGTCCTGCAAGAATTGCTTAATGCCAAAAAGGTCCTAAAATTGGCAGATTTAGTCTCATAGAAATTTTTTATCTAAATCTGTTAATAGTTGACGAAATATTATGAACCATTAACAAGCCCAAAATGGACTGTGTCTATTTTGAAAGATAAAAAAAAATATAAATCTGGTAATTTATAATAATATAAGTTAATTTGGGATGAACATTTTCGAAAATTATAATTATAATATTCTTATGGGACCAAAACCGCTAGTTATGGGACCAGTGTATTCCTACGGGATTATAATTGAATTGAAGGAATTCTTATGGGACCAAATGTGATATTTTCCCGCATTATTTTCTAGTATTTCTTAATTTTGGAATTAACACCATCAATTTTTTTTAATTAATTAGATGCATAATATGAAGTATTATTACTATGAGATCCATGCATTAAAAAATATTACTATAATTAGATTAAAAATATTTAAATGATATATCTAATATAAACCTATAATCTCAAAATATATATTAGGAAATAAATATATTATCCAACCAAAAACCTTTGAAACAGATTATTCAGCTAGTGCCTATTGCATTTTTTCTGTATTACAAATTCTTTTTGCTTATTTTTCTTGTCTCTCTTTCCAAATTATTGTTCATGGTCAGAATTCTTGTTTGTTTATTAATGCTCTATCCCATGCTTTTATATATATATATATATATATATATATATATATATATATATATATATATATATATATATATATATATATATATATATTATATACATCGCAATAGGGAATCGATTTCTGTGTCTTGTCGAAATTGTGGGAGAAAAATCAGTGTTTTCAAAATAGATCGAGATAGAGCAATTCATAAATAAGTGATTAGTAAATGTATTGTAAAAAAACAAAGTAAAAAATATTATGATATAAAATTTGTAACTTACTAATTAAATGGGTCCATGATTTGAAAGATGTTATAAAAACGTATCTTTAGGCCAGAAAGGGAAAGTGAAAAGGTTGTATAAATTATCATTGCTTTCTAATTTCAATACTTAGTGCTCATCTATCTTTCCAACTATATTTTTTTTTTGGATTTTAATTCAATTATAATTCATATTTATCATTTTTGGCATTTATATCATAGATATAGCTAGGAGAGTGTACATTTTAGACAATGTGGCCACATCAGTCAATAATTAATCAATTAATTGATTTTTCATATGAAATCATATCAAGGAATTCACTAAATCAAACTCACACACAAACTCACAACACATGTTGAGATATAAGTTCAACTTAATTAAAACACTTTCTCGTGACACACCATCTTACAAGAGACTTTCTCGTTTAAGTTTTGATTTCAATTTTTTTATTATTATGTAGAGAATTGTTTGGGGTGTTGGAGTTTTGATTGGATTAAAGAAAGAAGTGGCATGAAGGGATGTTGAGAGTTGAAATAAAAGGGAGAAAGAAGTGATATAAAGAGGCATAAATGGAAGTCCAAAGATAAGGTTAAAAGAGCACTATGGTCATTTTCAGTTGGTCATTTTGATCTAAAAGAGTAATAAGAAGCTAAGAAATTGGCTTTTTTGGTTTTAAGACAGCAACTGTCCAAATCTTTCAAACACATTTATATGTTGTGGCCTTACTAGTCAACCCTACTCTGCACCACTTCTTTATTGTTGCTTGGCTTCCTAATTCAACTTAGTTAAAAGGGCATAAAATTAGTGTAATGGCTTCATGGGAATAGTTTCTACTAACTTATCAGCCTTATATACACTATGATAATTTTAGTATATTCTATGATAATCAATATTCTGATCTGTATTGTTTTTAAAAAAATTGTCACACTAAAACTGCTTAGTTAATTTGTCTATTACAATGTCATTCTTGAAGGTTAATAGTTGTCATATGTTTCGAAATATAATGATTTCTTATGATGCTATATAAGAAATTAAAATTAGTTTCTTAGAGTTTTTCTTTTCTTTCTTTAAATGCAGGGTTTAACAGATTTATATCTTTATTTTTAAAATAAAGTAAAACATTGAAGAGTTTATTCACTTTTTAATTTTCAAATTAATTTAAAAACAAACAGGTGCATGTACACCTAAATGTATTCTTAATGGGACAAATTTGTATGAGATGTCTCACAATAAGCTCATTTTACATTTTTGTAATTAGTTATCACTTTTTTAATTAATATATTATTACTTCTGACCATCTTAGCATAAGACGGTATCACATAAAGTTTCCCTATTCATTATTTTGCCAAGGTCAGGAAAAAGGCTCATCATGAAAGACCATATTTTATGGGTCAAAGGTTAGAACACGATCACTCATTTTTCTCATAAAATATCCACAATTAATAAATGTTGTTAATTAAATATATGCTTTTATTTAAACAAATATATTTCTATAATTTTCTTTGAAAGATATTGTACGTACGTAAGTCTTGGTGAAACTAATTTACATCATATTCATTGCGATCGTAATTTATAACCTTGTGCAACACCTGTGTGAAACCCTCCCATGTAATATCGTTTTTAACTTTTCATTAATTGTTAGAACAATTTTTATTAAAGATATTATCATTTTTCATTTATTCATAAAAGATTTACTTTATTACTGACACTTTTATTATAATAATAATAAATATTACTTTTTATTAAAATTGATCAATTTTTATTCTTCTCATACCTTAACAAATAAAAGTGTTTGATTAGAATTTTTGATAAAGTAGCTCTAAACGAGGGTATATATAAGTGGGCCAAAGGTAGAAACTTAACCCCTCAAACCCAATAGTTTTCAGGCCCAAAGAACCCAATAAAAATCCTAACTCGATAGATGTGGAAAATCACACCGTGGAAAATCTATTAGTTTAGTTTGGTCCAATGTTTTCTTCAAATTCTGAAAAGAAAAAAAAAATTAATTAGTTTAAATGATAAAAAGTGAAAAAAGTTATTAATGATGCTTTCTATGATCATATAATTAAAACCCTATATATACAGCTCGGATTTACATTTAGCTTCTTTTTACATGCATGTAAGTAGGCACTATATTTTCTGTGCAATTTGGATTGTCAATTGATATTGATTATATTAATAAGTAGGAGTAAGAGATAAATAAAATTTAAACTTAATAATAAAGATTTAGATTAATTTTCTCTTATATTTCCTTACATTTATTCAACCAGAATATATAAATATATATATTAAAAAATAAAAATACTCCCAGTCCTATACTTATATGCACGGAATCCGATACTGTATGTATATGTAATTTAAGAAAAAGTTATTATTTTTTTATCAACTTTATTATTATTTTTTAATGGTATTATTATATTTTTAGATAATAAATAAAGTATAAATTAAGAGAATATTTAGATCATTAAAGTTATTAGATGGGAAAGCATAAAAAATGTCAAACAACAAATAAACATGAGAATTGTCTTAATTTTTCAATAATTTTATGGAATATTGTAATATATCAGTTCCCTCGGTTTTAACTAACGGGCTTAGAAGGAAATTAAGTACATTTAAGTGTAATTAGTGTGTAAACTCCCTTATTAAATTATCTTTAGTAAATTTTTAAAGCTCAACGAGTATTATTAACTTAATATTAACCAAACACTCTTTAATTATGTTATATACTCTCTCTATTCCATATAAGTTAAATTTCACGCTTTCTGTTTTGTTCATCCAATATTAAACTTTACCACGCAAAAAACAAACATTACATCAATCCTCACTTTTAAAAAACAAACATTACATCAATCCTCACTCCTAAAAATTTATTTTAGTTACAAATTTACTACACTCTCACCTAATACAAAAATATTTTATACTTTATTTATTACTTTTCAAAAGTTAATAAAATAGGTAAAAAAATCATTTTTATTAAACTTCGTAATCTACAGAAATTGTGAAGATTAAGTTTAAACGGAGGAAGTATGCATTAGTTGAGTTGAGAGTGTTATTTTAGAAATTAAAGATGATTTTTTTAGGTTATTTGTTGATATGATTTTTTTTTAAATAGTGAAGATATATAAATGTAGCACAACCAATACGGAACAAATAATATACACACATTAGGCTCTAGCTTCACATCCAAATATACACAAATACATAGTATATATCATTAATTACAAGCAAAGAAAAGTATAAATATCCCATCCCAATACAAAGAGATGATGATGAACTAATGAGAAATTGCAAGCAGTGATTGGGACTGTTTTTCATACTTAAACCCTAATCCTTTGGAATCATCTGCACACCACACAAATATCCCATCAAGCTTCCCCTCACTTTTAAGCCTACTACAAGCTGTGAAGAATCCACCATCAGGTGCCAACCCCCCACTCCCATCACTGATGAAACTAGGCAGCACCTTCCCACCCTCATAGTTGCCCCTCTGCTCTTCAAAATACTTCAAGAACTGCTCCACCGTTGTCCCTTGATCGTACGCGTAGAACTGGAAGTTCACGTAGTCGATCATGTGCCCGTAGTCCACCCACAGCGCCATGTAATGGCTCTGCACTTGGTCATCGTCAAACGGAGCTATGGACGCAAAGGATATCACTCCGTTGTTCTTCAGAGTGGACACCAGCTTACCTGATGGAGAATAGAAAATTTAGATTAATTATAGTATAGATATATTAAATATTAATGTGATATTAATTTCTTTAGAATTTTATCAATTCAAGACCTGAAAAATGTATAAACTATCCATGCAGAGCTTGAATTATTTTACCCATTCTTCACGCCTTCAATTGATAAAATTCCTTTTTAGGATAGATATTGTAATCAGCTATAAATATAAATATGCGATAAAATTATTGTGGTAAAGAAGTTGAATTTGATTAATGAAAAATCAGAGTTTTCTCAGTCTCTTTTATGATATTCTTATAAATCAACGTAATTGAAAAGTCTATTTTCCGTATTATTTAAAAATCAACGGATTATAGAGCTTCTAAGTATTATATCATTCTTTAATATGCTATCACTGCATCATTACCTATGCAGTCGGAGAACGTGCTGGGATCGGATTTGAAGTGCTCGTAGTCGATGTCGATGCCATCGAGGTTGTAGTCCTGGATGATTTTTGTCAGGGATGTGACAGCGTTGGAAACCCAGGATTCCGGCGAGGTCGGGTTGAAGTAGGCGTAGCCATTTCCGACGCTATCTCCTCCCAGGCTGAGCGCCACCTTGACATTGGGATGCTTGGCTTTGATGGAAGAGACTTGATCAGGGGTGAGATTATCGGTGTCCCAGAAAACGTTGAAGTTTCCGTTGGTCGGAGATGGATCGGAGGAGGTTGTGTAGTCGATGGCGAAAGCGAGGATGAAGTGGAAGTCGACGGCGGAGTTGATGGGGAGGTCGGAGAATTTGACGTTGTTGAAATCGGCTCCAATGTACTCACGGAAGAGGTTGGAGTTTCCGGGGGCTGCTTGGACGGATGAGAGGAGGAAGAGGAGAGAGAGGGAGAGGAGAGAGAAGTAGGCCATGTTTGGATGGATGGATTGGAGTTGTGAAAACAGGGAGTTCTGTTATATAGTACTGAATGTTGAGGCATGTTGACAGGATGGATTGATTATCCATGCATGGATCATGCGTGTCGTGGAGGGTATTGTGTGTATTATATAATGGATATGTGTTTTGATTGTATGATTTTTTTTTTCCTCGAATTATGCATGTCATTTGAAACATCATTTCATGTACCCAAAGCCTTAAACCTTAAGGGCAATGGTTGGAATTATTCCCCTCTATTACGTGTTAATCACTTAATGTGTGATACAGAAAATAATGCACAAAAATGGCATAGAAGATCCGGTGTGTTTTTTTTTTTTTTTGGCTTTCTAGCATTGGATTGGATTAATTAACTACTAGATTGTCTGATTATGGAAAAGGGTTGAAATTATACTTTTGAATATGTTATTGAGATGTTTGGTTACACTTGATATTACATCTTCTATTATATGCGTAAATGAGTGACACGTGTTCAGGAAACAAAATCACAACCATTGCCTATAGGATTTAAACTTTTGTTTTAGGGTATATATTTTATATTATATAATAGTATATGTCAATCATCCAACGATACACAACAGAAGATATAATACCAAAATGTAATAGGAGAATAGATTGTTATCGTTTATGTTTGATTAGTTTGTTTAGTCCATTTAATTATTGCTATTTCAGTCCAAAATCATCGGAATGAAAAAGTGATAATATTATTTTAATTAAAAATGATATAGCAAGTGAAGTGTTGCTAATATTATGATTAAAATGGTATAAATTCACAATTATTTAAACCAGGTTTGAATGCTAATTAGGATGTGGACTTTGTTTTGAACATAATTTGAAATGCACGTTACTTATCATATGTCACTGTACGTGTAATAAACCATACGTTGTAAAAAATAAAATTTAAAATTGTGAAAGTCGTAAAAATGAATTCGTACACTCATTCCATAATTCTTACTCTGAAACCCTATTAAATGGGTTCGAATCAAAACATGTTTTTTTTTTATTAAAAAACTATATTCTAAAAAATATCATTAAATCCTCACACATTAAATGGCAATTTGATTGTAACATACCCCTCCGTCTCGTCCTAATAATTACGCTACAAAGAAAACATAACTATTAGGACGGGACGGAGGGTACGTCAAAACGTTTAATAAATGAAAAAGAAGATCCTGCAATAGAAAAATAAAATAAGTAATCTCTTTTGCTAATTTACTGTATGTGATTCACCAAGTACATGAAACATCAAGGGTTTATTTATTTATTGTTTATTTATATTTTTTTAATTATTTTGTTTGATATGAGAGTGTATGTTAATTACGTACATTCACATTAATTAGGTACATAAATATCTTGAGCATGCCCCGTATGACTCCTAATTTATACTCAACCTTCCACCAATTTTTCTCTATTCACTCTTTAAAAATAAAAAATAAAATAAAATAAAATAAAAAAGTTAGTGAGGGGAATAAGAAAAAATTGGAAAAGCAGAGGTCATAAAAGACCATCTCAAAGCCCAGTCTAGTTAAGAAAATTAAGAAAAGTTATTGGCCCAGTGAAATAGTATTGGGCCGGGTCGGTCCAGTTGCTATTTTTATATACGTACATTTTTATAATATCACATCAAACATATTCCCTCGTATTCTCAATAAATTTCACCCCTATCTTGGCAACGTAGATTAAAAAAATTAATAGATTTTAGGAATATTATGATATTTTTTATAATAAATTAATATTAAAATATATTAAGGATGTTAAGTACGAGTGCTTTTTTTTTCTTTAATATAATGCATGAACGAGAGTGATTATATTGACATTTTGTCTATTTAGGAATGTGAAAATTAAGTAGAATAGGAGTATTTTAATTTTAATTTTAATATACCTATATGTGATTAGTAAATATTATTATTAAAAAAGTTATACGACTTCATTAAATATATGGAATTTTTTATTTAGTTCATTACGGTATGCACATCTTCAAGCTAATGAGTTAACTTTTACACAAGTACTAACTGATTAAGATGTCTTAAAATAGTGTAAGAAAAAAACATGTATTTTTTATTTAATGTGAAAGAGTTACCCTGTTTTTTATTTTTTATTTAATGATTAACGCTCGAATATTAATCCTGAGAATGTATTTTTCAATTAATTTGAAAACCTCCTCAATAATTAATTTTAAAATAAGTAATCAATCATAAAACTATGGTTCTAAAAAATCATAAAACTATGTGTCGTACCTTTGAGGACAGATTATTAATTGAGGGTGGCGGCATTAAATGATAAAGCCATATAAATTGACAAGTATGAAAAAAAAGTTGTACGAAATTCGTAAAAAATCATAAATAAAAATAAGTAAAAAATTATGTGAAACAATCCTACATAATACCGTCAGATTTATAATTTGCTCGTAAAATAGAAGTACGATCACATGGATTGGAGAGATAATTTCATTGGTCAAATAAATATATAATATAATTAAAAAAATTAATACATTATAATTAAATATAGAATGTATATAATTAAATATTGATTGGAGAATAGAAAGAACGTGATCACGTTGATTCTGATATGTAGGACCATCTCACTTTTACGATTCTCTTCTATAAACAAACCCTCCTCTCTATCTCTCTCCTAATCCAATTTGCATATGCAATCTCACCTTATCCCATTATTATCAACTCCTCCCTTTTCTTCCTATCCTCCATACTCTCTAAGGATTGGAAAAAGTATGTTTAAGATTATCTTACTAGATTTTTTTTTTATGGAAAAATGGGTAACATTATTGAATTAAAAAATAAAAATAAAATTTTAATTTTATACTTAAATACTCCCTCCATATTTTAAGTTTTCACCTATGATTGAGTGTACTTAGATTAAGAAAAATATAACTTTTAAAAATATTATGATTTTTTTTAATAAATAAATGATAAAATAGGTTTGTTGTGTAGGTATGATTGATTTTTTTTTTAAATAAAGTATATGACAAGGGAGATTGTTTGGATTTTGTTGTGTTTTTTAGAGGGTGAAAACTCCAACTATAATAGAAAAACTGAAACTTTTAAAACACAGAGAGTATTTATTTATACTGGCAAGTTGCACCGACTCGAACCCCTCCTTAAGTTGCAATTTAAGTAGACGTAGTAGTTGTTCACGCAATAAACTTAGATAAGACATGAAACTAATGCGGAAAAAATCAACGTCGCATCAGTGATCGATTAACGTTTACTACCCGATAGGTGTAATTTTCAACATGCTTAAAAGTTTTTTTTTTCCAAATCTCAAAAGTTGGACTAAGCTGTAATTTAAAATAAAGGTTGTGGTTTTTTCCGCAATTAATCCTAAATTTATAAAACAATACCCAAGTAATAAGATGAGAGAGAGTCTCCAGTGAATCCGATTCACTTTGCACCCTAATTTTACGTAATTATTGTTTAGTACATTAAAAATGACTCTTTAAAAAGATGAATTATTATTCTTTTGAGTGAAAAATATTCGTACTCTTATATTCAGATATATTGTAACTTTTTTTAATAAATGTTTAACATAATTTGAGAGGTAGTATTTTTTATTTAGAAGGTATGTAATAATTAATATCTCTAAAAATTAATTTTTTACGTGTAATTTTAATAAATCGGAATGCAAGATAAACTCAATTCACACAATTGTTTATCATTTACTATAAAATAGTAGGTTTAATAGACAATTATCACTTTCATCAATTATGTACATATATTTTTTTAAAAATCTTGGAATATTTGAGTGTTTGGTGAACTAACTTCTAACTACTAACATTTACCGATAAAAAAATATATATATAAACAATTGACAGTTTTTTTTTCCTTCAAAATTAAAAAAATATTCTTCAAATTCTTGTAAACTTTAATTTTTCGATTACTCTTTAATATATGAAAAATTACTCTTTAGAGACATGAATTATTACTCTTAATTATGTATAAAAATTATAACTCTTCAAAAGGTAATTTTTTATATATTAAAAAGTAATTTTAAAAAATAGGGTTTACTACATATTATGTCATGTAAATCAGGTTTACATGAGAGTCAATCTTATTATAATGGTAATTGTTTTTTTTTTTCAGCTAATTAATTAGATTTGACCGTACTTCGGAATTAAGATGTGAATGAAATTCTAATCGATGGAGTTTATTTTTAATCTAAGACAAAGAGGCATTCGATCGGTTCTAATAATTTGACTAATACATGTCATTTATGAATTATTTTCTTTTTAATAATCTGGTACAAAAATATTCTTATAAATGAAAGTAGATAGATCATAATTTTAATAGCATAAATGAGCTAGATTTCTGGAATAAATAGACACGATTTATTAGTAACAGTAGTGATCAAAGCATCAATCTGAGTAGTGCACCTTTAATAAGAATGTTATTAGATCAAAAAAATTGATGAACAACCATCATTACTTCAGGACTTCAGTGGTCATTGGTAACCACGGGCCCAATCCATCCGTCCAGGACTACAACGGGCAATCTACACCGTTCAAAACAAAATCATTTATTTTAAAAAGGGTGGCGTCGCCGGTTGAAGCCTAAGGAGTGTTTGCATCTGTCCCCCTCACGCAGCGATGATGTGATTGCCCAAATGTACATTCTCCTATGTATGCCCACCGCTTCGCTTCCCTCATCAATCACCAACATTTAGGTCATCCACAACCTCCATCCCAATAGCAGCCGAACTCCGTCCACAGAGGTTATATTGAAGTGCGAGGTCGTTCCACAACCGGGTTCTCCGTCTGGCTGTTCCGCTAATCTGTAAACCACGCGTCTGTGGAACGAGATGGACTCACCCCCCCTAATCGTCCACCAACGCAACTGTTCAGGTTAGATAAGGTATTGTTGTTGGAAAATCTATTGCCTCCAAATTTAAAAGTTTATATGCGTTATGTGTCGCCGATAAGATATTGGGTGGGAATTGATTGTGCAACCCAGAATTGGATTACAGAAACCAAGTTAGGTTTGTGAAGAATGTATATAGTTTTGTGTTTAAAATTCGATTGAATTTTTTTCCGGTTTATTCACAGACGGCCGGCGACGTTTTGGATTAACGGCAGAGGTCGGAGTCCGATCACCAATGAAGATTTCTGTTCACTTTTACATAGAATCTCTTGCGATGAAAAACGCTTTTTCCCTCAAAATTTTGCATTCGCGTTGGGTGAAAATGAATTCTTAGGGTCGGATTTGAACATCGCCATCGACACATAAGATGAACTCAGACCATACTATGACGAAAATAATAAGTGAACGCAGACTCAGAGGTGTGAGGAGAAGGTGGAAAGAAGGAGTGTGCAGTGAAAAGCTGACTTCTACATATCCCCTGCTAGGAACACTAACCTATTACCGCCTACAAATTGGGTCTTGGGCAGGGGCGAGAAGCATTACAAAATTATTTGTAAATAATTTATGCTTTTGAATTTAGTCCAATTCAAAAATATTTTAAGTTAATTAAAATGAAACTAAAAATTAAATATCTTCTTAATTTATATATATTCTATGATTATAATAAATATTAAAATTTAGTCTATTCTTCATCCCTTTCGAGAAGGTAATTCGTATATATATATATTATTATTTATTTTCTTTAATAAACTTAGTTCACCCTACCGTAATTTTCTGACTGGTATTGGGTGACCTCACCCTAAATTTTTTATTGAGATATACAAAACGCATAACTTCCAGCGTGGCACAGATGGATTAATAAATTATGGTAAGATTCAGATAAATTAGATGGTAGAGGAATGTTAATTGGGCCCTAATTGCAGACTTTACAGCCGATTCGCCACGTGCTGGCCACGTGATGAACTTAATATTTACTATTTTTTTTCCATGTATATTTTAGTATTTATTTATTTATTTATATCATATTATAGTTTTATTTTTTTTGCTTTTGGTAAAGAAGAAACAGAGTAAAAGTGAAGAAATTTGCAGAGGGCATATGTTGGAGAGAAGAATGGAAACTTATGCTTGATTTTCAGAGAAGTAAAGCACAAGTAGAATACATATACAAAGAGTAGTGTTTAAGCAACATCATCACCTCACTTCATCATTATTATATATTAAAAAAAACAAAAATAAAATATATATATATATACAACAAATTGCAGGTCCTATTTTCCTACACAATTTTCATAGTATAAATTGATGTTTACAGCAATCAGATTTTTGTCTTTTGTTTTGTCCTACATTTTGATTTAGTTATACTTCAAAATTTTAAATTCTAATGACTTTTTCTTTTGAAATGTATTTATACAAAATAAATCACATAAAATCTGTAATATTGCATATATAATTTTTTTTAAAAAAATTTAAACAAATTTTTTATTTTATTTAACTATTTATTTAAATATCTTAAAACAAAATGAATATACATGGCATATCAGAAGGATCATCAAAAGATGTTCACACCACCACCACCATCTTCTATTAATTTTTCTCCTTTTTACTCACATTCTTCTTACAATACTTGGGGAAGGATCATCTTCTCTAAAGAGAGAATCAAATATGATTATTTTAAGTTATATTATACTGTGATTAATGATTTTGGGATTAAGTTTATCCATTGATGATGAACACCAATAAACAATCTTCAATGTTGTTCGAATAACAGTTTGTTGTTCATTTGTTGCTGGCCGAATTTTCTATCAAATACTCTCATTATTTCAAAAAACCCTTCACTTTTTCCTTCCCGTACATAAGTGAAGAAATTAAAATCTTGTTTTCAAGAGTGTTTTGATATTTTTTTTTAGAATAAAAAATATAAAGTATATTAGATAAGTTAGATATGAGTGTTATTGTTGTAAATATATTATAAGAGAAATGCTAATTGTTTTGAACTTTTTAATATTTTAGAAAAGTGAAAGCTTTTTTGAATAAGACGAAAATGAAAAAAATGTGAAAATTTTTTTTGGGTTCTAAAGTGTTCTTTAATATTTTATTATACATGAGTCTAAGTTCCAGTCCAATTTAAAAAGACTTTAAACTTTCACAAGTTTCATGAATACTAAATAAGAATTTTGAATGTCCTATTACATTTTGGTGTTACATCTCCTGTTACACGTTAGATGAGTGATATGTATGCGGAGAGGAAAATCTTAACATTTTCCCCTAGAGTTGATTGTTAGGGTATAGAATAGTTTATCCTACGTGTCCATCATCCAACGATTTATAATAGTAGATGTAATACCAAAATATAACAGGAGATCCGAACCGACAAATAAGTATAATTGGTGGTTACAATGTTTGCATAAATTAATTATCAAGTTACACAGTTGATCTTAACAGTTATAGCAAGGGGCAAACACGTAATAAATAAAAATGTAATTAAATAAAGCGTGTGATTTATTTTGTACTAGCTAGTACTACGACTAAATACGTAAAGTGAAGACCCTAATTACAAGGGAAATGATTCAAATGAATATAACAAAATGTAAATATAAGGTAGAATTAGAATATATTGAAGGGCAGTATGGTCAATTTGTGAGGGGTCACATGAGCACATGGTAGCACTTTCAACAACCCACAAGTCCCAACCTTACCATCCCTCTCCTATGTTCTTGTGATGTTTTACCATACTTTTCCACTTTTGCCCCAAACAAATTTTAATTACTTGCTATGCCCTCTTTACTGTTCCATGATTGCCACGTGTTGTTTAAGTCCTTCACAATTAATTTTATCAATATTAATTAATTGTAATTCCTTAATTAATTCATACATACTCATACAATAAACCATACAATTATAGAAGATGATATACGCTCTTCTAAAATGCATATTAAGGGAATCTTTTCATTGAAGGGAGGGAATGAGCCTCCTCTAAAATTTAATTATCATTAATACATTAAATGATTTAAATAATCCTTTTAGTAAAATATTCAATAGTATATATAAATAAAGATTTTTTTAATATTTTCTAATTCTTAATAATTATTGTATCTTGTACTCCCTCGACTTGAATAAATTGTCACAGTTTTTTTACCCGTAAATAAAGAAAATGCATTTTTTAATAAAGTAAAGTCTTCCCGTGGGACGATGTAAAATGATAACATTTTAATAAAAAAAAAAACCCAAATTTATAAAGAGATATATTGGTTCAGTGAATTTTCATAAATGATTCTTAGTATAAATGAAATCAAGTAATAACATTAATTCTTAATAAAAATGATAAAATATTTGATAAAAGTGATAACAATAATTAGAAAAACTTATAAACGTAAAAATTATTTCATGTGAATGATCTCACGCAAATATTGCTTAAATATAAAATATATAATGTGTATCAAGTAGGAATAATATTTTTACGGGTAAATATCAAAATTAGTCATGTACGTAAGTATGACATTTTCCAACTTTAGTCCTTTATCATTTGCAATTCTTAATTTTAGTCATTTTTTGTTCAATTTTAGTCTTTTTTGTCCAGTTTTGATTCTTTTTTCAAAATTTGATCATTTTTTTGTTCACTTTGGTCCTAAATGTATGCACTTTCGAACCACTTTGGACATTTTTTTAACATAAAGGACTAAATTTGGATAAAAAGGACTAAATTTTGACAAAAATGACTAAAAGTTGACAAAAAAGACCAAAATTGAGAATTACAAATAATAAATGACTAAAGTTTGAAAATGATTGATATTTACCCAAAAATAACGTGTAATGAGAGGTTAATTATATTAATTACTTCTACTTAAAAATTTGTGCAAACTTTTGCCGGTAAAAAAGGAAGAAAATTTGACAAATTTTGTAAAAGGGAAGGATTTTTTTTTTTAATAGAATTATTTAGATGTTTAGCCATTACTAGAACATTGTAAAATTAATACTCCCTCCATCCCAAAGATATTGACACACTTTTCTTTTTGGATTGTCCCACAAAAATTGGCATATTTCCTTTTAAGAACATGAGACCCACCCAAAAACAATTTATTTATTTCATGGGCCCACACACACATCACACTCACCACTAATACAATTATCCACTACCCATTAAATATTATTTCTATCACTTCACTTTACATTAAATTATTATATTCCTTAATCTCCGTGTTAAAAAAAAAGTCGTCAATTTCTCCGGGACGGAGAGAGTACTATGTATCTATGAATATTGTTAATATTTTCATTAACAAAAGTTATGACTCCTTGTTTAAGCTGGGGCTAATTTCTTTTGGTAATTGTGCATGAATATATTTTGTGCATGTATTATTACTTTAGCCTTTTTTATTATGGGTTTATTCTTAATACAAATAATAAAAATAGTGTGGGTCAATAAAGAAATTAAAACTATATCAGTAAACAATAAATGTAGAGAGGGAGTAAAATTAAACGGGAACTTCAAAGTAAAAATTACAAGAATATAAGAATAGGTCAAGAGTGGTCTCTTGTGTTATTGGGTGCATAAAGTGTGTAAAGGGTATAATAACATTTTGTTATAAATGATATACACTTTAATTAATAAGGATACAATATTTTGTTTTAAAGGGTATACACTTTCATTAAAAAAAATTCAGGAAATAAAAGGTACATGTCCTTATACTAAAAGGTATTTGGGTGCACGGTGTCCCGGGACACACAAGTTTTAGCCTAAGATTAAAATTATATCCTTTATTAGTACTATGAATAATATTACTCCCTCCGTCCCACAACAAGGAGTGCATTTTACCATTTTCGTCCGTCCCAACACAAGAGATGCATTTTCCTTTCTAGTAAATGGGACCCACACAAAACAATTAATATATCTCCATGAGACCCACACACATACTAATACACCTACTCACTGTACATTAAAATATTATTTCTCTCACCTCAACTACCCTCAAATATCCATTAAATATTATATATCTTAATTTACGTACAAAAAAGTTTCGCCACTCTTGTTGTGGGACGGAGGAAGTACATTTTAGGATCTAATTTAAAAGGAGTTAATCTTTTGTAAATTGGGTTTACATCATAAATACTTATAAATCATGTTGTCCTCCTTAATTTAAACACTCTAACAATACATAAGGTACATAGGATTGGAAGGAAACTATAGGGTTTACACCCTGAAACTAATTTATATAAGTGTTTGTGATTAAAAAAAAATTAAATTCTAAAGATAAAGATAGTGCATAAACATAAGATTAATCCATAGATTGAAAGGTTAAATAGAGGACGAATCTAAGAGTAAAGTATGATCTCTTAGGAAAATTTTTATCGTCCATTCATATAAAATTAAATTAACATACTCAGAGCCTATGAAATATCAAACTCTTTTTCAGATTTTTGAATTTGAATTGTCTATAAAGACAAATAATAATGCAAGTTTCAAAATTGAATAGCGCTCAAATATTCAAAATAATAATTTGTTATATAGATTAGGTAGCGTGAAACATGATAAACTATTTGGAATAAAACTCCAAAAAAAGAAGATGGAAGGGACATTTTGAACTAATTAACGAAGGACTCAATTATTTTGTCCCCATTTCGGGAATTTTGACGTCGGATTAACAAATCGTAAAGACAAGGTAAACAAATTAACCAGTATCTTCAATTTAAAACTATATACCAACATTATATATATATTAATATATGCACGCAATTCCAAAAATACTTGTGGAGAACACCACTACATGGTAAAAAGACAACACTATTTTCAGCAATGATTGGATAAAGCTAACTTAATTACCACTTCCTCCTACGGACCATCAAATGTTTAATTTTAATTTGTAACAAGATAAAGGTTTATATTTAAAAAAAAAGGTTTAACGTTAATTTATTAGCAAACATTTTTGTGAGATTGTCTAATAAAATGAATTTTGTAAGAAAATAAAATGTGAAAATATTTTAGTGAAAAGTGATACTCTTAATTGATGAGAAATGATATTCGCTGAGCGAATTATTTTTTGAACAATTTGTAGTATAAATAAAAAGTGATAGCATCTTCAATATTAAATGATATACTCTCTCCGTCCCATAATACTTTACACGTTTACTGTTCTACGTTGTTTAAAAAAATTGCACTTTTTGACCAACTTTATTGACATTGGAGGGTATTGTAGTATTTTTAGGTTATAAAAAATATAAAATAATGATATGTGTGTGAAAAATGAGGGACAATTTCTTTTGAGATTGTTAGATATAATGATGTTTCCTTTTTTTGTGTGAAAGATTTTGTAGGACAAATAAACGAGAAAAGTACGAAAGGTTTTATAGGACGGAGTAGGACCCTCACTAGTAAGATCTGTTGACAATATGCTTATTATATAAATAAAATATGCTTATTGGTACTTAAAATATATTTGTAGTAAATTATATTATTACAATCCAAAATCATACTCTAATTCATTATTAATCATACTTTAGAAAATAGGGTCACTTACGTACACAAAAAAAATGCATAATTGCTTTAAACTACATGACTCAAAGCACTATTACTCCTAACTACATAATTATGACTGTAATACCATAAAAACCTCTATATGTTTGTACAATTTGTCTGCACAAATTGATTTTGCACAATTTGGTTCAGAACAATTTTATTTTTGCACATTTTAAATTCCGGCAGCAGGCGGCGGCGGGAAGCGGCGGTCAACGACGGGTCAACGCCGGTCCGGTCGCCGGTCAACGCCGGTCAACGGTCGGTAAACATCCGTCAACTGCGGTCAACGGTCAATCAACGTCTGTCCGGCCTCCGGTCAACGACGGTCAATGGCTGGTCAACAACGCCGGTGAGTGGGTGAGGGGTAGGGTTGTTGGTTTATAAGTGTATAGAGTATAAGGTTATATTTGGTATTTTACTTTAATATTATGTATGTGAGAGTAATTATTTAAAATACATGTATCTAATAGTAATTTAGGTTCTTAAAATATATATATTTTAACTATCAATAAATATACTACATTCACATGATAACAATTATACTTTAGCATGTATCACGGAAATACTAATTCTAAATTAATCCTAAAAATAAAATATGTATAAATCACTATAAGACAAATACAATTACAATGAGTGCAGTGCAAAGAAAACGTTGTCTATCGATAAATACTCACTTTGGCTTAAATATGTTTCGTACATTTAACATTATTAGCATAGAATATAATGATAACCTACAATATTAATACTTATTATCTTATTGCCTTAGTTAAAAATAAATAGGATTTATTGCTATCTATTACAAAATATATACTAATATTATGAGTAGATATATTAGGATAAAAGTATTACTAATACATACAATTTATTAGTGTGAGATACCTAAAATATCTCTATATAATAATGAAATATAATATCAAATTATATAACGCGATCCATTCCGTGATTTCTTTTTAATGTACACCGGAATCACTCCCTCCCTTCTTTGCCTACCTACAGTCGTCATCATCGTTTTCTAAAAAAATTACTAGATTGCAAAGATCTTTTTCTGGGGGAATGTGAATGTTAGGAAAGCTATATGGACGAAATGGTCCAATGTCACTCGTAACAAACTCAATGGGGGATTGGGTGTTCGGGATGTCAATGATTTTAACTTGTCACTGTTAGGGAAATGGGCTTGGCGAGCGCTGAATGAAAAGGGAAACTATGGATCAGGATCCTTCAGGCTAGAAGAGGTAAATATCTTGGGCTTGGGGGGAGAAGAAGAGGTGAGTTCGGTTATACTCAATAGGGGATGGTGGGGATCAGTCTTAAAAGCAATTAGGGATCAATATGGGGAATGGTTTGATGAGAAATTAGACAGGGTGGTTGGAAATGGTAAAGACATAAAGTTTTGGGAAGATAGGTGGTTAGATCGAGTCTCTCTTAAGTGTCAATACCCACGTCTATATGCTTTAAGTCTTGCAAAAGGTCAATTGGTGTCTAATATGGGGAGTTGGGATGAAAATGGGTGGGAATGGTAGTGGCAATGGAGACGAGAGTTTAGGTCTAAGGAGTCTGAATATTTTCACATGTTGCTCACTGATATTGACAGGATTACCATGCAAAGAGAAATTGAAGACAGATGGAGCTGAAAATACAAAGGAGAAGAGGAATACTCCGTCAAAGGGCTTACAATCTATTGCAGGAGAGAAAGTTAGGAGGAGAAATTAGCAATAAAGAAATATCTCAACTTCTTTGAAAATCTCAGGCGATTCTCAAAACAAAAGTGCACTATGGCGGATACTAAACAATGCTATTCCAACCTTGAAGAATTTAAAGAGAAGAAACTGTCTGCAAGGAAATCAAACGGCATTATGCGCTCTATGTTAAAAGGAAGAAGAATCGATGGAATATATTATAATAAATTGCCAACAAAGCTCAGAGATATGGTCAAAAATTTTGTCATGGTGGAACATTTCTACTGCTTTACCAGCCAACGTTCAGGACCATTTCTTGTCATTTTGCAACCTCATTCCAAGTAAAAAAGGGAGAAGCATTATGTCAAGTGTATGAATATGTTGTGCGTAGCTGATATGGAGCTCGAGAAACTCCATCATTTTTCAAAATGGCTCATGGGAACAAGAGAGGATTATGGAGGAAATTAAGAGTAGAGTTTGGAGTTGGATCATCCACGCCAAAGGAGGTATGTTAAAGGATACAAATTTCAAGACTTGGTCGATTAAACCAAGTTTATGCATTGGTTTGTGATTATAATCCTAGGCTTGGTGTTTATTAAAACTTTTTGTAATAGATGCTCAAGAAATCGTAGCATCTATCTTTATTATCTTTATGTGTTACTTGTAAACTTGGACAATTCTTATGTCTTTCTAATCAATTTTTACTTATCTAAAAAAATAAAAGTCATCATCATCGTTTTCTGATGCAGGAGCACGTATTTCCCCCTAGCTTGTTTGTAAAATTGAATCCCAACAGCATTTTTTTGGCTGATATTAGTAATAAGTTTGGCTAATTAATGGTTCATATCTCTCCATTAATGCGGAGTGGATTTCTAGACATTGGTAATGGTGATTTTGTTTGTCCTTAAGACAAATATCGTGAATACTATGTAAGTAAAGGTTTTACTCATGTATGAACGATATGAGTGAGAAAAATTGATTATTAAATTCTGAACACAACATATATAAATTTTTTAAAGTATATAAATTTCTGAACACAAGTTAATTAAATTCTTTTTGAATGGTGTGAGTGAGAGAAAATTGATTATTAAACTCTGAACACAAATATCTTGAACATCATGTATATATAAGTTTTTGAACACACTCTAAACACAAATATTTTGAACATCATGTATATATAAGTTTTTGAACACAAATTATTAAACTCAGAACATAAATATTTTAAACATCACGTATATGAATTTCTGAACACAAGGATACATGAGTATTATTGGGCATTCAATCAACGTAAACTTCCACCTATTTTTAAGGAGAGAATTGTGGAATGATTTTTCTCTTAAATATTACGTTAAATATCTACTCTCTTAAATTATTTTTGAACATAATTAAAATAAGGGTAAAACAGATATTTTACTCATTACTAATGTATTAATTAATAATATTTTTAATCAAATGTATCTATTAATAATTATGGTGTATAAATTGTACTTATGAGTAATGGATCCAAATAAATAAAAATAAAAAATAATAATAATAACAAAAACACTTAAATTCAATATCAAACTACATTCATGTAGACAAATACTCTTCCGAGAAAGCTTTTATGAGGTAAGTAAAAATTTTAATAAAACACGAATACTTTGAATTAACTAGAAGTAAAAGTAATAGTAATATAAATATTTTACTGTATAAATTAAAAAAAATAAATTTTTTAATAAAAAATGATAATCATTTATAAAAACGTAAACACAATTTAACGAGAAACGTTTGTGTGAAGCGAATTTAGCTTGCATTCTAATGATTCATGTCTTATTTCATTTTATATAAATTAAGAGTCACCACAAGATTTATACGGTGAACCAGATTCACGGAAGACTTTAGGAAATAAAATATGACAATACTCCTTTCATTCTGCATAAATGTTTACGTTTATTTTTTGTACGAGGATTAAAAAATATAATATTTTAATATGTATTGAGGTGAGAGAAATAATAAAAAAATAATTATTTATAAAAATTAAACACAATTTAACGAGAAACACTTGTGTGAAGCGAATTTAGCTTGCATCCTAATGATTCATGTCCTATTTCAATTTATATGAGTCACCACAAAATTTATACGGTGAATCAGATTCACGGAAGACTTTAGGAAATAAAATACTACCCCCGTCTCACAGAAATGTACATGCTTCCTTTCTAAAATTACAAAGGAAGCACGTACCTTTGTGCTGGATGGAGGGAGTATGATGATACTCCTTTCATTCTGTATAACACATTTACGTTTGATTTTTTACGATGATTAAGAAATATAATATTTTAATTTGTATTGAGGTGAGAGAAATAATATTTTAATAGGTAATGAGTAAGTGTATTAATATATTATTGTGGTCCCATTATAAAAAGAAATGCAATTTTTTTTACTTATAGCCCAAAATAAAAATGCATATACGTTTTCATGGGATAGAGGGAATATGAGCAAAAACTTGTGTGAGACCGTCTTAGGGCTTACATGAAACGATTATAAAGTGATAACTTTTATACTGAAAAGTGATAGAGTTTTAAATTAATAAAAAGTGATAATGTTATTTCATAAACAAATTTATAATATAAATAAAAAGTGATAACATTTTAATAGCGAAAATTATAACTATTTTAAAAGTATAAAATAATCAATCACGTGAGATGCTGTTACGCAAGATTTATTACTCGGGAATATGATACACAAATTAAAAAAATAAACAAGCCCAGCAAACGGGACCTCTTTAACACCGTCATCGCATATCACTTGACTAAAAATTCAAACACCACTCTCCGTAACATCCACATTTTTCTAAGGTTCGTTTCAAAATACCCTCCACCCCTCTCTCTCTCCTATGTGCCCTACTCTCTTCTCTCTCAACACACTACACTCTTTTATTTTAAGATAAAATATTCACAACTTTCACACACACACACACTGTTTAACGATATTGTCTCTGCAGCATATCGCCATTTGTATTCACATTCTCCAACTACATTCTCAGATTGCATGCCTATCACCTTCACTGTAAGTATCGTTCTTTGTTTGCGTATATATGTGGTTGTATTTGATTCCTGTTCACTCAGGCTAACGTAATTGTCGGTGCTCCTTTTCACTTTCTTTTTTAGCATTAAATTCGATTTTTAAGGTGATTTGTCAAACCACAAGCGTCGATCGGCCGTCCTTATTCATTTATATCTAGATTGTTTGTTTTTTCTTAGCTGTGATTGTCTACAGAAAATAATATGGGAATTTTAGGCATTTAATGTGGATTTGTCAAATGCTTGTTTTGATTCGTGGTTTATGTTTGGAGATTTGGAAGAATTTGTTTGAGTTGACTGAATTGAGATCATTTCACTTGTGACTCAGTAGTGAGAAGGAGATAAGATTTGTTAATTTGTGAGTTGATTAAAAGCTGTGAGATCCGAGCGGGTGAAGTAGTCAAATAGATGGAGGCTTCACAGAGGAGAGGCGGTGGTGGAAGTGGCGGCGGTGGAGGAGGAATGGTGCCTATTTCACCGTCGCAAACGCCGCGTTCGACTGATAAGGTAGGGAGAGATCTCCGATCGGTGGAGGGAGGTTTCAATGGAAAGCAAGATAAGGATAAAGGTGTTAATGTACAAGTCATTGTCCGATGCAGGTGAAAGAATTCACTCATTTATTTTTATTTTCTTGGTTTTGTTTTTTTTTTTTAGTTTCATTTGGGTTTTTCTTGGCAGGCCATTGAATGAAGATGAGATGAGATTACGCACGCCTGTGGTAATTTCTTGCAACGATAGCAAGAGAGAAGTTTGTGCTGTTCAGAATATTGCTAATAAGCAGATTGATAGGACTTTCCTTTTTGACAAGGTGCGTCATCTTTGCTTGTTTTAGTGTTTTTGGGCTATATGTGTGGGTGAGGGGGGTGGGGTGCCCATCCCGGTATACTGCAGGAAAGTTTAAGTGCATCCAATTTCTCTTGTAGCTCATGTTAATGAATTCGGGTTTCTTTCTTATAATCTATTTGGGAAAGAGTTGTCATTGTTGGAAATTAGTTGTAGGATTCACGTTTGTGCAATGTACTGTTGTATTCTGATTCCATCATATTTCTATAATTGGCTTGATGTCTGAAAACAGTTAATACATTGCAGTGCTTGTGTTCTTTAGGTCTTTGGTCCATCATCCCAGCAAAAGGATTTATATGAGCAGGCAGTATGCCCTATAGTGTTTGAAGTTCTTGAGGGGTATAATTGCACCATTTTTGCCTATGGACAAACAGGAACTGGAAAGACATATACAATGGAGGGTGGTTCAAGAAAAAAGGTTTCATCTTTTGTTATATATGACAATCTTATTTATAATACTTTTGCACTATTACATTTTATTCATTTCTGTGATTTTACTGTTTTTCCTGTTTAGAATGGTGAATTTCCAAGTGATGCTGGTGTTATTCCAAGAGCTGTTAAACAAATTTTTGACATTTTAGAGGCTCAACATGCTGAGTATAGCTTGAAGGTTACATTCTTGGAGCTATACAACGAGGAAATAACAGATCTTTTAGCACCAGAAGAATGTTCAAAATTCCCTGATGACAAGTCGAAGAAGCCAATAGCGCTCATGGAGGATGGGAAAGGAGGAGTTTTTGTCAGGGGATTAGAAGAAGAGATTGTGACTACTGCAAATGAAATATATAAGATCTTAGAGAAAGGTTCCGCTAAGAGAAGAACAGCAGAGACACTTCTTAACAAACAAAGCAGTCGTTCTCATTCTATTTTTTCCATCACTATTCACATCAAGGAGTGTACTCCAGAAGGAGAGGAAATGATCAAATGCGGGAAGCTGAATCTTGTTGACCTTGCTGGCTCAGAGAATATTTCACGCTCTGGTGCCAAAGAGGTGACAAATTCTAAAAATTATTAATCAGCTTTTGAACTTTTTGGCCTCTTCTGCTTGAGACATTATTCATGATTCACATTGAGCGACACGATATGCATAACGTTGAACTTGTGGAGTGTTTTGTTAGTAGAAAATAAAATTTTGGTAGGTATTGTGACAAATTCTTCTTCATGGTGCACATATTTAAGAACTAACATGTTCTTATTTACTCTTACAGGGCAGAGCAAGAGAAGCAGGTGAGATTAACAAGAGCTTGCTGACACTTGGTCGAACTATAAATGCTTTGGTTGAGCATTCAGGTCATGTACCATACAGGTATGGTTTTCATCAATGTTATTGTGTACCTTGGTCAGACATGTTCCTGAAAGATTAATCAATGTCATTAAATATCAGGGATAGCAAGTTAACAAGGTTGCTGAGAGATTCACTTGGAGGGAAAACAAAAACATGCATTATTGCCACCATATCCCCTTCCATACATTGTTTGGAAGAGACACTCAGCACTTTAGATTATGCCCACCGAGCCAAAAACATTAAGAATAAACCTGAGGTTAGTAAACTTGAAATACTTCAAAGCCATCCTTTATTAATATCTTTGCTCCTATTTTTAACCGCAAGAGGATTAAGTATTTTTTGGTTTGTGTGATTACAGATCAATCAGAAAATGATGAAATCTGCTCTAATCAAGGATTTGTACGTTGAAATTGATCGACTAAAGCAAGGTTTTAACTGTTCTCTCTGTGAAATTCCTTTCTGCTCTCTGAGTAACGAAAGGCCAACTTTGAATTTTGATCATATGCATTGAATCTTATTTCATCATATCCTCACAAAAATATGTTTTCCAGAGGTGTATGCTGCAAGAGAAAAAAATGGGATTTACATACCAAGAGATCGTTATCTCCTAGAAGAGGCAGAGAAAAAGGTTTGATTTCTGCAATGCTAGTTTGTTAAGAGGATACTATGAATTTTTAACTTATTTAACAAGTCTTATTTTCTTACTTGCCAGGCCATGGCTGAGAAGATAGAACGTATGGAACTTGATTTTGATTCTAAGGACAAGGTACATTTAAGTTGTCACCGTGTCATTTTAAAGTTTACCATAATGAAATATGGGCCATTAAAACTGTGCATCTCTTAAACAGCAATTAGCAGAGCTCCAGGAGTTATATAATTCTCAGCAGCAATTGACTGTTGAACTAAGTGATAAGCTTGAAAAGACAGAGGTAACAATTTTCCGGTGCCCTCATAAAATATAATCTTTCCTTTAAAGTACTAACTAGGCTTCTGGTTATCATTCAGAGGAAACTTCAAGAAACTGAGCATGTGTTGCTTGATCTGGAAGAAAGGCATAGGCAGGCAAATGCAATGATAAAAGAAAAGGAGTTTCTCATATCCAATCTTCTCAAGTCTGGTAGGTAGCATCTTTTTTTGTACTTCAATCTTCTACAAGAATATTCTCACGTGATTATGTTTCACCAGAGAAAGCACTCGTTGAGCGGGCGCTTGAGCTTCGGTCAGAACTGGAAGATACTGCATCAGATGTCACTAATCTCTTCACCAAGATCGGTCTGCATCCTTTTTCCAATAATGTACTATTACTTTTGTTTTAGTAAATAACTAATCCTTTACTCATCTTGAATGCGGGCTGTTGTTCCAGAACGAAAAGACAAAATTGAAGAAGGAAACAGAGTTCTTATACAGAAGTTTCAGTTTCAATTAACTCAACAACTTGAAATCCTGCATAAAGCTGTGGCATCTTCAACGACACAGCAAGAGAAACAACTAAAAGAGATGGAAGAAGATATGCATTCATTTGTATTGACAAAGTCAGAGGTATAGTTACTTCTATTTCTATATCTAGACACACCTTCAATAATTGCAACTGCTTTGTAAGCAAGCTTCTTATGCACTTGTAGGCTACTGAAGAGCTTCGAAGTCATCTAGAGAAATTGAAAACCATGTATGGATCTGGGATTAAGGCTTTAGATGATTTAGCTGGAGAACTTGATTCCAACTCCCAGTCAACTTTTGGTCGGCTCAACTCTGAGGTTTCTAAGCATTCCTCGGCCTTAGAAGAGGTTTGTATTCATTCCAATTGCATTGAAAAATAATGGCGATCCTTACCTTAGGTGATCTGATTGTAATTTTGTATTGGTGCAGCGTTTTAAAGGAATTACTTCAGAGGCAGAGACTTTACTTCATGATCTTCAAGAAAGTCTACACAGTCAGGAGAAAAAGTTGACTGCCTATGCACAACAGCAACGGGAGGTTGACATTTCTTAACAAATTGAAATTGTTTTGATTCATGTCTTTGTTTTTACTTTTCACATAGGATTTTGACCGTGTGTGTTTGACATAAAAACCCAGGCTCACTGCAGAGCTGTTGAAACTACAAGATCAATTTCTCAAATCACAGTGAACTTCTTTAGCACTTTAGATGGACATGCTTCAAAGTTGGGACAAATTGTGGATGAGGCACAGACAATTAATGATCAGAAATTATCTGAACTTGAAAAGAAGTTTGAGGTAACTGTGTTCTTCATACGACACTATCTGTATTGAATGCCGCCTACCCGGTAACTTTACCTAAGGCATTGTCTGGTTGCATTTTAGGAATGTGCTGCCCAGGAAGAAAAACAACTATTAGCAAAAGTGGCGGAGCTCCTGGCTGGTTCTAATGCTCGGAAGATGAAACTGGTATGAATCTTTTCTCTCGTGTCGGTCCAGCGCTCTAGCATGAATCAATGTAACCAGTTTTGACCTTTAAAATGGTCATCTAGAGCAACCATATGAATGGAACTTCCTTTTACCTAGCCGTATATGGTGTGATCAACACTTATTTTTCAATTAGGTAAAATGTTCAGTTGATGGGCTTAGAGAGAGTGCAGCTAGTCGGACCAACAAATTACAGCACGAAATGTCAATTATGCAAGAAACTACTGATTCTATCAAAACTGAATGGACAAGTTACACCCGGAGTGCTGAATCTCATTATCTCGAGGATACAGCTTCAGTGGAAAGAGGGAGAGAAGATATAGAAGACGTCCTCCATAAATGGTTTGTAACACTCGTATATAAATCCAATATGTCTTTTTTAGTAGTATCACCATTCTATATACTTTTTTTTAAGAAATGTCTGATCTGACTAAAAGCAAACTTATTTTCTAAATAAAAAAATGCAGTATGGAACAAGCGAAATTGGGTGCACAACAATGGAAAATTTCTCAAGAGTCCCTGCTTCATCTTGAGAAGAGTAACATCGCTTCGGTAGAGGAAATAGTTAGGTTAGTAACTAAATTACAGGGTCATACATTGTGCATTTTGTTCTTTTTACGAAAAAATACTATGTTCTTTTCTCAAGGGGAGGGATGGATACCATTGAAGTCTTACGTGGACATTTCTCTTCTGCTGTGAGTTCTGCACTGCAAGATGCAGATAATGGAAGCAAGAATTTCCTCTCATCCATCGACAGTAAGATTACCATTTTCTGATGCCTCTTGTAATAGGAGTTTGCATGGTTCAAACATCTTTGCTAAAAGTTCACACAATCTGTAGGTTCATTACAACTTGATCATGAAGCATGTGGTAATCTTGATTCTATGATCGTTCCTTGTTGTGGAGACTTGAGGGATTTGAACAGCAGGCATTACCACAAGATTGTCGAGATCAAAGATAATGCAGGAAAATGCCTCCTACAAGAGTATACGGTAAGACAATCGAACAGCAACCAGAAGTAGCTATGGTTTCGTTTTCTAACTTGAACCCAATCCCTTGCATCATCACATTTAGCTAAGGACATATTAACAGAAGTCTCATAATCTGTTGGCAGGTCGATGAGCCATCATGCTCAACACCGAGGAAACGACCAATCAACCTTCCTAGCATTGGCTCGATTGAGGAACTGAGAACACCATCGTTTGAGGAGCTGCTAAAGGCGTTCTGGGAAGCAAAATCATCGAAGCAAGCAAACGGAGACGTGAAGCATGTTTTAGAAGCTGCCGTCTCTTTAAGAGACCCTCGGGTTCCCCTCACTGCCATCAATTGAGAGGGGCATGCTATGCTATATATAGAATTATAAGATTTTAGTGTTGATAGTTGTACAGAAAGAGTATGGCTTGAATAGATAAGTGATTTATATTTGTTAATTCTCAATCATTTTTTCAATTAATTTTGGGGTGTGACACTCTACTTATATAGAAATCAGTAGAGCATTGAATTTCAATATTTTGGTGCATGTTTGATTTGTAGGATGATATTATGCAACTTTTGACAATACTTTTGTAAGGGGGGGTATACTAGTGATTTGAAAACGAAGGGGTGACGGTATATTATTAACAAGACAAGATTACTATATTAATTAACTCTTGGCATTGTGATGCTTGAAAATAAATAGTACTCCATGAGAAATGAATATTGGGAGTCCATGTAGATAGATCATAGAATTAGCTGAAGCCCAACCTGACTCTACAAAATTATTTATGAACTGCAGCTGGGCCAACCCAATTACTAGTTCTAAAAAAAAAAAAGACCTGAATTGTTCTCCAGGGGGGGGGGGGGGGGGGGGGGGGGGAGTACGCAGGTTTTATAAATTTATCAAATTAACTCAATTATGTGACTGACCATTAAATTCAATCATTTAGTTTTTTTCTAAATTGTTGATTTTATTTTGCATACATATATGTGTAAAGAAAAAATGGATAAAAAACTGAATTTTTTTTTTGCTTTTTTTAACTAATTGTTCAGGTTAGGAAAAAATAAATGATTTCCTATCAATTTTGATCAACGGAAGTATTAAATTTAGAGTTTCACTAAGTTACAGTTGCACATACTCCAATCTAAATCATTACTATTAAATTACTATTCACTCCATCCATATAACTTATACCCTAAAAATCCTCCAACACACAATTTTAATTTATTATACTATGTTATAACTTTGATGATTAGAAGTGAAATATTAATTTAGAAGTCCATATAATTTCCTATACTATACATAAATATCGAATAATTTTGATATAAATTCAATTCAGAGTTTTTAAAGAAAAATTCAAACCCAACTTAAATTGCTGTACTCCACTTAAACCCAAAAATCAATATAAAATTTTATCTAATTATTAATAAGTAGTAAAATGGGGTTTTATATTAAATGTTTTCACGTCGTCAAGTGGCAATTTAAATTACGCAAAAGAAGTGTTCACTTATATACGAGAAAGTCAACGGTACCACAATTTGGGGTGTAACTACTAACTACGTGCTTGCAACTAATATAAAAAACCCTACCCTAATTATTCACAAAATAAAATAATAAAATCAATCAATCTACACATAAATTGTGAGAACGTGCAAATTATTATTTAATTAAGCTTTGTACAATAGATCTAATCATAAGAGAACATCAATTATTCAATCATTAATTTCTTACAAATTAAATCCCGTCGACTACATAATCTCACTTTTTTTTTCTTTCATCCCCAAATTATTTTCACCTCTTATGAAAGAATAAGACTAAACCTCTATTTTATAATATAATTTAATTTCACATTTTCTATTAATTTTTTGAGTTGATATTAGGTGCACCCGAGTGTAAGGATGTACTCATATGTGTATAATTTTTTATTCTATTTTGTATATATGTTTTTTAATAATTGTATACTTTTTTCACACTAAATTTTTCATTAAAAAAACTAACATCCATATGTATAACTTTTTATTCAATAGTATATAAGAACATATTTAATAAAAATTGTATATCTTTTTACACTCAATTTTTCTTTTAAAAAACTAACAATTAAATTGTATATATTTTTATTCATAATTGTATATGTTTTTGTTTATATTCGTATACGTTTTTAAAAGTGGGTGCACCCGGATACACTGTATGATTAGCCTAATTTTTTTATATACTTAATATATTTTACAATTATTTATTACCCAAAACTTGAAATTACCCTTAAAAATATTTTTTTTTAAATATCCATAATAAGTAACTTTAAGATAAAAGGAGCATTTTCTATCGCTGATGATGTTAATTTATGACCATGGATTTCTATACAAAAAAATCTCTCTTGGCATGTAATTTATACTCCTCCATCGTTTCGGATTAATGATTATATTTGCTTTTTATATGTAGATTAAGAACTATAATATTTTAATGTGCAGTAATATGAGAGAAATAACATTTAATGTAAGGTGTGTAGTTTTATTAATATTGTGTGTTAGTCCTATATAAAATAATTAATTATTTTGTGTGTGTCCAACTTAATAAAAAAGAAATTGTAAACTTTAACTTGAAACAATTTAAAATAAAAAACGTAAACTTTAAATCGAGACGGAAGGGTATTAATTTGGGTCATGATTAATTTCTTCTTTCATAGGTTTAAGTTATAGTACAATGAGCAATAATTATTTTTATTTAATTTAATAGTGAAGATTAGATCAAAATTTAATCGATAAGATTATCTAAGTGTACGTATTTGAATTGGACTTTTATTTTTATTTTTTGAGTTTTTTCAATACAATTTGAAAGATAGGTTAACTATAGACCTGAAATTTTTTTTTATCAATTTTTTTTAATTCAAGACCTAGAAGATATAATACTATTAATTTAAAACCTCAAATCATAAAATCAAAAAAAAAAATTAATGGCGTAATTGAATAAATTTTCCATTAATTCGTATGTAATTTTAATAATAATAATAACAAATATTATGTTAAAAAATAATTTTAATATATGAAATTTTAATGTTGATATTATTATTAGAATCCTAATAGAAAAAATCTTTTCAGTCACCAACACTATACAGAAGAGTCTGGAGTATATTGAAAAAAAAATCCTAATTTTTTTCATTCAAGTAATATTAAAATGGGTAAGTAGTAATAACTACTCCCTCCGTCCCATAGAAGTTGATATAATTTTTTTGGGCACGGAGATTAAGGAGTATAATAATTTAATGTAAAGTGGAGTAAAGTGAATCGAGAGAAATAATATTTAATGTGTAATGGGTAGTTGTATTAGAGGTGATATGTGGGGCCCATGAGAATATATTAATTGTTTTTTGTGTGGGTCCATGTATTAAAAAGGAAATGTGTCAACTTTAGTGGAACAAATCAAAAAGGAAAATGTGTCAACTTCTATTGGTCGAAGGAGTAATAAATAGAATATGTACATTTTAATTGTCAAACAAATAAATAAATAAATAAAATTCCACGAAGAACACAGAATCATGACTTATGTAGCACCATGTTGGAAACGAGGATTATGAAAATAGAATAACTAACTTACCTAACTCTGTCTTCCCCCCTTTCCTTCGCCCCCACTGATCTTCTTCCCTTTTATTCGCCTAATATCTGCAATCCATGCACATATTCTTGCAATCTTCATAGCTAATTTCTAGAGAGAGAGAGAGAGAGAGAGAGAGAGAGAGAGAGAGAAAAATGGCATCCGAGGACTCAGGTGCAGAATGGGTTCTCGAGAAAATACAGATTGACACCATGGATGATGTTCCAATGGATGAAGATGTTGCTAAAAAACCAAATTCTCCCAGCAGTTACATGAAGATTAAAACCAGTAGCTTGAAGAGGAGGAACCCTAATATGCAGCCAACCAGAAAGATAGGAAGAACGGAATCTGGTGCAAAAAGAGGCCTAATGAGCCTTCGATTTCTTGACAGAACCACCACCGGAAAGGAAGAAAATGCCTGGAAGAAAATCGAGAAGCAATTTAAGATCAATGTGGTTGATGATAGAGTTTTCAAGGATAAATTTGGGGTCTGCATTGGTATATATATATATATATATACATTTATATATTTTCTTGTTCAAGTTATACTCATTTCATTCTATTTTTCTGTTTTGGTTGATGATCTGATGGTGTTTGTGAAAAGGCCTAGGAGACAGCAAGGAATTCGCAGAAGAGTTATTCGATGCTCTGGCGAGGCGTCGGAACGTAAACACGGAGAACGGGATAACTTTACAACAATTGAGGGAATTCTGGGAAGACATGACCAACCAGAATTTGGATACTAGGCTACATATATTCTTTGACATGTGAGACAACATTAGTTGGATTGATGTAATTTAATGTAATGAGAGAGTGTAAGTTGAAGTTAACATGATATGATCTTGGTTGTTTTCAGGTGTGACAAGAATGGTGATGGGAAATTATCAGAGGATGAAGTTAAAGAGGTGAGGATTATACCAACTCTTAATTTTCTTTGCTCGTCTTTCAAGATTATCTGAACATATTCGTTATTAAGGTTTTAGTAATGAGTGCTTCAGCGAATAAGCTGTCTAAATTCAAGCAACATGCTACGACGTACGCTTCGTTGATCATGGAAGAGTTGGACCCTGATCATAAGGATATATAGAGGTAACATCTTCATCTCTTCGATTCCTTGTTTCTTTTTTAGAAAGTACTAATCTTGATCTTCCTAAACAGATGTGGCAGCTTGAAGCTCTGTTAAGAGGGATGGTGGGGTCGGAAGAAAGCAAGAAAACGAAAAAGAGAACCGAAACGCTAGCAAGAACCATGATCCCTAAAGAATACAGAACACCTATCAGCAAATTCTTGTCTAAGAACACGGAGAAATTCTATGAAAACTGGAAAAGAATTTGGGTTCTTACACTATGGTTATGTGTAAACTTGTCTCTCTTCGGATGGAAATTCGATCAATATAGACATAGATCTGCTTTTGAAGTGATGGGGTATTGTCTGTGCTTTGCTAAAGCTTCAGCTGAGACTATTAAGTTCAATATGGCTCTCATTCTCTTACCTGTATGTAGAAGAACTCTAACTCAGCTAAGAGAATCATTTCTCAGTAAGGTGATTCCCTTCGACGACAACATTAACTTCCACAAAATGATCGCATTGGGGATTGCTATTGGATCAGGAACCCACATACTAATGCATTGTACCTGTGACTTTGTGAGGCTGACCTCGTGTCCCAAGAATCAGTTCGACGCGATTTTTGGACCAGCATTCGGTTATCACCAGCCGACTTACTTGGAGTTAGCTGGAACTACTGTTGGAATAACCGGGATCTTGATGTTGATACTGATGCTTTATTCCTTCACATTGGCAACGCATTCGTTTAGGAGAAACGTCATCAAGTTGCCTTGGCCTTTTCACCATTTGGCAGGGTTTAATTCCTTCTGGTATGCTCATCATTTGCTGGGCCTAGTCTACATTCTCTTGATCATCCATGGATACTTTATATTCATTACCAGAGAATGGTACAAAAAGACGGTATGCATAAGCTCTTCTTCATGAATCATGAGTGTTTTAATGTTCTTTTTGGGTATAATAAGAGAGTTAGAAACTGTTTTCTCTTTGATCAGACTTGGATGTATGTTGCAGTGCCAATGTTGGCCTACACCAGTGAAAGAATCCTCACACTATATGATAGAAACTATAAAGTTGACATCATTAAGGTTAATTAACCCTTCAATTATGACAAGATTTCTCAGTTTTCTTACTTGATTGTAGGTAGATTGAACTCTGATATACTTACTTTTCTTGATCTTGAAATCACAGGCTGTTATATACACAGGAAATGTGTTGGCCCTTTACATGAGTAAGCCTCCAGGATTCAAATACAAGAGTGGAATGTATCTCTTTGTCAAGTGTCCTGATATATCAAATTTTGAGTGGTATAATAAAACATCTTGTCAACTTTTTTTAATGATGCCATTGTCCTAGAATTCATTCTGATCAAAGAATTCTGTTAAACTCAAACTATAGGCATCCATTCTCAATTACCTCTGCACCAGACGACGATTATCTGAGCGTCCACATACGCACGTTAGGAGACTTCACGACGGAGCTCAAGAACCGCTTTGCCAAGGTTGCTTATTTACACTGAAAACCATGACTTGGAGTGTTTCGAAACAGCCGTAATAGTTGTATGAAAACTTGCACAGGCTTGTGAGCGATCTACCAAACCAAGCAGGGGAAATTTAGTGAGGATGGAAACAAAGGCATACACAGAAACACCCCAAGAGTGAGAAGCTAGCATCACCATTTTATTACCATGTAGCCATGTTTTAGCAGTTTTCATGAAGCACATGCATCATACATTTCACTTACCAGATTCCCAGGAATCTTCGTCAAGGGTCCTTATGGTGCACCGGCTCAGAATTACAAGAAATACGACATCCTTCTGCTTGTTGGATTAGGCATTGGATTCATTAGCATCATCAAGGATATAGTGAAGAATGAATCAAGATCGGTAAGCACACATGAGTTTCTAATCTAGTATGTATAACCACATGGGATGGAAAGTGTAAACTAAAGAGATTCGAACATCCTTAATTAGGGAATGGCAGATGGTGGTACGAATGGTCCAGAGAGAGCATACTTCTATTGGGTGACAAGGGAACAAGGATCTTTCGACTGGTTTAAAGGCGTTATGGACGACATTGCAGAATACGATCACAACGTATGCTCCACCTAAACTACCTACCCACCCATCATCTAATCTTGAAACTCTTACATGAATTTGTGAATGTTGTAGCAAGTTATAGAGATGCACAACTACCTAACAAGTGTGTACGAGGAAGGAGATGCTCGGTCAGCGCTCATAGCAATGGTGCAGTCGCTGCAACACGCTAAAAATGGAGTAGACGTCGTCTCAGAAAGCAGGGTAAATTAACTACTTAAACACACTCACACTAATGTTAATGGATGCATCCACAGTTTGTTTTATAGCTAGATATTGAAGTAGTGATTATTGATTGATCGATCGATGCAGATACGAACGCACTTTGCACGGCCCAACTGGAGAAAGGTGTTCACTAACTTAACCAGTTCACACCCTTCTACTCGGATAGGTACAACATTACATTAATTAAACAAGTACAACATACATAGTCCAACATGTAGTAATCCAATTATTTCAGGTGTGTTCTACTGTGGAAGTCCAGCTCTTACGAAACCACTCATGAAACTCTGCCAAGAATTCACCATGAATTCATCCACAAGATTCCATTTTCACAAAGAAAACTTCTGATTAACTACACTACTTGATGAACACAAACTATCGACACCAACTCGAGGCATGAGATTTCTTACAGCTTCATACGTCATGAATATCAATGAATCTTGGATTGTCATCAATAATGCATGCATGTTCATGTTCATCAACATTTGTACAGTATTCAAATTTGTGATTATTAATTTGCAGAATTTTGAACATGGTGAAGTTGTCTCATTATTTGGCTTATAATTAGCTCTTGTTCATGTTTTTTTGTGTCAGCAATCATAAATTCCTGTTTTTTGTGGCATTACTTTTAGGGTAGGTAGGGATTTACTTTTGTTATTTATTACTACAACCGATAGATTATTTTTAAACTCATACGTACTCTTAATTGTGAAAAAAATAGTACAACATAATAACAATTTAATATGAAAAATAATTTATATTCAGAACATTTTTAAGGAGAGTGATACTAATACTATTTTTAATGAAAAGTAATACTTAATTAAAAAAAATTGATTTACCATGAGACGATTTCACACAATTGTTTTGTTATTCTATTTTAATTTTTTCAAGTTTAACAATTAGGCAAAGACTTGTGTGAGACCGTCTCACGTAAGGACTTACGTGAGACACGACCTGATAATTTTTATGAATGAAAGTAATAATAAATTAATAAAAAGTGATAATATTCTTTCATGAATAATTTAGTATATAAATAAAAAATAATAACATTTTATAGCAAAAGTGATAATGATTTATAGCGAAAGTGATAACTATTTAATTAGTGAAAAATACGCAAGACCTACCCTAACAATTAATGACAAAAAATAAAAAAAAAAAAAATTGGAGAAAATAAAATAAAAAATTACTTATAAATTATGGATATTTTTCTCGATATTTTCTAAATATCAAAGAAAAAATATCTTCATTCTAACCTTCTAATCAAGGACTCATTTGTTAGGCGGGGTTCTGTATGATGAAATGAAAACAAGTAAATCCATTGTCTTGTTGCACATTAGAAGTAGCCGAGCATATAATGACGTCCTCTATTCAACTATTCATGTTCTACTTACCGCACATTTTCAAGATAATACAATTAAAAGAAAGTCAACATGTCACTACTATGTAAATGCGCCACCAACGAATGTAATGACATACTCTTAAAAATTATTCATAATTTAATACATCACATATCACTTTTTCATATCACTTATTATCCATTTCATAAAAATCATTTCATTAGACAGTTTCATACTGAGTTTTTATTTTACGAAAAATATGAAGGGTTTTCTAATCACGGTAATTTTTATTTGTACGGAATGTAGGACCATCCCGGAATATTTATATGATATTGTCATAAAGGCCCCGCCACCGACTATTTACACGCATCATTTTACTACATACACTCATTTATATTTATACACACGGTAAAATTATATATATACACACATAAAATACCAACATATCGTTAATTTAATACACCCATATACCTACTTTATCCTTCTCCCGCAACCCCACATTAATAACAAAAGAAAAAAACATACACCCACTCCATCCCTCCAAAGAAACTTTCCAAATAATAATATAAAAAAAATTTGAGAAAAAGGAGAAAAAAAAAGAAGAGAGGAGAGGAGGAAGAAAACCATCAAAGAAGAGCTTCCATCTCATCATTAAATGGCGGGTAGAGTTCCATCATTCCTCACAAAAGCGTTAGTTTTGTGGAGTAAATATAACTAGGCAGTAGGTGAAATAGAAAAAAGACGATAACTAGTGAACCGCGAATGTCACTCTTGTTCCACTAGCACTGATCGAAAATTTCATTTCTGTTCGGCAGGTCCTAGTAGAACAACAGATTATTATTCAATCAAAACTGGTCAAACAATCTATATTTTACTAGCCCTAGTTGGTCGAACAACCTTACATCGGGGAAAACAACAACGATGAACAAATGCATTTAATCGGTTGAAATGCATAAAAATACATATTTTTAAGGTCTTGAATATATCTTCTCCCTATATTATGTCATGTTTAAATGTATGAGTGGATTTATAAGGAGAAGGAAACCTGGGTTTCTTTCTTTTTTTTTATTTTTTATTTTTATTTTTTATCAATTCTACTCTAATTTTGAGAAAGGTGGTGGCTGTATGTTTGGGTTTGGAGAGGGATTTTATTGTGAGGTGTGTGTATATGTGAATTGTAGTTGTATTATATGGGTTGGATTTTGGGTTTAGGGATATTTTAGTCTTTTATTATATGAAGTTATAATTTTAAAAATTAAATGAGGGTATGCTAGTAAAATATGGTAGCCGTGGCCTACCATAAAATAGAGGGATGAAAAATGAATTTAATTTGAAATGGCATTAAAGATGATAGTTTGGAAAATTACTTGAGTTACATGAATTATTATACTTGAATTACGTTTATAATCGAAACAATTAAGATAGCTTTGACCACTGGTGATCTATAATTTCAATTTTCAGACTACTCACGGGTTTTATTATTTTTATAAAATAAAAAATAATTTTTAAATTTTCATAAATTATTTTACTCTAACAATATAAATATTAATAATTTTTTCATTCGGTACTCTCTCTTTCATAAATTATTTTACTCTAACAATATACTAAATATTAATAATTTTTTCATTCTTGTGTACTCTCTCTTTCCATTTAAAGAGTTACGTTTATTTTTTTTTATAGAAAAAATTTTATTTTTAGTGAGACGTCCTAATTAATAAAATATATTCCACTCTTGTAGCGGTAGCAGGATAAAGAGAGTATATATCATTGATTTTTGAGATACTCTTGTGAGACGAATTTATTTATGTGAAATATATTGTGATACGAATTGATTAATTATTAAAGTATATTTATTATATAAGTGAAATATGTTTCATTATTAAACTGTGCTTAGGTCGATGGTGTAATATTAAGCAAACAAAAATATTAAAAACACATGAGATGAAAAAAGAGAGAAAACGTAGGTAACTTAAAACATAAAGATACATTCAAAGGTGTTCAAAAGAGCATAAAACAATATTAATTGTACATCATTCTAATGTACAAAGCAATCTTGCATTACAAAAGTTCAAAACTACAATAAAATATAAATAATGAGAGGACACAAAAACAACAAACTATAACACAACTTTCAAAGATCAAATACAAAATAAGATTACACCATGCATGCAAAAAGATCGAAGGGGTGCTCAAGATTCTTCGGAAGATCAGAAACAGTAAAGGATCGACCACGAAATGCAGAACAAACCAGTAAGATCTCAGCCTCACAACTTGAGTAATTCTCTCATTGGGCACCTAGATGAGAAAATTATGATCTTCTAGAATATGTTATTCGATATGGGAAAAAGAACATAGAAATGATTGTCGAAGTACCTATCAGAACACATTCTTTTGCAAATCGTCTAGCTCAGGATCAATATCAGCCTCATTGTCCTCGAAAAGGGGAGCATCAAGTGTAGGAGGGCTCTGAGGGATTCGTAAGCGTATTAGTGCGTGTGTTACTTAGAAATTATAGAAGGCAGAGCATAGATAGGATTTTGGTTAGCGGAGTATGTATGGCTAGCAAAGAAACTAATCTATACAATACGACCTACGAAAACAAGAACAGCTTCTCAAGTAAGTTTTCCTTTCATCCATAAATTTATTGCATGTAATCTTAATAGCTTTAAATACCACTATATAAGTGGTTCTTGGTCTCTTAACAGTGTCATTGTGAGGATGCTTCTCTAAATAGAATAAGTATTCGATAACCAGAGTTTCTAATCGTGTTTAGTCAGGTGCTTTATAGATAAACCCTCATTTCATTCAAATTGAAACACAAAAATCGAAACCATTTAGTTATTCGATAACAAGAGTTTATGTGATTACCATGCAACGAACTAAGGCCCAATTGATACCCCGGAAAAATGGATGCTGCTTAACTTCATTTGCCCCTTCTCTAGATCCTAGTCTGTTTTTGGGGTCTCTGTGTAGTAATCGATACATTAACTGCTTCGCTTGCAGACTAACCTGTAGCAAGGTAAATTTTATTAGCATTCTCTTACAATGCTATTAATGGACACACAGAATTTATAGTAGATAATCATTAATATTCTTTACATAGGAGGTCTCTTTTAATGTAGTCCCAAAATTTATTGAAGATACATCATAGTCAACTTTATATTTTATATGATGTGCAATCCATGGCATATACTTCAATAAAACAAAAGTGAGCATTCAGAAAGAATTCAGAAAAATAATATTTTTATGCCATCATGTTCAGCATGATACAAAATTCAAGGATAAGAAGTCGCTAAGGAAAGCACCTCTTTACTTCTTGGAAATTTTAAGTCCTTGTGAAGAATGTTTGCAAATGTCTTCTGCCTTGTCTTACCCCTAAATGGTGTGTATCCATAAAGCATTTCATATAAAAGGATTCCTGCAAAGATCACAAAGAGAGAGAGAGAGAGAGAGAGATCAGTAACGAAGAAAACTCTATTTCGATAGCTATAATATATAGCAACTACTACAATAAAGGTGCATCCTCAATCTACTTGCAACACAGAGAAACTGGGCTCTCAGAAAGTTGTCCTAAAGTTCATATACAGCGAGCTATGGATAACTTAAAAAACTCACACTTATCATCTAATATAGAGGTTAACTGAAATTGCAAGTGTTGTAAATGCAGGATCAAAGGGCTTTACTGAATTGGGGATTGCCCAACTTATGCTTTTAAAATGGACATCTGAGTTACTTTTAAATTAACATCACAGAAATTCAAATATAATAGAAGTCCCTTGTTCGATCTTCAACAGCCATATTTTTTCTTATTTCTCAAGTTTGCAGTAACTAAAGACAAAGCATGGTTCTTTTGGCAAGATAAATTGATTATAACATAGTAACGCATTCTGAAAAGCTAAGCTTAATTGGATAATCCAAAATTCTAATCTTGCACGAATAAACATTACCTAAAGCCCACCAGTCTACTGCACTAGTATGACCTGCTCCGGCAATAATTTCCTGTTTGAAATGAATCATCTAAAAAGTCAGCAGTAAAATCTCTTAAACATTAACCTTGAATTTGACTAAAATTTCAAACACAAAAGTATATAAGGAACCTCTTAGCTTCTTACTAGGATGATAGATGTTAAGAAAAATATTTGATGGTATATGGACAAGTGAATAGTGGCAGAGGGCTTAGGATACTCATAAAGAAAGTAAACTGTATTACAGTTGCACATTAAAATGACTCCAGTAGTTTAGAATGACAAATAATTAAAACTCAAGGGACAAACAACCAAAGGAAAGAATAAAAGAGAAAAAAAAAATTCACAATGACAGAAGTTACTAACCGGAGCAATGTACTCTTCAGTACCCACAAAAGAATTTGATGCTCTCATGGGTTCCGCCATGAAGATTGGAGCCTGCTGAGTTTTTTGATGTTTTTTCTTTTCATTTATCTCTGGAATTAAAAGCTGCAAATTGCACATTATATTCAGTAAATGTCAATAAATCATGTGTTAAATTCTGAATCAAGGAAGATTGTAGTAATAAATGAAGACATACTTGTGGCTTGCAAGATGTCAAACAGGACAAGTCAAAATCTGTCAAAGCAACATGCCCATCGTTTTGAAGTAAGACATTTTCTGGCTTTAAATCCCTGTAGATTATACCTGCAGCAATAAATTAATGATTAAAGTATATAGAAGGCCCTCTGTTTATCTCTCTTTCATGCACAACTTCCGATTGGTTATGGCATCAAAATACTCCGAGTATTAGGTCCTCTATCCAAATTCTATATACATAAAAATTGTAAACCTCTACCTTGGCAGTGAAGGTACTCCAAAGCCACTATGACCTCAGCAGCATAAAACCTACAAGAATAAAGACCTTCTATCACTTCAACTATCAATATGCATCTCAGAAACATGTAATCATGTGCTTGCGGCCAAACAGATGGAAATTTTTATCTATAACTGAGAAATAATGAATTGATAATATCTGAGGAATCTAAAATATTAAGTTGAAAATTTCGATCATCAAAATCCATTACTGGCAAGTGCTTGTAATTTGCTAAGGGTACAGAATCCTTGAGAATAAAAACACTCGAATAGGTATAAATCATGTGGATTGTCAATGATAAAGAACAATGCTTCAGGGAAAATTGAGTTAAAACAATAAGGTAATACAGGAGCACAATGGGATATACTTCTTGAACACAATGAAACAATCTGTCACTGATAATTTTATAATGACCTAAGAAGTAAGAATCATATAAAAGTTGGCTTTAAGATGCACCTTTCATATTGTCAGACAATTATAGAGAAACTATATCATTACCTTACAGCATCTTCTTTCAGAACTTTTGTAGGTTGCCTGTCGAGAAGGAGAAAGAGCTCTCCACCAGGGCAATAATCAGTAATCAAACAGATATGAGTTTTGGTCTGTAAAGCAATTTTAAGGAACAGTTAGTCAATAGTTCCAAGGAATAGTGGCTAATATACGTTGATACAATTGTTCATGGACTCAGAGTACATAAAACAATACAAAAATAGTGAACTGGTGAGGACCATATTATCATAGTAGTTCACTTTAACTAAAGATATGCATGAAAACGCAGAAATCTATCTAACCTGAAATGAAGCATAAAGTGCAGGAAGAAAAGGGTGGTCCAACATATCTAGGATTTCTCGTTCTGCACAAGCTCTGTGCACCTGTAGAATTGGAAGAAGAATGTGAATTGTTGAATGATCACTTCACCTAAGAATGTAAGCAGGTAAAGAGAAGTATAATTACATTTAATCTTATATATTCACACCATTAGAGCGAAATAGACAATTAAATGAGAGTGGAATCTTAAAATGCCGACCTGGAAACTAATTGCATTAAGATCTGAGCCAGATAACCTCTCACATTTTACCACTATTCAACTACAATTCATGATTCAGTTTTTTTTCAGCTTTATGACAGTCACCAATGAACATAAGGAACTATTCTAACAGAAATATAGAAAATAAATCACGATCTAAATACTGATGAAGTGCTGCTCAACTGAAAAATGATGTCATGCAATTAAGTATTCTGATGAAACTTGTAGTCGTTAGATACATATATTAAGCAACAGAGATTTCACATACATGGTATTTGATCATTCAGATGCACAATGTACACACAAGTAATAGAATCAGCTTATACCTTGTTTCTATTGAGCATTATACCCTTGTCCATTGCTTTCATGGCAAAGTGTTGCCCTGTTCCACATAACTCTACAAGATGCACACTGCAAGGATATCAACCAATTTTTCTTAATTAACCAAGTCAATATCTATATACTTTTGGAGATTTTCATAAATATAAATCACACTAAAGCTATAAAATAAATATTTTTCTAGCTGTGCAAAGATGTATTTCATATGGCATTATTATGCAAGGGTAGAACTTACTGAAGATGGAAAACATGATGGACCACAGATAACCACAAAAAGTTAAACAAAGGTATGGATACAATATAATATATCAGAGTAAAACACACACCTTCCTGTATCACCAGATCCTAGTGGTTTTATTGGCTTAAAATGTTTCAAGCCTATCTCTTCTCCACTATCTACAATCTGAAATGAAAGAAACACAAAACACATAGCAGATCCATAAGACAAAGAATATAGTAAAATTTAATATAAGTATCCAGTTTAAGCTAAAAAGACAGCTCTGCCACTTAGAATTTTTAACATGTATATGAAATGTACTGCATGATTGATGATAATTGCCATGAAATCATTGAAATGGTTACTAAATTAATGTAGACCTAAATCCATAAGGTTAGAGCTACACACTTCATGAAAACATACATACAATTAATCAATTTCAAGAAATCAAAATTCTGAGGTTAAACTAAACACTTACCTGTTGAATAGCTTTCCAGGAAGGGCTGTCTTTTCTATGGGGCTTTGGGTGAACAACTTTTGAGTGATTTTTCCACAAGTCCTCTGGTTTCTGCATGTTAAGTTAAATAATATCTACTTGATCTCCACGACCCTAAAAAGAAAAGAAAAAGAAGCTCAAATTTATCAACAAACTAGCTACTTGGTTATTACCGTGTTGGCATCTGGAAGCTCTCGCACAGCGTCATCAACATTTGCAGCAGTTTCTTTTACCTGGGAATGAACCAAACAACATTGTCTTATACAAACATAAATTTCCTTAATTCTATCGTTCACCGTGTATTGATTTATCCACTTCAGTTAAACAATAATGTGGACAGAACTGAAATTGTATGAAAGAAAATCTGTTTCAACCATCAGATGTCAACTCATATGAAATGAAATCAGGTGTGATATACAAATAATAATTCATTAAGAACCAGGAGAAACATATATATTAGAGCGAAGATAATCACCAGCTTTGCACTTTCTTTGGCCGTGGCCTCTGGAATAGAGTTATGAAGTGGCTCTACATGTTCACTTCCATCTAATTGAACCCCAATAAAGTACTGCACTTCTCCCTGTTCAAACAAATAGAACAAGTTATAATGGATGCACCAGTTCGAATTCCAATGTCAAATCCTGAAGCAGCAAACTACTAACATGTCATACAAATCAGAATGTCTCATGAACACGTACCTTTTGATCACGCATGGGCTGCAGATGAAACAAATTCCAGAACTTTTTGCCTAGGGACAGACGTCAAAAAAAAAAAAAGATTACTAGAACAGGGTGAAAATTGTAAATAACAGAGATTAGTATATAACAATGCTAGTAAGTTTTCTCTATATTTCCATTTAATAAAATGTATGTCCCAGGAAATTATCCGTTAAACTTACCACTTTTAGTGTAGTTGATGAGCTGGACTGTGACCTCCTTTTGGTTATCAATGGCATCTCTTATTTTTCTAACAGTTGCTGGATCAGTTTCAGGCCCTTGAAGAAATCTGCAAAACACATATATTATCATCTTATTTAACCATAATAACAAAACGATATTATCAAATATTATGCCGTGGAAAAGTAATCGTCAGTTCACTTGGTTATATAATGCCACTTATTTTGAGTTCCAAAATAGATTTGGCACCCCAAAGAAAATTTCCCCGAAACCATTTTGGAATTCAATTTTGAGGTGTTCTTTCTCATAGTTATATCCAATTTTAATTCAAGTTTACTCCATCAATTTCAAAAAGCGACACAAGCAAAACTAAGTTATACCTGCAATTTCTACCCAAGATTTCTTCTCGACTATACTCTGTCAACTCCAAGAAACTATCAGAAGCAAATATCTAGAGCAATAACATCAATTAAAATCTTCATCAGAAAAAAAAAAAAAAAGGATTGTGCCTATTATATACCGAGAATGCAACTTGATTTACTTACAATAGGGTTATCGGGAAGCCTTGGATCGGTAATGACGAAATTTTTCTCTATACGTTCAAGAGTAGTGGCCAAATCAATACCTTTTCTCATTTCCTTCTTCCTTACTTTATCATCCACACTATCCGGCCTTCCATCATAATCGCTCTCCGAAGAATAACCGTTTTCTTTCTCATCCTCATCATAATCTTCAATCCTGAAATCTGGCTCCAGATCTTGATTAGTACTTCCCCGTCGCCCCTTCTTCAGAATCCTACAATCATCAATCAGAAAAAGGTATAATTACTGCACACATTTGCATGAAGAAAAAGGAGACAAGTTCAATTTTGGGGAACTAACCCCATGAAAGAGCGGCGAGAGGTTTTCTTCTGAGGCTTGTCAGGAAGTTCACTGATTTTTTGCATGGATGTTCTGGTACCGGCATGCGAATGGCGCCTAGCGGGCTGCTGGCTGTCGGAGCTCCGGCGCTTTTGGCCGTCGAAAATCTCATGGTCACCGGATTTTCTGAGAAAGGGACGATTGGTGGATTCGCTGAGAGCCCTGGCACGGGGTTTCTTCACTGCCTCCACTAGCTCTGTTACTGAATTCGACGCCATTTCCTTTTGTCGTGCTATTTATACCAAATTATTTCCGTTAATTATTTTTTCAATATAATAATTTGATAACGTAATTAAAACAATTCAAAATTAATGGAGTATTTATTTCTTATGAAACTTTTTCACTATTTTTATGAGTGCTACTCCATAAGTTATTAGGTAAATACTATACATTTGTATTTGTATAACACGAAAATTATCTAATTTTCCTACTCTTTCTTATCGATAGATTATTATCTCTTTATTAACTTACTATTATTAGATATTACTCCGAATTACTCTTCAAAATTAAAAAATAATATTTATCTCAAAAAATAAAAAAAAATACAACATAAATAATACTATTTATTTAAAAATATAATAATTTATCACTTTAAAATAGTAATTTCAATAAAATTCATAAGTGTTTACCAATTTTCATATATAAGAGGTAGTATTATTTTACTTTCTATAAGCTTACGCATGGTTGTTTAAATAATAATAAAAAAAAAAGCTTACGTATGATTAAATGTTATCAGCAAGCTATATTTTTCCAACCAAACCCACTTAAAAAAATCTATACTATTTTATTTTATGCTGTAAATGTAGGTATATTCAGTAAAATATTCAATATCGCCTTTAATGTTTTTTTAAAATATTAATATTCGAGAAATCTAAAATGAGTTTTAAGAGGCGGTTACCATCGTAACGGATCAAGGATTCGGGAAGCCCATTGGGCCGGAAAGCTTTCTCTTTTAGGCCCTCCGTATGCTTGCTTACTTCAACTTGCATCCTGCATCATTGGCCCAATTGTCATTAAAGATGGGCCATAATTAATCTAAATTTGACACTGAGCAAATGATTGGGCCCAAAAATGGAAGAATAATTGTTGGATGATGGGGGTGGGGTGCACAATATTAATCTGATATGACACATGCATGTTACGAGGGTCCACTCCAGCAGCTTAATTTTTGGGTCCACTATTAACTCAATTTTTATTTTTAAATGTATGGAATTAATATTTGAAGCATAAATAGAGAGAGAGAGAGAGATAGAATTGCTAAATAATTGAAAAAGTTAAAAAAGGTACCCAATATATTTGAGGAGTTTTCCAGTTTCGTCCTTGATGGGTGCAATAGTGAGGAGATTCCAAAAAGGAGTGCCATCCTTTTTGTAGTTAAGCAACCTCCCACAGAAGCTCGACCCTCCTTCTAAAGCCTCCCTTATCTTTGCCACGTCCTCCGGATCAGTGTCCTTCCCCTGCATAAATCGACTGCACCCCAAAACATCTCTTTATAAACAAATATATTCCCAAAATATAATTGTTAAAGATGAGAAATAACAGAAAAGCGTATTGATTTAGGAAATGTGAGTTTTAAAATTTAGATGTGATTTTAAAAATCACTCTTACATAAATGACAAAATATCCTCTGCACTCAGGGTGCAGGGACGTTATGTGTTCACATATAATACATGTACATTTACTTATATAAGAACATGGAGTACATAAATAAAATTTTATATAGTTTGTAAGCTAAAATTTTAAAAATACTGCTAGTTTTTTAATAAAAAAAATTAATGGTACAATTAAATATAAGTATTATATTTATTAAAACATGCATATACATTATTATTAAATTAAAATTAATACAATTTATTGAAAAATAAAAATTGGGTGGTCCGCACGAGATATTAACCGTAGTTATAAGTAGTTCAACTTTTAATGGAAACAAAATATATATACTACTATATATGTATATAAATTAAAAGCAGGAAAAAAACTAACTAAAATTAAGGTGCAATTCTTAACGAAAATGTAATGAAATGACATAATATTCTTATTTAATATTCATTACGTATATAGATTCTTTTTTTTTTTTGACATTGATTAAAAATAATAATGGAAATTTGTAAATTTATTACCTTTGAATTTCTATCACTTCAATTAATATGATATATGGGATAATAACACGTCAAGTATTATTAAACCGAAAGAGTAATAATTATTTGATGATGATGAAGTGTTAGGATACATACTATGGCGGATCCGGCAATTCCATTAAAGCATTTGCAATAAATGTTTACAGAATATGTGTTTTAGAATTTAAAAATAGTATATATATAATTGATCAATAATTGAATCTATATTATTTGGTTAACAAAGTCTATAATAATTGGGAAGTGATATACTGGCATGCACGAATTTAGAGTCATAATAAACCTATATACTAAAAATTATAAACGGATTAATTAAAATATATACACTAATAAATAAAAAATTATTAATTTTTTAATAAAAAAATGAATATAAAAAAATTATACATTTATTTATTAAAAAATACATGCTATGTTATTAAAGGTGCACTGAATATAAACTAATAATAATTTGTCCTTTACAAAATATCTGTGTCACTATATCATCAACCAACCCATCTTAAAAGCCATACAAGAAAAAATTAAATATATAACTTATTCAGAAATATTATCATAATATTTGATAAGCGATAATAAATAAAGTTAAGAAATGAGATAATATCAATTTTGTTCTTCTACTATATGCAAAATTCAACTTTAGTTATAAGGTTTGGTAAATTTTTAAAAGTGATTTTTCAATGTCCGGTTTTAGTCCTTTTTATTCACTTTTGGTCTTTTTTGTCCACTTTTAGTTCTTATCTGGTCTATCCAAAATGACCAAAAGTTGAGAAAAGAGACCAAAAGTTGACCAAAAATATCAAAAGCGGACATCGGATAACTACTTTTGAGAAATTACCAAACTTGATGACTAAACTTGAATTTGACATATTATAAAGGACTGATATTTTCCCTTAAGAATTCACGAAAATTATCAATTAGTTTTGCTGTCACACCAATCTCAAATTTTACCGTAACTGAAAAAATAAAAAAAATTTATAAGTGTATAGTTTTAAGTGTATATAGAAATAGAAATGAAAAAAAAAAACAAACGGGAGCAGTGCATTGTTGTTTTTGATAAATAGAAATAATAGGTAATTTGGGTTTGTGGTGATTATAATTTGCAAGAAAGAAAAAAAAGAGGTGACATATATATATATGGATGTGAGAGAAAATATTAGTCGATAGAGAGAGAAAGAGTACCAGTTTCTGCCGATGACCTCCTTCGAGGTGTAACCAGTCATCTTGAAAAATCCAGCACTTGCATACATTATGGGGTAATCAGGCTTGGTTGCATCTGACACCACAAATGTCTGTTGAAATGTTGACAGTGCGTCCTTTACATCTTCTGATACTCGAGGGAATCCCCTCTCTTTCCCTGTTTTTTTTTTTTTTTTTTTTTTAATTAATTAATTCAAGTAATTCATCCATCATGTGCACAGCAAGATTCATAGTACGAGTTTTCCGTACCTGCTCCGTCGTCGGACTGGTCACCGGAGCTCCGCACGGAGTTGCCGGAATCCCTCCTCGTATTCCCCGCTTTGTTCGTCTCGTCGCCGGAGGTCCTCACTTTCACCCCCTGCGGTTTCCCCGTCTCCTCATCCGTCTTCAGCACCAGCCCCCACTCCGCCGCCCTCTGAGCGGCGGCGCCGACCTCTCCCTTCGCTGGCGACTTCTCGTGCTCGTTGAATATCTCCGCTATAGTCTTCGTCGCCGGCTGTGGAGGCGCCGCCGCCGCAGGCTCCTTGAGAGCCATCCACGAGGTGGTAGTACCAGTAGCACCACCTTCGGCATTCGCCCGACCCGATTTCGAAGAAATCGAGTTCTTCTCCGGGTCGGGCTCCGGGTTGCTCGACCAGCTCTGCCACGTCTGCGGCTGTGGAGACCGGAAAACCGGATTCGACGGCCGCGAGGGGGCGGGGGAGTTGTTGGAGGGGTTGAACACTTCCAACGACCCCCGGGGGTCCCTGGGTAGGGGTGGTATCAGGGGATTGTTGCGAGAATTCTGATCATTATTTTCCATCTCTGAAAAAATACATTAAATTTTTTTGATCATATTAAAATCAAATGAAATTAATCATGCAACATATGGGTTAGTGTCGTTTTGATGTAGTAATTGCTTCTCATTTTCTATCTTGAAAAGGGCGACACATGAGAGGGTTGAGATGGATGGTTTTGTCACTGATAGTAACATAAATAAAGAAGCAAACTTGGAGGAGGGGCACAACTGACATTTCACATACCTCCCAGCAGACAAGATTGTGTGTCTAATTGTGATCCAATGTTATCACTCTCAACCTCCCTCACCACCACCTCACAATAACATGATGGTCCAATGGAGATTACAATTACACCTACAATTAATTACCTAATTAATTTGCAGAGCTGGAATTACAGAAAAATCGAGAAACACGACTGGCGGGGGTGATCCCGACGGCCGTGTCTATCGTTATAAGAAAGTCAATACCAGAGAAGTCGGAGAGGCTAAGGATAGAGGAGGTGAAAATGTCCAAAATGGCAATCTAAATCAGAAGAGAGGGAGGGGTAGTTTAATAAATTAAAGTTGTTTGCTGGCAATGACAAAGACTGAAGATATATAGAGGACACAAGTGATCACAAGCTGCACAGATTTAACTAGTAGTTGATACATACTAGCAACATATCCACACATTCAACAAATTATTTACCACAAGCTTTGTTTTCAAACATGTGAAACTACACATAAAGGTCATTTATGTGTTTGACATCAAGTACTTTTTGAAGTTAATGTGAACAACAAAAATTAATAATTATTAAATACTCTCTGTTACGTTATAGTAATAAATTTTATATTTTTCATTTCTATTGTTCTACATTATACTTTATTATTCATGAAAAGAAAAATACTATCAATTTTTAAACTGAAAAGTACATTACTTACAAATTTACTATTCTCATCTAACATAGATAAAATATTATTTATTACTTAAAAATATTATATTATTTTTTAAAAATTAATTAAAAAATTATTTCTCTTAAATTCCGTATTTTCAGTTATGTGCAACTTAATATAGAAATGAAGGAGTATAATGCATGCTCGAGTGATATTTCTATATATTTGGACACACGTACTCCTATTATAGATAGGTATATTGAGTGGACCCATTACATTTAAATGAATTGATGATAAAATTTTAAATAAAAATAAATAAATTTAATACACCTTTAAAGTAATATATATACTTATGATATAATGGTAAAATAATAATTACATTGAATTAACATGATGTAATTTAAATAAATTGACAATACCCTCAAGGAGAGAAATATTCCCTAACATATAAGAAAAGATTAAGTATCTTAATATAGATGCATTTACAGAATAATTTGTAATTATCGGACTGTAAATTAATCGTACATGTAATACAGCATCTACAAGATTTACTTTCAGCAAAAAAATGTATGTAATATGTATCATGCAATTAAAGGAATTATTATAAGTTATTACTCTCTACAACTAATTCTATATACTATAGCATCTATAAATAAATAAATAATAATGTTAAATGAAATGGTTATGCAGACACAGGGAGCAACTTCAATATTTGATGATAATTTTATTGCCCCAATATGCATCTCACTAGATTAAATTTTCTTGCAGTCTAAAAAAAAAATCACATTAAAAAAAAATTAAAAAAATCATACAACTAACAATATTATCTACCTCAAATCAGAAGTGAGGGTTGCCCAACTTGATCAAACCACAAGAAACACAATGAGTATTGCTGCAAGTGAGAAATGCTGTTTGTTCAAAAACATGACATATATATATAGAGATAGATAGATATAGATGCATGCGTGTATACATATAATTATACAAGAAATAGTTATGAAATTAATTCAAGTAGTGAATTGAAGGGGTGAAAAAACAAGAAAAGGGAAAATAACTGTCCAAAAGGTTTGGCATCCCATGCCTGTCCACCTATAATTCACATGCTTCCATCACTCATCCCTATGTATTCTTTTTTATAGTAAATTAACATATCAATCTTCTGTAGATTACACTCAATTTGAATATTATTTCAATGCCATAAAAATCTTTAAACTTAGCTAGTTTTTAGCTGAGATCTCCAGATCATGAGCATTCACAGATTGGACTTATGAGTTAAAGACAAAAAACATGCAGCATGGAATTAACACAAGAGAAAATGGAGGAGATATGGACTTCCCTTATTTGCATGTTTGTATTTGAAGTTGCCCTAGTTATCAATTTCTTCTACTTTTTTTCGGATTTTGGGGGCCTCAACTACATACATTTTCAGCAAACTTTCAAATGCATACAACTAATTCCTACTTTTTCTATTTATTGCGGAAAGGTTAAAAACTACTCATGTCCTGAAGTCCGATTCTCCATGTCATTTTTGAGTAACATCTTCAATACGATACGGTAGGATAGTTGATATATATAAAACAAAGGAGAAAAATATATTCAGAAAAAGAAAGTATAAATCTTACTTGCAATGACTGGAATTTTTTCCCCTTTTACATGTTAATCATATATATTCAGTAACACATGAAACGATATATAAAAATGGAATATTTTAAAATAAATATATTTGAAAGATTAGACATATATATTGATAAAATGAATTATTTGATCCAAAATTAAAACAAAATCATTTTTTTTTTAAATGGAACATTGTGGATTAATGGTGAGACTAAGACCAGCTATTTAAGGGTTGTATTTTTTTAGGCAAACAAATCAGGTTTGTACGTGCATTTTGATTTTTATCACACTTTAATATATAAAAAAAATATTTTTTTCAAAGATAAACATCTATTATTTTTTTAATAGAAAATATTACTCCTCAAATTCTTGATTATTGCTCTTAATACATGATAAGTTACTCTTTAAATAGATGAACTTTTACTCTTATGAATGAATAACACTCCCTCCGTGCCAAATTAATCTTTGTTTACGGTAGATATAGAATTCAAGAAAAATCACTTTTTGACTTACTTTTGAGGATAATATTGTATTTTTAGGTAATAAATAAATTATAAAATATATTACTCCCTCTGTCCCATTTCAATGTTTACATATTTCTATTTTGGGCGTCTCATTTCAATGTTTACGTTTCCTTTTTTTGAATATGTGACCCACCTAAAACAATTAATGTATCACTATGGTCCCCACATCCAACACTAATACATCTACCCACTTTACATTAAATATCATATCTTTCCACTCACGATCTATTAAAATATTATACTCCTTAATCAACGTGCAAAAAGCAAACGTAAACATTGAAACGGGACGGAGGGAGTATGTGTATTAAAAATGTGGTGACAAATTTGAAATTAAAGTATGTTAGGAATATATTAGTTAGTTATTTTTCTTTTTTACGGAAGTGTGAAATTGAATTTAGTACGGATTAAAATGAAAAAATTTGAGATTGAAGTTGGGACAGAGGGAGTATTACTTTTTAAATTCTGATATGATGGGATTTTATATTCAGGTAATACTTTTCATTTAGAAAAGTAATAGCTCATCTCTTTAATAAAGTAATTATTCAAAAGTCCGATCTTTCGGAGTAGTGGTTGAAGATATTCTCTCTCTACGATTTTCTTTTGATCAAGTTTGCTTCAATTGGATCCGGCGGGAGGCTAATTTCCTATCACATAGTCTAGCGGCTCCAGCTTTCACCTACAATGGTATTTTACTTGCTTTTTATTACTCATTATTACACTCATATGTAAACACTGATGCTTCTTAATTTTATAAAAATTTATATTTCTGTCAAAAAGTAATTATTCATATACTAAATACTCTGTAAATAGTAATTTTGCGAAACCGAATATACAGGAGGCTCACTCCTTTTTGTTATAATTACAATTTACAACTAGCGGACAACCAGTTGTATGTTATTTAGATACAACTTATTTTAATTTATCCTTTTATAATTATTCTTTACTTTATTTTTATTTTTTTTATAATTAAAATATCATTGTACCCTAAATTCTAGGAATAAAATATGTCCTAAATTATAAAGTTGAAATGACAATTATATCCAAAAAATTAATCCTAAACTCTAGGGATAAAAAATGTCATAAACTAAAAGGATAAAATTACAATTATACTTTTAAAATTAATTATAAATCCTAGGATAAAATATATACTAAATCACAATAGTAAAATTATAATTATATCTTATAATTAACTCCAAACCGGGTAAAATTTGCTCTAAATTACAAGGATGATATTACAATTAAATCCCTTAGAATTAACCTTAAATTTTAAGGGTAAAATACGTCCTAAACCAAATTATACCTTTAAAATTAACATAAATCCTAAAATGAAATAATAAATTCTAGGGACAAAATATTCCTTAAACTACCTAGGTAAAATAAACCCAAAACCACCGTTAAAATTAATTTAAATCTAATCATAAGGGCAAAATTGACCATAAACTATAATATTTCATGTGTGGAATGAATTAACAGATCATAAACAAGTATATGTTAAAATATTAAATATATTATTAAATTGTAATTTAATAATTATTTTAAAAAATGTTGGCATCGATCGTTCGTGCATTTTTGTTTTAAAAGGGGTGAAAAGGGATGTATGGAAACTGGGGTGAGACTGGTCTCACCCTAATTTAATTTTTGATAACATTATTTGAATTTCTATTTTCAGTAAGTTACAGATTTAATTTGATCTGAAATGAACCTAATTAAGTCTAGCTAAGTATTTAAGTGGGTAGTGTGACAACTATTCTTGTCAATAATTGTTTAAATTATGAATGGTGAGAGATAATGTTGGGAATGTATATGTCGCCTAAATTAGAGCAACCACAGGTGAAGTGACCAGAGAATTTTGCAATTTGTACCCATGTTAGGATTAGATCATGTGGGGAGATCTTAGTATCCCATTGCCCTTTAAATATCTCCCACTTTTTTAGGAGTACTCTGTGATTAGTCTATTAATAAAATATATTTATTATCTAGATAAAATATATATTTGTAATATATTTTAAAGATCATCTCATATAAACATTGTTCGGATTTTCTGTATCATTTTATTACATTATTTCGTGTGTAACATCCTTGAATGGACTACACATAAAGAGAGAGATAAAAACTATATTCTAAAAATAAAAGCTTAAACTCTAAAGACAATGATTAAATTTTTTTTCCTCTTACATGTCAATTATATAATATATGACGTAAAAGATGATGTACGAAAATATTGTAGAAGATCCAATGTGCATAAACACCATGTATCTTACAATAGATTTTGTATAAATTAAATGGTGTAAAACTTAACTTAGGTGTTTCATTAAAAAAGAAAAAAAAAATCAAACATGATCTGAGTGTTGTTAAATTTATACTAGTAGATCGGATTGGTGTTAGCACCCAACCCAATTGCCCTACCCAAAAAGCGTGATGATTGGATCCATTAGGTGCAGTGTATGAACCCATCAATTTTGTTGATTCCATGAAACATGACAACATCAAATAGACCACACATGTTAAATCATTTCACATCTATTCTCCCCTACACAAATATTTCATTATATACTATTAATACCAATTAAATGTATATTGTTTGTTTTTCTAATATATATACTAATCTTTATGATTAATTTTAGGTGATATAGGACAATAATATTAGTAAATATTAAAATTTCTATTGAATAAGGTAATATTAGCAGTAAAGACAAAATAGCGTGCAGGAGATGATTATATTAAAAGAGTATTAATTATTTTACGATATAATATTACTTATTTCATTAAAAATATTTATTCATTCAGTTAAAAGAAACAACAGTTAATTTTTTTATTTTATTTTTACCGATAATTTCTTTTAATTTAATGGAAATCGTAGGATGATGAGAGTGCAGCAAGAAGAGTTAGAGCACAATCACATCAAAGAAGGGAAGGGCAACTACCATAATGTCAGACTGACTTTCCTTCCTTTAAAGCTGTAAATGCAACCCAACTAAGTCTCTTCTCAGGATAATGATTACCATTATTTTAATACGGACATTACTTGGAGTTCCATCTTGTATTTCTTTGTATATTGTCGATCTATCTATTTATTTTTTCCATGTGAATTAAAGAGTATTATTATTTTATGTGTAGTAGTTATTTGTATTAGTGAAGGGTGTGAGTCTCATATTTTATATGTGGAGGGTGTGAGTCTCATACTCTAAAAAAGGAAATGGATAGAATAAGAGTGGACAACCAAAAATAATAAAATAGATAGATTAAGGATGGACGGAGGGAGTATTAGAAGGATTTACGTGAGACGAACATAAAATAATAACTTTTATAATGAAAAGTGATACTCAATTAATAAAAAATGATGATGATATTACATGAACAATTTATAATATAAATGAAAAGTGATAAAATTTTATAGAAAAAGTGATAACGACTTGTAGCAAAAGTGATAATTATTTTAAAAAGAGTAAAATTGTCTCACATAATACGGTCTCACGTGATACGGTCTCACGTAAGAATTATCCTACATTTTATTATTGGTATTACTAGGTTGCTAGGCATTACTTCCTCCGTCTCATAAAACATTTTACATTTATTGTTCTATGTGTTGTTTAATAATTTTTTTTCTTTTGGATCAACTTTATTAATTTTAAAGGGTATTGTATTATTTTAATGTAATAAAAAAGTATCAAGCAATGGTAGTATGTGTGAAAAATGAGTTTGCAAATTTAAAATTAAAGTAACTTTTGAGTTTGTTGGATAAAAGTGATGTTTCTTTTTTGGGGATATGAAGAACTTTGCGAGAAAAATAAGTGAGGAAAGTGTGAAGGATTTTATATGAAGAAATGAGTACTCCCTCCGTCCGCCTTTAAGGATGTCATTTGCTTTTTGCACGTAGATTAAAGAATATTATTATTTAATGTGTAGTGGGTAGTTGTATTAGTGGAGGTGTGAATCCCATTTTTTAGTTGTATTAGTGGGTGTGTATGGGTCCCTTATCTATAAAAAAAGAAATGAGACCATTGGGGGCGGACGCCCAAAATAGAAAAATAATACCCTTGAAAGCGGACGGATGAAGTATTTTATCATTGGTATTAATAGGTATTATTGAAACACATGATGGATATAACATCACACTTTCAAAATAAAATTTAAAAAGTGTGATGTGACACTCATCTTATGTTGTTGGAACACCATATAAAATACTCCATCCTTCCAAAGTTAACGTTTATATTTGTGTTTTGCATATAAATTAACAGACATAATATTTTAATATTTATGTGAGAAAAATAATATTTAATATGAAATGAGTTGTTGTATTAATATATAGAACTAACCAAAATAAAAAATATAAATTTTAACTTAGAACGGAGGGAGTATGAAACTTAGACTTGCCATTTTGAGGATGCTATTTTTAATACTACCCCCGTCCCCGGTATTTTCATCCATTTATACTGGTAAGGAGATTAAGATGTGCTATTTTTTAATATATTAGATAAGAAAAGTATGAATAAATTAGTAATTTGAAAAGAAAAAGTAAATAAAGTTGTTGGGAATGATAAATAAAGTGTAAAAAAGTAATTAAAGTTATTGAGTTGTAAAAAGTAGGTAATAGAATATTATGTATTTTTACCATTAATAAAATAGGTAAAAATACGTGGGACAACCTAAAATAGAAAGTGGGTAAAAATACATGGGATAAAGGGAGTATTTTTTTTTAATCCATAAAAAGAATGCCATTTATAGAATTGTACAATACTCCCCACCAAGAAGGTGCCAATTTTTTTCTTTAATCGTAAAAAAATGTCACTTATAGAAATGTCTACTCCTAATAAATGGTGACCGGCAAGAGTGATTATCCAGATTTTTTAATTTTCTTTTACGCTCAAATTTTAGAATGAATCTCGTGTGCACTTGGTACACCGATGGATTCCATATTTATAGTTAAAAAATGTTAGTGGGTAGTTTTTTCCTAAAAAAAATAATTATATTATTATATTTAATGGTGGAGATTATGTTAAAAATTAATCTAACGGTTAATATTATCTAGGTATATCGGTGCACAACAGTCGGACTCTTTTAGGGTGATTTGTTGATCGTCGTCATTTTCACCTATATTTTAGTATCTTTATTTGTTGATTTGCGGAGGTTTTTATCCGTATTTGTGTGACTTTTGGTGGAGTTTTATGTTAATTAGGAGAAGTGTGATATAAATTGATAAAGGTGTGGAAATGAGCTTAAATGTATATAAAACAGGTCAGAAACTGAGTCGGGAGCTAAAACGGAGAAAGAAGGACAGGCATGCTCGGACACGCCCCGTGTGCGGAACACGGGCCTGTCCGAGATGGTTGTGTGTCGTCGTTAGAACATGCAACACGCCCAGGAAGAAGGTTGTGCCATGTCCAGGATCACACAGAACACGCCAAACTGTGTGTGCAGCGCACGGGCCATGTGCTGCTACACGAGCCGTGTAGGTACAGATTCTAGAATAAGTTGGCTAATGTTCTAGAAGGTTCCAAGAAGTATAAAAACTCAATTGGTGCGAAAAATTAGATGGGAGAACCACATTTATGAGTAGTTATCAAGATCAAACACACAATTCCTCACCACATTATCACACACACATTCTAGATCATCCATTTCCACACTTTTCATCCATTCAATTCATATGCTCTCCCAAAATTCATTCATCACTCCAACATTCCATCAATTTGAGAAGAGAAAATCATCATAGATTGAAGAATTGAGCATGTTAAAAAGAATGAAGGTCATCTTCACAAAAGGGAAGCCGATCTACTTTTCAATTGTTATTTTTCTTCATATTTTGGCTCAAATGGAGCAAGCTATGGGATGTATTGATTTGAACATGATGTGTAGTAGCTAGTCCTATAGCAGGGCTAATCATATGATTGGTTGAGAAGAATGCTAGATACGTAGTATTTTAGATATTTAATTGAGTTAATTTTGGACTTCCTTTTATGATTAATTATTCATGCTTCATTTCTCTACTTGTGTGATTAAATTCCTAGTATAATATGTTAGGATGGTCATTCCAATGTCTTGTCTTAGGATTTAATTGAATCGTTTAGTTGAATGAACATTTATGTTAGTGTGTGGGGAGGTAAGTCATACCCTTCTTATACTCAGAACATTCATAAGGGGACACTTAAGAAATTGAGTGAAAAGAACTAAACTTATGATCATAGTACCTTAAGGGAATTGAGAGTAAGAATAATCTTAGGAGATTTAGGCTTGTCAAAGAGTCGAGAACCTAATCAACTTGGCTATAGGGATTAGGGGTAAAAACGTGATTGCTTTTAGTCCATGATTAATGAAGTTCAATGTTAAAAGTCATGCATATCTAGCTAGTTTCTTAACCATGAGTATGATTAGTCTTGCTCTCTTCTTAAATACATTCTTTTCATTCCATTCATCTTGTTACGTAATTGATAGTTGATAATATTAGTTGTTAATTGATTTCTTTAGATAATTGATAGCGTAATCATTAGTATAAAATCAAACCTCGAACTTGATCACTCTTACAAAGCATGGTTGAATACAAATGCGGATAGATCATGATTTTACTTTCCCTTGGTACAATAAAACTATATATTTTATTACTTGGTCATTACGTGCTACACACGATAGAGTTCTCTTACTCTAAACATTTTACCAAAAAATGGGACTTAGAAAATTTCTCAAATTAAATGACAGGTAAGCTTTTGATTCGATATTGACACGATATTAACTTTTTAAAAAATTCATTATTGAGTCAAATTTTTTAATTAGTTCGATATATATACATTGATTCGATTGTAACTTTTTAAATTGACTAGATAATGATTTTTTTTGAAGTTAATGTCTTGTCAAGTTTCCACTATTTTTGAATATCTTTACACAAATCTGTAAAATTTAGGCACAAAAGAATCTCTTACAATCTTACCGCCTACTATTACGAATTATTTCGTATAATATATTCCAAAAAAGTTTACAGTCAAAAGTAAAAAATAGAAAGCGGAATAAAAATAACAAAATTGAAAGCGGTAAAATATAATTTCACACCCCCTAAAATTAACGACTCAATCATTAAAAGAAAAATCTAAACAGGAATGTTTAGCAATTTTAAACAAACTCCATAACATATACTTTAGTTTGTTCATAATTTTAGTAATTAAAACTCCTCGTTTTTTAAAATTACTGCATTTTTCCATTTCTAAATTTTTAGTCAAATACACACTGCAATTTTTTTGCTTTTTTTTTATTGAAAATGTTACTAAAAACTAAAAAATTCGTGAAAGCACTTAAATACAGTTTGAACATCTTGAAAGTACCATTTAATTCGCTTTGAATTAAAAATATTATTATTATTATTATTATTATTTACTTCCTCCTCTTTCGTACTATAATGAAATTCAAAGTTACTGTAACTATAAAAAAATGTGTTTTGACTTGTTTTTAAGGATAGTTTTATACTTTTTAGATAATTAATAAATTATAAAATAATTTATGTGAGTTGTAAAGATGTGACAAATCTCACAAACTTTTTCACACGCAAGGCGTCGTCTATTGAATTTATGTATTTAATTTTTAAAATAATACTTTATAATAAAGTTGAAAATACTATAATGCAAAATCAATATATTTAAGGATAGATTAATAATACTTTAACGTTTAAGTGTATGAGTTATAATTTAACACTATAACCCTTGCAATTACTATAACTCAAAATCGTCCTACTTTTTTTACTTCGTCGGGTGTATTAACTACATTTTCTTTTATATAATAATAAATTTGATATTTAAAGTAATGCTAAACATATTATAGGTTATTAATGTCATACCATAATACAAACTGAGAATATGATTGATTGTAAGTTTACTAACACTAGTTAAATACCCGCACCCATTATAGATACCATAACACTATTCCGTCTAAACATTCATTGAAAAAGGAAATAATTTGAATTGATCTCACAAATTTAGGAATCTCTCAAGATAATGGGGTTTATTAATCATAATTGATTTTAAAATTTTAAAAATTCCTACTGAATAACCATAAATAATTTAATATATTAGTACATTATTATGCATGATGTATTCACAATCCATATTAAATAGAAAATGAAGGTTTAATTTGCGGTGCGGTCGACTTTTTTTAATACAAATGGAATCATCGGATTCTGCGGTGTAGTTTAGTAAAATGAAATAAATAAATGAATACTAATAATAATAAGACAAATAATCGCAGGTGTAATATTTAAAAAAAAAAAACCATATCAATATATATGCAGTGGAGTTCGATTACAAATGAGTATGTATTTATTACTCCTAGGCCCTAGCTAGGCAACATACACTAAATGCTAAAATGCATATTTTTTATGTATAAAGAAATTTTATAATGACAGGAATATGAAGAATTAATTAGTCAAATTAAACAGTGGATAATGTAAAACATTACTACTATAAAATAAGAAAAAATAAAAGGGCAAGAAGTGGTAGGTCCAAAGCACGTGAACAACTTTTCGAATTGTCTAATCTTATCTGCATTTCAATTTTCTGATCTTCCTCAATCAACACATACTCCCAAAACTCTATTTAGTGTATATATATTGCCCTTGCAATATGTCTTAACATAATAATAATAATAATAATAATAATAATGATAATAATGATAATAATAATAATAATAAGATAATGTCTTATAAATAGAGAAGTAAAAAAACTTGGTGTAACCGTTTAATGAGTTTAGTTTCGCGAAATGAATATTAAATTAAAAAAAAAAAAGCGATTAGTTTTAATTGATATAAAAGATGTGGCCTAATTATTAATTATTTTATTAACAATTTAAATTATAAATATAAAGTGATAATAAACATATTTCTAAAAAGTAATAACCAGCTAAAAAAATTAAAACGGTCATAAAATGAAGTAACTAAAAAAAATTAAAACGGTCATAAAATGAATTGATCTCCAAGTTTTGCTTTAAATAGAAAGTATCATGACGCTATATACGTATGCCAAGTACTCATTCTCTCAAAATAAAATAAAAATAAAATAAAATTACTATTATGTATTTTCTTTGGGGGTTTATTAAGAAAAATAGTATATATAACGCAAGATAAATAAGTATTTAGTATATATTCCATTAAAAGTTGTTGATATATATGAGTAAAAAAAAATTGTATATGAATTATTTTGGTAATAGTATTGCATTTAAATTTTAGAACGTAGAGAAATGAAAAAAAAAAGTGGGATAACAAAGAATTACTTTCTTCATCCGCATTAAGGCCGATTTTTTTTTAAATTAATTGTTATCCACACAACACAATTAATTATTCCATGTAAGAATCACACCCAACACTAATACAATTATTCATTATATATTAAATATTATATTTCTCAATCTATTATCTATTAATTAATTATACTTTCTTAATTTATTTATGAAAAAAAACATAAAACGGAGAAATTATATACTCCCTCCGTCCCATATTTGTTGTTACATTTACTGTTTGCACGGGGATTAAGAAATATTGTATTTTAATATGTTGTGAGATGAGAGAAATAACATTTTAATGTAAAGTGAATAATTGTATTAGTGGAGTGTTGTGGGCTCCATGGAGATATTTAATAGTTTTGTGTGGGTCTCATCATCCAAATATGAAATGTAACATTAATTGTGGACGCCCTTTTCAGTAAAATGTAACAATAATCGGAGGGAGTATTAAGTTATTAATTAATTGAACACTAAGTTCTTATCTCCTCAGTTTCTATTCATTAAATATTTTTATCCTAACTTCTTAATAAATGCAATTTCTAACACGACATTATTTATAGGGTAGGTATTACGTGAGACCTTTTCACGTGAGACCATTTTTCACTTTATAAAATAGTCATCACTTTTGCTATGAAACATTATCACTTTCGCTATAAAATATTATCACTTTTTATTCATACTATAAATTGTTCATGAAATAACATTATCACTTTTTATTAATTTATGGCTAAATATTATACTGTGCTCCCTAAGATAGGGTGCACCCACTTTTAAAAACGTATAAAAATATAAACAAAATACAATTATGAACAAAAATGTATACAATTTAATTGTTAGTTTTTAAATAAAAAATTGAGTGTAAAAAATATACAATTATTAAAAAATATGTATACATAATTGAATAAAAAATTATATACATATGGATGCTAGTTTTTTTAATGAAAAACTTAGTGTGAAAAAAGTATACAATTATTAAGAAATACGTAAACAAAATAAAATAAAAAGTTATACACATATGGTGCACCCTTGCACCCGAGTGCACCTAATATCAACTATCAATTTATTATCATTTTCCTTTATAAAAGTTAAATTATCACTTTTTGACCGTCTCATGTAAGCTCTTAGGTAAGTCGGGGCTTACGTGAGACGGTCTCACACAAGTCTTCGCCTTATTTATATTATTTTAAAAATTAAATATTTGTATATGTTTCCTTTTAATTAAGCGTAATAAAAGGAAAAAATTGTAGCGGTGACCCAAATTATAATGAGTTGGTTGATATTTCGTACACTAAATGCATGGAGTTAACTTTTAGATATCTAATCTATATTAGTTTTATTTATTAATTTATATGTATCTCTTAATGCTGGCTGTATTATCTTTCTATATTAGTGATTGTTTATTAAAAACTAATAAAAATAATCATTAAAAATTCGACAAATTAAATAATTTTTTATTGACAAAGACTGGAATACAACTGTTCTACAAATTCCAAAATGTACAACCTCCTTCCTTCATTTTCAGTGTGTGTGTTTTATCCTTTTTTTCTTCTTTTTTTTAACTATTTTTTTCGTTTATTTATTTATTTAATTTTAGGGATATAATTGTAATTTTACCCTTGTGGTTTAGTTTATAATTTATCCATATGGTTTAGGGTATAATTGTAATTTTACCCTTGTGGTTTAAGGTATAATTTATCTCTAGGGTTTAGGGTATAATTGTAATTTTACTCTTGTACTTTAGGGTATAGTTTATCCTTCAGGTTTAGGATATAATAGTCATTTAAATAAAATAAATTTAAAAATAAAATAAAAAATAATATTAATAAAGGAGCATGAATTAATTAAAAAGAGTGAGACCAAGGGTATATCAATTCAATTAGTACACCCGATTGTACGCTAGTCCTTCTCATTTTTATTTATTATAAGTAGTAGTATGGAGTATATATTTTAACATAGGAAGTAGGAACGCGAGAACATAGGATATACATGTGTGTTTAAAAATAAAATCCTATTTGCTAGAATAATATATATCGCATATGCATTCATAGCATATGAAAAAAATAATATTAATAAAGAATCCAATGTAAATTCAGTCCCAATCATTATCCAAAATTCACCATTTTTACTATTTCAATCTTGTTTGAGGGAATATGATGCAATGGAATTTTCTTTTTAAGAAAGTTACCTTTTTATCTCTATCCAAATGTTGCATATCCCATTTTGAGTGGATGTGAGGTGGGTTTACTCTAATTCTACTATTATTGAGAAAAAAAAATTATCATTTGAACTTATAATTAAAAGTTCCACCGTGTTTAATGTAATACATATTATTTTCATTTAATAAAACAAAAATTAAGATATCATTAAAAAAATAAAAATTTACTAATAAAATTCAATCAATTGTAATTATCTTAAAATTACATTTATTTTTTTAACAATTTTATAATATTTTCACCAATGAAATAATATTAATTGTTATAAAACAACGGATTCATCACATAAATTACCAACGAAATTATTAGCAATAAATTACCAACGAAATTTGATTTTTATTGATAAAATGGAAAATTTACCGACCACCATTTTACCAATAGAATATTACCAACAAATTTTATTGCTAATCCATTAGTAAATAAATTATACAGTAAAAATTAAAATTTTATAAACGGAATATTACATTAATATAAAACATTACTTTTTTTGTGTATAGTGTGGGGGGAGGGGGGAATTCATCAACAACATTTTACTTCCACATTACTTTTTTTGTGTATAGTGTATAGGGGGGAAAATTCATCAACAACATTTTACTTCCACGGCTTTATTCAATTATTCCATCAATAAAATAAACGTTGATCCCTTCATCCCAATCTTATACACACACAAATGTTTATTTCAAGAATATTAAGAAATTTTATTTTTTAATATTTTTTATTTTTTAACTTACTATATTACATTATATATATAGGGTAGTTTGATGTGAGTTGAAAATGAATCAATTTTTTAAAATTAAAGTATATTGAGAAGTTATACATGATATTAAGTAGTAATTTTTTTCTTTTAAAAAAAATGTGAACGTAGATGTGGAATAAAATGGGGGGAAAATGTGTACATGAAGTGGAGGAAGTAATTATAAATACACAATTTATTTAACAAATATCCAATACATATCTCCATAACACCAACTTTAATATTAAGAGTTTGGCCCAGTACAGGAAATATTACAAAAGCCCAGCCCAATAAGATCGGATGATGGCCCATCACTATTCAATCTTTATTGAATTCAAAATTTATACAAATATAATAGAAAAAACTTTTCGATTCTATTTTTGTAGTATTTTTCTGCATAACGATCTTAACCATATAGAATGATTTAAATCGTTACTATTCATTTCTCGAAACTCTTATTTATCTTTTTATTTACATCTGTATAATTATATTGTCTGCTGAACTGTATTATTATAAGAGCATATATGCATTCAATATGCATAATTAGTGAATAATTATGCATAACAAATTAATAATTTTGCACAGTCCGTTGATAACTTTACACAATTCTACATTTTAATGAAAATAAAAAAACATATTCCAATTAAATGTTCATGTTCAAATTCGACCGCAGCCATTTCAAGGTTGTCCTCTTGTTAATAACTTTTTTTAATAGCCAGATCAAAATTAATTCAAATAAAGTTTGAAATACACTCTTATCCAGATCCATCATTCCATGGAGTAAATTTCATGAAACAAATCATTTATTAATCGAAAACAGGATAGTTTAAGATTAACTACTACAGGCTCTCTTGAACTCCCAACATCATTTCCAGCTAACTCTAAACAAGAAGCATGGATTCTTTTTATTTTCATTTTTGGAGGAAAATAACCACTCCAATCCTCATTCTCAAATAACTTGCAAACATAAATCTACAAAGATGAAAACTATAGCTGCTCTTTGGGTGTCCAAGACGATGCCAACAACGAGCGAATACGAACGAAAACAAAATTGACGAACATGCATTGCACAAGGGAGAGAGGGGGAAACAGATTGATTGAAGTACACCTTCAATCAATCAACCTCCCTAATTTGGAGATCTCACCCCCATTTACCCGTGCTCGTTTCTCACCCTCGCCCTCTTCGAATCTACACGAAGAGGTGTTGCTTCTCGGACTTACGACATTTGGATCGTATTTCTGGGAAGCAAGGTACTTCAAAGCTTTGACAATGTCGGTAATGAGAGGCCGCATGCTAGGCTGCTCTTGAATCGACATTGCAGCAATGGCGAGAGCTTGGTATAAGCCCCGGAGGGGGTACTGACCTTCCAATACTGGATCAGCCATTTGCTGGAACTTTTTACGGTCCTTGAACAATGGTCGAGCCTGCACATAAGTAAACGAATCACTAACTCGTCTATCTTTATGATCAAATGACTCTAGTTAGAAAAAGATGGTCAGGAGAGGAATCCAAGAACCATCATTTTGTTCACAAAATGAAAAGGTTGAAAAAGAGAATTGATCACTGTGATAAAGATAACATAAAGCATGGATGCTACACATGTTAGTGGAGTCAATTAGATTGACTAAATTGGAAAGCATCATGTCTCTAAGTGGACCATTCAGACAATGAATTGCCAAAACTAAAAGGCTTTACTTGATTTGAATTGGCAAAGTCCTATACAAAGTACCAAAACTTTATCTAGTCATAAAATTCAGCACAAAAAACATATTGTCAAGTTAGTTATTTATTGATAGAAAAGGGTATCAATCTTTTGTATCCCACTTTAGTGTTCCATCATCTAAATGCAAGATTAGTGTACTACTATATATTAATTAAAAAGCGATCGATTAAAAGAGGAATAGAAAATTCAAATGCACATAAAAGTGGTAAACACTTTTTGATAGTAATGGAAGAATATAGAATCTTATTCATAAAGAACAAATTAGATAAAAAAAAAATACTAACCCAATCCACAAGATTTTGCTCCAAACCAGGTCTTGTATTGTCAATGGCTTTCCTCCCTGTGAGGACCTCCAAAAGAACCACACCAAAGCTATAAATATCCGATTTGAATGTAAGTTGGCCCGTCATAGCATAATCAGGAGCACAGTATCCATATGTGCCCATCACTCTGGTCGAAACATGCGTTTGATCTCCAGAGGGGCCTACTTTAGCTAAGCTGAAATCGGATAGCTTCGCGTGGTATCCCTCTCCAAGCAAAATGTTTGAACACTTCAAATCACGGTATATAATCGGTGGTGTCATCTTGTTATGCAGATATTCCAAGCCTTCCGCTGCGCCTGCCAAGATCTTCATCCTAGCGTTCCAATCAAGGATTCTTTTGTTACCCCGAGGGTCTGTATGATCAAACGAAAACGAGTAAATCCCTCATTAGAAGTAGCAGAGAATACAGACGATGTTTCTTAATTAAGACTAAAAAATAGGCTATACGCTCACAGAGTGACTGCTTACCATGTAAATACTCCTCCAAAGAACCTAATGGCATATACTCATAAACTAACAGCCTCTGTTCTCCCTCAGTACAATATCCAATAAGTTTAACAAGATTCGGGTGTTCAGCGCTGCTCAAAGTTAAAACTTCAACGAAAAACTCTCGCATCCCTTGACACCCATTCCGGTCAAGTTGCTTGATAGCTACAACCTACAAGTACCATCCAAACAATTTCTCTTACAAGAATTAATCGAAATTGGAGCAGTTGCAATCACTATATAAGTAGACAATGCCCTGCATAATGTGATTGGCCAACTGACCTCACCAGTATCCTGCAGATAACCTTTATAAACTTTTCCAAAGCCTCCCTCTCCAAGAAAATTTTCCTTCTTGAAGTTATCCGTTGCGGCTACCAAATCGGCCAATGTGAATTTCTTTGCATTAAACCCATCATTCTCTGCATTCGAATTACCATCTGCCCTGTTCACTACAATGGACTCATTCAAAACTATATAAAAAGGGAGATACAAGGTGGAAACGATCATCATACATCACCATAATATATACAAAGAAAACAACCATATATAAATCAAAATGCAAGAAAATTTATTACATCAAACATTTGAGAGACTCAATGTCGTAATTCGTAAGGAAAATTGGCGATTAGTAAATCACGATCAGATTGGTAAAATGTACAATTAATAAAGCGCAAGGAACAACGTTTGATCGTACAACAATATTCAGAAGAACACGCATGCAAGACGGAATTAATCCTTATTGAAAACCACCCGCTAATTAGGATCCGATTAATTAAATTAAATAATAATCAAATCAAACATTTTTTGAATGTAAATGCAATCTTTAATCACGTTTACCTGATGGGCTCTGTGCATGATCATCATCGTTTTTGATAGCTTTTCTATTCCTACATTGTTTCTTATTAATGGATGATTCTCCAGCACATAGAAAACACCCCATGCTTTCCCCCACTTCTCCTCCTCCCTCCCTTCACCTGTAATTTTTTTTTTTTTGGGTGAATTTCTCTCTCTTAATTATAACAGAGGAGATGAAAAAAAAATTACTGAGGACGAAGTACTTGGAGAGAGAAGAAGAAGAAGAAGGGAGGAAAGAGAGCTGAGCTTTTACTTTGTTTTCTATATAAAAATGTAGCTTCCGTGTTTCGAACAGAGAAATACTATGCTGCATCGCACACACGGGCCCACGTAACTATTTTAATGACGTGTGTTCTTTTTATTGGGCCTACTTTTCCGAGACGCTGCAGGCGATTATATTTAACTGATAGTGTAGTGCTCACGGGGCTGTGACAGAAACAAGTAACAAAAACGTGTAAAGCCACAGATCAATCAAGTGGGACCCACTTCTCCTTTACATAACAACAGTCAGCGTTGGATGGCAACCTGTACGTTACGGATTTGTTGCCAAACTCGAAGTAAGTGTTGACTTTTTCTTCATATTCGATAAATCAACGACACGTGTTCAGGTAGATATTCAACTTGTCTCTTCGATCTCATCGTATATTTTTGTGTTACAATTCTTTTGTTAAAGTTTACGTTACATTTTACTATTTTTGACATTTGTTCCAAAGGTATTTATTTTTTCAATTTAGTAAAAAAAAATATTCTCTCCGTCCCAGGAAAGATACACACTTTTCATTTTGGGTTTCCCATAAAAGTTTACATATTCCTAAAAAAACAAAAAGTCAAACACAATCACCCTTCTCCATACACTTTATTTACAAAAAAACCACACCCTACACAACACACATAACATACTTTATCATTTATTTATTACTAAAAAAATATCATAATACCCCTAAAAGTCATCACTTTATTAATCTCCGTGCCAGGAAAGGGTGCAATCTTTCCTGGGACTGAGGGAATACACAATATGGTCCACCACTTTTCTCTAATACAACTACCCATTTTACATATAATAATAATACTCCTTAATCCACGTGCAAAAAATAAATGGATACCTTAGAACCGGACGAAGAGAGTAATTTATATAGGACCTACAAACAACACTAATAAAATTACTCACTACATATTACTTCTTTCGTTTCAACTTTAATTTCACACTTTCCGTAGGAAAATGCAAAAAATTAATATTCCTCTAACATATTTTAATTTCAATTTTGTCATCATATTTTTAACACACATAACATACTTTATCATTTATTTATTACAAAAAATATCATAATACTCTCAAAAGTAAGTCAAAAAGTGACTTTTCGTATTTACAGTAAATGTGAACTTAAATTTCGGATGAAGGGAGTATATTTTTTAATTCACTATCATCTTAAATACTTATATCTTTTAATCTACACGGAAAAAGTAAAAATTTGGGTGAGTGACATTTCAGTAAGTTACAAATTTATTTTATGTAAATTATTAGATGAGTGAAACTTGGGTGAGAGCTAAAATTTTTAGTATATGATTCATGAAAAGGTTGAGATTTTATAGAGCACGTGTCATTTGTTTAATATGTTTAATAAAAAATGTAATATCAAAATGCAATATACTTTCTTCGTTTCAAATTAAGTTGCATTGTTTTATTGTCTTGAGGTTCTTTATAAATATGTTGAGGTCATATTTAGTATAATCTTCTTGGTTATTCCTTACTCTTTTCTAATAATTTAATAAAATTAACTTTTTTTTTGCTATTCAAAAAATAAAAAATTGCACTGTTACTATAAATATAGTTTATATAGAGTGAAAAAAAAATTGACCAACTTTATTAATTTTTGAAAAGTAATGTAAGTATTTTAAGTAATAATTACTTATTACACGTCCAATAGCAATGTATCCATTTATTTTTTGCAAGTGGATAGTTGTATTAGTGGAGTGAGTCCCATATTTTATTTGTATTAATGGAGAGTGTGAGTATCATGTGTCTAAAATGAAAATAGATAGATCAGTGGTGGACATCCCAAAATAGTAAAATTTATAGATTAATGATGAATGGAGGTAGTATATTACTTATATATATCAAATGAGAATGATAAATTTGTAATTAAAATATATTTAAGTTGGATATTAATATGATGTTTTTTTTAGATGGTAAAATTTAACGTGATATACACAAAAATAAAAAGTGTGAAATTTAATATGGAACGAAAATTATTGTGGACTTGACTTGTGGTCAGTGGTTTTTCAGAACTTTGGCTTGAATTTTAAGAAAATATGGAATATGTTTTTATGTAATTTCTAAAGTTTTTGGTAATATTTATTCGTGCGGAAAATAGGATCAGTGGACAGTGTGGAATATGACACTTCCATAAAATTGAGGGAAAAAAATGGATTTTATTTAACATAGAATTAACGATTATAATCGAAAATTACTTGAGTTACATTAATTATTACAATTAAATTACGTTTATAATCGAAACAATTTAGATAGCTTTGACCAGTACTGTACTACAATTTCAATTTTCAGACTACTCTCGGATTTTATTATTTTTAAAAATTAATTTTTTACTTTTTTTTGTTAAATTTAAATTTTTATAAATTATTTCATTACAATATAAATATTAATATTTTTTTTCATTTCGCGTTGAATTATGATTCTAAAATTAAATTAAAATATTCATTATTGTTAGTTAAATATAAACATATCTCATGTTTATAATTTTTATTACCAGCACTAACCACCCTACCGCTGGCCACTTCCGTTGCCGCCGACCACCAACGCCGGCCGCCACTGCGGCCGACAACCACCATCGACACCCCGTCGTCAGCCACAAATCACTGCCTCCGGCCATCGTCGGCCACCATCTCCATTCGCCGCCGTCGCCTCACCTATATTAAAATCAATGTCGGTACGAGTCCGTGTCACTTACTTACACCGGAACCGACACAAAGGACCCATTGAGTATTAAGTTTGAATAGTAAGGGTAAAAGAGTAAAAAAAAAAAACAAAAATTAAAAAAATAACAAATAAAAATAAATTATGGTAAAGATTTTGGATATTAAATTTGTTTATTATTTCAAATTTCCCTAACTTATATCCCAAGTAATACACGTTTTGCACTAGTGACGATAATATACTCTAGAAGCTGGCTACAACATAGGCCCAAAGTAGTACAGCCCAAATACTAGAAAAAAAAACCTAAAATCTAGAACCTTCTTCCTTTCCTATATAGTCTGCTGCCAATACTACCCTTTCCCTCACGCTTTACTCTTCACCCCTAAATAAACTTTACCCGACGTCACACGCCGCCAGCCAACGCCGCCGTCCTTGCGATTGGCTAGGTATCAAACTCTACGCTTCCTACTAAATTAAATTAATGATTCTAATATCTGATTCATTTATTTTGGATAATTGATTTCAAAAGTTGCTTTATTCTGTGTTTGTTTAATAAGTCTGACGTTTATCCGTACTTTGTTGTCTAGAAATTGCAAACAATTTGCCATTTTTGGTTTAATATCTGTACACTCGATCTTACTTTGGATGCAGAGTTAACTTTTCGTGGAATCTAAATTTTAAATCTAATTGAAAATAGACATGAAATTACAATTAGATTTATTTTATTCCAAACAATATAATAATGTATATGATGTTTGTGTTTGCAGGTGTATTCGGCAGAGAAAATAAAAAAATTCAGTAGAGATAGATCTAGTTTCATCACTGTTTGAACGGGGTTCTATTTAGATGAGTTAATTGAAGCTGAAAAATTAATTGAAAAATCTAGTTGCTTAGGAAAGTATGTGACCTAATGAATCATCTAAAATTTAATTTAATTTTTTTGTGATTCATTAGGCTCACATATTTTCTCAATCAACCATTTTGCTTCAGCTAACTTGTTAACTTAGGTAGACCCCTTTTAAAGTAGTGTTGGAATTAATTACATTCACACTCTGTGCAAGACAATACAATGAGTTGGTGATGTATCCTTCTTAAATATATTATATATTATTTTTCTATGATTTAACTAATTTACGTTACTATATGTTCTATATGTAATTTTTTTATGTTCATTTTCTATTGATGAATAATATCTTTTTCCCTTCTTTCAATAAAATTTAGAAAAAAAAATCTTTTCTTGGATTTTTTATTTAATTTTAATTATTTTTGAGGTGGATTTGATGAATTTTTCCCCAGATGATTCGAAGCTGAAATTACTGAGCGCATTCCTTTTTCTCCCTGGAGAAATTCCAAGCCAATATTCTGATCCATCTCTTTAGCTTAAATTGTATTAATTTTTATTTTTCTTTTTAAGTTCACTTCAGTTATGGAATATTTACATTTTTTAAATGAATTTGGTGATTATCATTCGCCAATCGAATGAAGTGGGTCAACCTCTTTTTGGCTTCCATAAGATAACGGGGTTGGCTATTCAGAGCCAGCAATTGGCTGTTGGATGTCGTCCCACAACGTAGCCATCTCATTCATAAATTCATTCACTCTCAATAATTACATACAAGTTTATTGCACAGAGAAGGAAACAGCGAAGGGTAATAATTACATACAAGTTTATAGAACAGAGAAGGCCGGGATGTCCCATGTGTACGTGTCGGATAAACCAAATGATTTTTTTCTTAATATTTCCATTGGAAGCATCTCTGATTAATTATGATTTGAGATTTCATATTCAAGAAAGGACCTTTGGAACATAGAGTTTATCTCCGGTAGTATATTTATTTAAATTTAAAGAGAATAATAGATAAAATAAAGAATCTTTAAATTTTTTAGATATGTTTATTTAGCTCCAATACTTTTTTTATATTAATTAGTAATACACCCGCGATGCGAAGAACAATTGCACTGGAAACATTATGTAAATTATTATATAAAAGTTAATAATAATTAATAAAGGAGAAAAGTCTATGGTAAGGCAATGTTTATGTTAGATAAATTTAAATGTTTTTATTGTATATATATAAAGTATATTTATTGATGATCAATATATATATTATAAATTAAAGTATGATTTTAGGGTGTTGTAATATAAAGTAAGAATATATTATTTCAGTATCATAATAATTACAATCATAAAATCTTTACTCTTTCCTATTCTAAATGTTATGTTTGCTTTTTTCGTTAAGATTAATGAATATAATATTTTAATATATATAGTGAATAGTTGTATTAGAATTGTATGTGAGCATAAAAAATATATAATAGAGTAATTGTTTTGTGTAAGTATCATGCACAAAAAAAAAAGAAATATAATTATTGTAATTATTGAAGTGAGACGACTAAAGTAAAAATATATAATCATTTTTATGAGATGGGAGAGTATTATTTTATATTTAAGAGTTTTATAATCAATTTTTTTAATATATCAATATGGATTTTGATTCTCATATTAATATTAATTTGTAAGATGGATAAGAAGTAATAATACTTTAATAAAAATTAATATTCGAATTAATAAAAAGTGATAGTGCAATAGATTAATTTATAAATAATTTGTAAAATAAACAAAAAGTAATGACATTATTAATATAGAGTGATTATCTTTAAAAGAAATTTAATTAAATAGAATTCCAAATTAATGACCATGTATGTGTGTTATCAAAGTTTTTCTTTCTTTTTCATTAACCATTGTGAATTCCAGTCAAGACATCTGATTCACAATGATTTAATTGTATTCTTTATCCGGAAACTTTCTATACTTCAAATAATTAATAAGATATCAACTCTTTATTTTTGTCTTTATTATTTTCTATAATTTAATTGTGTCTTTTTTTCTTTCAATTAGGATGAATTTCAAAATTTACGATATACATATCTTCATATGTTTGAAACTTTTTACACTATATATAAATGGAGGGGGAAATGTAGAACAAAAAAATCCAAGCCAGACAAATGTACATTGGATAAACTAACCGGCAGTGTAAAATCTCACCCCAAGTGGAAAAAAATTATAGAAAAATCAATGAGTCTTTTAGTGACATAAAATCAATGAAATATGTAACATTTGATAAGCTTCCTAACATCCCTTCTCAAATAAAAGAATACAATAACCACAATGTACAACATTTCTGAATATATGCAACAGACTTGCATTTCTTACATTAGTTGTTTTCAGTGAGGGTAGAGAAGGGCCTCAATAACGGGACGATTTCACACAAAATCAATAGGGAATTCTACATGGAAATCTGAAAAGAGAAACTTGTAGAAATATTAGGAGAATAAAAATGAGAAGCTGATCTTTGCCCATTCCTGCGATGAGATTCCCAATTTTTCAAATCTATATGCACTACAATCTTTTTCTGATTTCTCTATCAAATATAATTCCTTAATATATTCTTGATTTCTTTAAATCTCCTTTCGGATCCATCTTTTTATTTCTATTTCTGTGACCGTATTGATATTGGTTGCTTTCTTTTTTCTTTCCTTTGGTATTTTACTTTGTGAGAGAGGAATCTCGCAACTCAAATTATATACATTTTCTCCATCCCTTATTTTCTTCCTGTGTGTGCTCGTTTATAAATGAGTTCACCAAACTTCCAACCCAAGTTAAATGAGTCAAACTTCCAACACAAAACTTTATAACTACTAAATAGTAAGTAATTTAATAATAAAAATTGCTATAAATTTATGAACCAATGCTATAAATTTACATTGTTAAATTATTATTATAACTAAATATAGGTAGAAAAGATGGTTATATGTATATAGATTATTTATTCATCCTTAAACATATTTGTTCAACAATAATATTACTGCAAACTACAAATTTTATTTTACGAATAATATAATTAGATGTAGTACACACAAAAAATTTATGAACCAAACTCAAACTATATTAGTTAATTAATGATTCAGTACACAATTAATTCTCAAGCTTTCTTAAGTGTAGTTTCAAGAAGGGAAAACAGTGGGGGGTGAAAGAGAAAGGTGTAACAGCAAATCACCAAGAAAAAGAATCAACTTTAGGTGATGCAGGTGCAAGAATTGTAAATAAAAGTATACATTAAATAACAGAATCAATACTAATACACTTCTCAGAAATTTTATTCATCCACGTGAGAATCAGAGCCACCAAGATAATTGCCATATAACTCATCTTCAAAGTCATATGCATACTCCATATTATATTCCTTTTTCATTTCATCAGCTTCATTAATTATTACCATGCTAAAAAATATAAAAATTTAAAAAATCCCAATTTTAGGATTTATATTATTTAACTTCATGCAGCTAAGATTTTCTCTAGGGTCATCTAACATGGTTCCCATTGCAAGATTATACGTTAGTATAGTTGTCTAGGAAAACATATAAAAAGAAAACCTTCCATAAGCATGTAAAATGCCTCAAGCATGAGAAAATATGATTAAACTCCACAAATTCACCTTTGCAAACAGTTAGAACTCTGTGAAGATATCATCTTTAGACCAACCCCATAAAGCTGCAGCATTTCCTTCGACCTTGTAAGAGTATGTACATCTAAAATAAAAGTCGATTTTGACTCAACTATTTTAATTTCATTTAGTTATTTAATATTAAATATTTTTTGTCACAAATTTAACTCATCGTTTTCAGTATCATATTCCAAAAAATGGCCTAATTAACTTTCTTTAAACTAAGAAATTCATATCAAACATTCCTACCTCAGGTACCACCTATGTTGTGGTTTCTACAGTTTTATACCTTTCCATGGCTTCCCCTTTAATGGATTTTTCGCCATTAAAAGGCCCTTCTCTCTCTTCCTCAGTTTATCCTTCCGACACCCACCCCCCTCCGTTGTGTGTGAGGTGCACCAGCATTCATGAATTCGCCGATTACAAATAGATATGTTCGTTTGTGAATTTGAATAATGGCTGTGGTTTGAGTCTGCAACACTAAAATCAACGAAAAACATCTGAGACACTCCAGAATGAAAATCTACCATGCTGAATAAGTCAGTCAAGCAGATAAATCGTAATCATGAATACAAAACGATGAGTATGCGTAGATTAGATTAAACAAATTATCCCAAAATTGGGAATAGCACACTAACAAAATAAATATCATCAATTAATAAAGCTAGAGGAACCATATAATATCGTGATATTAATTACCACAGTCTGTTAATTTTGGTGAATGCCATTGGTGAATGCATGATACCACAGTCCTCCTTGAAAGCATGGTGGTGGTGAATGCCATTGGAAATCCAAACTTCACGATTTCTCCTGCATCATAGTATCCTACCACTAAATCAACCTCCATTGTCATTTTGAGCTTAATAAGAGGGAGAGAGAGAACTAAAGGTGCATTGTTGTTTGCAGACCTCAAATCATTGACCTTGCCGGCGAGCACACTCCGGGTGGTGGATAAGCCGATCTGGATCTAGGACCAGCAGGGTACGAATCTGCTTTTCTTGGCAGTGTTTCGTAATATGACTCAGCGCTGACACAAACGGCGGCGGCTTGACAGTGTTCCGAAACGACGGCGTAAACATCCATCTTCGTACACAGGTTGAATCCTTGGAGGATGGTGGATGGAAGCGTATTTCTAGAACGGATTGCATCTCTGATTTCTCCTTCTTGATTTCTAGGGTGAGGGATTAATGTATCTGTGTTTTGGGGGAGTATTCACGTTTAATTCAACCTGAAAACATAATTACATTTGCTGACTCTTCAATTTGCCTTTTATTTAAGAACATCCTGTATTATATTATTAAATAATATTCTTCGCCACCATTTTATAGATGTTTCAAGCTTCTTGGAGAAGTTCCACCTTGATTAATGTTTAAGCGAAGCTGACGCCTTCTTCCATTGTAAGCCACCATTGTGCTTTTATTAATATATAGATTATATTCTCAATTCTATTTTATTACATTTGTTGTTTTCTTTTCTATCGAAACTTGAGAAGAACAATTTTTTTTTTCTTTAAATTAATAAAGTGCGAACAATAGATAATCAATCGAAAGTTTTAAGAAGTTGGGAGTAATGAATTGAAAAATATTCCGGTACTTTAATTTTTTAAATGAAATTTTCGATTGTTTATTTATTGATTCACAATTGTAATGTAATATTTCTCTTTTACTTTAATTTGAACATTAGGAAATACTTACACGTAAGATGTTTATGTTCAGATTCAATTTAATTGCATGTCTAATCATAAGTTTACAAAATATTTCAAACTGTAATATTCATCAATGGATTGATTAATTGGATGTAATGTGAGATTTTTAGTAAAGGCATGTAACGTGTGGATGGAGAATCAGAAATGGGAGATCTCTTTTATAGAATTCCACACTTTAAAACATTTTTAATTCCAGACTCTTTTAATTATTTTTTTCGTTCATTTCTGCACAATAATTTTTTCCTTTCTTTTCTCATAATTACTTGTACAACTTAAAATATTTTAATCCTTTCAAATTCTTCAAAGCCAGTCAACAGACTTTGAAAACATTTAGTATTTTACTAAATATGGTAATTTGTTAGGCTTAATTAAGATATTATTAAGATGGCTTTTGTTGCCAAATAGATAATTGCGTAAAAGGGTTAATTATGAATATATATAATAAAATTTATCTGGTTTTTTGAAAAATCTAAGATTGGTCTAAAATCATCCCCCATTTAATTTCAATCAAAACAAAAGACAAGTTCTATATTGATTATTGGAATAAATTTTATATTTATGTCTCTTTAAATTAAATATACAATATTTATTTATTATTTAAGAGTCTCTTGAAGGAGTTGCTCTAAGAAGAAATTCAATCCAAAACTCTGCTCCATCTACCTTATGGAATTGCTATAATAATTATCAATGTGAAAATGTATAATTTTCTTACTGAGGATGACATGTTTATTGTTAAAGCAATCGTATTTATTCAGTAATACAAATTAATAGTGAATTTGATGTCGATTTTGAATCATCTTTTAGTCATCCGTTCGGTCTAAAGAACTTCATTTACTTTTTGCACGTGATTACATAGTATTATTATTTAATATGTAGTTGTATTAGTGGGTGAATGACCTCTTATTTTAATTATATTATTATTTAAATGTGTATTTGTATTAGTGGGTGAGTGAACCTTATATTTTAATTGTATTAGTGGGTATGTATAGGTCCTCTGTGTATAAAAAATGTCAGACCCTAAAGAGGGACTCATTAAAACGGACGGATTGAGTTTTTATTAAGCCAGAAATCTCTCGCTGCTACATTTGATTTTATTTTTGGTTGAATTCTCAATTGAAATTATTATTTAAACCGTTCATTGTTTAGTTCAGACAAATAACATTTATGCAGTATTTGCTTAAGCATCTAATAATTTTACTAGATGTTAAGCAATTTGACCAAAATATATTATCTTAATATCTCGAGGCAAAGTTTTAATTTTTAAGATTATTCTTAATATTAAAAGTTAATTCCCTACAATCAACGAGCTAGTAATTTCAAATTCTATGATCCTATTTTTTTATGTGTCACAATATGAACTTTAAATGGGGCAGAAAGCGTCGAAGCTTGTGATATCAACGGAACGATTGTTAATATTTCGAAATGACAAATCAAAGATTTTTAATGTAGGCATAACAATATTACATTAGCTCAGGAGTCAAATCTTAGATATTAAAGACTCAAATGAAAAGAGAAAAGGAAATTGTAATACTCTCTCTCTATTACTAAATCATGAAAAGAGAAAAGGAAATTGTAATTCTTTCATTTCTTTTAACAAAAAATCCACAAATATCCATCACTTACTATTAATACAACTACTTACTTTTATATAAAATAATAATGATATATAGTAACATGTAAAAAACCAACTACCCCACCCCAAATTAATCCACTGCTGCACAACACTATCACAAAACACTACCATCATCTATGATAAAGCCTACAACCTCACAATAAAATTTACACAAAAAAAGAAGTTATTAATCAGCAGAGGAAGAGATGATCCAGTTACATAGGAAGCAGTACCATAAAGATCAAGAAATCTTGCACCAACAAAACTTTCAAGATCACCCTTCAACAGGTACTACATAGATGGATTAACAAATAAATATAAGCACGGAAAAGGCTGCTCTTATTTTGACAAATATATCCTTTCCGCCAAATAATAATATAACGTGTTCTAAAGGAATGGGGCAAGACCACACTGCATAATTGAACAAATCAAACAACACTCGTTTCAAATGATTATGTCCTCATCTTTCTGCGTCGCCTGGGACAACAGGTCACTGGCTGAATTAATAGAGATGCCCTTCTGCAGAGCAATTCCTTCGAGAATCTGCTTATCAGCAAATGCCTTAGCTGCTAGGCGCTGCCTCTCAATCTTTCTCCTCTTGTAACCTTGAATCTTTTTTAGCCTAAAGAAACCCTCCCTTTCCAACTCATCCAACTCTCCTTTGATGTAACTTATTGTATTCTCCAATCGTGGCTGCACAACATTCTCTAGAGCGTTGACTCTACGGTTTGTGGTCTTGATTGCTTCATCAAGAGTCAAGAATGATGTTTGGAAGTTGCAAGCTCAACAAGTAGCTCGATGGATTTTACGTATGCTGCGCGACACGCTTGAATCTTCTGGCCTCCTCTTGCCAGTCCAGTCAAGTCATTCTTCGTCTCTCCATCGATGAAATACTCAAACTTGGGAAGTTTTACACCAGCAATGATTTCCTGATATGATCGGACCTTAAGTGCAGCAGTTGAGACATTTTCACGCACAATGTGTTTGATGTTCTCACCAGCAACATATTTAGCTTCTGTCAAGGCAAAAGAGGAAGTTTTCATGACATCTCCCATTGATTCTTTTGTTGATACAATCTTCTTGAGAATTGAACGGAACTGCACAGTCAAAGCATCACTCTTTTTCTTGAGCAACGCGTGGCCTCTTGTAGCGCCAACCATTCGAGCTTTCACTACTCCAAGCATTGTAACAGTAGGAACACCATTCAAGCGCTGGCTCTGACTTGACATCTTGCCAAATTTTGCAGCTGAAAGAGTAAATCAAATTATACTAAGAGTCTAAGCATTAATAATCAAAGAAGAGATATACTATTATTCATAGAGATAAGCTGAAAAAACTAACTACCCTACACCTTTTAAACATCAGTGTATTTAATACAATAAAAATATATAAATTTACCAACAAAAACTTTCTCAACTTCCTGACACAGTACTGTTAGTTTCTTCAAACTTGGAAGCAATCAAACATAATGTACATAATTGAGTGTCTGACTATATATGACTAAAAAAAGACCAAATACCCTAAAAAGAGTTTTCTTAGTGTTGGTGAAAAAAAAAGTGACAATTTTTCACAGAGGTAGTATATACATTTCTAATCTCAGAAATTTCCAATGAACTCAAGGTAAGCTGTGGCAATATCTTAGAGATCACTCACCCAATTATGTGGAATGAGCCCATCACTAACAGCAACTCCGACTCTAATAAAGGAAAATTATGTAATAAAAACTGAAAAAGGTACAGAAAAATTATATGATTACAAAATATCAAAAGCTCAGATGACTTAAACAGCTATATCAATCAAGAAATTACTGAAGCAGAGCAGGCTTATTCAGTGAAATGTATCAATCATTCGAGCTCATGGTTTTCACAAAACCATCCACCCAACCACCCCACCCCAAAAAAAGGAAGATCACAAGATATGCATTTTCACAACTTCAATCCAACCAAAAATATCCAAAACCACCCCAAGGCTCAAAGAGCCTGAGTAAATTTCAATTGTTAGAAACATGAATAATAAAAAAGAGGGCCATTATGAAGCAAAAATAAGCCAATTCCACCCTAATTGAAGCATCACAACTTAGGAAATTGAAAAGACAAAATAAGAAAAGACCTAAATTGCTAAACATATTCCATGCTTGGTGGACAGTTATTTTAGTAATAGTTTTGCAGCTTTCAAAGGCTAACGAAAAAACCCTCAAACGAATGTCTAATCATTCTTTAAGATGAGTCCATTTCCTAACTTTTCACTTCCAATTTAACATAATGAACAAAAATAAGAAACAGAGCAACACAAATCATGGTAAATTGCTATTTAAGTTTCAGAAGCGTGATCCCATTTCGAACTAAACACATATCACCCCAAAAGCAGGTTCAGATCCAAAATTAGTTCAAGAGCACAACTTAACAAATGCTAGATCACCAGACAACTAAAAAACTTGGAAATTCTCAACCTTTTCAATCACACTCCCAAGCACCTGACTTTAAATCAAGCAATTACCTAAACAAATACAAAGATTCCGACATAACAGCGATCTAAAACCTAATAACCGAGAACATTCGTAAAGTTACGGGTCAGACAACGGTTTGATCAACAATAACGTCAAATAAATTAGGGAGTCAACCATACTTTTATTGCAAGGAGAGAAGCGAAATAATACTACAGAGTTGAGGATGAATTATCGAATAGCAACCACGGCTGAGATCATTGACGTTACGGTGAGAATCTGAATCTTACGAAGAGCGAGATGAGAGAGAAGAGATGATAGAAAGAGAGTTTATGCCTGAGTTCGAAAGACCAAAATGCCCCTTTAAACCCAATCAAATTTAGAGAGTATATCCTAATCAAGCCCAATCCAACTTTATAATCCTTCCATTTTTGTTTATACAAAGTTAATTTTTAAAAAAATAATTTTATTAATTTTTTTTGGATATTTTAATATTTTTAAGGTAATAAAGTAACTTAATATTATTAGTGTTAAAAATGATGAGAAATTTAATATTAAAATAACTTTTGATTATTGGATAAAGTGTTTTTTTAGCGTGAAATGTGAAAATTTTTGTGGGAGAAATTTTGATTATTAGTTTTTTTATTGAGAAAAGTAATTTTGCATTTACTAATTGATAAATTTGAGGATTAATAATTTTTATTAAAAGATCCATAGTTATCATTTTAAAGAGTAATTAATTAATGTGTTAAAGAATAATATATTAAATATTAATTCCATCTCATTTTATACTAATTACTACATGCTAATCTTTTTGGTTAAATAAAATTAATAAAAATTTGTATACGTACTCATTGGAGAGATGGAAAAGAAAAAAATATAAAATTCAGTTTTATTGCTTTGGGCCAACGGCCCAATAGGAAGTAAGAGGGTGGACTTTAAATCCACACAACAATGCGATCATGGGCCTGTTATAAATATGGGAAACCCATCTTTTTGGAGGGAAAATTTAGTGAAGTAATAATGGTCACATTCCCAGATCTGCTTGAGATTTTTCGAAAATGGCGAACAAGCTCATCACCGATATGGGTCTCCCCAAGTCAATTGCCAACGTTTTCACCGCTCGTAATATCATCACCGCAAAGGTACCACTTTTTTTTTTTTGGAGAATGCACATCTTCAAATTCTTTCTCGTTACGTGTTGAAGTTTAAATTGAAATATGAAATTATCTGAAGAATCTTAAAAGAATTGGAGTTCCACCGGAGATTATTCTGTAAATTTTTGAATATATTCTACTCTAGAATTTCCAAGTGTTTGAAAAAGAAAATGAAAAGAAGAAGAAGATGTTTCAATGGTTGAAAATATACTTATAATTTTCTAACAGCTGTTTTTTTTTTTTTTTTTTAATAATCTGTTAGTAATTACTATTACGCAGAGTCTTAATTAAAATGATGTAAAATTTCTTTAAAAAAAAAACTGGTAGAATCACGAATTTATGAATAATTTGCAACTGTCCTATCCACTGTACAATGATACCTTCTAGTAAACAATACTAATAGTGGAGTAATGTTCACTAAATTGTACAAAGTGAATATCCTAGTGAAGTAAGGATAATGACTTGCAATAATACCATTATTGTTTCATGAAAAATTTGTTCCAGGCAAAAGTTGCGATTATTGATTTTTTGTTGCTTATGATATTGTTAGAGTAATTTCTAGATGTATTAAAGTGATAGCAAATAGGCGACGAATTTTAAATGTGTTTCTTTCTAGGATGCATTATCACTAAGCGAATTCGAGTTGATGGAGTTGTTGGATGTTGGGTTGGAAGAGGTAATGATGGCAGTGGCACACATTAGTGAAATTTCATGTCCACCCTATCAAACGGTAAATTTATTGATAATGATTTTGGATTTTGATTTCCATTATATGCTCAATCTTCCTCAGATGTTCTCAGGTAACACTTTATCAATTTTCTTTATGATTGTTTTGGACTGTGATATAAGGCCATGTCATTGCTGGAGCAACGAAACCGCAATGAGCACCTCGCAGGCCATCTTCCCACACGTTTAAAAGGTTTGGATGTAGCCCTCTGTGGTGGAATACCATTTGGCGTTGTGACAGAGTTGGTTGGTCCTGCAGGAATTGGCAAAACACAGGTAGATTTACGAAGATTTTTTTAAAAATTGAAGTTGTAAGTTATCTTCTATCCTTCTATCGAGCTTGTTCTTTTGACAAGTGTAATGTCTAGAGATCCTTTGTTTCGAGATATTAGGATGAACTGTAAATCACCTATACAAGATACAATATTTTTTATTTTTTTTAATTAGCTAGCTGCCAGGATCTAGTTTTTAGGACTTTGGTACTCAAGATATGAAGTTTCTAGCGGCAAAATTATTCTCCAAATTGCTAAAAAAAATTAAAATCACCTTAAGAGCTGTGTCAAAGTTCATAGGATGTATTACTTTCGAAGTGACATTCCTATCAAATACTGCTGTGATTACATTGGTTTCTGCAACAGCAATTCATGCTTACTGTAGTTTAAATATTCCTCCTAACACTTTGATAGTCAAATGAAGTATATTTCTTGCAATTTGCGTATTAATATATTGAGTAGAATGTAAATCATGAGTCAGTGATTAAGGAGTTGCATTTACTTGAATGTGTTGCTTCTCATTTTAACAAAATGACTTTGAGGCAACAATCTTCTTGTTGACAAGCTTAGACAAATATTTATATTAACACGATTTATTTTAAGACATTCTGTAAGTTGGTGGTAAATTGTAAGGAAACTATAAGTTCTTTATGCATGGATACTCTAAATAGTAATATGAGATGTTTATCAAAAATCAAAATGACATATCGATCATTTATACACTGGACCATATGATAGGATAATAAAATAATGTTAATCTGCAGACTCTTTGGTTCATCAAAAGGTCTATATTTGTTGCTTAGGCTTCCTCCGTGGTCTTTTACCGATGGTCTTTTTGTTGGGATAAGGCAAATCCCCATTCATTCTTAAGAGACAAATAAAGAAGAACATAAAAAACACAACACAAGAATTTATGTGGAAAACTCCAAAACCGGAGAAAAATCACGGACCGAGAAAATACTACTATGTGAAAATTTTTTACAATCACACAGAATTTCTCTCTCCCGACCCCAATCCCTACACTCTTACAAATCTTTGACTAATTCTCACCTTTCTTCCCATTCTCACAACCAAGAATCAAAGAAAGGAATTTTAACTAGAATCAAATACAAAGATTAAAGTGTACTTGATTGGTGCACTTCACTTCAAAACTAGAGGCCTCCTTATATAGCCTAAGGAGCCCCTCCTCCTTTGCACTCCCACCCGATGTGGGACAAAAAACCAAAGGAAAAAAAATTCACTCTTTTTGTTTTGACAACCCCAACAATCTCCACCTTGTCAAAATAAAAGAAGACTCATTGTCTTTACCGACAATCATTCTCAACCCGAGAATCCTACTCCACCATATGAGTAGACCACTTAGAATAAACCATTCTAAGAATTTCCTGCGACACATATCGAAAAACACCTGCTGATATTTATGGTGCTACTTCCAGTTCTTGGCTCCCCTGGAAGTCCATCAGCCATCGATATACATGCACCACACACCCTACATCACCTGCCAAGTCAATGTCCGTGTGAAAACTTGTGGACCAGCTAATATTATTACATCTTTTTCCATGACAACTGAACATGTCATAAGGGTCCCCAATAATATTAACTCAACATTCGGAACTGTTGCCGCACCAGCTCCTTCTTGACCAGAAACGTCACCATTGCTCCATCGTAAGCAATTACTGTGCCATTGCTCCACCGCAATTACCGCACCATTGCTCCACATTAAGCAAAACTCGTCTGTACTGACATGACGTTGCTGCCTTTTACCGCCAAGCTACACCAGGCTTGTCCGAACCCTTTTCCTACTGAAAGTGTCGTCACTTGAAGCCGACTCTAACCTCCGGAATTCACAATGCTTTCCCTACTTGTCGGTTGACTCCACGCCATTCTTTATCGATCTAGCGCCACCCGATACCAAGTACCACATCGTCATCTTCCCCGTTGAATCGCCGCTTCCCTACGCCACCAGTCATTACCGGAAAACCCGTTCCTTTCAAACCTCCTTGAGCCGACATCCATGGAAAACCCCATGCCGCTGTTAAGCCAACTCCACCACGGGAGTCCCAGCAATTCACATTGCTGCAGGTCCAAGATCTCCGCTAAAACTGCTGTCCCGCAAATCCTACCCCTTGCCACGCCACTGTCACCACAGTCCGGCTCATTTCACCGCAATAAAGGAGATGCCACCGCATCCGGCTGTTCTTCTGGCCCCCTTGTGCCACTAGCTTTTCCCACTTCTTTCATGCCATCCTTAGCCTAATGAATAATCCTCTTCCTCTTATAAAGTTTTTTCTGATGTGGAAGGTCAGACTATGCTGCAACCACAAAGCATACTAAGAACTTTATAAGCACCCAAACCGGGATCTGATACCACTATTGGGATAATGTAGATCCTTATTCATTCCTAAGGGACAAATAAAGAAGAACATAAAAAGCACAACACAAGAATTTACGTGGAAAACTCCAAAACCGGAGAAAAACCACGGACCGAGAAAATACCACTATGTGAAAAATTTTTACAATCACACAGAATTTCTCTCTCCCGACCCCAATCCCTACAACCTTACAAATCTTTGACTAATTCTCACCTTTCTTCCCATTCTCATAACCGAGAATCAAAGAAAGAAATTTTAACCAGAATCAAATACAAAGATTAAAGTGTACTTGATTGGTGCACTTCACTTCAAAACTAGGGGCCTCCTTATATAGCCTAAGGAGCCCCTTCTCCTTTGCATTCCCACCCGATGTGGGACAAAAAACCAAGGAAAAAAAATTCACTCCTTTTGTTTTGACAACCCCAGCACTTTTACCTAAACCCGTTCACGGTATTGGATTCTTTGGTCAGTTCTAATAATCCTTTTTTTTTATTCAATTGATACAAATAGTTCTTCTTTTTGACCAACTTTTTCCTTTAAGTTTCTAGTGTTCCATTAAGATGTGATTGTTTTTTCAAGTGACCATAATAACAGTCATGGAAGATCATTAACAAACAATTTACATGCAAGAATATGTCCTTTTCTATCCTAAATTTATATTTGAGGTGTTGACTTCTATAACCAGAAAATTCTCTCTTGCACATACGATAGTTGTAATGGTATCTTTTAGACTTTATGCTAATATTTTTTATCCTGTCTGGATTTTTAGTTCTGCCTGAAGCTTGCTTTACTTGCATCCTTGCCCATTTTTCATGGAGGCTTAGGTGGCCGTGTAATATATATTGATGTTGAATCCAAGTTTAGTTCAAGAAGGTACTTTTGTTTTAAAATGTAATACTAAAATCACCTCAGTATATCTCTAACTTCACTTGCCACTATATCTGCTTTCAGGATGATAGAAATGGGGCTTAATAGTTTCCCAGATATATTTAACATGGAAGGAATGGCTCAAGAGGTAAGTAAAGCTTTGCATATTTTTTTCACTTTGTGATGATTGGATGAATAAGAGACATTATCATCCATATTAGAACAATGCCCCTGGGGGGGGGGGGGGTTAAGTTCATCCCCAAGGATCAAGATAGGAGAAAAGGGAAGCCGCTGCTTGACAAATACCAGCACAACTAAAGAATAAAATTACATCTCAGTGGAATATCGTTTTTTTTTAGTTGCAAAATATAAGGAGTAAAGAGTCTTGACCAATTGGACTTTTGTTTTAATTCTAACTTAACTAATAGTACAAGTTTTCTCACCCAAGGCAACTTACTAAATAACGAAAAAAAATTGTAGAGTGTTCTCTAATCTCCTCAAAAAATGGACCAAGTTTTTGTGTTGTCTCATATATATGGAGCATTTTTCTCCTTCTAAGTGACTGCATCATCAAATTGGAAGTTGCGCATCTCTAGGAGTGTAGCAATATTGGAGTTTTTGATGAAGTTTGAATGAGCTATAAACATAATATGTCTTTTACATTCATGGCAGATGGCTGGAAGGATTCTAGTTTTGCAACCAGCTACATTATCTGAATTCACTGAAAGGTAGAGAAGATCCATTTTATGTTGTTTCCCTGAGTACCAATTATAATTTTCTCATGGTTCAGATTTCAGAAGGAAATCTAATGCCTGAAAATTTTCTTACGACTTCGCCTGAGATTAGTCTGTCTTTTACTAGTAGACAAGATATGTCCAAAAACAACAATCTCATGGATTTTAAGTTAAAGCTCAATTTCTTCCATCTAAATCAGTTGTTTTAACTATATTCAGACAGCTCGTATTCTTGAAGCAGATCGAGTACCATGTAACTTCATAGCCATTTATTTTGAATTGATTTGTTTAGAAGTTACTGGGGAAGTTCTTCACTCTTATTTGGACTGTTGTGGTCCACGCAACCTTAATCATGACTTGTTGAACTATCCACTCTTCACTAGCTTGTGAATAGGGTTCTGGCTATAGTGTTGGATAACATTATCAGAGTTATCTTACTCTAGCTCTCTGTTGGACAATAAAATAGCCCAAGGTGAGGATTAAATAGTTAACGCCTTTTAATTTATGAACTTCAGTTCTTTTAGATTTTCTGAATTTTCTCCCAGCATGATATTTTACCTGTTTCAGGACTAACTATATGATCGTGTTGTTGTCATTTGTCCCCAGCTTGCAGAAAATAAAGCTTTCACTCATCCAGCATCATGTAAAGTTGCTTATAATCGACAGCATGGCTGCTCTTGCTTCTGGGTTATCTACTCTCCTTTCTGTTATAATATATTACATAGGCTTTGGTGAACTGCAGTTAAAGAATGCAATATATCACTGCAAGGACTTGAATTAAAAAATAATTTCTTGTGTTTGTATGTTTAGTTTCTTTGCCTTACTTTGCATAATCCTTTGGTTCTTTTTACTTAAAGAAGAATGTCTTCTGTTTCTCACAGAGAATATGGGGAAGGAAATACTCCTAGACTAGGTTGGCATATCTCTTTTATCAAGTAAGTCTTCTGGATAGATTCAACTTTTTGTTGTTTGTTCTCTGCATATCAAAATTTATCCTTTCAATATTCATTTTCAGATGTATTCCTTTAGTTTTTCCATATTATAATATCTATCCTCAATTCTTATATTCAGATCACTAGCAGAATTTTGTCGCATTCCTGTGGTGGTCACTAATCAAGTACGATCGCAAAGCCGTGATGAAGCTTCCCGATATTTATTTCAGGGTATTATATTATGCTCTTCTGCTATGTTTTAATTCTACACTAACTGTAATAATTTCTGGATTTGTGCTGAAATTTCTTGGGGAAGTCACATACGTTTGTATGATGTATTCCCTTAAAAAATTGACATAAAAGTTTAATCAGTTCCTCTTTTTCCAGATAAAACGTGTTTTTCTAATTTGTTTCTCAAGGAAAATATAGAGTGCTTTTGGTAATTGCACACCTTCCTTATGTCTGAAAATAGGATGTACCCTTAGTCAGTCGAGTTATTTACTGAAACTATTTTTGAATTAGTGAAGTACAGTAGACACATATATTCCTGATGTGAATTAAATTAAACCCCTTCTGAACAATAGATTATTATAATTTCTGGTTCAATCTTTTCAGAAATGTGAATAATAGAATATTTTGGTACAGGGCATAGCAAAGCTGACGCTACTGAAGACTCTTCAAAATTAGATTCCCATCTTGTTGCTGCTTTAGGAATTAATTGGGCTCATGCAGTTAGCATTCGTCTTGTGCTAGAATCTGGATCAGGTCTTGTTTCATCCTACTTTTCAAAACCCAATATTAAACTGCTTGCAACGGAAATGCAACAGGAACTAGTGTTTGTTGATCAACTACTTGCTTTCACATCACAATGCAATATTTGACATGATATTTTCTCGTACTATGCGTGACGATTACAGGTCTTGTTGCTGGACAAAGGCTTATAAAGATAGCAAAATCTTCAATATCTCCATGTGTGGGATTTTTTTTCTGCATAACTTCATCTGGGATTTCATTGCTTAACGATGGAGTGGAAATGATGGGTCCAGAGGCAAACACAATCCACTGCCAAGGTTTGTTACAAATCTCTAATTTATTGTCCCTGAATATTTTTGAGAGTGGGGAACTGCAGTATAAATATAATTAATAAATTCCCAATAAAGACAATATTTTGACAGTAAGCAGATTCTCAATATAGAGAACAATCTATAAAATGATATTGGGTTATCAAATAGTAGGTGTGGTAGTGGTGCTACAAGTATTTGACTATTTTCTCCTATTTTATTGTCTCCCTTATTTTCTTACCAAAATAATACTCTACGCCCGTTCTTTCCTACTCTAGTAGTAATAGTGTGTTATCTGTGTTCTCAATGCAGGTCATAGTAGCATAATCAACTATGATAATGAGGTACTGTAATGCAACCTGGTAAGATGTGTATTAAACATGAGATGATGTGTTATTATTTCAAGTATTGTGGATGTTATTTCACTTCACTTATCTAAATACTCATTTCTATTTGGTATAATGCATAAAAAAGGCTCCAAAACTATCATCATGTTTGTAATTCGATAATTCCTTGAATTTTTTTAATTTTAAAATGTTCTTAAGTACTAAAATACTTTATTTTATGAGATTCCTCAAGATGTTATTTTATGAAACTTTTTGATTAATCTTAATGGTATCTTGAAATCATTATACATACCACATTTATTCAATTATATTAGTATTAGATGTGTTTGTCATTTAAAATAAAAAAAAAAAAAATTACTCTAATTTTTCACAGATAGATCCTGTGATAAACATTTAAATATAATTATATATAATAATTTTTTTTTAAGGAACTACTACCAAATTAAAAGTTAATAACTTAGGGCCCTTTAATTATGTTATATGCCTTTATCATTTAACTTGTTTGAATGAGATGCACTTCTTTGAATGGAATGGTTGATGGAATTATACGACGATCTGTATTAACTTCATGATAACCAGTTAAATACAGAATAATAATTCCTTTAAGAAAAAAAAACAGAATAATAATGGAAACTTAAAAGGAAATTCTTTTCACTATTGTAGACGACAGAAATTGTGCTGAAAGTCCCAAGATTCTATGAATCCTTTTCAGTAAGTATTTGCCTAAATGATGTGGATAGATCATTTCCAGTAGTATTCATCACTACATAGAATCAGTTCTCCAAAGAGTGGATAAGCTTTAGTCTTGATTTCTCATGCCTAAAGTGACCACAGAATTAATGGACCTGCACTACATTTGTTATTACAGATGTTAGAAAGATGATAAGAAACGAGAAAGAAATACAAAAATCTTAAGTGGTACACTTACTTTATAATAGTTACATCCACTACTAGAAGAGAGGAGCCAAATATTATTCACCATGAGACAAGGGATATATATAAGTAAACCTAATCCAATGGGGCCTAAGAATCCTACTTGAACTAGTAATCTTATTGTATCTAGGAAATAAGTTCAAAACCAGAACTGCAGGTGTCCAACTCAGTTTAGCCTTTCAATCGAGAAGTTTCTATAAAAATTTCAGGTACATGCACCGTTCATAATTTGTCTGATATAACATTTTTACTGCACTGTGTTACGCATTAGCTCTAATCTTGCCAATCTTTTGCATGTAAGTCTCTTTTCTCCTTGCAGTACAGTAAGCTCGATCCATAAGGTAATCGTTAATAAACTTCAAGTGGCTTAGTGTGAAGTGTAATGAGAAACCACTAAGCTGGTGGATCATGACAACTTTTGTCTGTAAGCTTACTGGTTTATCTTCCTTTTTCTAAGTGCACCACTATGTGACATTGATTATGATGGTATAACTAACTAGGAAGTGCTGTTTTAAAATCAAATCACTCTTTCACCAGACACTCATCACCATAAGTTTATCTTCAATGGACTATTTTATCTAACATCAGGTACTTGGGCATCGATCTCCGAAAATAATACTAGTATTTTGCTAAAACTATGTGCCTTCTTAATAGTCACTTGGTGATACAGCTAAGTTGTGTATCTGTGGGAATTAACATAATTCAACTTGTGTAATGTTTATGTTCTAATCAAGAGTATACTATTTTTTTATTAGGTCATATGAAGTTTCTTGGCTGTTAAATATCCTTGAATGATGCAGCCAAGAGTATAATATATGCATGCATGCATTATATATACAGACTTCACTCACTCTCATGAGAGCACGCATATTAATGTGCAACTTGGGTCATTTTTAGTTGCTACTTGTTTGCCTTTTTGCTTTGGCCATTTATAAATTGAAAAATAAAAATTTGTTGAAAACTATGTATTATGGGATGTCCAAATCTGTCCTATGATTTCTATAACAGTATCTCTGATATAAAATGGTTGGGGGGGGGGGGCAAAGATGGATTAATAAATTTATGGGGGCACACGGGAAACTATTTTTAAGTAATCTTTAAAAATAATATTACTTTTACTTTATATTACGAATTGTATGACCTAATTCAATGCGCTATTATCACATCAATTTTTATTAAAATATCATAAAAGAAATTTATTATCTGTCTCATGAAAGTTTTCTATGAGACAGTGTCACAAGTTTTGTTTGGCCTGAGGGTAATTTTGTTTTACATCTTGATTATATTTTGGAATATCGTAACCTTGTGTAATATAGTAATGTGTAAGTGACAATGTGGGGTTTGTTTGTGTGTGTACATGGTTTATTGGATACCTTTTTATTCATGTACTAGCAAGCTGTCAAATCTTGTTTTCAACTACCGTTAGACATTATTAAAGGGATATGTTTGATATCTCCGGTTGATATTCCTAATCTGATTGTCCATCTCTTTTCTTCAAGAATTTAACTAAACACAATTTCGATATTCGTAGGACTCGAAAGTTGAAACAATTGAAAAATGGGGGAATCCCTTATTATACCAGTTCATGTATTCTATTTTTGTAAAATTATTTTTTAGAAAGATAAATATTCTAAATAAAAAATATTTCTCATTCCAAGAATATAAAAAAAAATCACAATGTATTAAAATTTGAAGAGTAATAGTAATATTTAAAATAATCGGTAAGTTAGTATGCAAAATTTTTTAAAAGGTAATATTTTTTTATTTAAATAATTCATCTTCAAAAAAAAATATATAATTATCTACTAAAGAGTAACCTATGAATTAAGATGCAGTGTAAACTTGATTTATGTTTGAATTAAAAAAAATAAGTGCATCCGTTAAGTATCTGATTTTTTACGATGTCAATAATGGTCTCTTCTCCGTTTAGAAAATGTGGTTAAAGTAACTATATATGGATCAATTAATTTAAAGAATTTACAATTGGGGAAAAGCAACAAGTTGTATGTCTTTCTATAAAGATAAAGCACAAATAATTGAACCCAATAAGACAACGACATTCAAAGGAAGAGCTATTGCTCCGTTCTATTATGAATTTCACCTGTTATTATAAATATAGAATTCTAAAAAAGTTATTTTTTAATTAAGAATGATTTAATATTTTAAATAATAAATAAATTATGTGAATTATAAGAAAATAATCATCAAAATGTATTGTGGGTTTATTAAATCGTGTGTTATTTATTGATTTGGTTTGAAATTGTTTATGGTAAGGAAGAGTAGTTAGTTAGAATTTATTTATTTTTACTCCATTTTGTTAGAAAAAGAAAATTGATTCTGAAGTATAAAAGGAAAGGTTGACTAAATGACAGTTAGCAGACTTTCCAGGAATGGAGCAGAAGCATCCACGTCATATATATACCTCGTACACAAACATAGCCAAACAAGAAAAAGGAAAGATGGTTTCAACGCCTTGTACCTTCCTTAAAATATGCAAACAAATTCAAACATCAACGTTTTTCTTAATTATTCAAGTCATTTTAGATCTCCCTCCGTCCATTATCCGTTTATTTATTTTTTTAAGTTGATTAATTTTTATTTTCTTACGTGGGTAAAAATACTCCATCCGTCTCATTTTAACTTTCACGTTACTATTCCATGTTGTTTAAGAAAAATTATTTTTTTACCAATTTTATTGACTTTTAAGGATAATTTAGTATTTTTAGGTAATAAATAAAATGTAAAGTAATGTTATGAGTGTGAAAAAGAAATGACAATTTTGAAATTAAAGTAATTTTTTAAGTTATTGGATAAAGTTTAGTTTCCTTTTTTAGGGTATGAAAGTTATTGTAGAATTAACAAATGAGGAAAGTGCGAAAGTTATTATGTGAGAAATATTATTGTTTTATTTGTAATATACTCCCTCCGTTCCGGCGTAAGAGAGACTTTTGCTTTTTTGCACGTAGATTAAGGAGTATTATTATTTAATGTGTAGTGGGTAGTTGTATTAGTGGGAGTATGAACCCCATATTTTAATTGTATTAGAGATGGTGTATGGATCTCATGTGTGTAAAAAATGAAATGGACTCTTTGAGTGTGATGACCAAATATAAAAAACCCTTTTTGAATGATATGAGGGAGTATATGTTATTAGTAGAATGTATCAGGTTATGTGTGGATACTCTTTTAAAAGGATTGAAACATTTGAAATGAGAACTCAAAATGATAAATTAATACGTTACGAACGGAAAGAGATCTGAATCTCTCTTTCCCAACCTAAAGTTCATATTCACTATTTGCATGAAAATTTATAAACATCGCTTTTTTACTTATTTTTTAATAGTTTGGCAATTTTAAGTAATAATATGCTTCCCTCGTCCACTTCAAAGAGTATCTTTTTTCTATTTTAGGCGTCTCACCTAAATAGTTTTTTTTCTTTTTGACATATATGGAACCCAAACACACCTACTAATACAATTAAAATATGAGACTCACACTCCCACTAATACAATTACCCACTACATATTAAATAATAATACTCCTTAATCCACGTATAAAAAAAGACACTCTTAGTGAGGGACGGAGGGAGTACATAAAATTAAAACTAATCCTTAAAATAAAAATTAAAACTAACCCTTAAAATAAAAATTACTACTTAAAGAACAAAATAAGATAGTTAATTTTATGGATCAAGGTGAAAAATAGATTGAGTTGTTTGGAAAAAAAAACTCTATTACAATGCCATAATATATATATATATATATATTCCCTTCATTCTTTTTATATGTATTCATTTTATTATTTTAATCCGTTTCAGTATAAAATATCTATTTCTTTGTGACCCACATAATAATATTATTATACTCAATTACTACATATGGGGCCACACTCAACATTAATACAACTACTCACTATACATTTAAATATTGATATTTCTCAATCTATTATTATACATTAAATTATTATACTCCTTAATCTACGTGCAAAAAACAAATGAATACCTATTACCGGACTAGGGGAGTATTAAATTTAAAAATATTCTTTTTTTACTGAAATTCATATACATACACTTTTTGGCAGACTTGTGCGAGACAGAATCATGGTAAAACCATCTTATGATATTGTAATTAGTTATCACTTTTTTACTATAGATACTATTACATTTCTTTTTAAATATTATCACATTTCATTTATACTATAAATTATTCATGAAATAATTTATAGTACTATTTATCACTTTTTATCAATTGAATATCACCTTGCACGAAAGTTATTCTGTGAGACAGTATCACACAATTTTTTTTTTCGATATGGTTTTAATTAGGGTTTGTTGAGGATTTAAAATTTATATTAGATTTTGAAAATTGATTTTCAAAATCCACTAATTTTTTTTAAAAATAGAAAACGATTTATGGAATCTTGTCATGAAACTGAATTTATTGCCATGACTCATAATTAAGTGGCATTATTGTAATACTACAAACGCCATATGAAATCCTAGCTATGCTATCTAAATACTATTGTATAGCTAGATTTACGTATCTCATACACGTTCAATAACAATAATTAAAATTATGGATAAATATAAACGGATCAAATTGATCGGGATCAATTGAGTTGGTATAGTAAGTTTTGAATAATTAAAAAAGTTTAAAGACTAAATTATCCTTATAACATATAAGGTAATATTAATTATAATTTAGGTAAGAATTATCATATTAATTGAACTAATGAGATGCATTAATTGTTTTACTTTTTATAAAATAATTTTAATTATAATATAAATATTAATCTATATCTAATTTATTATTATTAATTAAACAAAATTATATATACTTATATTTATATACTAATATATATATATATATATATATATATATATATATATATATATATATATATATATATATATATATATGAATATACAATCTCTATAAATATTCATAAATGTTAAATAATTAATTAAAAAAATTCAGTATATTATTAAATGAATTTTTAGTTAATAAACAATACTCCTAATAATTAATAAAAATTAGAAATTAAAAGAAAATTTATAATTAACTTAATAAAAAAATAAAATAAAATTTGAATGACAATTAAAAAAATTATTAAAATTAATATATTTATTAATATAAAATATAAAATTATAACAAAATGTATTATATAAATTAATCAAACTAAATAAAAATAAAAATATATTTATCTAATTTAATATTATTAATTAAACTATATATATATATTTATATATTAATATTTAAAATATTAATGGGTTTATAATTATTAGTAAATAATTATATTTATAATTTTAATAATTAAATTCTTCATTTGTTATATTGATATACTAATAATTATATACATTAATCAAAATTAAATAAAAATAAATATATATTTTTATCTACATTAAATTTGAATTAATAACTAGAATAGACAATAATTATGGGGATTCAACATGAAATAAAAAATATAAAAAAATACTCTTATTGTTGATATTTATAAAATGTGTAATATAACATAAAAATAAAAAAACTCTCATACCTAATAAATAATAAAAATAATAAAATAAAAAATTAACATGTTAAAAATTTAGAATTCTACATAAAAACAATAAAATTATCATATGTAACATAATAAATAAAGAATAAAAAAGAGCTCACGAAAATAATAAAAGAAAAAAATAAATTTCTTATGAAAAATAAAATAAATTAATTTAATAAATAATTTACATACAGTAAATTCTTTAAAATCGAAAGAAACCTGTGAAAAAAATTTCTGCCGAAATAGACGTAGGAGAAAAATATTTGTGACCATATTTATATGCGGTGAAAATTAAAAAACATAATATTTTATAGCGAAAGTAATAACTAATTAAAAAACATAAAATTATCTTACGTAAAAACGGTCTCTACCCAATTTATGTGAGGTATCATTGAGTATGTGAGTTTTTGTTTTCTTAGAAATTAAAACCCTTAAAATCCCCATCCCATCAATAAAATAAACATTGAGAATAACATCACATAAATATAAATTATTAAATATTATATATATATATATATGAGACAAGGAGTTGTGTGAGATCGTATCACAGAATAATTTTTGTAAGATGAATAAAATAAGTGATAGTAACAATTTAAATGAAAATTGATACCTAATTGATGAAAATTAGTAATAGTGCAATGAAATATTTTATGAAAAAAATTATAATATACACAAAAGGTGATAACAATATAAGGAAAAATGTTAATTGATAATATTTTTATAATAAAAAGTGATAATTAATTATGAAAGCATAAAATTGTCTCAACGTGAAATGTTCTCGCACAATTATACACCTGTGAAAATTATAGCATTTGGTTTCATAAGTATGTTTGAATCTAGTCTTAATTAATCCTTTTATTATTCTCAATTTTAATATTTTATTTAATTTTGATTTTTTATTCAATTTTTATTTAAGTTAATCGAAAATTTTAAATTTATATAGAAAATTCGCTTATAATATGCACATAGTATTCAATATTGGGGGACTGATTTTCCAAGTCACAGGAATATTATATTTAGGAAGGCTTAGGAAAGAAGCTCACTTGAAAATTTCATGAGATGATGCTAAAATGGGATCCACCTATAAAATTGTGCTTCATGTGAAAGCGTTTATCATAGTTCTGCGACTTTGATCTGTTGCACGTTTCACAGATTCTTTATACATACGCTATATACATATATATTTGACACTTTCTTGTGAGACGAGTCGATTAATTATTAAAGTATGCTTATTATATAGATAAAATATACTCCCTCCGTCCGCTTCTAAGGTGTCTATTTTACTATTTTTGGCTTCCGGTTCAAAGGTATCTATTTACTTTCTTTAGTAAAAAAGTACACAATATGACCCACCACTTCCCTTTAATACAACTAACCACTTTATATATAATAATAATACTCCTTAATTCATGTGCAAAAAGCAAACAGACACCTTAGAACCGAACGGAGGGAATATTTATTAGTTATTAGAATATATATATATATATTTCCCTATCCCGGAACTACTTATATATTTGCATTTTACATGAATATTAAGAAGTATAATATTTTTATAGGTAGTGAAATTAGAGAAATACTCTATGTAGATAATGTGTAGTGAGTAATTATATTAGTGTAGATTATTGTGTGTGAGTTTTATATATCAAAAAAATGAAATATGTACTTTGTTTTGAGATTGATAAAAATAAGAAAAGTGCATATTTAATTGTGGGATAGAAGTGATGCGCGTTTTCTACGCACTTCAATTTTATCCCCAAGCCTGAAGAATATCAATTGTAGCGGCAAACAACCAAGTTAAATTTTCGATTCCAAAAGGACAGTTAATTATCTACTTCTAAAATTACTAAAATTAATCAAGACGAGTAACCGATTACCAAGTGTTTTGAATTAATTATCTAAGAGACTAAAAATAATAAATAACTAATAAAATAAAATTACATAAGAAAGAATTTAAGTTTGACTCAAGAGACGATCAACAGTTCTAAGGTAATCCGGTATAGACCAATTAATTTGAATTCTTAGACTTCCAATAATTTATTCATGCATATTTTATGAAAATACACCACATAACTCTGTTTTCCGACCGGATATGATCCGATTCAAAGCTAACAGTATAATATGATTTAAATCCTAAGGTGCTTGAACATTACCAAGCCCCCTTCCTAGATACTAATCAATGCAAACAACAATACTTTCGTATGACAAGTTTGACTAACAAGATATTTTTTGAAAGTACTACAAAGCTTAATAATTTCCTACTTGAATGTCTAATTGCATTGTTCCACTAAACAGTTCAAGTATCTGATTTACTAGTTCTTAGAATTAACGTATTCACGGACAAGCTACCTTAATCCCTAACAGATAGACAATTCAATTCATGAACGCACACAAGCTAACATAATAAATCAAACATTATAGCGGATATCATGAATTTAATATGAAGACGTTATGAAGCATGATTTCAAAATCTCAATACGAATCAAATAAACCAAAATAATAATCCACATGAATTCAAAAAAATCAGTCTAGTTCATCAAATCAATTATATATATCCTTCAAACCTTAAAACTGTAAACAAAATTAGTTCATGGGGTTATAAGCAACTCCCATGGCTATCAAATTCATATTAAAAGTCTTGACAAACGAAAATAAAATAAAGGAATAGAAAAATCCTAGTGTCGGCGTTATTCCGCTTTCATTCTCTCCGATTGACTGATTTGCCTCTTGAATAACCCTTGAATCTCATTCGGTGTGAATGGATGATGGGATGGATGTGGATGATGGTAGATGATGGATGAGGGGTGATCCCCTTGTGGAGGGTGGTGTCTCTTATGAATAATAATGTGAAATATATATAGGTGTGAGAAGGGAATGTGATAAGGAAATTAATTGTGCTCCAAGAAATAGGAAATATAGGCTAATTTTTGGAAATTCCCGTCTGCAGCTGCGCGACCCCATGATTTTGAGCATAACTTCCTCGTACGAACTCTGATTTGAGTGATTCTTGCACCAAAACGATCCTCTCTTCCGTGGCTTTCCAACCATGTATCAAACCACCAGTTTTGAGTTCCACACAAATACAAAAAAATTACGCATTGTGGACATTTATTTTTCAGCATTACTTCACACTTTCACTCTCCATTCCAATTTTGAACTTTTGATCATGTCTTACCCTTCAAAACTCAACAAAACACCTTAGTAACATCTTAATTATGCAAAATATGAAAACCACGCAATTCTAAACAAAATCATGGCCACATTCTATCAAAAATAGTGTAATGTGAGACATAAAATAGGTGAAATTTCACTCTCAACAAGAGGTAATAATTATTAGAAAAAATAAGACAATAGAAATGATAAAATACATAACTTCCGAGGAGGCTAGTAAAGGTGTACATGAGACTTTGAGAGTAGAGTTGTTAAATTAAACAAGCCACTCGAAAGCTCAGCTCGCTCGTTAAGGCTCGAGCTCGGCTCAGCTCATAATTATTCGAATTCGAGTTCGAGCTCGTCTAAATACTCGGTTCGATAAAGCTCGATAATAATAATAATATTAATATAAATATTATATATTAATAATTATATAATATTAATATAATATTAAATATATTAATTAAAATTCGACTATATTAAGCTCGAAAGCTCGTTAATGCTCGAAAGTGCGACTCGTTTTGTTTAATGAGCCTAGTCGAGCTCGAGCTCACTTATAAACTCGTTATTAAATCGAGTTGAACTCGAACTCGGTTTGATAACTACTCGAGTGGAGCTCGAGTATACACTACTCGAGCTCATTCGGCTCGTTTACCATGCATGCCCTGTTGAGAGAAGTGTTCTATAGGTTCTAGCACACTACTATTAGACGTTACGTTAGAATAATTGGTGATTAAACTATCATAATGACATATCACATTAAAATTAAAATATTTATAGTTAAAATTGAAAAGATTTAGGTGGTCATGGAAATCCTAGGAAAGTCAAGGAATGAGACTCTGGCGACGTGGATATCTGTGGTCCGAGGAAATAATATATTTAGCAGATCTCTGAGGTTTTGGGAATTAAACTGTTTTAATTAATTGTACAAAAAGTAGGGTATGGTCCACTAATTACTAAAGTCGCATTTTTACCCTCAAACGCTTTATTTTATTTTATTTTATTTTACTTCTACTTAGGAACGGCTCATTTGATTGCTACAAAGTACAAAAGATTCAACTTGTCGTCTCTCTCCTCATCTCTCTCTCTTCATTCAATTTTCGAAAGAAACAGCTTAGCTACGTGGAGTTTAAATATACACATACATATATTAATTAAAGATTATTTACTGTATACTCTCATAATGTAGTTCTTTTTTGTTTATATATTTTTGGCTTTTCTTCTTTCGTGAATCACACGTTTATTTTATTGTTTTATTTGTAATGTGTTCCACAATAATTTAGACGAGGAATTATTGAACTATTATTTTCTAGAAGTGATTGGATTCTTTCGTACCATTCTTTTAATAATCGTGTATTGCAGGTTAATTATATATGAACCGACCGATAAAATAATAATGTCAATAAATAATTTCATAAATATATTCCGTATGATGATTTTTTTTTATCAAATTGAATAAATATACATTTTCATAAACTTTTATTTTTTTTAAAAAAAATGTCAAATGTCTCTATCCCATAAAAATAAGGGTAAGTGCAAGTTTCATGTGAAATCGTTTGATGATGAGATATTTTAAGCTTTCGTAATTAATTATCACTTTCACTATAGAATGTTACTATCACTTATCATTTATACTAATAATGGTTTATGAAATAGTATTATCATTTTTTATTATAAAAGTTATTACTTTTTATCCGTCTCACGTAAGACTTACGTGAGACGATCTTATACAAGTCTTTGTCTTAAAATAATTATGTTTTTTTTCACGGAGTATAAATTAACTTGTGTGGGTCCCATCTAAAAAAAACACAACCATAAATTGAACGCCCAAAATAACTATTATGATGAGTCGAAAGGAGTATATATATTTTAACAAAGACCTATATATAGTATAACATTTTAATAAAAATTGATATCTAATTGATAAAAAGGGATGATGACATAGTAAACTATCTAATGAATAATTTAAGATTAAAAAAATAATAATATATATTTTTTAAAAGTAATAACATTTTAAATAAAAAGTAATAATTAATTTTAAAAAAAACATAAAATGATCTCATAGTGAGATGATCTCACACAAGTATTATCCATATAATTTTTTTATAAGAGGAAAGATGAACTAATTTTTAATTAAAAATTACATACTCCTCCCATCTCTTTTACACATAAATTTTCATTTTTTATCCGTTGATAAATAATTTATACACCCTAAAAATAAAATACCACGTAATATTAATATTTTTCCGTACTATTACAATATTACAAAATTCTCACTTACTTTTTACAATTTATTTAGTCAAAAGTCAATAATTTAACAAACCTAATCACATTAAATTATAAAAATATCTATTTTTCTTATATAATAAAGAAAAAAAATTACATAAATTACTGTATAAAAATATTTATTTAGTATAAAAATGGAGGGAGTGCTTTTTAATTAAAAAAATATTCGACGGATTGTGAAACAATTTTTTTTAAATGAATAAAAGTAAATTATACTCCCAAATAACTTAGTATTAATTGATAAGATAAAGTTTGGGGAAGAGGAGAAGCATTTTTAACATAATAAGTAAATTCATGTATAGATGAATTCTCAGAATGACTAATTAAAAGAGGCACATGCTAATAAAACCACTAAGAAGACGATAGATATTACTCCCTCTATCCCATCGAAAAGTTTCAATTTTACTATATTGAATATTTTATTAAAATGTTCTTATATTCTTTTTTTAGTAAAAAACATCACATATAATCACCACTAACTACTAATAATACAACTACCTATTACACATAAAATAATAATACTAGTTTATCTATGTGGAAAAAGCAAATAGAGACTTATAAATGGAACGGAGAAAGTAGCAAGAATAGAAGCAAATATTGCATTTAGTTCAACGTTACCTAATGCAGTCAGAATAATTCGTTGGGCATCTGAAAAAAATAACTTAGCAACATAAATATTCTCAAGAAGGGTAAAAAATTGGGCAACATTGAGGTTTGAATTTCCGCAAATTTCTTCCTCAACCTAAAAATAAAATTTTCATTTTGATAACCTATCTAAATATCTAAAGATTGGTTTGAATTCTCTTTGTCATTCTAGTACGCCCCTAGATCAAAATAGAAATTATGATTTTCCTTAAAAGAGATCTGTCGAGCTAGCCTTTTTAAGCTTTTTAGTAGGATCATTAAGGTAATCAAAGAAACCTACTTGCTAGTCTTAGTGCGCCTTTTTTAGAAATTCAAATAACAAGGCGAGGCCCCTCTACTGATGCATTGATGTAACGCTTTCAGCCAACTTCTCAATCAACCAAATAGATGAATGATATACGGGAGATAGAAATAAATTATATATACTCTTAAAATGAAAGGTTAAATCATAGAGATAATGATTGAATTTATTTCTCCACTCTTATGTATTAATCATATAACGTGTGACAAAAAAAAATAATGCACCGTGGAAATTTCGAGATGCCTAGAAATATCGTGAAACTTTGTTAGTAAGTCATTCTTGCAAAAATTAATTAATGAAGTAGTATTCAATCAAATTTCTTTAATTATGTAAACGACGTAGGTTCAAGGATTTATAATTAATTAATACCATTAAATATTAAGTAAAATGTTTTTATTACTAATTTTATTAATTTTTAGGGTAATACAATATTTTTATAATATTATGTTTTATTTGTTAAATAAGATGATAGGTTTTAAGTTAAAGCGTATATTAATTAGAATAATGATAATAATAATAATAATAATAAAGGTGGAAAAAAAATTAATACTTTTAATATCAATAGATATAATTAATGTTAGAAATTCGAAAATGAGAATAGTCATGTCTATATCTCATTTAACTAATAAACATTCATAATTAAGAAATTAAAAGTTCAGATATTTTGCTAGATAATATCAGCGTCAACATCATTGTCGTGATTCGCGAATATTTATTGCAATAGAAGTTGCAATTTCATTTCATTTTTGTGACGAGGAAACAATTCTCTTCTGGTTTACTTTTTATTTTATTCTTATTGGATAATTTATTTTTTTCATGAGTTTATATTAACTTTTAAAATATAATAGGAATTTCACCTTGCCCTATTTTACAATCGGCACTTTGATAGTCTACTCATCCCATATTTTCTCTTCAAACAAATTTCACTAAATCACCTAATAAATGGGCTAAACCACAGTTTGACGAGGAGAAACATCCTACTAATCAGTTAATAGAGTTGAGGTCGAGGTCTTTTAACCGTTTTAAGCCCATTGAGAGTCGAGGTCCTTTAACCGTTTTAAGCCACCACAGACCTGCATAGTTTTGCTTTTGAATTTATCTCCAAAATGATTCGTGTTAAAGAGAGTTTAGTAATCATCCCACTTCTAACCAATATGGAACTCTAGTTACACTCTCGACACACAACTTCAGGAGTTGAGGTCCTTTGACCGTTTTGAGCCACTACAGACCTACATAGTTTTGCTCTTGAATTTACCCGAAAAATGACTCATGCTAAAGAATGTTTAGTAATCATCCTCGCTTCTAATCAATATGACACTTTAGTTAGCATCACAACCAACTGCTTCAGTAATAATTGTATAAGAAGGTTTAAATGAGAATGGTCTGCGAAATCAAAAAATAAAAAAGTGAATATGTTGAAATAAAGAAGAAATATGATTTAGGATATTTCCAACAAAGGGAAGTGGGAGCATGTATATATGTTGTTGGACAGAAAGAGGAGATTCCCAGCAGGATAAGACAATTGACCCAAGCATATCAAAACACGATTCTTAAAGAAACTACGACTTTTATTATTATTAATCATCCCCTAAAAATGAAACTATTTAGGACCAAATGGATGTGACTCATTGCTACTTCTAATTCAACCAAATTATTGTACCTCATCTTTTTCTCTCCTTCAGTTTTTTTTTTTTCCTTTATACTATAATGTTTCTCCTGTTATTTACGTTCCTGTTATATATTATTATAAATAATAATAATAATTCCTCTATTTAAACGTGACAATTTATCGTTTGTCTATTAGTCAATATAATTTTTAAATACTCATACTTTTTGCAATTTCACTTTGCTTGACTTCTTTCCCACGTATTTTCTCTGTTCCAACACAGTTTTCACACCTCCTTCGTAAATTACAAAGGAGGTGTGAAAACTCTGCTGGGAGAGGACGAGTATATAATGTTTTTATTTTAATCACATTTTTTTATTATTAATGAATATATTAAATATTTTATGTTTAGCTTATTTTATTTATTTATTATTTTATTTTATTTTAAAGTTTTAGTGCACGTTTAAAGGAGGCAAATCTAAGCAAAATAAATAGAGGGATAATTAAATTATTATATAGTGCAATAAATTATATACGTTAATTACGTTAGGAAAAAAGAATTAAAATATTGGAGATGAATTAATAATGTATTATGGATTATATTATTGGTGTTTCACACCATTAAATCCTTGGAACATGTAATGAATTTTGGACATTGATTATGATGTCTGATGAGCATTTAATTTATGGAATAGCAGATGAAATACCATTGTGGAATAGGTGATCTCGTTTGGTTTAAACGGGGTAGTCAAGCATGAGTATCATCGGATTAGCAAATGAGATCACCTATTTCATAATGTGTTTCATCTCCTATTCCATAAATTATATATTTGCCACGTGTCATTATCAATGCCCAAAGTTCAAACACATGACCCCAAGAATTTAATGGTCATTTATAGGGTATAGTTTTTTAATATTATGAAACACCAATAAAATAGGAATGTGGAATAGAAAATTCGTCTAATTAGTATATTATTTAATGTTATTAGTGAAATTGAATGGATTAAAGATTCTTGAAATTTGGTCCAAATCTATACCAATTTCTTGTATGTTAATGTTATTAGTGATTTTGTATAGATTTAAGATTCATGAAATTTGGTCCAAATCTATACCAATTTCAGTTAAAATGAAAATTTTAACATGTTATAGTACATTTAAGAATGAGTACATGTCCCACGTAATATGTTTATTCAATTAATTTTATGAGTGGGGGAAATATTTTTTTTATATTCACTTTTTTTATGAAAAAATAAACAGAAAATTCGTTAAAAAATAATTAACGAATTATATAAATTTTATTTATTAATATATATATTTTTATTAATAAATGTATATGAATTGAATATGAATACACGAATTATCAATCGAACACACTGATATTTTGCCTTTAAAAATATAGGAGTATCACAATTTATAAATTAAAACATCATGTCACATACTCTAATGATACTTTTCTTGCAGAAAATTTTGCCTTTATTCATGACAAATTTTACATCTTTACATAATAAATTGTTATTTAAAAAAAAAATCATTTTTCTACTATATCATAATTTCCAAATGTTAATACTTCCTTACATATAAGCGATACTTTCGAATCTAGTTGCAGGTGAAACCATTCTATTCGAATTCGTGGGCTTTCAAACCTAAGTTCACACTCCCTCTCCTCTTTCTTTATTTTTTTATTTTATATTTTATTCAGGTTTGTAATTTTATTATACATATTAATTTTAAAATTATAATTTCACTTATATATTATTATTTTATAATTTATTTATTTTGAACAATACTATATTACTCTAAAATTTTAATAAAAGAAATAAAAAAATAACTTTCAATAATCTAGATCTATATGTAAATAGTTAATGTATTCATGAAATTGGGAGATAAAAGAATAAAAACAAAGTACTCCACATTAAATTATACTTATTTTTTAATCCACATGTGAAAAGTAAAAAAATCATTTTTGGGTTGAATGGAAAAAAATATATCTTTATTAAAAAATATATATACATTTTAAATAAAATTTAATATATGTACACAGTATCAACTCACAAATAATTGAATAAATAATAACAAACAATTATACTTTAAAAATAGACAAAGACTTGTGTGAGGACGTCTCACGTAAATCCTTACTTGAGACGGATGAAAAGTGATAATTTTTCTAACGAAAAGTGATACCGAGTTAATGAAAAAGTGATAATGCAATTTCATGAACAATTTATAGTGTAAATGAAAAGTAATAATAATTTATAGCAAAAGTGATAATATTTTATAGCGAAAGTGATAATTATTTTAAAAATTGTAAAATGATCTCACGTGAGACGATATCATGCAAGATCAACCCTTAAAAATAAAGTATAAAATCCAAGCAAATACTACATTAATAATTATTCATATAATTATAAATTTAGAAAATGATAAAAATTTTATAGAAATATAAAGATCGCAAATCAAACGGTCTATATATACATAGGTGGACTCGATAAATCGTATATGAGCATATATCGAATTAAATGGTGTTAATAACCTATTCGTAGGCAAATTAATGAAGATGGTTGACAAATAATAATCAATTGTGGGCTAGGCTTTTAAATACCATACCTATAATTTATTTTACCAATTTCAGGATTTGTACTTGTAATAAATTTAATTTAACTCAAAAATAGTTAAAAAGTGCAGTAAATCACTATAATAAAGGTATAATTTAATTAGTGATTAATTTTGGAGTCAAACGTTTTTGTCAAAGTAATGAATGTAATGGGGGAAGAAAGAGAGGATAAGATTTGAGGCAACTTTACACGTTTATTATTTTAATGGCCAATTCTTGAAAATAAAGTGGTCTCCATGCTAGACAATCTGTGGGGTTAAGTGCAATTTCTTTAATTTTGTATACCCGTATACGATTAAATAATATTTAATGTAATTTGCGAAATTTGAAATATTGGGAGATTCAAATGCAATAGGTTTATATGTCTCCTTTGAAGAAAAAGAAAAAAATATTAAATGCTAACTGTTATATTCTCCTTAGTCCAAGAGTAAATATTACTCCATCCTTATGGCGAAAAAAAAGTAAGATTTGATGTAAATGATGTATAGGGTCCAATTAGTTAAGTATAATCTTAAATAGCCACCCATGTTAAAAATAATTTTTATTAGCCACTATTTAGTGGACTACTCAAATTATCCCATAACAATTGGAAAAATGACGAAAATAATGGGGCAATGATCATGCCAGTTTTGACTGCAGCAAATGGGGTGGGTGGACCACATTTAAAAATTTTAAATGGGGTGGGTGGACCGCATTTAATATTTTTTAAAATTTAAAATTTGGATGGGAAATGTAGGGCATTATTAAATGGGGGTTGGTGGGGCATCATTAGTTAACGTCTCTTTCTCTCTCATTTTCGTCCAACATTCTCTCTCTCTTCTTCTCTCTTTTTCGTCCCAAAGCACAACACAGTGCCACCCATTTTGGTCCCCCTTTCCCAGTCTATCTTCTCCATTTGCGGTCCCCATTATTCATCTGCCGGAACAGACATTTCCCGACGAGGGTGGATTCCGGTGAATTTTCGAAATAACAAATTTTCGGGTATGTATAAAATAGTTTTATTTGCATTTGTGAAATGTGAGTTATTTATTTATAATGTTTCCTACATTTTGTGGTTTTATTTCATTTAATTTTTTATTTTGTAGTAGTCGTTTTCTAATGTTTGGCTACATTTTGTGGTTTTGTTCAAGGTGCAAATTTATATGTGTAAAATGTGAGTTAATTGTGTATAATGTTTCCTACATTTGTGGTTTGGAAAAGTAATGAGTAGTATGTGCCTTAATTGTGTATATATCATTTTAGAATGTAGGACCGCAGTGGGAGTGTTTATTTTTTTTGAATATGTGAAAAAGATTGTAGGCCGAATAGAGCATTTGTGGTAAGACGAATAGAACAACAGTGTAAGCCGAATAGAACAAAATGTAGGAATAATGTGATAGCACTAACCTTAGCCGAATAGAGCATCTTTGATATGCCGAATAGAACAATAGTATAGGCCGAATAGAACAAGTGTAGACTGAATACAACAAAGTGCAGTGGAATAATGTAATAGCACTGACCTTGGCCGAATAGAGCATCTTTGAAGGCCGAATAGAAGAAATACCTAGGCCGAATAGAACAAAAACCTTGGACGAATAGAACAAATTAGGTCTTTCCCAGACGTACGTAGGCCAAATAGAATAATTGTGGTCGGCCAAATAGAACAACATTGTAGGCCTAATAGAACAATAATGTAGGCCGAATAGAACAATTTTAGGCCGCATAGAATAAAAAATAATTGACGTAGGCCGAATAGAACAAAAGTTATGGGCCGAATAGAACAAATTCTAGGATGAATAGAAGGAACTGTAGGCCGAATAGAACAAATGATTTAGTGTGACAATATTTGTTCAGTTGATGCAATGACTTTATTGTTATTTGATTTTTTAATTATGATTTTTTTTAATTAAGTAAGCTAGTTGAATTGATGTAGAGTAGATAGATTTGATGTGTGTTACAAATTATTTAGCAAAAATTATTATTTGTGCAGGGTGAATGGAAGCGTCCGACTATGCAGGGCTAGAACTGTAGTATACATAATTACTGCAAACTGGGGGTTGTTATGGGACTAATCCGTAAAAAGTTAACAGAGATTGGGGGTAATGCCGAACAGATGTTCAGGAGTTCATGTTTTGGTCATTATTAGGATCTTTACGATGATTGAAATGCACACGCTAATCTCCACGGTCTCATGACACAGGAGATTATACGTAGCGGGGATGATTCAACTGCTAGATATTTTCAGGTTGGAAACGAGTGCCTTAGATTTAGTAGGGTAGAGTTCATGAGTATTATGGGACTCTGCTTCTAGGACCGAGTGGGGTTTGATCCGAACATGTCGTATAATATCCCGGCTGGAGGGGTTTATGATACGTATTATGGATAGGGCCCAAGACCATTAGTAAGTGAGATTGAAGGAGTGTCACGTACACCATTCCTACATCAACACAGTTGAAAACTTCTGCCATACGTGCATAATTCTTTATCTTATATTTAGACATACGACCATTGTACTCGACCAGAGAATGAACTTCATAACCACAATAATCCAAATCAGCTTGTACTATGTTATGAATTTCTAATAGCAAATTAGTATAATACAGATTGCCATCCCGCAAGTATAACCATCGAACCTGTCCACCTTTGTATAGTAACCCATCCCAATAACACCCCAACTCATCCCAGCTGTTTTATAGCTCATCTGCACATTTCTTCAAGAAAATGTAAATGATGACAACATTAAAACATTAGAAAATTAGTTGCAACTATTCTATTCGGCCAATATTGTACTCTATTCGGCCAATGGATTATTGTATTCTGCCCTACACAATTTCACTATTCGGCCTGCCTTGAGATGCCTTCAAAAATCTCAGTATGTTTTTCTTCAATTCGGCCTACGTTTCACTTATTCGGCCTATAAGGTTGTTCTATTAGGCCTACCAATATTGTTCTATTCGGCCTACATAATTTTTTAAAAATGAAAATTAAATGTGAAAAATTTAGTTCTTCTATTCGGCCTACGTTTCTTGTATTCGACCCATAACATTGTTCTATTCGGCCTATAATACTTGTTCTATTCGGCCTACTTATACTTTTTTCAAAATATGATAAAATTTCATGTGGATATATTTTTTCTCTAATTCGGTCGACGTCTCTTCCATTCGGCCAAGAAAGTTTATCTATTCGGCCTACTTATTTTTTTTAAAATAGGAGATTATTTTTTGCCTATTCGGCCAACGTTTCTGATATTCGACCTACAAAGTTGTTCTATTCGGCCTACAAATCATGTTCTATTCGGCCTACTTATTTTTTATTTAAAAATATGAAAAAATTTAATGTGGAAACATTTTATACTCCACTTATTCTATTCGGAATACTATTATTTCTATTATAAAACGTTGAATAAATAAAATACACTCATGAGACATGTAAAAATGATCAAATTAATGCATTCATAGCTGTTAAAAAAAGTTTAAAAACATACCTTGTATACTGCTCCCCAAATTCTCACACCTGTAAAAAATAGAAAAATAGTTGCTCCCCGAATGCTCAAACCTCGAAAAAAACTTGAAAAATGAAATGGATATATGTGTATGATGCAGCACAATGGTTGGACCACCATTATATATAAACCTCATTTTTTGTAAGCATATGATGGAGCACACGCCTATATAGTTGTACTTTGACACTTTTTTCAGAAATAGAGAGGAATCGGATTCCTCTCCTGTACTTTTGGTCAAAAAAATGAGGAATCTGATTCCTCGAACATGTGAACAGTGAGTCCCTCTCAAGGGTATTTTGACCAATTCCATTCAAAGTGGCTAGAATAAATTGTATATAACACATGTGACCACTTAAAATTACTTTTAAGTAATAGTAGCTACTTTTTGTCATTTTCACTATACACTATACACCCTCTGTCCCGTTATTTCCGTATAAAGATATAGAGTAGAGTATATTTTATCATTTTGGTTAAAGATGTCCAGTCATAATCTATTAGGCTCAGTTTTAATGGGTTTCGGTTAATTGCGCTTCGAATTAATCGGGTTTGTTTAAATAAACTACAAAAAGATGAGCGTAACTTTAATGGGCTTCGCGCTAAGCGGGTCAAACTTGTGGGTTGTACGATAAAAAAATATATTTAAAAAATTATAAATTTAAATTTGTTATAAATAATACAACAAATTCAAAATTAATTTATATATTATGTAAAATTTGAGGGAATTAACGTTCATACATGCAAAATATTGTTAAAATATACTCTCTCCATCCCAGGCTAAGAGGGTCATTTTTTCATTTTGGTCGTCCCACCCAAAAAGTCCCCTTTTCTTTTTTACACACATGGGACCCACACACCCCCTCTAATACAATTAAAATATGGGACCCACACTCCCACTAATACAACTACCCACTAAACATTAAATAATACAACTCCTTAATCTACGTGCAAAAAAGTAAATGACCCTCTTACGCCGGAACGGAGGGAGTATAATTTAACAGAATTTGTGATAATTAAATTAATTTCAATATATTAATTTAAGTATTAATTTATTTATTAGAAGAAAAAAAGTAGGTTAGAGCGAGAGATATAATGAGAAATAAATGAAAATTAAAGGTTGATAAGAGTTTGGGGTAGGGTGGGAAATGGCTGGTTGATGTATAAATTATGAATATTAAAGGTAAATTAACCATAAAAATAATAATAACTCACAGCCCTGGGGTTCGTCCCGGTTAGCCTGCGGGCTAGTCCTATTAGTATACGGGCTAAAAAGCTTGAATGTTAAATGGGCTCAAATTTCTCGATCCTAACTCTAAAAATTTAGGGTTAATTGGACCGGGCCCATAGTTTGCGGGCTTTATAACAACTCTAATTTTGATTTGTACTAGCCACTCGTGAATTTCCCTCCATCCCATAAAAAGAATTACATTTACTGTTTGCACGGAGATTAAGAAATATAATATTTAAATGTGTAGTGGGTTGAGAGATATAATAATTTAATATAAAGTGGGTAGTTGTATTAGTGTTGTGTGTGAGCTCCATAAAGATAAAATGATTGATTTAAGTGGGCCCCATTTACTAAAAAAAGGAAATGTAACTCTTATAGTGAGACGCTCTAATTAATAAAATGTAACTCTTGTGGCGGGACGGAGGAAATATATATATTATAAACGAGTCCTACACACAAAAATTAATAGTATTAAAATATTTTATAATATTACACAATTCATCAATAATTTAAATAAAAAATAGGAGCAAAAGTATGACAAAAATTTACACATTACTAGATGGAATTGTATACGTGAATCGAAAAAACTCCTTATTTAAATGTATATTCTCCTATGGATCTGAGTGCACATGTCACGACCCACCTTACATAACTTATAATTCAAATACTATTTAACATAAACATCATCATTATAAAAAAACTGCATATAAATTTTTTTTTTCACATAATATGCTTATAACCAACACCATCACACCAGTTCAACATACGTGACTGGTTTCTGATACCACTTCAAACCACCCAAACATGTGATAATACTTATTATATTACACAACCAAAACATCAGCGGAAACAAAATAAACCCACGGCCTAGCCCAACAGGTCGTCATCTATGTACATCCGCTCAAAACCTTGAAGGAGCTCCACAGCTTGCACAGTCACATCACAAACTCAATCATCAACAGGCTCACCTACAATGCATAAACTAGTGAGATAAAAATCTCAGTAAGTAGAAATCATGCATGTCCGTGCATGAAAATGCATTTAGTTCTCTATCGCCTATGTTCTAATTTTTTTCTAATTGATCTCTTTTATTTTGAAAACTGTTCACGTTGCGGGATCCCCACGACACACTTATGATATGCACCCCAAATGAGCTCAATGGGGACGATTTTTCCGAACCCCGAAAATAGTGCCGAGAACGATTTTTCCGAACTCTGGCAAAGTGGTGGGGACGATTTTTCCGAACCCCTAATAAAAATGTCGGGAATGATTTTTCCGAACCCTGACAGAGATGCATATATAGTGGCCGCACACACCATTAGTATCTTATTAATTTTAAGGAAAAGTACTTTTCATGTTTATGCATGGTATGCACCCAAAACAATTAAATGTGAATCATAAACTATTTACAATATCAATATCAACATTTAATCACAATAAAGCCACAAATTAATTTCAATTCACACAAATCCACTTCTGAAATAACAACTTCACTTCAATCACATAGATCCATTTATAGAATAACCACTTCACCTTGGATCACACGGATCTCTTTTTGGAATAACAACTTAATCTTGGATCCCACATATCCTTATAACCAATATCTTCTCAAGCCATACAAATTTATTTTCAATAGTTTCAAATCACACAGATCTATATAGAACAATAATATTATTTCAAATCACATATATCCACAACTTGTATAACAAATTAATTCAAATAATTCATGTTGTAATTAAACTGATTACAAATAATCCATAACATAATTATCACATATTAATTACAAATAATTCACAAACAACATGTTTACGCATTGTAGTTGGACTTCTACTTACCTGGATTCTGACAGTAATATAAACTCCGTAAAGAACTGTAACTAATTTGCTCCGACACGCACGTTCCGGCGCGCTCCCTCTTCTCTTTTTCTTCTTCCTCTCTCTCCTTTTCTTCTCTCTCTCTCTTCTCTCTTTTTTTTTTTCGCAGCCTGTGACTTTCTAATCTCCCCCCCCCCCAAAATGTGTATATATATAAGAGTTGGCTAATATTTTCCTAAAGTTGGAGTGGGTGCTACGTTTCACCACCTCAACCCATTAAAACTAGAAGTCATTAACTGGCCACGTATGGCTAACGTGATTAAGTAATTATTATTAATATTATTATTATTATCCGTTACAAATATACGTGCAATACTTAATAACTAAGATATGATACATTTACAAATTAATACATATACGTGTACATTTTTCTACCCACTATTATTATTACGAGAACACTTGTGATACTTAATAATTAAGAAAAGTGTATTTATATTCATAAAATAATTTATTCATATATCCAAATTAATGCACGTAAATATTTATACACCCATATATTCACACACTGTCCCAATTTTTTATCACGAATGTCTCAAATAAAATGTAACGATAAATAAAATATAGAAACAATTGTCACATAATTGTCACATTATTATCTCATAATTGCCACATAATTATCACATAATTATAAAATGCATATAACAAAAATTAAATTATATTGACACATGAGTAGTGAGAAGCTCGGGTATCACATCCTCCCCAACTTATAAGAATTTCGTCCTCGAAATTTACTTACCTGAAGAGATCTGGATATTTAGCCATCATCTCATCCTCTCTTTCCCAAGTAGCCTCCTCAACTAGTTGATTCCTCCATAATACCTTTACTAATGGTATTTCTTTATTTCTGAGCTTCTTCACTTCTCGCCACAAGATCTCAACTGGTACTTCCTCATAACTCAAATCTTCTTTCAACTCAACTGGTTCCTGTCTGAGAACATGAGATGGATTTGGAACATACTTCCTCAACACAGATACATGAAACACGTCATGTACTCTAGACATCGATGCTGGTAACTCCAATTTATAGGCAACACTGCCAACTCTCTCAATGATAGTGAACGGACCAACATATCTTGGACTGAGTTTCCCTTTCCTCACAAACCGCATTATCCCCTTCATTGGAGATACTTTCAAAAATACCTGATCACCAACATCAAATTCCAATTCTCTCTTCCGTTTGTCTGCATAACTCTTTTGTCGATCTTGAGCAACTTTCATCTTCTCTCGTATATGGGTAACAGCTTCTGACATTTCACGAATCAAGTCTGGACCCAAAAGTTTTCTCTCTCCAACTTCATCCCAATGTACTGGAGATCTACACTTTCTCCCGTACAATGCTTCATATGGAGCCATCCCGATGGTAGATTGATAACTATTGTTGTACGAGAACTCTATCAAAGGCAAAAATTTACTCCACTGACCTTGAAAATCCAACACACACGCTCTGAGCATATCCTCCAAGATTTGTATTGTACGCTCTGATTGACCATCTGTCTGTGGATGAAATGCTGTGCTGAAAGATAACTGTGTCCCCAACGCCTTATGTAAACTCTTCCAGAAAGCAGACAAGAATCTCGTATCTCTGTCTGACACAATGGTAAGTGGTACTCCATGGAGTCTGACAATCTCTTGTATATATAGTTGGGCATAACGATCCATAGAATACGTAGAGCTAATAGGAAGAAAATGAGCTGACTTAGTCAATCGATCCACAATAACCCAAATGGCATTGTGACTTTTCACTGTCTTCGGTAGCCCGATAACAAAATCCATCGTGATATTCTCCCACTTCCATTCTGGAATAAATAAAGGCTGTAAAGTTCCTGCTGGTCTCTGGTGCTCGGCTTTGACTTGCTGACAAGTCAAACATTGCTCCACATATCGAGCAACATCTCTCTTCATCCCTGGCCACCAATAATGTGTCTTCAAATCTCTATACATCTTAGTAGCTCCTGGATGTACAGAGTAGGGTGTTGAATGAGCTTCTATCATCACTTCTTTTCGAATATCATTCATTTCGGGTAGACATAATCGACCTCCATAACGAATTACGCCATCATCTCCTAATTGGAAGTCAGAAGACTTTCCAGAGCTGATATCATTCTTTATTTTGTCAAACAACTTATCCTCCTGTTGGCTCTGTCGAATCTTATCCATCAAAGTTGGTCGAAGTGTCAGAGCTGCCATCCTTGCTTCCAACGATCCTTCCTGAATGATCTCCACACCCATCCTTTGCAAATCAAGCAACTCTGGTTCCTGATTTACGATCACAGCAGCTACACTCTGTATTGCCTTTCGGCTCAATGCATCAGCAACCACATTGGCTTTTCCCGGATGATAATTGATAACACAGTCATAATCCTTCACCAATTCCAACCATCTTCTTTGCCTCATATTTAACTCTTTCTGAGTGAAAAAGTACTTCAAACTCTTATGATCAATATAGATTTCACAACGTTCCCCATACAGATAATGCCTCCATATCTTGAGTGCAAACACCACTGCAGCTAACTCTAAATCATGAGTTGGATAATTTTTCTCATACTCCCTTAACTGTCTGGATGCATATGCTATCACTTTTCCATTCTGCATCAATACACACCCAAGACCATTCTTTGAAGCATCACTGTAAACCTTGAAGTTTCCTGTCTCCGTAGGAATAGTTAAGATAGGTGTTGATGTCAATCGTCTCTTCAATTCTTGGAAACTTTGTTCACATCCCTCCGTCCATGTGAACTTCACATTCTTCCTGGTCAACTGTGTTAATGGTGAAGCAATCTTAGAAAATCCTTCAACAAATCTTCGATAATATCCCGCCAATCCAAGAAAGCTACGAACCTCAGTGGGATTTGAAGGTTGTGGCCAATCATGGATTGCTTTAACTTTACCCGGATCCACTGAAATTCCTTCTCCCGATACCACGTGCCCCAAGAAAACAACTCGGTCTAACCAAAACTCACACTTCTTGAACTTCGCATACAACTGCCTCTCCTTCAGAATCTCTAACACCTTTCTCAAGTGCAGTGCATGATCCTCCTTATTCTTAGAGTAAATTAGAATATCATCGATAAACACAATCACAAATTTATCGAGAAATTCCTGAAATACTCTATTCATCAAATCCATAAATGCTGCAGGAGCATTTGTTAATCCAAACGGCATCACTAAGAACTCATAGTGCCCGTACCTTGTACTGAATGCAGTCTTTGGAATATCCTCCTTTTTTATCTTCAACTGATGATACCCCGACCGCAAATCAATCTTTGAAAAGATAGCTGCACCCTGTAACTGATCGAACAGATCATCAATGCGAGGCAATGGATATTTATTCTTCACCGTAACTTTGTTGAGATCCCGATAATCAATGCACATCCTCAACGTGCCATCCTTCTTTCGAACAAACAGAACTGGTGCTCCCCAAGGTGAGAAACTAGGTTGGATGAATCCGTTGTCTAGCAACTCTTGTAACTGTATCTTCAATTCCTTCAGTTCAGCTGGTGCCATTCTGTATGGCGCTTTAGATATAGGAGCAGTTCCTGGTTGTAACTCAATAACAAACTCTATTTCTCGCTCTGGTGGCAAACCTGGAAGATCATCTGGAAATACCTCCAGATATTCCCGAACTATTGGTACATTACTGAGAACTGGACATTGTTGTCCCTCAACATTCATTACACTCACCAGATACCCATCACAACCACTTTCCAACAACCGTTGTGCTTTTGCTGCTGATATCATCGGAAATCTAAAGCTTTTCTTGATTCCAACAAAAGTGAACGGTTCTCCTTTCACTGGTTGAAAAGTGATACTCTTCTTCTGACAATCTATTGTAGCACCGTATTTTGACAGCCAATCCATGCCCAATATGATATCATAATCATTCATACTTAACACAATCAAATTAGCGAGGAGTCTTCTTCCTTCAATAGGAATAACACAACCTCGAAGAAGTTGATTAGTTTGTTTTGACTCACCAGAAGGTATCATCACCTCATAATTAGCTTCTATCAAGTTAGGTGTTCCACCCAACTTTTTCACATACTCAGTGGATACAAATGAATGCGTTGCTCCAGAATCAAATAGCACATATGTAGAAGTTCCAAAAATAGAGAACTTACCCGTGACAACTGAGGGATTCGCGTCTGCCTCCTCTCGTGTTAAAGTATACACCCTAGCTGGAGCTCTTCCCTGCTGTGCCTGCTTCCCTTTCTTAGGACAAGTAGTAGTCACATGTCCTTTCTCCCCGCATGTGTAACACGTTCTCAGAGGAATTTGACACTCTCCACCATGTGATCTGAGACAATTAGGGCATATAGGTAGTGGCGGCGCCGGTGGTACTTTACCCTGATCGAATTTAGGACGTTTGTTGGGTTCTCCTCGTCTCTGTCCTTGCTCCACTTGAACATTTGAATTCGGCCTTTGGAATGGCATTGGCCTCTTATCAACTCTCCCAAACTGCTGCATTGGTTTCTGCTGAAATTGACGTCTGATAGCCTGTGCTTGTCTGATCCTCATCTCCGCTTGCTCAGCAATTTGAGCCCTTTCTGCAACTTGTGAGTATGTTGCTCCATGCAGTCCCGCCATACTCACATCTCTGTAAAGTTCAGGCCTTAAGCCTTCCACAAATCTCTCCACTTTCAGTGCCTCCGTACTCACCATATGTTCAGCAAACCTCGACAACTGCTCAAACTTACGAAGGTAATCTGTGACTGACATGCCACCTTGCCTCAACTGTATGAACTCGTTCATCTTCATGGCTCTCACTGGTGCCGTAAAGTACTTGTTTCTGAACAGCTCCTTGAACCTTTCCCATGTCATAGTCGTGACATCCTCGATACTTTTAATCGTATCCCACCAGTAGCCCGCACTTCCTCGTAACATGAAAGAAGCACATAACACTCTATCCCCATCTGGAATTCTACTGTATTGAAACATGTTTTCCACCGTGCGTAACCAATCCTCTGCATCTGTGGGGTCTGCTGCGTCCTCAAATATTGGAGGGCTCAGCTTTCGAAACCTCTCACAAACCATTTCCACACGTTCTACTTGACGTCTATCTTGGTTTGCATTACCCTCTAGTTGTCCACCCATATCTCTCTGCTGAATCAGTTGTTGTATCTGTTGGGACTGGCGCTCAATCAGTTCCATTAGTCGAGTAATCACCGCATCACGATTAATCCCTTCAGGAGGTGCTGCTTGCTCAACAGTCCTATCCCCTTCAGAACCTTCACCTGTAGCTCTTACCATTTTGTCTACTAACTACACTTCCTATATCACATAGCCAATATAATTTATAAGACACATAACAACACAGAATAAAAATAACACTTACTTGCAAAGCTGCGCTCCCAAAGAATGAGTTCATGTACATAGACAGTCTGCAGGACCCAAACCGTGCTCTGATACCACTCTGACACGACCCACCTTACATAACTTATAATTCAAATACTATTTAACATAAACATCATCATTATAAAAAAACTGCATATAAATTTTTTTTTTTCACATAATATGCTTATAACCAACACCATCACACCAGTTCAACATACGTGACTGGTTTCTGATACCACTTCAAACCACCCAAACATGTGATAATACTTATTATATTACACAACCAAAACATCAGCGGAAACAAAATAAACCCACGGCCTAGCCCAACAGGTCGTCATCTATGTACATCCGCTCAAAACCTTGAAGGAGCTCCACAGCTTGCACAGTCACATCACAAACTCAATCATCAACAGGCTCACCTACAATGCATAAACTAGTGAGATAAAAATCTCAGTAAGTAGAAATCATGCATGTCCGTGCATGAAAATGCATTTAGTTCTCTATCGCCTATGTTCTAATTTTTTTCTAATTGATCTCTTTTATTTTGAAAACTGTTCACGTTGCGGGATCCCCACGACACACTTATGATATGCACCCCAAATGAGCTCAATGGGGACGATTTTTCCGAACCCCAAAAATAGTGCCGAGAACGATTTTTCCGAACTCTGGCAAAGTGGTGGGGACGATTTTTCCGAACCCCTAATAAAAATGTCGGGAACGATTTTTCCGAACCCTGACAGAGATGCATATATAGTGGCCGCACACACCATTAGTATCTTATTAATTTTAAGGAAAAGTACTTTTCATGTTTATGCATGGTATGCACCCAAAACAATTAAATGTGAATCATAAACCATTTACAATATCAATATCAACATTTAATCACAATAAAGCCACAAATTAATTTCAATTCACACAAATCCACTTCTGAAATAACAACTTCACTTCAATCACATAGATCCATTTATAGAATAACCACTTCACCTTGGATCACACGGATCTCTTTTTGGAATAACAACTTAATCTTGGATCCCACATATCCTTATAACCAATATCTTCTCAAGCCATACAAATTTATTTCAATAGTTTCAAATCACACAGATCTATATAGAACAATAATATTATTTCAAATCACATATATCCACAACTTGTATAACAAATTAATTCAAATAATTCATGTTGTAATTAAACTGATTACAAATAATCCATAACATAATTATCACATATTAATTACAAATAATTCACAAACAACATGTTTACGCATTGTAGTTGGACTTCTACTTACCTGGATTCTGACAGTAATATAAACCCCGTAAAGAACTGTAACTAATTTGCTCCGACACGCACGTTCCAGCGCGCTCCCTCTTCTCTTTTTCTTCTTCCTCTCTCTCATTTTCTTCTCTCTCTCTTCTCTCTTTTTTTTTTTTTCGCAGCCTGTGACTTTCTAATCTCCCCCCCAAAATGTGTATATATATAAGAGTTGGCTAATATTTTCCTAAAGTTGGAGTGGGTGCTACGTTTCACCACCTCAACCCATTAAAACTAGAAGTCATTAACTGGCCACGTATGGCTAACGTGAATAAGTAATTATTATTAATATTATTATTATTATCCGTTACAAATATACGTGCAATACTTAATAACTAAGATATGATACATTTACAAATTAATACATATACGTGTACATTTTTCTACCCACTATTATTATTACGAGAACACTTGTGATACTTAATAATTAAGAAAAGTGTATTTATATTCATAAAATAATTTATTCATATATCCAAATTAATGCACGTAAATATTTATACACCCATATATTCACACACTGTCCCAATTTTTTATCACGAATGTCTCAAATAAAATGTAACGATAAATAAAATATAGAAACAATTGTCACATAATTGTCACATTATTATCTCATAATTGCCACATAATTATCACATAATTATAAAATGCATATAACAAAAATTAAATTATATTGACACATGAGTAGTGAGAAGCTCGGGTATCACAGCACAAATTTAAATTTGTATAACCACATTCAAAATATATACATTTGTTATTAAAAATATACGCACTAAAAATTTATATAGTTTGTTAGTGAATTTTCTAATAATTTTTTAAAATTAAGTATATAAAAAATAAATTTATTAAAAAATATATTCCCTCAATCCCACCCAAAGAGTCTTTTTTTTTTCATTTTGGGTGTCTCATCCAAAGAGTCTCTTTTCATTTTCTATACACATAGATACCCACACACACTTACTAATTTAACTATTCACTACACATTAAATAATAATTCTCCTTAATCCACGTGCAAAAAATAAAAATGTTCCTTTACATGGGACGAAGGGAGCATGTATAGAGTATTATTAAATAAAATTTAATATAGAGATCATCTCTTATGCACCCTCCGTCCCACTCAAAGAGGGTCTTTTACTTTTTTTCACGTGAATTAAGGATCATTATTATTTTATGTGTAGTGAGTAGTTGTATTAGTGGGAGTATGATCCTACATTTTAATTGTATTAATGTGTGTGTGTGAATCTCATATGTGCAAAAAAAATGAGACTATTTGTGTGAAACGCTCAAAAAAGAAAAAATGACTTTGAATGGGATGAAGGGAGTATAAAACACCTAATTTTGGCTTCAACAATTTATTGGACTCATACAATATAATAATTCTTCCGTGCTATCGATAGATATTCATTTGTTTTTTGTTACATGAATTAAAAGGTATAATAATTTAATATGTGTAGAAAGTCAATTTTTGATGGGTGAGGTGAGTGTTTAATGAGGCTGTTATATGATTTAATCGGACTAATCTAACATAATATGGAGAAAACATAGAAGAAGAAGAACACAAGAATTCCTCCTACGTTTGTGGGAGTTTAAAGTAGAGAGTTTGTTTCTCTCTCTGTTTTATTTGTTTGTGTGGTGGAGGAGATAATTCTCCTTTTACAGTGGTAATGGTGGTGAACTTGGTGTTGATGGTGAAGATGAACTGATGTTGAAGATGAAGATGTCGCCCCCTCTTATACAAGTGGGGTGAACTTAGTAGCAAGTGAGCATTAAATGCGTATCCGCATGAGCCTATTAAAATATATGCGGTAAGATTATCTTCCTCGTAGATATCTTAGGGGATATCTACTAGACTTGTAGGGTGTCAGACTCAAGTGAGACACTTGGGCGGTATGAGGGTAGCAAGTGGAGCAAGTGGGTGGTAGAGAGAGGGAGGGAGTGTAGAGAGAGGTAGGGAGACTCGGGGTAGAGAGTGAGAGTAGAGAGAGGGAGTCGGAGCAAATGGGTATAGAGGGAGAGTGGAGAGAGCAAGTGGAGCAAGTGGATAGAGAGGGGGAGTAGAGAGAGAGTGAAAGTAGGGACTGGGTGAGAGGAGAGAGAATAAATGTCTTCCTCCTCTAGGTGGGCGAGCGCGTGCTTCTCCTTCGCTCGACCTCCCTTGCTCTCCTTTTCGGATGGATAGCTTCTGTCTTTAAATATTGATCCGGGCCCACTTGTGGGTCCAGCTAAATAGCCCTACCACAATATATATTAAATTGAAAGAAATATATTTTAATATTTAATGGGTAGTTTCATAAATATTGAGTATGAGCTACTAGTGGATTGAGTAAATTAAATAAATATTTGTATCAAGACATCAAAATGAATAGGTTATGAATGGTGCATGACTATGTTAAAGTTTGAAAATTGAAAGGTATCTCTATCATTTATTCATCGTAATTGAGGTTGAAAATTGGAATCTTTTCTTGCTATTAAAATATAAACTTAACTGAAAAAGTACTTTGATATAAATTTAAAACAACTTCTCTATTTCCAATTAGGGAAGAAACAAATCTCATATATACTATTATAATAAATCCCCATCAGAAAGAAATCTTTATATAAATAAAATAAAATAAAAATTAGAGAGATTTTTTTTTTCAATATATATATATATATATTATATATGGTCCGACAAAATCAAGATAGTAGGAACGGGCAAGCCTAGTTGCCCATTTCAGGCAATAAAATTCAACAACCAAAATTTGAAATTATTGTTAATAATAAAAGTAAAATCAATAATAGAATATTATAAAATAAAAATTTCCACTCTTCACAATGCAAGCAAAGCTCCACTCTCTCTCTCTCCACACATAAATAATAAATTATTATAATAATATAATAATGTGTATGTGTGTCAGTGTATACGAATAATAAATAAATAAAATAATATAAAATGTAAATGCCTAGAGTTGAGCATGTGTTTATATATATTCTTGAGTTTGGTATAATTTTCTCGTTCATTTCATCTTGGAAAATCCAACTATTTCTACTTCTATCATCTTCTCTTCCGACATTTAATTTTTAAATTAAATTAAATTAAAAAAAAAACTTTTTTTTATTTTTTGAAGAGTACCCTTTAATCCAATGTTTACGCATATTGCTGATACCTAGAGTAGAGAGAGAACCAAGTTCATCATCTGTAACTGTAGAGAGAGAGGAAAATGTTTGATCTCAATCTGAGCGTGGATTGCAATGGCAAGGCGGAGTTCGTGGTGGATCACTCGGACGGTCGATCTCCGGCGACGTCCGTTTCGTCGGTGGTGAACGGAGAAACCAGCTCCAGCAACGACGACGCGTGCTCCTCACGCGCCGCCGTCACGTTCAACTTCGACATCGTCGGCGGCGGCGGTGATCCGGTCGGTGAGGTCGGAGGGCTGACTTTGGTGACCCGGGAGTTGTTCCCGGTGAGTCGGCTCTGTGAGTTCAACCGGATCGGTGACCAGGAGACACCGACGTTTGATCTTGACCCGACCCGGGTGGCGGTACAACATCCGCAGCAGCAGGTACCACAAGTTCAAGTTAGGAAGAGCCGGAGGGGACCCAGGTCAAAAAGCTCACAGTATAGAGGGGTTACCTTCTATAGAAGAACTGGGAGATGGGAGTCACATATATGGTAAGTATATAAAATAATAAATTAAATATTCTATTATTTTATTTCAAGAAATTCATTTATTTTTATCATCAGGGACTGTGGTAAACAAGTGTATTTAGGTGGATTTGACACTGCTCTTGCTGCTGCTAGGTAAATCATTTTTATCTTTTGAAGGGTTTAAGGAATTTGGATGTTAATTAGATATAATTTTTTTATAATCAAAGTAATTCTTCAATGTAATTAAGTTTTTGATAATCTTGATAAAATCAGAGCATATGATAGAGCTGCAATAAAATTCCGGGGGGTGAATGCTGATATCAATTTCAACCTCAGTGATTATGATGAAGATATGAAGCAGGTTAGAAACGTTATCCGCAACTACTCATGATTGATCCTAGAATGCATATATTATATAACAATTAGTAACATATCAATGTAATCTACCTTAACTTGATGATACAAGATTGTAATAAAATATGATAAGAAGGTAGTTTGTTTATAGTTTAGGGGTGTTTTGATGGATGTAGACGAAGAATATGGGGAAAGAGGAGTTCGTGCATATACTGCGTAGACAGAGCACTGGTTTCTCGAGGGGGAGTTCGAAATACAGAGGTGTTACCCTCCATAAATGTGGTCGTTGGGAAGCTCGAATGGGGCAGTTCCTTGGCAAGAAGTAAGAACACTAGTTCCTTTTCGTTTCATTGCGTGTTTTGAGAATGAGGTTTTGATTGCGTTTTAGGGTTCATGGGATGATGATATTAAGGTTGCAAGTGTGAAATTAGTAGAAACATGGTAGTATTATCTTAGTGAGGATTGCGATTCGCTGCAGGTATATATATCTTGGGCTATTCGACACTGAAGTAGAAGCAGCAAGGTCCTAATGATCATGATCAATTTGTACTTAATTTTAATATCTTGAAATGTAGCTAACTCAATAAGCTGTGATCCAACTCCTCTCTCTCTCCCCCCTTAATAGGGCTTACGACAAGGCCGCCATCAAATGCAATGGAAGGGAAGCGGTGACCAACTTTGAGACGAGCGCGTATGATGGAGAGATGATATTGGAGCCACACAATGAAGGTACATTCTCTTGATCTCAACTTTTGTGTGCTTGATCGTGTTGCCTGAATTCTTGATGCATCAAACTAGGTGGTCCAAATGATCTTGATTTGAACTTGGGAATGTCAACCTCGTCTCCCAAAGACTCTCCTTTGGGGTCGTTTCAATTCCATTCGTATGATGTTCAAAATGCAAGACTGTTGAAGGTAAGGATTTTAAACAATCGGTCTGTTTTTTCTCACTTTAAACTGCAATGATCAATATCCCTCGTTACTTTTGCAGCTGCATTTGGAAAACTCTGCTTCTACAAGAGCAGGGGTACCAACAAGGCCGGAGCATCCTAGTTTATTATCCGGTCTTAATCCTAATTTCGGCCCCAACAATGAGGTAAGCATATGGATTTCATGTTATTATACGATCATATGCAACAACAACATTTTAAATAACACTAGGTTGGGTGTTTTAGAACACTTCGTGTGATTGTATCCATGCTTGAGTTTGCACCTAACATAGTATCATTAAACATCATCTAACGACTTCCCAACCTTGTTTCATAAACATTACATTAACAAGTTGAGTATGTGGTGGTGGTGTTTTCTAATGTTAACAAGTCAATGGATGTCTAAAAACCGTGAAAACATTTGCAGGAAAGGGCATGGCAAATTCACGACCAAGTTCGTGTAACTCAAATTGCAACTGCAGCATCATCAGGATTCTCGTTACCTGCCACCATTTCCAATTCTTCACATCCGATGGCCCTTAATCTCTCCTTCGCATCCTACCCTACTACGTATAACCCTCACTCTCAAATCAGCTCGTCAACGCCTCGCCATTAATGATAGCTTCGATTGGATACACAGAGACAAATACTCTCATCTTCTTCTCCCTTTATTCCTTCTTGGCTACAAATCTTGATACTTGGATACTACATCAAATGAAATATGTGTTTATTTGCACATTAATGGAGTATTATTTCTTCCCTCCTCATTCTTTCATATTCATAGACTATGATGTTTTGCATTGCATAGGGGTAGATGGGGAGCATAAGCTAAATAGGCTGCCATGTGCCGTTACAAGAACCTAGGATATGGAGGGGTACTTTAGTCAAATTATTTGTCCCAAGTTATTTCAAACATACACATTTCATTATCAGTCATTAGTTTCATAAGTTATTTTTGTTTCACATTTTATCAGTGTCTAAAATTTCGCTATGGTATTGATTTATAATTTCTTGCATAGTTATTTCAAGGGGATAGATTTGTAATTTATTTATAAATTGGGATATAATTATATTTTCTAACAAGGTGATACCAGAATTGTAAAAAGTGAAAAATATTTGTATAATTATATCTTTTAATTTTAACAAGGTGATACTTTAATTATAAAAAAGTGGAAAATGATTTGATGTATTTGTATATTGTGCTTAAAACATACCCCATATATCTCATTTATTTTCACCATTTTAGTTTTTTTTAATTATATATTTGTCTTTCACTCATTAAATTAAAAATTGAATCAACACTCAAGTTACATAATAATTTTAATTTAAAAAAATTATCATTCTCAATTCCTCGCAAACATAGGGTCTCTTTTAATTATATATTTATCTTTCACTCATTAAATTAAAAATTGAAGTAACACTCAAGTTACATAATAATTTTAATTTTAAAAAATTATCATTCTCAATTCCTCGCAAACATAGAGCCTCTTGACTACATATAGATAAATTATACTTATTAATTGTTAAAATATGTTTGTAGTAGATAATATTATAACATCTAAAGGCGTACTTTAATGCATCATTCATTGTATTTTAAAAATAAAAATACTATAATTACCAATAAACATACTTTACCTATATAATAATTATAATTTTATAATTATCATGAGTCTCACAATTCATCTTAAGTATTTCATGGAACTGACACATGTCGTCACTGTATTATACTATAATAATAATTTATTTTCTTGATACAGTGGCCTTAATTCCATGGAATACCCCATATATAAGGTATATGTATATATCTATATTATACTACAGTTTCTTTTCTTTGACAGTTGTAGTCACTGTATTATACTACAATATCTTTTCTTAATACTGGCCTTAGTTCCATGGAATACCGTCATAGGTATATGTAAGGTATATATATCTATATTATACTACAGTTTCTCTCCTTGACACGTGTCGTCATTATATTATATTATACTACAACTCTTTAACAGACACGAAGTGATATTTTAATAAAAAATAATACTCAAATTAATGAAAAATGATAGTAGTACACTAAATTATTTTATGAAAAGTGTGCAAATCTAAAAGGAGACGTAGGAGTACATTTTATCAAAGATAACATCATTTTGCATTAATAATGACATTACTGTCTCAAATAAACATCGTTTTGTAAAAGACTTAGTTATAAACATAACATATCCCATATCGCTTAAAAATTTGACATGTCAATTCTAATTAGCATTTTAGAATTAAAAAAAAAAGTTATCAGGACTTTAGGTCATCTCCAGCAGTTGACTCCATTTTACAATACATTCGTTCCTAAAATACAGTTAACTAAGTAAATCATCTCCAACAGTTTTCTCCATTTTTCACTCCGAATCTTAAAATAATAATTTTTTTCATTTTATTAATAATATTTTTATTTAATTTTATATTTAATTAATTTTTTTTAATACAAAAAATAATATCATAAAAATATTAATATGCCTAAAATTAAAATAACATAATCATTAAAATTACGTTATAATTTATTTAAACATGAAAGTAAGACAACAATTAAAATTAAAATTACATTACAACATATATAAACATAAAATTAAAACTAACAATCATAATATTTTTTCACTTATTTAAATTAATTATTATAAATAAGTAAAAAATATTTTTTTAAAAATACAAAAAAGTGGACGCTAATATATATAACATACATATTAATTTATCATTAATTATTAAAAATATTTTCTGTTATTTAAATTATATAATTGAAAATAATTTTAAAAAAAAGAAAAATTGGATGCAAACATTACTTTAGCGTTTGGAAAATCCAAACGGTATAATGCTTTTCTCTAATTTGCAGCCTAATATGCTGATTTGTTGGAGGGAGTATATGCCTCAATTTTGTAGTTCCAATCACTTTTGCATCCTTGCTAGAGATACTCTTAAAGCATATTTTTAATGTTAGAAGTTAGAACTTATAAGGTCATTTCTCCCAAATGAAAAGGTAAAAAAAATATCATATGAAATATAATAAAACGTATAATTTGTACAAAACTTCTCAATATGAAATTTTATTAAAATAATAAATACTATAATAATTTTTGGTAGTGTATAACAAATTAATATATATATATATATATATATATATATATATATATATATATATATATATATATATATATATATATATATATATATATATAAAAAGACAAATATGAGAGTGGCTCATGGAACACGTGAGTAATATTACCTGTGGAAATTAGACTTTTACCCAATTAGCCCAATTTATTACTGCTTCAAACAAGGATTCCTAATCTATATGAAAAACGTGTAAGGTAGTGAGTTTCAATATCACTTGAAAATAATGAAGTGAACTAGTTATAACCAAGGTTTAAAATATCGATATCAGTAGAAAGATCAATACCTCAAATTTACGGATATATTGATAGATATATCGATTATCGATTTCGGTAAAAATTAAAAAAATCACAAAAACTTGAAAAAAAAGAGAAAATTAATTATTTAACTTGACAATATATTTTAACTAATTTTAATATATAAATACAATTTAAAATCTCAATAAAACTCATAACATATGATAAGCAAATCAATTACAACATATTTAAATAGTCTAAAGTCATACAATACTTAATAACTAATACCTAAATGATAATCTATGATGTTCAAATGTAAAACTTTTGATGCCATCTTGATATAAAAAATATTGGTATCAACTCATCGAATTACAGAAATTCTGAACATAGTTTTAAATGCATCAATAATATTGTTATGTACCAATAAAATACTCCCCCATCCCGATTCGATTGAATGTATCAAAATAAATGTATTTTTAATTGGAGTATACTATCACATTGTGTACATGAAAGGAAACTCATCAGTTACTTAGTAGTGATAATTTTAATGAAAGTGATAATAAGTGATAATTAATTAAATAAAATAAAACAGTCTTAATAATTTCATGCAAATGTTGCTCTATTTTTTTTAAATTGATCAAATTAATGAAAATTTGTATTTAGTTGGTAAAGTAATATAAAAAATCATTAAAATTTTAATTAAAATATGGATAATTTTTTGGTATTTTCGATATATCCTCGATATTTTAGCGATATTTCCTCGATATATCTTGACATCTGAAAATTTGAACAGTAGCAAACCGATATCGATATTGTTACCGATATTTTTCGATATATTCTCGACATAAAAAAAGATATATCTTTTTCCCCAATATTGATATCGGTACTCTCCAAATACTGATATATCGTGGAAATATTGTGGATATTTCCGGAAATTTTAAACCTTGGTTATAACTTATAAGAAAGTGAGTTTCGTCCATCATATATTAAAATTTATCATTAATCCTCAACTTCAAAATTACATTTTAATTATAAATTAATTTTTCTTCTCATTTAACACAAACAAATAACATACTTTATAATTTATTTATAATCGAGAGAGTAGAAGTTATAGATAAGTAGGATAATAAGTGAAATGACAAGAATTTAGGTAGCACATACACATGGAGACAAAAATGTGGTCCAAATTTGAAGGGTTGATATTTAACGTGAAAGCAAAATATCTCTTCCTCGGGTGCCCCTCTGCCTCTCTCACCACCTTAAAATCCACTTGTTCAATTTCTTTTTAATTAATCCATTCGATTAGTTTACACCCTAACTCTAATTTACTTTCTTTCTTTTTCCTTTTTTGGCAAATAAAGTTTCTCTAATAATTACTCGTGCTCTCCTTTTTCTTTTTGTTAATGGATTGATTATTATATCCCTTCACCACATTTATTCATTAATACACATACTTCTATCCAATTAAAATTTTATAATTTTTTTTAAAATTGTATAACCAATTAAAAATTTTACACTCTAAAATTAATAAAAAGGTTCAAACGAATAATCTCTCAATATATTTTAACTATAATAATAGCTTCCTTTATCAATAAACATGACATTTTCTTTTTAAAAAAAGGACTAAACATTTTCTAAAACTAATTAAAAATAATGTTAAATATTTCTCACCTTCGTTCAGTGTGAAATATCTCATGAAGTAGAGGATATATTTGAATATGCTAATGATGAAAATAATTTCTTTAAGTCTAATAAAAATATAGAAATTTAATAAGTGGGTGCGGTGATGTAGATTAATCATACAGATTTAGATTTAATAAATCTCCTTAAATCTCTCTTATATTACACCTGCATACCCTATTAACATTTATCCACACCTACCCTACATTATTTCTCCTCAATTAATACTTTTTCTTTCTTTCTCTTTTCTCTTCTCTCACCTCAATTAATATTTGATTTGACATATAAAGTTTAAACATATCCTACTTAAACTTAAAACAAACATAACAAATATAGAATAACACTATTGACCAGTTTAATAAATCAACTTAAACTCAAATCAAACACCACCTTAATGTTATTTAGTGATGGTGGGACATAAAGATTTTTTGCAGTTTTTTTATTTTTTATTTTTTTATTTTTGCGATAGAAATACAAATGTTGGATTGGATGCAAGGTTTAAAATTTCCCGAAATATCCACGATATATCCGTATTTGAAGAGTACTGATATCGATATTGGGGAAAAAGATATATCTTTTATAATGTCGAGGATATATCGGAAAATATCGATAAAAATATCGATATCGGTTTGCCACAATTCAAATTTTTTCAGATGTCGAGATATATCGAGGAAATATTGGTAAAATATCGAGGATATATCAAAAATATCGAAAAATTATTCATATTTTAAAAAAAATGAATGATTTTTTATCTTACTGTTACCAACTAAATACAATTTTTTCATTAATTTGATCAATTAAAAAAAAATAGAGCAACACTTGCATGAAATTATTAAGACTGCTTTATTTTATTTAATTAATTATCACTTATTATCACTCTTCATTAAAATTATTATTATTAAGTAAATGAGGAGTTTCCTTTCATATACACAATGTGATAGTATACACTGATTACAATTATTTTGGTATATTCAATCGGATCGGGACGGAGGGAGTATTTTATTGTTACATAACAATACTACTGACACATTCAGAACTATGTTCAGAATTTCTCTAATTCGATGAACTGATACCAATATTGTTTAGATTAAGATGACATCACATGTTTTACATTTGAGCATCATAAATTATCATTTTGGTATTAATTATTAAGTATTGTATGACTTTAGACTATTTAGATATGTTATTAAGTAATTTGCTTATCATATGTTATGAGTTTTATTGAGATTTAGACTTTAGACTATTTAAATATGTTGTAATTGATTTGCTTATCATATGTTATGAGTTTTATTGAAATTTTAAATTTTATTTATATATTAAAATTAGTTAAAATATATTACAAAATTAAATAATTAATTTTCTCTTTTTTTTAAAGTTTTCGTGATTTTTTTAATTTTTACTGATATCGATATTCACTATATCCATCGATATATTCGTAAATTTGAGGTACCGATATTTTTACCGATATTAATATTTTAAACCTTAGAAGATGGGGTGGGTGGGGGAGTTTGAGAAGAGAGACCAATAATGCCTGCTTCTGATTGCGGGTCATGTTCCATCATATGCTACAAACCACAATTAATTAAAAAAAGGGCAAAGGGTATGTTATTCCCCTCATCTTATCATCCGGATCAAATTAACCCTCAATCTTATTTTTTTTACATCCAAACCATTTTTATTTTTATTTTGGATCAAATGAGCCCTCATTTTTTTAAAATAAAACATTTATACACCCATGTTAGAAATAATTCTAACGGCGTTAAAATATAGAGACATTAGAGTTTAGACGATTCAACTATTCTCTTTTCCTCTTCTTACACCACAAAAGCTACTCCTGCACCTCTTTCTCGACATTTTTTATAAAAATTCCCATCTCCAGATCAGCCCTCAATTCTTGCAACTTCTTCAATCTCTCTTGCAACTTCCTTAATCTCCTCATCAGAATAACTCAATTCATGAAGAGCCCTATATTAAGGAATGAAGAATATATTTTCATATATTAGTTTATCTTGTAAATCTTAGATTGATTGTTTGATTGAGAGAGAGATTTAAGGAAATTGTTGTACATCTCTCTCAATCTATATATACGTCTGTATTCTTCTCACAATATATGAAAAACATCTTATACCCTATACCACAAATCCTTCATTCTTTTCCAAAGGAACTACAACCCCCAAAACCAATCTCCCCACCTTCATAATAAAAAAATCATCCAACGCACACAAATCCATAGGCACGAATACTTTATAAATCTACCCTGGATCCGATCAAAGCCCAAAGTTTTAGGAAATCCATGAACCATGATGATGAATATGGCAATAGAATTTGCACTCTCTCATCTGCCATAAAGACAATCAGACAACAAACAAAAAGTTCATCCAAAGAACCTTTACCAATTTGATTTGTTGTAGTCATAAAAAATTCATCCAAAATTGGCACATTGCTTGCATAAATATTCAATGGCAAGCAAGAATAGAATTCAATGAAGAGAAATTGAGTAGCATCAACACCGCAATATTGGGAAATCTCACGGTTGGTAGCATGCCAAACAGCGAGAAGCTTAGAGGCGACATCGCTATGCAGCTTCACGAAGACGAAAATCAACAAGTAGGTTAGGGCTCGATGTATTCGCAGGAGAGGGCATTGATGAATGTGGGTCTATGAAATTGACTGGGAAGAGGAAATTGAGGATCGAATTCTCAGGATTTCAAGATGAAATTTAAGATGGAAATCCAACAGAGATAGAATTAGATTCAACATTCAATTGGGAGGGCTAGAGCTAGGGCTAGGGCTAGGGCTAGGGCTCGGAGAAAGATGATGAATATTGAAATTTGAATGAGCAGAGAGACGACCTTACCCATAACCCACTTTGACGCGATAAATGCAAAGAAGAGGGAAAGAGAACTGAATCGTGTCTTTATCCTTAACACTAACATCGTTGATCAGATTTTAACAGGACAGCCTTAATGTTTTATTTTGGAAAGATAAGGGATTAAATTGACCTAAAATATAAAGGAAAAGAGGTTGAATGAACAAAATAAAAGTTTAAGGGCCAATCCTATCACATAACTTACCTTTTTCCCTTAAAAAAATGAAGGAAATCATTAATTTTAGTTTAACTATGATTTAAAGATTAAAAACTATGTCTAGTTATCCTTAAAACCCCTTTTTCTAGGATGTAGTATTATTTTTTAATTTAATGCATCATTCTTATTTTAATACTACTATTATTTTCTTTTTGGATGGTGATGAACTGTTTTTACTTTTTACTATCATGGAAATTATTATACCGCACAATAATTAATTTAAGAGGCAGAATCACTTATTAATCTGGTTATTATTATTATTTTTTTTATTCTGGATAATTAAATTATTAAAGACTTGTATGAGACCATCTTACGTAAGACAGTCAGAAAGTGATTTTTTGTATTGAAAAGTGATACTAAATTAATAAAAAGTGATAATGTTATTTTATTAACAATTTATAGTATAAATGAAAAGTGATAACATTTTATAGTAAAAGTGATAACTATTTTAAAAAGTGTAAAATGGTCTCATGTGAGACTGTCTCACACAAGACCTACCCATTAAATTAATACTTATATTTATAGCAAATTATAATCAAGTTATAGGAGAAAGTCTTCTTAATCTAGTTAATCTGCAGTTTTATGAATTATTAGAAATAAATCAAATAGATTAAAATTATTAGTATGATGTACATACATCTTGTATTCATCTTAGTTTAGTATCCCACATTGAATAGCTCTCTTATATTTTCCATTTTGTTCATGTATTTGCAATTCTTATTCAAAAAGTATAAAACATACAAAAATATTCTCCTTACATGATAAACACTTCTTAATAACTTTAGTAATTTGTTTAGGAATAACACTTACATTTTACAATGAGATTCTTTTATGTTTTTTTAATTATTTTATATTTACACTACAAATTGATCATAAAATAATTCATTTGTATGGTTATAATTATTAATAAAAATATTTTTTATTTAAATATTATTTATCTCAAGAATTCACTTTAATGGAGTCATGAATACGTATATAAGTTTCTTTAATTTTCAAAATTCATTTGGCTAAAATCAATATATCATATGATCACTGTGTTGAAGTAGTGAGATTAAACTGTGTCACGCATTAACGTTACCATCATGCTAACCTTTTAGGACACTTGTAAATATAAATTCTATATATCTTTACTTGTCACTATTATACATAATTCTAGATCGTCTTTCTTTATTTTATTTAGTTTAATTTATATTTAATTTAATTTTATTAAATTTATTTCTTTTTCATATAATACTCTCACAAATGTTTAGATCGTCTTGAGCAACTAGATACAGTGTCATCTTTTTAATAGTTTATTGACAAATTTAAGGCAATTAATTAGAAATCAAGTACTGAAAATATAATTAAAATAAAATATCATATACACATATATATCATCATCAATGCACAATTAAGTTATTTTTAAATTATTATTTAAAGTTGGTGTTTAAATTATTTCTTAATTTATTGAAACGAAAGTTAATGTTTACTTGTCATGACACTGGGAGCGTGTGTTGCACTTTATATTCGAATAAATAAAAATTTCCAGTAGTCAAGCATATAAATAAAATTAATGTTAAGTTTATTATTTTTGCATCACCTATACTTTGTAAATGAAATTAATATTATGGATTAATTAAAGTCTCTGGTGGTTATTATTGGTTGCAAATCAGAATCTTGGCGATCGACTCGATCTCAAATCAATCTATGATCAGATAAAGGGGAGGGATTATGGTATAATCGGGTGTACCAATTCAATTGGTACAACCTTGGTCCTCACCCTTTTTAATTAATTTTTGTTCCCTCATTAATGTTGTTTTTTATTTTATTTTTAAATTTATTTTATTTAAATGACTATTATACCCTAAACCCTAAATTCTAGGGATAAATTGTACCCTAAACCACAAGGAAAAATTACAATTATACCCTAAACCCTAAACCCTAGGGATAAATTATATTCTAAACCACAAGGGTAAAATTATAATTATACCCTAAACCCTAAACCCTATGAGATAAATTATACCCTAAACCACAAGGATAAAATTACAATTATATCTTAAACCCTAAACCACAGGGGATAAATTATATTCTAAACCACAAGGGTAGAATTACAATTATACCCTAAACCCTAGGGATAAATTATACCCTAAACCACAAGAATAAAATTGCAATTATATCCCTAAAATTAAATAACTAACAAAAAACAGTAACAACAACAATTTAAAAAAAAAAAGAAAAACACACACCGAAGATGAAGGAAGGAAGTTGTACGGGGTTGTACCAAAATGGAGTTTGTATACAAGTCATTGTCCGATAAAGAATTCATATTTGACAACAAAATAATTAAACTAATATCTTTTGTAATATTGTAATTAATTAATTATTATATTATATTTGTCCGAAACTATGATATATTAGGACAAGAAACATGTGATTGATAAATAGGCTAAAATAATTTGTACTAGGATGCATATAACGTCATTAATTAATAAGACAAATTTTATATTGCATAAAATAAAATTTGTAATATGATTAACAAAGCGGATAATCAATATCCGGCTTGAAATATTTCAATAATTTTTATTTAAGAAATTGAGTTTTTTTTTCAATTAAGAATAATTAAAAAAATAAACTATCAATAAGTGACTCAAAAGATTTCTTCAATTAATTTAGGATTCTAAAAATATGAAACTGTCATTTTAATATTTAAAATCATACTTATAATATAATATAATCATGTATGTTATTTATATGATAATAATAATAATAATAAATTATAAAATTTTATATTAAAAAAAACATGTTTAATATATACGAGTTTTTAATGTAGTCATTATTAAATTATTTTGAATGATCTATAGTTTTATATCTTTCTGATTTTAAATTTATAAAAAAAAAAACTGGATGCGATAGTTTACTTAATTTTGTGATACTGAATTGAAAAAACATGTTAAGAAGTTTATATCTTCATCACCATTAATTATCTTGGCTGAGGTTTCATTAATGGGTGAGTTTCTTGTGCGCCCGATACTATAAAAAAAACTATTTTTTAATAATAGAATATTCTATTGTTAAAAGTCTTAATTACCAACAGATTTACAATGAAATCCGTTGGTAAAGTGGTGGTTGGTAAATTTTTAGCAATAAAAAATTAATTCCGTTGGTAAATAAATCCGTTGGTAATCCGTTGCTAATAATTCCGTTGGTAATTTATATAATGATTCCCTTGCTAATCCGTTGGTAATTACCAGTTGAATTCCGTTGCTAAAATAGAGAATAAATCCGTTGGAATTCCGTTGCTAATTTAAAAATGTCATTTTGGTTGCTAATTCATTGCTAATTACCAACGGATTGAATTCCGTTGCTAAATTCCATTGCTAAAAATACTTTTTTTTGTAGTGCGGACACACAGATTTAGATCTGTGTCCCTTTGCAATTTCCGCGCTCCTTTACAATTTAAACTCCCTAGCAATATATAGGTATAAATATAATAGGGAGGGGAAGGATTTTGTTCACATGGGACACGGGCCGTGTCCCTGTGCCCCCGGGGGCGCAAGAGCTTTTGCCATCATTAATTACATAAAATTTTAAATACACTTCGATATTAATCAACCGGGGAGGGAAGATAGCTACAGAAATTTAATTACAGTATATTATTATTTTAATTAATAAATATAGGTATAAACAATAATACAAAGATAATAAATAGGGAAATAAATACAGTAGAACATCTATAAATTAATATTCGATAAATTAATAACCTCGATAAAATTAATAATTTGTCCGGTCCCAATTTGAGATCAGTTCGAATTTGGGTACCAATCAATCAATTAAATAATAAAATAATACAATTCTAGGAAATTCTAAAGAATACTTAAGGTCCCAATTAAAGTATAAATTAATAATTATTAGAAAAAACATCATATATATATATATATATATTATCAACTTCAACATTCTAAGATATTTTAGTAAAATATGAATCTACTGTTATTTATTTTTTATTAAACTAATAATTCTCGTCCGTGCGTTGCACGGAAAGCATTTTATTATAGGATTTTTATTGTTAATTATACATTTTTGTTTTTATATTTTTATCTTGAGGGATATATTTGTATTTATTTGTCCGTACTTTGTGTGCTTTAAATTTTGTTGTAGCATTTTTTTTGTTTATATTTATAAGTATCCCGTTTGTATTTTGCACGAATATTATTATATTATATGATTAATTGTGTACTATCATTGATATTCTTTCTTTTACTCCCCATGTCCTTCTGTCAAGGTATCATTTTCTTTATCCAGGTTAATTAAGGAATCTACTTTTCGTCTGTCGTATTTGTATCATTTTTTCATTTTGGGCGTCGCTTCCTAATGGTTTCATTTCCGTTTTTGATATATAGTACCCACACAAAATAATGGAAATATCTCCATGGAACCCACCTATCATACAAATCCAACTACCCAATATACATTTAAATATTATGTTCCTTAATCCTCGTGCAAGAAACAAACGTAATCATTAGGATGGGACAGAGACAACATCCACCTTGGTCTATAATATTCAATATTAAAGAACGTTGAAAGACAAAAACTTATCAATGTTTAGTTCAAAGATACAACAATGCACGAATAGGATATTTGGAAAATGAAAATTTTCCACCATAATTATATTCTCCAAACACAAATCATTGAGTAAAACAACAGCCTAATAAGATTTAGTAATAAATCATTAGAGATGAGGACTTGAATCATTAAATTTATTTGTCCAGAATTAAAAAAAAATTAAAAATTCTGAATACATAGGAAAAAATTAGCTCCATACAAACTTAGGTGAAAGACATATCTAATCCTGCATCAAGAAGATGAGTATCAAACAAATCAAGGATAAATTTATTAATGTGTTTCACCTTCCAGAGTTTGGCAGATGTTATTTTAAATTGGTTGACTTTAAAAATAAAATTTATGAAATATAAAGAAAAAAATCATAAGATAAACGGAAAAAAAAGAATGGTGCCTCAAATGATAATATTTGAACCTGAAAATAAGATTAAAAGGAAGAACAAAAGATAGAAAATTAAAATATAAAAATAGGGTTCATAGAATTATTATAAAGCAAACCCAAAAATTGATGAAAAAAAGATAGAAAAAAAAAGAATGATACCTCAAATGAGAATAATTGAACCTACAAATAAGATCAAATATGAAAATGATTGAACCTAAAAATAATATTAAATAAAAGTATAAAAGAAGATAAAATAAATTAAATTATAAAACTAGGGTTTAAAGAATTATTTAAAAAAACAAAAAATCGAAAAGAAAAAAAATAAAATAACAAAAAATTAAAAAATATAATGAGAATGATTGAACTTGCATATAAGATACGTACACTAATGACTTTTTTTAATGATCGAAACTGCAAATAAGATCAAATAAAAATAAGAACAATAAAATAAAATAAAAATCTTTAAATAAAGTTCATGAAATATAAAGAAAACACAAAAAAAAATGAAGAAAAAAAAACACAATTCATAAGATAAACGAAAAAAAATGATGCCTCAAATGATAATGTTTGAACCTGAAAATAAGATTAAAAAGAAGAGCAAAAGATTGAGTATTAAAATATAAAAATAGGATTCATAAAATTATTATAAAGTAAACGCAAAAAAAGAGAGAATGATACCTCAAATGACAATGATTGGACTACAAATAAGATCAAATATGAGAATGATTGAACTAAGAAATAATATGTATCAAATAAAAGTATAAAAGAAAGAGAACAAAAATTAAATTATAAAAATAGGGTTTATAGAATTATTAAAAAAAACACAAAAATCGAAGAGAAAAAAAATAACAATAAATTAAAAAGTATAATGATATCTTTAAGGAGAATGATTGAACCTGCATATAAGATCAAATAAAAGTATAAAAGACAAAACAAATTAGAGTAGATTATAAATAATATGAAAGTAGAATCTGTAAAAGAGAAGAAAAAGAAGAAGTATTAGAGAAAAAAATAACAAAAAGAGGATTAAAAAGAAAAACAAAAGACAGAATATTAAAATATAAAAATAGGGTTCATAAAATTAATATAAAGCAAACACAAAAATTAAAGAAAGAAAGATAGACAAAAAAAAGAATATTATCTCAAATGAGAATGAATAAACCTACAAATAAGATCAAACATAAGAATGATTAAATCTAAAAATAATACTTACCAAATATCGAATAAAAGTATAAAAGAAAAGAAAATAAATTAAATTATAAAAATAGAGTTTATATAATTATTAAAAAAATACAAAAATCCAAGAAAAAAAATAAGATAACAAAAAATTAAAAAAGTATAATGATATATATCTTTAAGGAGAATGATTAAATCTACATATAAGACAAATTAGAGTATATTATAAATAATATGAAAGTAGACTCTGTAAAAGAGAGAAAAAAAAAGAAGAATTAGAGAAAAAAACAAAAATAGGATTAAAAAGAAGAACAAAAGATAAAATATTAAAATATAAAAATAGGGTTCATAGAATTATTATAAAACAAACAAAAAAAATTGAAGGAAAAAATGATAGACAAAAGAAAGAAAAAAGAATGATACCTCAAATGAAAATGATTGGACCTACAAATAAGATCAAATATGATAATGATTAAACCTAAAAATAATATCAAATAAAAGTATAAAAGAAGATAAAATAAATTATAAAAATAAATCTAGTTTATAGAATTATTAAAAAAACACAAAAATCGAAGAGAAAAAAATAAGATAACAAAAAATTAAAAAGTATAATGACACCTTTAAGGAGAATGATTGAACAAGTATATAAGATCAAATAAAAGTATAAGAGACAAAACAAATTAGAATATATTATAAATAATATGAAAGTGTAATCTGTAAAAGATAAGAAAAAAAAAGCATTAGAGAGAAAAAAACTAAAAAAAACAAAAAGACAAGAGAATAAGAATTTGATTAGGTAATGAAAAGATTTATATAGAATGATTTTAAAGAATGAACAATAGTGATTGAAAGCAAATACTCCCTCCGTCCCAGGTAATGAGGGTCGGAGACCTTATAGTTAACATAAGGTCTCCGACCCTCATTACCTGGGACGGAGAGAGTATTTATAATGACGATCTTAATAAAAATAAAATTGATATATTAATTGAAATTAAGCATATATTTATTAAAAATTAATCAAATTTATATTGTTAAATTAAATAAATAAAAAAAGTAAAATTTAGTTTTTAAACACAGATTTTGATTTTCAAAACCAATATTTAAATTTTAAAAACCACTCATATATACTATATATTTACTACATTCTATCTCTCCTCAATTAATACACTTTCTCTCTTTATCTATTCTCTCTCATTTAACTTTTTAAATAAATTAATACATTAATTTAATATAAAGTTAAAACTTACCTTACTCAAAACCCAAAACAAATATAGAATACACTATTTATGATTTTCAAACCCCACATAATCCTAAACCAAACATCACTTACAGACCTCATAATGGATTAATACTTTTTTTTTACCTCTGTAAAACTTTTTTTTTTACTTCTTTGTCAAAATACACTTTTCATACTAAAAAAAATAAAAAAACATTGCATATAAATAACATTTTTAACTAATACACAATTTAATTTATACTTTATTAATAGGTTAAATTACACTATAGGAAAATAAAATATCCTATGTTTAGTGATAAATTTTTATATACCCAAATTAATAAAAATATGTTAGATTCACACACGGTACACACATCCCCTTGTGGGCGACGGAGGGACTCCTTGTTAATGCTCCCGTAACTTAAGTGAATTTCTTCTCACTTTAGCATGCTACAGTGATTTCAAGTGAGAGAAAATTCATCAGATCCATAGTCTTTGTTAATATGTGCATTTCCACGAATGGCATCAAATCAAGGTGACCGATCAAAGGGCAGATTCCGTTCCGTGTGGTTATACTAATACTTTATGTGTGTGAATGTGTGTTTTTTAGGGTATGTTTGGTTGGTGGGTGTTAAGAGGAAGGAATGGAGAAAGGGTGTTTGGTTTTTAGTTTGATTTTAACCTCCTTTTGTTAATAATTTTGTTAAGGCAATCATGAGTGACGAAGGAGAGAAGACCTGCCCACTCTGTGCTGAGGAGATGGATTTGACTGATCAGCAGTTGAAGCCTTGCAAGTGCGGCTATGAGGTTTTAAATCTTTTCTCCATAGGAATTGCATGTTTTAAAATCTTTGACAACTTTATACTCCTTATTTACTTTTATAATTTAGAAGGCACTATTGTGATGTTATTGCATGTGTATTTGATTCTTTACATTTGGGAGACAATATTAGTTTTCCATTGTACAATTTAAAGAGTGTAGATAGCGATGGAGCTGAAAAAATGGGGGGGGGGGGGGGGGGGGGGTGGGGGGGAATTGAAAGGCAGCATTCCATTCTTTGTGTTTGTGCATATAATTTTTTTCCTTACAAATAAGCACAATATACTATGCAGCTATCTTTTGCAAGAAATAATTACTCTGCTTTATGAAATTGGGATGACCAGTTCATATTAGGTATGAAACTGCAAACTGCTATAGCCAGGAGTGCACGGGCTGTTAAGTGTTGATCCTCTATTATCTACACTTTGTTAAGAGCTTTTTGCATCAAGGTTTCCTTTATATTGAAATTTTTGGCTCATATAAGATGGTCATCCATATTTTGCAGATGTGTTTGGTGCTGGCACCACATTATGGATATGGCTGAGAAAGATGAGTCAGAAGGGCGTTGTCCAGCGTGTCGTAATCCTTATAACAAGGAGAGATCGTTGCAACTACTGCTAGCTGTGAAAGGTGTTTAATATGCAATGTTAAGGGTATTGGTGTTATGAGATATTCACTTCTGGATAGTGTTTACTAAACAATCAGTATGATCATTGTAATAGGCTGGTTTCAGAGATGAGTGTGGAAAAAAAGCTAAAGTCATCCAAGGGAAAGAACAAGTCCTCGGAAGCAAGGAAACAACTTGCAAGCGTACGAGTTATCCAGAGGAATCTTGTTTATGTCGTGGGCTTGCCTTTGAATTTTGCAGATGAGGATGTGAGGCTTTTCATATATTTTGTTTTATCCTTTTTCTGACATTTTGTTTCTTGTCTAATCACTGTTGATTCTGTTTTTCCGCTACTTCAACGCAGAGAGTATTTTGGTCAGTATGGAAAGGTGCTGAAGGTTTCTATCTCTAGGACAACGTCTGGTGCCATACAACATTTTGCAAATAGTACATGCAGTGTGTAAGTACATAGTCTCTGCTTTCAAATGGCTTTAAATGATACATTACGAATTGGAGAAGTCATTATGAGCTCTCTCAGTTTCATGTATGTGGGACTAGGATATTGCTTAAAGATAACTTTTCTGAATCTTTTATATTTACTTCTGAAATCTTGACTGATGTGCCAATTTTGTCATTAAACATTTTCAATTGATTCTGTTGCCTAGATATATTACCTACTCAAAGGAAGAGGATGCTGTTCGTTGTATCCAATCAGTACATGGATTTGTTTTGGATGGTAAACCTTTGAGGTAAGTGTCATCCTGCAGCCATATACTCTGACCTCTCTTTTGTTATATGATACACTTCTTAATGCACTATGGCAGGGCATGCTTCGGGACTACCAAATATTGTCATGCATGGCTAAGAAATGCGGTATGCTTTTTATATTTGTTGAAACCAAATTATGGAGAAAATATATGATAGTAGTTACTTGATTGCCAAATCAGACAACCTCATAACATGCACATTATATTAGTGGATGCATATTGCATAGTGTTTCTTAATAAAAGATTTTCCATTTGGACCAGCCTTGCAGCAATCCAGATTGTCTATATTTGCATGAGATTGGTTCCCAAGAGGATAGCTATACAAAGGATGAAATAATATCCGCATACACAAGGTACTTCAATGTCAGGATGAGTGAGTTATATATTTTCACCATTTTCCTTTATATAATAATTTGGTTGATTTTTCAGTTGTCTGCTTCAATTCCCACCTGCCAATCTCTTTTACTTCTGATTAGTTAACATGAGCTGATTTTTTTCCCTTAGCCTAGCAGACTTCAAATATCCACTTTTGTATTATCTATAAGAGAAAATTGGAGCAACCCTGTTTCTTAATATTGTACACACTTACCTAGTGTGTCCTTATCAGAGGCTCATATGATATCACCCATGATAATTCTTGTGCATTAATTATGTTGTATCCATGATCTCAGGCTTTGATTTGTTAACTATTTATTCTAAATACATTCAGAAGCGTCCTTCTTTTATTTTTCTTGTTTCAGTTATTTTTACCATGTGGTTGTCATTATATCTGTTTGAATTGAATATGAGATATCGGAGATGGTTAAAGTTGATCTAATGTCCTTGTTTTCTCTACTTATGTGGGTGTGGAGATGTTTGATAAAAGATGTTACTTTTTATGGTATGAATCTGGTTATGCATGCAAATAGCATTTTCTCTATTGTTCTTTGATCTAGTGCATGAAATCAGCTATATCGTGTTTACTTGCTGCTATTCTTTTCTGTGCGCAGTTATGACATCTATTGTGAGTGTGGAAATGTTACAAAAGTATTAGACAGAGATTCCGCCATGTTATTTTATTGATATTGAGTTTGTTTGTTTGAGATTAGTACTAGAGTCCAAATAAGGCTGTGTTAGCAGCTTTTATTGAGCAAGATACTCTGCTTGGAGATCAGTTGTATTGCTTCTGTTAAAATAAGCATCTTTCTTTTCAATGTGAAAACTCTTGAAGAGTCGGTGTTCATGTCTTTGTGTTGGCTATTTTATGTGATCTGAGAGTGGGGTTGTCCGTTTAATGTGGACCGTGATGATCCTTCTATATGATATTTTACATGCTTTTATCTTGTGGTTGATACAACAAGAGTTCAAAATATCCTTTTTATTGAATTTACTGCAATTCTTTCGTTATCGTCTGGTTTACTTTATTTATTGTTGGAAAGGAGTAGGGTTCAGCAAGTTACGGGTTCCTCAAACAGTATACAGCAGAGATCGGAAACGTGCTGCCACCACCCGCAGATGAGTACTGCTATAACGCGTCCCCTTCTTCAGGGAAGCCAATTTCCAAAGCTTCTGTAAATACACATGTAAGACTTCCTTCTTTCTTAGTTTTCTTTAAAATAACTTGTATATATCGTGTTTAAATTCTTTTCTTTTACATGTGGAATTTTCGCTGGAATTTTTATGGTCTATGGAGTATTTATAGGTACTTCTGGAGAGAGAGTTCCCAGTAAAAATTATCTTATCCAACTGATCTAGTGAATGGTTGTCATAGGATTGAGTGCATCTGTCCTTTTGTTTATTATTTCTCTGGCAATTATGGCTTTGAGGTAGTTGATGTAAAAATACCTTTGATATAATATTCTTCTTATTTGGGAGGAATGAAAGTACTACAGTGCCTTTTAATTCCTAAATATCAAGGAATTGTCATACCTCAGCAAATTGGGTACTATAACTTTGATTACCATACTAAATATCTCTGTTTATCATATTTTAAATTATATAAAATTTTATAAAATGTTATAAATAATAAAATAATATTTTTCTCTAATAATTAGTCTAATTGCATACAAATAAAAATTAATAATAAAAATTATGAAAAAAATTATTATAAAATTTGATCATACCAAACAAAATCAATAACTATGATAGTGATTCCTTACTATTGACCAAACAACATAATTATACAACACAAACTCATTCATATTCCTTATCACTATCACTATTATTCTCATTCCGATTTCTCCTAATAAATCAAACGCCCCCTTAGTGTTAGTGTGATTTTGGTGGGATTGAAATTCTTATTTCACTAAAAAGTGTTTTATTGGTTTTCATAATAAAAAAAATATACATTATAAATGACTATTAAATCCTTTGGCATGTGGTATTAATTTGATAAACAATAATGACACGTATCAATCATTTTAAAGATGATCCTGTGCCGATGTATTTAACAAATGGTTTCTTTTGGCATATTATAAGTAGGTGGTGGCAATTTCCTATTCCAATACATATTCTATCCATATTTTAAGAGGATGAATGGATGACACCTCATTCATTTAAAAAATCGGTGATATAAGAAATGAAAATGGGTCATCAATCCATTCCTTTGGAATAGGGGTTGGAATAGAGAATTCCAACTTAAGTTGTGGGTTATTAAAGGATTGAGGATATTATTAAAATATATATATATATATATATTAGAGAGCGACTATTTGCACTCCAATTTTATTAAATAAACTCCATAAACTTATAAATTAAAATATTCATATTTGTTAAGACTTAAATGTCCCTTAAATTATAAGTTAAGATTTTTTTATCCAAATTTATATATGTCCCCCAAATCATGAAATCCCCAAGAATGAGTGGACCATAAAACGCTAAGAAGTCCACCTTCATAGATATATGATATTTATTAATCTACATGTTGAAGAAGGAGGAGGGTGAGGGATGAAAGAAGTGGCCTCCATTTTCATGTGGGAGGAGAGAGAAAATCCCAATCACTTGTTCATACTTCAATTATCGTCATTCATTAATTTCAACTTCTTCTACACACTTCTACTATATTGATTAATCACTGGTTTTAAATTCTTTTACACTTTGCTCCTCAACCCATCTCAATCATTGGAGATAAAACACAAACTCTCTATCATCACCAATACTTACAGAAGCAAAGAGAAAGAACATAACTCATCCCTCTCTCTCTCTAAAGACTTTCTCGCTCTCGCTCTCGCTCTCGCTCTCTCATATATACACTCACAATGCATACCAGTCTTTTTAAACAAAACAAAAGAATGAATTTCAACAAAGCAAATATATTGGAAATGGGTAGCATTCCATGGGGCTCTGTGTACACATATATGAATATTACCATCATTTTTGCTTTGGGTCCATACATTCTTAAGCCTTCGACGCCCATTTGGAAACGGCCTCCCTCTGATCGTCATCTACGGGGCAGAGAATCAAGCTGGACAGGGCTGCCATTGCGTTCAACTTGTTCGATTGGAAGGGAGAAAAGGGGTTACCCTAAGTCCCCAATTAGAATGTTTAATGGGTTTGTGTTTAATTAAGGGCAAAATTGTTTAAATTGGGATATGTTGAGTGATTTATGTATATATTTTTTAAATTTGATGGAGTTTATCTAGTAATTGAGGCTTATTTAGTAAAATCAGGATGCAAATAGTCGTGCCCATTATTTATTTATGTGCAAATTGGGTATCTTAATCAAAACTTGTGATGATAATAATACCTGCCCATTTATACTTTCAACCTATAGAATGGATATTGAATGTATTTTTGTGTTTGATGTATATTAGGTAATGGAATGAAACTCTAATTTTGGGAATTAACAATTCCACCCAAGAAGGTGTGAGGTATAAGTTTTATTCCCAACCCTCTCAAACATGAATTAGTGTTTTGTAAATCGAATAAGTCCTTTTAAATCACGTGCTCCCTTAAATACTCTAACATAAAATATATATGATTGGAAGGAGGGATCACAACAGGGTTTACAAACCCGATTTACACAAACCTAATTTACACAAGTGTTTGTGCTCAAACATATAACATTTCTAAACATATTTTCATTTCATTCTATTGTAATTTATACCAATCATCTTATTAGCTAATCTAAAGCAATCTTTTAAAACCCTCACGATTTTAATTCGAAGTTCTCAACGTAAGTCTTCACTATAGAACAAAACTTGAGAGAGTTTGGTATAAAATATGGGTTTGGGAATGATTGAGATTAGTTTGATTTCTCAACTTTTACTGAAGAACGGTCGATTTCAACATTTATAGTGCCATTTAAATTTCAAAGAAAGGTGTTGATTCTCGAGGATAAGGGAAAGTCATGATTTAATATTTAAATTGATTAGATTGACAAATTTAAGATGGAAAAAATGAAATAATAATCATCTTTCAAATTAAGATTTCGATAAATTTGGAATTAAATCTATCATTATTTAAAATTTCCAAAAATTTCCAAGGTCTTTTGATTACCATAATAATAACTCAATTAAATATACCCTTATTTTATTGAAATTACTTTTTAGTATATATAAAATTAAAAATTATTTAGAGAGATGAATTATAATTTTCTAAATAATAGTATTACACATTAATTTTTTTTTTCATATTCTTGTTGAAATAAATTAACATTTCTAAATTTATTCAATAATTCATTTTTAAAAAAGCAATTTTTCATATGAGTAATTTTGTAAAATCATCCGAAGTGATGAATCCGTTCACAGCAAATCACAAGGCAATGATTTATGCGGGATGGTCCTATTTATAAAATGTCATCATCCTCCCTAAAATAAATAAATAATTAAGTTTCTCTTTAAAATAAATAAAATCACTATTACTCTAAAGGGCCTATCCTACATAGTTACTCCGTATGTATATATAATTATAAAGATTAAATACGGCATTGTCAAAAGTATCATATTTTGATTTACATGCTTAATAAATCTAGCTACCAGCCTACCATAACAATGGTAATATTATTTCGATAGCATTTAGTATAAACTTTTATTATTGACCTTCTTTCTATATTTAAATAAGGGAAGAATTAAATATTGAAAATATATTGGCATAAAATGAAAACAAAATAATTGCAATTTGAGAAAAACTTGATGTCTCACCAAATATGAGAGACGAATAAAAAATGGTACCCTATTAATAAAAAAATGATAATAATATTTTGAATTGTTTCATAAATAATTTATAAGTGTAACTTGGGTAGGATTTCTTCCAAATAAATTGGTGGAACATATGGTCCCCACCCTTTTTAATTAATTTCTCCTCCTTCAGGTAAAATTACAATTATACCCTAAATTCTCTTGCTGAAATCTCTAGGGTGAATATACCCTAAACTATGAATGACAGTTTTGCGGGTTTTTTCGGGTACCCGACTCGACCAAACCCTAATGAGAAGGGTTCGGATACCTATAATTGGGTTTGGGACGGGTTTGGGAAAAAATTACAATTATACCCTAAATCCTCTTGCTGAAATCTCTAGGGTGAATATACCCTAAACTATGGATGGGAGTTTTGCGGGTTTTTCCGGGTACCCGACTCGACCAAACCCTAATGGGAAGGGTTCGAGTACCTATAATCGGGCGAGTACCTATAATCGGGTTTGGAAAAAATAAAAAATTTCCATTAGGGTTCGGATTCACCCCCCTAGGATAAGGGTAACAGCATATACCCGTCCCATTTAATACTTTTATGTTATAGAGGGTTTGAACACTTAACCTCATATTAAAAATATACCCCTTCACCGTTTAGACACAAGTAATTATTGTTACATGCATGTTTGAATATTTAAATAAATTTACAAATCATTAGCCTAACATATTTTATTTTATGTGTATGTTACTTGAAGTTTGAATTGAAGATCTTAAAACTTGTGTGGTAATTTATGTCATGTTTAAATTATTGTTTAATATTAAGACGAAGAATGTTTAATGTTGTAAACACATTTATTTAAATGTTGAGACTTAAAATTTAATATTTTAAGTTAAAAAGAAAAAATAAGTTTGACGGGTTCGGGTACCCACGGGTAGGAATAATCGGGTACGGGACGGATACGTGTATTAAAAGTAGTATTTTAAATGGTAATGGGACGAATACAGATAGTAATATTTTTATCGGATACGAGTTTGGGTACCCCAAAAAATGCGGGTACCCTACCCGTTGTCATCCCTACCCTAAACCATAAGGGTGAAATTATAATTATACCCTAAACTCTAACTCTTATGAGTAAAATATATTCTAAATCATATATTGAAATATTAATTATACCCCTAAAATTAAATTAAAAAAAGTGAAAAAACGAAGGAAAAAAAAAACACTGGTGAGATAAAACGAATTGGAGGAGTGTAGGTGAGGTAAGGTGTTGGCCCATGGTTGTAAATTTTGGATTTGGTGAGTAACCCACCCTAATTATGCTCATTATTTTAGTATAAATAAAAAGTAATATTACTAATTATTTAAAAAACGCATTATCTCACACAAATTTTCATATCCAACTTACTCTCTTTGTCCCACAAAAAAATCTCTCTCTCTTTTTTTAACGTCTCATACAAAGTTATCCATTATATATTAAATAAATAATAATATACCCGAATAGTGAACTTGGTACTAATCGAATTAGTGGGGGCACGAGTGAGTGGGGAGCCGGTGCGGGGTTGGTCGCCTTCGTTCCTTCTCTCTATTATCATCATTATCATTAATTATTTAATTAATTAATTATTATGAAGCCACGAATCACGATTGTCGCAATAGGGAACGGAATCTCCTCTTCTCTCATTGTGTTCACACTGAGCTTCCGGATATTTTAAGTACTTTACCTATAATACCCTTGGATAGAGCACAGATCGCCTGCGCCCAAACACGCGGATCAATTATATTCCCTCGCCCCACCGAAAGATCACTATTTTACTATATTGGGCGTCTCATCCAAATATCACAATTTTCCACTTTAATAAAAAAGTACAACATGTGGTTCACCACTCACTACTAATACAACTACTCACTACACATAAAATAATAATACTCCTTAATCTACGCACAAAAACCAAACGGTGACGTTTGGGCGGGACGGAGGGAGTATTTTGATTTTAGAACTAACATAAAAAAAAATGGTGTACCTCACCGTCCCTCTACTATCTTAGCTATGGCAAATTTCGAACTAACATCACTCCAACGAGATGGAGCTATGTCGTATGTCTACTTTAATATTTTGATTTCTTATAATATATTTACAGGGATAAAAACATTTTTAGTCCCATAACTTTCTCCATACTCCTTTTTAGTCCTAAAAAAGATAAGTTTGTCAAATTAATCCCACCGGCGAAGAAATAGAGCCAAAAACGTCATATTTTCGCAGGAAAAAGCTGACATCACTTGGAAACAGCCACGTCACAGCCGGAATCGTCGATTTTCGACCGGTATGATGATGTGGCGCCTTGATGGCAGGTGAGTCAGCGGGATAAAAACCTATTTAGTTCTATAACTTTCCACATGTTCTATTTTAGTCTCAATAAAGATAAGTTTATCAATTTAGTCCCACCCGTGTAGAAATAGGCCCAAACACGTCCTATTTTTGCCGAAAAATGCTGATATCATCAGAATCGCCAATTTTCAACTGGAACGATGACGTGGTGTCCTGATGGCAGGTGAGTCAACAAATTAAATGTTATTTTAATGCCAATATGACATTTTTATTTAAACAATTCCGACCGGTGTCATGGTCGATGGCGAAATCGTGGTCGGTGGCGAAATTCTGGTGTTTGTGATGTGGGCCTTGGTGGCGTCGATTCCGTGCCAGAAGAGTATTGGGTTGATGACCCTTATTATTTTTTTCTAATTATTTAAAATTTTAGAAAATAAAAATGCATTGTTTGTATTAAAATAACATTAATTTCAACTGAAAATCGGCAATTTCGGTTGTCACTTGACAATCACGTGTCATTTTTCGGTGATGTCCACATTTTTCGGTGAAAATATGATGTGTTTGAGCCTATTTCTACACGGGTGAGACTAAATTGACAAATTTATCTTTATTGGGACTAAAATAGAATATGAGGAAAGTTATGGGACTGAATATGTTTTTATCCCACTGACTCACCTGCCATCAGGGCGCCACGTCATCATATCAGTCGAAAATTGACGATTCCGGCTATGACGTGGCTGTTTTCATGTGATGTCATCTTTTTCCAGCGAAAATAGGACGTTTTTGGCCCTATTTCTTCGCCGGTGGGACTAATTTGACAAACTTATCTTTCTTGGCACTGAAAAAGACCATGGAAAAAGTTATAGGACTAAAAAGGTTTTTATCCATATATTTACATAATGTGTTGAGGTTAAATTTCCTTCATAATCTTCTAAATAAGGTATAATATTTGACAAACTTTCTTATGAGATCATACTTTTGTAAGGCGGATATCATATATAATACAACACTGTTTTTACTTTTAACTTTTATATAAATCTATTTATATCCCATTAAAATCTCAATCAAAAGATACATTCCAAAAGATAGAGAAAGAAATCTTATAAATTCCAATACAAAAAAAATCTCCGCAGAAATTGAAAGCAGAGAAGAGGATCTTTAACACAAGAAAGTAATCATCTGTTTTCCAAATGAGGTTTTTAGCCACAACTCTCACTGGAATTCGCCGAGGGTAAAGTCGTTCCCACCAACAAGGCCACGCGAAGAAAAAAGGCATGTCAGATCTCACCATAGTGAATTTGGAGGTGTTCAAAATTTTCTTTGAGGTATTTCAACACTGTTTTCGAGGTGATTTTATTTTTCTTCAGCAAATGTATTATTACTAGAAGGTATAGTTATAACACGTTCCTTTTTAATTTTGTTTAGTAATCATAATTTGTCTTCGAGCAATCATGTTCTTTTTGCAATCATGTTGTTATTCCCTTATCATCGTAGTCAATAGATATTTAACAATCATGTATAATATTATAACAAAGAAAGGTTTTACTCATTTGTACTCCGAGGTGCACAGCCTCACTTCATCGTAGTCATTACATTTTACAATAATATTTATTTATATTCTATAACACGGAAACAAAGTACAATAATATCAACCAAATATATTTCATCTACCATACAACACAATATACTATAAACTTTTAGATAAGATATTATAACACAAACATAAAACATTTTAGATAAGATATTATAACACAAACATAAAATATTATAATACGGGAACGACGTACTACGACATTAATGAAATATTGTTTCAGGTAACATACAATAACATAAAAATATTATACTATAATGCTGACACAATAATACCGAAATGACATACTACAACACCATCGAAATATTCATCCAGCCAAGACAAGCGTCGATGATAATGAATTATGATTTGCAACAAAGATTCACTGGAGTGAAGGTGAATAAAATGGCCACCTTAAAAAAATTAAATGATTTGAATTCATAGGTGAATAAAATGGCCACCCTAAAAAATTAAATGATTTTGAATTCATCCCATAAATTTAGGAACTACTAAAAATAATGGGCATTGATTAGTCATTATTTATCCCATAAATTTATGAAATACTAAAGATTGTAAATACTTACTAAAGACAAGGATGTTAACTAATCATAATTATATTATTTATATTTTATAATATTAATTAATTATAGATAATATGCTGGAATTACCCGTCTTTCTATGATCCGTCTCACAAGAGAGTTCCTCTTATAATAATATTTTAAAAGTATACGTTTTTTTTTAATAAAAGCATATTTTCTCATTTTTATTTTAATCTTTATATATTTTAATTGTATTATATTTCAATATTTACATTCTCATTTTTTTATTTCTTTTTTATGGATATAATCCATACAAAACAATTAATATATATTTTAAAGAATTCACTTACAATATTATGGGGTTCTTCGTACAATTCCTTCCTACATGGCAAGTGTCATGTACCTCTAGTGAGATACAATTACCATGGGAAAGAATAGGTACAAATGGCAAATGTCACGTACCTCTAGTGAGATACAATTACCATTAGAAAAGAATAGGTACAATTAATTAATTTAATTTGGGTACAATTAATTGTACCTAAGAGAGAAGAAATAATGTAAAATGAAGGGAGAAAGAAGATGCATGTGTGTTTAGTGGTGGACAGTATGACATACCGAATATTTTTAATCATACTAAATACCGTATCGAAATTTTTGGTATATAAAAATCATACGGTTACCTTACCTAAACTTTCGGTATACCGATATTTCGATGTAGGAAAATAGTACACCTTCTACTTACTGATATTTCGGTATACTGTATCATACCTAAAATATCGGTATATACCGTCCTATTAAATAGTTTTTTATACCGTTATGTACCTAAAATTCAATAAATCTAATTAAAAATTATGCTAGAAAAGTGAAAGATAGCTATAAAATAAATTCTAATGAATAACAAATTCATAATAAGAAAAACATACGACAATCCACAGACGACCTAATTAAATAAAAGTGGGTCTCATGTAAATCCTATTTTTTAATATTACTCTTTAATATATAAAAAATTACTCTTTGAAGAGTAATAATTTTTATATAGAAGAGTAATAATTCATGTCTCTAAAGAGTAATTTTTCATGTACTAAAAAGTAATCGATAAATCAGAATTTACAAGAATTTGAAGAGTAATTTTTCAATTTCGAAGAGTAACAATTTATGTGCTAAAGAGTAATTTTTTATGTATTAAAGAGTAACAGGGTTTACATAATTAATGTATGTAAATCCAGTTAATACAAATGTTTATCATTAAATAAATAGTATCCAAGAGTTCTACACAAGAACTATATGAAACTTATATTAAAAGGCAAAAACTTGTGTGCACTGGGCGCACGGGCTATACTCCGTGCGCCTTTAGAATTTTGTGTTAAATTGTATACCCTTTAGTATAAAGATGTGTATCCTTTATTTTCTGAAAAAAAAAATATTATTGAAAAGTGCATACCTTTTAAAACAAAATGGTGTACCCTTATTAATTAAAGTGTATACCCTTTAGAACAAAATAATGTACCCTTATCCATAATAATAAATTCTAAAGGCACACGGTGTTCACCCGAGTACATGTAAGCCTCACTCATATTAAAATCAACACTTTTATATTTTCATATAGGATAGAACTACGTAATTAAAAAAGAAGTACAAGATATGAAAGCCAAAATCAACGTTATCACCCATTTATAATTATGAAATATACACTAGGTTATTAGGTTTAATCTTTGACAAATTATCTCGTAAGACATTATACATGTGAGACGGTTTGTGAGACGTGTTAAAGTATGTCTATTATATAGATAAAATATGCTTAATGATTGTTAAAGTATGTTTTCTAAAATATGATAAATGATGAATTAAAGTATGATTTTAGAGTGTTATAATATGATTCATTATTGACATGCTTTAACTTTAAATAAGTATACTTTACCTATATAATAAATATACTTTAGTAATAGGTCAACCCGTCTCACAACCGCCTTACAAAAAATCCATCTCACAAGAGAATTTATCTTAATCTTTTAATTAAATAGTGTATATATATAATTTAATTAAAAATTATAATATATAAATAAGAATTATAATTGCATATATCATTTAGTATGGTATATCATATCATATTACCAAAAAATTAAATATTTCGGTATTTCGGTATATACCGAAATACCACGGTATTAATAATTTATATGTCTTTATCGTACCAAAATTTTCAATACGGTATCATATCTTACCAAAAATTTCGACATACCTAAAATTTTGGTAAAATCTGTATTTTTCGATTCGATAAGGACGGTATACCGAAATTTCGGTAATTTTCCCTAGCCCTATGTGTGTCAGATTATTAAGTTATTTAATATTTTATTATTTTTAAGGAAATAAATATTATTATTTTTATGTTATAGAAATAGAAAAATAAATTAATAATTTTTACCTGATAATTAGTGGAATACGTGGAGACATATTGTACCTAAAAATACACACCATACATTAAAATATTATACATTTCACACTATACATTAGATAAAGAGTATACATTAATCTATGATAAATAAAATAATATGTTCATTAATCTCCCACAAAAAGTATACATAAGAATTAGGGTTAATTGCAAAAAAAAAAAAAAAAAAAACCCACGAACTTTACACATATTGCAAATTAATCCTTACTTTTGAGAAATTGCAAAAAAAACCACCACCTTTAAGTATTGTTGCAAAATAAACCCAAAAACCCTACTTTTTGTCACAAATTGGGTTTATTTTGCAACAATACTTAAATGTGGTGATTTTATTTGCAATTTCTTAATAGTAAGGATTAATTTGAAATAGATGTAATGTTCGTGGTTTTTTTTGCAATTAATCCTAAAAATTATAATGAGATGGAGAGAATATACATTATTAAAGAGTATACATTAATCTATAAGAAATAAAATAATATGTTCATTAATCTCAGCACAAAAAATAAACATAAAAATTGTAATGAGATTGAGAGAATATACGTTATTAATGAATAAGAACTCATATGATTAGTTAGTGAATTTTTAGTGTTCATTATTAGTTTTATAATGAACAATCAAATATAAAAAAGGTAATACATTTATGGGCAGAACCCTCCATCTTATATCACGGGATAAAGTAGGCCCTTGACTTTTTATTTTTTTCATATAAGTCCTCTTTGTTTTTAATTTGGATCAAGAAAGCCCTCCATCTCTTTTGATTAAAACAATGAAACCCATCTGTTAAAAAATGATGGAACGACGTTTGACAATTAAAACCCAATTTCTCTCTTTTTCCTCTTCTTCAAATTTTTCCTTCTGAGTTCTTAATGTGTAGATGCTGGTAATCATGGAGAATTAAATAAGTTTTGATTCTCTCTTGAGCTTGGACATGTGCAACTATAATATCAGTTCTAGAAGAAACAGAAAAAACAATAACAATGGAAAGCCACATTTTTACGTTAAATTAATCTTGTACCACGTATGAACAATTAATCTTTCCTATCATCTGTTCGAGCAATCTAAGGCTGCTAGCAGCCATACCCTCAATTCTTCGATCGAACTCCGTTCATCCGTCGGCGGCCACGTCCACCTCTGGAACCTCTCCAGATCCACTACTTACGGGCCCCGGAGTCAACTGTGCTCACACCAATTCCCGGAATGGGATTGTCCGGCGGACTTCCAGCTAAAGCCTTCTTTAATATGAACAACTTACAAACGCTCAGCCTCCGTTACAACGCCGGTCAACATGTTCTTTTCACTCGTTTCTCTCCTTAATCTTTGTGTGAAGGAGTGGAGGGTCCTTACCTGTCCAGCACCAACAACTTCGTGGGCAGACAAACATGGGAATTCGACCCGATTACGGCACTCCGAAGCTCCAACAAGAGGTGGAGAGAGCCCAACAAAACTTCTTGTACAACAGTCAAGCCTAGCAGCGATCTCCTATGGAGGATTCAGAACACATATGTTCATGGAACATACTAAAGAGAGGCGTTTCCTCAAATAACAATGGAGTCAACCCTTCATTTTCTGATTTTGCGTTTCATCCTGATCGTCACAAACTAGTCGGAAGATGGAGTCAACCTCCGCAGTCGATGCGTCTAATTGGAGGCTTCGGCTGGCTCCCAGCGGCGGTTCCTCGGTGCCGGAGGGCACTGCATGATCGCCAGAATTCTCTGATCCAAGTCATTCTAGTCTTTATGTTTCTTTAATTCTCCATGATAACTAGCATCTACACACTAAGAACTCAGAAGGAAAAATTTGAAGAAGAAGGAAAGACAGAGAAATTGGATTTCTCTTGTCTAACGCGGTTCCATCATTTTTTAACAGATGGGTTTCATTGTTTCAATTAAAAGATATGAAGGGCTTTCTTATCCAACTTAAAAACAAAGAGGGCTTAAATGAAGAAAATAAAAGGTGAAGGGCCTACTTGATCCCGTGATATAAGATAGAGGGTCTATCCGATCCTTTGCCCTACATTTATTAAAAAAACACATACATACATTATCGAATAAAATTAATATGAATATGGTTGCACGAATATTAACTAGTTATTGTTTATGCAAACCCTTCTTGCACAATGCTCGCTCCATTCCAAAGAATTATGTATCCCATTTTTTCTTTTTATAATCTTGCCCAGCATCGCCTCTTTTAGATTTGTAAGCAAGGTTACTTTGGAACTTTTTCTCACTTTGTTTTTTCTATATAAAAGTTGCAAAATCTTTATATATATAAAAGCAATAGTGGTTCATTAATGACACCCCTATTTAATATCCCGCCTAATTTTTTTGATAATTTTTGGTAAGTTTTAAAATTTATCACAATCTTTAATTTATATATAATCAATCTTGGTCATTAAATGAAAAATAATATAGATAATGAAAATTTATATTTATTTAATAAAACTACACAATTAGTCTAATTTTCTATAAATATGACATTGATTTCATTCATTAATCATTTAATATTTATATAAACTTTTGGCTGCATATTCATTCATATTATAGAGGTTTTCTCTTTGAGGTTTTCATTCATACCACTTGGTACACATTTTTTGAGCATATTTATCTAAATTTTTTTATTATATTAAAGCAATAGGTTTAAGGGTTTTATTTTATTTTATTATATATTTTTATTATATTTAATTTATTATCTATATTTTCCTTTGGGTTTGGGGTTTAGTATATCACTTGGTTTAATAAAATTTTTAATATATACCTTTGAGCATATTTTGTGTATTTAGGGTTTAGGGTTTACTGAAATTAGTAAATTTATTAGGATTTAGTGTTTTAGAGTATATAATTTTTTAGGATTATCTATAATGGTAATATCTATATTTTAGGATTATGAATATCATGATAACATATTTGTTCAAATTTCATGTAATTTTATTAAGTTTAAAATAGTTCCGCGATATGCTCTGATTATTTTTGAAAAAAAAATCTTGCTAATCTGTTTGACTTTTTGTTTTACATCCTATTATTGTTTATGCATTTGGGCTTTCTTAGATCTTAATTACGTTTGTTGCGACTTTTTATATTAAAGGTTGAAAATCAACCTTTTATATTAATGTATGTGGTATATACCACTCATTAAAGTTTGAAGTGATAGATGTATTGTTATATGTATCATTTTTAATATTACATATTCTCAGGTTGATTAATCTCACTATATAATTTATTGTTTAAAATGTCTTAGTGATCCTGCTATTTTTATGTGATTAATTTTGCAAAGTTATCATAGATTATAATTTCATACTATTATTTTGTTTTTATTTGTTATATGGGTTTGCGAGATGAGAATGATCATATTTATTGAGCATGTGTAGGTATGTTTTTCAAGGTTTAAACTTTTCTAATTCTAATTCTTCAACATTATTTATTCGCTAAAGTTATGAAATGATATCATGTTTATTCGTGTTAAAATTATTTTCTTAATTAGCATTAATAATGATCTTACGGGAAAAAAGAAATTCCAATCATTCCTAATTCTGTTTTACAAGAATATGACACAACATTCTTAGAATCTAGAAATTGAAAAGATATTGCTGTCATGGTGTTTTTTATATGAGCTTTTCTAATTGACATTATGGTCATGCTTGATTGATCTTTGTAATATGATTGTTAGTTGTTGCTGCCTTGATCTTTAAGGTTTAGGATTTAAGGGTTTAAGGTTTAGGGTATAGGCTTTAGGAGTTTAGGGTTTAGGGTTTAAGATTTAGGGTTTCAGGTTTAGGAGTTTAGGGTTTTAGGGTTTAAGATTTAGGGTATAAGGTTTAGGATATAGGGTTTATGGTATAGGGTACATGGTTTAAGGTTTATTGAGGAACGTTTATGTTAAAAATAATAGGGTTAAATAATATAATACTCATATAAATTCCAAATAGTATGATTTACGAAAAGAATTGTGTTTTATTAATTCAAGTTCTAAATAATTATTAAAAAATACTGTTAAAGTATTTATAATTTATATTAAATATAAGTAGCATTGTAAAAACTAATGTCCGTGCAACGCACGGGGTAAGTTTCTAGTTTTGAGAATGAGACAAAAGATAGTTTTACATGTAGGAAAGTAGACTAATTATACTGTGCACCCGGGTGCACTCTAAGATAGAGTGCACCCACTTTAAAAAATATATACAAATATAAACAAAAACATATTCAATTATGAATAAAATGTATACAATTTAATTGTTAATTTTATTAATAAAAAATTGAGTGTAAAAAGTATACAATTATTAAAAAACATGTATACACTATTGAATAAAAATTATACACATATGAATGCTAGTTTTTTTAATGAAAAACTTAATGTGGAAAAATATACAATTATTAAGAAATAAGTATACAAAATAGAATAACATGTATACAAAATAGAATAAAAAGTTATACATATATGGATGCATCTAATATTAACTCAGGAAAGTAAGTTTTTTTTTTAAACTTTTTTTTAAGGAAATAACTAAAAGCATTATATTTCTCCTTAGGTGTTATTAGTAATAAATTTCTTTACAATCATATATGACTATTTTATTGGAATTTATTTATGTAACATGATAAAAGACAAAAATAAAATAAAAATTCCCAAAACATGTGATTGGACAGAGATGATTCGGATGAAATGAGCGAAACACAGGATAAAAACTTCCTTGAGACCACGTTGAATAGTAGAAGGGTATAGTGGTCATTACCAATAAGACAAAAAGTCCGTATTCATGGCTTCACCTTTCTAATTCTACCGCGGACATCACTCATCTCTCACTCCCACCTACCAATCTACAAATTAAAACACAGACCGTCTATTTAGACCAATCCTAGCCGTCTATTCCCAACGACTAGCTGGCCTCACGATCATCTCAATCCAACGGCCACAAACCATCCTTCTAGAAATTTCTATCCCTCCCCCAATATCTCTCATTATAACACTCCCCGGGGTTTTACAATCCCCATCAATCTCACTGCTTGTGCTCTCCACGCTCGCATTGCTCAACATTACTCTCTCGTTTTCGATCGCACCAATTTCTAGGTAAATCGATTTGCAGAGATCGTGATCTATATATATTCCGATAGGGAACCGTCCGTCGTTGACTTTCAGTCGTGATGCTGTTTCTGAAACGTGATTTTCCGTTGATTGTTTCTGATGTGTTCGTGGGAATGAATCTGGTTGCAGGAACCAGTGAAAATGGTGAAGAACTATCCTACCGTTAGCGAGGAGTACTTGAAGGCCGTCGACAAATGCAAGAAGAAGCTTAGGGGTCTCATCGCTGAAAAGAACTGTGCTCCTATCATGCTACGCCTTGCGTAAGTTTCTCTAACATCTTTTCTTTTCTCCATGTTTTGTGATTTTTTTATTGCTGTTGTTTGTATTTTTTTTCTAAACTTGCGATCGATTCACCATTCTGGATTTGAGAAGATTTGAGTCGATTGCTGTCGTGATTACTTTTAACCAGTGTTTTACGATTGGATTAGATTTGCTCTAGCGTCTAGTTAAAATATAGTATGGAATTGCTGCAAATGTTTAACGTTTAGATCAATGTCCATGTCAGTGTTCGATATGAAAAAAATTACAAAATACTATTATTATCAAAATATGTATGGGATATTTAGGAAGGATTAAATTTGCAGGAATAAATCTTGGAGGAGTTGACCATTGGCGATGTAGTCAACCGTCAACTTTTTCTTTAATTTAAATTTTAATTATTTATATTGTAATACACTATCGTTCACCTTCTGTTTAATCATTTATTTGAGTTCTCTGAATGCACATTTGATTCTTTGAATGCCCCCCCCCACCCCCACCCCCACCCCCACCCCCAACTAAGATATTGCATAAACTTATCACCATATAAATTCTTTTTAAATAGTGAAGCGTTGACCTTGTCGAGTTTTTTTTCTTTTTTCGATTTTCGATCTGATTTGATAATCGTATCAAATTAATACTTAATATAATTATAATATTGATTTATTTCCTTCACAAAATTGTTTCACACCCTAAACCTTAATGTCTCTAAGTACTAGAATTATTCTTCACAATTTGCTATCATTTTCTAATAATCCTGCCTATATTTTTTACCCTAGCAAATCTTGTGTGGCACAACATTTTTTTTTATAAAATTTGATATTCTATCATAGATAGATAATACTATCCGTTAAATCTCAATAACCAGAACAATTCATGGGAAAAATGAAAAATGATAGAAACAATGTTATTGAAAAGTGATTACTCATCTAAAAAAAGTGATATTTTTTGTTGTTTCCTAGCATTGTTCTGTAATAGCATAGTATTATAATTTTTCTTGTTTTTTAGTGAGAGCGTGTTGATACTGAAATGTAATTATTATTTTAGATGGCACTCTGCTGGTACCTTCGACCAATGTTCCAGAACTGGGGGTCCTTTTGGAACAATGCGATTCCCAGAAGAGCTTGCTCATTCTGCTAACAATGGTCTTGACATTGCCTTGAGACTTTTGGCTCCAATCAGGGAGCAGTTCCCCACCCTTTCTCATGCTGACTTCTACCAGGTAAGTTTCTCTTTTTAACTTGTCTTTTGCAGCACTATTTGCTTTGATATTGAACCATTTTTGTGTTGCGCACAGTTGGCTGGAGTTGTAGCCGTTGAAGTTACTGGTGGCCCTGAAATTCCATTCCACCCTGGAAGGCCGGTTAGTAAGACGTTTCTTGTCCTGTTTTTGTTTTGTGTGACAGATGCATGTTTTTCTGAGAGCTGTTGTGATGATTTTATGATTAATGCTACTCTATGAATTGTTCTTTAGGCATGTGAGTGGAATTGGAGATTTCACTGTATAATTTATAACACCCTGCTTTCCCTTTCCTTAGCCTTAACTAATGATGGAAGAATTAATAACATTCCTGGTGCATTTACATATAATAGAATCTTAGTCTGTATGCATGTTAAGTTATTCAATGCTGTTGCTGAATACAATCCATGAATTTAAATTCTCAGGACAAAGCTGAGCCACCTGTTGAAGGCCGCCTGCCTGATGCCACCTTGGGTAAGCTGAGAACATTCTGCACCATAGAATGCTACAATTTTCAGAGTTTAATAACTTGTATGTGAAATATACACATCATCATCTCTTCCAAATCTTATTATTGCAGGAAATGACCACTTGAGGCAGGTATTTACTACTCAAATGGGACTGACTGATCAAGACATTGTTGCGCTCTCTGGTGGTCACACCCTGGTTCGTATCTCCTAAATATTTCAGATTCCTTTAGGGAACTTGGTTGTCATTTAACTTACATGATCGTTTATGTTTCTTGCAGGGAAGATGCCACAAGGAACGTTCTGGCTTTGAGGGACCATGGACCTCAAATCCCCTCATCTTCGACAACTCCTACTTCAAGTAAAGACCAAACCACTCTACTGTTCACATTCACATGATCAAGTTTGAAATTACCGATTGTTGCAACTTGTTTATCCTTTGTTCAGGGAGCTTCTGTCGGGAGAGAAAGAAGGTCTTCTCCAGCTGCCATCTGACAAGGCTCTTCTCGATGACCCTGTGTTCCGTCCCCTTGTTGAGAAATATGCAGCGGTCTGTGAAACAAATCTCACTGTTTCAATGCCCCAGTATCATTACAATCACTTGTGCTAATTAATGTTTTGTTGCAGGATGAGGATGCTTTCTTCGTGGAATACACTGAGGCACACTTGAAGCTCTCTGAATTGGGGTAAGAGACCTTTTACAAGCATAACAATGGCATTACTTGTTTCTTATGTAGTGGAAGATTAACCACCTTTTTTACATGATGTGCAGATATGCTGAAGCCTGAAGGAGAGAAGTGGGAGTGATGGCCTGATATTTTTCTGGGATTTGTGTTATGAAATTAGGACAAAGAAAACTTGTTGGATTAGTTCCATGTTTTTGTGCTTGTTTAAACAAATGGAATCGTAGCATTGCATTTTGACGTTGTTGCTATCGCTACCAATATATGCCTTGGTCATCTCCCCCTTTTGCAATATCTGCATTTCTTCCTTCTCGCATTTTCCTTTTATAAATATATATAGCTACATCACAAAAGGCGAATTTTGGCCCTGCCCTTTATTTATATTTTATACTAAATCAAGGAGACGCATATGTAGGAGTAATAATATTTTGATAAAAAACGGTTCTCGCTTTAAAATTTATTTTGGTATTTTTGCAAGATTAAAGAAATTTTCAATTTTCTAAGGCGCTCTTTATTTTTCTTTTCCCTTTTTCATCATCCTCTATTTTTCTTTTTTCCATGTACTTGAGTTCAATATGGATTATCTCTTTTATTGCTTCAAGTTTCCATTTAATAATTTTTATTCAAAATATAACAAATAAAGAAAATGGAGTAATAAAACTGTAAAGTAAAGACTCTTCAAAATTATAAACAAGTGAAAATCAATTTTAAAATTCAACATTTTACTGAAGAGTTGGAAATATTAACTTTTTTAGGAAGTGCTCTTAATAAACATTAACTCCTTAAACGCTATAAGTTTGCTTTCATTCAGTATACCATCCAATACAATGCGAAAATGAGGTGATTTTTTTAATTTATATATTTATATTTAAAAGTATACCTAAATTGATCCAATACAATGATTGTCTTGGGTGAGAAACTGGGAATCATCTTTTTTTAAATGAGTTAGTGGATTTAAATATGAATAATCAATGAAGAAACATAATCTCAGCCACTTATAATGTTAAAGGCACAAAACTGAAACACTTGATTGCCATTTTACTACTACACTCACCAGAAACATTTTAGTGCTATTTTCTTCATTCTCTTATGTATCATAGGAATGATACGAAAATGTCACATAATATCCCGAAAAGCAACTCTTACCACATTTATTTGGGTCCTTTATATTCACTAATAACCCCACAAATCACAACAGAAGTACAGTAGATTCCCATTCACTTTCACTCATCAGAAACAAGATTTTGATCCTCCTCCACATCACCCACATTGTTGTAAGAATAGAACCAAGAAATGATAAGATAATAACCAAAGTTAAGACTCCCAATCACCACCATCATCCAATACACACTGTCCACCCTCCCCTGATTGATATCATCCGGCAACCAATCCGTAATCCTCCTCACTAAATCAATCACCCCCGTGCTCAAGTAAAACGCCACTCCGATCAGCATCGCAACCATGGCGGTGGCGAGGCTCTTCAGTGACGTCGGAAACTCTCCGTAGTACAACCCCACCTGCCCCGGCAAATGAAACGCCTCTCCCAACCCAACCAACACCATTTGAGGCACCAGCCATGCCACCGAGATCAGGTGGCCGGAACTCCGCCTTTTCGACTCAACTAGGGCGGACACTGCCATGCTGGCGATGGTGAACACGTGGCCGATGCCTATTTGTTGCAACAGCGTTGCGCTCTTGCCAGATAGCTTCTTCCAGAGGGGCCAAAAACAGTGGTCAATGAGGATGACTCCAAAGACTGTGGAGATGAAAGAGAAGACCATGATGGAGCCTGCTGGGAATTGGAAGCTGTGGCTGAGGTGGCGGTTGGTGGTTAGTGCTTGGAGGACAGTGAGGCTGAGCTGGACACCAATGGGGGTGCCTAAGAAGATACTGGAGGACCAAAGAGGGAGGACTCTGATCACAGATTTCAAGTCTTCTACTTGCTCAACTGTGCACAGCTTCCATGGACTAGCGATCAAGCCGTCTGCCAATACGTCGCCTTCAGTAGCCACTGCTGCACGATTCAGTGATCTGTGAACCCATATTAGTTCATAATTGAATCACCACTGCAAAGTATGACTAAGGAAACAACATATTTTAATACTAAATTAAAATTCACTAGGATATTGCATGAGAAATGCCCACCACTAATGGCATATATTTTTTCTCTTTGTTTGCAAAAGTTTCAAGATTCACAGGACTTGATAAACCAATACTCTATTCCAAAACTGATGGTTAATACGAAAAGCATCAATATTTTAACACAAAGTTCTAATTATTAATACTCCTCATAATGTTAAGATCAACTTGTATTACTATATTAACTTGGACCTCATCTTTTTTTTCTCTTTTTTCTATAATTATGGTAAAGTGGAGAATTGGTATAGATGCTTGAAGTTTAAGTTACTTTTTTGTTGCAGGTCAGAATTATTATGCAGAATGTACAAGCAAAGCATGCAGCATATTGATGATTGAAGCATCCAGGAATTCAGATGACTTAAGACCACAACAAATGCACTTCCAAGAAAATCATTCAATGGGAAAAATAAATTAGTTAATTATAGAAAAATTACCTGAACCTCTTTGTTGGTTCCTTTGCAGTAGGTTCTTTCACACCATCACCTCCATAGTAATATTGCACAGGTTCAGAAGAAATCACTACTTTCCTTTTCCTAACACTGGCAACAACTACACGCAGCAAGCTTGTGAACGGGCTCGACTGTGGCTTACTACGATGATAGTATCGACTCCCAATCAAGAAAAAGACTAATCCCAGAGCATTAGCTGCTATTCCTATTCCGAACCCCCAACCCCAACTCAGGTTATCTTCGACATACACAATGCCTATGACTGATATAAAAGAAGCAGAATATAAGCTAAAGAAAAACCAATTAAAATAAGTGGATTGGTGCTTGACTTCAGTGAGCTGATCGGCTCCCATTGTTGCAAGAGTGAATCGTGTGCCACCTACTCCAATGGAAACAAGAGCCAAAGCTGAATATAATAATGCATATTGAAGTGTTGATGGGGTGGCACAAAGATTCGAAGTTGGTTCACAGGCAGAGGGCCTCAAACTGTCTACTGTCACAATAAGCACCAGAAGAATCGTACCCTGATAGAAAATATTAAGATTGACATGTTTTGATGAGAAAGAAGATGTATGAGAGGATTTCTGTTTACCAGTAAAGAGATGAGAGAGGAAATCCAGATGACAGAGAAGCAACCCAGAAGGGAATCAGCAACAATGGCTCCTATAAGAGGTAAAAAGTTTACGCAGCCACTGACTACACTGTTAACTTTGGCAGCATCGATGCTCTTAATGTTGAATTCATTGATCAAGAATACAATCAGGTTGTTCAACCAGCCGCCTGCTGAGAGTGTCAGCCAGAACATACTTGCTGCTTTCAATTTAAACACAAGTAAACAAATGAACAATGGTACAATCATATAATACATGCATTTGTATGTGTAACTAAATCAAGAATGAAACATAAGATACACAAAATGCATATGGTGTGTGTGTGTGTAAGGAGATTATAGAGGAGAGACCTATGATGAAGGGAGTAGTGATCCAACCACCTCGGCGGTGGCCGGTGGTGGGGGGTTTGGGTGGGTCTCCATCTTGGCAGAGCAAAGTATTGCTCCTATCACTTCCATGTGAAGCAGCCATGTATGTTATTCTGATGTTGAAGCTTAAGAGTCTATATAAGGTAGTGAGGCAGAGGGTGAGGGGTGATGTTTATTATGATGAAAATACTATTTTTACCTTGATATATATTTTCAAAAACTTACCATGTTGGCATAAGTTCATCATCTTTGTATTACAGCTGTTGGTCCCTACTAGACTGGTCTGGTCCACAACTGATATTGCAAGCATTGAAGTGGCCGATTAGAGAACACAAGGATGCAACTATTGTCAAAGTATCACAACCACTTCTAAGGATGCTTACTTTAAATCCAAATATATTCATATAACTCATCTCCTCACTATTCAGATGATTCAAAAGCGTCATATTTCATGTTGTTGACATCTCTTATTTCAATGGTACGTTTACAAGAAATGCTTCTGGTAATAAACTTCACAGCCAAAACTCTGCCATAAACCAAACTAGAATTATGAATATGATCAGGAATTATTTGAGAAATCCAAGCGAACCACAAATACAGCAAAAATATGTTTCAAAATATTCTCCTGCCCCCAAACAAATAAAACCATTAAAGTTGTAGATGGACAATGTAGTCCTTGTGTGATCAGTTCAAGATATTATGAGACTAAAAAATTATGAAGTTAGGCTAAAAACATTTCAATTTTCCATGCCATTTCTTCATTTCTCTATTTCATGCTATGTTCATATTCATTGAAAATTTGAAATTAAATTGAGCTCCCTCTGTTCATATTAGAAGAAACAAATCTATCTATTGCTGAGGTTCTACTTCTTTCAGAATTTTATTTATTTATTTTATTACATGTTACATATATGATATATTCAATAATTGGCAAATTTTTTCTTGCATTCAGTTCACTCTGTATCTTGATATTATCACTCTTTACATAAAAAATAAAATTTTGAAATAATAAAATATTATTTTTTTAATAAAAAATATTACTTCTAATCAAATTTTTATATATTGTAATTATAAGAATATAAGAAGTGATAATATATTTTTTTTAATAAAATTATACTTTGGGTTAATAAAAAGGGATAGTGTGTAAAGAATTCACACCATTAAAGCTTTTTTTTTTTTTTACAGGAAATAACTTATACTCCATTAAAAGACAGATGAATATTTAAAATTTTAAAATTAAATTCAAAAAGTAAATTAAAATTTAGTATTTATGCATTTAGAACAATTTTTTATACATATGCTAATCTTCGTACAAGTAGCTCGATATTGATGGGCAATGCTGGTTTAGTAGAGGGTATCTCTTTTTGTAGGTTGTGTTCAAATTTATTGCTGCATTTTTGATAAGTCGGTATGTATGTATGTCACGAGTGTCCCTCTTTGTAGGTTGTTTTTAAATTTGTTGCTCTATTTCTGATAAGTCGGTGTGTATGTAAATCGCCTATGGTATATATTACTTGATATGAATAGAGAGACAATATGAAGTGAGTGAGTATATATATATATATATATATATATATATATATATATATATATATATATATATATATATATATATATATATATTTTGCTTGATATAGATGGAGAGACATATGAAGTGAGGTGGAACAATTCTCCATTTCAATTAGCTGATCAATTTGATTAATTCAAGTTGCATTTCACCAGAGCAGGAGAGAATAAGGGCCAACCACTTTATTTCCAAATCAAATCCATATATTAAGCCCATGGTTTTTTAATTAAGTAGGCCTATCAAATGAAATCAGGAAAAAAAATATAAATATAAACACAGTGATATACGTCATGAAAATGTGTTGTAACGGTTGTTTATCACATTCACTAGGATAAAATTAGTTTTCGGATAATATCTTGCATATAAATAATCATTATTGATGTTTGCTTTTGGATGCATTAATGGGTAATTAATTAATATGAACATATTGTGGAGATAGTCAAAGTGGTGTTTGTTTTCTTGAGCAACAACACTATCTGATAATAACATTATTATTATTTCTTATTAGTTATTGTGTTTATTTTGGATTAATAAATCAAATTTAAATTTAATAAAACTTCCATATATTTACATTTAAACCCTATTAATTTTATCTCACTACCTACCGTATATTATTTCTTACTATTAATTAATTGTTTTTCCCTTTTCTTTATCTCTTTTATTTCTTCTCTCACATTAATATTCTCATATACAAATTTTAAACAAATCTTACAAAAAATTTAAAAAATCTTAAATTATCTATTTTGATTGATTTAAAGAGTTCTTTCTATATAAAACTCGGACTTGAAATATAGGTTAACTATCAGGGATCCAATAATTTTTTCTATCGTTTCAAGATCTGAAAGATATGTAATTATTAATTCAGTACCTAAAATCATAAAATTATTAAAAAATATATATAGTAGTGTAATCGTATAAATTTATCCGTAATTAGTATGTTATTTTAATTATAATAAATTATAAAATATTATCTTAAAAAATAATTTTAATGTATGAAAATTTTAATGTAGTTATTATTATTATTTTATTTTAATTAATTTTATGGTTTTAATTAAGTTCTGTATAGATAATATTATATCTTTCAGGTTTTAAACTAATAAACAAAATCTTTTGGTTCCCTAATTGATAGTTAACCTATTTTTCGGGTCTTGTATTGAAAAAAAACTCCATTAATGTATTAAATCTACTTATATATCTAAGATGGTAAGCTTTCGTGAGACTGTCTCATGTGAAATCATTTTACATTTTTTGAAATAGTTATTACTTTCGCATAAAACATTATCATTTTCATTATAAAATATTATCATTTTTCGTTTATATCATAAATAGTTCATGAAATATTATTACCACTTTTTATTAATTGAGTACTCCACTTTTCTTTATAAAAAGGCAGATTATTGTGTGCAACTAGGTGCAAGGTTGCACCCAGATCCCACCCATTTCCTTAATCTGGAGTATAAATATTTTTCTTAACCCGAATTTTATTTATCAAAAATCCTTCCACCCGTTTTCTCTCTTGAATTCCATCCCCTCACCATTCTTTCTCTGCAAAACCCTACATATCCTTCCGCCGTTTTCTCTCATTCTCTTTCATTTCTGCATATCTCTCGACGAATTCCTATCAACCATATTCCGCCATTGGTATCGCGATATCAATTGGTGTTTCCATCATCAGAGATGCCTGGTATTTTCTTGTAATCTAGGAGATGCTTCTTCGAATTTATTCCTAAAATTTCTTTCACTGATTTGTTTGAATTAACTGAATTTGTAGGAGAATATTTATAATTGGGAGTAGTTTAATCGATGCTGCCATCAAGGCTCCTAGCATTACTTCGAAAAATCTAATCAGGTACTTTTCAAATCTGATGAGTTTTAGTGCTTGCTATTGTAATTTTTTCCTTTAAAACCTACTTAAATTTGTCGTGTTTGATTTTGGTTTTGGTTTCGATGGAAAACACTGAGGCATAGTACAGTGATAATTATATTATTAGGTTCTACATCAAATATTTTCACACTTTGAAGCGATTGTTAGGTGTATAGCACTGTGTGATTTGAGATTAAAGGCACAAATCTTGTAGAACATACTTTAAAAGAAGTGTGGTTACCACAAATTTCCTACAGTTAAAATTTAATTTTTTTTATTATTCTAGCGTTTTTTAAATGTTGGTTCTGGCTTCTGAATAGCCATATGCGCTCGAACCCTAGTATTTTCAATTATGTTTCTTGTACACAACCTAATTTATTTCCATTGTTCCTTGGCGTCAAGGCAAATACAAGAAAAAGAGAGAGTTAGAGAAGATACACAGTGAGTGAGTGGTTTGGTTAAGGGTTGACTCTCGTCCGAGAATCATTTGTGCACTTATATTTATTGAACTGAATATTGAAATATAAATGTCCAATAGTAGTTTAATTGGGATGAGCCTTATTCAAATGTCTCTAATTCATCTCATATGTAAGAACTTTTTATTCCTTCCCTAAACTAACATCTAAATATTATAGATTTTCATAATTGACCCAGCTTATGACAACATTAATTGTTTCCTCCTTGATTATCCTTTTAATCAATTATACAACCAAGTTTCAACTTCTATGTTTAACATATGTGTGGTGATATTCTTCAAGTGTCTGTTGAGGTCTTGGGTCTATTGAACCTTTTTTTTGCAGGGCTATCAACAATAGAGCTCCTTGAATAATATTTGTTCATACTATAACTTTTAAGAATCAACTTTATAAGTTTTATTAATCAATTGTATAGGTTTCTGTCTTAACTGTATATTGTTGTTATGAGTTCTGTTTATGTTGAGGATTTTTTCCATGTATGAAATAGATTTAAGTAAGCAATAGTATAAGTTTTACCATTTAAGTGTATACGTTTTAAATTTATTGTTTATTTGTTTCAATAATTAATATAAATTATATTAATATAATTACAACGATTATTAGTGACCTTTAACATTTTTGTCCAAATTGTATAGTATTTATTATCAATGTGCAAGTCCATTTTATATTCTTTCTTCTCTTTCTAGTGATTGTTATGAGTGTTTGTATTGAAGATTTTTTTTTCTCCCTGTATGGTATACATTTAAGTAAGCAACAGTATAAGTTTTATCATTAAATTGTATACGTTTTAAATTTATTGTGTATTTATTACAGTAATATATGTAGATTATATTAGTATAATTACATCGATTGATAGTGGTTTGTAATGATTTTTTTCTAAATTTGTGTAATATTCATTATCTTTTATGCAGGTCATTTTTTAGAAAGAAAAATGATGATTTGGAAAAATGAAGAATGATGATTCAGTTGAAGATTTGAATAGATCTAGTGCATAAAAAATTGATGGACTATAATTATTTTCGGTTGAAAAACCAAGTGTATAAGTTTTAGTAACTGAATATATAAGTTTTAAGCTCATAGTGTATTTGTTTTAAAATATAGTATAAATTAGTATGAGTATATGAATTTATTCTAAGTTTAAAACAAATATTGTAAGTCACTATAATTTGATTTATAGAAAGGATATTAGTACTTAAATTTATAGTGTATGTAAAGTTTCGAAGCATAGTGTATAAGTTTCTGATATATAATTGTATACATTGTATGTTCATATTGTATAAGTTTTTAAATTTTATAGTGTATGTAAACTTTTGAATCATTGTGTATAAGTTTCTAATAATTGTATACATTGTATGTTCATAATGTATAAGTTTTTAATTATACTGTTTAAGTTTCTGATTATCCTATCGATTCATGTTGTATAAGTTTTGTACTGTAATTTATAAGTTTTTAATTGTTGTATATGATATTTGTTTATTCTGTATTAGTTCTGATTCAATACTGTATAACTTTTCATGGACAAATATATATATATATATATATATATATATATATATATATATATATATATATATATATATATATATATATATATATATAAAAGTAATTATACTTGTACAAGTGTAAATATATTATTGAATTAAATGTCATATATTTATTAAGAAAAAAATATGTGTTAATATATTATAACTAATACTCTATATCCAAGTCACGAGATTACAACAAATGAACATCTTAGAAAAACTTCACTAGGAATCTTCATTCACATGATAGTAAAGATTAATATCTAATGACCATCTAGAAAAGTACTTGAGTCATTCCAGATAAGCAATTGGACTTAGAAAAATACTCGAGTCATTCCAGAAGAGCACTCGACTGTTAAAATGATAGCTCACAGCACTTGAAAAAAAATTGGCACATTAATAATGTCATTTAATAATGTATGATTCCAAGTTATTATCAAAGAGCTTTCATTACTATATACAAAAGCATAATTACGTAACACACATTCAAATAGTGTAATAGAAACGGTTTCAAAATTTTTACTTAATCAAATCTATAAAGAAAAATCCATTAATTCGAATGCACAATGCTACCAACATACTCATCATGCCAATATACAATTCAGAACATATCTATATACAATTAACGGAGAAAATATATACGAAAAAGAAAAATCCATCACCTCGAATGCACAATGCTACCAAGATGCCTATCATAACCACATACAATTCAGAACATATATACATACAATGAATGGAGAAAATATTTACAATTAAAATAATCCACCATACAAATCATGGCCATATACAATTCAAACCATACCTATATACAATATACAATTAACTGAGAAAATATATACACTTAAAATAATCCACCATACTCACTATGTCCATGTACAATTCATACCATACTTATATACAGTTAACAGAGAAAATATATACAGTAAAGAAAAATTCATCATATAGAATGCACAATGCTACAAAGATACCCATCATGCCCACATACAATTCAAAATATACATATATACAATTAATGGAGAAAACATATACAATTAAAATAATCCATCATACAAATCATGTTCATTTACAATTCAGACTATACCTATGTACAGTTAACGGAGAAAACATATACAGTAAAGAAAAATCTATCACATCAAATGCACAATGCTACAAAGATATCAATCATGCCCACATACAATTCAGAACATACATATATACAATTAACGGAAAAACATATACAATTAAAATAATCCACTATACAAATCATGCCCACGCACAATTCAGACCACAGCTATATACAATTAACGAAAAAAACATATATAATGAGATTAACAGAAACCAATACTAACTGTATGTAGTATTAACCAGCAACATAAACAGTAAAGCAAAAATGTATACAATTGGTTTCAAAAAGTTATACAATAAAACATAAAACATATACAATTATTTTCTGACCCTACCCACTAGACTTTACCTACAATAAATATTATTCCAGACCAGAAAAATACAACAAAAGGATATTCATATACATTTGATTATCAACGCTTGTACAATAATAATCATCACCATAAGCATTGATTTAAATGCACATATAGACATACTGAAGTAAAATATCAGAGATTTTGGAGAAGAAATTGAATGATTATTATCTGTAATTAGAGATTAATTAAATTGACGAGAATGAATCATAGATTAGAAAAAAAATCTAACAATATTATTTGAAATAAGAAACTACAATTAGAGATAAGATTAACTTTACCTAATTTTGGAATGAAACTTCTTCTTCTCAATGAAGGTTTGGAGGCGAAATCGATAGAACACAACGTCAGAATCTGGCAAAAGGTGGCGGCAGAATCTGGCGGCGAAATTCGCAGAAAGCGGCGGCAGAAGGCAACTGTGCGACAAAATCATAGGGAACAAATAGCAGTGATGATCGTTGAGAGAATCGTAGGTGGACTGAGAGTGAATCGTAGAAGATTGAGAGAGAATAGCGGAACTCTGGAATCACTGATTTATATGGAGTGAGAGGGAGCAATTTTGGAATGATTTTATTACACTTATTTTTAGATTTTATATGACCCATTTAAAAATGGGTTGACCTGGTGCACAATTGTAAAATCATGAAACTAGTTGCACCCAATATCAACTCTTTTAAAAATTATCACTTTTTATCGGTCTCACGTAAGTCATTGTGTAAGATATCACACAAGTCTTTGTCAATCTAATACAAACATAAATTTTAGATATTATCAATTTTTGCTTATAATAAGAATTGAAGTGATTATAAAATAATTTTTAGATGCTTGTTACTTTTTTTTATCAATCATATCATCTCTTATTAAAATATTACTCCCTCCGTCCCAGCTTAAGAGGACCATTTTTTCATTTTGGTTGTCTCATCCAAAGAGTCTCATTTCATTTCTTACACATATGGATCCACACACCCCCTCTAATACAATTAAAATATGGGACCCACACTCCCACTAATACAACTATCCACTACACATTAAATAATAATACTCCTTAATCTACGTGCAAAAAAGCAAATGACCCTCTTACGCCGGGACGGAGGGAGTATTATATACTCCCTCCATCATTTGTTAACGCTGACGTTTGCTTTTCGTACGAAGATTAAGAGATATAATATTTTAATGTGTAATGAGGTGAGAGAAATAATATTTAATGTAAAATGGATAGTTGTAATAGTATTGTGTGTGAACCTACATGGAATAATTAATTATTTTGTATGAGTCCAATATAACAAAAAAAAATATAAACCTTAATTTGACACAATTCAAAATAAAAAATGTAAATCGGGATGGGGGTACTTTTTATTAATATCACGGATGAGTTCGAAAATTGTGTCACACCTGTTTTATCTGCTTTCTATGCAGGTTTATCAATCAGTTGCTCCACTCCTTGAAATAAGGGATGAATAAATGGTACTCTCATCGAAAGATAATGCTCCATAAACTTGATGGGTCATATATATTCTCTATATATTCTTTGCACTCCAACACTGGTAATCTTATTGAAAGGCATTTTAAAACTATTTTATAGAAGCAAGTATTGGGAAAAATATCAATTTTGATCCTTTAGGATATGCCAAATCCAACTTTAGTTCTCAAGTTTGGTAATTTCTCAAAAGTGGTCATCCGATATCCGCTTTTAATCATTTTGGTCCACTTTTGGTCATCTAGGATAAGTCAAATAAGAATTAAAAGTGGAAAAAAGGGACCAAAAGTGGACAAAAAAGACTAAAAGCGGACACTGAAGGACCACTTTTGAAAATTTACCAAACCTTAGGATTAAAGTTGGATTTTGCATATCCTAAAGGCTCCGTTATACTATATATATATATATATATATATATATATATATATATATATATATATATATATATATATATATATATATATAGTATTTTTTATTAGTATAATATTTTAATAAATAATAAATTAAAATAAATAATACTTTAATGGAGTTTTATCGATTTAAGGCCTGAATTATGTATTAACTATCGCTATAGGATCCAAAATATTCTTTTATCGATTCGAGACCTGATTTATTTAAAACTATTGATATAAGGCTTGGGATGTTCACACCGTAATCTCATTATTTAACGAAAACATAAGTGTCTGAATATTTGCCACGTCAGCAGCACAAATGAATTCTCTTCTCCCCCAACTGTCGGTCGTCCATCTACTCGGGCCTCTTTCGCCGCGGAGGGCCAAATCCATCACGGAATTCAGATATATATGATTCTGAAGGAAACCCCTTGGGCCATTATTCAGGGTCCTACAATCAAAATTAACATTAATTAATTGAGATTAATTAGTCATCTGATATCCCAAAATTACAACGCCATTTTCAAGGAACAACATGATATTGCTGGTGAGGTTGAAGCTTCCGGTGAGCCACCTCCCCTTTAGGACGTTCAGTTGGGCCCCACCCCTTCCCTGGAATCTCCTCAGGTACTCCACTACCCTCCGAAACGCACTGTATATTGGAAGTCCTCCCAACTCCACTGCCCTCCGAAACGCCGCCGTATTGGAGGTCCTCCCATCACCCACCCCTCTAAATTCCATGATGGATATGTTCACCCTCCGCGGCGGAGGCATGCGGAAGAGGCCGGAGCAGGTGGCCGGGCCGACTCCTGGAGGAGAAGAAAATTCATTTGTGCTGCTGACGTGGCAATTACTCTAACACTTTTGTCTCCGTTAAATGATGAGATAACGGTGTTAACATTCTAAGCCCTATACCTATAGTTTTAAATAAATCAAGTCTCAAATTGATAAAAGAAATATTTTAGGACCTATACCAATAGTTAATACTCCCCCCGTCCCGGAGAAATTGACGGTTTTTTTGGCACGGAGATTAAGGAGTATAATAATTTAATATAAAGTGAAGTGAGAGAAATCATATTTAATGGGTAGTGGGTAGTTGTATTAGTGCACACCGGATCTTCTGCCCCATTTTCATGCATCATCTCCTGTGCCACGCGTTAAGTGATTGACACGTAAGAGGGGAATTAAATCCAACCACTGCCCCTAGGGTTTAAGGATTAGAGTATAGTTTCCTCTCTTACGTGTCGTCCATCCAATGGTTTGGCACAGGAGATGATGTACCAAAATGACATAGAGAATCCGAGCCGGTATTAGTGGTGAGTGTGATGTGTGTGTGGGCCCATGCAAATAAATAAATTATTTTTGGGTGGGTCCGTCCTATGTTCTCAAAAGGAAATATGTCAATTTCTGTGGGACAACCCAAAAAAGAAAGTGTGTCAATATCTTTGGGACGGAAGAAGTACATAATTCAGGTCTTAAATCGATAAAACTCCAAATGTATATTTTATTTTAAAACTAATTAAAATGACAAAATATATAATTGGGAAGGGATTATTTCACAAGAGATTACTGCAAAATTGACTCTCCACATATAATTGTAGTTTTAGTGGAGAAAGGTCAATGGAAGTTTTTAATTTTCTTATCATGCTCTTTTTTAAGATAATGGAGTATACTGTCTCATATGTTTTAGAAAAACAAATCATATTTTTCAATTAATATAAATAAAAAAAATCTACAATGAAATTTAAACAACTAACTTTTAAAAAAAATTATATTAAAATTCGAGTGTACAAATTTTATTGTACGATTTAGGTGTAAGAAAACAAAATTTTCTGTAAGAAAATTATTTCCGTATACTCGAATTTTACCATGACATTTAAATTAAAGTTATTATATTCGGTGCACCCATATATTTATAACTTTTATTATATTTTGTATATTCCATATTATTCTATTTTGTATGCATGTTTCTCATAATTGTATACTTTTTTCACACTCAATTTTTCATTAAAAAAATTAGCATTCATATGTGTATAACTTTTTATTCAATAGTGTATACATATTTTTTAATAGTTGTATATTTTTTACACTCAATATTTTATTAAAAAAAACTAACAAACAAATTATATACATTTTTGTTCTTAATTGTATATGTTTTTGTTCATAATTATATACGTTTCTGAAAGTTGGTGCACCGTATCTGGAGTGCATCCAAGGTGCACACTAATATTAGTCTATTCTGTAATATACCGGATACACAGGTGCACCCAGTTTATAGGTTTGTTTTTTAGGGTATAAATTTTTTATTTTTTAAAATTTTAATCATTTTATTTAATCCAGGGATAATTTTGATAGTTTTTTATCTAATAATTATTACTAACAAGATGCACCAGTGCCCAGGTATTCCCTAATTTTAGTCTTAAATTTATACTTTTAAATTTTAACTTATAAGTTATATCCTTAATATGAAATGGGGAATTTTATAAATAAAATGTAAAATTTTATGTAACTAATATTCTCCAAACCTTCTTATGATAATGTACTCAATATGGCACTCTTGAAATGATTAATCACTTGGGAAAGCCATGTATATTGTTTTAAATTGTGGCCACTTGCAAAGAAAATTATGGAGCATCCGATCAGGATACGTGGACAAAATCGAGGATAGAAGATCGTGGGACAGGGATGTTGATGTGACAGTTTAAAAGGAAAACTGGCGGCGAGGATATGAGGGATCCCCCGAATTAAATGCGTAATAAATATATGTCAGAACCACCATTAAAAACAATCATTGTTATTAAAGAACAAGGTTACAAGCCAGACGAAAATCAAGGAAAGAGAATAAAAGTTACAATTCTATCCTAGAAGCTAAGTCCCGTCAGACGGAGCATGGACAGATCGAGTGGGGGCCACAGCGGAAGTCGATTCTGTAGAAGGTTGGGATGCTACCCGACTAGGAAAACTGGGGATACGGAAAAAGTCTGACACAAGCCTTAATGGAGCTAAGTTCATCCCTTCCGACTCCCAGTCTACGCCAGCCGGTAAGCCTGAAGCCGCTATACGGGCATGCATTATTTGACGAAAATTTTCTGTAAGAACAGTTGCACCGATTCCATTAGCCAATCGCGCCGAATGAGCCAAGGCTTTAGCAAAATCCACTATACCGGCAACTTTTCTCTCGGAATTAATCAGGGAGGAGAAGTCCACCTCATATTAGTAGGACAAGGAGGTTACCTCCATTCCTTTGACTTTCAGCCCTTCCTGGGCATCAGCCAGCTGCCTCTTCGCATCATCTAACTCTTGAACGAACTGGTTCCTTCCTTTCTTCGACTCTCTCAAAGCTTTCTTGGCAGCCCTCGCAGACGCCTTACTTGAGAAGAGCTTTTCCTCGATTAGCTTTAGCTCCTCCTAAAGGGCTTTTAGGGCATCTTCTGAAGCCTTGCTTTGGCGATCTGCCTCCTCTTTAATCCCCGTCATCTCTTTCGAGTGTCTCTGCTCCCTTTTCTCCATCTTCTCTCTCAACTGAGTCAGCTCCGCCTCCTTTTCACGATTAATAATAGCGACTTGAGCCGCCTCGTGACTCTGACGAGCTAAAAAGAGAGACGTTTGACTGGAGTAACTTAAGGCTCTTGCATGGTATTCAGTCGCCGCGTATATGAGATCATCCGGATTCAAACCCCCTATGATGTCACTTTTCTCTTGAGTGAAACTGGTGGGGATAGACTCTATCGCCCTCGACATATATGCCGGAAGAGTGGGCTGACTGGGGTCATACGTATTTGACCCGTACAAGTTGCGGAGTATAGGGGGTAAAGAACGAACTTCTGGAGTAGAGACACCAACCTTAAAACCAAGATAAGGGGTCTCGGTGGAGGGCACTCCTAAAGCAACTCCGCCGGAGAAGAGACCATAACTATCAACCCTAACCCTCTTACTTGGGGGCTCGGAAGGCCTGCTGACGGGCGCCGACTGATCGTCCACGGCCATCCCGCTAGATTTTGAAGGACGGCACTGCACCATGCGGACGACGGGGGAAGAGCAACTAGAATCATAAAGCAGAAAGTCTTCCTCGCATTCCCCCTCTAAAACGACTACCACGTCGCCGAGACCCTCTTGAAGCATAGCACCAACCGACTCACGATTCACTCCGACATCATCTCCCGTAAAGTCCTCGGCTTTCGACATCGGTATGGCCGTGTCTCCATAGAAGGCCTAAGGAATCATCTCCCTCGGGGAGGACTCGTCTACTTCTATTATATCAGTCAAAACATCAGACCTTAGAGCCGCTTGATCATGGGAGGCGGACGACCCTATAAGATTTATCGCCACCCCAACAAGGATATTCGAATCAGCAAGGGAGGTTGCCGGTGGGTCCAAATGAGTGCCTGCATGAGTAGCCACGGTCACCATCTACAGAGGGGCCGGCGCCTCCGAATCCCCCATGAGCCTATACTTTTTCAAAAGCTTATTGGTAATGATGTCGGTACTCCTCTCCTGGACGCTCATTTTACTAATAACGCCCACCAACTCCAAGAACTCTTTCGAAGGGGAAGGACCAGGACGAGTGTCCCTGTCTGAAAATTTAAAACAGTGATTATAACTCACGTGCACACAAAAACAATAACGAAAGACAAAAGAAGGCGAACATACCTCCGCGAGAATGAATCAACCGAAAGGCTGAAGGAAGCCTAATGTGCGATGGCTTCCACACGCCTGAAACTCAGCACCACCACTCCTTACAAATCTTGATGGAGGTAGACTTCCCCAAAAGAGTCAATCCTCGAGAAGGGTTGACTCGGTAGAACCCCTTATGCACATTCTCCTCCAAAGGATGACACAGGTAGTCGATTTCCTTGGGAGACAAGTACCGATACCCTTCTGGCAGAATAGAAGTATGAACCCAATAATCGTAGCCCAGGCATTCGGAGAAAGTTGATGAGGTGCCAAATTCCAATAATTAAGGAGCTCCGCCAAACAAGGGTGAAGAGGCAAGCGAAACCCTAATTTCAACATATGAATGTTCACTGCCACTCGCCCTGGGGCCAGGCTCTCCCTTTCATTTTCGACCGAAAAGATAAAGTCCACTCCTGACGTCGTATATCTCGAACACAACTCCTCAAATTGGGCATGCGGAATAGTGTTATCCTGAAAATGGGCCCACATCCCATTATGGGCACCATCGTGAGATGTGATTCATGCCCGAATGTTCTCCGGATCTGGTATGTCTCCCGCCGTAGCGAACGAAGAAGGCAAAGAGTGAGTCGCCGGCGGAAGCATTCGGCGAGAAAAAGAAACCTTTGTTTCTTTCTGTAAATCCTGGAAGGCTATCTCCAAAGACTCTGACACCGCTTCACCACCGCTCCTCGCTCGTCGAAGGCCCGACTGACTAGTTGGCTGACTGCTGGAACTCATGCTTAAGTACTATGGACAAACAGAAAGGAAAGTCGGAAGAACAAACAGAGGAGGAAGATGAAATTATGACAGGAGAAAAGGCCCTTTTTAAAGCATAATTTCCTGATCGACGTGACCTATATGCAGAGGGTCATTAATGTGGAGTCTGGCGAACTCAGCTCGAATGACGAAAAGCTGCGTCGAAAATACCTCAAAATTTCGAAACGTCACTTCACGATCCTTAATACGTCGTTTCAGATTCGAAATTCGAAAATCGAAGCACGCGCATGCTTCAAGAAGGTTCCGCCTCCACTTACCACGTGCCAGTGACGACGAAACCTGGGGGCTAATGTGGTATAAATTATGAGAATGGGTCTTTAACCTATTCATATATTGGGCCCGCCAGCCCAATTCTCCATTAGAAGCCCACGAGCCTCCCGACCAGAAGCAAAGAGGCTCCGTCTGACTAAGCCAAATAGGCCACTTGGTCCAATTGCCTCAAATACGTAGAATCTGCTCCAAGATACACGCGTAGGGGATATCCTAGATCGTATCCTACAGATAAATTACATGAGGCTAAAATGCATTTAATGCTCGCACTGTACACGATAATCTGTCAACTTGCCCAGATATGGGTGACGTCAGATTATCCAGTATAAACATGGGAAACCCCCATAGCAATACGATCATCCCTTCACCCCCTGGAAAAAGGCACAAGCACGCCTAGGGGGCAAATCTCTCTTTTTATGTTAGCTTTGCTCAGATTAATGCATCTTCTCCCCATAACAACCACATTAATTCATCATTAGGAAGAGATTAAAATCTGACGAGCAACAAGGTATACATTTTTTATTAATATTTTTTATTTTTTTCAGAAAATAAAAAATGCACATCTTTATACTAAAGAGTATACAATTTAATACAAAATTTTAAAGGTGCACGGTGTGTGTCCCGTGCGCCCGATTGCACACAAGTTTTTGCTATTGGAAATAAATCCATGAGACCTTAGCCCTATTATGATAAACTGAGATCAAACTGTAATACGGAAGTGTACCTGATCCAATGAGTCTCTAGACGGAACACGAACTCAGGATCAGTGGTTATATGACCTTCCTCAACTAAGCCCTCCTAATTCCTTTATGGGGACCGCATTAATCCCTCCCGATGGGGAGAAAGGAAAACCATGTGCGGCTTAGTATATTGGGGACCATAACCGGGTAACCTTTATATACTACTTGGCTAGACCATTCATAATCACCTAATCACGTAGTATTGGATATCTACTCATTTGACCCATATTAATTATTATTATAGCCCATGGACTTTTAATCTTAATTGGATCACTTTAATTAAGTCCATAAAATAATTGAATAGCTGATATAATTGTATAATAATATATTGCATACAATTAGATTATAATGGAAATTAATAATTTCCAACAATCTCCCACTTGGGCTATATATTTTTCGTTAGCAATTATATCAAGAGTCCTTAATTGCGCAACTTTGTGCTATTCCTCTTCAGGCTATACTTAACAATCTGGTCCATCTCATATACTAATATGGAACTACCGCGGCATTCACCACACTATAAATCGTGATTAAACCCCAACAATCACCATATCAATATACTCAATGACATAGATCAAATATGGTGAGTAACATGAAAATTACATGCAACGTGATCAATATCATGTCTATTTTCAATTGGTCCAACTTTAAACTTTAGTGAGATCAATCCATAATGTAAAATATTACAAAATGAAATTACTTAAGTGAATTCACAATGAATTCAAAGCCATGAACTTTATTCTGCAGAAAACTGAATTATCCAAATCAAAGTGTCTTGAAACTTTAAAGAGCAATAAATATAGACTCCCACTAAAACAATGTATTCTAAAACCATATAACACCCATATGAGTAGCTAGCTCATAAAAATTACAGAGCGTTGAATACATAAATAGCGGATCCAAATTTAGGGTCTATCTCAATATGCTTTACTGAAATTTTATCCACACAAAACATTTTATTTAATAACCAAGAATTCTATGTCAATATGCTTGACTTATAAGAACTCTTGTTGCTAATACTTTACTGCGAACTAACTGTCATAATGAACTTTATGTGACAAATCTTCGCAACCTTTATTTCATGTTTGAATGCCCTTAGTGTACTACTAATTCTGTTGTCATGGTTAATGAGCTAAAGTGTTTGCTTAAACTTTTACTTGTATAGCTCTCCGACCAATAGAAAATATAGCCTGAAGTGGATCTTATACTGTATTGACATCCAACAAACTCAGAATCAGAATTCCTCATGATCTCTAAAAAATCTGATCTCTGATGTACAGGCATATTATTCTTAGTTCTCTATACATACTTTATAAAGATCCATACTAGAGTTACTTAAATGTCTACTTAACATACCAACAACATAAGCCAAATTAGGTCTTGTAGAGACCTCATCATACAACTTCTTCCAACAACCAATGAATATGAAATGTTTCTACATTTCTTAAATCTTTAGTTTAACTTTAGGGCACCTGATTGAGACTGCACTTGTCTCCCTTAGTTTAACTTAAACATTCTCCCACTGAATCACATAATTATCTACATTTGTCTCAAAACCAAATGAGACACTTACTTCATGATGATACTTATGATTCCTTTACGAAAAAAAAATTTGCTTGAATGCATAGATGGATTTCCTATTAGTTCTTAAACCATTTAGATCGTATCATCAATGTTGCGATCAATGAACTTTATCTTTACATCCATCTAATATGATTCAAGATCAAAATGTGCTACTAATGTCACGATTATCTTATAATAATGTCTTTATTCCCTTTTGAGTATAATTCTATATCAAGATGCAAACCTAATCATCTTGTATTGATTTATACTCATAACTTATAACATTAACACACTTTGGAGTAATTGGACCTTTCATGGTTTGATGATCATTGTTTGAATGTTCTACCATTAATTCTATAGTGTCCTCATTATTTAAGAGAAAAACTACATAATCATTCGAATTGTCTTTCACCCAACTCTAGTGGTTTTCTTAGTGACATTGATTCTTAAGGTTGTTGAATTTGTTATTCCTTAAATATTATTGACATTGTCATATCGTTATTTTGAATTTGCACCAATTCTTTAAAGCATAAGTAGGGATCAAATCGACTCCCCCTTAAGGACAATGTCTCTAATATTATTCTTCCCCCAAAATCAATATCCTCACATAATACCGTATTACCCGTCTCAAATATGATCCGATCAATTGGATCATAAACTTATTATCTTTATTTAATACCAATAAAGTAGCTTGTATCTATTTGAATCCAATTTTCTTTAGTAGATCCCAATGATCTAGCCTTAGTTGGATATCACCATATGTGAAACTCATAGAGTTCTCACAACTACTTTGGTTGGAACTTTATTGAGACCATAAGCTGCAATCTTTAGTATTTCTCCAATTAGTAACCATATATTGTGGAGTACTATTTTTATCTTTTAACTACACCACAACACCATTCATACTAAGTAATCTTAATGTGATGTATTATAAAACAATTCCACAAGCCTTTAGGAGAAAACGAAAGGTTATACTTTAGTTTCTTTTTAACAGCTTTCCAAACGGGTTTTTCTTTGTTGCCCTTATACTTTATTGAGACAGGGTTTGTTAGAAACTTATTAGTTCATCCTTATTGTTGAAGTTCTCATCATGTATAATTTTGTTATTGACATAGGTTAAACTTAATTAACAGACTTCTTAATTGTACAGAGAATTAATCCAAAATGATTATCATGTTTGCACTAAACTTTATAATCTTTCAAATTTTAAATAGTTTAGAATCATCTCAAGGAATCGAGCACAACATTAGTATCAAGTCCAATGACAACAATACTAACTTGTAAGTGGCACCTCTTTGTAGTAGTCAAATACTGACAATAAAACTGTCAAGCAATAGCCTTCCTTTGTGCCGACTTATTACTCACATGCTATACAAATAATCGTCACATATTTAACACCACAGGTGCTTGTGTATTTCTGCCAAATATTAATCTACCTATGGGCCGATCAATACCCGCATGAAGATACACTTGCACAACATTATTAATTAGGGACCCATCACAAGATACCTTGTGCAACATTAACCTCGTCTATGGACAAAAATTAACTGCAGAGGTAATCTTGGTGTAACAATCAAGTATTGACAATAAGTTCTGTCAAACAAGAGTCTATCTGTGGACCGACTCATGTTCACATGAATAATGCAAATAATTATCACATACTTATTATCACATGTGTGCTATTATTCTGTCAAACTGTGCCTATCTGTGGGCCGAACACAGAACACATAAATAATGTCACACCCATCTATGTAATTTCAATAAAACTTTTCTCCACACACGATATTGCTGTGGCAACATGGTGCTTCGATTGACTAGATTGAAGGTTTACTAGACTAATTAAATAAATATTAAAATATTTAATTTAATTAAACGACATTTAATTGTGTCCCCAATTTAATTTAATTTTATTCCACTAACCAAATAGGAATATTAGATGATTCACTATCTTATAATGATGAAAGATCTCCTAACTTAAATAAGAATTTCAAAGCCTTATTTACAATAAACTAAACTAGGCCAATATTCTTATATTTATGTGAAAATAAAACCAAATCAAACCCATTATAAAAAATGAGAAATTAATCGTAAATAATTATGCTTGTCAATCCACATATTTTTAAATTAATAATTAGGCATACTGATTGCAGAAAATGTAAACCATAAGCCTACATTAAACTTTCCATAAAATACATGCATATTTTAATTGCCAGTAATAATCATCCCAAAATCTATATTGTGATGCCAAGTAAGCTGTAATTAAATCAAATTCATTCCATTACTGTATCCAAATAATGTATCACACCATGGCATTAGAATCAATAATTCATATTAATCGATATAATCTGCAACAAAATATTTGGGTTTTATTGTTGCAGCAGAACCCTTGTTATCCATAAACTTAATTAGTGCACCACACATATCCTTTTGATGAAAAATAAATACATATTCCACAATTAAACCCAATTTTTAAAAACACAACCGTATTAAATCGAATTTAATTTAATGTCTCGAGATTTAATAATACACCAATTAAATTGGAAATTAATAGTAAATAGTTATGCATACGCATTATCAATAAGGTATCAATTAAATCAAATGAAAGGCAGAGTTAAAGATCTTTACAAAATCATCCATATACCATGTTTCTATATTTAGAATCATGGAATCCACAAAGATCCTTTAATTTCAATTAGTATTAAATTATTATTGTCTCTATGATTCAATCACAATGCAAATTTCGTGAACCTTTCAGTAATAGAAAACCATTTTCATTATTCTTAAACTGGGAAATAACTTATTGCCCAAATACACAAGCGAATCATTTAATTCACTGAATCAAGCATAAGTCGAGAATATATGATTCTCATCACAAATCATGTGACACAGTTTTCCAAAGTGACAGCACAAGTATCTCAATCACCCACTATAGTTTGGTCATATTGATTAATTAATTAACAATTTGTAAAGTTAATCAATTATTTTGCTAAAATAATCAGTATACCATCCATTATAACTCAACAAATAAGCCATGCCATCATATTCAATAGCACAATCAAATTAAAAATTATCATTTCGATATTCAAGGTAAGTCTGAATCCAAATGACAGTAATACAATTGAGTATTGCATATCAGCAGCTATAATTATGGCCAAATGTGAGTTTAATAATAAATTTCATAAATTATAAATTAACTTCAAAATTAAATAAATTTATTATTATTTTTTTATATATGCAAGTGAATACTGTCGAAATTTCACATCTCATAAAAGTAAAAGTAAACTAAATCATTACCAATATAGGCAATGCTTAAGTAATTCATGCATAAATATCCAAGCCATGATAATTCGTTATCTCATAAAAGTAAAAGTAAACTAAATCATTACCAATATAGGCAATGCTTAAGTAATTCATGCACAAATATCCAAGCCATGATAATTAGCTAACGAATGGTGATCAGCCCCCTTGATATCATATGTGACACCAACAATCTTAATCTTAATTATCAAAATGTTGTCTTAAACCATTAATCCAGATAGGGGTCAGTGTCAGTCCAAAGCTCCAAAGTATGGAATTAACCAATCATAATGAATCTAATCAACCCTCTAAGGCAACGTCCATAGGATTTGATATTGATTAATCAATAATTAAACATTTATGAAATCACTAAATAACAACAAATAATTCAATTTACATGTGATGCACAACTCAATTTGAAAGTGGGTCTGATGGGAGCCAACGATCCCCAATGCAGACAAAATAATTCTACCACATGATTCTAATATCAAATTCAAATATGTAATTTCAGATCAAGATTAAACCATGAATGTTTAGATATAAACTCAAGTCTTTTGGATCTCAGAGAATCATAAATATGGTGGCTCTGATACCACTTGTTGGAAATAAATCCATGAGACCTTAGCCCTATTATGATAAACTGAGATCAAAATGTAATACGGAAGTGTACCTGATCCAATGAGTCTCTAGACGGAACACGAACTCAGGATTAGTGGTTATATAACCTTCCTCAACTAAGCCCTCCTAATTCCTTTATGGGGACCGCAGTAATCCCTCCCGATTGGGAGAAGGGAAGACCATGTGCGGCTTAGTATATTGGAGACCATAACCGGGTAACCTTTATATACTACTTGACTATACCACCCATAATCACCTAATCACGTAGTATTGGGTATCTACTCATTTGACCCATATTAATTATTATTATAGCCAATGGACTTTTAATCTTAATTGAATCACTTTAATTAAGTCCATAAAATAATTGAATAGCTGATATAATTGTATAATAATATATTGCTTACAATTAGATTTTATAAATCTAGCAAATTAGTAATTCGTAGTATACGTATATATATAATACTCTCTCGTCCCAGGTAATGAGGGTAAGGTATCTGACCCTCTTAGCCTGTGATGGACAGAGGGAGTGTATCTCACGGTTATTATTAATTTGGATCTGGATTTACAGTTCCATTAAATTATTTGTTGATGCTACTAATTACAAATAAATTAATTCCAATTCTTCACGGCAAAAGTATATTAAAAAAGTTATTGTGGATTGACATAAAATCTTGACAAAAATCAGCACCTTGATATGTTTGCCATTGTTTTGTCATTTAGTTCGTCATCATTTAAATAATGAGTATGCTTAATTTTATAATCACACCTGATGGATGAGTGCTGGTTTAATATAAGTTTTTTTTTTTTAAATGTAGAGATTTAAAATAAATATCTATTAAGATTCGAAAAGTAAAAAACTAAATTAGGAGCTTCAAATCATGACATTTTTTTTAATGTAATCATATACATTTGCCATTTTTTTAATGTAATCATATATACGGAGTACATTTGCCAGTTAAGTAACAATGCATGTGATTTTTTATAATATTAAAAATATAAAGTAGACATAAATTATTTTAGTTAAAAATAAATAAAAAATATTATAATTTAAAGATCTTTTTTGTTGAAGTTAAAATTATTTTTAGTCCCATAACAAAGATCAAATTTCATTTCAGTCCAAAAAAAATTATTTTATTTAATTTCATCCCATAACTATGAACATTGCTCGATTTTAGTTCAATTTCGGCTGGAAAATTGAATTTCTCGGGTAGCACTTGATGATTTAATTTCAAGGAATCCGGCCGTGTCTCTTACGTGGCATGGAATATTAATGAATTTGCCGAGTCATATGTTAATATTTTAAAATTTTATTTTCCATATCATTAAATATTGGAGTATTAAATTTAAATCTGGAATCACAATTAATATTTAATAATTAACAAAATTATCTTCTCCTTGATCAAAGCTACAGCATACTGGTGCACAAATGTGTCATTCAAATTCCGGTGAAGAACTTCCATTGCCGGATAGCTTCTCTTAATATTACCCTCAAAGAAGCTTGCCAATCAAAATCCTTCTTAAATCATTCATTAATTTCATGATGAGTGAGGCTTCTGTCCGTGCGCCTTTGTAATTTTCATGTCTCTTTATAATTTAAACTCCTAGCAATATATATGTTTAAATATGATTGTAGTGGGAGAGTTGTGTTCACATGGTCACACGCAGTATCCCTCCGTGTCCTCGGGGCGCAGGAACTTTTGTCTTTCATGACTGTCATGTTCATCCACCACTCCTCCCCTCCCCTGCTCTCTCAAGTCTCATCTCTCTCTAAAAATCGAGCAGAGTGCCGCCGCCGCCCGTTTAATCATCGGTGAAATATTCACCGTTTAATTTCTAGAATTTAATTTAATAAAAATTAATTTTTGTAAATCAAGATCGAAATATTTCACCACTTTGGGATCTGAATTGCAATCTCTGAAAATCAAGAAGAACTCAAATTTTGATTCCATCCAAATTTCGATTCCAAAAATGACAAAGAACCCTAATTCCCAAAACCCAATTACAAGCAATTCATAATGAACGAATACGAAGAGCCCTGATTTCAAATCAAGTCACGCCCTAGACTGAAAAGTCATTTCTTATTCCCCCTTCTTCTGATGATTTCGACAAAACTAACTACCTCTTTCTCTTCCACTCCTACTTTTCAATCTGCAATAGGAGCGCCCGCACCTTTTCCTTTCTTCATTTTTTCGAATTTAGAATGTGATCTTGCATAAAATATTCTTTCTAAACACAAAATCATATCTGTCGCTAAATCCATATTTCGTCCTAGGTAAGAGTGTTATTTTACCATTTTCATTGTCTTATCCAAAGTATACCATTTCCTTTTTTGGACACATGGATTCACACACACCCACTAATACAGTTAAAATATGGGTCCACACACCCTCTAATACAACTACTCACTACACATTAAATAATAATACTTCTTAACTCATATGCTCAAAAGCAAATGAGACTCTTACCAAGAGACTAAGAGAGTATCTCACAGATGATTTCAGATTCTTAATTGGTTTTTCTTCCAGTCAAATGATAAACGATGAAGAGCCCAAAGTTTTATTTATTTTGTTAATTAATTTAGAATTTTAATTATGATTTTATATTATAATTTAAATATTAAATGACTAAATTCCATGCCACATAAGACATGATCGGATTTCCCCAAATTCAATCATCACATGCGATGCACGAGTCATTTTAGGGAGAAATTCAATTTTTTGGTAGAAATTGGACTAAAATCAAACAATGTTTAGAGTTATGAAACGAAATTAAAAAAAATAACTTTTTTGAGACTGAAATGAAATTTGATCTTTGTTATTGGACTGAGAATGATTTTAACTCTTTTTGTTGTACTAAATGATAATCTATTCTATAATGGCTATACTAGTTTTGCTATTATTATTCCTTCCAAGTGGTCAATCATTTCACAAGTAAAATAAAAGATAAAATATGAAACATAAATGCGATGCTTGTTTTGAGTTTAAGTTGATTTAATAAATCAGTTAATAGTGTTATTTTAATGTTTGTTTTGGGTTTAAGTAGGGTAGACTTAAACTTTATATCAAATTAAATATTTATTGAAGTGAGAGAAGAGGAGAGAGAAAGAAAGAAAAAAATATTAATTGAATATAGAGAATATATTATAGAGGATGGGTAAGTATTAATAGTGTATGTAAGTATATATAGGGAAATTTAAGAAAATATATTAAATTTAAACCTGAAAAATTAAACTCAAAATTAAACACAATCAAACTTAAAGAGCGGCTGATTCAATTTTTAGTATTGTAATGGTGATGAGAATTACTAACAATAGCAATGTAATGAGAATGAAAGTAATTAAAAGAATATACCAAAGATTTCAAATTTTCATTATCTCTGTCTAATCATGAATTAATACCATTTCATTTCCGTTACACTCTCTCACCACCCCTTTCCAACTGCCTCCTAAATTTATTTTAATTATAAGTTCTAGGCAACTCAATAATACACAAAACATGATTAATTAATTATTCAAAATGCTAAACATGCTTAGTACACTAATTTCACTGCCTCAGATCACCATAATCATGATTGTCCTTCACACCTCCCCTTTCTCTGTCTAATTATGCTTAGTAACTAATCATGATTTTAGTTATTTTTATTTGCAATTCTAATTGATCATGTTTTGTTGGATTTTTGTCATTTTGTTCAAATTTAATTCTTTAATCGATTTTAGTCTAATTTTTTGTCCAAATTTAATCTTTTATGTCAAAATTTGCAAAAAAAAAAAAACTAAATTTTATAAAAGACTAAATTTGGAGAAAAATAACCAAATTGAAAACTAAAAATAAAAAATGACTAAAATAAAAAAATAATAATAATAAAGTTTGAAAAAAAAATGTAAATTTTCTTGAACATGCTAAAAACATTTGAGTATTTAAGCTAAAAAAAATAAAAATTCAGAACTAAAGTCAAATTTGGCAAGAGACTAAAATTAATAAAAAGTCTTTGAATGCTTAATTTAGAAAAGGGTAATTATATTGTGCACTCGGGTGCACCCACGTACAAATATAAACAAAAACATATATAATTATGAACAAAAATGTATACAATTTAATTGTTAGTTTTTTTAATGAAAAATTGAATATAAAAAAATATACAATTATTAAAAAATAAGTATACAATATTGAATAAAAAGTTATACACATAAGAATGCTAGTTTTTTTAATGAAAAACTTAATGTGAAAAAAATATACAATTATTAAGAAACACGTATACAAAATAGAATAAAAAGTTGTGCACCTATATGTGCACCTTCACCGATGCGCTTAATATCAACTTTTTAGAAAAAGATGGAATCATTTAAGAGAAAAGGAGAAATGATTAGACCTAAAAGTGTTTGTAAATATCAACTCTTTAGAAAAAGATTTTAAGAGAAAAGGAGGAGAAATTATTAGACCTAAAAGTGTTTGTAATTGGTGGATTTGCGATAAGGCCTTTGACTCCACCATCTCCATAGTAATAATCCGCAGCTTCGGAAGAAATCGGAGTCTTCCTCTTCCTGAAACTAGCAACAACCACACGTAAAAAGCTCGTGAACGGGCTCGTTTTTGGCTGGTCGTATACGTAGTACCGACTGCCAGCCAAGAACGCGAGTAATCCAATAGCATTAGCTGCTGTGACGATCCCAAACCCCAAAACCCAGCCCACATTATCTTCGACGCAGACAATGGCAGTGGATGCAATAAAACAAGCAGAATAGAAGCAGAAGAAGAACCAATTGAAGTAATTGTATTGGTGTGAGAGCTTGGTAAATTGGTTGGCTCCCATGGTAGCTAGAGTGAACCTGTTGCCCCCGATTCCGACTGACAGCAGGGCCATAGACGAATATAGCATCGCATACTGAAGCGCGGATGGGCCGGCACACGAGTTGTGTTGACATGGAGGGGGCATCAGCCCATCTACTGTCACAATTAACATCAGAAGAATAGAACCCTGCAAGAAAATCATGAGTTTGAGATACAAGTTTGGTAAGGTTCGGTTCTCTGTGTCATTTTGGTACATATCTTATGTGTCACACTGTTGTTGGATGGATGACATGTAAAGAAAAAAAAAACTATAACCTAAAAAAAAAATTTAAATACTAGGAGCAATAGTTGGATTTCTTTTCCCTCTCACGTGTCACACAAAATTTCAGAAAATGACACAGAAGCTCATGTGTGATTTGGTGTATATATATAAAAGTGAAATGAGAATTCTCGTATGTGACCAAAAGTGCATTTTTACTCATTTTCTCTTCTCATTTAATATTATTTTTCTTTTTTTATATACAAATTAATACTTTCGTATACATTGATTTGACATAAAATTAAAATTTTCCAATAAAAATCTCAAAACAAGTACTATATTACTATTCATTAGATCTTCAAAACAAAAAATCTTAATTCCAAACCTCAACCAAACATTTAAGTTCACAGCACTTCGTTCAAATATTGACTCATGCTGATTCTGTTGCTCCTGACTAGACATAGTATGGAATTGAAACATTTGATTATAGATCAATTTGCTCTATACAATTGATGCTGAGATTAACCCAACATATAACGACGAGTATTTCCTATATTGTTTTGTCATTATTCACACTTTTCCTAGAATTTTTCAAAGGCTAACATCAACAGATTGCTTCAAGTCAAGCATACTCAATTTTAGAATTTTCTTGTAATGAGCATTAGGGAAAAATAAAAATAAAAAAATCACATCCAACCTAATAAGTGCAGTATCAAATTGGTTGGATAGTAGTAACAATCAATTCTTTTAATAATTTTTCAAGAGCCCCATGACATAAATAGGGGTTATTGAGTAAATCAGTAAAACATTTCAATACAAATATGTAGAAAATTATTATTTTGTGTATCACGTTTATACTGTTTGTCTGTAAAATCTTAGAAGATTATGTCGATCGATAATATAATAATATAAAAATATGTGGAGTTAGTTATCACTCAATTTCTCCTATTATTTACTAGGCTAACACTTGTGTGAGACTCATGCTTTTACATGACACGAATAAAAAATGATAATATAATTAATGAAAAGTGATAATGTTACAATAAAAATAATTTCATAAATAATTAATAGTATAAATAAAAAGTAATAACATTTTATAACGAAAATATTAACTAATTACGAATGCTTATAATGGTCTTCCACAAGACTTGCCCTATATAAAATTGCAAGCTAAAAAAAAAAAAATCTAAATCACATGTAAGTTTGTAACTTTAAAATTACATGCTCAATCAACTCAATCTTGATTCTTGCATCATATCATGGTGTTGCTCAACCAAAATGCAAAGTTAAAATATTACAATTTGCTATTTCATATTCAAAGGAACACAGTATTTCATGATCATGTTAAGTGATACGAAAAAAAAAAAAAACATATAATATTAATATACTGAATGAATTAATAAAAGCCATCAATGTATACTTGAGGTTTGAATATGTCAGAGTTGTGGCATAATCTGTGGTTAAACTAAAGTGAGAAAACTCACATATTGTCAGCAACTGGCTGTGATGATGGCAGTCGAACAATTTCATGCTACCACTGTGTCGTGTCGCTACTACTGAAGCCACCAACAATAACAACAGTGGAGCATCACAAGCATTTGTGCATCCCAATTGAAAATACTATAACCTTTTTGAGTTTCCAGAGTTGAAAGAAGCATTCAGACATACCTAAGTGGAAGAGTCTCTTGGAACTTGGAGGAAGCATTGCATCTAAAGCTAATGCAATTGGATCGGTGAAAGGAAATATTCATTATTCTTGCAAAAGAAATGGTGAGGGTAACCAACTTGTCCTACAGAGTAGTACTAGATTAGTAACTATAGTTGCAAACAAGGCAATGAATATCAGGTGAACCTAATGGTTTTAGTTAGAATCGGATGGTGCAGTGAATTTTGTACAGTCAAATGGTCCGATTTGATTGTTCTTCCGTTTCACCTGAAAATCAAACATATTCAGCACATTGAAAATTGAAACCATAGCAACACAAGGTCGTATATAATTATTTGCTACCGGAAGAAGCTTTATTGTAGTCATTGGTTAAACTACTAATTTTAGAGCAAAAGAGATGTCAACATACATGAATTAAAGAAAATGGAAAGATTTGATATTACAGTTTGGCAAGGTATTCCTTGCAACGGGTTCAACATCACCCTAACGATTTATGTCCTAGTATAGAGTTTAATATTTATTCTTAGAGTTTAAAATATTTAAAGGTATAATTGTCTTTTTCAACCCATAAAATTCACAGGAGACTCTCTCCTTCAGGCTTCAGTTTTGGCAAAAATCCACAGATGAAACAATGATTCTGATAAGTGACAACCGATAAAAGGAACTTAAGCAAAAGGTTGAAATACACAAAATCTTCATGAAAACCAAAAGCTGAACGATAGATCACCGTAAGACGTTCCAAAGAAGAATACAAAGCTCAATTGGTGTAAGAAATTCCTAATGTCTCTACTATGTTATATTTTGAAATATGTACAAATTCAGGACATACATATAATGCACAGATACATAAACATTCAAAAGAGCGAGATTGAACTGAAAAGCATACCGGTGACCATGGGCTAGGCTCCGGTAGAGATTTGTCAGGAGGTGAATTTTGTACTGCCCCTCCCTTTCTGGTGAGGATATCCTGTCCATAGATCCATATTATAATAGCATCATCATGATTGGAAGTGGACAATTACATTACATCGAAGGAACATGATAAGGATTTGAAACTGGAACAGGGACAGATTATGAAGGTGTGAGGTTGATGATTGACAACTTAACAAAACATCAAACCGAGTTATCTGAGCATCCACAGGCTTTAAGTTACCAAGATATATTTCATTTCTTGAGACATGCACCAGATCCCATATTTATAGTTTGTCGAGATTGATAGATTAGTAATGTTACAAAGCTACCAGAAGCGAAGATTTTAAAATGTTTGATAAGCATCAAATCCCAAACAAAATCTGAAAACAGTTAACTTCATCAGTTCATCTAAAATAGAACGTTGTTCCATGTATTATTATTCTGATGGCAATGAAGCATGGAACTTACCTCTCCTGCCGCTTCAATTGCAGCCAACCATTCATCAGAAAATGGAACAGCATCTTGGGGAAGTACAAGCGACTGAAGCGAGCAGCTTTTCTCGTTGAGACCACTCTGAAGATTTCTGTGACAGTCAAGCCAAGAAGCACATGCAGAATATCTTTATTCAGACAATGAAGATATTAAATTAAGAAACAATGAAAAGATGACACACTAACGCTTACTTTTGAGCCAATGGAGCTTCAACCTTGTCATGGTTCAACTTTGGGTGAAGACCATTAGAGGAACAGATAGTGTTGTCAGAAACTTCACCCTTGACTGTGTCAGACAAAGGCTCGAATCTTAGAGGATCTGATGTAGCATCTGCAGTATGAAGCACAGTTTCACATGCATCATGACAACTTTCCTGTTCTAGATGTGATTCCTTTCCAGAAAGAGAGCTTTTCAGAATGCTTGGGCACGTCTCATTTTGACTGGTAACAGTATCTTCTGCACTTCCACATGCATTATCTTCAAAGAACATGTCAGCAGGTCGTTTTTTCTCCATTTGGTCATTACCATGCACAAGATTTTCAGCTAAAAACTCATTACTGGTTGACGCCGTACATTCTAATTGTTTGGGACAGCAATCATTCAACATATTGCTTTCAGGTGACTGCATCGACATCCCTGTGTTCCATAAGCCTCTAAGGTTATCAGTATCAGATTCAATATTCTTTAACGAAGTAGAAGAAACCAGCTGATTTTCTGCAGAATCATCTTGTATGCATGGACTCTTTTCTCTCAACTTACTAAGATTATCCTTCTCAGATAATTGACGAATCCTGCTTTCAGGAAGTGGACTGCAATTATCAATCTCAGATATCTGGGTGTCTTGATGATGAAAGTTTGACAAGTTTTGAATTGAGGTAACATTCAATGAAACATTACTATTTTTTTCAAGGCAATCAAGCTCCGTGCTTGTAAGAGGTTGGGCGATAGGTTCCTCCCTATGGAAGTTGCTATCATACCTTCTACTAGGAGATAAAGAAATTGGGATCTTATGGTCAGTTACTTTGTCTCTATCATTTCTGTCCGGGACTACAAACATCACCTTCTCACTTGTGTTCTTTTCAACAGTATTTTCAGACTCCATTTTGACTTCAAGACAAATATTTTGAATCTCTGAGCGTAATTGTTTTTGTCTGATTTCATGACCAACTTCAAGCATTAATTTGCTGTCAGTCTTACAGCCTTCGATATTCATATCAAATACAGTATTCTGCGAGTGAGCCACAATTGAAGGTAAATTATCAGTCATTACCTCAACAGAAGCAGAATCTCTAAGAACATTTGCACACAGTTGCTTGGACATCGAACATGGATTTTGAATCTTGGCCTGCCTCAGTCCCAAATTATTGATGCTTTCACTGCAGCAACTTCCATTCTGCTTAGCCACGCCCAGTTGATCACTTGTTCTATCCATTATATTTAAAACATAATTATTTTTATCGGTCCTATTGTCAGTATCCCAATGAGAATATTTTAGTGGGTCAGATTTATCCATGTGAGATTCATGAAAATCTGTCAAAGTACTGTGCGCTCTGTCATTTTGGTTATCTGTGAATTCTGTAGTGCCTTGATTCAAGTCCAAAGAAATGCATGTATTTTTCCCTTCAGCTAGTTCATCAATTGCACCTATTGTTTCGAAATCCTGAATATCATTATGCCCTTGCAACCCTGAATCTGCATTTCTCCTTCCACTTCCACATGATACACTGTTTACTGCATGTTCGTCAACATCCTCCTTAAAAACATTATACATCCTTGTTTCTAAAGATTCACTTTGCATGGGCATTCCAATGCCAATCTTCTGAAACTCAGCCTCCTCATGAGACATCCCTTCAACTATATTTTTCTTGGAAAGATCTTGAATCTGCCATCAAAAAACTTTAGAACATTCCTTAAACAGTCATACTATTTGAGAATTAAGACGTAGTAAAGGACCTTCAATCCCACCTTGTGTGTAGGATTTTGCTCCGAATTTGGTTTAACTAATTCAATAGCCCTGACATGAGATGACGCCGTACTTTCGGATCTGGAGCTTACAGCGTCAAAACTAGTGCTTGTGTTCTCCAGAGCTCCACTGCATGCATTGGATGTTCTTCTCAAGTTGTCTTGCAATCTCAAATTTCCAGGGATCTGAGACCCAATAAAATCAGCTTCCGTAACTCTAGGTGCCAAATCCCAGAAGGTAAAGGTTTTATTAGGCTGCAATAAACAGAGAACGAGTACTAATTAGAGAAGCACTGAATCACTTACTATCTTATGCATAAGCCTCTACTTAATAATCAAGTCAAGTCAACATACCTGACTAAAAAATGATAAAGAAGGCGACGGCATTCTCAAACCCGATGGTTTTGCTGTTTGATTCAGCAAAGGATGCTGAGTCTTACCACTTATCTGACTAATCTGAGCATTCTGAGAAAAGGAAGCAGCAAAGGGTGTCGAACCATTGAGTTGGCCCTTGGATAAGTTCTCTGGCCTGATTGGAGTCGCAATTTCTGAAATTATCTTAGAACCTATGGTTTTGTCTTCCATCACTGTACCATTATTGATGAGTGAATGCCCTTTGAAGGATGAGCTCCCCTGCAAAAAACAATTAAAGAAACTTCTATTGGTGTAATCCAGAAAAAAATTCATCCCAATGATAGGATGCTGATTGAGTGCTGTGAAAAGCTGTACAGTTGTCTGATAGCTTAATGAGATCAACAGCTAGACTACTTATAGAAGTAGTCTGACCAGCTCTTAAACTAAATAGTTAAATTCTTACTGAATTTCCATTTGAATGTTGATGAGCTGATTGAAGAGAATTAGCACTTGACGTGTTTTGAGCATTCTTAAGACTTTCAGAGGAGCTTTTTAATTCTGCATTCCTCTGGGTGCTAAAATCTGCATATAAATAACCTTGATCAGACTATGCTCCATAATTTTTTGTCAATAGCATGATCTTCTAGAATTGAAAGGCCCTGTTTTCAAAAGCATTCACATGTAACCTAATAAAGCCTTTAAAACTGAGATAAAATATCAGTATTTTAAATGAATAACAAATACCACACAAGTGAGATGCATAACTTATCCATCACTATTCAGTTACCTGGTTGAGCAATCTGGTTGTGCTTTACACGGTTAGCTCTGAGTATTGTATTTTTACCCATTGCACTACTTGGAGTGAGACTTGGCTTTAAGCCTGGTATTTTCGGCAGCTTTAATTCCTTGCCTGCAGCTTTGCAAACATTTACATTTGCTGGCCTTTTCAATTTAGAAATTATTAAGGATCATACAACTAGAAACCTCCAAAGGGAAAGGAGTAGAAAATGAACTTGTTTATTCATACTGCAATATACATTATTAATCAAAGGATATGATGGTGAAGATAAAGGTCGAGTACAGTCACTGAATCTAGACCCAGGTTTGCCGCCATGAGGTGGAAGTATATGTGGAATCTGAAAAGACCATACCGTGAAAAGATTACGTAGGCAAACTTCTCTCCAATTAAAAATGAACAAGATCAAGTGAACTGACCAGAGAAGTTGATGTTATAAGGTTAGAGGTAGAAGAATGAAGCTTTGTTGATGACCAATCCTTCTTTCCATCTTTATCTTGCTGGGAACCACCAGGAGTGGTTTCACCATTGAAAAGCAATCCTTCTCGACATGATACATCATTGATTGAAGAGAGTTCCAGAGGATCCAAAATACCTGGAGAGGCAACAAAGCAGTTATCATCTTTATCTCATTGCTGAAAAATGTGTGACTAAATAGCCATTTAAGAAAAATAATTGTAATTATAATGAAACTGGCAAGCAGAAACCTTCTTCAGTGAAAAAGGCTCTATCCCATGCTAAGCTTTTCCGCAAATTATATCCCCCTCCTTTTTTCTTCTTTTTCATTTGTAAAGGCTCCAAAGAAAGCTTTGGGGCTTCAGATTTGTTCATATTGATATTCTCTTTGAAGCAGCTGTTCACATTGGATGCGCAACAAGGGCTTGCTAGACCAGAATCATTTTTCCCTGTGAGACAAAAGCGGTAGGAAATAAATTAAATCATCATTTAAAAATTAAAAAATGCAGACCACATCATACTGTAAGAAATTCATACAAGATAGCATCTATGATATCTACATACAAATTCCAATACGATGATCTAAGTAAGTCTTTGTTTAACTATATTACAAAAAATCAGCCTTGATACACAGTTAAATATCACGAATTCAAACAGGATGCAAATCTACTCTAACTCAATCAACCGAATTAAAACATCTCATCACACATCAAGCTCACATATACTAATTCAGAACCACAAACTTAAGAAACCATCGAAAAATAAATTACCAAAACCCTATCAGTTGAAGCTACTACAGCGTCGGAATAAATCTATCAAGCCCTACAATTTTTTAAGAAGAAGAAAAATACGAACTGAAAATTGAAGTCCAAGAAACCACAGAAATTGGAAACCTGACCAGAGGATGGAGAAGGAACAGTGGTCTTGACGGGGAGTTTATCCAGATCATAACGCATCTCTTTTCCACTGCATGTGCTGTGGGAAATTGATGAAGTCGAGAGAGTATCAATCAACAACGGCGATAACTAATGGAGTAGTAATTATCAGGGGGAATTTGGATTTGGGGGTTTCAGATTCCGTTTGGTACAGTCGGAAATCTGAGATTTACGCAAGTAATTTTGAAAAGGAGAGCGAGCGGGAATATAACCGGGGAAGCGCGTGATGTTAATCGCCGAGGTAGTTTGCCATTTTCCCCATATCGTTGCCCTTATATCTCATGATCTCATCTTAAAAAAGTTTTTTTTCTTTTTTTTTTTAAGAATAATTATTTGGAAAAAACTTGTGTTCCCCAATGGGATACAGTGTGACACAGGAGACCAGCTCTAATAATTTATCTAAGGGCTAAAATTTAAAATAACTATTATTCCTTAAGTTAAATTTTTTTTAGTCACCCTCATAATAATACATTTTTTCTAGCCACTATATACTATTCATTCCAAAAATACTCCTTTTCTCTTTAAAATCAATAAGTCCTTTTATTTACTCTACCTGATTGATATCCGTATATGATTTTCAATACCCTTTTTTTTCATCACAATTTTCTTCTTTAAAATAAACATAGTACATTACGATCATATCAGACTCAACATGCTTCCATACATTAATTAAACAATATTAATCTCATAACTAACCAACTTAAAACATTAATAGTACTTTTTTTGACCGTCAATCCACCGGGTATCCGGGAGGTTTTACAGCTACTCCTCACGGCCAACCACGCGCCCCGCAGTGTGATGGTTCGATCTCGTTCCTTCAGCAAATCTCAGCACAACCCTGGTTCGTTTCCTACACCGGGTGTATGGGATGTTGCTACTGTTTCTCGTCGGAAAGTATGGAGATTAAAATTGCAGAAGAAAATGGAAGGTTATATGTTTCGGGCAGTAGCCCAAGATTATTTATTTATTGAATGGAGAAATTTATTACACACTCATCCTCAGAGAACAAGAGGAGATAACTCCTTTAGCTACCTATTGTAGCTGCACTCAGAACACTCATACAAAGAAAAGAAATGAGTACAATGTTTATTTTAGAGAGAAAATAGAGGGGAATGGTCGATGCCTTCTGCTTCCTCATACTTTCTATTTATAGAGGCTTGTGGACTTGAAATCCAAATTCCAAAGTCTCTTAACTTCTTGTGACGTCACTGCTTACGCCACATTTCTTGGGTGTATTCAGTAATTGGCTGCATTGGATACTCCTTTTATTAACTGGCCAGGTCCACTCCTTTATTGGATGTCTTCTTGTGAGCCATCCTTCTTGTCGGTCACATGTTTTCTTACCCTTTCAGAAAAGTCATCTGGCTCTTGCTTTTTGAAGAGTCATTTGTCTTCTTTGGTTCCTGATGATTCTCCTGGCTCTTGGGTAATCTGAAGAGATTTTACCCTCTTCTTTCCACGTGTCTCTTTTGCTGAGGGTGGTTCAGCACTTCTGATCATCCCTATGCCCTATCTTATTCCTTTCCCAAACTCTGGTTCTGTTTGGGTGGAACAGCTCGTGCATACTTTGTTCGTCCATTGTCCAAAATGGGCTATGTTACAATATCTTCGATGAGTTTGTTTACTCACCGGAATCTTGTTTCTCCAAAGGAGGTCTTGTTTTTCCTGGAAGGCCTTCTCAGCAAACACTGTCTTCTTCTCTGTTAAAGTATTCAACAGAAAAGACTCATCCAAAGACTTGTGCTCAAACTTGAATGGAAATTTCACTTCCACCATTGCTTTAATGCAGGCGTACAAACCCCTCGCTCTACGCGTAGAGATCTGTTCTTCGAAAAATGTAGAAACCAAGACTAGTTCCTTCCCAAAAGACTCCTTGATCCTATTTGATGCTGAGACATCGGGTCTTCTTAGCTTGATGAAATGGAAGGCCTCGTGGTTGCCTTTCCCGACTGGTTCTGGAGCCGCACTGGTAAAGTAAAGCTCCAATACATCGCCTCTAGATAGAGTAGCATTGTTTTCCCATGCCTTAAAAACTGTCTTTCCTAGCCATTCTGGAAATTTTGAAAGCTCTGGGAAGCCTGGTGCAATAGTATATATTGAAGCTAGCGCCCCAAAATCATTCCATTGCTTCACATCATTTGGATTCGAGCCTTCTTGCATCCAAACTTGGGGATATTCCCCAGATACATCCACCAGCATTTCTCAGGTTAGATTCCTTGTCTGGTGTTCAATTTCTCCCAGTTGGCCTGGTATTCCTGCCAATAAGAGAAATTAGCTAAGTTAATACCAACCTTAGCAGTGCCCGTCATAGGCCTAAGGTTGATCTCTCCCTCTTTGACCCTAGAGGTGCTGGGTTGACTCGTCGACTCTAGATGTGACTCCAGGTCTTTGATTTTTTCTTGGACCGGTTCCTCTTTTGGTGGTTCCAATTAGGACTTGTGCTAAGGGTACTTGAATCCCTTGATCCGGGTTTAGAGCCCCGTTCTCGACTACTCTCCTTTTGTCGATTGCTATTGCTATCAACAGCCCGGAGGAGTGGCTCTAGTAATGACTCGAATAGACTTGCATTGTTGCTAATGCAATCTCGCATGCGATTAGACACTTTGTTCTGATCGCTCTCTTGTATTCTTCCAGCACGCTTTGCATTAAGTGTCAGATTCTCGAATTCCCTTTGGAGCAACTCAAGGTTGTCCATCAGGTGCCTTGAAACAGTCAGGATGGAGTCTATTTCAGCTACCTCCATCTCTCGTCAGGAAATTTGCCAAAACATTATCAACAGATTTAATAATGATAATATTAAAATCATAATATTGACATTCTGCTTGTCATCTTAAAAGTCTAGCCTTTTCTGGTTTAGATTCAATTTTATTTTTTAAAAAGGCTTTGACGCTTGTGTTATCAATTTTAAGGATGAATTTCTTCGCGAGAAGAAATAGCGGCCATTTTTGAATGTCTTCCGAACCGCGAAAAATTCCTTTTCATTGATGTGTCACCTCTTTGATTCATTCTCCGCAAAGAGCCCGCTACAATATCTGCATGACACTTCTCCTTCAGGTGTGGACTTAGTTAGGACCGCTGCCCACCAATGGTCACTGGCGTCTGTGTAGAGTACCAGTTCATCCTCGTCATTCGGTATAGTTAACTTGGGGAGCTTCTTGCAAACCTCATTTAGTTGTTTAACCATTGCTCGATGTGATTCCTTCCATTTGAACTCATCATCCTTTTTCAACATAGGACTGAACACCTTTCTGTATTGCGCTAGATTGTTGATGAACATTCCAGCAAAGTTGACAACTCCTAAGAAGCTTTGGAGTTGCTTCTTGTCCTTGAAATCTTCAGAAAACCCTTGAACCTTTTCTACAATATGTGGTTGTAGAATAATTCCGGACTCATCGATTTTGACTCCAAGAAACTCGATCTGCCTTATTGCAATTACTGCTTTCTTTTCAGAAAGCACTAATCCTTCCATGTGACATACTTCTGAAAATACTTCCAGATGCGCCAAATGATCCTTCATGTTCTTTGAGGCTATGAGGATGTCATCCACATAAACAAACATGAATGAGAAATAATCTTTGAAAAGATTATCCATCTTCCTTTGGTATATCTGAGGTACGTTCGCCAAGCCCATGGGCATGACATTCCAGATATAATGACCTTGAGGTGTGGAGAAGGCTGTGAACTTCTTGCTTCCTTCTTCCATCATAATCTGATAAAACCCAGATTTACAATCAAACTTTGAGAATACCTTGGCATTCTTGATACAGTTGACCAATTGTTCTCTACTTGGTATGTAGTATCCATCGAACTCCAAGATGTTGTTGATCTCTTTATAGTTGATCACAAGTCTTGGCTTTCCCCACTTGACTTCTCCATGATTTCGAACTAGAAATCCTGGGCTGCTATATGGAGATACTCCTGGGATATCAACTTAAGGTCTAGATGTTACTTAAGTATTTGCTGCATATCCTTCCGATCTTCTTAATTCATCAGGATAGACTTGTATCTCATGAATTCATGCTCCTTTCCTTCTTTCACTTTGAGAGAGGCTTTGAGCTCGTTTTTGCCCCACCAGACTAGAGGATCTTCATTGAAGTTCCTCTGTATATTTCTTTTGACGTCCTCCAAAGATGTTTGCTCTTCGATTGTGGTGTCTTTCTGTAAGCTTTCTCACAAGCTTGCCTTGAGAAGGTGGATTGTGATTTCTTTTAGTTTCTCCATCTTCCATCTTCCTCTGGTCTTGGTTCTCATTTGAAGTACTGCTTCGCCATATCTCCTTCGATCATTCATCTTTGGATGACTAAGTTTTTCTTTATCACCACGCTTGCTGCGAAATCTGATTGACATTTTTCTTTGAAATGCATTACGCAGTCTTGGTGCTATAATCTTATGTTCACAAAGGGTTGTGAAAATAAGCCTCCTTGTTGCGTTTCCTTGGGTAAAACGCTTGAATGTCTGTAGGAAATTATTTTCTAACAGAATATCTGCTCCAGTATTATGAAAGTATATTGGTGGAGTCTTTACTTTGTACCATGGGGTACGATCTGCTCCTCCAATCGTGATCTCTGCTTGCTTGATTCCTCTGTTAAGGATTAGCACCCTTTGTGAGAAATCTTTTTCTAGTACCGTTGGCAATTCTTCACTTGAGCCTTTAGGAAAGACTCTTTCTTTTGCTGTGCAGATGTCGGCTCCTGAATCAATGTATGCCGCAAAATATTCTGCCCGATGTTCCTTATATATCATCCCTTCGGTGATATATATTGAGAATGGACTTGTGGTCATGGGTGGATCAGAGCTTATAACCCCGAACCTCTCTTGGTAAACCTTGTATCTTTTCCCTTTGATCGTGAATTCCATTTCATCTTGTAATCTTTCCCAAGGTTTGTGGTCCTCGAGAAATTCCGTCCCAGCACCAGTTGTTCTGGGAACCTTCCTGCTACTCCTTCAATTACTAGCTTAAGTTCTCTGAGTTTTAGCTATCCTTGATATCTCCCAGTTGTTGGCTGTTGAAGATTGTATAAGACATCACAAGGAACAGAGTTTTCCTTTTTGGTGATATCGAATATTACGTCGACTTCTCTCCATTCTTCTGGGCATTTTAGTTCTCCTTTAGTTATGACTTTTCTGGTTCCTGGATAACCTCCACGATTGGTTTCTTTTCCCATTTTTCGCTGATCATTCTATCTTTTTAGAAAGAAATCCTTCTCTGTTCGAATCTGAGGCTATCTTGTCTGCTCTAGACCGGCTTATCCTTGATTTGTAAATCCATGTAGTGGATTGGCGGTAACTCCATTATTTGCGCATGCAACCCTTTCGAACACTTCTGGTATCTCAATATACTCCTTCATTTGGAATAAATCCAAATGATGAGTATTGGATAGAGCATACGAGATACTGTAGGTGATAGAGTATGGCCGGTTCCCTTCTTTCATTAAATCTTTATTTTTGAAATCTTGATGAAGGGTGAGTACTCTACTAAAATCCTTATCTGCCAGATTGTAGGCAATCATTGGGTAGATGTAGGATGTCACTTTGCCTGCATACAGATTTTCTGAGATTCCTCCCAGGCATGCTTCTCTTGTATTCTTGATCTTCTTATCAAAGATTGCAATATCGATTGGTGTATCGATACCTTCTTTGAAAGTTGCTTTGATGAGAATTCGAATGGCTCCAATATGGATCCAAGACATGGTCTTAGCCATTCCCTCCTTAAGTTTTCTGAATTCCCTCTTGATTTCATCAACAGGAACTAATTGCATCTCCATCACATTTCCCGTGAGTTCCATTGGGATAGAAATTTCCCCTTCGGTCACCTTATATATGATGTTGTGCTTTCTCCTTTTGAAACTGAGAATTTTCTCAAATTTCTCCAGTCTTCCTACGGTGAATCCATCGTATAGATTGAGTCTTGGATCCTCCTTCATAATTCTCATAAGGGCTTTATGAGAAATGAATGTCTGGGAAAAGAATCTCGACATGTCCTCTTGCATCTCCTGTCTGAAGTTTTCTTCTTCACTCCGACTCATCTTCTAAAGATTCGTCTTGACTGAAGAATTCTTCTTCATAGATGCTCTCACCTGAGGGTATATTCTCGAATTGATATACATGCACCAGATCTTGAAAGTAAACAACTTCATCCATTTCTGGAGTTGTTTCGAACTTTCGTACTCCCCTTTTCTGGTTCTCCGGGCAATCGGGTGAGATATGTCCTCTAGCTCCGCATGTATAGCAGTTACAATCCTTAAATCTTTCATTAGCTCGTGTAGCTGCTCTTCGGAACGTCTTTCTTGTGGGAGTTCTACCTGTACTCCTCTTGTTTGACCCTGAGGATGATGCTTGACTTCTTGAACTCCATTGTGATGGTCCAGATCTCTGCCCTGATTTATAGCTTCGGGCCTTTTGCTTGGACCAAAAGGATCTTGGTCTTCTAGACCTCCATCATCCACTTCTTTGTATATAAGGATGATTTTTCTTCATTATTTTTTGCTTTCTTGGACTTCTCCCAATGATCGTTGGAAGATCATTGTTCTCGCAACATAAGGATAATGTCTTGTTGATTCCCCTTAATCTTTTGTAGTTCTTGTGTAGTGATGCTTGATGGAACCACTCGGTAATCTTGGCTTTGAGGAAAGACATCCTCCTTGCTATTGAGTCCAGCTCACATAGTACATATTCTCGGATCAGCATTTCTCTACATGGGCTTGGGATCTTAGCAAAGAACAGGTGGAATACTTCCTCCTCCTTGATCTTTGATTTCCATCTATACTCTGTGAAGATTTTGATGTACTCATCTACGTGACAGATGTCAAGTAGTTCCAGGCTGTATAGGGCATTCCTATACTTCTTCTTCTTTTCCTCTTCCATTCCTTCGAAGTAACCTACTCCGATGAAGTGAATCTTGATGATCTTGGCCATGCGATCAACATATCGCCTAGGTCTTCGCCTTCCATGGTCTCCTTCTTGACTTCGTCTGAGAGTACCTCTCAGGCATACTTTACTAATCCTTCTAGGCTCATGGTTAGGAATCTTATGAACTCTTCTTTTTCCAGTTCTAGTGTACCTCCTGTAATTTTTATTGCATTTGTCCACTCATCATCGGAGTCTCTCTGTTCTTGAAGTCGAGAGTATCGAGGTTTAAGATCAACCCGTATGGATTTATAGGTTCCAGGTGAGATCGACCATATGGGATGTTGTGTGGATTAGATCCTCGAACTCTGTTTGCTCCTGTTGACATTCCTATTGCCTTCATCTTGAAGTTTTCTAGTTGTCGGAATGTCTCTTCTTGTCTTGCCTCATGGATTCCATGTGATCCAGAGGTTCCTTCATTTTGGCTCCGATCATGTTGTGTCTGATGAGCCTGTGACTGTTGTTGAGAACTTGATGTTTCTCCAACATTCATCTTTAGATCTACAATTAATAGTCCTTGTAAGGACTAATATAAATCTTGTAGATCTTCAAGATTTGCTCTTTCCATCTGGGGATGTGAATTCTCCTCGAAGGATAGTAATCATCTTCTCGCTTTTGGACTTTGGTCTTGTGACCTTTGTCGTCTTCCCCTTTTGGAGTAAAAGAGGTTTTATACCGAAGGTTGCTGGCAACCTTCCTCCTGGTCTTCTCTCTGTTACCTTGGTTTCCAGGGCATCTACTTGTTTTATCAAGCAGTTGATAAGGTCGAGTTGTTTGTTCTACAACGTCTCCACCTTATCCATCTTGAGGCTGATCTTAAATATCGTTCTGGACATATTTGGCAATATTCTCCGAAGAATCTCACTGTCTTCTGTAATTCTCTAAGATCTTGATTCATCTTAGAGTTATCTGCCTCAATTTCCTTCTACTCCGTCATTCAGTCCAATGTGAAAAGTGGTTAGGATTGCAGATCTCTCTTGAACCCTGGTTTGGTCGTCTCCTCCATTGTTCTTATTTGGGGACACTTCCATGGATGTCTGTGAAACTTCAAATTTCCACTATATTCCTTGGCACTTCTTTGGAATATCTTATCTCCATCTGGCAGCCTTTCTCCAGATGTTCCTCTTTGGTGTGGTTTGCACTGGCGTTCGCCAGTTTCCACCTTCGATCGAGATGATCCCAAAATCGATCGGCGTCCTCGTATTCTTTCTCTGCATATTGTCTATACAACACATTATAGTATTGTTATATAGAGCTGCTTGTCTCGTCATATCCAATAGGCCAGAAGTCCCTGTTGCTCCAGCTTTGAACAGGGCTAATAATCATGCCCCTCTCGGATGTCGAACTTTCGTTCGAATCCATATATCTTTGAAACTCTCTTCTTGTTAAGTAATATAAGTATATAATAATTTTTTCATTCATAAATAAATAAATCTGGCTCTGATACCATTTTAAAGCGTGATAAAGTGATGAAAATTAGATGAACATATATGCCGAATAGACAAATACGTATAGGCCGAATAGACAAATATGTCTAGACCGAATAGAACAACTATTTGGGCCGATGAAAACATATAGGGCGAATAGCAAATACGTGTAGGCCGAATATGCAAATATATTCAGGCCGAATAGAACTACTTTAGCCGAAAATATCAAGGATATATAAGTCATTTCGAATATCAATCGGATATAACAAATAAAATCATTTTAAAATTAACATTGCATTTAAATAAAGTTTGGGGGTAAAATGATCTTAAATATAAAAAGTGGCTAGAAAAATTTATTTTTAACATGGTAGCTAGAAAAAATTTATTTTAAGTCAAAATGTCTACTTTTTGCCATTATGACTTTATCTCATCATATGTTAGAAGTAGAACTAATGAAAATGCTAATGAATTACTCTTCCTGTCTCAGAGCACTATTCGTTTTAGGCAATGTTTTGCGTGAACCGATTTTAACGATGTAACCGGCTCATTCAAATTAAATTCTTTGAATTAATGTTTTAAAAATCAAATCGGATAAGCTGGTTTAACTAGTTAAATTAAAATTTGGAGAAGTCCAAAACACCTAAAAACGAATTTTAAGAATGAATTGGGGGGGAGGGGGGGCTGACGATCCAAATCGAAAAAATAGGTTCTTTTTATTTTAGGGTAATGTGGTATTTTTTTATAATAAATACGTAAATTATAAAGTATGTTATGTGTGTTAGGTGAAAGTTGTATTTTTTAAATTAAGAAAATTTTTTATGTTGTTGGTTGATGTGAAGTTTCATTTTTTGGATGGTGAAAAAAATGTGGCACAGACGAAAACGGAAAGTGTGAACATAAATATAAAACATGCTACAAATTATGAATATATACAAACTATAAATATTTTTATTTAATTATAGTATAGTATTTTTAAAATTTTAATTTTATAAAATAATTTTTGTGATTGTATTTATAGATGTTATTTTATAAAGACAAAGCCTCTTGTGAGATGTGTTATTTATGAGACGGGTCGACCCATCTCTAAAGTATGTCTATTATTTAGAAAAAGTATATTTAATAGTGGTTAAAGTATATTTTCTAAAGTATGTTAGATTATGCATTAAAGTATGATTTTAGTGTATTATGATATGATTTATTATTGACATACTTTAACTACAAATAAGCATAATTTATCTATATAGTAAACATACTTAAGCGATGAATCGACCCGTCTCATATCCATCTCACAAATAACTCGTCTCACGTGTCTCTTTTATAAAATATAGTATTTATTAATATGTGAAATTTACTTTTCAATTGAACTATTGATTGAACTGATACAACATATTGAATCTCAAACGGTCAAATCGTCTTCTAAAATAATTTGATCTTCGATCCAAATATAAAAACACTAACTTGAATGCCCCACTGCCCAGTTCAGCCCCCGGCCCAAGTAAGTTTTAGTGTTTTCTTTTTCTTTTCTTTTTAGATTAATTATTATATTATTTATTATAATTTTAATATATATATATATATATAGATAGATTCTCTAGTAAGACGGGTCGATCCATCACTAAAGTATGCTTATTTGTAGTTAAAGTATGTTAATAATAAATCATATTATAGCACACTAAAATCATACTTTAATCCATAATCCAGCATAGGAGTATTAAACATACTTTATCTATTCAATAAGCATACTTTAGTGATGAGTTGTCCCGTCTTATAAATAACTTGTTTCACAAGAGACTTTGTCATATATAATATTATTAAATAATTTATTTGACAGTCTCTCTTGTGAGACGGGTTATTTATGAGATGGATGTGAGACGGGTCGACCATCACTAAAGTATGCTTATTGTATAGTTAAAGTGTGCTTATTCGTAGTTAAAGTATGTTAATAATAAATCATATTATAACACATTAAAATCATACTTTAATACATAATTCAACATATTTTAACAATCATTTAGCATATTTTATTTATACAATTAGCATACTTTAGTGATGGGTCGACCCATCTCACAAATAACCCGTCTCACAAGAGACTTTGTCAATTTATTTTAGAGTCCAATTTGAGTGCACCTAGACGATCTTAATAGTTAAATTATATTTTAGTTTAATCTTCATCGTTAAATAAAATACTAATATAATTAATTCATTAAACAATAAAACCATTCACTATCCCCACTTTATACCTATAAATCATGGGTGCAAGAATCACCCTTTATTTTACCTCAATTCGTGTGATTTTTATGATTTATAATCCATTTATTCTTAAAATTTTAATATTTACTTTTAGGATTTAATGTTAATTCTAAGTGTATATAATTATAATTTTATACTTGTGTTTATAGCATATTTCTCCTCTAAAATTTAATACTCTCTCCGTCTTTAAGTTTGCTTTTTACACGTAGATTGAGAGATATAATATTTTTTAATGTACAATGAAGTGAGAGAAATAATATTTAATATGATGTGGGTAATTGTATTAGTTCTGTGTGTGCGCTATATGGAATAATTAAATGTTTTATGTGGGCCCAACTTAAAAAAATATAAATCTTAACTTGAGACAAATTAAAATGAAAAACGTAAACTTTAAAGTGGGACGAATGAAGTATTTATATTTAGAATTTAGTATTTTAAAGGTATATTTGTGATTATGACTTATTTTTTTGTTAGAACTTAAATTTTAAAATTTGTCCTAAGGATATTATTATAATTTGCAATAATTAATTAATTAATATTTTTTTTAAAAAAAGAATGCAAACCGCTAAAATTAAATTGAGTTCTATTGAGTCTATTCCTTCTATCAGTTCAACATTTAGAATAATATGAATAATCTTATCTATTACGAGACTACCACTAAATATAATAATGTTTTGTGATTTCTCATGACGACTTTATATTGTTTTACAGCATTTGTTACGTAATTCATAAAATGTAATAACGATACTTATTTTATAAATAATTTATAATATAATCAAAAAATATAACATCGTTATAATATCTTTAATAAAAAAATTTTACCTAAATTAATTAAGAAAAAAAATTAAATAATCAAAACATGAAACAAAATCACACAAGTTATTAATAAATGATGACAATAACGTAAAATGAAGCTATGATGTTGTAATTTTATAGAATAAAATGTCATGGATTATCGTTATGGGGCCAAATGAGTTGAGTAAAGCCAAACGAAGAGTTATTCGAACATTCTTGAAATATTATCTAGCTTCAAAACATATATTTAAGTTAGTTTAATATAAAAATCAAGCCGAGCCCGGACGAATTTTTATTGATCCAAACACAAGCTGAGCCCGAATGAGCTTATATCGAATCAAGCACAAGCCGAGCTTCAGTAGTGTAATAATATAACCCACAAGATAATAAAATTATTACTATCTGAAATTGGTTAAATGAAACCAAAATAATATCAACTCGTGAAAGTTTAAGATCTATACATTCTAATATGAAATAAAATGCATCTAATAATACTAGTACTACATAAATAAATAAATAAAAGATTAAAAAAAATTGCAGTATACCAACGTAGATTCATTTTTAGTGACGCCGAGGAAGCAGTGAGGTAGTAGATAAAATGAGAGAAAAGAAGTGCTGGTTCTAGCTAGTTGTTACCTGTTACAAATGAAATAATAATAATAATAATAAATAAAGAGAATATTAACATATTAAAAGGTTACTAAAATTGATTTCAATTATCCTGAATAAAGAGAAAATTACCTGATTATTTTATTTTCTGATGAAATGAGAAAGACAATACTAAAGACTTCCGAAATATTAAAAGGGTTACTAAAATTGATTTCAATTATCCAAATAAAGTAGAAAAAAGATCAAATTTTCTTTTATATATATATATATATATATATATATTGAGATTTGAGAAAAGTACCCATCAAAGTCGAGAAGTACTAGGAATTGCGAAAAAAATGCAGGACATTTCAAGACAAAATCAAATCGAAATAAGTTTATTTCACTCAATCCTACACTAAAAGATTGCAAAAAATAAATGAGATGAAAATATCAACATATTAATCATGCGACACTATTATATACACAACTTTTATTATACTCATTTACATAAAACTGCGAAGCCAACAACCTCATTTCTCGTTTGCCACAAATCCCAAAATCTGAAACATAAATTACACTACACAAGAAGGAAGAACAAGTTATTCCAACAGTCATTATGATACTACTAAGGAGGCTCTGAGCTTAGAAAACACCACATTTATTACAACTGCAAGTACCGGAATATGGAAGTCTTCAAGCACAGAGAACGACTACAAAAAACAAAGGGAGGGGGGGTGGGGGGATGGTGGGCTGGAAAGGAAAAATTTTAGGGTATAGATACACAACTTTAGCTAATAATACATTCCCTGTTGTTCTCACCATCCTCAGGAGGATCGCCATCAGAGAACCCTAAAAGATAGCCTTCCCGATCATCATCGTCATCGCTGTCGACATCCTCTCTGTTATACCTTCTCTCAATGTACACGTGTGCTTGCCTCCGTTGAAGCCGCAAAACATGCATAATAACATCAGGAGTGAAAGATACCCGAGCATGGTCCTCTGGGCCTTGTTTATTAGAATCCATTATCTGTTGAGACGAGGAAAATATTGTTAGGTATGAGAAACTGAAATTTAAGTTCAGAAGAGATTGATCTCCGATTGCATCCACATGGTGTGGTATCTACCTCCTGGACATTTTCAGGCAGAGGTCTAATATCCTTAGAAGAGGGTGACCAGAGCTTTATATTCTTTTCTATTCCACAGGTAGCAAGGATAGGGATTGATGGATGGGCTTCCAGCTGGTTAACGATATGCCTATCACCAACCATCATACGAACGAGTTCACTATCCTTCTTTTTCCAAATAAATATATGGCCACAGTCAGATCCGCTAATAACATACTCATCATTCGGACCAAAGAAATTCACACCTTTGACCGTTCTAGAGTTTTTATGACCTGAATAAACCTGTGATTCTGTCATTTTTTGCAGCTCTTCTGGCGGTGGAGATGTGGGATTAGGGCCCAATCCCACATCTCGTTGAAACAGATATATGAGCTCATCGTTGTATGATACAAGTAGTTCACTTGTGTTGGAGTAAGCTAATGCTGTAATGTGGAAAATGTCTGATTTAATAAGGTGATCAGGGCAGAAATTGTTGACAGGGCTTCCTTCCTTTGTCGATGGATTCACTTGGTAATTCCTGATATCATAAACACGTGCATAAACATCGGCACCCCCTACAGCAAAGTAATTAGGATTTCTTGGGTCAATAACAACAGAATTCAGCCAAATGCTTGAAGACCGGTTGTTATTTTCTGCTGCATATGAAGAGCAATAGAAAAGCTTGGTAGCAGAGCAACTCCGTAGATCATACTGCAAAAAAATCAAGGACCTCAGTTAGTAGAGGATGTAAAGGTAAAATCGCTGTGAATATCAGAGCTTGGAAGGTGTACGTGTTGGACATAGCCATCCTCCCCACAGCTATAAAATACATAGGGACTTCCTGGTTCAACTGCAAGACTGTGAACACGGCCTTGGTGCTTGGAGAGTCTCTTTGTTTCTACTGAACCATTCTCCAATATTTGGCCGAGCCTGACCTGTGGTGGATATTTTTTTTTCAGATACATAGTACTCTCTCCATTACAATAAATAGTTTATAATTACTGTTCTACGATTTTTTAAAAAAGTCTTTTTATTAACTTACTTTGACTTTGTCAGTATAATGTAGTCTTTATGTAATAAATGGATAGTAAATAAAGTGTAAAGTATATCATAAGTGTTTGGTGGGGTTGACATTATTTATAATAAAATATATTGAGGGATTATTTGTGTTTAATGCTTCTACTATTTTCGAGTAAACTCTGTAATGGGATAAACAAATGAGGAAATGTGAACTTTTCATTGGGATAGAGGGAGTTCGTCTTATTACTAAATGGAGCGTTAGATTTTCAGATAACAGGATCATTACAAAGCATCTTACAAAAAAGGTTATCTTTATTAAACAAGATCGAAGGTAGCAGAATAAGGCAGGTCATAGTAATGATCATAGGTGGCCATATTTTTTAAAACTAAAACGACCTAGTAGTGTGCTTTAGCTGTTCTCATCTCTTCACATTCTATGATTATTTCCTCGTTCTCCATCTCTCTAGTAGATGAATAGGATGAGAGAACTCTAAACTAACAAAGAGTTCATACCTGAATTAGTTGGGAAGAAAGGATGATGATGATGATGATGATGATAATAACAATAACTGAAAAATAGGACATGAAACACGTAATGCTTCAAGGCCTTGACATTGGCAAATTTAAGTAAGCATAACAAGCAAAGGCATGTGATACATCAATTAGTACACTAAGGGGCAGAGCTTGGTTCGGAATCAGAAGTGGGTAATCGGGATAGAGAGTGTTCGATCACTTTCATTAATAATACTTAGTAGATTAAATTTGAGTGCCAATTAGTTAATTATTCTCAAACTTTTATTAACTACTGCCCTCATGAATTACATTCATCAATCCAGCCCTTAACTATTTAATATACCCATTACCACTATCGTTGAAGAATCTAAACCAGGCACGGAATTCGGACATAACTAGTTGAACTACCCCAAGTGGTGTTATCGTGTATGATCCTACCACCTACTTGGTGCTCACAGGTGATGACACATACTTTTATATTATATTAGAAAAAAAACAAGAGCACACACTTTTTTCATACAAGGCATATCTGTTTTCTCTAAAGATTAAGATGAACACGTCAAGTGTGAATCCAGAAATATCAAGTTAGCCTTCCAGTTAAATGATATATCAAATCAAAATAACGACATAATCCACCTTGATGTGACCCAAAATGCATAAAGAACGATATAGTTACCTGACAATCTGCAGATGAAGTAATTAGTTTATGGTCATCAGTGAATGGCATGATTTTGGCCTGAAAGACATTGTCCAAATGTCCAGATGGGTAGGAAAGTTTTAGTTTCTGAGCTGCCCAATCCCACATCTTTATTTGTCGATCATCAGAACCTGAAACAATAATCTCTCCAGTAGAGTTGAATGCAACTGTGTTAACACATCCCTGATGACCATTTAGTTTTCCATACAAATCAAGGCGCTCAACCAGGGCCTGCATCAAGCAAGGAAAAGCCAGTGAACATATCCATTGGCCAAAAGAAATAAAATTTACGTAGCAGTTTAATATTCATGATTCGAATAGTCATCAAAAAGATAATTCAAGAAGATATTTGGTCAACAAAGTTGTCAAAAAATGAGAACATAATAGTGATGTACTCAACTATAATTCACGTTGTAGAATGAAAAAAACAAGGACAATGAGGCATAAATCAATAATATAATAAATCAAAAGTCTTGGGCAACCTAGATCCCTATGAGATAGAGCAAGATAAGTTTTTTCAAATACGCCTTCTATTTTCCCCAAAGATATGCATATCTTTTTGCATCAGACTACTCATTGAAATCACAATAAACCCAGTAGTTCTCCCTCCACCTTTACAACAAGTGGGCTTGATTTGAACTCTAGAATTCATATGATTTTAAAATATTACAAAAATTCTTTGTACTGTGAGATACAACTTTACACAACCATTCTTAGTTCAAAACAGTGCAATTATATTTAATAGGAGTACTTTTTTTTAGTCTAAATAAGATCAGGAATTTAAAATGAAGTTTGGCTTAGAATTCTTAACAGCAAACTTCAAGGTAATACCAGATATGTCGTAACTTAACAGAATAAGCACTCTTAGACATGTTGGATAAGTACTCTTGAGATATTGTATAAGACAAAAGCATTTATGGTTAAAATGTGACATACGACTGCAATAAAAAAGGCCAAAAATCAAGCCCTGATGCAACACCCTCAAGAATCACCAACATCTAAAATTGATTGGACTGACACTGTTGGTAGCAAATGAGATCAAATCATGAAGAATAGAGTGGCCAACAAAACTCAGCCTGCGAAGATAACACCTATATAAGATAAGAAGCAAAAGAACTTATTTTGTTTCTAATAATGTTGAACGCATTTAATAATGAAAGCATCGAGTTATCGAAATGCTAATAACTCGATGCTAACAGACACATCAAATTTAAACCACAGAAATAAAGTAGAACATGAGACAGTACAACTAAAATAAGACATTACGGAGGAACTTCTTTTAGTTTTATAGAGTGATAAGAAACACACAGATTATTGTGTGAGAAGACTACATGGCACAAATAAAACAACTATATGATAAAGAAATTACTCGCCGATCACAGTTTCATGTTAGCAAGAGAGAGCAAAATATTTCAAAATCACAGCAAGATTCACAATCAAACCCCAGAAAGCACAAAACTTTTAGCTGTAAACACAGTAAAACACCATAATTCAGCTAAGGAAACACCATCGAACTCCAATTACCATTCTAATAGATCAAACAACCCATAATTAAAGACAAGGAGCAACTTCGGCAAAAGGACAGCAATCACTGGACACACAATCATCCACCGATTCAAATTAGACTTCTAAATTAATCAGAAATTAAAATCCAGAGATATCCCAACCTGAGAAGCAGATATGCGACGAGAGAAACTCCTGGGAGCGGACAGTCCCATCTCCCTCTTGTGAAATTCCAGCAACCCATTCTCTGAATTCCGATGCAGTCTCTCCATATAAGCTCAATTCAGCTTGGGATAGATAAAGCGAAAAAGAAATCAAATTGCAGTGACTAGTGAGAGAAGCAGAGTAAAAGGCGAAGAGAATTGGAAGAGCAAAAGATAAAGGTAAGAATATTTGATGAAGAAAGTGACATCCGTAGTAGAAAGGGAATCGCAGTCCAGCATGCAGGCTAACTAGGGATTCAGCGTGGAGTGAAGAGGGTGAATGATGATCAGTGTGGAGGTTTCACGAAACCAAGGGATTCATTCATCTGCAGCTCTTGTGGAGGATTTTATTTTATTCTTTATTTTCATTTTATTTTAATTGTTCGTCTTTTTCTAAAATTGTTTCTAATAGTATTTAGTTTTTGCCCCCTCAATCATGAGTTTATTGTAATTTTCTCCAAGGCAGGCACAAAACGCTAAACTGACCACTTCAAGAACCTTCTATTTTAATTGGTTTAAACAGTGTAGGTTTCTAAGGGTCACTGTAAGGGTTAGATAATGGGTCCCCCATTAACATCTTAGGATCCACGGTCCAATCGCACTTGGGTGGTCACATGCACCAATTAGTTCCATAAAATTGTAATTGCATTCTTAAACGCGCTTATATCTGATAAACTAATTTTAAATCGCTGTTTATCGCAGTAATTTATTTGCGACTTTCGGCGATTTAAAATATATATATATATACTCCATAAAATTACCAAAATCTCCCTCGAGATTTGTCCAAATTACCAAATAAATCTCATGATTTGGAAAATTACCAATTACCCCTTTAAAAATATTTTTTTTTTAAATAGTGAAATTTAAAAATACAATATTAAATATATGGGTCTTGATGTCATTTTCATCCTTCTTTATTTTAAGAAAAATTGTATTTTTATTAATGTTCAAATAAAAAACAAGTTAAAGGGGGTAATTGATAATTTTTCGAACTATGGGTTTTGGTAAATTACCCAAAACAAAATACAACAAAAATAAATGCCCATGATTAATTTAAAGGATTCTTGGTCTTTAGAACAAAAGATTTGTGAGACACACAATTAAATAAGAAGATGTTGAGAGTATCAAATCATTTGTGTGCCAAACTCCATCAACAACTCAAATATTAACATTCATGAAAGAATTTGTATTAAAATTATTTTACAATTAAATATATTTAACTTTGTGTATATATTTTTAAATCTTTTACATATAATTAAATATATTTATAATTTGAATTATATACGTTGTTGTCATGCAATTTTAGATAAATATTGAAATTGCACTGTTGAAGCAGTGACATTTTTTTCCAATAAAATTAACTACTCCTATAATTTATATAAAAGTATCACCAAGTGGTCATACTTTACTTTACGTTTAGTAATACTCCCCACGTAGATTACTCTCTCATCCCACAATTATAGTTATATCTATTGTTTATACAGAAATTAAAGAATATAATATTTTAATATATAATGAATTGAGAGATTTAATATTTGAATATTTATTTAGTAGATAGTTGTATTAGTTTTTGTGTGAGCCGCATAAAGGAAGTGTTAATTATTTTGTATAAGTCTCATCTATAAAAAAAAAAAAAACATCCTAATTAGTATAATATAATAATATTTGCGGAAAATTGGATGTATAATACTCCTATTTAATATGTAGAGGGTATATTTATAGGATATTTCTATTTATATGCCCTCAATTAAATCTGAATTGATTACGCATTGTAAAATTTTTAGGGATATTAATTTTTAGTATAGGGACACTTATTAAGAGAGGAAATATAAACATTTAAGTGAGACACTCAAAATGAATATATGTAAATGTTATGGTGAAACGAATAAAATATATTTTTTATTTAAATATAATTCTATTCATCCCGCAAAATAGAGTTAAATTACCATTTTGCACGGAAATTAATGAATATTGTATTTTAATACGCGATAGAGTGAGAAAATGAATATTGTATTTTAATATACAATAGCTAGGATGAGAAATATAATAATATTTTAATATATTAATTAATTGTATTATTTTTATGCAAGTAACATGAACAGTGTGTACGAGCGCACGCAAGCCTCGCTCTATATTAATTGTTTGATATTCATCTTATCTATAAAAACAAAAATATAACTCTTTGTGTGACATTTTATTTAATAATGTGTAATTTTATTTGCGATACAATAATGTGTAATCAGTAATACTACTATGTCCTACTCATAATAAATGACATATACATAAACTTATAGCACACTTGACCGTAAATTAAAAAATTAAATAATATAATATATGACATGATTTTCAAAATAAGCATATTTTATTAATTAAATTTTATACAGTCATTACCAACTTAAGCTATGATCATGTCTATTTTTCTCCTCAAGCATTCGTTTATATGAGTTAATTCTAAAAAAAAAATTATTAAACCTATATTAATAATTATATAGTACATTAAATATGAGAACCTTTCAACTCTTATAATAATTAAATATGAAAATTATTGTATTTTATTAGTATGAATTTGTATTAATAATTAATTATCTTTGCATTTCATAATTTTTATTAATAATTTAATAATAATAATATATTAAATGTACAAAACATTTAAAAATAATTTTAATCTTTTATATTTCAATCATGATAATAATTAATTAGTTTATATTAATTAATAAGCTAAAAGATTATTTATTATAAATATTTTTAGAGAATTATATCCTCTACGTATTTTATAATTGTATTTACAATGTACCTTTTAATATTGTATTATTATTTAATATTTTATCTACTACTTAACATGTTCATAATGACCATATTTCATTAATTAAATTTTATAAATTTATTGCTCAACTTAAATCATGTATATTCATCTTCTCAGACATTTATTTATATGAATTAATTCTAAAAAGATTAAATCTATAATAATAATTAGACATTAAATATGAGAACATTTCAACTCTTATAACAATTAATTATGAAATTCATTATATTCTATTAATATGAAATTTAGGGTGAAAAAGAAAAAATATTAATTACAAAAACAAATCATTCGATTTAATAACGGAGAAACCGAAGAAAGTAATAAGATTGTCACAAGGTCGATTTATTCATGCATGTTTCTTCGTGCTTTCATTTGTCCAGTAGTATTACCACATAAATTTTAGGAAAACAGAGCTGCAATTTGATTACTCACCTTGGAATTTGTTCAACATAATTTTTTATTTTGATCCTAAAAACTATGGTATAATATTTTAAAATTTATATAAAGTCTCGGATACTTATGGTATACCCCACCATTATTAGAGCCCACTGTTTAACTTGTGTTTGTAAGAGACTAAATTCATGCTAAAGGCAGTATTCGAATCTACCTGCAGCAACCAAGCTCAGTTTGAAGACATTTTCACCCTCCCCTTTACCACTTGAGCTATGCCCGGGGCATAAAGTCTTTGATACTTGTCTATGTGAGTAGTGAGACAGTAGTGAAACGTATTAGAGTATATTTAATTATTTTTTGCACTTTTTTTCTTGCTTCTCTTTACGTAAATCCCGGTTAATTTTATTAGAGCAAATTGAATTTCACCAAAACATAGTATAATTTAATATATAATTTTCTCTATTAATTAAACAAGTTATTAATTCAAGACAAATATTTGTATTAGACCGTCACTAATAATAATTTTTGGTTTAAAATGTTATCTTTGTTTATATTATAAATTATTTATGAAATAAGTTTATTTCACCATTATTATCATCATTATCACTTTTCATTAATGATGATATTACCATTTTTTATTCGTGTTGTATAAAAACTTAGGTAAGACAGCCTTGTATAAGGCTTGCCCTCAATTTAATCAGAGCAAATTGAACTCAATTAAACATATAATTTAATTTAGATATAATTTTCAAAATTAATTTACCAAGTGATTAATTTAATTAGAGTTAATCGAACCTAGCTGATACATATAGTAATTTTTTTAATTTATTGCATTGATTACACATCTTTTAATATATAAATATAATACGCCTCTCCCCTATATAACAATTTTACTATTTTTTTCAAAATGAGGAACCTACATATTCAACTAAACAAATACTTGTATTAGGCACACATACTTGTATTAGGCCGTATTATGAGTGAGACGAATAAGTAACATCAATATATTTAATTAAAAATGATACCAATTGATAGAAAATAATACTGGTGTAGAATTAATATAAAAAAAAATTGTACCCTCTTACTGCGAATAAAGAATTCATTTTGTCATTTTGGTCATTTACTCTAAAAATATTAATTATTTTTCATTTTTAGCAAAAAGACCCCACACATGAATTCATCACTCACTACTAAATAGTAAATACTATTAAAACTACTTATTTTATATATAATAATATTATTTTTAATTCACGTGAAAAAAATACCTTAGTGATACAAAATAAGTTACATATTTAATATAAAACGGCAAGATCTTCAATAAAAAGTGAAAATTAATTTTAAAAAATATAAAAGGTCTAATAGTAAGATGTCCTTCGGTAAATAGTGCTCATTCAATTAATACTCCAATTTATTTATTTTTTCATTATAACTTATCACATCCTTTACATTGAAAAAAGTAAAGGTAATTTATAAAATTGCCCATCACAAAAATTTATTACACAACTTTTTATTTCACCTGAAAAAATCCAATAAAATTCTTTGATGGTATTTGTTTTTGGATGTAACTAAAAATAAAGAATCTATTAACGAATTTAAGTAAGTAGATTTTAATTAATTTATATCAAATAATGTGTTTTAGATCAGGATGGGTTTGATATGTATAAAATATAAATGTACTATTTTATAAAATATTTATAAATTAATTTGTTAAAATTGTTGATGCAAACTTTTGTAAATTGTTGTATTATTTTGATAATAATGTAAACTTTTATGAAAATTTCCAAACTCATGATTAAATGAGATGAATTATTTTATTTGATTAAAAAAATATTAAAATTACATGTTTACAATGGAAATTCTTTCTCAAACAACCAACTAAATTTGCAACTGACAACCCAACTGCAAGAAAGCCACATCAAAGTTGGAGCACAAAATTAACCAACTGCAAGAAAGTCATATCAAAGTTGGAGCACAAAATTATCTTGTTTTGCAATTTAGCAGCAACACAAAACCAAGAAAAGATCACATGAAAGAATTTTATTGACCATCAGTTTTTGTTCTAACTACTATAATCGCCATGCTGATTAGCTAACCTACGACGAAACTTGATCAGAGTATTTCAGATTCATCCAACACATCATATTACTCAATTGAATCAAGATTAACTTAGCAATCTTTCAACAAGTCCTTTTAATGTGTTTTAGATCACAGGATGGATTTAATATGTATAAGATGTAAATGTACTATTTTATAAAATATTTATAAATTAATTTATTAAAATTGTTGAAGCAAACTTTTGTAAACAAATCCTTTTAATGTGTTTTAGATCACAGGATGGATTTAATATGTATAAGATGTAAATGTACTATTTTATAAAATATTTATAAATTAATTTGTTAAAATTGTTGATGCAAACTTTTGTAAATTGTTGTATTATTTTGATAATAATGCAAAATTTTATGATATTTTCCAAACTCATGATTAGGTGAGATGTAGTATTTTATTTGATTAAAAAAAATCGGCATTTAAATCATATGTTTACAATGGAAATTCTTGCTCAAACAACCAACTAAATTTGCAACTGACAGTTCAATCTTCTCAAATCTTTTTTTGTTTATCATGAAATTTTAAAATTGAATCTTGACATTTTAAAATTGAATTCTCATAAAAGAATCTCCTAAATTCCCGACACATATAATATAAAACAACACGTCAAAGCACTAGATATGTGCTCAGAAATGCACGAAATTCGAGTATACACGTTGACGTTGAAACCAACCATCATTATATCCAAACTACGTCTATCTTTACTTGTCGCTGCACCAAGCTCACTATTATCTAACTGAAAAATGAACGGAATTCAAAAATATATTTACACTAATCCAATCCACCTACGTGTATCTTTTGTCGCTGGACCAACGTATATCTTTACTTTTCATTTACTTGTCGCCTCATGTCATGTTATACAATTGAAAAATGCACAGAATTCAAATATATGCGTGCACCAATAACTATTATCTTATTTCGACAACATCTCTTATTACCGTCCATGCACACTTGCTGACACTAACGGCAATCCCAACACCACCAAGCCATTGTCATTATGTCCCCGTCAAAATCCATTGTAAACTCGCCCGCTAATTTGGCTCAAACCCACATAGCACTCATTCCATCCCAAATTTTACGTGTTAACAAAATTAAAATAACTATTAAATAAAGCTAGTCAGGTCTGCAAAACTAAATAAAAATATAAGGGAGGATGTAAATATGAAAAATATCCATATTTTTTCGATTTTTTTAAAAGATGTTGTTCGTGAGAAATATACCTTACAATACATCCTGTTTGTTTGTCATTGTGAAGAATTTTTTTAAATATTAAAAAAATATGAATGTATATTGTATAAAATAACATGTGATTGTAATTCATAAAAAAAAAAAACAATGCGTCTCTACTCTCTAGGCACACGTAATCCTAAATCCCAAGCTTTCCCAAATATGTACTCCCTCTATCCCGGTCAAAGAGCACCATTTACTTTTTGCACGTAGATTAAAGAGTATTATTATTTTATATAAAGTGAATAGGTGTATTAGAGAGATGTGATGGGTAATGATGGACCATTGATGAGCCGTTTTTACTAAAAGAGGAAAATAGTGCAATTTGGATGAGACGTCCAATATAGAAAAATTGTGCTATATGGGTGAGACGGAGGGAGTACCTTTTAGTATTTAATGTTATATTTTTTAGTATAAGAACTTATTCGCTTGATTTTTTTGAGAAAAAAACTTAAATTCTTTAATAAAATATTTATACTATTCACCTTTAAAAATAAAATATTATATCCTTATAAATCTTTGTGCATCCAAACACAAGATACCAACTAAAATGTTATACCCTTATAAAATTTTGTGCACCCAAAACACATAGTAATAACTAAAAAAAGTTTAATTTAGTTTGCTAATACCAACCATCTGATCTACCTATCACATTTTAATCAAATGTAAATAAATTAGTTTTATTTCTAATTTTTTAAAAAAATTAATAATAAAAAAAAAAAAAAACTCATCTTAATACATTTTACAGTTATCATTAAAAGTTCTAACTAAAAAAAATAAAAACGAAAACTTTCTTGACCAATTTTATTAACTTCTATAATAATGAAATCTCAAAAGTCTTTTCTAATAATAAATATTTAAATAATAAAATAAATTATGTGGATAATACTTCTTAAGCATTTGAAAAATAATTATTTTTATAACTTTTATTATTTACACTAAATAAAAGATGTAATAAATAGATACTATATAAATAAATGTGTAATCAGTGCAGGAAGTATAGCGTTGAGTAAATTGATTATTTATTTCATTTTCTTGTTTTATCTTCTATTTTACTTACTATACTTATTTGACATATATCAAATGAATTACTCCTTTCATTATATAAATTAATTTACATTTTTCTCGTTGGTTTAAAATCATTTCCACATTTGGTTGTTTAAAATTATCTCCACACCTTTACCTAATAACTTCACATACATTTAAACGGTGTTTGATTGAGTAAATTCATATTGAGATTACTTAAAACTTCTAAATATGATAAAAACACACCACGAATAAATATGATTATTTCCTTAATTTCTTAGTTTCTTGAAAGAAAAAGTCTCTCGTAAGACGGGTTTTTTGTGAGACGGGTGTGAGACAGGTCGACTCATTTATTGTATAGATAAAGTATGTTTAATGTTTGTTAAAGTATGTTTTCTAAAGTATGCTGGATTATGCATTAAAGTAAGATTTTAGTGTGTTATAATATGATTTATTAATAACATATCTTAACTATAAATAAACATACTTTAATTATACAATAAGAATACTTTAGTGATGGGTTGACCCATCTTACACCCGTCTCATAAATAATCCGTCTCACAAGAGAGTCTCTTTCTTTCTTGAAATATTGTAAAATACATTCTTCTCAGTAATTTTTGAACCTTCTTATTTTTTTATTAATGAATTTAGAAGAAAACTGTATAACTTAATTAGATTTAAACTCTCTTAATTATTAATAAATTTTTAGTCCCACTAAATAATATTAATTCAATATTTACTGAAAAGCAGTTTTATGTAGATGTAATGTGCTAAAATTAAGACAAAGTCTCTTGTGAGACGGGTCGATCCATCTGCTTATTGTATATATAAAATATGTTAAATAGTTGTTAAAATATATTTTCTAAACTATGCTGAATTATGTATTAAAGTATGATTTAAAATGTTATAATATAATTTATTATTGATATACTTTAACTACAAATAAGTACACTTTAATTATATAATAAATATACTTTAGTAATGGATTAATTCGTCTCACAAATAACTCGTCTCACAAGAGAATCTTTCTAAAATTAAAACCCTCACTGCACTCCACGTATGTTTATTGAGTACGCACACAGAAACACGTGTACATTACACTCAACCCTCACTGCACTCCACGTATGTTTATTGAGTACGCACACAGAAACACGTGTACATTACACTCCTCTGTTGCCTAAATTAAATTATTATTTTTCTATCTTCCTAATTATTAGGTGAGGTACACTAAGTAAACTGTGCACCTATTTTAAAAAAATTATATACTTATAAATAAAAATATACTAAATAAAAATATGTACACTTTTTAAGCTACTTTTTTGTAAGTTTTTTTAATAAAAAATTTATGTAAAAAAATTATACAATATTAAAAAATATATACTCCATACACTATTAAATAAAAAATTATATAGATATGAGTGCAAGTATGCATCCAAATGCACTGTATATCAATTTTTTTCCCTATATTTCTAAAATTATGGAGTATTTATTTTACGTTTCTAAAAATTACTGATTAACTATTTAAAATTTAAAAACAAATTAAATTCCCAAACATGGCCTCCCGTTTTCTCCCGTTAATTATTTATTTAATCAGCGATATTAGTTATCATTTTATGTTGTTATTACTTTAAATAAATGAGTCACCGGGCATCGGAACAACTGTGGTTGTTAGATTAATTTATCATTAGCTCCATCATTAATTAAAATAAAATAATTAATTTTATTTTTTAAAAAAACTACCCACGATCCCCCATTTTAACTTATAAACTTGGGGTGCATCAGTACACTAGGTACACCCTAAAATCACCCTAAATTTATACTACAAAGTATAATAAAACAATTAATGTGGATAATTATTATTTTTTATCAATTAAGTATCACTTTATTTCACCTAACATTACCAAAAAAATTATTTTCTTAGCAACGTAATTTACCAAAAAAAAAAAAATTAATCCGTTGGTAACTATCAACGGATTGCCAACAAAGATTGTAATATTTCTTTTTTTAAACTAAATGTCAATGGATTTATTATGTTTTTACCAAAAGAATAACATTCGTTGCTCTTTACCATTATATAAATTGTCAATGAATTTATTAGCAATGAATTCTCAATGAAATTATTTATCAAAAGAATTTAATTTTGGATTTTCTTTGCAAAAAAAATTTACAAACCACTATTTTATTAACGGATTTCGGTCAATAGTTTGATAAACAAATATAGCAATGAAATTGGAGTTTTATCAATCAAAGGTCCGAATGATCTTTACAACTGAATATTTTGTTGCTAATTTTTTTCTTTAAACCTACTATAATCCCTTATAAAAATCTGACACACTACCACTGCTTTTTTTTTTTTCAAACATAGGGTGAAATTGTTATGGAAGTGGTTTGAACCATGTTGCATTTGCTGGTAATTGATTGTTGAGATGAGTTATAATTTGGCAATCGTTGTTGGGCTGCTAACTAATCCATTTAATTTGCATGGGCTGGCAAATGGTGAAGTGGACCAGTATTATGACCAATTTGGAAATAAAGTTTAATTATAAATGGGCTAGATGTTGTAAGAACGGCCGAAGCCTATTTTCTGAAATTTCAATATATGGCTCTCTTTTATTTTTGGAATAATAAATCTAATATTGGAATAATAAACCAAGAGTGAACTGAACATAGCCTTATTTATTGTTATCAAATGAAATTTTAATTTGATTTGATAATAATATACTCCCTCCATCTCATTTTAATATTTTGGTTGTCCCACCCAAATGATCTCATTTTCTTTTTTGGAAATATGAGACACACCCACACCCACTAATACAATTAAAATATGGGACCCACACACCCACTAATACAACTATCCACTACAATCGTATTTTACCATTTTGGTTGTCCCACTCAAAGGATCCCATTTCCTTTTTTGGACATGTGGGACCCACCCACACCCACTGATACAATTAAAACATGAGCACACATCCACTAATACAACTATCCACTACACATTAAATAATAATACTCTTTATAATCCACGTGCCCAAAAAAAAATAGGACTCTTACCAAGGGACGGAGGGAGATTCAAGAAGTTTCTGATGATATATATATGAAGGACAAGACAGGTAATTAGGTGCTTGAGTATTCTCTTTCATCATTTTCCACATGTATAGCTTACCACAAAAGGAATCACCACCGCTTATCCTATTATAATTTAATGTTACTGTTACACATATTAGATGAAGCTGTTATGTAATATGAAAATCTTTCCCCTAATATTCCCTTTTAGAGTATAAATTTGTTTCCTGCCTACTTATTATTCATTTAACTATTCATAAAGAGATGTAATAATAAAATATACTCCCTCTGTTCCATAACAATTGACACATTTTTTTGGGCACGGAGATTAAGGAGTATAATAGTTTAATGTAAAGTGAAGTGAGAGAAATAATATTTAATGTGTAGTGGATAATTATATTAGTGGTGAGTGTGATATGTGTGTGGGCCCATGTAAATAAATATATTGTTTTTGTGTGGGTCCCATATCCATAAAATAAAATATGCCAATTTCTGTGGAACAACCCAAAAATGAAAGTGTGTCAATATCTTTGGTGCGGAGTAAGTAACAAATATCCAAATCAAACCGTTGTGACAGAACTTTAGTTGATCTACCCAAAATAATCATAAATTTAGCAAATCACATTTCACAGTGTCTGATTCTTTACGTAAATGGCGACTCCAACTGGTGAGATTTTGTGAGCAGTTTACATTACATTCCATACATAACATTATTCAGTTAATTGCCAAATTCATCACCAAATCATACTACACATGTTTACAAACTCATTACAACCGACAGTGGGTTTACTACTTATTAATTATATTTCGATGTGTCAGTTCCTCTAAATGTAGTTTAAAATTAAAATAAAATCTCTCATACACATTCAAATTAGTTCTATAAAACTAAATTTCTTTGAAATAGTCCCATAACTTTTAAATTCTCAACAAAATAGTCATTTTTACTTAAAAATGTTCAATTTTTCTAATTTTTAATTTTTCTAGTCAATTTACCTTAAAAACCCTAGTGTTTTAAGGGTTTAGTGTTTTAGGGTTTATGGTTTTAGTGTTTAGGGTAGGGGGTTAGTGTTTAGAGTTTTAGGATTTAGGGTTTAGGATAGGTTTAAGGTTTAGGGTGGCTATTTTAGTGTTTAGGTTACATGGTTTAGGGTTTTAGTATTTTTTTTTATTGAATTTGGGTGTGCAAATCTTTATCAATAACATGTACACCAATATACAGTAAATTTTTACATGAAAAGAGGAAGAATGTCTACAAATATTTATCACTGAAGTCGCGTGAAGCTAGTAACAAAATCACTAACGTACACTAATATACAATATTAAAATTTGCGCGACGTTCTATCTTTATGGAAGTAATAATTAAATATTATTTGAAGTTCCCAACACTAATACCTCGTATTAATTGCAACTACATAAAACGTGGCACATTAATTAGGGAGAATAGCCCATTTACCCATATTTTTAAAGTTAAAATCATTGTCAACCATTAACTAATTTATATAACATCCCTACCCATTTGTCTATTTTTGGACCAAAATACCCCCATCATGTCGGAATATTATGTCGGAATTTCGACATCGAATCCGACATCTGATGAAATACCCCAACCTTGTCGGAATGCTATGTCAGAGTTCCTACACTGAACCGACATCCGATGATGTCGGAATCGATGTCGGAATCCCAACATAGCATTCCGACAGGGTGGGGGTATTTTTGTCCAAAAATGGTCAATTGGGTATGGATGTTATATAAATTAGTTTATGGTTGACAATGATTTTTGACATTTCGTAATGGGTATTTTTGGCAATTAACTCCATTTAATTATACATTATAATTTTATAATAATTTTTTAATATTGGTGTTCATTTTCACATTGATGTACAAGTTAGTAGATAATGACGGTGATTATTAGGATTTATAATTAATTTTTTTTGATATTGGTGTTCATTTTCACATTGATGTACAAGTAAATAGATAATGACGGTGCATATGATTATTATTGAAATTTAAATTATTTGACAATATATACCGAATGTAATATAATGTATCCTAATTTTATGGAAAATAAATAGATCAATGTACAATAATTTATATTATCTTATCTTTATGAAAAATTAAAGTGTAATTAATTATATATGGAATATTAAGGATAAACTTGAAAAAAGAAAATAACATAATGTATCTCTTAATAATTACTATTAAATGAATGTATCTCATGGTAATTATGCTATTAAAACTCATATCCATTAATAATAAACCCAATAAAATACTCCAATTAGCAATTAAAAAACGATATAAAATACATACAATTGAAAGACTAAATACATAGTACAATATAAAATTTTCATATTAAAAAATTTTAAATATTAAAAGTGACATGTGCACGAGTCATTATTATATTAATATACCATATTTAAGTTTCCATAATACTGAACTCAAGTAAACCAAGTAAACCCTCATAATTAATATAAGAGGAAGATATTAATTAAGGAAAATATACACATCAGATTTACACTTTTAACGGTCAATATTATATTATTATAAATATAGCGGTAGCATTCCTTTTGCTTTATTACTCGCTTATACCTAAATCAAGAAATCAAGAAAGTGTTGTCTGAAAAACCAAACTATGGCCCTTGGCAATCGTCGATATCTTATCGCCGCCGCAGATATAGGCTGGCGGAGGGCTCTTCTGTTTCCGTTCGCTGTCAACTCAGGCGGAAGATTGAGTTCCCGCTTTCAGTCATTAGATGAAGTGTTTATTTTGAACAGTGTCGATGACGTCGCCGCCTTGAGGGGTGGTGCTCACGGGGTCGATTTTCCATCTCCTCCAACACGAGATAATTTGATGAGGCCCGCTGTGAGTGGTGGTTTGGCGGAAGAATTCATAGCGGAGCACTTGAAGACGAAGGTATTAACCGACGGCTGTGACCGGAATATGTGCGTGGTGTGTCAGGACGTCGTCGAGGAGAATGGGAGGATCGGAATACTTAGATGTGGACATGAATATCACGCATGTTGTATTAAGAACTGGTTGAAGGTGAAAAACACTTGTCCTCTTTGTAATGCTACTGCAATATTATAAACGATGATTAATTTAGTGTGTTTTGATCTTCTTAGTTTGTATTTGTGTTTTCTTATATTGTTACAAATCATTCTTATGTATGTACGTTTTCTTTAAATGTTAATCTAAATATTTGTTGATATATATAGTGTCTTATAAATTTTTGATCTAGTCACTTTTCAATTTTGATTTCGTATACTTGTTTGAGTGAGAATGGTGACAAAATATTAGTCTTGTGGAAAATTCCATAAAAAAAATTGAATTTAAAGTTTGACTATATATATATATATATATATATATATATATATATATAATATTCATAGAATTAATTATTAAAAGATACACATTATGTAAGTCCAATTATTCTAAGATACATAGAACACAAAATATTAATGTTGGATACAATAAAAATAAGGTGATTTTAGGATGTGATGCATCCATATAGGCTAAAAGTTAGAAGTAGTGAGTAGTTTTTTTATTTTTATTTTAATTGAGATTAAATTAATTATCTCTTTTGTTGCTGAGAATGAGCATGACTTAATTGAAATGAATAACAATACTTCATTATCTAAGTAAAAAGTACTTGTTTGCATCATTGCATAACAATCACTTAAATAAGTCAAATGAGTGGGGTGCTTTTGAAATATTGATTATGCTTCCAAAAAGCTGATGGAAATACCCCCAACCCAATACTTTTTTATTTGTAAATTTGTATTAAGCCCACATAATCTAAAGGCTACATTGTGGTGGGTTTTCATAAAATTATACACTGGATTGGGCTAATAAGCCCACAAAATCTGAAGGCTAGACTTAGGCGGGCTTTCTTGAAGATATACATTAGATCCCTTTCATGTTGACATTTATATGCACCAATTCGTATCTTTGTTCTGTTCTAATAAATGTATCATATGTTAAATTACTACTCCTTTCATTTGAAAGTATTTCGCATCTTTCCTTTTTGTCTATCTCTTTAAAAATTGACACAATATTAAGAAGAGAGATTCAATCTCTTACCGTAGGATCTATACGTTAGACTTAAAAGTTTAAATTCTGTCATCTCTACTACTTTCTCCATCCCACAATAGCGTTTACACATTTTTATATATATTTGGGCGTCCTGTAAAAAGATTTATGTTTCCTTTATAGTGAATGGAGTCTACACAAAACATTTAAATATCATGGGGCTTACCACAATATACTAATACAATTACCCATAGAAGTTGACACACTTTCCTTTTTGGTTTGTCCCACTAAAGTTGACACATTTACTTTTTAATACATGGACCCACACAAAAAACAATTAATCTATTCTCATGGCCCCACGTATCACCTCTAATACAACTACCCACTACACATTAAATATTATTTCTCCCACTTCACTTTACTCCACTTTATATTAAATTATTATACTCCTTAATAAATCCGAGATTCTTACTTGCGCACCCAAATAATCTAAATTCTTAGATCATACTCCCTCCATCACCTTGAAAGATATCAATTTCACTATTCCTGACATTCACTTTAAAAACATCAATTTCTTCTATTTAATAAAGAAAATACACAATATGACCCACCACTTCCCTCTAATACAATTACCCACCTTATATATAATAATAATACTCCTTAATTTATATGCAAAAAACAAATAAAGACCTTAGAACCGTCCAAGTGCAAACAACAAACGAGTACCTTTCAAGGGGACGGAGGGAGTACTTATTATGGAGCATTAAATTTTTTAAAATATACTACCTCCGTACCTATTGTAGATCTGAAGTTCACCTATTTATACAAAGGTTTAAGAAAAATTTGTTTTTTGTTTTACTTTTAGGTGTAGTTTGATATTTTTAGGTAATAAATAAATTTTAAAATAAGTTATGTGAGTTGTAAAATGGTGACAATTTTGAAATTAGAGTGTACAGTAGAGTTATTGATTTGTGTATTTCTTTATTTAGGGGGTGTGAACTTGTTTATGGGACGGACAAAAATAAAAAGTGGGAATTTGTAACCAATTTTACCACTTATAATTTGGATGTGAAATATCTAATCGATAAATCGAGTGAGATGAATTATCTAACTTGATCTTGAGTTTAAAATGATTTTATGGTTTAAAAATTTACATCTTTTCTATTTTGGATTTTTTAAAAATATTCTCTAGCTACGTACGTTCATTCATCTGTAAATTCTCAATACACGTATTCCATTGATTATTTCTTTTTCTATTGATTTTTATGGCAAAAACTAGGTGAGAAACTTAATTTATTTATCGTACAGGTATTTTTTTCAATAAATTATTAATATTACATTAATAATTATATATCTGTATTTTATCATATTAATTTATAAATTACTCCTATTTTACTAGCATTGTGGTTTATAGTATATTTTGTCAAGAGGGTTTACTAATTCTAAATGGTACTCCCCCCGTCCCATCCTTATAGTTATGTTTGTTTTTTGTATGTGGATTAATGAATATAGTATTTTAATGTGTATTGAGGTGAGAGAAATAATATTTTAATGTAAAGTGAGTAGATGTATTAGTGTGATATGTGGGTTCATGGAGAGAGAAGTAATTAATTTGTGCGGGTCTCATATGCTAAGAAAAGAAATGTAACCATTAGGATGAGACGCCCAAAAAGAAAATATGAAACCATTAGGATGAGACGGAGGGAGTATATGTTATTGTAATTTCACCATTGTGATTTAGAGTACACTTTATCTCAATGGTTTAGAACATATTTCGCCCAAGACTTATTTTTTTTTTATTTTTAGGGTTGATTTTAGTGTTAATTTTAAGATATAACTGTAATTTTCCTTGCATTTATGCCGGAGCTGGAGTCGGAGCCGGAGCCGTGCTACTATTGATGACTTTATTAAGTAGGTTTTTAAATACGTTTTTTTTTTTATTTTTGTTTTCTATTTATTTAAGATTTTAGAAAATAAAAATGCCTTGTTGGCATTAAAATAATATTTAATTTGTTGACTCACATGCCATCAGGGCACCATGTCATCATCCCGACAGGAAGTCGGCGATTCGAGTTATCACGTGATAATCACGTGCCATTTTTCGACGAAAATAGAACGTGTTTGGCCCTATTTCTTCACCGGTAAGATTAAATTGACAAACTTATTTATATTGAAACTAAAATAGACCATGAGAAAAATTATGAGATTGAATTGGTTTTTATCCCGCTGAGTCACCTGCCATCAGGGCGTCACGTCATCGTCTCTGCCGGAAATCGGGGATTTCAGTTATCTCACGTGGCGTTTTTCGGTGATATCAGTGCCTTCCTGCGAAAATAAGGCGTGTTTGACTCTATTTTTCACCGGTTGGACTAAATTGATAAACTTATCTTTATTGAAACTAAAATAGATTATGGGGATAAAAATCAATTTAGTCCCATAACTTTGCCTATGGGCTATTTTAGTCCAAAAAAAAAATAAAACTGTCAATTTAGTACCACCGGTTCAGAAATAGGGCCAAACACGTCCCATTTTAGCCGAAAAAACCACGTCACTCCGATTTCCGATCATAATAATGATGTGGCGCTGACGTGGCATGTGAGTCAACATCTTAAATAATATTTTATTGCCATGACTTTTTTCTTTTTTCTTAAATTTTAAAATAATTAAAAAACATAAATTAAAAACTATTAAACAAATTTAAAGGAACTAAAACGCCATGGAAGATGAACGCCGACGACGACGAAGGGGTGGGCGTCGCCGCCGCCTGCGGAGTGGAAAAAGTGGGAGAAGAAAGTGTAACTCAGCAATTGTAGCCGAGTTAAAGGTAGCGCACATTTGCCTCACCGCCGGCGAGTAATTGGTCTGCAGCACCGCCAGAATCTTCCCCATCCATTCCTCTCCACCACCGCCGCGCCCTCTTCTCTCTGAACAAACAACACTGCCTCCACAGTACCGCCACCGCCCGCTCCGTCGCCGTCGGTTAAGTTTAACATTTAGTTCACGACAGCCCCTATGCAGAAATGGCTTCCACAAATCTCGTTCCTCACTTCTTTTCACCCGAACGCCATGTCAAGGAGCTTGAGCAGTTTCTCGGTCGCAGCGGATCTCATATCGGCGACGGAGAGCGCCGCCGCCACCACCCTGACTCCGCCGCTGCTAACCAGCTTGGCCTTGTTCCTTCTGGCAGCGCCAATCGGACCAAGAAACTTAAGCAAGCCTCGATGGCTTCCATTTTCTGATCACAAGATGTTATTAATCTTAGAAACTCTGAGTAAATCTCGTCGTCTTCTGCAATTGAGGATGAAGTTATCCCCACTCGTAAATTTCTCGATACGCTGGAAGAACTCCAGGCAATAAAATATTATTTAAGATGTTGACTCACATGCCACGTCTGCGCCACATCATTATTCCAGTCGGAAATCGGAGTGACGTGGTTTTTCTGGCTAAAATGGGACGTGTTTGGCCTTATTTCTGAACCGGTAGTACTAAAATGACAATTTTATCTTTTTTTGGACTAAAATAGCTCATAGGCAAAGTTACGAGACTAAATTAATTTTTATCCATAGATTATGAGGAAAGTTATGTAACTGAATTAATTTTTATCCCAAATTGATTAACAAAGATGTAACAAGTCTAATTACAAACCCTAATTTTAGAGCATGAGTTTTATATGTATTACGTTTTGAACAATGACAAAATATTAAAATTAAATTATTCAAAAGTAAAAACGATTGAAATTAATCAATTACTACTAATATTTTATCTTCAAGATATATTTAAACGCACTTGTGAACATGACAAGAATGATTTGTACAGTAGAAACTTCATAATTAACATATACAAGTATTAAAATCAATCTTGTTTTTAATTAAATTCTTTAGCTATAAGGCAGTGGCATTACAAAGAGGGCAAGTGTTCTTGTTGAGAAGCCACTTCTTAATGCATTCAGCATGATAATGATCATGCCCACACATTAGTATTCCGATTCTTTCGTCTTCTAAGACGTCGTCTTGACACACCACGCACATCTTCCCTATTAACATTTAGTTTTACAAACATATTAGTGAGGAGATAACAATTAGCAAGAATCTGAAGGCTACATTGTGGTGGGTTTTCATAAAATTATACACTGGATTTGGCTAGTAAGCCTCACAGAATCTGAAGGCTAGACTGTGGTGGGCTTTCTTAAAGATATACACTGGATTGTGTTTCCCTTTCTTGTTCACATTTATATGCACCAATTTGTATCTCTGTTCTGTTCTAATTATATGTTAAATTACTACTCCCTAGTCCCTGCGGAAGGTTACAATTTAACCGTTTATTTTTTACGCATAAATTAAGAAGTATTATTATTCATGTAGTGGGTAGTGTGAGCCATATGATGTACATTTTTACTGAATAGTGAATTTGAATAACTTTGAAATGAACATCCAAAATGTTAAAATTGATAACTTTGAGCGAGTAGTAAATCCAAAAAAATGTTCGAAATTTTGAAAATGATTGTAGTAGGCGTCATTCATTTAAAAAATAAATAAGTACTTAGAGTAGTCTCCCTATCTCATTATAAAAATAAAATAAAAAAAATTGAACCCTGATAATAAAAATTCAATGGAATAGTATAATAAAGCATCCCATGCGTCCTATTGAGGGAGATTGCATGTTTCACTCCACCTGGAATGGAACATGGATATTTTTAAAGTGGACATCTAACATAATAAAATAGAAATAACTTTTGGTATTGACAGAGGGAATCATAAATAAAATAATGTGTTCCCGCATGTAAAAAATATTAGGGATAACACTTTTGTTGCTCTATTTCAATTAATCTACATCAAGTTTGCCCTATTTATTTAAAAACATCTAATTTGCCCTATTTTTTATTTACATACCTGAATTACCTCTCACACCTGTCAGTCATTTTCCTGATTTTTTGGGAAAGCCGAAAAGTGGGGTTGTCAGTTGCTTTTTAAGTGGCGTTGAAATTGGGGTAGAATCTTTGACCCCAATTTTGAACCCAAGACTCCACGCTATTTCTCTCTTCTCTCTGTCTACGCTATTTCTCTCTCTCTCTCTCACTCTCAGTATCTTGTACCCGATTTTTCTCGCGGACACCCAAATTCGGCCGGCTATTGCGTGCTTTAATCATCATCCCCTCGTCGGAAAGTAGCAGAATTGAAACATGGATAATGAGGTACGTTAGTATTTCAATTTGGGCGTTTAGGGTTTAGGGATTCGTTTGGAATTTACGATGTAAATTATAGAGTAACTGAGTCGTATTTTATTTGCATAATTTCATCAGTAAAGTAGAGGAATTTCGTCTATAAATTACAGTAATTGATGCATATTTGGTCTGCAAAAATTTCGGTGGTATAGATCTATAATTGATGCTCGTCCGTCGAACCTTTTATGAAAATTGAGCATGTCCGCCCATTATTAGAGCCATAATGAGCTTGTCCGTCGATAATATGAGCCGTATTGGGCATGTCCGCCCAATTTCTAGGCATAAAAGAGCTTGTCCGCCGATGTATATAGTATAATTGTTTATGTTTGGTATGTTTTGACCATAAAATAGCATGTCCGCCCTTTTTTTGACCATAAATAAGCTTGTCCGCCGAGTATTATACCATAATTCTTTATGTTTAGTATGTTTTTACCGTAGATGTTGTTGTCCGCCGATTTTTTCACCATGAATGAGCTTGTCCGCCAATTTTTATAGCATAATTCTTTTATGTTTGGTATGTTTTGACCATAAAAAAGCTTGTCCGCCCATTTGTCACCATAAATGAGCTTGTTTACCGAAAATTTGACTTTAAATGAGCTTGTCCGACGTTTTTATATAGCATAATTCTTTATGTTTGGTATGTTTGGACCATAAAATAGTTTGTTCGCCCATTTTTCACTATAATTGAGCTTGTCCGCCGATTATTTGACTTTAAATGAGCTTGTCCGCCGATTTTTATAGCATAATTCTTTATGTTTGGTATGTTTGGACCATTAAATAGCTTGTCCGCCCATTTGTCACCATAAATGAGCTTGTCCGCCGATAAATTAAATTTAAATGAGCTTGTCCGCCGTTTTTTTATTGCATAATTCTTTATGTTTGGTATGTTTGGACTATAAAATAGCTTGTCCGCCCATTTTTTCATCATAAATGAGCTTTTCCGCCGATAATTTGACTTTAAATGAGCTCGTCCGCCGATATTTATAGCATAATTCTCTGTGTTTTGTATGTTTTGACCATAAATTAGGTTGTCCGCCGATTTTTTGACCATAATTGAGCTTTTCCGTCGATTATTTGACTTTAAATGAGTTTGTCCGCCGATTTTTATAGCATAATTATTTATGTTTGGTATGTTTGGACCATAAAATAGCTTGTCCACTTATTTGTCACCATAAATGAGCTTGTTCGCCGATAAATTAACTTTAAATGAGCTTGTCCGCCATTTTTTTATTGCATAATTCTTTATGTTTTGTATGTTTGGACCATAAAATAGCTTGTTCGCCCATTTTTTCATCATAAATGAGCTTGTTCGCTGATAATTTGACTTTAAATGAGCTTGTCCACCGATGTTTATAGCATAATTCTCTGTGTTTTGTATGTTTTGACCATAAATTAGGTTGTTCGCTAATTTTTTGACCATAATTGAGCTTTTTCGCTTAATATTTGATCCTAATTGAGCATGTCCGCCGATTTTTTAGTGTATTTGAGCATGTCCTCCGATTTTTATAGCATAATTGAGCATGCTTGGTCATTTTTTTAGCACAATTGACCCTGTCAGCCGATGAATAAAAGTCTAATTTGCTTGGCCATCTTATATCTAATCGAGTTGGCATGCACTGTAGTGGAGCTGGAAACGACGTGGACTTCAATCACGAAAAGTTGGGATTAAAGGGTATTGTAGGCCTACGAAAGTATTGAACTGCATATGCGAGATGCTTACAAATAGTGGCTATCAAACAGTATGGATGTTCTGAAGATCGTGTTTTGGTCATTTTTGGGAGTTGAATTCTGATTATGGGTCTCCTAAAGCGTTATTTCAGTTGATGGCTTAGGAGGTTATAATCCCTGGTTCACATATGTACACCCGGCACTTCAGGGTGTCCGATACAATTCTTAGCTTCATACCACTGGAGTTTATGTGTGTTATGGGACTAAGGTTTGAGGATGGTGGGGATATTGACCCAATGATTTATTTGAGCCACCACCAGACAGTTAGTTCGCTAGCTTTCGTACGAAGAGGGTCCTAGTTGATGAACTTATGAAAAGATTCAATGAAAATAAATATAAGGGCCATAACGCGGTGAAAACGGCTAAGATTCTACTTCTGTACTACTTTTTGCTAGGTCGGGATACGTCCAAAGTATACATAGAACCCTGGGTATGGTTTTTAGCTGAAAATGCTAACCAGTGGAACTCTTTCCCTTGGGGGAAGTACACATACCTAACCCTACTGCACCATATGAACTCTATGAAGATTACGGTGGAAGGTGTAGGGAAACAGCAGCGCATCAATTTTTATGGATGCTCATTTTCCCTAGCAGTAAGTGATACCGAGTTTATGTGAATATTCTTATATTAATTGTATTTAAAAAATTATATGTTGAATTCAAATCACTTTGACATTTGGTCACAGGTTTGGGCCTCCGAGCGTATCGACGGGTTTTTAGACAGGTTTGTCATTTTGTTTTTTTGTATGAGATTAAGGTTTTGAGTATCTAGATTGGATGCATTTGGATATTATTTTGGTCACCTGAGTATATGTCTTTATTATTTTACTTTCAGGACCCGAGAGTTGTTGATTTACTTGCCATCCTCCCTGATGAGTCCCACTGACCATATTTTAGGGGAATACATCCTGATTGGAGTTCTGGTTTTCATATTCAATTTAGCTCTTTTGGGGATCCTAAACCAAAAGGGAAGGGTAAGGGTAAGAAAAAGACTGTGCACTCTAGTTTTGATTCTGAAGATGAAGCTATTAGTCAGCGTGCCATTCCTGTTGAAGTGAACATTTCTTCCAATTATGCTGGTGGCGAGCAATATTGTGGAAGGATAAATGTTGAGGTTGATGATGATACAACATTTGGGGGGCAACACAGAACTGCAGAGGACTTACTACATGATTTTCATGCCGTCGGAGGGGATGATGATGATGACGACGATGAGTTTATGGGTGATCAGGATGACACCTCTTACATACCCTTTGTGGATTCACCCCCGCGGCCATGTCAGTCTGGTCCAGAGTATCCTACGCACATGCCTCCTACCCATGGCCCCATAATGCCGTAGTTCCACATGCGCTGATGGCCATTCTGGAGAGTTCATATCCTCCTGTCTTTGGAAAACCATATTTCCCTTCCGTTGGATTTCAACCACCATCTCACTCTTCTCCTTATGGTGGATATCAGGGACCATATCAGTTTCACTTTGGGAGATTTCAGGGCCCACATCAATCTCATCCTTATGGTGGAAGTGAAGGATCACAACAGGGTCATTATAGGGGGTTTGAAGGATCTGTGTATAGTCAAGGAGGTCTAGGACATCACGGAACACAGGGTAGGCCTCCATCTACACAAGATGATTACCATCCTCAATCCAGATCAAGTCAACAGTGGGATCACTCTGTTCCTCATCAGCAGAAACAAGACAGTGGGGGTCTGTCTCAAGAACAGTACGATCGGATTAAGAGGAGAATGGATGATCATGACCAAATTTTTTTTGAACATGACGCCCTTCTCACTCAGCTGCAGGATCGAGATGACAGATGAGAGAAAAGGTTTGACACACATGATACACAGCTAGCTGATATTCGTAGGTACCAGGAGGAGGGACGCAGTGAAATTAAAAGGGCTGCTGGTTGGTTGATTGGAGCACAGACCCAGATGCGGCGTAGCCACGAGAGGAATATTCTTGGTTCGATATACAAATTGTTTAAGGAGGGATTTAAGGATCCACCACCTGAGCCATCTACATACGAAGCGCCAAGTATTTTATCTACATGAGAGGAACAACAGAGTGCTCATACGACACCCCCCACGGACTAGTTATCCTGATCTTCAGCGTTGCGTTGATCACCATCACACCCCTCATCTTGCGAAGCCTCATCACCCTCAGAGTCCTCACGCTGCGGACCCTCAAAGGAATCATACCCATCGCACCCATCATCTTGAGAACCAGTAGAACCATCAGACCCATAACCCTCTGAACCCTCATACGCATCACTTTGATAACATTCATTTGAATTCTCCTCAACTTCATTTCCTTCAGATAAGAACATGTAATCTCCGTTTTCCCCTTCTTCATCAACCTGTTCTTCGCCAATGTACACATTGTTCAAATCAATATTTTTCGTACGACTCGAAAGGTTCACACCTATATTCCCACTCGGTCCGGCTAAATCTACGGGATTAGGAATATTGACAGATGGAATTTGTGAACGAAGCAAGTCGATCCAATGACTGCTCCCAGACAACACCGCACTAGGGCTAAAATTATCAACTGATTGATGTGGTATGACCTTGACTGTGACAAATAGCATCGGCTCATCAACCTGGTGATACAAGCCCCTAATATCCAGATCATCCTTCATCTTATGTTTTGTTATACAACCACCAATGTCCACAAGTGTGTGTATAACATATTTCCAATGATTCACATCGACACGAACTAAATCGTGCACATGCCCAATAATAAAATCCAACTTCAACTGATCTGAATTTAAAACTAAGCTCGTGTATTGGCCACGTACATACTCTAAACCTTGCCACCAGCCGCCCCACCATATAAAAAAATTTCTCATTTTCAATCCAAAGCCTAAATCTTTCAACAAAGGACAATTAATTGTTATATTGATACATGATTAACCTTCATTAAAGTATTTTTATGATAGGCGTGTTTAATAGGTACCTAATTACATTAAAATATAAACTTTTATGAATATGTAAATAAGTACACACAAATTAAGCCTTAAAGTATCAGCAGACATGCAAGTTAAATATTGAGTCGTACGCGGACAAGCTCAATTAAGCTCCATAAATCGACGGACATGTTTATTATACTAAAAAAATGACTTACATGCTGAATTATGCTTAAAGTTGATGGACATGCTCAATTAGCCAAATATAATCGGAGGACATGATATAATATGCTTAAAAAATAGCCAAACATGCTCAATTATGCAATAAAATCGATGGACATGTTCAAAAATAGTAAAAATTCGGCGGACATGCTCAATTTGAGTCAAATAATCAGTTGACATGCCCAATTACGCTAAGAATATCAGCAGACATACTCAATTAGGGCCAAATAATCGGCGGACATGCTCAATTAGGGTGAAAACATCGGCGGACATGATCAATTAGGGTCAAATAATTGGCGGACATGCTCAATTAAGGTGAAAAATCGGCGGACATGCTCAATCAGGGTCAAATAATCGGCGGACATGGTCAATTAGGCTATAAAATCGGCAGAATGCTCAACTATGGTCAAATTATCGGAGGACATGCTCATTTATGGTCAAATAATCGGCGGACGTGTTCAATTATAGTTAAATTTTCAGCGGACAGGATCAATTGGGCTACAAATTTTGGCAGACACGCTCACTTAGTCAAAAAAATCGACGAAAAAGCTCAATTAGGGTCAAATAATAGGCAGACATACTCTATTAGGATACAAAAATCAGCGGACATGTTCGATAAGGCTCAAATAATGGACGGACAAGCATAATTGATCATGCATATTAGCAGACAAGTCTACAGTGGGTGTATGTAGTGGTATTCATGCATATTACAGCATAGTTGACCTTTTTCCTCGGCGGATATGCATATTACATGTATACTTCACCATTTTCTTCAGTCCACGCACATATTTAGGCAATTATATAGGAAGACATGGATATATATAACCATTTTTACTCAGCGGACATGCATTTTTAAAATCCTAAAACCGTAAAAACCCTAAAATCGATACATTATAACCCACAAATACATTAACAGCAAGATTGAAAGAACATTTAAACCACTAAATAAAATACAATGGAAATAGTGTTAGTATCTTACTTTTGGCTCTAACTATGGATCCGTCGACAAAAACAGTGGGTAAATAGGGGATTCGATCATCTTTTTATGCTCAATAATTTTTGGAACAAGAGGAATGAAGTTTGAATCCACTGTGTCCAATTTTGTTGTTTGTTGGTGGTGTAGTTATTTGGTTGGTGGGGATAGGTGAGAGTTTAATGAGATAAAAATTTACATAAATGAACTGTTTCTGAACAGTGCCCTATTTAATTCCTAAAATTCACTCAATTAAATGAACTGTGTTTGAGTAACAGTGGTAGCTAATTAATGCATGTGTTTAATCACCTAATTAGTTCATGTGTTTAATCACCTAATTAGTGCATATGTTTAATTTAAACATGCCTATTATAATCTAACAATTTAAGGAATTTTAAAATGATATTTGGTGAATTTTAAATAGTTGCGTGTCCGCAAACAATTTTTCTTTTTCATGTAATTTTCTTGTCCGCCGAGTTTTTTTTAGAAGGTGATAATTTTAATACATTTATTTATTTATTTTGTACTTAATGTGTCATTAAAAAATCTCCATATTCCCTGACACATGGATTGTGCCTGCAAGTGTACTTCTCAACTCATTCTCAATACAAAAAGGTGGGCCATCCTTGAGGATATTCATGACATTATATTTATTTTTAGGGCAAATTAGATGTATTAGAAAAGGTAGGACAAATTAGATGTTCAACAACCCATATAGGGCAACTTGTGGTATTTCCCATATGGGTTATTGAACATCTAATTTGCCCTATAATTGAACACGTCTGCCGATTATTTGACCATAAATGTGCATGTCCGACGATAATTTGACAATAGTTGCGCATGTCCGCCGATTTTGTAGCCTAATTGACCCTGTCAGCCGATTATTTGAAATATGGCATAAAATGAATTTAGCTCTTTTTCGTATGGAGGTTTTAAAGAGGCCAACTTAGGGTTCTTGTACAGTTCTATTTTCCTGTTTTTCCTACTAGGTTCATATGGAGGTTTTAACTTTTAACAAGTCCAATGTAGCGTTCTTGTATAGTGTTGTTTTTCGTTTTTCCTATTGGGTTTTTCATATGGAGGTTTTAACGAGGCAGTTCTTGTACATTCCAAGCATGTTTCTTGATTTGTATAAACTACTTGCTATTTGATTATCGTGAAAATTTAATAGATTTTAGAGTCATGTTCGTGTGATTTTTGCGTGTTTTTATATTATTTTTAGTATTTTATTATTTATTTTTTGTTGATTTTTATATTTGGAGCAAAGTGTGTGAATCATACTATTTTTCATGTAGGAATGAGGTGTATTTGAGCAAAAATTAGAAAAAGGAAGAAACGAGAATTAAATCGGGATGAAAATGAGAAAAAGAGAGTTGGAGTTGAAAAGACAACGAATTTAGAAGAGGGCTACGACAACACTTTTACTAAGTGTAGAGAAATGAGTGAATAGACAACAGCCTTAAGTATTGTCGTTTCAGCGTTTACTAAGTGTAGAGAAATGAGTGAATAGACAACAGCCTTAAGTATTGTCGTTTCAGCGTTGTCTATTTGAATTGAAGGAAGCAGATTTTTCATTTTGTAAGAGAAACTCGATCGAGTTTTTGGGCCCAACAGGGGAGCGTCTACTACTTCGCGCTCACATGGAAGCTCCCTTTAATTAAAAATTAAATTCGGTGGAGGCCCAGAATCGAACTTGTGAGCTGTTGCTTGAGGGCGTGCTTTAAACTGCTTGGTCACCACCGGTTTGTTGTCAAGAACCGTACGGAAAGTCTTATAAACCGATTTGAGCCTAATTTGAAATTAAATAAAAAAATGTGCTGGGTGTGAATCGAACCTGAGACATCGGGCATGACTGCACGCGCATGCTACCACTTGGCTACAGCCGGATTTTAGTAATCAAGCCGTACGGAATTATAGTTGAACCAATTTTCCTGAACCGATTTTTGAGCTAAAAAAGGCTACTCTCTCCACTAAAGTCCATTTTCTCCATTGAAGCCCATTATCCTAATGTTGCCCTAATTCTCCATACATATAAATAGCCTCATTTGCATAATTTTGGGGGGATCTCCATTCCTCCTCTTGGAGGCACACACACTACACACTCCATTACACATTTTACACCTTTATCATTATCCATCCATAATCCTTTCACCATCCTCCATATTTTGATCATCCTTTCATCACCAATCTATTGAGGATTGAGGGTTGAGAGTGGGAGTTTGCAAAGTGAAGATAGATATTCAACCTACATCAAGGAGGAGAGATATTTTTCTTTTCATTTGTATTCTCTTTGGCTTGTTTTGAAACAATAAATGTATGTAAACATTTTGATGATGTTTTTATGATGTTTATTGTTGGCTAGACCTCTAGTGAGGCTAGCCACAAGATGAATTAGGGGTTTTTGTGGATTTGTTGGATTTTAAATGATAGTTGATATGATATTTGATTTTTCCTACATGATTTATGATTCACTATTTTCGTAATATGATTTGTGTGATTGAAATCTCTATTTATGATGTTAGGATATCCATTCTGATATTGTAACTAGGGTTTTGATTGAATCATGTTATAGTATGGATAATGTATGTTAGTATGTGAAATATGTGGTAGCATATTTATATATTTAGAACATTCATGTGAGGACACTTAGTTAATGGATCTAAGAAGGTTATTAATTGAGTGAGAAGAGCCAATCTTATAATCATAATACCCTTGAGGGAATTGAGAGTAAGGGACAATCTTTTGTGCTTAAAACTTGTAATGAGTTGAGAACCTAATTACTTTGGCCATAGGGATTAGGGGAACCTTTGTAATTGCTTCTATTCCATTTATCATTGATACTTGTCATTTATATTTAATAAGTCTATGGTGTCCTTAATCTTGATTGTGGTTAGTCTTACTCCTCTTTAGATTGTTACTTCATCCATCTCACCTTCATCCATCATCCATCTCATGTGTATATGTTTTTATCTTTAATTGCTTTTCTAGTTGATTAATTGTAGTGTAATTAACCCTTCCTTTTATTGATTAGTCCTTTTAGATTGAAACAACTTTTGAATACGGATACATCACTTTCTCCCTTGGGTTCAATATTTTGTTGCTTGGTCGCCCCGCCTATAATGACCAATCACTATTCTTTTTAATTTATTCGTATTAGTTACCATCGTAGCTAAATTATTGAAAATAAGTACTTATACAATTGATCATAAGTGTACACGTTATTCCACATATATTTTGATCATATATTAATAGTATTTTGTTTTCTTTGAAATAACAGTGCAGCATGCATACTCGATTGATTAAGAAAGAAGTCTAATTACAAATCCTAATTTTAGAAAATGAGTTTTATACTCCCTCCCTCCTCCCCGAAGATAGTTGTCTCTTTTTTCATTAATTTGTCCCACATAATTATTATTCATCCCAAAAAAATAAATATCATTCTAATCTAACACCTTAAAATTACACAATAATTTCAGAAATGACATCACTTCTTTCCACACATATATAACATACTTTATACTTTATTTATTATTTAATATACTTTATACTTTATTTATTATTTAAGAATACCCCATCACCTCCTAAAACTAAAAAGTCAAGTTAATAAAAAGTACTATTATTAATATGCATGATAGAGTATGTATTTGCTTTGAACAATGACCAAATATTTAAATTAAATTATATACTACAAAAGTAAAAACGATGTAATTAATTAAACAATTACTAATAATAATTGATCTTCAAGATTGTGAACATAACAAGAATGATTTGTACTACTAACCAAGAAAAATCATAATAACACATACAAGTCATAAAATTAATCTCGTTCTTAATTAAATTCTGTAGCTATAAGGCAGTGGCATTACAAAGAGGGCAAGTGTTCTTGTTGAGCAGCCACTTCTTGATGCACTCTGCATGATAATGATCATGCCCACACCTAAGTATTCCGATTCTTTCGTCTTCTACGATGTCTTCTTGACACACAACGCACATCTTCCCTTTGCCACTGCCTCTGAACTTCGCCGTTTCAAGATTCTCTTCAATGAATTCCTCCGACGTCGAACCACTGTCTTCGTCAGTCGTCGAACCACCGTCTTCGTCAGTCATGTTCAATATTTCTTCTAACATTAATTCTAAGGGAATAGAAATCACATAATAATAAGGAAAGTGCCTATGAGCAAAAACTCGACCAGAATCACCCGTGAGGGCGGCGCCGGAAACGACTGTCCGGTAAAAGTAAAACACTCTCTCGAGAAAGGAATCATTCGGCGGAGCGGGCGGCTGAGAGTTCGGAGCGCCGCTGTTAGGATCATCCATGATTTGTGTTGAGATTTCAATGTTGATTCAGCTGAGAGTTCAATGTTGATTTGTATTTGGAAAGTAAGTGAAATCTTATTTATATAGTAGTAATCTTAAGTCTTAACCGTCAGTGTATATCCAGTTATTATTTTTTTAGTTTATTTATTCAATCATTTATCTACGTTAGATATTAAAACAACAATATTCGATTAACCCTTTAAACAATTATTTGGTTTTACGCTTTGTCCATATAAAAATAAAAATAAAAATAAAAACTTTCAAGCTCCCATTTAATAATTAATTAATGATAATCTAAAAAAACTCGTTTTATTGCTAAACCTTGTAGTATTGCTAATCATTTAGCATCGATTAAGGCACTGTAAAAATAAAAATAAAAAAATCTTTTTTAGCAAATGGATTTTAATCCCTTAATAATTACTAAAGATTGACAAAAAAAAATTATATTTTTCTAAAATTGGCTAATTTTTGTACCAAAGTCGCTGGAACCCCATTTTTTAGCCCAAATTTGCACGTGTGCCGCATGAAATCATCCAATTTGGGGCAGATTTCGGCAAGGTAATCCTGCAAATGAGATTAACATGGACAACTCCTTTCGACGAGGTAATCCCATTTTTTGTAGTCTTGCCTCTAGAACAATTAACAAGGTACAAATGGTAATGAAACCACGTCTGTAATAAGGAACAAAAAAAAAAATCATGGCATTAGATGTTAGAAGAGATAATATCAATTTTGATCCTTTAGGATATGCAAAATCCAACTTTAGTCCCAAAGTTTGGTAAATTTTCAAAAGTGGTCATTCAGTGTCCACTTTTAGTTATTTTTATCCACTTTCAGTCCCTTTTGTCAATTTTTAGTCCTTATTTGGCATATCTTAGAGGACCAAAAGTAGACCAAAAGGACCAAAAACGGATATTGGAGGACCACTTTTGAGAAATTACTAAACTCGACTAAAGTTGGATTTGACATATCCTAGAGAACTAAAATTGATATTTTCCCGATATTAAAACGTAGATTAGAATAAATGTCATGTCAAAATCATGAGTTTTACTAGGATGCACCTGAATTAGAATTAAACACATGCAATTAATGTCATGACAAAATAATGAGTCTTACTAGGTGTACTCAGATTAGAATTTAATGCTCAAGGCAACATTAGATAAATTTTATGTAAACTTGCGATGGAGGGAGTTGTACGTAAATTGTGTACTCGAGGCAATATTAGATAAATTTAGCAATTTTATCAGATAAAAAGTTGATTATCACGAATAGATAGACAAAATCGTTAATTAGATAATATCCCTTATTTTTTGGTGGTAACCGTCAGTTAATCATTAGATTAGATACTTAATCCAAATATTGTTAGAGAAGATGATATGTATATATATAGTCTCATTAGTACACATTAAAAAGTTACAACGTAGAACTCAAACCCTCCCTCAAGCTATTAATTCTTATTTCTTGCACAAATTCAAGATTATATCATGGCTAGTTATCATGACTTCCTGGCAATTGAAGACGGTGGCGTTACGGTGGGTCCCCTTCCTTCGTCTCCAAAACAAGAAGAAGACAACGATTGTTTATTACCAGTTGGATTCATCCCAAGGGACTTGGACATCAGTACCACCAAGCGCGAAGAAGACGACGTCGTTCAAGAAAAGAAGAGTGAAGAAGACGACGTCGTTCAAGAGTACGTTGCATGCGAACATGAATTTCTGTATCCTCCTTGCATCACGGCATGGTTGCTCCAAATCAACACCTGCCCTTTCTGTGCTTTCAAGATTAACATCGATCAACAACATATCAAGATCCATTCTCTTTAAAGATTCTTGGGCCCTAAAGATTTATATTTTGATATTTAGCTAGTTTCTTTCGGTTGGTACTCTTTTGCCCTTCATGCGGTTTTTCCTACTGGGTTTTTCGTATGGGGGTTTTAAAGAGGCCAACATAGGGTTCTGTTTTCACGTCTATGTTTTTCGTATGGAGGTTTTAACGAGGCCAACTTAGGGTTCTTGTACATGTCTGTTTTCCCGTTTGCTTCCATGTCGTAATTTAAATGTATAATCTTTGAATCTATTTCCAATGTGTTCATCACTTTAATTCCATGCATGCATATCTTGATTTTATAAATTGCTTCTTTTTTACTTTATACGTATAAGTTAACATAAATTTCTTCGTAGTTAATTTATTGAAAATATATTACTTAATTGATAAGTGTATACGAATTATTCCACATATATTTTGATCATATATAATAGGACTAGTATTCTGTTTTCTTTGAAATAATAATGCAATATACTGGATTGATTAAGAAAGATGCAATGAGTCAAATTACAAAACCCTAATATTAGAACATGAGTTTTATATGTATTTCACTTTGAACAATGACAAAATATTTAAATTAAATTATACAAAAGTAAAAACCGGCTTGGATTCTCTGTGTCATTTGGTACATCATCTTCTGTGTCACACCGTTGGATGGACGACACGTAGGAGAGAGAAACTATACCCTAATCCTTAAACCCTAGGGACAATGGTTGGATTTATTTCACCCTCTTACGTGTCAATCACTTAACTTGTGGCACAGAAGATGATGCACGAAAATGGCGTAGAATAACCGGAGTAAAAACGACGTAATTAAACAATTACTACTAATAATTGATCTTCAAGATATATTTAAACGCACTTGAGAACACGACAAGAATGATTTGTACTACTAATCAAGAAACATCATAATTAACATATACAACTCAAAATTAATCTTGTTCTTAGTCAAATTCTCTAGCTATAATGCAGCGGCATTACAAAGAGGGCAAGTGTTCTTATTTAGGAGCCACTTCTTGATGCACTCTGCATGATAATGATCATGCCCACACTTAAGTATTCCAATTCTTTCGTCTTCTACGACGTCGTCTTGACACACCACGCACATCTTCCCTTCGCCACCGCCGCTGAACTTCGCCGTTTCCAGATTCTCTTCAATGAATTCCTCTGACGTCGAACCACCGTCTTCGTCAGACATGTTCAATATATCTTCTAAGATTTCATTGGGGATAGAATTCACAGAATAATAAGGAAACTGCCTATGAGCAAAAACTCGACTAGAATCCCCCGTGAGGGCGGCGCCGGAGACGACTGTCCAGTAAAACACTCCCTCGGGAAAGGAATCACTGAAAAGACGGCGGCGGAGCGGGCGGCTGAGAGTTCGGAGCGGCCGTTAGGATACTGTGGACCATCCATGATTTGTCTTTAGATTTCAATGTTGATTCAGCTGAGAGTTCAATGTATATGTTTATTTGGAAAGTAAGTGAATCTTATTTATATAGTAGTAAAGTAATCTTAACCGTGAGTGTATATCCAATTTTTTTTTTTTACTTATTGAATAATTAATATGGAAAATATCAATTTTAGTTCTTTATGATACATAAAATTCAATTTCAGTCCTAAAGATTAGTAATTTCTCAAAATTAGTCATTCAATGTCCGAAATTAATCCTTTTAGTCAACTTTTAATCTTTTTGTCCATTTTTGTCCTTAAAGTTGCAGGAAAAAATAATTAAAAATGGATAAAAATAACCAAAAGTGAATTAAAATGACTAATTTCGAACACTGAAAGACCACTTTTGAAAAATTATCAATCTTAAGAGCTGAAATGGTGGATTTGGCTAGTAGATATTAAAACAACAATCTTCGATTAACCCTTTAAACAATTATTTGGTTTTACGCTTTGTCCATATAAATATAAAAATAAAAATAAAAATAAATTAAAAAAAACTTTCAAACTCCCATTTAATAATTAATGATAATCTAAAAAAACTCGTTTTATTGCTAAACCTTATAGTATTGCTAATCATTTAGCATTGATCAAGGAACTATAAAAAAATTAAAAAAAATAAAAAATTGAATTTAATCCTTTAGTAATTACCAAGAGATTAACATAAAAAATTACTCACTCCATTCGCTTCTAAGGTATCTATTTTACTATTTTTTTTGTGTCCGCTTCAAAGGTATCAATTTCTCCGATTTAGTAAATAAGTACACAATATGGTCCAACACTTCCCTCTAATACAACTACCCACTTTACATATAATAATAATACTCCTTAATTCACGTACAAAAAACAAATGAATATCTTAGAACCGGATGGAGGGAACATATTTTTCCTTTAGCAACAGAATGCCAAGAATTACCAACGAAATAGAATTTTCGTTGCTTATTTATTGGTAGATCAATTTAATAATGTAATTAAAACTTTTACTGTAAAATAAGGTTGGTTAAGTGTCTTGGGGTCGTGCTGCATGAAAGCATACAATCAGTTATGACCAGAGCACCTGAACAGAAGGGTGACCAGAGCTTTCGTGGCGGTTAATTAAGCACACAATCATTTATAAAACTAATAAATTAAATATTTCATGTTAATATATAAGATAAAGTATTGTGTAAAAAATGTTCAATGTGGAGCATTAAACTAAATTTACGGTAGAAAAAGTTACATAAAAATCAAAAGGATATAAAATAATTTATGCTAGGGAATATTAAACACTCTCATTAATTGATAAAAAAAATTAAATTTTCATATAATTAAAATTTATTTACATTATTTAAAAATTAGATTAATTAATTAATTTAAAAGTGTTGTTAAATGCACACCCTTTTTTATTGAATACACACCCTTTTTTAATTTTCTATTTTTAAATTTTATTATATACACACTCCCTAAAACTACAAAACTACCCTTTTAAATTAAGATTATACACTATTGACTACACACCCATTGACGCTGTAACGCTGTAGAACTGCGAATGAGTCCATGACGGAAGTTGAAGGTGCTTCCATGACAATAGATTGCTCCTTTATGCGAGTTTCATAACCCAAGAGGTGTTGGTTCGAAAAGGTTAATCTACCCAATCTTCCGGCCAGATCTTTTGCTTTCGGATACTCATCTCGCCCCCGTTTGATGGACTCTCTGCCTCCCCTGGTGACCCCCGGAATTGACGATTTTGTGCACGTGGAAGACACTTGCGAAGACTCTGCGACTCCACCTGCAAATGAGAGTGTAATCAGTAAGAGAAAGACTACTTATGAGAGGAAAAAATATTCTGGAAGTGCAGTGACGCTCACATGCGAATTGACGGCAGATGGTGATCTCTGTGATTTTTTTTTTGGTTGGAACCGCCCACGTTTCATCGGTAATCTACAGTCTCTTTTGGTGTTTTTCAATTATTTGATTTTATTCTAAATTCTTGGTGAATTTTTATTCTCAACAATTTTGAGCCCTTCATTATCTTACGTTGAAGTAATGGAAATGCAAAAGTCACTGATACCAAACACAATGTAATGACTTAATTGATTAATTAATTTTTCATTTGTAGGAATCTTGCCAGGAAGTTCAAGCCATGATAGATTTCTTCTGGGGTTTCCTGTTTACATCTGCTTCTACATCTTCATCTGAAATGAGTAGGGCAAGAGCTATTGACTTTCAACCATTTCTCTATACAATTCCCGTAAAACCTATGCTTTCATGGCATTTTCTTCACCGTCCCATGAAACCAATTGGGTTCTATGTGGAAGGTAGCAACAATTGCGATGAAGAATTGAATTTCTACTATGACTTGTTATGCTATTTCACCCCTCAAATGTCATATAAATATGGTACTCCTTCGTCATGAAAGGCAACTTGAACAAAGTTTAAAGCTGTAAATTTGAACATTCATTGACGCAGTCATGAATGGGGATTAAAATACATTCTTTTGCAGGGGCTGGAAGGACAAGGGAAGAGTAGAGCGCTCATGATCGTGACTAGAGTTTTGAACAAAAAAATCATTTGGGGGATATATAATTTAATATTTAAATATTTGTATTCAATAAAAGGTAATTTAAACTTTTTAAAAATATTTATTTTTATTTATAATAATAGGGGTGTGCAATTAATGGAACCTTAATTTAAAGAATTAATGAGAACACCGCATAACCTATACTATGTCGGATTTGATCTATTTTTTTATTGTTTTCTCAATTTTCTAAATTTCTTTTAATCTCTTTTAATCTAAACCATCCCATTAATATATACAAGTGTGAATTTGTCAGAGGATCATTCAAAATTTTCGTACTAAGGGACACCATTAAATAATTAGAAGTTGTAGAAAAATGAACTTATATCTAGGAATTGGTATTCGGTGCATCCGAGTACAAAGGTGCACCCATATATGTATAAATTTTTATTCTATATTGTATATATTTTTTTAATAATTGTATACTTTTTTCACATTCAGTTTTTTATTAAAAAAAATCTAGTATTCATATGTGTATAACTTTTATTCAATAGTGTATACATGTTTTTTTAATAATTGTATATTTTTTTACACTCAATTTTTCATTAAAAAAATTAACAAAAATTCACTAACAAAGTGTATACATTTTTTTCATAATTGTATACGTTTTTAAAAGTGAGTGTACCGTATCATGGGGTACACCCAGGTGCACAGTAATATTAGCCTATATCTAATGAATTAATAATGTGTTTTATTACTTAAATTTATTAATACTTAGGGGTATAATAAGCTCATTTTTAAATACCCAAAGTAACTTGTACGTTTCCTCCCATCGAAAGGTCATCATTTTGTTATATTGGATGTCCATTTCAAAAGTCTTAATTTTCAATTTTTAGTAAAAGGGCCCACATATAGCCCACCACTCACTACTAATACAACTACCTACTACACATAAAATAATAAAACTTCTAATTTACAAAAAAAGCAAACGGTGACCTTTCGGTGGGACGAATGGAGTAATATATACTCCCTTCGTCTAACTTAAAAAAAAGTCTTTTTTTCATTTTGGGCGTCCCACCCAAAGAGTCTCGTTTCCTTTTTTACACACATGAGACCCACACACACCCACTAATAGAATTAAAATATGGGGTTCACACTACCACTAATACAACTACCCAGTACACATTAAATAATAATACTCATTAATCCTCATACAAAAAGTAAAATACTCTCTTTGAGTGGGACAGAGGGAGTATGATATTTAAACCTTTTTATAGAACGCCCAAAATAAAAATACATACTCCCTCTGTCCCACCCAAATAACATTATTTTATTATATTGAGTGTCCCATCCAAATTGCAATATTTTCCTCTTTTAGTAAAAATGGCCTACCAATGGTCCACCACTACCCATCACATCTCTCTAATACATCTACTCACTTTACATAATACTCCTTAATCTACGTGCAAAAAGCAAATACATCTCTTTAAGCGGGACAGAGGGAGTAAATATTATTATAGGACGGAGGAGTGCTCATCTAATTAGTTTCCATATAATTGAACTCAACAGTCAACCTGCGAGATAAAAACTAGTTTAGTTACCAAAAAAGATAAAATTGTCAATTTAGTACCACCAGTTCAGAAATAGGGCCAAACACGTCTCCTTATTGCCGAAAAATGACACGTGATTTTTACGTGACAACGAGAATGATACAGTTTCTAGCGATTTCAGCATTTTCCGGCAAAAATTGGATAATTTGGCCATATTTCCTAACTGGTGGTACGCAAAATTGAAATTTTTATTTTTTTGGGATGAAATGTGGACATAAGTAAAGTTATGAGACTAAAATAGTTTTTATCCATTTCTCACAGGAAAATTGCACTTTTGGTCTCGTAAGAATTGCTCAATGTCAAAATGGTCCCAAAACTGACAGATTTAGTCCCATTGAAATTTTTCATAAAAATCTGTTAATAGTTAACGAAATATTATGAACCATTAGCAAGACCAAAATGACAACTTGTAGATTTGATTTCATAATTGCAAAAATAATCCCCAAAGAAAACTAATACAATGTTTATTGAGAGAAAAAATAGAGGAGAATTGTTGTTATGGACTATGTCTTTGTTGAAAGACATAAAATAATATAAATTTGATTGTTTATAATAATATAAGTTAATTTGAGATGAAAATTTTCGAAAAATTATGGTTATAATATTTTTATGGGACCAAAACCGCTAGTTATGAGACCAGTGAATTCCTACGGGACTAAGATTGAACTGAAGGAATTCTTATGGGATCAAATGTGACATTTTTCCCATTTCTCACAATATATAAATGTTAATAAACATGCATAAACGAGATTCTCCAAAATTGTTAAGCCATAATTTTTTTTTTATGAAATTTAAAAACTGCTTAAAAAAAGTATTTTTACACAATTTTGATGGCCAAAATAGTGATGGAACATGGGGAACATATTTTCACATTATATACATGGTTAGAAACATGCATAAATGAAATTATCCAAAATTGCCCGATTGTAATGATTGATCTATGAAATAACAAAACTGCCTAAAAATAGTTTTTTTTTAAATGAGTTTTTAATGGCAAAAATAGTGATGGAACATGGGAATATAGGTAATAACGTGTTTTCACATTATATAAATATTTGAATACATGCATAATTTAGATTCTCCAAAATTGATGGGTTGTAAGAATTTTTTTACAAAATTCAAAAACTACCTAAAGATAGAATTATTATATCATTTAATGGTCAAATTAAATATTGATGAAACATTAAAATATAGGTGAGGAGCATTTATTACCTTCCGGGATAAAAATCATTTTAGTCTCATAACTTTTCTATGTTCATTTTTCGTTCCAAAAAAGAAAAAAAATTTCAATTTACTATCATCTGTTAGGAAATAAGGCAAAAAATGTCCAATTTTTGCCGGAAAATATTGAAATTGCCGAAAACTGTATCATTCTCATTGTCACGTGATAATTATGTGCTTTTTTTGATGATTTTCATTTTCCGACGAAAATAGGACATGTTTGGCCTTATTTTTGAACAGATGTTACTAAATTGACAATTTTATTTTTTTGGAACGAAAATAATCTATTAACAAAATTATGGGACAAAAATTATTCAGTCCCATAACTTTTCTCATGGTCTATTTTAATCCCAATAAAGATAAGATTGTCAATTTAGTCCCAACGGTGAAGAAATATGGCCAAACACGTCCTATTTTGGTCGAAAAAACCTGACATCACCGGAATCGCCGATTTCCGGGCAAGATGATGACGTGACGCCCTGATGACAGGTGAGTCAATAAATTAAATATTATTTTAATGCCAACAAGTCATTTTTATTTTCTAAAATTTTAAATAATTAGAAAATAAAATTAAAACAAAAGTCGTACCGGAAAAACCTAATTAATAAATCAGGAGATTAATTCAACCTCAATATGACGACTGTTTACTATTTTATTTCACCCTCAAGTGTAAGAGATCAATTGTAGCGCGTGTGACCAAGTCAAATGTCGAACCCATGAGATAGATTTAGATCTATCAATTAATTCTATGTATGACAATTTTAGTGTAAGACAAATTTGAGGATTTTTTAGAATAATTTAATTAGAAACTGTAATTAATAATTAAAATACGAAAGAAAATAAATCACGCGGAAAAATTATTTGAATTCAAGAATGGAGAATAGTATTGCTAAGGCAAGCCAACTTAACTCTGTGACAGATTATTAATACCTTTTTGGTTTAATTTTTGTTTTCTAATTATTTAAAATTTTAGAAAATAAAAATGTCTTGTTGGCATTAAAATAACATTTAATTTATTGACTCATCTGCCATTAGGACGTCATGTCATCATTCCGGCCGGAAATCAGCGATTCTGATTGTCACTTGATAATCACATGCCGCTTTTTCAGTGATGTCAGTATTTCCCGACGAAAATATGACGTGTTTGACCTTATTTCTTCACCGGTGGAACTAAATTGACAAACTTATCTTTATTGGGACTAAAATAAACTATGAAAAAAGTTATGAAATTAAATATGTTTTTATCCCACAAAATTATGGTGCTGAATTGATTTTTATCCAATTTAATAACATAATAAAGATGTAGAAAAGGAAGAGTAATATAGGACTATTTTCATGAGAGCAACTCCGTTGAAATAAGTGCCACCAAGTTAAACAGTGGAAATGTGATCCCCACTTTTTTTTTTATTAAATATTAATATGTGATCCTCTTTTAATTAATTTGTTTCCTTTCCAATTAATATTTCTTTAATTTATTATATTTAAAAGATTAATATATTCTAAATTTTAAATATGAAATATACTCTAAATCACAATGATGAAATTATATATCTAAACCCTAAACATATAGATGAAATATACCATAAACCACAAGGTGAAATTACAATTATATCCTAACCTCCGCGTAAAATATACTTTAAATCATATAGGAGAAATTACAATTTTATCTTTAAAATTAACTATAAACACTCGGACGAATTAATATATCCAAGACTATAAAAATAAAATTACAGTTATATTAATAGAATTAACCGTAAATGCTAAGGTTAAAATATGTCATAAACTACTAGAATAAAATATACCCTAAATTAGGGTGGTGAAATTAAAATTATATTTCTAAAATTTAATTTTATTTAAAAAAAAAACACGTAACAGCAGCAACATTAAGCGGATGAGGGCGGTCCTAAACTAATTATGGTAATGGCGGTCCTAAACTAATTATGGTAAGATTTAAGCTAATTATGGTATTATAAATATATATCTCACCTTGTAACAAGGTAGTATTAAAATTTAAGAATTCAAGAAAAGAGCTCACGTAGTATTAAAATTTAAGAAATCAAGAAAAGAGCTCTAGTTCCTGCAGCTGCCTTTGTCGCCTTTGTGGACGAAGTGTTAATTTTGAGCAGTGTTGACCGCAGCGCCGCCGCCAGGGGTGGTGCTCATAGGAATTTTCCGGCACGAAATCAGATTCAAGATTCAATAGGGCCTGCTGAGAGAGGTGGTTTGGCAGATGAATTCATAGCCAAGCACGACCGGAATGTGTGCGTGGTGTGTCAGGATGATGTAGTGGAGGAGGATGGGAGGATCGGAATACTTAGATGTGGACATGAATATCACATATGGTGCATCAAGAAGTGGTTGAAGATGAAGAACACCTGCCCTCTTTGTAATGCCACTGCATTATAACACATGTTTGGATTTTTCTATTTTGGTTTCTAAATGGTTACAAATTATATGTACATGTTGTTTGGATTTTCTATTTTGGTTTCTTACAAATTATTCTTATGTATGTACCGTATTTTTTTTTAAAATGTTGATCTAACGATTCGTTGATATATACATTTTGCAGTGTCTTATAAATTTTCGATCCAATAACTTGTCAATTTTGATTGTATACACTTGTTTGAGTAATAATTGTGACGAAATGTTGGATTTAAATAGAAAAAAAAAAAAGTGAATTTAAAATTAGTTGAACTTAATAAAACATATAAATAGTACTCCTAATCTACTCTAACTTTCCTTTTGTTGGTAATCGCCATAGGAAAAAAATACAAATGAGATCACCTATTCCATTCTGTGTTTCATCTCCTATTCCACCTATTATAATTTCGCCACGTGTCGTGATGGCTAAATAGGTTCTGGAATCGCTCAGTTCGCTGCTGTCAATAGCCTACGACATTCGTCGTTCACTTCCACAGATCTGCCATTCGTCTCCATCACATTCGTCGTCCATTACCCCAAATCTGCAGTTCGTTTACAACACCACCACATATCTGCCCTTCCCTCGTCGGAGCTCATTGCCAGTCGACCGTCGCAGATCACTCACCATCGTGCCCCCGCTGCCGCCGCTAATATTGCGCAACCATCCTCCGCCGCTAATATTGCGCAACCATCTACCGCTGTTGCAGATTTGATCCTGCCGCCGGAACAGCTCCACCCACCACCGCGCGTTATCGGGAATCGCGGAGTGCCACCTTTTCCCTCCTCCGTCTCCCACTTCCGGTTGCTAAGTCTTGCTCGCGCCGGAGAAAATTGTCGCCGTCCCCCCACCACTTCCCGTTCGACATTTGATGTGCTGTGTTGTTAATGAAGATGGGTCAAGATTGGTGAAATCGTGATAAATGTTGGTCAAAATAATAATAATAATAATAATTTTCTTTTATTTTTTTAATATAACATTTTCCATCCAAAAAACTAACGGCCGAGACTAAAAGTGCAACTTTTGGGACCCAAAAAAAGGTTAGGATCAAAATTGTAATCAGACTTTTTGAATGGAACCAAAAATGCATTTTACCCATTTTCATTATAGTATTATGAAAAGTTACATGCTAATTAATTAGTGATGAACTTTAGTTATTGACGAGTATATTATTTTAACATAGTAAATAAAATAATAATTGGTGAAAGCTCCATATTATTAATACATATACACTCTTGAACTATTTGTTTATTAATTTGGTTAAAAATATATATATACCCTAGAATTTTTTGTTCAACAATTTTCTTTTCTTTTCTTTTTTTGGTAAACAAAATATTTGACTATGACATGTTTTTCCATTTCTCAAATCTTGATGAGGAGTATTTTAAAAAGTTCTATGTTTTTTGACAACAGTATGTTTACTGATCCATTCTTTGACTCTTTAAGGGTTTAGGGATGAAGTGTTAAATTACATTTCTTTTTTCCTTGTGCTTTTTTAAATCAAACAAAATAAAAATTATTAGTTTTTTTAATTCAGTATTGCCTTATTTGACACTTTATATAGTATACTAAAAATATATATATATAAACTATATCTTTTAATCGCTATCAAATAGTAAACATTCTGTATTAGGAAATTAACCACTGTCACTCTACAGAACTACCCACTCTTCCATTTGTCAGGTGCACTTTTAGTGCGATAGATGGCATTTATTTATGAAGAAAAAGGGAGTGAGAGGTTGTTTGGTTTGAGGATGTGAATGGCTTGGCTTCCCAAATTTGTGAAAATCGAGGGTGTTTGGTTACATTACTTGGAAGTATATTCTTTGATTTATCACCTCCAGCAATTCTCATATTAGCTAGTGGAGTGTACTGTGTACCATTTATAAGTATATAAACTTGCATTAATCTTATATTTCGTGTTGCCATTATGTCTTTCCTTTAAAACGTTTAACACATAATAATTTAATTTCTTTCTAAGAATAGTTATTTATACTTTGTTTCAAAAAAGAAAATATAGTATTTATACTTTAATAGTAATTGATCATCCCTCTAAAATATACTTCTATTATTCAAAAAATAGATTTCAAATGGGCCTCATATCTTGGGCCTTTACAAAACAAATTTCCATAGTTGACCAATTAGTAGCCAGTGGGGGGGGCTTCTCCTTGTGAAAACTATATTTTCCTTTCGATTTTTTTATCAAGGTTGAAATTATTTAAATATTAATTTAATTAAAATTTACTATAAAATTAATTATTTTTTACTGACATCAAGAAAAATAAAATACATGATAATTTGTAGAAATTTAATTTGGATTAGACTTGTATTCTCATTTCAAATTCAAGATTCAATTAGGCTCGCTGAGAGGGGTGGTTTGGCGGATAAATTCATAGCAAAGCAACTGAAGACAACAAAGATAATCACCGGTGCCAGCGACCGGAATGTGTGTCAAGACGCCGTGGTGGAGGAGGATAGGTGGATCGGAATACTTAGATGTGGACATGAATATCACGTATGGTGCATCAAGAAGTGGTTGAAGATGAAGAACACCTGCCCTCTCTCTGTAATGCCACTGCACTATAAACAACATACATGTTTGGATTTTCTATTTTGGTTTTTAAATGGTTACAAATTATTCTTATGTATGTATAGTATTGTTTTTAATGTTGATCTAACAATTCGTTTATATATACATTTGCAGTGTCTTATAAATTTTCGATCCATGTCAATTTTGAGTTTATACACTTGTTTGAGTAATAATGGTGACAAAATTTTACGTAGATTTGATTATTTTTTATTTAAATAGGAATAAAAAAAATATGTGAATTTAAAATTAGTTGAACTTAATAAAACGTAAAAATTAGTACCCCTAATCTACTCTAACTTTCCTTTTTGGTGGTAATCACCATAGGAATTTCTATTAAACACAAAAAGGAAAAAAAAAAAAAAAATATATATATATAAAAGGAGAATTTTCAATCCAATTTTTTATTTAGATCTCAATTATAGGCTCTATTTTAGAAATATCTCAATTTGAAGGCTCAATTTTACTTTTTTTCTCAAATTAAGATTTGTCAGTAATTTTATTTTTTGGAATTCAATATATATTATAAAATAATATAAAATATTAATAAAAATAATATATACTTAATTTTATATTTTCATTTAAAGGAGTATAATAATATTTTTGAATTATTTTGCATGATCTTGAAATGAAAATATAAATTTTATGGTAAATCTTAAAATGAGAAAAAAATAACAAATATGAAAAAACTAAGTTTTAATTTGATAAAAGAAATTAATTTTAATTTAAAACACTTATAAAATCATCAGGTCTTAATACCTAAATTAAAAATTAGGTCTTGATATGAAAATCTTTAATAAAAAAATAGGAGTATTATAACTTTCCTGTGGTAATCTACATAGGAATTCAATTAAACACTATATATATATATATATATATATATATATATATATATATATATATATATATATATATATATATATATATATATATATTTTTTTTTTTTTTTTTTAATTCCCGAATTACAATATTAATGCGTATGACTAAACTAAGGGTTAATTAAATGACTTAATGATGTATGAGAATTAATCAAGTTTTATTTTCATTCATGAATGTCGAGCACTACATAAGAAAGAGAATTAACACACCATTACCCCCTCACCAAGAAGATGCAAATGAAGTACATGAGACGAAAGTAGTGGCAGTTAAACCGATTATAAAAGTGACATATTATACCATGGATCAAGAATCGAATCTCATTGCCACAATATGGAAGCAAGTTATGAAAATAAGGGCTCTTTGTGTACAGTAGGCTGTAGGTTGTGGTCTAGTCTCTATTGATCAATTGAGTCATCATAATTTACGTCTCCACCACTCTGTCGAGCCGCAAGTAGGGGCAACTAGGGTGGACAATTCCACCTTTTGTACCAATAGTAACAAAACTAGAAATAGAAGAAAATGTGGTAAAAATGAGAAACGATAGTCCTTCATGTATATAAAAAAGTTACACTACTACATCCACTCCCCATAAAATCAAAAGAGAAAAAAATGATTCTATGTATAAGAAAGAGGTCTGTCTTTACAACTCCTCGATCCAAATCCAGATAGAGGAATGACTGCATCTAAAAAATCACGTGCCAATGAGGACTTACAGTTACTAGTCTAATCAACAACTAGTATATGTTAAATGACGAGCAAAACGATTCTTTGTCGTGTTCAATTTTTCTAAGGTCCATCGCCCTGCAAAAATTTCTTTCTTTCTTTCTTTCTTTCTTTCTTTCTATCCTATTAATTACCTCCAAAAAACTCAAAATAAGAGACTAGTTATCGTCTTCATCGGTTAGTGCAGCAAAGGAAAAGGGCCTGAACTTATATCCATCCCCACTGTAGAACTTGTTTTGATATTCCACCCAGTGAAGACGTAGAGCGTGGAGGAAAGCACTCAGGGTCTCCATCATGAGCAGTATAAATGCCGTCGCAAATGCCCAAACTAAAAATCCCACTAAACGAATGATAATATTCTGATACCTGCATTATTAGCACCAATATGAGTAAAATTTCACAATCCAAAATTGAATCAGAAAGTTAATCTAGTGCATTCTTCGCCCATGTTATCCAATTTTAGGTTCAATTTTACTTGTAAACCTTTTGAAAAACTAGTATAGGTGAAAAGAAAGGAGGAAAACAGTTAAGAATTTCTCACAAACTACTCAACTGAAGAACACTTGAATCCCAACATAAAAGAGGCGCCAAACCTACAATAGATATATAGCTTGCCAAAGAATTTTTTTAATTTTTCATTCTTGGTATTGACAATTCATTGAAATCAGCATAAATGTACAATAGACAAGCTATAAGTAAAAAAAAAAAACCATATATATTTATACTAGTCCTAATTTTTATGCAAGATTTATACGTCATTCAAAGGAAATGTTTGTTTCTTACCCCCAGGCAAGAAGGAGAACCTTCTCATAGAAAACAGTTGATAATTCTGAGTGGGCCAAACTGTAATCAAACAAGGATAACGGTTACAATATGAAATTAAGCCAAAAAATCGATCATGAAAAAAGCTATTGAAACTATTGTACCTCAATGCCCACAGACGGAGATATGATGCAGTATTAGAGACTGCACCCAATACAAACTCAATAGAATGAATCATTTGATGCACAAAGACCTCACTGAAGTTAAAATCCTCACTGTGAGGTTGTCTCGCAGAATCAGGCTCCTCGTCATTATACATATCAGAGGTTCCAAGTACTCCATATGTCCGCCCTTGGAATCTCTTAGATATGCAGAAGAAAACAGCAAATTTAGCCATTTCTTGAAAGTTCAAAGACTTTTAGGAACTATAGCAAAGACTACATAGATATAGAATGAACTACACAGAACTCAGACATCCAAAAAAGGTTTAGAAGTATGTTTACTGCTACAGATCACATTGCTGGTACTCAGAAGGATTGTAAGTCTGTAACATGCATATCTTCCAGTAATGATGATAAAACAATGTAATTCACCAGCAAACACACGTGAACTGAATATAGATATGAATGAGGATTCTGTTTTATGTCTATTATGAAAAGGCTGCATATTAACTATTAAGGGGAAAATGTAAAAAAGGAGTTAACTGCACTATTTCATTACAAGTTAATTGATAATTTTCTAATGGATCCAATCAACTGCATCAGATTAGAACTTGATAGTTGAAATCAAGCAAATGTAGATAATACATACAACCAGATTGCTTCAGCTGTGAACCAACAAGACATAACAAGTCTAACTAAGAACTTTAGATGAACATATATTGGCGATAATGCTACTGGCTTTCTTGTTTCGAAAAGCAGAAAAATAATACAGGCGCAGCAAAAGGGTAGTGAGTAGTTATCCATGGAAAACAGAACATATGTACAGAAATATAAATGAACACAACATTAAATTTACCTCAGTATGTAATTTCTTTAAAATAAAAGGTTTGGGAAAAAGCATCCATGGGACCGCAATAATAGCTACGAGCAACAATATAACCTGTTAAAATTCATAGTGATCAAAATCTGAATATGAGTGCAATTATAATTTATTTACTAGTAGAATTAGGAGACTGAAATTATCATGCCTGAAGCACGCCCTGACCCCAGAACAGCTTATTATCGCCCAAATCTTCAAAAGGGCTTAAGAACATGTAGATCATCACATGATAGAGGTCTGCTTGAGAACCAGTGCACCATTTAACAATAATGAGAAGCGAAAGGTATCCAAAAAGACTATTAAGGAAGATCATCTGCGGTACAAATTGATACCTGGTAGGAAAAATAATAATAAGCTTCTATTGATTAAAATTCTTGAGAATAAAAGAAAGAGACAGTACATACTTGATATCGAGTGAGTTGCTGAAAAACCGTGCATTAAAATAACTTAGTACAATGCCTAGATTCATCTGTGATATACCAAACAAAATAGACATTTTCATCTTGAGAGAGTTCAAAAAAGGTAGCTCCGAGCGACTTCCACGCCAACTAGGGTCCACACCAAATGGATATGTATCTCCAGCCTTGACTAACCCAACTGTACGAGAATCACTGTCAAAATAGACAAGGGCGCACCAGAATGAAATCTGCGTCTAAAAGTAGATACCCTTTTTTTTTGGGTTTGGGCGGGGGGTTAAAGAACAGTTCAGTGATAATAGTGAAAGTCAAAGGTGGGGGAATACAAAGGAAAAGCAAAAATATATAAAAAGATTTCCATTTATTAACGTCCATTAATTATGGCAAACAAAATATATTGTAGATTGATAATTTCCATGCCTGAACACTCCAAGTACTAATTTGATGCTGCTAGGTTTGATATCAAGATTATAAAAATTAATAGCATTCACAAAAACTGTACCTACACATCACCAAGGAAACATTGATGCTGTATTTTTCTTTTTAAAAAAACCCAAAAATTATGAAAATGAAAAATGTTCACTCACTCCTATTTACTGGAGCAAATGTCATCAAATTAATACTTAACTTTCAAGACCTTCAGCTTTTCCAACTTGGGAAATTCATTTACTCTTATCTTTTAGCACATTTACAGCTTAAAGGCTTCAGTTCTCTACATCTTAACAATTTTCTAATGAAATTATTCATTCCTCTTTTTTATTCATTTCTTTTTTCCTGACATCAGAGCAGAAACCCTAGAATGAAAGAAGAGAAAATGTGGCAAATTTTAACCCCACGAAACAAAAGCCACCTCAAATGACCAAGAAAGGACAGATACATACCTGCATGTGGCGTCTCTGCATTTGTATGCAGAGTTACCAAATATGTGAAAGGGAACGGAAAAAAATTCATTGTATATCAGGCCGCAGTAAATAGAAAAGAGAGACATCAGAAGGAGGACATATCGGCCGCCAAATAACATCTCCATGAAACTGCCAAGTTTCTGATAGAAATAAACATTTAAAGATGGATTCATGCAAAAATGGTAATATAAAAACAATAATCAGACTGCAGTAAAATGAAAACACTTCAGCATGAAGCATCAGCCCCAAATAACATCACCTTGAAACTATCAAGTTTCTGATAAAATAAACTTTTGAGATAAATTGAAGAAGCAGAAAGGTATAGAAATAATAATAACTGTACCATATGCAACCAGCACATGCATATAGAGTTGGGTCAATGAACTTATAGTCAATGTCATCTTGCCACCGCCCACCATCATATATTCTACAACTAAAACGTGTGTGGTCAGTTTCCTTAATTCTATCTTTTCTATACTTCGCAAAGATTATCATTGCCTTCTATAATATTGTGTATATATTGAACACTCCCTATTTGTTATGTCTCTCACACTTGATTTATTAATTGAATGTACTCTTCTTTGTTCACTTAGTTACTTCTACAACATACGTTAAGGGTATTCAAACAAGTAGCTTATATATAACAGACCTGGAGAATTATGCACTGTCAAATAGATTTACACTCCAAGGAGATTGGATCAGATAGTTTTGTCAGCATTCTCTGCACCCTCAAAAGAACAAAAATGTACTTTCTTTTTCTACCAGATGCCATTTTATCTCTGTTTTTAACAAAATAGACACACTATACAGGAAATATTGAGCTATATTCCATGTTTGGAACTGAAATTCAGTTTCGCATTTAGATGCCACCATATCACATTAGGAATATATATCTGTATCCACAACATTGATATTTCAGTACAAATGGTTGGAAATCTATCTTCTTTTATAACTCTTACACAGTTATAGATGCTTTTAGACAGTATAATTCATAAAACTCAGTAACTATTATAATCCATTCTTAGAAGAGACAGGATGTCATATCTTAAAAGGATTAATTTATGATAAATTCGTATAAGCTGAGATGAGAGTAGTATGTATAGCATTAGAAGTTTTTTATCCAGGAGATGATACGGTGATGAATTCATGATTTCCTTCTGAGGCGAAACAGTCAACAGAACTGGAATAAACTCATAGTGACCCTTTTTTCTCTTCTTTTAAGATCAATAAAGTCAATCAATGCATCCTATGTATGCACTGAAGGGGAAAGTCGGTTAACTACATAAATATCCAGGAGTGGAACCCAATTATATATATCGATGTACTCAACTGCTCATCTCTATTCTCAGCTGTACTTCAGAACGCACGTAAAGAAAAACGTGTCTAAAAATGGTATATCTATCAATGAATTTGATGGAACAAGATTCAAGCACTCCAAAGTAACTGAGCAAAAGTGGAGATTATCAGAAAAGATGATTATCAGTACAATATTTCATTAACATACATCTTCATATTCATATTTAAACAGAAAACTTAGTAACTGAGAAATCTTTAAAATGCCATAGCATACCTGTGAACCATATTTTTTCTCACGAGCTATGAGAAACAAAGCTCCCAATAGTAAGCACATACCATGACCCCAATCCCCAAACATCACAGCGAAAAGAAATGGAAATGTAACAATCGTATAAACTGAAGGATTTGCTTCCTGATATTTAGCAACACTGCCAAAGTAAAGTTCTTATCAGTAACTTATCATTTCTTAGGTACGATGAATGTGCAGCTTAACATCAATATACATCACATGTAAGCATTACGTAAAAAAATTACAATACAAAAAACGAAATGTCACCAATCTATGAAATATCAAGTCACAATAGGATTAAATTTAACACTCAAACCAGTAACCAGTGAACTTCCACAGCTAACTATTATTCTCTCTTAATGTACCAAGAAGAATAGAGATAATACTGATAACTTCTTGAAAGAACTTGGTAAATGGTAATCATACCATTTTAAGGCATAGGCAAACTGTATACACACAATTGAAAAATCAATGCTGGAATCCAATTATTTTACCAAAGTTCTATCCCATTTTCAATTGTCACTTAAGAGAATAAGGTACATGCATACAAGGACTATCAAGTTTCCTACACGAACATAGTCAGAGAACTTAGAAAGTACTAAGAAAAACTTGGAGATATCAAGAAATTTTACAGTATAGATTTATTATAATCGGCAGAAACTCAACAAAAACTAACAGTATGCTTGTCCACTTTCTGTGACTTGGGAGGAAGAGTAAAATTATGCCATAAAATACAATAAGTTAAAGCATGATTCATCAAAAAGAGTTTTCATAGATTAAGTACATTTACTCAAAAAACCATTGAGAATAAAATCATATAAAAGAATTGACCAAAGGCTATCATGTCCACAAAAGAATGATGCATGGCTTACCCATACGCATCAACAATTTCCTGATACGCATTTGTAAAAGGGTTGGTTTGGAAGTATGTTGGAGGCGACTCAATCGAATCCATCACATGAAATATCACACCCACTTGCGAATTACTATCAAAAGTAGCACGTTGCAAAGCTTCTTGAATCTGCAATATTATTTTATTTATAATTTCATTAAATTATACGATACTTAAATTACTCTAGGCTTGTCTCAAATTTGTAACATAATACTCTAGAATTAGGACCTTAGTTTTTGCAAATGTTGGAAACCAACCCTCACCAACCAGGCACTTCTTCGTTACATCAAAATTTAGCATATTCAATGTGTCATAAATAGCCTTTTCTCGTCTCACCTAGAAAGCAGAGTTGGGAAAATGGTGTTGAGATTTTAATTAGCAACAATGATAGAGATTTTAAAAAGAAGAAAATTCAATTAAAAAAAAAAGACCATATTCATCCAATTTGTAAGCTGAAATGCGATTGTAGAGAGAGCTGCATCTCGATGGCGTAAACCAGCCTCTAATGTTGTTCCCAATTCTGATAAGCGTGACAAAACCTGAAAACAGTAAAATAATAAGAATAAGAAGAACTTGTCTACTGCTTTGCCCACGCAATAAAATAATGGCATCTAGATGATTCCTATAGGATCCATTCATTATTAATAATATGGTTGGTACATAAATGGTTATCTGCAGAAATTTTGTTAATCTTTAAAAAATATTCATTACAAATTCACTCAAGGATCTAACTGTGTAAAAAAACATGGTCATTTTCGACTCAATGAAGTTTTAATGCATGTCATCATACATGAACTGTGCATTATATTCATTATGGCGCAAAAAGTTTATTTCCCCCTAATCCCAAACTATTGGTGGGCAAACTAAGAACTCGGAGAAACATATAAATTATATCTTCTAAAAGCAAAAACAGAAAGTCTCTATATCAACATACATCTCTAGTTATTTGCCTCCGTTTGATTGTGTCTTCAGGAACTGGATAGCAGTTTGCACCAAATGCTTCACAAATTTTCAGGATTTTCTTCCTCGCCTGCTCGCCTGAGAAGAATACCATAAAAACTATTTTCTCAACCTGCAGGTGCAAAAGTATACATCAAATAAAAACATTTTGTATCTGTTAATCAGCAAAGGCGACTAAAATATGACAATATTATTCATTTAAAAAGTTAAACACTTCAGACCAAAAAAGATGGTTCTGATGACAATAAAATGATCTTTTTTAAAATTCATTCCTGAATTGGTAGTCCAGTATTTCTTTTTTTTTTTTTTAATGATTGAGTTTTTGTATTCAAATAAAAATCAGCATGAGATGAGAAAACTAGGAAAAATCACTGACTGGTTCATTTGATACAGGATCCAAGATTTGGTCATCAGCTGGAGCCTGATTGAAGAGCATGTTTCCCCTGGTAGTGCGAAATAACATCCTCTCAAATCTTAAAGCTTTAGATTTACAAATAATTCCACTTATAAACTTTACACCAGATTGGTTTGATGTTCCAGGCTGCATCTCCTGAAATTGGTGAAACTATATGAATACAACATTGGCATTCTTGGAAAATTATAAATGCATACGAGCAACAACAGGCCATTTATACATCACCTGTTCCAGTTCCAGAAGTGATGCTGAATCATAACTGTTGCTTATAGGGACATTTTCATCTAATTCTGTCTCTTGTTCTGCAGAATGGCTCCCACTAGGCACAAGAAAATCACCTGCCTGAAACCATCCATTAAAATGCTTAAAAAATTATACCACTGATAATATGACTTGAGAAAAAATGATCGAATATCCACTCATCTGCATCATAAAAGAAAAAAGACACTTAATATCTGGAATTATTATTTCATAGCATCTAATACAGACAACCTTTAAAAGCTTGTGTTCTCAAAAAGAAGATCGGTACATGAATCCAGATAAAATATTTGTAAGACTAAGGGGAATATCCACCATTTCTGTTCTTATTTAGCTTTTCAAGATGTCATGCGACGACCATCAACCTTATCTTGACTTCACTAAAATTTAAAAAGTATATAAGAAACAAAACTTAATTCATTAGATTAACAATGGCTCGTTTAATTTCTTTGTCACCTGTGTAAAATTCTATTTCTGGTCTACCTGAGTTTCTGCTCATTTTTTCTTTGCCACCTCTATGAATGAAGAAAAGAAATCAATTTGTTCTGATGCATAACTTCTTGTGAATGAAAAGGATGAACAATCATTTTGTCCTTGTTGCCTGAGTACACGACTGTTCTTGCCATTTAATAATCGCATAATTTTTCTTTCTTTCTTTCTTGAACAAACTAGCGCCTCATAAGCATTAGATAAGTAAGATTTTAAAGATCTTCACTAGATCTTTAGAATTGTGAAAATTATTATAGATGATACATTATAGATTTGAACTACTTCAAAGGTACATCATTGATACTTTTCTCTATGATGGTCAAACTTGAAAGAAATACCATTATACCAATTATGTAACAATGGATATAATCATGTCCTCTTACAACTTTACACATGACATACTTGGGGTATTTCCATCAGCTTTTTGGGAGCATAATCACTTTTTTTCAAAAGCATCCCACTCATTTGAATTGTTAAAGTGATGTTCATTGTTTAGAAGCAGTGGCAAACACCAAACTTGATAAGTTTTATCTTAAAAAATCACTTTTTACTTGATAAGGAAAAAAATGGAGACATCAATGATTAGCCAATGTACCTTCTCCAGAACCATCCTGAACTCAAGCAGCTCATTATGTGATTGCTGCAGCTTCTCACTATTGTGATTCATTTCAATTAACTCGTGCTCATGCTCAGCAAGTCGAGACTGCAGTCAAAAGAGATAAAAACTAGTCTGAATAAATAAGCATGGAATAAAGGATAACGATTTCCAGGCATAGATATGCTAATACACACGTGAGAAGTTAAGATAATGTTACTAATTATAACCACAAGATTGAGAAAAATAATAATGATGGTAAATATCACAACTATGTACAATTGTCAACAATGACAATAGCGCCAAGTTATTGATAAAAATGATACCAATGATAAAAATAAGAAGAGGAGGAAAAACAGGAAAAAGAAGAAAAAGGAAGAAACAAACCTCTAATTCTTCTAGTTCAATATCTGGTTGAGAAGCTGGATGAGGAGATGGTATTAGACCAGATTTATGAATCTGATCTTTCAAAGATCTTAGTTTTCTGGACATTTCAGCACATCTTTTAACCTATAGATGATTGCCAAGAATTAAACGTCAACAAGAAAGGAAGACGGTAGCAGATGGCAGATGACACTCACTTCCTAAATTAATCCTAACCAATTTACATAATGAAGATATCTACATAAAAACGACAAAGCGGTTATATCCACATAAGATAAAGAAAATAGTTCATGGGGAATCATGAGGATCGATTAATACATCCTAAATTTCTGTATCTGATTCCTATTCAGAATAAGGCATCTAGTTTAAACCACTAACACAAGGGTAATACATCGCTTTAAGACATGCATGAGAAGACTTTACCTATTAACATTTAGCTTTACAAATATATTAGTGGGGAGAAAACAATTAGAAAGAAATTGTGTTCTATACATCTAATGCCATCTATTTTCATTGTTCAACTCTTTGACAACATGAAAAAACCAAAAGACCCTGCCTATCTATCCATCCAAGGGATAGAAGAGCAGAGGCCTTTGGTGTCCCTTCCAGTCAAGAATTGGGGCCTCGCAATCATTAGCCAATAGGCTTTTGTCACATGCAACACCCAAATCAATAAAATGGTGTAAAAAAACCAGAGCATTTAACACTTCACTGCAAATGTGAAATGCCTTTTCTCAAAACCAGATTAATAGCTGCATATCATACTAAACTAAGATGCATCAGCATATTTGACTGCTTATAAGTATATGTATTGTTCTGCAGTAACTTCCAGGAGTAACTCCACATTATGGGCCATATGCTCCAATAACACTAAAAAAAGTTAAAGAAATAAATAGATGTTTCCTAATGGTGGAGTGGAAAGTGGCTTCCTCTAGTTGAACAGTTCAGCTTAATTGGCCCAATTTCTCTTCCAGATTATTCGTATTAAAATATAATCTGGCTATTCCAACAATCAACTGATGAACAACCAAAAAAAAAAAAATCCAATTCTTCAACGAAAAATTTTTACTCAATTACAGTACGAGATCAACAAAAATAAACAAAATATGGACTGGACAGCAGGATCTGCCTAAACTCAGGTTCTCATGGTTTGAGAAACTATTCATGATGAGTTGATTGTATTGGTATAAAGAACAGAAACAGATTTTTAAAAAATCCCCCTGCCACATAAACTCCTCAAGCAACTTAGCCTGTAACTTTTTTAATATTATGAATTTATGATTCGGAAACCATATTCCAGTAGAGCTTGTAGTTTCCAACTGCTGCATTTGCATTCCAAAAATTTTATTTTCATAAAATAACATTATTAATAAGTTTAAGTTACCATATAGTTGAACCATATCATCAGTTTGAAATTGAAGTAAGCAATTAGAGAGCAGGGAGGTAAACATTGTTGCCAAAGAATTCAGCTTATACCCAAGTGTAACTAGCTAACATAACAAAAAAAAGCAGTAAATTTTATGGAAATGTTAATAAAATTTGTTGACTGATAAGAATTCATGAAAATACCTGGTTAACGAATGTTCTCTGAAAAGGGCTTTTATCGTCATTTAACTGCCAGAAAATAGTTAACTTGAGTTCATCAGTAATAATAAACCTAATCAACCATAGGAATAGAGAAGAGATCTAACTTCTAAAGTATGAGCTGAATAAATTCTGGAAATATGTTAGGAAGCAGCTGCACAATGGCATTCCCCTAACTCACTAGATATTTTGATGTAATAAAAATATCATGATTTAAACCTTCAAGAATCAAATGCCTTTTAAATTGAAGAAAAAATAGATAACCACATGTATCTTTGTATATACTGAGGATATTACATTTTCCTTGTACATATTTCTTGGTATAAAATCCCAAGCACTCAAGCTATATACAAATTCTGCATACAATTGATCAATTGAACAACTGAAACAAGTGGAACAATAACAAAGTATTTCCAGAATATGAGTCCTTATTCAGGTATAATCACACTACCCCATTAAAAATATTCAATACTAAATACTTGAATATCCTACAATTAGGATCAATTGTTGCCGCCCAACTAATTGTATAAGCATGAGCCTTGATCACTGATTTCATACATGGGATTCTAGTGCAAATCGTTGAAAGCATCACTCAATTAATGAAAACGCAATCTTAATTAATCAATACCAGCGGCAACACAATACAATCCATTACTCCCCTAAACAAAACAATTGATCCAACCAATTACTAAAAGTTAAAATAAAACTACTGATAGATAGTGATAACGGAAATCAAATAGGGAAATGATTATTAAGGATCTGAGCTTACGTCTCGGAATTGGAGGAGACCGAGTTGGCCTAGATAAGAAATGGTGCGGTGAGCTGACTCGACGGGGATAATAAGCTGTGCCATCATCATCTTCTCGGAGCGCATCAGATCCATGCTTGGCAAATTGTCGATGTACTCCATGTTTCAACCACGCTAACTATTCGGATCACAATTGGTCGCTCGTAATCCTTCTTCAGATCTGAATTCGATCAAAGTGACAGCTGAGAGGTTCAGTGTGTTGAAAGAGTCCCTGTCGGCGTCAGTTTACGGTTACAGGAATATGCGTATGTATATGCAGCGATTGAATTGTATGGCAGTGGTGGTGGCAACTGCCATGGAAGAATTTCTGGTGCCGTTTTCCGTTTTAATTGGCTGGGGGGTGGGGGTGGGGGTGGGGAAGAGTAAATATGAAGAAAAATAACACACTGTTCACGCTACGCTGAAGATTTTCTTTTTTTTTTTCTCGTAAATGTGGAAATTTTCAATTACTCCAATTACTAATTGGGTGGTTATTCGTACCCGAAAATACTAAACGTACCCCTTAATTATTTAAATTAAAATATTCCTTATTAATAAGGCATAAATGCCCTTTTGAATGTTAATTAAATAAAACTCCAAATATTTATACCCCAATTTATAAATTTACCCCATAAACCCTAATTTAAGAGCCCTAATTCATGAAACTCTAAGTTTTAATTTCATCTCAATCCTTTTCTCTACAAAATTGATCAATAATTAGAGACGTGAGTCACATTCCCAGAATTAATAAATTTTTCAAAGAACTAGAAACGTGTAAGTAATGAAAATAAAAAAAAAGTTGAAATTGTCGAAAAACAAGGAAAAAAAAAAGGCAATCCAATGGCAATCAGAAGAGAAGATGCATCTTCATAAATGCAAAGCTTCAAGATGGGTTCTTCATGGATTCCTGCAACGCATGCAAAGTCATGCAACCGATGGAAGTAATGTTTCTTTTCCACCTAATAAAATTTCTCCTGCCAATACATCCTTTTGCTTCGACTAGCCCTCAATACATTCACATCATAATCTTTTCAGTTTATGATTTTATATTTTTTATCACAGTTTTCTTAATTTTTGGTGTATGTTCTTTTAATTTCTCATAAGTGTTGTTAAGGGTAAAATTGTCTTGATTAGGGTTTAACTAGTAATAAGTAATATATTTTTAAAATATATTGGAGTGTATTAAATAAATTGGGGTACATTTAATAATTTTGGATTCAAATAGGCATCCCTTACTAATCTCCGTTACACAAACAGTGAAAGGTGTGTTCGAAAAAGTTCGAAAAATGAAAAACTTGTTACGTATTTTTGTTTAAAAAAATTCATTTTATTATTATTATTATTCTTATTATTATTTCTTTTAGCATATTAAGTACTCCTAATAAATTACTTAAATACCCTGAAAACTTATACACCACACATTATTACATAGCTCCATGAATAATTACAACAATTCAAATAGAGAGTAAAGTAATTAGTACTCCCCTCCTTCACAAACTACTACATCAACCAGTTAACACATTAATAAATCTTCCGAAAATCATTACAAAATCAAAATGTGTTTACAATTCAAATCACAGTAACGTAAATAAAATTCCTCAAAGAGAATTTAGTTTTTGAAGATGCATAGCAGATGCTTGATAATATACCTCAAAGAGAATTTAGTTTTTTTTTTGGTTGTCTCACTGCAGTTTTAGGTGTATGTATATATATATATATGTACTCAAGTAACAGCAATTTATATTAGTTATAAAGATGCATAGTTTGACTGTGAAATAAACCTCGACATTCTTATACCAAACTCACTGAAGGACATTGCAAATTAAATGGGGGTTAACGGAATATTGCAAGAAAGCTTTTGATTCTAATGGATATAGATGACGCTTCGTGCGTGTAAAGTAACGGACTCATCCAATAAATTTTAATGGAAGTGCTGATTTGTCAAGGTTTTAGGAGATGAGGGTCATAATTGATCCAATTAAAATAAATTAAGGGCTTTGTTGAACAAAAATATAGATTAGGGGCTTATTTGATCCCATGTATAACATGAAGGGCTTCCTTGACCCTTTGTCCTTAAAAGTACAACACTACTACTTCCCTCTATTACAAAAATATACTCCCTTCGTGATAGGCTCCGTCTCACTCAAACGATAGTTTTTGTTTTTCACGTTTATTAAGGAGTATTATTATTTAATGTGTAGAGGTAGTTGTATTAGTAGCAGCGTGGCCCCATATTTTTATTGTATTTGTGGGTATGTGTGGTCTCATGTGTGTAAAAAATGAAAGAAAATTCTTTGGGTGAGATGCCTAAAATGAAATAAATGGACTCATTAGGTTAGACGAAGGAAGTAGAGAGTACAATAATTTACCAAATGAGTAGAGGGAAATATTCATATAATCACAATTTCCCTCATAATATTCCAATTACCTCCAAAACAGTGGAATATAAGCATTCATCCCTTCACATTAACTCACCACCAAAAAAAACTAATCATAGGAAAAAAAAATTAACAAGTGATGGGTTAAACCTCATTGCTCAGTTCCTATTAAAAGATTCATCAAATGGCAGGCTAAGTCATAGCAAAATCAACTAATATTTCAAAATATTTCACCATGGCAAGATTAATTAAAGGGCGGCGCTAATGCCACTAACTTTACTAAAAGGCACCCAAAAATTTAAAAATACTATATAAAAATACAATTTTAACCCTGTACATTAAATATTTAAAATTTAAATACCAAACATCTAAATTAATTTACACACTCAATCCACCCACAACCAACTCCATTTTATTGATCAATAATCTGAAAACTCGGCAGTGGGAGATAATTCTCAAATCCAACGAATATCAGTGAAATTCGAACCCTCGAATTATTGTATATTTATTTTGTTAATCAGTTTAAATCATTGTCGAAACCCTAATCGCAACCTAAATATTTTTGCAGATGTGCTGCAAGTTTAATGACATCAATTTTTTTCACAGAACACGAAGAATTCAACGTGAAAGAGACAATTTATTAAAAAATTCTCATGTTTATAAATTAGATGCATCTTTTATTGATATGTATTGTGTGAATAAATTCTAAATCATAATATATAGTAAAAAAAATTGTAGATCCAGGAGATGGTGGTGAAGCCGCCGTCAACCAGGGGCGGATCCAGGAAATAAGATTTGGGGGTACGACATATAATGGCAAAAACTTGTGTGTCCTCGAGGACACACCGTGCCCCCATGGGAACACAATCTTCCCCCTTCATATTTTATTTAACCCTATGTATTGCTAGGGGTTTAAAATGCAAAGAGGCAAAGAAATTGTAGAGGGGCACAATGTCCCCGGAGCACAAGAGTCTCACTCACATATAATTATAAATTTTATTTTTAATATTGAAAATCCTATAATAAATAAATATAATTGGAAAAATTATAATTACTATTGACACTATCTAATTTTTTTTTAAAAAAAGCAATTAAAAATATTATTATCATAAATTTATAACACATATTTAGAACAATAATAATGAGTTGAATATAAATTTATGTTGCAATTAATTAATAATTTAAGTACTAGATAAAATGAAAGATAAAAAAAAACACAAGGTTTAAAATGAAAAAAAAAGAAAAAAAATAAAGAAGGTGGAGTATATAACATTAAAAGTACATATGTTTGATAAATAATTAATATGATAAATAAATAAATATAAATAAATAAATAGTATAAATATTAAGAAGAAAAATGGATAACGAGATTAACAAAGTGTAATGGTGAGACAGTTTCCAAAAGTGGGCATATATAGAAATGAAAAATATAAAATAAATTATTGATACAATAATAATACATTAATATAAAAAAGAAGAGGATGGTGAGACAGTTTCCAAAAGTGGGCATATATAGAAATGAAAAATATAAAATAAATTATTGATACAATAATAATACATTAATATAAAAAAGAAGAGGAAAGAAGATGTGGGAATCGAACACTTAAGTTAAGCTAAGAGAGCTCTAACCACTAAGCTATTGAAGTACAATTGTAACTACATACTATAATATATATATATATATATATATATATATATATATATATATATATATATATATATATATATATTATTTTTTATTTTGGGGTACAGCTGTACCCCCTTATACCTATACTGCATCCGCCCCTGCCGTCAACCAAAATGAAAAGAATTAAGGAGATCTAAGCAAATGACACCATTTCATTAAATCATAAGGGAAATCCTTCCAAGAGGGATGAAGTTATCTTAGAATTAAGTGAGAGATTAAAAAAAGAAAATGATTGGGTTTGAGTTGATGAGGATGAATTGTTGATCGAAAAAGTGAATGGGTATACAAAGTAATTTAGACATGTTTGTAAATTTCAGGTGTTTAATATATAGGGTTAAAATTGTACTTTTATAGGATATATGTTAAGAATTTTCGGGTACCTATAAGTTTCGAGTGGCATTAGCGCCACCCTTAATTATATAGAATATGTTAAGAATTTTCGGGTAGCTTTAAGTTTCGGGTGGCATTAGCGCCAACCTTAATTAAATATTGTTCACCATTTCTTCTCCTTTATAGTTAAAATATTTCAAAATTTTTACTATTACAAATAGATGCCTTATGGGCCTACTTCTAAGTATTAAAAATCGACTACACTTGTATTTAGAGTATGAGTAATTTAAAAGCATAAATTATCTCATATTTTTTAACTTTATTTGAAAAAAAATTAAATGATCAGGTGATTTATTTAGAAGTTAATTTTATTGAAAGTAAATCATTAATAGCAATGAAGTCATGCTGCAGAATATCAGGGTTATCATTCACGCTAATTAGTTATCATGCTAAATTGAGAAAGAGTAATTAGTGGACTCAAATTGAGCAGAATTGATTTAGAGCTAATTAGTTGGCTCAATCACCATAGCTAGCTAATCTCTTATCTTCTATAAAAGTGGTACTTTTCTTATCATTTAGAATAAAACATAAAAACATCTATGTTATCTCTTTTGAGATAATAAGATTTATGATAATGTTATATTACTCTCTACATGGTATCTAGAGAAGGTTCATAAAATGTTTTAAGTTTTTTTTGGGGAGCATGATTACTACATTTCGATGAATACTTGTGATACTGATCGTGATAACAATTAGTCGTTGTTAACGGCGACTTCTGCGGTGACTTCCACGGCAGCCTCTAGTTCTTCGACTACCACTGGCTCTATTGATGGTGCTCTCTATCTCCATGTTGCAGATCATCCTGGTCTTATTTTAATTCCCCATCAACTTTCGGGATCTAACTATCTTCCACGGAAACGGGCCATGGAAGTTTCTTTCGGTGCAAAATCAAAGTTGCAGTTCATAAACGGTGATCTCAAAATGCCATCTAAAGGAGATGTTACATATGATTTATGGAGAAAAGTGGATTGGACAATTATATCATGGATTCTCAACACTCTATCTAAGGAATTGAGTGACACATTTGTTTATGCTAAATCTGCTAAAGAACTTTGGGATGCTATCGAGCGGCGTTGTGGAGAAAGCAACGGTCCGCTGATATACAAGGTGAAAAGAGATATTAATACTATGATGCAAGGAAATAACACTATCATTAAATATTTCAATAAGCTTACCAAATTGTGGGATGAACTATGTAATCTAGAGCCAGAGGTGAATTGTACTTGTGAAACATGAAAGGTTCTGTCTCAACGTTATTAGAATGACAAGCTTATGCAATTTCTCATGGGCTCAGTGACAGTTTTGATCATGTGACAAATCAGATGATGCTCATGGATCCTCTACCTTCCATTGACAAGATTTTCTCTATATTACTTGCTGCGGAGAGGCAGCGTTCTGTTCATGTAGCAGCCTTTGAGATGGATTCGGTGGCTGTGGTGGCAAAATCCTCCAATTTTGGAAGGGGTAACACTTTTAAGGGCGGTGGAATACAAACTATGAGATGGAATGGAGGAAGGGCTGGACATGAAATGAATACTTGTTTCAAGAAGCATGAGATACATGCCTGGTATAAGGAATTCAAAGAGAAGAAGAATAAGAATTTTGCTCACACTCTTAGTCTTGAGGAGAATAATGTTCAAAAGAAGAATCATGCCACAAGAGGGTTTTCATCCGATTTCCAGAATTTCATGAAACAGATGAATACCTTCATGGAAGGAAAGAATAAGGAAAGAAATGGAGTAAACTTTGCCCAGTTTGCAGATTATGCAGGTAATGAATCTCGTACCATTCATTATGCTTTGTCTTTTGTTGATACTGGTTGTTCAAATGATTGGATAATTGATAAGGGTGCCTAATAATATGTGTACTCAATCCACTTTGATGTGTCATTAACCCCTGTGCAAGTAGAACTACAGTTTGTCTTCTTAATAGAAGTATCAAAGAGGTTAACTTTGTTGGAGAAGTGGTTCTATCTCCAGAAATCACAATGAATGAGGTCTTATATATCCCAAGTTTTAAATACAATTTGTTATCAGTCATGCAACTTTGCAGAGATTCATATTTGAAGGGCATTTTTCTTGCTTCCACGTGTTTTTTTCAGGACATTCGGAATAGTGCTACAATTGCCAAAGGAGAACTAAAAGGGAATCTATATTTCTTGAAGAATAAGACTACTAAGAATAAAGTCTGCAATGTTTCATTAGAGACTTGGCATAAAACTCCTGGTCATGCATCTTTTAGTACTTTGAGTCATTTGAGTTTTTTGAAAACTGCTTGTAATTCTTCTGCCTCAGAAGCTATAACTTCTTGTGGAACTTGTTATAAAGCAAAAAATATCGTTTGCCTTTTGGAAAGAGTTCAATACATACTACATCTTGTTTTGATCTCATTCATGTTGATATATGGGGGTAGGGGTGAGCATATATTTTTTATAACCGTCCGCACTGCCTGTACCACACCGCACCGAAAATACTAATTATTGTGAGAAAATCGTGGTTAATAATATTTTTTGAAACTGAACCGTTGGAACGGTGCAGTTTCAAATTAATGGGAAAACCGTACTGCACTGAACCGACAAGTTTGTGTGCATTTGTTAATCCTATATTATGCTAATTTATATACCATTATGTGGATATTTAATTAATTAATTGATTTTGAGTAGTGGCCTGGTCATGGTGGGCTTACTAGTTACAGGCCCATGATATTGGTCTACTAGGTAAGACACTCAACTAAAACCCCAGGAATCACACACCTCACATCTGTTTACTCATTCACCACATTACCAACTACCAAGTATTAGCAGCTGTTCACCAGAAGAAAATAACGTGAGTTCGTGATTCAGATTGAGATTTTCCCCAATGTTTCCATATTGAGATTTCCCCATAATCTCCCTCATTAAAATTCCGTCAATTACAAATTAGGTTTGTGCTCCTTTTGTTTTTATACATTAGTTTTTTTTTGTAGTCTTTTGAGAATAGAAGAGAAAGACGTATTGAAATCGTATTTTCTTTATATATTAAGATTTCATTGTGCTTATGTATTCATTGTGCTCCTTTTGCAAAAACATTATTGTATTATTATTTATGTATTCCATCAACATGTGTATTGTGTTTTTCTTATAACTTATGTATTTTATCAGCATTTTTAATGTGGAAAGTACGAGGCTAATGTATTCCAACAGTAATGTATTGTAATATCACATTATTTATAATGAAACCGTCAAACCGTCAAAATCGACTGTAAAATCGCTAAAACTGCATAATGAATTTTTGTTGGAAAACCGTAGTTTTAAATTTTGAAGATAACCGAACCGCACTAAGTAAGACAATTTTGATTTAGCCTAAAAAACTGTGAAACCGTGCTGTGAACACCCCTATATGGGGGCCCTGCAAAGATAAGTATTATACTAATACACCTTATTTATTGACTGTAGTGGATGATCTTAGTAGATTCACTTGGGTGTTTTTGATGAAACTAAAGTCAGATGTTGCTGCTACATTGCAAAGATTTATTATCATGGTTGAAAGACAGTTCAATCATAAAGTAAAAAAGGTTAGGAGTGATAATGGAGTGGAATTGTTGGAAATGATGTTCAGAATTTTTTTTCTTCTCAAGGGATATTGCATGAGAAATCATGTGTGTATACTCCACAATAGAATGGGGTGGTGAAAAAGAAGCATAGGCATTTATTGGAGGTTGCTAAGGGTTTCTATTTCAAGCAAAATTACAAGTTGCTTTTTGGCCATTTTGCATCCTTGCTGCTACACATATAATAAATAGGCTCCCTTTAGCAATTTTATATTGACACACTCGAGAAGTTTTATGGAAAACCACCTGACTTTTTCATGCTAAAACCTCTCGGTTGTTTGGTGTATGCAGCAGTGCCACATCCGCAGAGGGGGAAATTTACAACAAGTTCTTTAAAGTGTATCTTTATTGGTTATGAACCAGGCCAAAAGGGTTACAAACTTTTTGATATTGATCATGGTCAGTTTCTTGTTTCAAGAGATGTTATCTTTAAGGAACACATCTTTCCTTATTCTTCTTCTACATCTCATATTTTACCGTCAAGAATGTCGAGCACGCTTGATATCGTTAGAGCCTCTGATCATCCACATGAGACTTGTATTCCTTCTGAAAATTTGAAATCTGATTTGAAGTTACAACAATCATCATTGATTATTTCTTTTCCAGAAATAACTCCTACTTCTGTGGTGACTACAAGAAGTGGTTGGGTTGTCCAACCTCCATCATGGACAAAAGATTTTATTTTTCATACTGACATCTCCACGTCTCAAGCTTTCTTAGCTAATCTTTACCTTAGCAAGGAACCTCAATTTTACAAACAGGTAGCAAAGGAGGAAGTTTGGGTTAATGCAATGAAGCTCGAATTAGATGCTCTTGAAAGCAATCATACCTGGATCCTTATTGAGTTGCCTCCAGAAAATGATGCTATTGGATGCAAGTGGGTATACAAAATTTTGAAAAAAAAAGATGGAACTATAGACAGATACAAGGCAAGACTTATGGCAAAAGGATACACTCAACAAGGTATAGAATATTTTGAAGTGTTCTCTCCCGTTGCTAAACTCGTAATAGTGAGACTTCTTCTTTCTATTGTATCGATGAACGGTTGAGGATTGCATCAATTGGATGTTAATAATGTCTTCCTACATGGGCACCTTACTGAGGAAGTATATATGTAGCCTCCTCAAGGTTACACAAAAGCAAAACCTGGACAAGTTTGTAAATTGGTCAAAAGCATCTATGGTTTAAAGCAGGCTTCAAGGGAGTGGAATATTGAATTGTGTAAAAAAAGTTCAGTTTTTGGCCTGATTCAATCTCCACATGATCACTGTCTATTCACCATGCACATGGGTTGTTTGTTCTTGGCGATGTTAGTTTATGTTGATAACATCTTGGTCACGGGCTCTGACGTTGAAATGATTTTTGCTCTAAAGGATTTTCTTCATCAGGCTTATACCATCAAGGATCCTGGGTTGACTAGTTATTTTTTGGGTGTTGAAATTTCTAGAGATAAAGATGGTATCTTTCTTTGCCAAAGAAAATATGTTATGGATATTTTGGCAGGTGCAAATATGAATGATTGTAAACCTGTTTCCACCCCACTCCCACATGGTCTTCATCTTACCTCCATAGATGGATCACCTCTTGAGAATCCAGATCAATATCGAAGGTTGGTAGGTAGGTTGCTTTATCTGAACATGATCGATATCACATATTGTGTGCAACAGCTCAGTCAATTTATTACTTCCCCCACTTCAACACATTGGAATTCTGCCTTGCATGTTTTACGATATCTTAAGTGTACTTCTTCTCTTGGTTTATTCTACCCTTCTTGCCATGATATTACTCTAGAGGCTTACTGCGATGCGGATTGGACAACATGCAAGGACAGCAGACGGTCGATCACGTGGTATTCTATATTTTTTTGGAGGTTCTTTGATCACTTTTAAAAGCAAGAAGCAAACTACCATTTCCAGATCATCTACGAAGGCAGAATATAGAGCTTTGGGTTCAACTGTTTGTGAGCTTCATGGATATATTCTCTCTTGCAGGATATAGGACAGTCGGTCTCTCTTCCTATTCCACTTCATTGTGATAACACAGCGGCTCTTCATATTACAGCCAATCCGGTTTTTCATGAGCGCATCAAACATCTTGAGATCGATTGTCATTTGGTTCAAGATAAATTTAAAGAGGGTTTTGTCAATCCTTGCTTTGTTCCTTCTTCTTTGCAAGTTGCTGATGGATTCACTAAAATTTTAAGTAGTCCACAGTTTGCCAAGTTCATTTACAAGTTGGGAATGAAGTCGTTTTTTCCTTCTCCAACTTGAGGAGGGGGGTATTGGAAGTAAATTATTAATAGCAATGAAGTCATATATGCTGCAAAATATCTGGGTTATCATTCACGCTATTAGTTAACATACTACATTGAGAAAGAGTCAATAGTTGACTCAAATGGAGCAGAATTGATTCAGAGCTAATTAGTTGGCTCAATCACCATAGCTAGCTAATCTCTTCTCTTCTGTAAAAGTTGTATTTTTCATATCATTTAGAATATAAATTAAAAACATCTCTGTTCTCTTTTTGAGATAATAGAATTTATAATAATGTTATAGTACTCTCTACAAATTTAAGAAAATTAAAAAAAAATAGAAGTAATGGAATGATTTGCAATAAAAAAAATATTTTTGGACTAAATCTAAAATTTTGAGATAATCAGGATTAAATAAAAAATTTAAGTAATTTGAGACGAAAATTTAATTTGACAAAAATTATAAAACTAAAATTACATTTAACTCATTTTATTAACTTAAAAGTTAAGGTAATTATTATAATATATATATATATATATATATATATATATATATATATATATATATATATATATATATATATATATATATATATATATTAGGCATGAATAACAGTAAAAAGTATTTATAGATGACATTCTTATATTTAAAATTTCTAAAATCAGTAAAGAAAAAAAATATAGACCCTATTTATATTTATAAGATAGCTAATTCACATCCAAATTATGGGTTATTTTAGGGTGCACTTGATGTACCGGTGCACCTTAGAACTTAAAGGCTAAATGTATGGGTAGTGGGTAGTTTTTTTTATTCTAATTTTTAATTATTTAAATTAGTTAATGGTAAAGATTAAAGTAAAGTTTAATCTAACGGCTGAGATCGCCCAAGTACACCGGAACCATAGGTGCACCGCAGTCGAACTCCCAAATTATTATGTGAAAAATCGGTTTAATAAGTTGCGGATTTTATTTTAAGTAAAAAGGGCACGTCGCTATAATATAATTTGAGTGTATATTGGGTGCACTCATATCTGTATGACTTTTTATTCTATTTTGTATATATGTTATTCTATTTTGTATACGTGTTTTGTAATAATTGTATACTTTTTTCACACTAAGTTTTTCATTAAAAAAACTGACACCATATGTATATAACTTTTTATTAAATAGTGTATACTTGTTTTTTAATAATTGTATATTTTTCTACACTCAAATTTTCATTAAAAAAACTAACAATTAAATTGTATACATTTTTACTCATAATTGTATATGTTTTTGTTTATATTTATATATGGGTACACCCAGGTACACACTATTAGCCATATAATTTACTAAGCTAAAACTGGCAAAAACTTGTACGTTCGGTGTGCGCCAAATAATCTTTACGAAGTATTAATTATGAGTCTAAGGTGCACCGGGTGCACCTATTTAAACAATCTTAATTGTTAGATTAATGTACAATTAGATCTTCACCATTAAAAAATAATAATAATTAATTTTTTTAAAAATAAAAAAATACTACCTCCATCTCATTTCAATGTTTACATATTTCTATTTTGGGCATCTCATTTCAATGTTTACGTTTCATTTTTTGGAATATGGGACCCACCTAAAACAATTAATATATCATCATGGTCCCCACATCCAATATTAATACACCTACCCACTATATATTAAATATTATATCTTTTCACCCACTATCTATTAAAATATTATACTCCTTAATCAACATGCAAAAAGTAAACGTAAACATTGAAACGGAACAGAAGGAGTACACATGTTATCCTATAAATTTGGAGGTGCACCAGGTGCACCCCAAAATTACCCTAAAATTATATCTTTAATATAAGCACGAGTATTATTTATTTTCTAAAAAAATAAAAAAATTAATAAAAATGTATATTCTTTAAAATAAAATGTTGTATTCTTATTAATTAAAGTTTATATTTTTAAAACAAAAATATTTTACACTTAGAGACCTTGAGCACCTAAATACATAAGAGACCAACTCATTTACTAAATGATTGATGTTGTGCACTTGAACCAACTCATTTACTAATTGATTGAAAATTGGTATTTGATTCACAATTAGTCAGATATGAAAAAAAATATCTACTATAATATTTACTAATTTATATTCTTAGTTAAATAAATAAAATAAACTCTTTTATTAACATAAATAGTTATCAAAAGATATTAAATGGACAATTAAAATTTAAAAATATCTATAATATTTACTAATTTATATTCTTAATTAAAGAAATAAAATAAAATCCATTATTAACCTAAATAGTTATCAAAATCAAAAGGTATTAAATGGACAATTAAAATTTAAATTGAATGATTTTTAAATGCACTAAAATTGAAAAGAGTGATAAAAATTGAAGTTAAAATAGAATTTCAAAATATAATATATATATATATATATATATATATATATTTATTTATATGGTTAAAAATTGTATATTTCTATAGAAAAATAAGTAATTTATTTTTAATAAGTAAGACTGATCTTATATTATAATTTTAATTCAAAAATTAATAATTACATTTTAATATATATAATACTCTCTTCGTTCCATAGGAGTTGACACATCTTTTTTTTGTCCCATAAAAGTTGACATATTTCATTTTTAGTACATGAGACCACACAAAAACTATTAATTTATTTTCATGAGGCTCACATACATATCTAATACAACTACCCACTACACCGTAAATATTGTTTCTCTCACTTCACTTTGTATTAAATTATTATACTCATTAATCTCCGTGCTAAAAAAAAGTGACAACTTCTTAGAGATTGAGGGAGTAATAAAATAGATCTAAATAGTAAATAAATAAATATAGATTTTTTTTTAAGAGTGAAAGAAGACAACTATTAAGTAGTTGGATGATCAGCTGACACACCTTCCTCAATCATTTGCGACGCTCTTAGCGTGAAGTATGGAGTTTGACTTGAGAATGCAAAGAAAGCCAACTTCATGTGTGCCACCCTGTTCGCCGTTTCATTCTCTATATATTTGATAAGTCATTCTCCTAATGTTTTGAAAAATTCTCCCAAGATAAGATAAATAAGATGATTATTTTTGCGATGTGTTCACCACTATTTGAGAGTCTGACTCACCACAATTTCCTCATGGACACAATTAATTGTTATTTCCAGGCTACCCCTTCTCAACAACCATTACTTCAACAAACTCCACTTCATACACACTCCTATACATTGCTCAACAAAGCACCAAAGAACCTCTCCTTTACTATTTCTCATAACACCTGCTATATTAGTACGAAACCATTGTCTCACAGAAGCATCACATTCAGTTTCAATCCATTACCAAGTGGAGGATGTCAACCCTAATTATCTTCTTTCTTGCCATTTGATCTACCAACTTGTCCCTTTATCGCATCATGATATTGACGACGATGTAAATCTACCTTCTGTTTTATATCTTCATGGGATACTTTCTTATCTCTAAAAATGAACTCATTTCACCCCACCAAATAAACCACAAACTAGTGGCCAACAAGCTTCGCATTTCTTCATCCAATTCTTTCAACAAAGAGAACACTCATTCATGCATAGAAGCATTTGTTAAAAGTTGAGCAAAGGGAGTAGAGACCCAAAACTCACGTATCCAAGCACAATCTCTCAAAGCATGTTCGGCTGTTTCAATCTCTTTCCCACATTTGCTACATATCAGATCAATATCAACAAATCGACAAATAAAATTGATTGAGGTTGGCAACATATATGTTGTGAAGGACGTGCAAAATAAATAAATGTAAATACAACAATTATATATATATATATATATATATATATATATATATATATATATATTATGAATAATAAAAAAAAGTATTTATAGATAAGATTTTTATATTTAAAATAGTTAAAATTTTAAAATCATTAAAGGAAAAAAAAATCTAAATCTAATACTGTATTTATAGGATAGCTATTTCACATCTAAATTATGCGGTAAAGCCGGTTTAATAAGTGGCGGATTTATTTTACGAAAAAAGGGCACGTTTTGCGTGTAATCTCGGAACCATTATAATTTTTCAAATTACTTATCAGTCTCTCTATATAATATAATGTTTTTAACATAATCATGTCTCACACAAATCTTTGTTATATAAAAAAATTTTAAAAAAAAAATTATGCTCTATAATAAGTAATTATTTGGTTGCGCAACAAAGAATCTCCGATTATAATTTTTTTTTCCTTTAATATATTTATTTAATACCTACATATACCAATATGAATTTATTAACGATAGAATAAAATTTTTCTTTCATTGCTTCCCATATATATTGAGAAACGATTGTCGGCAACAGATCTGCTTCGGTTGTCGTGCGTTTCTAAATCATGGAATTCTATTATTTCTGATCTCGTACTCGTAAACAGACATCTGCAGAAGGAGTAAAATCCGTGTAAACAGATAATGTGTTTTCCTATTAGATAAGCCCAATCAAGTTGGGCCGCATTTGCAAATGGGCCATTTGTGCTTTCGTCACGTGTCCACCATTCATTGCCGCACCATCCACTCCGGCTTGTCGGTCGACTCGAGAGACCTTAATTTATGAGATCCATTTTCAAAATAATTGTTATGATGATGTATATATTATATAAAATTTATTTGTACTTTATTTTGTTCTAAAAGATATTCTATAAATCCAATATAATATTCTAACTAATAATAATTTTGTAACATCAGTATGGGCATTCAACTTCGGTACATCTTTTGAAATATTTATTTTTTGAAATATTAAGTTGAAAAAATATTAAAGTTTGGGGTAGTTTGTAGTGCACCATTACAACTAAAGTTTATAAGTATAATAATATAGTAATAGGGTATAATCTTTTTATTTTTTTAATTTATTATTTTATTTAATCTAAATGTAGTTATTAATTAGTTTCTTAATTCAAAGACTCTTATTAACTAAGTGCACGCTAATTTAACTCTAAATTTTGACATATGAGAAAATTAAATTAAAACAAATTAAAATATGTACATACTTTTTTTGAAAAGAGAAATGATATTTGAAGTCACCCTCAGAAAATGTATGTACTCTTGAGTAATACTAGGTAAGAAGCACCTCAATGTTGAGGTGCTCACCCGGATAAGTTGCAAGTATTTATATCTATATACTCCTAAAGCTAAAAAAGTCATACTTATAATCATACATCATTTACATCAATCAAAGTGCAAAAAGTTACTTAAAACACAAGCATTACATATCAGCTTCGTATGGGAAATCATTAAAACCACACCTATGGGCCTATGGCTGTGTAAGATTTAAGGTTTGGAGAACAGTCATAATATCTTTTGTCAGTTAAATATCTCTTGCAACCCATCCTGTCAGCATGCTCAAGTACCAACTTTGCTCTTTCAAAAAAAATTTTTAAGTTAGTGCAGATGGATTGCTATGTTCTGGAGCAAGAACATTCAAGTAATGAGCATACGGAAGGGAATCCTGCATGAAAGAATGACAACTCACATAAACCCTAGAACAATGGAGAGCTATATATAATGCTGATAGTTACATCTGTAAGAAAATTTAGAAGAAAACAGCTGTTAAGTTTCCAAGTTTGGATAAAGAAAGATAGCTACAAACTAAGTAATTCATATAGAGAAGGAACCTGCACTCAAAGAAATACCAATCCACATAAACTAAGGGGTGCTTGGTAAATGGAACAGGTATGAATGAGGAGAGGAACGTTCCAGTTGATATTAGAGAAGGGAATGACTCAATGCTCAAAAGTAGGAAATATAATCCAGCCAAAATAGAATCACCTTGAACCATCTACATTTATTGATACATTGATGAGAAGGAACATTCAGAAATAATCAGAAAGTTTCAATTGACTGATACCTTCACGTCCGTTGAGAAGTTCGTAACCTCGTGTGAAGGGCCTCTTTTTAACTGAAAATCCACCCACCTAAGAAGGATCTTCTCTGGTGGTAGGCTCATCAGCTCCTGCACATCCTGCATTATCAAGTAATGTGATAAATAAAGTCAAAAGTTTACATAAACTTTGTAGTAATCATATCTTGTGCAATTGATATCCCAAGTAATCACCTTACTATCATCAACCAGCTCCACTAATTACGGTGTTTTCTTTAAGTTGAGGTCTGCCAACAGTTTTATTTGGAAATAATATAAAAATTCAATGTCAATTTAGCATAAGGAGTAGAATGACAGAATTATGCAAACTTTTTTCTTAGTCACCAAGGATCTACGATCATTATAATATTGTGGCTAAGTAAGCAATAGATCCTCACCTTAATAATTTGAGATCTGATTCCAAGATCAAGGTGCCTAAAACAAAGAAATGTGAGTCTATGGTTTCTTAGAAATTAAATGCTGACAAGCAGAACTATCACCAGTCAACTGCAGAACTGAATGAGAATTAATCTCCTCATGCACATAGATAGATTATTTTTTTACTCATATAAAAAATTTGGGGGTTGGGAATAATTCACCTGGCAATACTTTAACATCCTCATAAACTTACGAATATAAAAAAGTTTTAAAAAAATAATTATTAAAAAACAAATGCGCACAAATCTTTTAATTATAAGCAGCTAAGAATATAAGTAGCGAGAACAGTGGAAAAAATATTGAAGAACAAACACGTGCAAGTTTTTTACTTATAAGAAGCTAATTAGAACATAAGTAGCGAGAACAAGAAAGAACCGTAAAATAAATGCAACAACAGTTTTTTCCCTTACAATGTCATAAACATCTAAAAATATTGTTATCAAATTATGAGTTTATGTGTTCTTGCCTGCAGCAAGCTAGGAGTGTAGACTCCATTCCTCAATCCCGATATTGAAAAAATAATGGGCAAACCATTTTAAAAATTAACCATAATATGCTAGTGGAGATAATGCTAATGCTTAAATTACTTCTGCCACAACAAACTAAAGACAAATGCTTCCGAGGATTTTGCTCAGACAACAATACAACTTTCTTGATTGTGCATGAATATTACAGGTTCGCCAAATATGCATGGAGGACATGTCACATGAGAAGCCAAGACACAAAAACGCACACAAAAAAAGGGCATAATATGTGATGCAACATGACACAGGCTCATTTGACATACCGCACACGCTAAAAAAAGGGCAAAATATGTGATGCACCTTGACACAGGCTTATTTGACATACCGCACACGCTAACAAGCATATAAGTGAACATAAAAAATTGCAGGAATCTAAATACACAGATAAAATTGTAAAAATTGACCTATGCAACTCTTGAAGTAATACCTCCAGTACCTATGAATGAACATTAACATCTTAGAAACTTGCTTTTCATAGTGTAGTTCAATCGAGCAAGAGTGTCTGCCAAAATATAGACCTGCACATTCATAAGGGAAAAAAAACATCTAAGAATTGTTTTTTGAAATGTAAACTTACAGCACCAGAAAAGACCTTATGTCCTATTATTTATAAAATCATCATCATCAGTCACTATGTAAACCACCGTTTGATTACATAATATCAATTGGGTGAGCAAATTCATGTAGAGCATAAAATTTCCATGAACAAATAAAGTTAACTATTGATAAATTAATAATTATTAAGGTGTCGTAACATAGAAAAAGAATCAGTAATTAATAATATTTGACAAATTTCCACATAAAGAATCTACTAAGACGAAATAAGAAATTAACCTATGTCGATAGGGTGGCGTTGCAATGGGAAGAAGGGCATAAGGCATAGAGCTGTACAAAAGTGTACATAGATGGGAGGAGCTAGAAATTAGGGTGGTAAATGTGACAAAATCAAAGGAAACTAAAATATAATAAAATTTATGCTATTAAAAGTTAAGGGAGGAATCCGAATGTAGATGGAGATCCAGATAACGTCACATACCAAAAGGGCATTCGACGCGAAAGTGAGGGCTGTAGTTAAATGGAAATGTGGCTGTGGAAACAGAAACAGCCAAAAATTGTTGAATTCAAATATGGCATGAGTTAGAAACATCTAGAGCCAGCTTAAGGATCGCAAGATAAAATAGGTTTCGTGGGTCAAAGATACCAATAGAACCTAACTTAAGAACAACAAGATAATGCAGGCTCAATATGCTCGTAAATAGAAGATCAATGTGACTTACATTGAAACTGCTAAGCTTCCCTTTGCAAATTATTTCACTAATAGGGTTCATGTGAAGCTCCATATAAAATAGAATAGCCTGTTATATAAGTAATTGCCAGCTCATTTAGAAATGAAAGAGATACTCTTATGGATTGAGATGCATGTTTGAACAAATCAACTCATTTTTTGTTCAGCCTATACCCAAATAAGTCGGATAAAATTCCAGTAGAACAAATAAATCTATGTGTAATGTGGTGAAATCGTAAGAATCAAATACAAATGTAGGAGGCGGTCCTTATGAAGCGTGTGATGAACACAATAACAATGTGAAATAAAACAGGATTAATTCACCTTGGTAAGAGCAGTCATTAGAAAAGCATTGGAAAGATGGGCGGGGAAGACAGTCTACTAAGTTGTCTACCTTGTATTGGTGAAGAAATAAAAGGAACATGAAAAGGCTTTTCAAAGTTACTTCACTACCAAGGGCAGTATATACATCACTATACTCAAGTCCAATAGAACTTCGAACCATGGCAATCCAATCAGGAACAAATTATCCTCTTCGATGATCTGATCTAGCCATAACAATCAATCCATAGTAACTATAATTAAGATTGTTGTAAAACAACAATAGACCACAACACGGTTAGACAAATCCAAGCACATGAAAAGAAAAAATATAACATCAGATTGAACGTATTCGTTAATCAATAGATTTTGATCATGTGAATATAATTCTCAATAATCTAATCCATCAAGTTCATTACAAAATCACATGATAATATCTCACAATGCAAGAATTTGATAAATATATCCATCAGTAGAAATGTATTCCTAGTTTAGAATGCCAAGTTATCAGAGCACATAGCAACCCCATCAACAATCATAATCAAAGCACTATGAGTTTAAACAGTAAAATGATACCTGCTTTCAATTTTTTCCATCTGTAAATGTTACCGAGATGTTACATGCTGGTTTGAATGCGCCAACAATGAAATGCTGAAAACAGAAATTAATATTTCATACTAAAAGCTATTAATCCAAAGGATAAGAGTAAATTTAACAAGAACTGAAAGATAAAAAAAAATAATGATAATAATAATCAAGTCACTGAGAATTTACCATGTTTAACAAGATTAAACATTCATTCAGTCCAAATTCCTGATATCCTGGGATTCTAGGTTTTTTGGGGTTTAGGTTGCAGGCCCATTTCTCCTCACTCTCTTCCACTCTCTCCATTGCCGCCCACGAATCAGACTCCAAAAGATCCAATTTGTCCGTTCGCCCGCCAATATGAAACCGTCGTGCGGTTGCTGCTGCTGTCGGAAAATTCAGCAAATCAGGATAGCTGAGACAAAAATTCCCCGAAGAAAGTAAGATTGGAACGGTGGGAGGGGTGAGCGATTTCATGAACTTTTAACCAGGTTCAAAGAGAGAAGAGAATACACGTGTTGGGTGAGCGACTTCAGATGGGTGACCGGAAACGGGCATGAAACTGGCCACCCTGCACTTTAAGGCCCTTTATAGATATGTTAATATGTTAAGATTCGTACTTGCAAAATTACAAATAACAAGTTTGACAATATTTATCACGTATGTAATTAATGTTAAATTAAGGATTATAAATAACTTTTTAATATATTATATTTATAAAAAATATTACCTACATGGCTTACATAATTTTTTATTTTTATTTTCCTCAAAATTCAATAAAATTAATAAAAATAAAACATTTTTTTTAATTTATAATAAAAATGAATAGTTGAGTGGAACGAATGGGTAGAACTTAAGCTCAAATTAATCAATGAATAAAGAATTAGGGATTTAATTCAATTTAATTATACTCAAAACTCGCTTATATTAAAACTGTATACTGTCTTACCAAAATAGGAAAACGAAACAATCTTATTGAAAAAATAAATTAGTGCGATATGTAATTTTTTAAATATTCCACAATTTAGAATTTCCGAAAAAGTTAAAAAATAATTTATTTAATAGATGCTTGATTTCAAAAGTGGTGGCTCCTCGTAAAACTGAACTAGTGGGCCCCTTCATTTCGCATGCCGCGTCAACTTTCTTAGATTTGGAATAATTAGGGGTGTAAATGGTAAGATATGGTACGGGTACGTCAAATTTATACTCTACTCGTATTTTATTTTTATTATTCTTATCCTATTCTATTATATTATCCTCAAATGTATCATCGGGTAGGGTACGGATAATAGACAATTCGCGGATAAACGGTTATCCAAAATTTTTAAATGCCTACCCTTGTCAACCAAACAATATAACACTCTAAAATACACAATGATGTAAGAAAATAAAAATAAATGCAAAAGATTTACAAAAAAATGAAGAAGAAGATTGAGACATGAGTACCCTGCCTCAATCCCTTAATAATTAAAATAAAATTTAATATAAAATATTAGAGGATACCATTTTATTAGTCATACCTTGAAGCCTTTTGCTTTCTTAAATCAAATAAGCAATGTTATGTACACTAGTATGCGCGTTCTAAAGTGGAACTATTTTTCAAATTATACAAAAACATATATCTATATGTCTATGTATAGCCTACTTTTCGATCCTGTGATTGCTTTCGCTCTCCATCGATTTCTGCCTCATTTTCTCTACTCTGATCTTTTTCTTCTCCCTATCTCTCTTGACTCTATGGCTGCCGTCAATATTGATCCCCTCCCTATTACCACGATGATCAACGTGACTCCGATCAAACTCGACGCCACCAACTATCTCTTATGGCGTAGTCAAATCATCCATATGGCAGAATGTTTCGATCTCATGAGTTTGGACAGATCAACAGTGGTTCCTTCTCCTACTCTGACGTCGGATGCTGGGGTTGAATCTCCTAATCCAGCGTATACGACCTGGAAACTGAAGGACATGAAACTGCTCAGCGTCATGTATACATCTCTATCCCCCGATGTCGCATCTGAAGTCATCGACTCCTATACTTCTCTTGCCGCTTGGACGACTCTTGAGGCTGTTTACTCGTCGGCTTCTCGTTAACATCAACTCCGCGAGGAGCTGTTGTCGCTCCGTCGTGGCGACTCCTCTGTCGAAGAATATGGCAGAAAGTTCAAGGCTCTCTGTGATCAATTACATGCAGTTGATCGTCCTGTGGATGAAACTGATAAGAGCCATTTTTTAAGGGGCTTGGGGTTACAATTTGCGAGTTTCGCAGACACACGGATGGCTCTCAACCCCGTTCCCTGCTTTCGTGATCTGTTGAGTCAGGCCAAACAATATGATCTCATAATCCGCTCTATGGAGGGTTCGACTCCACAAGCCACGTTCATAGCAGATCGCCGAGGCCCCCCTTCAAATCGTGCTTCTTCGCACAGTCGTGGCTCTTCTCTCGGCGGTCAGCAGTCGGGTCGGCCCTTCAATAATGGTAGTGGCTCCGGCTTTGGCCGTCCAAATTTCTCAGGAGATCAGCATGGTAGTCGGATTGATTCCGGTGGCCGCTCTTCTGGAGGTTCACCCAATTACAACAATGGACGTCGCTCATACAATACTCGCTGTCAAATATGTCGAGGGGAGCATTATGCAGACAAGTGCCCCCAATTCATCTCTGCTCGTAACTCTATGTCATCTGCAAATTTGGCTCAGGCGTTCTCCTCTTCGTGTAATGTCTCTAACCCTTCTTCTGATTGGTATCTTGATTCGGGTGCCTCCGCTCATATGACAAATCAACATGCTGCTTTGGACTCTTACGAGCCCTACTCTGGTAATGGTAAAGTCGTTGTTGGCAATGGAAATTCTTTACATATTTCGCATATTGGTTCCTGTGATTTATCTGCTGATGTTAAATTATTAGATGTCCTGGTGGTTCCGCATATTACCAAAAATCTTTTGTCTATCAGTAAACTGACCTCAGACTTTCCTGTTGATGTCCTATTTTCTGATAAATTTTTTACGATTTAGAACCGAGTGACAAAATAAATTCTGGGCTAGGGAAGGTGTGATAATGGTTTATACTTGCTTGATAAAGGGATTCCCGCTTTGGTGGCAGTTGTGCAGGATACAAAGTTGAAAGCTTGTTTTGATTTAAGGCACTTACGGCTGGGGCATGTCCCATTTTCAGTTATCTCTTTGTTGAATAAACTTGGACATCTATCTGTTACTTCTGTTTTGCCGAATCCTAAGATTTGTTCCTCTTGTCAACTGGCAAAGAGTAAGAAATTATCTTTTCAGTTGAATGACAAACGTGCTAAAAATATTTTGGATTTGATTCATTGTGATTTATGGGGCCCTTCACCTGTTTCTACATCTAATGGTTTTCGCTACTATGTTGTCTTCGTGGATGATTACTCAAGATTTTCATGGATTTATCCCTTATGCAGAAAATCTGAATTTTTTGATACATTGGTTCGTTTCCATGCTTTCGTATGTACACAATTTTCAAGATAGATTAAAATGTTTCAGAGTGATGGGAGGGACTGAATTTGTTAATTCTATGGTGCGTGATTTTATGCACAAACATGGCATTCTTCATCGTTTGTCCTGTCCATACACGCCTCAACAGAATGGACGGGTTGAACGAAAGCATTGTCACATTACTGAGACTGGTTTGTCCATACTTTTTTATGCTCATGCACTTGCATCCTTATGGTTTGATGCTTTTGCTACAGCAACTTTCATCATTAATCGGCTTCCTTCATCAGTCTTGCATGATAATTCTCCCTTTGAATTGTTGTTTGGTTATGCACCAAATAATGCAAACTTTAAATTGTTTGGATGCCATTTTCTTATCTTCGTGATTATGCAGCTCATAAATTGGAACCTCGCAGCCGTCCATGCATCTTTCTGGGCTACAACAGCATACATAAAGGGTTACGTTGCCTTGATCTTAGCACATCTCGGATTTACACCACTCGTCATGCTCAGTTTGATGAGTTTTTGTTTCCTTTCTCCAACAACCCTCCCTCTGCCTCAGCTCCGGAGATGGATTTATCTACTTTTTTAGATGCATTAGATCATTTTCCAATTCCTCCCTCTACGCCAGTTGATGCTATGTCATCACCCCCTCCAGTTCGAATGCAAGCTTCGGAGAATCATGCTGAATTATTAGTGCCGCCTGCACCAAACACGACTGAGCCCCAAGTTGTTGAGCCTGTAGCTACGCCGCTAGCCCAACCCGCCGCTGCAGCGCCACCTCTCCATCCCATGATCACGAGAGGTCGTGCGGGTATCTTTAAACCACGCTACCCTATTGAAATAACATCCACAACTCTTCTCTCATCATTTGTTGCCACCTCTGAGCCTCGTGGCTTCAAATCGGCTGCCAAGCATCCAAAATAGCTAGCTGCTATGCAAGAGGAGATTGATGTTCTATAGTCTAATGAGACATGGGACCTTGTACCGCGTCCTCCTGGCACTAACATTGTTGGCTCAAAATGGGTGTTTCGCATGAAATGTCGTGCTGATGGTTCTATTGAACGTCACAAATCCAGTTTGGTTGCTCAGGGGTTTATTCATGTTCTGGTATAGATTTTCACCTACGTTTAGTCTTGTTGTCAAGGCTGCAACAGTTCGAATCATTTTGGCCCTTTCGATGCAGCACAGTTGGCCCCTCCATCAGCTTGACGTCTGTTGGTGCTTGGATCGTTTGGTTAACATGACCCGTTAGGGTTCCATACGTTTCTAATATCAGCGGAAGCAATAAAACATGAAACGTATTACCGTTCACCAGGGTATGTTGAAGAAAGTTGATTCACGCTGGCAGACTGTGCAGTCCCACGAGAATGGCCATAACTTCCTCGTCTGATGTCGGAATTGAATAATCTTTATGCTCAGACGATACTCTCTTCAACGGCTTTCCGTCAGTATATTGATCATCAAATTCTGATCACTGTGCGATTTTATATAAATTTCGTAAGGTGGCAGACAGCAGCATCAAACTACCTTCTAATCTTCTGCCGTATGTCCCAAGTCCGATCTCGACGTCGTGTGGGCGACGATCTACGAGACCTCCTCAATCTGCTCTCAACCCTCATCACACGTGAATGATCAATTAGATTAGGGTTCCAGATAAGTTGAGGTGACTTATATACATGGGCTACAGTAGGGACCAGGAGGAGAAATTGGGTTGGGCCTCCATTGAGCTTAAGTATCCAAGCTTAGCCCAAAGCTTATACTTAAGTCCAATAATAATAATATATTTCACTAAAATATTATTACTGCACTGCCTTTCCAATCCCAAAATTATGTTTTGGGCTCCTTCTTATTATGAGCCCGTTAGTCTCCCCATGTTTAAGATATACAATGTCCATTAATTAATTTAAGTTACTGACAACTCAATTAATTAATATCTCATCCAAGAGTAGTACCACTCAACCTCATTATCATGCCAGAATTAATTCCACCTGCAGGATTTACATGATAATCCTTATGAGCTCCTCAAGGGGACATCATCAACCTATGACGGACACGGATTCCTTCTACAATCAACAGCACACCATAGAGACATCACTACTTCCCAACTCATCGAGTTTGTTGATTTAATTACATGTAAATCTCACCCATTGATGAATCAAAGAAATACATACTGCCCTACGTGTCGAGGTTATTGTATAGGGATTAAGAGCACGAACTTCCATAATAACAGAGATCAAGTTCTCCTATAAGTCAGTATAAGTCGAACGATCTCAAGCGGTCCTGCTCAATACACACAAGTGCACTAATGTGATTCTATAGCCAAGACAAGCTAATATCAAACCACACTACAACCATCCCGATAGAGAGTCTCCGTCTATCTCGGTTGTGAGCATCTGTTTATACTTTATAAGGAAACCGATAATATGATCTTCCGCGTGTTGTCGCACAACATATTATCTACAGTATAAAGTAAGTGGACTATTGCATCGTGCATATAAATAAATTATAAGACGCAATCATTTGATCATATGATTCTCATTTCAAATTAATTGTTATAACATTGTTCATACAAAAAGCTAGACTTTTAGTATACAATCCAACAATCTCCCACTTATACTAAAAGACTATGATGTCATGTCTTCTGCCATACATTTGATTTCCACTCCCACTACACGACCATCAAAAGCTCTCGCCTTAAGGTCCTTGTAAATGGATTTACTAGGTTATCATCCGATGCAATCTAGGTGACAACAACCTTCCCCTCATCATACGATTTCTCGTAACAGGTGGTACTCGCGCTCCATGTGTTTAATTTTCTTATGGACTTGTGATTCCTTCAAGTTTGCAACTGCACCAATATCATCAATATAAATTGTGATAATCTTGGGCAAACTTAGAATCATATCAAAGTCCATCATGAAGTTTTTAGAGTCATACAGATACTATGGCTGCCTCATAGGCTGCAATTTATCATCTTTCCATGATGGAATCCGGAGTCTGAAATATATTTCTATATAACACTCCTCCACACTATGACTCAACTTCTTAAAATTAAACACATAACCTTGAGGTGGATTTACTGCCGTCCAATCCGACTAAAAAATACGAATCTACGTAATCCATAAGAAGCAGTGAATCTGCCCTGTAAACCTACATATAATTTCCAGTCCTTCTCAAACACTTCATATATGTCTTACCACAATTCATCATTCTTGTTCCGGGTTACGTTGATACCCACTGTTCATGCCATCGGCAAAATAATTATCCAATCTCGTGCATAGCATTCCTTAGATTAAGCTTCCTCATTTGCCGAAGCATAAAGAACTGCTTTCATCTTCTTTATCTACTTTTGTGTCACAAGACACATTCACTTAGATAAATTCACATGCTAAAATAAGTAAGGATCGTATCATCTTATGAAGTTTGAGATAAGCATAACATCCTTTCTTGTAATCCGTATTACCGTGATCAAAAGGATATTTTTGCTCCTCTTAAGTCCTTCATATCATACTGCTTTATCAACCATACCCATACGCCCGACAATACTCTTTCATTGTCTCCAATGAGCAAGATACTATCTACGTATAGTACAAGAAATACCACCACATTTCCGTCACTCTTTTCAATACACAAGACATATCTGAGCATTGATAAAATCCATATCACTGGATTTCTTCATCAAAACGGATGTTCTATAATTTTGAAGCTTGCTTTAGTCCATTGATGGACACTTTTAAGCTTAATATCAAAATGCTCTTAGCTCTTTGCAATGAATCACTCTGGTTGCTTAAGATAGATGTTTTCCTCAAGACTTCCAATCAGGAAAGTTGTCTTGACATCTGTTCGCTATCCCTCATAATCCATATGAGTAGCAACAGGTAAAAGAGTCCGGATCAACTTAGGCATAGCTACCGGCGAACAGGTTATCTCATAATCGAACCCTTTCTTTCTGAGTATACCTTTTTCGCAACAAGCTTTGCTTCCAAGGTTTTTACCTTACCATATGATCCTCTTTTATTTTGTATGACCACTTCCAATGGCTTTCACACCATTTAGTAGTCTTACAAGCATCCAGACGTAATTTAAAATCCATCGATTCTATTTTAACATCATTGCATTAGCTAAGATATCGTATTTCGATCTTGTAGTATTTCGTCGTATCCGTGGGTTCAATCCATGTTTACTAGGGATTAAGTCTTACGACTCTCTCAAAACATGTATTAAACAGGTTGTCGAACATCCCTCCCACTACGACAAGGCATTACATGCAATTGTGTATCAGACGTGACATGCGTTGCAGTTTACCTTGTGGTATATCCTCTTGCACAATTGGTACTAATACTTTGTGTTTTTTTCTCACATCCTTTAGGACAATTTATAAATGGGTATGTGATTTATTACATAGTCCCTTTCCAAAAATCTAGTGTTTGTGTTAACAATCACTCTTTAATCTTTTAGACTAAATAAATCACCTTCATTTTTATAGCATATCCCACAAACAAACAAACATTCAAATGAATTACTGTTTCTAGGGCTTATCCATAAAATGAATTAAGTAATTCCAAATAATTCATCATCCATCTAATCATTACCATAAGAGTCTTATTCCTTCTATCCACCACACCATTCAGTTGGGGCTTGCCCGGTGTAGACCACTTGAGATTTAATCTCAACCTCTGATTAATAGCTCCTAATTATCCTAAGAGGTACTCGTAATGATGATTAAATCGTCATTACTTGATATATTTTCCATGATGCTTTACTGTACCAACCTTACAATTCTTGAATAAATCAAAGAACTTAGACATACAGTGCATCAAATAAATATATCGGTATCTAGAATAATCTTCGATTATTCATTACCACCTCTCGCCTGGATAATATTAGGTCTGCTTGAATCAGAATGAACCAATTCCAACATATATATCTTTGGCTCTACACCTCTTTACCTTGAAAAGGTAATTAATTATTTTTACTTCTAAGTAAGACTCGCAAGTCCGATAGTTTTCACTTCAGATAAACCTTACGGTCCATCTACTATCAACTTTTGAGTCCTACTCAAGTAAAATGATCTAGTCTTAGACGCCAAATGCATGTTTAGTTCATCTCCGAAGGTTCCTTTCTCTTACTAAGATCAGAAGATGCATTATTAATAATTATTTGTTGCATCTGTGGAATATACATGATTTAAGAGTATACAAATTGTAAATAACGTACCTTAACAGATTATAGCTCCATCCTTCATTACTATGACCATGTCATTTAAATGAAATGGAGTATCTATTCGTAAATGCATAGAAACTGAAATAAAATTCTTTCTATGAAAATGTACGTAAAGACAATTTCTCATAATCAAACGTCTATTCATATCGTAAGATAAATAAACAACTCCCACTGCAACAGCCACTACTCTCGTAGTATTACCCATGTCCATAATAATCTCATCATCACTAAGTTACACGCTTTTAGTGATTTCGGTATCTATACACAACGTGTCAGTAGATGTCATCAATATTCATGCTTCAACAACTAGTGAATGAGATACTAACTTTGTTCACATCTCGATGAAAATGGATTTCCTTTGCCACATGTTTTGTCAGAAATTCCCCACCATATACAACCTCTTTGTAATTCAGGTGGAACTTGCTTAAAACATTTAGGCAAATATGAAGAAATAAAATTGACTTAGGTTTCCCCTTCAACTTCTATTCCATGTATTTCCAATTCATTCATCAAATTCAATCATGACCTACCGCCTTTTAACTTACTCAAGTATCCGAAGAGTTACATGAGACCATCATATTTCTATGAATCTCTTATCTCTTCACCAGAGACTTTAATATGCATCATGATAAGTCTTTTGTGAGAACACACATGTATTTCTTAAGCAGTAAAATTAGAATTCAAGATTCTTTTCTAATCATCTAATTTTGGACCAGTAAATATAATTTCTTTTAGTCAACCATAAGTGAAATAAAACAATTTGAAATTCAGAGAATCATAAAAAAATACACCGATCAAATCTTCGAATTTATCCATTTATATTGATTCCCTCAAAACAATATAAAATATAAATTCACCGACATCTCAAGCACCGTGAGTTTGCAAGCCACGATAGTGTGGACGTTTACAAACCCGAACATTTACAAGAGAAGGTTTTACCCATTAATTTCATTTGTCAACCTAACTTTATGACAAAATAATTAATAGTCGGTTCCTCTTTAGCCATGCAAATAAAAGCAGTGACTCCGATGGGGAGAATACTTATTATTTACACCTAAGTGTAAACCATTATTTGACCCCAAGTCCATTGCGCGAGCTTATGTTCCTTACAGATGGAGAAGTACACACGCGCTTGGATAACTTCCTACAGTCATCAATTATAAGTCTGTACAGTGATCCGCACATGAACTCATCCGATAGGAAGGAAAGTCTATGCCAACACGCAAGTTCATGTACATCACATTACAAATATAATTTTAAAGAAGCCTGTTCCAGCAATATCCATGAATAAACTCATCCGATGTGGAGGAAGACTCTAATGTCGACGCGCAAGTTTATTCACATTGCTAACAAACCAATAATGGAGGCCGCGGGAATTAATTACCAATCCCCTCTCCCACTTAGTTATTTAAAACCAAGGGTTTTTACATGCATATAATATTCATAATAATATACGCAACCTAGCATGCTCATACTTCCAAATATATAACAATAATTGACCAATAAAATAATTATAGAAGTTATATATAAGGAAATAAATTGCCAAAAATAAGTTGACTTGATCAACACTCCAACATACATGCATATAATATACCAAATATAATACGCAATCTAGCATGCTTCTATTTAAGGCAATAAATCATATATAATCATGCATACATATATAACAATAATCAATTAATAAATCAATCAATTATAACAGTTATATAACAGCGAATTCGATTGTTCGCCACCAATCACGAATGCGGACAACTGCGATGGGGATCAACCTCCCCGCAGCTTGCTCCACCACTCCGGCACCCTGCCCGATCATATTGTGAAGACTTACGCGGAATCTGATGCAGACTAGTCGAACTTGATGCAAACCCGCTCGAACCTAGTGCAGAGTCGATCGAACCTGATGCAGACCAATCGAACCTGATGTGAATCTGCTCGAACCTGGTGCAATATTGATCGAACCTGATGCAGACCAGTCGAACCTGATGCAAATCCGCTCGAACCTGGTGCAACATCGATCGAACCTGATGCAGACCAATCGAACCTGATGCAAATCCGCTCGAACCTAGTGCAGCGTCGATCGAACCTGATGCAGATCCGCTCGAACTGTCGCTCGTCCAAGGGCCTACTTGCACGGTACCAAGTTCAGCCCAACGCGCAACATCAAACTACACCTACTGTCGTTCAGAGTTCGCAACTGTAGGAACCAGGGAATCCAATCTCCACCGTCCAGAATGTACTACTGTGAGTTCTGAACATTCTGTCCAAATTACAGGTCGATCCAACGGTTAGTTTACGAGAAACGACTCTTTTCCCTCGACTGCTCAGAACAGAATCGCCCAAAAACCTGCTTCTGTTTTCGTCGAATCCTCTCACACACAACCATCGACGAACAGATATGATATAGGGTATATTTCACATAGGGATATACATGGTTTGTGCAGTAAAACCAAAACCCTAAACATGCGATCCTAATTTCGAAAAATTAATCACATAAACCCTAGCCTAACGTGTCACGCTTCACCACGAAACCGAAGCTCTGATACCAATTGTTGGAGCTTGGATCATTTGGTTAACATGACCCGTTAGGGTTCCATACGTTTCTAATATCAGCGGAAGCAATAAAACATGAAACGTATTACCGTTCACCAGAGTATGTTGAAGAAAGTTGATTCACGCTGGCAGACTGTGCAGTCCCACGAGAATAGCCATAACTTCCTCGTCTGATGTCGGAATTGAATAATCTTTGTGCTCAGACGATCCTCTCTTCAACGGCTTTCCGTCAGTATATTGATCATCGAATTCTAATCACTTTGCGATTTTATATAAATTTCGCAAGGTGGCGGACAGCAGCAGCAAACTACCTTCTAATCTTCTGCCGTATGTCCCAAGTCTGATCTCGACGTCGTGTGGGCGACGATCTACGAGACCTCCTCAATCTGCTCTCAACCCTCATCACACGTGAATGATCAATTAGATTAGGGTTCCAGATAAGTTGAGGTGACTTATATACATGGGCTACAGCAGGGACCAGGAGGAGAAATTGGGTTGGGCCTCCATTGGGCTTAAGTATCCAAGCTTAGCCCAAAGCTTATACTTAAGTCCAATAATAATAATATATTCCACTAAAATATTATTACTGCACTGCCTTTCCAATCCCAAAATTACGTTTTGGGCTCCTTCTTATTATGAGCCCGTTAGTCTCCCCATGTTTAAGATATACAATGTCCATTAATTAATTTAAGTTACTGACAACTCAATTAATTAATATCTCATCCAAGAGTAGTACCACTCAACCTCATTATCATGCCGGAATTAATTCCACCTGCAGGATTTACATGATAATCCTTATGAGCTCCTTAAGGGGACATCATCAACCTATGACGGACACGGATTCCTTCTACAATCAATAGCACACCATAGAGACAACACTACTTCCCAACTCATCGAGTTTGTTGATTTAATTACATGTAAATCTCACCCATTGATGAATCAAAGAAATACATACTGCCCTACGTGTCGAGGTTATTGTATAGGGATTAAGAGCACGGACTTCCATAATAACAGAGATCAAGTTCTCCTATAAGTCAGTATAAGTCGAACGATCTCAAGCGGTCCTGCTCAATACACACTAGTGCACTAATGTGATTCTATAGCCAAGACATGCTAATACCAAACCACACTACAACCATCCCGATAGAGAGTCCCCGTCTATCTCGGTTGTGAGCATCTGTTTATACTTTATAAGGAAACCGATAATATGATCTTCCGCGTGTTGTCGCACAACATATTATCTACAGTATAAAGTAAGTGGACTATTGCATCGTGCATATAAATAAATTATAAGACGCAATCATTTGATCATATGATTCTCATTTCAAATTAATTGTTATAACATTGTTCATACAAAAAGCTAGACTTTTAGTATACAATCCAACAACGTCAAGAACGCTTTCCTCAATGGAGTTCTTGACAAACCTGTTTTTATGGCCTAACCTCCTGGTTTTATGGATCCTTGTTTTCCTACACATGTCTGCCGACTAAAGAAGGCAGTGTATGGACTTCGTCAAGCTCCTCCAGCTTGGTTTCAACGATTCAGCACTTACCTCTCTGGCTTAGGCTTTCTTTAGAGTCGGTGTGACTTGTATGTGGATGACATCGTGGTTACAGGAAATGACTCGACCTTGTTACGAGATTTCATTTCCCGCACTCATCAAGAGTTTGCTATTAAGGATCTTGGGCGTCTAAACTACTTTCTTGGTCTTGAAGTATCATATACTTCAAACGGTATTTTTGTTGGTCAAGCTAAGTATGCTCACGACATTCTCGAAAGGGCCGAACTCCTGGATTCTAAACTTGTCTACACACCGCTTGCAGCTGGTGAATCTCTTGTTCGTGATGGTGTTCCATTTTCTGATCCGACTACATACAGATCTCTTGTTGGTGCTCTTCAATACTTAACAATCACTAGTCCCGATCTCTTATATGTAATCAGTTCTGTCAGTCAGTTTCTCCACACACCTACTGATGATCATTTTCAGGCAGTTAAGCGTATCCTTTGTTATGTCAAGGGCACAATCAACTATGGTCTTCCGTTTACTCGCCGCCATGATTCTTCCATTTTAGGATACTCTGATGCTGACTGGGCTCGGTGCCCCGACACTAGGTGTTCAACCTATGGGTATTCCATTTTATTGGAAGGAATCTAGTTTCTTGGAGTGCTAAGAAACAGCCGACTGTTGCTCGATCCAGCTGTGAATCACAGAATACCGAGCTATGACGAATGCCTCAGCAGAGCTTATTTGGGTGATGAATCTTCTTCATTAACTTCAAGCACCATCTTTTTCTCGGCCTACTCTCTTCTGTGATAACAAAAGTGCAGTCTTCCTCAGTCAGAATTCGATTGCTCATAAACGAGCTAAACACATTGTTCTTGATTACCACTTCGTTCTAGAACTTGTATTCTCTGGGAAGTTAGTAACACGGTTTGTACCCTCTTATTTGCAGCTTGCGGATATTTTTACGAAAAGTCTTCCTTGTCTAGCCTTTGAGTTTCTACGATCCAAGCTTTGCATGTGTCTGCATCCCACGCAATGCTTGACGGGGGGTAACAGGAGTAATTAGAGGATATTTTTTATTTATTAGAGAATCCATATCTTTCATTTTATTTTGTATGTATATTTTTCATACATATCTCCACTAATTGTGGATTCTGTTGTAACAATCAAATATAAATATATGTTATTCTTCCTATCACCAACACCGGTGATAGCCTCAACATTCCTTACAAATATAAAATATAATAAAATATACTCCATATATATATATATATATATATATATATATATATATATATATATATATATATATAAAGTAATCGGGTAATTGGGTAGGGTAATCAGGTATTTTATATATACCATATCCTACCCTACCCTCAACATTTTCAAGCGGGTACGGGTACTATCCTACCCTATACCCGAATATGCTCTACCCTACCCTTATCCGATAGGATATTACCCGCAGGGTATCCGAACCCACGGATAAAATTAACAGTCCTAGGAATCATCTTCGTGCTAGAGTTATTAAATAAAAAACGAGCTACTCGAAAACTCGATTCGCCTCGTTAAAGCTCGATTTCGGCTCGGCTCGGGACACTCGAGCTCTCATTATGCTCGTTTCCTTTACGAGCCAAGCTCAGTTCGGCTTGACAAGGCTCGATTATTTTAATAATTATTATAATTAATAATAATATAATAAATATTAAATAAAATAATAAATATAAGATATAGTTATTAAAAATTGGCTCGATAAGCTCGATAAGGTTTGATAAACTCGACTCGATTTGCTTAATGAGTCCAAATCGAACTCGAGCTCGACTTGGCTCGAAAACTACTCGAGCCGAGCTTGAGTATGCACTACTCGAGCTCGCTCAGCTCGTACTACTTCGGGTTCGAGCCCATTTCGCGCCGACCATTCACTTCATGTGAGACCCTTCTTACTTCCTCCTCTAGCTCCCCCTACCCTCTCTCTTCTCATTCCACTGAGATTGCTTTATCTTGGCATCCTCACATAGTCAAACACATAAAAATTTAAACGAATCAAAACGTTCGCAAACTATTTGAGTCTCGATTTGCTAAAATATTCGTTTGAATTCGTTCGTTAAGTTTAATGAGCGAAATCAAGCTCAAAATTTAATCTCGATTAGTTTATCAAATCAAACTCAAACCTAAGAATATTCGACTTGAAATCTCACGAACATATTTATTTACGGACTCGTTAATGACTCGCGAACGCGTTCGTAAGTTTTATTATTATGTTTAAGTAGTATATATTATTATTTATTTATTAGTATTTAATGATTAAATATTTATATTAAAAAACACAAATATGATACTCCCTCCCTCCGTCCGGTCTAAAGACCAATTAGCTTTTTGCACGTGAATTAAGGAGTATTATTATTTAATGTATAGTGGGTAGTTGTATTAGTGAGTGTGTGGGCCCCAAATTTTAATTGTATTAGAGGGAGTGTATAAGCCCATCTGTATACTAAAGGAAATCAGATCCTTAAAGCCGGACGCCCAAAATGGAAAAATGTGACCTTTTTGGGCGAACAGAGGGAGTAATAGTTAAGTGTTTATTTAAATATTTAAATACTTCCTCCATCTCATTTTATTGGTTATATACTTTTAATTTGAACGTCTCATTTTAATGGTTACATTTTTGTTTATTGTATATGAGACCAACACAAAATAATTAAAATATTTTCATGAGACTCATCTACAAAACTAATACAATTACCCACTAAACATTAAAATATTATTTCTTTTACCCCAATACACATTAAAATATTATATTGTTTAATATTCGTACAAAAAACAAAGGTAATAAACAATACTCAAGCTTATGAACGGGGATTAAGCAACAAAATGGGACCCTTCTTGTTTTATTTTTTAAATATTAAATGAACAAAAATTTTTACTCCATATGCCAAATATTCATAAAAATGTTACCTTATGTGTTCGTGAACACTTTCATGAGCCTTAACAAACAGTCTCAATTCGAGTTCAATCAAATTAGACATATCTTTTTTTTGAAACGTTCGAACTCATGCTGAAATTCGATTATTTCTTAATAAACTATATTAAAACTTAATAGTGTTAAGACTTCCAATTATATCCATACATACACATATTCCCATATCAATACGTACATCCTTGTAATAATTCCTTTCTCCCTCTCTCTCCTCCACACCCCCACCTTAATTCTCTTTATATCATACCCTTCTCATCTCCATCCTCCATTTTCACACAAAAACCAACTCACTTTGCATCTATTAAAATATTGATGCACATTAATAAACTACAAAAATCTAGAGACATTTGGTTACTTATCAAATAAACAACTTCAGGCAGAAAAGTCTTATAGAATTAGGTAGAAAAATAGTTGGCAGAGGTGGTCAACAATTCTAGAATGTACTCCCTCCGTCCCCCGAAATGTGAACATTTTGCCATTTTGGGTGTTCGCACCAAAGGTCCACATTTCTCTTTTTAAACACATAATACTCACACACATCACTAATACAATAAATTTATGGGACCCATACACCCCACAAATACAACTACAAACTACACATTAAATAATAATACTCCTTAATCATGTGCAAAAAGCAAATGTCCACCTTTGAAGCGGACGAAGAGAGTATATGATAACATTCTCCACCTCCAACTTAGCAAATTCCACCGACTCACTACTACTATAATCGATTCTTTCTCTCACTGACAATGATTCCCACTTTGTTTTTTTAAACACCTCTCTCTCCTCCATGATCTAGCTCACTCCACTTACCCAATTTCACCCAACTATTACCTTCTAAAATCCAACAGCATCATTCTCTCTCTAGCCATCTCTCACTCACTTGATAAATTAATTTCTGAGTGCTACAAAACCTGCAGATAGACATCAGAACCATCTGTTGCATGGATATGGATTCTTCTTCTGAACAATTTCATCACCAGGTTACTCCCCAGATTTAGAATCTACCAACTTCTAATTATTCAGTAAATCAATATTAATTATGCAGTAGTATTTACTTTGTTAAATCACCATTTTGTTGCTTTCTTTTTCTATCCCCCTCACTCTGATTAACAATTTTTTTTGTGTTCTTCCAACTGGGTTATACACATTCAAGAATTTTACAAATTGCATAAATAAAAATTGAAGGTTGAATGAAGATATATAGGTGAATCATTTTTACTTATAACAACATTTTTCTTCATGAGATTTCCCTTCCTTTTTAGGTCCTTTTTATTTTCTTAATGGTTCTGTTTTCACATTCTCTGGTTTAAGAACAATTATGAATATTAGTTGTAATGATCCCATCAACTTCTGGTGAGCAAAATTTTCTTACACAAGCGATGTCACAAATTAAATTGATGCTTATGGCATTAATCATCTATTTCTATAATTTCCAATAAAATCTATTTATTCTTATATGTAATCACTGAGTAAAGGCTGGATAACTATAAATGCCTCAACACTTGCCCTAAATGTAATTTTCAATCTTCTACAATACAAAGAAAACTGTATTTATCTCAACAATATAACTAATCTAAACATCTTAAATATATGAGATCTTACATAATAGTAACCTTAAATTAAAGAGTTAGTCTCTTGTAAATCAGGGTTACATCACAAACCCTCGTGAACCCTATTGGTCCCTTTAATTTAAACACCTTAACAATATATAGGGTAATATTTGAAGGGGACCACAGGTTTACACCGTGAACTCAATTTATACAAGTTTTTGTGTAAATTTAAATTACTCACTTTTACTCAATTCTCATACTCATAATTAAAAGCATGTTGATTCCAACAAAAACACAGGAAGAAGAGAAGGCAAAACCCATTGAGCAAGCCCAAAAATGCCCAAGATGTGATTCCATCAACACCAAATTCTGCTACTACAACAACTACAGCCTCTCCCAACCAAGATACTTCTGCAAATCATGCAGAAGATACTGGACCAAAGGTGGAACCCTGAGGAGACTACGTGGTGGCGCCGCTGGACTTGGTGACGCCGAATTCAATCGACAACAAGTTGATGCCGCTGGAGTCGGACCAAGTGCTACTCAGCGCAGCACCCACTAACGACGTCGTTTCGTGTTACACCACAAATCCTCGTTTGTTCAAGAAGAGTTTGCAGTGCAGTCGCTAATCTTGATCATATCGATCTGCTTATTTCTTTTGATTTATGTAAAATTTTATTTTGATTGCTGATTTCTGTTTTAGTACTACATGATATGTGTCATGTGTGTGTGTTTCTTGTCATTTTTCTTATTAAATTATCCTTAATTTCCTATAAAAAAAAATGTATATATACTTAATTATAAAATATAACAGTTAAATAATTTTAACTGAAACTTTAAATGCTTAAAGAGTATGAATTTCATCAGACGACCTATATGAAGCTTTTGCATCAATCAAAATAACTTATTCATTTCCAGATTTATGATCAATAAAAAGTCTTCGAAAATTGAAAAATAAAATAAAAAATTAACATGTTTATATATAGTAATATACTTGTATTTAAAAAAAAATCTTTATCCAATCATTATTTGGGCCATTGTAGTTGAATTATATCGTTGTGTTGTTTCTTCGTATATCTGGAATTAAAGCAAGAAAACATGATGTTTCCGCTGAAATACTATCGAAAAGTTCTCATCTGATGAACACTCTTTGTTGACATTTTGCAATGCTTATTTCTATCCTTGTTTCACCTAATCTTAAGATGGGATGCTTCACTTTATTACTCCATTTAATTATTAGTTAATCTCAAATTCAACTCAAGTAAAGTATGTTATGTGTTTCTAAAATATGATCAATAATAAATTAAAGTATGTTTATGTTTGTATAGTGTTGTAGTATGACTCATTACAAACATACTTTAACTATTAATAAATATACTTTATTTATATAACAAATATACTTTAACAGTGAGTCGGTCCGTTTCACAATCCATCTCACAAAAGAGTAAATCTTTTTATTTTTGGGTAAAGGAAAAGGAGAAAGGTGTGCAGAAATTCGAGTGTATTAAGCATCTATATATCTTATCTTATATATACTAATTACGAATACGCGACTATAAATAATTTTTTAAAAGTATGAGGTGTCGCGACGTGGTTAATTGTCGCATTTTTATTTTAATTTCATATATATAATCTTTCTACTTTTATTTATTTATTATTATTATATTATTCATGTATATCTTTAAATTAAATAGCACATTTAATTATTATTTTTAATTGGTTAGGAATAAATAATTAAACCAATCAATACAAATATATCAAACTTATTATTTTTATTATTATTCAGATATATCTTCAAATTAAACACCAGATTTAATTATATTTTTTTATTGGTTAGGAATATATATTTTTATTTTTATTTTAATATCACATATCTTTCTATTTTTTATTATTATTATATTACTAATGTATATCTTTATATTTTAGAATTAAAAAGTAAACTTTAAAATTAGATAAATAAATCAATTAATAAAAATATATCTTCAATTTTTTTGAGTATATCTTTAATATTAAATTACAATATGCATTTAATATTGAATTATCTAATTAATTTTCATATAAAATATAATGCATCCGCATATTATGCGGGAATATGTACTTTTATATATATATATAATATAAAAGGAGTAATTGTACCACTTTTTTTCTCGTTCAAAACAAGAGTCTTTAATTAGGGACTCTTTACCCCTGCTTCTGCCCCAAATTATTTTTATCTATATTAAGTAAATACTTTAATTAATTATGTTATCTTAATAATTCACTAGCCGAACAAATAGTGATATTAAATTAAAAGTCTAACTGTTATGCACCCGATTCATCGGTACACCTGAATGATCTTAATCATTAGATTATATTTGAATTTCATCTCTACTATCAAATAAAATAAAATAATTAAAAATTTAAAATATAACTACCCACTAACCCTTAATCAATCAAATACAGTGCATTAGAGAGTGGCTATTCTCCTTTCCCATTCTTGTCTAACTAATTCATTTCTGCTTCTCCATTTTCGACTTTCACACACACATTCGAGGTTTCTGTTAATTTTTGGGCATTCCTGTTAATCGAAAAATTATTTCGTTGTCATCGTTGTTGCACCTCTCTATTAGGAATTTGGGTGTCATTTTTATCACAACTACGGAGGCTTGATTAATTACCTCTCTGTGCTCAAAGAAAAAAATTCAGGTTGTGTGTGTTTGTTCTGAATTCTTCTTCTTCGCATTACAAACTCGATACTGACCTTTTTGTTTTCTTTTTTTTCGATTACGACGGCCATACATGGTCGCCGACAAAGGTTAGTTTGTATTCTGGTATTTTCTTTGTTTTCTAAAATTTTCTGAAATGAAAGGGGAAGTATATGTATCTGGATTTTTGGGGGGTGCAACCTAAGGTATTCGCTATTTGTGTACAAACTAAGGTATTCCCTATTTGTGTAATTTTGCGGGCCAGTTATTTCTGGGTCAGGCCTAGGCGTGAGCGGCGGTGGATCGACGGGCTTCTCCGGAAGAAATGAATCGAGTCCGGCATGCTGGTCCTCCGCGAGAACTCTGGCGGGACGCTTGCCTTGTGTTTCAGCGGCGCTTTGAGGATCTTCAGTGGTGATTTGCCTGGTAAGTATATCGGGTTGTTTTAAAATACTCTCTCTGTCTCATTTCAATGTTTACATATTTCTATTTTGGACGTCATATTTCAATGTTTACGTTTTTTTGGAATATGGGACCCATCTAAAATAATTAATATATCATCATAGTCCCCACATCCAACACTAATGCACTTATCCACTTTACATTAAATATTATATCTTTCCACCCACTATCTATTAAAATACTATACTTCTTAATCAACGTGCAAAAAGCAAACGTAAATATTGAAACGGGGTTGCAAGAAGCATGTACTAACTACTAACTTCGTTTTAAAAGAGTCAAAATTATTCTTCTATTCTTTTCCGGTTGCTATAAATTTTATGGTAATTATTTACGGGGTGTTAATATTGTTATAACTGATTGTTGCGGTAGGGCAGTGGAGCAGGATGACAAGACAATCAATCTTGTAACTTATTTTTATTTAATATCTCATGTACACTTATAAAAGCTGCAAAGCCTTCCATCATAACATTGTGTCCATAACTTAGGAAAGTGGCAAATCCCATTAACAAAAGTTTTTTTGTACCAAATAATCCAATTGTGGGTTGCATTTGGTATGTTGTTGTTGGAGTCATGGGGTGCTATATGATTCAGTATCTTATTTTTAAAGTAAATTTGATTGATAGAAATTAAAATTAAAAATTTTCCACTGTGTCGTCTATTTTATTTGATGAATTTAAACTAAATTAAAATTTCCCCAAGTCTATTTTTCATCTATTGTCTTGAGAAGTGTATTTCACTTGACCCTGTAGAAGAGAAGTTGGTAAGTTGTTTTTAATTCGAACTCATTTGTGCTTAGGGAATTAGATTTGGACTTATAAAGAGTTGTCAAAATCTTTTTTCTTGATTGAACTGTTCCAAATTTGCTTGGAATCTTTGCAATATGTATTGATCAATATGATATTCTTTTGTCTTTACAAAAATATTTTTCTATTAGTTGTTAGTATAGAATATTAGTGCAGGAATCATGATTTTTGCAAATTTCTAAATGAAATTGATGTTGAATAATTTGTTTGTACAGGTTTTGGCGATGAATTTCAAAGTAATTTGGGGTTGAAAGTAGCAAGTGGATAGTGAGCATGAGGAAAAGTCATGTTTCCATGAGTATAAAAGGATGCTTAACTCTAAGCCCACTGAGGAATCTTTGGTAATTTTATTTTATTTTGTGTAATTGAAAAAGAAATACTAATCAATTGACTAAAACTAATCAATGAATAATGGCAAAAAAGTCTTATTGAGTAAATAGTGAAATGGACTCATCATGTTGTTTTAGAATTGAGGGAATGAGAAACTGCATTGGAGACTTTGTGCTGGAGATGAATACATGATTTTAATAGTTCCTGAAAAACATTTAAATGGCAGGAGAGAAGGGTATGTGGGTGGTTGAAGTATTTCTTCACGAGAGTTATTATAGATTCGGAATTGCTTAAACAATAACATAATCTGCAATCAGGGAGGTACTTTGTTTCGTTGTCCACACCCACTTTACGTCTTTACTAGGTTGAACATTGTAAAAAAAATGTAATCCATCAAATTAAGATCGGTTTTAAAGGTAATCTATTTGTTTTTCTTCCTTCATTTCTATAATCGATGTACGCTCGCTACGCAACTGATTAATATATTAATCGCTGAATTTTATAATTCTGTAATTCGTTTCGGTATTTTTTTTCTCCTATTATTTTTATTTCTTTTTTTTTGTTTAATTCATGGTTCATTCATATCCATGTGATTTCTTGGTTTTATTGTCTTTTTTGTTTTATTGCCATACTATTAATGATAATTATGCAGAAAATATTTAGGCGAATAAAAATGAATTTTATTGGTTTAATCTGCATAAAGATGCTTAATTAATAAACTTAATGTCTAATTATCATCCCTGTTTGCTTCCTCAACCACAAGTGGAGAGCTTCTCTGATTCAGTACAGAATGTGTAATGAAAGTAATTTTATTATTCTTGGCTCAAGTGCAATTCTTTCTCGAGCATCGTAAATTTCATACCAGATATTTTAGAAATATTGATTTGAACGAGAATATGTTCTCTCTAATTTAAGTGTTTTTGTTTGATTAAGTGGCAGGTTTCCTTGTGCAAAGACTCTGAGTAAAGATCTAGAAGGTATTAACGAAAGAAGTTGTCTTCTACTCGATTCAAGATGTGACATTTAAATCCTATCCAATGCTTGGTCACTACACCATCCCAAAAGAAATGGACGAAGTTTATGATTGGCTATGTTCAGAATTGGGGCTCAATGATATGGAATAAAGGATTCACCAACTGCATGTTTCTAACAGTTGCTGGAGTGTGGTATAGGTAAAACATAGGATTTGTTATGTTTCTATTAATAAATTAGAAGAATATGAAAATTATGAACACTTAAATATATCAATTTACACAGTATATGTCCAAATTTTGGGTGGTTTCTTTTTTTTCTTTTTTTTCAATATATGAAATATGAACTGGTATAATCAGAACTCTTACAAAGAGTTGGAAAAATTATATTATGTCCGTCCCATAATAAGTTTTATCTTTATTGTTTCACTTCGTTTAAGAATTTTTTTTATAAACCGATTTTATTGACTTTTTGGGGCATTATAGTATTTTTTAGTAATAAGTAAACTATAAAGTAATGTTATGTGTGTTAGATAGGAATGACAAATTTGAAATTAAATTAACTTTTTAGGTTATTGGATAAAAGATGTGTTTCCTTTTTTTGGGAGTGAATGTTATTGTGGGATAGATGAATGAGAAAAGTGTGCAACCTGTTGTGGGACGAAGGAGTAACATATATAGTGAACCAAATTATAATCCTAATATATATATATATTTGGTTTATTAATTTTTTAATTTGGGCATTTATGGTTTGTTTTATTGAAGCTGTTGAAAACGACGTCGTTTATAGAACTTTGTTTGTAATTCTATTAAAATGACAATACTTAATGCTTGGAATTGTGCTTAACTTATTATCGTTGGTAAAACTTTGTTAAAATATATTTGACTTTTTTTGTCCTACATAATTTACCTTATATAATGATTTACTACACATGTTTGTTTTAGGAAAAGTTTGATGTGTATGTACCTGTTGGTATTAAGCTTGATCTTTTGCCTTTTCATTGTAGTGCAATGAATTTGAAAGATGTATTTTTGACATCTGATGCTTTCTATGATCATAACCGAAAATTCTACTCCGTTTTGTGTGAACAGCTTGGTTATTCTTTTACATTTTGAGATGAATCAATCTCATTTTAACATTTTTAAGATAGGTAAATTCTTCACTTATGAATGCTCAAGTTGTTGATGTATATCCATGATTTCACAAAGGTCATTTTTGAAATTAAGACAAAAGAGAGAGGAGAAGCGAAAAGATGACAAGGTGAACTAAAATTTGCTTATTCGTTTTCTTTGCTCTATTCTCTATATTATTTTTCTCTGATGTCATCATAGATTGACCTATTTACCGTAAACATTGGCTTCGTTAATCAAAATCAAAATAATTTCTGTTTTTACTTTTGCCTTTCTGTCAGAGGCCTTGCTGTTTGTGTCCCATGTATTATAAGATTAGCAGAACTTTTAATTAGCATGTGAATGATGTGAATATCTCTGATTTGTGCTGGAAATATATTTTGCCAAAATAATTGTGAAGAAGATAATTATATTCAAACTCTTCTCTATATTTAGCAAAAGGAAAAGCATGCACATTTTTTTCATTTTAAATATCTTGGGTCACCGTCTTCCCTAGGTTGCGATAATTGTTTTATTGCTTGGATTCTGGGTTGCGATAATTATTTTATTGCTTGGATTCTGATTCAAAAGCAAGATATGTTAGAAAATATCAATTTTTTCAGGCTAAAAAAAGAGAGGAAAGATAGAGAGAAGAAGGGAAGAATTAGACAAAGCAAAGATAGGGTGAGCGAACACAATAAAGGTAAAGAGAAGCGTATATTATATTTCTCTACAAAATTACGGGTCAAAAAACTAAATAACATGGATGGAGGGAGTATATTATATAAAAGATAATTTAAGTTATAATTTTTACTTTTTTGATAAAAATTCCTAAATGTGTAACGCACGACACGGGTAGCACTATTGGACTAATATAGATGGACTTTTATTTGATTTACTTTAATTTAAAATTTATCATCACATTTTTAACACACATAATATACTTTATCATTTAATTATTACTCAAAAATACCATATCACCCTCGAAAGTAAGTCAAAAAATATAAAATATATTCATGTCTTTCTCATTTAACTAAATAATTTAATACACTTACAAAGAATAATAGTAACAAAAAAAAAGTTTAAGAGAAGTATGCAAATAAATAATCACAAATGTATTTAGTTTTAATGTATATGTTTATCGATTAACAAACATAAAAATACAAAACTGAAATGTAAGAGAAAACTATATAAAAATAAAATTTAAAAGTTTTTTCATTCATGGAATTTAATGTTTTTAAAATACAACACAAAAAATTAATAAAACTTATGTTAAGTGATTCAATTGATAATTAGCATAATATAAGTGATTAGAAAATCGGACCGGAAGCCAAACCGGTGGCCCTAACGGTTTACGGTCGGACCGGGCGGTTCAACCGGAAAAACAAAAATTACATATTTTTAATTATATTTATTATTTTATATATAATTTTACATGAATGCACTTAATCTACAAATAATTATATAAATAAACACATATTTAAATATAAATAAATTAATTAAATAATTAAAAAATCATCAAATAATTAAAAAAATATTTAAATTTAAGTAATTAGTTGTTTTGTCTTTCTTATGTATTAATTAAGTCTTGTATGTGAGAAGCTGTTAATTGTTAACACTTTAAAAAAAGGGAGGGGAACCGGAGGTTTTCGGGTCACCCGGTCCATCCGATTTTCCCGGTCTGAACCGGTTCAACCCGATTTTTTCAGGTTTGATGCTCCAGCCGGTTTTGTATGCCTTTTCGGACCGGTTTCTCGGCCGATTCCCGGTTGGATCGGTCGAACTAGCCAGTCCGGTTCGATTTTCAAATCATTGCATAATATAATTAACATTATTATAAAATAATATACAGAAAAACAATAATTTAACAAACCATAATACATACTCTCTCCGTCCCATAAACAAATTCACACTTTTTATTTTTGTCCGTCCAATAAACAAGTTCACACCCCCAAATAAGGAAATACACACAAATCAATAACCCCACAACACACTTTAATTTCAAAATTGACACCCCTTTACAACTCACATAACTTACTTTATAATTTATTTATTACCTAAAAATATCAAACTACCACTAAAAAGCAACTTTTTCTTAAACTTCATATCTACAGTAACTGTGAACTCCTTTATGGGATGGAGGGAGTACATTATATTTAAAAAAGACATTTCCCCGTGCAACGCACGGGTTCGGTAGCTAGTAATCATGAAATGCGTAGTTACTCGGCTGGCAGCTGCTGTTACTTCAACTTTCAGTAATATCCATGCATTTTTAAATTATTCCTTGAATTATATTGTTGTCTTCTATATGGAATTAAAGCAAGAAAATATCAAATCAAAGAAATAATTTTTTTTTTTTAACCGGAGAATTAAGTATTAATCAATATACTTATTGAAGATGTTATACCGAAAAGTTCATTTCTGTTTATTGGGCCTGACTGAGAAGAGTGTGGTGAAAAATGAGATGTGAACAGTAATGTGTTTTCCTATTAGATAAGCCCAATTAATTTGGGCAGTGTTTGCAAATGGGCCAATGATGCTTTATTTCACATGTCCAATCCTATCTTGCTACTATTCATGGCCGCACCATCCATTCAGTGGTCGACTCAATACTCTTTAAGGCTTTCCCCAATTTGATAGGTCCTGTAGATAGGGCAAAACAAGTGAAAATTAAAAAAATAGAGAAGAAAAACAATCAACAACCATTTGAGAAAAATTTTCATCACACGACCTGGGCTTCAACCCATCACAATTATTATTTTCTCCCACAATGTAGCACTTGTCACATTGTGAGTAGTAGATGCTTATTTTAATATTTGTAATTTAAAATTTTAATAAATAATAATTAAATTATTATTTTTTAAAAAATAATTAAAATTCTTATTATTTTTTTCTATATAAATAGAGTATAATATTGACATATTTTGGAATGAAGTAAAAAACTCTCTTTTTTCTCTTAATTTCAAATTTTATCTACTTCTTTCTACTATAATTACGATATTAAATATTTTTTAAAATATAAATTATTTTAAATTTAAATACATTATTATTATTTTTAAATAATAATATATAATTTAATAATAATTATTGTATATATATAAATGAGAGTGGGAATGAATATTTTATTTAAAAGGCAGGTTGAGTTGGGTTGTTGATGAAGTATACATTAATTGAGGTTGAGTTGTGCTGTAGGTTGTATATGTGGATGAGAGAGAAATGAATATTATATTGTTGGGTTAGGTTGTTAATGGGTATAGTCTAAGTTTATGAGATCCGTTTACAAAATAATTGTTATAATGATCTATATTAAAATGAATTGGTCTATTTGTCCCCAGGTGTACAAAGTATGTAAGGGTACAACATTTTGTTCTAAATGTATACACTTTAATTAATAATAAGGATATACAGTTTTGTTCTATAGAGTATACATCTTTTATTTATTTATTTTTATTTTTTCAGAAAATAAAGAATACACATTTTTATACTAAAAGATACACTATTTAATACTAAAGGGTATCTGGACACACGCTGGCCGCATGGCATCCGCGGGTACACAAGTTTTGCCTATTAAAATTTATTTGTACTTTATTTTGTTCTAACAAGATGAGAATATACTCTACAAGTCCAATAAAATATTCGAATCCAAATTTTAATTTTATATTTTCAGATTAATAAATTCTTTTTTTTGTCTTTTAATTTCTAATTTTAACAATCTTAATATTATTTTATTATAATTTAATATTTATTTATATATTCTAATTCTCAATTTTATTTTTTACTCATTTTGTATTTAAATTTCAAAATTAGATTTAATAATTTTCATCCTTTCATTTTTCTTTAGTAAATTAGCATGTGCACCCGGGTGCACGGTGCGTCCACTTTTAAAAACGTAGTATAACACTTACGAATAAAAATATACTACAATAATAGATAAAAATGTATATATTTTGTTAGCTAATTTTATGTTTGTTTTTTAATGAAAATTATAATGTAAAAAATTATACAATTATTAAAAAAACATATATATACACAATTAAATAAAAATTTATAAGGATGCATGTATGTATCCGACTCCACATGATATCAACTCCATTTTTTAACAGTTGAAAAAATTATCTATGTTATCTTTCATTTTTTTCCCTTGAAATTTTAAATACAAAAATTAAAAAATGATATTTGAAATATTAATAAATTCTTATTGTTGTCTTTTGAAAATTAAAATTTGAGGAGTTATATTCTAAAATAAAATTAAAACTTTAATATAATTGAGTTGTATTCAAAATAATTATTTTCATCATATTTCTAAGTTTAGAAAATATATTTAGCAATTTCAATTTTATATAATTAGGATAAATTTTAAGAGTTTTATTTAAAAGTTGGGTAGGTCTTATGTGAGACCGTCTCACATAAGCCCTTACATGAGACGGATAAAAAAATAATAAAATTATTATTATTTTCGCTATAAAATGTTATCACTTTCGCTATAAAATGTTATCATTTTTTAGTTATACTATAAATTATTCATGAAATATATTTCGCAGCACTATTATCACTTTTCATCGATTGAGTATCACTTTTCGTTAATAACGTTATTATTTTTTATCTGTCTCACCTAATTACGATATACGGTTTCACACAAATCTTTGTCTGTCAATAATAATTTTGTAACATCAACATGGGGCATTCAACTTCGGTAAATGTTTCGAAATGCCTGTTTAAAATATTAAGTTGAAAAATTATTAAGGTTGACATATGTGAAAAATTAAAACAAATAAAAATACATAGTATTTTGTAATGGGATGGATTAGGACTTAGGAGGCCCTTCAAATTTAAGTTTGATTTCATTTCAGTTGATAACGAGAAATGGTATTTTCAGTGACCCTCAGAAAATGTAAATACTCTTGAGTAAATTTTACAATATTTATCTCGTATGTAATTGAGGTAAAATTAGAATTATAACATTAAATCTATTACTCATATCTTTAGATGAATTTATATTTAGAATATATCATTATTAAGTGATATACTACTGCAATTACCGGTGCAACTAGCTAATAGGAACCATTAAATAAAAAATTAGATTCATAATCAACTTTGATCTACTTCTAAAAAAGCTACCCTATAAATTATAGGTGCATCGACTTACCGGTGCACCACAGAATAACCTCATTATTATACCAGCTTTATTAAAAATTTAAAATAAATTTATGTTATTTTTGATATCCTCTAATAATCATACAAGATTTTCACTATTTCTACCTTCCTTTTAATATACTTTTCACCTAAAAATTTAAAAATAAATAACCTCTTAATACGTCATTTAAAAAATACCACTCTTACAAAACTTACACAACTTATTTATCATTTATTTATTTATTATTTAAAATTAACACATTATACTTAAAAGTCAATAAAATTAATATAAATAAAATAAAATATCTTAAAATCGTACCTAAAATAAAAATGAATAGTTGAGTTGGAGGAATGAAGTAGAACTTAAGCTCAATTTAATCAGCAATAAAAAATTAGGAATTTAATTCAATATAATTATACTCAAAACTCGCTTATATTAAAACTGTATTGTGTTATCAAAATAGAAAAACGAAACAATCTTAATGAAAAAACAAATTAGTGCGATATAATTTAAAAATATTCCACAATTTTAGAATTTCCAAAAAAGTTGAAAAAATCATTTAAGAAATAAAATAATGAGATAGATGCTTTCCTTCAAGGAGGGGAGAAGGTGCATAAACAGAAAGGGGGCCCACCCACTAAGAGCTTGATTTGGACAGTGGTGGTTCCTCGTAAAACTGAAATATTCGTCTCGTAGCTAGTGGGCCCCTCCATGTCGCATGCCACGTCAACTTTCCTAGATTTGGAATCATCTCCGGGGCCCACTTCGCGCCGACCATTCACTTCATGTGGGACCCATCTTAGTTCCTCGTCTTGCTCGCCTTACCCTCTACTTTTCCTCGCAATCTCCGATAAAGAGTTCCATTTACTTTTAGACCATGAATTAAGAAATATTATTATTTAATGTGTAGTAAGTAATTGTATTAGTGAGTATGGGGGCCTTATATTTTAATTGTATTAGTGGGTGTGGGTGGATTCCATGTGTCAAAAAAAAAAGAGATTCTTTGAGTGGGACGACCAAAATGGTAAAATTGTCATCTTAGCCTGAGACGGAGGGAGTATGTTTTATAATCAATGTTCTATTTAAAATTTTCTTTTATTTCTTTCTAAATAATTTTTTTATTTGTTTTAATTTTTTTAATTATATTACTCTCTCCTTCCGATTCTAAAATATCCATTTGCTTTTTGCACGTGGATTAAGGAGTATTATTATTATATGTAAAGTGGATAGTTGCATTAGAGGGAAATGATGAGCTATATTGTGTACTTTTTTATTGAATAGGGGAAATGGATACCTTTGAAGCGGACATCAAAAATAGTAAAATGGATACCTTAAAAACGGACGGAGAGAGTATAATATTAATATGTGCATTTAATTTAATTAAAAATCTTTAGGGATGTCATAGTTAATTCAATACATTTAAAATAAAATTTATAAAAACAACTTGATACTTAAAAAAAAAGATATAGAATCGTTTTAGATTTTTTTTTAAGAGTGAGGCTTACGTGCGCCGGGCGCACGCCGTGTGCCTTTAGAATTTAGTATTATGAATAAGGGTATATTGTTTTGTTTTAAAGGGTACATCATTTTGTTTTAAAGGGTGTACACTTTTTATTATATTTTTTATTTTTCTTCAGAAAATAAAGGGTACACATCTTTATACTAAACGATATACAACTTAACACAAAATTCTAAAGGCACATGGAGTGTGCTTCCGTGCGCTCAGGCGCACACAAGTTTTTTCCTTATAAAATAAAGGGTACACATCTTTATAATAAATGGTATACAATTTAACACAAAATTCTAAAGGCACACGGAATGTGCTCCTTTGTGTCTGATCACATTTTGCCTTTTTTTAATACAGTATTTTGATTATATAATTAGTTAGAAATTAATTCAAAACATATTAGTAAAAAATAGAAGTAATACATCAATTAAATTTCACTTGGGTTATGATATTTAAAAATTTGAACAATATTTCTTCTTAAATTATTGAAGAATAAAACAAATAAACGAAATTTCGGAGATCAAATTCAAACATAATTATGAAATATTTGACTATCTCTATTTTTGTCGAAAAATGACATACTTGCTGCTCCCACTATTTAAATATATTGGGGCTCTATGTTTAAAAACGTTGAAGCTTAGTTAAACAAACTTAACTCATTTATCGTTCATGCCAATTTTAAATGTATAATTGTCTTTTATATGGTGTCATATACTTAACATTAAATTCGGAAAGACAAAATTTTGACTTAAGCCGCGGAATAATTTTATTGAAAAGTGATAATGATTTAATAAAAAGTAGTACTAAAAAGTAATAATAGTACAATAAATAATTTCATGAATAATTTTTAATATAAATAAAAAATAACAATATTTTTTTAAAACAAATATAATATATTTAATAAAAATTGTAAAATAATTTCACCGCTAGTAACTGTCACGGCGAGTAACTGTCGCGGAAAGCGTCACCCCATCGAGAAAATATTTGTCATCCAAGAAACAGCGCCACTCAAAACAGTGAAAAGAATAATTAGAAATTATAATTAAATCTATGAGTCTCACTAGACTATAATATCTTGTCCTGTACTGATACATTCGAATAATTTAAAATTTTAGATTAAATGGTTATTGTGAAATTAGCTTAAATAAAATAATTAAATACAAAATAAAACAAATACTTTCTACACTTATATTTAATTCATAAATCCTAAAATGAACTAATGGTAGATTGGTATAATTAAATGTAATTATGATAGAATGAAATTAACCTATGAATGAAACAGTGAAAAGAATAATTATAAATTTTAATTATCATGATTGATATTGTTTAAAGCAGTAGAAAGTGATGGAATGAAATTAACTTATATGGATGAAACAATGAAAAGAATAACTAGAAATTATAATTATTATGATTAATATTGTTTAAAGCAGTAGAAAGTGTTTTTTAGTAGGATATGTTCATTAATAGTACTCCCTCCGTTCGCTTGAAAGAATGTCTTTTTTTTTTTCATTTTGGTCGTTCATTATAAAGAGGGGCATTTTCTTTTTTACATACATAGCTGACCCACACACACCCACTAATACAACTAAAATATGAGGTTCACACTCTCATTAATACAACTACCCACTACACATTAAATAATAATATTCTTTAATCAACGTGCACAAAAGTAAAAGACCCTCTTCCGGAGGGAGTATTTATTTTTATATTATTAAATTTAAAATTTTAATTATATAAAAATATTAAATCAATTAAAATATCTAAGTGAAAATTTTATATATTTTAACAATTATACAAATTAAAAAACTACAAAATTAAAAATAAAATAAAAATTTAATAGGAAAAATCACTTCTGGGTAGACACTTTTACCCTAAATTACTAGGAGATACAATAAATTCAAAAAATTATTCTTACATACAAAATATTAAAGTAAAACACCAAATATAATCGTAATTCATTATAATCTCATATACTTTTAAACCACAAACCTTAAACCCCTCACACACCCATCGCCGCCGGACCAAAAACAAAATTGTGCAATACAAATTGTGCAAACACATAGGGATATTTATGGTATTACAATCTATAATTGTGTAGTTATGAGTATTATTTCTTTAAGTCATGTAGTTTATAGCAATTATGCATTATTTCATGTATCACATAGTAAGTGACACATTTTAATATTATTAAAATAAAAATAAAAATTATATATTTATATTTAATATTACTTGTACGTACATATCCTAATTTAATCAATAATAATACCTTTTATATATAATTTAGTAATTTTTATTTGAATAAATATTATATTAATTATACAAATTTTTATTAAATTTTAAAGAATTTAATTATATTTAATATTTTTCACTAGTATATTAAAATTATAATTTTTTTTCAAATTTTAAATAATTTAATATTTTTTATTAAATAATTTAATACAAAAGTTTTAATTAATATTACTTGTTAAGCAGAGAAATATTATTTTATTTATAATTTTTTATAATCTTATGCTACATGATAAAAGTTAAATAAAAATAAGGGTTATTACCTCATCAGTGCACTTGGGTTAATGAGATAGTTTTTAGGATATAATTATTTTTATTTTTAAAATTTTTGATTATTTTATTTGATTTAAAAGTGATCATGCAATAATTTTTTTATCTAATGGTATACAGGAGTATTAATTAAATGGACCGATACTCAGATCACATAAGTCGACTTTAAAAATAAAGTTGATTTTTGTAAAATGTGAAATAGTTAATATCGAATCATCATTCTTCCTTTGTTTTAAAGAATGATTTTGTTTTAAAGTGACGAGTTCAAATGAAACCACCGCTCCAATTAGTTTTTAAACATACAAATAAAAAAATTAAATAACGGCAAAGAATGAAACAACTCGTGTAAAAGTTGATAAGTGAAACTTTTATAATAATAAGTGATACTCAATTAATAAAAAATGATAATATTATTTTATGAATAGTTTATAATATAAATAAAAAGTGATAATATTTTATAGTGAAATTGATAAAATTTTATAACAAAAGAAATAATTAATTTAAAAAATATAAAATGATATCACGTGAGATAGTCTCACACAAGATCACTTATCCATAAAAAAATAATGTTTAAAAAAATAAAAAATTAAAATAAGAATTTTTTTTTTTTTTTACTTCAATTGATTCCAAGTAACAAACCAATCTGTTACATAGATCGCAATATATAATGATTCAATATCTATATATACAGTAAAATATTTAATAATTACAATCTCTCTATACATTATTCTTAAACCACTAAAAGTTTATTCTACACTTGAATCTAATCCAATCTGAATTTACACGTCAGCCGAACTTAAATTTATTCCATGTTTCTCATGCTTTTATTAATCAAAGACTCTAGAATTTACATACAATCCATATGTTAATCATTCTAATATAGTATACTACTAATTAATCAGCTCCATTCAAAACTCAAATTCACTTTTTGTTTTTTTCTTTCAAATATATAAAATCAGGTTCACACTTACTCCATCTTAATTTACCTCTAAAATTACTTTTTAAGATAAATGAACTATTATACTTTTAGATGAAAAATATTATTCGCAAATTCTTACATTCATATTTAGCGATTATTTTCTGAAAATTACTCTTAGAAAAATGAATGACAAAGTCTCTTGTGAGGCGGGTTATTTGTGAGATGGGTCGATCTATCATTAAAGTATACTTATTGTATATATAAAGTATGTTTAATGGTTATTAAAGTATGTTCACTTAAGTATGTTGGATTATGCATTAAAGTATTATTTTACGGTGTTAAAATATGATTTATTATTAACATACTTTAACTATAAATAAATAATATTTTATCTATGCAATAAACATGCTTAAGTGATGGGTCGACTCGTCTTACAAATAATTCGTCTTACAAGAGAGTGTCAAAAGATGAATTATTACTTTTTTTAATGAAAAATATTACTACATATTTAATTATTTTTAATATTCTTATATGTTGTGATTTTTTATATTCTTCTTGAATAGAATAAGAGAGACTAATATGTTTTATTTAGAAAAATAATAATTCATCTTTATAATTAGTAACTTCCTATTTTCTAAAAAGTAATTTTAAACTGTGTTCACACTAGATACATTGTTTTTTTCATTTTAAATTTAAGTGAAAAAAAAAAACTTATTTAAGAACTTACTAATAATATATTTTAAAATTTCTCTATCACTTTAACATATTTTATAATTTATTTATAAAGAAAATAATACTCTCTTTATCCCTAAAAATTGTTCATGACTCTTTTCTTATTTGTTAATCGTAGATAATCGTTCACCCAGTATAATGTAATATCATTTTAGATTAATTATACTGTGCACCCCGGTGCACCCTAAGATACGGTGCACTTATTTTAAAAAACGTATACAAATATGAACAAAAACATATACAATTATGAACAAAAATGTATACAATTTAATTGTTAGTTTTTTAATGAAAAATTAAGTGTAAAAAAATACTTCATCCATCCTGCCCAAATAGCACAATTTTACTATATTGGACGTCTCATCAAAATTGCATCATTTTCCTCTTTTAGTAAAAAGGGTCCACCAATGGTCCACCACTACCCATCACATCTCTCTAATACACCTACCCACTTTACATAAAATAATAATAATTCTTAATCTACGTGCAAAAAGCAAATGCACCTCTTTGTCCGGGACGGAGGGAGTATACAATTATTAAAAAATATATATACACTATTGAATAAAAAGCTATACACATAGATACTAATTTTTTTAATGAAAAACTTAGTATGAAAAAAGTATACAATTAATTTTAAGAAACACATATATAAAATAGAATAAAAACATATACAGCATAAAATAAAAAATTATACACATATGGGTGCACCCTTGCACCCGGGTGCAAGGGTGCACCCGGGTGCACCTAATATCAACTCATCATTTTAATAACATCTTAAAAGTATACATTAATTTTAAAAATGATATCTATTTTTTCCATATATAACATACTTTATACTTTATTTATTACTTAAAAATATCAAATTATCCAAAAAAATTAAGTTAATAAAATTAATTAAAAAGCAATATTTTCTTAATATCCGTGATACAATATAAGTGAACGATTTTGGAGACGGAGGGAGTAATCTATATATATATATATATATATATATATATATATATATATATATATATATATATATATATATATAATAACACCTATTGAGGCACTATATTTTCCCGCTCTGAAACTAGTTTCTAAAGGTAATATTTTTGCCCTTATTTAGGACTCTTATCTCTGGCTTTAATCCCTTATTTTATATATTAAGTAAATAATCAAAGCATAAATATTGACATAATTACTATATAATTAAGTCAAACTTACCAATTTTTTCACATAAATCAATTACGTTAGAATGTGGTCATATTCACTTACAGTAATCTCAACAATTCTGCATCACCTTAATCTCACTTCTCATCACAGTTTCTCCTCCCATATTCTGATATTTTGAGTTTTATGAAATATGTTTGAGTTAATCTATCAATTCTTTTTCCTTCAATGTAGATCCTTCGATCGCTCAGCAACAACGATTGATTTCACTCTCTACCTTCAATGGATCCCATTCTCTTCAGCAGTGAATGTGTGGTAAACTTGGAATGTGAGGACAACATCGCAACCTCCGACACTGGACTCAGTTGGAAGGCCTTTCTATATACAAGCAAATGCAAAAATTGGCCACAACTTTGAGTAATTTTCATTTAGTTGAATGATTCTTGATTATTAGTTGTGTGAATTTTATTTAAAATTTTCATCATTGATCTGTGTGCATTTTTAGTCAGATTTATGATTTCAACTTAATTAGGATGTGTATACATAACTTGGTAATAATGAATAATTTATATTTTATTAACGGTTTTATGTTCTCATTAACGATCAATGATGAAAATAAGAAAAATGCTCCTTAAGATTGTCTGCCATTCATATATGTTGCAAGCAAACCAAATAAATATTTCTAAAATTTATTATGATCTTGAACTCATGATCTAATTAATCTTGCTTAAAGATATCATCCACGAGTTTAGATCTTGGCGTTGACTTTGTGGAATTATAGTCCACATGGGTATGTTTACTAGCATGTATATTATTTATTTTAATTTTATTTATTACCATGAGGATATTCAAAGACCTGTTGGCTTATGACATGGTACACACTAATCAGTCCAGGTTGCGAAATCCTCAAGAATATGCCTTTGTGGTTTCGCAATTGCTGAGCTGTGGATGAAAATACTTACCATGTTCTCTTTAGTTAGTTGACTAAAGTTAATTTTGATGTTATTCTCTATAAGAGTATTTGTATTCAGTTGTGCTAACTAGTTTTATTGCAAATTAGTTTCTTCTCCAGTATCAAAATATTTTTGCACTACACATCAAGCTTGAGGCAGATTATTATAAGGTACGAATGTAATCTATTTTTTCAATGATAAAATTATCTAACATTCAGTTTCGAATGACCATTTGAATTGTATGTGTCCTTTATATGAAAGTTGAAAACTATTTTTTTTATCTCACATATATTTTAAGACAATTATTTTTAGTTAAGATACAACATTATATCTTAAAATTTGTTATCAGTTCAGAAAGCATTTGAAATTCTTTATGCATCTTCGTATGTATGTAGTAGCATTTTTTTTACTTAAAAACAAAATTTAGTGAAATGCCTGCTACATTCGTTTGACATCTTTGGGATTGATACCAAATTTTCTTCTGCTATTTCCAAGTTTGATAATAAAATCTGATTCGATCTTGATTTTCTAATTATGTTTAATAAAACCCTATGTACGAAGACTCTACTCAATCACTCTCTATATTTTGAAATTTGAGTTTAACATGTAGTAAAGTTTTTATACAATATGATAATATATGCATCGAATTATAGAGAATCTCAAATTTTATTTTTTTAATTGTAGTTGTCAACCCATTGTTAATTTATAAGAAAAGTTTCATGTGCTCTAATATAATTCTTCAATTCGTACCTAAAAAAAAATTGAACTAAAACATAACTCCCTTTATTGTAAAGGATGAGTGTTGTTTTATAGATTATATACTTCACAATAGATCAGGTTATTGAAGGTTTACATTAGAATGTATCTATGATGATAGAATTTGCTAATGTTTGTTTGATATTTGGAGGATGAGCATTGGAAAATCTACTCTATTTTTTCAAAAATTCCTTTAAATAAAAAAAATTTGTTCTATCTGACAAGATCAGTCTTGGTATTCTCAGATCTTTGGTGACCTTAACTAATACTCCCTCCGTCCCATCCTTATAATTACGCTTCCTTTGTAAATTACAAAGGAAGCGTAACTATAAGGATGGGATATAGGGAGTAAACTTTAAAGTTATCAACTGTTAAGAAACTTATAGCATTTTAGTCTGATCATCTCACTTGTTTAGAAACTTAAAACTTTGTAATTTAACCATTCAAAATATATATTCATTTATTTCTGTTTTATAAAGAGTTGAGATTCCATATATGATTAACTTTTTTTTGTTTTATTTGAATATTTTTTCTGATTATAATACCACAAGTCGAGATGTGTTTTTAAACACATTTTTTAAAAAAAATACTATTCATTTAGATTTCTTGGCTATGAGGGGTACAGTTTATAAATCTTAAAGAAAGGAAAGTGGATGCAGAAAATTAATCCCAAAGATAGGGGAAAATCGCCTCTTATGAAAAACGTAAGAGAGAAAGTCTCAAGGATGGCCACTACGATTTTGCTGAATATATGGATACCCTACAGTAAAAAAAAAGAGGTATGAATTAATGATAGGGATGCACAACATATTTCTCTCTAATCTCATGTGTTGTGGTAGAAGTAGTTTATGAAACAAATAATTGAATTCTATTTATCAATTATCAAATATGTCAATTGTGTCAATAATCACTAATATAACAAGTGACACGAGATGTTAAGGCAAGATTCTACTTATATAATAACTTACGTTTTAATTAATGTTCTCTTTTTGTACTCCCTCTGTCCAATCTTGATCAAAATCAGGTTCGCTATAATTTCTAGCCCTGTCATTCATGATTGTTATTTTTTGTTAAAACATGAGCTGCTTCTATTTGAGAGAGTAGAATCTAGAAGAATGGTAGGAAAGGGATAAAGGTAAGTTTGGTAATGTAAAATAAGAGAATATATCTCTTGGGAAAAAACTATAGAGCAATTTTAATATTGAATATCAAATTTTGGCCAATAATATCTTAACAATTGCTTTCAATTATTATGATCTCATATTTTCTTTCTTTTTTTTTCTTTCTAATTTTCATTTATTTTCGTGGGCTGCATGTTTTTAAAAATATATTATCACGAAATTGAATAAAAAATAGAATGCAAACAGTGGTTAATAATTTTTGATTAATTGTCTTTTACCCTTTTATGATAACTTTATCTGTCTGTTCAAAATGTCCTTTGCACCTCTTAATGTATGGTATCATGTTTGGTTCAACATAAATTAACAATGTTGTGTTTGATTCTTATAATTTTTTATGTAATTTTTTTTCTTCAAAAGATCTCATATTTGGTTGAAATGTGTACATCTAAACTTCATAACTGACATGAGCCTTTTCACAGTAATTGATCCTCTATATAATTTGATTCACTAATTATATTTTGCTAGAATTGGGGGATAACTATCTTAGAATTAGTGTAACAATATTTCTGATTTATTTTTTGAATTTATTGAAGAAGAAATCTGCTCAAGTTTGAATTTTAAAACATGATTATTTTTTTGTTTATTTTTTTCTATTTGTTCATGCATATTGATTAGCTGAATTTGTTTCATTTCATATAGAAGATTTAACTCAAAAATTGTAGGACAAATTAACTTTACCCAGGAAAGATACATGGAATTGAAAAGATAAAGTCTTAATTGTTTGTAGAGGTGTATTCTATAAATGATTTCGCGATTTATATCTACAGAGGACTTTTGTGTATCTAAGCAAGAAAATTATAACTTTTTATATTAGTTTTTTTTTTTCATTTCCGTGGATATAAACCATAAAATATGGTATAATGATTCATTATGTGGTGTTATTATTATTATTATTTTATCTGTAATGTGTGTTTTCAATATTTTTTATTTTGGGTGGCATCTAACCATATTCAACTATCCAAGTGCACATGGTTATCACACGATGGTACTTTCAGATTGTCGTTGAGGAGAAATAATATGTAACAAAGGTTTTGCTTCGAGAGAGAGATCATTTTCAATTTTTTATACATAAGGATAAGATATCGTTCTATACTTCTTCTTTTTTTGCAAAGTTTTGATCTCTGGGCTTTTGTACCAATAGTAGAGAATTAAGAAGTAGTTGTATCCTTTTATGCCATCTAATTTTTTTTTGCAAAGCTTTGATCTCTGGGCTTTTGTACCAATAGTAGAGAATTGAGAAGTAGTTGTATCCTTTTACGCCATCTAACCTTACTATTTGCTGCTGTGGATTTATGTTAGTTGTGAATTTTAATATCTAGAAGAATGTGGATAGGGTTAGGATGAACTCAAGAGTTTTTAGTTAAGAGAAGTCAAATTAATACTTAATGGGCACGGGTAATCTATAGGTATCAATAAATGTGCTTCGAATGGATTATTTGAATTAAATTTTATTAGTAAATTTTTTACTTGCTATGAATCTGATACCTAGATAATGTGTTCTCTAAGGAACACTACATCTTAAAATTGAGTAGCATTTCTGCCTTCTACACTATTTCGATGCAAGTTTCTACTTTGTAATGACTAATCTAAATAATATTCCTTTTTTTAAGTTATTTGTATCTATTATTTGGAAATCACTTTTTGTTCAGTTGGTGAAGCTAAGATGATAATTATGTTGTTAATGATGTTAAATGTTTTTCTTAGAAAACTGCTCCCACCGCTGCTTCCGTAGTCTTCAGAAGAATGTTTAATTGTAGTATGTGATTAGTCATTTAGAATGTATTCATTCATTTTTTATACAACTTAAATGCTTAGTTAGGAGTGGTCTAATGGAGCGTATATGGGAGAAAAATTCCTCAGTACTTTTGTGAATTCTAGCAAATCAAAATGTGATATTATTGTTAAATGTGTTTCGAGAACTTGGGCTTTTGCCTATGGTGGTCAAATATTAAGAACTGTAATTAACTATAAACATACTTTAACTATGAATAAGTGTATTTTACATATTTAATAAATACTCCCTCCGTTCCAAAAATATTGACACACTTTTCTTTTTGGGTTGTTCTACATAAATTGACATATTTCCTTAAGAACATGGGACCCACACAAAAACAATTTATTTATTTAAATTTATTTATTTACATGGACCCACACACACATCACACTCACCACTAATACTACTTACTCCACATTAAATATTATTTCTCTCACTTAACTTTACATTAAATTATTATACTTCTTAATCTTCGTGCCAAAAAAAATGTGTCAATATCTCTAGGATGGAGGGAGTATATTCTAATAATTGGTCGACTTATAAGAGAGTGTCCTATTATTTTTTACGCATATGCTTTATGTAGGTGATTTTATAAAAATCTTGACTACTATAGGTATGATTATTTTAGAATTTCTCTATATTCATATCCAACTAGAAATAATTTGTTTGAATTAAGTAGAAACTTTGTCTATCAGGATTAAAGTTTAGATAAGATGTTTCTTAAATATAATACAAATTTTTTATTTTATTTTAAAACTTTATAAATATATGTTGACTTTTGTGACGATGAAATACTTTGTTGTGTGTCTTCGTAGATTTATAATATTTTTTCCGCCATATGTTTAATTTGAGTTTTAATTATTTGATAAACAAATTAATGGTGAAATAATTTGGAAGAATGTTATGAAATGGAATGATGTTTTTTTTTTATTTATATAAGAATGCGTCTTGCTCGTATTTTGAAGTCCTTGGATTGATGGACATTTTTTTTAAGAATAAAGTATATATATAACAAACCAATGGAAAAAAGTGAAATTAAGTTTTATGAAACAGACATATTAATTATGAATATAAAACTTTTTAATATATTTAATATTTTTTTGTAATGTAGTCTGCCAAAATGATTGAGTAAAGACTCAGAGTGACATAATAAAAATGCTTATTTTATCCAGTTAAATATAAATTATTAAAATAATCCTAAAATTCATAAATTGACTAATTTAAATGGATATATTTCCAATCATATGAAAATAAAATTGTATTATAAATTATATATAACTATTTATTGCGTATATTCTAAAATAACGTTCAATTTTACACTTTTCATGGTCTATTCGTCCTACAATAACTTGCAATGAATAAATACATATAATACATTTTTGAAGTTTTTCAGTACAGGACCCGAAAAATATGTAAACTATCAATTAGGAACCCGAATGATTTTTTCTATCAATTCAGGACCCGAAAAATATTAAGCTATCAATACAAGACCTAAAATCATGAGATTAATAAAAATAAAATAATAAAAACCACATTAAAATTTCATGGTTTTACGTCCTGTATTGGTAGTTTCATATTTTTCGGGTCCTGAATTGATAGAAAAAATCTTTCGGATCCTTAATTGATAGTTTACCTATCTTTCGAGTTATGTATTGAAAAAACTCCATTTTTTTGTTTCGTGCAATGCATAGAAAAGGTTTTATTTTTATTATTATTATTAAAATAGGACAACAAATATTTTGTTTTTGAAAAACGATATACATAATGATGAGCAGTGACAGATCTAGAACTCGAGATGGATGGGCTAAGTTTATTAAAAAAAATATTATATATACATATACATATATATATATATATATATATATATATATATATATATATATATATATATATATATATATATATATATATATATCAAAATAACAGTGAATCACCTTCTCAATTGAAGGTGAATTGGGAATGGGCCAAATTTTTATATTTATTGTATTTGGCTCATAGAATATACTATAATATGAGAAGATATATTTAGTTTTTGGCTTCTTTTGGGTGGACTTAAAATATTTTTGGACTGAGCTAAACTTAAAAAATAAATTACATACCTAAAATATAATGGGCTCTTGGTGGGTAGCCCTGGGCTCAAGCCCAGGCTGCTCTTGAATAAATCCGCCCATGATGATGAGATATTATAAAATATTATGTGATAAGTAGTAATAGATTTATATTTATATTTTATAATAATCTGAGCCGTATTTGAAAATTTTATTTGCACCATATTCTCTTTTTAGTATAGTGAATATTAAACCTCACATTTGAGAATTTGCGGGAAAAAAAACACCATCTTTAAGTATTGTTTCAAAATATACACAATTTGTGAGTAAAAGTGATATATACCCAATTTCAGTATTCAATTAACCTTATTTTTCAAATTATTTAGAAATGTGTGATGATTAATTGTTAAGGGACAGACCATCAAACACAATATTATACTCCCTCCGTCTACCAGTAAGATATCCATTTGTTTTTGTACATTGATTAAAGAGTATTATTATTTTATATAAAGTGGATAGTTATATTAGTAGTGAGTAGTGGGTTGTGCGTTGTTTATGCTGATACAGATTATTATTAAAGGCTCTTTTGATAATAGTAGAACAATGTTATGATGTGGACATTAGGTAATTGCTAAGCTATTTCATTAATTTAATTATTGATTGATATTAATTTTTTTTATAGGTTATGATTAAACATTTTATCTCAATATTTGGATGCTCTGGGGTTGTAGGATATGGTGTTGAATGTAGCGTCCAATTATGTCTTGAACACTACAATGGAGAAAAAAATATTTTCTGGAAAATGGGTGAGCTTTATTTTCTGGAAAATAGGTAAGCTTTTATTATTTTAGTTTTAAAGAATCAATTTGTGGTTTTACTATATAGTAATTTAGTTTGCATGTCTTCGATTTTTGATAGTTTGGACTGCTATTACTCTATTTATCACATGCAAGCTTTGGTTTGTATTTTTGTCTAAAATTTGAAATATATCTGTTGGATGAACAAAAAAATATGCACAAAGAATGTAGGATGTAGCGAATTTTCATGGATTATATCACATGCAATTCTTAAACAACTAAACTGAATGACAAAATCTTGCAATGAGACTCCCTGATGGCCCTATAGATTCATCCTTGGCTGTTTCTTGATAATTTCTATGCAACTACTCTATTAATTTTCCAAATTTCAACCAAGGTATGAGTTGTTTAGATGGTTTGCATTAATTGTGAAAGGTTATTTAGACTCTCTTTATATATTGAATTTCGTTTAGATTGTTTGCATTAATTGTGGGAGGTTATCTAGATTCTCTTCATATATTGAATATTTAGATTTTTTTCATATAATGTACTCCCTCTATCCTGGACTTATGTTCGCCGACACTATAAATACGGAGTTTAAGAAAAGTTGCTTTTTAACCAACTTTATTGACTTTTCAGGGGTATTGTAGTACTTTTAGGTAATGAATAAATTATAAAGTATGTTATGTGTGTTAGGTGGGGGTGATATTTTTTAAATTAAGATAACTTTTGAGGTTATTGGTTAATGTGAAGTTTTCTTTTTGGGTGGTGAAGATAAGTGTGAGACGAAAAAAAAGAGAAAATGTGAACATAAGTGTGGGACAGAAGGAATATTTATTTTTCTTGGGGATCTTTTAGGCAGAAATATTGATTTTTCATTCATATTAAAAAAATGTTTGCTCAGATTGTGATTTACCATTCATAATTATGGCACATACCTATATGGTATCTATTTATATGTGACTACAATATCTATATGTTGGAATTCATAGAAAATAAGAAAGACATATTTATGTCTCAAATTTCTATTGTAAGCACTTTGATTTTTTTATTTATTGATTTTTTGAGAATTTTTAATGCATTTTGATTTAATAAAGCTATCTGAAAAGATTTAATATTACCAATCTGTTAGTGTTGATCAAGATCTATAATTTTAGCTTTTATTATTTTTTTTCCAAATATAGTATCATGTAACTCCATACTATCGAGGTTCTGGAGGAATTGGTTGTAAAAATTTTTGAAAGTATGAATGTAAGATATAAAGATGAAATAATTTCTCGAATGAGATCTGCGATAACCAGCAAACAATATATGGGCTAGAGAATAATTTATAATCCCTTATTACTAATGTAAATCTCACATTTTTCTACAATTATACTTCCGTTTAAGATTTGACGTTTGACATTGCTTAGTAGTATAAGTTTTTTCTCTAGAGGTAACTATGATAGTTTTTAGTGATATTATTTTCATGTGTTCTCTTAATTTTCTTCAAGAGTCCACAAAATATTTTATTTTATTTTATTTTATTTTGTTTTTTTAGTTATTTCATTTTAATGTTGAAATTACAATTTTACTCTTGTGGTTTATGATATAATCTTACCCAGTGGTTTAGGACATCATGTCCCCCGAGGGTTTAATATTTATACGGCAGGGTTTAGTGTTCGTTCTAAGGGTAAAATTACAACTTTACCTCTGTGGTTTATGATATACTCTTACCTAGTGGTTTATGGTATAATGTCCCCTGAGGGTTAAATATTTATCGATAGGGTTTAGTGTTCGTTCCAAGTATAAATTTATGATTACACCCCTGTGGTTTATGATATACTCTTATCCATTGGTTTAGGGCATAATGTACCTCAAAGGTTTACCATTTATCTGTAGGGAATATTGTTCGTTCCAAGGGTGAAATTACGAATTTACCCCAATAGTTTTTTATTTTTACGTTTTTATCAAAAGTTTGTCGGTCTATAAAAATATCACTTCAACTTATTTTCTTTTTGAAAGTATGCATTTTTATATAGGATGTTTGTTCATATTATTCAGTATTACTTTAAATATTATTATTCAAAGATAACACATATATTATATATAAGTGGATGAAATCAAGATTGTCTTTAAAAGAATTCCTAAAATATATATCTTTGTATGTATCAATGAATTTAATGGAAAAATTAAACATGGACTCATTACATTAATTATCGTGTTTTGTTTATAAATATTATATTGTTCAAAATAAATAATACTTTTATTAAAATATTATTTAATTAAATTAAAATTTTGTTTTATTTTTTTATAACTTCAGTCACCCTTTTTGTATTTAACATTTATAAACATATAATACATATTAACATACAGGTAATACATATTTTATAAAATTGATATATAAGAAATTCGACGAATATAAAAATATTATCACATATGAATAGATTCGTTTCCAAAACTCAACATCTTAAGGGTAAAATAAATAAATGTTCAAAGAAAATTAAATTAAATTATTAATATGAAATTATCAAATTTAGTTAATCAGCAAATTTTCATAATTATACATCTTTGTAAATCGATCAAATAACTTTATTCGCCTTTAAACAATTAGTATCAAATATAAAAAAAATGTTAAACACAATCTCGTGCAACGCACGGGTCGAAACGCTAGTATATATATCCATTTTTTTTCCCATAGTACTAAGTTCACACTATCAAACGCACACGCACAACATGAACTGCTAATGAACAAATCCCAATTCGTTAAAATCACGAATAATATTCAAACAAGATAACCGATCTTCAAAAACAACTTTTTATTAATTAATATAATAATAAGAAAAGGTAATTCTGTTATGGCAAAAGCTCCTGCACCTCGGGGATATGATCACATGGTCCGTCTCTCCATGTGAACACAACATTTCCCCTCCTTATTCTATTTAAATTTATGTATTGATAGGGAGTTTGAATTGTAAAGGGGTACGAAAATTGAAAGGGGCACGAATTTAAATCCGTGTGTCCGGACACACAATAGACTTTATAAGGTTACACTGGTTAAATATTCCATACGAGTTTTAATAGGCCCCAATTAATTATAAAATATTATGAAAAAGAATATTCTCAAAAATAATTTTAATGTCTTACACGTGCTTATATACAGCGTATTTCACATTTCCACTAGCCCATAATTATTAACTAATCCATACGCATTATTACGTAAATAAAGCCTCTGTGACCGGTAAAAAATTGGACAAACATTTTTTTCAATGAAAATTGAAATATAATCAATAAAAAGTGAAAAAAAAATTTATTATCCATAAATAATTCTATGATGAATGAAAAATAAAACTCCCAAAAATCTCATTTTGCTAATATGAGCGTTTGTCAAAAGGTCTCATTTCCCTTTTTAAATATATGAGACCGCCCACTCATATAAGTAATATAACTAAAATATAGACTCGTACATTATTTTAGTATAACTAACTAATACACATTAAATAATATTAATAATATTTCTCAATACATAAGCAAAGAACAAATGATATCCTTATAGGAGGACGGAGGTAGTAATAAATTTAGCACTCATATTCAAAATTTATACACTAATGAATAAAAACATATACACAAAAGAATAAAAACTTATACACTTTGTTAGCAAATTTTTTATTAGTTTTTTTAATAAAAAATAAACACAAAAAAATTAGAAACACATATCACTACAAAAAAACTGTTTTTTACAAACGGAATATTCCGTTGGTAAATGTATTAATTCCATTGTTAAATTGACTTACCGACGGATTAACAACGGAATCCGTTGGTAAAATTCCATTGGTAAAGTGGTGATTGGTAAATTTTTAATAACAAAAAAATCAATTCCGTTGTTAAATAATTACGTTGGTAATCCTTTGCTAATAATTTCGTTGGTAATTTATGTAATGATTCCCTTGATAATCCGTTGGTAATTAATTACCAACGGATTGAATTCCGTTGGTAAAATAGAGAATAAATCCATTGATATTCCGTTGCCAAACAAAAATGTCATTTTTGTTACTAATGTATTGGTAATTACCAACGGATTGAATTCTATTGGTAAATTTAATTGCTAAATTTTTTTATAGTGTATATAATAAAAATATTCTACTTACATATAGTGCACTCGTGCATTTAGATGCATAGAATATTAATTCTAAATAAAAAGTGATAATTTTTAATATAAATTGATAGCTATTATAAAAATAAAAACATGAAAACAGTCGCACTTGATTGATTGAAAATTATTGTCCTATCTTGGGCTAGAAATAACCAACGTCATAAGACTAATCATGTGGAAAATGCCACCCCAACAAACTCATGGATTTAATTTGTCTGTTTATAAATGCATTATAAAAAAAGTAATAATTAATCTTCATCTTCTAGAAACATAGATTACAATCATTATATATATTGTAACGGGTATATATATATATATATATATATATATATATATATATATATATATATATATATATATATATATATATATATATAAAATAATCTATCAACCTTTGCCAATTTCATCTATCAAACATCAAGCTTCTTCATTTTAAAAAAATTGCCATACTTAGAAATTCTCCACAAAAATGCTTAGATAAGGTGCTATATATGAAGATTCTAATATTGGGTTCACTTTTTTTTCTTTAATATAATGATAAAACATTAATACTACAACTTAATGAAACATTGCAAATATAAATAATGTTTCACAGTTTCCCAAGCTTCTTTTTCACTTTGCTACATTGCTTCCATTTATATTTGACTGGAAATTAACATTTGACCAGTCAACAAATATTGACTGATGCCAATTGCCCAAATATGACCACGTCCCACAATGTCTTGAATGTAGGCCCACCAAATTATTTGCACAAAAGAAGTGGGTTATTTGTTATTTTTCATATTTTCTTGATCATTCTCTAATTTTTGTTTTGATTTTGATTTTGATTTTGATTTTGATTTTGTGCTTTGAAATGTATTGTGGGAGGCTGAATTGTTTGATGGGATCCCAAGAGATAATGAAGAGAGTGGAATCAATCATTGTCTGTTTATGATATGTACCAATCTTTGACAGATGATGACAGGTTAATTAGAATATTTGTTAGGTGGGTTGGGGTGGGGGTGGGGTGTTCTCATTGGTTTTTACACACTATCAAGAATCTCCTTTTATGATTTCAATGTTGTACATCAAGATCATACTAGTATTTATTTAATTAATTAATATGCATTATATATTGAAGTAATGCCAGACATTGCCTTTTTTTTTCAGACAAATAAGAGTATATTAAAATAAAATAGTATACAAAGAATACTAAAAATGCAAAAGTAAAAATACAAAATAGAATAAATTAAATCGTTCTCTACAATACTAATATGGGATTATTTCTTTTTAACATTCTCTCTAATCTCTCTCCTCCATCTCCAGACTAACTCTACTCATCATTCTCCATTCACCCATTTCCCTCACATTCTAATCCATATATAATGAGAATTGTTGTAATATTTTGAACTCATCTCTCATCCTTTCCCTCTCTCCCACTCACTTATTATACAAAAACTTTGTATTATTTCCATCTCAAAACTTTGCATTATTTCTATCTCATAACACTCTAACTAGACTCATCTCTCATTAATAACCCCCATGGCCTTTTACTCCTTTTCGCACTAAATGGATGTTTTATTTCTACATTGAATCACTCCCCCTAAAAACTTCATCTTCCCATGAGACCACCCCAACCTAACCATCCTGGCCCATAAACAACCGTTCTCACTAAAAAAAGTTATATTATTTCATCCATCCGCCGAAAAGGTATACATTTTGCTATTTTGAGCGTCCGCACTAAAAATATACATTTTTCTTTTTAAACATATGAGACCCACACACATCAATAATACATTTAATATATGGGTCCCACACATCTCACTAATACAACTAACTACTACACATTAAATAATAATACTCCTTAATCCACGTGCAAAATACAAATGTATAAATATTGGGCAGACGGAGGGAGTAATATTTATATATATCGATTCAAAATACATATTCATAATAACTATTATACATTTATTTTTTTAAAAAATATCCTATCATTCACTCTTGATATTATTAAAGGTTTTTGTGTGAAAAAAATTGAATATGATTATTATTATAAACAAATTACAATTAATTAGTATAATAAAAGAAAAATGAATTTATATTTGAAAAAAAAGGCAAGCCTATCAATTTAAAATGGAGCAAGTATCATGATCACATAATGCAGGAATAGAAGAAAATTTGAATTGAAGTATCTAAGCATGAGAATCTCTTTATCAAAGTAACTTAATATCAAAATTGAGCACACGGAATTAGAAAATAATCTTGGGATGTCGTTAAGATTAAAAATGCATCGCTATACCAGCTTAAAACTTTTAAATTAGATGTAATTATATATGGCAAAGATTTTATGTGAGACGGTCTCCCATAATGACTGTGAGATGGATAAAAATTGATACTAATTTTATAATGAAAATTGATATTCTATTAATAAAAAGTAATAGTTGTATTGTAAACTATTTCATGAACAATTTATAATATAAATAAAAAATTATAATATTTTATAAGAAAAATGATAACTAATTACGAAAATGTAAAATTTACAAAGAAAACATAACAAGAATTGCAGGACGGAGGGAGTATACCGTGAAAGGTCTCACACAACCCTTGTCGTAATATAAAGTTATCATAAAAATTCTTAAATTGTGAAATTTCAAAATTTGCTAGAAAGTGTACGTTTTGGAATATTAAAGTACAGTTTGCATGTATATATGTTTGAAATTAATATATACATATAAATAACAACATAACAACAGGCGTAATAGAATATTAATGTGTAGGTTGAGATAAAAATAACTAATAATGTCCCCATAAATAATTTTAAACAAAGGAGACATAGCCTACTAGCTTGGGAGAATTTATTAATTTATTTTATTTGGCTCCAATTGTGGATTGCATGTTTTTTGGACTAAGCTAACTAGTACTATATCTTAGTGGATAAGAAAATTAGTTCAATCATTTCATTTAGATATGATTACCATATTGATTCTGGTGCTTTATAATGACAACAATTAAGGGGACAACTTCATTGATAGCCCAAAAGTAAAAGAAAAATTAGTGATAAAAACAAATTAAGTGAATGTGTTTATATCAAATTAGGTAGGTATTAGGGATTCTTTAAATTCAAAAATGTAGGTACTACAAAGCTATTCAATTACCCATGTGGTTATCTCACATTCTCACTCTCTACAACATTTCTAGTTTACAATTTTTTCTAAGAATATTTTTGTGGGTCATGAGCTACCCTAACATTCATATTTTTTAATAGAATATTTATTTAGTTGAGGTAGAGCTCCACTCAAATATATAAGAAGTTAGTAATACTATTAAAGTTCGATTCAACTAGCATATTATAAATTAAAGCTCAAGCTTGATTCATTTAGAAAAATAAGTTAAGTTTGAAGTCCAACGGTGTGCGCCGGTGTATTTAGACGATCTTAATCGTAAATTAAATTTTAATTCAATCTCCATAATCAAATAAAATAAAATAATTAATTTTTTTTAAATAATTACATACTACACCCTACCTTTAACCCTTTAACTTCAAGTGTATCGATATACTGGGTGCACCACAAAATCACCCTTGTTGAGTGTGGAAATTTAAGAATTAATATTCCATTTATAATTGCATCGATTAATTGTTGTACCTATATATTTATAAAATATTAATTATCTTGTAAAAAAATATATTTATAAAATATATAGTAGTTAATTTTAGTGTATCTCATTCTGTTTTTATTAATTAATTTATTATTATTGAACCTATTAAACATTCGAAGTCCATGGTGAGTATCCTAAATGCATTTACATAAAATAATTCTTTAAATTGGCATTTGCAACAAAGTTAGAATAAAATGAAAATCTAATTTCAGTAAATGCCAAAAAGTAGTTACGACTAGTAGAGATAAAATGATTACTCGGCATTAAATAACGACATTTAAGAACTGCTGTCATCAGTTATGGAAGTATATGGCAGGCATAAGAAACAAAGATAAGAAGTTTTAGATTATGACATTTTGCTATTTTTGTCTTCTTTTTTCTTCTTCTTCTTTTAATTCTTATTTTCCTATATTTTTAACTAATTTATAATACGATTAATTGAATATATCTGTCATGCAGAATATGAATTATTTCTAAGAGTGATATACATCGATAAAAATAAATAGTAAAATGTGTTATACTCACTTCATTCGGAATAACTATATATATTTTTACTGCACACAAATTATTAAATGTTGTTTCTTAAATATACTATTAATGTAAAAAAAAAATAACAGGTTGGTAATTTAAAGAAATAAATAAATTAATAAAGTTATTGATGACGAATAAAGTATGCACACTTTCTATTTAGGTGTCTCAAGTATTTACGTAAGTTCAATTACATATACTATACATTTTATTTATTTTTTTACGATTTATTCATCGATCCTAAAAACTTTATTTTTTTTTTTACAGTTTATTCGTTAGGAAACGGCTATTTGTACACCGAAACTACTTAATGTATCCTATTTGTATTAGAATTAAAATATTCTTTAATAAAAAAGACATAAATATCCCTATAAAATAATATAATTAAAATTAACCAATAAATTAATTATCTGTCTTATCCTCTTCTACTACTAATCTCTCGTATTCATCGCAATCCTAGATTCATTAATTATTTGCTTTTATCTCTTCTCCACTACCATAGTTTTAATTTGTATGCTTCTGGTTTTCCCTTTCTTCATTAATTATTTGCTTTTATCTCTTCTCCACTACCATAGTTTTAATTTCTATGCTTCCGGTCTTCCTCTTTCTTTGCTTTGCGGGGATCTATCAATAACTGGAAGTATCAATCAATCAATTGAAGTAAAATAGAAGGATATATATATATATATAATCAAATATAGATCAGGATTAAAACTTTTGTCCAACATAAGAATGCATTACTGCTGCATTGTATTGTAGGAATGAAATTAATGTTTCTTCCATTGAACCTCTGGATTTTTTAATATACAAGAAAAGCGTAGATATAGAGAGAGAAACGTGAAAGAAAAGATCTATTAAGTTCTTCATCATTGTTGTTTCTTTCAATTCAATTTACCCCATAGTTTTAATTTTCCATCATTGTTGTTGCTTTCTGTTTGCATATGGAGGCTGGGAGGGAGTATGGAAGTGTTTTATTTAATTAAAAGGATAAATTGGTTTTTTTTTCCTAATTGAATGGGTAAAATTGTAAAAGATAAGGTGTATTTAGTAATTTATATAAATATTTCTTTGTTTTGATAGGGTATATTTAGTAATTGGAGTACATTTAGTAAAATTGGGGATACGAAATCACTCTCTATTCGTTATTTTTAACAATTATATTTACCATTTTTTTAATTATCAACTTATCTATATATTTTCTTATATTATATATTAAAAAAATAACACTTATTAATCTTCGTACCCGTACAAACGGGCCATAATTCCAAGAACGGAGAGAGTAAAAGAAAGTACAAAAGCAACTGATTAGATAATTAAGATGAAAAACAATTAAGCTCTAATAATTATGCAACATTTTCGTAAGACCGTCTCATATAAGAATATTTTTACGTTTTTATAAATAGTTTTCATGTTTAGCAAAGTATTACTCCCTTGTCTACCTCAAAAATGTTTATTTTGTTATTTTGAGTGTTACTCCAAAAAAATACTTATTTCTTCTTTTTTTTTAAAGATCTCACATACTGGTCCACCACACAATATATGTACTCATTATACATAAAATAACAATACATAAAATAATAATATTCATTAATCTATGTGAAGAAAAGCAAATGAACATGATTTGAAGTGGATGTGGAGTATCACTTTTCATTAAAAATGTTATCATCTATTTATTTATATATATTACGACTTATTCATGAAATAATTCACAACACCACTATCATTTTATTAATTCTAGTATCAATTTTTATTAAATATGGAGTATTATCATTTCTTATCTGACTTACGGAAGTTTCTCGTAATACGATTTCACAAAAATGTTTCACTAATTATGTACTCTCTTTGTCCGAGCAAATATTTATGTTTATATTTTTGCACGTTAATTAAAAGATATAATATATTAATGTATGGATTAATGGATTTAAAATATTAATGTGTGGTGGATAGTTGTATTATTGTATGGAGTATATTGAGATATATATACTACTTCCGTCCCTCACTAAAAGGGTCTTTTGCTTTTTGGCATGTGGTTTAAGGAATATTATTATTTAATGTACAGTGAGTAGTTGTATTAGTGGAGGTGTGAGTCCTATATTTTAGTTGTATTAGTGAGTATGTGTGGGTTCCACATGTGTAAAAAGAGAAATGAGACTCTTTGGGTGGGACGCCCAAATGAAAAAAAAGACACTCTTCGAATGAGACAGGAGTTGAGTATTAATTATTTTGGATGAATTCTACTTAAAAAAAATTTACCTGAAACAAATCAAAGACAAAAATGTAATGATTTGTTAGAGGAAGGAAGTATTGTATGGTTGAAATCAAACTCGAGTTTATTTCGTGTCAACTATTACAACCTCTTTTAATTACCGATTATTATAAATTTGGTTAAATTAAACTAGACCAGCAGCAGCTAATTTAAATTTGTAGAGAAATAAATAAAAAAGAAATTGATAAAAAAATTGAGTAGTAGTATTATTTTATTATTATTATTAAAACAATTGTAGAGGCGCGCGGGTCCCACGAAGGGGTGGGGTCCAGCTCAACTTCTCAAATTGCAGTCCCATGCTAGTGGGACCCACCAGACCTCGTCGAAATCTGAACACAGACCTGTCTCTCTCTCTCTCTCTCTCCCCATTCCAACAGCTGAGTGAGATAGCTTTATCTCTGGCGTGCCAAACCTCACATACACACACATTCCCATACCAATACATGACATACTTTCTCTCTCCTCCACACCCCACCTCAATTCTCTCTCTATATATCTTTACCCTCCTCATCTCCATCCTCCATTTTCACACCATCATTCTCTCTCTCTCTCTAGTTATCTCTCTCTCTCACTCACTTGATAGATAAATTAATTATTTGAATCTGAGTAGTACAACACCTGCAGATTGACAACACAACCATCTGTTGCATGGATATGGATTCTTCTACTGCACAATTTCACCACCAGGTACTCTCCCCAGATGTAGAATCTGCTAATTTTTCAGATTAATTATGGACTAGTAGTATTTACTTTGTTAAATCACCATTTTGTTGCTTTCTTTTTCTACCCCCCGTCACTCTGATTAATAATTTTTTTTAATTTGTGTTCTTCCAACTGGGTTTTATACACATTCAAGAATTTTAAATTGAAGGTTGAATGAAGATATAGAGGTGAAACATTTTTACTTATAACAACATTTTTCTTCATGAGATTTCCCTTCCCTTTTTAGGTCCTTCTTCCTTTTATTTTCTTAATGATTCTGTTTTCACATTCTCTGGGTTAAGTACAATTATGAATATTAGTTGTAAAGATCCCATCTTCTGGTGAGCAAAATTTTCTTCCACAAGTGATGTCACAAATTAAATTGATGCTTATGGCATTCATCTATTTCTCTAATTTCCAATAAAATTTATTTATTCTCATATCCAATCACTTGGATAACTGTAAATGCCTCGACACTTGCCCTAAATCTAATTTTCAATCTTCCAAAATACAAAGAACAACTGTATTTAGCTCAACAATATAACTAATCTAGACTTCATAAATAAATGAGATCTCACTAATAGCAACTTAAAATAACATGGATTTTTAAAATACTCACTTTTTCTCAATTCTCACACTCATAATTCCTTTTTTTTTCTTTTTTAATTTAATTTCAGGAAATTGGGTCTCAAACACTTGAAAGCATGTTGATTCCAACAAAAACACAAACAGAAAAGAAGCCAAAACCCAGTGAGCAAGCCCTAAAATGCCCAAGATGTGATTCCACCAACACCAAATTCTGCTACTACAACAACTACAGCCTCTCCCAACCAAGATACTTCTGCAAATCATGCAGAAGATACTGGACCAAAGGTGGAACCCTGAGGAATGTTCCAGTGGGGGGAGGGTGCAGGAAGACCACCAAGAGATCATCCTCAAAAAGATCATCCCATATTGATCAACCAATCACAAGAAACCCCAGCCCCATCCCTTCTTACACCAGCCCCCTATCCTACGATTCCCAAGTCTTCCAATCCGGCGTGCAGCATCTGTACGCCGGATTGGACGACTTCAGGAATCCAAACACGCACGTGTCTGGATTCCTGGAAGCCCCACTAGGGTTTTATTATGGGATGAATGGGGATCATGGAGTTGGGCAGATGGGATTGGAGATTAATGGAGGGATTAGTGGGTTGAATAAAGAAATGGGATTAATGGGATTTGAGGATATCATGATCAGTGGAGGTACTACAACTTCTACAGCAGTTGCAACAGTGAAGCAAGAGATTGGCAGATCAGAAGATGGAGAGATTAATGGGAGATCAATGTGGGGGTTTCAGTGGCAGAATGTGATGGGTGGAGATGGAAATATTGGGAGTAATTGGAATGGAATTGGATCAGCTTCTAATTGGCATGGACTTCTCAATACCCCTCTCATGTAACCGAATTCCGATTTTCAAAACTCAAAACAAACATAGAATCGCTTTCGAGTGTTTTTAAAGAACATGTAGTATGGTCATGTATTAGTTAAGAAAATGCATTAAGAGTTGAGTATGAATGTATTTATTTGTTCATGTTTTGGAAAGAAAGGAGGAGGAGGTAATGTTAATCTCAACAATTAATTAATTAAGTCATAGATATGGGATTAAGTGAGAGTCTTGTTTTGCACATTGGATACCCTATTCCACTCCCTACTCCATCTCATGTTCCATGGAGTAGGGAGTGTGACAAGTGTCCCATTTTCACACAATTGTGTGTGAAAATGGGACACTTGTCACACTCCCTACTCCATGGAACATGAGATGGAGTAGGGAGTGGAACAGGGGAATTGGTTTGCTTGTTTTGTGTCTCAATCATTTGAAAGTCTTACTGATCCTTTTATTTTTATTACTATTATGTATGATATATTTTTAAGTTTCACACAAGTTAAAATAATATAAATATAGAGATTAATTAAATGGCCTAATCCCCTTATACATTATATTATTAAGGTTAATTTTATTGTTCTCTTAAGTTTAATTTTGCTTAATTTGATTACTAAGATTTTGTCTGTAACAAGAGGAACTTAATTTATGATTTACTTGAATCATTCTTGTTTTTTCCTGTATCAAGTTATATTCTTTTTTCAGCTCATTTAACATGGCATTAATGATGTGTTATAGACTTATAGTTCATTAATTAGTCAATATTATAATTATATAACATTTTTTTAAAAAAATTTACTGGATTAGTGGGCAAATATTTATTTTAAATTAATCATACTAAGTAAAATTTTTGTCATTATTTATTTTCTTAGAACAATTTGGCCTGTTTTATGAAATGATAATGTTTGTTCTTTTCTTTTTACATGTAGCATGCAATTGACAGTGTATGCTGTCTTTGTGTTTGGCTACTCAGAGAAGTTACTGAAAGAGAGAAATTGACATGTGCATATATAAATCTGGAAAAGAGAGAATCATTGTTTGAATGATTGAAATTTTGTGATGTCATAAGGTAATTAGAAAATACTATAAAGAGAAACCCTTTTGCTAATCAAAGGGACTTCAATAAATAAATAGAAATATTTATTGAGAAAGCTGTATGGCGAGGAATCAATTTTATACAGGCCGATATTACTCCTTTACATCATAATAACAATAACACTTAAAAATTTATTTATTTTAGAATGATAATAATTTATTATTCAGAAGATTATCATACATGAAGGGTATACGATTAATTACATATAAGAATTTTGTGGATTAATCGGTTTCACAAAACCAAACTTTTTTTATATAGCATTCTTGAATCTAATGGTCATCTTTATTGTCTTTCATTTGATTATTTTTTGAATGCATATGTAGTTGTTCTGTTTTGTTTCATTTATGTTAAACAACAATAACTTAAAGAACATGTTATTAAAGAAAATTAAATCAAACATCATTCATAGCAGTATAATTTAAACCTCCCTCCCAAATAAACTTAAACATAATATTAAATTATGAGTCAAATAAACTAAACATAATATTAAATTATGAGTGTTTGAGGAATAAATTATGAGACAATTGTGAGACGATTTTGCGACGGGTCAACCCATTACTAAAGTATGCTTATTATATTGGTATAGTATGTTTATTCGTAATTAAAGTATGTCAATAACGAATCATATTATAACACTCTAAAAACATACTCTTATGAAACTAAAGCAAGGACTTGATGAAGCACTCAAGAACTCACACAATCGGTTGATAGATCACTCCCGTTTCACTCTCGAATTGATTGACAAACGAAAACGAAATGAAAGATATCAACACAAAGATGTATAGTGGTTCGGCGTAAGCCTACATCCACTTTTCTAAGAGAAGAATTCACTAAGATGATGATGAAGATTACAAAGCTTACAAGCACACTTATCAAACCCTAATTCTTGATGCTTGTTAATTGATGTGTAAAGAAGATGTGATGAAGATGATGATACCGACTGACAGTTTTCTTCAACTTATATGGATGTGTGATCAACGTTTTGATACCCCTTCATCCAATCAAACGTATGCACAAGAATCAGTTGTAATCAACTGAACTTGCAGCTTCCAGCTGCCACGCCATCAATCTGATCACCTTGCTCACTAATCAATCCAACGGCTCGATTCTATCTCTGCATGCAATCCTTCTGCACCCTTAGTCGACCAATGTATGAACTCCACGTGGCACGTTGTTAATTCTCATGCAACACACACACACACACACATGCAGGTCTATACCTCCACACATACTTTAATTCATCATTTATCATATTATATAAATATACTTTAACAATAATTAAACAGATTTTATCTATATAATTGGCATACTTTAACACATCTCACAAATCGTTTTATATATGTCACAAGAGAATTTGTCATAAATTATTGGTGTAATGAAGTAGATACAAACTGTGCTGCCTTATAATATCATGATGAAGGGATTAACATGTTAAATATGGCAAATTCTGTTATGAAAATTTTATAAGAGTAAAAAGTTTAGAGGACAGTTGTAGACGATTTTAACTGTGTTAAAATTAAATTTTAATTTAATCTCCATTAAATAAAATAAAATACTGATAAGATATTTTAAGAAATAACTACTGACTATACCCTATTTTAAACCTACAAATCCTAGGTGTATCATGCACCCCAAATAATTTGTTCATTTTTCATCCTTAACCAATGATTTGGAATATACCCTTTACTATTATTATTTTTTATTTTGTTTTCTTCTTTTTTATATTTAAGAGACTGTTAATTTTCGAAACAAAGGGTAATATTAATTTTATATATAATAAGTTATAACTTTTCTCATGAAAGTAATAGTTAGATATTATGAGGACTAACATTCATGATTTGAAGAGTAAAAATATTGTTGGATACTACCTACCTTTCATGTGTGATAAGTTATAATTCTTGCAAGCAAATATTTTAAAGAATAACATAATCGACATTTAGAGTAATAATTTTTAAAGGAGACATCTAACCCTATTACATGTAAATATTCTAAACCCTATTACATGTAAATATTCTAAACATAAAAATATAGTAAAGCTAGTTTGAGTTTGATTATAATATATTAGTTATAGGAGGATTAATAAAATGTAGATATAATGGAAAAATAATAAAAAGACAATGAATAATGTCAGAAGTTCACATGTCCCCAAGCATGCAAGATACTTAATTTCAGTGAGCTGAGCAACATCGGAATATATGTATCACATCACCATATCCAACATAGATTTAGGCGTGAACTCTATTTTATTTTTATTTAATTTTCTTTATTTAATTTTCTTCCTATATAATTACTACATTAATTAATAAATAAAATTGAACAAATCTTTTACCCCTTTGCCGCATTTTTTTTCGCGTATCTTATATTCTCTCCAAGCGGAGAGAAGAGTATTTATTTTCATCATAAATAAAGGAAACAGCAAGTTAATAATTAATAACTTCAACAATTATTTTAAATTTAAAAAATATCACTCACACTTATTATACTTTATTTATTTTATAAAAATATAACAATACTTTTAAGAGTGAGGCTCTTGTGCTCCCGCAATATATATGTTTAAATAGAATATGGAGGGTAAAAGTTGTGTTTCCATGGGGGCACGGTGTGTCCGAGGGCGCAGGAGCTTATGCCTACTTTTAAAAGATCAATAATTATATAAAAAATAATTTTTTCTTAAACTATATACTCTCTCTGTCCTGCGTTAACATTTATATTTGATTTTTGCACGTAAATTAAATGATATAATATTTTAATATGTGGTGAAATGAGATAAATAATATTTAATGTAAAGTAGGTAGTTGTATCAGTGTGTGTGGGTCCAACTTAAAAATAATAATAATAAGTATACCTTAACTTGACACTGCTCAAAATGGGAATATATAATATCGGTGCAGCCCTATGAATATTAAGTTTTTCAATATGAAAAATGAATTAAATGAAAATCAACGTAAAAGGAATTTATATTAATTCTAGAATTAAATAAAGTATTAAATCTATCAATTAATCTAGCCAGAATACAATATTTAGTATCGTGTGAAAACTACTCCAATTTTCGAGTTAAATTCATTTTTTGCCCTATAATTAAATAAAACTTCGATTTTTGCCCTAAAAAATATAAGTGGTTCAATTACGCCCTATAACTAATTGATTGTTTTAATTTTTGCCCAATTTTCTCCAGAATCCGCCACGTCATGCTTCAATTTTGGGGTTTCCGGCTGGTCAATCCGACGTGGCAATTTTGATTTTTTTGAGCCAATGAATCCGTCACGTCATATCCCACCTATTTATTAATTTTTTAATTTCCCAATCAGCATAATATTTAATTAAAATAGAAATATAAAATAAAAAAGAAAAATCAATTAAATAAATTAAAACCTGTAAAATGAATTTTAAAAAAAGGATTAGACGTGTTTTAACATGTGAATTAACGAGGAACAGAGCAGAACGCAGCGCATCGCCGCCGATGCGCCGCCGTCAACGATGGCGGCGAAAATAGCTTCCCCTGTTGCGCAGCCAGGGACGATTTCACCCTCGGAATTGATCGGTGAGAACGAGCGACTCAGAAAAGAAAACGTTCAACTCAACAAAGAGCTAACAACAGCAAACCTAACAACAGCAGCAATGACGAGCAACCGCACAGCTGTAAATCACAGGCGGCGGAGAACGCGACGAAGCTGTTGGATCTACTACCGATGACGAGATTCTGCGAGGAGATGCAGACGGCAGTGGCCATCGCGGCGGCAAACGACGGCGAGAATTCAACATCAGATCGGCAGTGGAGGAGATCAGCGCGAGACTGTTCGGGGTGCCCATCGGGATGAAGCGTGGGAGGGAGGACGAAGGAAGCTCGACGGAGCAGAAGATGATGGATCTGCACTAGGAGATATGATTTAGCAGGAGATGAAGGAAGTTCGTGTGGTTAGGGTTGCAGATTTGGGATTTCACTTGTTAACGGGTTTAATTATTTTTTTTAAATTCATTTTACAGGTTTTAATTTATTTTATTTTATTGATTTTTTTTATTTTTCTTTTTCATTTTATATTTCTAATTTAATTAAATATTATGCTGATTGGTAAATGAAAAAAAAATAATAAATAGGTAGGATATGACGTGGCGGATTCATTGGCTAAAAAAAAGTCAAAATTGTCACGTCGGATTGACCAGCCGGAAACCCCCAAATTGAAGCATGACGTGACGGATTTCGGTGAAATTTGTATTTTCCGACGAAAATTGGGCAAAAATTGAAATAATTCATTAGTTATAGGGCAAATTTGAACCACTTATCTATTTTAGGGCAAAAATCGAAGTTTTGCTTCGTTATAGGGCAAAAAATGAATTTAACTCCCAATTTTCTAAAGAATAAGTGTTGTGTGAGATCGTCTCACGTAAGATCATCTGATTGGTTTTGTGTGAGATCATTTTATATTTTTTTAAAAAAATTATCACTTTCGTTATAAAATATTACAACTTTTCATTTATACTATAAATTGTTCATAAAATAATATTATCACTTTTTATTAATAAGTTGGTCTTGCGTGCCCTCGGGAACACACCGTGCGCATTTAAAATTTAATATTATGGATAAGGGTATATTGTTTTGTTTCTAAAGGGTATACAATTTAATTAATAGGGTACACCATTTTGTTCTAAAGGGTATGTTTATTTCATTAATATTTTTTATTTTTCTTCAAAAAATAAAGGTACACATCTTTATACTAAAGGATATACAAATTAACACAAAATTCTAAAGGAGCACGGAGTGTGCCCCATGCGCCCGAGTGAACACAAATTTTTGCCTTTTTGCCTTTATTAATTAAGTATCACTTTTCATTATAAAAGTTAATACTTTCAATCTGTGTCACATAAAGCATTAACTAAAACCTTTTCTAAAATTCCATATAATTGACATGTTAATAAATGTGTCAATAGACAAATATAACCAACTTTCCATATTCAAAAATTTATATCAACAATTCAAAAAAATTTCTCTCATTTTTAATCAAAAACCCCCTAAAAAGACCATTATACCCCTCTCCCAAAATGAAAAAAAAAATCTAAGTCTAAACCCACTCATCCACACACTCCACTGTTGTTGGCCGCCATCTGTATGAGTGACCCACACCGTAACCTATACTATGACTCACACCCACCGCCGGCCATCGCCGGCCGTGTGGGTGAACCACACCCCGACCTACATCTACCGCCGACGACGACGGCCGTGTGGGTGGTTGACACCATGACCCACATTGAAACCGATGTCGATGGACCCGTATAGGTGACTTAAACAGGAGATACATTGGATATTTATTTTGAATAGTAAGGACAAAGAAGTCCAAAAAAGTACAATTTTCTAAAAAAGATAGAAAAAAAAATGTTGGCAAAGATATTGCATAATAAATTTTATATATTATTTCAATTCTTCCTTAATAAATTAAGTTAACTAGTATACTGATCACGCACGTGGATAATTTTTTTAAAAATTTTAAATTCATATTTTTTTTTAAATAAGATTAAATCATATCTGGTATAAGTGAAAGTATGATTTAATTATTTGAAAAAAACAAGAGTAAGTATATAACATCAACCGAGTGAAATATGTATATTCTCTATTTGGTTCACAGTAATACTCCGTTGCAAGTTCTTTCTCATTTATACATAAATATTTAATTTTATAATTTTTATTTTTATGAAAATTAATCATTTTATTTTAAACATACATAATAAAATATTTTTTTAATAGCATGATATATTCAATTTATGCTACCTATAGTAATAAAGAAAAATTATTCTACAGACATACTAATTGTTAGTATTAATTATTAAAGGAGTTTTGTCAAAGCTCTCATTAAAAAATTAATAATATACTTTAAAAAGTGAAATGATAAATCAATACATTATTTAAATCAAATTCTAGATCACAAACACTTGTGTTAATCAGGTTCATGGTATAAACTCTGTTGTCCCCCCTCTCAATCCTATATACTATATGTATTGCTAGAGTTTATAAGAGTTTATGATATAAATCTGATTTATAAAATATTAATTCATTCTGAATAGCCTCTTTGTATACCAAGTTGAGGGTCTTATTTGTATATTTTCCTTCATCATCTACCCAACAAATTTTCAAATCTCTGTTGCTCTTCACTTTAGATGCTACTACATACAATTGTAGATGTGTGAAAATAGAATTTTTTATCGATCAAAGTTAGTTGTTAGTATAGTTAGTAATTAGTTCACCAAGCATCTATAAACTCTCCTTTCTCCATGCCTCTTTATAACTTCTCCATATTCATTCCAAGAAAATCGAACGTGGATCACTTATCTTAGTAAGGAACTCATTGAGCAGGTGAGCTAACCTACTTAGTTTTGTGTGAAAATATGTTTATTGTACATTCTGGAAAGTCTCATTGTATACAAGAGGATTTATCAGTCCTTGACTTTTGTTATTGGTCATAGCAAAAAGCAAATCTAAATAGTGAATAATTGTCTTCTCTAAATTTTACAGGAACGGATTCATCAGATAGACCGAGTATTATTTGAGGAATTAAGATTAAATTCTCAACATTTTTCCCTATAATAAATTATCACGTATCTTTTTAATTTATTAAAAAATATCTCTGAATAATTACATTATTCATTCTAGTCCCAAACCATTCAGTTTTGTTCCGATTTCGTTACAAAATAATTTTTTTTACAAATTTTGTCTCATAAATTTGAAAAAGCACCAATTCAATCTCTTTTCCCATGAAATTATAAAAATTGAACAATTATATTTAAAAATAATTATTTTGGTGAGAATTTAAAAGGTACGATACTATTTTGAATGAATTAAATTTTTTGAACTTATTTTGAATAAAGTAAATTTTTGCATGAGAAAATTTAATTTTAAACTTTTTTTGTCCTATATAATTATATGATTTTCAATTTTTTTCACTGTCAACCTCGTATCATTGCATAACCCAACAATTTGATCCATAAGCTTGATTTCTCAAGAAGTGATTTTGTAAATCGAAGCACAATTCAAGAATTCAATATAATAAGCAGTGGGTTTACTCTAGTCTGGATGGGTTTATATTGAGGACGTTGGAGGGTGGGGATGGGCACTGGGTGGTGTTGCGGGGTTTAATATTAAATAAAATAAAAGAAAATCACTAATAGATACACATTTTTAACCTAAATTACTATTAGATACAAGGAATTTAAAAAATTACTTTTACATACAAAATATTAAAGTAAAATATCAAATACAACCTTATAATCTCATATACTTTTCAACCATCAACCCTACCCCTCACCCACCCACACGCCGGAACGGCGTTGACCGCCATTGACCGGCCATTGACCGGCGTTGACCGCCGCCGCCTGCTGCCGGAATTTAAAATGTGCAAAAATAAAATTGTGCAAAATCAAATTGTGCAAAACCAAATTGTGCAAATATATAAAGATATTTATGGTATCACAATCATAATTGTGTAGTTATGAGTAATAGTACTTTGAGTCATGTAGTTTACAGCAATTGTGCATTATTTTATGTACCTCCTAATAAGTGACCCAAAAATAAAAAACTATTATTTAATTCAATTTTTAAAAATTTATTTATTTATTTTTCTCTTTTTTAATTTTTATTAATTTATTTTTTAAATATCATAAATTTTGTTTTACGTGAAGGATTTGACTATAATTTAAAAATTCTTTTAAAACAACTAAAAAATAACCAACCTCAAATCAATAATTTGAAATCTCTAGCATCCAAACATATGCTAGATATTTGAGGAAAATTTATAATTTTTTTCATAAATCCCTTAATCCAATGGGAATATATAAATATTCTTTTGAATCCCTTTATCCAAACACAAATATATTTGTCTTTATCATTTTTCAATGGAAAGAGAGATTATGTTGCAATCAATTTTACATATGTCAGGTTCCAAAAATAAAGACGCGTTCCACTTATAAAAATATATATAATCATTAAGATGACTTAATAAACTCATTTAATCTTTATTTTAGAGCTTTTAATTTATTTTAACTTTTTTGTAGTTTATTCATATAAATAATAATTTTAGAACCTAATGAAATAGGGAGCTCTAAAATAATTTGTTTATGTTGTTTATCTGGATAGTGTGATCTTAATTATCATGTTAATACCTTAATAAAAATGTTTAGTCACTCCAATTAACTTTTGAATTGATCACCATTTGACCAAGAACACAATCCAGCTTGATCCAAGTAAGGATTAAAAAAAAAAAAAAACTTTATGAGAAACCATCTCAAAAAAAGTAATACTCTCTCTATACGCTTCTAAGATATTATCCATTTTATTATATTTTGCGTGCTTCAAAGGTATCCATTTATAGGGATGACAACGGGTAGGGTTACCCACTTATTTTGGGGTACCCGTATCCGTATCCGATTAAAAAAAATAACTACCCGTATCCGTCTCGTTTAAAAAATTTATTATGGTACCCGTACTCGTCTCATTACCGTTTATCACTACACGCAGGTACTCATACGCATTTAATATTCATTTATTTTATATATTTATATTTTTTTATTGTCTAAATAAATATAATAATAAAAATTACATTATTATTAATTAAATATAAAATAAATATAATATAAATTGTATTATTTTAAATAAATATGATTAAATAAAACTTATAACTATTAATTAAATATATAAAATATCTTATCATATATAAATTATATAATATATATTAAATTTTATAAAAAAAATATATATTATCGGGTTACTCACGCTTATTTGAGGCATTACTCGTACCCGTCCCAAACCCTAATGGTATTTTTCACAACTACTCGTACCCGTCCCAAACCTGTTTAACACTACCCGTACCCCACCCATTAGGGTTCGGGTAGACCGGGTACCTGGAAATACCCGTCCCATTGCCATCTCTAGACATGCATGGCGGTTCCAAATTGGCGGTTCCGGTTCCCAAAAATATGGAACCGGAACCGAACCGGTAGGACGATTTCGGTTCCGGTTTGGAACTGCCGGTTCAGTTCGAACCGCCGGTTCCATTTTTTTTTTGCTTTTCAACCTAAAAACGTAAAAAAAATTAAAAAACCGCCGGTTTCGATTTCACGAAATGAAGAATCGGAACCGAACCGATATATAGCCGGTTTCGATTCGGTTTTCACCGGTTCCGGTTGAAACCGCCGGTTTCCGGTTCCGAACCGGCGGTTCTGGTTAAAATATGCATGTCTAGTCATCCCTATTCATTTTTCCTATTTAGTAAAAAAGTACTCTACAATATGGTCCACCACTTTCCTCTAATACAACTGCCCTCTTTACATATAATAATAATACTCCTTAATCCATGTGCAAAAAACAAATGAATACCCTAGAACCGGACGAAGGGAGTAACATTTTATAAGAGAGTGATAACGTTTTTAATAAAATATAATGACTAAAACATAAAGCTAAGCAGGTCTCACGTATGCACTCCAAGTAATTAAGTTCTCTAAGCTTAATTCTCCCCCTCACTCTTCCATTAGTTTTGACACTTTGTTAAATTAAATATTATTAAGATCAAAGTCTCTTGTTGTTGTACTTGTAATTATATTGGAATTTATCATTTTATAGTATTAAAAAGTCAGATTAAATGGAACAGGTGGATTAGTTGTTACCAAATCAATAATTAAGAATGAAATATCGAGAGTTTAATCTTCAGTGTAACTAATAATTGTGAAATTCAATTCAAATTTTATTATTATTTTTTACTTTAAAATTTTAAGAATAATCTCAGTTTTTTGTTTCATTTCAAAAAAATCACTCTAGATATTAGGGAACTATTTTAACGGGTGTAAAGACCACATCCCTTGCCCACAGTCGAAACATATTTATAGGCCCAATTCGATTGATAAAAATTCAGTGGAGGGTTCTGTAGGCCCAAAGGCTTATATACCCCAGAAATGAGCAGCCCCAAATTATTTGGGCCTTTGGAGCCGGCAGGCCCAAGTTTGATTATTCGCTTTAAACTTAAATTTGACCTCTACCTGTACCACCATGTCCAGTGTCCAACTTGAACTAGAGTTAAATATGACAAATGGAGTATATTTTAATCATATCACTGCTAGACCTTTTATTATTTTCAAAACTTTGTTTTAATTTCCGTAAAATTAAGGTATTGATGAAGAAATTAATTTTCAGACACTTGGAAGATGTTTTAGTTTATAGCAATAAAATTAGATTTTAGTTCATAGAAATAAAATTAAAATTGAACATTACCATGACAACTTCTCTTATAAATTCTTTATTTATCTATGAAATTTCAATTTTAAGATAATTATAGAATTATTAACAGAACTCGGCACCTCTTGACTCAGTATCATAGAAATTTCTGCGAAAAATTGTCAGTATTAATTAAACGCAGCTTAATCTTAAATACGTAATCTCGATTTCCAATTAAATACGATTTAACCTAAATACCTAACACAGATAGAAAATTAATAGACGTATATGAAGATGGCAGAATTGGGGAAATGTAACTCTCTCTAGAAATCTAAAACTTCAAAAGAAGGGCAGAAAGAGATTAGAGAGAGAAAATTTTGATATAAGTCCATTAGCATTCAAAACTGCTCATAGCCCCCTAAAGAGCTCTTCAGCTTTGCCAAGATGGACTGCAATTTCACACCTGAGAAAAACTAATTATGATGGAGAAAATAGAAGATTATCAAACTTTGGAAGAGAAATTGGAGAAAATAGATACGATATGAAGACTATCAAACTTTGGAAAAGAAATTATGAATTAATGAGTGTGTGGAAGATGGTGAGGATGTTTGAGCTTATATAAAGAGGCTGCGATGAAAACCCTAGAGAGGTTGAATTGAGTTTAGAAAAATAGGCCTTAAATGGGCTTTGATTTGGGCCTACTATTGTAACTTTAACAGTCTTTAGTTCAGAAATGGGCCTTTAATGGACTTCCATTTGTTTAATTTTTTTTTTATAAATATATAGGTGTTTCTTATGTACGAGTATCTTTTTATATTTAGTTGGACTATTAATTTTTCATTATTTTAATTTATTAATATATGTTTTTATTAATAAGTATATATTTGAAATGAATTTTGGTGCACGGATAAAAATGTGTAGGATATTTTGCTTTCTTCGTCGAGTTAGACATCCTCAAGCATATACAGATACCTGGTACTAAACATGGCTCAATCTTAATTATTTTTAATTTTTTTGCTGTCATGTTTTCTTCCCTATTTTGTTAGGCTCAAATTGTTGGTATTCATATTAACACACACCAGGTGTTTGTAGAAATTCCTAAATGAAGTTTTGTTCTCAATAGAGCTATTAATATAATTTCAAAAGTAATGAACAGGGCTTTTTGGTTTCAGTAGGGATGAATGGGAGTTCTAGCCAAACCCATCCTTATTTTTTTAATTGAATTTGGTAATTCATTTGGTAATTTTTTGTTTGTAGGTTTTTAATCCAAGTAATACTAGTCATTCAGATAAAGGCCAATGTCAAATGAGTTTAACAATGTTGCTACAGGTTATGGTTAAAGTATTATTCAGTTATATATGCTGCCTCTATTTTTATTTTATTTTTTAATTTATTGATACTTATCAAATTGTCTTCAAATTTACAGGAGCAACTTTCAAAGGCCAAAGAACATGGTGGGTGTATTTTCCAGAAAGATAAACTAAGGAAGCCAATAATGGATGTGCTGATATGCTGAGAATCAAATATAGAGTTTATAGCTTTTCTTATTTGTTTCAATATTATTTTCTTATAGAATTTTGTGAGAATTGAATTTTGTTATGGCAAAAGCTCCTGCACCTCCGAGAACACGGAGGGATACTCCGTGTCCCATGTGAACACAACTCTTCCTCTCTATATTCTATTTAAATATATGTATTGCTAGGGGTTTAAATTGCAAAGGCGCACGAAAATTGCAAAGGCGCACGGAATGTGCTCCGTGCACCCGGGTGCACAGGAGCCTCACTCTTCTATTATTGATACTTTCTCTTGAATTAGTTTTCTTGGATGATGCAATTTACTGAGTTTATTAACACTTTATTAATTCCTAGATAAATTTTTTTCCATCTTTTAGCTTGGATGACAATGGATAGCATTATAGTATAACTTCTTAAATAGATGACTCACAATGTTGTGACATTGATTGCAATTTTGTTGGAAGGTGGTGGTGTGAATTTGATCGGCTTGTGGTTGAAATGCTTTGTACTATCAACTTACACTTTAAACTCAGCTGTTAGAGATTTTGATGCAAAAATAATAGGTGGAGAGTGTTTGAATTTGATGAACTCTGGTAACCTGCAGATTTTTAATGATCTTTCAGAGTTGGTAAGAAATGTTCTTATGAGCCATCTATTAAGCATACATTTGAAATTTTAGTCATGTGTCATTATTGTGTTGTGTAGCCCTTTTATGAATGCTAATCTTCCACATAACATTGCTTTAAAAAAACCAAAAAATAAGTTGTATGGATATAGATCAGCAAGTATGATATTTACAGAGTATTAGTTTGATTTATAAAAGGCTAAACTTATTATGGAACTTCCTCTCTTGAATTTAACAAAATATGAACATGATGGAACTTTCTCTCCCTCGTTTTGATCGGTATCATTTGTATATTCCATGGCTAGAGACTTCTATATTTTCAAAATGGGCACTAACGAAGACAACTCCCGATGGCTGCTTGTGCACCCAGCACATAATGAAATATATTTTGGTTCAACAAACTTTAGTTTGCCCGTCACTTCTGGCCAGCAGTGGTAAGAACAGGGGTAGAAGTGGAGGAGTGGGATTGGATTCGGCCAGTTATTAGGGCGAGGCGATCGGCTCCACGCTCAACTATACGACGTCGCCTCGCTTCTCTATTGCTTCCCCCGGTAGTTGCGACGGCGGCCATATTTTCCAGTGTGGAAATCGAATTAATTGAGCTTAGTTGAATGATTAATTACAAAAAAGATAGTATTCTGTATGTGTGTAGAAGAGGAGAAGGATTTCACTTTAAGTGTGTGTATGTATGTGTATGGTATTTCTCTCCTGATGTGGAGAAAGCTGGGTGAACCAGCGCATTATGGAAGGTTATGGAAAAAATTGTTTAGAGATTTTTATTTCCTAATATATATTTTCTTACCTTGATTAGTTCTTTTAACAATCGTTAGTGAAATGTTAGAATAATCTCTCTTAACAGTAACACGATAATGTAACAGAGCATCCAAGCCGATTTTAAAGTGTTATTCCCTCTACTGAATAAGTGAGAAATAGAAGAAAGGAGAATAATATATTCTAAAAGAAAAATATAATCCTAGCTGATAGGTAACCAGTTCAAACAAGACCATAGCTACAAGGTTTGTTATAATTCTAGCTTTACTGCAAAGTGAAAGATTTGTCTGTCAATGATCTTTACACAAAAGAAACTCAAATCGCTAATGCAACAATTAATTACTGTCATGCTTTTCTTAGAATCACAACACTGTTTGCAATAAAACAAGAAACCAGAATTCAGTGTTTCTAAAGAGAGATCAACACTGTTTGTCTTATTTCTGTGGCTTCTTCCATAACACCCCGATTCTTCTCAACATGTTAGCATTTTTCTTCTTGAATTCCTCGTCTAGATCGTCTCCATAAGGTGAGCTTATCTTCCCCGTTCGTGGGCTATAATGGCTGTCCATTGATCCCGTTCTCTCCATGGTCTGCCCGTTGTTTCCTGCAGACAGCATAGCTGCTGCTGCTTCCGCAGCTTTCCTCCACTGATCCGACTGCACCTTCAGCTTCCGTAGTTCAGCTTCCATCTCTGCATTTGCCGCCTGTGCCGCCTCCAACTGCTCACCCACCCTCTCTGCTTTCCTGTTGCTCTTATCAACTTCCTCCATTATGTATCCTACTTTCATTAGAGCCTCTCTCTCTGCAGCCCTGGCTGATTCGACGTCGCCTGCAACTTCTTCGTTTATTTTACCATTGCTCATCTCCTTGATCTCCATCTTCAGCTTCTCATTTTCCTTTGATGTTTTTTGCCACTCTGCATCTTTATCCATCAAGATGGCTCTGAGGTTTTCTATCTCCGCCTTGGATTCAATCAGCTTCTTCTCCAGCTCGTTTCCTCTCCAGCCGGAGAGAGAGGTTTCGAGCTTAGTTGTAAGGCCCTCGTTCTCTTCACAGATACCTTGCAGTTCAGTTTCCTTATCCATTAGATTTGCTCTCAACTCCTCGATTTCATATTTTGATTTCCGCATTGCCATCTCTAGCTCAGCCTCTCTCTGACTCGAAGCAGATTTTATCTTCTCCACCAATTCCAAAGCGTCTCGTATCTGTTCTGCACTTCGACTGTGTTCTTCATTGTGCCTTATCTCAGCTGCTTCTAAGGCTGATCTAAGTTGAACAACTTCATGCTTCAAAGAATTAACTTCTGTTTTTACATTCTCCTGAGTTTTTCGTTCCTCCATCATATCACTGTCGCCTTCTCCCGGAGAATCACTGTTGCCACCATTGCTAATGTCGGCCTTGAGCTTACTCACAAGCTCTTCTAAAGACCTAACTCGAGCCCTCGACTGTTCCAGCTCCAAAGCTATAGCATTATAGTCTTCCATTGTTTTCATTCCATCAGATCTAAGTGTCTGCACCATTTTTTTAGCTGTTTCCAGTTGCATCAGAGTTTCTCCAACGAGCGTCTGAGCCTGAGCTTCCGACTCCTTGCTGTCCTTCAACTGTTTCTTCATGTCTTCAATGATCAAGAGGGTCTCTGACAAGTTCTCCCTCAGTTTCTGAAGCTCTTTCTGCTCAGATTCCGAGTTATTCAAAGTGTCAGCCTCAGACTCAGCTATGGATTCGAGCTGGACTTTAAGTTGATCGATTTCTTCCAAAGCAGATGCTAATGCAGATGAATCACGAGAGCTTTGGTTTCGTATATCTTCAAGTTCAGATCGTAACCTCAGGCCTTGTTCATCAGCTTCATCTGAAGCCGATTGCTCCGAGAGCTGTGTCTGAGACTCTTCAAGCTTCAAAGAGAGAGCTAAGAGCTGTTGGTTAGAATCCTCTGCATCTTTCTGAGCTTGCTTCTTCAATGCTTCTGTGGAGCATAACTGATCCTTTACGATTTGCAGATCACGCTCGAGCTGAGAAATCTGTCCCTCGAGTTCAGAGACTCTGCTCGGGCGCTTTTTCTGGAAAATGCAAAACCAAGTACATATAACTTTAGATATGAAAGCACAGGTTCTGTAAACCGAAGATATCGATCAATGGAGGCGCGAATCTTAAAATGCTAGTCGAGGCTATAAGCATAAATGGATCAGCATTCAATCTATGACTAGTACATTCAAAAGTCTAATAGCTACATTACAATTAAGACACTAAAAAGAGTGAGTGTACTTTGTATACCTCAGGGTTTGGGCTCTTGGGTGATTTGTTCTCGGTTACTTTCGGGCTTCGTTCTTTGGGCGCGGGCGCTCTACTTGCTAGGTTGGACGAAGAGGCGGTGTGGTCTGAATAACGGGAACTAGTCTTGAGCTGTCGAACCACCCGAGGAGAGACCTTTTGGGGAGTTTCTGAGGAAGCAGCAGCTTGAGGGGAGTTCTTCTGAGATGCCTCGGAGGAAACAGATCGAGGAGACGCACGTTGGGGCGCACCGGACACACTGCTTCTGCACTCCACACAATTCGACAACGACTTCAAACATATCCAAAGTAGCAATGCTACGAATGGATACAACAAATATGTACAAAGCAATAGCAACTTCACAGATACAGCACTGATCATAGCAATTAGTAGAAAAGGAAATGCACAAGTTTCTCCAATGGGATCAGCACAAAATCAGAGATGCCTTGTAATAATAAGAAACTGAAGAATTAACCCAACCTCCACCACACACGGTCACAAAGATCTCTTCTTGAATCATAATCCATGAAGTCATAAAAAGATTAAATGTACTAACAAAAGGAACATCTCACCAAATTCAAGAAACTATGTTCAAAACCAAATGAATTCTTGCAAATTTGTAAGAGAATTGGATGAAAAGATACTGTAACCTTGAACATTCTACAGAAACAAAGATGGGGTTACCTTGCTTTAGGAGTCTGCATATTCTTAACTGCTGCCTGGTAGTTGTTCAAGATAGGTAAAAGGCCTCAGCTAATTAAATGCTATCCTGCAACACTGCATAAATATAAATATCACAAGCTAAATGCAAGAAGAGAGAGAGAGAGATGGGAGAAACATGGGAATCCAATGGAATTAAATGTAGTAGGAGTGTAAGACGTCCACTAGGACATTTAAGGAGGCATTTTCATCAAATGAACCTAACACACTCAAAGGCATTAAAGCAATTCACGTTGAATGTAAGAGGGAGAGAGAGAAGAAAAAACATGATGATAGTAGAAACCTTCATCTTCCTAGTGTGTGATCAAAAAGTAGAAAATCTTGTCAATAATCAAGAATTGGAAGCGTGCTATATGTGAAGTATATATGTAGTCACGAGGTAATCACAACTATACAAGAAAGGACCATTTGGACTATTTGGACATGGAAAAGCTAAGTGGGGACACAAGAAAATATCATATCAACAGGGGTAGTTTTGCCAACACAAAATCCACCATTCTTGCCGAGATTAATGGTGTAGCTAACAGAAAAATAAACACCCCTACCCTTTGTTTAAGACAATAAGGCTGCAGATTAAACAAGTAAAAAATGGCTCTTTTTTTTCTTGAGTAAATTAGGCAAGATTCACATTAATTAAATAAACAGAAAAAAAAACAGGATTGAGTTACCATACAACTAACATCATAATCATTCTTGCAATGCAGATTCAGACATCTAACAATGACCAATTCTACTGAGGTTGCCCAAAGCAAAAAGATACACGAGCAAAATAAAATAATAAAAGAACAGAAGATGAAAAGGGAAATCAGAGAAAAAAAAAAGATACCGTTATTTCAACCAAGCAATAAAGGATACTCATATGATTAAATAATTCAAACATACATAATAACTCTCAAAATGAAGCCACATTTTCCATTTTTTCTCCCTCTTTCAACTTCAAAGAACCAGCTCTTTCCCAAAAGATTCCCCAAAAACCAAGGAGATGGTGAACAATCCAAAATGGGCCGTTGTGCTTTTGAATAATTCTCTAGTTTCAAGAAGAAAATTAGTAAAAAACAACGAGAGAAAATGTGGGCTTTTCTTACCAATAAAATATTGAAAATGAGAAAATGAAGTCAATGAGGTACTGCAGTAGAAGAATTTTGAGCCATTAAGAGAAGAAGAAAGCAGCCATAGTTAGTGGGAGAGAGCGCTATTTTCGAGGATACGCATCTGGTTTTTCAAGTAGTGGGTGGATGAGTGTGTTTGTGTGTGAGGTGTGTGTGGGGGTGGGGGTGGGGTTGATAGGAGAAGTAGAGACAAAAATATAAGGATAGACGACATTGGAGAGTTGTCGTTTTAGAGGAGCGTGTTGAGTGGGAAACTCTTAAAATTGGGCTGTTTTTTTCTTTACAATTATTGACTTTGTTCCTTTTGTTTTAAATAATTACTCATTTAAACACTATAATAATATATATTTATTAACGTTTTCGAGCTATTTTATAAAACACGTTGAACTTTTATGTATTCTTTTAGAGTCAAATGAAAGAACTAAAGAAATCGGTTAATTCAACGTTAGTAGTTGGAATAATAGTGAGGGATTCTTTTTATTATTATTATAATATATAGTTAATATAAGTTGAAAATATAATATTATAATTAGAATTTAATTTGATGAATATGTTGAATATTACTTGCACCTTATTACATCAAAATTTTTCATATGTACTAATGTTTAGTTTAAGTGTTAGGACCTGATTTTTTAAATGTTTAAATTTAAGGTTTTAATTGAATAAAAAAATCAAATTAAGACTCAATTTTTAAAAATAAAATAAAATTCCTTTTAAGACTTACAATAAATTTTATTTTCTTATTTTAACTTGTAGAATTAAAAAAATTATTATATATCTTCAATTTAAATCAAAATAGTATATATTATTTTAAGTAACGTGTAACAATTTATAATATATACAGTATATGGAATTGGAAAAAAAAATACAACAAGCCATAAGTTTAAAAATAAAATAAAATTTGAACCTTCTAACAAGACATCTCTAAAATGAGGCAAATATATATATATATATATATATATATATATATATATATATATATATATATATATATATATATATATATATATATATATGACATACATTCAAATTTCAGCCTTGAAAAATTTCCTCAATTCAAGTGTTAATTTTTTAATTTTTTTTATAGGATTAATGATTTGATATTAGTTTTTATTATATAATAATGGTACAATTAATTATAATTTTTGTATCTTACTTTTGTAGTTTTAACTTATTTTTAATTAATTATAATTTTTGTATCTTACTTTTGTAGTTTTAACTTATTTTTACTTCATGGCTGGGGTGGATGTAGCTGTACCCCAAAATAAAATATAAATACTACCTATATACATGTTTATTATAAAAAAAGTGGCTTTAGATTAGTGGTTGATAGTTTTTTTTCTTGATAGAAAGACGTGGGTTCGATTCACTCTACCTATCATTAATTATATTTTCTTTTTATAATAAAGTATATTTATATTATTTCTTTTTGTTTTTCTTATTTTCTTTTAATTATTTTATTTTATGTTTATCCTGATATTATACTACACTTTTTCCCTTTATTATTTTTATTATTTTAAACCTTATTTTATTGCTTCACTTACATAATACATACAATACATTAATATTCATGTTTTACAAAATCATTCATATTTTTCTCACTTGTTTGTTCCCTTGAATTATTCATTCATTCATTACAACACAAATTTACACTCAATTCACTACTATTTTTTAAAAAAGATTTTGATAATAATGTCTTAAATTATTTTTTATAAAATAAATAAATAAAATTCAAGAGTGTTAACCATAATTATTATTTTTAAATTTTAATTTATTTATTATATAATTTTGAATATTGAATAATACTCCCTCTGTCCCAAGTTAAGAGGGTCATTTTACCATTTTGGTCGTCCCACCCAAAGAGTCACATTTCCTTTTTTGGACACATGGAACCCACCCACACCCACTAATACAATTAAAACATGGGGCCCCCATACCCACTAATACAATTACTCACTACACATTAAATAATAATACTCTTTAATCCACGTGCCCAAAAATAAATGGTACCTTAAGTTGGGACGGAGGGAGTATTTTTAAAATTATATACCGTACCCCCAAAATTAATTTCCTGGACCCGCCCCTGCTTCATGGTTTATATAAATCTCAAATTGGGCTAGGTCGTGGGGATGCATAGGTGAACGATTCCATCTTTACACCATATTACCTTGTATAAATCATATTCTATTTGAATAAAAAGTGTGCACACTTTGTTTTATACAAACAAGCTCGTTTATATTCATATAACATTCATAAAATTCTTCAATAAATAAATGTAAAAACCTATGCACATCAATCATTACTCATGAGTCCAAATTCCTTATTATTCCAAATCATCTCATATTACACATCATGTTGGATGAATGATATATACTCAATTTCTAATTTCAATCCAATATAGTAACATGTAGAATATGAAATGGTATAGGGATTTAGAATAAGGAATCCCAATTAATCAGTCATATATTTAATTTATACAATTGATTTGAACCCTACTTAAATTTTTTTTATATAAATGAAATTTGGGTAATTTTATCGCTATATGTTGATATTTCAGGGTCTCTATTGCAATTAGAATATAAATTACACAATCACTTCTCATAACCTAATTTTATTGGGATTTTCTTCGGTTGTGATGATACAAATTCTTATTTTTCTTTCCTCCAACTATGAATAATTTTCTTCTATTGATTGCTCCTTGTATTACTAATTCTAAAATTAGGTACTAAAATTATATCGTTTATTTATTTATTCTTTCATTTGAATTTGCCATTCTAGTGAATAATAGGCTTAATTTAACGGTTCATACTAGTTTTCTAATATATCATAGTTTATGAAGTGTAATAATTCACTTTTACAAAAATAATACTTCCTAACTCACTCCTATATAAAACCAATTGCGCAAGTTATAAGTTAATTTATTTTATAGCATTTGAAATAAAGTGCTTTAACGAATAACACAATCTATTTATATACCGTTAAATAAGCTTTTTTCTTTCTTTTTGAAACAATAAATAATATTTGTAAAAGAGCTACGTGTATACAAAAATAATAACATGATCCTAGTGTACACTCCGAAATCCGAATTTACTTATTATTACTACCATTTAACTCTTTTTATTTTCTTTTTTTATAAAAAAAAATGTGAAAATGTGATGCAGCACATAAAGAAATTTTTTTTTTTTCAAAAATAAAAATATTCTTTCTAATAACTTAATTTTTACTTACATTCCAGGATTACCCTATCACACGTTGATTACTCAAGTTTGATTTAATGAATTATTAAACTTAATATTTTTTTTTCGTTTATTCAACTCATAATTTTTTTTTAAATTTTTGTGAAAAAATAAAAAATCTCAATTCGAATTTTTTTTTTCTACTCGTCCCTTTATTTTTATTTATCTGTCCCAAAATCTTTCATCTATTTGATTTATATTTTTTGGATTTTTAAAAATTAACAATGAAAGTACTATGTATCTTTATTAGATCAATTTTTTGATATATTCCTTTTTTTTCTTTACGACCCATATTTTTCTCTTCGTACTCAATCTCTATTAACTCAATTTATATTTGCTTGTCTTTTTTCTTTTTCCTATTCATCCTCTTTTTTTCTTCTAACAATAATCAGTTAAATTAATGGTATTTTGGGCATAAACTCATAAAAATTGGTTATTAATTTTTTTTTTCATTTGAGTGGATAAAAATAGCATTTAAAAGTGGATAACGTTGATTTATCCAAAATAAAAAATCGCATGAATTGGAGTATATTTAAAAACGTGAATTAAGGGTATGTTTGTTTGGATACTTTTAAATGATGGAATGGGAATGATATCAAAACTAATTGTTTGGTTCGAGGTATCATATCTTCTACAGTATTTTAATTCCTAGAAAGTGAGGAATGAACCATTCCTCGGGAAATTGACATGTATGCCTTTCATTGCTGACAAAAATTAAATCTGTAATAATAAAAAATGTTTTAAAAATTTTAAAAATATTAAAATAATATTTTTAAGACAAAAATAAAATTATAATTAAATTACACTAAATATTAGTAAAAAATTAATTAAATTATATTTTATTTTTAAAATATAATTTTTATTCCTAGCAATCAACCAAACACTACAATTATTAAATCAAATTCATTATCATTCCACATTATTATTATTCTCATTCTCATTACCATTCTTTAAAATATACAAAACGCCCCTTAAGAAAAGTACTCCCTCCGTCCCGGAAATATTGACACATTTTTTTTTGGGCACGGAGATTAAGGAGTATAATAATTTAATGTAGAGTGAAGTGAGAGAAATAATATTTAATGTGTATTGAGTAGTTGTATTAGTGGTGAGTGTGACGTGTAAGTGGGTCCATGTAAATAAATATTTTTTTTTGTGTGGGTCCCATGATCTTGAAATAGAAATATGTCAATTTTTGTGGGACAATCCAAAAAGGAAAGTGTGTCAATATTTTTGGGACGGAGGAAGTAAAAAATGAAAATAAAGGTGAAGATTGTGGTAGTATTAAGGTCACAGCTCACTTGTGGTTATGGGCGTGGCGGATGGGATGGGTTTCAAATGTGATGCGGCCATTACCGTCAATTTAAGGTCACTGTCGCTGTCTCAATTAATCAAGTTTTTATTTCATTCAGTGACTCTACATCTGAAATCTATTACTAAAATATAAACAACTAATATGCAGGCCCCATTATTTTTATTTTTTTAGTAGTATGTTATAAAAGGCCTATTTTTATCAATATACCTGAATCAGTTTGCAACACTTGGGAAATAAATAACTTAATTCTATATATTTATGATTGGATTATATATATCTTTATGATTTGACTGTATGGATTGTTTAAATCTTTAAAATCAAATCACAAATCAAATTAAGTGTTTTTCACGTCTTCCTCTCCTTTAATTTTTTTCAGGTTGAAATTATGCTCCATAACTAATTCAAATCTTCATAAATATGTTTCATTTGTATTTTTTTTTCGAATTTAGATTTAATTAATCTATTTATACACCTATAATGCATGACCCTATTATTTACTCTACATTATCTCTTATTAATTAATATTTTTATTAATTTCTCTATCATCTTTTATCTTTTTTATCTCATCAATTAAACTATCCCCATTGGTGACCCAAATAATGGGTCGGCCATATAAGACAAAGAGAAGTGAAATAATAAAAAAAAATAAAAATTAAGCAACCGGTTGCAGAATTGTTTATTGAGCAACCCAATCTTCAACCTCTTCAACCCATACTTTTAACCTCACAATGTGACAAGTTTCACGTTGTGATTGATTATCATTAATTTATTTTAGATATAATTTATATTTTTAATAAATGATATTTAAATTATTATTTTTAAAAAATAAAAATAATCAAAATTCATAATTTTATTTTCTTTATAAATAGAATATAATATTGATATATTTTGAATTACAATAAAAAAATTTATTTCTTTTTTCAATCTCAAATTATATATTTTTCTTCTCCTTTTTATTTTATTTTTACTTTAATTTTTTTTTAAAAATTATTATAAATATAATATTATTTTAATTTTAAATATAACTATTAAAAATTCCAAAATAATAATCATTATTATTATATATATAGATGAGAGAGAAATAAATATTTTTTATTAAAATGATAGATTGAGTTGAGTTGTTGATGGAATATAAAAAAATTGAAGTTGAGTTGGGTTGTGGGTTGTATATGTGAATGAGAGAGAATAAATATTATATTATTAGGTTGGGTTAGGTTGTTGTAGGTTGTTAATGGGATAGTCTGAATACTTAATAATTCTTTAAAGAATACTATATATTTCCTCTATCTCATGAATACTTCTTAAATTTGAGTACCCCACAAATATTGTTACGTTTTCTTTTTCTTTTATGACATATTTGACCTATACAAAATAATTAAAATATTTACATGAACTCCACACACAACACTAATATACATACTCGCTATACATTAAAATATTACGTTCTTCAATTTAATACACATTAAAATATAATATTATTTAATTTTCTTAGAAACAATGGTGGTGGGGCAAGTATATATATACTCCCTCCGTCCCCTTGAAAGATATTCGTTTATTTTTTGCACGTGAATTAAGGAGTATAATAATTTAATGTATAGTAAGGTGAGATAAATAATATTTTAATGTGTAGTGAGTAGTTGTATTAATGTTGAGTGTTGTATTAATGTTGAGTGTGGGGCTATGTATAGTGATTGTAAGTCACATCAATCCAAAAAAGGAAATGCATATTTTGTAATGGTACAGACTAAAATGAAAAAATGGATACAGGGGACGGAGGGAGTGGAGTATATATTATTGGCCTAGAAAAAGAAGTCAGTCTATAATTTACCCTTCTTAAAATTAGAAATGCATTCTTATTACTTTGTAAAGTTGAGATAATTATAATAATTTAACACCTCTATACAAGTGTAGTTTTCGCAGTTTTTATTTATTTATCTCATTATACCATGCACATAAAAAAATATAATTCTAACAAAATAATTTCTAAACATATATATTATGGAGTATTTTGAGAAAGAGTACAGTTACAATAAAAAAGCTGGCTACGACTTTCATTTTCTTAATTAGAGCGAGGTGAAGAAAAATAAATTTAATATGCAAAGACTAGAGGATAATCTTTTGGGCTTTGGGATTCCACGATCCAATAAATTTAGGACATGACATATTTAATCATAACGATTGTCCAAATCCAAATATTATTGGGCCACAAAAAATAATTATTTCGTACTAATTAGAGTTCAAGGTATAAAATCCTAATCTTAGATGGCACAATTATAGTAAAATTTAAATAAAAAGTCATTTAATCCGAGCTTCCATAAAAAAAGGAAAAATAAATTAAAACGAATCCTTACCTTGTATAACTGTAACGGCCATAATACAGATTATAAGTAAATTACCTTAAATAAGTATGGTAATAATTATCCTTACCTTAATTCCAAATTATAAGAATCATCGTATTTGTTGAATCAAAATCAAGAAATTAGAATTAGAAAGAAAATTTCTGTGGCAAAACATGGCTACTGCTGGTGTTGTTATGGCGTTGCCCGCCGGAGGTGGCGGCTTAGGGTCTTGGATGGACGACGGCGTGTTGATTCTGAATACCGTGTACGACGTCGTTCCCGATATGACGGCGGTTCGGAATGGGGGTTTATTTCCCGCCGGTGGTGGCGGCTTAGAGTTTTGGATTGACGGTGAGTTGATTATGAATGGCTTGGACGACGTCGTTCCGGGGGTTCAGAGTGGCGGTTTATTGCAGACGGCGGTGGTGAGGGGCGGAGAAGAGAAGATGTGCGTGGTGTGTCAAGACGATGTCGTGAGCGGGGACACAATCGGAATTCTGAGATGTGGGCACAATGAGTATCATCGAGAGTGTATCGAGAAGTGGCTGCGGAAGAAGAACAGATGCCCTCTCTGTAATGCCACCGCCGTGTAGGCCACCACTCACCCCCCACCACCCACCCTGTTGGAGAAATTAATTAGGGTGCAGATTAACAACATTATTTTTTATTTTTTATTAATTTTGTAACACCTCGGATAATTCATATTTTCAATTCTTTGTAATTGTATTTTTGTTGAGATAATATAATCCAATTTTCTTGTCTTCTTTTGTTGTCTATTAATTTGACAGTATAGTATTCTCTTTGTACTCCTATAAATTAAAATTAATTAACACTCAACATTTAAAGAATTCGTGTGAAACATGAAAATTGAGTTACACGTTATATGGATATAAGAGAAAACAACCGTGTAAAATGTGGTAATAAAATTATAAATTATGAAAGATGATATTAATTCTTAGTATTTTTCAGTGTTTTTATGATATTAATTCTTAGTATTTTTCAGTGTTTTTTTTCTTTTTAATTAAAGAGATAATATTTTAGTTTGAACTTTAACGTACGTAGAACCATAATTAGGTCCCTCCCCCAATATCTTTGAATTTCTATATACGCTGATTACCTTTTTTTCTTTTTTTTTTATTTCAATTTTTTTATGTTTTATGGAGTATTTAATTTTAAAGGTATAATTGTAATTTTAATTTTGTTGTTTAGAATATACTTTAATGATCGAGCATATTTTACCCTTAGAGTTCATTATTAATTCTAAGGGTATAATTATAATTTCATCATTGTGATTTAGATTATATAGTTACCTATAAAGTTTAGGTTATAATTGTAATTTCACTCTTGTAGTTTGGGGTATATTTTATTTCTAGTGATATAGGGTATATTTTACTCCTATAATTTAATATTTAGATTATAATTGTATTTTATTCTTATGATTTAGAGTACTCTCTCCTTCTCATGATTATTGTTACATTTCCTTTGTGTATATTGAGGGATTAATTAACAAGGGGAGCCGGGGAGGGAATCACAAGTCCTACCTAAATTATGGTAGGACCGTTCCTACATAGTGTCAATTTTTAATGTGTAGTGAGTAATTATATAAATTTTGTATCTGAGACTGTATAGATATATTAATTATTTGTGTGTGTCTCATTTATCAAAAAAAGAAATATATATTTTATATTAGAACAGACTAAAATAACAAAACGTAAACGTTGTAATGAGACGGAGGGAATAGATGAACAAATATAAAAAAGATGGGGTGGACTGTGGAGGCATGGAGATTGTATCTACTTCACATATAATCAGTGTGTTTCATGCAAATTCTTTTTACAAATCACACCCATTCCATTTGGCTTCTCCTTCTCCTCCAAAAACTCAATAAATAATGCAGTGCCATGCATCACACAACTCTTACAGAGAGGATAATATATATTGTTGTAGTTGATTTTGAGGGGCATGCAGACAACACAAGCCCAACCCATATCATTCAACTTTAATTGACCAAAATTCACATTAAGACTTTCTCACATCTCTTAACATATTTTTACAGTGGGTTTTAATATAAAGAGAGGCCAACTAGGGAGTTCTTTTCTTTAACTTTTCATAAGGCCTTTTATGCATTGCAAGCTTTTTCCACAACATTTAGCCAATAACTCAATAAAACCACTGAATAAATTAAGGAAGAGTTTAGAGAATTTTGTATATTTTGATTAAGGTGTACCCCATATAAGATTTGCCAGTGGCAATGGATCACAAACTCATGTATTCTCCAACACACTTACTTAAAACCCACGGCAAAACTGAAACAGAGATTCAAATAATTATTATGTACCAACTCCCTTTGTCATACTTAATTCATACATTTATAAGAGTATACCCTAGTGGTGATTTTTCCTCTACTATTGCTTGTGATATGTTGCCTGTATGCCTAATAGCTTATGTTTATTCTATATATCATTAGGGTTCATGTTTACTTGAAAATCACAAATAGTGAAAACGTATCTAGCTTTATGGATTAATTGCAAAAAAAAAATAAATATAAACTTTACTTATATTACAAATTAATCTCCGGCCATCATTGAGAAATTTTAAAAAAATCCACTACTTTTAAGTATTATTTCAAAACGCACCTTGTGGCTAAAAGTTGGAACTTTTTGGGTGTGTTTTGCATCAATAATTAAAGGTGGCAATTTTTTTTTTTTTGCAATTTCTCAAATGTGTGAATTAATTTATAATAGGAGTAAAATTAGTGTTTTTTTTGTTTGTTTTTTTTTTTTTTTTGAAATTAACTCCTAGTTTTATTATTATTTTTTATTTATCGTTTTTTTTTAATGATATATGTAGAAGGTAGTAGTATTATATGTAAAAGAGTATTAATTGATAATACGGGGGAAACTTATGGGAGAAAATATAAGTGGGAAGGGAAAAAGAATATTAATTGAGGAAAAATAATATGGGTAGGTCTTGCGTGAGATCGTCTCACGTGAGACAATTTTACACTTTTTAAAATAGTTATCACTTTCGCTATAAAACGTTATCACTTTCGTTATAAAATGTTATCACTTTTCATTTATAATATAAATTATTCATGAAATAACATTATCACTTTTTATTAATTTAGTATCACTTTTCAGTGTAAATATTATCACTTTCTGACCGTCTCCCCTTACGTGAGACGATTTCACACCCGTCTTTGTCAAATAATAAATGAAAAGTGGGTAGATTGAGAAATAATAGAGTTTAAATATGTATATAGGGATGATATATATATATTTTAAAAGAGTGATTATTCAATTATTAGTGGCAAATTCTTATGTGAACTCGAATGTAAGAATTCAAATTTATATATCCATATTTAGAACTTATACATTATTAAATAAAAATATATTTCACATTAATGAATAAAAACTTATACACTGCTTACGAATTTTTAGCAAACTTAATCGGTGTGATAAAAACTAACCAACATGGTCACAATTAACGATCTGAGCTTACCGAGTTGGTACAGGTGAGCCGACTCACTGAACAATCTCTTTAAAGATCAAAGCAGTTAAACAAAAAGAGAAGTATATGGGATTGGAATCTAATGGGGAGCCCAGGGATAAAATGCTCTCTCAAGTTGTATATATAGGAGATTGGGTGTACTTTATACAAGCTTTTGAATAATTTTTACTTTATTACTGATTATATTATATACTCCTTCCATCCCATAATAAACTTCATACTTTTTGTTTTCTTCTATCTCACAATAATTTGCACCACTAAAAAAAATCATATCAATTCCTAACCTTAAAAATAAATCTTAATTATAAATTTACTCACTCCCACCTAATACACATAACATACTTTATAATTTATTTATTGCTTAAAAATACCGCATTACCCTCCAGAAGTTAATAAAGTTGGTCAAACAAAACTTTTCTTAAATTCCGTATTTTCAGTAACAATGCAAGTTATTGTGGGACGAAGAGAGTATATTTTTAATACTATTAATGAGCTTCTAATATAAATTTTTTGTTGATAGGGTAGGAAGAGGCACGTAGGTGTGGTTTGAGATGAAGCTAATGCAATCAGTGTTCTTTGAGGCAAATTTTTTTGTTGCTTTTGTTGCTGGAAATGTGAGTTTTAGAAGTTAAAGACTGTAGAAGTCTTTATATGTGATTTCTTACATCTTCTCTCCGTGTTTTAATTTTTATTGCTTACTCCGTTTTGCCTCCATACATTATTCAATCAATTACACAAGAGGAAGTTTTGGACATAGCCACTGGTAGAATGATAGAAGATCTGAACTCCTTTCCAGTCCAATGATTTACCCACAAAGACAAAATTGTAGTTATGATTTAAAGTTCTTTAATACATCTTGTGATAAATGTTTTGTTTAATTCAGAGTTGTAATTCTCAAAGAATGAAGAAACATTGGCTAGAAAAGCCATTGCTTTTTATGAGGTAGTGATATTAATTTTAATCATCTTCATAACTTTCTAATATGAATCTTCACAATGTTAAAGTGCGCCGGGGAACTAAAGAGCATTTATTGTCTTTTCGAAAGATGAAGACTATTAGGATTGTGGTGTAGCAAATTGTTTTCTTACATGATACAACATTTTAATGTGTTCTGATGACAAGCATATTGTTTGAATTTAATTAGGCTACAAGAATTGAGTCTCATTTTGGAATTGTTCTACATTTTGATCGATAGGCTCCTTGAGTTCATTTGCTTCAATATCCATTGCACGACTATTTTATGCATCAATGTCCTTTGTCCCGTTTGTGAATGTGATGTTAAAATATGTAATCTCAACTTTTTAGTGAAAAAATGCAAAAGAAATAGGATTAATTATTTCTTAATACACAGTATTAAGTGTTATTACTGTGAGATACATACAAAAAATTGAAGTGATATACCTAATATAATCTTAATATTAATTAAAATTTTAAAAATTAAATTTGTATGCATTGATCTCCTATTTACACGCCACAATTATCTCACTCTCTTTCTCCAATTTTTGCATCTAATTAAGATTAATCATCGCTCTCTCCTCATCAAATCCCAGACTCTTCTGTCTGCACCTCGCCACCATCACTCAACCACTCTATTTTATTTCCCACCATTTCAACCACGTTAAAAAATGGACGCACGCGTTCGCTTCCTTTATATAAGTCGTGGGTTTTGGTTGGTTATCTAATTCGTTTAATTGATTTTATTAGTTGATTCCAAATTAAACTTTCTGCTAAGAAAATATTTTGATTAGCCTATCTCAAATAATTCATTTTATATTTATTCATGTTTCTTTCTTTTTTTAGTTAGATCTACTGATTTGCTCTCAATGCAAATTCAAGGAATTTCATCCTCCATCAAAGGCAAATGACGCTAACGACATCATCAATCTCGTTTTCGGAATCCGATAATGTGAACTAATTCACGATGGAAAGCTATTGCGTTTGGCAGCGCAAACGACCATTGTAAGAAGATAGTCTGCCAGCGTAAATTCAAAAAGATAGAAGTTGAGAGACTTTTTTTTCGTCGGATCGAGAAACAATGGCAGTAGTGAGAAGAAAATCACAGAAAAGCCGATGGAGGATGGGAAAGCGAAATTTGCTCTGCCGCCGTTGGCACTTTTTCTTTATAATCAAAACAGCGTTGAAAAGAAGTTGTTAAACTTTCCGTTCAAACAAAATTTTGTTGGTCGTATAAGAAATGGATTTTTATATACATATATATACTGGTTGTGCAAAAATGTATTCCTTCCGTCCTCTAATAAGGTACTCATTTTATCATTTTGGTCATTCACTATAAAGATATCCATTTTTCATTTTTAGTAAAAGAACTTCACACCTACCAACCACTCACCACTAATACAACTACTCACTTTATATAAAATAATACTCCCTCCGTCCCATAATATTTTTCTCACTTTCCTCATTTATTTGTCCCACAAAACCTTTCACCCCCAAAAAAGGAAACATCACTTTATCCAACAACCTCAAAAGTTACTTTAATTTCAAATTTGCGACTCATTTTTCACACACATATCATTACTTTATACTTTTTATTACCTAAAAATACTAAAAGTTTTTCGGAACGGAGGGAGTATATAATACTCCTTAATTAATATGTTAATATGGGACAGAGGGATTATCTAATTGTGCCAAACATTTAATGGATTATTCAGTATATATCACTATTCTTTAATGTGTTGTGCAGACGTACAAATATTGTGAGGCGATTTAATTAAACAGATATATAAGAATTGAATTTTTTATGTAAATATTTTTTATTATGCACATTTATATATATAATAGTTTTGCAGAAATATATCAAATTATGCAAAATATTTAATTAATTATGCAGAACACATCAGGTGTATACACTTGTTGTGTAGATTTATTTAATGGGTCACGAATTTCATGACTAGATGGAGAGAAAAGGTAGGAAGAATGCGGAATGCTTAAGATATCCTTCTTTTTTTTTCTACAGATTTAAACCAGTTCTATTTGGATCTAAGACCATCTTCCTTCCTTAGAAGGCGAACATCTCATGCATCTTTAGAACCATGGAACTACCATCTAATATGGGTGAACGCTAATGCACGCTATATCTATTAGTATAATGGGTTTCCCATGAGGGAGCTCACTCTATGTATAGAGAATTAGGTAACGACGGCCCCTTTTCTTTACCTTTATCGCCCCCTGGTTTGAATGAGAGAAAAGGGGCGACGACGAAGGAGAAGGTAACAAGTATCGGGCCGAAGACTAATATGTTCGAAAAGTTGTAGTCGCGACAAACGCTCCAGACTATGGCGATTAGTATCGAAGATGGTTACCTTCTAAAGCTAGGGAAAGCCCGTCGTTCTATGTCATGGCATTGCGGTGCTTTCTCCAAGTCGTGTAGGGACTGTTCAAGTTCCGCAGGAGTCGTTTCGGTTGGAACTTGGACGCAAGCAAGAAACTTCTTGAATATATCCTGATGGGTGGGAGAGGTCTGCAGCAAGTAGGCGAGGCTAATCTATGCTTTCTATATTTCAATCAGATACCAATTGCTTGGATGCCTTTGAACTCGAGATGACTTGCAGAAAAAATACTTTCTAGGTTTGTTTTGTGTCTCCGAAAGAAATGGTCCATTTATGGATGGGCAAACGACGGTGATACTGTATTAAGTGGTTATACTTTATTTTCTCTATAAGGTAGATGTTTCATGTGAGATTTCTTTTTCTGTGGGTACTGTTGCGCTAAGATATTTGTCCCATTCCTTGAAACTTGCTTCTAACAAAATGATACCATTGGATTTACTCTGTCTATACACCCCAATGTGTTTTTTATTAAAAATAAATTCACTGGGGTCTGCTCTCGAGGTCTCCTCGTGTACACATATTCTCGATCGTGTAAACAATGGCTTTAGCATCAGAAGTTTGTGCCTCCTAGGTTGTGGCCCCATACCCATAGTAGATTACGTGGAATATCTGTCGCTCTAATCCTATTCAGAAGATGAGTGATCCGTTAGACCTTCGAGAATAGTCCACTCGGGTACAAAACTACCTTCATTACTGAAAGGAGTTTTTAGAACTTTATTTCAGTTCGGTGGCTAAATAGTTAGCTATCAAGCTGGTGGGACTGGAATTAAACCTGCACATGTAGTAAGCTTGGGAAGAGTCTTTGTCGCTTCTTCGGTCTACCACCTTTCTTTTTCAAGGTTGAGCTTATTCAACAATTGAAGCTAAAAGAATTGTGAAACGGATGAAATGTGATAATTTTAATATTGAATTAATGAAAAGTGATAATGCAATTTCATTAATAATTTATAGTATATAAATTAAAAGTGATAAACAAAATGATAACTATTTAAAAAAAATATAAATTAGTCTCACACAATACCTATAAGAAACTTTTGTGAATCCAATTCACCTTGTACTTTGATTTTATAAATTTATTATTTAGCTTAGCTATTGTGCACCTAGCCATATAAGGCGTTTAAGAATATATGTGTTCATGAGTATATATTTTAATTCTAAAGATATATATTTTAATTAATAAGGTATTGTTTATTCATAAAAAATATTATTGAAATATAAAAATTTTAAAGTTTTACTAAAGATTTATTATTATTTTTTTAAATCAAGAGCAGTTCTTATACCTCCAAAATAATTAGAGCTATGCACGCCAAAATTTTATTGTTACTGATTAATCTAACTCATATTTTTCTTTAGATATCCCGTTTCATCCTGATAGAATATAGAGGAAACGAATGCATTTCCATACTATTCAATTAGTTTTATAAGTTGAAAATTAATTAAATGAAATAAAACATAATCTTTCTCATACAATAGACCCTTGAAAATGTGATGTAACGAACCAAGATGGAAGATTAAGTATCCTTGCCAAAACCTGAGAAGACATTCACTTTGATATCTTATTGACCAAAAAGGGAGTTGCTCCATTAATCAAGAACTTTGATTTTCGAGAAAGTATCATGATCATTCAATAACATAGCAAAATGACATTGATTCAATAACATAGCTCAAGTGATAAAGGGGAGGGTGAAAAGACCTTCCAACTGAGCTTGATTGCTGCAGGATGGGGTTCAAATATTGCATTTGGCTCATTGCAAGCACATATTTAACAGTGAACGGGGCCCCTAATGGTGGGGGTACACCACAATATAAAAGGGTTTAAAATGTGGGTAAAGATACATGATGGCTAGCGAGAATATTAATGGTATTGTTTTAATTACTCTTTTAATCTTAATAAATTAATGGATAATAATATTAAGGAAAAAGAAAATCATTTAATACTAATCACTTTATTCCAGGTACACATATTAGTTATAATTAATTTCGCACTCACTCCCACATCTTTACTAATTCTTTCAGTTTACAATTTATTATAGATATATCCTATCCTAATATATTAAAAGTACTGAGTGTTTGTAAAATATTTTATCCCCTTTTTATCCATGCTATTTTCTCTTTTTTACCTTATTGACCGTTATAATGAGCTTCTTAATTAATACTCCACCTTCATTACTCCATTCAATTCATCAATGAATCGTTCCAGCATTAAGTCGTTCCATTGTCAATTATTGTAGAAGAAGAAGAGACTTGAGGAGTGAGTACTGCATTTTGGGCTCCATTGGGGGCGCTGGTGTTATCATTGTATCTGTGCTATTTCTCAAAAAAATCTCATCTCTCTTGATGATAATGCCTCGATTTTCATCGGATTTTTGAATAGAAGACATAACCCTCTTTTATGGCCACGTCGTCTTCTCAAGAAGAATGTAGAAAGACCGGTGGCACTACTATTGCTGATAATCGTTAGCCGGGTAAGAAGTCCTTTTCGGCTTACTGATTGATTCTCCGACAGAAGCGATTCCTTCTCCGTGGCGTTCTCTTTTCAGGTCGGTGGTATCTCCCTTCCATTCCATTCTCTGATTCTAAAGTTTCAGGGAAACCCAATTCCTTTTCCCTTTCTTAATTCAACAGCCCGATTCAATCCCGCGGTTCTCATCTTTATTTAGATTACTGTATCTCTAACTTTCTTCAAATATTTTATCCGAATTACTTTTTTTCTAAATGTTTTATTTTTTATTTTGAGGTTTACTTATTAGATAGTGTAACTTTTTGTTAATTTGAAGTTGAAGAGCGTTGTTTCTTCACTCGCACATGAATAATCTTTGTGAATTTACACTTTGAAACATACACAGCATATGGTTAGAGTAGATATTTTAATGCAAGTATCTTTAATTAGGATGTGATTATGGAGCAGACCAGCATAAGATGGATAGGCTTGGCTCAATCACTTGCCCTGCCACAAGTTAGTACTGATAATATCATATCCTCCAATAAATTATTGTTTTAGAACTAGAATTTGTTATAAGCTATTAAGCTCTAATTATTAGAATTATTATGCATGTCCATTTTTTTTTGCTCTGTATGCATGTACCTACTGATATATGTTTATATAAACTCATACTTCACCCTGTTTCAAAGCTGTTTTTGAGAGAGCCCTTAACTATTTCAGAACTTCTACCCCTGAATTGAAGGAGGAAAGGGCAATGCTTTTGAAAAAGTGGTTAAACACTGAAAGTAGCTTTGGTGAGCTTGGAGATGTTGATTTAGTACGTGCTAAGTTGTGCCAAAGAAACTGAAGAAGAGAAGACATAGAGAAACAAATGATGGTTCTATTGGGTAGGTATTAGTTTAGTATTGCTGCAGGTATGCAATTTGTAACAGAATAAAAATATGATGTATCTTTTGGCTTTGGGTTAATTTGATATTAGATGCTTCATGTTTCTTAACAGGAGTCTTTTTTTTTAATCATTCATTATAGGTCCATGCTGAAGTTACTAGATGCATTGGTTCAACTTGATCATCTAAAAAATGCAAAGGCTAGCATTCCAAATGATTTTTCTTGGTACAAAAGGTATATGTGATTTTTCATGTCAGAATTTTTTGCTCTAAAATTTTCATATATATGGATTTACAGCCTTCACTGGGATTTTAACTGCTCTAGGTTTGAGTGTATATAATTGATCAGGAAATTTTACACAAGTCAGCGTGCAGTGGCAAGATACCAATTCGATTAGGGAAGAGCTAGATGATTTACAGGTTAGACAATAGAGTATATTCCATTTCTCTGATTTTTCAAAATATTTGTGTGGATTGTAGTTTTGGCCGAGAAATTGAAAGAAAATTGGAGCTCACACTCACTCGGAGAGTGATTTTTCGTAGTCGTTTATTTCTTTCAATTTAAGTTTTATCATATGCAAAATAAGTTCAAAGTTGTCATGATTACAAGTATCATATGCAAAATTCATGTGATTGAGTGTCTATTGTGATCTTTAGAAATCCTAGGTTTAGAGAACACACAAATAGAATATGACTCAATATTTTGTGCTTGGTAGTTACTTCAACTATTCTCCGATAGGGAGCCTAGGGACAAAGTGGTCTCAAAATTGTAGATAAAATGAATAGTTAAAATATCTACTTGAGCCTTGCTTTGGCTGTTGTTACACACCCACTTCATACTGCAAATACCTGAAAGCAGATTGAGGTACTCACGCTTCAAATATATGCATAGATAGATTTTATTCCACTACCTAAGATTTTATTTTAGTTACTGCTATGCATAGATTTTACTGTTAATATGATATGCCAGTCCCAAGGGTTAAATGTACCTGTTGGAAGTTAAAAAGAATGATGAGTCTGATGTGGCTGGTGGACTGGAGGACAAGTGTGATTTAAAAGTTGGTTGTACAACATACTGGATAGGATTTGCATCATTATTGTTTTAATTTTAAACATGTTGTTGCATAGGTTAATGCAGTTTGATCCAAGCTGACTAGAAAAATTGGAAACTTGTTTCACTATAAGACAGATTATGATGGTGATCTCCATGGAAGAATTTTACATGTCAGATCAGGTGACATGATTGTGAAGAATTTTTTTCTTTTTCTTTTTTTTTTTTTTATTTTTTATTTTTTAATCTTTAGTTCTTATACTATTTCTAAATGCTAATACAGGCGTTACTCATCTGCATATACGGAACTGTTGTTCTTGCATTAATTCTTGATGATATACCGAAAGAATTACAAGTAATCTACATTCTAACAGGTTTTGGTAGTGTAATCTATTTATTGGTTCAATGGCTGGAGGTCTTTTAATTTTTTAAAAGAACCTTTATCTCTGCTTTTCAAATATTATTCCAGTTTATTATGAAATTCTTTCAAAAGTTTTTTTTTCAAATGAACTATAGGAGTGGTCATATTCACACTATTCTGTTGGTAAAATGATAGTTTTCAAGCATGAATTTGATCCGTACAAGTTGAGCTTGGAATAATATTCATGAATTCAGAATGTGCAGATTATAGGGCCAAACCTCCTCTTCAATTAGCGAGAAATGTGTGATGGCTTTTCCTTATTTATTTTTGTGATTATAAAATCTTGAACTAATGGTCTAGACAGGGTATCACCTAAAAGTTGTGGATGAACGCTGCTTAGGTTGGCCTAAGATACAAAATTTTATCTCGGTATAACAAATAAATATTTGTTTTGGGGATGCAATTGCTTATTGCATGTACAACATAAATTCTTCATGTTTGTTATATAATAAGTATTAATTTAAATTCAATATATATTTTAATTTAGACAAATTATGTTAAATAATCGAGTGTAAATGCATGCATTCTAATTTTACATTTTAATACATAAAAAATTATTTTCTGGCTAATATTACTTCTAAATAAATATATTACTTTAAGTAAGCTTTTGTTATACTAGTAAATTTTTCGCAATGATATTGAGTTAAAATAATTTTTTACTATAAAGAGCCTAAGGAAATTTATATTTTAGCAACAAAATTTACCAACGAAATTCAATCAATTGGTAATTACTATTGCCAAAAAATTGATATTTTTATTTTAGCAATGAAATGCTAACAAATTTATTATCTATTTTACCAACAAAATTCAATCCGTTGATAATTAGCAATGATTACTAAGAGAATCATAATATCAATTGAATTATTAGAAATTGATTATCAACAAAATTATTTACCAACGAAATTGATTTCGTTGCTAAAATTTTTATCAACCACTATTTAAATACTACTAATATTTAGAACATTATGTCTCATATATTTTATACGACAAACTATATTATATTTTAAATTAAGTTAATATGAATATTTTAATATAAATATAAATATAAAATAAAATATTACATAAATATACTCTTGTCTTTTAAGGTTTAGGACGGGTACGGGTAATATAAAAAAATCGCATAAATTAGGTGGGCTAGCCCACCTGGTCACTGGGCTCTTCACTTAAGTGAGAGACTCACGTTACATTTTTCTATTTTGGTCCATTCCAAAACAAAGTATACATTTTCCTTTTTCACAAAACAATTATTATAAACACATGTGGCCCACCCACTACACTAATACAAATACCATTACACATTAAAATATATTTTCTCTCACTTCACTATATATTAAACTATTATACTCCTTAATCTACGTGCAAAAAGCAAACTATACCTTGTTACGGGACGGAGAGAGTAACATTTACTGATAAAAAAATAAATAAATCACATAAGGATTTGGGACTGGTACAATAATCCCACAATACCTGCGGATATCCCTTTTATATATATATATATATATATATATATATATATATATATATATATATATATATATATATATATATATATATATATATATATATTACATATTTAATTAATAGATATAAGTTTTATTTAATCATATTTATTAAATATTTATTAAAATAATAGAATTTATATTATATTATTTTTATCTAATTAATAATAATATAATTTACATTATTACATTTTTTAAAGATAATAAATAATATATTAGTTATATTACATAATTATATATATATAATATAATATAATAAATGAATATTAAACGGGTATGGGTACCCGCAGGTATTGATAAAATGGGTATGAGATGAGAACGAATATTATAATAAAATTTTTAAACGAGACAGGTACGGATACTTTTTTAATTGGATACGGGTATGGTTACCCCAAATTAAGCGGGGGACATCCATACACACGTATATCATGTGTATGATTTTTTATTCAATAGTGTATATATATTTCTTAATAATTTTATACTAATTTTTTTACATTTAATTTTTATTAAAAAAACTAACAATCCAATGCCCGAAAAATGTGTAAACTATCCATCCGGGACCTGAAGACATAAACATCTGGATTTGCAACCTTTATGTCTTCATGTATACCAAATAAAGTTTTGCACAGCTCATATTTTGCTGCTGTCAATGTTTTAGTAAGATCATCAGCTGGATTCACAGCTGTATCAATCTTCCTTACATCAACAAATCCACTTTCTACCATATTTCTTACAAAGTATAACTTGACATCAATATGTTTGGTCCTTTCATGATACCCTTGATGCTTAGCTAAGTGTATTGCACTTTGATTGTCACAATATACTACTACAGTATCTTGATATTCCCCCAATTCTTTCAACAAAGCAACAAGCCATACCCCTTCTTTAATTGCTTCAGTCAATGCAATGAACTCAGCTTCTGTAGTTGATAATGCCACTACAGACTGATGACTTGCTGATGTACCATACATATTGAATACATATCCTGTAAGAGATTTCCTGGAATCCAAATTTGCTGCAAAATCAGCATCAATATATCCAATGACAACTTCTGATTCTGCTTTCCTCTTCTGAAATTTTAATCCAATTTGCTCAGTCCCTTTGACATATCTCAATGCTCATTTGACTGCCTCCCAATGCTGCTTCCTTGGACAAGATAAGAATCTACTAACCAAGCTCATCACACAGGCAAGATCTGGCCTAGAACAGACCATGGCATATATGAGGCTGCCTACTGAGCTTGAGTATGGTATCCTGCCCATTTCAGCTATCTCCCTATCTGATTTAGCACCATTAAGTAGTGACAGACTCAATCCTTTCTTGACAGGTGTTGTAACAGGCTTGCACTCATCCATATTATACCTTTCGAGTACTTTAACAAGATAAGATTGCTGTTTCAACACCAGTGTACCAGCTGATTTGTCTCTACTTATTTCCATATCTAATATCATCTTAGCTTCTTCTATATCCTTTATTTCAAACTCAAATTTGAGTACTTCCTTCACTGCATCAATTCCTTGAATACTTCTACAAGCAATCAAGATATCACCCACATAGAGGAGTAAGTATGTGTAACAGCTGTTCTCTTTCTTGGTATGAGACTCTTGATGCCACAAATTGCACTACATGGTATCAACTGCAGCAGAAGTTCTTGGAAAGATACATGCCACCCTCAAGGATCTTAAGAATGAGGCAAGAGATCACCCAATTTGTTATGAATCAAGGTGAGACATTTTATGAGGCATGAGATAGATTTAAAGACATGCTCAGGTGGTGTCCACAACATGGAATGAATAAGGCTGAATACATAAGTATCTTTTACTATGGCTTGGATTGTGAGTCGCGTATGTTTATTGATACATCATCAGGAGGAACATTGTTATCTAAGACAACACTTGAGGCTGAAAAATTATTTGAAGACATCTCTATGAATTCACGTGACTGGCCAGTAGAGAGAGATAGAGGATCATATGTACTTGGCAAGGTGGCGCAGGTTGAACATCAAGTAAAGCCGAATAGGGATGATGAGATCGTCTCTAGTCTAGCTAACATCAACAAGCTATTAGAATCCCAGCAAAGGCAGATTACAGAGTTGACACTAAGGGGACCTAGTTTGAAGCAGCACGAAGTGAGGAGTATTGAAGATACCTTCAATCGATACACGGCTGAGAATGATGCAAGAATTGACCGTCTTGAGGATACCATGAATGTTGATCATACAGATTTATCTAAGCAGTTGAAGGACCTTACTTTGATTATGGGGCAGATGACTGCGAACGTGAATCAATTGACATAAAAATTGGAGAATAATGTCATCACGTTAAGGTCTGGAACACAGTACGAGGGTCCAATGAGGCCAGAATCAAAGTTGGAGACGTCGAGAGCTCAATTCGACCCCAATTCGACCAACACTACAGGTCGAATCCAATAAGGGAGGTCGAATTGGCCCACTGGACGTGATTTGAAACACCAGCGCCTCGATTCGACTAACATCCAATCGATTCGACCTGGCTCTCAGGTCGAATCCAGTTCGAATCCACTATTCCGGAGCACTCTGTTTCGTCAGAAGCCCGATTCGACCAACACCATGTTGATTCGACCAGACCTTCAGGTCGAATCCAGGTCGAATCGTTTGGTCAAATCGGAGGGCAGAAATCTTACAGTGAGTCAATTCGACCTGGGAAACTTTGATTTGACCAGACTTTCAGGTCGAATCTAGGTCGAATTGGAGATACAGAGGGAGAATCGTGTTCCAGAAGATCAATTCGACCACTATGTGCCCAATTCGACCAGGATCCCTGGTCGAATCGCACCAACCTGCATTTTCTACGCCGAATGCTCCACATGATGTTGATGTTACTCCAGTACCATTACACAAGCAGAATACTGACTTTACAATGGAGAAGAAGTGGGAAAGAGCAAAGATGTTGAGAGCCGAGAAGCTTAGACTGCAGATGGATAATGAAGATGTTGTTTTCTCTCTTGATCATGCAATAAAGATGCCCATGGAGACTCAATCATGCAAGAGTATAGAGGTGATTTCTAACTTGTTTAATCTTGATTTTTCTAAGACAGATGATTCTGAATTTAAATGGAAGATTGACAAGGGGTTGTCTAGACAGCCATGGGAGGAAGGAAATTCCAATGATCATATTTTTATGACCAAGAAAGGTGAGGTGTTGAGTATAGACAAGAAGAGGGAAAGAAAGTATTTGATGGTGAGGATGCGAGGAGACCGTCCTCCGATCAAGTGGCCTACAAAGTGGTAATCCGTCGTGACTCTCCGACGTTAAATATGAGCACCTGTTGGGGGTTTTTCCTTCCGTTTTATTCCTTTATTTCTTTTGTGTGAGCAAAAAATTTTTATATTTAAGGTGCTTACTAATCGACAATTACATCTCTTTGCAAACTTAGTTTCAACTTACGTTTTTACTAAGTTTGGGGGGGTGTGATGTTATTACCTCAATGAAGCACCAAGAGTATAAACTTTTTTTTGTAATGTTTGCTAGGGGAGTTAATTTTTTGTGGTATGTTGAAACTTTAATCGATTTTGATGTGTCAATTTTTTTTGCAATTTGCCTAGTGTTCGGTGGTCTTTCTAGTGTGTGGAGTCGATTAGATAGTCCATTGATTCAAGAGTTCTCCTATTTTATTATGATGAATCCTTGATGATGATGTGTGCTTGAGCTTTGATGATAGAAAAGGTACTAGAGTGGTAAGATGACCGAGTTGAACAACCTGAGGAGCTTGTGCATGCTTCGAAGGAGAAAAATCAGGTGCCCTCGTTTCCTTATTCTATTTTTTATGCGTGCTTTAACTTAGTAGGAGTGGAAGGATAGCGTTTTTATGGTTGTGATCATGTGAGCTTATATTTTAAAATTATGCCTAAAATTCATATGCTTTTGAAATTGATGAAGGAAGTGTACTTGAGTTATATTGTGATATGAAGTTCTATGTGTACTGTGTGATATTGCTTACCATGAAAAGTGCTCTGTTACTTGTTAAAAACCCATGTGAGATTTTGAGCCTTGTTGATCATGTTACATAATCACATGATATTTCTTTTCTGGTGAGTATCGTTCTTGTGCGTGTATTCTAGAATTGCCTTGAGTCTCCTTGAATATTCAAGATTAGTCTAGTGGATTATGGAAATGATATTAGGTCATCTTTGATATTAACTCATATTTTCCCATATACTTTACCTGAATTTATTAAATCCCTAGTCAGCCCGTTTGAGCTTTTTAAATCCTTTATTTTGATAGCCAATAAAGCTTAATTGAAGAGAGTGGTGATTTAAGGGATGATAAAGATGGTGAAAGAAAAATCTTAAGGATCAAGAAGAACATTCGTGGAGTAGAGCTTAAATCTAGTACTATATGAAAACAAACACCCTAGGGTAGTGCTTAAATCTAGTACCCTATGGAGGATGCGAGAGGTAGTGCCCGAAACTGGTACCTCAAAAGAAAGTAATAAAGAAAAAAAAGATAAAGAAAAGGAGAATGATGGAGTTGAAGAGCTTGAAAAAGTTGAAAAAAATATGTTGTGCTTAAAGGAGAAAGATGGGAGAGTTTGAAGAGTGTTGTGCTTGATTGAAGTGATGAGGAAGAATGAAAGATCGAGAGAGACTGCAGCTTGATTGATCCGAGTTTTGAGTCACTTATCTATATATTTCCCACCTTTTCCAAAGTGCCTACATTACAACCAAATAAAAGACCTTTTTGATCCATGATTTACTTGCTACAAGTAAAAGGAGAGTTTGAAACTTTTGGCAAGCTTATGGTTACGCATGCACTTAAATTGAATATGAGTGTAAAACCTTAACCCATAAGTGTATATCTTTTATACTTGAGTGTGAGTGATATATATACTTCCCGTGAGAACATATTAATGGAGCATTTGAATTGGTGGTGATTTTCTTAACTTGTATGCTATGAATTGATTATTATATGTAATAAGAGTTGTATGACCTAAGTTGAGGAAAATTGTATTTTGAAGAGGGGTATTTGTCATAGTCCTTGTTTCCCCTCTAATTTTCTTACTCTCTCTCTTTATTTTTATTTTGTTGCCTCGGGACGAGCAACGGGTAAGTTTGGGGGATTGATGAGAGTGAAAACAAGCGTGTTTTATTGTTCAATTTAACACCTTCTTGATTGGAATTATTGTCATATATTAGCACAATGGTCTTATATTCATTATATGTGAGAAAAAGGTGAACTTGAGGTGTTTTGTTGTGTTTTAGGTGGAAAAAGGATCAAAAGTGCAAGGTTGGAGAAAAGGTGCAATTTGTGCAAGGATGCTGAAAAACGCACGTTCAACTTTCGTAATTTTTTTGTGTTATTGTAGAGATCAAAACTGGTAGTGTGATACATTGTTGGAAAGCCACTGAAGAGAGGGTCGTTTTGGCGTAAAGAACACCCCATTCGGAGTCCGAACGAGGAAATTATGAGCAAAGTGGTGACGTCGCGCGAGCTGTGCTGAACAGAACAGATGTGCTACTTTCCATGGTTTTTTATACATTCAAATGATGGATTTTCTTTGAGTTATTTATAGGAAGAGAGAATCGCGTGAGCACAAAAATCACTCAATTCGGAGGTCGGATGTGAAAGTTATACGCGAAACAGTAAGACTGCGCAAGCTGCAAAAAGCCAATTCGACCACGACACATTGATTCGACCAAACCCTTTGGTCGAATCAAGGTCGAATCGGAAGCCTGGAGTGCGGAAAATTGCCAATTTCAATTCGACCAGGATTCGACCAAGCCCATAGGTCAAATTCTAGGTCGAATTCCATACCTGGGACGCGTTCGGATTCGATTTTTACACCCCAAGTGCATGTTTTTGCGTATTTTTTAATAAAAAGCCCATCCAAGGTCCATAAGGAGTGCTTACAAGTATAAAAGGGGATGTAGATCACATCATTATTCATCATAGAGATACAAGAGAGGAGAAGAGAGGCCACAACCATACTACACCCCACAAGGGGGGATCACCCCCAACCATCATTCACATCTTTTCCTCCATCCATCCATCACTTTGAAGATTCGTCCGTGGAATCAAGAGGAGAACCAAGAGGAATTGAAGAGGCGGAAGAGAGAAGGAAGGAGGCTTCTACACCAAGGGTTTTCCTAATTCTTTTCTTCTACTTTCTAATTTTCCGGATATATGGGTAAGATCTATCCAACACCCATGATTGTTCTTTGTAACATCATGGGCTAGAGCCTTTTTGGTAGAACTAGGGTTGTGAAGGTTTTATCTAGTTAATTGAACTTCCATGTGTATACTCCGTACAACACTACTTGTGGATTTATTTTATATATGATTGTGCTTTTTTAATCCATACTCACGGTCGTTTTGTGCATCATTAACTGTTATATAGAGTCTGAATACATATCTTGGTTATTGATTGAGTGCGTTCACTGCTGAGCAGGATTCCATGTTATGATTCTAAGTGAGGGGACTACGAAACTTCATTAGAACTATCATATATAAATGTTTATTAATTAAATTGAATTCGGGTTAGTAAGCAGGATAAAGAGACTAATTTTATAGTACCTATAAAGGGAGATCATATCGAGTTAGATTCTAGACGTGAAAAATAATTGATACTGATAGTACCTAGAAAGGGGGGTAAAATTACGTTTCTTGCTTCGAGGTTATTCACACCTATTACACGCATATTTACTTGTGTCTATATTAGAGACCAAAAATGAAATGAAACATGTCGTATGAGACCAAAAGTGCATTTTTCCCAATTGTAAAACTTCTTATCCATTTCATGGAATAGTTGGTGAAATTGTGTCGCCCAAAGTTTCACTACATAATATTCCTTGTCCCACTATATATACACATGTCTATCACATGAATGGTGTTAGACTTGTGAATTAAGTAATCAAAGTAGAGAAGAAGGAACAAAAATATCATCCACCATGGGAACTAGCAACCACCTAATCGGTTTCCTCAACTTCTTGAGTTTCCTCCTCTCCGTCCCCATCATCGGCGGCGGCATCTGGCTGAGCAGCCGCGCCAGCTCCACCGACTGCATGAGGTTCCTCCAGTGGCCGCTCATCCTCATCGGCCTCGCCGTTATGGTCGTCTCCCTCGCCGGCTTCGTCGGAGCCTGCTACCGCAACACCTTCCTCATGTACGTCTACCTCTGGGCCATGTTCTTCGTCATCGCCGCCCTCCTCGGCTTCGTCATCTTCGCCTACTCCGTCACCGAGCGGGGCTCCGGCCGACCCGTCATGAACCGGGTCTACCTCGACTACTCGCTCCAGGATTACTCGGGCTGGCTCGCTGACCGAGTTGCGACTCACCGCTATTGGGCTAAGATTAGCTCTTGCATTAGAGACTCTCACGTGTGTGATAAGTTGCATAGGAACGTTGAAGGTGCACCCGAGTCGGCCGAGTCGTTTTACCTCAGAAAACTCACTCCCATTCAGGTTATAACATTATTATTTATATGGAGTATTAACAAATAAAAATGATTTAGAGTTCATTATATAATTCTAATTCTTGAAAAAATTGAAAATTAAATTGATTATTCTTAGAAAATTTATTTTTTTTGCATTTGATGTGTAATTATTAATTAAGTCTAAACAGTCCATCCATCCATGCATAATTGATTATTCTTAGAAATTAAGTTATTCAGTTAGTAAAATATTTGCTTTCTCTAACTTGGAGTATGATATGGTTATATTTTAGTGTTACATTTTATGTTATACACTTTAAATGAGTGATACATAGTGTAGAGAAAAATTTCAACATTTTATTTAGGGGTCAATATTTTCCTTTAAAAGTACTAGTACGTATTAATTATCAACTGTTTATAATAAAAAATTTAACATTTAAATGTAGAGTTAATCTTTTGTAAATCGGATTTACATTATAAATTCTTATGAACCCTGTGGTCCCCTTAACTTAAACATCCTAAAAATACATAGAGTGTATAGGATAGGATTGGAAGGGGGACTGTAAGGTTTACGAACCCGGTTTATGCGTTAAATGTAATAGGAGATTCACATGAATACCACATGGTACTGCTTAGGCTGAGGATATCTAGTCATCAGCAAAATTTGAAATCTAATACCAAGAATTTTTTTTTAAGAGAATACTATTACTTCATAAAACTGATGAAATAGATTAATTTTCTAAATATGTGATTTAATTATATAAATAAGAGTAATATAAAAAATAGAATTGTTCTCATGCAGTGGCGGGACCAGCTCAAACCCATATTTGAAGTGTCCATATATAATTTGAAATTTATTTATCATTTAGATATTTTGATTCCATCTATAAAGTAGAAGTCTTTTGCTTTGATAGAATTAAAATAGGAATTTAAGAATGTCCTACAATCAAGTACAAGTATATGCAACTCAATAGATTTTTTTGTTTTCGAATGGAGTATATTTTAATTTCAAGTCTCCATATTAATTTATTTTTTAATTAAAGAGTCCTTGTTTGTCGATTCATAATTGAATCAAATGAAATTTATTTATAATAATAAAGGTAATTTTTTCTGATTCTTTTTCTTTTTCTAAAGGGTACGTAGATAACAAGAAGTTGGAAACCCTTTTATTTTTGGATCTCTTTTACTCTCTTTATTTATTCTTATTCCACTACAAGATCACTTTTTCTTTTGCTGCAAAAAGTTAGTATGTTTCTCTTTGCAACTTAAGATTCTATCAAAAGGCCAAAGGACTTATCTCAACTCTACATTTTTTTTTTCCAAATATTGAATCAATTCTTCAAAATATTTATCTCTAGCTGCTTAATATAGATGATAAGAATGTTCTGTTTCTGTAGCATATTCAATTATGTGGTTTCTAACTTGCTCTTAATTAAATATCAACCACTACTCGAAGATACATATTTATTTTACTACTAAATATGAGGTAGCAAGATTATATATGTGTGTATTGAGCCTAGATTTTGATACTTGTAATGTGCAAGTCCGGATGCTGCAAGCCACCCACATCTTGCGGCCTGACGTACATAAACGAGACGTTCTGGACTTCAGGCGGAGGCCTTATGGGGACGGACCTGGACTGCACACGGTGGAGCAATGAGCAACAACAGTTGTGCTATAGCTGCAGCTCGTGTAAGGCGGGCGTGCTGGCTAGCCTGAGGACGAGCTGGAGGAGAGTCTCAGTTATCAACATTGTGATACTCATAATTCTTGTTTTGGTTTATGTTGTTGCCTTAACTGCATTTAGGCACAACAAACAGCTCGACAACGATGAAGCCTACGGTGAGACACGAATGGAGAAAGCCCGCCCTAGCCGCATCTTTTGATTGATGCATAGCGTTTCATATATCTTATGTCTCGAATTATATATGAATTATAGTCGTGATCTAGTGTATGTTACATGTATTTCCTTAGGTGTATGTACATTCGATCGTCATTTATGATATTAATAGAATACAACATGAAATGTGCATTTAAACTTTAAACTAGCCATTCTATTTCATTAGAGCTCAAATAACGTTAACGTGACAGTAGAACAAGGGATGAAATAATAAAGAACAGAGGATCAATTGCATCCTTTAATTCTTACATCTAGATTTTCGTATGGCAACATAATTCGTTGCTAATAGTTGTAATTATAATACTAATAATTATTAGTCTATGCGGATATATATCTATATAATATCTCCTACTAATTAAAATAAATAAATATATCAATTAGGTTCAAAATTAAAAATAAAAAAAAATTATGAATAATTTTCTTTGCCATTGATTAAAATAAAAGATTGCAATAAATATTAAATAAATATTGTATTGAATTGACAGTTGTTGGAAATTTTAGGTGAATGGAAAAACAACCTTAAAATGGTGTTTATTAGATTAAAGTGTGTCTATAAAGAGTGTGATCAATTGATATAATTGTTGAATAAATTGCGTCTTTTCATTGAAAGACATAGTATGAATTTGAATTCAAAATCAAATCTAATGGTTGTATCGATTCACGAAAAGACGCCTTAAAATCTATAAATAGGCCATTCCCTTTCCATAATTCCTTACTCCGAACACATTGAATTTCACTTGAGTTACTTGAGCACTTGTCACAAGTCATGGATGTACGGAAAAGTTTGAGTTGTCATAACAATTCATAGCGTATTTCTAAGTCTTCATACTCCTAAGGTGAGTTCATAATATCGGTTGGTTCACTGTATCTTGTGATTTGTAGTACTACTATCACAAGATTTGAGTCGTTGTATCTTGGAGATGATTGCCGTTGAACCGTAAGCACCAGAGCTGAGCAATTTCGTTTTAAGGAGAAAGAGTGTAACTCTTGCCTCGACTCAAATTCCGTTCTTATTATTTTTGTCACATTTTTCTAATTAACATATTATATCGAAACACAAATATACCCCCACAATGACAGTTTGGCCCGTGGGTATATCCGATCCAACCTTTACTCCTTTGACCCGGCCACCAGCTATTATCTCTTTCAGAATGATTTGTATTTCTATGAGGGCAAGAAACTGGAATATTCAAGTATGTAATACACTTTTGTGTTAATTATCAAATAAATTGTAATGTATTATTGCGCCAAAAATAATGAATATTGAGGAACTTATTTATTTATTAATGTATTTTATTTATCCAATAGCTTTAATCAGAGAAAGTAAGTTTTCCAAATAGTGCGGAATCCCCCGCCGCCGATAAATCCGTCGCTTCCAAAGCGATTTCTGGTTCCAGCAATGTCGAGGTTTGACGAATGTATGTTTCTTGATTTTTAAAGATTTTATTGGGATGAAAACAAGTGGAATTTTAGACGTATTAGATTATGGTATTGCAACTCAAATTGTAGTTATAGTTTGTTTTGTTCGTGGTTTAAAGTATTGTTTTGTTCGTGGTTTAAAGTATTTGATTTGATGTGTACATTACTGACGTTTAATAGTCCTCCTTTATTATAATTATAATTATTAGCATTAATTAATAAATAAATCATAGTTTTGGATGTGAAGGATCTTTTCAAATACATATGTAATCTTTATCTCCTAGGAAATACTAATAATTAATATAAATAATTGATCCATCCCTATAATTATGGAAGTTTACAATCTGTACGACGTCGTAACCCCTCTCTGCTTCGCTCACCTCACTAACCCTAAGGTCTGCTCCAGATTCTATTATGATTCAATCTTTTTTTCTCCATTGACAATTTATTAGACTCGAATAAAAATTTCTTGTGCATTCAAATTTGATGCACCATCAACCCTAGATTAGCGTAAAAGAAATCGAAATTAGTAATGTTTCACTTTCGTTAATTTTAATAACCTGAGTAACTTTAACATGTTTATTCTGAGATTGCTAGTTGTCATGAACTCAAATTTTCTAACCCTCCAATCCTATTACCCTATCAATTCTAATTTAATATTATGTTTAAATTATGGGGACTATAAAATTTACAAAGGTTTATGGCATAAATAAATTCGATTTACAGATACTAATTCAATTTCTAAATTGTTTACTGCTTTAGTATCTTCCTTTTGTTGCTATCAAACGTTAAGAGAAATTGGAGGTTTCTGTAATTTTTGGGGTTCCAAACTAGATATTCAACCGTTTAGGTAGCTCAGAATGTGATTGAATTTGCATCCCATTAATATTAGTATTAGTAGTCATAGGCTGATGTGTGTGAACCATGATTTTGAAAAATTACTGTCGTATATAAAAAACTAGATTTTAAAGAATGATAGTATTTTTTATTTATAAGAGTAATAATTCATCTCTTTATAACGTAAGTAATCAATAAATTAGAGTTTATAATAATTTAAACAATAATATTTTTATTTAAAAATATAATAATTTATGTCTTTAAAAAATAATTTTTTCATATGCTAAAAAGATAATAATGGAAAAAAAATTATATCTTATATATACTAATTACGAATACGCTGTTATAAATAACATTTTAAAAGTATGAGGTGTTGTGAAGTGATTAATTGTCGTATATTTTTTATTTTAATATTACATATATAATCTTTCTACTTTTAATTTTATTATTATTATTATTATTATTCATGTATATCTTTAAATCATGTATATCTATAAATTAAACATTACTTTAATCATATTTTTTTATTAGTTAGGAATAGATAATCAACAAAATATATCCAACTTATTATATATTATTATTATTATTATTCCTGTATATCTTCAAATTAAATATAATCTTTAATCATATTTTTTAATTAGTTAGTAATACTATTATATTTATTTTTAATATCATCATTATTATTATTCATGTATATCTATAAAATAAATATCATTTTTAATTATATTTTTGATTGGTTATAATAATTCATCCGTGTATTACGCCAGAATGTGTACTCGTATATATATATATATATATATATATATATATATATATATATATATATATATATATATATATATATATATATATATATATATATATATATATATATATATATATATATATATATAATTGAGAGTAATTTTGGAGGCAATAAATTATCAAAATTGAATTATCCTTTATATATATTAAATTAAAAACATAAAATAATTAAGAGTTGATATTAGGTGCACCCATATGTGTATAATTTTTTATTCTATTTTGTATGTATGTTATTCTATTTTGTATACGTGTTTCTTAATAACGATATATTTTTTCACTTTAAATTTTTTATTAAAAAAACTAGCATCTATATGTGTATAACGTTTTATTCAATAGTATATATATATATTTTTTAATAATTGTATATTTTTTACACTCAATTTTTCATTAAAAAAACTAACAATTAAATTATATACATATTTTTAATAATTGTATATGTTTTTATTTATATTTGTATTTATTTTTTAAAATGGATGAACCTATCTTAGAATGCACAGTGTAATTAGCCAATAATTAATGGAATCGAAAATATAAAATAAAAGTTTTGTCAAATTGTAAAACAAAAGTTATCATAAAATAAAAAATGTTAAATAGATTATATATTGAATTGATTAAAATAAAAGATTTAATAATTAAATAAATATTGTATTGAGATATTTATTATCGTATAGTAAATATTGTATATTGTTTGAATTGAAAAAATAAAATATTGTGATACAGTGTGAATTTTTTTTAGGAATTAACGGCTGCTTCCAAGAAAAAAAACCCGCCAAAGCCACAGAAATACTTAGGAAGTAAAAGAAAACGCAAAGCACCAGTTGAATCGCAAACCCCCAATTCATCACTCGACAATGGTAATTCCCTGTTATCGGTTTCTGCCTCTAATGAGAACGCGCACGTCGGGGACTCAAACTCGTTGAACAATGGAAGTACGAAGGCCTTAAACAATGGCGAATCGGATGAATGGTTGGTGGCGGCGAAGAAGCCTAAAAGTTCAATTAGCCCAGATGAAAGTGTAGTGGAGTTGAAGAAAAAGGCGGAGGAATTCAAAGTGAAGAGGGCGGTGTACTGGGGGGAGGGAGGGAGAGTTCCTTTCATGTTTGTGGCGAAGGCGTTTGATGCCATATCAAAGGAGTCTGCTAGGATTGCTATCACGGAGCTTGTGTGTAATATGCTGAGGACAGTGATGGAGACAACACCGGATGACTGTTGTGTACCTTCTGGCTAATAAGATTGCACCCGCGCATGAGGGTTTGGACCTAGGTGTTGCCGAAGCTTTGATTACCAAGGCCCTTGCAGATGCTTGTGGGACTAAAAAAGAACATATTAAGAAGCAATACAAGGTGAGTTAATGATTTCCTTTTCGTGTGAAATATTTATCACTTATTCACACGTCCGTCCAAATTGTGTTTTAGCTATGTATGTTTATCTTATGTGGATTTAGTGGGCATTAGTTTATGCAATATAAGATCTTTATCAAAAAATGTGTATATGTTTGTTAAATTGTAGTTCATCTTTCTGGTTAATGCTTTTGTACTATAACTAAAGGAGCTTGGAGATTTAGGCCTGTCGCAAAATCCAGGCGTTCATCACAGCCTTTGATGCGTAGACCAGAAGCTTTAAATGTTGCAAAGGTTTTTGACACATTACGGCTTATTGCTAAGGTACTTTGTGCTACCCCTAATACCTCTAAAGTCGATACTCTTGTCTTTATCCTTTTAGAAGTGAATGGCTTTGGTGATCTCCTCATATTTTCCCAGTTATATATAACCTTGAATTACTGATGGCTTAGTTTCCAAGTTGAGACTCCTCCGCATGCCATTATATATTTGCATAAAAGCTTGCTGATATTACTCTTTATGTCTTTTACATGCTATATAGTAGATTAATGTTTCTGTTTTCATTTGCTTGTTGGAGGATTCTATTTTTTTTTTCTTTTTGTAAATTGAGATAGCAGAGGAAGTGTTGATTGTCCTAGGAATGATTAAATTATTCTTGGGTAATGTGAGCTCACAGGAATCTGGCAAAGATAGTCAAGTCAAGAAAAAGAATCACATAAAGGCACTGCTTGTTGCAGCCACTGATTGTGAACCTCAATACTTGATTCGTTTACTCCAGGTTAACTGAATTCATTTTTTATGTGTTCTGTTTATTTCATGTCGCATAACATAAAGTTGGCTTGAAAAATATACACAGAAATTGCGAATAGGTTTTGCTGATCAAACACTCTTGACAGCATTGGGTCATGCTTCTGTATATTCTGAGAAACATTCAACTCGTCCTGCAAATTGTGACAACCCTCTTGAAGAAGTAAGTTATGGTTCAGTCATTTTTTCTGGATCCAACTTTAGTTTGTAGATCAATAGCTTTTTGTAAAATGTTTTAGGGTGCTTCTTTGCAAGTTGCAATGCTTCTTTACATAAACTGATAAAATCTTACACAGCATGTTAACAGTATAATTTATTGGTATAGTAGGTTTGTTATTTCAATCTATTACACCAAATTTAGCAATGAGAATGCCAAAGTATGTTGTCATACATCTTTTGGCTAAATTTAGTTTTTCTGAAAGTCATTTAGTGTAGCACTGCCACAATTTTTCCTGGATGGGTGTATATGATTTTCGTACCAAAAAGTAATCTTTCACTTTTGTTTATGCTTAGATTGATTGTGTTAAATCTTGAGTCTTTGTGTTTAGTTTCATATGAAATCTGAAAATTGGGCGGAACTATTATATTATGTAACAGTATAGTTGTTTCAGAAAATTTATATTCATAAACTCAAAAAAGGAAATGCCCGTAGGGTCTAAAAAGCCGCAATTTGCCTCTTCAAACCCTGTGCTCCATTGGATCATCTCTAGAATATTTAACATGGACCTACTAGGTGTGTTTTCTACTACCACCTTGGGCTACCCTCATTAAATTATTGGCGTATTGTAACAGTGAAATTGCTTTCGGAAGGAACACACTAGGTGCAACTTTTTTCATGTTTAGTGACTATGAGTTACCCACATATCTTATCGACTGAACTTTGAAAATTAGTAAAAGTGTCCCAGATAGATACCAGCAGTTCTTATTGGTTTACAGACAGATTGATTAAAAGGTTCTCAGGCCTTGCATGGGAATAGTGTGATTGATTAATAATTAGCCCTGGATAGCTGAATCTTGTCAACATTAGTGTTGGTACTGTTATGTGCCAATATTTTGTCTTGGTTCCTTGACATAGGTCAATGGTTCTATCCAATTGGGTGACCATTGACTAGGGGAATGTGCACTAGCCGCCAGTGTGGATGTGATGGGGATGTCCCTTGCCTGTAAGAAAAGGATGCTGTGGCTTCTTTAAGGTTTTAATTACTGTCTCTCTATAGAGATTTGGGCTTCATCAATTGGGGAACAGTGTCCAACATTTCCAGTACTTGAGAAAACTGTTTACTTTAACTAGGGACGTGCTAATATGTAATTATAATTGAGCTGCCAATACAAATTTTTGTACCTGGTAAAATCATTTTCATTCTGGAACCTAATGTTTTCCCTGTTCTCTTCTGGAAACTAATATCCAATATGCATATGCCAGTTCTTATCATGTATTTAATTGACACTTGTTTCATGTATATGAGACCTTGGTAAGTTGGTAATACGAATACTGGTTTTAATATTGCAGTAGTGGCTTTTTTGTGCAACCATATGAATATTCCAAATAATTGATACTATTGTGTTTTATTGATTAAAATTAGTATCAATGGACTTATATAGCTGTCCTTAGAACCCTGGTTATGCTAGTGGCTACCAACACAATCATGGAAATATTCAGTTAAATGTTTGAAAGGAAGTAGCTGAACTGGAAATACAATTTCAAAGATTTAATGAGAAGAAATTATATGATGAGGAATTTCAGTACTAAAGAAACCTCATTAAGCAGCAACTATAAAATTTAGTATATCAGCATGGTGCCGTGGTCAATAGATATCTTTGGTTAGGAATTTGTTCAGTGTCTAATAACAGCTAAAAAGGTAATGCCTATGTAATTACTAAAGTTATGTTTCAAGATAAAAAGGATCATGCTTTAAGAACTGGCAGTAGACTCGCGAAACAAACATAGTTATTAAAATGACCTTACAGTATAATATTTAAAGCTTTTTTTTAAGCTGACTGGATATCAGTGTGAGGTTCTTTTCTTGCCTCAAATGGTTAATGCTTTGTATGATTACCTCGCTGTTTGATGTGAGCTTCTTTTTGTGTTCCTCAATTGTGTTAAAATGGTGAAAAGGCTGTATGTTGGAATACTCTTTTGGATGTTGATATTTGATACCTCTAATTTAGTCATCACTCATCATACTTGCTCTCATATCAAAATATGACATCTTATGATATTTATTGCCTATAATGTGCAATTATTATAATATTTATTAATAGTTACTCATTCTCGTTTACTTTTTTTCCCCTGTCGATCAGGCAAAATTATCAAGCAAGTTTATTCTGTAGTTCCTGTGTATGATAAAATAGTTCCTGCTCTTCTTGCGGACAGTGTTTGGAATCTTTCAAAGACTTGTGACTTTTCACCTGGCATTCCAGTTAGTCCCATGTCAGCTCAAGCAACAACTGGAGTATCTAAAATTGTGGATAAGTTTCAAAATTTGGAGTTCACTTGTGAGTACAAGTATGATGGAGAACGTGCCCAGGTGACTAAAAAAATAATTATGCCTAAATGCTTGAAACTTAGAATGGTGTTAGGGTATTCTGTTCTGTAACGGTTCTGCTTTAATGTAGATACATATATGGAGAATGGCTCAGTTGAGATATTCAGTAGAAATACGGAGCGGAGTACTGGAAAATTTCCAGATGTTGTTGCTGCTATCACAAGGTACACACTATTTTAATGACCAGCTATTTGTCAATTCCCATCTTTCTGGGGATCAAATTATGATACCTAATTATGGCATATTCTGCCCAGAAAAAAGAAACCCTGTTTATACATGCTAGGCTTGTAAACATATCCTTGTCCACTATGGATCCAGAAAGATTGTGCAAGCAGCCATCATGGTAGCATGAACTGCTTCTAATAAAATATGTTCAAAGGTCTTATAAAATATGGTAGCATGATCTTGCATCTGATATTATAATTCTTATACTGGAAAGAAATGATTCTGCAAACGGGCTATCCTTTGTCTAATGTATCTATTGTATAACACTCTTGAGTTTAATTAAAAGAAATTGATATGGTTCTGATTGTTACAATCTTATTCTTTATTGTAGTGAGTACTAATAATTTTGTTGCTTTAGCCCTGTAGTTTTGTATTCTAACTGGGTTCCTTAGATAAAACAGACTAAAAAACTGTTTGAATTCACTATCTATATAATTGAGCATAATCTTGGTTTCACTCTTATCATACTTTTTTGAGTGTGCAGTTTTGGTAGTTGGAAGGGAATGTGTGGATAATGCAGTTGTTTGCGGGCAAGACATCTTCATTTTATGTTGTCTTTTCAGTTTTGTCTTTGTTGTGCTTACTAGGAGAGATTTTATATTGTATATTTCATCTGATCGTTGTCTTATTGTAGTTATTTGGGGTTGAATAATTTATCATTTGCATGTTATAAGAAATGATTTTAAATTTAGGGAATGAAAATACCATTCCTCAGTACTCATATCACCAAACACATTTTTTGTCTTGAGAGAAGTTGAGCCAGAAAAAAAGGAAAGAATAAAGGACTACGAAAAAGTCAAATTCCCTCTCTTCTACTTTTATGCTCCTGTATCATTAAATTGTGTTGTCTTTATGATCAAATAATCGGTATCCTATTTATCTGTGGCTTAATGCCTAAAGCACTAATGCAGTATGACCCTGGAGATCATTTAGAAGCTATTTAGGAGTTGAACAAGTTAGTCACACTTATACAGTAGCAATGTATGAAGTTTTTGTTTATTTAATTTCTAGTCCCAAACAAAAGAGAGCGACTTCTTTACACGTGGCAAAATCATTTTCTCTCACAGCCATCTCTCTCCACATCCGTAATTGTCTTAAAAATATATGACTTGTTTGGATGAAGGCATTGCCTTTTCTTAAAAGTAGTTGCTAATGTTTACCATCTGAGTGCAGATTAAAAAAGCCTTCTGTAACATCGTTCATTCTTGACTGTGAACTTGTTGCGTACGACCGTGAAAAACAGAAAATCCAGCCTTTTCAGGTGAATTTTTCTTTGATTTTGAAGTGTTCTTGGAGGTTGCAAGTTTTTTAAGTGCAGTTAAAGAACTTGATATTTTATTGCAGAAATCAATTGTTACCTCCATGTCTAGACATGCTCCAATGTGGATCAATTCATGTATTTTGGTCTTCGAGCATGCTTTTCAGTGAACAAATTATGAGATGTATCAAAATTCTTAAAAGTTTCATCTGTCTCTCTGAACATTAGTAACTCATGCTGCCCTTAAATTCGATTCACTTTATTCTCTGGCAATCAGACATGCATGAAATGTTACCCATCATAATTTCTGAAAAACATTGGACGTATCTGTTTCTTGACTGGACAAATTTTTATCCTTGCAAATTAGGCACAACTCTGGGGTCAAAGGGTTTGGACAATGACTATCTCAGATACATCTTAATAGATTTTGGAACTTGGAAAGATGCATAACTGAGACATAATTTCTCTTTATTGGTTAAGCACTTCTTTTTCTTTAAATGTGGAACAACACAAGTAACTAGAAACATTATAATCAAAATAATATTGAGCTATTTCTCTCAATCAATTAAGTTATCACCCTTATCGTTGTTCGTCTTGTTTCTACTGCTTACCAGTTTTCTTTCGCACTTATCTTAGAATGCTACTCTGGTTCATCCCGTCATGGTTTTTTTTTTTTTTTTTTTTTTGGGGGGGGGTGGTGTGGGGGGGAGTAGTATAAATATCTGCTGATAGTTCATTTTGTGTTTTGATGTGCATCTTTGTTTGTCAGAACATTCAGGGTTAGTATATGTTTGATGCAAATACCAAGATGTTTGTCTTATTCAGATACTCAGTACACGTGCTCGGAAAAATGTTGTCATGAACGGAATCTAAGTCAATGTTTGCATATATGCTTTTGACATCCTATATTTAAATGGCCAACGACTCCTGCAGGAGCAACTAAATGTTCGGAGAGAGGTAAGATGTCATTTGTGTATTTTCCTTTTCATAATCTGATAATGACGTTTTACAATTACTTTTATTATTATTTTTTGCTATACAGTTAATAAAAATGCGAATATGCTTTTTCCCAAAACAATCTGGATTCTTTATGTAGTTTTATGCTTTCATGAAGATGATCAAGATCATTAAGTTTCAATTCTTACTGTTAAACAGAAAAAATAATAATAAAAAAAAAATTGAGGATTAGCCTAGTAATAGCTATTTAGCTCAAACTTTTGAAGCTTGTTTCAGTTCGTTGCTTTGAGTATGAAACATCCAATCTTAACTCTGATACCTAAATTATTTTTTTTAGATCCAAATTAATCTTTAAATTTCTACGCTGACTGTCAAGACATAAAATTAGTATAGTCTTTCACGAATTATCAGATAAAGCTCAATACATGCATAATTGCAAATTCATCATAGTATTCTTTAACCTTTCTTACTCTCTGTTACACTTTGGACTGTCCTTTAGCAGCTCAAGACATATAATACTGTATATTCACCACTTAATCATGTTATGCAGCATCTTTATGGATCATTTCAAGAAGAACCTGGATTTTTCCAATTTGCCACTGCTATAACATCAAATGATCCCAAGGAAATTCAAAAGTTTCTTAATGATGCTGTTAATTCTAGGTAAGTGTAATTTTTATGTGTTCTAGATTAAGGCATTAAACTGTCTGATCTTGTTCTAAAAAGGTATGGATTCTTCATTTTGAGAATATGCCGATGATCATATATGGCTTGTATTATTGTTCAATGCTGAGCCTACACTCGGAATTGAGGAAAAGTTTGTCCAAACTATAATTGTACTATTAGTTTTGAATGATTTGATGTCCAGAAACTTTAGGAATTTATTTTTTAGTTTTACCCAAGCTGTGAATTAAGATGTGTCTATCTTCTTTAGAATGTTGTTCAATTTTATTTTTCAGCTCCGAGGGGTTGATCATCAAAACGTTGAACAAAGATGCTACTTACGAGCCTTCAAAAAGGTCACATAACTGGCTCAAACTGAAAAAAGATTACATGGAAAGGCAAGTTCTTATATACATGGCTAGTTTTAAGTTTTAACTATACTGCTTAATCTCTTTGCATGTTGAGATTATTCTTTCTTCATCTGCAGTATTGGAGATTCTCTAGATTTGGTTCCCATTGCTGGATTTCATGGCAAGGGCAAACGCGCTGGTAAGTTGTTGATTACTTTTTCCTTTAATAGGGTTTCCAACTATATCTACATTTTCCCTAAGCGTGTGCATACCTGTGGAAAATACTATTTCTTGTAATAACTGATGATATATCTTTTATCTTGAAAATTTCTCTTAGTAATAAAATATTCAAGTTTAGTACTGTTTTTCGTTTCTAGGTCTCTATGGTGCCTTTCTCCTTGCTTGTTATGATAATGAGAACGAAGAATTCCAAAGCATATGCAAAATTGGTAAGGCCCTACTCTCAATCTAAAGCTGTGATGTCATTGGAAAAATGTTTTATATGCCTGAGAAAACATTTAATGCTGCTTGATAATTTGTAAAGTAAAAAACTATCAGTCCTTTGTAATTTTCAAGTCTAGTTAATATGGGAACTTGTGGTCTAGGATCTGGATTTACTGAAGCAGACCTTGAACAATGTTCTGCCAGTCTTCGCTCACAAGTCATACCTGAGCCAAAGGTTGGAGTGAAGTCGTTTTATGTTGCCTCTGCCCCTCTTGACATTCGTGCTATTTTTTTTTATTGGATTATCAATCTTCATAATCTGACATTCTCCTTTTCCAGTGTTATTATAGGTATTCGGATACAATCAGCCCAGATGTATGGTTTGAACCATATAAGGTACCAATGACATTTTTCTTCAGAATTTAGATGTCTTTCTTTTCATGTCAATCAAAACTCCAAATTTATCTTTGTGGTGAATTTCGAGTTGAGTTAGTTGGAGGAAAGTGGAGGCCTCTTTGGAACAAGAATATTAGAATTGTTGACTCACGTGTTGTACTCTTTCTAGGTTTGGGAAGTGAAAGCTGCCGATCTCACTATTAGCCCTGTTCACTGTGCTGCCATCGGTTATGTAGATCCTGACAAGGTACTTTGTTGATTTATAAAAGATTTGCTTATTCTCATCTATTTTGTGTGTGCCAGAATCCAAGCAAGTAAACTTAGACCCATCTAATGGGGTTTGATACCAGTCGCACTTCCTGGTATCATGTAATAGAAATGAGTTAGCTATTTAGTCCAGAATCTCATCCAGCCAACCATAGAAAAATAGATGAGCTAGAGAGCTTTTCTTTCCAAGATATGGAATAATTGGATAAAACTTTGTTAATATATTATTATGTCAGCTCACTAATGCATGTGCTGATTCATAGTCAACAAGCACATTGAGTTTTGTGTTTATTAACACCAATAAAATATTGACTAATTGATCTTATTTTACTCTTGTACTTGAAATTTTGAGCTTCTACTGCTATTATCGGAGAAGTTATAGGATGTTCACTTTATGTTTTTAATTCTACTTCATGCTCACAAACTGCATGGCTGGGGGTAATTTATCCAGGGGGGCTTTGTCAATACTTTCGATTGAAGAGCTTATGGTCTTGTTTATCCTCTCTTAACTTAGGGAATTTCTCTGAGATTTCCACGATTAGTTCGTGTTCGTGAAGATAAAAATCCTGAGCAGGCGTCATCATCTGGTATGGTTTGTTTTGTTCCAATCATCTTAATTATTTTTATGGATGTAGTTTATTGACACTTGATGGTCTTCACTAAATTCAGGTTGCACTTATGTATGACGCACAATCAGAAAGACAACCAAGATGAAAAAGATGATGATTGATATCGCCATCAGAATGCCATTCGAGTTCTTGTAAATAATTAAGTTTATTCCCTTGTCTTTACACTAGTATTCTAAAGCACGTTACAGATACATTTTATTAGTGGATAGAAAAAAATGTATATATTTAATTGTTAATTTTTTCTGATTTTATTAATCAATATCTAAGATGATTGAATATTGTGAGTACTTAAGTTATATATTCAGTGTGGTTCACGATTTTGGCCTTTGCGTGGAGTGTGTATACATACATGTGTCTGTTAATTTATTTTTTAAAATTCCATATCTGCACTAGAGCAGATTTGAGCTGTGTGCAATAAATTGTTAAAGTCATGTATTTATTTATTAAATTTAAATGTTTAGACTAATTCGTAATTAAAGTAAGAGTGATTATATTTCTAGCAATTAACTCCATATTAATTTATCTTTAATAAAAGATTATTTATTTGTCGATTCATTGAATCAAATGAAAATTATTTATAATTATATATATATATTATTTTATTTTATTTTTTTCCCAAGGGCGAGGCATAAGATAGTTAATTATTTTTCCCAAGGGCGAGGCATAAGATAGTTAATTACAGGGTGGAAACCCCTTTTATTGGATCTCTTTTACTCTTTATTCTTATTCCACTACAAAATCACTTTTTCTTTTGCTGCAAAAAGTTAGTATGTTTTACTTTGCAACTTCAGATTCAGTCTCCAGGTTTATCATCCTCTTTCCAATCGGGAAAAATGGTGCAGTACCCTAGACAATATACAATTACTTTATTGTCCTATATTTAACAAAATATCTTTTTTTTGCCCGAAATTACAAAAATGTCCATTACTCGAATATTCGAGTAAAAGCTTTCGAGTGAGGCAATAAAAATATGAAAAACCCTACAAAAATATTACTCGAAATGCATTACTCGAATATGACACTTTTACTCGAATACATTACTCGAATTCATTATTTTACTCGAATTCTATTACTCGGATATGATACTTTTACTCGAATACATTACTCGAATTCATTATATTACTCGAATTGCACTCCCCGCTCATTTATATTACTCGAAATTGTATTACTCACTCAAATTATTCACATTACTCGAATACATTCGAGTAAAGGATATTTTCTTCAATTCGGGCATAAAAAGATGTCCCCTTAAAATTGGGATAGAAAAGTACTTTGTAAAAACTGAGTGGGCACTACACCCAATTTCGTCTTTCTCGTTTCGAATATGTCAAAAGGCCAGAGGACTTATCTGAACCCTGCATTTATTTTACTTTTTTAAATTTTCAAATATTGAATTAATATTTCTAATATTTATCTCTGCTAATAGATGATCAAAATGTTCTGTTTCTCTAACATATCCAATTATGAGGTTTCTACCTTGATCTCAATTAAGTATCAATTACTATAAGAAGATACATATTGAATTATTGATTTTAGTACTAAATATGAACTAGATTATAGACGTCTGTATTGAGTCTACATTTTGATACTTGTAATGTGCAAGTCCGGAAGCTGCAAGCCACCCACGCCTTGCGGCTTGATGTACATAAACGAGACGTTCTGGACTTCAGGCGGAGGCCTTATGGGGACGGACCTGGACTGCACATGGTGGAGCAACGAGCAACAACAGCTGTGCTATAGCTGCGGCTCGTGTAAGGCCGCCTGAAGACTAGCTGGAGGAGAGTCTCGGTTATTGACGTTGTCATACTCAAATCATACTTGTTTTAATCTATGTTGTTGCCTTAACTGCATTTCTATGTTGTTGCCTTAACTGCATTTAGGCACAACAAACAGTTCGACAACGATGAAGCCTACGGTGAGACCTGGATGGAGAAATCCCGCCCTAGCCGCATCTTCTGATTTTCCAAAATCCATCTCCTTCTTTAATCTAGTGTTTCTTCTTATGTCTAGAATTATGAATACTTTCCTTAGGTGTATGTACATTCGACTGTCGTTTATGATAATATTAGAATACAAGATGAAACGCGATGCAGATTCGTTTGCCATCTGTGCATATAAAAATGCTGACTTCATCTACCAATTTGATAAACTTTTAAGCATTCTATTTCATTAAAGCTCAAATAACATATCATTACACATACAACAGTAGAACCAAGGGATGAAATAATAAAGAACAGAGGATCAATTGTATTCTTGCAAGAACTAAAAAGCCAACCCTCATCAAAATTGGCTTCCTTTTAATTCTTACATCTAGATTTTCATATGCACAAGGAAGCAACATAATTAGCACTAAGAAACTAATTCGACCTTATAATTATGTTGATCTCTGCCTAAAGCCTCCTACAAGTTGTTTGAATAGACGGAAGCAAGAGTTGAAGGCCTAACTTCTCCCAGGTTCAACTAAAGCTATGACCTTAGCATTAGGCCGTTAGCACCCGAGTTTCAGATATCAACTGTTTCCTCCTCGTCTACCAATAGACAAGACTGATCAAGTTTCTGCATCAAAAGAAGCCAGCATAGAATCTTTAATAACAAGTGCATTTTTAGGGGCTATGTGGAACACATGCACAAAAGGTATATCTAAGGAGATAATGCAAGCAACATTTCATAAAGATGCTGAAGTTGAAATCCTCTTATTTACCTGATTTAATGAAGAATCACATTGTTTCTCTAACTCCCGCATCATTTCCACAGACAGACCATACCATTCGTCTATCCAACTAAAACAATTCCGATGACTTTCGAGGAAAAGGGCCTTTTCACCCTGAAATATAATTATCCCAATATGGGGAGTGAGATATGTGACACATATAGAATCACGTTAAAGAAGAGCAAATATTAACATTTGATAAAATTTATTTGCACATAGCATCTATTCCATTAAGACGTATTAAGGCAACAAGCGGCCTCCCCTTTGCATTTTAAACATCAGAACATCAACCCATAGACATTTAGATTTATCCATACTAATTCTAGAGGGATTTTTAAATCAACAATAGCTAGGAAGAACGCAATTACCGCTGCCAAAGATTGTTCGAGTTTACTTCCGAAGCCCCAGTATGGAGCATCTATAGTCACCAACTTGTATGCTGTCATTACTGGATTACATGTGTCCTGCATATGTCGAGGCATGCTAAGTCAAATAATAATCTGAAAATATTCTGAAACGTAGCTGAAGAATATTTACAGGCATATAATTCATTCTGAATAAATCACATGACCCTTAGACATACTTTGGGCAGTCTTAAAAAATTTAGGATAAACTTATCTAAAAGACTTCCTCGGAGAAGCCTTACAAAAGAAAAGTTTGAGAACACTATATCATGATAACTGAATATGCAGAGTGTAGTCAAAAAGAACAGATCAGTTAATTTCAAAATCCCAAAACCTTGAATTTATATCCCCAACTATTGAAATTAATCGAAACCAGTAGAGAGAAGATGAGGTAGCAACCTGCCATCCATCTAATAATGGGCCACGGCCAGTTTGAGTTGATTGGAAGTGAGAAAAATCAATATTGCTAGCCCCTACAAGATAGCTCCAATAATCATCTGCATCGGAAGCTATATCAAGTGTCTCGACTTGCCTAACAGCTAATTGCTCCTTTGTAAGGCAGTGCACCTAATTTTTCGACCAAAACGAAACACAAAATGTAAATTACATCTCCCTGTTCCCAGAAAGAATTGAAACAGAAATTTGCGGAATAGATAACATCACATGAAATAAGATTTAGGAGACATGAGAACGTACATTTTCAGATTCACCACGGTCTGCCTTGTGAATAGTCTCTATTGTAAGAATAAATCTTGTGAAGTACGGGCACTGAAATATGTTAAAAACCAAATCTTGATTAGAACTTCAGCCTGTATGATGACCTAGCAGAAGAAAACAGCAATGGACTTAGGAGCATTTACCTTGATAACTGTTTGAGTCGAATGAAATTCGCACCAATGAACATTAAGAGCACCGAAGATTCAGTTAAGACAAAAGAAACTTGATCCAAAAACAGTTTCACTGAAAAATAATATGAACAATGAACAGAACACATACTTGATTTACATCTTGGATATGCATTCCAAGCTTCTTCTTGCATCACAAGAGCATCTTTTGGGGCAAATTTAGTCAACCAACTAGGAGCTTTGCTGAAAAGATTAAACTAAATTTAACAAGATAAACTAAAAAACCTATTGATCATGCACAATAGGAAAAAGCTATTTCATCAAACACAACCCATTAGCAAATAGAGTCCTCAGAAAACCAGTTAAGCTACATTCCAAGAATCATGTTGCTGAAAAACTACCTTTGCAACCTATAAATCTTCAAGGTGTATTGGCCCTTCCCGAATTCATCGTCTTCGAAAGGTCTGTTCTCCAATACCTCCACCCCTTCTGTCCCTGTGGTGTTCTGCTGTTGCATTTTCATCACCATGTACATCTGAGCTACTTGAAACTGAAAACCCGCCAAAAAAAACAAAAACTTTAGCACCAATTTTCATACATGCAGAATGATCAATCCCTCATCATACACAATTGATCCAAATTACCTCTTCCATTGATAACGGCATAACAATCCGACTGTAGAACAACTGGTCAAGGAAAAGAAATTTCTTCATATTATCCAAATAAATTCCGATGAAGATGAAATCATGGCCCAAATGCTAAATGCTCACAGAATTTACCTCAGAAAGAAAAATTAGGTTTTCAGTACAGAATAAAAGGCTATCAACATGATTGATGGAATAAAACCGAATAGAAAAACATTAAATTTCAAATAAGAATTGAAACAGTAACAGAAATCTTAAGAACAGACAATAGAACAGTAAAACTCAAAATTCAATCTAACATAACATGGGGAAGAAATAGGCGATGGAATTCATAAATTTAGGAAGGATACAATTCTTTCATCTGAACCATTTTGGTTGAATCCGGTAACTAGTCCTCCTCCTCCCTGCGTCGGTCGGTTGATTGATGTTCCAATTCGAAAACAGAATGGAGAGAATTGATGAGAGAGAAAGGAGGAGGGAAAGGGAAGAGAGAGAGATTATAACAGGGGAATGAATGAAGAAGACAAAGATTGAGAAGGTGGTGGAGAAACGTGTCCGCGCTGCCTTTTCTTAAGATGATTCCAACGTTGCAGGCGCCAGCGCTCCAACACCAACACAACCGACTTACCACTTTCCTATTTCTTTCTTTTTTCTTTTTTCTCTCTTTTTTTTCTTTTCTAAATATTAAAACAATACGTCTGTCTAAGAAGTACTTTTTAAACAAAACGTTTTATTTGTCTTAATTAGTTATGAAAAAATGTTACTCCCCCTCTGCCCATGAGTAAACATTTGATTTTTACATGCAAATATTATTATTTTATTATTTATAATAAGTAGGGTTGTTAGTGGTAAGTGGTGGATTGTTAAAAAAAATGAATACCTTAAAAATAAACAATCAAATAATAAAATAAATACTTTTTCAGTATATAAAGGGAGCAATCAATATATGAAATAATTCAATTACATGATTAACACATTTCATTGATTAAAATTATTTTCACTATTGTTCAAAAAAAATTACCAAATTTATTAATTTTTTTGTATTTTTATGTAATAATAAAATTTAAAATAATATTATGTGTATGATAAAAGAATGACAAATTTCAAATTAATTTAACTCTAAATAAAACTTGCAAGTTTTCGGGCGCATGCATACACCTAGATCTGATGATCTCAGAAAGTAATACTAATATCTTTTAGTATTACACGTCGAATCTTTTAGAATAAAACTTATATTCTTTAATTTTTCGGAAAAAAATACTTTTCTTATTCAAAAATTAATACTTCATCCGTCTCATTTCAGATGACACACTTTTCATTTTGGGCTGTCCCACAAAAGTTTGTACATTTCCATAAAAAGTAAAATGTAAAAAACAATCACCCTTCCACATACACTTTATTTACAAAAAAAACATCTCTATCTAACATATTTATCATTTATTCATTACAAAAAATATCATTATACCCCTAAAAGTTATCACTTCCTTAATCTACCGGAATTTGGGTGCAATCTTTTGTGAGATGGAGGGAGTATCATTTATATTTTAACGGAATATTTCATTGAAAAAATAATACCCTATGAGTTAAAGTGTACTATATAACTTATAACAAAATATTACTCCTCTTTAATGTCTTATGTATCGGACACACAAGAGATTAACTTATTAATTTTTGAGTTTATTAAAAATGTTATTTTTTTAGTAGAGTATAATAAAACTTTTGTGGAATAAATAAATAAACAAAATACTAAAGTACGTTTGGATTGAGTTTTAAAATTCAAGAATTTGAAAATGAAAGAGATTTTGAATTTTAAAGATTTTAAATTAACTATTTGAATTACATTATTTTGATGTAACATAATTTATAAAAGAATTTTTAAATTCATAGTTTAAAAAAAAAACCACGTAATACACGGATGGAAATATTGAAAAAGAATATTGAAAAAATATGTTTTTATTAAATATATATAAAAAAAACTTAATAAATGCCAAATACTCTATTTGCAGATGTATTGTCATTACATAAATAAATAATACTCCATGCTTAATTTGCCTTGTATTGTCATTGCATAAATAATAATACATAATGAAACCTATAGATATAAAATAATTTAATCAAGTGGGCTAGCCCATTTGGCCACCGGGCTCTTCACACAAGTGAGTGACCCGAGTTTGATTCTCATTGGGAAGCTTGGGAGAATAAGGGTATATTAATAGAAAATATTCCCAGTATTTTCTGGGTTCTACACCCCCATATCCCCCACCTTTTTTTTTAAATGGGCCACACGATCCCACGTTTTGACCTATTCAAATTTAAAAATTTGAATCTTATTGACATCAGCCCAACTGGCTAGCCTAGGGTTTCGCGCTCATCCTTTCAACTTCTCATCCAAATAATATATATTTCAATCCCATCTTCTTTTCTCATTCTTCTTCTTTCTTCTACTCCTCTGCTCCGTCTCTTTTCCTGTTTCTTTCCACCCATGGCTCGTAGCAATTCCGATGCTTTATAAGAGTTCACTGTGTCTGTTCATTCATTCGACGCTAGCCCAGAGGAATCGTCGGCTCATGCTTTACGACGCTCTAATCGTCATGCCACCTCTCGCGGCCGTGGCCGCGGTCGTGGTCGCGGCGCGGTGGTGTACATGTTCGTGGTGGCGGTTCAACTTCTCGTACGCCCATCACTCCTCGTCAATAGCGAGTCTCTGAGCCTAATACTGTTCCTGCTGTTTATATTCCTCCAAGCTATCCTGCTACTAGAGACGCCTACTCCTGGCCTAGTGAAGTTACCCAATCTGATGTGGATCTCCTTCATGACGTTCACGGGTATAACCGTGTTCAATTTCTTGCCCCTGGTCCTGACGCCAGGATTAATGTCCCCCCTTCTGGTGCAATTCCTTTTAATGAAGTGTTGTTCACTGCTGGGCTTCGATTACCCCTGACTTATTTTATTATGCGTTTGTGTCTGCATTAGGGGATAACCCCTATTCAAATCCTTCCCGCTTCCTGGGTGAATCTTTTTGCTGTTATCTGTTTATTTCGGGTGATTGGGCATCACTTTGTTGAGCCCCGATAAATTGATTTTCTGTTTACTTTTGCTCTTCGTCACGCTGGTTATAATTGCTTGATGCCCCGGGGGCAAAAATTGATAAGAGGAAGCGACATTGTTGGTCGCAAATGAGAATCCTCCTGGTTTTAGCTGCAGAGTCATTACAGAGCTACGTCTGATTTTGATAGTTCTCTGTTGTCCTCTTTGCTATTCCGTCCTTTACCTTCTGGTAACACGAGGAAGCTTTTCATTCTTCCCCTGAGTTTCTTTTCTTGACCCGATCTTTTTTGGCTAGGGTATGTTTCATCACTTTATTGATATTACTGTCTGTTCCGCAGGTCCTGAACGTCATGCCTTTTAGAGTCTTATCCGCGGTTTTAAGAAAGCTTATAACCAGCTCATGAATATGGTCTTTCCTTTCCAAGCCTCCGCCCTTCTGTCTGAAGGAATGTTAGTTACTGCCAATCTCGCTCATCATGGAGTTCCTATTCCTGAAGGTACCATCTATTTATTGCCTGTACTTGGAGTTTATATTTAGTTCTCTTACCGGCATTCCCTATTTTCCTTCTGTAGATAAACTGTTTCTATCCTTGATTCCTTATGAAGATGTGAGTTATGGGTTACCTCGTGGCCGCAAAAGGAAATATAGTGATGCTGGTCCTTCTTCTCGCCAACCCCACTCAGCTTCGTTAGATTCTCCTAGAAAAGAAATGCTCGAAGATCTGGAATCTGGCTCTGACGATCCAGCGGAGGTTGTACCAGGGTGTAGATCCTCTGGCGCAAGGACACATTCTGAAACCCATTCGGTTATCCGAGATATTGCCCGACAGTACCCCTCAGGTGGATCCTCTGAAGAAGAATCTGAAAATGCTAGGAAGAAAAAAGTTGCTAGGAAAAATGGCCCGAAACTCGAAAGAAAACTAAGTTGCCCCGGTCTTCTTTTCAGCAGCCTGTCATTCCTTCCTCCAATCTTCCCGACCAGGGGTTAAGTTCTGAGGCTGGGAGTATCGTGTCCAACCTGGCTAACATGGCCCAAGAACTTGCTGAGTGTCAGAAGTTGTTTAAACCCGAGATGATAAGTCCGGCTGCAACTCCAGCCCCTGAAGAGATTGCCCGGTTGACTGCTCGGGTATCCTCATTGGAGGCACAGAACTTTGAGCTAACTACTCGTTTATAGGCTGAAGCTGATCGTACGAAGGAAATGACTGCTCCGGCTGAGGCTGCCGAAACCAAACTTAAAGCCTTCCGTGATTTAAGCTTTTCTTGATTCTCTGATTATGTTTGGTGAACTTCTTTTTTATTAATTTTCTTTTGATGTTTGTGGTGCTGTATTCGCCCTTGGATTCTGATGACTTTATCTCTGTCTTTCCCATTTCACTATGCTTTTGAATTTCTGATCTCTCTTTTTTCTTTTTTTTATAAGAATATTGATGGTGCTGATTATTGTGACTTACTTCTGTTTCCTCATGTACTTGACTTGTGTTTCTAACTAACCGAGAATGCTTTAATGCTAACACTTTTATTTGAACTAATTTCTCATGATCCTGCTCATAATAAGTACTATTTTTCCTTACATCATGGCGTTTGATTGAAAATAAGATGAAAATTGCATAACTTTCTTTTCTTTAAACTTACTGGTAAAACTTCCTCAGATGTTGTGCATTCCAGGGATGTGGTTTGTTTCTCATTGATCAGCCTGTATGCTTCACCTTTCAATCTTCTAGCTATAGTGAAAGGGTCTTCTCATTCTCTCCCAAAAGTCTCTGGGGCTGTTTGTAGTATCCTCCGCAGAACTAAATCTCCCTGCTTGAACTCCCTTAGCTTCACTTTTGAATTTTAGCCTCTTTCTGATCTTCCTTTTAACACTTGATTATGGATATCTGCTGTCAATCTCTTCTCCTCCAATAAATCCAACTCTAGCTTTAAAGCCTCTTGATTCCCTTCCTCTGAATAGTGAGAAACTCTGAAGCTTGGTTCTCTAATTTCTACCGGGATAATTGTCTCTGCTCCATATGCAATGGAGAAAGGGGTTTCTCCCATTGCATTCCTCGATGTGGTTCTATAAGCCCATAATACCCCGGGTAACATCTCCGGCCAACTCCCATCAAGCCCTTCTAACCTGGCTTTGAGTGTATGCTTTATGATCTTGTTCACGGCTTTAACCTGTCCATTAGATTGTGGGTGATAAGGGATTGAGTACAGTTTCTTGATTTTAAGTTTTCGCAGAACTTCCTGATTTTAGCATTGTCAAACTGCTTCCCATTGTCTGTCACTATGGCATTTGGGATCCAAAAGCGACATACAATATTTTTTCACAGAAAGTCCTCCATCTTAGCTTCGTTAATGGTAGCTAGAGGTTCTGCCTCTGCCCACTTGGTGAAATAATCCACTGCTACTACTGCAAATTTTAGTCCACCATTTCCTGTTGGTAATGGACCTATGATATCCACTCCCCATTTAGAGAATGGCCAGGGGCTAAAGACTGATAGCAACTCTTCTAGAGGAGATCGAATTATCGGAGCAAACCTTTGGCAGTTTTTACAAGCCCTGACATATTGCATAGCTTCCTTTTTTAACGTCGGCCAAAAATATCCCTGTCTCATAACCTTGTGTGCCAATGCAGTCCCCCAGTATGATTATCACAAATACCCTCATGAATTTCCCTTAGGACATATTCAGCTTGTTCAGAAGCCAAACACTTCAGTAGCAGTGTCATATAGCCCCTTTTATACAGGACTCCTTCTAAGATGGTATATCTTGCTGCCCTTGATCTCAACTGCCTAGCTTTAATAGTATTCCCTGGCTGTTTTTCCGAGTTTAGGAACTTAATTATTAGAGTCATCCAATTATCCCTGGCTTCCTCCTCCACGATTAAGATCATGTTATCGCTGGGCTTATCTTGTCGAGTGATGTTGATGCTATTCAACTCCTCCGCATTTACAGTCGTTGCTAACCGGGCTAATGCATCTGCTTCTGAATTTCTTTCTCACCCAACATATTTGACGAAAATCTGCCTAAATTTTTTCATTGCCTCTACCATTAAATCTCTGTACTTTTCCATTTGACCATCTTTTGTAGCAAAGTCTCCTTTGATTTGGTTCACCACTAGATGAGAACTTTATAGCTAGATGAGAACTTTGTAGCAAAGTCTCCTTTGATTTGGTTCACCACAAGGCCTCATATTCTGCTTTATTGTTTGTAGCTTTGAATCCAAACTTTATAGCTGATGAGAACTTTCCCCATGATGGACTTTCCAGTACAATCCCGGCATCCGAGGCTAAAGCAGTGACAGAGCCATCCACATATAGTTTACAAGGTTCTTCTACCTTACTCTCTGAAAGGACAGGTAAGGTTAACTCCACCATAAAATCCGCTAAAGCCTGCGCTTTTATGGTGGGTCTTGGGGCTTATATGATGTCATACTGCCCTAATTCCACTAACCATTTTAAGAGCCTTCCCGCAGCATCAGGCCTTTGCAATACTTGACGCAACGGTAATGCTGTTAGTACTTCAATTGTATGCTCCAAGAAATAAGGTCTCAGTTTCCTTGAGCTCATGACCAATGCCAATGCCATCTTTTCTAACACCGAGCAGCGAAACTCAGCCTCTCTTAACCCCTGACTGACATAATACACTGGGGTACATTCTTTGTCTTCTATTTTGACTAGAACTGCACTCACCGCGGTTCCAGAGGCTCCGATATACAACTGCAACTTTTCCCCTGGCGATGGCTTTGGTAAAATCTTGGGATTGGATAATTCTTCTTTGATCTTGTCAAAGGCTTTCTGACTTTCCGCTGTCCATTCAAACTTTTTCTTTTTTCTTAAGATATTCGAAGAAGGGCTTGCATTTATCCGATGCTTTGGATATAAATCGGCTCAACGCCGCTATCCTTCCTGTCAGATTCTGGACTTATTTCCCATGTTTCGGGGGCTGCATATCCAATATTGCATTTACCTTGGTTGGGTTCATCTCTATTCCTCTTCGACTGACAATGTATCCTAGGAACTTTCCCGAGGATACCCCAAAGGTACACTTTTTGGGATTCATCGTCATGCCATATTCCCTGAAAATTGAAAATACTCTGGACAAATATTCAAAGTGATCTTCCTTTTTTAAACTCTTTACCAGGGTATCGTCAACGTATACCTCCACAAACTTTCCAATGACATCCCTGAACATTTTATTTACCAACCTCTGATATGTTGCTCGTGCATTTTTTAACCCAAAAGGCATGTTACACCAATAATATATTCCTCTACCTGCAAAAAAATACAGTATCTTCCTGGTCGTCTGGATACATGGGGATCTGATGATATCCTAAAAAGGCATCCATGAAGCTCATAATTTCATGTCCTGCGGTGGAATCAACCAGCCTGTCAATAGCTGGTAAGGGATAACTGTCCTTTGGGCATTGCTTATTAAGATCTGTAAAGTTCACACAAAGTCTCCATGTATTCGATGCCACATTCAGGCGATAGCACGCATGTCTGGGATCTACTCATGGCTTAATAGTCGGATCCCATACGAACAAATCTGAATTTTCTTTAAGTAAGACCATCATCTCCTCATTGTATTCCCCTTGTAGTGTCACTCCCATCCTTACTTTAATCTCAAAATTTTCTTGATCCACTTGTATTTCGACGGTTTCTTCTCCTGCCGAGGAGATTTCTGGCAATGTGACTCGGGGATCCAACTCAGGAACTATTGGATCTTCCATCAATTGAGAAATATCTTTGCATGATGGAATCTTTTTCACCATTTCCTTTTCTTGAGGTTGCTTCTCCTCGTCCTTTTTGTCCCTGGGTTCCATATCCATTATATCCTCAAAAGTGAGCATCTCAAAACTCGGATCATATTAGTTCACCCCTCCATCTTCTCTATGAATGAACATTCTCGAGCCATCTTTTGGTCTCCAATTAAGGTGGCTATCTGCCCATCTAAAGTTTGAAACTTTAGATATTGATGAAGTGTTGATGGTACCGCACCAAAAGTATGGATGAATGGTCTTCCTAATATACAATTATAGGATGAGACCTGATCCACTACTTGAAATTGATAAGAGTATGAGACTTGCACTTTTCCGTCGGAACTCTGAGCTTGAACCATTAAATCTACCTCCTCCATTAGTTTGGTTATAGCATTGCCGAATCCCCGGATTTCATCACGACATGGACGTACTGAATGGTGTCTGTCACCCCTCAATTTATCAAAAACTGACTTGAAAATGATATTTGCGTATGCCCCTGTATCAACTAAACATATATGAACTCTTATTCCCGAGATGTTTGCTGATATCACTAGGGGATCTTTATGCGGGTTCTTTACCCCGTAGAAATCTTCTTCGGAAAAGGTGATATCTGATCCCTCAACTGGATACAGAGAATACATCCTCGGCTCTTGTTGATCCAATTCTCGAAGTTTTGCCTTTCTCTTTTTCCTTGACAATCCCGACAGTACCTGAGAGGTGCCAATATGTTTTTCTCCTGTTGGATCTCCATCATATGAATCTCCCCAGGCGGATGGTTCCCTGGTATTTGTATTTGAGCTGCTCCCGGGGGTGGTAACCCCGGTGGCGGTGGTGGTAAATTTTGCCTTTCTTGTGATATCTCCTGTGGTCTACCATAATTTTGGAGATGATTTCCTCCTCCTCTAGGGCGATGACCTGCTGGTTCTAATATCCCCTTTAACCTTCCACTCTTATATAGCCTCCATAGTTCATATATCAGATCTTGGCACTGGTCGGTGTTATGTCCTGCATACTGATGATATTGGAAAAATTTTCTGGAATCTAACTGTCCCGGGGGTGCCCAGATCTGGCGGGGTTCTCTCAGGATTTGTTAATTTCTTACTTGATAGAAAATCTCCTCAACCAAGCATCTTGTTTCCTACTCCAGAACTTGGATATTGGGTGGTTCCTCTATATTCGTAAAGGGCCTGAAGTTTACCGGGGTTTTATATTCCTTGTTTCCTTAACTTACTGACTTTTTCTTGTTTTGCTCTTCCACTTTCTTGGCCAAAGCTAGGGTTTTCTCTGCCTGACTATATTCGTTCGCTAAAGCCAGGAACGCGCTATAGGTGGCCGACGGTTTGAATTGTACGACTTTCCACAATGCAGATTCAGGATGCAATGCACCCATTGCAGTGACCAAATAGGCTTCATCACCCATGGATTCCCCTTTGACTCTCTGATCATTGAACCTTTTTAGAAAAACACGAATCGACTCATTTGCTCCCTGCTTAATACTTGCTAGTTTGTGTTTTAGTTCCTTCACTATTCCCAGATAGGAATATTGAGTGATGAAGGCACTCACCAGATCATCCCAACTTTCGATCGAATTTGGTGGCAGTGTAGAGAACCAATCATTAGCTTTGTTTCCTAGAGTTAAAGGAAACATGCGACATTGAGTCGCCTCCGAACTCCCTTGAGCTCCCATCCATAGTAGATATATATTGATATGTTGATATGGATCTGACTCACAATTGAATAAAGCTTCTTTGGGTACCTTAATCTTTATTTGCCTAGGCGCCGAATGGATTTTCTCATTGAATGAGGTTTTACCCAGATCCGCCTGAGAACGTCCATCTGCTCTTAGCCGTTGCCTTTTCTCAAGATCCTCCACTCTTTTGAGCAAACGATTAACTAGGGAAATATCCCCAGGCTTCGTGATTCTATCCCCTGGATTTATCGTCGGAATTCGCGGTTCGTCCTCCGGCATGATGGAAAGTGGGGAACTGGGCATTCTTCTTGCGGGTGTTGACATCCTTTTCTTAGAAGCTTCCCCATATACTCGCCCATGTTGAGTTTTACCAGATCCTTCAGCTTAAGGCTGGTGTCTCGATCCGTTAGGTCCCAGGCGATCGTGCACTCTTCCCCGGAGTGAATCGTTTACACTTTGCTCTGGTTGATTTTGTCGAGTCCGGGCCTCATCTGTGACTTGTCTGGCATCATTAGGTGGGGGATCCGCTCTCCTTTGCTCCGACATTTCCTTTCTCCGTTCGATATTCTCTTGAAGGTCTTCTACCGGGACTTCCCTGCGTCTATTAAGATCTTCAGGCAGATCTTCCGCCGAAACTTCTCTTCTCCAATTGAGGTTGTCACGCAGATCTTCAGCTGGAGCTTGTTGTACTTCTTCAAAATTCAACCTCGTTGGAGGGACTGAATGAACGGCAAATTCCTTGAACAGCGACTGTAACTTTTCTTGAAATTCTCGGGTCTTTTCCGGATTGCCCAAAATGGGTATCTTCACTACCGTGGGAGGTGTGCAGGCCATTGGATCTACCTTCTGTTGCGCCGGTGGTATATTCGAGATCTGGACATGTACACTTCCAGAGCTTCGAACCACGCGTCTCTACCGGCGGGTTCCGCCTGGAGAATAAAAGGATTCATCTCTGTCCATCATCTTTGCTGGAAAACAAAATCAGGTGTCAATCTTGAAAATAAATTCCCACAGACAGCGCCAATGTTGTGGTCAGTTTTCGTCACAATGACTCAAACGTAACCCAACTCAGATGAGAAGAATATATATCAAAGATAAGATAGATTTTCATTGCTAAATGTTGTATTTTTCATTGTAGTGCTGCTCATAGATTGTGTGTTACATCATTTTTTCTCTTCCTCACCTATATGAGAGTTGATTCCTCCTTTCCTTCTAGATTATTTCTTCTAATCAATGATTGACAAGTGTCATATTCTAGAATCATCCTATAACAGATTTGATGCCTTCTTGATGCTCTCGTTTCTCATTGGTTAATGTGGGATCTTTGTCTAACAAACAATTGGGGACCACTATATCATATTTTTGTAGTTGTCTCTGTCTTTCTCCCGCCATTTACCAAGGTAAATTCGGAGGCCTGGGGTTACTTCCCGAGGTTATCCGATAGTTATCCCCGGGTTTGCGCACTTCATTATCCCTGAAGTTATCCGGTAGTTATTCCCGAATTTATGCACTTCATTATCCCTGAAGGTAACCAAAACAAACCTGGGTTTTCATTAGCTTCCTAGCTTCTTGGGCCTGCTTTATTGGGTCGCTTTAATATCATCAACTGGGCCGAGTATTTATCCCATAACACCCGAGTTCGATTCTCATTGGGAACGAATAGGAGGAGAGGGAGTTATAAGGAGGCTTGGGAGAATAAGGGTGTATGGAGGCTTGGTGAACTAACTGCTAACTATACTAACAACTAACTTTGTCCGATAAAAAAAAAGATATAAAATGATTTAAAAACAAACATATATAATGAAAAAAAATATATTAAAATTTATTTTATTAGATGCAATATATATATTTTTTTATACAAACTAGATGCAATAGTTAAAAAAATATTTACCTCTTTAATATACTCAAGCTTGGTCACAGTCTTCATCTCTTGTGCGTTTTTAGAAAGATGATTAAAATTCTCTACTCTCACTATGTGCTGTTGTAAAATTTTAATTGATAGTGAAAATACTCCTGTATATATAATTGTGAAGGGTGGGGTGTAAGTTTAACGAGATAATATTATTTAATTAATTAATAGATATAATATATATAATAATAATAATAATCCATCCACTATTGTAAGTGATTTCTCAAATTTTAAAAAAAAATATATTTTTTTTTTAAATTCAAATTTTGGCTCTAAAAATAAAATCTCAATTTTAAGATAAACATACTCGAAGCTTTTTTGGTCAGTTTCTATAATTGACTTTATCAAAGTTTTGAAACTCCTCGGTCCACCATGTAAGAACTAAGAAGACGAGAAAAACCTAATTTGACTTTTATAAATTGTTTATTAATGTTTATTAATTTCCGTAGGGATGCATATTTTTTTCTTTTTCTTTTTCTATTTATATTAATTAATTAATATATTAAAAGTATAATTAATTTTGTGATTTATGATTTATTGTTTTAGGGGTTTAGAATTTAAAATTAAAATTTTAGGGTTTATTGAATGGTATGTTAACAAATTTACATGTAATTAATATTTTATGAGAATATAAATATTGCTCATATTCTGAATGTCCTATTAATTTATTCATTTATTATTTTATTGAATATGCTGTTAACTAATTTTGTGTTGTTGAATATTGCATAAAATTAGTTGGGTTGATATTAGGTACATTGGGTGCAAGGTGCACTCATATGTGTATAACTTTTTATTTTATTTTGTATATGTGTTATTTTATTTTGTATACATGTTTCTTAATAATTGTATATTTTTTTCACACTAAATTTTTCATTAAAAAAATTAGCATCCATATATGTATAGCTTTTTATTCAATAGTGTACACATGTTTTTTAATAATTGTATATTTTTTTTATACTCAATTTTTCATTAAAAACACTAACAATTAAATTGTATACATTTTTGTTCATAATTGTATATATTTTTATTTATATTTATATATGTTTTTTAAAATTAGTGCATTCTATCATAGGGTACACCCAAGTGCACAGTATAATTAGCAAAATTGGTTTTAAGGGAAATCTATTTGAAATATTATTTCATGTATAATTGCTACATTCTTACCAAATAAAAAGTACTCCCTCCATCCCATAAAGAGGGAGTATATGTTTGTTTTTAATAGTTAAATTAATAGTTAATATTTTAATAATTAGTGTAAGTTTTAAGACAAAGTCTTGGGTGAATTGATGTTTGGTTTCGTTTTTTAAAATTAGATTTTGATTTTTAAAACTCACAATTAGATTTTAATTAATTTTCAATTCACCTAGTTCTTGTTCTTCTGTACATAATTTCTCTTTTCAATTAATTTTATTCTTTTTATTTCTCCATCTCCCACCTTTTCTGTACATATCTTTTAAAATATACTCTTCAAAAATCCAAAATAAACATATATTCTATGATAAAAGTTATTTCACACTAAGTCTTTTACCAATAAATAACACACTAACTATAAATTACTCCTATTGAATAAGTATAACATTAATTTTTAAATTTAAATTATTAAATTAATTGGTAAAGACTTATGTGTCACCATCTCAATAGAGAACTTTCGTTGATTGATATAAAGTAATAATCTAAGTGATATTTAATTGATGAAAAATGATTATAGTGCTATGAACTACTCCATATCTTAACAAACTATAGTATAAATGAAAGAAAAATGATAATATCTTTAATAAAAAATTATAACTAATTGCGAAAGTGTAAAATAATCTCACTGTGAGACGATCTCACATAAAACTGTTCTATTAATTTAATTTAACTTTAATAATAATTATATGAATTAATTACTCTCCATCCACCGGCAAGATATATATTTGTTTTTTGTAAGTGGATTAAGGAGTATTAATTATTATTTAATGTATAATAAATAATTGAATTAGTGGGGTGTGCATGTTTCATCTATTAATTGTATTAATGATGTGAGTAGGTCTTGTATATTTAAAAAAAAAATGTAAACCATTTGTGTGGGCACCCAAATAATAAAATGTATATCTTCTCTCTGCATACTAAGGAAGAATTAGTTATGATTGGATATGCCTAGATTGTTAACACGCGTGAAACAACCATATATCATAAATCCAAATTCTAAACAAAACATTTGATTAAATTAGCCAACTTATGTAGAACAAGAACAATTATTATTTATCTATTTATTTTTTAATGTGGAGTAATTAAGGGATTACTTGTTGCTTAATATATATATATACCTATGAGATCCACTAATCTATTCCAATAACATCAAATTTTTTAATAATTGATGACTTAATTGGTTGAGTGTAAGTCTCCATTGTGTCTCTATCAAGTAATAGGTTTATGAACATTATCTGTCATAGTAGATATGGTTGCATTAGAGAATGAGAAAAACATTTTTATACCTTATAAATCGGAGCACGGTAATTACTTTTCATGCTGAGGGCCATATAAACTTATGCCTATATAATGTAGTACATCATTTTTTTTTATGACTATTAACACCCCAAATTCTTTGTATACATTCCAAAATTTTAAATCAAATAAATTGAATAAAAAATATTTATTCCGAACACCATTTTTAAAAAAAAAATATTATGATTTTTGTGTACAATGAATGAGAAAAGCATTTTGTTAAGCCATTGAACATCCCTGCTAAGAAATCTAGAGGATGGTAGAATTGTCTTTTTTAGGGTGAGTAAATATATTTAGCATTCAAGATGTATATACTGGATTTGTGGGTGTTAATTAATAGATGTAACTTTTATTTTTCTTAAAACATCCGATAAATTATCTTGTGAAATCGTTTCACATAGTAACTTATACTTGTGATATTAGAATTTTATCTTTATTCTTAAAATATACTTTATTTTGGATTTTGAAAAACAATCGATCGAGTTTAGATTGTGGAAATATATAGTATGTTCTAATTTGGGTTACTCCTACAAACAAAAAGTACTTTTAATCTTCAATTCACCACCTTTTCACACATTATATATTTTTTTTGTTAATATATAATTTTTCTCTATCATATCTCATCTCTCATATGTTCGTTCGTTAGAAACGTACTTTATAAATTGTTCCTATCATCATATGAAAATGAACGAATTAATCAGAAGTAAAATACAGCTAATTAAATTAATTAATGATCCTATATTTGACTAAAAACACCTTGATTAATGTAGCAGGTTGTTTAGTTAATTTACAAAGAGCAATTATTGTGATGTGACACCGTCACGATGATCCCGTTCCATTACTATTTTTATGAAAAAAATATTAGTAATCAACTATAATATTTAGAGAAACTCTGTTGTGAGATGAGTTTTGTGAGACGGTTGTGAGACGGGTTGACCCATTACTAAAATATGTTGTTTATATATATAAAGTATGTTTATTTGTAGTTAAAGTATGTCAATAATGAATCATATTATAACACTCTAAAATCATACTTTAAATAATCATTTATCATACTTTAGAAAACATATATACTTTAACAATCATTAAGCATATTTTATCGATATACTAGACATATTTTAACATGTCTTACAGACCATCTCACATATATAATATCTCACAAGAGAGTTTGTCTAATTTTTATATAATTTACAAACTATTGATATAATAGTTAATTCAATTTACAGTATCACTTTTTCATAATAAAAATTTAGTAAGGGCTACTTACTGATGGGTACAAAATTATCTATGTAATTACTGTCTAATACGTTGAGTTTAGACAATTACTGTGAGATACAAAATCAAATGCTCTATTTCCTAAATTACCCATGTTAACGCTAGTGTTCATCTATATAAAAAGAATTTCCGAAAATCACTCCTAAAATGTTATAATCTATATCTCACTTACTCTGTTTTGAATGCACGACACTCTCTCAAATGTTAAACATCAATGATAAATATATTATTGAATACTCTCTGCGGCGGATAAAGGTGGGGATCGAACCCCTGCGTCGTGCATATTGGTGGTGGGTAAATTCTCGGGACTCTACTCTTGAACTTTGTTGTGCATCCATCTCTCTCCTCTTGCCTTAGAAATTAGGGATAATATTAGGGTTCTGAAGTGTGCATTGAAAACATAAAAATTGGGCGGTGAACGTTTGGGTAATTTGATCCCGTGAATAGTGCACACTGAACATTTTTGTACACTGCATCCAAAAGCAATCAATTAAACATTGGTGTACTTTGAGATGCTTCGTGGAGTTTTAATTTTTGGTTCAAGATAATAACTTGGGGTTCTAAGTTAACGATATTGAATCTTGGCAAAAAAATATGATTTGGGTTTAATTTGAATATTGATGTACTCTAAATGTATGTAAAAGTTAATTTTGCTTCTTGATTTCACATTATCTATATAATAGAAACTCTATCTCAGTTTCCATAGAGTTTCAGTATTCATTTTGAGTTTATCTACTTTAAATGCAACATCAGCGTTAATTGATTTTTATTTTTAAAAAAATGATTTTTGTTTTGCGATTGGGATTGGGACAATGATTCGTGCCGAGAATTATTTATTGAGATATTTTTATGAACATTAGTGTACATAAGTGTACTTCAATGTAGGAAGAAATCAATTGTGCATTCGTGTATTTGTCGGCGGCGATAATCTATGGGAAGTGATGAATATTGATGTGTTCTGAACATTAGTGTTCATCTTGTTTTATTTGAAAATTGGTGTACATTGAAGCAAATGCGACATATGTGTGCAATGGTGGACATTGATTTTTTTTAAACATTGGTGTTCATGTCATAATTTTTTAACATTGGTGTACATTAAAGCATTGAGTACTTTCAAGTTGTAAATATCTGAGATTTCAGCGCGAAATTTCTGTGGAAAAAACTCTTTCATTCTACTAATGGCAGAAGTGTGATTGAGATTAATCGCGAAGATCTGATGACCTGCTTCACAACTCCGGCTGTTTTCTCTCGCCGAAAATCTATTCATTCTGACTCATCTCTGGCATTTCTGATGCAGCTGTGTTCTTGTTGTTGTTAAGATGTCGGGTTTCCGGTGTTGACGTTGGTTTCAGACGTTGGATATCTGTTCATCAAAGGTTCTTGTTGCCCACCAACTCGCCGGTCCAACTCCATCAGTCGCTCACCGGAAAAGAGTCATGGTGATGGAGATAGACATTTCTGTTATTCTGAATGAGATATTTATGTATTTTTATGGAAAGTGAATGAGTACATAAACATGAAAACTATTAAGAGTAAATTTGAAAAAATAAAATATCAGAATGTATCTCTTAATAATTCAATTTTATTTTGTATCTCCTAGTAATTAGGTTATTAAAACTTATATCTATTAGTAATAAACTCATTTATAATAATATTATCACTTTGAAAGTAACCATTTACAACCAATCTTATCTTATTTAAGATACAATCTGTGAGTCCTCCCTCCCTTTTAATTAATTATTTGTGATTCCCTTCAATTAACATGTGTTTAATTACTGTTCCCCTCAATTAATATATTGAGACACTCTCTTGTGAGACGGGTCGACCCATCACTAAAATATGCTTATTGTATAGATAAAGTATGGTTATTTATAGTTAAAGTGTGTTAATAATAAATCATATTATAACAGACTAAAATCATACTTTAATGCATAATCAAGCATACTTTAGAAAACATACTTTAACATTCATTAAACATACTTTATCTATATAATAAACATACTTTAGTGATGGGTCGACCTGTCTCATAAATAACCCGTCTCTAGGAATGTAAACGGGTAGGGTACGGGTTGAGCAATTCCACATACTACCCGCTACCCAATTACCCTATCCATACCCTACCCTATTACCCTCAATTGCAACATCGGGTAGGATACAGGTTTATCCATCGGGTAAATGGGTAACTCATGGATATACGGATACCCGCAAGAAATGATGGACGGATATTTTAAATAGGTATAATACGGATACCCGCAGTAACTTGAACCTAATCAACCCTACCCGCACCGACCCGTATCATTTTTTTCCTCAAAATCGACACAAAAAAAAACATAAAGTATAAAAATAAAATCCCTAATAGAGAATAATATTTAATCCAAGTGCAACAACAAGAAATCAACATAGTTAATATAATAACATGAGAAGAAATATCGTAATCCAACACTTGAAAGTATATCGAAAACTACGATCTCCTTAATAATAATAATAATAATAATAATAATATATTATATAACGGATAATCGGGTCGGGTACGCCGGTATAAAAGGGGAACCCGTACCCTATCCTTACCCAATTATTTTTGGGGTACGGGTATTACCCGATCTTCTACCCGATTTTATCTATCATATCCTTACTCAATCACTCGGGTACCCGCGGGTAACCCGATCCGGCCGGTAAAATTGACAACTCTACTCGTCTCACAAGAGACTTTGTGATTAATATTATTATTTTTTTAATTTAAAAATCTAAATTCTAAATCATAAGGGTAAAATGCGTGATAAATCAAAATATTGAAAAAATTATAATTATACCCTTAGTATTAACTGTAAATTCTATGATTAAAATGTCCTAAAAAAGATATAAGAGTGAAAGTATAATGATAGGTTTAGAATTACCAAAAAAATTATTTATCTTGTCATTGTTACCGCTCCCAGCCCAAAGGATCACGAACAACGTGAAGCTCAATGACACCCTGGCCTTACTCCTCAACCATTTATTGTCACCTACGGCTGGATACGAATAGCAGACAAATATATGAAAGAGACAATAAAAAAGAAATAGCTGCTCTCCGAATGTCAATCTCCGCCGGCGTTGAACAGACACTTTTCAAAGATAAAGATGATGGAGGTGGCGGAGCTCTCACCACCATCATCAAGCACCGCCTCTTGAAAACCCTTTTCATTTCACATTCACCAAAACCTTAAACTCCCAAATTCCACTCACTGTACGTCAATTTCTGCCATTTCTCCCACCTCTTATTTTCCATTTCTCTCTTCTTTGTCTCCTCCACCCACCCCTTTCATTTGTTTTCCCTTTTCTTATAAATTGTTGAGGAGTAGGGCCAGGGTGTCGATGAGCTTCACCTTGTTTGTGATCCTTTGGGCTGGGAGACCTTTTCTCTTTCCATGTTTATTGATGGTGAAATTTGTTAAACTTATTTTTTGAATTTGATTGGGAAATAAGAAATGACGTGGCAGTTAATTAGCTTCCGTTAACAATTTCTAAACGGTGTTAAAATCTTGGGCCTTAGAATGATAGTTTTAGATAAATTAGGCCCTGAATCGATAGAAAAATTATTTCAGACCTTGAATTGATAGTTAACATATAATTCAGTTCTTGGATTGAAAAAACTCCTATTATGTATGTTAGGTTGGAGTGATACATTTGAAATTGGCAAAGACTTGTGTGGAACAGATAAAAAGTGATAATATTATTATCAATTTCGCTATAAAATGTTATCACTTTTTATTTATATTATAAATTGTTCATGAAATAATTCACTACACCATTATCACTTTTCATGATTGAGTCTCACACAAGACCTACCCTTTGAAATTAAAGTTTCTTTTGAAGTTATTGGATAAAGATATTTTTTTTAAGGTGAAGATTATTGTGGGACAGACAAATTGATGAGGAGCATGTGCAACCTATTATGGGACGGGGAGTAATTAATAATTAATTAAAAACCAAAAAACCAAAATAATTAAATAAAAGATAACATAGGGATGAAAGCGTAGGTTAGTATAGAATTCATGACATTATATAAGATCTTCTTTATTTATACCTTTCTATATAATGGAGTGCTACTATTTTGTATAACACATGCTATTTTTCAAAACAAAGAGTAATATTATTTTTGTATATTATAAATTATAACTTTTTTGAGAGGAAGACACCTTCAACCAATTGCATGGCATGAAAGTATCTCTTATATGTACAATTTCTAGTAAATATTCTAGGTAACTTAATTTCATTAAATTTAATTAATCATGTGCATAACATCAATTAATTAATTAGATAAGAGAAGGACGAAACTTATCGCTGGAAGAGTGTCTAAAGAGAGACTATGTCATTACAAGTAACGAAGTACAAGGAAAATTTTGCAGAGATCTTTTTGAGGTATATATCCTATGCGTTTGCTTAATTAATTAAGCATTTTAATTTAATGACAAGCCTAATATCTAATGACTAAGTTTTGCATGTTGAATTGTAGGGTATGAGGGCCATATTCATTGACAAAGATAAAAAACCAAAGGTACAAATTATGCATATGCTTTTTCTATAATAATGTTTATGATAATCATATAATTTGCCACAAATTAAAATGTTACTTAAATGCTAATAAATTATTTAAAAAATCTTAAAAAACCATATCAAATGGAGTATGTAAAGTTTTTAATATAATTTAAATGGAGTTTTAATATATTTATACGATTTAATAGATAAAAAAGTTCATGCCTGAAGTGATAATTTATCCATTTTTCCGGTATTGAATTGAGAAGAAAAAAAATATGTTTTTAAGATTATAGAATTTTATTTAAATAATCTATGATATGTTTAATTTTTCTTTTAAATGTCTAGAATTTTGAAATTTTATGAGTATATATATTTTAAAATTTTAAGAAAACAAGCAAAGCAAAAAAAAATAAAATTTAAGATAACAAGGTTGCAACTAACTTTTCTCGACGGATAAGGATGTAATCTAACAAAGTCGTTCGTGAACTTTCAGGTCTAGAATTTATAAATATTTATTCAATTTCGTTTATTAAGGTAAACGAATATCCAAACGAGACAAGTTGAGCCTGGAGTTAGAACAAATTATCAAGTATGCTAGTATTTGACTTTAAAGCTCGCGAGTCTTAAATATATATTTTATTATCCAATAACATAAAAAATTACTTTAATTCACATTTGTTACTCATTTTTTTACACTCATAACATTACTTTATAATATATTATCTAAAAATATTAAAATACCCAAAAAGTCAATAAATTGACTTTAAAAAAATTAAAACAACTTGAGATAGTAGAGGAGAATTATACTATATTCAAAAATAAATAAACTTATTTTGTTGCAGTGGAATCCTCAGAAATTGGAAGAAGTTAGTTAGTGAGGAATTTGTGGAGCAGTTCTTCCAAAATACTACTATTGAAGATGATGAAGATTGGGATTGCTTGGAACTACCACGCCACAAAAGTTTCATCAAAACAAAATTTTCTAAACTATGAATTTAATTAATACTCCCTTCGTCCACTAATAAGGTATTTATTTTCACATTTTGGTATTAAAATATCTATTTTTTCTTTTTAATAAAGGGGTCGCACATGACCTCCACTCACTACACTGCACACATGACCTCCACTCACTACAAATACAACTATACATTTTTTTATGTAATAATACTCTTTAATTCATATGCAAACATGGAGATAGTACCTGATGACACCAAAGATTATGATCATTAGCATAATTTTAGTAAAAATGCACCTATCTAGTTATGTTCATAATATATTCCTCTATTATAGAAGTATACTAATATATTTTCAAGAAAATAATAAAATAAATAATCATTCTTATATTTTATTTATAATTTAAAAAAATATAAATATTATTGTGGAATAAAACGATATCGGATTTGCGTCCTCCGAAGAAACTACAACCCAGCCCCAAAACTCATCTGTTCATCTGATTCGTTCCCAATTTCTTGCATAGTCTCCTACGACGTCATGAGTTTCACTCTCGAAACAGCTCGTCAATTCAACATCCCAGAGATTCTATTCTTCACTATAAGCGAGCGCTTTTGGGATGTTAGGCTTCAATTTCAGAATTAAATCCACGGGGCCATTTCCCATTGAAAGACATGATTGATCATTGATGGTGGGTGGTGTGGGTGGTTTCCCTTTTTGCAGATGCTCTCAAAACAGGGGCTTGATTCCCAATAGATATTGATTTAGTTAACATAGGAGGGTTAGGGTTCTTAGAATGAGAGGCTAGAAGAAGAGTGAAAGAGAACAGATTCTCATAACTCTGTTCATGGATTTTTAACGGTAGTGCTTCAATGTTTTATTTTAAAAAAAAATAAGGGGTTTAATTGATCCAATTATAAATAAAAAGGGTTTAGATGAACAAATTAAAAGAGGAGGGGCTACTTTGATCCTATGATATAAGATCCTTTTCCCTTTTCAAAATTTTTGTTAGAGATGCTATGAAGAGTTGGTACATGGACCAAAATTTCTCTTTTTGGCTTGTTACCCCAGTCAAGTAACTGTTATTCTTCACTTTCACATTCTAGAGAGCAGTCCATCTGGCCGAGTATATTACTTTTTTTAAGATGGTTTTTCTCTTTTCTCGTTCATGCATTGATATCCATTTATATTTGAATCTTTTACTCACAGCTATTGGAGTTGAAATCTGGGTTGTAATGCTATTGCAGGGGGGAGATGCAGGAAACGCAAACTTGAAATAAATATAAAGCTACTAACTACTAACTTGTAGCTATTCTTCAGAAATGAATATCCGTTCGAAATATCTGTGGCCCTATATACACTATTTGTAAAAGATACACGTGTTTCATGAATACATAAAGGAGTGTGTGTTGCTATATTCCTATTTTATCGAAATATACTAGTATATATTTTCAAGAAAATTATAAAATAAATAATCATTCTTATATTTTATTTAAAATTTAAAAAAATATAGATTTTATTATTGTGGATTAAAATTAGAGAACAAAATACAAGCTTCTTCTGTGAGATTGTAAGAGTGTATTACAGAATAGTTGGGTAAGAACATATATTAATAAAGGACAACATCTAAGATATGAAAAGGCTAAAAATTAAGACATAATGCATTAGATAAACTGGGTTGTTCTTAAGGTCTTTCAAAACACAAGAAACATAAAATAAGCATTTTGTGAGCAGTATGACACAAATAAGTGCTACTAGTATATTTCTAACTGCAAAACAAATATTGCATTCGATAACAAAACTCCTCTTCCAAGTAGAAACAAAAGACAAAGCAAACGGGGTAATCTAGTAGAAGAATCCAAGTACTTTACCCCCAACATTTTTCCGACGAGCTTCTTCATGATCCATGATTCCAGCAGAAGTAGTAAGCACAATGTATCCAAACTAAAATCAAAGTAGTAACTACAGTAAGATACCAAACAATATAGCCAAACTAATCACAATATTCGGAATCTGTTAATGAATTGAAATTGGATGATATAATTTGTACCTGTCTTGAAGGGAGGAGTCTAGCAGTCCAAGGCTCGATTTCCTTGACACCAACATCGAACCTAGGGCTGATAACCCCACACTTGTTAAGTCTCCCATTCAATTCAACCACAATCTTTCCAGATCTATGGTCGTCAACATACTCGAATTCACCAATGTACCCTGCAAATCAATTCAAAAACCATTAATGGAGTTGATGCTATAGGGTTATTGAAAATATCAACTAAAAGATGCTAACCATGCTTCTGCATAACGAGAAGAAACTTGATAATCACTTTGGAAGAAGGCCTGATCATGACCTGTCGTTTACCTCTCTTCTCAGCATTGTACATGCTCTTCAGGGCATCGTTCAACACACTGATTCTCACCATCTTCCAAACTACTTGGTTCATATAATATGAGTATCAGCTATTAAACTCTATATCTAATTATCTAACTAATCTAAACATTCAGGATGGATTAAATAACACAAACTAAAATTAAACATCATTACAGCAAAAAACAATTGCTTAATTCTCACTCCACATAGCATACACAGAGCATAGCTCAACACCCAATCTAATTACCTAACATTATCTAAACATTCAGGATGGATTAAATAACACAAACTAAAATTAAACATTATCAAAGCAACAAACAATGGCATGATTCTCACTTGACATAGCATAATTGCTACAATGAACAAATGCGTCTCGCCTTTAAAACTAACCAAATGATAACAAATGGAGTTGCAGTTATAAACCCTAAAACCAAAGCAAGTAAGAGTTTTGAATCCAGATTTTTCAACACAATTGCATAATTCTCACTCGACATAAATGCGTCTCGCATATATCCTTTAAAAGCAATCAAATGATAACAAATGGAGTAGCAGTTATAAACCCTAAAACCAAAGCAAGTAAGAAATTTGAATCCATATTTTTCAACACAACAAAATCAGCGCATGAAATTGATAAATAAACAGATAAAAAATCAAATGCAGATACGATCCAAGAGTGGTATACCAGGAAAGATTCAACCGGCTACACTGTCTGTTCGAAGAGATGAGGCGAGGAGAGGTGTTCTTAGGGTTTTGGAGCTTCATATATAGGTGTATCAGTAGGCCCAACAAGAGACCCAACAAATCGGCCCATTATTAATTGGGCTACTACAGAGCAAGGCCTTGTTTTAAAGTTCAAATATAAAATATGCCACTCTTCTTCTACGTGGCATCTCCTGTCCCTCTCACTCTTCAGGTATTCTCTCCCACTTCACTCCTCTTCAGTTACTCTTTCACCTTTCTTCAATTTATGAAACGACTCAATGGTAAGAAGCATCGAAATATCCTCTCTTGCTCTAATTATTTTGAGCTCTTCGACATCCACCACTGCCGGCGTGATCTTGCTCTCTGAATCCGACTCCTCTCCATGCCCGTACGCTTCAGATGCCCTATGTATGGTTGTATTCTATTTCTACAGAAAACCCTTATTTTGTTTCCCCCTAATTATATTTCCCTTCTTTGCTTTAATTCGACCCTCCCGTTATTCGCTTCAATTTCAATTACCACGGCGGCCCCAGTCATATCATCTCACCGCCAGGAGGTATGAATTAGTGATTTCATTGGTTTTAAACTTATGAGCCTTTGGACTGATTGTTCATGTTTTACCAGCTTTATTCCGTACTTTCAAATCCATGATAATCGATGCGTCATGAGTAACTAGCTATTAAATATGCTACAGAAATGTTTAAAGTCCGAATTTATGTAGGTCTGCATATATTTAGTAGTTGTGAAATGTGCTACAGGGAACATTTTGCATTGCCTCATGGCGTGGGATTCAGGTTGCTGTTAAGAAACTTGGTGAGGAATTTTTCATCGACGAAGAGACGGTTGGATTTATGTTTTTGATTCTATGTTTTCTTTATTGTACTTGGCCATTAATATGTTATGTTACTTCAGGGATGAGCTTGCTCTGCTTCAGAAGATACCTCACCCAAATGTTTTCCAGTTTCTTGGTGCTGTGACTCAAAGTACGCCGATGATGATTGTCACTGAATATCTCCCAAAGGTATCTTTTTGTTTCACTGTGAACTCTACATGTCATATTCCTTGGCCGTCTGATATGGATTTTCTATTGTCCAATACATGTGTGCCCGTTTTAGCATGATTCAAGAAAAATAATACTGAAAACTGGCCTTTTCATATCAAAATAAAAGTTTTATTATTATTATTACCATTATTTAAATCCTTGAACAAGGTTGAATGCAACAGAGAAATCAGAACTACATTGATTGCATTCAACTTTAGAACTTTATCAATTTTTTTAAGAAACAAATCTTATTTCATAATCATAATTGAATCAGTTCTCTGGCAGGGTGACTTTGGTGCATACTTGAAAAAAAGAGGTGCCTTAAAAATGACAACAGCTATCAAATTTGCTCTGGATATTGCAAGGTTAGAATTTATATCGAGGAAACTACTTTGCAAAAGTTAATATGAAATGGAAAAAAGTAATTAGTTTAATGTAGTTAAGTAGTTTACTTTATTTTTCTTTTGTTCTTGATCTTAAAATCTAATTTGAGTTTCTAGGTTCAATAATTGATTTGGATTTTTTTTAATATCAATCTTTTGTATCGTATAATTGGATAAACATACAAAAGAGAATGATGCTAATTTTAAAAAAAAAATTATAAAAACAAGTGCATATGATGCTAATTTTTTTAATGAAATATTATAATTAAAAATAAATTTCCTTATTATACGTAGTTCATATAATTAAACATCTTTCGCAGCGTACTTGTTAATCTGGTTTCTATGTAGGTACGTCTGTGTATAATTCACTAATTATTTTTGGAACTCATCCTTTTTGTGAATTTTCAAAATTTCTCCATAGTTTCCCACTTTGGTATTGATCACGTAAGTTGTTAAACTCCTTAGTTTGTGGTTGTCTCGATTTTTTTTGCTACTTTGATATGTGTTTTTACCTGACTTGTGCATGTAATGGAGTACTGTTGATGTGTTGGTGAATATGACAAGAGTTTATTGGTGAATTTTATATTTATTTTAATTATTTATTTAGCATAAGTGAATAACTAAACTTTGGATTCCCTACATTTGCCGTCTCAAATTGCTTCAGGGTCCAGTTTCAAAGAGAAGCTTGGACATTTGCATATGCATCTTCTCTTCTGAATTGAGATTCACTAAGCATACGCCTTGGGCTTCCCCAATTTTGAATCGTGCAGCCTCTCCCTCAATGTTGCAACAGATTTTCCGCCTTTAAAGTTGATGTATCAATGCCATTTTTCCCCCTGCTTACTGAAGGTATGATGCCGTTGTTATGCGCTTAAGTTGTAAATTTTTTAACAACACACTTGAACAATAAGACATGTTAACTTATTCTTCTTATCTTCAATTGTTATAAATTTCTTGGTTGGTATAGATAAGGGTTAGCCTTAGTGCTAGAAAATAGTTCTTAAGCAAATTTTAGTGCTAGAAAATAATTCTTAAGCAAACTTCAGCTATACACGCAAGATGTTTGATGAAAAGCTTGAATAGAAATTTATTTAAAAATCATGTTTTCTGTCTTGACGTGAGTGGAACTGTAACTTTGATAGCCCTATATAAATGAGTAATAATTGATTCTGGAATGAAAAATGAAATTTGAATTATAGGGCACATGTGGTCAGGATGGATAGATTGACCTTCTTGTGAGATGGATGGATGGTTCTTAAAAGCACGTGTTGCCATTTGATGTCTTTGACGACCGAGAGAGTTTATTGTATTTTATGAATTCTGTCCGTAGAATTGCGCTTGATTTGTTGTTGTTGTTTTTTTTTTAAATTTAATTTTCCCTGCAAAAATCCCATGCGGATGATGCATATTTATTTTTCTGTAACCTTGACTCAAGTTTACGAATCTAATTAGTTTACAATGCTTGTGGAAATGTTGGCATTTTTTAACATAAGATCTCTGCTGGAGCTTGTGGCATTAGTATAGTAAGAAACATGAAAACATTTCCCTATATTATGTTGTGTCATCTATTGCTTGCTAGCTCAAGAAAATGCAAAACTCTCTCTTAATTTCTCACCTCATGTTTTATGTTCCAAAAGAAGTACCTTCAATTGCTCTATCATCTTTCAATCACCATTAAGCATTTGATTAGTAAATCTAAGTGAGCTGACTTTTCTGTTCCCTTTTCACTTATACATAAATTAACAGCCTACCTACATGCAGCAGCAATGACAGGTGAATAATTTCACTTTTTTTCATTCTCTGTAACTTTTAACTATATTAGGTACAATTTTTCCTACTTTATATCCCTACATTTCTATTACACCCTTGGATTTGTATCGCGTACTTCCGTTTACTTATGGTTTTCATATCCTGACCAACTAATCGTGGTTTGTTCCAATCTTCTCAAATTATTCTCTCTCTTGACTTTCGATTACTTATTGTTTTACTTGTTCTTGCGTGCATGAATATCTGTTTGTGCAATCACAGTACATCGATCTTGTGGCTGAATGATGGATCCAAAACAACATTACACTCACTTGAGCTATCAACAGGTGCAACAAGATATATAGATGACAAGCACTACAGGATACATCCATGAATCAGTTCCAAGTGCATCAGCTATATTATTGTGCTATTTGATTCCCTTGTTGACAATTCATACATAATAAACGGGCTAGCATCTCACGAAGTGAGGTGCCACCTTACCTAGTTGAACATACAAAATATTTCAAGAACATACCTTAGGGTTTGAGATTTGAATATTGAAACCTAAAAAAATGGCAATATCCACACAGCATTCTTGGACAGTATGCCCCCGTGTGAGATTATTATCACCGGGGAGCCCACAGATTTTGATGTTAAGTGGAATTGGGCCGGCCCAACATCTCAAAGCCCATGTAGTAAAAAAATGTCAAAAAATATTACATTTACTAAATAAAGTGGTACAATAAATATAAAAACTAAATATTAAATACATGGCAAACATTTGTGTTACCTCACTACAAGAAAAATGACAATAGAGATCTTGTTATTATTTCTTGCATAGTTAAAGATTTTTAGTGTCAGGAATGTATCAATAATAATAGAGATTAAAAGATATTTAATTATCGAAGCTAAAATAATAGAATCTCTGTCGTTATAGGTCATAACTATTTAATGAAATATAAAAACGATAGTATTTATACACACATTTAATAATAATATCCACACATTTAATTTTTAAGAGAAGAATAAAAAATAGTATAAAGATTTGTTTTAATGTAATAGCTAGTGTTTCTAGTTCGTGTGTTGCTAAGAAAACATTTTATTATTTGATTAGTATATTTTAGTTTTAATAGTAGTGGTAGTTTCCAAATTCGTGTAAATAAAGAAATACCTAATTGGTTAGTGCTTGTGGATGTTTGATTAATTATAGTGACATCCATGTACTATACTGGTCGAATAACACCTAACTTAACTAGCCATCATGACTTTGGACATTCGATCTTTCTATATTCAATTGGTAAATAAAGGGACAATGTTTATTCTAAACATTCCAGTTGAACAACTGTTTTACGCGGATAATCAAAGTACGAGAAGCATGTGCAGGTTTGATCTCTGTCTATCCCTTTGAAGTGAGAGTAGTCAAGTTTACTCTAATCGCGTACGCCGAGCTTCAATGGATTGTTGTGTTAAGTTTCTCTTGTGAGAGATAGGGATAACAGAGACAAGGAACCACCGTCCCTTCGGGTAGGGCGTAGGTGGCTACGTCGGAAAAACCCTGGATCTACAGGAAGATCCCATATCATAGGTGAAATGTCTTCCCTAAGCCTATTTTAGTGTCTAAAGATTAGGTATCTATAGCTCCTGGACCATAGGCTTGAACTGCCGGCTAGGGACTTGACAGGACTCCGAAATGCTTGCTCCGGATTTGACAGTCCAGGAAAAAAAGCCAGGTCAGAACCTTTCCTAAGTGGTTGTGCATGAGCCTCCACCATGTCCACCGAAAAAATGGAGCCAAAGCAATTGTAGAAGCTCCCGCCCCTATTAATTTAGCACCTTCTAACAGGCCCCATTAGTTGCAATCGGTTGAGCAAGGAGCTGGGCGCGGGCGTGTTTCAACTGCATCTCCGAGGGCAGTGCTTTTTTTCAGGTATTTCTAATCTTCAGGGCCATCAAACTTTTCTTTAAGAAGTTCTCTAATTCTATTTTTTTTATTGGCTCATATTGTTTATTCCGATTACAGATCTTTTTAGCCCTTAGCCAGGTAGAATTTGAGTTCCTATTGAGGAAGATCTAGCATTAGTTCGAAAACCTTAAACTGCTACTAGCAACTCTTAAACGAACGTACCCTTATGAGAAAGTTGCAAACTTCAGAGGGAAAGCCCCAATCAGGACCTTGAAGACTGAAACTATGCCCTTTTGTCATCAACTATCCCTTCCGCCAGGTCGGGTCTTTCGTTCATTTCCGCCGTGAAAACCCCAGGAGTGGGTTAAGCCCAGGGTCTTATCGGTAGTTCTTCTGTCAGACGAGATATTGGAAGAAATATAAACTGCTAACAATAAATCTTTGAAAAGCGGTGTCAACCGATCTTTCTTTACCCTGTTCACGAAGATAATAGGCGAATTCGTAGGTTCAAAGCAGGTTATGAAAACATTTTCAAGTCTTGTTCAGCTTTTTAGCGTACATCAAGCATGGCGGGAGCAAAATCTATCCAGATGTAATCCCTCGCCGGAGGGAGTATATAAATTGATTTTATTTAATTAAATATTTTATAAATAATTTGTAAAATAGATGAATTGCGATAATATTATTATATCAACCAACCAAAAACTTGCTAAAAAAGATGCTTTTTAGACTTTCAAACTCATTGACATATATGCTTTAAAAAAAACTAACTCTATAATTGTACACTCGAAATAATTACGAATATATGAGACCATATACACCATAGTTGGGACTTAGGAGTTTGCAGAAAAATTACATTATTGAATAAACTAAATGATTTAACTTAAAATGTGTGAAGTGTACCTAACACTAAGTATATATATTAAAACAGTACGTGAGATGAGTTAATTATGTTTATCATATTTTAATGATTGATCACAATTTAGAAAATATACTTTAACTACACGTAAGCATGTTTAACCTATAGGAGTATATCCATCATATTTTAAGACGTCTCACAAATTGTCTTAAATATGCACCGTCTGACAAGAGAATTGTCTATATATATATTGGAGCAATCAAAAAGTATGACAAACATTTATGTGAATCAAGTTCACTTACACGTTGATTTTACCGAAATTTCTTGTAAGACGGGCACATATCAGATAAATTGTAAGACAGTTCGATTCTTTAATTATTAAAGTGTGATTATTATGTAAGTAGAATATACTTATGGATAGTTAAAATATTTATATAGTAAATCATATTTAACACATTAAAATTATATTTTAATGAATCAACATACTTTAATTATCAATAAACATATTTTACATATATAATAATTATATTTTAATAATCGACCCGTCTCACGTATACACGGTTTCACAGAAGATTTTGACTAGTTTAAATTATTACTATAAATTGTATATTTTTTATAGTATAATAATACTAGCAACCGGCCCTGAACAAAAAGTATGAGTACGTTGAATGAGAAGGAAGCTCAGTAAAAATTAATATTTGAATGAATAAAGTGTGTATAAGATGAATATTTGAAATAATATTAATCTTTAAAATTAAGCCTTATTGGTTCAAATTTCATAGAATGACAATTAATATTATTAAAAGAAGTCAATTAATAAATCAACCAAACATAATAATTAATATATATCCATTAATTAATTCTCATGACCCACACCAAGTACCCCTAATAATCTCAAAACCATGATAATTGTTTGTTAATCATGAAAGTTTTATGTCTAATTTTATTAGCAAAGATGTTTGGTGTAAAGCATAATAAGATTATGTAATACATGAGAGATCAGGCTGTGAATGGGGTGTGCCAGTTTTCTCCATGTGGGATATAATATGTCGACGATGGTATACCATTAAAATAAATAAATAAATTATTAAGAGAGAGAGAGTGAGAGAAATGGTACTTAGAATTTTGTTGCACTAAAAGACGTGTGGACCTATTTCAGTGTTGCTCACTCAGTGTGGATTATTAGCTACAACAATATCCCAATATTGCTTCATATAGTGCTTTCCTGCAAATACTACATTATATTTATTTTTAATTATATTATTTCTTTCTTATTATATTTATATTATCAACCATATAGAATGCTAAACATTTTGTTTGTAATTTAATCATATAAGAAATATATTTCATGCTAGATATTGTGCTTACATAAAATGTTATCACTTTCATTTATATTAGTACATTGTTTATAAATATATAGTTCACAACATTACTATTGTTTTTTTATAGATGGAGTATCACTTTTTGGTATAAATTAAGATTATAATTTCTTATCCGTTTCATGAAAGTGATTTCTTATTTTAATAAGACGATTTTACACAAGTCTTTGTCAATTTATAAAGGACAAAAGAAATCTTTTGAAATAATTAAAACGAGGCATATTGGACTTGTTCCAATACATTGAAATTAAATATTCCCTCCGTTCATTCATATTTTGCATGTAGATTAAATAATATTATTATTTTATAAAAAATGAATAGTAATATTAGTAGTAAATGATGGTTCATGTGTAAGTCATTTTATTAAAAAAAAATGAATACTCTAATAATAACTAAATATATTAATGTTGGTGCCAGTATAAAATAAAGTAACTTCTAATTGAAAATTTTGAGTACGTACTCTATCTCGACAATTTGATCAAAATATTTCTTATTAAAAATCACAAATATGTGTATCATTCATTAATTGAAATAAATAAATAAATAAATTTAGGGAAATTAATATACCTCTTTATTTAAAGAGGTCCACCGTAAGAATCAAATGTCAAAATCACGTGTAGAAGTCAAACTACTTGTACAAAGACATGACGAGCTAGTTCCTTTGTGTTTGAATTTCTTTAACAAAAGTTGTAAGTACATTTGGCTATATTAATATTTGATATTTAATACTCGTCAATATGATTGTTTGTGCGTGTTCTTAGCTAGTTAATTTTAGAATTGAGGAAAAAGATAAAGTTGTGTAATTGAGCTAAGAACAATCACAATCAAACATAATAAACTAGCAAATACATGAGAAATAGGGAATCCGACCAAAGACCTTAACCAATTTTATTATTCTCCTCAAGAACAACACTCATAAATCTCTCAATTACAAGTGTAATGTCTAGTATGAGAATGAGTAACCTGCTTCTCTCCTGCGAGAGAAGCTATTTATACTATCGACAAGCCCTAACGATTGTACAATCCCATGCGCCACCTGGACGAAGACAAGCAGTCATAAATGGAGCTGGCCGGTACACCGACGACTTTGGGGCTAGTGCAAGGTGCCACCAAATGTCTTGCAGAACGCAGCAGGCCTCCTTTTGTCCTTTTCTTGCCTCCCATTGAGTACGGATGAAGAGGGATGTACCTGTCGTGTGTTGTCTTCTAGCTGGGAGTGTTGCCCAAGACATCATTTCTTACCATTATTCTTGTCCTCTAACCTGCCATCATTAGCCGTTCTCATAGTATGTCTGTACTTTGCCCCACAAGTCTGATAATCCTTTTAGCCATCAGATAGATGGATTTCCGAGGCTATGCTGTCCGTCCGAGTCCCTGAATGCCTACTTCGGCTTCGGAGTCGAGGTGTCCTGCCAAGATGCTTCGACTTCCTATTCCCTGGGTGGGCTTCCTGTCTCTCGACCCTCTCTTGGTCTCGTCTCCTTGGGTTCTTCGGCCCTTCAAGGATGGGCTTGTTTCTTGGGCCTTCCTTTGGGCCGTCGTCATTCCATAAATCACAATTTATTCTTATCCTTGGGCCTCTCCGTGGTCGGGCCTTTTGTTTGTGGTGGGCTAGTTTGTTGGGCTTTCGCCTCGTTTGGCATGTTGGATATAATATCTATAACATTAGCCCCTCGAGCCTGGATAATCTTATGGTTTAAGATAATTTAGGGTCGACCAATATTTTTCCTGAGTTATATCCTCCATGCTTCAATACGTATGATTCGTGTCTTTTCCACTTTGGCTCCTTACTTTGTCCTCGAGCTGTTTCTGTTTCTTGAATTTCGGGGGTGGCCGAGATATTTCTGCAAGGTTGGGGGTATTTTCGATATTTTGTCCTTTTCGTTCAAATTTCGAAAATTATGTCAGTTTGTCTTTTCTCTCCTTTCTTTCCCTTACCCCTTCTTCTTCTTCCATTCTTTCTTCTGACAGTTGCAATTTTCTTTGCGTTGTAAGTTCTCCTTTCTCATCCAGGTATAACTTATCTCCCTTCTTCTTTCTCTTTCCTTGAATTACCTTTTCTGGTGTCTCTTGCATTCTTCGCGTCATCGCGGTCTAGGGTTTCCCTTTCCTCTCTTCCTCTGTTTTGACTTTCTTTCTTATCCTAATTCTCGCGAATATGAGTCTTGAGGGTTCTGTTTCTCCAATGAAATCCCTTTCACAAACCACTGATTCTTCACTCGGGAGCGATGGGCCTTCCTCTCCTTACCAAGAAAAGGGTTCAAGTTCTCACCCTTTTTCGAAATCTGCCCTTGACCAAGCGGTCGCAACCTTTGTGTCGAATTTTAGTTTGAGACACGGTGCCGACTTGGTTGATGTGGGTCCTGGGTTGTTGGCTCATCTTGGGAAACTTTCCGAGTGGGAGAAGGAAGTTCCCTTTTTCGCTACAAAGTTTTCGTCTACTATTGACGATCTTTGGTTAGAGAACCGTTATTGCTATTAGTAAATACTAGTGTGGAGATGACATTGAGTTCTTTCTTCCTTCCTTCGAGGGTCGAACGTGTTTCAACCAGTTGAATGTTGTTGCTGCCTACGAGTTGTAGTTCGAGCTCGGCCTTAGTTTTCCCCTGCTTTTGTGTATTTTGCAATATTCTCCAGTTTTGGGGTATAGCCCCTGCTCAATTGGCCCCTATTGGTTGGGCTTCTTTGATGGGAGTCCTGGTTCTTTTCCATTTGACCGGATACCAGTTGTTAGATACTTTCGAAATTAATTTCTTGTGTAGGCTCACCTCTATTTCTGGGGCGAAGGGGTACTTCTGTCTGAAGCCTCATCATACTAATTTGGTTGCCTTTCTGCCTAGCTCCATCAAGAAATGAAAAGATCATTAGAACTGGATTTGTGGGCCGTGGAGGGGTCCTTGTGTCTTTAATTCTGAGAATCCTCAAGCCCCCACTGTGTTCCCTAGGAGTTCCTTCTTTTAACCTGATCTCAGTGCATGTATATGTTTTAGTTTTCTCCTTTCTCCTTTTTCTCTTAATGACCTTCTCCTCTCCTCTTATGCAGTAGGCGAATGGTGTGCTTTGGAGAAGTTGTAGTCTGAGTTTCAAGACGTCTTCCATCGCATTCGCGGGCTCCCTGAGAAGGACCGTCATTACAAGTACATCCTCACTTGCACCAATCTCTTCAACGCCGGTCTTACCTCTTCAGCTATCGCCACGCCAGGTAATTTTTCTGTTGTTGTATCCTTTTGTTCTATCCTTTCAATGTTCTCTTGATAGCATTTCTTACACCTCTGTGTCTGCTTCTCCTTCCCATTTTTCAGGGGAAGAAAAATGCCTCTTACCCATATTGATAGTATTGCCACTCTTCCTTCCGCTCGCAAGCAGGCGGCCCTTAATAAGGGTAAAAAGAAGGTCTCCCAAACCTCATCCAAGAAGGTTTCCGAAGCCCCTCTTGCTGTGCAGCCCCTCAAAGCTATTAAAATCTGTGATTCCTCTAATTCTCTTCATTCGAAACGGGACGCTGGTATAGCTTTGTAGAAAGCCCCTGGTGCCTCAAAAAAGGTTTCGAAAGGAGCCTCTAAAGCCCCCAAGTCTAAAAATGGTAGTTTGAAGGCCGTTATTGTCAAGTCTGCCGCTTCTAAAAGGAAGTATAACCTACAGGATAAAATTTCCGATGAGGATACCCATAACAGTATTGTTCTTGTTTCTCGTCCTCAGAAGAAGATTCGGGGTGATAGCGCTGGCGGTGCGGGTGTGGGTTCCTCCGATGTGCCCAATTCAGCTCCTCTGGGTAGTTTGGAGGTTTGTGATATTAACTCTTCTCATTCTCTCGATGTCCCTGCCAAATCTCCTATCGGTGCTTACTTCTCTTTGCTTATCTCCCGAGCACCCGACTATTCCCAATCCAAGTCTCCAAGGCACCCCTTTTGAGGGATTCGAGGGTAATCATGCTCCTTTCAACTCTTCATCCCGCTACGGGTATCTTTTTTTTTTAGGTTTGGCGGTATTACAAATAAAAGACTCATTTGCGCTCTTGGGATTATAATCGTTTACCGGTCGAGATGGTTTATCCTGTTCTGCCTATAGTGGAAGAGGCAACTCCATACCTTTCGGTGAATCAGATAGTTGACAAGGAACTTTTCAAGAAATTTGGTGGTCTTGATGAAGCTGGCAAGACCTTCATCCATACTCAAGAGCCTCTGTTTGACTTTAACGCCCCCGCTTGCTTGGCCCATGCTGCTGCTTTTTCCTTTAAGAGTTGCACCACAGAGCTCCTTGCCCATGCATCATCTTTATGATTTGGAGAGGCGTGAATCCCGTTTGCATGATGAAGTTACCCTGCTCCTCGACAAATTAAAAATTCATGATCGGAAAGCCCTCGATGCAAGTACGGCCGATGCTCAAGTTCGAGGAGAATTGAGGATTGAGCAGGATAAGAGGGCCGAGCTTGAGGGTAGTTTATAGGCTTTACGTACTCGATATGACGATTTACTGACCAGTTCCGAGAAGAAGAAAAGTGTCTTGTTGTTGGGAAATAAGGTACTCTCCGAGAGGGTTGCCAAAATGGAGGTTGATCATTAGGAGGAGGTTAAGATTTTGAATGACCAATTTAACGTCGAGCTGGCCCAGATCCAGAATAGCCTCAATACCCTCCAGGTGTCCTTCAACAAAAATGTTGAGGAGATGCGCCAAGAGAGAAAGGATTCTGAAGTCTTGCTCAACCAGAAGATTATGGAGGCTGAGCATGTCACTGTCGAGGACCAAAACGAGCATGATGAGGCTATAGTGAAGCTGAATCAAATTATCGATGAGCTTTCTCTGGTGCAAGAAGACAATTCCTACTATAGGGATATCATTCTTCCCAAAATCAAGATTTACTGTTTCTGCTCCTCTTCTGTAGCCATGACGAAAGCTTCTTCTGAAAATCCTTATTCTGCCTGTTTGGACGACATGCGTGATGTCCTCCGCTAAGCCCTTAGTCAAGAAAAGATGCCTCCGGGCTAATCTTTGAAAAAATAGCTTGATTTAGGATTACTTGGCGAGTACTCTGATTTTATCACTGATACTGATCTTCCTAGAGAGGATTCTGATGAGGTTATAGAGGTGGATTCGGACGAGGCCTTTGCTGATGGTGTTCTGGATCTTACTACTGCCGACTCCAAAGCTGAGAATCCTCCAGCGGATCCTCTCACTGAATCTGCGGGGGTGTTGCTTCGGAAATCAGCTCCTGATTCTGAGACCCTCAACCTTGACAAAGTTGATCCGAAGCGTCATGAGTCTTCGATTCCTGCTGAGGAGATTCTTCCCGGTGTTGCAAACGAGTCTGATAGAGTCATCGCTACCATTGTTTTAGAGCTTCAGCTTTTCGAGACGGTGGCTGCTCCGGCCATTCCATCATCTTCTAAGATTGTTCCTGTCTCTTCAGAGATTGCTGATATAGCCGATACTTCTTTAGATCCGACGCCATCCGAGGCCATCCTTGCTTCTTCCGAGGTCGTGCTGCCCAAAGGTGGTAGTCTGAAATCTGTGGGTGTCGCTGGTTCCAAGTGCTTCCAACTGCCTAGTGAAGCTTTTCTAAGACTGTAGCTCCGAGTAGGATGTATTCATTTATTTTAATTTGGCATGAATACTTCTTGTATTTTCCTTTCTTTTTTTCAAGTGTGTAGGATTCCTCTTTGAATTTCCAGCAATGTGTAATCTTTTCCTTATGAAATGGAGTACTTAATTTTATGTTGACTAACCTTTTGGGTATTCTGGTAATTTTATTTCTCTCTTTGAGTATAACCGCCGCTTTCTGTCATAGTGCAACACGTCTTTGGTCTAGTGCTACTTGGATTAATTAGGTCATTCATTCTCCTTGGAAGTTGTAAAGTCTTGTATTCCCAACCGTCCGGTCCTTTCTGTTTTTGGTTCATCCTGTCCTATCGTGACGTGGGGCGTATCCCTTTTCCATTAGAGATCTTTTGATTTCTTTTTTCAAAATTCAAACCCTTTGCATAGATTTGTGTTTTTCTCCCTTAACTCCTTTCCACATTTTTCGGCGTTCTCTGAGATTTCGCTTATCCTCTTCTTTCATCAACTTCCATGACCATATCCGATTCGTTCTTTTGTTGTTCTCTTTCTTGTCCTCCACCAATTTCCATTGGTACTTCAACTTCCTCTTCTCCTTCCATAATATCCTCAAAAACCAACATCTCATAGTCTGCGTCGTGGTAGCTCAAACCTTCCACCTTCTCTATGAATAAACACTCCCTTGCCTTCCTTTGGTTTCTGATCACTATTGCAACCCATCCTTCCATCTGCCATGACGAACTTGAGGCATTGATGTAAGGTGGATGGGATGGCTCCACGCGTGAATCAATGGGTGTCCCAGAATGCAGTTATATGTGGAGCTTTGGTCCAGCACCTTAAATGTCAGCTGTTTTTGCATCCGGATCTTTTCGTCTGATCCTTCTAATTCTACAAATAGATCTACCTCCATGGTTGGCCTGGTTAAAGCATTGTTGAAACCCTTAATTTTATCGCCACAAGGTCTCACCTTGTGATGACTTTTTCCCCCTATATTTTCAAACACATACTTGAAGATTATGTTGGCATACGCACCAGTGTCCACCAGACACCTATGTACTTTCACTCCAGATAATACAGATAAAATGACCAGAGGATCTGAGTGTGGGGTACTTACCCCGTAGAAATTAATTTCTGTGAAGACGATGTCGGCCTCCGTTATTTCCTTTTGTTTTCGATGTCAGTGACCAGACTTGAGGAATTTGTTGGCTTAAATCTCTTAGCTCCATTTTTCTCCTCCTTTTCGAGGTTGTTGTGAGCGCTTGTGAGGTTTCGACATATGGGACTTCCTTGGTGGATTCCATCATATGTATTTCCCCTGGTCTATCGCCTCTTTGGCCTTATCCACCAATCCTATCGAATACTGGCGGTCGGCCTGGAGGCGGAGGGGGTAGAGGTATCACTCTTCTATTCCTTTCTCTGTCCGGGGACATCTGTCTACCTGGAGGAGGAGGAGATTAGCGTCTCTCCGATACACCCTCGGCCTCGGCTCCTACAGTATTCCTCTCAGTCTTCCTTCTTTGAACAGCTTCCATAATTCTATGATCAAGTCTCGATATTGGTCAGTATTATGACCATGCGTTAAGTGATACATGCAGTACTTTCGAGGGTTAACGAGTTTCAAAGTCTGCAGGACATGTCTCGACAGCCGAAGGACCTGTTAATTCTTCACATAGTAAAAGACCTCGGCTAATTCAGGTTGGTACCTGACTTCAACTCTTCGTACATCTGCTGTACTTCGGTGTCCTCCGTAAAGGGTTTGAATGTAGCCGGTGCTTTATACTCTTTCGCTCTTTCGGTGTTCGCCTTCTTTCTGATCGGTTCTGCCGAAGCACTTTGGCCACTTGCCTTTTTTGCCATTTTGGAGATGTCCTCGGCCTGAATGTATTCGTTTAAAATCACTGTGAAAGCTGCATAAGACGCAGGCGGTTTGAGTTGCACAGCCTTCCATAGGCTGGTTTCCGGATATAGTGCCCTAATCACCGTGATGAGACATGTCTCGTCTCCCATGACCTCCCCCATAGATCTCTGTTCATTGAACCTTTTCAGAAAATCTCTCAGGCTTTCCGTAGACCTCTGGCGAATATTAGCAAGTTTGTGTTTCGTCTCCTTAGGGGCTCCCAGGTAAGAATACTGCATCAGGAACGCCCCCATCAGCTCTGTCCATCCTTAATGGACGCTGCTGGAATTGCCCTGAACCATGCATGAGCTTTGTTTCCAAGAGTCAAAGGGAACATTCGGCATAGTGTGACTTCATTCGAACCCTGAGCTCGCATCCACATCAGATATTTTTCAATGTGGGAATAAGGATCGTAATCACAATCGAAGACCAAGCTCGGCGGAAATTTAACTCCGTATTGTCTGGGTGCGTTGCTGATTTCTGCCTGAATATGTGAGAGGGCAACCACTTGCTGGAGAGCTCCACCCATTGCTGATATTTTCCTCTCCAGGTCAGCCAAAAGCTTGCTCACCTCATCGTTCACCTAGGCTTGTGGATTCCTTGCTGGGACATTCGGAAATGCTCCCTCATTCTCTGACCAATCTTCTGAATAGGTCTCTGCTTCTCTCGCCCTTCTACGGGAACAAGGTCTCATGCTCCTCCTGCTTCTCGGCCGGAATTGCTCTACCTAAAAATACTTTCCCACGTGAGGTCTTGGCTCTCCTATGAGTATTGCGTGGGTGATGCATAAAAACCTTGATCATGTTGCCCCCGACCCTTATTACGACTTCTTTGCCCATTACTATGATGAACAGGAAATGGTGAGGGGTTTGATGACTGCGCCTTCTTTGGGATAGGGATGGTGTTCTCCTGGGACCTTCCTCTTCCATGGGTACCTCCTGGGTTAGTGGGCGACCTCTCTTATGACCCTCTGGGTGATGTTGAGGGGCTTCTTCTTGTCGGGGTATTTCCCTAGATGAGGGATGACCTGCCTCTTGTCCTCTTCTGGATCTTGGTGTTCTTCGAGTTGCCTCTTCTCTTGGCACCTCTCTAAGTGGGTGGTTTCTCGCGTTTTGACTCTTTCGAGGCTGTGGTTGTCTCCGAGCTTCCATCTCCGATCGACAGAAGTACTCGATATGTCCTCCTTACTATAGAGTTTTATTCATGCTTTCCTCTCCCTTGCATTCCTTTTTCGTATGAAGTTAATAGTTTCCCTTGCATTACCTCCATTGTTCACCATGCGTTTTTCCTTCCTTGCATCTCTCCTTTTTTCCAGATCTTCCCTCAAATCGCTCTGGCTTCCCCTGTGAACATCATTAAATCTCAACCTTACCAGTTGAACCGGGGGAGCTTCTGTGGTGTATTCATTGATGACCCTTCTTATCTTTTTATTCATTTTTTTCGTTTTCTCTGGATCCCCTAAATCGGGGATAGGGATGGATCTCCCTGGGTTGCCGTTCCTATAGCTGGTGCGCTAATTTGGACGTTGTTCCCGCTTCTCGTTATGTTCCTTTGGGCTCTGGAATACTCTCTCATTTCTTCATTCCTAGGGATTGTCAAACCTTCTGCTCTCATCTCTCAACAAGAAAACAGAGTAGGAAAGCTAGAACGTAGCGATTCCCACAGACAACACCAATTGTTGGTGTGTGTTCTTAGTTAGTTAATTTTAAGATTAAGAAAAAAGATAAGGTTGTGTAACTGAGCTAAGAACAACCACAATCAAACATAATAAACTAGTAAATACGTAAGATATAGGGAATCCGACCAAAGACCTTAACCAATTTTATTACTCTCCTCAAGAACAACACTCATAAATCCTCCCAATTACAAGTGTAATGTCTAGTATGAGAATGAGTAATCTACTTCTCTCCTGTGAGAGAAGCTATTTATACTACCAACAAGCCTAACGATTGTCCAATCCCGTGGCGCCACTTGGACGAAGATAAGCAGTCATAAATGGAGCTGGCCGGTATACCGACGACTTTGGGGCTAGTGCAGGGTGCCACCAGATGTCTTGAAGAACGCAGCAGGTCTCCTTTTGTCCTTTACTTGCCTCCCATTGAGTACTGATGGAGAGGGATGTACCTGTCGTGTGTTGTCTTCTAGCTGGGAGTGTTGCACAAGACATCCTTTCTTACTGTTATTCTTGTCCTCTAACCTGCCATCACTAGCCGTTCTTACAGTATGTCTGCACTTTGCCCCGCAAGTCTGATAATCCCTTTAGCCATCAGATAGATGGGTTTCCGAGGCTATGATGTTCGTCCGAGTCCCTGAACGCCTACTTCGACTTCGGAGCCGAGGTGTCCTGCCAAGATGTCTTGGCCTCCTATTCCCTGGGTGGGCTTCCTGTCTCTCGGCCCTCTCTTGGTCTCGTCTCCTTGGGTTCTTTGGCCCTTCAAGGATGGGCTTGTTTCTTAGGCCGTCCTTTGAGCCATCCTTTGGGCCGTCATCATTCCATAAATCACCATTTATTCTTATCCTTAGGCCTCTCTGTGGCCGGGCCTTTTTCTTGCGGTGGGCTAGTTTGTTGGGCTTCCAGCCCATTTGGCATGGGGGATATAATACCCATAACAATGGTATAATACTGAGTTTATAAAAATTGTCTTTATTATAGATTTTATTAATTTTTTAATAATATAATCTTGTGAGTAATAAATACCTATACATATATAAAAGTAAACCTAAACTTCTACTTTTTAAAAATTTTTTTTCAAATTTACTCTATTTAGAAATAATTCAATTTTAATCTTGACCGTCCAATTAATGCTTTTGATTTTAATCATAAAAATTAATTATACTATTGATTTTATTATTTAAATTTTACTTTTTTATTTTACAATATAAATTTGGTAAATATGGGAGATATTTTTGACATATTTGACTAATTTTTAATCAATATAACAAGTAATATATTTTAATTTAATAGATATATACTATCAAATCTTTCAAAACAATCTTTGGTAATTTTCACCTTTTTCCTTAGGTCGTTGATTGATTTCAATCACGATCGTTCATTCTTTCAAATAATTCTATATAAACTTTTTCATTACCTTTCTTTTTTTTTCCCTTTTGGTGCTTCTTCTTTTTCTTCTCTATTTCACTATCGTTCATTCTCCTTTGAGGTATCATTCTTTTTTTTCGTTTATTTTATGATTTATGGTTTTTCCTTCATTTTTATTGTTTTCTTTATATTTTATAAAATCTATTTTTATAAATTTTTTTAAACCTTATTGTCCATATTTTTATTTGATCTTATTTGATGCTTCAATCATAAAAAAAATCGTCGAGTGATGAATTTGGAAAATCTAGAATTAATTTTAGAAATTTTAGAATTAGAGATTCAAAGCACAGGTCAAATATATTTTTTATTTAATCTTTTGGATTAATGTATGAAATTTATTTTCAAAATTTTATATTTTATTTTAATTTTACATTCAATTATATTTCCATTAAGATCGTCTCTATAAATATTTTTTTAATTTAATCTTTAAGATTAATGTATGAAATTTATTTTCAAAATTTTTTTATTTATTTTTATTTTTCTTTCAATTTTATTTTGATTAGGATCGTCTTCATAAATATTATTTCAATATTATAATTTATTATATTGAATAATATATTTTATTTATCCATATGTTATTCAATTAAAAATAAAATATAAATTATAGTATACTATATATATTTCTTAAGAAACAATAATTAAGTTTTACAGAGAAATTATATTTATTTTTTAAAAAATAAGATATCAATTAAAATAAAATAATTTTAATATAATTAATAATAGAAAGTTAATATATACTCTATTTATTTTAAATATCGAATCAATTTTAATGTTATAAAAAAATAAGCGTATAAACAATTCGATTTAATTTATAAATATGTAAAGATGTGAGAAATAAATAAAGAAAAAGTAAAGCGTCTAGTATGAGTCAGGGAAACACTTGTCACCTCTATGGAATATAAACAAGAAATATAAACTCCTTATGTTACACGTTTACTTTGTCACCTCTATTGAATATAAACAAGAAATATAAACTCCTTATGTTACACGTTCACTTCTACTTTTTTGCAATTAGATTAAGAGATATAATATTTTAATGTGCAGTGAAGTGAGAGAGATAATAATTAACGTAAAGTGAGTACTTGTATTAGTATTGTGGGTGGACCATATATGAAATAATTAAGGTTGTGTTTGGATGGAAGGATTAGATGAGGGATTTATAAATTCTTCCCTCAAATCCCTCCATCATGTTTGGATAACATTGAAATCAATTGATTTATAAATTTAAGATTTTAAATCAATGGATTTGATTTTGAATTTTTTAGTTGTTTTTTAATAGATTTCAAATCCTCACTGAAACCGTGTCATTTGAAATCCTTTCGTTATTGTGTGATTGATATATTAATATATAAAAATAATATATAAAATTAATAAATTAATTAAAAAATATTTAATATTAAATATATTTTTTATGTTTTAAAATCTACCACCCAATATACCCCCACCCCCGGCCACCCAACCTTCACCCAATTTTTTTTTAAAATTTTAATTTTTTAATATTTGAATAATAAAAATATTTTCACCCTACCCTAGCCCCTACCCACCCCCACCCCACCCCACCCCACCCCACCCCACCCCACCAAACCAAACCAACACCACCACCACCCCAAATTTTTTTTTATAAAATTTTAAAATTTAATATTTAAATAATATAATAAAAATATTATCACTCAACCTATCCCTACCCAACCCCCTCCACCCACCACCCCCAAAAAATATTTTTTTTAATAAAATTTTAGATTTTTATATTTAAAAAAATAAAAATATTATCACACAACCCAACTCATCCCCTCCACCACCCCCACCCAACCCCACCCCACCCCACCCCACCCCACCCTACCAAAAAAATAATAAAATTTTAGATTTTATTTTTTAAATATTAAAATTTAATTTTTTTAAAAAAAAATTTGGGAGTGGTAGGATTGGATGGTAATATTTTTATTATTTAAATATTAAAATCTAAAATTTTATATAAAAAAATTTTTTTGGATGGGGGTGGTGTTGGGCGGGGTTTTGGTGGGTAGGGGGTAGGGTTGGGTGATAATATTTTTTACTATTCAAATATTAAAAATTTAAAATTTTATAAAAAAAATTTTTTTTGGAGGGTGGGGTGGTGGGTGGGGGTAGGTTGGGTGGTAGAGTTTCCTCCAAAAAAATTATTTTTAATAAAAATTAAGATTTTAATATTTAATATAATAAAATTTTAATATATTTATTTATTATATATAAAATTTTATTTTAAAAAATAATTTTTGAATTATGGATTTGAATCCTTTCAAAGATCCATAATTTATCCAAACAGTGGAATTCAAATGCATTGATTTAAAATCCAAGGAATTTAAAATCCACTCATTTTCAAATCCATGGATTTGAAATGACTCAATCCAAACACAGTCTAATTGTTTTGTGTGGGCGCAACTTAATTAAAAAATAAAACATGGAGTAAATTTTAACTTGGGACAACCTAAAATAAAAGATGTAAATCTTAACGCGGGACGGAGGGAGTATATTTTTATTAACTTTTATTTAAGAGTACTAAAATTTATTTAAGTAGGAAATAAAGTAAAAGGTGTAATAATTCTTAATTTTTTATTGGTAAGAAATGGCATTTTTATAAATAAAATATGTTTGAGATATTATATTATTTATTCCAGTATTTTTCTTGGGTGTGAAACTTTCAATTGGATGCCTAAGTGAGGAAAATGTGAAGTCTTAATAATAATTGTAAATAATAATTCACATTATTTATATTTAATATATAAATATATAATATTAATTAATTCACATATGATGTTGTGGATAAGAGAGAGAAAGGAGTTAAAAGTTAGTTACTTAACTTCTATCTTTTGGAAAATTAAATATACTTCGCTCAGGCAGTTATGGGAGACGTTCAATACGCAAATGCAGAATTCAGAATGCGCTGAATGCGTTAGTTTTCTCTGTGTGTTTTCTCTCCCGAATTCACGATTCAAAATCCAGTTCTTCATATTCTTCAGTTAATGTCATATCGTGAAATATAATCTACAACCCCGTGTTGTAAGATTTGATCCAGATATCACAATTTATTCGTGATTATTAAATCGGTTCGTAGACGATCAACTTATTTCTTCCGCTGCAATATAAATTCTACGGAAAGAGGTTAGTGAAATTACTCTTGTGCATGTTTGATTGAGTTTATGTGACTTTTAGTTTTCCAACCATAATAATCATTATTACCCCAACGAGAAGTATGATCCATTTTCATGACAATTGTTATTTTAATTATCTTAAAACAAAAATAAATACTAGCTATATCGGAATTTTACTTCAAAGAATAACTTCTATTACGTATAAAGAATAATCGTCATGCATAGTATAAAATATCATAGTAGAATAATTAAATTCTCCATCTAATTCGTCTCCCCTTAATAAACAACACTTTAAAAAAAATAAATCAATGTTTTCTCTGCGTACGTAGGAAGAAAGTTATAACGTCACACGTCAAATGTCACAAAATTAACAAAAACAAAATCTTTGGAATTATGTAGGTTATTCCAAGTTAAATATTATTACGTGATTTACTCAACTTAGATCCAAAAGAGCTGGAGAAATACAAGTCTTAGGTGGGAAAATGAAAATAGGCTTACTAGCTAGGATATAAAATTAATCTGTGTTACTACATTTATTGGCCATAGAGTACACAAAATTCCTTTTGGTAGAAAAGTTTGTGGAAATTTAAATACAAATTATTTAATTCTGTATTATATGTACAATAATCTACTTTCCACCTTCCTACCTCTTTCTGTTGAAAAGTATATGTTAATTTTTTTTTAACGTATGTAAAATTTCTATATTAATTTATTGACCAGTAATGTTAATTTATACGTATATATTGAGGGAAAAAAACAGTGAAAAAAAAATTATATTCATCTTTTTTTTTTTTGAAAAAAAAGAGTTATTTTTGTATTAACGAAATTCAATCCAACTATTATTTAATAAAAGGGACAAAACAACTCTTAAGTTAATTTAATAAATTATTATTTAGTAAATTTATACTCTCTCAGACTCTCAGTACCCACAGTGATGGGACGGACCTTGTCTCATTAATTTTAATATATTTATTTAAGTATTATTTTATTTCTTTTTAAAAAAATGGATTAGAGTGAGAAAAATAATGAGAAAGATATGAAAATTAAAAGATGATGAGAGTTTGTCAGTGTAAGAGGGGTGGTTGATGTATAGGTTATGGGTGGCTCTAAGGGCCGACCCGGTTAGCCCGTGGGCTAGCCATATCAACTCATGAGTTAATCGGTTTGGGGAAAAAAAATTCGAATATTAAACGGGCTCAAATTTCTTGATCCTAACCCTATTTTTTTAGTGTTAAATGGAACAGACTCACGATTTTCGAGCTTTTTAACAACGTTTAATATACATGTAGTAATTGTTAAAAATATACACTACAAAAAACCTGTTTTTTAGCAACGGAATATTCCATTGCTAAAAGCCTTAATTTCATTATTAAATTGGTTTACCAACGGATTAGCAACGGAATAAAATTTCATTGGTAAAGTGGTGGTTGGTAAATTTTTAGCAACGAAAAATCAATTCCGTTGCTAAATAATTCCGTTGGTAATCCATTGCTAATAATTCCGTTGGTAATTTATGTAATGATTCCCTTGGTAATCCGTTGGTAATTAGCAACGGATTGAATTCTGTTGCTAAAATATAGAATAATTCCGTTGGTATTCCGTTACTAAAACAAAAATGGTATTTTTGTTGCTAATCCATTAGTAATTAGCAATGGATTGAATTCCGTTGATAAATTTGATTGCTAAAAAAAATTTTTTAGTGATACATGCAGTAATAATTAACCTTATTGCACTAGCCCATATATAAGTCCGTCTTTGATTAAAATGTTATATGAAACTTTTATTAATATTATTTTTTATAAATATAAAAATTAATGAGAAGGAAAAAAAAAAAAACAAGTGTGAAAATGGCTATTATAAATGAGCTGTGGAATTAAAAATAAAGAATATTCATTAGTCCAAGTACAGTCAAAGCAATCTTTAATTTCACACAACTTTAAACAAAAGGAGAGAAAAGTGTGTTTACTCCATTTTAATATATTTAAATTTAAATTCAAACATAATAAACAACCATGTAAAACCCAGCTTGTGTGTAATTAAACCAACACATGATTTAAATTTCTTTTCGACCAAAATTAAATTAAACGACTTATCTATATGTATATATCCCCTCCCATCCTATATATATCCTCACATATTAACCACTATTTTAGTACAACACTAAATTAAACACTAGCTACTATTCTCTTTCTAATTCTATTTTTTTCTCTCACTTAAAATCATCTCTCTCAATCTTCACTGATGGAGAGCAGTGACACAACTATAACTACTACTACCATGGCCACTCCACCTCGTTCCTCCGATTCACCTCCTTCACAAATCGTCAGCCCGTGCGCTGCCTGCAAAGTTTTACGAAGACGATGCGTCGAAAAATGTGTCTTAGCCCCTTATTTTCCACCCCATGATCCTCTCAAGTTCACCACTGCTCATCGTGTCTTTGGTGCCAGCAATATCATCAAGTTCTTGCAGGTAGTCATCATATTATATATACATATACATATATATACACACAATATAATATATACTCCTATATTGTATGAATTGGATTTACTATTTTAATGATTTTCCTATCTTATTAATGGAGTGTTGATGTAATCAAAATGATACTTATATTTGATCAAAGTGAAATGGATTTAATATACGTTAAAACTTGTGCACTCTATAATGTACACCCAGATATTCTTTAGTATTTATTTCTATAACATTTTAGTATAAAAATGTATACTCTTTATTTTCTGAAAAATAAAAAAAAAATTAATAAAAATGTATACTCTTTACAACAAAATGTTGTACTCTTATTAATTAAAGTGTATATAGCCTTTAAAAAAATATTATATCTTTACTCACTTTATGCATCGGACACAAGAGACCAATTAATATACATACACATGTGAATGGTGTACATTTACCTAAGAATATTATTATCTACTTGTCATATAATATATATATATATATATATATATATTATAAATTTAAAATTTTATTTTTCCATTTAGAATTAAAGTGAAAATTATATTAGCAAACATGTGCGTTCTATTGGTAGTTACAGTACACTATACTATGATAGAGGGATGTGGGGAATATTTCACTTAATAAAAGCAAGCATAACTCAATATTTGGACCATTTATGGAGAAATAGTGTGACATAATATGAGGATACTTGGGTGACCCGTGGGGTGGCCCCCACCCCCTCATATGAGAAGGTCATGGGTGTCAACGGGTCACCCAAGAATTACCCCATATTAAAATATAGTACGATTAATATAATATGTTGAAATATGAAATATCATTTCAACAAATAGATTGAAAATGAAAGGCATCGAAAAGCAGACATGATCTGATGAGAAAACTAGCACAATCATACCATTATCACCCTAAAGTCAAAGATTTTTTTTTAAAAAAAAATAAATAAATTATTATCAGTATATTTTCATAACGCGCTGAATAAACTCTTAGCCACATGAATTTGTAATTTAACATAACATAAACTCATGATGAGTTCTAGATCATAACGATGTTGTATATAGGTATAAATGAACTAATTATATATTGACATAATTTTTTTTAAAAATTTATTTATAAATATTCAGGAACTTCCAGAAGTACAAAGAGCAGACGCAGTAAGTAGCATGGTTTACGAAGCGAATGCAAGGGTAAGAGATCCGGTGTATGGTTGCGCAGGTGCGATTTGCCAACTTCAAATGCAAGTGAATGATCTCCAACAACAACTAGCAAAAGCACAAGCGGAACTTGTTAATGTCCGATGCCAAAATGCTAATCTTATGACCTTAATCTGCATGGAAATGTCACAATCTTCTCAATCCATTGTTTCACACAATGATCAACGTTCTTTCGATGATTACCTAAGCATAGACGAACCCAACTCAGGGTTTCTATGTGAGCAATCCCTTTGGATCTGACTCGTTAATGTTAAAAAACATAAAACAGAACAACTTTAATATATATATTAGTAAATATCAAAATTTGTCCTGTAAGTATGAAATTTTTTAACTTTAGTCATTTTTCTTTTGTAATTTTCAATTTTGGTCTTTTTTGTCTACTTTTAGTCATTTTTGTCCAGTTTTGGTCCAAATTTAATCTTTTTTGTTCAAATTTAGTTCTTATGTTAAAAAAATGTTCAAAATGGTCCTAAATGTATATACTTTAGGACCAAAAGTGGTCAAAAAAGACCAAATTTTGAAAAAAGGATCAAAAGGACCAAAACTGAACAAAAATGATTAAAATTTGACAAAAAATGACCAAAATTAAAAATTGCATAAGAAAAATGACTAAAATTGAAAAATTCAATACTTACAGAACTAATTTTGATATTTATCCTATATAATATCATCAAATTTTAGCAGGAATTATTTCAAATGAATTCTCCTAAGTTGGAGGGGGAATTTAGGGAGAAGGTAATGATATCGAATAAAGCATATATATATACTATTGAAATCATGTAACATATATATATATAATATAGTACTATAATTAAAGTAGTCGTTGTAAGCATAGGTTATAGTAGTTAGGTTGGTTAATCACTAATGATTATGTTTAAGGGGCAGAAGTTAATTTGTATTGTTTTATCATTCAAAAGGAGAAATGTCTTTTTCTTAGTCACATCTATTGCCTTTTCTTCAACTTTGTTGGTTACCTAATCTTCTCACTCATAATTCAACCATTTCTTTCTTTAAGTTGAAAAACATATTTAGTAATTTATTTATGTTTTAATATTTTATATAATAATTATACTTCATTCATTCCATCAAACGAGATAAAAGTGTATACAATCAGTGGAATGTGGAGGGTACATATTTTGTAATATGAGTTGGTCTCCTGTACCCTGGGACACACCGTGCCTCAATGAAAATAAAAGAGTTTTAATTTTGCCTTGTAATATTATATACTCCATTTAACTTTAAAATTAGAGATGATATTCTATGCGTTTGTATCTGTATTAATTTTTAATCAATAATGTATAATGTGATTCTTAATCTAATTAAAAATTCATTAATACAGTGTATAAGTTCTTATTCAATAGCATACTCCCTCCGTCCCGTTTCAATGTTTACGTTTATATTTTGCGCGTCTCATTTCAATATTTATGTTTTCCTTTTTGGAATATGGGACCCACCTAAAACAATTAATATATCATCCAACACTGATACACCTACCACTTTACATTAAATATTATATTTTTCAACCCACTATCTATTAAAATATTATACTATTTAATCAACGTGCAAAATGCAAACGTAAACATTGAAATGAGACAGATGAAGTATATCACTAAAAAAATCATTTTTAGCAATGGATTGCCAACAAAAGTTCTATTTGTCTTTTAGCAATGGAATGCAAACAATTTATTGAGTATTGTTTTTACAAACATAATAATTTCCATTATTACTTACCAACGAAATTATTAGCAACGGATTATCAATGAAAATATTTACCAACGTAATAGGATTTTCGTGGTAAAAATTAATTTATATCAACCACCACTTTACTAATAGAAAATTACTAACGAATTTTATTGTTAAGTCAAAATGGTAATCCAATATAACAATGAAATTAAAGTTTTAAAAAAAAATATTCGATTGATAAAAAATGGAGTACCTTTTTTTGTAGTAAATGTTTTATTTATCAATGTATAAATTTTGAACATGGATTCATGAATTTGAATTTGCGCAAGGAATATATAAAAAAAAATTTGCCTTAAAAGTTAAAATTACACATTCGGTACTTTCCAAATTAAAATTTAGTACATTATGTGAATAGCAGCCACTGTGGAAATGGAGTCAATTATTTTTGTTATATTATTATATTATAATAATATAACAAAATATAGTAATATTTAGGGAAATAACTTTTAAAATTTAAAAATTGCAAGTAAAAAATTCCTGCGCTAATATATAACATTAGTACGCAGAAAATTCAAAAGAGTGCGAATGTGTTGGCCACTCCTTTGGTCCAAAGTGACGCATAGGAGAAAATAAAGAAAATATTTATGTCCTTGCTCATTAGTCAACGTACCCTATTACGGAATAACGACACATATATTATATTTTACTTATATGGAATATATTATAATTATATTTTAATATGTTGGAATATATTATAATTATATTTTAATACGTTTTACAACTCATCTCATGTAAGCAACGTTTTATAAGTGAGACAGTCTAAATATAGTTATGAAATGGTCTAAAATCCTTGTACATTAATTAAAGAAATTTTAAAAATTTTAATCTAATGCATTTAATGAGCTAGGGTAAAATTAAAGACAAAGTCTGTTGTAAGAAGATTATTATGAAACGGGTTTTGAGACGGGTCGACCCATTATTAAAGTATCATTGTTATTTAAGTAAAGTATATTTATTATTAGTTAAAGTATATTTTACTAAAGTATGATAAATAATGTATTAAACTATACTTTTACGGTATTATGGTATGATTCACTACAAACATACTCTAACTATCAATAAATATATTTTACTTATCTAACTATCAATAAATATATTTTACTTATATAACAAACATACTTTAACAGTTGGTTGATCCGTCTCACAATTCATCTCATATTTACATGTCTCACAAGAAGTAACTCAAAATTAAAATATTTTGAAGGAGTTGAGTAAACTCTTTTCCTTTAAATAAAAAAAAAGCAAATTAATATTACAATCGGTTGTTAAAGTTTAAAATTGACATAATTACGCATGATTAATACTCATGATGATAAATATATGTTTGATATTGTATACACCCGATCAGCATGTACTATATATATACTCCCTACTTTGATTTTTATTTTACATAGATTAATGAAGTATTTTAACTTAATAAAAAAATTATAAAATATTTTATTTGAATTAAGTAAGGCGGGCATTTTTTAAAGGGAGACTCTCTTGTGAGATGAGTTTATGTGAGACGGATAGTGAGATGAGTCAATACGTTGTTAAAGTATAGTTATTATACAGATAAAATATGTTTATTAATTAGTTGTTAAAGTATGTCTATAGTGAATCATATTATAACACTTTAAAAATGAACTTTAATTTATTATTCATCATACTTTAAAAAAAATATAATTTAACTACAAATTAACATACTTTACCTATATAACAAGCATACTTTAACAAGGGATCGACCCACCTCACAATACGTCTCACGTAATTACTGTCTCGCAAGAAACTTTGTCTTTTTGAAAATATAATGCATTAAAAGATATAGGATATTGAATGTATTTCTATTTTAAGGAAATTTGTAGAATAAAAAAAAACGGTGTGTCAACTTATGTGGGAAGGAGATAATAATATTTCATTTCATTAAGCATTTCACATTTCTTTTTATTTTATTCTGTTATAATATTTTATTTTATTTATCACCAAAAAATATCAAATTATCTCTAAAGTAAGTGTAAATGTGACTTTTATTAATAATTGTATAAATATAAAAAATAATGAAGTTAAATTGAGATGAAGGGAGTAACACAAATAACCTCTCAGCAACTTTATTTAAAAAAATAATAATATTTACACAACTTACTTTATCCTTATTTTATTATATTATCACTCAGAAAATATTACATTAGTATCTCACAAATTTAGACAGAAAAATGAAGGATTGTGATCGATATATGCGATGGTTAATGCGATTATATATTAATTATATAGTGAAGACGAAAAAAAATTAAAAGATAGCATTTTTTTTAAAAAATTTGTTGATTGGCATTTTTCAAAGTCAAGTATTATTTGGAAAAATTTTCACAATTTCTCTATTTGTTTTATTATTCACATCAATTATGAAATATATTTTGATATACTATATATAGGCTCTTGTGTCCTCGGGGACAACGTGCCCCTTTGCAATTTAAACTTCTAGCAATACATAGATTTAAATAGAATATGGAGGGGGAACATTGTATTCTCATAAGGACACGGCGTGTCCCTGGTGGCACAGGAGTTTTTGCCTATATATATATATATTCCCAAAAATTTAAATGGACAGCTTCGAAGCAAATATTCAAAAAATACACAATAAGTAATTTGGAGCGGAATAGAGTATTTGATTGCCGACAAATGCATTACATAATGTAGTTGGAAGTGAACTTAAGATTTTGAGTTCAAATATTGTAGGATGAGCGTACATAAGTCATAATCTCATTGAAACTTTGTTTTAAGATTATTTTCGTATTTCCTATTGAGTTGGTCGCGCGCCGGATACACGGTGCGCCTTTAGAATTTAGTATTATGGGTAATGATACATTGTTTTATTCTAAAAGATACACAGTTTAATTAATAAGGGTACACCATTTTGTTCTAAAGCGTATTTCATTAATATTTTTTATATTTCTTCAGAAAATAAAAGGTACACATCTTTATACTAAAGAATATACAATTTAACACAAAATTCTAAAGGCGCACGCAGTGTGCCCCCTTACGCTCGGGTGCACACAAGTTTTTGCCTTTCCTATTTTTATTCGTCTTGTAATAACTTATTATACCATAATAGAAATATCATTTTAATATTATGAGAAAATAGAAATAATAAACAAAATTCAATATTCAATACCAATTTTTATTGGTCTTGTAATAACTTACTATGCCATAATAGAAATATCATTTTAATATTATGGGAGAATAGAAATAATAAACAATATTCAATATTAATACCAACGTTTTTTTTTTTTTCATTTTTTGTACTTTTTTTTTTTACACTTTTACCTTTACTATTCAAATGCTAATATCCAACATATCCTTATGTCGGTTTCGGTGTAAGTAATCGATACGGGTATATATCGACATCGATTCCGTGTAGGTTTGGATATCGGTAAGGATGTCGGTTCGAGTGTCGACTACTATATCGGTGCGACGATCTGCGGTGGTGGTGCATCGGCGATGGTTGATGGTGGGCGGCGACGACTGTGACAGCGGGGCGGCGACGGTATTCGGAAGCGGCTGTATGCGGTTGAGTTGTTGGTGTAGATAATAAAAATTATTTTAATTTTGGAATAGGAGTAAAAGGGTAAAAACTAATTGGTTGAAATATATTATTATATACCCTTAAACTTCATTTTATTTTCAATAATATTGACCGTGAAAATCTGTGTTGCATAACATAAAATTTAAAAAAGAAAATAAATTTGATTTGTGGATAGATATAACCCTTCCGAATAAATACGCTTTAAATGTGAACCATATGAAATTTTGGGAAACTAAAACAAAAATTTGCACTCTCACGATATATCTAAAATCTTTTTTGGTATTCGCAAAGAAATTACATGTATACAAATATATAGGTTGAAAAAGACACCCATAGAAATTATATATGCACAATATTTTTTTTATAATAAATTAGTAGTTGGTTTTAACCTATTAGTCCAATTTGAAAATAGTCAATATAAGTTAATTTCCCTCGAAATTATCCACCTTATAATTCATCGTCGGCGAGTCTTAATAGTCTACTCTTAAAAAAAAATTAATATATATATATATATATATATATAGTAATTTTCTTATTTTTTATTTTTAAATATATATTTTTACACCCTAGTTTTTTTTATTCTCATACAAAATTTTCAACTAATGAATTGATCGGTCCAAATCTAAACATACAAGTATAATACTATAATTTAATTTCTAATTGTAATTAAAAGGGTAATTATGCTCTAACATAAAATCATATTTATACCCTAATAATTAATACTAAATTATAATACTAAATATTAAATTAGCATAAGATCAATAAAATAGAATTAAATATAAAATATACATACTAATTTCATAGAACAGAATGCATGAAAGCATTTACCTGACTTTTAACATTTACACTTATTAGCTTTTTTTTTTCTCTTTTTTCTCTTTTTTTTTTCTTATGAATTTTAATCTCTATGTCAAAATTTCATGGATAAAGTAATTATGGCTATAACTTGAAAATAAGTCACTTGCAAATTAAATTTTGTGAAGTATTATATTGTTTGCATGTGATATATATTATTTTTAATAAAAGGACATACAATATATATTCGAAAACGCACAATTGTAGTTAAAGAACCAATCTAGATGCATAATTATTATTTAACCTACAAAGACATTAATGTTGATAATGACTCCAAATAATCATTTCAAATCATAAAGATGAAAGGCCAAATAGAACACTTGATCTTCATTAACTTTTTTATAAATGGTCATATCATGAAAAATTCCCTTTATTTTTTAATCAACAAAGACAAACATTTATTAAAAATGAGACACTCTCTTAAGGTACGATGATTATATGAGATGTTCTGTGAGATGTGTTAAAGTATAATTGTTATTTAGTTAAAGTATTATTCTAAAATATGACGAATGATCAATAAAGCTTAATTTTAGAGTGTTATATATAATATATGCTTCGTTGCTAATATATTAATTTAATTATTAATAAACACATTTTACCTATATAATAAGCATACTTTAATAATGGGTCGACATATCTCATAATTTGTCTCATAAGAGAGTGTCCCTAAAAATAACAGGTAAAAGAATTATTACGTACTCATCATACAAAGAGAGAGAGAAAAAAAAAAAGGAAAGTAACATTTTGATGAAACTACCAAATTGAAAAATAATCAAACTCTTAAATTTTAGATTCAATAGAAGTAGGATGTGTTGGATTTGTCAAATATAAAATGGAGAATTATTATTCTTATTCCACATCAGATGAGAGATCAGAAGGGAGGATTCTTAATTGTTATTTAAGAAGGCTTTTAGTTTTGATGTTAGACGCACCAAAAAGACACTATAATCTTTATTTATATGTGATTCTTTTATTCCTTTCTTGTATTCTCTATTTGAGAGTTGGGAGAAAAGTTGGGAATTAATTAAATATTTGTAATAGTGTGGTAGTTTTGGGGTAAGAAGAGAGAAGCTTCTGTGTGATTATAAAAGTTTTATATAGTAAGTATTTTCTCGAGTCCGTGATTTTTTCTTCAGTTTGGAGTTTCCACGTAAAAATTCCTTATGTTGTTTTTTATTCTTTTCTTTTCTCTATATATTTTGCTTTCTTTCCCTTAAGGATGAATGATTTTTACTAACAAAGTAGTATCAGAGTTCGGTTCGGGCACTTTTAAAAATTCTTAATATGCTCTATGGTTGCAACGTAGTCTGATCTTCCACTTCAGAAAAGAATTTTTAAGAGACGGGTTATTCATTAGGGTAGGTAAAATATATCTTCAATTAAGTTTGATGTCGAGAAATTTGATGGTAGAATTAATTTTGGGTTGTGGCAAGTACAAGTGAAAGATGTACTGATACAATCTGGGTTACACAAGACTCTGAAAGGAAAGTCAGGTTCAACGGATGACACATGAAGTTCCAACAAAAATTCTGGAAAGGGTGATGAAAAGAGTGATGAAGATTGAGAGGATTTGGATTTGCGGGATGCAAGCACAATACGCTTATCTTTGACTAAGAACGTCCTTGCTAATGTGCATGGAATTTCAAATGACAAGGAGATATGGAAAAAGCTTTAGGAACTGTACCAGGCAAAGGGTATCTCAAATCGGTTGTACCTAACAGAGCAATTTCACACGCTTCGAATGGAAGAATGTACACAAATCTCAGATCATTTAAGTACTCTTAATGGCATTATCTCTGAACTAGAGGAATTGGAGTGAAGATTGAAGATCTGAGGATAAGGCATTGAGGCTTATCTTGTCTCTGAAATGTTCCTATGAGCACATGAAGCCAATTCTGATGTATGGTAAGAAAACTTTAATTTTTGCTGAAGTCACAGGTAAACTTCTTTTTTAGGAAAGTAGGCTGATGAGTGAAGGGCGTACTTCGAAAAATTCAGTAATATTGGCAAGTGGCAATGGAGGGAGGAAGAAGGACTCTAAGAATGTGGTTTATTGGAAGTGCGGAGAACCTGGGCATACAAAGCGAAATTGCCCACGTGGAGGTGGAGGTGGAGCTGGTCGAGGTGGAATTGTTACAACAAATAACTCCGAGTCTAAAGCTAATGTTGTAAAGAATTTTCTCTGAGGAGAAAATGAACACTCTCATGACGTGCCAAGTTGTCATGGAAAAATGGTGTAGTAATGTTTGCTAGGTCACAAGTTTGCACATATTGACTTGGCATGAATGTGTGTGGTGGAAAAGTATATCGATGACTGATGGACTTCTAAGGAGGTCAAGAGCTGGAAGTTGCACCATAAAATTTCAGCAGGTATTTTTTCGATATGTTGCCACAAGAAAATTCTTAAAATGGATTATTCTAAATGGGTCTACTCATATGGTGGAGTAGGATGATTTTCGGGAGATTGAGAATTGATTGTCGGTAAAGACAATGGGTATTATTTTATTTTTGACAATGTGGAGATTGTTGGATTTGTCAAATATAAAATAGAGAATTATTATTCTTGTCCCACATCGGATGAGAGATCAGAGGGGAGGATTTTTAATTGCTATTTAAGGAGGCCTTTAGTTCTGATGTTAGACACACAAAAAAGACACTATAATCTTCATACTTGATTATTTTATTCATTTCTTGTATTCTCTATTTGAGAGTTGGGAGAAAAATTGGGAATTAGTTAAAAATTTGTAATAGTGTAGTAGTTTTGGGGTCGGAAGAGAGAAGCGTATGTATGATTGTAAAAGTTTCATATAATAAATATTTTCTCGGGTCCGTGGTTTTTTCTCCGGTTAGAAGTTTCCACGTAAAAATTTCTTGTGTTGTTTTTTTTTCTCGATATATTTTGCTTTCTTTCCCTTAAGGATGAATGGTTTTTACCAACAGGATGAACATAGCAACCCGTTAAACTTGCAAAGTATTTTTAAAAATATCCAACTTTCAACGTGCTTTAAACTCTATCATAAGATTATCAATTTTGAATTCTTTATGAAAAATGAAAGGCATTATATTTCTACTTTTTCATAATAGGTACACCATTGACCCCTATAAATACAGCAAAAACATCAAACACCTTTCGAACAAAATTAAAATACTTTTGAATTATATTAGAGCTAAATTCAAAAGGGACATTGAAATTTACAAATATAGCATACTAAGATTTCAGACCAAATTATAATATTAGCTATCTTGTCTAAGCAAATATTTGACTACGTGAGTTATATACATATTTACAAAAACCAATGAGTCCTACATAATTGATTGTATCTAGTATACTTTTGTAATTTATGTTATATCTTACATTTAGAGTGTTTTTTAGTGAATTTACCTTAAGGTTTAGACCTTAAAGTTTTTAGGTAGAGTTGTTTTTATACTAAATGGTGTACCCCAACATTAGGGGCCCCCACCGCCCCTTCCCTGGGGATTGGTGGAGGAGGTAAATCGCAGGATGTGCCTCAAGTGGCTTATAGAGAGGACTTACTGTTAAATTTGTGCTTGCAATGGGCCAAATCCATGCCAAAGGCAGGATTCGAACCCCCACCCTGCAGCAACCAAACTCAGTTGGAAAGTCTTTCCACCCTCCCCTCTACCACTTGAGATATGCCCTGAGACTAGTTGTTTTTATACTAGTACGTAGTTCATAATGCATGCACTAAAAGAAAAAAATATTCTTGCTACCACAATTTGTAGTTGCAATAATCTTCTAAGTATAAATTTGGAAAATTTTCAGTATTGTTGTCTCAAATAATTTATTTGTATTTATAAATAATAAATATTGTTAAAGTATCCCAAGGCTTTGCAACCCCAAATAAATATGTGTAGTATAAAAGTTGTATGAACAACATGTGTGAGTAAGTTTTCACGGAAAAGACTTATGTGGCTTACTGTTTAATTGTGCTTGTAAGGGTATTCTATGGCTACAGATCCATTTCACGGGAAGACTTCTGTTATTATTTGATTGTACTTGCAAGAAGCTTTTGTGGCATATAGTTTGACTGTGCTTGCAAGGGGTCTGTTTCTGTGGCCACATGTCCGTTTCACAGGAAGACCTGTTATTGTTTGACTGTTCTTGTGATAAGTCATATTTTAGCATCATTATTTGGTGAAAATTCAAGTCTATTTAATTTAATTATATGTTCTTTATGTGCTAATATTGACTTATTTTATCTTTAAAAAATAATTACTTTAATTGTATGAATTGATGTGGAAACAGGCTGTTAAGGGGAGCAAATAAGGAAACAAATCAGCTAGCATATCTTTCATATATTTTCACAGCAAAATCTCCTCCAAATCTGTTGAAGCATGATAATAATACGGTAAAGAGATATTTTAGAAATCAAGGAAAGAGGAAAGAAATCAAGAAGGGTTTCTAAGGGACAAGAAGATAAATAGGACATGATTATTTCATAAGGTGACACGGTATTTTGGGGAGATAAGAAGAGTAGGAGCGACAGTTTACCCCGATGAGATTTGAAGTGAAGATCGAAGAACAATCGACATCCGTTTTTATTATTTTAATTTTTTTAGCATGAACATGCGGGACAAATCCTCTTTTCTAGTTTAGGATTTCGTGAACCCTCCCGTTGAATGTTAAATTAATTATTAAGATTTTTTATATTGAATATTTTGTGTGAATTTATTCCATTACATGCTTTGAATTGATTTATAGCTCTTTGATAATTATTTTAGTCTGGCCAATTAGATTAATTGTTTAATTGCTTATTGCTATTTCGTGATCTATAATCTGTAATTGTTGTGAGTATTGAATTGAGTAGCAAATAGAGATTATTCCCTCTAGATATAATGGAATCTAGGTTGTATGATTCCTTGTCGGTTTTCATAGTCTAGTAATTCTATGTTTGGAGTCTTAATGCGTTTTTGAGTTCGAATCCATAGGGTCACTCAGGAATAGTTTAATTTAGTGGTTGTACCCTAATTGATGAACTTAAGAATATTCGGAATTGATTGGTCGTACAGTCAATCTAGGGAATTGAGTTTGCACATTAGGCAAGATATTTAATTCCTGTAATTAATTAATTTAGTAAATGTGAGGGGATCATCGTCCTAAACTAGGTTTGCCTTCTTTGATTAATTTCTAAATCGTCTTCGTTTTGATTACTTGAGTAATTTGAGTAGATTATTGTCATTGTTACTTTTAATTGTCACCAATAAAAAATGCCAATGCCCCCTTATTTATTTATTTGTTTCCAACACATTTATTTAATTTAAATTTCGATTTACTCATTTGGGTTCGACCCGTACTCGTTGCTATACTCTGTATTGGATTGAGTCGGAAATAAATTATAATTTTGTAGGCCGGCGATAGCCTATCATCTTACAAGGGGTTTTCGTGGCTTATTGTTGACTGTGTTTGCAAGGGGTCCGTTTTGTGGTCACATGTCCGCTTCCGTGGCTTACTATTTGACTGTGCTTTCGCGAAGACTTCTGTGGCCTACTGTATGACTATGTTTGTAAGGGGCCAAAGCATGCGATTAGAACTACCACTTTGCAGGTACCAACTCAGTTGAAAATTCTTTATATCCTTCCTTCTACCATTTGAGCTATGTCTTAGAGGCAATAAAAAAAATTGATCCTCAAATTAATGACAAGTGATTGTGGTGCAGTTAGTTATTTCATAAATAATTATTACTAAAAATAAAATGTGACAATATTTTTTATGAAGAGTAAGTTTGGTGTAAACATATTCATATGTAAACCCTCTATTTCAAAATTATAAAAATAATTAATTACTTAAATATTTTAAATTCTAATAATAAATATTAAATCCTAGGGTAATATAATAACTATAAATGGTGTCACGTGTCTAAACGCAAATGTTGCACCTGATCTGGGTTAATGAGTGGGCCTGAAATCAATCAAAAGGGATTGGGCTATAGTGGGCCATTGAAATCAAGCCAATGGACTAGGCTGGAACAAGATAATGGGCCGATGTAATAAATCTAGTGGATAAAGATCGAATAGAAGTACATGGATACTGGTTAGATGAGTAAATGGGTCGGGCAAAAAATCCAATGGATCCGATCCGTGAGACAATGCGGATGTATACAAAATTAGGACTTAGGAGAGTGGCGAACCCAGAAGGCAGAAATTGCCAAAACCCCGCCATCATCACTTCCGATTGCGATTCCGATGTCACTTCCGACGCGTGGTGACGCCGATGACCGCCAATCCATCACCGCCGAGCAATGCCATGAACTCATGGCTGCCAAAGCCCTCGGTTCCGACTTCGACTTTGCCTTTGCTCTTCAACTCCAAGAAGCCATAACCGCCTCTCTCTCCCTTGATCCTCAACCTTCCACCTCCTCCGCAGCCACCTCCGTCACCCAATACACACAGAATCAGGAGGTCTCGAAATATACTGACCTCCTCTCCGTCCAACTTAGCGAACTCGAACTGGAATTGAAGGACCAAGAGGTTTCCGAAAACGAATTCAAGAAATTGAAGTACGATCTCCACCGTCGTCTCCATGATCGTAAACTGGCGCTCGACATTTCCAGAATTCCGGACGAGGAATGGGAAGATTGGGGGGATAATTTTGAGCGTCCGTTTGGGGAAGGTAGTTCTAAAGGCTTAGATAGCGAGATATTTAGGGTTTATTTTAAAGGTTTGGTGGAGAAACAGTCTTCGGAGGGGATTATTCTGGGAGGAATTGGTGTTGCAATCTGCGATTCGAGAGACGATTTGTTATTTGAGTTGCAAAAGCCGTTTGTGGCGAATGGGACTAACCACAGGAGTGCAGAGTTGCAGGCTCTGATTGAGGCTCTTAATGCTGCATTGGAGCTTGAATTGAGTAGGGTTGCTGTTTTTTGCGATTATCATTCAGTTTTTCAATTGGTAAGTTCCAGTTTTTCCTTTTTCTAATGTTAGTGTTTTATGTTTACTGTCGTGCTTTTAAAGTGTTTTATTTTTTTGTGGGTGAATCTTTTTCTTTTTTCTTTTTGCAAAAATGAGTGTGTGAGATGAAGAAAATGATGAAAAACAAACCATTTGCCTCCCCCTTCCAGCTTGAACATATAGTTTGCAAGGAATGAGCTTTCTTTCATTTACATTTACACAGACACTCTTAGAGAGCTTCAGTCTGAGATAGGAGTTGCTTTGAGCCTCTTCCTTGGTTTGACTAGACTAATAGCTGGAATAGTTTGTGGAAATAATTTGCATGACTTCAACTTTCATAATTGGTGACTAATTTGTTAGTATCTAGAAACTAATTTTACCAGTTGCTTTGTATGAGAATTTGAAGAGAGTTGTAAAGATGGATGAGATAATGCGTGCATAGCAGAATGGACTAGGAAGTTATTTATCTGGTTTGGTTTGAAAGAACCTTTAGGATGAATGAGAAAACGTCTCAAAGGAGATGCAATATGATCCATATACTTGAGATCCCACAGTGGAATAAAGACTTAGTTGTTGTCGATGTTGTTTTTGGTTGGTAGAAATCTTTTGAGGATGGAAATAATTCCAAAAACCTTTCCATTTAAGTCTCTTGCCTCCAATGTGCCTCAAGGTCCTTGCGCCTCTCACCCCAAGTATGATAAGATTTCATGGTGATTCAGCTTATTTTCGTTCTCTTTCTCCCTCGCATTATGCAATGTCATTTTAGTGTATTTTCATATTACTAAATAAGTTCCATTTTTCACCAATTTTAAGGTTTTTTTTTAAATTTATTTATCCCAAATGATTTACGGAATTAACTCATAAGTAAAAGTTGAAGTGGAAGAACATGTTTTAGACCTACAAAAATGAGGGATAATATGATCAGCCAACCCAACGATGTAATGGGTTTCTTTGTTATTGCTGTTGTTGATTTACTGTTTGCAGCAGAGAAACTGTCACACCCCAATTTTTATAGGAAGAGATTTTCATAATATTTTCTCAAATAATGCATTAAATAGGGCATGACCAAAACACTCTTTAATAAAAAACTTTCTATAAAAAAAGGTCATGAAAACAAATTCTTTAATAAATAACTCATTTAAAGGAAAATATCAATAAACTGTACTGTAAATTTACACTTATTTTAAATTAAAATAAAAATAGGATTTTCGAAATTATACCACATCATATACAATTACGAGAATAATTAGTAGACAATGACCTATATTAGTTTTTAAAAAAAAAAGTGGCCAAGCAAGAAGCAATCGCCAAACATTAAATTGGCAAGGAGCAGAGTTTGGCTTTTGATGAATAAGTTAACAAATATGGGTTGTACCTAAAGGTACAAGTTCCAACTACTAACATCCAACCACTGCCATAAAACTAAACCAAATCTGTCCATTCTTTTAAAGAACTTTGCAAGCTTTAAACCAGCTCAGACAATCAACTTTCATGCAGTCGACTAAATCAAGTCATGTTCATTATCAAGTAAGACAAGACCTTAGAAAATATTATTTAACTTCTAGCTAAAGCTGCTGCAAAAGATAACTGATTCACATTCACATAAGTAAATTAACTCTCAACACATATTGAAGACATCACCTAAAACATAGTTAACTCATCAAAGCAAAACTTATGGAATTAAACCACAATTATTCCTATAAAATATGTTTAGACAGCAAACTAAATACTTCTAATGCACTTAAACCAAACTCTGATTTGTGCAGCAAGTTCTGAAGCCCAAAGTATCAACATTTCACTTCATGCTTAAATTTAAAATATAAAAGCGCAGCTTTCATAATTTAATAATTTATCATCCCCTTCTCTTGCAAACAAACCCGCCACGATTAAAGGAGTACTTAACCCACGTGTACAGTAGACATATAGTAATATGCATGCCATCACTATCAAGATAAGAAAATGGAACAAGCTGCAAAGTTGTATTTGACTACTCAAATAGAACATGCAATATCCAATAGCTAACTTATTCTAAGCTGCTGCAAATCCACAAGATTAAATAAAATAAAACAGTACTCCAGAACTACCACTAACCTACAACCATGCGTAATTAAGAATTAACATGTGACAAGTTAGAACCAACTCAACAAGTAGACTCAACCACGTTGTACTACTCAATATGCCATCAAGTATCAAGCAATGAAATTTACTAATTTGTCATGTATACTTGTACTGGTAAGTACAAGTCATTCACCCATTAAACCACTACTTTAACATCCTTTCAAAATTACAGAGGGTGAATTAGCAGCAATAATGAACTTGGCACCTCTGCCGACAGCAAATTTAACTATGCATGCTCTACTCCAAAGAAAACCAATAACCTATTACCACGAAATAAAATTATATAATCCGGAAGGTAGTAATTAATCGACACCACTGTAATCGTAATTATTAATCTGCCACAAAAAACCAGGTGTTGTTACTGACCACGAGTATTTAAAAGATAACGCATGACACAAAGCTGTAGTTTAAAAACACGAATCCTCAACCAATTTCCAAAGATCAAACATAATTATTCAATTGAACACAATTGAATAAACTGAACAGAACATGAAAGCACGCAGCATATAAGCTGTTATTTATAAAAACTTTTTATTTAATCTCCTTGCCTACTCGCCCCGCTCGTACGCTTTCGCCACGCTCAACAATACAATCATGTCATGTCAATAAGGCACCTTTCGGTCCATTATTCTTATAATGTTACGATATCGCTCGTTAGTAAGGCACCATTACGGCCTATACCCATGCTATAGTATGGCACTATTTCAGCCCATACCCATGCTATAGTATGGCACTATTTCAGCCCATACCCATGCTTGCAAGCACAATCACAGTGTGATAACAATTTCCAATTTATTTCAACTATCACATATGAAAGAATTCAACATACATAAGATGAGAAAATCCCCACCTTTTACCGCGTGAAGCCTAGGTTTCAAATATTAAACGTCACGATCAATGTCTCCTTCAAAACCTATTAAGACATGACCATTTTTTACTCACACATTATCATACAACTATCCAAAAAATAATCTGCAGAATTTTTGTAAGAGTTGCAGACTAACAAAATTAGGGTTTATGGTTAGAAGCAGGAAAGAAAAATAAGAATTAAGTTTTGGTTGAACGATGAACGTAGGAAGAAAAACAAAAGAACGAAAAAGAAAGGAAAGAAAAGAGTAAACTGCGTTACCCCGATTCTTTTGCAGCGTGTGAACGAGAATATTTTGGGAAGAATGAGCGAGGAATGAAGCTGCAACTTATTTATGGATTGTGACTACGATTCTAGAGATATCCCTCCAGAAGGAATTTTAACAAATTTCCCTCAAATATGGGGGATGATAAGAGGGAAGATATTTTCTCTAATGAAGATCACGATTTGATTTCTTGAAGAGTAAGAAATCATATTTCTGCTTCTTATTCTTTCACGTACATCCGATAGGGTTGAATGAGTTGGGCTGGGATAATAGACTCGGGCTTTTAAGAGTTGAGCCACAATAGAATATACGGGTGAAAATATGGGATGATGTTACAGGAACTGTTTAAGACTTTCTGGTCTTGACATTTTCAATTGTTGAGTACTGAGTAGAGAAGAAGATATTTTAAGTTGTGGATTGAAGTCACCAATTTACATATTAAGTTCATGTTCTCTTTTCTTATTTCTCAAGAAAAAATTCAGAGCTGCTTTTCTAGGTTCTTGCATGTTAATCGGCATATGTGATGGATTCCTTCCCTCACCGCACCCCCACCCTCATCCTCACCCCAACTCCCTTGCTGCCTTTCCCTCATGGAAATAAAGATATATCTTAACAAATACTTACATTAACAATAAAGAATTATGGTCTGAGTCGCTCGATGTTAGATAATGTTGCTTAATGAAACCAGGTTATGGTCTCACTCACACTCATGCACAACTCGACATAACTTTACTTTCGTGTCTAACAGAGTTGCTGAAAATAATGTTGTTTTGCTAAGCACCCACAATGGTTATTCTGTATTTTGGTGCTTGAGCAATTGCTTGTTATTATGCTTGTTTAATATTTTATTCCTTTGCAGGTTACTGGCCAGTGGTCAGCCAAACAGAAAAAAGTTTCCTTACTGATAAATGAAGTTACCAATCTTAGACAAAAATTTACCTACTGCCAACCTTCTCTTGTCGCTAGAAAAGACATAAAATTTGCGTTTAAACTAGCTAGAGAAGCAATTGTTTCTCAGGTGAACAAGGTTACCCAGTCGAATGGTTCTACGATAAAGGAGACATGTGTAATATGTTTAGAGGACACAAACATTAGCCAAATCTTCTCTGTTGATGATTGTATGCACCGTTATTGCTATTCTTGTATGAAACAACATGTGGAAGTGAAGCTACTCCATGGAATGTTGCCCACTTGTCCGCATGATGGATGTAATACTAGACTGAAAATGGATAGCTGTAGCAAATTTTTGACTTCTAGGTTGATAGAGATTATGGGTCAGCGTCTTAAGGAGGCTTCAATTCCAGTCACAGATAAAGTTTATTGCCCGTTTCCAAAATGTTCAGCTCTAATGTCTAAGAGAGATGTTCTGGAGTTTTCAAAACGTGTGCTAGTGGGACCTGAAGGGTCTGGAGCCAGAAAGTGTTTAATATGCAATGAATTCTTCTGCATTAATTGTAAAGTACCCTGGCACAGCAACATGACTTGTTCTGATTACAAAAGGAGAAATCCTCATCCACAGCAAGAAGAGGCAAAATTAAAGAGATTAGCAGCCACGAATCTGTGGAGACAATGTGTGAAATGCAACCATATGATCGAACTTGCTTCAGGGTGCTTCCACATGACTTGCAGGTATTACTGGTGTCATGTATATTTTTTTCAATGTGAAGTTCAAGCAATTTGAATTATGCATCTTGACTATATCATATGAGTTCTTCCTAAATCAGAATATCATGACATGAAGTACTATTGTCTTAAGGGAAATATATGGCTTGAAGGCAATGACCACCAATTTTTTGAAAAGAGAACAAAATTTATGTATCACTCATTATGGTTTGCATAATTGCATCAGAAGCCAGGATGGCCTTCAGCCGTTTCCTACTGAGCTGGGACAGCCTCTCCATAATCTATCTTGACATGAAATTAAAGTGTTTTAATCATATCATCTAGCCTAGAAATACTTTTTTCACTGTTTTGAAAGTTGTATGAACATTGTTATTATTTTTATTTTTAAATTGGTTTTTCTTCTTTATTTTTCAGTTTCTTGTTCATGTGCTTCACATATAATATAAGTAAGAAATATATACTATGTATGGGTTTAAGCAAGATAAAGAGAGAGAAATAGAGATCAAAGAACAAATTTCTATCACGGGGGTGATAATTTATTCGTTTTCAATTTTTTTTCAAACAATGTTTGTCTGATAAGTTTGCTGTATGCCAATTCTTTTTCATTTTGAGTGATGCTACGTTGGTGCATACATTTTTTTTTCCCCATTTCCTGCAGATGTGGCTTTGAGTTTTGTTATACTTGTGGAGCTGAGTGGAAAAACAAGAAGGCAACTTGCTCCTGTCCACTTTGGGATGAGGAGAACATTTTAGATACGGAGTCTGATGAAGAAGAAGATGACGAAGAGGATGAATATTACTCTGATTACTCTGATTCAGATTACGGTGAATATCTTTTGTGAAGAGGTTTCGAGGGATATAAGTAAATAATAAAATGTAAATCCATATCCTGATCTTAGTAATTTTTGGTGGTGGGTATATTATGTACTTTCTAGGTTGCATTGGTTGGTGCCAATTCTGCTTATAGTCCTTTTAACTGTAGGATGAAGCAGTTCATGCCTCCTTCAACTTTGTTTAGGGACCAATGGGAGATGCACACTTGCATCCATTGATGGTAACTATAGCTCTTTTGTTTTGTGGAGGTGGTTTCTTTTACTCTGCTTTCACTTGTACAATGAATTCATGCTTCATCTTTTTGTGCCGTTTCTTCATGGTTTTAGTCTGGACTTGATACATTGCTTCACATTTATCAACAGCCCAATACATGAGTTGTGATAATAACACAAAAAAATGTGAAAAAAATAAAATAAAAAGAAATTAAAGGACCAGGCATATAGACATTGTCTATACAAATTTTGTTGAATAAATCGCATTTTACAGTTGATTAATGTGACTGTTATTTATACTTGGTTTTCCTTATTTGGGCTACTAAATACACGAGCCACATTTTATCAAGGGTAAATGAAAAATAATACTGAAAAGTGATAACGGTTGTGAATCATAATTTATAATATAAATAAAAAAATGATAATAATATTTTTAATAAAAAATTATAACTAAAATTTCCTCACACAAGTGTGCCCTACAACCTCTTTTTACTGTTATTTTATTGTTTATTAGATATAGGGAGTTTAATTGTTTATTAGATACAGCTTCCTATACCCAGAATATATCCCTTTAAAACCGATTTTTATTTTTTATAATTTTAGTACATCATCTTTTGTATTATATTGTTGAATAAACTACACCCTAAAAGAAATAAATAAGAAGCAATGGTTAAATTTCTTTTTCCTATTGTGATACAGAAAATAATACACGAAAGTAGCAGCACATCCGGTATACCTTTAAAATATATACTAATAATCCACATCCCATTTAACTCCTTGTGTAGTAAAACATCCCTCGTTTCAATGGCAAGATGCACTAGGGATAAAGCTTTTGCTCGAAAAACTTGAATATGACAACTCATGTGGCAATTTGATATATGGAGTGTATTAAATTAAATTTTTAAAGAAAAGTACATTTAAAATATTGAGAAAATATAGTAGTGATTTTTTTAATTGCGTGTATTTAGCACGCCCATATCATAATTCTTCCAGCCAGTGTGTCTTTTATGAGGTTTCCATGGTAGGAGAAAAGCTTGTCAACCTAATATTAACGCTAATTGTCATGAAGATACTAAACCCATTAATAGAAAAATTGTCATGAAGATACTAAACCCATTAATATAAAAAAAGAGAGCAATCAAAAGTTGAGCCATGTTGATTTCAAAACCAGCTATTAAGTCTCAAAGTTTTCCACCATCAAGAACATGGCCTTGCCTGCACTTTTCAAAACTAGACTAGGAACCTGTCGTCATCCTTGGCGGCGTCTGTTGTAAAGGAGATTGTCTTCATCCCAGATAGGACAGCGGCAGGTTGGTGTCTTTTTGATCCACTCTGCTCCGCAAGTGTAGCAAAACTCGTGTCCGCATCTGCAGAATCATTTGTATCATTTATCTATAGAGCATCACAAAGCACAGCACATCTAAACTCACAAGATTCACTAAAACAGGAAGGAATACATATACCTGCAATAAATGTGGTAGCATCCCTCAGCAAGTGAAACCATATGGTTGCATTTTGGACACTGACGCCACAGATTCTCAGTAGCCAAAGACTTCAGTTTCTTTTCGTCTTTAGATGGGTATGGATTTAGCACTTTAAACTCAAAGCAGCTCATGTTAACATGCCAAGGGACTTTGCAATTGAGGCAAAACAGGCCCTCGCATTTGGGGCATTTTCTCTCCCCCATAGCCTCAACATTGTTAGCCATGGAGCTTTGAAGCTCGCCTTTTGATAACAAAGCAGAGCATCTTGTATAGGGGCAGTAAATTTTCTCCGTAGCTGGAATAGAGGCCTCATTCATGTGCTGGCTCATAATATCAAATAATTCAGGAGTCAAAATCCTTCGGCAGCTATCAAGTGTCAACGCAGATTTGCAGTTCTCATGAGGGCATTTAGGTAGAATCCCGTGAAGTAACTTAAATTGGACATGTTTAGAAACACACGTATAGCAGTAGCTATGTTGACAACCTGCAATTAGGAGTATCTGATCAATGTGTACATTTTCCAAGCAGATAGTACATGTCTGTCTCAGATTCTTCGTATCATTGTTCCTTGCTGAACGGTTGACTTCATGAGTGATCTCAGTCCTTGCAAGTTCAATAACAGAATTCATATCATGAGAGCCAACAAGAGAAGCGCGAACATCACTTAATCTTCGAAGAAGAAGATCCAACTGGCCAGATAACGCAGTAACATTTTCCTTCATTTGTGGGTGTTTGCCAGTAATCTGCATTTAGAAATACAGGATCAACCTCATAAAAATGAGATCTTAAATGTAAGAATGCATCAAGGATCGATGTGCTACAATTCCACAACTAATACTTTTGAAGAAACACCACATTATCTAATCTAACAACGTAAAAAATTTTGGTATCGTAATCAATACACTACAGTACAGATCTCACAAATGAGGTCAAAGAAAATACTCCATATGACTAGTTTCACAAGAATCCCCAAATCGCTTCAACATTTAGTGGATACTCAGTAATGAAGACTCATCAGTCAATCTCAAAGCGTCTGAAGTCAGCATAGAAGCAATAATGAAAGATAACCCATAATTCATAGAGAACATAAGCATTAAGTCATGGTGATCACTTACATATTGATGAAGAAACGGATTATCAGTGACAATGGTAACCCCCTTCAGGTCCATCATTAAAACGGCGTCGAGCCCTGCGATCAACGCCTTCAACTCAACCATTTCACCATTCAGTTTATTCTCTGTACCACTCATGCCCTTACTCAATTCAAACACCAGATCATACTTCCGATCGCGCATCGCAACACCAATACCACCCACAATTCCCTCCACCAAACCCTTGACATAAACCCTATATCCCAAATTTTGCACATTGGACGAGGAGCCCTCTCCATACGGCCGAATCAAATTATCCCCATTTTTCCTCCACTCCGCCTCGGGAACGGTGGAAATCTCGCATGCAAAGGCGCGATCGTGTACCTGGCGGCAGAAGTCGAGGCGCAGACGCTTCGCCTCCACCTCCGTCTTGTACTGGTCGAATATTTCGGTTTCGTATTTGTAGAGATTGTCCCGCTGAAGAGTGTTGGACAGAGCGGGGCCGAAAACGGCGTCGTAAGTGAGGTCGGTGGCGTTGGGGGAGGAGACGGCGTCGTCGAGAAGGGAGGCGGTGAGAGCCTCTTCCACCTGGAGATCGAAGGCGACTTGAGAATCAGAAGCCATTATTCTGAGTGTTTATGGCGCGAATGCAAAGCGTCGTCGTTTTCAAGCTCTTTCAAACTTCCATTAAACCCTATTATCGGTGGCAGCAGTAACCCTATATACTCGTTCCCTATTAAATTTCTCACTGCGATAAGTGACTAGTTAACCGCATTTTAGAGTTAAATATGTTGTATTGATCCAACGATGGAGATGATATTAAAGGTGTTAAATCATCCGTTTAGGAAAACAACTATATATATTAGAAAAAGTAAGCTTAATTAATTTTTTTAGAATATAGAAATTGTTCAATTTAAAAAAGGAATTATTAAATTGTATAGAATCTCATTAAAAAATTATGAGGAATGAGAAATTAACCCTATACAGTGAACAAGGCTCCTTGATATTACATTAACTCTTATAATACTTAACATTTATTGTATTCCAAACTGAAAAAGGAGGGGGGGGGGGGGGGAACTCGTGAGTTTTATTTTCGTGATAATTTATTTAGAATATAGGGACTTTATATATTTTCTTTGAATTAACGTTTGACGAAATTCCTAAATCAGTAGAAAAAGAATCGATAAACTGTTAAGTGTTAACTAGACAGCGTTGGAATTGATAATTGATAATAATAATAATATAAACACAAGTAGCTCATTCATAATCATTAATTAAACAATTATAAATTGTTCCAGAAACAAAGTTAAAAGAGTTTGATTAATAATGAAATAACAATAATAAATTTGTTGAAGTGATGGAGAGAAGTGATGAACTGTTTATCTTCCCTATCGCTCAGGTAGTCCTCCATCACTGATCCAAATTTGTTTAGCTCTTCATTCCTTCCTAATGGTATATAATAGGGAAGACAATAAGTACTCCCTCTTTTTACTGTTATTTTATTGTTTATTATAATATAATATAATTGAGGTGTGTATGTTTCTTTTAGTTGGGTGACATGGTCTGGGAATGTTGTTGCCCATTCTCTAGCTCAATTTGTTTTTTCTTGCACTACGCCAAACTTTTCGCATTCCATCCCGGAAGCGATTGTTTACATGTTGAAACTGATATCTCAGTTATTTAATTAATATATTTATTTTTCCGTAAAAAAAAAACGTCCATCAATCTCGGTTACAGTATATTCGTTCCCTTACTGCGGTAACCCCCAATGGCCCAATCTCTGTTTCTTCGCCCTTGCTTCAACTGAAATGTTAAAATGATAATAATCATAATAAATGGAGTCTACTGAAATTCTTGTACTTTGTATTGATGATAATCCTAAGAATTGTTCTTCCTGATATTTCTAACTGTTGTAACAATATTTCATCTGTTGTTATCTTATAGATAGACATGCACATTATCTTCTCATTTTGTTGAGAACTCATGTACGTACTATATATGTATCATTCTTCAATAATATACATCCTTTCACAACCTTTACATGGTATCAGAGCAAGTTGTGATCTCCCAGTAGTTATCACCCTGCATCTGCGTATCATGGCTGCTTCACATACCATCTGTAATGCCGACGATCCCAACACTCCTCTCGTCGTCGTTACACTTTCAAATATGCTCAAATTAAACTCCACCAATTATCTCTCTTGGAAACTACATATTGAGGTCACCCTTGTTGGATATGGTCTTTTCAAATTTTTGGATGGTAAACATCCTTCACCACCACCCACCATTACCATTACCTCTGGCACCTCTCCAAATCCTGCCCATTTAACATGGATTCGTCAGGATAAACTTATTTTTTGTGCACTTATTGGTACATTGGAACCCATTCTAGTTCCACTCATTTCTCGATTTAACACCGCAAAGGAGCTTTGGGATACCCTTGCTAACACCTTTGCTCGTCCAACCAGAGGGCACATCAAGCAGCTGAAGGCCACCTTTAAAGCTCTCACAAAGGGCCCTCAAATCATTACTGAATATATGCATTCAGTAAAAGCTTGTGCTGATCAATTGGCTCTTCTTGGACATCCAATAGATCCTGAGGATATCACTGATAAAGTTCTTGAATCTCTTGATTCCAACTTTCAAGGAATTGTTTATGCTGTTAATGCCCGTGATACGCCGATATCCTTTGATGAGCTTTATGAGAAACTATTCAACCATGAACTCACTATAACCTCCCAACCCATTCTACCCTCCCTACCCGCTTCTGCCCATTCCACCACAACTCGTCTTAACCATCCATCTTCCGCAAATAACTTCCGCAAAAATAACAATCCAAGAATCTCCAGTCTCAACCCAAAAAGGCCTAACCAAATTGCATCTCGTGGCTACCAAGGGAGATGTCAATGGTGCTATACCATTGGTCACTCACTCACTCATGTCCAGATTTTCAAGGCAAACATCCAGCCATTCGTCCACCTCCTCGCCCAGCTTACAACCATTATCAACCTCAAGCCCATGTAGCCATAGAATCTGTCAAAACACAACCCACTCCTTGGCTTCTTGACACTGGAGCATCCTACCACATCACTCATGATCTAGCAAATTCGTCTCTTCATCATCCATACGATGGCACTGAAGAAATTGTTATTGGTGATGGTACAGGTATTTCTATTACTCATACTGGTTCTCTATCATTATCCACCACCTCTAAGTCATTATCCTTGTCTAATGTCTTATTTGCCCCTAGCATAACTCGTAACATCATTTCCATCTCTCAACTATGCTTAAAAAATAACCTCGTTATTGGATTCACTTCAAATTGATTTGTTTTGAAGGATCGCCTCACGGGGGCACATCTCATTCGAGGTCTAACTAAGCATGGAATCTATAAGTTGCCTGCCACTGCACCTGTTCTCGCATTCTCTAGTGTCAAAGCTTCTGCAATAGATTGGCATCATCATCTTGGCCATCCTTCATTATCTATTTTCAAAAGCATGGTTTCGAAATTCGGGCTTGATGTTTCTAGTGATGATCTCTCTTCTCATTGCAACTCATGTCACTGTAATAAGAGTCACAAACTTCCCTTTAGTGAGTCGACTTTGATGTCTCATGCTCCTCTTGATATTATATATACTGATTTGTGGACATCTCCATTATACTCCATTGATGGTTTCAAATATTACATAATATTTGTGGACCATTTTACCAAGTATATATGGCTTTATCCACTCAAAAACAAATCAGATACGAAAGCTATTTTCAATCGATTCAAAGCTTTGGTTGAAAAATACTTTGAGAAAAATATCAAAGTCCTATATTCTGATAATGGGGGGGAGTATCAAGCCTTAAGAGAATTTTTTACTATTGATGGCATTACTCATCTCACTTCCCCACCACATATGCCAGAGCATAATGGTTATGCAGAAAGAAGACACCGTCACATTGCTAAAACGGGTTTATCTCTACTTACCCATGCTCACATTCCTCTTGAGTTTTGGTCTCATGCCTTTGTCACCGCTGCCTATCTAATCAATAGGCTTCATACTCCAACACTTTCAAACTCCGCTCCCTACCATCGTCTCTTTGGTAGTCCTCCTAATTACCTCAAACTAAGAAGCTTTGGTTGTTTATGTTATCCATGGTTACGCCCTTATAATTTTCACAAATTGGATTCTAAATCCATTTCATGTATCTTCATTGGGTATTCAAAAACTCAAAGTGCTTATCACTGTCTAGATCCTTCAAACAACAAAGTCTACACATCTAGACATGTTAGGTTCATAGACAAAGAATTTCCATATGCTCTTCTTAGCACCTGTTCCAATATCACTCCAGTACATAATTCACATTATTGGTGCCCCTTGTCGTTGTCTATAATCCAATCGACAATCAGCCATAATCTCATGGATAATGATAATTCTCTTGCTACTGCCACAACACCAACTCCAAATGTCTCTTCTAACCAACCATCTCCAACTCATTCCACTCAGTCATCTCCAACCCACACCCAACAAGATGTCACACCCTCACTTAATAATCCAATTTCCACTGCTGCAGTCCCACTTCCACTCCCACCCCACCCCCACCTCATATTCCTTCTGGCATTGTGACATGTTCAAAAATAACATCCAAAAACCCAATCCAAAATACAACCTTCATACCACTACTCATGCCAAACCAACTGAACTCACTATTGTAGCCCAAGCTCTAAAAGATCCACACTGGAGAAAAGCAATGAATGATGAGATTGTTGCTTTACACAAATTGGGCACTTGGGAATTAGTTCCCCAAACAGAAAATCAAAATCTTGTCAAATATAAGTGGGTATTTCGGATCAAACGTAAACCTGATGGAAGTATCGATCGATATCGTGCTCATCTTGTTGCAAAAAGATTCCAACAACGTCCAGACATCGACTATACGGACACTTTTAGTCCGGTTGTGAAACCGGCCACCATTCGTATTATTCTTACTCTTGCTGTTACAAATAATTGGCATCTTCGGCAACTTGACATCAATAATGCGTTTCTTCATGGTACACTCAAAGAGCAGGTTTATATGGCACAACTCCCAGGCTTTGTCAATCCAGGCACTCCCAATCATATTTGCAAGCTGCGCAAGGCTATCTACGGACTGAAACAGGCCCCTCGTGCTTGGTACACTGAGCTTACTAACTTTCTTCTTGGTTCAGGTTTCAAGCGATCTGTTGCAGATTCATCTCTATTTATCATGCATCATTCTTGCTCACCTATTTACCTCATTGTGTATGTGGATGATATCATCATAACTAGTCCTAATGTCGTCAGCATAGATGCTTTCATTACACGATTGGCTTGCAGGTTTGCCTTAAAAGATCTTGGTGCTTTGTCTTATTTCTTGGGAGTAGAGGTCACGCACACTTCTCATGGCTTATTTCTCAATCAAAAGAAGTATTTTGTTGATATTCTTGAGCTCATGAACATGCTCCAAGCCAAACCAGCTGCAACGCCCATAATAATGCAAAATGAGTTAACTCTTACCTCTGGTGAACCATTGGATAATTCAACAGACTACAGAGCAGTTGTTGGGTCTCTCCAGTATCTTACACTTACTCAGCCTGATTTTGCGTTTGTGGTAAACAAATTATCTCAGTTCATACACCATCCAAGAAGCAACCATTGGATTGCCTTCAAACGACTTCTTCGTTATTTGTGTGGTACTCTTGAGAAAGGCTCACGATATTTCGTCAGTCGCCACTGAATCTTCATGCTTTTGCAGATGCAGATTGGACTGGAAACAAGGATGATTATACTTCCACAATGGGTCAAATAATTTTTCTTGGTCGAAATCCAATCACTTGGAGCTCAAAGAAGCAAAAATCTGTAGCACAGTCATCCACAGAAGTTGAGTACAAAGTTGTTGCTTCAACTACTGCTACACTAATGTGGGTTCAAAATCTCCTTAGTGAACTCCACATTCAAGTTAACAGCACCCCAGTCATTTACTGTGACAACTTAGGTGCTACACACCTAAGTGTTAATCCAGTTTTTCATTCCCAAATGAAGCATCTCGCACTTGCCTATCACTTTATCCGGGAACAAGTTCAGCGTGGTACTCTTCGTGTTACTCATGTTTCTACAGATGATCAACTTGCTGATTTTCTAACGAAACCTTTAGCTCGAGCTCGATTTGAATCATTGATATCCAAGATTGGCCTCTTTGATCCGATGTCCATCTTGCGGGGGCATATTGATGATAATCCTAAGAATTGTTCTTCCTGATATTTCTAACTGATGTAACAATATTTCATATGTTGTTATCTTATAGATAGGCATACACATTATCTTCTCATTCTGTTGAGAACTCATGTACGTACTATATATACATGTATCATTCTTCAATAATGTACATACTTTCACAACCTTTACAGTGTATATATTTCGTTTAATATTTAAATAATAATAATACTTAATTCGTATTTTATTTGTTCATAAGTGAGTTTGGTATAAATCAGGTTCACATATAAAGTATATTTTTATAAAATTTAAAAATTACTCTTTGAAGAATAATAGTATTTTATTTTATAAGAGTATTTTATTAGAGTAATAATTCATCTCTCCATAATAAATTTTTCTTGTACTAAAGACAAATTTTAAAATAATTTGAAGAGTAAGAGTAATAATTTATATTGTACTGAATAATAATGGTTGAAAACAAAGTGAATCCAATTCGTTTACACCATTTTTATTTTGTTCCATTTCACAAAAAAACAAACATTAAAAAAATGACCACCTTGGAATGGATGAAGTATTATTATATACATATTTAAAAAGAAAAGGGGAAACATTAAATATACAGAAGAATCCAAACAACAAAGGCATGAAGCGAGAAAAACTAGTGAATTAGAAAAAGAAATTGAGTTCAAGTGGATTCATTCTTTGTAAATTCAACTTCAATGAAACATGACTAATTCATAATCACTAAGTAATTAGATACTAAATTTGATTTGATTGTTATTATATTTCCCATAAACTTAAAAGAGTTTCAGATTCATGAAACAATTAAATAACAATAACATAAATCACACCACAGGGGGTTTATGTGTCATAAATTTGTTGAAGTGATGGAGAGAAGCCATGAAATGTTGGTCTTCCCTAGCGCTCAAGTAGTCCTTCATCACTGACCCAAACTGAGATTCGTTAATGCCTCTGCTTGCGACGTACTCTTTTAGACAACTTTCTAAATCACTTCCTCTAAGGCCACTGCAAGGCAACATTATATACAAATTAGCTACCTAAAGAAACACACACCGAATTGGAATAGGTGATCTTAAAGCTTACGAATTCTCCAAATCCAAATGGTATTTTGAGGTTTCTACTGAATTTATGTGCATGAAAGTTTCTTTCCAACAATTTTGTTTGGGCAAACGTTGTCTATGAAACAACTCAAACTCGAATGTGGCTACTTGTCCATCTTGTTTCAAGATCTGAATGCGATGGTGTGTTTGGTCGCTTAGTTCGACTATAATTTTCTCTCCATCGAGCTCCCTCTCCAGAGTAATGGAACGCTTGAGAGGATCGTCCATGATTGTGAAAGGGAAATCTGATGGAATTGCTGGCATCTGCATTATTTCATTCATCATCACATGTCAGTTATACAACAATCCACAAAACATATATACTTTTTTATTATTCAATTTTAGTTTAATAGGCAAACACTTATATTAAGAGACTAACTGAAATTCAAAACATACCGGTTGATTGCAGTCAAACATCAAGGGGAAGGTTTTGATTTTGGATTCTAGGATTGCAGCAAATTTATGATTCAGTTCTTGGGCTTTGGTGTGTATCAAGCATTCATCAGTAATTGCACCAACTCACGGAGAACAACTGTAGAATGACGTCGAAGCATATTGGGTGTTTAATTATTTTGTCTATTGATTTCAGGGCTACTTTACTTATAATGTGACGTAGCTAGGGTTTTTTTGCTAAATTTCTTGGGAAACAAGTTTTAGATGGCAGTTTCTTGATTCTCAAGCAACATTACTTAAAGACATAAAATAAACCCTACCTAGCTATATTAATGGTCCTATAATAAATAAGTAAATAACACTCATAATTAACCAACTCAAAAATGTCTAGTTTCATTCGTAAACTTGCATCTCCAACAATTCTCTCTCCACACCTTAGATTCTTCTCCACCGTGCATGGTCATGTAATGAAGTTACCAGAACCACCATCGGATTTCCCCTTCGTAATCAAAGACATTCCGGGTAGACATGAGGTGAAGTTGAGGAGAGAGTTCGCTGGAGAAAAGATAGTCGTGGAAGTGGAGAAGCCGGACTGCGAATCTAGAGATGTTGTAGAACGAGAAATTCAAATTTATTTTGACGTTAATGTGTTCAAAGGAAATGGAAATAGATTGAGCATATATTGCCACGGGGAGAACTGTGGTTCTATCGGAGAGGGAGTTGCTTATTTCCATACCGGAGAGAATGTTTGGTACGTTTTAGAGTATTTTTTATTTTTTATTTTCAAATAAATATGGTGTAATATATTTCTTAATCCTTATTAATTTTTTTTGGGTGATAGTTGTCCGGATCTTCATCGGGATAAATTTTGGAAGGAGTTTGTTACAATGAGAGGGCTGGAGGAATCCACTGTCCAATTCTTGATTGAATATATGACAAAGAAAGAACATCGCGATTATTTGCTCTTCTTGAAAAAAATCAGGAGTTTTATCAATTAATTTAAATCATGTTTTTGTTTCTTATTATTATATCATCACTACCTAAGGGTTATTTGAGTACGGAAGTTGTCTCTTCTTTAGTATTCATCTAATAAATTAATTTGATAAAGTATATTGGTCGCACAATTTTGGGACTCCTCCAAATCATCAGTTTCGATAGCTTCTGTTAATTTATTATTACTCGCTAAAAAGAAAAAAAAATTATTCTCTAAATATAGTTTTTTTTTTTTGCAATCACTAGCGTGGAACTTGTCCACAGAATCCATCCAAAATTTGCGACCGCCTCGCTGGATTGTATATGATTTAGGGTATAATTTATTATTAAGGTTTAAACCATAGTATAATTTATTACTAGGGTTCAGGGTTTGAATATAATTGTAATTTTATCCGTATATTTCACCTCTGAGTTTAGGACTTGAGGTATAAATGTAATTTTACTCATATAATTTAGAATATAATTGTAATTTTACTAAGGATATATTTTACCCCTAGATTTAGGGTATAATTGTAATTTCATTTATAGGATTTAGAGTATAATTCTAATTTATTATATAAAATAACTTGAATACTAATTATAACTATATCTCCATGTATACTAAATGGAAAATTGCAAAAAAAAAAATTCCCATTTGAGTTCTCTAATTTCAACGAAAAGCACCGTTTGGATAGCTTTTCAAACATAAATTATGATCAACGCAAAGAATTTCAGAAAATTAGTTATCAAATAGATCAAATTAAGTCATTGCCAACATAAATCCTAACAAACACTCAGGGTGGCATTAGAAATTCAATGAGACTTCAGGTGGAACTGAAAAGTAAGCAGTATTTTAAAAAAATGTACAACCAGAACTGGGACAATGGTAGCAACTGCACTTTGAGTGCGTGTTTCACTTTCACCGCTGGTATATGATATTACGTTCATCCCAGATACGACACCTACATGTTGCTTTCTTATTCTTCCATGCTGCTCCGCAAGTATAGCAGAACTCATGTCCGCATCTGCACACACATTTTCGACAGCGTTCAGTGGCCGACCGAACGCATACAAAATCAAGCAAGGGAGGTAATTTTGAAACAGAGAATAAAAGATTGATAATCTGCAAATCACAACCGTGTTACTAATTTATCTCAAAATGGAATGCATGATGCCGTTTGCCATAAAGTGAAATAACAATAAACCAAAAATATGTTAAAACCAGCAAGAATATATAAACAAGGAGCAAAAATAGCAATCACAACATGCATAACATCATGAAAGAAGTAGTATCAAATAAGCAAACTGTCTAATAGCACTAACAATTGGTAAATTAGTAGAAATATACTTCCAATGTCAATCTCATTGCCAGCCAATAATTTTGTTTGCTACATGAACTACTAGCATATTTGATGCATTCACAAACCAGAAAAGGGAATAAACATCAAGTCATAAGTTATTCAATCAGACATACTCTACTTGGAAGATTCATAGCCAACCATGATTCCCAAAGAACAAGTTATACCTGCAATAAATGTGATAGCATCCTACACCAAGTGAAATCATGTGGCTGCATTTTGGACACTGGCGCCAAAGACTCTTAGTAGCCAAATTCTTTAGTTTTTCTTCTTCATTAGATGTGCAGGGATTTTTTCTTTTATAATCAACACAATTCAAATAACTGTGCCAGGGTACTTTGCAATTGATGCAAAAAGCTTTGCCACATTTTAGGCACTTTGCCCTAGCAAATGTTTTGCCCATGGACCCTTGAAGCAAATTTTTTGATAACAAAGCAGAACACTTTGGAAAGGGGCAGTAAATTCTCTCAGCAGGAGGAATGGACGCTTCCTTCACGCGTTGGCTCATTATCTCAAGTAATTCGGGACTCAGAAACTTTTCACAACTTCTAGGATTCAATTCTGATTGGCAGTTCTCATAAGGGCATTTAGGTAGAATCCCTTGAAGCAACTTGAATTGGACATGTTTTGACGTACAAGAAAAGCAGTATGTGTGCTGACAAGTTGTAATTACGAACATTTGATCCACATAGGTATCTTCCATACAAATAGAACAGCACTGAGTCTTATTCTTGGCATTGCTATTTCCGACTGAACGATTGACCTGAAAAGCAACTGCTTTCGTTGCAAGTTCAACAGCAAACTTAATATCATTACTGGGCACAAGAGATACAAGAGTGTGACTCAATTTTCGCAAAAGAAGATTAGTCTGGCTTGATAATGCCTCAATATTTGCCGTCGTCGGTGGTCGTTTTCCAGTGATCTGCATTTAGAAAATCTGGTCAACCACATAAGAACTAATGCAGAAAGAGAAGATGATAACGTGATACTTAATATTAGTGGATGCAACTTCTCCTAGTAAAAAAAGACACTTCTCATTATCTAATCCAGAAGACCAAACAAGCAGGGGAATGTGGGCTAACAGAAGAGAAAAGAATAATCACAACATAGAAAAGTAAACTTCCCATGTCACACAAATCAGTTTCTCATGAACCAACTGATTACATATAAAAAAAATTGTCGAATCACTATCAAGTATACATCTCATATGATGAGTACAGGCAGAGGAGTCAAAACAAGAATACCAGCCCCTGAATCAACTTTATATTCCGCAGGAAACAAACTAAATTACTTATAATACCACTATATGACAATGATGCATGAATTTGAGCTATGAAGTACATTAAAAATCATTAATTAAAGAGACGGCAACTAAAGAAAACCAAAAATTCAAATAAAAGCATGGAGTAATTCATGGTGATCACTAACATATTGATGGAGCCATGGATTATCAGTAAAAATGGTAACACTCTTCCCGTCCAGTATTAAGGCAGCATCAAGCCCTTCAATTAAAGTTCTCAACTGAACAACCTCCTGATTCACCAGTTGATCTTTCCCACTCAAACCCTTGCTCAATTCAAACACCAAACCATCATTCATATCGCATATTGCCACACCAACACCACCCACCATTCCCTCCGCCAAACCCTTGACGTAAACCCTAAATCTCAAACTTTGCCCTTTTGACGAGGCACCCTCTCCGAAAGGTCGACTCAAATTTTCCCCATTGTTATTCCATTCCTCATCCGGAACATTCAGAATCTCGCAGGCGAAAGCCCGATCGTGAATTTGACGGCGGAGGTCCAGCCGCAACCGTTCCGCCTCCACCGCCGTGCACTGTTCGAGAAGTTCATGTTCGTACTTCGCAGGATCGTCGGTTTGAAGGATGTCCAGCAACGGGGAGCCAAGGACGGCGTCGTATGGGACATTGGTGGACGGTACGGCGCCGTTGAGAAGAGAGGCGGCGAGGGCTTCTTCCACCTGCAGATCAAATGCTAAATCAGAGTCGGTTTCCATTCTCAGTAATTTATGCTACTCGATGAGTCTTCGGCCTCAAAATATAATGATAAAATTCCCTCCAATTAAATCATCAACGTTTTCTATTCAACCAAGAGTCAAAGTCAACAACATGTTATAAATAGGCATTAAATTAAATAGTTTATTTATATTGAAAAAGTTTAAATTACTTATTGATTAATGAAAATATAAAAGAGATATTATTCACAAATTTGATCAAGATTATGTTTTCATAACTAAAAGATTTGAAGATATTTTTTTTTATAGGTAAGGGTCGCTAAAATATATATTAATTCCTTTGCTGCAATGGTTCACAGACCTACTTTTCTGCTTCAGCATCTAATTTGTGCAATTTTCCCAGGCATATTCTTTGTATTATTTATACATTGTCTTTCACATTGGTATACCATGTAGCAACGTCGCAAAGAGTACGTACATGGTAAAGTTCACATGATGCAGAGTTGCAAGTATTGTTCATCTATATATATATATATATATATAATACTAACACAAAATAAAAAAGTTAGTGGAATACATGGCTAGATATGAGTAGTGGGTACGAAAAGAAAAGTTCAAATTACTACTTTATTGAAATAAGTGTAAAGCTTGTGGTGGAAGTTTAATAAGTTAATCAAGATGGTGGTTTAATTTTTAACCAGTGTTGTCGGGACCGGACCGACCGATTCAATCGGGAACCGGCGCCAAGACCGGTCCGAAAGCTCCTCAAGAACCGTTATTGCAGTCAGACCGGAAAGGACCAGCTTGAACCGGGAAAAACCGGAATAACCGGAAACCGCAGGTTTTTGTGTTCTAATCTGTAAGATTCACGCGTCCAGGACAGATCTGGCCTCTTGTCTCCTCAATATTCCCGTATCGATGAAACAACCCAACAATTGCAGCACTAAATAGCAAATTACCTACAAAAATTTTCAAGTTGAGCGAGAAATTTGGCTCATATGAGAAGTTGAACGAGTTTTTCTTCACACTGCCCCTTCCCCAAGATGAACGTTTCATCTGATACATTTGATTTTTGGATATGGGAATGCGTATTGAAGGCAGAAGAAAGGAGTTTGGGGAGAGGAGTGAAGAGCGTAGAAAGAGATCCTATGGTGGCGGCAGATATGTTGTGGGAGAGAGATGGAGAAAAGTCTGGAATCAATGCGCGTGATGTCTGAAGGTTAAGATAACCCCTTAATTTTGACTTTACATGGGATGTTTCAAATAAGTTAAACCCATTGCAGGCCCACATTTAAATAAGCCTATATCCTTAAATTAATTAGTGCTGAGTCTTGTGTTGTAAAATAATAAAATAAATTATTAAAAATGTATTTTTTTTATTTTTTATTTTTTTTCCAATTGAATCGGCGGTAATATCGGTTGAACCTCGAACCGTTAGGGTCACCTATTTGATCTCCAGTCCGGTTATGAGAAAAATTAATAAGAAAATCAAAGAAGCGAAGAAAATTAATAAGAAAATGAGAAAAAAATTTAGCAGTTAAAATTGGGGAAAGCCCGTTGAAACCATGAAGCTGGAGTCCATACATGGATCCCTGATCGCAGAGAATCCCCACCCAATTAGCACGTTCGATGTCGCAGGAAGGCCACGAGTTATTCCAGGAGGACAAAACGGCGCCGTGAGTGAGGCAGAGCATCGGCTTCGGACTCGGCGGAGGTAGAGGAGGAGGATCGGATCGAAGTTGAAGAAATGAGGCGACGTAGAGAGGTGAGATTCTTCAAGAGTGGTTAATGTGGGTTTTTGCCGATGATTTTCTGCAACAAATCAACAGCCCTATTAACCCTTAAAGGTATGTCTGTTTGGATTTTGAAATAACCCTTAAAGGTATGTCTGTTTCGGCTTTAGGATTTCAAAATCCAAACGCCGCCGTGGTGGTTTTCTGTTCTGAAATCCGATTTCACCACTCACACATGTATTGTCTAATTCACAGAAGACTCTCTCAATGCTTACAAGAGGAGAGATGCAGTGTTGCTGATGAAAGATTGTGGTTTTTTTTTTTTTTTTTATCTCAAATCCATCGATCCGGCTGGTACAATTTGATTGGAGAGGTTATGAATATGTGATGATTTTTATTTTTCGATTTCAGAGCGAACGAATCTGTCGTGGGGATTCAACACATATCCTGGCGGATGGTATTCTGCAGCAGTTGGTTTGCTATGGCAAGGTTGCTTACACCAGAATGTCTTCCTCAGAGACAGAGGAACTAATACAATAAGCAAGAAATAATTTATCTTTTTAAACATATTTTTAATGTGTTAGAATTTTGCAGATTTTGAATGTAAGAGACAGGGATTAGTGATAAACAGTGTGGTTTGTAAAGGGATTGTGTTGTTTGTTGTAGGCGTATATCTATTATTTTTGAAGAAAAATAGAGATAGAAAATTAAGTTTCATGATTATGAAAAGCAGCAGTAAAGATTAAACATTTCTTCATTTGTTATTACATAATTATTACAGTGCAGATGTGCTGAAATCACTCAAATTTGTTATTTTGGTTTGTATTTCTGAAAGTCATTAATCACCTTTCCAACAAGCTTAGAGGAGGTGGATTTGGTCCTTCTATATTAAATTAAACGTGGATATTAAATTATATTTATTATTATAAAGTGAATATCTGTAATTAATTCTCAAAGGAAATATATACATTTTTATGCATATATAAGGAAAAAAATAATTATTGAAAGAGAAAAAAAAAAGTCACATACTCTTATTACTTATTTAAGTTCATTGCCCCATTGGAAATTAGTTTCCAAATGATAAATTTTGGAAAGAAAAAAATTTTAAACTTGATGATCACAACTAAATAAAATAGTTGATTTTGAAGATAAATGCCAAAAAAATCATAATAATAGTAAAATGAAAAAGTAAAAAGAAGTGTATGGTGGAACTCATTATACGGATTTTAATGGCTAAATGGACGAGATTTTGAAGAAATTATAAAAGTATAATTACATGGAAAAAAAATATTTGGATAAAAGTGCAATCGATAATTTTTGTTGAGAGGCAGTACCAAATTAGCAAGTTGTTACGAGGATATGTTTAATATATTTAATGTGGTTAAATATTGATTACTCGCAATTATATTATATTGAATGAATAAAAGATTATTTTTAGAGTAAGAAATATTACTCTTTAAAATGAAAAATACTACTATTTATCTTAACAAGAATGAAAAAAAAAATTCACATCTAAAAATTGAATTAAACGTAATAGATTTAAAATAGTATTTATAATATATAAATTAAAAGTGATTATTAATTATGAAAATATTAACGGGATCACCATTACATAATAATATCACAAAGACTTACTCTAAGTTGTATGATATACATGTAATAAAATTGATGTTATAATTAATCTATATCTATATCTATATACATAAATTACAATATTATTTTATTGTATCTTGGATATATATAAATCTTTACGAGAAGATTAAGATTTATATTATGACCGGTTAGGGAGAAAAGAAAATACCAACATTACAAATATTACGGGAGGTGGCGAAGAGAGCCGGTAGGGGTAGGGTCAGAGAGCCGGGAGCCTCCATCTGAAGATGTGGAAAGTGACGAGAGCCAACTGCAGATGTGGAAAGTGGAGTCGGGAGAGTCCAAGAGAGCCTCCATCATATTTTAACGATTAGAAATTAAATTGCCAATAAATTTTTTCTTCATTTTTATATTAAAAAGAAAAAAAATTGGATTAGAAGCTCAAGTGTTTTTACAAATAAAATGAGAATTTTTACGAACAAAATGAGAAAAGATTTGGAGATATGACAAAAAATAATTTATTTTGTAACATATGATAACGAAAAAAATGAAAAAAAATTGGAGATATGACAAGAAATAATTTAATTTGTGATATATAAAATCAAAATAAATGAGAAAAGAATGATATGACTTTTACTCATTTTCTATTATTTTTATACATTTAGAGATATATTTAAAGATATTGTATTATTGAACTTTATATAGATTTTTAATTATATAGTGTATAGATTTATAATATACATAGTATTATTAATTTATTAGAAAAATAAAATTATGTGGAGGGAGTTTCTAAGTTCATATACTCTACTAACAAAGTATCCACAAGTATATAATGTAAAATTTGCATTTCACAAGTATATTATTTACAATGTTATATATTTAGGAATAATAAAATTTTTTGATATAATGTAAAATTTGCATTTCACAAATATGTAACTTACAATGTTATATATTTAGGAGTAATAAAAAATTTGGATATAATATAAAATTTGCATTTCACAAGTATATTATTTATAATGTTATATATTTAGGAGTAATAAAAAATTTTAAACTTTTATCTAATGAATATTTTGTGGTAATGTGAACATTGTATAATTGATCATTCGATTTATTTAAATATATATATATATATATATATAATTATTATTTTTTAAATGTATATAGAAGAAAAGACAAAATAGATATTATTGAAAGAGGAAAAAAAACACTTATTTGATTTAAATAAATTTTAAAATAATAGTATAATATTCAAGAAGAAAAAAAAATAAAAATAGATTTTTTTAATAAATAAATAAATAAACAAAATGTGTTGATGAATTTTTTTAAAATAAATAAACAAAATGTGTTGATTTTCAAAGTGAAATGAAAAATAAAATATGTGCAGATGGTACGGAAGATGAAAGAGATATAAGTGATTTTAAAAAGAGTGAGAATTGTGTGCGCACCGGGCGTATTATGGGTAAGGGTACATTACTTTGATCTAAAGGGTATACACTTTAATTAATAAACGAATACCATTTTGTTTTAAAGGGTATACACTTTATTTATATTTTTTATTTTTCTTCAGAAAATAAAGGGTATACATATTTATACTAAATGTATATAATTTAACACAAAATTTCAAAGGCGCACAGAATGGGTTCCCGTGCGCCCAGGCACATATAAGTTTTTACAATGGTACACATCTTTATACTAAATGGTACACAATTTAACATAAAATTATAAAGGCGCACGGAATGTCCTCCCGTGCGCCCGGACGCACACAAGTTTTTGTCTTTTAAAAATACATTAATTTAATTAATATGATAATTATTTCAATTATTTATTAAATAATTTTTACATAAATAATATTCATTATCATTCCTTACTACTATACAATTATAGTTATCATTCTTATTCCAATTTCTATTAATAAATCGAAAATAATAGTATAATAGTCCAGAAGAAGAAAAATGAAAATTGATTTTTTTTTTAAAAAAATAAACAAATAAATAAAATGGGTTGATTTTCAAAGTGAAATGAAAAATAAAATATATGCAGGAAGATGAAAGAGATATAAGTAATTTTAAAAATATGTTAAATTAATTAATATGATAATCATTCTATCATTTACTAAATAGGAGTAATTTTTACATAAATAATATTCATTACCATTCCTTACTACTATATTACTATATTTGCATATTCATTAACATTCCTTACTATCATTCCTTACTACTATACTATTATATTTACTAAATAATTTTTACATAGATGTATAAATTTATAGTATAAATAAAAAGTGGTCTTACAATCCTCAACATGTTTACCTTCTATAATATATCCTCATTTAATATTCATTCTATCTATCTCTCCTTTATTTATACTATAAATTAATATGTATTCTTATACATTAATTTGACATAAATTTAAAATCTATCATGTCAAAAATCCAAAAATAAATATAACATTATTTATTATATTTTTAAATCCAAAAATCTCAATTTTATTCCTCAATTCAATATCACTTTATTAGAATGAAGAAATTTATATTTTCTTCAATAACCGTGCATCGCACGGGGCATTACTAGTTAATATAAAATTGTGTTTATATAGGTGTTAGAATTAAAATATTTTTCCAAATCTAATAAAAGATATTTTAAGGATGAAGTAGTGTCTATCCCATATTTATTACAACATGTATTTTTAAAGTTTTACTAGATATTACCCATTCTACCGAAAGAATTATATAATGATTATGTATTTTTGTATTAATTTTTTTATTTTAGCTATAATAAATATATATATTATTTATTTATTTATTTGAATTTATGTATTTCAAAAAAAGTATATAAAATAAAATTAATATAAAAATAGGGTTTATAAAATATAAAAAAAATATAAAAATCAAAGAGAAAAAAAAAGATAACAAAAAATAAAAAGAAGAACGATACCTAGAATGAGAATGATTGATCCTGCAGATGAGAAGTAGATTAGAAAGAGTATAAAAGTGTAATCTATCAAATAGAAGCAAAAGAAAGAGCATCAGAAGAAAAAAAAAATTGATTAGTTAATGAACAGATTTACATACAATGAATGCACAACATTAGTATATTGATTCACAATTAATTTAATATGCCAAAAAAAACTTTTACATTTACCAAATTTATATTATTAATTAAATAATTAAAAAATTATTATCTATATTATTATTATTATCTATTCATATATAAAAGCAAACCTAAATTTCTACTCTTGTTTTCAATTTTTTTCAATTTTACTTTATTTAGAAATAATTCAATTTTAATCTTAACTGTCCAATTAATGTTTTTTATTTCAATAATAAAATCTAATCTAATTATAATAATTGATTTTGTTATTTAAATTTTATTTTTTATTTAACAATATAAATTTGGTAAATATAAGAGATATTTTTGGCATATTTAACTAATTTTTAATCAATATATACTTAATTTAAATTAATATATCAATCAATATTCATATATTATAATTTAATTTAATATACATAGAACATATGATTTTTCTTTGATTTCAATCAATCATAAAATTTAATTATATTAATAATGAATTTTTTTATTATTTAAATTTTACTTTTTTACTGATTTAATTTAACAATATAAATTTAATTAATTTTTAATCAATATATGCTTAATTTCAATTAATATAGTATCAATTTTATTTTTATTAGAATCGTCTCTATAAATATTTATTTTTTGTTATTATTTTTAATCTAATTTTTATTTTTTTTCCTCTAATGCTTCTTTTTTTTTCTTCTCTTTTACATATTCTACTTTTATATTATTTATAATCATCTGTCTATCTATCTATACATATAAATATACTGTCCAATTAATGGTTCAATAATTCTCCTTAAATTTAAAAGTTCAATCATCTATCTATCTATCTATACATATACTATCAAATTAATGTTTTTTATTTCAATAATAAAATCTAATCTAATTATACTAATAATAATTGATTTTGTTATTTATTATTTTTTTATTTAACAATATAAATTTGGTAAATATAAGAGATATTTTTGACATATTTAACTAATTTTTAATCAATATATACTTAATTTAAATTAATATATCAATCAATATTCATATATTATAATTTAATTTAATATACATAGGACATATGATTTTTCTTTGATTTCAATCAATCATAAAATTTAATTATACTAATAATGAATTTTTTTTATTATTTAAATTTTACTTTTTACTGATTTAAACAATGTAAATTTGATTAATTTTTAATCAATATATGTTTAATTTCAATTAATATAGTCAATTTTATTTTTATTAGAATCGTCTCTATAAATATTTGCTTTCAATCATGGTCGTTCATTCATCAAAATCATTATATATAAATTTTTTCAACCTAATCAAATTCTACTTTCTCCCTTTTTTTCTCTCTCTAATGCTTTTTTCTTTTTCTTTTCTTTTACAGATTCTACTTTCATATTATTTATAATTAACTCTAATTTGTTTTGTCTTTTATATTTTTATTTGATCTTATTTGTTGGTTCAATCATTCTCCTAAAGGTATCATTATATTTTTTAATTTTTTGTTATCTTTTTTTTCTCTTCGATTTTGGGTTTTTTTTTTTAATAATTCTATAAACCCTATTATTATAATTTATTTTATTTTATCTTCTTTTATACGTACTTTTATTTGATATTATTTTTAGGTTCAATCATTCTCATATTTGATCTTATTCTTTTTGTTTTTTCTCTAATACTTCTTCTCTTTCTTATAGATTTTACTTTCATATTATTTATAATCTACTCTAATTTGTTTTGTCTTGTATACTTTTATTTGATCTTATATACATGTTCAATCATTCTCCTAAAGGTATCATTATACTTTTTAATTTTTGGTTATTTTATTTTTTTTCCTTCGATTTTTGTGTTTTTTATTTAATAATAATTCTAAAAACCCCTTTTTTCATAATTTAATTTATTTTATCTTCTTTTATACTTTGATATTATTTTTAGGTTCAATCATTCTCATATTTGATCTTATTTGTAGGTCCAATCATTCTCTTTTTATTTTTTTCTCTAATGCTTCTTCTTTTTCTTCTCTTTTACAGATTCTGCTTTCATATTATTAATAATTTATTTTAATTTATTTTGTCTTTTATACTTTTATTTGATCTTATATGCAGGTTCAATAATTCTACTCAAATGTATCATTACACTTTTTTTTAATTTTTTGTTATCTTATTTTTTTCTCTTCGATTTTTGTGTATCTTCTTTTGTACTTTTATTTGATATTATTTTTAGATTTAATCATTCTCATATTTGATCTTATTCGTAAGTCCAATCAGGTATCATTCTTTTTTTTGTCAATCTTTTTTCTCTTCAATTTTTGTGTTTCCTTTATAATAATTATATGAACCATATTTTATATTTTAATATTCTATCTTTTGTTATTCTTTTTTATCTGTTTTTTTTCTCTCTAATGGTTCTTATTTTTCTTCTCTTTTACATACTCTACTTTCATATTATTTATAATTTATGTTCAATAATTCTCCTTTAATTTAAAGGTTCAATCATCTATCTATCTATACATATATAAACGCAAACCTAAACTTCTACTTTTATTTTTAATTTTTTTTCAATTTTACTCTATCTAGAAATAATTCAATTTTAATCTTGATCGTCCAAATAATGTTTTGATTTCAATCATAAAATTTAATTATACTAATAATGAATTTTATTATTTAAATTTTACTTTTTTATTTTATAATATAAATTTGGTAAATATGAGATATATTTTTGGCATATTTGACTAATTTTTAATAAGCTTAGTGTGTGTGTGTGTATATATATATATATATATATATATATATATATATATATATATATATATATATATATATATATATATATATATATATATATATATATATATATATATATAACAAACTTAATTTCTATTTTTATCTTCAATTTTAATATTGACCGTCTATTAATTTTGATCTCAATCATTGATTCTATTTATGCTAATAATAAATTATTTATTTATTTTTTAATCAACAATATAAATTTGATAAATATGAAAAATATTATTGGCATATATTCAACTAATTGTCAATCAATATACTAATTTTCATAATATCAAATCTTTCAACGCTATCTTTGGTAATTTTTCACATTTTTTTCTACGTCGTTTGTTGCTTTTAATCACAGTCGTTTATTTTTTCAAATCATTCTATATAAATCTTTTCATTACCTATTCAAATTCTTACATTTTTTTCTTCTCTATTTCACTTTCATACTATTTCTAATATACTTTAATTTGTTTTATCTTTTATATTTTACTTTGATTTGATCTAATGTGCAGGTTCAATCATTTTGAGGTATCATTCTATTTATCTTTATTTTATCTTTTATACTTTTATTTGATCTTAGTTTTATGTTCAATTATTCTTATATTTGATCTTATGTATATTTTACTTTGATTTGATCTAATGTGCATGTTCAATCATTTTGAGGTATCATTCTTTTTTTTTTATTTTTTCTTATCTTTATTTTATCTTTTATACTTTTATTTGATCTTATTTATATGTTCAATCATTCTCATATTTGAACTTATGTGCATGTTCAATCATTCTCATTTAAAGTATCATTCTTCTTTTTTAATTTTTGTTATCTTATTTTCATTTCTCTACCATTTTTTATTTTCTTTTTATTCTATAAACCTTATTTATATACTTTAATTTATTTGATATTATATGCTTTTATTTGATCTTACTTTTTGGTTCAATTATTTCATTTGAGGTATCATTCTTCTTTATTATAGGCGTGGATGGAATGGAGTGAGGGGGTTTTGGGGTGGGTAAGGGGTAGGACTGGATGGTAATACTTTTATTATTTAAATATTAAAATTTTATTAAAAATTCTTTTTAGAGGGTGGGTAGGGGTAGGTTAGGTGGTAGAGTTTCCTCCACAAAAAATTATTTTTAATAAAAATTTAGATTTTAATATTTAATATAATAAAAATTTATTATTTTTATTTATCATATATAAAATTTTATTTTAAAAATAATTTTTGAATTATGAATTTGAAAAACTTTCAAAAATACATAATTTATTCAAATAGTGGAATTCAAATGAATTGATTTAAAATTTAAGAAATTTAAAATCCACTCATTTTCAAATCCATTGGATTTGAAATAACTCAATTCAAACACAACCTAAAAATATATAATTGTAATTTACTTTAATTCTTTTCGTGCAACGCACGGATGGGTAATATCTAGTATATTATATATAAAAGCACATAGGGTCAAACTTTTTTTTTCCCGCTCAAAAATTTGGTCAAATTCTCTGTAGATTATCTCATCTCATCTCTTTTCAATTTCTCCTCAACATCTCACAAACTAATTAATTCAATTTTCTTTTAATACATACATAATAATGTCTATATTTCTTTCCCCATATTCTTTATATATTTAAGGAAATATAATTAAATAATTCTGACATTAATTCCATATATTTCACTTCAACCTCATCATTCACCAAACCCCACACTAATTTATATTTTTCAAAATCTGTGTAAATTAATAAAAAAATTTAACTTTATTGATGTATCCATTGTATTTATATGTAGATAAATAAGACATGTGTGTATATTAATCAATATATATATATATATATATATACAAAAGCACCTAAAGTCAATTTTTTTTCTCCTCAAAATTTTGGGTCAAAATCTCTTTTCAATTTCTCACCTCTTCTTAATTTCTCACCACTCATTTTATTCTTATTTCCTAAATAAATACATTTAAGTGTTTTACTATCACATTTTTTACACTTATTTCCTTAAATATCTTTTCAATTTCACACATTTTTAAAATTTGGGTTGTATTTGAAAATAAAGTTAAGTAATTAAGACATTATTTGGAATTGTTTATAACATATAATTACGTAATGAAATATAAATATTAATAAAAAATTTAAATTTTTTTATTTTTTTATAATTACATTAATTCATTATACATAAAAAAACGAATAAGTGTCGTATAACGTTGATTCAACTATAAACTATTTAATTCATTACACATAACGAACTAAATATACATATAATCACAATATAAAACCTCATACATATGTATTCCCTTCGTCCCATTCTAATAGTTGTATTTACTTTTTTCACGGGGATTAAGAAATTAGTATTTTAGTATGTATTGAGGTGAGATAAATAATATTTTAATGTATAGTGAATATTTATATTAATATGGCGGATGAGTCTCATTGAGATATTTTAATTACTTAATTGTGTGGGTTTCATACACAATAAAATAAAATAAAATATAATCATTAGAATGAAACACTCAATTTAAAAATACGTAATTATTATGATAGGACGGAGGAAATATGTAATTATATGTGTTTATGTGTCCACGACACACACACACACACACACACACACACACACACACACATATATATATATATATATATATATGCAAAGACTTGTGTGAGACCGTCTCACGTAAGGGCTTACGTGAGACGGCCAGAAATTGATAAATTTTATATAAGAAAGTGATAATAAATCAATGAAAAGTGATAATGTTATTTCATGAATAATTTATAGTATAAATAATGTCCATTACTCATATGTACAAATTATATATATATATATATATATATATATATATATATATATATATATATATATATATATATATATATATTACTAATAGGTACATTATCCTATTAAAAATACTATTAGGTACAAATTGAACCCATTAAATACTTATTTTAACCCTATATAAAATTTATTGTATTCAGGAATTAAAATACATTAAATTAGAAAATTTTTTTGGAAGTAGTAAATTCAGGCGCACACTAAATATTTTGTATTCAGATTTGGTTAGTTTTTGATCGTTGTCATTTTCACCTAAATTTTAGTGTCTTTGTTTGTTGATTTTTGGATGTTTTTATCCGTATTTGTGTGACTTTTGGTGGAGTTATTGTTATTATTGTGAAATGTGGTATGAATTGATAAAATTGTGTAAATGAGCTTAAATATGTGTAAAACAGGTTAAGAAATAGATAAAAACAGAGTAGAAAGCGAAACGGAGAAGGAAGAACAAGACACACTTGGACACGGGCCGTGTACGGAACACGGCCCTGTCCAAAGTGACCGTGTACTGTAATCAGAACTCGTTGCTCGTCCAGGAAGAAAGTCGTGTTCTGGCGCACGAGCCGTGCACTGCTGCACGCCCCGTGTGCAGAACACAGCCCTGTAAGGAGAAACCGTGTAATGTCATCAGAAAATGATACACGACCATGACCAAGGCCGTGTAGCGCAGCTCGAGTCGTGTCTGGAAGCACGCACAACACGCCGAATTAGGTGTACCCTACACGGGCCGTGTAGGTATAAAAACCTGTGTAGTTTTCAGAATATTTCATAAGCTTCTAGAAGGTCCATTAGTGATATAAAAGGGTGACTTGTGCGAAATTTGAGGAAGATATTAGAATTAGAGCAGTTACACACACTCCACACCATATTGTCACACACTAGATCCATAGATTCATCTTCATCCATTAGATCCATCCAATTTCCATTTGATTTCCACAATCAATCCATAAATCCATCATCCAATCCATCCATCTACCATTTGAGAAGAGGAAAGCATCAAGGATTGAATGAGTTAGTATATTGAAGAGAAGGAAAGTTTCTCCATGAAATGGAAGACAATCTACTTTTCATTTGTTGATTTTCTTCTTTTTTGGCTCAAATGGAGCAAAGCTCGATTTGTATTGATCTAAAAACAATGTGTAATGGCTAGTCCTATAGTAGGACTAATCATATGAATGGTTGAGATGAAAGCTAGATGTGTAGGACTTGAGAAGTGAATGTAGTTAAATTGTGGATTTCCTTTTATGATATTTGAATCATATTTCATTTCAATACTTGTGTGATTAAATTCTCTATTTCAATATATGAATCATATGAGGAAGCTGTTTAGATTTGCACAGATGGAAGCTTTTTTTGATAAGAGGTCGCCCACTTACTACCATCTTACTGCTGAGTTCATGAGTACACTGCAAGTGAAGAAGGATCGGAATGGTTTTTCTAGATCAGTGACGTTCCAACTGGACAACGTGTTGAGAGAAAAGATTCATCTACCTCTATTGAATGAATTCTTTGGGTGCCTACCATGCGAATATCATCGGAGTTTTTATGCAGGAGACACTTTCAACCAGCAGGAATGGTAGAAAAGCTTAGTGAATGATGGTACAGAACGAGCTGGATATGTTCCCAGTGCCTAAAAGGGAACTGCAATCCGGAACCCAGTGATGAGATACCTAGAGAAGATTGTTTCGAACACCATCTTAGGGAGATTTGAAGGTGGATCTGTGGGAGAGAAGCAGTTATATATTATGTACTGCATATACAAGGAGCTACCACTGAACGTTGCAGCACATTTTGTGCAACATGCGGAAAGAGTTGTAAAGAGACAAACATCTCAGAGTCTAATGTTGGGAGGTATGATTACCATGATCGCTCAAGGCTTGGGAATAAATCTAGTAGGAATGGAGAATATGATGTGAGCGAGGGATTATACTATCAGAAGTTGATGAGGATGGAGTTCTTGTCCATGATTGGGAATCAGTATTGTTTGAGGCAGAAATAGGGAGCTCCATTTCCTAAGCTCACTACAGTATACACTAGAAGGAGGCTTGCTAATTTGGAAATGAGGAGTGTGAACCATTCCAGGGTTGTGAGAGCTTTTTACAGAAGAAATAAAGACGAAATAGAAGAGGTCCTCGGACAGATGAGGGTTGAAGAGAACGAAGAGCTGGCTAATTTGAGAGTGGAGTCAGTGCCTGATGAGTGTGTTAATTCACGAATCTTGCGCCTGAATTTGTGCTATTATGGAGTGTTGAAGGTTGAAATCGGTGTAAACCGATATATATTGTGAAAAGGCATGAATCAGGTGTTGTTGGAGCTATTTGAGTGGTTTTTCGAAGGAAATCGGAGTGGAAGTGTTGAAAATTGAAGAAAAAAAGTCGAAGGCATCCGATTGGGCGAAGTAGGAGTGCGATTCGACCTGAAGGAGGTCAATTCGACCAGCCCTTCAGGTCAAATTGGCAGCACAATGTGAGCAGAAGGTGGATTCGACCACGACAGGGGAATTCGACCTGGGCATCAGGTCGAATCGAGTGGCGGAAATGTCGATTCGACCTCGTCACTTCGATTCGACCAGGGCAGTTGGTCGGATCGAGCACCTGGGACTTACAGTGTTCCGATTCGATCGGTGATTCGACTTGGAGGAGTCAATTCGACCTGTTGTTGAGGTCGAATTGAGCTTCGAGAACTTACCATATCCGTATTTTTACACCGTCAATGCGTGTGATCACCTAAAAAGCCCATTCCAAGCTCAGGAGACGTGATTACAAGTATAAAAGAAGGCTTGTGCAGCATCATAGAGAGACAACTTGATCAAAAAGATAAGGAGACATAGAGTTGAGAGGGGAGTCGATCGTCCATCATCCGGAGGGGCTGTGATAGAGGTTCCGCTGGAGATTCAAGTAAGATTGGTCCAACTAACTATGATTGTTCTTAGGTCAATCATGGGCTAGAGCCGCTTCGGTAGTTCTAGGGTTATGAAGGTTTCATGAGTTAATTAGTCTTTCGTGTGTAAACTCCGTACAACACTACTTGTGGTTTATTTTATATAAGATTGCACGTTTTTAATCCATACTCACAGTCGTTTTGTGAATCAATAATTGTTGTGTAGAGTCTGAATACATAACTCGGTTATTGGTTGAGTGCGTTCACTATTGAGCAAGGTTTTATGTTATAATTCTAAGTGAAGGGATTCTGAAGTCTTATTAGAACTATCTTATATAAATACTTGTTGATTGAATCATATTCGGGTTAATAAGTAGGATAAAGAGTATAACTTTATAGTACATATAAAGGGAGATCAAATCGGGTTAGAGTACTAAGTGCACGAGAAATAATTGATTATGATAGTACCTAGAAAGGGGGTAAAGTATACATCTTGCTCTGAGGATATTCACACGTGTCATACGCATATTTACTTGTGTCTATAGAGTGAATTTGCATGGTTTAGTGATGCGTCTATAAACCACAAGGCAGAGTCAGACACCGTCACACGAAAGCATGAATTAATAAGTGGAATTGGATTACCTGACGAACTACCTACTATCTTACTTGATCACAACCTACTATCTCTTCTTGTTATTTCTATTTGATATTTCAATTAATAGTTATTACTCGATTTCAATATCAAAACCATTATAATTATCAACATAGTCATAATTTACTAGAACATAATTAAATTGATATTTATCCGTCCCTTGGGTTTGATATATAACATGGTCACCTTCGAAACTACGATTGATATCCTTTATACTTGAGGATTAAATTGTGTGTTGAGAAAATGTCTATCAGTGCCTATGGAGGGTGATGAGTCGGATGCACCACCGGAGCAGGTGGAGTTTAAGGAGCAAGCCCCTGAGCCACAACAGTTTGAGGAAGAAGAACAACAACCACCAATGGGCCCAGAATAGGGTAATGATCGATGAAACTATATGATGGATGAGGTGAGAGATAGAGGCATGTGCAGCAGACATATGAAGTACAGATAAAGGATATTCGAGAGGTCCAGCAGGAGCACGAAGTGCATATTTAGGAGATAAGAGCTGGACAGCGTCGGAGGGAGTATTACGAGGAGCGGTCACAGGTGCACGCTAACAACATGGAGGAGATGATGACGATGATGTTCAACTTCCAGTTCCCCGGATCTCCTCATGCATACATTCCATGGAATGTCTATCATCCACCTCCTCCACCTCTGGAGCCATGAAGAAGGGAGTATTTTGATTGCTAGACACTTCTTCCATTAGTTCATTTTAGCCATGATTAGACATTTGATTTGATTTGTTAGGATTTAATTAGATTGTACTTAAATTGTTGGTTTTAGGAGGTTTTTACTTTGGGATTTTATTTTCAGTTTATGCAATTTACTTTTTATTATTTTTTTTTGGTATTTTGGTTTGATTTTCATTATTTGGATGTGATGGGAATTTGATTATACTTGTTATGGATGTGAATTGATGTGTTTTGATATATTGAGATGGATGATCTAGTTCTTGCATGTTATGTGTTTATGTTAGGTTTCTAGTTTGGTTAGTCTTTGACTTTGTATCATGTTTGTCTTGTTTTTAATCTTGTAAGGATGGTTTGGTGGTATTTTTTGGGAAGGAGTTGAGTGTTTTTGAATGTGAGCTATGATGCATTGTTTGTGATGAGTGATGACAAGCATATTAATATTTTCTACTTATTGAAATTGTAACATGTATTACATAAGTTGTTCAATTTTGAGAAGTATGAAGTGTAATTAGATTTCTTTTGGTCCAAGCAAAAGCTTGTGAGAGTTGAGTCTCAACCGTACCTCCATGGTTAATTTTTGATGAAAGGACCGATTGTACTTAGACAAACTAGAACTTCTCATGGACTATAGGAACGAAGCCCGAATGGTTGAAATTTGTGATATGATCTTAGGCCATCCTTGTTAAATGAAGTCATAGCCATAAAATTCCTTACCTAAACATTATCCTTAGTTAACCAATTTGAGCTTATAGGTCTTTTCTTTGTGATTTAAGCACAATACAATCCTTGAAAACCCACTTGAGTCTTATATATATAACCTATGTGTGGATAATTGAGGATGATGATGGTTTACAAGGGAAGATGTGGAAAAATGTGCAAATAAATGAAAAAAAGGAGTTAACTCAAGAAAAAGGATGAAAGAGCTCAAGTTAAAAGCAAATGCAACTTCAACAAAAAGTAGAAAAGGAGCAAAATCATAAAATATGCTCAAGGAACACAAAAATCAAAGAAAAAAAGAGCTCAATGAAATCCATGGTATGTTGATGTTTAGTGCTTTTGAATAAGTGACAAAGGAAGGAAGTTTGAAAGTGAGGAAGTTGAAGAAAAGAATCATATCTTTGATTATCCACACTTGATTAGCCACTATTATCCAAAGTTTCCTACCTTACCAAAGAACTTAAACATTACATCCTAAGATAAAGACCTTTTTGATCACTTATTGAAATCAGGGTAACTTGTGAACATAGTTCATGAGCAAGCCTATGGTGAGTCAGTTTTAACTGGTTGATGAGTGATGTTTAAAACCCTTCTTCATAGAGTGTTGAGTGAATTTGATATCCTATGAGAGGCTTGGATTGAAAGGGATTTGATTACTCTTTTGTCATTCTTAAGATTGAACTTGTTAATCTTTCATGTTATAAGTTTGATTATGTAGGGATGCTTAATATGATTTTGTAGTCCTTATTACTTGTGATGTATTGTGGTTTATATTCGTTAGGTGTTTTTCTAGGTAAAAGTTACTCCTCTTGTTTATCATTTTTCATTGTTCGAGGACGAACTATACCTTAAGTTTGGGGGGTTGATCGTTGTCATTTTCACCTAGATTTTAGTGTCTTTGTTTGTGGATTTTCGGATATTTTTATCCATATTTGTGTGGCTTTTGGTGGAGTTATTGTTATTATTGTGATATGTGGTATGAATTGATAAAATTATGTAAATGAGCTTAAATATGTGTAAAACAGGTTAAGAAATGGATAAAAATGGAGTTGGAAGTGAAACGGAGAAGGAAGAACAAGGCAAACTTGGACACGGTTGTGTGCAGAGCACGGCCCTGTCCAAAGTGGTCGTGTACTGTAATCAGAATTCACTGCTCGCCCAGGAGGAAAGCCTTGTTCTGGCGCACGAGCCGTGCACTACTGCAGGCCCCGTGTTCTGAACACGGCCCTGTAAAGAGAAGCCGTGTAATGTCATCAGAAAACGCTATACGGCCATGACCAAGGCCGTGTAGCGCAGCTCGAGCAGTGTCCGAAAGCACGCACAACACGTCGAAGTAGGTGTGCCCTACACAGGCCGTGTAGGTGCAAAAAACTGTGCAGTTTTCAAAATGTTCCGGAAGCTTCTAGAAGTCCATTAGTGATATAAAAGGGTGACTTGTGCAAAATTTGAGGAAGAGATCAGAATTAGAGCAGTTACACACACTCCACACCATATTTTCACACACTAGATCCATTGATCCATCTTCATCCATTAGATCCATCCAATTTCCATTTGATTTCCACAATCAATCTATAAATCCATCATCCAATCCATCCATCCACCATTTGAGAAGAGGAAATCATAAAGGATTGAAGGAGTTATCATATTGAAGAGAAGGAGATTTCTCTATGAAAGGGAAGCCAATCTACTTTTCATTTGTTGATTTTCTTCTTATTTTGGCTCAAATGGAGCAAAGCTTGATTTGTATTGATTTAAACACAATGTGTAGTGGCTAGTCCTTTAGTAGGGCTAATCATATGAATGGTTGAGATGAAAGCTAGATGTGTAGGACTTGAGAAGTAAATGTAGTTAAATTGTGGATTTCCTTTTATGATATATGAATCATGTTTCATTTCAATACTTGTATGATTAAATTCTCTATTCATAGTATTAGGATGGACATTCCAATGTCATGAGTGGATGTTTAATTGAATCATATATTAAAATGTACATGCATGTTAGTGTGAGGGGAGGTAAGTCATACCCTTCTTATGCTTAGAACATTCATAGAGGGACACTTAAGAAATTGAGTGAAAAGAATCAACTTATGATCATAGTACCTTAAGGGAATTGAGATTAAGATCAATCTTAGGAGATTTAGACTTGTAAAAGAGTCGAGAACCTAGTTGTCTTGGCCATAGGGATTAGGGATAAATTGTGATTGCTTTTAGTCTACAAGTTAATGAAGTTCACTATTAAGAGTTATGCATATATAGCTAGAGTCTTAACCATGATTATGATTAGTCTTGCTCTCTTCTCAAGTGAATTCTATCTCTATTTCATTCATCATTTGTTTGTTGTTTGATCCATTACTTTTTTAGTTCAAATTCTTAGTTAATTAAGTAGAACATTTATTAGTAGTCTAAATGCCAACTTCCAATCTATCATCCTTACAAAGCATAAATCAATAGAAAATCCGGATACAATCATGAGTTTACTTTCCTTTGGGACGACATTATTATAAATTTTATACTTGGTCACACGTTTACTCGACGATAGAGTCTCTTACTCTTACACATTTTACTAGAAATGCGACTAAGAACAGTATTGTATTAAGAAATAAATTAGTTAACAAATTATCGAATCATATTATTTTAATATTCCGAAATGACTTAAAAATTTATCAAGATTGATTATATATTAATCTGATAAAAAAATTTCACCATGTATTCAAAAAATATTTAGAAATATATTCAGATTTCAGATTTATAAAGTATTCAAAATTTATTTAATTTATAATTATGTGTAACAGACTACCACAATTGATTCGATGTATTCAGAAATATTTAGAAGTATATGCATATTCAAAATCAATTTATTGTATTAAGAAATATTTAGAATTATATATATTCAGAATCAATTTAATCAAGATTGATTATATATTAATCCTATAAAATATTTTCACCATGTATTTAGAAATATTCAGATTTCAGATTTGTAATTTATTCAAAATCAATTATAAATAAATTAATTACCACAATTGATCCGATATATTCAAAAATATTTAGAAATATACATAAATATTTTTCTACCACTGATTTCAGAATGCATCATGATAAATATTTTTGAACACAAGATAAATATTTCTGAACATGAATCACATTCAAATATATTTTTTAACACAGATTTCATAATGCATCGTCATAAATATTTTTGAACACAGATAAATATTTCTGAACACATCTTTGAATATATTGTGATAAATATTTCTTTACACAGATTATACCATTCTGATTGACGGTTTTTTCTCGAGATAATGCAGCATCGAAAAGGTCAAGATCTGTTGATGAGTGCTCGAGTAGGGCAGAATATCTAGCGGCACGATTGATAATTTCATCGATTTTCACACCGACTCTGGACATCTAACTCATATTCTATTGGCGGATTACCTTTCCGATTGATAGGCACCGATAAAAGGATTCCTATTGTGTAGAATGGATTGATTATGGAAATTAGTGGAGTGAGAAGTAAAATATAGCATATAGAAAATAAATTAACGTATAAACGTGAATTTCTGCCTATTCTAACTAATTGATATATAAAGGGGTAATTAAAACTTTTTAATAATAAAATATATAGTTTGTATCTACTAGTAATATTAATGTATATTTTGTACTAATTAGTAATAAATCCTATAAATAAAAAGTGATAATATTTTATAACAAAAGTAATAATTATTTATAGCAAAGTGATGATTATTTTAAAAAGTGAAAAATTGTATCACATGAGACGGTCTCACGGGGACAGATTTTAAAAAATAAAATATATAAATATAGATTTTTGTAATAGTAAATATTTATATATTTTAAAAAATATATATATATATATATATTTTTTATTATTTATATATTTATATTTTAAAATATTTATATATATATATATATATAAATATATATTTACTATTAAAAAATCTATATTTATATATTTTATTTTTAAAATCTATCCCCGTGCATCGCACCAGTTAAAATGCTTGTTGCATAATAGAATGAAAAGTTGAGATCAAAATTATTAAATGAACTATCAAGATTATAATTGAATTAAAATTAAATGGCTACTAAATTTAGTAAAATTAAAAAGATTGAAAAAAATTGAAGATTAAAATAAAATTTCAGGTTTACTTTATATAAATAGAGTGAGGCTTGTGTGCGCCCGGGCGCACGGAAACATATTTCGTGCGCCTTTAGAAATTTAATATTATGGGTAAGGGTACATTGCTTTGGTTAAATGGTATACACTTTAATTAATAAAAGATACATCATTTTATTCTAAATGGTATACACTTTTCATTAATATTTTTTTTTAGAAAATAAAGGGTATAAATTTTTATACTAAAGGGTATACAATTTAACATAAAATTCTAAAGGCGCACGGAGTGTTGTCCATGCACTCAAATACACACAATAATTTTCTTTAGAAAATAAAGAGTACACATCTGTATACTAAATGATATACAATTTAACATAAAATTATAATAATTGTTAGCCTTTAGTAAACTTCGGTTGACTACAGCCGCACCATAAAACTATTTCCTTTATTTAAATCATTCACGTATTTAAAATTTTAATCCAGAAGCAAGGAAGTTCTAAATATCAAATTAAAAAACAGGAAAAGTGTATTTCAAATTCAAACAAACACTCGAGGGTAGCATTATAAATTCAAAGAGACTTCAGGTGAACTGAAAGGTAAGCAGTATTTTAAAAAATGTACAGTTAACAGCATAATTACAGCAAAGAAGTTTTGATGGAGCAGAAGTCTATCCAACACACGACCACCGGAACCTACGAACGAAAACATTGACGTGGTGCATCAACCAGCACTAGGACGATGTTAGCAACTGTACAAAGATCACCTCCCAAGCCTGTGTTTCACTGCTCGTATACAATATTACGTTCATCCCAGATACGACAACCACATGTTGCTTTCTTATTCTTCCATTCTGCTCCGCATGTATAGCAGAACTCATGTCTGCATCTGCACACACATTAGCGACACCCTTTAATAGTCGAATGCATGCAAAATCATGCATGGGAGGTAATTTCGATACAGAGAATAAAAGATTGCTCATTTGCAAATCACAACTGTCTTATTAATTTATATCAAAATGGAATGCATGAATCCGTTCATCAGAAATAAACAAAGAATGTTAACCAATTAGAACGTATAAACGTAGTTCACATAACATCAGAAAATAATACTATTAAATTAGGCAAGCAGGCCATTGGGTACTGAGACGAGCTGACGAAAAAGATGCACTGCCTATTGGTTAAATAGTAGAAATATGCTCTCAATGTCAATCTCATCGGCAGAAATAATTTGGTTGCTACATGAGCTAGTAGCACATTTGATGCATTCAAAAACCGGAAAGGGAATAAACATCATGTCATAAATTATTCAATTAGACATACTCTACTTGGAAGATTCATTACAAACCATGATTCCCAAATAACAAGTTATACCTGCAATAAATGTGATAGCATCCTTCACCAAGCGAAATCATGTGGCTGCATTTTGGACACTGGCGCCAAAGACTCTCAGTTGCCAAAATCTTTAGTTTCCCTTCTTCATTAGATGTGCAGGGATTGTTTCTTTTATAATCAACACAATTCATATTATTGTGCCAGGGTACTTTGCAATCGATGCAAAAAACTCCACCACATTTTAGGCATTTTGTAACAGCATTGTTCATGGATCCTTGAAGCTCATTTTTTGATAACAAAGCAGAACACTTTGGAAAGGGGCAGTAAATTCTCTCAGCTGGAGGAATGGACGCTTCCTTCACGCGTTGGCTCATTATCTCAAGTAATTCGGGACTCAGAAACTTTTCACAACTTCTAGGATTCAGTTCTGATTGGCAGTTCTCATAAGGGCATTTAGGTAGAATCCCTTGAAGCAACTTGAATTGGACATGTTTTGACGTACAAGAAAAGCAGTATGTGTGCTGACAAGTTGTAATTACGAACATTTGATCCACATAGGTATCTTCCATACAAATAGAACAGCACTGAGTCTTATTCTTGGCATTGCTATTTCCGACTGAACGATTGACCTGAAAAGCAACTGCTTTCGTTGCAAGTTCAACAGCAAACTTAATATCATTACTGGGCACAAGAGATACAAGAGTGTCACTCAATTTTCGCAGAAGAAGATTAGTCTGGCTTGATAATGCCTCAATATTTGCCATCGTCGGTGGTCGTTTTCCAGTGATCTGCATTTAGAAAATCTGGTCAGCCACATAAGAACTAATGCAGAAAGAGAAGATGATAACGTGATACTTAATATTAGTGGATGCAACTTCTCCTAGTAAAAAAAGACACTTCTCATTATCTAATCCAGAAAACCAAACAAGCAGGGGAATGTGGGCTAACAGAAGAGAAAAGAATAATCACAACATAGAAAAGTAAACTTCCCATGTCACACAAATCAGTTTCTCATGAACCAACTGATTACATATAAAAAAAAATTGTCGAATCACTATCAAGTATACATCTCATATGATGAGTACAGGCAGAGGAGTCAAAACAAGAATACCAGCCCCTGAATCAATTTTATATTCCGCAGGAAACAACTAAATTACTTATAATACCACTATATGACAATGATGCATGAATTTGAGCTATGAAGTACATTAAAAATCATTAATTAAAGAGACGGCAACTAAAGAAAACCAAAAATTCAAATAAAAGCATGGAGTAATTCATGGTGATCACTAACATATTGATGGAGCCATGGATTATCAGTAAAAATGGTAACACTCTTCCCTTCCAGTATTAAGGCAGCATCAAGCCCTTCAATTAAAGTTCTCAACTGAACAACCTCCTGATTCACCAGTTGATCTTTCCCACTCAAACCCTTGCTCAATTCAAACACCAAACCATCATTCATATCGCATATTGCCACACCAACACCACCCACCATTCCCTCCGCCAAACCCTTGACGTAAACCCTAAATCTCAAACTTTGCCCTTTTGACGAGGCACCCTCTCCGAAAGGTCGACTCAAATTTCCCCCATTGTTATTCCATTCCTCATCCGGAACATTCAGAATCTCGCAGGCGAAAGCCCGATCGTGAATTTGACGGCGGAGGTCCAGCCGCAACCGTTCCGCCTCCACCGCCGTGCACTGTTCGAGAAGTTCATGTTCGTACTTCGCAGGATCGTCGGTTTGAAGGATGTCCAGCAACGGGGAGCCAAGGACGGCGTCGTATGGGACATTGGTGGACGGTACGGCGCCGTTGAGAAGAGAGGCGGCGAGGGCTTCTTCCACCTGCAGATCAAATGCTAAATCAGAGTCGGTTTCCATTCTCAGTAATTTATGCTACTCGATGAGTCTTCGGCCTCAAAATATAATGATAAAATTCCCTCCAATTAAATCATCAACGTTTTCTATTCAACCAAGAGTCAAAGTCAACAACATGTTATAAATAGGCATTAAATTAAATAGTTTATTTATATTGAAAAAGTTTAAATTACTTATTGATTAATGAAAATATAAAAGAGATATTATTCACAAATTTGATCAAGATTATGTTTTCATAACTAAAAGATTTGAAGATATTTTTTTTTATAGGTAAGGGTCGCTAAAATATATATTAATTCCTTTGCTGCAATGGTTCACAGACCTACTTTTCTGCTTCAGCATCTAATTTGTGCAATTTTCCCAGGCATATTCTTTGTATTATTTATACATTGTCTTTCACATTGGTATACCATGTAGCAATGTCGCAAAGAGTACGTACATGGTAAAGTCCACATGATGCAGAGTTGTAAGTATTGTTCATCTATATATATATATAATAACACAAAATAAAAAAGTTAGTGGAATACATTGCTAGATATGAGCAGTGGGTACGAAAAGAAAAGTTCAAATTACTACTTTATTGAAATAAGTGTAAAGCTTGTGGTGGAAGTTTAATAAGTTAATCAAGATGGTGGGTTCAACTTTTAACCAGTGTTGTCGGAACCGGACCGACGGAGGAGGCGCCCTCTCCGAACGGTCGACTCAAATTATCCCCATTTTCATTCCATTCCTCATCGGGAACATTCAGAATCTCGCAGACGAAGGCGCGATCGTGAATTTGACGGCGGAGGTCCAGCCGCAACCGTTGGGTCTCTACCTCGGTGGTATACTGGTCGAGAAGTTCATGTTCGTAGTTGGAAAGATTGTCGTTCTGAAAGTCCAACAAGGTAGAGGCGAGAACGGCGTCGCAGGGGACATTGGTGGAGGGAAGGGCGGCGCCGTCGAGAAGAGAGGCGGCGAGGGCTTCTTGAAGCTGTAGATCATATGCTAAATCAGAGTCGGGTTCCATTCTCAAATTGTGCATTCATTTATGCTGCTGTGCTCAAAACTCAACTTTTAGAGCATCTCCAACAAACCACTAATTTAGCGTGAAATAATTCTCCAGCAACGCTAAAATAAATTCCTCTATAGGGTTGCGCCACAACTGAATTTCTGCGCTACTTAAAAATTTTTCTTTTCTTTTCTTTCTAATCTTCATGTATTTATCCGTATAGCAAACTCTTATTATCTACTGTTATTTTATTTATTTATCCATATATTTTTTAATATTATTTTAGATTATTATTTTAAATTTTAATTTTAATTCTATTAGATTGATTTATATAATAATTTATTTATATTAAATTTTAATTTAATTCTAAATTAATATAAAATTATTACTACAGTTTTATTCACTAATTTTTAATATTATAAATTTAATTATTTTAATTTTATAGTAATGATTACTTTTATTATTGGGTATGTCTTACGTGAGACCATTTTACACTTTTTAAAATAGTTATCACTTTTGCTATTAAATGTTATTAATTTTAATTTATACAATAAATTGTTCATAAAATAACATTATCACTTTTCATTAATTTAATATCACTTTTCAATAAAAAAATTATCACTTTCTCACCGTCTCACGTAACCCTTACGACATTCTCACACAAATCTTTTACTTTATTATTATAGCTTGTTTAAAATTTTATATTACATACATATTAATTTTAATTTATTTATACTAATTTATTTATCTAAATTATAACTTATATTAAATTACAATGTTGAATAACTAAAATAAAAACATTGCAAACAATACTTAAAAGATAAATTACAAAATATTTAAAATCATAAAGCACACTAAATTAAATGAAAGATTAAAATCCTAAAACATAAATATATATTACTTCTAATAATCACCAAGATTACTTCCTGATCCCCAAGATCTTGAAAAAACCCACCAAACATGTTACTTGTAGTTGAACTTGTTCATTTTTTTCTTGTAAGATTTATTTTTGAAAGATCATTTTTTCCTGATTCCAATTTTGCTCTTTATTTTTTTTATTATAAATAATTTATAAATTATAGAAATTTAATTAAAATTTTGTATAATAAATACATAAATTAGTAAATTTATTAAAATTTAAATTAATATAATAAAAAATATATAATTTATTAAATTAAAATATCATATAAATATTAATTTAAAATTAATATAAAATGGAATATTCTTGGAATATTCTGTTATTGCAAAAATTTAGTGCAAAGTGCTGGAGTTGTATTGTAATAATGTGCTAAAATAATGTAAATCTACACTAGAATAGAGCAATCTGCCGGAGATGGCCTATCAATCAGTGCTTTCATAACTGGACCGGAGACTGAGCCGATAGATGCAACGGTTCGAGGTTCCACCGGCGGTTCAACTGGAAAATTGAATTTTATATATTTTCAATTATATTTTATAATATTACAATTCATTAAAAAAATTATAATAACCAAAATTATTTTATTACATAATTTATTTATACTCAAACTGCTATACATCTGGTGCACCACTCCAGGAAAATCACATAATTTAATTCAAAATTTAAATATTATATTTTAAAATAAATAAAAATAAAAGTGAAATAATATAAAAATATAAAATATAAAAAAGAAAAACAAAAAAATTAAAAATAAAAAATAAAAAATAAAAAAATCGGTTGGACCGGTTCAACCGGGTTTGATCGATTCTGACCGGTTCAATTCAAAAAACGATTTTATAGAGATTTTAGACCAGTTTGGAGGCCAGTTCTCGGTTGAACTGGTTCAACCGGCCGATCCAATCGATTTTTAAAATCACTGCTACCCATTTTGTCTTGAGGTACAAAAGGAGATAGATAGTTATTAATATCCAAATTAATTTGGGCCAGACACACGGGTACCCATCTGGCCCGCACGATTTGGGCTGATTAAGACCCGTCCCGAACTGACAACGGGGCGAGCCGCCCCAGAGCCGTTTCAAAATGAGTCCGCTTCCAGGTATTAATTTAGACCCGCGGTACCCACCCCATTCTGTACTAAATATAAATATTTATATTTTTTTATAATCATTTAAAATTCTATACTTTACTACTAATTTTATGATTATTATTATTATTTGAATTCTATTTTTATTTTTTTGACATAATTATTATTTGAAGCTATGTAGAATAATGAAGTGAAAGAGAGTTAGTCATTTATGAGTGGAGAGTAATTAAAATTCCAGCCACATAAGTTTTAAAAAAAAATGAGAGCGGGGCGGGGCGAGACAGGCCCGTCCTGTTTGGGATTGGGTATGGGCTATATAATAAGACTCATGCGGGTCTGGGGTAGGTCCGAGACAAGCAATTTTAAAAAGGGTCGGGTCCGGATAGTGTAGTACCCGACCCTTTGACATCCCTAACCATAACTAGATTTGTTAAAAAGCCCGCAAAAATATCATACTACCCCCCAAAGTAAATTAAAAAGTGATTTTTCTTAAAATCCGTATCTATAGTAAAGTCAAAATTACCATCACATTTTTAATATGTATAACTTACTTTATCATGTATTTATTATCCAAAAATACCATACTACCCCAAAAGTAAATAAAAAAATAATTTTTCTTAAATTTCGTATTTACGGTAAACTTACAAGTGACTTTTCTTAAATCCGCAATAGCATTATAGCTCATTAAGGAGTGTAATGTTGTATAGTTCAAATGAGAATGACCACTGAATCAGATCGTCCCTAAAACTCAAATACCGTCCGCTGAAGAACGACGCCGTATTGGCAGCCTCCGAAAAATGGCGTGGATCAGCCATTCGGTTGGCATGGGAGGTGTAGGAATTACTTCAAACTGCAGCAGTCTCATTCCGCATGATTGTGAGTTTATTGTTCTTAATTTTCTCTTGCATTTTTAGGAGGATAATTTTAGATCCTTGTTGTAGTTGATGGTTACATCCATGTCTTGTTGTAGTTGATGGTTGTATCTATGTCATTTGAGTTGTTGTAATTTTCTGCAAATTTGAGTATTCTCCCTCCGGCATGAACAAGATAAGCCCTGCCTCATTCAACCATATAAAAATGCTTGCATTTAATTAGTCGCTGGATACTAAATTTGAGTATTTGATATGTTATAAATTGAGAATACACTGGAGTATAACTTATTTACTTTATACAATTTCATAACTAAATGTTGTTCTGGATTGGGGAATCCAATGTCACAAGAGGAAGCAGTTAAGTAATTTCATTACTATAGCTGTTTTAAGAAGTCTGACAAGGCAAATTTTATAATCTATTTTGGTAGATTTTACAAAGTAATATGACTAGGTAGTTTCTGCTTTCCATGAAGCGGATGTGGTGGCATATTTAGTATTATTATGTTATGGTTTGCCTGAAAGTATTTTATTCACATTTATGTATCTAGTTTATGCTTTTGGAGCCAATGTGATGTGTGATGTATTCTTGGGCAAGTTTTGTTTACAAAGCCATTTTATGTCTTTATTTATCTACATAGAATATATGAATATCACATTATTATATGGCAGTGGCGGTATCTGCTTGAACAATGTAGTTGTGAAGTTACTAGTTTATCTATGCTACATTATAGATTGTTTCTTAGTGTTTAGTAACGTTGGCATTTAATATTTTTATTGTTTAGTAACATTTCTATTGGCATTTAATATTTAACATATAGGACACTTTTTTTTTATGTTTTTACTTTCTTACAGGAGTTTAAGAGAGAAAAGGAAGCTAGGGAAGGAGACAAGGAAAATGAACCACAGAGACAAGCTAGGCAAGCTTATGGTAGAAGTAGTAGTAGCCGCTATTATTGGTAGTCTCTCCCTTAGACAAGATGGGCTAACACCAGTTGTGGGTTTTGATTTGGGTTTCTTCTCCAAATCTCTTTACTAAAGAATATGTGAGAAAGAAGAGAAGAAAGAGTACAAGGAGAAGGAGCACAGAACAAAGGTGAGAGTGAGAAAGAGTAGAAACAAGGAAGGAAGCATAGAAACAAGCTAGGAAGCAATTTTCTGAAGAAAGAGTTTTTTTGTTTGTTTGTTTGTGAATGGGTAGCCCATAATGTTTCGAACGAATCCATTAACATATTAAGAAGAAGGAATGTAAATTAAAAAAATTGAACCAGCACATATACAAACATAGTTGATGCAATTCATGGAAGGGTTTGGATTTTTCGTCTGATGTATTCTTGTTCCTTGACAAAGCTTAGCATGTGCTTTGATAAAAGATATAATGAATGTGCAACCATGTAAGCTTGCCTCTTTACATATTAACAAATTTATTTTTTTACCACTATCCCATAAAGAAATCTTCTCAAGTCGATTGTTACAAGATAATACAAGTTGAAGTAATTGGTGTTAAAGTTACCTTCCATTAGCTGGTGTGAGATCATTGCTTTTGCTTTTACTGATGTACCTAGTAGTTAATCATTTGTGATAGAAGAAAATTTGTCTTGTTTCTTTTTTATGTGACTCTTGGAAAGTGGTGGAAGTTGACAGAAAATTATGCTGTTTAGAATTATTCCGTGTCACTGTAATCTTTGTTAGATATCGTTTGGGTTAAAGCTCTTATTCTTTTCCCTGTTTCATGGAATATTTTCAGGTTGAGTGAAGCTTGGTTAGTAAGTATACAGCAGCTGCAACGGTGAGCATATTTTACTTCCTCTTCTGTATCTCGCCCCACGATCCCTTTCCGATGGCAGCACAGATTGGGATCACGAGGTATTTCTTCCAAGTTTAACTTTCAGTCACCTTACTTATATATTACTGCTTAAGGGCGGGTGGAATACGCTTTAGAATGTTCAATCTATTTGTTGTTATATTACTGCCCACCAAATGTAAGATTAATTGCACCACAGACATAGATACTACTTTTAACTTTCTTGCTGTGATTTTTTGCTGTGGCCTCTTAGGAGACCAAGTGCTAAAACTTCCAGCATTGTTTATGCTCTTTTGTTCATTTCTTGGATTCATTAGGTGCACGTCTCCTCCATAATGATCAAATTGTCAAATTTTTGAGGGATAAATTAGCGTATGATACTTCTAGTTGTGAATATCAAAATATTTTGCCTTAATTATTGATTTTTTCTTTACTCATTTATCGTAGCTTGTTCTGATCTTGTTGATGTATGAACCCATTTGGGATAAAATAACTTTTCCGTAATACATATGTGAATATGAAAACACAGGATAATGATTCTAATTACTGGTTCAACTTACAGATTCGTTTTATTCACTGAATCTCTATTCAGTTTAGTAACAAACTTGCGCTCCAGATTGATTATCATCCACAATTGTTCCTCTTCTGCTATACCACTTCTGTTTCCTCCGTCCCTTTCCCTCCCTTGTTCCTTCTTTTCCCCATCTCTTTCCTCCTTCAAAGCTTCGTTTTGAAGGAATGGTTATCTCATGGTGCTCCTGATGTTACATTTCTGAGAGTTGTTTCTCTATGTTTATTTCAATGTTTCCCGTCAATTGCTCAAGAGTCTTCTTCCTTTATCGCATCCAGTTATTATTAGGTGTTTTAGTTCTGAGAAAACTACCAAACTTAAAAAATCCACCAAGAACAAGGTTTAAGAAATCTCACGCACCAAAATCGTCAATCAAGGAACGGATTGTAGAGCCAAAAGTTTACTCGAGTGAAAGGATTACTAAAGTTTACAATATTCTCAAGTATTCCTCTTGGGATTTTGCTCAACAACAGTTGGAAAATCTCTGCATTCCTAAACTGTGAACCAAGTTCTCAAGACCCATCCTCCTGGAAAAATCTTGGCTATTTTTCAACTGGGCATCTTTCAAGCACGATCAGTATACCTGCACTACAATGATGGACATCTTTGGGGAAGCCGGAAGAATTTCATCGATGATGTATGTTTTTAACCTAATGAAGGAGAAAGAGATCAAAATTAATGTAGTTACTTACACTTCGCTGATGCATTGGATGTCTAATGATGGAGATGTTAATTTGTGGAGGGAGATGAAGGCGAAGAGTTGTCGTCCAACTGTTGTCTCATACACAGCATATATGAAGATTTTGTTTGATAATAAAAAAGGTTAATGATGCAGCTGATATCTACAAAGAGATGCTTGAATCAGGCCTTTCGCCTAATTGTTACACTTACACTGTTCTTATGGAGCATCTTGCTGCTTCTGGTGAGTTAGCTCAACACCATGCTTTTGGAGCCTTCTTTATAGAATTTATGCCTTAATACATGTGTTTACTGCCACGCTCTCAGTATATTTCTGATTTTAATGGAATTCTGCTCTGCAAATCTGCAATGAGGTTGATTGTTCGGAAAGGGGGAAAAAAAACCTCATTTTAGTCGTTTGTAACAGACTTTGTGAATGGAAGAAACTGATTCTCTTTATATGTATCAACACTTTTGAATAGGTACACCATCTTAAGAAACTTGCTAACCTTTTATCTAGAAAATTGAATTAATGTGAATTTAGAAGCACTTAATGAATTTGGGTTTTCCTAAATGTGAAGTTGGAAGAAGCACTTAATGAATTTGGGTTTTCCTATGGCTACTACTGTTAATGATAGAGGTATTGAGCATAACTGCATAGTGTAGCTCAAACTGCATCCGAGTGCTTACATGTTTTTCTTGAACTTTGACATCCTTGTTTGTTTATATATGAGAAGCTTGTTCTGTGATTTATGTAGTTAGTATTGGGATGGAGCTGACAATATCCTTATACATCTTCTGATTTAATAGTGGCCTTCTGACTTCTTGTGTGTTTGAACATCTTGTAGCTTCTCATGCATACAAATCTTTGTAGGAAGAGGATTTCTGATAGTTTTATTATCTCGTAAACATTTCAAGGGTATTTTTTGTCATTGATCTCAGGCAAACACACTGAAGCTTTGGAGATATTTTACAAAATGCAAGAAGCTGTGGTGCTCGGGATAAAGCTGCATGCAACATTTATAATTGAAATTTGTTGTAAAACAGGACAATTATGGACAATTGTAAATATTTTTGAATGCATGGAGAATTTCCTTTTCCTCTTATACCCTATATACATCAGAAAGCACTTGAAGCTTTTGAAATTTTTAGCAAAATCATTGTATATCTCCATTATAACCATAATAATTCTTTAAATGCCAAAAATTATGAAAAAATTTATCTATGTACATCAAAAAAAAAAAAGGAAGTTAATATTTGAAATAATAATAACTCAATTGAAAACTGTAAGCAATTAAAATGCATACTAAATAAAATTATTTAATAAAATATAATTAAAAAAACTGATGTTAGTAATTAAAATATGAAAACAAATCAATATAAAGAATAAATATACTAAAAAAAAAAGAAAATATCAGTACTTAAATTTATTTTATATTAATAAAAGTACATTTTTGTTAAATCCAATTAGGGCATCCCATTCCCTCGCGGCTCACATCACAATCCACGGCTGCCGGTCCATTCTCACTCTTCAAAAATACTTGAAACTCCTCTGCAATCTCTGTCCTTTACAGTAGCCACTGCAATTTTGTTTCTCTCTTTTGTCCGTTAGCACCGAAGGGTTTTTCTGAAATACCAGTTCAGAGGAGAGCGCGCCTGTTCTATTTCTCTCTTAGATCAACCCGAAGACGGCAGCGGAAGAATCTCTAATGTGCTGCGGTCTCCGTTACCCACTTCTGTGGTGAAGCTCTTAGGCTCATCCCGCGTCATACCATCGGAGAAGGACTTTCAAGAATTGAAGGTCCCCATGGATAAGAAGTCCAAGAACCTTCTGGGAAAAATCAGGGTGGATGATAAAGATGTGGATTTGGATTATGATGTGGCGTTGGATTGGCTGGCGAATCTGAATGACGAGATGTTTGATGAGTTTAAGAGGGTGCGGAAGAAGGAAGAAGAAAGTGGCGTGAGGACAAAAATCTCAAGTCACCGTGTTGATCGGAAGCCAATCTTTGGCATGGGAGGTATAGGAAATAGATGTTAGATGTCCATCGGGACGGAGGTAGCAGTCTCTTCCCCTTCAGGTACCTATAAGTGAATTTATTGTTCTTAATTTTCTTTTGAATCTAGGAGTAGAATTGAACGAGATCTTGGCAAAATACTATAGTATGTGTATTTATTTTTATTTTTTATATTTCAAAGAAAATTGGTGTTGTGGACTTATAATGAGGAAAGGTAATATGAAAATTTTTTGGAATGGTTATATGAATATTGGTTTGTTGTGGTAGATCATAAAATATGTTATTGTACTCTTTTAACAAATTGCATGGTATGGGAGCTTGCAAAAGCTAAATACTTGTTATGAAAATATGAATCACATTTTAAAGTAGCTTTAAATGTAGTAGCTCAAGAGACCTACTTTAATTTTCATAACAAGTTTTAGCTCAAGAGACCTACACGTACACACGTATACATAAGAAAAGAAAAAAATAATAATAAGAGAGTCATGGAAGGAAGTCTATACTAAGTCTATAATTAATTTTCCTTCATTTATGAATCATAGAAGTCTATAATAGTTAATAACAACTACAGCAGAGAATGAATCAGTTTAAGGAGTTTCAGCTTCACTCACAAATAATAAATACATATAAGCAAATCAATTGGAAACTATAAAGAAAAAAAGGCTAATGACTACACATGTTGATATATAGAAGATTATTCAATCAGGTAATAACTACTATCATACATAATGATGTAAAATGTCTTTAATTTAGTCAACTTACAATGGCTCCACTAATGAAATTGTAGTTTAAAATAAGGTTTTCAGTAAGATAGTAGTTGATTATAGGACCTTGCACTAACAGCAGCTTGAATAAGAGTTGTTTTACTTAGTAATTCGATTTGTTCTTCCCAAATCTCCTCCTTTTTCCCTTTACTTGTCATCCACTCTTTTGCCAACTTCTTGCACCTCGTATACTCCTTGACCTTTTTAGCTATATTCTCATCAGGTTATTCCGTCCGGGCTGCCATAGTTGAGGTAAGGAAAGGTGCAGTCTCTAAAGGAATAACAGTCAGAGACTATATTCGGAGTAATCATAATCCAACCACCATTTCGGTGCTGGCAGAGGTAATTTTTTTATTCAAATTCATTAAAACGAAAATAGAGGGACGATATGTATTTTTTTTAGTTCATTAAATTAAATTATATAATTACCTAATAACAAAGTGTTAAATCATGCAGGATGGTGCAGCCGTCGGTGGACTTGTGGTGGCTTCGGCAGCTTTGATGATGGTGGCAATCACGGGAAGTGGAACCTATGATGCTGTTGGCTCAATGATTGTGGGCGTCATCATGGGAAAGGTAATATGTGGTTATATGAATATTGATTTGTTGTGGGAGTGTACTCTTTTAACAAAAATAATATTATGCAGGTTGCATTTTTCCTTATCCAAAGAAATCGTCATGCTCTTCTAGGCACAAAATGGGATTCAAATGACCCTATTGTAATGATACAGGGTGAGGAGATATTTCAAGAGCTTGCAAAAGCTATGTACTTGTTGCATTCTTGGAAACTTCACATTTTAAACATTCAGCTTTCGTCATTCTAGCAATTCATTTCTGCAATCATGGTCATGCACTATGGAGCTCTCTCTTCTTACTTTGATGAAATTAATTTGCGACACAGGAAGGCATGCAAAGAAGAAATCAAGAAGAAAATATACCGCTTTCCTTATCAAAAGGATGGTTTTGTAGATGAGATTTCAGTAAGCTTTAAAATTACCTGATTTTTTCCCTTCCTGTATTTGTATTTCCATCTTTTGATGGATCTTTGTTTTGATTGATTTGCTTTTAATGTGGTTGCTGCTTCATGCTAACATGGTGTGCTTTTTTGTTCGTAAATGTATGAATTTTAATTGATATCAATGTGCCTTTTGATCTATTATTATAGGGAGTCATCGGTCATTCCTGGAAGACTTCCTCCCCGACCACTGGATGGTGCAACTGCTGGATATGTGAGCTTGACTGCAAGAAGAAGCATAGGTAATAACCATCTGATTTTATGAGGCATAGTGAAATGCAATGCGTATTAATCATTTTGGCATTGCTGCACAGAGCTTCTGCTGGTCGTATGGCGCGTGAAGGGGGAAGCAGAAGTAGGAAGGTGGGCTCTACTGGTCGTGGAAACAAGCCTTAATTCTGGTTCAAGCTTTTATTGGAAGCCATATCCTGGTCAGCTATTGAATAGAGCTCTCTTTTTCTCCATTGGCATTACATTCTGTGGTGTGGCTTATTGTCCTCTCTATCATTTCAGGTTGCTGACTTTTTATTTTTTTGAGTCATTCTCGCATCAAGGTTTGTTGATTTAAAAATTTTTAATGTCCTACTTTCCAGAATAATTTATGCATTTCATTCAAGGCTTACACAACTTTAAAATCTTTTTTCTGCTAATTTTGATGGGAATAACATATCTTGTTATCCTTTAACAATTGTTTGGTTTAGGGTTTATATCATCATGGCTTCCGGAGCAAACATCTGAGGTTGAAACTTTCTGCATATCATCTCGCAAAAGAACATGGTGTAATATGTGTTCTAGGATTTTATATTCCTTTGCTCTCCTTTTACTTTAAATGAATTGAAGTAAGTTGCAAGTTATTGTATTAGAATTCGAAGAACCTATGTCCAGTTGACAGTGAGCTAAGCTGCAAGTTATGAATGGTCTTGGCTTTAATGATCTGAAAATGATGGCCAATTTTATTATATATTTATGATCTCTCTTCTTATACCAAAACATTAGGAAAATATACCTTGGTATCATGTGGACTGAGAAAGAAATTAACCTTTATAACTCTACAAACTATGCATGCCCATTAAAAATATTCATATATTTTTCCTTTTTAAGACAATTATGTCATTGTAATATTCAGCCACTACAATTGCAAAAGTAAAAGAGATGTTTTCTGTGTAACTTGGTAAAAGGTTATTTAGATGTTTGGTGCACTCTTTATTTCATCCCTAGGATCTAGTATGCTTTATGTTAGACACTAATTTGTTAATTATTAGGTTTGAAAATATTTTCTTGTTTTTCATGTAGAAATAAAAAATTTATTGGGTCAAGTGATGTTACATTTAGTGTATACACACTAAAATACGTTGTTTTATCTCTTAGTTTTGCGTAGATAGACTTAAATTTTGATTACTTTTTTCTATATAATAAAATGCGAAGAATGCCATAAAATGTTTATTTAGGTTTAGACATAATTTCTGAAATGATGCAATTTAATTGAACACGAATAACTCTTTTTGGAGTTGTTGAATATAAAAGTTTTTAGTGTAAGGTACCTTTTCATCTCAAAAATGGAACTGTATCCGTTAAACCAAATATCTCGCATAATTTGTGTTTTTAGTGTAAGGTACCTTTTCAAATTACCATTGCATATTTCATTTTGTGTTTTGTACTCATTCTTGTGTATCCTGCAATGAATGTCCCTTTCCATGGGAAATTGCAAGAATTAAACTCTTTCATATTGAAATAAGTTAGATCGATGATGCTAAACTACATTCCATTGATTCATTAATCTACTTTGGGGACATCATTACAGTAGTTAAATTGTTGAATCTATATAGACTCACACATGTAGTAATGGTTAATTTTTTTTAAGCGAATGACTTGGGTGGAGTTAGTTCACCAAATCCAAATATTACAACCACTTTCATTCTTATTCAATGTGTGTTTTGCTGTTTCATCTAACTTTTTTTTATTGCTGTTTGTATGTTATTTTTTTTCGTTTTATTCTTTTTTTTGTTTATTTTTTATTTATTTAATTTTAGGGATATAATTATAATTTTCACCCTTTGATTTAGGGTATATTTAAATCTTACTCCCTCCGCCCCGCCCAAATAGCATCATTTTACTACTCCCTCCGTCCCAGGCTAAGAGGATCATTTTTCTATTTTGGTCATCCCACCCAAAGAGTCTCCTTTCTTTTTTTACATATATGAGACCCACACACCCACTCTAATACAATTAAAATATGGGATCCACACTCCTACTATACAACTACCCACTACACATTAAATAATAATACTCCTTAATCTACGTGTAAAAAAATAAATGATCCTCTTACGCCGGAACGGAGGGAGTATATTGGTCCTGTTCAAATTGCATTATTTTCCTCTTTTAGTAAAAATGGTCCACCAATGCCCCCACCACTACCCATAACATCTCTCTAATACATCTACATATTTTATATAAAATAATAATATGCATTAATCTACGTGCAAAAAGCAAATACATCTATTGCCCGATACGGAGGGAGTAGAGTTAGGGTTTAGGGTACAATTGTAATTTTATTCTTGTGGTTTAGGGTATAATTTATCCCTATGTTTAGGGTTTAATTTATCCATAGAGTTTGTGATTTAGGTATAATTTATCCTTAGAGTTTAATGTTTAGGGTATACTAGTCATTTAAGTATAATAAATTTAAAAATAAAATAAAAAATAATATTAATGAAGGAGAATGAAGGAATTAAGAAGGGTAGGGACCACAAGCTCCACCGATTCATTTGATGGAACTATTTCACACAGTCACATTTTTTTTAAAATTGAATATATCCTCTGCTTGCTTAATAATTTGATTTTGTATCAATTTTGAACCAATGAACTTTTCAATTTGTGTCCATTGAGATTTATTCTCAAGAAAGTAATACCCTTGTAGGTTAAAGATATCCATAGATATTAAGAAAAAAACACAAATCCCCTCAAATCCCTCTTTCAGGTTTGAAACTTGAAATAAATGAATTTATAAATTTAAGATTTTAAATCACTTAATTTTAATTCATGAATTTGATTTTGAATTTTTTAAGTTGTTTTAGATGGATTTTTAAATTCTTACTCAAACAGTATTATTTGAAATCCTTCTATTATTGTGTAATTGATATATTAATATATAAAAATAGTATATTAAATTAATAAATTAATATATATATATAATTTTAAACACTACCACACAGTCTATCCCTTACCCACCCCTACCCCAACCCCAACCCAAACATCCCCTCCACCCACACCCTTAAATTTTTTATAAAATTTTAAATTTTAATATTTAAATAATAAAAATATTACGACTCAACTTTACCCCATATCCACCCACCTACCCCCACCCCTTTGCCACTCACCAATTTTTTTTTTAAAAAAAATTAGATTTTAATATTTAAATAATAAAAATATTACCACCCACTGAATTTATCCCTTCGTCGTTTGTTTCTTGATGTGCAACTGTTTTGTGTTTTCAGAGTCTTGCAAGATCAATTCCTGATAATTTTTAAAGAAAGAAGATAAGGGATTTCGAAAGATACTTACCTAAACATGGATACAGTCACGAGGGAGAAGACGATGAATACTCATGTTGTCGACCTAAATGTAAAGAAGAGGGAGGGAGGACAGAGTCTGATACCCAATACTTAACACCGTTGATTAATAATTAACGGTAGTGCGGTGACGTTCTATTTTAAGGAAATAAGGGGCTTAAGTGATTCAAATTAGAAAGGAAGAAGGTTGGGATGAACTGAAAAATTGTTTAAGGGCCAATTTGATCCCTTGATGTAAATTCAGGGGCCTATCCGACCTTTTACCCATAAATTTTCTTAACGCATGTACGAAGAGATTTGAATGAGAATAAAAATTACTCCCTCCGTCCGGTCCAAAGAGACTTATTTACTTTTTGCCCGTAAATTAAGGAGTATTATTATTTAATGTGTAGTGGATAATTGTATTAGTGGGTGCGTGAGTCCTATATTTTAATGGTATTAGAGGGAGTGTGTGGGTCCATATTGTAAAAAGGAAATGAAACATATTGTAAAAAGGAAATGAAACTTTTAGGGACAGATGCTCAAAATAAAAAAATGAGACTGTTTTACCTATCGTAAATGTTACATTACAACCGTATGATCTCATCATAGTCAATAAAATTGTGAACTTACCATAACTAAATTGAGAAGAGTAAGCGTAGCGCATTAATAGATCCATCGTACTAAGAGATAGAATCATAATTTGGTTTATAGAGGGATATGGTTCCTGATCAGATCGGCCGGGTTATTTTCTCTTCTTGCAGCGGGCACAGGACCCCCGCGAGTGGCTTTTTTTCTCTTGAATTGGTGGGGTCTGACTGGAATATCGCTATCACGAACAGCGCGGAATATGGGAGTTCCTGTAGTGAGCCCAGGAGAAGCAACTTTTGCTGCCTTTGCAGCCCGCCCCCCCTTGCCTAAAGAAATTGAGTTAAGGGAAGACCTTTGAGGACCTTATTAAAAGAAGTTCAAAGTAGATGTTAGCTTCCATTTGAGGAGAATCAGTAAGTCAAAGTCCGTAAAGTGTAAAGAGAGATTATCTTCTTGGTGCGTGCGGCGGATGGAGGAGTAAAAAAATTGAGAAAATGACACATAAGCATAAGATTCATGTAGAAAAAAAAACCTTCCTTTAGTTAGATAAAAATAATTCATTATTACTATTGAAATTGCTGAGGCACTGGCTGTACGTCGTGGATTACAACTTGCTCGAGACCAGAATATCAATCAGATTGCGATAGAAATGGACTCACTTGTTCTCTACCATGCATTGAATCAACCAAAGGTAGCCATATCCTATTTTGGTTCGATTGTTAAAGATGTCATCACTCTAACTTCATCTTTTGAGAAAAGCTCCTTATGCTAGGTTCGTCGCACGACTAATTTCTTAGCCCGTAAATTAGCTCAATATGCTTTTAATAATTTATTATCCAATTTTTTTGATTATGGCGTCCTGCCATCTCTTTTGGATTATGTTGACTCTTTTGATGCTGGATGATTAAATAAAATTTTGTTAAGTTAAAAAAAAATTGATGTATTTTAATGTTTATTTATATTTCAAATTGTATTAAAAAAAATTCATTCACCGACCCGTTAGTGATCCGTTTAGCCTAAGGCCCACTAGGATTAGAGTTAGGTTCGCATAAATAACGGTCCATTTAATATGAACCGCTTAACCATGGCCCGTAATCCAATAGATTTGGCTCTGTAGTCCAGCCCGTTTAAACCCTAATTTCTTTGGTGGGTCGATATATGTTGGCCACCATCTCTCCGAAAGACAAATTTTGATAATGCCATTAATTTGAATGTGTTATATATACAATAATCTAATCTAAATTTATTTATGAACTCCTAATTTCCTGAATTCAAATCAATCCATTTAAAATCGATTTTAAATGATAATAGAGAAAGTTGTACCTTTACACTATGTATATTAACTGTTGCATTATTAGTTTAGGAGATGACTATTCGCACCCTCAAAATTATAACTTACCCCATTTACTAAATAAACTCCATTAAATTAAATATTAACAAAACACAAAACATATACTAAACATACCCCACCTTTTACGATTTTGTCCCTTCAACTTATTAAATATTTTTTACGTTTTTCTCTTGAACATACCCCATTTCTTTTCACCCTAACTAAACATATCCCCACTTTTCCATGTCTTTTTTTGAAATGAAACCCAAAAGAAGAGATCAAATGAGTATTTGCAGTGATCAAACACCTTAACCTGGATAGTATATATATTATGGTTAGTTTTTTTTCCTTTCATTTTGATGTAGTTTTAAGGATTTAAGGATTTTAGTAATGAAAATCAATCAATAAAAAATATTAAGCAATTATATATGATATTTTTGAATTTTTTTGCTGTACAAAAATTTCAAAGTATGTTAAGTAAAATTCAGATAGTGAGATTTGTATTTTTTTGGGCGACATATAATTTTATGAATTTTTAGTTTTTTTCGGAAGCAGACAGTTTCAAATATTGGGGTTGCTTCAAACCAATACTTCAATATCATTCGCCTGTCTTAAGCGAATCACGTTAAGGAATTGGTGGTCTTGTTCGACTATTGCCAGCTAACGGTAATTCTATTCAATTTATGAAAAAAAATTGGTGTAATAGATTTTGGATATATATATATTAGAAATCTGTTATAATGGGTGGGAATAATTTATATAATTGGATAGAGTGGAACTTAAACAGATCGAGTAAATTGATACGATGGAATAGAATTATGTTGGAATTCAACTAAAATATTTTTAATTAGTGTGACTAAATTACCCTTACGTTGGAATTTTGATGTAGTTTCACTTTATTTCAGAATTTAATGTAATTTATAAGGGGTAATTTAGTCACATTAATTAAAAATATTTTAGTTAATACTCCCTCCGTCTAAATATAAGATATTCATTTGTTTTTTTCACGAATATTATTATTATTATATGTAAAATGGGTAGTTATATTAGAGAGAAGTGATGAGCCATATTGTGTAATTTTTTACTAAATATGAGAAATAAATATCTTAATTTGAAGCGGACATGGATACCTTAAAAGCGCACGGAGGAAGTATATGTTTGAGGTATACTCGTAATTTTGGGGTGTAAATAGCCACTGCCATTACTTTATTCAATCTCTTCTGAATTGTCCAAGAAAAAACAAGTGCAATTTAACGTTAATTGCTTCAAAGGAACGATTTATTCAAAACTTGGAACCTGGATTGGTCGTTACTCGCGCTACAGGGCAAGCAATCTTTACTTGTGTGTTTTTGGTTGGATATGTTATGTATGTTGTTTCTAATTTTGAATTTTGTGCAGAATCCTAAGCCTAAGGGGAATTACACGTTGCCTAAATTAGAGGGTTTTGGAGGCCGTAAACACCCAATCTCTATCGATACCGATGACGACTTAATTTATCGTGACAAACCCTGTTTCTTCTTTTATATTGTCGCTTTGGTTATTTTTAAATCACAAACAATTTATAAACTCGATCTATATAGTCTTTTCTCACCTAATTCATTGTAATTTGATATCTTTTTCATACATGGTCTACTTTAATTTAATTCTGTTTCAGTGTAAACTCTGTGGTTCTCTTTAATTTTAAACTCTAAAATCCCTTTAATTTAAACTATATAGTATATTGGAGAGTAAGAAAAGACCAGGGTTTATAAGAGATGAGGAAAGCCTCAAATCCCAGAATTATGGTATTGTGCATCTAAGAATTAGATCTACTATATTTCTCCATAGCATAAGTACTTATGATTGTAATGGGGAAGGTTGCAGAAAGGGATTAACAATGGGTTTTTCTTGAGTGCTCTACACAATGTGTCTTATCCTTAATTAGACCACCACCTAATGCACTGCAAATTGCTTCGGGATCTAATATTAGAGTTCATCCTTGCATAATTTTTTGGTCATGTTAAAGATTATCATAAGCTCATGTCAAATTTTCTGTAATAATTCTTCTGATTTGCTCATTTTATTTCAGCGAGTCCTTTTCGTCAACGCGTACTACGTCACAAAATCATGGGTTATTGTGTGTTGGTCATTTATTCTGTGCTTTATTTTTCTTTTAATGATAAAGAGAAGCGTAAAGAGGATACCGCTAGGATTTATTTGTATTTTGAAAAGAAGCTGAAGAAGAAGCAGAAGCAGGCTGCCTTGGTATCATTAAATTTATTTCCATCGTATAGTCTTGTTATCTTAGAGGCGTATACAACACTTTAAAAGCTAGAGAATGCATCATAGTTGATATTGATTATTCATCATTTATTCATGAAGTTAACAAAAAGTGCTTAGATACGCAAACTAATGCTGGAGCCTAAAAGAATTTGTGCATGTGAGAAAATTTCTTCACAAAGTTTTTAATGACATCTCTTGATCGTTGCTATTTTCACCTAGATTTTAGTGTCTTTTTTGCATGTTTTTTGTATTATTTTATCCGTATTTCATGTGTTATTTGATTGTGTTATGTGTTTTCATGGAAATGTGTGTGAATGAGCCTAAACATGTTAAAAATAGATCAAAAATGGAGTCGGGAGTTGAAACGAGCAAGAAACGAACTCACGGGACCCAACTCGAGTTGCATGGTGCAACTCGAGTTGTCAACTCAAGTCGAGTAGGTGCCCGAAAGTTGTCCAGAATCATCCAGTAGCTCAACTCGACTTGGGAGAGCCAACTCGACTTGCAGCTCGAGTTGAGCTGTGTCTCTCCAAGTCGAGTAGCAAGTCGTGCGGAGCAGGGCAGGAGTTCAAAATCATACAGTGTGCTTACTCGAGTTGCAAGTCGCAACACGACTTGGCAACTCGAGTCGAGTAGGGCCTCCGGAGTCAGATCAGTTTCAGAGCCTCGCAACACGACCGAACAGACGAGAGCTCGAGTTGGCGACACTAGTCAAGCTGCGTAGCTCGAGTTGCATTACATGCAGTTCGACTCGAGCTGCTAACTCGAGTAAGACAGGTCAAGTCGAGTAAGGGCATTTTGGGCAAAAAATTTGGATTTTCACCTGCCAATGTGTGTAAGTGTATGTAAAAAGCTCAGTTGATGATTAATTTGTGGCCCAACTTGGAGAGGGTATAAATAGCCTCAAGTTCAACATTTGAAGAGAAATTGAATATTTCCACATAAGGGTTTCACTCCTACACCTAGATCACACGCCATTTCTTCCATTTTACACCATCATCTCCATCCATTCTTCATCCCTTTCATGTGGGTGTTAGAGATCTCAAGGATTCAAGAGCTAGATGTGGAAATCAATGAGTGTTGAAGATTCTCTATAAGGAATTGCTAGGGAAGATTTACACCTCTTTTGTTTTTCATTTGGATTTAAGACTATGGATATATGTAATAGATCATTCAAGGGTTATGTTACCATCATCATGTTAGGCTAATCCCTCTAGTGAGATTAGGAATATGAAGAGCACATTAGGTTTATATTATTATATGGATTAAATTGGTTCTTGACTTAATTGATGTTGGTTTCTATTCATGGGATCTAATTGTTTTGATGTTATGATAACATGGTTTGTTATTCATGAATGATTATTGGTTTAATGGATTGTCGATCAATGGATGATTTATGATAATTAAGTGCTATTATAATGTTCATGTTTATATTGCTTGGAGTGACGGAAATGACCCTCTTAAGTATTAGAAAGGCATGAATATACATCGAGTTTGGGTTTGACCGAAAGGATATTTGAATTCGATGAGGGGAATCAATCCATTCGTTAGCTTTAGTACACAAAAAGGGAGAGTAATCCTATTTAGTACCTTTGATGGGAGAATTGTGAATTAATTAGTACCTAGATGGAAGAGGTTAATGTTGGGATTTGATCTTAAGTGCCTTTGGGAGTCTCAAGTGGATCAACAACCTTTGTAACCCGAAAGGGAGCTTAAGATATAATAGTGATCACCCTTAATCTATATCAGTTGAGTTGAATTTCCTTTGCATGATAATATGAATTGAATGTGCTTGGATGTTTCTAATCCCATGTTTTTTCATACTTGAACTTTAACACCTATTCTCTTTTCTCATTACTCACATTTACTTGTCATTTCTCTTATTTGCTATTTTATTCACTTGCTACTTGTTTTAGTTGTTAATTTCAAACCCAAACACCCTATCATCCTTACAAAAGTGACATAAACAAGAGCTCACGTATTTTATTAATCCAAACTTAACTCCTTTGTGGTTCGATAATTTTATTTCTTGAGATATATTTCTACGACGACCGAGTATTCTTACTCGTGAGTATCAAATATTCAAACATCTCCCAGCTAACATCCAATTAGGCTACTCACTACATCATTGCAGTATCTGTCTTTGGGTGGATTGATTGAATGCTTCTTAACTTTGAAAAATAACTGGTACTGATTGGGAGAGAATTAGACAGTGAATAATTTTTATAGATGGAATGCCTATCAGCATAGTTTCTAACACATCAAATGTTATTTTAAGGTGGTATTTTAAGTCTTTTTAATTCTTCCAACTATTTTTCTTGGTCAAGTCATCTCATTTACTACATTAATTATTTATGTTATGCATCAAAGAATAATAAAGATTCTGCATTGATTAGTTGGCTGGTTCAATTGCTGGGGAAGCAAAGGTGAAAATGGAAAAATAGACAGCATAATTGGGGGACTTGAGAAGAAAAATGAGGCAAGCTAAATATTGCTAACATTAGTTTGTGCTTTTCTATTGGTTGACGCATGATGAAAAGTTTTCAAGTGGATGAATCTTTCTTTTTTCTCCCTTATCAGGTTATAAGGAGTTAGGGGAAACTGTGAAGGAGGTTACTGCACTCTCCTTTACTTAACTGTACCACCATCCTAATTGTCTTTTTTTTTTAACTGTGGATGAAGTAATCTTGGGATCACTTTTAGTTTGATGATAATATTTACTTTTTAGTTTGATGATAATATTCAATGAGACTCCGTTCCACTTAAAGGGTTGTTTTTTTTTTCAAGTGAACTAAGGAGTATTATTATTTAATGTGTAGTGACTAGTTGTATTAGTGGAACTGTGTGCCCATATTTTAATTACTCCTACTAGTGGGTACCCGTGTGTGTACAAAAGGAAACGAGACTCTTTTGATGAGACGCCCAAAATAGAAAAAAGACACTTTTTGGGTTGGACGGAGGGAGTATTAATTTAATTTTAAAAGTATTGCAATATACCTCAAAGGTGTTGGATTTTTTTTATAAAATGTCAAAAGTTTAGACTAATTCACAATCGGCGAAATGATTGAGACTTTTCATGTAATTAACCCATAAAAATATATATATTAATGAATAATAAGAATTAATACACTTTAGTAGCATATTTTCTGTTAGATTTTTTAATGAAAAATTGAATACTCCCACCGTCCGCCACAAAGGTGGATATTTGTTTTTTGCACGTGGATTAATGAGTATTATTATTTAAGGTGTAGTTGGTAGTTGTATTAATGGGGTGTATGAGTCCCATAAATTTATTGTATTAGTGATGTGTGTGGGTCTCATGTGTTTAAAAAGGGAAATGTGGACCTTTGGTGCAGAAGCCCAAAATGACAAAATGTGGACCTTTCGGACGGACGGAGGGAGTATAAAAAAATTATACTCACTCCGTCCGCTTCTAAGGTGTCCATTTTACTATTTTTGGCGTCCGATTAAAAGGTATCTATTTTCCATATTTAGTAGAAAAGTACATAATATGGTCCACCACTTACCTTTAATACAACTACACACTTTACATATAATAATAATACTCCTTAATTCATGTGTAAAAAGCAAATGAACATCTTAAAACTGGACGGAGGGAGTATATTTTATGCACGCGCATGTACGAGATATCAATTCTAAATAAAGTACCCGCTAAGTCCCCATTAATATTAAGTTTACTTTTTGCACGTAAATTAAGAGATATAATATTTTAATGTGTAGTGAAGTGAAAGAAATAATATTTAATGTGTAGTAGAAGATTATATTAGTATTGTTTGTGGGTTCAATTTCATAAAAAAAAAAATATAAACCTTAACTTAGAATAAATCAACCTTAACGGAGGGAGTATTGATTTAGAGAATACTCCTTCCCTCTTGATTATATCGGACATCCAATTTCTTATTACATTTTAATGTTATATTAGTGTTACATTTCTCATTAAATATATTAGATGAGTGATAGTGTAAGGAAAATCTAGAATGGGATGTACACTTAAGGAAAATCTAGAATAGGTTGTCTTGTTTTACACTTCAGTGTTATATTGGTGTTACATCTCCCATTACACATTAAATGAGTGATATATATATATATATATATATATATATATATATATATATATATATATATATATATATATATATATATATATATATATATATATATATATGTGAGGAAAACCTAGAATAGTATGTCCTGCTACGTAAAATCTAGAATGAAATGTCATGTTGCGTTTTGTGTTACATCTCTTATATTACATAACGTTAGATTTAGAATGAAATATTCTATTACATTGTGTGTTAAATCCGTTGGAAAACAGCATTAAGATAAATGGCATGTAATCTCAACTTTTCCTTTTTTTTTTCTAAGGTTGATATTTTTCTTTCTCTATAGAAAAAATTAAACCCTTCTCTTTTAAGGTTGATATTTTTCCTTTTGCCATAAAAAAATCTCAACATTTCTCTTCATATCATACCAAAAACTCAAAACAAACATATATTACTATTAATTAGATTTTCAAACTCAAAATTATATTAGTGTTGTAAATTTCATGCATGGAGATTTACTAATTGTTCTGTTTGGGTCCATCTAAAACTATTAAAATGGGGCACCAAAATGATATGTTACTATTAAAATGGGGCACCAAAATGATATGTTATTATTTATAGGTATGATAGGAGAATATACTTTTTTTTTTCATCTATTTTCTACCATAAAAAATGTAACACTAAAATATAATAGAAATATAATATTGGGAATGTAATAGGCAATCCTAATCCCATCACTTTAAATATTAAATATGATCATAATAAATTTTGAAGTTAAATGATTGATTTGATATCTCTAATTTATTTTTTAAGAGAAAACTAAAATAAAAGGTATGAAATTTATTATTATATGAATTTTTATTTTTTAACGAGTCATAAATTAATTTAACCGATTGAAAGATGGATTTTTTTGTGTGACAGGGCGAGTCCCAAATTGGTGCAACTTATATCATAAAATTAATTTATTAGATGAAAGAGACAATTTCCGCAGTTCAAAATAATTTATCATATACCACAAAAAAAAAAAGGTATGAATCTAACTAGATGACATAATGATAAGACCCCATAAGAGAGGATTTAAATTAATTGAGAAAATTCCTGAATTTGTTCAAGAAGAGGAAATAATCACGATGTTCTCTCTTTGTCATATATTCAATCAAGAAGTGGACAGTGGATTCCTCCAGCCCTCTCATTTCAATAAACTTCTCCCAAAATTTAATCCGATCAAGATCCAGAGTACTATCACCAAAATAAAAAAATAATACTCCCTCCGTCTCATTTATATTGCAACTTTTTACTCAAAACGACGTCACACCTCTATTGCTACCTTTCTAAAAAAAGATAATGAAGCCTATAATTTTTTACAAAACTACCCTTTGACCCATCACTAATCTTCAAAAATGCCACCACTCTATTATTTGTGAATAACAATAAAATAATGTGTACCATCCGTCCCATTAGGGTTGGCAGATCAATTCCCCCTCTTTAGGGTTTGTCACCCATCTTCTCGCCGTCACCCCTCCATCTTCTCTCTGTTTGCCTCGCCGTCACCCCTCCATCTTCTCTCTGTTCGCCTCGCTGTAACCCCTCTATTTTCCATCCGGTCGCCTCGCCGTCACCCTCTATTTTTTCTCTGTTCGCCTCGCCGTTACCCCTCCATTTTGGAGAAAGCGCTCGTCTTTGTCACCCCTCCATCTTCTTCGTTGGCTCTCTGGCTTCTCCGACCGAGACAAATGACGATGGTGAAGAGTGAGTGCTTCTCTGAGGAGGCTGTGGAGACGGCTGCATCGTGGAGTGGGTTCTCCAAGGAGGCTGTGGAGATGGCTGCGTCGTGGGGTGGGTTCTCCGAGGAGGTGTCAGATCTTCGTAGATCGACACCGTCCTATGAGAACGAGGTGTTCTCGGCCTCCGATGTGACTCGGTGTTTGGTCGGAGAACTATTTGACGTCATTTCTGACACCGAAGAGGAGATCGTGAACTCCCATGGTATGACCTGGCCTCCGATATTTCGAGGAGTGACCCCCAAATGGTTGAGGCAAAACAAGAGCCTCATTCGGATTTTGAGGGAGTTGTGTCCTGCAGCCCTTAAATTGCCCAAATGGGCGGAGGTATAATGGATTTACTCTCTCTGTATTCCATGATTGGAGGTTTCTGTGTATTGCATGATGAAAAACTTGTGATATCCGTGGGGTTATAGGGTGTGGTTTAGTGTCACCATGCGCGGTTCATTGGAGACTTGCAATTTCATATTGTAATGTCATCAATCGTGCATTTTAGAGACACGAACACTCGATGATGAGATTAAACTCTGAGAGTGTTATTTGTGTTGATGTGTAAACTGTGTGATATGCATATGTGATGAGTTGCTACTGTGTGATATGCATATGTGTAAACTCTTTCTTTGAGTTGTGTTTTACTTGTAAACAAACAATCTTAACCCCTATTCACATGCAAAATACATCCAATGCTTCCCCCTCCATTAGTTGTGTTCTATGTAGGCATTCAAAACTTCAAATTTGCATCCAATACTTCCATTGCATACCAAATGCATTCAAAAAGTACTGCTGAATCTTTCAAACCGTTCTGTACTGCAAAATGCTTCCACTTTCAATCGAAAAACTTCCTCCATAGCCTGAATTAGATCATCCAACCCATCTATATCATTTTCTTCAATTAGAAATTCAAGGCCTGATTGAACCACCTCAGAGTCTACTTCCAAATCAGTTGGAAGCTCACCTGCTCTATGTAATGCAGATTTACCCATATAGGGTATCTTGTATTCATTTCCACCTCTACGAACTAGAATTTCCTTTAGGAAGCCTTGCAGTGTTAGAAACACTGAATTCAATTTTGTGTGGCTTAAATCTTCAAAAAATTTCCTCACCACTTCTAACAAATCCTCCACTTTGTCAGCAACTTCTTTGAATTGTAGAGATTGTAAAGCTTTAAACTAACCCAAGTCCAAAATGTTAGTATCCGGACTCTTAGCAGGCTGAAACACAAGGGAGAAATTGAATCCATCTTGTATTGAAGCTTGCCTCCACTCTTTATTATCATCTTTTATATGTGGTCTAACATTATCCTGTTGTATGTATATATCTTTGCATGCTCCACTTGACCATTTAGACTTGATAGCTGGTAGGACCTGTTATGATTGTAAATGAAATATAGTGCAAAATGAATGTATTTGTATGTATAACATGTGTGTAAACTGTAATCTGTGTTCAGATTGTATACCTGGTTAATTAGAACCTTTTTTGTCTCATTCCTTGTCACTGACAACATTGGTTTAGTTACAATACTTCCTGCCTCTCTGTTCTTGCTTTTTTTTGTGCTGCAACTTGTTCCGTAAAGGGAAAAATCTCTATCTTCCCATCAAAAATGTAGTCCCCGTTACAGTCAAAGGCTGGTCTTGCAACTACAGCTAAGAACATGATCTTTCCAATAAAACTTTTACTTTCACAAGTCCTATGTGGTTCTGTTTCTTCTTGTAGGAGGTAGTATCTCTCTGTTGTTCTTGTTATGTTGAACCATTTCTCATCTATGTGAACTATTTGTGACATACTCTTGAATTTGATCAGTTTCTTCACTATGTCCACTTCTAGTGCTTTAAGACTATGTCTGACCCTGTTAATCTTGTGTTGACGTGTGAGATATGGCTTTATAGCACTAGTATGAGGTCTAATATGTCCCTGCTTGATCTACCTATGAACTGTGCTCTTAGATGTGGTCATATGCTCTGCTAAATCCCTAATTGTTCCTCTTTTCTTAAACTGAATAGTCTTCATTTTTTCCTTATCCAATTTTTGGCCATAAACTCCATATGGTCTAAGTGTTTTGTTGTTGACTAAAGAGATTGGATTACCTGATAGCAGTTGCTCTCTAGCTCTTTCCCATATCATTCTAACAGTAGCAATGTGCACTCAGAATGTAGAACTGGCTAAAATGAGCCTCCCACGAGCTGGTTGGCCATTGCTCGACCCCTCCAACAAAAATTGGACAATGGAATTACGCTCTTTGGTTGTTAGGTTTTTGGGTCTTGGTACTCTCATTTTGTAAACTGTATTTATGAGCTGCTACAGAGCTTCATTCTGTTGGAGAATTTATTGTATTTGGAGTAGTAAGTATTTATATAGTGCATTTTAGGTGGGAATTTGTAAATTTGTAAATGTAAATTATTTTTGATTATGGAGGGAAAACAAAAATTATTACCTCCAACTGTTGCAGATTATGAATTGGGCGGCATTTAGTGTGATGATGGTTTTTAAATTAAGAATTGGACATAATTTCCATTTCCAATCTTATGTTCTGATGTCATGTTCCTCGAACAGTGCATTACTTTCTTTTTTTAAAATAATGTATTTTAATCAAGGGGTAAACTGGTAAACTTCCTCTTTCAACTACTCAATACACATTAAATATTAATACTCCTTAAAGAACGTGCAAAAAGTAAAAGTAACAATATAAATGGGACGGAGGGAGTAATTAATAAGGATTAAGAAATATATTACTCTATATTAACATACCTAACATTCTCTCCGCTATGGAAAGAAGCATATCCGATTCTAATAGAACCCCAGTTGTCTCCTACGCAAAATATGTACAATTCATTTTCTTTTTCACTAATTTCATTTCCTTTGTACACTTTAACTCGTAATGAAATTTCAATTTCTCGTTCTACGACGTCGTTGGATTCGCAGTCCAGATTATCCACTTCCACTACTATCTTTTCTCCGGCTAACTCCCTCCTTAACCTCACCTTATGTCTACCCGGAATGTCTTCGATCACGAAGGGGAAATCCGATGGTGGCTTTGGTAACTTCATTACATGACGATCTAGATCTAGTTTCGCATGATCACCGGCTGAAACGGTGGTGGTGAATGCTGCTGGACCGACACCGCCTTGATAAGGTGTGGAGAGAGAATTCTTGGAGATGCAAGTTTACGAATGAAACTAGACATTTTTTTGACTTGGATAATCTAAGTTTGTAAATTATGAGTGTTATTTATTGGACCATTATGGCTAGGGTTTTTATGTCTAGCCAAACACTTGTATAAACCGGGTTCATACTAACTTTTATATCTTTAACTTGCTTGAGAATCAAGAAACTGCCGTCTAAAACTTATATACCAAGAAACTCACATTAAAGTAACTGAAAAATATCAATTTTGGTCGATAGACCAAATCCAATTTCAGTCCTAAGAATTGGTAATTTCGGAAACCGCAGACCACTTTTAAGAAATTACCAATCTTTAGGACTGAAATTCCTAAGGACCAAATGCTAAAGTAGCCCTGAAATCAACCCCGGTTCTTCTCCGTACAGTTGGTGTAGTTACTGGTGAATGCGCCCAAGAACTGAATCATAAATTTGCTGCAATCCTGGAATCCAAAATCAAAACCTTCCCCTTGATGTTTGACTGCAATCAACAGGTAAGTTTCGAATTTTTGGAAAAAAAATCACATTTCAATTCCCAAATGATATATTCCCTTTTACAATCATGGACGATCCTCGTAAGTGTTAGGGAGCTCGATCGATGGAGAGAAAATTATAGTCGAGCGGAAGAAATAATAGCATCCAGATCTTGAAACGAGATGGAAAACTATCCACATTCAAGTTTGAGTTGTTTCATCAAACAAAACGGAACTTCCAAGCTTCGTTGGAAAAAAACTTTTTATGTACATAAATTCAATAGAATATTTGGATTTGGAAAAATCGTAAGCTCTAAGATCAGCTGTTCCGATTCCATGTGTGTTTAATTAGGTATATAGCTAATTTGTATATAATGTTGGGTTGCTTGAGAGCGGCTCGGATTCTCTGTGTCTCAAACCTAGGAGAGAGGAAAATACCTTAAACCTTAAACCCTAGGGGTAATGGTTGGATTTATTTTCTCTCTTATGTGTTAATCATTTAACGCATGATACAGAAGATGACACAGAAGATGATGCACAAAATGATGCAGAAGATCCGGTGTGGCTTGCGAGGAAGTGTCACACCCCAAATTTTAATAAAAATGGCTTAAACATAAAATTCTTTTAAAAAGGAGTATGATCAAATATTTGAAAGAATAAACAATAATAATAAAATAATTATAGCAATAAATAAATCTGCTAAAATCTTTTCTCAAATAGTACTGTAACAACCACATAAAAATGCATAGAAATCTGCAAATGAAATATTTCCAAAAGCTCAATTCATAAACGAAATATAATTATGAAATTTCAGTTTTATTAAATTGTAATAGTCTCTCTCTCGCCACCACATCCTCCGCTTCGTCTCTCTCCCGCCACAACATCCTCCGCTTGTATGCAGCCACACTAAACTGAAAGGGGATACAGGGGGAGTGAGCAACCACAGGACGTATATTGAATCTTAACATGATAAGACGTATATTGAATCTAAACATGATAAGACGTATATTAAATCTAAATATGATAGTAAGACACCTTATTGTCCATTACTCATAATACATATTTAATAAGACATCGCGATTCGTTATCCGTAATATTGGTAGGGCACCATTACGGTCCCTTATTGAATATAAATCATATATCATAATCTCATTCATAAATGATATCTCATAATCTCATTCATAACATGACATAAATTAACACGTAATGCTAAAACTTAATAAATAACAGTACATAAATTATTGTAAAGTTCGAACCCTTAAAGTCAGAATCCTTCTTCTCAGCCTTAAGACAAATTTCCTCCAATTCATAATAGTTCGAACCCTAAAAGTCGTCATCCGAATCCTTCTTCGAAACCTTAAGACAAATTTCCTCCCATTCATAATAGTGGTGGACTGACAGAATCATAAAAAAATAAAAAATAAATAAATAAAAAAACAGGAGAATTTATAAAGATTTAAGAGGATTTATAAAGATTTAAGAAGAAGCGGCTCATAATGGATTTCTAGGTAGGAGTACTGTGAAAGCAGTGAGGTTCATATTTATGAGTGGCTTGTAATGAAACCCTAAAAGGAAAGGTTAGAAGGAATGGAGTGATTGCAGGATTTTTTTTTTCAAACTTTCCTTCGTTAACCAGTAAATTGATAAGGATTGATTTTAGGGAAGACTTTCCCTTTTTTATGAGATCACCAATCAAATATGGATTAGGGAATAATCATGCTGATCATTTATAGGATGACAAAATATTCTAGGCTTTTTAATGACGTTAAAGGAGGAACAAAAATTTTGGACACAAAAAAACTTTGGCCAAAAGTATAACATGAAGTGATTTAGAAAGTTGTTTAAAAGAGTAATGTTGATTTAAAGAGACTGAAATATTTTATTATATTAAAAATTTGTTTAAAATTGTAGAAAAAAGTTTTATTTTATTTATTAATATCATCAATTTTAATGAAGAAGTGTTACTATTTATTAATTAGACCATAATACTGCTATAAAATTGAATTCGGACCATAATTCTTATTGAGATCAAATGGGACAACTTTTGCCCAAACAAAATGAAACATCCAAATGTCGTTGGAAAGAAACTTTTATGTACATAAATTCAGAAGAAACCTCAAAAATACTATTTGGATTTGGAGAAATCGTAAGCTCTAAGATCAGCTTTTTCCTCTCTTTATCTCTCTCTTCCCTCTATTTTATTATATAAATTACTACGAAGTTAAAACATACCCAATCAAAAACTCAAAACAAACTTATATGGTTATTTATTAGAATTACAAATCTCAAACATGAATGGAGATTAAGAAATTAATATAATATTTTAATGTGTAGTGGTGGATTAAGAAATGTATAATATTTTAATTTATAGTGGATAATTGTATTAGTGTTGTGTGTGTCTCAATGAAGATATTATGCAAAAGGTGGAGTTGCCCACCCCCCTCGCCCCTGCACGCCAGCCCGACAGCATGTGAAAGAGGTTAATTATGGTAATTCAATCGATTAAAATATATTAATTATTTTGTGTGTATCATCTACAACCATTGAGATGGAATGCCCAACCGGAGCTCCAGTCTTCATTAAATGATCGTCTGCTAGCACGGTGGACAAGAATCTAGAATGTTCCCGCCGCCACCTTGAGAAGGTGTGGAGAGAGAATTCTTGGAGATGCAAGTTTACAAATGAAACAAAACATTTTTTGAGTTGGTTAATTATAAGTCTTATCTACTTATTTATAGGACCATTATAGCTAGGTAGGTTTTTTTTAAGGGTAAATATTAGTCATGCATGATGGATTTCAATTTTAATCTTTTATTTTCAATAATTTTTAATTTTGGTCTTTTTAATTTACTTTTAGTCATTTTTTTTTGACTTTGGTCATTTTTAGTCAACTTTTGATCCAAAATTTATACATTTAGGATCAATTTTGGACATTTTTTAACATAAAAGACTAAATTTGAACAAAAAATATGACTAAATTTGAGAAAATTACTAAATTTGGATTAAAAGGACTAAAATTGATAATTGTAAATGATAAAAGACTAAAATTGGAATCGATCATACTTAAAGGACCAATTGTGATATTTACTCTTTTTTTAATGTTGCTTGAGAATCAAGAAACTGCCCTCTAAAACTTGTTTCCCAAGGAAATTACATTTTCATGAAAAAAAAACCCTAGTTAGCTCACATTATAAGTAGAGTAGCCCTGAAATCAAGGGCACGTGTAAGAAAAATTAATAAAGTGAGTATGATTGGTGTAGGACGTTCTTCTACGGGTTATTCTCCGTGCAATTAGTGATCACCAAAGCCCAACAACTGAATGTTTGACTGCAATCAACCGGTATGTATGTTTCGAATTTGAGTTAGTCCCTGTGAATTTGGTTTAAGGTATAAATCCTATAGTTTCCCCTTTAATTTAAACCTATGAACCTGATTAATACAATTAGACTAAAACTGAATACTAAAAAGTATCTTATGTGTATTTTTGTATAACTGAATGAATGAAGCAGATGCCAGCAATTCCCGCAGATTTCCCTTTCACAATCAAGGACGATCCTCGCAAACGTTCCATTACTCTGGAGAGGGAGCTCGATGGAGAGAAAATTCTAGTCGAACTAAGCGACGGACTACACCATCGCATTCAGATTTTCAAACAAGATGGACAAGTAGCCACATTCGAGTTTAAGTTGTTTCATAGACAACGTTTGCCCAAACAAAATGGTTGGAAAAAAAACTTTTATGCACATAAATTCAGTAGAAACCTCAAAATACCATTTGGTTGGACAAATCGTAAGCTTTAAGATCACCTATTCCGATTCGATTCCGTGTGTGTTTTGTTTAATTAGGTAGTTAATTTGTATATAATGTTGGGTTGCAGGGGCCTGAGAGGAAGTGATTTAGAAAGTTGTTTAAAAGTATTAGAGAGTTGAAACGTTACCATGTTAAATGGCAACCTCATCTAAAAACTTACTCTAATAGAGAGTTGAATCGTTTAATACTTAACCAAATCACTCTAACACGCCCCCCACGACCACCTCATCTAAAAACTTAAGCTTATAGAGAGGATAATCGTTTAATACTTAAATCAAATCACTCTAACAAAAAGAGTATGTTGCTGCCAGAGGCATTAACGAATCACATTTGGATCTGGATCACTCATGCAGGACTACTTGAGCGCTAGGGAAGACCAACACTTTATGGCTTCTCTCCATCACTTCAAAGAAAATTTTTTCAATTGATGTTATTATTAGTTATTTTTTCATCATTAATCAAGCTCTTTTAATTTACTTTCTGGAACAATATAAAAAAAACTAATTATTGAAGTCTTTTTCCTTCATGTGTTACTACCATATTAAGATCTCATATAACATAATAGAGTCAATATATAGGTGGGATGCAATACAAAGTTTAGAGTTCAGTTTTCACATTCACACAACATAACACTGCTATAAAATTGAATTTTAGACCATAATTCCTATATATTGAGAAGAGAAGAAGAGTGGAGGGGGACTAGAAACCTGAAGTTGAGGCAATGTTTTCAAAAAGCTAACATAAAAAAATTGTGATTGTTATGTTTTTTTTAGGTATATAGAAAAATCATATATGCTGCAAAATATTTCGAAATTAGCGCATAGATTGGATATTGCGCTGATTACGGGATTGACGACAAATCTCACTAATCTTAGTAATTAAGAGATGATGATAATGTAAAGGCACATTAATAATTTATTAGGAGGGGGTAATATGAGAAATAAATTCCATGTGAAGGCACCTTAATAATTAATTAAGGGGTAATAAGAGTATTCATTGTCCAATTTCATACTCCCTCCGTGTGACGGCGTAAGAGGGTCATTTGCTTTTTTGCACTATTTGCTTTTTTCACGCAAATTAAGGAGTATTATTATTTAATGTGTAGTGGGTAGTTGTATTAGTGGGAGTGGTGTGTAGTGGGTAGTTGTATTAGTGGGGGTGTGAGTCCCATATTTTAATTATATTAGAGGGGGTGGGTGGGTCTCATGTGTGTAAAAAAGGAAATTAGACTTTTGGCTGGGACGATCAAAATGGAAAAATGGCCTTCTTTAGAGGGGGTGTGTAGATTTCATGTGTCCTCTAAAGTTGGGGATAGTGGGAGTATGTAATTAAATTTTACGGTTGTATCTCCAAATAATAATAGAATATATATTATACTAAAAATAAGTCTCCCTATTTTTTTATATAAAATTTTTATTGTAACTACCTATTTCTACTAATTATTATAATAATATTATTTTCCTAAGTAAAATTGTAAAAGTAAAATAATATTTCACATAAAATACTTAATACCATCGGTGGAATATGAATAATTATTCTTTAAAATATGGAATAATCCTTCCTTTTAAATCATGATTTAAAATAAATAAAATATACTCAATTATTTGGATGGGAATCAATTAGGAATAATAATTCCCTTCTCATTATATTACTACATACAATTTATTCCGTAAATATCCCATTCTTTAAAATATATCAATTATTTGGATGGGAATCAAGTAGATGACATTAATGATAAGAATGATTTAAATTAATTGAGAAAATTCCTGAATTTCTTCAGGAAGAGCAAATAATCACGATGTTCTCTCTTTGTCATATATTCAATCAAGAAGTGGACAGTAGATTCCTCCAGCCCTCTCATTTCAACAAACTTCTCCCAAAATTTATCCCGATGAAAATTTGAAGCACTATCACCAAAATAAAAAAAAAAAAATTAATAAGGATTAAGAAATATATATTTATTACTCCATATTTTTTTTTTGAAAATAAAAATTTACCAAACATTCTCTCCGGTATGGAAATAAGCAAGTCCCATTGTGACAGCACCACAGTTCTTCCCGTCGCAACGTACAATCTATTTCCATTTTCAGTTTCATTTCCTTTGAACACATCAACGTCAAAATAAATTTGAATTTCTCGTTCTACAACATCTCGGATTCGCAGTCCGGCTTCTCCACTTCCACGACTATCTTTTCTCCGGCAAACTCTCTCCTCAACTTCACCTCATGTCAACCCGGAATGTCTTCGATTACAAAGGGGAAATCCGATGGTGGCTCTGGTAACTTCATTTCATGACCATGATCGTCTGCTTGCACGGTGGAGAAGAATCTAGAAGAATGCTGCCGGACGGCCTTGATAAGGTGTGGGGAGAGAATTGTTGGAGATGCAAGTTTACGAATGAAACTAGACATTTTTTGAGTTGGATGATCTTAGTCGTTAATTATGAGTGTTGTTTATAGGAATTAATTATAGCTAGGTTTTTTTATGTCTTAATTTAACGTTGCTTGAGAATCAAGAAACTGCCATCTAAAACTTGTTTCCCAAGAAATTTAGCAAAAAAACCCCAGAATTAAACACCCAATATGCTTACAGTTGTTCTCCGTGCAGTTGGTGCAATTAGTGGTGAATGCATGATCCACACCAAAGCCCAACAACTGAATCATAAGTTCGCTGCAGTCCTCCAATCCAAAATCAAAACCTTGATGTTTGACTGCAATAAACCGGTATGTTTCGAATTTGACTGTGTGAATAATCCCCTTTAATTTAAAACCCTTGATTAATTCGAGTGTTTGCCTATTAGAGTAAAATTGAATACTAAAAAGTATCTAACTGACATGTGATGATGAATGAAATGCCAGCAATTCCAGCAGATTTCATGGATGATCCTCGCAAGCGTTCCATTACCCTGGAGAGGGAGCTCGACGGAGAGAAAATTGTAGTCGAACTAAGCGACGGAATACACCAACGCATTCAGATCTTCAAACAAGATGGACAAGTAGCCACATTCGAGTTTGAGATGTTTTGTAGACAACGTTTGCCCAAACAAAATGGTTGGAAAGAAACTTTTATGCACATAAATTCAGTAGAAACCTCAAAATACTCTCTGGATTTGGACATATCGTAAGCTCTAAGATCACCTATTCCGATTCCGTGTGTGTTTAATTAGGTAGCTAATTTGTATATAATGTTGGGTTGCAGGGGCCTCAGAGGAAGTGATTTAGAAAGTTGTCTAGAAGAGTACCTTGCAAGCAGAGGCATTAACGAATCTCAGTTTGGATCACTCATGAAGGAGTATTTGTGGGCAAGATCAGACCAAAACTTCATGGCTTCTCTCCATCACTTCAAGACAATTTTTTCAATTGATGTTATTATTGTCATTTCATCATTAATAATCGTCCTGTATGTATGATATTTCCAACTTTAGTCCTTTAAATTCTCAATTTTGGTTATTTTTTGTCCAGTTTTAATCCTTTTAGTCCAATTTTAGTCCTTGCAAAAAAGCTTTTTTAAAATCTGACCGGGCACTGTTGTCCATTAACACTAAATTAAAATCTAATCTTGTAATGATTGCATATTGATTTAAACCTCAATTTCAATGGATTCAAGATTGTGGTATTTGATGTAAATTTTGGATTGGGATTATCCATCTCCTTTGTCAGAGTGTTCTAACTTCAAATTTTAAAACAAATGTCATACATAATAACACTAAGATTACAGTATAATTGAGTATAATCATGCTAATCGAACTAACCTTTGGCAACACATAATTGATATTCTTGCTTCATTGTTGAACATCGATCTTCCTTCCTTCAAACTCGACTCGTTTGATTCCGTAAGCGTACGCTCCTCACTAATAGACTCCCTTTATGTTCCTTTGAATCATCTAAAGATTAGGACATTCCAAAATGATACAATGCTATATTAGAAAACACCGTAAATAAATCTTAATCACTACTAAAACTCATAATTAGTTTCATTTCCTAAAGTCTGTATATTCTTTTTTTCCCTTCATCTTCATGACATCATCTGGAGTACTGTTTACATCATGGGACTTTTCCCCCACCTTATTGCACCTTTCACTTCATCCAAAAAGCCAGATTAAAAATCTGTGATTTACTACATGAAAGAAGATATAAAATGATAAAAAAAAAAAAATTCATGTCATCACCACCAAAATATATATGTACATAGACCTAGTACATAGACTTAGTAAACCTGATGTGTTCTGAATTCACATCAATTTCCAATTTCCAACGTCTATAATGGAGGCATTCTCAATTGATGGATTCAACTTATAGTAATCTTAGAAGTTAAAGAGATTGACCCGGATGATTGATTGGTCGTTATAGTCCGGGCGAACAAGCAACAAAATATCGAATCCAAGGGAATTTAGGATTCATGGCCTTTAGGTATAGTATCGTGATTATTTAGGAACGATCGAAAATGAGGTTTAAAAATAAAAGAAAATAAAATGCATGGAAAAATAAATCTAATTACAATGTTTTTGGATTTTCAATGTCATGATAGTTTTCATGATACACTCATATAATCAATCATCTAACATCTTTAATTATTTTCCATTTTAAAGCAAATCATGGTAAGGGCGATCACGATTTTCACATATCCCCAATGGACATGGTAAATAGGATGTAGATTATTTTCACAACCCCTAGAAAGTTTCTAGGATCGATCCTACTTGCAATTCCCTTTAAGGTACTATGTTCGTATGGATGTGGTTTCCTTCACTAGTTTAATCCTCGGACACAAGTGATATCACTAGTGTTCATTTACGTTGTTCTAAATATAAGGACTCATTGGCTAGGCTCCCCTTATATTAAACCCAAAAAACAACTTAATTACAATGCACTAATACCAAAGACATAAATCCCATATTACTACAAGGCATGTGAATTTCATAAATAAAACCTAAGCAAAGCCGAAAATTCAAACAAGACATTTTCATAAATTAATCAATAATCATGCAATCAATTAACCACCAAAACATATTAACATAGAAAATAGAAATTAATAAATAGGATTAGATTAAACCTTAATAAAGTTTTTACATTCATGAAGATCATTCACTCCTTGGTGTCTCTACCTTCTTGGAAACAATAAATTCCTAATCTAGAAAAACATTTAAAGCTACGGATCCCTCACCTCCCCATCTAACTTTGGAGATCCTCTCTCAACTATTTAATGGGAGAATTTTTGGATGAAGAGTGGAATGGGTGTGGCCTCCAAAATGAAGAAAAATGGAATTGGGAGAGTTGGAGGCTCCAAAAATGAGAAGGGGCCATTTATATATGTGTGGAGGCTCAAGGATTTAGGGCAACATTTGGATGATGGGCTAATGTGGAGAAAATGGGCTTGAGTGGGGAAATGGGCTTTTTGGCTCAAAAATCGGTTCCAGAAGATTGGTTTAAGTATATTTTCGTACAATTTATAATCAAGAATTGGTCTTAGCCCAGTGGTTGAAGGCACCTTCGTCTGATCGAGAGGTCGAGGTCCCCAGCCTCCGTGAAAATTAATTCTTTTTATTTTTAATTAAAGGATGCCCTCCTCAGCCTTGGCCCAACCTATGCATGCGGCCCATTTTCTGGCCCATCAGCAAAAATTAATTGAAGAAAGGTTGTTGGCCCAGCCCATCAGTGGCAGCAGAACACGCCTGAAGCAGAACAGGTGACGTGGCACAACTCTTAAAAATTCGATCGAGGAGTTAGAAACTCGATCGAGTTTCTCTTACGGAATCTTGTGATGTGGCATTGTCCTGAAAACTCGATCACACTCTGTTCTTGAAAATTCGATCGAGGTTATGATCCAACGAGTAAAACTCGATCGAGTTTCTCTTACAGAAACTCACACTGTTCTTGAAAATTCGATCGAGGTTCACGAGTTTCTCTTACAGAATCTTGTGATGTGGCATTGTCCTGAAAACTTGATCGAGTTTCTCTTACAGAAACTCACACTCTGTTCTTGAAAATTCGATCGAGTTTCGTTGGATGTGTTGGAAGCTGAAATATCAGCACTTTGAGAATGAATCTTTCTACTTGCCGCCAACTTGTTGGATTCTGCCACAATGACTCGAAGTAAGGTAACATAATGATGGATGAGGAAACCAAATCAATTACCATAATTTTGAGTTTCAAGTTATGCTCATTTATTTATCATGAATTTAATTCAATGAGATCAGTATTGTCTGTTAATCAAAGTTTTGACTTCATTTAGACAATTTAATCAATTTTAGTTGTTTTCCGGTAAAGCAAGATTTTTTTGAAAATCTTGAGGATTTTTGGGGAGAAATGAGTACATAATTTCCTTATCGCTGCCAAATTCAAGCTCTTCTTTTCATCCATGTCCTTGGTTTGAAATTGACGTATTGCTGGATTTGTAAAATATTTGTACTAAACTTTTGGGTTTTTGTTTACTTTGTGATAAATATCTTTAGATTATATATTCCTTTGAGCATTCTGGCCTAAGGTAATCATGAAAGTTAAGAATGAATTATCTGTGCTGGTTTCAAATGTTGTTATGCTTTATTGAGTCCTTCCAAATAGAGTTTGACAAGAGATGGACACTAACTTCTACATATTGATGTTATGATGATTTAAATTTATTGTAGTATCTAAAATAATATTGAGGTGATCTTATTTGAAGTATTATTTTGACAAGCTGCTTGTTTCTGATTCAGGCAGCTGTAGCTCGTAGCTTTTGCAAAAGCATTGATGTTTATGACCAAGATATTCATCTTCGCACTATACGTATGTGAGTGTTTCATTTCTGTTTTCTATCCTTTTTTTTTCTTCTATTTTCCTCTAGTAATATTTTGACTAGCTGCTTGTTTCTGATTCAGGCAGCTGTAGCTCGCAGCTTCTGCAAAAGCATTGATGTTTGTTAATGATAAGCAAGTCTACTGTTCTTTAATGTAATGTTCATGAAACTTTCCCATCTCTATGGATCATAATATATCTTTGGTTGCAGGTCTTTCGATATCCTAATGGGAAAGGCAGTTGCAGGTCTTTTGATATCCTAATGGAAAAGGCAGAGGATCTTGATATGTAGCCTTTTCAGCTCCGGAAGAAGCTTCCAGAGCTGTAAGTTACACGCTAATATAGATATTACTGTAAGCACAATTAGATATTTACATGACCCTCTCTGTTTTGGAAGCTTCTTCTGTTTTACGTATTACCTTTTGGATTATGAAAAATCTTACAACTTGTGATTTCATGTGGAGTCATTAAAAAGTTAACGGATAAATTGTTATCATGGAAGTTTGGAACATTAATTTGTGTAATCGGTTCTTATGCAGGCACTGGGCACTATATTCGCACATTTTGCTGTGCATAAACTGCATTCAGACTCAACAATTGGCAAAGGTTTTAATTGACATGATACCTGGTCACTGAGTCATTAGCTTCTGTATTTCCCCGTAGTGCTTGTCCAAATACCAATATACAATGAGGTTAAGGTTAACAATTTGTTACTTTCTTGAACTTGTTTTCACTCACACACATATACACACGAGTTTGTGTGGGAGAAATGTTCATGAATGCTGATGATGTATTTCCAAAATTTTAGGTTTACAAGATTCCCATTGGCGCAGCATGTAGACTGTCATGGCCTGTTGATAGGCTTGTTGTTCGAGTATTGGATGATTCCACTAACCTTGTGCAGCATGTATAGCCTGTTGATAGGCGTGTTGTTGATTCCACTAACCTTGAGGGTATGTATGTGCTTTGAGGGTACTATACTACTATTCCCATTAGGAGAACTAAAAAAGATGTGTTGAGGGCAAGCTCTGTGAAGAGATACGGGAAGTAGAAGCACAGAAGCATTCCCAAGCCGAGGTCTGCAGATCCTGACCTCATTAATCAGATTGGTCACCAGTATTCATACTCATACTCATTGCTTTTCTGCCGCATATTCTACACAAATCTTATGCCCATTTTTCGTGTGACCAGCACACCATTGCATATGTCAAAGAAGACAAGTATTATGGAGCAAAGGCGAATATGAATGTGTGGGAGCGTAATCAACAGCTTAATGAGTTCAGCTTGTCTCAGATTTGGGTCTTAGGTGGTTCTTTTGGTGAAGATCTGAACAGCATTGATGCTGGTTAGCAGGTATAATATTTAAAGAACTGAAAAGAATAGCCTAGAATAGATTAGCTTCTTTTTCCTTGTTTTTAAATGAATGGAATGGATGCATAATATTGTTTCAGGTGAGACCTGATTTTTATGGAGACAACAACACAAGGCTCTTCACTTATTGGACTGTAAGCTTGCTCCTTCTACTTGTGGATAGATAAACCAGTCCTGTAATCTCAATCTTATGTTGGTTCCTAATATCTTCACTTATTCCAAAGTATATTATTCAAAAGTTACAAGCTAGAAAACAAGCTTTCAAGGAGAAAGGTTAAAATTTATTTATTCTTTAACTTTTCTCGGATGTTTTATCTACTTACCTTTTATTGTCTTAGTAATGACAACTAGAACTCAGTATCATATAAGGAATGAGCCTCAATTGAAAGATCTGCCACTGCAGCAATATGAACGACAAAAAAAATCACACATGGGTAAAAAGGCTTCCAAAGAGCAAGGTTTATATTTGTTTTTACTACTTAAAAGTTTTCTTACTTGTGACTATTTTTTTTTTCTTGTTTTGTAGTGATGACACCTAAAACTCGAAATGAAATAAGGAATGAGCCCCCAATGAAAGATCTGCTATTGCAGCAATATGGGCAACAAAAACAACCACAAATGAGTCAACAAGCATCAAAGGAGCAAGGTTAAAATTTGTTTCAATAAAATTTTAACAAGAGAGGCCAGCCTACTGAATCCAATAAAAATAAATTAACTGGATTTTTAGGTACATTAGCAAGAAATAGTAAGTTTGTTCCACTTGACATTGATGATTTGCGCAAGGTGCCAAAAGCGAGATAAGTTGAGATGATGAAGATGGTTAAAGTAATAAGGTCATTAATTTGTTGTCGTTTGTATGATTTCTTGTAGTTTATTGAGAAAAGTTGAGATGATAAAGACGTTACTAATGATGTTTTACAGGAGATATTTCAAGTTCTCCAATCTGCAGAACATTGAAACTTGATGCTTTGTTTCAGGTGACTATTACTGAGGTTCAAGATTTGATTAGTTGTAGGTATTGACAAATTTTTTTTCGGTTTCTTACATTAGTTGTATGTAGATTAATGATTATTTTGATTTTTTTTTTGTGAAATCAAGAACATGTATATTGTTGTAAATGTAGATTTAGCTTCAGATTAATTAATTTCTTGCTGGTTCATTGACATTAATTAATTTTATTATGATATTTAATTAAAATTATATTTTAAATCATAGAAAACCTTTTAAAATAAAGAAAATTGACTTGCTAACTAATAGGTACACTTATGAAGTGTCCTATAAAATTATAAGATATTAGGACACTTTAAAGTGTTTTAATTATCATGTAATGTGACACTTTTACCTATTGTGACTTGAACAAAAAGGAAACTTTAAAGTGTTTAAATTATCATGAATGAGTCACTTTTATCTATTGTGGCTCAAGCAAAAAGGACACTTTAAAGTGTTCTAATTATCATCTAATGAGACATTTTTACCTATTGTGACTCGATGAAAAAGGACACTTAAGATAATTGTCCTATTCATTAAAAACCTTGAAAATGTCTCATTATACCTCTTAATAAGACACTTACAAGTGTCCTATTAAGGTTTTTTTTGTTGTAGTGAGTAGCATTCAAATAAAAATCAACACCAATATGCTTCGTGTAGGACGTTCTTCTACGGTTATTCTTGGTGAAGTTGGTGCAATTACTCGTAAATGTTTGATCCACACCAAACCTGCACAACTCAATCAGGAATCCAAAATCAAAACCCTACCACCGTTGAAAGTTCCCGATCTTAACAAACCGGTATGTATTCTCCCTCTTGAGAATTATTGGAAAAAATATCACATTTCCATTCCAATTTTCGTCCTTTTATATTTGCAATACTCAATTTTAGTTTTTTTAGGGTAAATATAAAAATACTTTATCCTTTATTTTCATCAATTCTTAATTTTGGTCCTTTTAGTCAATTTTTGTCATTTTTTTCAAACTTTGGTCCTTATTAGTTCACTTTTGGTCCAAAATTTATACATTTAGGACCAATTTTGGACATTTTTTAACTTAAAGGACTAAATTTGAACAAAAAAATATGACTAAATTTGAGAAAAGAAGGAAGAAAATAACTAAATTTGGACTAGAAGGATTAAAATTGGACAAAATAAGACCAAAATTGAGAATTGTAAATGATAAAAGAACTTATCAGCCATACTTACATGATCAATTCTAATATTTACCTTTTTTTATTTAGATTTTGGTCCTTTTTATTCAAATTAAGTTTTTTTATAAAATTTATACCATTTTTTTTGTCCAATTATGTTAAAATTTGTCCTATTTTGGTCCAACAAAAAAAATGAATAAATTTAATGAAAGTACCTAATTTGAATAAAAATGAACAAAATTGAGAATTGTAATTATAAAATGACTAAACGTAGAATCATGATAGTTAAAATGACTAATTTTGATATTTTCATATTCTCAAAATATCTGGTTCTAAATTTATAAATTGGTATTAAATAACTGCGTAGATCAAAACCCACAATTTTTTTTACTAAAAATTAGACAAAAATTGAGAAGTGAAATACTGAAAAGAATGTTCGATATGTGACGAAATGTGATACTTATTTCAAATTTATTGTACAAGTTAGTAGTGTTGTGATGATAAATGCAATAATGCAGATGCCAGCAGTTCCAGCCGATTTCCCTTTCACAATTAAGGACGATCCTTGTGAGGATTTCATCACTCTGGAGAGGGAGCTCGATGGAGAGAAAATTATAGTCGAACTATGCAGCGGAAGAAATAATAGCATTCAGATCTTGAAACAAAATGGAAAACTAGCCACATTCATGTTATTGATATTTATTTGATTTTTTCATGCTCATTAATCAAACTCTTTTATGTTTCTGATTAATGATTGTGCATGAATTAGTTGTGTTTATATAGATTCTGAAGGAGAGATTTTTTTTTAAAAATCTGTTTTTGACTTATTTTGAATATGAATATGTGTATTGATATTCTTTTTTATGTGTATTTTTTGGCAGCAGATGCCATGCTTGAGTTTAATTAGTATCGTCGAGAATTTGTTTTGTTTTAATCAGAGAATTTATTACATATTTAAGTACTGTTACAACTGATTTATTTATTAAATTAAATTATCAATTACTCAAACAAGACAAGTCATGACTTTTTAAGTAAATAATAATAAAAATTAATTCGCAATTATATATGCGATTCATAATCATAGGGCATTTTGCAAAATTAAAAGTTAAATCGAGCAATTTTCATTCGCTAATCCGGGTTTCAGATCAACTTCAATCATACATTTGAATTTGGGAAGAACAGAGAAGGATTAAATGAGCGGAGCAGGGAATAAGGCTGCTGACGTGGCGGGGGAGGAGCATCAATGGTGGAGAATGAGAAGATGTTTCTGGAAAAATAAATGAAGAGGATCCATAGCATGTGCAATGCATCACTTTTATCTAGTTCTGTGGTGACTCTTATGATGTTATATACTGAATGTGGATATTTATTTCTATACCTGATAATTCTTGCCTTCTGTTTTATATTTTGACATGTATATTTTTGTACATAAGTGTCTGTACTGGTAGGCAACTGTGGCCAATATAGTATTCCCTTGATTAAATGTTTGACGATATTGATAAGTTGATGTGGTATATTAGAATGAGTAAAGAGAAAAGGGTGATTTATGGACTCTTTATTAGTATTTGATACTCATGATTTTTATTCTTATTTTATTGGCTAGAGTCGAGTGGAAAAAAATTGAATCTTACAGTATCTTGTTCGCATTTTCTTATATCAATGCATAAATAATATTTACTACTTGTAAATGATGTAAGCCATATCTTCAAGCAAATATGCATGTGGATCTTAAAACCTATCCATTTGTCGAAGCCAAATCTACTGCAACTAAGTGTTGAATATTGCTTTTGTTTGATGATATATGAGGTTAATAGATGAAGAGAAGATGAGAGAAAGTAAATGTTTGTATTTAAATGATTGACAAAACACCATCTTCACTGATTCCCCCACCCACGCACACACAGTAATAGAAACCCCTTTGCCTTTTGTGTTCCCTTCACTATCGAACATCTTCAGTATTCAACTTATGGGGCAGTGAAATTCTCCTTGGATGTGGAACTTAAAATCAGTTTGATTTATTTTAGGTTGTGTTTCTTTTTTTTTTTTTATTTAATAAATCACTGTGATTGTATTACTTTTGTTACTCTGCTTGCTTAGAAGACACGGTTTTCTCTAAAAATAATTCAATGCGTCTGAAACTTAATAACATTGCAGACAAAATACTTAAATGATTGGAGTATTAAATAATTTGGATTTTATCTATTAACTTTCAAATTTACATACAAATATGTTTAGTTCACACAAATTTTATCAGATGTCAAAATGTATTAGGCTGGCTAGCCAGAAATTCACTAATAACTCACACAGTAAATAGTTGGTATTATGAGACCTACAAATGATCCACCAATTAGTATCATGTAAATGGACTGCCCAATAAATAACACTATGTTTGATTCTGCAAAACATGAGATGTTGATTATTGGTCAATTTTCAACTCATTTTGAGCATTTAATTTTGGGAAACACTGACAGTTTCACGGGATGATTTCAACTAAAAAGAGGTTAACATGTAATATAAATTGATGCGAGTACTTAAATAAATAAAAAGCGATGAATATGCAATAAATTATTTTATGATGATTGTATTTGACTTTTTAATTTTTAAGAAGGTATAAATTGTCGTGACACAATTCAAAATAAAAAAATGTGTAGTCTGAAAGGAGGCTTATGGAATACAATTCATTTAAACTTAGTAAAAGCGAATTAGGTTTATTGGGCTAATTCTACTTAACTCTTGAAAAAAAAAAATCAAAAGTTCAATAACTCACCACACTTAAAAACTGCTTAAAACCTGTTCTTGAAAAATGTATATAAGAGTATTGAAATTTCACTTAATAAAGAAGAAGTCAATTTGTAACGTAGGATTAAAATTTATTTCTATTTGACAATTCTACTGTCAGTTGGATGATGATACCAAGTCAAGCAGTTCATTTTTGACAAAAGCTCTACATTTAATTGGGTTTTTTTTTTTCATTTATAAAGCATTCTTATTAAATATTTAAAAATACTAAATATACTAATAAATCACTTCTTATGCGTCGAAATCTTTCCGTAAAATATTCTACATAGCGTAAAATATTCTACATAGTATAACAACGAGATGTATATTTTTAGATACCCGGTTTATCAAATTGTAAGATGATCCGAGTGGATATCTTTGGATACTCTATCTATCCAAACCCTAAGACGAGTGCAAATAGTTTTAAATGGTTGTGGAACGGTTTTGGATGGATACAATTAGTTAAATAAAATCCCATTAAAATTTTATTGGAGTATGAATATTGCATCAATACCAGCAAATATCGTGTGTGTATATATATATATATATATATATTAAGGAGTATAAGTATATTATAAGATCTTTTATTTATTTATATTATTAATATTTTTAGATTTTATGTAGTCATATTTATTAAAATAAATAATTTTTTAAAAATAATGTAATTTATATTATATTTATTTATATAATTAATAATAATATAATTTTAAATAAAATATTAATTTAAATTAAAAAAAATATAAATATAAATAAAGTAGTAAATAAATATTAATCAGGTACATGTAACCTGTGTGTATTAATAAACAGGTACGAGTATTATAATAAAAATATTAATTTAAACAATAAAAATATATAAATATAAATAAAGTAAATAAATATCAAGCGGGTATAGATAATCTGCGGGGTATTGATAAACATGCATGAGACGAGTACGATTATAATAATAAAATGTTTAGACGGAATGTGTATAGATAGGTTTAATTAATATTTAAACGGATATAAATATTCCAAAATAAATAGTATCCTACCCATTATCATCCCTAATCTCACGCGAATGTTTGTTTAAAGAGTAAAATTCGGTGGACAAAAACTTGAGTGTCCCGGGGGACACCGTATCCTCAAATCCCGTATTTTTCTAAATGTATTAAATAGTACAGTATATTGTTTAGTATAAGAACGTATACCCTTTATTTCTTGAAAAAAATACTCCCTCCATCCGATTCTAAGGTATCCATTTCCTTTTTACATGTGGATTAAGGAGTATTTTTATTATATGTAAAGTGAGTAGTTATATTAGAGGGAAGTGGTGGGCCATATTGTGTACTTTTTTACTAAATAGGGGAAATGGATACATTTGAAGCGGACACAAAAATAGTAAAATGAATATCTTAGAAGCAGACGGAGAGAGATTTTTTTAATCAAACATTTAAAATATTCATATTTCAGTATACATTTTCAATAAAAAAATTATACTCTTTTTCATTAAAGTGTATACTCTTTAAAATAAAATAGTACTCCATCCGTCCCATTAAAATCTTTCACACTTTCCTCATTTGTTTGTCCCACAAAAAAATAAAACATCACTTTATCTAATAATCTCAAAAGTTTCTTTTATTTCAAAATTTCCACTCATTTTTCACACACATATCATTATTTTGTACTTTTTTATTATCTAAAAATACCATAATACCCTCTAAAATTAATAAAGTTGATCAAAAAGTATATATTTTCTTAAACAACGTAAAAAGTGTATATTTTTTTAAACAACATTAAACAGTAAACATAAAAAATATTATAGGACGGAGGAAGTATATCTTTACACATTGTGCACCCAAAAGTACAAGAAACCAATTCCATTCGAGGTATGGTTACTCGAGATCGAGTGGAAGGAACAGTAAGTTGCCTTCATTAAAATTGTTAATTTTAATATTAAATTTAATTTTTATGTTGTTTGAAAAAACATGATTCTTTTTCAGACATTGTTTCTTACTTTAGTTTTTGAATTAATAGTTTCATTGAATAAATAGAAATATCTTTCTTATCTTTCTTTAATTTATTACGGATAAAACTCATATTCAATATACATAAAATCATTAACCATAAATCAAAATTATGGCGGTGGAAAGAAAATTATTTTGTTGACAATCATTACTAATAAAAATCTTTAATTAGAATTGTTACGATCATTTAATTCTTGTGGACTCTTCAACTATTATTACGAATTCATATAATACCAAAGTTATTACGGCAGTCCTTTCAAAAGAAAAAGTTATTATTGCGGCAATAGGCAAAGTATATCTAGGGGTGTTCAAATTACGGTTTTGTGGTTATTTGAGAATTTAGCACTTTTAGTCATGTAGGATACACTTTCTCTTTAAAATAGCCACAATACTTTCTCTTTCAGTCCCAAACAATTTATTCTTTGCAGATTTGATCTCATAAAACTTAAACCTTGCATATTTAGTCACATTCAATTGCACTATTGGTCCCAAGAATTTAACCTCATATTTTATTTTATCTTTATTTATTTATTTATTTATTATTATTATTTTGAACATATCTTTTTTAAAATTATTAAAAATTTATAGCATTAAAATAAATAATAAAAATAAAAATAAATGAGTGAATAAACAAATAAAATAAAATATGAATTGGAATTTTTGGAACCAATAGTGTAATGGTATATTCATATTTTATATATTTATTTATTTTAATTTTTATTTTGAATTTTTTGAAAGCAATATGTTGATGTGAAGTGTTGAGACCAGTGTCATCACATCTGGAATCACACCTGTCCTCCACCAGTTGTTTTATTAACCACTCACGTTGTTTTGTTGTTTCGACTGGTGTTGTGCTTAATGTTGCTTTCAGGGTTGTTGCGGTTGAAGTGCTGAACGCGTTGGATGCAAAGACCAAGTCAAACGCAGACCTTGAAGACCCTGGAGCAAACTGGAAAGATCCATAAGCTCTAGAAGGATCTAAAAGGCGAAAATAAATAACTCTCTTAGTGGGCGGTTATTTGAGTCTGCATGGGTGGATTCTATGTCTCCTACATGAGTAACTTATCATTTGGAGCCTGCAGCCATCTATAAATGGAAGCTACTAGTTGCCAAGTCAAGTGATCGAAAAGGCAATCCCCTATACAGTGTAAAAGATCCTAGATAGGTTTCTGTCATAGTGTTTGTACTGGTGTTGTAACACTTGGTTCAACATCAGTTGTCTACTCTTATTCCCGTACGTTTTGTGTGCGCTGCTCACAGGCAGTGGAAGCCCACACGTGAAGTAGGCTTAGATTCTAACAAGTCTAGGTTCTGCCATTTGGGAACATGTTTGGATTTTAGATCTGAATTGTATTCAAAGGGTGGAAGAATTGTTTTCATACCTAAGAGTCTGTTTATGTAATCACATTTTTCAATAGTTATATTTGTGCCATGAGGCCGCCACAAACTTGCAAAAGTTTGTGGAAAGATTGAGTAATCCGTGTGTTAAGTCTTCCGCTGATTTACAACTTGTTCTATACTTTGTTAAGTTACATTCTGATACATACAATGTTGTTTAAAGTGTCACCACACTTAGGACAACATCATACCAAAAATACACTTTGTACTATTAGGCACCCGACAAGTGGCATCAGAGCCAACACTTGACGATACTAAGTGTTGATTCCTGGTGTTAAGTGTTGAGTTATTATGGATTACTCTGCATCCGATACCCGTTCTCTCATTCTTGATGGAACAAATTATGCCTTGTGAAAAATTCAGATGAGATCATACATCAAAGCACGTGACGATAAAGCTTAGAAGATCATTCTGTCTAGATGGACGCCTCCCACTGAAGAAGATAAAGATGGAGATCAGATTCTCAAAGACGAACTCAATTGGACTGCCGAGGAGAGCAATCTATCTGCACACAACTACAAAGCTCTCAATGCAATCAGCTCTTCGGTTGATCCAGTGATGTTCAACTTGATTCAGAACTGCATATCTGTTAAAGATGCATGGGAAACACTACAAGAACACTGTGAAGGTTCTGGTAGTGTCAAAAGAGAAAATACAATGCTGCTGAGCACGAAGTTTGAAAGCTTGAGGATGAGAGAAGATGAGACCATCAACTCTTACAATGAAAGGCTGTATGAAGTCGTGAACGAGCTGCAATCACTAGGTGACCCAATTTTCAATTCTAGGTTAGTAAACAAAACACTTCGTACACTTCCTAGGAGATTTAATAGTAAAGTTTGTGCTATAGAAGAAGCTAGGAATACTGATACTATGAGTCATAATGAGCTTATGAGCATTTTAAAAACGTATGAAATGGATATGTCTCAACAAGATTATGTGTATGATAGAAAAGTGTTGTTGTTTTTAAAAGTGATCCGCCTTTATGTTCTGGAAGGACATCAACCATTATTGAAATTTCACAAGTTGATGAAAAGGTTGATGACATTTCAGATGACACTGATAATATTGCTTTGCTTGCTAAGAAATTTGAAGCCTATTTGAGAAATCAGAAAAATAAGTCTAAAGCAAATACTCAGCCTAGGATATAACATTCTTCTCATATCCTCAAACTCGTACTCCTCAATCTCTTACTCGAAGACCGCTCAAAGAAAACTTAAGTATGATCCTGAATTTAGAAAGCCCCTCATTTGTAGTGAATGTACTGGTTTTGGTCATTATGCCAATAAATGTGCTAACACTCTTTTGAAGAGAAGGATGAACTTAAATGTTTCCTTGAGTGATGACGAATCTGAAGGTGATCAAGAGACAAAGAATGAAGAGTTGGCATTTCTGTCAGAATGTGTAATTGAAGGACTTTCTAGAAGTGACACAGATATTGAGTTAGATGTGACAACATCTACTTCGACATCAAGCAAAGTTCAGCCTATTTTTGATTCTGCTGTGAAATGTACTAATGCTTTTTATACTAGAGCAGGTACATCTGAAGAACAATTGGAAAGCAAAATTGCTGAACTTTTGAAAGAACTTCAAAAGGTCAACTAAGAGAATGATGACTTGATTGAAACTATCACAAGACTTGAGGTAAGTAAATCTTACTAGAAAGGATGCTGAAATTTCAAAACTCCAAGAACAATTGACTGCTTCAACACTAAGTTTTAAAAAATACTCTAAGAGTACATCTGTCATGAATGAAGCTCTGTGTGTTGGTAAATCTGATATGTGTGGTCTTGGATTTTTTGAAAGCTCTAACCCTTTTAATTTTGAAAAACCTGTAAATTTTGTGAAACCTGGATAAAAAAGTTTTTCTAAAAAATTTCCAAAACAGAGAGGCAAGAAAACTTTTATCTATCATTATTGTTCAGTTCCTGGTCACATTCGCCCATTTTGTTTTAAATTGAAAGATGACTTGTTCTCTGGAAAAGTGTTTCCTGAAATGTTGCCACACAAGTATTCACACATATAAAAAACTGCTTGTAGAAAATCAAAAGTGCTATCTAATGTGGCTTGTACTTATTTACAAGCATGCGTACCTGGTTTATGGTATTTTGATAGTGGTTGTTATAGACATATGACTGGAAATGTTGAATATTTGAAAGATTATGAAGCTTTTGATAGTGGTAAGATTACTTATGGTGGTGGCTCTGAGGGTAACATTGTTGGTAAAGGAACTTTAAATGTTAAAGGTTTCCCAAATTTGAAGAATGTGCTGCATGTTAAAGGTTTGCGTGCTAATTTGGTAAGCATAAGCCAACTATGTGATGATAATTTGCATGTGAAATTTGACAAGAATTCATTTTTGTGTTGAATAAAACTGATGAGTGTGTGATGGTTGGTAATCAATCTATTGATAATTGTTATCTCATTAGTAACAACACTTACTGCAACATCACACAACATGATGAAAGTGTACTTTGGCATAAAAAACTTGGCCATGTAAATTACAGAAATTTACAATAATTGGTTAATTTGAAAGCTGTTAAAGGTTTACCTAAACTCTATTTCAAAGACCCTCCCATTTGTGGTTCATGCCAAAAAGGTAAGCAAGTAAGGTCTTCACACAAAATCACCACTATGTGCACATCTTCAAGATGTTTTGAATTACTTCACATGGATCTTATGGGTCCTATGGAGACTGAAAATCTTGGTGGTAAGAAGTATTCTTTAATTGTGGTAGATGATTTTTCTAGGTTTTCATGGGTTGAATTCATTAGAGAAAAATCAGATGTGTTTGAAGTATTTAAAGTTCTATACAAAAGGTTCAAAAATGCTTTCAATCTTAAGATTTGTAGAATTAGGACTGATCATGGTAGAGAATTTAAAAATAACATGTTTTCTGAATTCTGTGAAAAGAAAGGTATAGTGCAAGAGTTTTCATCTCCTAAAACCCCACAGCAAAATGGTATAGCTGAAAGATAAAATAGAACTCTGCAAGAAATGGTTAGAGTCATGCTTACTTCAATGAATGTGTCTAAAAAATTTTGGGCTAGGCATTGAACACTGCATGTCATGTGTCTAATAGAGTTTTGTTTAGACCAGGTAGTTCTATTACATCTTATGAGTTGTTGTATAGGAGAAAACCCAACCTAAAATACTTTCATGTATTTGGTTGCATGTTCTATATTCTGAATGATAGAGAGTATCTTTCAAAGTTTGATTCTAAGAGTGATAAAGCTCTCTTCTTAGGTTATTCTAATAATAGAAAAACATACAGAGTCTTTAATCTTAAAACCAGAACTATTTAAGAATCTGTAAATGTGGTATTTGATGATACATCTAATATTGCAGGTAAAAAGATGGAAGATGACATCTCTGATCTAATTGAAATTGCAGAATCAGTGAAAAATATTAAGCCAAAAGTGATCACGTCACCTACAACATCTGATAATGAGTCAGAAAATGATGAGAATCAGATCCACAGAACTCCCAGGAATTCTCTTAAGGAATTCTCTTAACTACATAGGAGAATCCTCAGTTGGTGTTCAAACCAGAAGGAAAGGTAAATTCAGATATGTGGTAAAATCAGTTTGCATGTCCAACATATGCAATCAGGTATGTGCTGAATGTTATTTTTCTTCTGTAGAACCCAAAAATATTTCTGAAGCTTTAAAAGATGAATGTTGGATTCATGCTATCATGAAGAACTTGAACAATTCACTAGGAATGATGTTTGGAGTCTAGTCCCTAGGCCTACAAACACTAATGTCATTGGAACTAAGTAGATTTTCAAGAACAAAACTGATGAATCTGGTAATGTAGTAAGAAACAAAGCTAGACTTATTTCACAAGGATACACACAGGTTGAAGGAATTGATAAAACATTTGCACTTGTAGCTAGAATAAAGTCTATTAGGCTTCTTTTGGCTATTGCATGCTTTGTTGGTATCAAACTGTTTCAAATGGGTGTTAAAACTGCTTTTTTAAATGGAATTTTAAATGAAGAAGTTTTTGTTAAACAACCAAAAGGTTTTGTTGATCCTTTCTATCCTGATCATGTTTATAAATTGAAAAAAGTTTTGTATGGTCTAAAGCAAGCTCCTAGAGCATGATATGGTAGACTAACCGCCTTCTTACTTCAATTTGGATTCATTAGAGGTGAGGCCGATAGAACTTTTTTCATTAAGCATTAATCAAATGGTTTCTTGATTGCTCAAATTTATGTTGATGACATTGTATTTGGAGCAACATCTCAAGTCATGATGGACAGCTTTGTGAAAGTCATGACTACCACTTTTGAAATGAGTCTTGTTGGTGACCTAAATTACTTTTTAGGGCTCCAAATTAAGCAAAGTGATAGTGGTATTTTCATCTTATAGAGTAAGTATGCTAAAAACTTGGTGAAAAAAATTGGCCTTGAAAATATTAAGCCTATGAAAACACTTATGGGAACATCACAGAAATTGTGCAGAGATGATGTTGGCCCTGATATTGAACACACTTTGTATAGATCTATGATTGGTAGCCTTCTGTACTTAACTGCTAGTAGACCTGACATTATGTATAGTGTCTGTGTTTATGCTAGGTACCAAGCAAATCCCAAAGAATCTCATATGAAAGCTTTGAAGAGGATTATCAAATATGTAGCTGGAACTGCTGACATGGGGTTATGGTTTTCAAAGGACACTAACAGCTCTCTGGTTGGATACATTGATGCTGACTGGGCTGGTGATTGTGATGACAGGAAGAGCACAAGTGGTGGATGTTTTTACATGGGTAATAATCTTGTTTCTTGGCATTCTAAAAAATAAAATTGCATATCTCAATCCACTGCTAAATCTGAATATATTGTTGTTGGAAGTTGTTGCACACAATTGATTTGGTTAAAAAAGATGCTAGATGACGATATGCTTGAGACTGACACTTTAATGATTTACTGTGATAACACAAGTACTATAAACATTTAAAAAAATCATATTCAACACTCACTCACTAAACACATTAGCATTAGACATCATTTTCTAAGAGATTTAGTTGAGAAGGGAGTAGTCAAATTGGAGTGTATTTTCACTGAGAAACAACTTGCTGCATATTCACAAAAGCACTTGATTTTGAAAGATTTTCTTCACTCAGGAAATCTCTTGGACTCTGCATTCCATAAAGTCATGCATGATGTTGCTTAGAGTGTTTCGACACTCAAGGCAACGCTACTGTAAGTTTTGCCATTTTATGTCGAAATTAAGTGATTTGGTGACATGTTTTGTTACTGCTAGCTATATTCTGGTTGAATCTTGAGGTATTACTGGACATACACTAAAAGCACAGTTCTTAAAAAAATCAAAGGTCCAAACATACTGAGTAACTAGGCACACGGGGCCGACAATCACGATGTGTTCTTTTCAAAAGACTGTTATGATTTCAAAAAGGAAATAAAGAACACTCTTGAACTGCTACTGAGTAACCAGACACACGGGGCTGACAACCACGATGTGATCTTTTCAAAAGGTAGTATGAAATCTTGAGATTAAGTGCATCAAAAATCTGCAAAAGGATAAAGTGTATGTGTGCCTAATTTATTCATCCTTGATTGATTTTCCATAATGTCTTTAGCCTTAACAAAATCGTTATTAAGTTATATATTTTCAATACATTAAGTAATAGAACTTATATATTTATTTCTTTTTAATTTCCTGCATAATTGTTTCTTTATTATTTGATCATGGCCGATTTTTAAGGAAATATGCATTAGTGGCCATGAGTTCTCATAATCTGCTTCACTACTTATTCTTTCACACATTGGTTGCAGTTTTTAATTAGTGGAAATAACCTCCATCCCACTACTGTTCACTCTCTCTATATAACTTGACAAATAATGTTTGAAGTTACATGTTTGTGTGCTTGAGTGTGATCCCCCGTTTTATCTTCTCACTCAAGATTATCAATAAAGCTCGTCTCTCTCTCACATTTCAAATGGCACCTCCAAAAGCAACCCGATTCTCTTCCAAATTCAAACCTTCTTCCTCACAAAATCCACTCCAAATCCTAGCTGATATGGCCGATAATGTCGCGTCGGATGCTGCATCAGATGTTAATCTTAATGCTGCTATACAACTGACTGCCCTTGTTTCTGGAACCCCTCTGCCTCAGAGTATCGTCCTTCCTGCTGGTACACCTGATTCAGTTCTTGAATCTCTTTGAACTTAGTTCGCTGGGTCGAATGTTACTATATCAAAAATTAAAAATCCCGTCCTTGAACCATCCATTCCCACTAAAGCTCACTCTGAAATCCCCACCAACATAACTAACCTATCTGCTATTGTCCCTTTTATGAATCCTGAAGAAAGTCTATCCTCAGAGAATGTTGAGACTCAGAATCCTGTTCAAGTCCCTACATCTCCAAATACATCACCTACTCGTGCTGAACAGAATCCACAAGTGTCTTCTCCCTCGTCATCACCATCGATTCCACTCAGATCAAAGGTTGCTAAACCATCTGCTCCGAAGCGTAAAGTGTCTCCACAGCGTTGGTCGGTCAGACTCCGCAAGAAAGGCACACAGGATGCAACCACCTCTGAAAAATGGAAGTTCCTAATCTCTATCTCTGATTCTGATGAAGATGCTCATTTGGATGTAGATGCTACAGGTGAAAAACCTACTATAGCTGATCTTTGCAAAGTTTTGAAAAAGAGACGGAGAGGAAAGAAAAATGTGTCTGATGTTACCGCTCCTGAGGCAACACCAGATGAATCTGATGAGGAAAATGCTGATTTAAACCAGTTGATTGATGACATTACCATAGATGTTGCCGCCTCAGTGCCAATACCTACTGTTGCAGATGCAGAACCCTCTGACCCTGATCATGATTCATCTGCATCTTCTGATGATGAAAAGGATGCACCCGAGGATGATGACCAAGGTGCCGAATCAGATGAATCAGATAAAGATGTTGATGTTGAAAATGTTGAGAGTTCTAATGGTGAAGATGAAGCCAAAGATGATGATGGTGATGAGTCCCCTGATGATACTGATGATATATCTGATGACTGTGACTATGATGTTAAAAATTTTAGAGTTGGGAACTTCTACTTCACTGACGGCAAGGCCAGATACAAGAAGTTTGCCAAAAAGGACATAATTCATGAAAGAAAGATGAAGGATGCCGACCTCATTCCACACAATCTCATCAACTTCTTCAGAGAGAGAAGCTTGCTGAAATCACTAAGGTACTCTACCACATTCTACACTAATTGGGTATGTGAGTTTTATGCTCACATCTGTATTAGTATGATTAAGAGTACAAGTCCCAAATTTGGAAGAATTTTCTTTAGGGGTGAGATTTATGATTTTTCTCCTACAAAGATTAATGAGTGTTTAGGGACTGTGAATGCTGATAGTGATGATGAAATTGATAATATGGATGAGATTGTGTCTGTGATAATTGGAGGTTTAATTGTTAGTTGGCCTAAAAAGTTGTTCAATCAAAGTCTGACTAGTTTACATGCTATTTTGCACAAGCTATGTGTTTACAATTGGTTGTCTTCCTCCAATACCACTAGAGTTACCACTGAGCATGCTGTGTTGATCTATAAGATAGGACATAATCTGTCTTTTAACCTTGGTGGAGTGATTTACAAGAATCTGATCAGTTATAGTGGAAATATCTCCAAGGTTGGTAAGTTACCTTATCCTACTTTGATTCACTGTCTGTTAACTGGTCAAGGTGCTAGGAAAGGTAAAAGTGATTTTCTTTCCTTAAGTGCTCTAGTCCTTGGTGTTGCTAAACCACTGCTTGAAGGTAATCGTGTAGTTGATCTACCCTATGTGAATCCTGCTCCTGCCCCTGCACCTGCTACTGCATATACTCAGAATGTTGCTCCTGATACTGCCAACACTTCGGTTTACACTAATACTTCTATACAAGAAGTTATCTCTGTTACTCTGAACCGCAAGTATATTGAGCAGTAAGTTGCTGCTCTGGCACGCCATGTCTCGAACCTCAGACTCCAAGCCAATGCACTGAACAGACAAGCAGACATTCTAGAACAAAGAGCTCAGTTCTGGAGTAAGCTGCTATCCACACCCACAGGGGGAGATATACCTGCTGCTGCTCAACCTTCTGCAGTTGAAAGATTTGGCTCTGGAGGAATTGTGATTGAGGACATCACTGATGAACTAGAAGAAGAAAATGTTGTTGGAAATGTTTCTGATGCATGTGATGTTGCTGGTGATGTTGCTGGTAATGCTGCAACTTAGGGAGAGTTCACATGGTGAGGGGGAGATCAGCAAAGAGATCAAAGTGTTCATGCTTGTTGCTGTTGATGACTGCTGCCTTACTAACTTTTCTTTTTCTAACTATTTGATGATGGGATGTTAAATTGATATTTATTTTTTCTGATGGTGACTGGATACTTTATTTTGTTTTTGTTTTAACTCTGAACTAAGCTCTGGACTTATATGTTACTTAAATGGTTATCTTTAACCACTTTGGTAATTTTGCTTTAGAATGCTTAGTTATTTTTCCACAACTGTCGAACTAACATCTGATGTATTACATTGGATATCTTGTTCTGCTTTTTTTTCTTGCATCAGGTTATGTGGTTGCGGATAGACGTGATTGGGGGGAGATTGTTGATGTGAAGTATTGAGATCAGTGTCATCACATCTGGAATCACACATGTCCTCCACCAGTTGTTTTATTAACCACTAACGTTGTTTTGTCATTTCGACTGGTGTTGTGCTTAATGTTCTTTTTAGGATTGTTGCGGTTGAAGTGTTGAACGTGTTGGATGCAAAGACCAAGTCAAACGCATACCTTGAAGACCCTGGAGAAAACTAGAAAGATCTGGAAGCTCTAGAAGGATCTAGAAGGCGAAAATAACTACCTCTTTTAGTGGGCGGTTATTTGAGTCTGCATGGGTGGATTCTATCTCTCCTACGTGAGCCACTCATCATTTGGAGCCAGCAGCCATCTATAAATAGAAGCTGCTAGTTGCCAAATTGTAATACCTGAGAATTTTTCCTATTTTATAATTTGTATTTTACGTATTTTTATAATTATGTGATAATTATGTGGTAATTGTTTCTACATTTTTATTTGTCTATACATTTTATTGGACACCTCTGTGATAATAATGGTAACAATATGTGAATATTTATGTGCATTAATTTGGATATATAATAATAATAATATATAATATGGTGAGTGCACATGTGCGGTGTAGGAAGGAAGAGAGAAAGAAAAGAAGGTGGGTACGTGTGTACATCATTGCAAGTTGCATGCATAATAATAATAATAATAATAATAAAAATAATATAATATAATAATAATATTATTATTATTAATATATACTATTGACTAAAAATAGTAAGTTGTTGAGGGCGATGGATAACCACCTTACTTTCATCTTTCGGCCTTCATAAATAAATTGGGGGGATTATCTCCATTTGCATGTCATCAGCGACTAAGTCGTGAAAGAGAGAGAAGTGAAAGAAGAGAGAAGGGGGGAAGAAAAGAGGGTATCAGAACGTATGTGTCGGAGCGGATTAATTACAATTCTTCACAAGGTCTATAGTATTATTATTGTCGGAATCCAAGTAAGTAGAGGTCCAACTACAATGCATAAGCATGTCGTGCGTGAATTATTTGTGATTAATATGTGATAATTATGACATGAATTATTTGTGATTAAATGTTGATATTGATATCGTAAATGGTTTATGATGCATACTTAATTGTCATGGTTGCATACCATGCATAATCATGAAAAGTGTTTCCCCAAAATTTATAAGATATTAATGGTGTGTGCGGCCACTATATATGCATCTCTATCAGAGTTCAAAAAAATCATTTTCGGCACTATATTCAAGGTTCGAAAAAATCATCCCCATTGAGTTCATTAGGGTGCATATCATAAGTGTGTCGTGGGGATCCCGCAACGTGAACAAGTTTTCAAAATAAAAGAGACAAACTAGAAAGATTAGAAACTAAATGTATTTTCATGCACTATCATGCATGATTTCTACTTACTGAGATTTTTATCTCACTAGTTTATGCATTGTAGGTAAAATCGTACATGAGACTGGTGGCTGGGTCCCGTCAGATTTTGAGAGTTGTATAAATGGAAGACGACCTGTTGGCCGGGCTGGTGTAATCATGATGAAAAAGAAATGAAAAAAATATTTATTTATGATATTTATTTATTGGTGAGAAAAAATGGGGTCGTGACACAAGTCACGTGATCGAAAGACAATCCCACTATACAGTGTAAAAGATCCTAGATAGGTTTCTGTCATTGTGTTTGTACTGGTGTTGTAACACTTGGTTCAACATCAGTTGTCTACTGTTATTCCCATATGTTTTGTGTGCGTTGTTCACAGGCAGTGGAAGCCAACATGTGAAGTAGGCTTAGATTCTAACAAGTCTAGGTTCTGCCATTTGGGAACGTGTTTGGATTTTAGATCCAATTTTGTATTCGAAGGGTGGAAGAATTGTTTCCATACCTAAGAGTCTGTTTTTGTAATCACATTTTCCAATAGTGATATTTGTGCCATGAGGCCGCCACAAACTTGCAAAAGATTGTGGAAAGATTGAGTAATCCGTGTGTTAAGTCTTCCGCTGATTTACAACTTGTTCTATACTTAGTCAAGTTATATTCTGATACATACAGTGTTGTTTAAGGTGTCACCACACTTAGGACAACATCGTACCGAAAACACACTTTGCACCATTGGGCACCCGACACAATAAAAATTTAATAATATTAAAAAAAGACTTGATCCCATAAGATTTGAGTTCTGCATATTTAATCCCGTATAGCAACTAGCATTATTTATCAAAAAATTTAGATTCATATTTTATTTTATTTTATTTATTTATTTAATTATATTATTAATTTTTAATTTTTAATGTTACCAAATAATTATTATATTAAAAAAGCAATGTCCAAATAATAATAATAAATAAATGAATAAAATAAAATAAAATATGAATATATAATTACACTGTTGGTTCCAAGAATTTAGATTCATATTTTATTTTATTTATTTATTTGATATATTTATTATTGTTTTTATTTTTTATTTGATGATTACTTTTTTGTAAACTTTGTCCCATAAGACTTCAATCTTGCATATTTAATCTCGTACAGTTGCATTATTGATTCAAAAAATTTAGATTCATATTTTATATTATTTATTTATTTACTTTTTTTTTAATGTTATCAAATTTTTATTATTTTAAAAAAATATATATTCAAAATAATAACAATAATAATAAATAAATAAATAAAATATGAATATACAATTACACTATTAGTTCCAAGAATTTCGATTCATATTTTATTTTATTTATTTACTCGTTTATTATTATTTTTATCTTTTATTTTTAATGTTACTAAATTTTTATTACTTTTAAAAAAGACATGTTCAAAATAATAATATTAATAAAATAAATAAATAAATAAATAAAATATAAGGTTAAATTCTTGGACTAAATATGCAAGGTTTAAGTCTTATGGGACTAAATTTGCAAAGAATAAATCGTTTGGGACTAAAAAAGAAAGTATTTGGATCATTTTGAAGAGAAATTGTGTCCTATAGGACCAAAAGTGTTAAATTCTCCGATTATTTCGTCAAAATCTAAATTGTATTTTTACATAAGATTTCGTTTGATAATTAATTTTAAATTGCGATTTGTCGAGTAAAATTTATTATACAATTTTTTTACGGTTTAACGATTTAAAATTATCATACTTAACATAACAATAGAATATATACGAATATATAAAAAAAATAAATATGAGTAGATTCTTAATTTAAAGTGTTTCTCACCCTTAAAAATAAAATATTGTAACACTTATCTAATTTGATAATAAGATCTTTAATAAAATCATCATCCGAACTTCATAAATAATCGAAATAAATATTCATAATATAAAGCAACTTATATTAAAATTATTTTGCAATCCAAAGTATTTAACTTTGTGTATTTTTTTTTCAATAATACATACTATACATATATAATTTATAAATATAATTAAATATATTTATAATTTATGTAATAGAATGCGGTGCGATTAGGGCTGTAAACGAGCAGAGCCGAGGCAAACTTTACGAAGATTGAGTCCCATTTATTAAGAAATAAACGAGCTCGTTAGTGAAAGCTCATTTTGTTCGTGAACGTGTTCGCAAACTTTTGTTTGTGAACATGTTTGATAACATGTTCATGAAACTTTTGTTTTTCGTTAACACCTAGTATATAATTTCATTCACGAACATGATATACAAACACACCACTATTTTAAAACAACAAATTATTCATCAACTACCAATAATTTTTTTATTTCATAAAAATAAGGAAATTTAACATGTATAAATGCTTTCAATATTTTTTATATTATATTTATATTATAAAAATAATAATAAATTATATACTCCCTCATTCCGCTTCTAAAGTATCCATTTTACTATTTTTAGCGTCCGCTTCAAATGTATCCATTTCTCCTATTTAATAAAAAAGTACACAATATGGCTCACTACTTCCCTCTAATAAAACTACCTATTTTACATATAATAATAATACTCTTTAATCCACGTGCAAAAAGCAAATTGATACCTTAGAACCGGACGGAGGGAGTATATACAAACGAACACTAAACGAGCGTGTTCACGAATTTTTAACAAACGAGCTATGCAATGCTCAAACTCTCTTCGTTTACATAACGAGCTTAATTTAACGAACACAAACGAGCTCTTAACGAGTTGAGTCACGACTTGTTCGCCGCACGCTCTGTTGATTTACAATCCTAGGTGCGGTGCAATTTTATATGAAATCGAAATTGTACAATTCAAGTGGAACGATTTTCTTTGATAAAATTAACCATGATTTAGATAAAAAAATCATTAAGTGGGGTGCAATACGGTGTGGCTTGATCAGTTTTGGTGGTTTTAGAAAAAAATTGACCACCTCTAAGTATATCAAAAAACGACTTTAAACAAAATAGCTTATTTATTCTAAGGGCAATTTTTGTATGAAATCCTCTATAAGATTATATTACTCGTAATTAGTTATTATTTTAATTATAAAATTATCACTTTCGCAATAAAATATTTATTTTATAAATTGTTTATAATTATCACTTTTCATTAATTGAGTATCACATTTTATTAATGTGAAGTCTTTACCTTATTTTAAAAAGTAATAACTTAAAAATAATCTCTAACAGACTCTTTAGCACATAACAAATTATTCATTAATTTTTTAAAATTCAGAAGTAATTTTACATGGTAGGAGTTAAGACACTCTTACATCAAATATTATAATATTTCAATCCGTTACACTTTAAAATATTATATAATTTTCTTAAAAAAAACATAAGCATTAAAACAAAAGAATAAATAGTACTCCCTCCGTCCCGCACCAAGGGTCTCTTTTTTCCAATTTGGTCGTCTCATCCAAAGGGTTTCATTTCCTTTGTTATACACATGGGCCTCACACTCACCCACTGATACAATTAAAATACAGGGTCCACACTCCCACTAATACAACTACTAACTACACATTAAATAATAATACTCCTTAATCTACATGCAAAAAAAACAAAATGCACCATTGATACGGGACTGAGAGAGTATATATTAAACATTTATGTTTGGAGTTATTCTACAATGCATCTGCAGATTTACAAGGTAAAATGAAAGATGTAGTGAGTGGTTATCAAAATTATTTTAATTATTTTATTTTAATGAGTGGTGATGATTAAATAAAAAGTTGATCTAACCATGAATATTATTTAAGTGCACCGAAATTAGACTTATTCTTATTTTTATTTTTTGTGTGACGTAATGATGTATGTGTAGGGAAAATCCACAAAAGTGGCACACCAATTAAAATTGAAAAATAAAAAATAAAAAATAAAAACAATAACCGTAAAGGTGAAGTGCCGTTACTTACTGGGTAGTGGGTACTGCCACTGTGCACGACCAACCCACGGCGGGGCCCACCAAGACGCAACCACCTCTGTCACCGCCACTCCTGCTGACGTGGCAGAAGAAGTCGCTCTCTCTCACTTTCTCTCTCTAAACCCCCTTCGATCCTGAAAATTGTTGTCTGGCCCCTACCTCCCAACTCCACCCATATCCATTAACAACTCATGCACATATCTATCCATCAATGGCATCAAACAATTTGTATTTACATATTCTTCCTCTAAATTTGTATTTGTATGCTCCCAACAATCCATACTATTATTTTTATTTAGTATTATAAGTATGGAGCAACAATAATTACTGCTTTTTAATAATCCCTAAACGCCATTTCTCTATCTACATAGCTTTACCTGTCGTTTTCATACTCCGATTATGTGAATTTATACACCTGTCTACGTATATATATAAATGTAGTTGTTGTTATGAGAGAGATTGAGCGCACGCCATTGTTGAATCTGGGTTTGTTTAATTTTGTTGTTGATGTCTGAAGTCAACGAGTCCACTGCTTGGCGGAGGGAATTTACGGGTCTTCATGATGAGGACGTCCGGAAAACCAATGGGTACAGTTACGCTTCCCCGGCGGAGATTGGGGATTGGAAGTTTCAGGTGGCGGAGTTTGCCAAGGGGGCGGCGGAGATGAGCATCGAATTCGGGAAGGGAGTGAGGGACGTCGTGAAGCAGACTGTGTTCAGGGAGGATTCTGTAATTATGCGGAAGATGAGGGGCCCTTGCGACAAGATTTTGGGGAAATTGGGGTTTCTGAATGAGTATCTACCCGAGGATCGTGATCCCGTTCATGCTTGGTGCGTGATTTCCTGCGTCTGGATTTTTGCCCTTGCAGGTGATTCTTGTGTCTTCTTCTTATTTGCATAATACTTGATTTTCAGATTAGAATGTGGAAAGATATTGTGATTAATGGAAGCTCTGCTTCTTTACAGTTTCTCAGATGATCTTCATTGAGTATGTTTCATTAGCTGATAAGTTTAATTTGTCATCTCCACATGGAAAATTCATCTTTATGTGAAGGAAATTAGATCATAAATGTAGTCAGGATGGATTTTGGCTTCTTGAGGATATCTTTGTTTTGGATCTTTAAATTATGTGTTCATCTCTTAGTTAGATCTGTCTCTCTGCTTATAGATATTACAGAATCTTGGTTTCGAGTCATTCCCATCAATCACTGAATTCAGTGTTGCATTGATCTGATTCTGACTGAATATTCTTAATCTTCTGTTGATTTTGATAAGGTGATGTATCGCTAGTTGCTACCTGTGTAGAAGAAGCATTGATTATCCTTTTTTGTTGTCTAGTTTCTGCGAATCAGTAAAGAAATTAGTTCTTTAGAATAATGACTTCTTTTATGTTTAGTGCTCCTCTTGAACCGTGTAATTATAAAAAGTTAAAAGAGGTTAGAGCATTTGGGTTAATTTGGCATCGGAACAAAAAATTTACTGTCTCTGTAATGAGATTGTTGTGTTTTTTATCTGACAGTGAACACATTGGTGCAGTTCTAATTGCAAGTACTCTCCAAACTACAACACCATTGGTTAAAAAGATGAAGGTACATCCAACTAGTGCTAGCCTTGTGTTGCTTCCAGATGGCAGGCGCCTAGCTTATCAGGAGCAAGGTGTTCCAGCTGATCAAGCTAGACATTCAATAATCGTCCCCCATTCATTTCTTTCATCCCGGTTTGCAGGTATTCTATTGTTTATCACGTAGTATCCTAATGTGAAATTGGTGTGGAAAATGCTAGTAGTTTTTTTTTAATCAAACTTTGCTTATCCTTTTCTCTTGTGGGCTAACTTTATCCTTTAACTAGGGATTCCTGGCCTCAAGGGTTCATTACTGCAAGAGTTTGGCATTCGAATGGTGACATATGATCTGCCTGGATTTGGAGAGAGTGATCCTCATTCGGTCAGGGACCTCGAGTCATCGGCTCTGGATATATTACACCTGTCATATGCCCTCAATATTACGGACAAGTTCTGGGTATTGGGTTTTGCTGATGGAAGCAAACATGCATGGGCTGCACTTCATTTCATTCCTGATAGGGTTGCAGGTAAGTCAACTGGCTGCATTTTAGTACATTGGGATTTACTTCATTTATACAAAAATTGTTATCTTATTCTAAGAGCTTTGTGAAAACAAAAGGCAGTGCCATATTTTATACTGCAACAGATTTACATAGAACATTTTAGGTATTCAACATTGTGATTTTTCTATTACAATTTCTCAGGTGCTATTATGGTTGCTCCAATGGTTAATCCTTATGAACCGAGACTGACCAAAGAAGAGAGTCGAAGAATATGGGGGAAATGGACACTAAAGAGAAAATTGAAGTACTTTTTAGCTCGGAAATTTCCTAGACTACTTTCATACTTCTACAGAAGAAGCTTCCTCTCTGGAGACCTTGGTCGAATAGATACATGGCTTTCTGTTTCACTGGGAAAGAGTGTGAGTGATCTTAACAGAAACCATGATATTCAATTTGTTATTTTTTTGTTGAAAGTTTTTGATTCATTAAAATCTAAACGATCTCTAATTGTAAACTATGCGCTGTTTAGGATAGAGCTCTGATAGAGGACACAGCTTTCAAAGAATTCTGGCAGAGGGATGTCGAAGAATCTGTTAGACAGGGAAATGCAAAACCCTTTGTTGAGGAGGCGATAATGCAGGTTTCGAATTGGGGTTTCAGCATAGCCGATCTCAATGGATCAAACAAATATAAGGACAAAGGAATTCTTGCCTGGTTTAAATCACTTTATCGTCCTTCAGAGAAGCAATGGGGTGGCTTTCTTGGCCCAATACACATATGGCAGGTCAGTGTGCAGTATACTTCAGACTAAAATAGTTTCAATGTGGTCAGATATTATGCTGATTTAGTTCACGTTACGTATTATTTGAATCGAGCGAATGACTGTTCAAACTTACAATGTTTGCATTGAAAAAGGGAGGTGAAGATAGGGTGGTTCCTCCATCAATGAGCGACTATGTGCAACGAGTTCTACCAGAAGTCATTCTGCACAAGCTCCCATACGAGGGCCATTTTACGTTCTTTTACTTCTGTGATATATGCCACCGGCAGATCTTCTCTGTCGTTTACGGGCATCCTCAAGGTCCTCTCGCTCGAGAAGGGAACCGAACTCCCAATGAAGACGTGGGAGATGAAGATACAGAAACAATTTGCAGTGATACAACAACATATGAAGATAAGGTTGATTACATGATGGATTCAGGTAAAAATTAAATTTCATAGAATACGGAAATTCATTACATGATACTTGATATACACTAAGGAGCATCTTTTTGAGCCCATTGAGGTGTTATACGAGGAGTGTTTTCACATAAAACAGCAGAATTTTATACCTGTTTAGTAGTATGAACATACTTTGTATTGACTGACCATATGATTTGGAGCTGAGCAGTTTTAGTGGGAAATTGTAAGAAAACCCCCCATTGTAATTTGTAAATACATGAAATAGCAGAATACCAACTCTACCCTTTGCAGGGAGCCATGAAATTTATGTCTGTTTTCATGCCACAAATGGCAATGGGATGGGAAGTAAAATAACGTTTTAACTCGATTTATTCGCTCATGATATTATTCCTTGATCTAATGAATTATTCATAAAATAATTTAATTTAATTGTTATCAACTTTTATCGATCAATTCTTGTTTCATATGGAATACAAGTTTTTGCCATGAAAAACTCAATGACAGACGGGGTGGCTTTTGTTTTAATTATGCACGGTTTATGCTTCTTAAAATCTAAATACATCTCATTAAAATTTTAATCACGTTAAAATGTTAATCTTGTTTATAAGTGAAATATGATTTTTTTTTAATAGCATTTGTTTTTTTTAAATTAATGTGAAGAAAATACGTTCCACATAATTAATTGGGTATGAATTCGAATGATATTAAAAAGAGAGATTAGGTGCATTTCTTATTGAGACGGATGATAATTTTTAATAAAATACGATAATAATTTTTACTATTTAAATACTAACGTAAAAACGATCAGTGTTGACCTTTTTACTTAAGCATAACATCATAAAGTTTAGAGTCCAGCTAAGGTGCAACGGTGCACTTGGACAATTTAAACCTTTAGATTTATGTTCAAATTAATCTCCACTATTAAAAAGATTAAATAATTAATTTTTTTAAAAATTAAAAACAACCCCACTGTTATGGGTATTATATTCCTCATGATGTATTAGGCCCAAGAGGCCCAATAAACCCAACAGATCCATGATACTTGGAATGGTAGACCCAACCCCTCGACGGCTCAATCGGAGGACAGAAAGAAGGAGAGAATGAAAGCAGCCCAACAAAGAATATAGCAGTCCGGAAGCCCAGCCCAGAACGAACAAGGACGAACCCGCCGAACCAGTACGAAATCAGGAAACACCCTCGACCTCGGAGAGACACCTCGGCAGTCACCCTCCCCCTAGCCAAGACCTCGGGTGGACTCCTCAACATAAAAAGTCAACCAGTCCAAAGACCAAAGGAGGACGGCGAGAGCAAGATAATGAAGGACAGACATCATAATGAAAGAATACAGATACCGCAGGCTAGAAGATAACGCTAACGAGAAGAGGAGATATCTTGGACAACAATCTTAACTAGAAGACAACAGATGACTGACACGCCCTGCTCCAACTACCAATGGGAGGCCAGCAAAGGACGGAGACACCCTGCAAACCCCCTGCAGTTCAACAAACGGCGCTCAGACTCCTCCTGCAGATGGTCGGAGTACCAGACAGCTTCATTAAAGACGGTTTGTCTTCATCCAGGTGGCACAAGACGATTGGCTCGGATTTAGGGTTTTAGGACAATATAAATAGTCTCTCTCAGAGGAGAGAGACAGGACATTCAGATTCACTCTAGACATTACACTTGTAAGAATTTGGAAAAACGAGTGTTGTTCTAAGGGAGAGAATAAAATTGGTGGTGTTCTTTGGTGGGAATTGATTCTTGGACAGACTTTAATCTCTTTACTTGTCTTTATTGGTGGTAGATTGTGTTTGATGATATTCGTTCTTGGTTCCGTTAATTAAAAATCGTAATCCTCCGTATACTAAATTAACGAGTCAAAAACAACCGTCAACACCCACTACCTATTTAACCTGGACAATTTAAACCTTTAGATTTATGTTCAAATTAATCTCCACCATTAAAAAGATTAAATAATTAATTTTTTTAAAAACTAAAAACAACCTCACTACCTGTTTAACCTATAAATTTAGGGGTACATTCAGAATTACCCTCAAGTTTAGGGTGTCTCATAGAATTTTTTTTGAACCATTCCACTCTCGTGCAAGTAAGTTTTTACTTATGGGAAATTTAATTGGTTGGTATGAATTAATAAATAAATTAATCACTAATTAAATAATAATTAAAATAAGTAAAATTAGTCACATAAAATTGATTAAATATGATAAATTGATAAATATAATAAATTTGGTAATTTTGTTTGTACTGTCATTCTCATTGATTCCCTGCATAATCCACAGTACAACACAATTCCACACCTCTGTAACTAATTTACAACACATACGACACAGCTGGTGGGGATTGAAATTCAAATCTCGAAACCCTAATTGGGGATTTAACTTTTAATAATTAGTTGATCCTTTTGTTCTCTGATTTCAAACATTAGAGGTGAGCTTTCAGCCTTCTAACGAAGTAATCTGAAATTTCGTTTTCGTGAGAGGATGGAAAGTTCTGGTTCCTGCAAGAAATGCAGGAAGAGAACTCTAGCCGCCGATGATGATACAGGCAATACGTTTTGCACATCATGCGGCGTCGTTCAGGATTTCGATAATTTTCAGGCGAATTTTGGTGGAATTTCCGGTCCAACTGGTACGTTTATTCGTCGCGGCACTGCTGGCAGTGGTACTGTTAATAGTTACAAAGAAACTAAAATTTATCATGCCCAGGAATCGATTAAGGATATCATGTTCAAGCTGGACTTGTCGGCTAAGAAATCTCTTGAAGTTAAGGCCTTGGTTGAGGAAATCACTGAGGGAGAGTATGGCCAAGGGGAATGGTTCCCAATTTTTGTTGGGGCTTGTGCATATGCTGTGATGAGGAAGGATCAGAAAACATTACCAATGGTGCAAGTGGCAGATTTAGTTGGTTGTGATGTTTATGAATTAGGTCGGATGGTTACCCGTGTTGTTGATTTCACTGGTTTGAAGTTGCCGGAGTTTGACATTGTGAATGCTTTCGAACGTTCGATCAAGATATGTCCTAGTTTTAGTGACATCTCAGAGGATGTGGTTCAGAGGATGTTGAAGCAGGGGGTGTTTTTGGTGCAGTGTTTGATCAAGTGGTTTGTGACCACGGGAAGGACACCCATGCCTGTGGTGGCTGCAGTTTTGGTTTTTGTTGCGGAATTGAATGAAATTGATGTAAAGATGGAAGATGTGGCGTCGGAATTGTGCGTAGCTGTTTCAACATGTAGGCGCAGGTATAAGGAGCTTCTTGAGAGGCTTGTGGAAGTTGCACGGGCTTTGCCATGGGGAAAAGATCTTACTGCTAAGAATATTTTGAAGAATGCTTCATGTGTAATTCAATACATGGAGATGAAGTCAATGACAGAGAAAGGGCAGAGCATTGAAGATTTTAACTGTGATGTGGAAGAACTGATTGAAAACGAGAATGGATATGGATATGGATTTGGTACTTATAATAGCAAAGATTCCAGCTCCCTTTACTATGAAGTAAATCGCTCTGTAGATATGACTATTGACTCCGGAGATAAATACCAGATTTCTCCAGAATCTCTAGCAATGATTTATTCAAATTTCTTGGAGGAAGTTTCTTTATTGAAGGCCACTGCAGAGGCTAGTATAGCATCTAAAACCAAAAGACCAAAAAGTTTCAACCTTGAAGCATGTAGTGATTGGTGGAGGGGTAAATCAGATCTAAGCAAAAAGCTTATTCTGAAAAAGATACTGGAGAAGGATGTGGGATTGGATGTAATGCCCCCATCTTTCAACAGAGGATGTTTATCCAAGGCAAAGAGGCAAGAAAGGATAAAAGCTGCGAAGCTGCGTATTCAGAGGGTGTTGCACCCTAGAATTTCCGACCGCAATGATCGTCTCGTTGAGCCTGAAAAACCTAAGAAGAAGAGAAAGAAACAGCTAGTGGAAACTGACTGGGAGGATCTCATCATTGAAACGCTCCTTCTTCATAATGTCAAAGAAGAGGAGATTGAGAACGGGCATTACAATGTTTTGTTGGCTTTACATGTTTTTGGCGATGGCTTATGATCAAGTTCAGCAACGCAAGCTATTCATGTCTAAACGTCTAAACGGAAACTGCTGCAACATCAGCAGGTATAAAATATTGTGCAGACTGAGAAGACAATTTTGGAGCAAACTGCTGTTTTTTTTTTTATCCTGTGTAATATCAGAAGTATACAACTCTCATTTACTATTCTGACCAAGCAATATACCCTTTATTGATCAAGTTCTATATATATATGTGAATGTGTTTGTTAAAGAAATCCAGCAAATCCAAAGAGAATGTGGAGCAGAGGCTCAACCTTGCAAGCTTCCCTATTCCTTGAATTTACAAACGGTGTTTTATTTTGTTTATTAACTGAGGAAATTTCATGAGAACACACTTCTAAATAAGATGCGAAACGAAGGCATGATTTGTTATTTAACATTTCTTGCAATTCTGTAGCACAAAAGATTAGGGGCTCTTTTATGAAAACTTTTGGGGTTTTTGAATGAGTATCTACCCAAGGATCATGATCTGGTTCTGATTTCCTATGTCTGCATTTTTGTTTTTTCATGTAATTTTTATTTGTTCTTGTTCACATAATGTTTGTATTTTTGTGTTAGATTAGAATGTGCAAAGATGTTGTAATGAATGGAAACTGTGCTTAGTTAAAGTTTTGCAGATGATTTGTATATTAAATATGCTTCTTTAGTTGATAAGTGTAATTAGTTATCTCGATATTATTGTACATGAAAAAATCATCTATATGTGAAGAAAATCAGATTATAAATGTAGCCCAGATGGAAATGGGCTTACTGGATTCTTGAGAAAATATTTGTTTAGATCTTTGATTTATGCTTGTTCATCCTCTTAATTTGCAAGATTTTTGCCTAAATCCTAAATCTGTTTCTCTGCAAATTACTATTACTGAAACTTGATTTCAAGTCATTCCCATCAATCACTGAATTTGTAGTGCATTGAGTTCAGATTCCGACTATTTATTCTCAATCTTTTCTTTATTTTGAAAAGGTGATCAGTGATCTATTGCTACCTTTGTAGAAGAAGCATTGGTTATCCTTTCATGTTGTCTGGTTTGTGCAAAAATAGTTAGATAGCATAATAATTTGATTTTTTTTTTTGATTTTTTTTTAAGTAAAAAAATGTATGGTGCTCCTTTAGAATGATCTAAAACATAAACCTATTACTTATTATAATGAGGCTTGAACTGGTTTGTGGCCAGTTTCAAGCCGGTTCCAGGTTCATAATACGTGGCATTTGTTGAGAACTTCTCTACCCAAAAACGTGTCCTTTCTCTTCAATCTCTCTCCCCAACCGACTCATCTTCCTCTGATTTCGCGGCACTCACAGTTACTGAACCCCTTCGCGTTAACACAGGTATGTCTTCTTTGTTTGCATGTATGTTTATCTGCATCACATTTTTGTCTTCTGCAAAGTGTATAGCCGAAGAAATCCTAATATTTGAATGAGAATCTTAATTGATTTTGTCACGCACTGATGATTCTTCAGTTCAAGAAACCATTTCTCCCTTTATTTTGGTGAACTAAGGCATTTATTCCTTTGGGTCCTGAGTAGATTGTGATTTTGGTCGTAGCGAGATATAGAGACTTTTCCATATGCAATTCAATGATTCTACAGATGCTGTTTTGGCAACTTCTTTCCAGGTATATAGTTCTAATTTCTGGCAATTGATAATTTCATGCCCTTTTCTTCCACTTTCCCTTGTCTTGACTCTTTTTCACTCAGTTTGCAGCCCTACTCTAGCCTCTGCATGGCTAATTGTAGTGCAAAATTAGCAAAATGATAATATCATTTGTTGTGACATCAGCCTTAAAATTTTGCATTTCTTTTTCGGGAGGGTTTTGCTGCAGCATCTTCATCCTTTCTTCACTTCGTCATCCCTTGAAGATGTGGAATCTTCATTTCCGTCAGTTTTATCATCTCTTTTTGACTCACTACTCCTTTTACTCTACTTCAATAACATTCTCTTGCTATATTGCTATTTAATTTGATGGATATCTGTGATTTGAGAAACTCATGTGTAATATATACCGTAGTTGTAGTTGATAATTATCCAGTACGATCGGTTTGATTTGTTTGATTTCTTGTTCATGAGTTGAAGTAAAGAATTGGAGTAGAGGTGTCACTTCTATCCAGTGATTATATATCTCTTTCATTTATACGATATTGATCTGTGGAACTTGAGACATCATCATTGGGTTTCTTAAATTCTGAAAATTACTTTAAGAATGTTCCACTTGCCTCCAGTATAAGTAGTTATTTAAGTCTATACTTGAGAAGTACAAAAAGTTACTGTTTTTATTGGAGTTTTAAGCAGACTGCATAGCGTTAATGGGAGTGCATGTATTTGTCACATGGCTTTAGTGTATGTGTATTGAATACCTGTCTTGCCCACTTGAGATTCTTTGGAAATAAATTGAATATATAAGCAGCGTCCTTTGGAACAGTGTTTTATAACTTGGTACGTATTAAAAAATATAAAAAAGTTGAGATATTTTAGTAAAAAAAAAAGCTTAAAAGCTTGACTCCAATAGTAAGAAAGAGAGTTCCTGTAATGTTTAACTTGATTATGAGATTCCTTAGTTTGTTATCAATTTGTTTATGTGGTTTAAATTGGCCTTTTTTAGAGTTGTGATTACTGATTATGAAGCCGTGTTGGTGTATGTGGCGTCTTGACGGAATCCAAATTTCTCTTTGTTCTCTTTTTAATGAGTTCGCTCTCTCTAAAACCGCTGCCCGCGACACATATCACCCTCCTTTTCACCGTTTATTTCTCTCCCTTCGTTCTTAGGTCCTGAGAAATCCATTGAGCCTTCCACTGCTTACGCATCTTACAATGATTTTTTCTTGTTCTAATTCCGTTTCAGATTTTTATCCTGAGTCGTTTTAAATCGCCCCTGCTCTTTAATCGCCAGCCAAAATTTGATAAAGGTATGATAGCCCTTTGGCCTAAATTTTTAGAGAAAAACTCCTAAATTTTTTTTTTTGAATGGTCTTTTTTGTTGTTGTTTATTACGAGGTTAAGGAATTGCATCTCCATTTGGTTGTGACTTGTGACCTTCGTTGGATTTGTGATTGGGGAAGCTGTTTGTTGAGTTGGTAAATCTTTGGAGATAATTCGTGAATTTGAGCTTCCTTTATATTTTGATGGCTTTTTTCCAGAGCTAAGTTTGTTAATACCTGAATTTGTATTAGCATTTCCACATTTTCGTACCCAACCATTTCATCTAGGAGTAATATGCCTTAATGGGTGTTAGAATTTAATTTCTTGTTACTGGAGTTCTTTCTTTTGTTCATTGTTCCACCCGTAAGAATAAGAGAGCTTACTTTTTTGTTGTGGTGTACGTGGCCTCCGATCCATTTTTCCTTTGTCTCCGAAGCCTCGTTCGACCATTCCTTTTAATATCTTCTGTAAACACCAGTTTCCCATTTTAAATGAGACTGCATGCATGATGTCATCATGATGATGTATATTCTGACATATCTCTCTCTCTCTTTTTAAGTCATTCCAAGTCACTCGGAACTGTCCACTTGTTTGTTGAGAAGGATGCAATAATCATTAGAGTAAACTCTCTAATGAAGAGGTACACTTATTCTCAAAAGGGGTCTTGAAGAATCTAACCTATTAAGATTGAATGTTGCTACTTTTGCTGACTTTGAAATTGTTCTTGAAGTGTTTCAAGTTTGACTTAGATATCATTTCCCGAACAAACTACAACTAATAAGCTTTTTTTTCAACCAAATCCATCTCCATTATCATTGAAACTGCCAATTGGCACACGGTGCCAATGTTTGTAATAAAGAAATGCAATATGCTGAGGTAAAAATCAGTCACCTTAAAAACCTCTAATTTTAAAACAAAGAGTAACATGAATAAACAAGTATCAACAAGGGAGTGGGACATGTGCCCTTTCAGATGATTTGGGAATAGCCATCAATTTCTCAACTGTTATAGCCTATTTGTCATCGTCTTTAATGTCTGTATGAATCAGCATCTTTCCAACACCGTCACCCTCTTAAGCAGTAACTGGGCCAACTTTAGAATTAGATCCCTAATATAACATTCTATTTTGATGGTCTTTAAATGCAATATGTCACAACTCAAATCACTGTGTACGGGTGGATGCAAACTCTCAGGGTCCTAAATGAACAAATTAATACATTATGGGAAAATCAATTGTGTATTCAAACATTGCACTATGAAATTATTTATGTTTATTAACAAATTAGTTAATGTTTGACAGCTTACATGCATGTATTCATCTTTTCATTAACAGTGAGTTTGGAGAGTAATAATGGAAGAATTGCAGCTGCTCGCTTACTGAAGACCCACAATACAATGTTTTTGGATATTACCTTACCGCCTGATTTATTATATTCTGAAATCCAGATGGCAAGAAATGCTAGCATAGCTAGGTCAAGGTGGCCAAGTGAGAAAGAAGGGTTAATCAAGAACGGTATGGTTTCTATCACGACCAATTTGTTATGCTAAAGAAAAATACTGTATAGAAAACTTTTCCTGCTGTGACTTTTGATTTAGAACTATGCCAAAATTGTCTCTTTGTAGAAGCATTGGTAGCCACTCTATAGTTTGAAGTTATGATGCGTGTTGCCTATTATGATTGTTGTGCATTCGATCACTATGTGTTGATTTCAGATTTTCATGTTGCCCCAAGAGTACATCTATAATTCAATGATCTCACCAAATATGCAGTTTCCTACCCATAAAGTATATGACCCCAGTTCACCTTGAAGGCAGAGCTACAGTAGTGTGCAATGCAAAGCAAGAATGACTGTTCATAATAAACAGAGTATTTCATAATTACAAATTAAAACTTCACATGCATACTTTGGGTCATAAACTTTAGTATATTGTTTCATTGCTTGTGTTAAAAGGAATACAGATCCTCTGCTGCACATAAAATGCAGGCGTGAAATGATGTCGCTTTTGTGTTTGAAGCAAAGCACAGTTGAGGGATCCAGACTGTGTTAGAAATTTTAAGAGCTACTTCAAATTTAAATAATTAAGTTAAAATTATCTCTCTGCTGTTAGTTTAGTTGCTACATTGTAAATATAACAAATACTGTTTTATTCTTCAATATTTTTTTCCTTTACTCAGTGCTTGGTTGAAATAAAACGATTATATTGGAATTGATGGTAGTATAATTATTTCTTGATATTAATTGGAATAATATTAGTATTATCAGCGTCTTCTTCGTGAACTAATGGTAGTATAATATTTGAGGACCTTGACGACATTCCATGAAATAATAGTGTCTATTATTGTCATTAAATGAGACATTTCTTTGATCTCCTTCTCTCTCTCTTGCCATTTTAGTTATTTCTTTACTTTGTCTACCCTTTTTGCATCTGAGTCTACAAGAAGTTAAAATTGATTTATGTAATTTTTGGGTTACGCGAGGCGTGTCTACTTCTAGAAAATAACAACAAATAGTTGTAGTTGGCAACTGTAGTTGCTACATTTGATTGATTTTGTATTTCATTTAATGTGGGCATTAAAATGTTTTAATCAATTAGCTATTTTGACACTAATGAAATGCTGATGCAGATTTCATTTTTCCTTGCAGTGAGAAAGAAAAAAAATATATTGGAGTGCTTGCACAATGCTAGCTCAAAAGGTAAGATAATCTTATCTGTAGATGAAAAAATATGGCATTGCGCAAGTATATTGTTAGATTATTTTGATCGATTTAAACCTGATCTTCTAGGCTTGTGATGACAGTACACTACGTTTTTTTTTTCTCCCACTAAGCGCCACTCATTCAATCAGTTCCAGTTTTTTGGGATTTTTTAGTGTCTTTCATCTTCTGATCTCAATCCCTCTCTTTCTAGCCCCCTAACTGTGCAAAGTAGATGTTTCTCAACTCTCTGAGGAAGCCTTTATGGCCTTATAGTTAATTTAGACTAATGGTTTCCAGTGTGAATGATTTTAGCTGCCATGTTCCAGGACAGCAAATCATCAGTTATAATAATAACCTTACCTTGAATTTTTAAGTGCTGGATCTACAGTATCCTATTTTGAATTAAGCCCTTTTGTGGAGTTAGGCTAAAATGAACATTTCTTGATTAGTCTAGAGTTTACGTCATGAAACTATAGGCTTTTGTAGAGGGGTTTGATGCTGCATGTGGACATGCCACAATTATTTCCACATTATTTCCGTGTAGAAATAACTTTCTTTCCTAAAATTAAAATTACAACTATCTTCTCTGTCTCACTCTTCTCCTGTTTAAAACCCTTGTGTACTTGGTCTTTCTCTACCTTAGTAAAAGTTGCACATTAATTAGTAGACACTTTGATGGGAGGCGATTAAAATTTAAACCCCTGTAAATTTTTCAGGAGATCAATACTTGAAAATTTACACATCAACCATCGGTTTTTCATTAATGTTTTAGCATGGTGACCATCTTCAGCCCACTTTATTTTGTCACACTTAAAAGGTTAGATTAACTTTGTGATTGTGATTTGAAGCTGGCTCCTAAATTTTTCATTTCTTACCTATGTGTAGGTCAGGTTTATGCTTTTGACAAAGTGAACCATTTCATGCTATTCCCCCTACTCCTCCACGGAAAAATGTTAGTTATTTAACTACCACTAATTACTTATGTTTTATAGGAAGTAAAAAATCAATCATCTTTTTGCCTGAAATGTTGCAGTTAACATTGTTTGTCACGTAAACAACATGACACTGGACTCATTAGCCCACATGCATAAGAGGTATGTTCTCTTCTTATAATTTAGTTTGTATCTGCAAACATTGTGTTTTATTGGCTTCCCCAGTGTGCATTGTTGTGCCATTTACTTTTAACATAATATTAATAGAAATAGAAATATTTACGTAGCCTGATTTATTTGGCCTAATTAGTTTGCATCTAATTTTTTTGCAAGAATCAATAAAATGTCAGGACCTCAATGCTGTGAGAATCCACCCACCATTGACTTAACCAATGGAGATGGGCTTGTGCAACAATTTTAGTGGCCTCACCTCTTACCTTTCAGGCCAAATCTGTTTTATTTTGATCTTGGATGTGTTAGGTATATTTCTTCATCATTCATCTGATTATAAAGTTTTCAATCTTAAGTTCGTATGTTTTGGTGTGGGATTGTATGGGTTTTGAGTTATGACCTTAATTTGGGGTGTAATTTTACTTATGTTTTGGAGCATGTTTTATATTTAGACATCTGGGGATAAATCAATAGCTTATTAGTATTTACATACTCCATAAAATATGTACAGAGGGATTATGATATTTTTGAGAAGTTTGTTGAGCATGGTGGATTAGGTATTATTTTGAGGATCAATTTGGGTTTGAAATAGGTCAAAGAATCCTCTTTGCAAGCTATTTACCTTGTTCATATGCTCAAATTATACATAAATATTGCTTATGAGATAAATATATTTTTGCTAATTGTATAATCCATTTCAAGTACGGATTGATGTAAACTGCAAATGACTGAGTTACCTTGAATTATATTAATAATATATAGTATGTATGTGACCCTTTTAACTACGTTGGAAGACTACAGGGGAATATCACTTATGTACGTGTATATTATGTTTATCTTGAAGAAGATATAACGACATTGAATTTACAAAATGTACGATTATAGATACATTGAGATTTACAAACATACGGCCTAACACCTCACATCGTACAAGTAATTTACTGAGTCTGTAATGAAATTGTTGTGTTTTTTTTTTAGTGAACACAAGTTCAAAAGATAAAGTACTACCCGTAAAACAAGGTAGTTAGGAAAAAAAATCATAACGTTTACTACTCATTACAAATTAAAAAAAAAAGAAAGAAAAAGTTAATAATTATACATTTGTGATCAAACAAATGAGGGAGGAAGGTGATGCATGAGGTGTGTCTTCACAAGAGAACGCCAGCAAGGCCTGGTGTGCATGCATGAATGCCACATGTACCCTTCTTCTCTCTACTTAATCCCCTCTCTCTGACTTCAGATTCCTCCATGAATTTCAATCCACACACAAATCTCATGGAAAAGAGAAGGGCACTTCTTTTGCTGGCCTTGGTGGCACTGGTGGCGGCTTATGAAGATGAGGAGCGGTGGCCAGGAGGCGGCGGAGAGGAACGGTGGCCGGGAGGTGGCCGCGGAGAGGGCGGAACAGGGAGGAGGGAAGGGGCAGATCAGTTCTTGTTGCAGGATTCAAAGCAAGTAATCAAGACTGAGGCTGGGTTTATGAGGGTGGTGAGGGGCTTTGGAGGTGGGTTTATCAAGAGTCCAATGCACATTGGATTTATTACCATGGAACCAAACAGTCTTTTCATTCCTCAGTATCTTGATTCTAGCCTCATCCTCTTCCTTAGCAGAGGTATCTATCTCTATCCCCTCCCCTCATTGTGTGTATGTGTTCTTTGAGTAATGAATATGTTGAAGATGATTAATCACTGATGGCAACACAGGAGAAGCAAGAGTAGGGCATATCTACAAAGATGAACTGGTGGAAAGGGATCTGAAAATGGGAGATATATACCGAATCGGGGCGGGTTCGGCCTTTTATCTGATCAACACAGCTGAAGGACAGAGGCTTCATATCATCTGCAGCATTGATACATCTCAGAGCTTGGGATGGCAATCATTCCAGGTATTCAATCCTTCATAATCTTCCACATTATTTGGATGATTTAGTATGAACAGTCTGTCCATTCTTGATGTATTTTGCAGTCTTTCTTTATAGCTGGAGGAAGATATCCCACATCTATACTTTCTGGATTCGATCAGTTAACATTGTCCACTGCACTAAATGTAAGTCACACTTTCTTATACTCCATCTGTCTTTCATCTTCAGCTCAGCTTGTGTGATCCTGGATGCCTCTTTTGCAGGTTTCGGAAGCAGAGGTGGAGGAGATGCTGACGAGGCAGGCACACGGCCCGATCGTGTACTTGTCCGACGAGCATTCCCCGACCATGTGGTCCAAGTTCCTGGACATGGATCGTCCTCAGAAAACGGCGCAACTGAGGCGAATTGTCCAAATCAGAGACGATGATGTTGAGGAGGAACAGTCACAATCGAACAAGTGGTCTTTGAAGCAACTCTTCACCTCATTCTTGGACAAGAAGAGGGGAGACAAGAGATGGAAGTCGAAATCGACAGGGAAAGGGCCCGATGCTTACAACTTGTACGACAGGAAGCCCGATTTCAAGAATAACTACGGATGGAGCATTGCATTGGACCAGAATGACTACTTACCCCTTAAACACGACGATTTTGGCGTCTACCTCGTCAATCTAACTGCGGTAACGTCGAGCTTCGTTTTGTTTTCGAATTGTTTTGTTTATGTTTGTTTATGGTGTGAACTCGAATGCAGGGGTCAATGATGGCACCTCATATCAATCCTCGGGCAACGGAGTATGGTGTGGTGTTGAGAGGAGCTGGAACTATCCAAGTAGTGCATCCCAATGGGAGCTTAGCCATGAATGCTAAAGTGACTGACGGTGATGTGTTCTGGATACCACGCTACTTTCCCTTCTGTCAGATTGCCTCCCGCACCGGCCCGTTTGAGTTCTTCGGGTTCACCACCTCGGCCCGCAACAACAGGCCTCAGTTCCTGGCTGGAGCCGGCTCACTGCTCCACGCTATGAAAGGGCCCGAATTTGCAGCAGCATTCGGGCTGAGCGAGGAGAGGTTGTCGGAGATCATTGATGCACAGCGGGAGTCCACCATCCTCCCCTCCGCCACCGTTGCTCCACCGGAGGAGGGGGCTCCGGATGGACAGGTGATCAGGAGCTTTGGGACTGTGTGGTAATTAGGGTAACTGAATTTTCTCCAATTTCAAATTGGAGATTTTTAACTGTTTTTTGTTTTTAATTTGTTTTTCAAAATAAGTTCTTGGTATCATTTTGTTAATCTCTGTTGATATGAATAAAAATGGACTACTTTTTTATATTTGAAACATAACTTTTTTAGATATTTTCTTCCATACTGTTTGCTAAATTTTAGTATGAAAGAATCAGCTGCCTTACTAGGTTACAAAATTATAAATTGTAAAGAATGCAAGAAGATAAGAAACAAGGAATTCATAACGTATGTATTCTTTCATTTGATCATTTTAATAGTGAATATACATTACAAGCTCCAGAAAAAGAAATTTACACAAAATATTTTAATTAACCATATTCTTAGGAGTTGTTTGATATATTGGAAGGAATCGGAATGGGAATAATTATGTTGATTGGTTGATGGTAGGGAATGATTACGAATAATTATGTTGATTTTATGTTGATTGGTTGATGGTAGGGAATGATTATCATAAATATTCATTCATCTTGTTTGGTAAAATTAAATTTTTTGGGAATTGATTAATAATTTTGGGAATTGATTAATAATTTTTATCTTTAATTTTATTTTTAATATAATTTTATTATTTTCAAAAGAAAATTATCATTTAGAAAATTTTATGGAGTATTTTTTAATAATTTTTTTTAATATTTAAAAATTAATAAACTAGTTATGTCAACTTTGCAGGGAGGAATCTAAGTAATAGGGAAGTATTTTGTGAGGAATGGGGGATTCCCATGTTTTGAGGAATGAAATCAATTAAACTACTATTAAACTTTCCAATCAAACACTTCTTTTAAATTTCATATTCCCATTCCTCCTCTCAAAACCTTCTAACTAAACATCCCCTTAGCTTTCCTATAGATTTTTTGAATGGTGACGCTTTATTTTATATTCATGTAACTAGAAGAACAAAAGATAGAATTTTTGTACAAATCAGAATGTCCAAGGAGATATAACTCTGGATTTCAATCTAAATATCCATTTTTATTTTTATTTTATTTTATTTTATTTAAAAAAAAAGGACCTTTTTAACCATAAATCTTACAAATACAACCACAAAACGGTGAATAATCCTCTCCAGAAACATCACAATAAATCTTACATATATAACAACAAAATGGTGAGTGATCCTCTCCAGAAACATCACAATAAGTCTTACATTGTCTTACAAATACAACAACGAAACATCACAATAAGTAATACAAATACAAGAAATAAATGATCCTCTCTACAAATAAAACAAGTAAATGATCCTCTCTAAAAATATAAGAGTAATAATAAATTAAAGAGCTACTCTCTTATGAGACGAATAAATATGAGACTAATTGTAAGACAGGTCGACCAATTGTTAACGTATATTTGTCATATAAGTAAAGTAAAATATGTCTATTGATAATTAAAATATATTTACAGTGAATACTATAATATTATGAAAGTATACTTTAATTCACGATTCATCATATTTTAGAAAAATATATCTTAACTAACAAAAAGCATAACAATAATACTTTAATAATGGGTGGTTAATTCCACAAAACAAAAAATTCTTTTTTTCTTTTTTACTGACGTCTTTTCTGTTCTTTTCATCACATTAGATAGAGAAACCTTCTATCATCATTTGAAATACAAAAATTGATGTTCATTTCTTCTCGATCCCGAAGCCTTCGGAGTATCTTTTTGGCGCTTGACGGTGCGAACAGAACTAAAACTAAGGAAACTTGCTTAAAAGGATTCGAAATGGACTAGTAAGAGACTCAATGTAACCTAAAACTTCAATTAGAACCCTAGGAGGGGCAACTTCCACTTTTTTTTTTTTTAACTCTTTCCATTGTCGTTTACTTTACGAAGCGAAGGTTCGAAGAAAGGTATGCCTATTTTATAGAGGAGAGGAATTATTAGCTCCTACCCTCAGAAAGGATCCAATCTGACAATTTACTAAAAGCTTGTCTAGTTAGAGCGTTCCTCCAGCAATGGCACATCGAGGGTCGAACCGTCTCATATAATAACCGACTCACAACTCACAAGAGACTTTCTCCAAATTAAACTTTGCAATCTAAATATCCATTATTTAAAAATCAAATATGTAATGTATAGTTCAATCACAGACTGATTTATGAATTTTGAAGGAGGAAAAGATTAAGATAGTACATAAAGCAGCCCTTTAAAAGTAATTTTAAAATTCACTATTTACTGATGATTAAAATTTTGGTGTAGTAGCATCCATCTACACATTTGACACCATAGATGTCAGTTCACCATTACAATTGAAATGAGATCATACAAGACAGTAGTAACATAACTGAGCAAAACTGATTAAACAAGTTAGCCAACCTTGTTGCAGCAACGGATCATCTGCTTGACACCAATAGTGAAAGTAAGCAAAGCATGCTCACGGGTCTGGCCATCCTCGGAGATACCAGCTTCAAAACCACCAATCGTGGAGTCAATGATGAGGACATCACAGTAGGCCTTCGAGGTACCAGTGATCATGTTCTTGATGAATTCACGGTGTCTAGGACTTGGTGGTCTCAAATTTCCACAAGGCAATATCAATGGTGATGCAACGCTCGCACTCAGCTTTAAGCTTATCGAGCACCTAGGCGTACTTGAATGATCGTTTATTCATCTCAGCATCCTCCTTCTCAAACCTCTCAATAACACGCTTGTCAATACCACCAAGCTTGTAGATCAAGTGACCAGAGTAGACGTGCCCAATGACCACAATGTTAATATCACTCTTCTCTTTACCCATTTTCAAACGTCTCTTCTACATTTAAAACTGCATAAATAAACAGGGATCGAATCTAATTCACACATTTCGTTATAACAATAAGAACAACATAAAGAAGCTTCTGCATTTGCAGAGCAATTGAACAAGAACAATTCATTTATATCTTCAGATTTTTTTCCTCAATTTTTTTAATAACAGGTTCAAGCCAATCATTAACAGTAATGAGGAAAGCTTAATCCATACAGCAATCAAAATGGTTAATATCTAGAGATGCCTAATAATTGTTCTAACTATGTTTACCAATAGATATGACGATCCTGCAATTAAAAGCGCGTAAATGGCAGAGATCGACGCACGATAGCTATTAATAAAGATGCGCGTAGATTAAGGATTAAATTCGATTGCAAAACTAACATAGAAATAAAGGATTAAACATCAAAGAAACTTGTATGAAAAAAAACAATCATCGCATAAACATAAGTTGCAGATATTAACCTTAACCTTGATCGGAGTAGGACAGCAGATAATGTGGAGAAGTCTCCCACACGCCGACAGCAGAGAGATATTCACCGATTTTGTGTAGTGCATTGAAGAATGCGTTCATAGAATTTATTAGGAGTATAATTTATAAATGAAGTTTAAGAATCAGGGGTTAATTAGGGCTAGCCACTTCACCATTGAGCTCCTCATTAAAGTGATAAAGTATGTTAAGTGTGTTAGGTAGGAGAAAAGTGATAACTTTTAGAGATATTATTGTATTTTATGATAATACTCCCTCTGTCCGCTTCTAAGGTGTCCATTTTACTATTTTTGGCGTTCGATTCAAAGGTATCAATTTTTCCTATTTAGTAAAAAAGTACACAATGGCCCACCACTTCTCTCTAAAACAACTACTCATTTTACATATAATAATAATACTTCTTAATCCACGTGCAAAAAGCAAATGGACATTTTAGAACCGGACGGAGGGAGTAATAAATAAATGATAAAGTATATTAGATATGAGTGATTTTTTTTTAAGTAAAGTATATGAGGGAGTGTGATTGTTTTGATTTAATAATTATTTTAGGGAGATGCAACCTTTTATGGTAGGACAATCAAAAATAGAAAATATGAAATTTAAAATAAGATTGAGGAAATAAAACTTTAATCCATGCGAAAAAACAACTCGTTAAAGTGAGCGGAGCAAGTATTACTTCATGGAACCAACTAACTTCAGTGAACAAGACTATTAGGGTTCATAACAAAGAACATGAAAATTAATAGAGTTGTTAATAAGAAAAACAAATTAACTAACACTTCAAAGTTAGCAAACACTACATTGAACATTATACCATTTGTTCAACAATTATAAGTATATTTTGTTGGAAATTTTTTATTTCCAATATAATCTAATTGTGGTCAATATATTATTATGCAATTATATTAGCTATTCAATTATTTTATGGACTTAATTAAGTGATTCAATTAAAGTATAAAGTCCATAGGCTATAATAATAATGATATGGGTCAATTGAGTAGATACTCAATACTATGTGACTAGGTGATTATGGGTGGTCTAGTAAAGTAGTATATATATAGGCTCCCATGGTCCCCAATATACTAAGCCGCATATGATCTTCCCTTCTCCCCATCGGGAGGGATTACTACGATCCATAAGGAATAAGGAGGCTTAGTTGAGGAAGGCCACAATACCTACTGATCTTTTCCCCATCGGGAGGGATTACTACGATCCCATAAGGAATAAGGAGGCTTGGTTGAGGAAGACCACAATACCTACCGATCTTCGAGTTCGTGTTCCGCTTAACAACTCTATGATTAAGGTACGCTTCCGCTTTACAGTTTAAATCTCGTTAATCATAATAGGGTTAAGGTTTTATGAATTAATTTTCTACAAGTGTTATCAGAGCCACTCTATTAATGATTTTCTGAGATTTGAAAGAATTATGTTTAGATCAAAACATTTGAATTTGATCATTATATGAAATTACACATTCGGATTTGAGAATTGGAATTATTACGTGATATTAATTATCAAATTTAGTGATTAATATTTTAATTTCATTATGATGCATACACCGATGCATGTCGGGCTTTTGTACTATAAACGTATGGCTCAGGATTTAGTTCTTACATTCAGTGAGATTAAAATTCGCAATTGCTAATTTAATATTAATTAGCTTTTAAAGGATGGTTACGATTGTGATTCTCATTATTTGAAATTATGATATAAGGATTAATGCTATGCATAAAATCATTCTGGTTATTATGATTTATGGATGCCACTTTCAGTTATACATTTGATAGCAGACTATTTCTTATTGAAGTGATTTTGACTACTTCTTTCAGTTATATAACTTGAGGTTCGTAATTTAATATTATTATTGAGGAGCATAATTTATAATTTTGATTTCGGTGTGATCTCCAATAAATATTTGTGGAATTTCAGCAAATCTTTAGAAATATTGTTAATGGAGATATGTGGAATTATCTAAGGTTACTGGCTCTATTAATAATAGGTTTCAATTATTGTTGATTTAAATTTTAATAGTTTATCATTCTGGACTCATCAAGGGGTTAACTATTCCACTTAAAATTTGTGAGTATTATGTCTTCAGTATATGACATTATTTATGTGGATTGGATGAGTCACTATTTGAATTGATTAATTTTGCAAATTAACATATCCATATATGTTATTTGATGCTACTATCGACATTGTGGTAATAATTTAAGATATGGCAGTAATTGTGTAATTTTATTAAATTTGGAAAGTGTGAATCAGATTGGTTGATTCTGATTATGTAATGATTATCACAAGTGATATTGATACATATATAGACGGATATATGTCATTTATGTGGAAATAATATGTGCTTGATTATCATTTGGCATATATGAAAGCATTAATTATTAAAGTTAAATAAATAATCAATAAAGCACGAAATCTTAAATTGCTTTGCTAATGTCATGGAATGATATATGTATTTTTTATTAATTTTGTAAATTCAAGCATTATGTGGTTTAAAAATGGTATGTTCATAATAATTTGGGTTACCATGTCTAACTTCAAATTCTGAGAATTAAGTGCCTTTAATAATGTTTTTATCATGATTGTAAAAAGGATTGATTACTACATCCTAACATAAATATCTTGTGAAATTCAAGGTGTAATAAAGCCCTGCATGTATCCGTTTATGGAAAGTTGTAAATTTGATGGATTTATTTAATCACATAGTAATTGGGTTACTATATTAATTGTGGTGATTACATGTGCGTGATTGGTAGTCAAATTCAAGGTGTAATAAAGCCCTGCATGTATCCGTTTATGAAAAGTTGTAAATTTGATGGATTCATTTAATCACATGGTAATTGGGTTACTATATTAATTGTGGTGATTACATGTTCGTGATTGGTAGCCATCTCCATTTCAATTTTATGATGATGCATTCACATATGGCAATTTGGATATTAGTGAAATTTTGTAGTATATTTGGATATTAATTTTTTTTAATACGCCACATTTATGATTTTTGTGGGTATGTATGTAATCATCGATCTAGTGTTGTTAATGGGTATACCGACGGCACTGGTGTGATTCTTTGGATGATGGTGAATTGGTGATATTTATATTAAGACACATCAATGAATATTTTATCTCGATATATCTGCCGGTGGCTCTAAAAAAATCATGATTCATAATTCTTTTTGAGCAGTATTACAATCCTTATTATTATTTTCATTAATGAATTAAATGGGTTGCCATTATATTGAATATTGTTTAATATGTGGAATCCATATTACGAATTTAATTAAATTGATTATGCAACTTAATTGCTGTTTATTGCTCACGTGCAGTCACTTCAGCTTGAATAATTTACCAAATTTAGTTTATATTAAATTGAGATTTTGGAATCCCTAATTAAGTAAAGAATCTTTCATTATTTTTAAATTGGTGTGAATCATGATATTCCCATTTGATTGGTGGAATTTAATTAATTAAATTTAAATTTGGGAGACATTTTTTTTAATGTCGTCAATTAGACATAAATATTTATTTTAAGTATTTGTTTAATTGGTCTAATAATTTTTCAATCTAGTCAATCAAAGCCTCATGTTGGCATAGCAGCCTCTGTGTGTGGAGTGCGACTTTATTGAAATTACATAGATGAGTGTGGAATTATTTATGTGTTCTGTGTTCGGCCCATAGGTAGGCACAGTTTGACAGAATAATAACACGCATGTGATAATAAGTATGTGATAATTATTTAAAATTATTCATGTGAATATCAGTCGGTCCATAGATAGACTTTTGTTTGACAAAATTTATTATCAGTACTTGATTATTACACCAAGATTGCCTCTGCAGTTAATTTTTGTCCATAGATGAGGTTAATGTTGCACAAGGTGTCTTGTGATGGGTCCCTAATTAATAATGTTGTGCAAGTGTATTTTCATGAGGGTATTGATCGGCCCAAAGGTAGATTAATATTTGGCCTGAAATACATAAGCACCTGTGGTGGTAAATACGTGACAATAATTTAGTTTGACATGTGAGTAATAAGTCGGCCCAAAAGAAGGCTGTTGCTTGACAGTTTTTATTGTCAGTATTTGACCACTGCGTGAGAGCATCATTTAAATTAGTATTGTTTTCCAAAGACTTGATACTAATGTTATGCTCGAATCCTTAAGATGATTCTAATTTATTTAATTTTGAAAGATTATAAAGTTTAGTGCAAGCATGATAATCATTTTGGATTAATTCTCTGTATAATCAAGAAGTCTGCTAATTAAGTTTAACCGATATCAACAACAAAATCATACATGATTAGAACTTCAGCAATAAAGATGAGACTAGTAGGCTTCAAGAAAATTTAGTTTCAATAAAGTATAAGGGCAATAAAAGAATACACGTGAAGAAAGCTGCTAAAGACGAAATTAAAGTATAACATTTTATTTCTCTTAATGGCTTGTGGAATTGTCTTATAATACACCATATTAAAGTTGCTAAGTGTGAATGGTTTAGTTAAAAGGCATGATTGAACTCCATAACATATGGTTATTATGGGAGAACACTTAAGATTGCAGCTTATGATCTCAATAAAGTTTTAACTAAAGTAGTTGTGAGAACTCTTTATTAGTTTCACATATGGTGATGTTCAACTAAAGCTAGATCATTGGGATCTACTAAAAAAATTTGGACTCAAACAATTATCGACTCCTTTAAAGATTATGAATAAGGTTTTGTGATCCAAATTAATTGGTTTATATTTGAGACGGGTAATACGGAATTCTATGAGGATGTTGATTTAGGGGAAGAATAATTAATATTAGAGACATTGTCTTTGAAGAGAAGTCTATTAGACCCCTACTTATGCTTTTAAGAATGTCCAAATTTAGAATATCGATAGGACAATGTCAATAATATTTAAGGCATAATAAAATCAACAACCTCAAGAATTAATGTCACTAAGAAAACCACTAGAGTTGGGAGAAAAACAATTCGGATGATTATGTAGTTTTCTCTTAAATAATGAGGACACTATGGAATTAATGGTAGAACATTCAAACAATGTTCATCAAGTCATGCAAGGTCCAAATAGTCTAAATTGAATTAATGCTATAAGTTATGAGTTTAAATCAGCATCTTGGTAAAGGATTATACTCAAAATGAAAAGAAGACATTGTTTTAAGGGACTTTCTATCCGGTTACTGAGAAAGGTTCTTTTAAGATAATCGTGACATTGACAGCATATTTTGGTCTTGAATCACATTTGATGGATTTAAAATTAAAGTTTCATGATGGTAACATTGATGAAAAGATTTCAATGATTTAAGAACTAAAATGAAATCCATTTATGCATTCAAGAAAACTTTCCCGTAAAGGAATCACAATCATCATCATGCAGTTTTTGTCTCATTTGGTTTTGATACAATTGTAGATGATTTTGTGATTTAGTGGGAGAATGTTTAAGTTAAACTAAGGATGATGAGTGCAGTCTCAATTAGGTGCCCTAAAGTTAAACTAAAGATTTAAGAAAATATAGAAATATTCTATATGTTCTGATTGTTGGAAGTTGTTGTATGATGAGGTCTGTACAAGACCTAATTTGACTTCTATTGTTGGTGTATTAAGTAGACATTTAAGTAACTCTAGTATGGGTCTTTATAAAGTATTTATAGAGAACTAAGGATAACATGCTTTCACATCAGAGATCAGATTTGTTAGAGATCATAAGAAATTCTGATTCTAAGTTTGTTGGATGCCAATACAGTATAAGATCCACTTCAGGCTACATCTTCTATTAGTTTGGAGAGCTATACAAGTAAAAGTATTAAGCAAACACTTTAGCTCATTAATCATGACAACAGAATTAGTAGACACTAAGGGGTATTCAAACATGAAATAAAGGTTGCAAAACTTTGTCACGTAAAGTTTATTGTGACAGTTAGTTCGCAGCAAAGTATTAATGACAAGAATGCTTATAAGTCAAATAAATTGACATAGAATTCTTGGATGTTACAGAAAGTATTTTGTGTAGATAAAATTATAGAAGAGCATATTATGATAGACTCTAAATACGGATCCGCCAATCATGTATTCAACGCGTTATAATTTTATGAGCTAGCTACTCATGTGGGTATTATATGGTTTTAGAATACATTAGTTCAGTGAGAGTCTATATTTGTTGCTCTTTAATGTTTTTGAGACACTTTGATTTTAGATAATTCGATTTTCTGCAGAATTAAGTTGATGGCTTTGAATTCATTGTGAATTCCACAAAGTTAATTTTTTATTTTGTAATATTTTACATTATGGATTGATCTCACTAAGGATTAAAGTAGGACCAGTTGGAAATAGACATGATGTTGATCACATTTTACATGTAATTTTCATGATACTCACCATATTTGATCTATGTCATTGAGTATATTGATATTGGTGATTGTCAGGATTTAATCACGATTTGTAATGTGGTGAATGCCGCGGTAGTTCCATATTAGTATATGAGATGGACCAAATTGTTGAGTATAGCCTGAAGAGGAATAACATAAAGTTGCGCAACTAAGGATTCTTGATATAATTGCTTTGGGAAAATATATAACCCAAGTGGGAGATTGTTGGAAATTTTTAATTTCCAATATAATCTAATTGTGGGCAATATATTATTATGCAATTATATTAGCTATTCAATTATTTCATAGACTTAATTAAGTGATCCAATTAAAGTATAAAGTCCATGGGCTATAATAATAATGATATGGGCCAATTGAGTAGATACCTAATACTACGTGACTAGGTGATTATGGGTGATCTAATCAAGTAGTATATATATAGGCTCCCAGGTTATGGTCCTCAATATACTATGCCGCACATGGTCTTCCCTTCTCCCCATCGGGAGGGATTACTATGTCCCATAAGGAATAAGGAGACTTAGTTGAGGAAGACCACAATACCTACCGATCTTCGAGTTCGTGTTCCGCTTAATAACTCTATGGATTAAGGTACGCTTTCGCTTTACAGTTTAAATCTCGTTAATCATAAGAGGGTTAAGGTTTCATGGATTAATTTCCTACATATTTAAATAAATCTTTACAATCAAATTAAATTAAATAGTAGGGTTCATGACAAAGAACATGAAAATTAATAAGAAAAACAAATTAACTTACATTCACATGTCATAAATAAATCTTTACAATCAAATTAAATTAAATATTAGGGTTCATGACAAATAAGAAAAACAAATTAACTTACATTCACATGTATATTATTAAAATTTTAATAAATAATATTTTATTTCCTAATTTGAAAAGTTCATAATTATAATTATTTAATTATTTTAATAGGTGGCTGAGATTTATTTGAGAAATAAATGGTTAAAATTTTGTCTAAATTATTTTCTAATTTGAAAATGTCATAATTATAATTATTTAATTATTTTAATGGGTGGCTGAGATTTGTTTTAGAAATAGATGGCCAGTATTGAATTTATTCTGCTTTTATATCATTTTTTGATTTATCTCATTTATTCCATGGCCGGAACAGGGGGGGATACACGTCACACCACGATTTTGAATCAGAAGAGAGATTTCAAGAAATGACAGATCTATTCACTCTATCAATAACCGAGCCGGATTAAGGTTAAGATTAAGATGTGATGGGTAGTGGTGTGTCATTGGTGGACCCTTTTTGCTAAAAGAGGAAAATTGTGCAATTTGAATGAGATGTCCAATATAATAAAATAGTGTTATTTTGACGGGACGGAGAGAGTAATATTTTTATGAAATAATTTAATATAATAGAAATCACTTTTTCTCGATCGTATATCACTTTGTATCGTCCAAATTGTAAAAATGAAAAAAAATCATCATTAATATTAAAATAAATAAATAATTATATTAAGTTCATTAAAATAAATTAAATTTAAAATTTAAAATATTTAAAATACATAAATTAAAAATTATAATAAATAATATCATAAGTAAAAATAAGGTTAAATAATTTAATTGGTTAGATTGTCACACAAGAAACCAACTCGAGAAATCTGGTCCCACCTTTCAATAAATAGAAATAAGAATTCCATCGCTTAATAGATCCGTATATTAATGGGATTTTCGATAAATACCATCAATCTAATTATCTAATTATGTGATAAAATATTGTATTATTAAATTATAACATTATTACATTAACATAAATAGTTTGTTTTTTTTTTCTGGGAGGTATATATATATATATATATATATATATATATATATATATATATATATATATATATATATTCCTTGATAACTCATATACTTGCATGTTTCCCTGTCATTCCTTTATAATCTTTTCTTAAAAACTTGTCAATTATTCATCAATGGATCAAATCTCTTACTCTGAATACATGGATGACTTGAACTACAGCCAGGTTACTTTGCTCTTAAATTTCTATATGCATAGTAACTTCAAAAATATGAAATTTAGATCTCACTAATATACCATTATTTTATTCAATTATTTATTGATTGATTATAGGGGTTTTACATAACGCCCCATGGGGTTGGCCGTTCTGTGTTTCTGGGAGGCATAAGGCCAGTCGAAGAATATTCCGATGACCGGTACCGGAAAGCGGTGTGCGCTGCTGTGTTTGCGGTGGAGGAGCATAACAAAGGAGGAAAAGGGTCGTCGTTAGAGTTCCTTAAAATAGTAAATCTGAACGTGGAACCCGCCGCCGGTGCAATTTACTACATAACCATGGTGGCGGCGGATTCTTCCGGCGAGACACGTCACTATCAGGCTAAAGTCCGGGAAAAACTCAACACTGATTATCAACTGCAGATATTCAGGCTAGCTCCCTACTAGATTAAACTCTCGTAATTATTTATTCCTAAAAATTAAAATAATTCTAACAATCTTTTACTTGATTCCAAATAATTTAAAAATAAGTTTAAAAAATTTTCAATTTAGTCTTACAATTTTCAATGATTATGTTTGTTTGCGCGGAGATTAATTAAGAAATATAATATTTTAATTTACATTGAGTTGAAAAATATAAGATTTTAACATTAGAATTGTTGTGGGTGAGCTTATGAAGATATATTAATTATTTTATATGAGTCTCATACATCATATCAAAAACATTAGTATTGTATGTAAGTTCTATAAAGATATATTAATTGTTTTATATAAACCTATATGAGTCTCATATATCAAAAGATTATGTTTTAATTGCAAAAAAACCACAAATTTTATATCTATTGTAAATTAATCATTACTTTTGAAAAATTGCAAAAAAAAAAAAAATCATCACATTTAAGTATTGTTGCAAAATAAACTCAATTTGTAACTAAAAGTAGGGTTTTTTGAGTTTATTTTGCAACAATACTTAAAGGTGGTGGTTTTTTTTTTTTTTTTGCAATTTCTCAAAAGTGAGGATTAATTTACAATAAGTGTAAAGTTCGTGGTTTTTTTACAATTAACCCAAAGATTATTATTGTGTGTGAGCTTTTTGAAGATATATTAATTGTTTTGTACGAGTTTTATATATAAAAAAAGATAAAAGAGAACGACACATTCAAATTAAAATTATAAAGATGTAGATCATTATCGTGGAATTGAGAGTGTACATGGAGTATTACGGTAAAATTATTTCCAATGAAATATAGACTTAATTAATATGGATTTAATTGAACTTGTTTTAAAAGATGTGGGGCTATATTGAGGGTTTTTTTTTTTTTTAACTTTCGAGAGAGTTTGGAATAAAGTAAATAATTGTAAGTCTATTTTGATTTTTGGTTCTAATTATTTATATACTGTATTAATTAATAAAAATATATAATTAATTTAAGCAAAATCATAGTATGAATTATTTTAAATTTAGTTAATAATTTACGTGTTTGCAGAAAAGGTTGGCATGATATGCTGTGTTGGGATCAATAACATGTTACCTTGGATGGATGAGAGCTACATATATTATAAGTGCTTTTATAGATCAACCGAAGAGGTATATAATTTTATATGACAGTATTTGTTTGAAAAATAATATTTTTAAAATGATCATCAATTATTTATTTAATTTAAGTGTTTTTTTTTTTAGCTGCTAGGTGTTGAAGTTATTCAGAATTCAAAAGGTGTATTATGGTTCAGAAATTGTGCAGAATCAGAGATGGTGTTGAAAGTGTACGTGGGGAAAATAACGCCACGATTAAATATTTTATATGAGTTTTATTTAAGCCATTGTCCAACTAAACTTCAATTTTAGGTCAAAAATTAAATATATTTCATTCATGCTAGATTTTATAGAGTTAGGTTTTATTAAATTTAATGTGGTTGAGATACATTAATATTTAAGGCTTAATACTGCCCTCAATTTCCTTTTTCTTTTTTATTATAATTTCTGAGTAATACTCAATTTACAATTTAATTATGATTTAAAATAAGGAAAGGATCTAAGAACAAGGAAATACCCTTTAAATTGTCTCGATCGTCTCAATAACTGGATCGGGCTAAAGAATCGAAATAGAATTTAAAATGGTTTAAACGAGATAAACAAAGGGGAGTCAAGACTACTCAATAAATTAAATTGACTAAAGATCTTTCTTTTGAACTATTTGAGAATTATAGTTAGTAGTTAGTTCATCAAATACTCATATTCCTCCTTCTCCAAACATCCTTATAACTCCCCCCTATTTAAGAGAATCGAACTTGGGTCACTCACTTTAGTTATAAGAAGGCAGACCCAGGTCAGGTAATGATGACCACACCTATCTCTATATAATATTAAGGCAATGTGTAGCTCTATTAAGATTTTAATAGGTAATTTACTTAAAATTAAAGAAATTTGTTGAAAAATTTTAATCTAAGTGCTAGTTTAGTAAATATTTGTGTGAACTGATTTCATTTGCACCCTAATTTTATCGAATTTATTCTCAATAGTACATGAAAATTACTTTTTAGAGTGATGAACTATTACCCTTTTTAATAAAATATATTACTCCTCAAATTTTATATGTATTTTTATATATTCTTGTTGGAATGAGTAATACTCGACATTCAAGATAATAATAATTCATCTTTTTAAAAAATAATTTTTCATATACTAAATAATAATTTTGTAAAATTATGATACATAGTGAATCAGATTCAAAGTAGACTCACATAAATGGGTGCATCTCAATAACAATTTAAAATTTAAATATTTCTCCTTCCATCCCCAACTAATCTTCACACTTTCCATTTTCATCAATCTTCAACTCATTTTCACATTCTAAAACAAAAAAAAAATAACAATAACAAATCCAATAAAAAAATTTTAAAAAAATAACAAACTATCCTTAAACCAACTAAAAATATATATTCATCGAGTTTTTGGGATGTTAATTAATGAACTTTGGACTATATTATCCGGTCAAATTGAATTGGAATTTTGTCCAGAGATACATTGTAAAACATTGGCTTATTTTAGAGCTGGGCCCTCAATAGCCCTTTTATATCAAATCTTTGGGCCTTTCCGTCAGGCCCAATAAAACCTAGAGAAAAAGTCATGTGAAAGCCCATAACCTGTAATTCATACTCAATTATTCCTTTTCCCGAATTCCTTTTTCAGCAAGAAACTTCCAGTTTCTAGTTTTCCTGTAAGATTTGCGTTGAAAAGGGGATAAAGATTAAAGAGGATACATTCTGTGAAGGTATTTCCTTTTACTTTATTCTCTTGTTAATTAAATTTTGGTGAATGTTATTATCAGCGAATTGTTGGAATGCGTGGTTTTGTGTTTTCCCATTCATAATGTTGTTTGCATTTGATCTGAGGAAAACCAGTGTCCCGTTCGGATGAATCTTGGTTAACGGCATAGGACGAAGGGAAGGGGGGGGGGGGGATAGGATGGGTTGTTTACCGTTTTCGAGTCTTGATCGCTTTGCGGCATTTCGTCGAGCGACTTGCCTTCTTGTTGGTATTAGTGAAGGGTAGAAAAATTAATTAGGAATGAAGTGAAACCTTTTCACTCTCATGTGATGGAACGCTGCATGTGTATGTGTGTAGCCATGATTGTCTTTGTGAAAGAGAGAGAGCTCTGCTCAATATTAAAAAATAAAGAAAGAAAGAAAAATTGAGCTTCTTTACTTGCACGCACCTGCTCAATTCGGAATTGGAAACTTTCCCATCAATTTTTTCTCTGTGGGACAATATCTGTCGATTGCGAGATAGTATGCATGTGAAAAAATACGATTGGGTTGCTAAAATATTGCTAAAATTTGGTGAATGTAGAAATAGTTATCACTATGATAATGTCCTAATTTTTTCTTATTCTTTTTTTTTTCTCTTTGAAGTTGCATTTGTATTCAAGGATTTAGAGTCCAGAAGGATATTTGGGAATTGTCGGACTTCAAATTAAGTTGATTCTTATTAAATTTAGCTCTTGTATTTATTATGGAAATTATCAAGCTACTTGAAATCATATCAATCCTTTTGAATTTTTTTTTAAAAATTACTACGAAATAGTGTGTTTGAAGTTTTAACTAAAGTGGGTGAAAAGCTCTGGCATAACAAGCATGTCAAGGTTGTGCTGGTTGAGATGCACAATCTGTTCATTGCAAAGTCTGTGGTCCTTCTTTCTCAAGAAGGAAAATATAATGGAGTTTTTTTTTACTTAATTCTTGAAATTCGTCTTTCTATTTGCTACTTTGGTGCAGTATTGCTCTTCCTGTCTTCATTATATGCTGTTAAAATATTGTTATTTACTACTCTTTATTCTCCCACTTCTAGTTTGCTATTATATTCCGCAGCATATGTTTCATATTGTGTCAAATGTTTTGTAGATTGCAACCACCCATGGCAACTGAAAATCGTCCAAATGAGCAACCGTCATCTGCATCTCCTACACCAGCTGTGGATTCATGCCGGAAGAAGAAGCATGAGAGTGCAACTTTTTTAGAAGATGTGAAGGATCACATTGATGAATTTATCCATGCTTCCATGGATGAACACAAAACTTGCTTCCAGAAGACAATCAAGAAGGTTCTTACATACTTCTTCAGCATTTTCCAGTGAAATATGTTGTGATTTTCTTCTATTTAATGTGATCAATGGTATCTGATGTCTACCCTTGATGCTTTCTTAGATGTTCAGCATGTCAAAAGTTGTTGCAGAAAGGAGTTCAGAGACTAAGGAAGTGGAAAGTACTTTGCCTCTTCGAACAACAGTATCTGAGTAAGGTTGTATCCTACTCTTTCGAGCCTTAGTGTGAACCCAGTTGATAATTTGAATGGGCACTAATTAGATATATGAGTTGTAATAGTTTGAAATCGACACTTGAGCGGCTCTATCTATCCGTATGCTAACGATGTCAAAGATGAATTGAACTTGTTCTCAACAAACTCGTACAAGACCTAACTGCAAATCCCAAACATGATCACGAAAATGCATCTTGCATGTTAATGGATATCTTCTTCAGCATAAGTCCTTTACTGTGAGATTATGTAGTTTATGCGTGTGTGTGTGTATTAAGTTGGTTTGGACCCCTATTGTTTTTTGAGCATAATGAGAAATAATTTTAAAATGTGATTTTCATTATGTCATAGATTAGAAATGCATGAACGAAAAGATCTTGTATGTCATGTCTTGGTTCTTCTGCATGTTGCCCAGTATAACAATCAAGGAAAGCATTTCGTACCCCTACTCAACTCCAAATTCAAATTAATAGTTATCCTGAATCCTGATATAACCCAGATGTGTTCTTGTGAGTTGCACAAGAAGTTATCTAGTCTAGGTCAAAAGTTTCTGGCTATGCATTTGAATTGAAATTTTATTTGTTGCTTTTTATCCCTATGATGATTTCACTTATTTATTTTCACTTCCATATGATTAATCCTCTGAAAACCTTCCCACTCATGTCTGCCTTGACTAGTATAGGGTTGGCCCTTCTATTGGTAAATTGTATTTTATTTCGTATTTCTTTATTACAAATGCACATGACATTTAACATAGAAGCGGTGTGATTTTGCAATATAACAGTTGTATAAGATAAGATGAGACTTTAGTTAACTTAGAAATATTCCCCTCATTTGGATGTTGATCACATTTTGATCTGTTTAGTGTTGTCTGAGCCTTGTCACCAAAGAGTAAAATTGCCTACTCATGATATGTGCTCTAGGGGCAGAAATTATTACCTTGTGAAATAATAATAGCTTCTCTCACTCTCTCATATGCATAAAAATAAACAATAAATAACCCCCAAATTTAGAAATTCCTCAATATCAGATTCTTTCATAATGTATAACAGTAATTAGAAAAACATAAATTTAGAAGATAATTGTACTATTGGTTGGTGTTAAGTCATAATACTCATGCTGCTTTTGCAGTACAGTGATAGAAATGAATGAGAAGTCATTGATCATTACAGTGCCATCGCCATTGATAACATCACTGGCATCCATTGCCTGATCCCTCAATGTTCTAATAATCTTTTTAATGGCCTCCCTTCTTTGATCATGATCCTCCATCCTAATACACATTCCAGAAAACAAGATTTATCAGACTAGAGCTTGCATTCTTGATCATCTTGTGTGTGTGTGTGTGTGTGTGTGTGAAAGAGAGAGAGATACTCTTTAATTAGAATTAGAGCAATAGGATGATGGATTCTGGAAACTGAGACAGGAATTCCACAATTGGTGAAGATTGGCATCATCTTTTGTCTGAATAATGTGAGATTTGTTGAGTGGAAACGCAGATTAGGGTTACCCTTGGGCATATGGAACATGTGGTTGCTGCTACAGCCTTGTAGTGTGAGTAAGGGTGATTGGGAAAAGACATTTGAAGGCGCCGAAAAACAAGAAAAACATAGTGAGTGACAATAGCGGAGGAGGGAGGGAGAGAGAGAGAGAGAGAGAGAGAGAGAGCGCCCTCTGCTGTCTGATTCACTGTCACTAGACAAAATTATTGCATAGTGTGTGAACAATTCAGATTCCTTTTAGTGATGGAAAGTTATTAACATAGCCCAATACAAATTTTCAAACATTTTATTTTCTCACCGTAAAAAAAAAAAAATTGATCAACAAAACATGTCATTAACTTGGATGTACGGTAAAGTATCATTGTAGAGTGTTATAGTATGATTCAATAAAATGTGATTATTTAGTAGTGAATCATATCATAACACCTTAAAATTATACTTTAATACATCATTCATCATACTTTATTTACTTAATAATTAGTATTACCTAAAATGAGAGGGGTTCCTTGCGTGCACTGGGTAGTTATCTAGTTCTATTTTCGATTGAGTCATCATGATTTATTTTTCCAATACTCTGTTAAGTCGGGATGTACGGGTGTTTGGAGTGGACAATTCTACCTTTTTGTACAAATCATTACCTATATACTAATAATCACAATTTAATAATTTGTCAACTCATTTTACAATTTTTCTCGTATATACTCATCTCAAAAGAGAGAATACCTCCAATGTAGGAATGGCAATTCCAAGTACAATACCATAACACAACACGATAATTGCATGTTATGTTTGGTCTTATCGTGTTCGTGTCATAATTGTGTATAAGAACACGAAAATTTTGTGTTGTGTTCGTTACAATCCATTAAATACAATTAATATTAGTAGATGACTCATTAGTTGTTAATAATTCGCTAATATGTTAACAACTTGATATGAAGACATATTTGATAATTACTATATGATAATAAAAATACTCATTAATATTTTTAAAATATATTTTCTAAAACCTTCTATTACTTTTAATTATTTATTTTTTCGTGTCAATAGGATTTTTTTTTATGTCATGTAGAAACAATCTTATTTTGTGTTCGGATTTTAAACACTAATCTAAATAACTCTAAAACTAACTAAAAATTGTAAAAATAATTCGATAAAGTCTCTTGTGAGACTTTAATTTTGTGAGACGACTTGTGAGACCGGTTAAAGTATGTCTATTATATTGATAAAATATGTTTAATTATTGTTAAAGTATATTTTGTAAAGTATAATGAACTATGAATTAAAATATGATTTTATGGTGTTCTAATATGATTCATTATTGACATACTTTAACTACAAATAAATATACATTAACTATATAATAAGCATACTTTAGTAATGGGTCGACTCGTCTCATGACCGTCTCACAAAAAATCTGTCTCACAAGAGAGTAACTCAAATAATTCATTAAGAATACAAAATATGGTCTAAAATAAGTTTGGGATAATGGGTGCCTAAAATGTAGAGGAAGATAATGAATTGGTGACTTGAACACTAAGGGGGATGTTTGTTCCGGTTTTAAAACCTTGGAATTGGAATTGGAATTGAAATTCCACACCCAAAATTTAAAAATCACCCCTATATATAGTTATATACATTTTCTCTCCTCAATTAATACATTTTTTCTCTTTATCTTTCATTTTTCATCTACTTTCTTACATAAATTAATACATTTTTACACTTTGATTTGACATAAAGTTAAAACTTACCCTATCAAAAACTCAAAACAAACACATCACTATTCATGATTTTCAAACTCCCCAAAACCCAAAACAAACATCACCTAAGTTAATACTCCCTCCGTCTTTCTGATAAGTGTCAATTTTGTCATTTTGTTCCGTCCCAATACAAAGTATTAATTTCCTTTTTGAGTTAATGTGACACATATTATGCTCAACCCACTATACATGGGTCACACTCAACACTAATACAACTACTCACTGCACATCATTATACTTTAAAATATTATACTTCTTAATTCACATGCAAAAAGCAAATAGACACTTATCAAGAGGACGGAGAGTTTTTCTCGTCCAGGTCCTTAGGCGTGTCCATCCAAGGAAGGGATCTTTTTCTTTATTTCAAAATTACAATTAAAGGTATGACCACAACAGTTCGCTATCAACATACTTTTCTTTGAAATTCTAGAACTTTTAACAGCGGTTAAGGCGAGACCATAACTTACGGAGAATTACCTATTTTGGGAAGTGAAATAATTTTTTTTTAATAAAAATTAATCAACTTTTTTTATAATTATTTTTTTTATTTAATTTTTTTATTAATTATTTTTTTTAAATATTAATTTTTTTTTTGTTCATTGCAATAATTTCAAATAAGGCTTAAATAAAATTTTGAAAAAATTTCTAAACCAACTAAAAAGAATATCAACTTTAAATTCATAAATTTAAATCATTTATTTCAAATCAAAGATCTATAAATTCATAGATTTGACGAAGGAATTTGAACAGCCATCCAAAGTTCAAACACACAACATACGCTAGTTTTACTTTGCGAGTAAAATGAATTATTTCTTTCTCATGATACTATTTAACTTTTTAGTTAGGCACGCAATTATGAGTTACGAGTGAAATGTATATCTTTTTTTAGCATTTGATATTTGTAAATTGTAATCATAAAATAATGAGGATTGGACTTATAGTCAGATGTTCTTTTGTCATATGTAGGCGTTAGGCCAATTTGCGTCAGAGATAATGACTTAAGCAAGATTGGATCTGTGTACGTAATATAATACTCCGAAGAATTTAACTACAGAGCCTTCAGACAATACTAATGTACTTTATTGTCCTAAATTTAGAAGGAATTTTTTTTCTACCCGAAATGACGAAATTAGCCTTTACTCGAATTGAATTCGAGTAATGTGTAAAGAATTCAAGTAAAAGATTGAGTAAAACTATCATACTTTTAGAAAAATACATTACTCGAATTGAATTCGAGTAATGTGTATGATGTCGAGTAAAAGATTCGAGTAAAATACTTTTAGAAAAATACATTACTCGAATTGAATTCGAGTAATGTGTATAAATCGAGTAAAAGATTCGAGTAAAACTATCATACATTTAGAAAAATACATTACTCGAATTGAATTCGAGTGGCAAATTCGATTAATAAGTATCATTTGAGTAAGGCAAATTAAAATTTAGAATAATAGGCTTGTTCGAGTAAATCAAATTTGATTGATAGTCACGTTTAAGTAAACAATTCGAGTAAGGCTAATTTGATAGATAGTAAACTCGAGTAATGCAATATTCAAGGCAAATTAAAGAATTAACAAATTTCGAGTAATGAACATTGATGAGAAATGTGAATTTCAAGTAAAATTGATGGGATAAATTTTTTAAAGTATTATTAAAAAAGATAGATTTTCTTGCGAGACGAGTTATTTGTGAGACGGATGTAAGAAGAGTCGACCTATTACTAAAGAATGTTTATTATAAAGTTAAAGTATGCTTATTTGTAATTAAAGTATGTTAATAATAAATCATATTATAACACACTAAAATCATACTTTAATGCATAATCTAACATACTTTAGAAAACATATTTTAACAATCATTGAACATATTTTATCCAAACAATAAACATACTTTAATGATGAGTCAACCTATCACAAATAACTCGTCTCACCAGAAACTTTGTCATTAAAAATATATATATACTCAAGTAAAATAATGATTTGTAATTGATTATTCATTTACTCGAAGTATTCTTTATTCAAATGTAAAATTACTCAAAATTTTACTTTATTTATTCAATTTAATATTACTCGAAATTTATTAATTCTTGTTAATTTAATATCAATGTGACATTTATAAGAGAGTTAATTGCATTAAAATACACGAAATTTTCTCATTTTCTCAATTTAATAACGAACTTTTTTTTTACAAAAAAAACACAAACTTTTTTTATTATTTCAATTTAATCACTAAATTTATTTTTATCAATTAAATACACAATTTTTTTGGATAATTTAGGCTTTATGTAAATTAATTTTAATCTTAATTGGGCATTTGTGTTATTTCTATCATTGATGTGAATTGCTTGATGTATATGTGTGATTTGTGATTAGATTGAGAAATCAATTATGTGTTTAGGATAGTTTATTCAATCATTTCATCATACACTTCATGTGCATTAATTTAGAATGAGATAGAGATATCCTTCTAGATTTAGAACCCTCTGACAGAATATTTGATTGACTTAATCGATAATTTTGTTGATTAGGTAAGGAGACCCAAGCCATTAGTGAATTCATAGTTAGGGAATATTGCCTATGATTTAGTACCTAATTAGAAAACTTGTAAAGTAATTATTACCTAGTGGAATGTGTTCGCTATGGTATCGATCCTAAATGCTTTTGGGAGTCTTACTGATGGCCTACATTCTATCCATTTCGAGAGAGAGTTTATGTGGAATTAGTGATCGCTCATATGTTATGTACCCATGAGATATTAGAATTAATTGCATGATTTCTTTATTATCTATATCATGATTGTTGCTAATCTCATCCTTGCATTATTTGAAACTCATTTATTCTTGCATTCATTTTATCTTTATTTCTTACATTAGTTTAATTGCATTTATTTGCATGTCTATCCATCCTTCCGTCGTCCTTATAAAATCACGATAAAGTTGAGATCACTTAAATTCTAACACATTTCTCCTTTGGGTTTGATAAATTTTTTTAATTGGTCATCCAGACTATTAACGACCAATCAGATGGGAAATGATACAGGTATTTAATATTTAAATAAATTCGGGTATTCGATTTCAAATTCGATTAATAATGGAATACGAATATGAATATTCGAATATTTAAATAAATACCTTAGGTGGCGTGGAGATTTGATTATCTTAAAAATAATTAATGATATAATAAAAAAATAGTATAATATTAAAAAAAAGATAAATGAATATTTATATCTTTTAAAGTAATATTCAAGATAAGGGATATAATAGGAATATTATCATTAATTTTTGTAGTTATTATTAATTTTATATGTACCTTGTATCTATGAGTAATATAGTATTAATATAGTGTGTAGTTAAGAGTAATTATTCTTAAGAAATATTTTTATATGTTCAAAATGTTTTAATTTTATATGTGGAGTCATAATATTAGTCTTAAAAAAATGTGTATATTTAGTCTCACGTATTAGTAATAATCTTAATCTTTCAAATAATAAATTTGAACCACATGTGAATAATAGTGTGAGCATAATTTTTTTTTATTAATTTCAAATAATATGATAATCATATTATATTTTCATTTTTATATTACTAAAATCAAAGTGAATTATATATTACTCCCTCCGTCCCACATTTATATATGATAATTTCAAAAGTTATTTTAATTTCAAAAATACAACTCTCACTTAACACACATAATATACTTTATAATTGATTTATTTCCTAATAATACTACAATACCCTTAAAAAATCAATAAAATTAGTCAAAAAATAACTTTACTTAAACTTCTTATCTACAGTGTGGATGAATTTAACTATGGGACGGAAGAAGTATATTTTAACAATTTTTAATACATTAATTATAGTATTAAGAAATATACATTAATTATAGTATTAATGGCTTCTGCTTGTAATAAAAATGGGATGGTATTTGTGTAGTGTCGCCGTGGGGAGGACAGAGATATCAATGTCAGTGAGATATTATATCAGTCGTCATTTTCCATTCGCGATTCAATTGTTATTTGTCTACGGACACTTTAAATTTTTTTAAATTGAATGAATTAAATAGAGGAACTAAAAGAGTTTCACGTACGCCAGTTGATTTAACCGTAGAAGAATTAGGTATTTTAAAAAGTGTATAATCTTAAAACTAAAAAGGGTAATTTTGGAGTTTTAAGGGTGTGCATATAATAAAATTAGGATTTTAATATTAAAAGGGGATGTTTATATAATAGAGGGTGTGTATTCAATAAAAATATGTGTGTATTTAACAACACTCATAATTTAATTGTATTAGATGGGGGTGTGGGTCTCATGTGTATAAAAAAGGAAATGAGACTTTTTGGATGAGACGACTAAATGGAAAAATTGCTCTCTTATCCTGGGACGGAAGGAGTATATTTTACTCGAATTATTACTCGAAAACTCTTTTCACTTAATTATATTATTCACTCATATTATTCAAAAATTAAATTACTCAATCATATTACTCCAAAATATTAACTAGAAATTTTTGTTTACTCAATTTTTTTATTGTTTTTTTACTCGAATTTCTTGTTTATTTGTTTTTACTTAATATTTTACTCGATTACATAGGATTTTAAAAATTCTCCTTTAGTTTATTAGAGATTAATTTATGTTATTAAATAATAACTTTTTATATAATAAAGAGCAATAACTGAAAATATAGTTCACGTGTAAACCTGATTAATACAAGTTTTTGCCTTACTTGAATTAATAATTATTAAATTAATATTCCATTTAGTGAATCCGATTAACACAAGTATTTACCTTAAATAATTTATGAAATTACTTAAATTTAATTAAATTAAAACTCCATTTGATCGAAAGCATATATATCACGTTCAATTTCACTGACGTAAAAATCAATAACTTATGGAGTATAACTAAAATTTTTGACTCATCAATTAACCTTTACTCGAAATGAAGCAATGACTCACTAAAAAAAATTAAATTAATTACTCAAAATTTTACAATTCTATTTGTGACTCATATACTCGAATATTTTGAACTTACTCGAGATATTATAACTAAAAAATGCACTAAAATAAAATCGAGTAATACGGACGAGTAACAAAAAAATGTGCCTTAGTCAAATTTCCATTACTTACTCGAAATTATCTTAGTGATATTTGATTTACTAGATTTTTTTTTAAATTGCTTTACTCAAAAATCAAAATTGACTATTACTCAATATGGGTATGAGTATCATAATATATATTTGGAGTTTTTTCATTGCGGGACTTGAATGATGAATCAGCTATCAATTAAGGACCCATAAAATAAATTCAATCAGTTTAAGACTTGAATGATTCTAAACTATCAATCCAAACCCTCATTTCACATCCCGTCTAACGCTGTTAATAAACACTCCCTTTCTCTCTCTTACATAGAATCCAATTTCCACCTTATCTTCCACTTTCATTGCCAACTCAAAATAAAATAAAATAATAATTATAAAAAACCGAAATGCTCCCAGAAATATAGTGAAAATGAGTCGGGAAGTCATTTTCAAGTTTTCTAACTTCACTTTTATCATTCCTGAAATGTCGAAAGTTTTTTCTACAAAAATAAATATAGTGAAAATAAGTCGGGAAGTCATTTTCAAGTTCTCTAACTTCACTTTTATCATCCCTGAAATGTCGAAAGTTTTTTCTACAAAAATTGACTCAATAAATCGAGTTCAATAAAATATCAATCATCAATCATCAGTTAGATAGTGTTCTACAATTGTAAGATAAACTTATTCTATATTCTTTATTTTTTCATTTCGTTAAAAAAATCATGATTAAGAAATATAAATATCAATATCATTCAAATTCTATTATATGATTATTGGCATCCAAATTCTTGGGATTCATGTTTGCTAATCGTTGGTTATCTTATTATTTGAGACGTGCAATTGGGATTCATGTTTGCTAATCGCTGGTTATCTTATTATTTGAGACGTGCAATTGGTAAGGGTGAGATAAACTTATTTCTATATTCTTTGTTTTTTCATTTTGTTAAAAAAATCATATATTTGATTAAAACATATAAATATCAATATCATTAAAATTTTATTTCTCTCACTTAAATACTTGTACACTTCGTTATTTCTCTCTTGGCACTATTTTTTTTTTCACTGAGCACTCACACTTCCATCTTTCCTCTTTTTGTGCTTACACAAACTTAGTTGCGCATCTCCTATTTATAGTTCTTAAGTGAAGGTTCTAGTATGGCAGTGCTAAACTTAGCCCACTAACTTTCCTATATGATTCTAGATAAATTGAGTATTTCTGTTGTTGATTATTCTTCCTAGAATACTTCACGTTCATTATCAGCAATTTGATGCGTGTCTCCACATCCATCTAAAAGATTCTAGGAAGCTTCCTAATTATCCAAATTTATCTAGAAATATATTAATTATCCAAATTTATCTAGAAATATATTATGTTTTTTCTTGAGGGTGTGAGTTGTGTGTTGAGTGTATTAAGCGTGTATTGTAAAATATTTGTGTTGAGCTCTTGATAAAAGTGTTTATTTTTCCAACTTCCGATCTTATAATTAACCCAACATGCTGCCAATTCATTTTTGAATGTAGGACTATTACTAATCTAGTTGCTCCCAATCTCAACTATTAAGTTAATTGTTTCTCGACCATTGAAGGATCTAAAAATGTCTGTCATAGGTTGTTTTCCAGAGGCGATTCCCTTTAGCAAATACAGAGAAGAGATAGGTATTAAGAAGTTAATCAACTGGTTATGAATTTGCAGAACTATTCATTCCCCCTGAAAAAATCGTGCCATCATATTAACATCATTATGTGGTCTAATGTGAATTCTTAGCAAAATGCGATCTCGTAACTAGAATGTTTGTCATTCATAAGAAGAGATGCGTTTATATCTGTCGAAGAAAGAGGATAGATCTCTGTCGAAGAAAGAGGATAGTGTTGAATGTTATGACAGTAATATATGATTTTATTTTAATATTTATTTAATAAGAAGTGAGGTGGAAATTGGATTCCATGTAAGAGGGAGAAGGGAGTGTTTATTAACAGTGTTAGATGGGATGTGAAATGAGGGCTTCGATTGATAGTTTAGAATCATCCAAGTCTTAAATTGATTGAATTTATCTTTTGGGTCCCTAATTGATAGCTGATTCATCTTTCAGGTCCCGTAGCGAAAAAACTCCTATATATTTTTAATGAAACGGGTACAAATATGAATAGTTTATATTTAAATGGATACGTGTATGTAACAATTAATTTATTATTAAATTATTTTCTTCATTATTAATAATTTTGAATTAATATTATTGGTCATAACATATTCATATATTAAATATTTATATTATATTAATATTAAAATTACAATACATAAATTATATATAAAATAAAAAATTTATAAATACCTGATACATGATTCTCACCTTTTTTTTTAAAAAACAAAATTGTTTTATAACATTTTAATATTTCATACGTAATCTTTATCTTTCGTACTTGTTTTTTTTTTTAACAAAACGTATGTGATACTATCAGCCTTTTTTGGGAAAAAAATTGTCTATAAAATTTTAATACTCCCTCCTTCCGCTCGAAAGATGGTCTTTTTTCCATTTTGGTCGTCCGTTCTAAAGAGGGTCATTTTCTTTTTTACACACATGGGACTCACACACACCCACTAATACAATTAAAATATGGTGTCCACTCCCACTAATACAACTACCCACTACACAATAAATAATAATATTCCTTAATCAACGTGCACAAAAGCAAATGCCCCTCTTTAGAGCGGACGGAGGAAGTATATAATATGTCATTTATATATTTAGTAATTTAATACTCCCTCCGGCCACTTACAAGGTACTCGTTTCACTATTTCTGGAGTCCTCTTCAAAGGTATTAATTTCCTCTATTTAGTAAAGAATGTACACAATATGACTCACCACTTCCCTCTAATACAATTATCCACTTTACCTATAATAATAATACTCCGTGATCCACGTGCAAAAAGCAAATAAAGATTTTAGAATTGTCCACGTGCAAACAGAAAATGATTACCTTTCAAGTGACCGGATGGACTATATTATAATCAAGATAGTAATAAAATTTATTAATAGAAGAATTTGTGTTTAAATTATGAAATATAAAAGAAGCATGTATGTAATTTGAAAAGAAAAATGGATAATTTGAATAAAGAATTCTTCGAGTATATGGATAATTGAATTACAAATCATTATTTTACTCTCTCTATATGTATTTTAATAATATACTTTAAATAATTTCACTCTTAATTTTATTCGAAATCTTATTACTCATCATTTTCATTACTCGAATTATTAATTCTTTAATTTTGGATATTGTCTTACTCAAATACACCATTACTCGAATTAGCCTTACCCCAATTATTCGAATTTTTACTCGAATGTGACTACTACTCAAATTTGACTTACTCGAACAACTAGCCTATTACTCAAAATATTTACTCGTACTTGTCTTACTCAATTGATACTTATTACTCGAATCTCCACAATTACTTTTACTGGAATACCTTAGTCAAATTTCCATTACTTACTCGATCTTCTTATTTATATTTGCTTTACTCGATTTTTTTTTTTTTGGAAAATTGCTTTACAAAAAAATCAAAATTTACTATTACTCGAATAAGCTTACTGCCTATTACTCGAATATTTATTCGTTTACTTACTCGATTTGACTATTACTCAAACTTGTCTTTCTCGATCGCAAATTATTCAACAATTTTTACTCTTAGCACAATACTCCTTCACTCGAAATATTTATAAAATTAAAGAAATATATTTACTCGAATTTTACTCAAAAATTTTATACACTTAATTAGTTTACTCGAGCTATTACTCGAAAATTACTTCTCGAATATTCGAGTAATGGGTATATTGGTAATTTCGAGCAAAAAAAGAAATTTTGTTAAATATAGGATAATAAAGTAATTCTATATTGTCTGCTGGGCACTGCACCATTTTTCCCTAATACTCCATTCATCCCATAATAAATTTCACACTTTTCACTTTCGTCCGTCCCATCTTAAACTTTACCATCCAAACAATGAAATATCAAATCAATCTCTACCCCTAAAAGTTCATCTTAATTACAAATTTACAACTTTCACATAGAATACTCCCTCCGGCCACTTACAAGATACTCGTTTGTTTTTTGCGCGTGGATTAAGGAGTATTATTATTATATGTAAAGTAGATAGTTGTATTAGAGAGAAGTGGTGGGCCACAGGGTGTACTTTTTTATTAAATAATGGATACCTTTGAAGTGGACACTCAAAATAGTAAAATTGATACCTTGTAAGTGGCCGGAGGGAGTACATAACTTACTTTATAATTTATTTATAACTTAAAATATTACAATACCCTCCAAAAGTCAATAAAGTTGGTCAAAAAGAAACTTTTCTTAAACTCCGTGTCTACAGTAACAGTGAAGTTTATTATGGGACGGAGGGAGTAATATATAAACAATTAATTAAACTCAATGGCTTAGATTAATAATTTTCGAATTATTTCAACTTTCAAGTGCATCCTAAATCCTAATGACTCTAATTATATGAACATCTCTTTGTTAAATCTGTTCAAAGTAGTATTCTATACTCCCCAGTCCCTAAAAATTGTTAATCTAATTTATTGTATCATGGATATTAAGAAAAAAATAATTTTTATCAACTTTATTAATTTTTTGGGGATAATATGATGTTTAGATAATAATACAGGTATAAAGTATATTATGTGTGAAAAGAGGAGATATGTGTGAAAAGAGGAGATGACATTATGTATTTGTGAGGTTTTAAATTAGAATTATATATATTAAACTACACAATATTATTAAAAAGCTAAAAGAAAATAAGAAAGGGAACAAAGAAAAAGGATGAAGGGGAATACGGAAATAAAAAGTCAAACAAACAGCTTGTCAAAAAGACCAAAACATGTAGCTCCAAGAAACAAAAGAAAATAAAAACATGATTAAATAATACAAAATGAAATGTAGCAATGGAGCTCGCTTATAATCATATTTTTTAAGAAGGAAGGCTTTGAGAGTGGACCATAACAAACGAGGACAGGTGCTTGTAGCAGAGCAATAGGGGTTGATCTAGCGCAGAAGGTCCTTCCCGATTAGCAATAAAGGTTGATCTAGGGGCAGAAGGTCCTTGACATAATCGGGTAGATTTCGTGATCAGCAAACGGACTTTTATATATATATATATATATATATATATATATATATATATATATATATATATATATATATATATATATATATATATATATATATATATATATATATATATATATATATTATTTATTTTATTTTGGAGATGAACAATTATGTGAGACGAAGTAATAAGAAAAAAAAACCAACTTCATTATGGAGAGAGTAATATATTTTATATATAGTAGTTTTATTATATACTATATACTCTCTCACTCTCCTAAAATTATTTTTGCTTTTTTGGGTAGATCAAAATTTTGGTATTTTTAGAGCACAAACACTTGCGTAAATCGGGTTTACGGTGTAAATCCAATGGTCTCGACTTTTAATCTTATATACTCTAGTATTGTTACGGTGTTTAAATTAAGGGGACCACGGGGTTTATAGGGGTTTATGATCATGTAAACCCAATTTACAAGAGACAAACTCTTTTTAGAGAGCGTTTTAATATTTTTTTTATAATAAATAAATTAAAAAAAATGATAGGTAATTAGGTATATTGAAATTTGGGTAGGGTGATATTTTAAAAGTAAAATATATGGAGGTGGATTAGTTGTTTTAACTTTTTCACCATTTTAAAAATAAAATTTTATTATGGAAGGGTAAAACTTGTATGTTCTCAGGATATCGTGCCCTCAAATTGTACATTTTTTTTTAAACTTGTATCTTTTAGTATTACAGTTATACTATTTTGTATAAGAACTTATATCTTTTATTTTTAAAGAAAAAACATTTTTTTAATCAAACATTTATAGTATTCGTATTTCAATCGATCTTTTCAATGAAAATATTATATCTATACTAATTAAAGTGTATATCATTTATAATAAATTGTTATACCTTATACACCTTGTGCACTCGAGAATACAAGAAACTAACTCTTTATGGAATAGATGAAGAAAAATGTAAAAATATTTATTGAGGTGTATATTTTGTTAAAACTTGTGTGAGATGGATAGACGTGGATACATATTTTTCAATTTCTAATTTATCACATATTATATACTCATTTAAAACAATATATTGAGATCTAAAATATTTAAATGTGCGTAAGAGGGGCTATTAAATAAATAAATAAAAATAAAAATAAACATAGAAGTAGTTTTAACAAATGCCATTTATTTATTTAATTTCTTACAAACATTATCTGAAAAGGATTTAATGGTTGTGTGTTCTCACCTCTATATATAGAGGTACTTCTTCTCCTCATGAACTCATCTCATATGACAGTAGTGATTCTTTTTGAGGTCATCCATACATGCACCAAAAGTTTACCCTCGCAGGAGAGATGATGCCTACGGAATTGAATTGGTATCATCCTCTTGCGAGGGAAATCTTGTTAGTACATATTCATCTTTTTTCTTTAACCAATCTTCTAAAGGTAAATATATTTATTTATTTATTTTTATTCTTATATTAATACTAACATTATTATGTTCTAGCGATATTAAAATGACTTTGATTATTAAATTATGAATATGGATCCTTTCTCTTACAACGAGAGGAAATGAACTCTATTAATTGGAGAGGAACCACTCTCATTAAACTATACCCTTTTTTAATAATTTTAAATTTTTATATGAGTTTAACATGTCATCAGGGCTATATTATAATCACTAAAAAAAAAGTCTTTTTTAGCAATGGAAATTATCAACGAAATTCAATCTGTTGGTAATTACCAATATATTAACAACCAAAATGATATTTTTATTAGCAATGGAATACCAACGGATTTATTCTCTATTTTACCAACGAAATTCAATCAGTTGGTAATTATCAACGGATTACCAAGGGAATCTTTATACTATAAACTACCAACGAAATTTTTAGCAACGAATTACTAATGGAATTTTTTACGAACGGAATTGATTTTTCGTTGCAAAAAAATTATCAACCACTACTTTACCAACGGATTCCGTTGCTAATCCATTTGTAGTGAATACTCCTCGATACCACTAACCTCTTCCTTTGTAAATTGCAATGAAAGAGTGAAGAGCTTAACGTGACGAAAGGAGTATATAACAAAAAGTTGGTCTCGTGTGTCCCCAGGTGCACAAAGTGTATAAGGAAACAATATTTTGTTATAAAGGGTATATACTTTAATTAATAAGGATACACCATTTTGTTTTAAAGGATATACACTTTCATTATTATTTTTTTAGATGATAAAGAGTACACGTCCTTATACTAAAGAGTATACCATTTAATACTATAGGGTATCTATGCGCACAGTGTCCCGGGAACATAGAAGTTTTATCCTATAACAAATTCTACGCCAGACATTTACAAAAGAAATTTCGCTTGTTGGACTTAAGAGGCAAATTAACTCATACCCTTGTTAGGTATGTATTAAATGACTTAATTAAATATCAAATAATATTTATCTCTATTAAGTTAACCTTTTTGATGAGAAGTCGACTTAATTGAGTATTAAACGCTTTCCCTCTAGTTTAAACTTTTATTGATATATATGATTCGATAATTATATATTTGAGTGTCAATCAATTAATAATTCTCATGTTTTCATTGAGTACACTAATCATCAATATTTAAATTTTTTAGCTATTTAATGATACTTATCATTAATGATTATAAATCAGCCACCTATTTGAGAAACATGGTAGTATTACTTAAAGAGTTTCGGTTGTGATTATGATTGGAGGATAGTACATGAGATATATTTGTCAACCTTGTATATTTTAATAAAAATTGATAATTATTAAAAGAAAAATCAGTGTAAAAACAATTTCACATGAATTTTAATAAAAAGTGATAATTATTAAAAACAAAAAAAAAACATAAAAACAATTTCACATGGACGATTTCACGTGGAAAATTGTTTCGCTTAAAATTACTACGTGGAAAACAAATCAGTAGCTAGTTTATTCTTGTTAAATTCTTCACATCTCATTGCAATGTTCTGTATTAATTAACCCCTTTTGTGAATTTATTATTCAGTAGATTAAGAAAGTACAGTATCTTTTTAAAATTTATTTATTCAAAAGGTTAATTTAGTTATTTAAGTTTTAAACATTTGTAGATTATTATATTATTATTCTTTGCATCTCAAACTCAAATTTATATTTTTCTTTTTAATTCGTTTCAAATTCAAGTTTACTAAGAAAATGACACACAACTACCATATAACCTCATAACACATGTATTAATAAACACTTTAATTTAAAAATTATCATTTATTTTTTTAAAACATAGTTTATACTTTACAATTTATTTAGTACTAAAAAATACTACTACGTTACCCAAAAAAATAAGTCAAAAAATTATTTTTTATTAATATACGTGCAAACAGTAAATATAAATTTATTAAAAGAGTATAATAATAATGATAATTAGTATTATTAAATATTTAATTTGATAGATAATATGATTGATGAGATGGAGTAGATAGTGAAAGTAAGTGAATGATTAATGAATGGGGAAGTTTTTTTTTTTCATCCAAGCATCATCAAATGAATTATCCTAATATTCATTTATCACCTCTATGGCTCCCAACCGGTGGCGGACGCAGGATTTGTGTTGAGGGGGCCCAAAAAATATTGTGAAGTATAATATATAAATTGATATTCTATGTACTCGGGTTAATGTTTGTATACCCAATCTGTATTATTGATACATGTTTTAAAATCAAAAATATTTTAGTAATATAGCGTTTAATACGTCCAGAAGTAAGTGAAGAGAGTAAAAGAATGGGAAGAAGTAAAAATAATGAAAAGAAGAGTGTAAATGAATGGGAAGAAGTAAAAATAGTGAAATAATATTGGAAAGAATGGGCAGAAGTAAATAGTAAGAGTGTAAAAGAATGGGAAGAAGGAAAAATAGTGAAATAATATTGGAAAGAATGGACAAAAGTAAAAATTAGTGAAAAGGACAATGAAAAACTACACGGTGTGATGGGATGGATTCGAACTTGAACCTCTCAATATCCATAAAAAATAAATTTTCACTGAACTACCATATATTATTAAAAAATTATTATATATATAGTAAAAAAATTCAAAATTTCAGGGGGCCCAGTGGCCCCCCAAGCCCTACATGCGTCCGCCCCTGCTCCCAACCAAGCGTACCTCTAAACATAAAGATAAATCTGGATTAGGAATATGCGTATTATAATTGATGACAATTTAAAAATTAAAGTTAGTGTGAAATTATTGTGTTGGTGATTTTGTCATTTTCTTATTGTTCACAATATATTAAGACGAATGAAAATATAAATTATTCACTTCACTACTAAAAAAAGGGTTTTTAGTAAGCTACTAAAAGCTAAAAATTTGATACTAATCATCTTTATTCACTTAACACTACTAAAAAAGGGTTTTTAGTAAGCTACTAAAAGCTAAAAATTTGATACTAATCATCTTTGGTATCAAAAAATTCCTACGCTACCATTATGAAACTTATACGGGCGTTGCTAAAGTCATAATATAAAAAAAAATTATTGACACCAATGGTATAGTCTTTGGTATCGTAACTTGCTAGTATCAAATTTTTGTATAAAATCATGTGATACTGATCACTGTGCATCAATATCACATAAATGTTTCTGATGGCATTCACTAATGGTATCAAAACATAAGCTTCTGATGATATTAGATCTTTATATTCTATACAAAAGTCCTGGCTTCTATTTCGAAACCTAATTCATGTATTTATAAATGAATCTAATAAATACAATTAAAATATGCAAATTTACAAAAACAATCAATAAAAAGATCATTTATACATTGTATTTATATCAGTTATTCATCAACAAATACAAGATGATAGTGGCAAAAGCAAAAAACATAGATTTCACAATGCTTGTCCACTAACTTTTCCTACAAGAAACAATACTGCTTCCCAAAACAAACTTTGAACTGCTTCCCATGTACTCTTCAAGTTTATCTCAAAATTCCTGGTGGACAATATACATCATTAAGCATGGATATGAGACTTACAGTGATTCATTTTTATCAATTCCTGCTACCACTGCATGTTTCAACTCAAGAAAATTAATCTGCAAAAACCTGTTGCATATTGTAGAAAAGAAATGTCTTAAGTTTAAAAACATGAGGTTGGCATCAATATAAATACAAAGAAAAACAAACAAACAAATCATACCCTGGACTAACTAGAAAGAGCAATGCCTAAAAAAACATTTGGTACTAGCATTGTAATAGGCTTTCCATTAGATTCCCCAATTCTTGGGACCCAAGTCCCCAGAGGAAATGAGCATATTGGTTTATTGAAGAAGATAAGAGATTAAATAAAGGAGTAACATGGTAGCTGATTAACATGTTAGACCAAGTTGAAGCCTCGTTTGGGCGAACGGAAGGCCAGTTTGGGCGAATCAACATGTTGTTAGACCGAGTCAAAAAAGGTCGTGAGCTCCCAGGAAATTGACGCCGATCATTAGATCAAATCATCCATGGTTTAGGCGAACCATCCAGCCGAATTGGACCAAATCACCTTTTATTTTGGCGGATAATGGGTTATTTTCACACGGGAATTTCACTTTTCGTCAAACTTATTCTCCAAGCTCAGGCTCATTAATCCACTGTTCCACGGGATCTCTACTCCTATAAATATCGAATTAAATTAGAAATGAGAGAACATTGATATATACATCATGTCTTACATCAGTTCTTATATTCATCCACAGAGTCAGTCCGCATCCGAAGAACGTCATGGAGTCACGAAGACGAAAGTCTAGGGACGAGACGGCGCTTATTCCTTTATCCGAGATTTATTAGATTATTTAATTTCATGTTGAATTTAGATTTATTTTATTTCTTTATTTTCTGTATGGAAGCTTAAACTTCCAGATTCTAGGATTGCACGAGTAGTTTGGTTTGGGATTGTTTTGGTATGTGAACCCTTTATTTAATTCAAGCATTTTATTTCTTTTATATGTGTGATTTCTCTACATGATTAATTGATTCGTGACCAATTACTCATATCAGTTTATTAAACTAAGAAACAAAAGTTGAGAGTTAATATTGATTACTTCACACATATAACACATCTAGTAGTCGTATCGTTACTGTGAGACAAAATATGTGAGAGAATTCAATCCGATAAATCTATTAGGAGTTAATTGATGTGATATTTATGCTACTGTTATATTCATTGATTGATCTACTTGTGATTAGATTCGAAAGAATTAATTATATAAATTACAGATTGCTTTATGAAATTATGCTTGAATTGAATTAAGAAGTTTCATCCACTGCAAGACAAACCAAGTGAAATTGTAATACCTAGAATTATTTTTATTATTATTATTTCCATCCAATTCATATTATGCATCTGTTGAGTCCAGTCATTGCATATTTATTATTTTATTTTGTTGTTTATTAAATTCTCAAACATCTTGATATTTTCCTTATTATTGGACAAGTATATAATTAATTAGATTTTAATTCATTCCTTGTGGATTCGATACATTACCTATCTGCTTTGCTACATATGTCCCGTACACTTGCGGAATATAATGTTGTTTGCATATTAGTGAATGTTTAAATTTGTGTTGCAAATATATGCTATTAAGTTTATGGCGTCGTTGTGTGTGGAATGAATTAAATTTGATTAATTTTAATATAAGTTCATTGAATAAGTATTTAATTTATTGTTATTTGAACGGGCTTAAATTTATTAATTTTTTTGCAGGAGTATATTATAACTAGATCACAAGCAAGAAAAGAATTGCTTTTTGATCCGGAAATTGAAGCAACTGTAAGGAGATTAAACATATTGAGAACAGAAAGAACTAAGATGAATGGTCAGGATCCACCAGCTGATCCACCATAGGATGATCGAAATGGTGTGGATAATAGGAATGAACAGGTCATCCCACTGTTGGATTGTATACTAAAAGTCTAGTTTTTTGTATGAACAATGTTATAACAATATATTTGAAATGAGAATCATATGATCAAATGATTGCGTCTTATAATTTATTTATATGTATGATGCAACAGTCCACTTACTTTATACTGTAGATAATATGTTGTGCGACAACACGCGGAAGATCATATTATCGGTTTCCTTATAAAGTATAAATAGATGCTCACAATCGAGATAGACGGGGACTCTCTATCGGGATGGTTGTAGTGTGGTTTAGTATTAGCTTGTCTTGGCTATAGAATCACATTAGTGCACTTGCGTGTATTGAGCAGGATCGCTTGAGATCGTTCGATTTATACTGACTTATAGAAGAACTGATCTCAGTTATTATGGATGTTCGTGCTCTTAATCCCTATATAATAACCTCGACACGTAGGGCAGTATGTATTTCTTTGGTTCATCAATGGACGAGATTTAGATGCAATTAAATCAACAAACTCGATGAGTTGGGAAGTAGTGCTATTTCTATGGTGTGTTGTTGATTGTAGAAGGAATCTGTGTCTGTCATAGGTTGATGATATCCCCTTGAGGAGCTCATAAGGATTATCATGTAAACCCCGCAGGTGGATTTATTCCGGCATAATAATGAGGTTGAGTGGTACTATTCTTGGATGAGATATTAATTAATGGAGTTGTCGGTAACTTAATTAATTAATGGACATTGTATATCTTAAACATGGGGAGAATAACGGACTCATAATAAGAAGGAGCCCAAAATATAATTTTGGGATTTGAAAGGTAGTGCAGTAATGATATTTTAGTGGACTATATTATTATTATTGGACTTAAGTATAAGCTTTGGGCTAAGTTTGGATACTTAAGCCCAATGGAGGCCCAACCCAATTTCTCCTCCTGGTCCCTGCTGTAATCCATGTATAAGTCATCTCAGCTATCCATAAACCCTAATTACACCCCTAACACCATGAGGGGGGTGAGGGAACAGCAGATTGAGAAGATCACGAGGATCGTTGCCCACACGACGTCGAGATTGGACTTGGGAATACAACAGAAGACCGAAAGGTTGTTTGCTACTGCTATCCGCCACCTTGCAAAATTCATATAAAATCGTAAAGTGCTCCGAATTCAATGTTTAATATACTGACGGAAAGCCGTCGAAGAGAGTATCGTCTGAACGTATAGATCACTCCAATTAGAGTTTAGATGAAGAAGTTATGACCATTCTCATAACGCTGCACAGGCTACAGGCGAGAATTTATCATCTTCAACATACCCTGGTGAAAGGTAATACGTTTCTTGGTTTTTTTACTTCCACTGCATGATAGAAACGTATGGAACCCTAACGGGTCACGTTATCCTAATGATCGAATGCCAACAATTGGTATCAGAGCTTTGATTTTGTGGTGAAGCGTGACACGTTAGGCTAGGGTTTATGTGATTGTATGATTATGTGATTTAATCTAGATATAATCGCATGATAGAACTATGGTTTTGGTGTGATATTATTATACCTGTAGATACCTTTTATCTATATCGTTGATATTCGTGTATCACGACTGGAAACTTGTGTGAATCACCAAGTGATTTGGCGCTGGATGCGAAATTGGGGGGCCAGGCGGGCCAGTGTGCATGATTGTCGAGCGTGATGTCGGACGTTAGTAAGTGCAAGACGTGCAAGGGATCTGCCACACGGTGGCAGCCGTGCGATGGAGTTCTTCCAGGTGTGGCACACGGTGGATCTGCACGATGGCGAAAGGCTAGACGTGCAGGCTTTGTGCATAGGCTGGCGCGTTTGGTAGGCTAATGGTCGAGCGACCTAGCAGGCTATGCACACGGTAGCGATGGGAAACCAGGATCGGTATCGTGCTTGCTGGTAGACGTGCTGGCCGGTGCAGAAGCAAGTACCTGGGGAGTCTGTCCAGATTCCCGGGCGGGCCTGCGAGAGAGTTTGATAAAGGTTGGCGCTGCTAGGCACGCTGGAAGCCACCGACTAGTGGTTGATAATTCTTCTCCGGCGTGGCTAGCGCTCATGGTGGGCTGGATGTGTGGTTCCCTTGTAGTAGGCTGGCACGTTGATATACTACTGCTGGGTGCTGCTGTCGCACAGATTCTCAGCAAGATCGCACTGAGGCAGGCTGCGGCGGAGGACGACCAGCATGATGCTATTCAGCGGTGTTGACACGGTTGTGGCTCGCGACATGTTTCCAGCGAGTCTGAAGCTGTTTCCGAACGGATCAGCATGCCTTCTAAATGAGTCTCCTTGCTGGTGGCTGCAAGCTGCACCCGTGAGGAAGCCAGCAGCGGTCGGCGGAGACAGTTATTCGGCGGATACCTAAAGCACTCGGAAGCGACGACGCTGGAAGGAATCACAGTCGATTGCTGCTGAACGGAGCGATTAGGCTTCCAAGCGATAGATGATTCTGATCGTTTCTGAGAAGTTGTTCAGAGAAGCTACCTTCTGATTAGTGGCGCCTGAATATTTTTTCTGAGAATAGAGGCAGACTGTCGGAGCGTATTGGCAGCGTTCTGGGTTATTCTTCGAACATTTCAGGCGTTCTGTTGGATGAGCAGGTTGTCTTGCTCATGGTAGTTGGTGGCAAGACGACGACTTGACACACCGGTGCAGATGTTGGATTGGAGGGGCACAGCTCTTTCATGGGCAGTTTCATTCTGGAATCTTGTTGGCCAATGACTGTGGAATTCTCTGGGGTTGTTGACGGCTGCAATTTGAATGGAAACATCCTGTAGCTTCTGTCGGTGTGGTCTCCGGCAGCGGAGGATGTAAACTGCAGGGATTTCTGGCTGCTGGGCGTGGATTTTCGGTGGGCTGTTACATGGCAGAACAAGCACCGTTTCAGGCGACGTGCTGATGGTTCGAAAATGTAGGCACGACATGCTGATGGTTGAGGGTACGAGCAGCGTGACTCAAGGCAGCCGTCGGCACTACCACCGGCGGCAGGTGGCAAGAGTCGTGCGGTTGACTACTCAACTTAGCGGCACCGGCTATGTATGCATGTGGGAGATGGAATCGTGAGGTTTGGGCTTTTTAGATTGGGGCCCTAGTTTTGTTCTCCAACTTGTTGTGCAAGATACTTACATAATTGTGTTCTTGTTGACCAAGTCAATCCTTCTTTATTTAGCAATTTTTCTTTCCTTATATATAATTGATATAATTGTTTTATTTGTGTCGGATGCATGTTCTACTTGATTTACTGTCTTATCTGCCGTAATAGGAGCATGCTAGGTTGTATATTTTATTCTTGAATATTATATACATGTAAAAACTCTCGGTGTTAAATTACTAAGTGGGGGAGGGAATTGGTTAATAATTCTCGCGGCCTCCATTATTGGTTGTTAGCAATGTGAATAAACTTGTGCGTCGGCATTAGAGTCTTCCTCCCCATCGGATGAGTTTATTCATGGATTGCTGGAACAGACTTCATTAAATAATTATTGTTTGTAATGTGATGCACATGAACTTGCGTGTTGGCATAGACCTTCCTCCCCATCGGATGAGTTTATTTGTGGATCACTGTACAAACTTATAATAGATGACTGTAGGAAGTTATCCGAGCCCGTGTGTACTTCTCCATCTGTAAGGCACATAAGCTTGGGCCGCAGACTTGGGGTCAAATAATGGTGTACACTTAGATGTAAATAATAAGTATCCTCCCCATCGGAGTCACTGCTTTTATTTGCATGGCCAAAGAGGAACCGACTATTAATTATTTTGTCATGAGGTTAGGTTGACAAATGAAATTAATAGGTAAAACCTTCTCTTATAAATGTTTCAGTTTGTAAACGTCCACACTATCGTGGCTTGCAGACTCACGGTGCTTGAGATGTCGGTGAATTTATATTTTATATTATTTTGAGGGAATCAATATAAATGGATAAATTCAAATATTTGATCAGTGTATTTATTTGTGATTCTCTGTAATTTCAAATGGTTTTATCTCACTTATTGTTTACTAAAATGAAATTATATTTACTGGTTCAAAATTAGATGATTAGAAAAGAATCTTGGTTTTGAATATTACTGCTTAAGAAAATATAAGTGTGTTCTCACTAAGGATATCCCATGATACCTTTTAAAGTCTCTAGTAAAGAGGTGAGAGGTTCATAGAAATATGATGGTCTCATGCGACTCTTCAGATACTTGAGTAAGTTAGATAGGCGGGAGGTCATGGTTGAATTGATGAATGAATTGGAATACTTGGAATAGAAATTGAAAGGGAAACCTAGATCAATTTAATCTCCGTAGTTTGCCTAGGTGTTTTGAGCAAGTTCTACCTGAAATACGAGAGGCTGTATGTGGTGGGGAACTTCTGACAAAACATGTGGCAAAGGAAATCCAATTTTATCAAGATGTGAACAAGGTTAGTATCTCATTCACTAGTCGTTGAAGCACGATTAGTGATGGTATTTACTGACACGTTGTCTGTAGATACCGGAGTCACTATAAGCCTGCAACTAAGTGATGATGAGATTGTAATATACATGGGTAATACTACGAGAGTAGTGGCTGTTGCGGTGGGAGTTGTTTATTTATCTTACGATATGAATAAATATTTGATTTGGAGAAATTGTCTTTACGTACATTTTCATAGAAAGAATTTAATTTCAGTTTCTATGCGTTTATGGATGTATACTCCATTTCGTTTAAATGACATGGTCATAATGATGAGGGATGGAGTTATAATATGTTGTTGTACCTTGGTGGACAATTTGTACACTCTTAAATCATGTTTATCCCACAGATGCAATAAATAGTAATTAATAATGCGTCTTCTAATCCTATAAGAGAAAGGCTTTTATGAAAATGATTAGATAGATGATGAATTATTTGGAATTACTAGATTCATTTTATGGGTTTGCCCTAGAAACAACATGTCGTATAACGTTTATCTATTTGTGAGATATCATAGAAAAATGAAGGGTGATAATTTATTTAGTCCAAAAGATCGAAGGGTGATTGTTAACACAAGCACTAGATTTTTGGAGAAGGACTATGTATTAAATCATAATGCCATGTATATATTGTTCTAAAGGAAATGAGAGGGAAAACACAAAGTATTAGTACCAAGTATATAAGAGGATATACCACAAGGTAAACTGCAACACGTGTCACATATGATACACAATTGCGTGTAGTGTCTTGTCGTAGTGGGAGGATTGTTCTACAACCTGATAAGATATATGTTTTGGTAGAGTCGTGAGACTTGGTCCCTAGTAAACATGGAATCGACCCATGGATACGACGAAGCATTACAAGATAGAAATGCAGAATCTTAGCAAAATGCAATGAATGTTGAAATATAATCAATGGATTCTAAATTAGATTTGGGAGCTTGTAGAACCACTAAATAGTGTGAAAGCCATTGAAAGTTGTCATAAAAATAAAAGATGATCATACGGTTAGGTGAAAACCTTGGAAGCAAAGCTTGTTGCGAAAAGGTATACTAAAAAAGAAAGGGTCGATTATGAGAAAACCTATTCACCGGTAGCTATGCCTAAGTCGATCCGAACTCATTTATCTATTGCTACTCATATGAAATATGAGGGATAACAAATAGATGTCAAGACAGTTTTCCTGATTGGAAGTCTTGAGGAAAACATCTATGTGAAACAACCAAAGTGATTCATTGCAAAGAGCTAAGAGCATTTTGATAGTAAGCTTAAAAGTGTCCATTGATGGACTAAAGCAAGCTTCAAGATCATGAAACATCCGTTTTGATGAGGAAATCCAAACATATGGATTCATTCAATGCGCGGATGTGTCTTGTGTGTTGTAAAGAGTGACGGAAACGTGGTGGTATTACTTGTACTATACGTAGATAGTATCTTGCTCATTGGAGACAATGAAAGAGTATTGTCGGGCATATGGGTATGGTTAATAAAACGGTATGAGATGAAGGACTTAAGAGGAGTAAAAATATCATTTTGATCACGGTAATATGGATCACAAGAAAGGATGTTACGCTTGTCTCAAACTTCATGAAATGATACAATATCTACTTGTTTTAGCATGTGACTTTATCTAAGGAAATGTGTATTAATACACAAAAGAAGATAAAGTAGATGGAGGCGGTCTCTTATGCTTCTGCGAATAAGGAAGTTTAATCTAAGGAATACTATGTACGAGAATGGATATATGTTTTGCCTGAAAGCATGAACAGTGGGTATCAAGGTAACACGAAATAAGAATATTGAACTGTGGTAACACATAATTTTGAAGTACCTGAAAAGGACTAGAAACTATATGTGGGCATACCGGACAGATTCGCTATTTCTTAGGGGTTACATAGATTCGAATTTTTCAAATCAGATACGGGACGACAGTAAATTCACCTCGAAGGTTATGTGTTAATTTTAGGAAGTAGAGCCATAATGTGGAGGAGTGTTATATAGAAATATATTTCAGACTCCGGACTCCATCATGGAAAGATGATAAATTGGAGACTATGAGGCAGCCAAAGTATCTGTATGACTCTAGAAACTTCATGATGGACTTTGAAGTATTTCTAAGTTTGCCCAAGGTTATCACAATTTATTTTGATGATAATGGTACAGTTGCAAACTTGAAAGAATCACGAGCCCATAAGGCAATTAAACACATAGAGCGCGAGTACCACCTGTTACGAGAAATCATATTATGAGGGGAAGGTTGTTGTCGCCTAGATTGCATCAGATGATGACCTAGTAAATCCATTTACAAGGACCTTAAGGCGAGAGTTTTTGATGGTCGTGTAGTGAGAGTGGGAATCAGATGTATGGCGGAAGACATGACAACATAGTCTTTTAGTATAAGTGGGAGATTGTTGGATTGTATACTAAAAGTCTAGCTTTTTGTATGAACAATGTTATAACAATATATTTGAAATGAGAATCATATGATCAAATAATTGCGTCTTATAATTTATTTATATGTATGATGCAACAGTCCACTTATTTTATACTATAGATAATATATTATGCGACAACACGCGGAAGATCATATTATCGGTTTCTTTATAAAGTATAAACAGATGCTCACAATCGAGATAGACGGAGACTCTCTATCGGGATGGTTGTAGTGTGGTTTAGTATTAGCTTGTCTTGGCTATAGAATCACATTAGTGCACTTGCATGATTGAGCAGGACCGCTTGAGATCGTTCGACTTATACTGACTTATAGAAGAACTTGATCTCAGTTATTATGGATTTTCGTGCTCTTAATTCCTATACAATAACCTCGACACGTAGGGCAGTATGTATTCTTTGGTTCATCAACGGTTGAGATTTAGATGCAATTAAATCAACAAACTCGATGAGTTGGGAAGTAGTGTTGTTTCTATGGAGTGTTGTTGATTGTAGAAGGAATCCGTGTCCGTCATAGGTTGATGATGTCCCCTTGAGGAGCTCATAAGGATTATCATGTAAACCCTGCAGGTGGATTTATTCCGGCATGATAATGAGGTTGAGTGGTACTACTCTTGGATGAGATATTAATTAATGGAGTTGTCAGTAACTTAATTAATTAATGGACATTGTATATCTTAAACATGGGGAGACTAATGGACTCATAATAAGAAGGAGCCCAAAACGTAATTTTGGGATTGGAAAAGTAGTACAGTAATGATATTTTAGTGGACTATATTATTATTATTGGTCTTAAGTATAAGCTTTGGGCTAAGTTTGGATACTTAAGCCCAGCGGAGACCCAACCCAATTTCTCCTCCTGGTCCCTACTGAAGCCCATATATAAGTTATCTCAGCTATCCATAAACCCTAATTACAAGTCTAACACCATGAGGGGGTGAGGGAACAGCAGATTGAGAAGATCTCGAGGATCGTCGCCCACACGACGTCGAGATTGGACTTGGGAATACAGTAGAAGACCGAAAGGTTATTTGCTGTTGTTATTTGCCACTTTGAAAAATTCATATAAAATCGTACAGTACTCCAAATTAATGTTTAATATACTGACGAAAAGCTGCCGAAGAGAGGATCGTCTAAGCGTTTAGATCACTCTAATTGGAGTTCAGATGAAGAAGTTATGGTCATTCTCGTGACGCTTCACAGGCTGCCGGAGAGAATTTATCATCTTCAACATACCCTGGTGAAAGGTAATACGTTTCTTGGTTTTCTTACTTCCGCTACATGATAGAAATGTATGGAACCCTAACAGGTCACGTTAACCTAACGATCGAACGCCAACACCTACGACTTTAGAATCAAGGTGTACCAGTTCCACCAAGGCCTATTACACATGCTTTCATACCTGATGGGAATCAGAGGAATGGTGGGATAGCACCACAACACCATGCTGATCAGGCTGTGCAGAAACATAACATCAATTATACACTGATCAATATGGTGAATAATAATACCTTTGGAGGGCTACCACATGAAAATCCTTACACATACTTGTCAGAATTTATAGAAATATGTGATATGATATATAGCAGCAGGGTCCCACAAGAGTATAATTATTGCAAGTTTTTTTCATTTTCTCTGAGGGATAAAGTGAAGAGTTGGTTACTATCTCATGATCCTCCGTTAGCAAATTGGAAGGAAACAAAGCAAAAGTTTTTGTTGAAATATTTCCCTCCAAGTAAAACAATGAGGTTGAGAGGTCTGATCTCATAGTTCAACCAATATGATGATGAGTTACTGTATGAAGCTTGGGATAGGTACAATAAGCTTATGCAATCATGCCCAAAATATGGATTTTTGCCTGATGATCAAATCTGGTATTTCTACCGAAGTTTAGATGGAAACACTCGTCCAATGATGGACGCATCAGTTGGGAGGAGCATAGCAAACCTATACTCAAAAGCAGCATTTGAGTTGATAGAGGAAATGGATGCGAACAGCTATCAGTGGCCAAGTGAGAGAAAGATCTTAAAAAGGGTAGCAAAAGTGGATGATTCAGATGCCATGAAAAAGCTGGACACCAAACTGGACACCATTATGAATCTCTTGACCAAATCAGACCGTACCTCGACATCAGAGATAGAACCTGAACAAGAAGAAGCTGCATATATCAAAAAAAGAAATTACAACAGCTTCAGAGGTAATCCGTCCTATGATCCATCTTGGAGGTCCCATGAGAATCTATCTTATGAAAATTAAAGGAACACCTTGCAGCATCCTGTTGGAATTTCAGTCACTAATGGGGTAATCGATGAACCCCAAGGAGCAAAAATGACTGAAATCTTATAAGGGATTTCAAAGAAGTTAGATAAGCTTGATGTGTTTGGAAGGAAGCAGGAAGCAGATAAGAAATTCGTAGATGCTAGGATGAACGGAATTGAAGAGATGGTGATACAGTTGGAAAGGAAATTGAAGAAAAAGGAAGACACTAGGGGACAGTTCCCTGGTGATACTCAAAGCCATCCACATGAGCATATCAAAGCAATTAAATTGATAAGCGAAAGAGAAAATAGGAAAGACAATGAAAATGAGGTGGTCCCAGAAGAAGACAAAATTTCTCCACATGTTGAAAAAGGGGCTGGGAAGCCAAAATTCAATTCTCTCCCTTCTACTTTTTGTGAACCTAAAAATATTCCTGTTCATTTCCCTCAAAATTCTGAAAAGAAAAATAAATTGCATGAGCAATTTTTGAAATTTTATAAAATTTTCAAGAAAATTAACATAAATATTTCTTTTGCAGAGGCGTTGGAGCAAATACCAATTTATGTCAAGTTTCTGAGAGAGATGATTTCTAGGAAAAAAAGCTGAAAGATGAAGTGGTTGGACTCACGGAGAGTTGCCAAGCAGTCTTGCTTGGAAAAGCTGAAAAGAAAAAAGATCCAGGAAGCTTTATTTTTCCATGCTCTTTAGGAAATAAAACTGTTAATGCTTTATGTGATTTAGGAGAAAGTATAAATTTAATGTCTTTATATCTTTTTGAAAGGGTAGGAATTGGAGATTTGAAGCCCACTACAATAAAATTGATGATGGCTGATGGATCCAAGATTGAGCCTAAAAGAATCATTGAAGATGTTTTGGTAGATGTGAATGGATTTATTTTCCCTACTGATTTTGTTGTCATGGATATGAGGGAAGATAAAGAAATTCCACTTATAATGGGAAGGTCATTTTTAGCTACTGCAAAAGCTATAGTGGATGTGCATCAAGGAAGGTTGATTTTGAGGCATGAGAAGAAAATAGTAGAATTCCATGTGCAAAATAAAGTGAAAAAATTCACAAAGATGGAATTGCTAAAAAAGTTGAAAGATGAGAAAGGACCTGAGCGCGTTTACATGATAGAATATTTTGGACGCAACCGTTTTGGCTTTGATTAAAAGTCATATTTTCATCGAACTCTCCAACGTTAAACATGAGTGCTTGTTGGGAGTCACCCCAACGCTATCTTTACTGCTTTCCACATTTTATTTTATCAGTATAGGTTGTTTTTAATTTTAGTGATAATCGGGTGTTTTACTTTTTTCTCTGTTTTGGATGCAGGGTTGTGTTTTCTCTGTTTTTCTCTGTAAGAAGGACTTAAAAAAATTTCAAAAAATTCACGCCACTTTGGGCGAGTCAACAAAGAGATCTGGGCAAATCGTTGGTTCGTTTGGGCAAATTGATGGAGAAGTTGGGACGAGTACTCTAGCCTTCTCCGCCCTTCTCCACGTAGGTAAGAGAGGTAAGTGGGTTGTTTATTTTTGTTTATTATTTTCTTTTACTACCAAACAAATCCCACATTTTTCTCTCACACACATTTGTTTCTTTTTACTCTCTCTCACCTACATACACACATCAACTGTGCACCATTACACCCACATCACCATGTATTTTTTTTAGATGCAATTTCAAGGCCCCTCACTCTTTTTAAACTTATTTTGATATTCTATCAAAAATAAGTTTGGGGAGGGGGAGTGTGGTTCCTAGAAATTTATTTTTAATTTGGTGACCACGGGAGCAACTCATATGAGGTAAGTGAGTTAATTTTCATGAGTATATTTATGCTTGGGCAATTATGAACCGTATTATCTTGTTTATTTCTCCATGAGCTTGAACACTTTTGATAGAAATTCTAGGCATAATGACGTGATTGGTTGGTTAATGATGAAAATTTTTAATTTTAAAATTTTATGATTCTTGTGAATTAAGTGGATTAAATTGTGTTGTCATGGGAATTATGAATTGCTAGATTGCCTTAGTCGTTGGAATTAAATTTACACCTGTGAGTTTTTTAGCCTAATAATTCAATTCTTGAGAGTCTGATTAATTGTAAGTGTTTCTAGAACTTGCTCTGAGTTTCCTTGAATATTCGAGATAATTTGGTGAGCCTTGAAAATAATTTTAGGCCATATTTGATTTTTACCCTATCTCTATATTTTACATTTATCCAGTATTCATTTAATCCTTTGTCAACCCCTTTGGCTTTAAATACCAATTTTTCTAATAACTTGTTTGAGCCTAATCAATACTTGATTTTTCTTTGTGTTACTTGGATTGGTTTAGTAAATTTGTGAAAGAGGTTAGAGGAATAATCTTATATTATTGGAGTTGAAAAGGAGAATGAGTTGAGAAAACAATACAGTGGAAAAGAAAAAAGAAAAACGGTTGGTGTTGAAAAAAAATGAGAAAAAATCAAAGTTGAATGTTTGGGTTAGAGCATTGAAAAAAAATTGTAGAAGAGTTATTCATGAAAAATATTAAACTCTTATACATTGAGTTGAAAACCCAGTACTATTGTGGTTGATTGAGAAGAAAAATAATAAATTTGAAGTTAAGGTTGAGAATTGGACAAACTCCAATTTTTGTGTTGAATGAAGTGGTGAAGATACATGATCAAAAGAGTTTGCTTGATTGATCCAAGTTTTTAGTCACTTATCCATATAATTTCTACTCCTTCCAAAAAGCCCACGTTACAACCAAATAGAAAGACCTTTCTGATCCTTGACTTATTAATTACAAGTAAAAGGAGAGTAGAGACAATGTGTAAGCTTATGGTTAAACACTGCAGTTGAATCAGTTTGGGTGAAATAGAAGCCTATACACTAGAGGGTTGAGTGATACACTATCCGGTGAGTTTCCATGTATTAAAGCAGTAATCTAGTTAGTAGTAATTTTTCCATGATATATCACATGTTTGTTCGCTTGATTTACTTGAATTGAATTTTGTAAAATATTTCGGAAACCATCATAATCACTGTCACATCCTAGTTTTCTTTTGTTCTTTGCCTTGCTCAGGACGAGCAACAGTTCAAGTTTGGGGAGTTGATAAACACGGATTTACGTGTTTATATAGGCTGTTCCATAGTTGATTATTGCATGATTTCATTTATTTTGTGAAGTTATATGTTTAATTGTTAAATATTAGAACTTCACGAGTATTTTGAAGTTATTGCAGATTTTAGGCCTAATTGAAGAATAAAAGAAGGACTTTAATTGAAGAAGATAAGAGATGAAATAAAGGAGTAACGTGGTAGCTGATTAGCGGCCAACACATGTTAGACCAAGTTGAAGCCTCTTTTGGACGAATGAAGCCCAGTTTGGGCGAATCAGCATGTTGTTTGACCGAGTCAAAAAAGGCCGTGAGCTCCCAAGAAATTGACGCCGATCGTTAGACCAAATCATCCATGGTTTGGGCGAACCATCCAGCCGAATTGGACCAAATCACCTTTGATTTGGGTCGATCATGGGTTATTTTCACACAAGGAAATTTCACTTTTCATCAAACTTGTTCTCCAAACTCAGGCCCATTAATCCACTGTCCACGGGATCTCTACTCCTATAAATACCAAATTAAATCAGAAAAGAGAGAACATTGATATATACATCGTGTCTTACATCAGTTCGTATATTCATCCACAGAGTCAGTCCGCATCCGAAGAACGTCGTGGAGTCACGAAGACGAAAGTCTAAGGACGAGACGGTGCTTATTCCTTCATCCGGGTTTTATTAGATTATTTAATTTCATGTCGAATTTAAATTTATTTTATTTCTTTATTTTCTGTTTGGAAGCTTAAACTTCCAGATTCTAGGATTGCACGAGTAGTTTGATTTGGGATTGTTTTGGTGAGTGAACCCTTTATTTAATTCAAGCATTTTATTTCTTTTATATGTGTGATTTCTCTACATGATTAATTGATTCGCGACCAATTACTCATATCTGTTTATTAAACTAAGAAACAAAAGTTGAGAGTTAATATTGATCACTTCACACATATAACACATCTAGTAGTCATATTGTTACTGTGAGACAAAAGATGTGAGAGAATTCAATCCGATAATCTGTTGGGAGTTAATTGATGTGATATTTACATTACTGTTATATTCATTGATTGATCTACTTGTGATTAGATTCGAAAGAATTAATTATATAAATTACAGATTGCTTTAGGAAATTATGCTTGAATTGAATTAAGAAGTTTCATCCACTGCAAGACAAACCAAGTGAAAGTGTAATACCTAGAATTATTTTTATTATTATTATTTTCATCCAATTCATATTCTGCATCTGTTGAGTCCAGTCATTGCATATTTATTATTTTATTTTGTTGTTTATTTAATTTTTGAACATCCTGATATTTTCCTTATTCTTGGACAAGTATTTAATTAATTAAATTTTAATTCATTCCTTATGGATTCGATACCTTACCTATCTGCTTTGCTACATATGTTTCGTACACTTGCGGAATATAGTGTTGTTTGCATATTAGTGAGTGTTTAAATTTGTGTTGCAAATATATGCTATCAAAAAATGAAATGCTGGTTCGCCCAAATCATACAATAATTCCGCTCCAGTTGTCATCATCTTGCCCAGACGAATGTTGGCCTCTTATGGGCGACCATGTGACTTCTCTTTTCCTCACGCAACATGTCATGCCATTAAATCCAGTTTTCTTCTCCAACAAAAATCCTTCTTTTATTCTTCAATTAGACCTAAAATCTACAATAACTCCAAAATACCCGTGAAGTTCTAATATTTAACTATTAAGCATATAACTCCACACAATAAATGAATTCATGCGATAATTAATTATGGAATGGCCTATATAAACACGTAAAATTCGTGTTTATCAACTTTCCAAACTTGAACTGTTACTCGTCCCGAGCAACGCAAAGAATAAAAGAAAACTAGGACGTGACAATGATTATGATGGTTTCAGAAATATTTAAAAAAAATTCAATTGATCAAGTAAACCAAGCAGACAAACCTGTGATACATCATGGAAAAATTACTACTAACTAGATTACTGCCTTAGTACATGGAAACTCACCGGATAGTGTATCACTCAACTCTCTAGTGTATAGGCTTTTATTTCACTCAAACTGATTCAACTGCAGTGTTTAACAATAGGTTTGTTCATTTTCTCTACTCTCCTTTTACTTGTAATTAATAAGTCAAGGATCAGAAAGGTCTTTCTATTGGTTGTAACGCAGGCTCTTTGGAAGGGATAGGAACTATATGGATAAGTAACTAAAAACTTGGATCAATCAAGTAAACTCTTTTGATCTTTTATCTTCACACTTCATTCAGCACAAAAATTGGAATTTCCTAATTCTCCACCTTAACTCCAAATTCATCATTTTTCTTCTCAATCAACCACAATAGTACTGGGTCTATCAACTCAATGTATAAGAGTTTTATATTTTTTTAATAACTCAGGTTAGTAAATTCGCCGGAAAATGCCAAATTCAATAATCAAGTGACATTCATGTGATCGATTCTAATGAAAATGTCAAATTTTGGGAAAAACGGGACAACATTGGCGCAATTATAAAGATATTGAGACAAATGCCCAAATCTTATTTTTTTGAGGAAAAAATTGTACATGACCAAACTTAAGGGGCAAAAAAATATTTTTTTTCCTCCGGGAAATGCCAAATTCGATGATCACGTGACATGCACATGATCGATTCCGGCGAAAATGTCAAATTCCGACAAAAATGGGGCAATATTGGCGCAATTATGAAGATAGTGGGACAAATACCCAAATATTATCTTTTTTTGGACAAAAATTGTGCATGGTCAAACTTATGGGGTAAAAAAAAATTTATCCCATAAAAGTAATAGGTTTTATTTTTTAAATGGGTTATTCTAACTAATCTAAGCTTGCACAATTACACTGTGTAGTACGTTAGGAACATAGCTTACTCATCTTAGAACCGATCCATATACCATACAACGGGTGTATTGGATTAAGATTCACATAGCTATGCAAAGGGTGGATTAGATTAAAGTTTACATGCACTACTTCCACAATATATATTTGAAGATCTTTTTAGTATTTTATTTGTAATTTTAAGTCTGTATTAAATTCGGAATCAAAACCCGATAATTTCATAAATCTAGAGAAGAATAGTGAAATACTAATTTTATTTCACTGATATCTTTGAAGCCACTTCTCCTCATAATGATATTAACAACATCTTGGAACCAGTGAGGCCTATTATTTCACCCGAGATGAACGTGGAACTGACAAGAGAATTCTCCATGCTGGAATTTCAGAAATGCATCCGGACAAACCTCCAGGGCCAGATGGCTTCAACCCATGTTTTTACCAAAAATTCTGGGTGAAGAGGTTTTTAAAGCTTGTACAGCATGGCTAAATGTAAAACAATTCCCCGAGGAGTTAAACAACATGAATATTGTGCTAATCCTAAAATGCGAGAATCCCATCTCAGTTCGTGATCTCTGGCCTATTTCTCTTTGCAATGTGGTGTACAATATTCTTTCCAAGGTCCTATGCAATAGACTAAAGAGTGCTCTCCCGACTCTAGTCGACAAAGCTCAATCAGCCTTCATATCAGGGCGCTCCATATAAGATAATGTGTTGATTGCGTTTGAAACTCTTCACAGTATGAAACGTAAGAGAATAGGGATGTTTGGTGATGTTGCATTAAAGATTGACATTAGCAAAACATACGACAGGGTCGACTGGGTTTATTTGGAGATTATTCTTAAAAGATTGGGTTTCTCATCTACATGGGTTGATTGGATGATGCTATGTGTTCACACTGTGAAATACTCTATCATGGTTAATGGAGATGTTGTAGGCCCTATCATTCCCAGGAGAGGGCTTAGACAGGGTGATCCTCTTTCGCCTTACCTCTTTATTCTGTGTGCGGAAGGGCTTTCATCGCTTATAAATCAGGCAAATAGAAGAGGTACTTTGCATGGCAGTAAAGTTTGTAGGGCTGCACCTACGGTGACACACCTCCTTTTCGCAGATGATTGTCTACTTTTTTGTAGAGCAACTGCCGCTGAATGCACTACTCTTAGAGAGATATTAATCACTTATGAGGGAATCTCTGGCCAAGCTATTAATTTCGGAAAATCTGGGATCTTCTTCAGCAAAAATGTGGCAGATGGAGATAGAAGCATCATCTCTAATATTTTGAGGGTGTGGCAACCACTAAACACAGTTCGGTACCTTGGTTTACCCTCTTTGATTGGGCGGAGAAAGAAGGATATTTTTAATTATCTCAGGGATAGACTTTGGAAGAAACTTCATGCGTGGAGAGAGAAGAAAATATCTAAGGCGGGAAAAGAAGCGTTGATTAAGTCAGGTGCTCAGGCTATCCCAGCTTATTGCATGAGTACGTTTCTTCTCCCTACTACTTTGCTTGATGAACTACAGAAAATGATGAATTCATACTGGTGGGGTAATGGCTCTGATGCTTCTAAAGGCATAAAATGGACTCGATGGGATAGATTTTGTGTTAAAAAAGATGCAGGTAGGTTAGGCTTCCACAACCTTCACATTTTTAACCTTGCCTTACTCGGAAAGATGGGATGGAAACTTATTTTCAATCAAAAAGCTTTAGTAAGCAGAATTTTCAAAGCTAAATATTTTCCAAAGAGAGATTTCTTCAATGCAGATATTGGACACAGTCCTAGCTACACGTGGAGAAGTATCTGGTCGGCCAAGGATGTCATTAGAAGAGGCATCAAGTGGAAGGTGGGAAACGGATCAAATGTGAAGGTTTGGGGTTACCCGTGGCTTTGTGATGATGACAATTTTTATATTCGTACCAATCCAAACCCTCTACTTGCAGACTTGAAAGTGTCTGATCTTCTCATCCCAGGATGCCAACAGTGGGATGTTGAACTCTTGGAAAGTTTATTCATTCCAGAGGATGTCCACAGAATTTTAAATATGACTTTACATCTTGCAGGTACCTCTGATAAACTTATCTAGCACTATTCATGAGATGGGAAGCATTCAGTGAAAACAGCTTACAAACTAGTCTCATCACTTACAATCGACTCATCATTGGGAATAGAAGGAAACTGGAAAATATTGTGGAGTTTAAAAATACTGACTAGAGTGAAAATTTGTTTATGGCAGATATGAAAAGATTTGCTTCCCAACAAAGTTAATCTTTTCAAGATGGTAGGAGATGATAATATGTGTGATGTTTGTTCATTGGATAATGAGAGTGCTTGGCATCTATTTGTGTCCTGCCATTTTGCTGAGGATTGTTAGAGAGAGGCAGGAATTTCAAACCATATAGAATGAGCTATCACCCGAGTCGAATCGTTACGTGATCTTATTTTACTTATATTACATGAGTTAACAGAGGAGAAGAGAGTGGTATTTGTCATGGTTCTTTGGCAAATTTGGAAAGAACGCAATCATGTGATTTGGGATGAGAATCATTATACAGCTGCAAGGGTGGTTTACGCTGCCACTGATTCTCTCCATGAGTGGAAGGTACTAAGATCAAAGCTAACCACTAGGAATACGGAGAAAACGTGTACTTCTTGGCATAAACCACCAACCTCATTTGTGAAAATTAATGTTGATGCCGCTTTTTTCACTGAGACCTCGGAGACTGGAGTAGGAATGGTTATACGGGATGATGAAGGGTCTTTTGTTGCCTGCAGAACATTAGTAATTCTAGAAAATCTTCGGGTTGATGAAGGAGAAGTCATGGGTCTCTATGAGGCAATATCTTGGATTAAGAAATTAGGACTTCAACGTGCTATTTTTGAAATTGATGTCAAGAATGTCTATGATTCGATTTCCAAATCAGAAGTGGATGCATCGGTGTTTGGAGATTTTATATCACATTGCAAAAGCTTACTCCAGTTGAATGTATTTTATTCTGTTAAACTTGTTCGTCGTACTGCCAATACCTTGGCACATTTTATTGCTCGGGATTCACGAAACTTTGAAAGCCCCTATTGTTGGGTAGAGTCTCCTAACTTTGTGGATGACCTACTCGATATCCCTTGTTCTTGTGATTCTTAATGGATGCGCATTCGTTTGTTTTAAAAAATGTGAAATGCTAAACAAGGTCCGGGACACCGTGCCTAGATACTCTTTAGTATTAAATGGTATACCCTTTAGTATAAGGATGTGTACCTTTTATTTTGAAAAAAATAATAAAAATTTTAATGAAAGTGTATACCATTTAAAACGGTGTACCCTTATGAATTAAAGTGTATATTTTTAGAACAAAATATTGCATCCTTACACCACTTGTACACCTGGGACACAAGAGACCAATTCTATGTGAAAACAAGTTATTATTAGCTAATAAATACTCCAACCATTCCGGGAAGTATTTATGTATATTGTTGTGCGTGGAGTATAACAAAATTTACTTTTTTAGAGTATGGGGCTCTCTATAATTTGAATAGCATTTTCATAAAATACATAACATCTTTTAATTTATTAAAATCATATTTCATCATGCCCCAACACTCTCTTTATATTTTCAATGTTCATTTATGATATATTCTATCTATACCCTATTTTTTGAGTAAAAATATAAAGAAAGGAAATAACATTTTCATTTATGATATATTCTATCTATACCCTATTTTTTGAGTAAAAATACACAAAAAGGAAATAACATTTTCATTTATGATATATTTTATCTGTACCCTATTTTTTGCGCTTCGCATCTCCTGTTACATTTTAGTGTTATATCTCTTGTTACAAACCATTGGATGATTGACACGTAGGATAAACTATTACCCTAACAATCAACCATAAGGGGAAAGGTTGAGATTTTTCTCACTGCATACGTGTTACTCATCTAACGCGTGTAACAGAAGATGTAACACCAAAATGTAACAGGACATCCAAGAACTTTTTTTTAGCAAAAATACAAAGAAAGGAAATAACATTTAAAGTAATAAATTATGAAGAGTGGTTTTGTCTTTTCAAATTTAAAGAGTGAAAATGATTCTCTATACTTAAAATTTAAAATAAAGAGTATGTTATTTATGCTTTTACATTAACTTTTGGAGACGCTTTTATATATAAAGTAAAAAAATGAAGAAATATTTTAGTTATAATAAAAAAAATATATGTATAAAATTGTTGGGATATATTAAAAGATGGGTATTGTGTTAAGATGTGGGTAAAAATGAGTATTATTATAGTGTATATAATTATGAAATATTTTGTGAGACAGATAAAAAGAAAATTGTAAAATACTTTTCAAATTGAGTGAGTAAAGACTATCTACATTTTATTCTTTTAAATCTATTATCTAAATTTAAAAGATTTATTTTTTATATCAAAGTAATTCAATAATTTGTACTCCATCCTTCCCGTAAAAACGCTTACGTATTTTAATGTATATTGAGGTAAGAGAAATATTATTTTAATGTATATTGGTTAGTAGTATTAGTGTAGTGTTGTGGGCTAAATAGAAATATTTAAATATTTTGTGTAGGTCTCATTTATTATAAAGGAAAATATATTTTTTATGAGACACCCAAAATAAAAATGTGTAAACATTATGCATTACTCCCTCCATCCGCTTTCAAGGGTATCATTTTTCCATTTTGGGCGTTCGCCCCCAAGGGTCTCATTTCCTTTTTTATCCACACACACCACTAATACAACTAAAAAATGAACTCACACCTCTACTACTACAACTACCCACTACACATTAAATAATAATAATTTTTAATCTCCATGCCCAAAAGCAAATGGTACCCTTGAATCGTACTTGACAAAATGAAAGATTTTTGTTGATTGTGGTTAGAATTAATAGTTGTGAATGGGCTACAACTTGAAATTGGGCTGTGATATGATGCTGGAGTTGGGCCGCTACAACTTGAGATTCGGCTGTGATATGATGGGTGGAGTTGGGCCGCTATATTGTTGGGATGAAATTTATTAATAGGGAGTTGCACGGAAAGTGTGTGTTTATCCTCTCATCTTGCCAACCAAATCTCCCAGTCCTAATCCTCTCAAATTACTTGGAGAAAATGAGCAGCCCCCAAAAATACTTCCACCGACGAGGTCGACAATTCCTCCGACGAGGTCGTGGTAACTTGTAAAGTTGGGTACTCTTTCGATGAAGAAACGGGTTTTGGATTTATGTACGGATGCCCCATCTACGTGAAGAGGTGATCCTTCCTATAATGGATGCATAGCAGTCGAGCACCCCAACAAAATCTCGTGCAATTTCAGGGATTCAACAGGAAACATCGTGTGCCGTAAGTTTGATCTCAGTTTAGAGCAGTATTTCAGAAATTGGGCTGGTAGGGGTAATGAATTTATATCGGTTTACAGAGTCCCCCACCATCCTGATTATCCGGTTGTTCCGAAGAATGATTATGTTTTAATCCGTTACTTCAATCCCTTCTGGCGGAAGATAGTGAAGCAGATGCTTCAATACGTGGTCGACATGCACCTAGCACGGCGAGCGCTCGCGCCCTTTGAGGTGAGTGATATAGGAATGATAAGCATCAACTTAAATTTATAGTTGTACCTTTCGCTGAGTATACTATTGAGAAAAGAAGGGAAAACTTGCAAAATGTTGCTAGGGTGATTAAGGATCTGTTTAAATTTGGTGAGAAGTGTCCGGATGATTTGGCAGACCTTCTCTGCAAACTGAATGGAGAAATTAGCTCTGATAGGGAGGAAGTTGAAATTCTTAATCATTTGTCGATTATCCCTCCGTCTGATGCTCTAAATTTCATTATTAACATAGGAAAGCATAACCCTTATCAGGATTTGGAGCAAATTCGTATCGATGCAATTGAGGGTATCACTCTGACAGGATGTGTTGGCTGGGGTGAAAAGTTAGTCAATAACAATCTAGGTCACTTAAAGAGCTGTTGGGCCAGGGGTGCTTGCTGCTTATTGTAGGAATGAATGTAGTGGGCGGGATACAGATGTGAAACATTCCCTCATATGCTGTGCAAAAAATTTGGCAGTGCACATGAAGGCTGCCAACCACCGCCGGCATTCAGATTTGCATGTCCTCCTTATGATATTGCATGTCTTTCAGAAGCAGATTTATGAAGTTCACCATAATATCAGTTCAATTGGTCCACTAGATCAGCGTTGTTGGTTCGAACGTGTGTGACTTGTGGATGTTTTAGCTTTATTTATGTGATAGGTACCGATGGAAGTTTTAGCTTCTAAGTTTATATTGTGTGGACTAAAACACTTTTCAAATGATGTAATAGATTTATGTGATAGGTATGATATTATTGCAATGGATGGAATGTTATGCTTGCTTCATTGTGGATTATTTAAGCCTATAATATTATGTAGAATCCTTGGTTGAAGATGGGGCACAGATCTTTGAAATGCTGCAGAGTACATAGAATAATCTTTTTTCTTTATTCGGTCAGCGTGTGGCTGTTTATGTGGCATTCTGTGTTGTTTTGTGCACAAAGTTAACGGTTATGCAATCCTTGGTTTTTGAGTATTCAAATCATGAGTGAGATGTGTCTTGTGGGTATGTTGAGTTTATCTTGCCAAACCTCTCGAATAGTTTTCCTGTTATGGCGTGCAAGCTGATTGTGAAATCGTTTCAGATAACATTTTTTTTGCAGCTACAAGGCTTTGTGTGTATTTGTTAACTCCATGGGTGGATATCCTCTGGACATTATATTATATCAGCAGCATGCGACTGACTGCTGCCCAAGTTGTTCGAGGATGCTCTGAAGATAACCATAACTGGTAAGTTCTCTTCCGATTATTTTACTCTCATTAAGCTGACTATAATTGGATTTTCGTATTCTTTCAGCAACACATAATATAACTAATGATTATGGACCTAAATGTTGTTTTTTTACTTTAATTGAGCAGTATTTCTCCACTCCCTCAAAATTCCCAGGTAATCTGTAGTAAAAAATTTACAGTGTAGGAGCTTTAATGTTCATGTTACGACTTTTGTATTAGTATGAAAGCATGCGCATTTTGTTGGTTTAAAGTGAGCATGTAATACCAAACCTGCTACAGCTTATTTGAAGGCTCTCAACTACATCCGACCTATAGATTTGTCTTTCTGTGAAATTTCTCAAAAATATTGACTTAGTTGTAATTGTGTGGTAATGCCTCGACCAATGCTGAACTTGCAGTGGTGAAATATCCTAAAACCAGTGTATATGCATTTGAGGCTGGTAACATTTTTCTTCCGAAGCTGGTTAATTTAGTAATTAATTCGAGAGATATATACTTCAGGATATATGTTAGTAATAGCTAGTAACTTCAAAAGAACAAAAGAACTTCAGTTATATGGCAGTCTGCTTCAGAAGTCACAATATTTTGTTACTCCGTGAAAATATTCCGTTCGTTTATCAATGTTAAGTGGATTGTAAGTTAAGAACTTTTGGTTGAATATAACCTACACACATTCAGGTGGTAAAAAATTCCTAAATGATTTCTTTGTTGTAGGATGAAAATCATCTGAAGATCCCAATGACTATCAAACTCTTTTAAGTGTTTTAGCTGATGTGGAGATGGATATACAAAGAGTTTAATTGGTCATTTTATTATTATTGATATATTTTAGGAAAATCACTCTAAACCTGAAAGCCCATAGAAGATGCATTGATTGCTAATAAATAGCTTAGGAATCATTTTGAATCTCCTTGAAGATAAATACTGCTCAAGGTGGGGCTATATTTTTATTTTTTATTTTTATATTTTCGGCTAGGGAAGAGCGATAGAGGATCTCTATTCTAAATAGAAGAAATAGAAAAATTCTGTTTGTATCATGGATCTTGAGTCAGTCAACTAACTAGATCAATTGATCCTAATTTAGTTTGTTAGTTCTTCATTCAGCATGCTTCTGGGTTTAAAGTTATTTACTTATTTATAAGGGTAGCATTGAGAAATCAGTGAACATTATGTCAAAATAACAAGTACACTATAAATAGTCCCTTTCAAGTGATTAGCAAACCTCAAAATTCATATCAAATTGGAGTGTGGATATGAACTTTTATGAGTAGGAAACAAAAAGAAATTACATTTGAGACTTGATTCGATTCTAGGAGAAACCTTACACATTTTATCTTTGTTGAATGATGATTTTTTAAAACAGCTTGAAGTTCAATTAATTGGGTTTAACTGCTGTTGTCCAAATCTAAATGCCTGTTTTGAGCATTGTAATTTTGTACTTTTAAATAAGAGCAGTTTGTACTACATGATGTGCAAGTTGAAGTTGGGATTCTATTAAAATTAGTTGGATTTCTCTTGCTCTTGTGATCTAAGTAATTATTAGATAAAAAAAGAAAAATTTTCTGCTACATACCAAAAGCGGACCAGTATGGCATTCTTTTTTAAGTTTACCATTTACATATAACTCACCAACAGGGAGAGATTGTAATGTGCTCTGCTGGATGAAGAGGGTTTTAGTCTTAGTAAATTAGGTTTGATACATTTATCCATGCTCTAGCCATTTGATTCTTGAAGCATGTATGCATTCTTAAATCTTTGTGTTCTAACAGGTGCATATAGCCAAAAGTGGAAAGTGCTTTCTGTGAGTGACTGAGTGGGTTCTGTTCTCATTTGAAACCTCAATTTTTGTTGGCTAATCTTCATACTATATTTACTTATGGGGTTGATTAGACTTGAGTTTGTAATAAATTAAAATTTTGATTCTATTTATGTTTATCCACCTGCTATTTAAAATTGTTTCATTTACTTCAGGACATTCTTAAGGAGAGACAAAAGCAAGAAATGACCCTGGTTAAGGAGATCCAAATGGTATTATTCTTGTGACATGCAGCTTCAAGATTTGCCTTAACTGAGGCCAGCATAAGGTTTTCATACCTTTTTATCAATTGGTGTTTTTTTCCTACTTTCTCCAGAACCTTAACTCATAATGAATTTGGTGTTTCAGGAACCCAATTATTACCTCTTCCCAACAAGAAAAAAAGAAAAAAAAATACTTCGGTATCTGATTGCTGAACTTGCTTACATGTTTAAAATAATAATGAACTGCAGCACTTATTAAACACTAAAAGAGTGTTTGATTTATTAAAATTATTAGGTGGATTAATAAGACTAGTAAATATCAAAAACAATGAATTAGCATGAGAATTGTCTCAATTTCTTAATTAGTTCAAGGAATATATACCCTTAAGTTGTGATCCAACAGGCTTTTTAAGTTGTGATCCAACGGGTTCTTTTTTTTAATTAATGGGCTTAGAAAGAAATCAACTCGTTTAAGTGCAATTAGTGTGTAAATTTTTTTATTTTTAATAAAATTTTAAAGTGCATGAAGTATTATTATTCAATGTGGTTTTACCCGAAGGCCGACTGGATTGAGCCAACAGAATTCAAATAATGATATACCCGAGAAGGCCAAGGCCTACTGGACTGAGCCTACAGAATTTATATAATGATGTCCAAGTATTGAATGCCCAAATTAAGTATAATCCACAATTTGTTTGATGAAAAAGAAGGCAAATTCTCTATTTGTATCCTACACCCACTATTATTTGTTCTCTTGTGTGTTGAAGTGTATAAGGCATTCAAGGATATTAAGTTATTAAATAATTAAATTAATCCTTTTTAATTAAATAAATTCTCAATTTGTTAAATAATAACCTGTATTATTTGAAATAGAGTTTAGGTAGATTCTCTACATTTATTGATGAAAAAGATAAATATATTTTTTAAAATATAAAGTTTATCTAGATTCTCTTAAAAAGATAATTAGATAATTGTATTTTTTGATATATATCACATGGCACTTTTGCTAGATAATATGGCATTAACCGATGCTAGCAGAATAATTTTAAGAATTAACATAAAATAATAAAAATCAAAATTAGCACTAATCATGAGAATAAATTAGACATAAATTATGATATACATGTAATTCTTTACAAATATGTAAATATTGAAAAGAAAATACAATGAATTAACTATTTATGGCAAATCTGATTCGAATGTTATAACTTTATATATATTTTAAGTATAAAATACATACTCTTAATTTTCTTTAAAAAAATATATATACTCCTTGTCCAATAAATATTGTTACATTTAGTGTTTGCACTAAGATTAAGAAATATTGTATTAATTTAATGTGTAGTAAGTTAAGAGATAATATTTTAATATATAATATGTAGTTGCATTAGTGTTGTGTGTGAATCTCATAGAGAAGTATTATTATGTGTGGGTCCCATCTACCACAAAAAAATGTAACAATAATTGTGAATGTTCTAATTATTATAATGTAAATGTAACAATAATTGTGAATGTTCTAATTATTATAATGTAATATTATTCGCGGAACGAATGGAATAATATTTTTAATCGACAAACATTAATACCCTTTGTATTTTAACCGGCACTTTCAATAAAAATAAACGATACCCTAAATAATGGTTAGAAAAGATTGGAGGTGATGATTAGAATACTTACGACTAGATTGGTATGACTGAATGGAATAATAGTGCAATGGAATGAACTCATGAATGGAATGGTAATGAGAATGAAATGATTAAAAATTATTTTTATCATGATTGATATGGTTCAGGAATTACTCAAGTAATAGAATTTGTATTTTTTAATTAATTTCAATCTTATTAATAATATTTTTATAATATTACATTTAAAATTTTAGTTAAGATTTTATATATTTTAATAATTATAGAAAAATATTAAATTAAAAATAAAATAAAATATTAATATTTTTAAAATATAATAAAATTTAAAATACAAATAAAAAAATTTATATATATTAAAAAACATTAGACTATGTATAAAAATATATATTTATATTTATATTACATGTATATATTCAATTTAATTAATAATATAAATTTTTATATATAATTTATTAATTTTTAAATATTAAAATAATTATATACATTTATATTTTAAAATTTATGAATTAAATTTAATTTTATATTTTTTTTACTGAGTTAGAGTATATAAATTTTTTTTATTTTAGATTTTAAATGATTTAATATTTTATTTTTTTATTAAATAATTTAATACAAATGTTTTTAATAAATATTGCATGTTAAGTAGAAAAATAATAACATATTTATAATTTTTATAATTATATAAATAGATGTTGTATATATATATATATATATATATATATATATATGGGATAGGGTGGGGTGGGATGGGGGAATATGGAATGAAATGGGCAATACCATGGGAGTGGGAGGAATGTCCATTCTCACATATAAGATAATGCACATTTCATGGGAATTGGTATTCACATTCATAAAAATATACCAATTGAAGGAATGAGAATAAGATTAGGAATTACGATTCCATTCTCATCGCATTCCATCATACCAATTATGTCATTAGTTCTTGAATGATGCATAGATAGAAGTGTCAATAAAAATAAACGACACCCTAATTAATGGTTGGTAAAGGTTGGAGGTGATGATTAGAATTAGGGATGGGTAAAATCGGAATACCGAAAATACCGATATCGTACTGAAAAATTTGGTATTGATTTTTCCATATCGATACTGATACTGAAATTTTGATATACCGATTTTCTGCATACCAAAATTTTGGTAAAATTTAATTATATACTGATGTCGTATCGATATTTATCCATATCGATTTTTCGATAAATACCAATTTATAATGAAAATTTGACATACTGTTTCATACTGAAAAATCAGTATGCCAAAAAAATTAATTTTAATTAAAATAAAATATTCTAACATATTTTATATTACAATCAATGAATATTATAATTATTTAGATTGTATTTATATCAACTACTAATTTATTAAAATATTTATATAAATTTATTTATTTATTTTTATATATTTTAAAATTTTGTGTAACATATCTTTATTTATAAGTATTAGAATTTATTTTTACAATTAATAAAATATATTTATGAATAAATGTGATGCATAATTACACACATACTATAATTTAATAATAAAACTTATATTCCACTATAAGATAATATTGTATTTACATAGAATTTTAAACTCAATACATAGATCATTTGTTCTTAAATTTAAATATATATATGAACTTTAATAGTAAGAAATTTGCTAAAAAATATACTACAATATATAATTAAATTCTTAAAAAATAAATATAAAAATTTTCGGTATTTTCGGTACGGTATACCGATACCGAATACCGAAATACCGAAATTATTTTCGGTATACTGAAATACCAAAAATTTTAAAAAACATTACCAATACCGTACCGAAATTTTCGGTACGGCAACCATGTCGTACCGAAAATTTCTAAACACTTAAAATTCTGTATTTTTTAATAAATTTCGATACAACAAACTCAGTATACTGAATTTTCGGTATTTTTTTCTACTCCTAATTAGAATACTCATTCTTGAAGGATGCATAAATAGAAGGTAATAAGTTGAGAGAAAAATTTATGAGACTTTAACATTAAAGTCTCATAAAAAAAATACAGTGGGGCACTTTAGGAAATGGAGGGATACAGTGGGCACTTTAGGATTTGGAGGGATAGTTAGTGGTGGATTTAGGAGTGGAAATGCAGAAGATAAGAGAAAATTAATTATGTTTGATGATCTTATTAATATTATAATAAATAGATATATTTCAAGATAAGGAGTCAAAGTTCATATAGGTAAAATTGGATGGAGGAAATATAATCTACAAAACAGCTTACAAATAGATTATGTAGAATAAGATTTGAGTTTTAAAAATGAATGAATAAAGAAGAATTTTAATTAATATGAAATCCTTATTCTACTACTAATGTGAGTGAGAATATTATTATGACGATCATGCTAGTTTGACTCAAATGTGCCTGCCTATGAATGTTTAATGTTCTCTAAATGGATTGGAATTAGAAACGATACGTCATATTTTATTCGAATGGTTATTTGCTCATAATTTATAGATGCATTCGAGACGTCAATAGTTATGTCGTCAAAACTTGAATTTACTACTCTTTGTCCCAAAATACTTTGCACACTTGACGGCTAGATTGATATGACTTGATGGAATTACGGATAAATTGAATGAATTCATGAATGAAATAAAAATGAGAAATGAATGATTAAAATTTATTTTTATCATGATTGAGATCGTTCATGAATAAATTAAATAATAGAAATTGTATTATTTAATTAGTTCAATCTTAGTAATAATATTTTTATATATTATTAAATTTAAATTTGATTTATATAAAAATATTAAAATTAATTAAGATCTTAATGAAGATTTTATATATTTTAATAATTATAAAAAATATAAATAAAAAATAAAATAAAATTTTAATATTTTTAAAATATAATAAAATTTAAAATACAAGTAAAAAAATTTATACATATTAAAATATATTAAACTATGTATAAAAATTATTTATATTACATGTGTATATTCAATTTAAGAGTTACACTGTAGTGCACCCGGTGCACCGATGTACCTGGATAATCTGAACTGGTAAATCAAAAACTTATTTAATCCTAACTACTAAATAAAATAAAATACTAAAATAATTATATACATTTATATTAGAATTTTAAAATTTTAATTTAATTTAATTTTTTTTATTAAGATGAGTATATAAAAATATTGAATTTTTTTATTTAAATTTTAAATGATTTATATTTTATTTTTAATTAAAAATACTCTAGTAACAATGTTTTTAATAAATATTACATTTAAGCAGGAAAATATTAACATATTTATAATTTTTGTAATTATATATTCCCTCCGTCCCACTGCAAGGGTAGTTTTTGCTTTTGACACGTGGATTAATGAGTATTATTATTTAATGTGTAGTGGATAGTTTTATTAGTAGGGGTGTGAGTCCCATATTTTAATTGTATTAGTGGGTATGTGTCCCACTGCAAGGGTAGTTTTTGCTTTTGACACGTGGATTAAGGAGTATTATTATTTAATGTGTAGTGGATAGTTTTATTAGTAGGTGTGTGAGTCCCATATTTTAATTGTATTAGTGGGTATGTGTGAGTCTCATGTATGTAAAAAAGAAAAGTGAACTCTTTGAGTAGGACGTCAAAAATGGAAAAAAGAAACTCTTTGGGTGGGATGGAGGAAATATATAGATGTTATATATATATATAAAGTAAGGAATGAAATGGGGTGAAAGAAATGTCCATTCCTTAAAATAAGGAATTCACATTCCTTGTGTAATCGGTATTCCTATTAATAAATCATACCAATTGTTGGAATATGAATAGAATGAGAAATGATGATTCCATTCACATTCCAGCATATTAATCATGCTTTTATAGTTTGATCATTCTAAAATACTTGAACATTCTAAAAATAAAAATAATAAATAATATAAATAACCTTATAATACCCAACTCATTTTTACACACAATGTAGTCAAACCAACTATCATACACTCTATTATATTCCATTACCCAAAACACCCTTCTATTTCCTATATCATTATTACAACAAAATTTATTTTTCTTAAAGTTAAGGGGTAGGAGATATCAATAACTATGTCCTAAAAAAAAAATATATATATATATGATGCCATTGTGAAAGTAGAGGTAGATGACATAATAAAAGAAGTAAAAAAAATCATGTTTGAAGCTACGAAGTTCTTTATAATGATGGTTTTTATTGGAGTATAAAATTTTAATAAAACTCCTATGATGTTAAAAAAAATCTTATTTAAAATAAATTTTTTTTTTTGATTAAAATGTACTAATACTTTTCATACCTTAATAGATCTACTCATTTTCGAATTCTTAAATAATAAATAAATAAATAAAATTAACGCGTAGTTTTATTTGGAAAAACCGAGAAAGCAAAGATATCAAGAAAATGAAAAGGAAATGGTAGCCTGGGCCCAAACGTAGCCTAGCAAGACCCGGACGTATCTGCAGGAAATAAACTGGAATTCATAGAACGACGATACGTCCGGAAATTTGGTAGGTTCTCCTTCCGGCTGCTTTTTTTTGGGTAGAATCAACACACACCAACACCTTCTACTGCGTGTGTGATACAGAGAGTCACATAAGCGACGAGTCGTCATCGGTCAGTCGCCTTGTGAACCCTAGATTCTTTGTTGCCCTTATACATCCTCAAATTTTCTATCTTTCCTTTTGATCTCTGTATATTTTATCTCTCATCTTTTGTGCAATTCTGGTTTCCTTTAATCTTTAATTTCTGAGTGTTTTGTTTTAAAAAAACCTAATATTTTAATGATGCGAGTGGATTGAATTTTAATGGCTGATTTTGGTCTAATTGAAATGGATCAGCTGATAATTTAAGATAGTGCATGGCGCTGTTGAGTAAGAGTTTTCACATATCAGAGTGATTTTATAAAGTAGAGAGGATGGACCTGGTGGCCAGTTGCAAGGTAAACATGTTAGATTCCAGGTCTGCATGAATTTGTACTTCCCTCGTGAGGAACTGTATTTCTTTTCTATTTTTTATTTTCATGTTTCAATTATCAATTTGCCTGTTGTATTTGTTACTGTTAATGATCACACTGAAAGCTGTTAAGGGAAACCGTTTAGTCGGAGCACAAATTAGAATGTTCTCAGTTTGGATCGTGTTCATTTGATGGCATATGCTATGTATTTGTGGAATCTACAATGAAGCATCAATGATGCGCTTTTAAGCATTCATGAATTGCATCCTGATTATTAGACTTAGCCTCCTTGAATAGAATTAGGAATGGTCCTTGCCATTTTCTCTAATCTGAAGGTTGGAATATTGGAGCCATTTAACGTTTAGTATTCTGTTGATTTTCTCGGATTACTTTATTCGTATGTTAACATTTTTCTCATTTCTTCGCCATCTCTTGTAACTTGTAAGGCTCGGAGTATGCGTGGTAGTGAGGATAAAGTTTTCAGCATTTTTCAGCAGGAGGATGCTGAATTTTAGTGGGTTCAAATTCAGCATTTTCAGTCTTAAATTTGCACGGGTGCATTAAAGAATACTAAGTTAAGAATAATCTTAAAAAAAAAAGAAATTAGTTAAATTGCCGGAGAAGTAATGCTGATCACTAAAATACTATGTTTAAGTCCATAATTATGGACCTTAGCCATTTGGGTTGTACCACTTGGGACTTTTAACCTCTTCTTGTTGTGCAAAAAGATAAAGTCAATTTTGGAAAAAAGTTTCTTAACTTGAAGAATGCCCTAACTACCCTTTGCCATTGTTCCATCTTCCAATTTCAATTTTTAAGGCCCCTGTTCATCATGTCTTTCACCTTTTATTCTTTGATTATTTTTGTCTATTCCTGTGACCATTCGCGTTCAAGTGCTCTCCGCTTCCTGACTGCCAATCGAATTTAATTGTGGTGACAAACTTAATTTTTGGTATAACCTGGATTCCATGATTCTTGGCGGGTGAGGGAGTGCCATTCCCATACTAGAAGTGCTGATTTCTACCACATTCCGGGAGAAAAATCTTATAGGGCCAGAATTTTGTCTATTTTTAAGTTTGTAGATCGAGCGTGTTAAAGTTTTGTGTGATGATGAGAGAGAAATGGATTGCATCTTGTATGTTTCAGTCACCATCTACACAATGTAGGTGGTCTTATGATGTTTCAACTTTCATATGTTGCAAATCTTGTGGAGCTTGTTTGGTAACCTGTTAGAACTTTTGGCATAAATGTCCTTCATGAAAATTTTGTGTATTTGATGGAGATATTTAAATTGAATTCTGAAAGAAGTGACCTCTCTTGAAGTACACTTGGAAGAAAATTAAATTTTGTGGCTTTTGGAGTTCTTTTGTTGATTGTGTGTTAAAATGATATCTGCTTATCTGCTGAATGCCTAAAAAAATGTCTAGAGGTCACTTTGTTAAAGTTCAATGTTTGAGAAGTCAGATGGACCTTTTTTACGTAAGTGCTTGTAAGCATGCTTGTGTAATACAGGGTTTATTTCAAAACTTTTGAAAATTTTATTATGCTTTGTGAGGGTTCTTTCAACTGTTATGCTTTCTGATGGGATTTGATGAAGTGAAAGTTTTTGTATATCAATTCCATGCATTTTCATTTTTTTATTAAAGAATCTTTACATATTTCCTAGTGGATGTTTGTGGAAATAAAATTGATATAATGATCTACAATTTATTTTTTTTTACAATATCTCAAATAAGAATATAATTTTAATTGTGAGGAGTATATTGTTTTCATATGGTGTTTCACAATTTTCAACATTTAATTTTCTGTAAAAATATGGAATCTATTGTTTTGGTTGACACTTGACTGCTTGGACTAATTCATCTGATGGTCTAATACTATAGGCTGCATGTAGACTTGTGCATACAAAAGTTGGAGTAAAAAGTTTATGATGCCTGAACTATGAACAATTTGGACATTCTTTATCACGAGGGCTGTTGCTTTTTCATTACCAGCAAAGCAGTAGCTTTGATTTGAGCCTTGTATGATATCTTCAGCCTTTTTACTTTTGGACCAATAAAGAATGTCTTAATTTAGCATTGAAAAAATATCTGATTGCTTGAGGTGTTCCTGGATAGGCACTTAGGCATGTAGACTTGAGTTGAGCTCTGTATGCCAATTTCCACCTTTTACTTTTGCACCAATAAGGAATGTCTTCATTCTACAACTTTTATATAGTTACTAATTGCTTGAACTGTCCTGTATAGCCACCTAGGCAGCTTGCTTTCCAGATACCCTGTGTGTCTTGTTAGCGATACCATGTGGTAGTTATATTTGCAAATCTACAGAAGTAACTTAGACAGATTCTTATCTTTGACATGAGGAAAACCACATATTGGAGTGTCAGTATAATAGGTTAAAAGGTACTTTACGAATGGTCTTACTTATAAACTTTAATATCCATTTTGAAGGGGAATTATTTTTTATCTCGTTTGTTTATGAACTTGAAAACCCAACATTCTTTGTCTGCTATCTACTACTGCCAAGACATTCTCTTGGTTTATGATCTGTGTTGTCTTATTTTGTCTTGACAGGACAAATTAACATATTTTCGAATAAAGGAGCTTAAGGATATCCTCACACAACTAGGACTTTCAAAGCAGGGAAAGAAACAGGTTTACATGTCTAATGTAATGCTGATGTTTTTGAATATCAACAATATTGAGCCTATCATCCCCTCCTAGCTGCCGACTCTTTATTTTGCTGTCTTATTGGCTGGGTTTGGATGAGCTTAAGATATACAACTGCTGCTCTGCTCTACTACTAGGATCTTATCTGTTTGTATATTTATGCTGCTAGTGTGCATCTTATAACTTTAATTAATTGGCTATGTTTTGCATAGTCAGAACTATGCAACACTTTTACAGATACCATATCCAATTTACTTTTTCAGCTTTTAAAAATTTCAAATGAAAATAACATTGTATTTTCCTGCTTTCACTTGTCACAGGACCTTGTTGACCGAATACTGGCCATTCTCTCTGATGAGCAAGGTATAGGGCTATGACATCTTTGTTACCTTAGCTAGTAATGAACATAACTAATATTTTTAGCAAGGATAGCTGTTTATCGGAATTAAGGGAATTAAATTTGTTCGGTTCCTATGAAAGTAATATACATTAAGGTCTTTCACGTGTTTAAATTGTATGATGAAATCATATAGATCTTTGATAAAAAAAAGAAATGGAATTGAACTGAATAAAAGTTCTTGAGAAAGCTATGCTCTCTAAATGATTGCCTGCTAAAAAAGTTCTAATCTTGTTTTTGTTGCTTGTTAAAATGACTGTGCTGCTTATAGAATTATCAAGTAAATTCATTAAAGTAATATGTATGCTAGGCTTAGGTGTGATACCTATGTTCTGATATACTATTTAATAGCTTCAGGATCCTGGTCCAAGAAATATACTCTTGGAAAAGATGAAGTGGCGAAGCTAATTGATGATACATACAGGTACTTTTCTGTTCCCATAAGGGTTTTATAACTCATGCATGTTAAGAGGGTTTTGTCATATCTTCTTTTCTTGATTTCTCTTATGTTTTTCTATATGCATCATCAGGCCACTGTAACTTAATATTTTCTCCCTTCACCCATGCAAAATTAAGTCTCTTACAAGAGACAATAGGCATATACTGCTTTTGCTCTACACTTCGACTTTGAGCCAAAATATGGAAAGAGAATATAATAAAATCAATAAGGGTCTAAAATGTGAAGTTTAGCTCTATTATAAGTGTAAATTGAGAATAAATGGTTCTCCTAAAAAAAGAAAGTGAATCTTTTATCTCGAAGATGACCTTATGCCCAATCTCGTCTTTTTATGTTCAGAAAATTGCAAGGTTCTGGGGCAGCTGACTTGGCCTCAAGATCACAAGCCATTTCAGATAGTGCAATTGTTAAGCCTAAGGACGAAGTAGTAGATTCTTATTACATGGATAAGATACGCTGCCTCTGTGGAAGCCCATTACCTACAGATTCAATGATCAAGGTACAATACATTTTGCCTATTTTATTTCTATAAAGTTTGATATGATTCATCTGTGTTTCATCTTTGTTTTCTTCTTTGCCACGTGACCTTTGAGTTTTTTGTTCCTTGTTTTTTGCCATGGTTTTTCATTCTATATGAACAATTGTGCAGTGTGAGGATCCTAGGTGCAATGTGTGGCAGCATATAGCTTGTGTGGTGATTCCTGAGAAACCCATGGAGGGTATTCTGCCTAGTCCCCCAGAGATCTTTTACTGTGAAATATGTAGGCTGAGTCGAGCTGATCCGTAAGTGACCTTGTTTTGATTACCTTGTTGTCATCATGTACCATCGGTCCATCAGACCCACCTCTTGTTACTTGTTTAGACTTTGGATTGTTCATATTAGTTATGAGTAGATTTTCTTATTAACTATTCCTTATCTATGCCTTGTTTCTCCTCTTAAAAAACTACAATTAGTCGTAAGTATATATATTTTTTATGATCCGAGGTCTTAGTTGTCTTGATATTCACCTTTTTTCGGTTATTTTTTTAAATTGAATTCAGCATGAAATAAAGAAAATAAACAGACACCTGCTTAGTATTTGGGTGCTTAAAAGGTGTTTTGGTGGTGTGTTTGTTTGAGAAGACTGAAACAAAGTGTTGTCGTCTTTAACATTTTTTTGCTAGAACATGCAATGTCTGATGTTATAATCTGTGGTTTGAGATTTCTCTTTATAGAAATTTCAATGAAGAAAAGTCCAGCATGATTCTTTTTTCCCTAATTGTTTACAGCAGAACCTAAGCATTATTTTATAAGTTGATCTATCAGCATGCTTGTAAATGGATAATTATAGTTTTGTTTGTTGGGTTACAGAAGTTGACTGTCACGTTCTCAATCTATCTATTTATGTTAGAGTGACTTGATTAAGTATTAAATGATTCAATTCTCTATCAGCTTAAGCTTTTAGATGAGGTGGTCGTTTAACATGGTATCAGAGCCCATGGTTAACAAAGATCCAGTGTTCGAACCTCACCTCCACCCATTTATGAGAAAATTCCACATGCAAGGCTTGAGGCAAAAATTAACCCCACCTGCATGTGAGGGGGCGTGTTAGAGTGACTCGATTAAGTATTAAACGATTCAACTCTCTATTAGCTTAAGCTTTTAGATGAGGTGGTCGTTTAACAATTTATTAATTTGCATCTGGTTTGCATGTCTCCTCCTGGCATGACATCATTTACATTATTATTTTTATTTCTGACATTATTTTGATCTGTGTGAAATAAATATAACCTAGATACATTTTTTGCTGAGCATTTTCAAGCTTCATTACATTATTCATCTCTCTCTATATTTAATAACATTTGTATGAAACTAATAATTGCTTTGAATTATGCAGCTTCTGGGTATCAATTGCACATCCTCTTTACCCTGTGAAGTTGAACGCCACAAATGTTCCTGCAGATGGGTACTTACTTAGCTGTTCTCTTATTGACCTTTAAGGTTCAGATGCATGAGTAGAATGTATTTAGTTATTTACGTGCTGAAACTGAACATCTGCGAGTTTTTCACTCTTTCATGACTGATATGATTTACTCTAGATAATTGTTAGGTTTTAAAACTGGAATGTGGGATGGGCACCTGCTTTCTTCCTTTTGGGCTTTCATCTTCAGTATTTATCTTGAAGTGCATGGTACATTATGAATAAAGTGTATTATTGAATAGCTGATGCAAGTAGTATTTGCTTCTGCTGTGGCCTTCTATTTTTGAAGTTATTTTCCTCAAGCACTATCGCATCAGTCAATTGATTGTTGGTTCTGTGACTGGCTATATTTGTTAGGAATTGGGGTTAACTTATCTTGGAAACTGATCTTGGTAGATGTATTGGTCCTTTCAGATATTGATCTTGCCTCGGCTATATGGTATTGTTTGTCTATGAGGTTTGCTTGTTAGTGCATGTTATTGGAAGCATAAAGTATTTATTTGGGGCTTTGCAGCACTAATCCTGGTTTGAGCATTGAGAAAACATTTCAAGTGACAAGGGCAGACAAGGACTTGTTATCGAAACAAGAATACGATGTACAGGTTGTTGAGGGCTCCTTTTATAGTTGGAAGTATTTGTGCAGTTCTTTAGAATATGTTGGTTTCTCACATGACTATACTGTTTTATTATGCTTAGGCTTGGTGCATGCTTCTCAATGACAAGGTTACATTTAGGATGCAGTGGCCACAATATGCCGATCTGCAGGTCAATGGTATGCTATCCTCTTAGATTGCTCAATTTTTTTTTTAACTCTTGCATCTGGAATAAATTCAAGGTCACTTCTCTCACAATCTGTATAGTCTATATGGCAAATTTCTTCTCTACATGTTCTTTCATGAGGCACAAAGCTTCACACATGTAGATGAACATATATTTTGGTGCATTGTTTTACTGTGTGTCAGTGGCAATGAAGACTTGCCCATCTATCCATGCGTAGGACCATATATATCTGTTATTGTTTTAGGACTGCTTGTTAGAAGGCTCGTGTATTGCATTTCCCTCTTTCTCTTGTTCTCTTTGATGTATATGACAGAGCTTATAGAAATGACACTTCACCTTAATGTTATGGTGTTTTACATTTCTGCCTTAAACCCAACAGGTGTACCTGAAAGGGCAATAAACAGACCTGGCTCTCAACTGCTCGGTGCAAATGGTAGAGATGACGGACCAATTGTGAGTCTTCTATTTCCAGGATGGCATACTTCTCAATTTTTGAAGTGTAAATATTTTTGTCACCAGGCATCCATTTGTGGGTAGCATGTTTCATGTTCTTTTGATACATCTATTACTTAAAAAATACAAGTTTTTTTTTAAATTATAATTATTACAAAATTGTTAATGGTTAACTTCTTGCGAAGTGTATTGTATTATCAGCAAGCTTTCTAGTGAACATGAATTGGCTACATTTATCTTCTTTTTCTGTCATGAATCTGTCGGAAAACTTATCATGTTGGCGTTTTGTTTTCTTTTATGTATAATGTCTGACCCATTCTTTTTCAATGTCCCCCCCCCCCCCCCCCCTTTCAGGCTTCCCCTCTTGGGACTTCCTTTCTTGGGGTCTTGGGGGGTGTGTGGGGGCTCAAAACTCAGTTTTCTTTTGTTCATCATGTTCTCCAGGTATAATTTGCTGACTGTTGAATTCATGTGTCCTTAATATTGTTTTGTCAGATTACAGCACGCACCAGGGACGGGATTAATAAGATTTCCTTAACAGGATGTGATGCTCGCATTTTCTGTGTGGGAGTTAGAATTGTTAAGCGTCGAACACTACTTCAGGTTGGTAAAGATCCTTTTATTTTGGTGTATATCTTGCTTTGAGAATTCGGGTATCTTAATCTGTATAAAGTTATGCATGGTGCATTTGTCAATCATGCTTTACAGATATAATATGTGCCTGTATGACATTGTTTTTGCTGACATGCTCTTTTGTTGCTCTTCACGACTGCTTCTTTGATGGAGATTTTGCATTGACATCGTGCAAATGTAGTTCTTAAATAGTAATTATTTTTGGGAACGATATTTATTGAGAGTTCTATTGGCGTAGGACCCATGTTTTAATCTTGTGTTGCTACGATTAAGCTGTTTCCTGTTCTTTGTTATTGCATGTTAGAAATTTCAATTTCTTTCTTCTAATGAGATCCTGTCCATGCTTTTTAATATAAATTTAAGATGGGCTTGGTCTGCATCATTCTCATATTAAAACTAAAGATGCTTTGGCATTATTCTCTAGTTAAATTTTTATTTGATTACCTGAACTTAATTACATGGCCTTTTCTTTTTTCTAGATTCTCAATATGATACCAAAGGAGGATGCAGGTGAGCGTTTTGAGGATGCTCTTGCTCGTGTTCGTAAATGTGTTGGTGGCGGAGCAGCCATGGAAAATGCTGATAGCGATAGTGATATTGAAGTTGTTGCTGATTTTGTTCCTGTTAACCTACGTTGTCCTGTAAGTAGTTTTTTAGCATTGCATGCTTGAACTTCTGGTCGTAGTTTTCAAGTGGAAAAATATCTGCCACTATGAAATCGTGGAATTGACGCAATTTGTGATCATACAGTTTAAAATAATTATTAGGAATTGGTATATGCAAGTCACTTGTTTCTGGTAAATGATTCTGCATCTTACTGTGTGTATTTCATTCTTACTGTGTGTATTTCATTTACCACTCGGCTTTTTTTTAAACAAATGCCATATAAAACCGCCAACTGAATAGACTGTTGCCTCTGAGGATCATCTTGATCCATGTCCTTTCTATATTTCCTTTAGATTTTTTTTGGGTGGGATTTTCTGTGTTGTCAATGGTTAAGATTGTACCCATACCAATGGACATTTCTGCTTGATGATTAACCATGCCTGTTCTCTTGTTCCTTTCTTGAAACTTGTTATTACGCTCTTAGCTATGGAACTGACCAGTTGATATTTCTGTGCTTGCATGCTTCAGATGAGTGGTTTAAGAATAAAAGTTGCAGGCAGGTTTAAACCATGTGCCCACATGGGCTGTTTCGATCTGGAAGTGTTTGTGGAAATGAACCAGCGCTCTAGGAAGGCAAGTAATTTTAGTTCTTATTCTATGTTACAAGAATGCTACTCTTGTTGTGAACCACAAACACTAGACAAGTAGACATTCCAAGTCTTCTGACTTTCACAACTTGAAATTTATGATCTATTAATTCACTCTTGAACGCTGATTGTTGATGCAGTGGCAATGTCCCATTTGTATGAAGAATTATTCTTGGGAGAAAATCATAATAGATCCATATTTTAATCGGATCACATCTAAGGTATTGTTTTCATTCTGGTTTTGACGTATTATTTCTTCTTTGTTCTCTTATCGCTGTTAATATTATACCCTTTTCTATTATGTCTTTAAGATGCTAGACTCTGGAGAAGAAGTGGCAGATATTGAGGTGAAGCCTGATGGCTCTTGGCGTGCTAAGGCAGAGGGAGATCGTAGAGCTCTTGGGGAGCTTGGGATGTGGCATTCGCCTGACGGTTCCATCTGTTCATCTGTAGATCCAGAATCAAAACTCAAAGAAATCAAACCAGAACCTGGTTCTGATAGTCATCCGGCTTTAAAACTAGGGCTTAGAAAAAACCCAAATGGTCGCTGGGTAGTTAACAGATCTGGTGATAACCGAGGAATCTCACCTGCAAATAGATTTCAAAAGAATTTTGACAGTCATGGTCACAACATAATTCCTATGAGCAGCAGCGCGACAGTTAGTGGCAGAGATGGTGAAGATGCTAGTGTAAACCAGGATGGTGGGGGGAATCTTGACTTTTCTACAGTTAATGGTATTGAGTATGAGTCTATATCTGTGGAGGTTGAACCACCTAATGTCTTCAATGAACCATTTACTGCTGCACCAGTTGGAGATGCTGAAGTTATTGTACTCAGTGATTCAGATGATGAAGTTGTGCCACTAATACCTTCTGAATCTGTCTACCAAAACAATAGACCAGATACTAGCGGGATTCAATTTTCAGCCCCACAACATGAAATTCATGATTCTTATTATGATGATCCTGTTCTTGTTAACGGTGCAAGTTCCTGCCTTGATCTTTACAACACGAATGATGACGAGTATGGGAATACTTTATGGTCATTGCCTTCTGGTGGTCAGGGAGTTCCTAGGTTTCAGTTTTTTGGTTCTGATGCCGACATTTCTGGCCCTTTAATTGAAATGCAGCACGATAATCTTAATTGCCAGTCATCTATAAATGGGTATACATTGACTGCAGAGACAGCCATGGGATCTGCTGCACTTGTACCTAATTCTCCTCCTACTCAACATTCCAATATGAATGCTGACTTAGTAGATAATTCTGCAGCATTTAGTGGCAATGATCCTTCGCTTCAAATATTTCTCCCCACCAGGCCATCTGATGCTTCGACAGTGCAGACTGATTTGAGAAACCATGCTGAAGTTTCAAACGGAATTCATTCTGAGGATTGGATTTCTCTGAGGCTCGGTGATGGTGGCAGAGGGGATCAGGGTGAGTCTGCAGCTGCAAATGATTTGAGTTCAGCATCACGATTTAAAACTGGGGCCTTGGAGTCATTAGCAGATCATGGTACATGAAGTTATTTTGTTTTTCAACCACCATCCCACCCCATCCCATCCCCAAAAAGGTCAAATTTAACCTCCATTTTTCAAACATCAAGAAAATTAATGTTATGATTATGATTTGAGTTGTTTCAGTTGCATGTGACTTGAGTATGAACAAAGAATCGCTAAGAGTAGTCAATTTGTAACAATTTCTATTAAAAATGCCCCTGGATATATATCTGGTAGCCACGTATGGAGCAAGTATTATCAACCCTTTCTGATTGGTATTTGTTTAACTTACTTGTTTTTTCTTTTAAACTTTTTGTTGGTAGCATCTTTTTTGCTCGACATGAACAATCATAGGACTGGCAAGAAGAGTAGGGAAAGATCAAATGGCCCTTTCCATCCTCCTCGCCAACCGCGTTCTGTAAGACCAAAATTAAATCTGTCTATGGCTGCAGACTCAGAGTAAAGCCAGTGGTATTCATATCCAGAGAAGATGCCTTATTTGGTTGGAATGTTATCAGATGTTTCCTTCATTCAAGAAGACATTTTCCAGGAATTTTTGTCTGATTCATTCTTACCTAATTGATCTGTATATGTAGTAAATTGAGGAAAAGGTGACTAGACTGCCTGCATTGGAAGATGACGGTTGCCAGATATATAACTTATTAGCTGCTGTTCTGCTGCCCCATGAGTCACATTTTTGGCTGGTGAGTGACGAACTCTGCTCTATTTAAAATATGTGGGTGGGGGTATTAGCAGCTGCTTAAAAACTGTCAAAATCACTTTTAAAGCTAAAAGCTGGGTTTGAATAAAGTGATTATGGCATCTCCTCAATCAGTTGCTAACACCCCCTGATTCTTCTGGAAAGCTTCTGCGACTTTCAACTCCAGTTGGCGCTGTGTTGTAATTTTCTTCTTGGTGCAACTCAGCAGGTCTAGTGCTGCCTAACTGTTGGGAAAAGTGAGAGTAGTTCAGCTAATTTTGGTCGATGTGAGAAATGAAGGATTAAATTTTTTAGGTTAGGATACGCGTTCCCCAGATGCAAATGCTAATGCTCGACAAAAAAAAAACTTGTAAATGTGTCTTGACGACATAGATTTCCAGTCATTTTGACATTATAAATATATATGTTTTGATTCATCACATGAGCTGGGCTCCAACTAAATCGACATTTGTGGTGGAAGCCATGTAAATTTTGCAGCCACTCTACTTTCAGATTCAATTCTCAGTTTGCACCTGCACATGGTGGTGTGGAGGAATTCTCAATTCCACTCTTTCAAATCCTAATGCCCATTGAACACCCCTTTATGTTTGATCAACCTTTGTTGTCCATTGTAATTACCAAAGTGATCAATTAAATAAATATGATACTTTACTTACATGTGTATTTACACTGTCATCATAGCTTGATACTTTACTAATGAAATGTGGTAAAATGAATTGATTGATATTAATCACAAACGAAAGTGAATTGTTATGCGATAGTTATTAACGATAAGTTATGAGTTAATATTTCACCCTTTTAAGATAAAGATCATTATTCATATCATCTGAGTGTAAAGGTAGAACCGTATAAAGTTGAAATAATTGAAATAATGGAAATACGTTGAGTAAATATTCAAATATTTAATTTAAACATTGTGCAGCAGCAGAAGTCTTAGGTAAACAAGCTAAGTTTGCCTTAAATCTTCGGAGGAAGCAGACCATAATCTTACTAGATTAGGCAAGATGAGGTCCACATAAGTTCTATTTTCGTTGCAAAATGCTAGTAAAATAATACAGTATAATATAAACAATTAATTCTTAATAAATGCTTAATTGAAGAGATACGAACACAAAAGTGAACTCAGTTTTGTTCACTTTCTTCCTACATTAGCATTAACCTCAGTAAACAATAATAAAAGAACAATGTCTGTTTTCTAAATTGCTTTCACAGTCGTGACTAATGGCAAAATAAATGATAAGTACAATGAGTTAGCTTAGGAAGGCCGACTATGGGATGTTTTCATAAATATGAAGCCGCGAAACTTCAAATGATATCATGAAACCTGTAGATGAACTGAATGGTGCTCACACAGTTTCTTGTTCTAGAACCGGAAGAATGCCCAGCGCTGACGAACCAAGGTGCATGCCTCTAACAATACCACCGTAACTGATCTTTATCTTGTAGCACAGAAGCAATATGGAATCCCATAATGCAGTTCTTCCCTGCATACAAAAGCCAGAGATGGTGTATTAGCCTACTAGAAACATGTTACTTGTGTAAGCACTATATTTCAATGACTCAGTATTCACCCACTTGGCTATTCTATAGTTTCAACAATTTCCTCAATAAATAAAACATTCTGTAGAATATGACTCTTGACAAGTATATATCATGATCAATTAGCTTAATGATTAGCAATTACAATTTACAACAACAAACGAAGCCTTTAGACGCACCGTAGGGTTGGCTTAATATAAACCTAAATCACATCTTGATGACAAGATTTTATTAGAATGCAACTGAAGAAAATGTAAATAAGCAATGTCGAGCACTATACTAAGTAATTAAGCACCATTTTGAAAAGCTATAAAATATACTCATAACTCTAAAATAGATGACCACAAAAACTCACAAACCACAAAATTTCTGGATTATCTGTACAGAGTGTGACCACCTTTCACTTAATTAAATTGCATCTAAAATGTCATCTAATTTCAACATAAATCTGGATTAAGGAGGGAATGGCATGTAGCAGGAACAAGGACAATGATACTTTGTTAAGTTGATATGACATCTGGGTTAGCAATTGTGGTAACTGGATTAAGCAGGCACAATGGAAATTGCACCCATAACATTTTAAACAGTGACATCATCATGTAGGAAGCAAAATCAAGAAAAGCATGATGCACGACAATTACTTGCCTGGAATGAGAACTGAGGCTTTTTGTCCCAGTATAAGGCAAATACTGGTGGACTTTGCTTCCCAACAGCTAAAATACAAGCCCCAGGATGTAGCACCGAGGGAACACCAGAAATAATAGCTATATATTTCTCAGGAAACCTTTCTTTAGGAGGCAGAACACCCAAAAACAAAGGGTTTTTGCTGGCTTGTTCTCCAGCATAGGTTGTGGGATCAACGTGTAACATCCATTTCGGGTATTCCAGGAAAGCACAGAACAGATAAAGGAGTAAATGAGAATCACTGGGAAGCTCAAGACTCCATTTCTTATTCTCTTTGTTATAGACCACGCCATTTCCAAGATATTCATAATTCTTTAAACACGTTCCTTCGGCAAGCTCTACAAGATTGGTGAAAGTGTCAGAAATATCAAAAGGTAAAAACAACAAAAAGGAAACAAAATCTTATTTCATCAATTCTCTAAGCATCAAGTAATTTGGAAATCACTTACTTTGAATCTTTTGTACAGTATAATCAGCTCGGACACTACTTTGGGGAAGTAAACCCTTAGCCCACTCTCCTTTCATCAAAGCATGGAGCCTTTGATGTTCCATTATGGCATCAACACCCTCTTGTAGAACAGGAATGGATGCGGCATACTGAGGGGATTGTTGGAAATTGCTAGTTTGCAATTTTGCTAGAAAATGAAAAAGAAAAAGAAAAAAAGGGATCAATATATGAAATATTTTACCAGATGTAAATAAGAGTTACAAATAACATACATGCATCAAGAACTTGAACAAGAGTTGCGCGTAGCTGATGTAGAACACCATCTTCATCAACTGCGAATGCTGGCTTCCAGTCATCAGTTCTCTCAATAGGAGACACATTAGCAGCAGTAGGTATACTTGGTGTATCACTTCCAACTTGACTAATGGTAATCTGAATATTAAGCTTTGCAGCTGCTTCAGTGACCTAAAATTTTTGAGACACAATTATTATGTAAAATGTATTGAAAGTAGGAAGCACTTCTTCCAACAACAAATAAGAATTGAGAGTTTCGAAGAATTTTCTATGACAATGTTTCCTATTCAGATTCTCACATGTTTCACTCACAGTGTTGTTATTTATTTCTAAATACCTGACCATTTGGAGACAGATGCTACATGCTATACAAATATAGCAATTGAATAATATCTTTGACAACATGGTGTTAAAAATTGAAGTGAGAAAGTAACTATCACCTTCAAGTGGCTGGTATTAATCTTCCCAAGAAGTGGATTAAGTACAGCAGCAGAAAACCACTGCCTTAGACTATCACGCCATTTCTCAATATGTGGGTAGACACCCAACCTCTCAAAAGCTTCAATTGACTCTTCCATGGACATTGGAGGAGGTAGATCTCCCTCACCCTTCTTCGGTGGAGTTGTGAACTTCTGAGAAGCAGGGGACATCCTGACTGGCCTTAATGGCGTACTCCTCGTGGTTCCAGAAGTATTAACTGAACTGCTGATGGTGTTTGGGCTGGACACACCAAATGCATCTATGCTAGGAGGAGGAGTTACCAACTTGCTAGCTGTTTCAGAAATTTTCTCATCTACATCAGCCAGAAAAATCTTAAGATCTTCCTCAGTTGCTATCTCTCTCTGAAAAGTAGAACGCTTATTTGACCATGGGGTGGCAATCAACTTATCACCACCGGGTGATGTCTGCAGGAATGGTGAGGGCATTGGCGAACGTGAAGATGATGTAGGTACAAGATACATTGAGGGAGAAGCTGGTGATTTGGATGGTGAGGTAAAGTTATGCATCTTGTTACCACCACTGGTGCTTGATTTCCCACCACTCATTCCATATACATGATCTGAACCTGTTATTGAATGATGAAGTGGGACAAGCATATTGGATGGAGAAGGCGAGCTCCTGTTTGATTTAGAGGGTTTCTTTGGAGACTCTTCAGATGCCATTTCAAGTTTTGATCTTAAACCTAGAAGACCTAGCTGCCGATTGGTAAGGCGTGCTACCTCCTTCGTTCCTTTTATAGAAGACACTACTACAACATCTGTAGCGTTTCTAGTTCTCCAATGTGAGATGGCTTTGGTTAAAGCAACCAAAGTTCCAAGCAACACAATACTCGCCACAGTTGTCATCACCTTGGAACATAGACCTGACAAATTGACACTCTTACAATCAGTTACAAACAACTTACAATGTCCTTAAAGGGCCCAATTCAAAATTGAAACTATATTATACTTACGGGCAACATCTTCAGAGACAATTCCAAGTCCAAAGTTAGCAGCAACTTCACTTTCCCTGCATTGATTGAATCCCAAATCAGTAGGAAAACATTACCCTTACATTAGTGTCAGTTTTAAACTGATCAAGATCAAGAAAGAGCAAGAAATATTAAAACACAAAAAAAGAAAATTAGAAGAAACTTTACACACCAAGTTTAGTGCTATCAAGTATGGTAGGACTGGAGAGCCATGGGTCGAGTAATATAGATTAATTACAACACAATAATAAATTAAAGCATCATATAAGGGAAAATTACCCATATAGAGAGAAGATGATAGCAAGGGCGGAAAGAGAGGTGATGGAGAGGATGGAAACGAGAGCAAAGGTGGAGGGGCGTAGGCTGTTGGAGGTGAGTGCGGCGGAGAGCGCCGGGTTCTGGTAAACTGCGAACATGGAGGACTTCGCCGGAAGTTGAGGATTTCCTCCACCACGATCCATTCTGATTTCCTTTTTAACTTGGCGCAAAATATCTATTTAGGGTTTTAGTATTGAATTCTCGCCATTAAAGAGGTTTTGAAGTTTCAGCAGATAGAAATTAGCGCTTAACGATCCAATATATATAGTAGTATACCTTTTGAAAACGTCACCCCCAAGAATATCGAATACGCCCTAAATTTATTTTAGGAAAAAACAGATATTTCGATATGGGATCAACTAAGATAATAATTAGATAAAAATAATAATATTAATAATAATAAATAATAAGGAGAGTTTAATTTTAATGAGCTCAATCATTTTAATTTTTAACTAAAATTAAAAATTTCTTTTGGTTTTATTAGTATGTAATTAACTTAGTTTTTCATGGTTATTTTTACAATTTTTTTAATTTATTTTTTTATGAATTCAATTATATTTTACTTATTGTTTCTTTTATTTACTCCCTCCGTCCGCCTTTAAGGGTGTCATTTGCATTTTGCACGTGGATTAATGAATATTATTATTTAATATGTAGTGGGTAGTTGTATTAGTGGAGAGGACTCCATTTTTTAGTTGCGTTAGTCGGTGTGTATAGGTACCATATGTATAAAAAAGGAAATGAGACCCTTGGGGGCGGATACCCAAAATAGAAAAATGATACTCTTAAAAGCGGACGGAGGGAGTACTTTTTTATACTCTCCTTTGATTATTTTTTGTTTTTATTTAATTTTTTGTTTTAATTCTATACTTTTTTATACTCTCCTCTGATTATTTTTTGTTTTTATTTAATTTTTTGTTTTAGTTCTGTTCTTTTTTAATTGTTAGTATGTAATACTTTTGATTATAATTTTTTATTTAGTTATTTTTTTGGTCTTAATTCTTTTTTTTATTAGTATGTAATTTTTTAAAATTTTTTTTACGTTATTAATTTTATTTTTCATGCTTTTGCAAATTTATTTAATTAATTTTGTTATGATTTCTTTTTATTTTCTTATTTCTTCGGATTTATTTATATTAAGTTTATTTATTTATTTATTTATTTTAATATATATTAATTTATTATAATTTTTCTTGTATATTTTTCTAAAGTTTTTATTAATTATCTTTTTTTTTTAATTTTATTTGTTTTTTTAATATATTTATTAAAATTAATGATATATAAATAAGTTTATTCTAAGATTAAAATAAGTTTATCCTAAGTTTATTCTCAACATTAAAGTATATGTTTTTTTAATTCTATTATGTTGTTTTAAATTTTTTATTAGTATGTAATTTTTTAATCTTTTATCTTTTTACTCTAATAATTTTTTTCTTGGTTAGTTTTATTTTTTTAATTAATTTTTTTTATGATCTCTCTTTAAATTACTTTTTTTTTAAATTTGGATTTTTATTTTTATTAGTAATTTTTAATATTTGATTTTTTAACGTTATTAAAAAGATTTCATGATTAAATTTACAAAATTTTTAAATTCTAATGATGTGTTGTCACCTGAATTAATTTTAATTTAATAATTACTAATTAATATTTAGTGATAAATACATAAATTTTCTTAAAGTTGATAACACATGTGTATTTTTTATTCTATATTGTATACATGTTTCTTAATAATTGTATACTTTTTTCACACTCAATTTTTAATTAAAAAAACTAGCACTCATATGTGTATAACTTTTTATTCAATAGTATATACATTTTTTTAATAATTGTATATTTTTTACAATCAATTTTTCATTAAAAAACTAACAAAAAATTCACTAACAAATTGTATACATTTTTGTTCATAATTGTATATGTTTTTGTTCTTATTTGTACATATTTTTGAAAGTAGGTGCACCCAAGTGCACAGTAGTATTAGCCATTTTCTTAAGATTCGAAAATTTATATGATTAGATCAAATAAAAATCAAATCAACTCTTTTTTATAAACATTAAAAAAAAAAGTTATCTCTCTCCGCCTATATAATAAGACCTTTTATTTCAAATGTTGTCGGGCAGGCGTGCAGGGGCGCCTGGGAAAGGCGAACCACCTTTTTATATAATAAGACTCTTTATTAATTAGTTCTCGTAAATTATTTATCAAAACAAACAAAAACTATCTTAACTTTTCATGGAAAGTTTTCCATTTCTTTTGTTATTTTTTTTATTTTTTTATTAATTATTTTGTTGTTTCTTTTATATTTTTTAAATTCTTTTTTAATTATTTTTTGTTTCTATTTAAACTTTTTTATTGATTTTTTTTTTTTGGATATTTTCATGTGAATTTTTATGCTTTGCACCAAAAAAAAAACTTTTTATTCATTCATTATACATACGTAAAGAATAAAAGTTTTCTTCAAGTTCTATTAAAGTTTTGAAGAAAGATATCCATTTTTTTTAAAGTTTCTATTGATAAATTTTATGAATATTCTTTTATATTTTTCTAACTTTCTTCTAATTATTTATTTGTTTAAAATTATTTTAATTCTGTTTTCTTTAAAAAAAATTATTATATTTCAATCATTTTATTTCTTTACGTTGTTAATTTTTTTTCAAGGTTAATATTATAATTTTTTAAACTAATTTTGTTAAAAAAATTATTTTTATATTAAATTTACTTTTTTTATCTTTTATTAATTAACTTTATTATAAATGTTTTCTTCAATAATTAAATTAATATATTTTAAATTTTTTTGATTAATTCAATTCTGCAACAACATAACAAAATTTAAAAAATCAATTTAATTTATTTTTATTTTTTAGTAAATTAGTTTAACAACGAAATTAAACTTTTACCAACGAAAGCAAATTCACATTTGAGAGTATATAAATTGAATTTTACTTCTCAATTTAAATTATATTAGATTATAATTAAATAGATAGTTATATTAAACTTGAATTATATTTTTTAAAATTATAAATTTAAAACCGCGTACTACGTGGGATCCATGCTAGTTTGTGTGTATTTATGTAATAAAAGTTAGATTTGACTAAATAAGATAAATAAGGCAATGTCTATTATGATCCACATATATGGTTTGATTTAAATTTATTATTCTAAATTTAAATTTAATAAAAATCTTATCTATATACATTCACAAACAATGTATTAATTATTGGTAAAATAATTTTACATTTTTAAGATATTAGTATTTTTTTATTAAATAATATTTTATTAATTATTTTTTTATTTATACCGCAAATTATTTATGAAATAGAAATAATGCATTGCATTATTATTACTTTTCATCAATTTAAATATAATTATTTATTCAAATATTCGTCTTACAGATAAAACAAACCTCTAATTGTGTATTTAACGCTATTCTCTTTAATATAAAAACAAACTATACTCCCAATTTTTCAAAAAAAAAAAGTCTTAATCAAACATAATGTATTATAAATGACTATTTCAATAAAAATATTATATTACTCTCTGTTTCACATATTTTTACCCATTTTCTATATTGGGATGTCCCATCTATTTTTACTTATTCCATTAATAGTAAAAATATACTATATATCTTGAGTTAATCTCATGTAATAAATCCTATTTTAAAAAATTACTCTTTAATACTTACAAACTTACTCTTTGAAAAGTAATTTTTACATAGAAGAGCAATAATTCATTGCTCATGTAAACCCGGTTTACATGAGTGTTTATGATATATATAACCTACTTTTTACACTTTATTCATTATTGTCAATAATTTTATTTACTTTTTCTCTCAAAATTACCAATTTATCCATACTTTTTCTTATATTATACTCCCTCCATCCCTCATTAAGAGGGCAATTTGCTTTTTGGTACGTAGATTAAGGAGTATTATTATTTAATGTATAGTGGGTAGTTGTATTAGTAAGAGTGTGTCCCAACATTTAATTGTATTAGAGGGGGTATATGGGTCCCATGTGTGTAAAAAAGAAGATGAGACTCTTTGGGTGAGACGACCAAAAATGGAAAAATGACCCTCTTAGCCTAGGACGGAGGGAGTATATATTTAAAAAATAACACTTCTTAATTTTCGTGCTCGTACAAACAGATAAAAATACCCGGAGAATGTAATTAAAATAAATTACTATTTAGAATAAAATAAAATACCCTTAAAATTTTTTAACCTCGAGTGCATAAGAGGTCAATTGAAAAAATAATGGCTAAAACCGTGTTTTCGGAAACACTATGTTACAAATCTCTCGTTTTTCAAAATTATATCTTTTAATATTAAATAGTATTAGGGTTATTCTGGGGTGCACCTGGTGTACCCCATGTTAATAGTTTAAAAAGGGGTAGTGGATGGTTTTTTTAAAAAAATAAATTTAATTATATTAATTTATTTAATAGTTGAGATTAGATTAAAAATGAATCTAACGGTTGAGATCGTCCAGGTGCACCGGTGCACCTGGTGCACTACAGTTGGACTCTATTAGGTCTGTTAAACGAGCCGAGCGAGCTCGAGTAATGCATACTCGAGCTCGGCTCGAGTAGTTATCCAGCCGAACTCGAGCTCGGCTCGATTTGATAACGAGCTTACGAGCGAGCTCGAGCTCGACTTGAAAATTACTCATCCAAGCTCGAGCTCGAGCTTGGCTCGACTCATTTAAGGAAAACGAGTCGAGCTTTCGAGCCTTAACAAGCTTTTGAGCCTAATCAAGCCGGATTTTTATTAATATATTTAATAATTATTATATTAATATATATAATTATCAATATATAATATTTATATTAATATTATTATTATTACCGAGCCGAGCCGAGCTCGGCTCGATAACGTACTGAGTATTTAGACGAGCTCGAACTCGAGCTCGAATAGTCACGATGTCATACTACTACATTTAAATTTTGGCAAAAGCTATTCTTGTATTTTGAATAAAAAATATTTTACTCTAATTAAATTATATGATATATTTTTTTTATATTTCTATAATAAATGAAAAAATAAATAAATAATATTATCTCTAAAAATAAAAAATATTACTAGACTCCTAGTGAAATTATATGATGTAATTTTTTATATTTCTAGATAGATAATATTCTTTTATTCAAATAAATAATTTTTTATGTACTAAAAATAATTTTGATATAATCAAAATAAGCAATACATATTTTAAATACTCTCTCTCTATCATAAAATCTATTTATTCAACAAGCCTAATCAAATACTCGATGATAGAAGGATATAAAAAAACGAAAAGAAGAGTCCTAAATGCTGAAAAAAAAGGATCTTAGAGTGTCTAGATTGGCCCGGGAGGGTCTCTTAACACCTTCTTTTTTCTTTTCATCAGAGTTATTTCACAAAGACTTGCCGGGGTAAGGAAGAAGGGGGAAACAAGCATACTTGGAGAGCGCAGTACATATTTATTCTGACTCAGATGGAGAAATGCACTGGAGCGTCGATGTATATCATGCACCCGAATTTACATACGGCAGTGTTCATTTATTACCAAAAACAAGTCATTTATGGGTATTATTAGGAGAGCCGCGTGTGTGAATCTACCGATCGATCGATCCATATATAGAATCCAGCATGCCCATTTGGAAAAAAGATAAAACGAAAGAAAACAATCCAAATGGAATCCAAATTTCAACTTTCAGGCATTAAGATACGTTTCAAGCACGGATGATTATCATAAGAGATTCCAGCTGGATAGATAAATGTTTGGATTTTTGCGATTATTTCCCTGGGGAAGAGGATCAAGTTGGCCCTTGCGAACAAGGGGGAATTTTTTTATTAATTAGGTTAGGTATTTTGATTCCAATTCCAAAAAAGGTCACAATTCAACTATTCGAAAGAATTTGAGAATTTTATTGAATAATTGAATAGATGTATCTAGGGAAAATTCGCTTTGAAGCAACTATTCCCTAGAATGTGCCCCTCTACCATATCTGTACAAATAGATCCAACAAGGATTTATATAAACCCACTCTCATTTGCTAAAAGTATGGAATCCGTTTACGATCTTCTTTAATAAAATCATCACGCAGTAAATCAATAAAGAATAGGAAATGTTGTACGAGTATCTACAGGACCTAAATTATCAACAGGCTCCAAGTACGTTGAAAATTCATCCCAAGGTCGCTCCGCCGACCGGAACACTTAGAGGGAAATTACCAAGCTGGAGTACGGTAGGGGCAGAGGGAATTTCCGGTGGAGCGGTGAAATGCGTTGAGATCGGAAAGAACACCAACGGCGAAAGCACTCTGCTGGGCCGACACTGAGAGACGAAAGCCAGGGGAGCGAATGGGATTAGATATCTCAGTAGTCCTAGCCGTAAACGATGGATACTAGGCGCTGTGCGTATCGACCCGTGCAGCGGTAGAGTGTCACCTTGACGTGGTGGAAGTCATCAGTTCGAGCCTGATTATCCCTAAACCCAATGTCAGCTTTTCTATTTTGATTTGGCCCCCACATTCAACATTAACTCCTTATATGAACTAATTCTCATGTTATTCATGTATAATACCCAAAAAGAAATATTAAAACCATTTCTTGTAAGAAATTCATACATATAAATTGGAAAAAACAAAATACAGTTATGATTGTGGGAGGTTTTGGTGGCTGGTATTCTGATACACATGATCATAACTGTGCAACATTGTTGATGCAACAATTTTTTACTTCTTTTCCTTTAAAAAGTTACTACTTTTGTTGCAACTTGAGCTTATCATTCACAAGCGGAATCACTTGTTTCCTCACTACTATTGATCTATGACTGTGCCAACCACTTGGTTAACTGCTAGGATGAACAAACGAGCAATAAACGACAACGAAAATGAGAAGTTAGACGACTAGGTGAAAATGGGTTCCTCTCATCTTGAACCCTTAAAAAGTAACATGATTCACAGAACATAACGCAGTTCACACAGTTCTTCAACAGAGTCTAGAGCATGACAAACACCTACGAGTCACAACACAACGACATGAGCAAGCTTTATTTAATAGCACGTAGTATAATATTTGGCGTGCTTGCCCAACAAACTAAGCCTTCACATCCTGATTACAGTGGGAGAAGAATCGGGTTGACCCACAGAAGATGATTTAGACACATCAGGAGCGGGTGGTGCTTCTTCTAGGCAGCTTTTAGTATCGTCATTGTTCATACCAATGGTCAGCTTCTCCACTTCCTCTTGCGTGTATATATGGATCTTAGTTACAACCTCAACAAACTCACTGCAAAGCAAGTCAAAACTATCCATGTTACCAATCAAATGAACATGCATGTGTACCAGCTCAACTTAAAATGGTGTCTTTCATCATCACACAAGCATTGATAGGGTAAAATCTGACCTAACATCCAAACATAATTCTCTGGCAACAATAGCTAAATCACACAATTCATAAAAATGGTAGATTCAAAAATCATAAAAACCACCACTGGGAAGGAAAAATGAACATGAAGTGCACAAGGATGTGTTTGCCGAAAAAAAAAACTCCATTAGCTTTGGTTTTAGGTAATGGTTAATTTCCTAGGGTAATTTATGTAATAATCCTTTCTTCTTTCATATTCTTTTCTAAATAAGAAAGTTTGAGCATGGTATGTGAGAACTTACTGCCATGGGTCGTCACCGACTACCATCATGTCATTCTCACTGTCGGTGTACAGTATGCGCCATCCGTTGTTTGGGTCACGCAGGAGGCCTTCCATGTTGAATAATCTTTCCAATTCATTGAGCAAATCATCATAACCATGCAATCTCGAGAGATCAATGGCTCTTCCCACCAAGCTACCTTGTTTGTGAACCTACACAATACAGTTACAAACAATAATCCTTGGGGTCTCCAGAAATGTGTAATAGTAATAATCGAATATGAAGCTATACTGAAACTTGCCTTTGTACAGCTCCTCTTGCTAGGACCTTGTAAATTTAGGGAAGCAGGATCTTCAGTCAAAGAAAACCCAAATATTTTACAGATGGGGACTTTCTCCTTTAGGTTGCTGTCATTGTTCATGTTTTTAAGATGCATCATCGATGCTGCAGGTGCAGATGTTTTCTCCATAGGCCTTGGAGGTTCATTCACGAGATGTGGTAATCGAACCATATCAGGGTTAGCCCCACTGAGAATGGGTGTGGGGTTTAATAGATGATTTCCTGTTTGGAAGTTGGAATAGCTGGATAGCATCAGAGGGACTTGTCCCACCATGTGGACACCCTTGTGCGGAATTGGCATATTTCTAGTACCTTCAGAAGCTAAAGGATAGAAGCTTGGTGTTGGTCTTTGATGTGTGTTATGAGCATTGTAACCAAGTTGTGGCTTTGAGGACCACACACCAAGATTCGAATCAGATTTCCCAGCTAGAGATTTGAATGAGCAAATTTCTTGACCTTGCAAGACCTTTGGAAACCAGTTGGATTCCAGAAAGCCTGTGAAATTAGTGGGAGCATGGTTTCTCATAAACTCGCCATAGTTAACCTTTTCCATCCTGTTTGGTACGTGATTAGTTGCAGTACGCTGCATTTCAAAATCGAGCTGGCGGTTTACACGATCACCTCGATAGAAAGGTGAGGGTAATCCTACATTTTCTTGACCTTGCAAGACCTTGGAGGTTCTTACAGATTCCTCAAAGTCCAAAACTGCACCCCCTCCTGATTTGAGAGAGAGAGAGGTTTCTTATTCAGCCTTCAGTGTGCACTTAGAGACGTGATAGTATGCTATAAAGAAAAAGCAATAAATTCAAATGAAAGATATGCACCAGCAATTGGGCTGCCATGAGGGGTCATCTGCAGATTTGACCGGAGTTTCTTCATTCTAGGGGATGACTGAATGCTTAGAGGAGCTGCATAATTACCTGAGAAGTCAATGTCCCAAGGAGAAACTCGTTCTTGGTGATTACTCATGATGTCGTCATCCCAACGGACCTAGAAGATGTCAATGACAATCATGTTTGTGAAGTTGCAAAAAGAGATCGAAGAAATCAACCTACAGCTGAGCCAAACTGTACTGCTTCTAGTTTTTACTCAACCTAGATGTTAATAAATAGTGAATGATACTCGAATTCTAGCGGGCTTGAATGTATTTATTGAAAAGTTTCTAATCAAACAAATACCATGTTGAAAAACAATGCACACATTAATATCAATTCCAACTGCTGACTACAGACAAAGAAGGTTGCTTCTTTATGAAGTTATAATATACCATCAAGCATCTCCATTTCGAGTTGGGCCATCTATAGGGATCCATATCACCAAGTCCAGTCACCACTCCACTGAATCTGCAAGAGTAGAATACATCTTATAATCAGCATACATCAAGTATTTAAAAAGTTTCTTGGCAATAAATTGAATTTATAATAGGACCTTCTTTCTGGAGAATCATCAAAATCAAATCTCATTCGGAATCTCGTCCCAACAGGTAATTGAGTGGTGGTACATTTCACAAATTTTTGGTAGGGGATAACAAAATCTGCATGACTTGCCCTGCAATACAAGTGAGGTAGAATTGTTCAACTCCAACCATGATGTGCAACATAATGACAGGCTTAAAGTACAAAAGATTACTTTCTGTGATCTGAGAACAACTGTATCTGTATGGGATCTGCTAGCCGTATTTAAAATTTAAATCAAAATATGATTCGTGCTGAAATAGTTGGCCATCATCACATTTAGGTATATTACATTTCTTTTTATTTTTTGTTTGCCTGAAATTCATTTCAAATGTGCAAATTGAATACTCAATCCGTTCCTTAAACAAATTCCCAATTTCCTCAATTTTTTTGTCCAAAACTATCTTCACGCCCTAAAAAAGAAATGCTCACTCCAATAACCCACAATACATTTAATTTCAAAATTGTCATACCTTTTCAACAAATAACACACATAACATACTTCACAATTTATTTATTACCCAATATCACCAAATTATCCCAAAGTAAGTCAAAAGGCAGTTTTCTTAAACTCCAAATCTTTAGTAAGCGAGAATTTCATTCCAGGTCTGAGGGAGTATGATTTATTCATATATTTGCCGACAGCAAACAAATTAATTTAGCTCAAATTAAAACAGCAAAAAAAATTAAATAATATTATACACATATCAGCAATGAGAATAACCGAATAAACTAAAAACCATAATACTGTAAACAACTGACATTTTGGCATTTCTATCTCACTAGATTTAGAATTTAAAAATTAGCTGGTCTTGATGATGCATTTCAAATTTTAGCTGACTGATGCTTTAGGTGTCCCAATCAAGTCAAATCGATCAAGCAAGTTAGAAGCTTTTGTTTTAGTGATTCCAGATCCACAGGGTGGCACATGGAGACATGCGCCATTTAGGCATATACATGGTGCTTGATTAACTTGGAATTCAATGGCATGAATCAATGGAAATAGATTGTTTATTACTATTTTAAAGAAGAAAATGCACTAGCTCATTCTGATGAAAACAACTATGAAGAAAACATTATTTGATTCTCATAGCGGTCCAAAAATGTTCGTTCTTGCAGACTTCTTTGTTATGGGAATATGTTGGTGCATATGACATTGGGTGGCAAGTGCCATTAAAAGGCAAACAAATAGGACTACAAGTCCCCTGACCTCAAAGCCAAGTTATTACAGAAAGAAGGTCAAAGTTTGCTCTGCTGTAAAAAATCAGAGCATGCATGGTCAGACCATGCCATTTGGCATGACTGTGTAAAGATTGCACAAAATCGGACTTGGCTCACTGACTGTGCTACTTGACATGAACATTGCAAATTGCCCAGATAAGACCATAAAATTTGACTTTTTTAAGGCTTATGTCGTACTCAATTTGGGAGACCTCTACATCTAAAATATCTTCATAGGGCTGCAAAAACATAATACAAACTTTAGAAACACCCATAAACCTCATACCCTAATCACTTTGAAAGAAAATAATTAAAAATATGGCAGGGTACTCAAGACTTAAAAGTCTTGAAGATCTAAAGGTTCACCATCTCTAGCTAGTTCTTATTAACCTCTTTTTCATTTGTTTTCGATATTGTACATGTTAAACATGAGAACCATAAATCTGTTATAGAGCACTCCGGAACAGGGGAATAGGGAAAAAGCTTTCGGATGCATGGAGAGCATTTCAGAACCATGCGTGACTTTTGGAAATGATGCAGAGTTTCTAGAGACATGTAGAATTCTCTAGAAGCATGTAGATAGTTGTAGTTTGTAGATAACATTAGATTCATGTGGAGAGGCCTAGAGATGTATAGAATACTAAATAGCCCCATAGGTCATGAACATGTTAGAAGGCCATAGAAAGATTTAGAATTTGATGATATAGGGTAATCTAGAATACTCCATCAAAGGAAGTGGGAGAGGTTCTAGAATCTTGAGGTGACCCGCAGGAGGTGGTCCCTCATTTTGCAATCCAATCCAAACAAGTGAAGCTATTTTTATAATAAAAGTTCGAGTGTATTATTCAAAGTTCTTTCCCTCAGTCATCTCGAGATTCTTACTTTGTTCTCTCTAAGGCACGCGCAAAATGTTGTTAAGAGAACAAGTGTGAGATAAAGGACATCTTACAACATCTTCAATTAACACCTATAGCTATCAGCCACTCTCAACATGTTTCAATCATTTTTTTCTTCTACAAAAAAAATCCTAATCATTAGGGATCATTTTGTGCAACTCTTGGTTCGTTCTAATGTATCATATTTGATGCAGTTGATAGACAATTAGATTAAATTTGAAGACAAAATTGGTTGTGCAATGTACAGTGCAACACCAACTACAATATCATGAAACAGAAATTTATAAAGTAGAGCAGAAAAAAGAGGATTTTGCAAATTCTCTCTAAGGGGCATAGTAGCATTGAAAAATTATACTGGTTTGATAAGTTCACCAAATTAACATAAGTATCAACATCTGAAGTTATTCGCAAGTCTAATAACAGGTTGTAAGACATAAATTTCCCAAAAGTTGGGTTTTGAAAATCTTCTTATTTAAAAAATATAGAGACTAAATTTTGGAAAAAAAAGGATTCACAGCATATGTTAAACCAAATTAGGGAGTTCCAGAGCCACATTTACAAAAAGATAAAGCATACCTCAGTTAAAATATTAAGGTATGCACCAAAAGCTGGAGTGCAAAACATTAATATCATAATATGAAAGTTCCTTTAACTAATAGACCAACAAAAAGTAGGCATGTGAAATAAGAAATCATGCTTTTTTGAAATAAATTAAGGGGCCGCTTGATAAGGGGTATCGGGAGCGGGCAATGTGAACGGAAATTCTCATTACATTATCCTTGTCAGTGATTCCCATTATCATTCCTATTCTAGAATTTGAACCAAGTGGCTCCTAAAAAGTCCATCCAATAAGATGCAAACAACATTATAAACGGTCAAGAAATATGTTTTCTAATGGACAATAATGTGCAATGAGAAAAAAGAGGCAAGGAGGTTTCTTTCTATATCTATGCGACAGCCATTTAAGGGTCTATGCATTACATCAGCCACAGATTCTGGCTCAAACAGATTATAAAGCTTATACATGACAGGTGGTAGGGCGTTTTTCATTTTCTAAAATTTGGAGAAGACTATTTAAGCATATGCATTTTCACAAATATAAATTTAGATGCATTATACCCATTAAAAAATGCAGTATCCCAAGAACTAAGATGATATTAGAGCTGGAACATTTACAAGTATAGTCTAATGAGACAACGATTTTCTTCTCTTATTGCTCTAAAGACCTGCAAAACCGTGACTTCTCCATTATCAAATTCCTCCCCCATACTAACCCAAAAGAAAAAGTTTATGAATCAGAACTCATTCACAAATTTAAGAAAACACATCAAAAGCTTCTTAAACTGAACAAGCTTAACCTTAACTGAGAGGATGGCTACATGGAAAAGCAGTATGTCAAGTAATTTTGGGTCATCTAGACCTCAATGAGTACTAAAATGACAAAGAATATATCTCCAGTGAATAAAGAGAGTACCTTGGGCTGTAGAAAACAGGGAATGTGCTATTGCTAGATAAAGCATTTGCAACTGGAGAGAGGACATTGGGGTAAGAATTTTGATTCTTAATGATTGAATCAGGTAACCCATTTCTAGGTCGAGCAGCTCGTCTTATCCCTAACCGCAGTTCTCCAGCTTCACCCCTGCAATGCATATCACAGAGTTATTAGAGAAGAAAAACATGCTTCAAACACATGCTGCAGCTAAGATGATATATCAGTCGCTTTTTCTTCTTTATGGAAAAGTTTCATTTCCACATTTACTTTGTTGCCTTAAATTATGAGTTTAATCAACCCGTGTTAAGACCAAATCAGGCAAATTCCAACATCAGCCTTGTGAAATAAGTTTTGTCTATTTGGTATTTATCCTCTTGATGTAAATAATCTTTAATATAATATCTACCTAGTATATACCTATATTTATTTGCCTTTTAACTATGCTTAGTTTTTGTAAACAACAAGCACTAATAGATAGATCTTATGAGTTCACATTAACCTATTGTAACATATTGGTGAAAATGAGGAATATGCAAGAATTAAAATGTAAGTATGAAAGAAGCAGATTTCATTTCTTGATCATATCAAATGTGACAACCGAGTACTAGGATGACTACTTAAGAACCAAGTTTATACTGGCACGAATTGGAGGCATAACGTAATTCATCAATAACCCTTTACAACATAAAATCTAATATTCAAACAAATTCTGTAACTCAATTGCAACAATCTACATTCATCTTGAATATGCATTGCTCAAATTATCAAAGCCGTGAAACTGTAGATGAAATGTACCTAAGAAACAGAACCGCATCTCCTGAAACAAGATTTTTCTGGCTGACGAAAATGCTCCACCCCGTCGTCAGCAAATGTCGCCTTGGCTGGCCTGCAAGGTTGAATAAATAAGTCAGGATCTCCAACAAGAGAGTCAATGCGGACATGAACCTTATACCTCTGTAGATGTGTCTAAATTTCCACTCCACTCCGTGAAGGTCTTTGGCAATGAGTTCTTGAGAAGGCCTTTGTTCTTTATAATCCTAAAGCAAAAACATATATAAATTCCTGAGACCAGAAAGATAAAAACGGATTGAATCTATTAGTCAAATGGCATAGGAAAAATGGGGCCAACCAGAGGGGGAAAGCAGTCTTCTGCAGCTCTACGAGGAACAGAGAATCCACCATGGGTACTGGTATCAGAAGCAGTAAGAGTTTTGCAGAACATGTGGGAAGTTGACTTTGCAGGTACTACACCATTCCCATCCCCATCAACAGTTGTGCTTTCGTTCTCTTTTCCATCTAATTTCACCCCTGATAGCTGCGTAATTGCAAAAAAGTTAACAAAACTGAAATTGGATGCATTGAGAATTTAACCAATATCACTACAAATTCTAACGGTAAATAACACACTAAGCAACAAGAAATGAACATAGATAATGAGTATGTATGCTTCTCAAACCACAAACCACTAAAAAGGAATCAAGCATGAAGCTTTGGCCAATAAAATGCAGAGTCTTAAACTAATGAAGCATTCTTATTTACATAATCACGCATCTAAAACCCTTTAACCAAAATATCTATTTATGATTACACATATTACCTCAGGAAGAGGAAGTAGACTCAGCTGAGTGAAGACCTCATCATTCTCTTTGTTTGCCTGTTCCACGAGATTGTGCAAACACAAGATTACAAGACAACAAAGAAAGATAAGAAAACTGAGAAAGAGTGGGAATCGAGCTAAAAAAATCACAATTTATAACACTATTGGGGAAAACTAATTCTTAGAGTAAAATAAATTCAAAAGGGCTTTTTCTTGTACGGAAAAATGACTCAATTGAAGCACTTGCCAGTAGCTGGACATCCACAACCCTGCAGAAAATCTGGGGGGGAAGATTAAACGTGGGCATCTCCATGGGAGGAAAAGGTGAAGCAGAGGCAGCCTGTTCCATGTGACCTTGAGGGAAATACACCACCAAATTTCCTATCTTGGGCAAGCTGGTGAGAGGTCCAGCACAGGCATGCCAGAGCTCAACATAGATTGAAGAGGGAGCAGAAACTGAACGAGGGGAAGATGAGTCAGACACAGCATGTGAAGAGCACGATGAAGTGGAAGTGGATAAACAGCCATTAACACAACTACCACCTTCCCCTTTGTCACACTCTCCACCATTCTCACATGCATTGCTCTTCTCCACCTCACTCACTGCATTATTCAGATCAATTTCCATGAATTCCCCTAAACTTTTTTTTAACCAAACAATTCAATTACTGTAGCATTAAGGGAGAAAGAGAGGTGGGGTGTCGAACAAGGGGCAAATCACATTGAAAATAGGCTGGAAGAATAAAGTGGATGCTTTTAAGGAGTTCTCTCAGAAGCCCTCAAGATGATAAATTGAGAAAAGAAGTCAGATTGTGGGCAAGAATTACATAAAGGTGATGACTTTAGAGCAAGAAGAGAAGGGGGGGTTTCACAAAGCAAGCAATAGGAAAAGAAGCCATATTTGTAGGACACAAAGAGTAATTGAAACAGGTTAATCTAAAAGACGAGAAGAATAGAGAGGGCATCAAATAATAACAAGAAATTCAAAGTATGATTCCTCCCCCATTTGCAGTTCTGTGAAGGGGGAGCAGCAGCAGCAGACATAGACAATTGCTTGGCAAGCACAGAAGCAAAAGGCAAAAGAAGCCAATGTGGTAGTGCCCCTTTTGGACTTAAGACTGATTTTGAGTGTGTGTTTGTGCGTGTGAGAGAGAGTAGAGAGAGAGAGGAAGGGGCTGTGTGAAGTGGAGGGGACAAGCTAAGACAGTACAGAACCCACAGCCAAAGCCTAACCCCACTCCTTTCTTTGTTGCTTTGCATTAGCTTTTATCATTTTTCAGGAGAAAAAAATAAAAAAAATTAAATAAACCTAATTAATTATAAAATGCCTTTTCCTCTATAATAATTATGGTTTTTTTTTTTCACTTTTCTTTCATGTCCCTCTCCTCCATCCTGCATCCACCACCACAAGACAGAAGGGTTTCATTGAATGCAAACAAACATGACTTTATCTTCCTAATAATTACAATTATTATTTTAATTAAAAAGATTATTCAAGAATTGTAGACAAGCCATCATAGTATGTACCACTATCATATTCATCATAGTATGTACCACTATCATATTTGTCATTGAATTTCATCTTGACTAATGTATAATGTCTCCTAGGAGAAAGTTTGTACATCAAATCACATTCTAGAATGTTTAGATTTTAATACTAAGTTCTCTAGATTTGAATCTCATTTTACCAAAATATGTTTTAATATTATTTTATAATGGAAATTGGAAACATGAGCAACTACATATGTGAGTTGTAATTATAGAGCAAATTAGAAGATCAAATGTCATTATCATTTTGTAAGATTTGTTTTGTTAATTTGCACTAATCTTGATTAGCCTTATCCATTTGTCAAAATGCTTGTAATTATGCATTATATAAATCAAATCAAGAGAAAGTAATGGATGAAAATATTAAATAAAATTTGAGTTAACATGCATGACCCATCCATTAAGATTTATAAGGTGGAACTCTAATTATGCCATTGACAACATTTTTCTTTATCAGGACCTACCCACAAAATGCAAAAAGAAAAGGCATCTAATTAACACTATAGCTCAAGTGGTAGAGGGGAGGGTGGAAAGACCTTCCAGCTGAGCTTGGTTGCTGCAGGGTGGGGGTTCGAATCCTGCCTTTGGCATGGATTTGGCCCCTTGCAAGCACAAGTTTAACAGTGAGCCCTCTCTATAAGCCACTTGAGGCACATCCTGCGATTTACCTCCTCCACCAATCCCCAGGGCAGGGGCGGTGGGGGCCCCTAATGGTGGGGTACACCATTTTTTTTTTTTTATGTTCTTAATTAATCATATATGCAGGATTAAAGATCCTTTTTTTTTTGTTCATTAAAACTATTAATTGAAAAAGTTGGTAGTAAACTCATGATTGTGTAAATAAATTCAACGACGTGGTTTACAAGTAAAAAGTATTCTACAAACCAATTAATCTGGACTCTACAATTCTTGCGGGAACAAAAAAAAAAAAAAACTCCCCTAAAAATAAAAGAGAATAGAAACATCAAATATCTCAGAAGAGAAGATTGTCACTCAAATATACTATGCTAATTGTGGAGAAAAGAAAAAGGGAAAAAAAAGGGGTAAGCTTTGTCTATTTGAATTTTTTTTAATTTTTTTTATCTTTATTTAATTTTAATCCTTTTGTAAGAAATAAAATAAAATAAAATAATTATTACATAATTATTATTTTTTTGAAAAGAAAACTAATATTAATATCGCTGGAATTCAGTCAGCACTGATTAACAGATGAAATTGGGCATTACATCCCAAGTGATATCACTAATAATATTATGTTTAGCAAAACTAGTAAAGCTATGTGCTACAAAATTATAGGAGCAGGGGTGCAAAAAAAAAACCGTTACATCTATGAGTTTGTGTCAAACAAAAAACATCTTGTAGAATAGGGGGCACATGCAAAGGACATTCAATCTTTTTGTTTTCAGCATGGATGACACTATCAGCATCTCCGAATGAGAAATCGGGAAGATTAAGGGAGGATGCTAAGAGGCTGGTTCCCTTAGAGCTAGAAACTCTACTTATGCCATAAAATATCTTCGTATAGCTACGAAGAAACAGACCGTATGCTCCTTGAACAAAAATACCCACATCATCTTTTGTGTTGCTAAAGAAGATGGCACCATCAAAAATAATTTTACATCCCATAGGAGATGGAGTGAAGACATGAGAGGAGAGTAGTGAAGAAGGCCTTTCCGGCAAAATCTTTAAACACTTCAAAGTTAGCGAACACTACATCGATCACCACCCCCTTATTTTATTCGTTGCAATTAAAGATTGACGATTAGAGTTCATAACGAAGAAAACGAAAATTAATGAACTTGTTCATAATTAAGAAGAACAAATTAGTTTACATCCATAATATCTGCTTGCTTTTTTTTATCCATCAATATATGTTTTTTTTATGTTTTTTTCATTTTTATATCTTTCTCCATTTCAAGAAGTTTGTATAACTACTTAATAAATTTAGGCTTAATTAGATAATGATATGTATAAAATATATAAGAATATGTATTTAATGAAATAATGACAAGTTAATTTTTTTTAAATATATATTTAATAAATAGGATTGTTTAACAGAAAGAGATTTGTGTTTGAAACACTCTATTATTTAACAGAAAGAGATTTGTGTTTGAAACACTCTATTATTGAATATTTTTTACCCTTAAATATATAAAAAATATTTCAAAGTTTCTGAACAATTTTTTAGAAAGAATTATGAAAGGAAAGAAACAATTTTAGAAAGTGCACATGATATGATTATAGGGTAAAAAGCCAATTAAAAAATGAGTAAAAATAAATAAATTGAGAGTTGAACACGAAAAAGTAGAAAATTTTCTTAATTCATTTTTTTCCTTTTAGGTATTAATATAATACTCCGTATTAGTATTTAATAGTTTATAAATAAATATTATTATTCCCCTTCTATTTTTCACACTTTCTATCCTCATCCATTTCATTACTTTTTACACATCTATACATATACAAAAGCAAATCTAAACTTCTACTTTTATTTTTATTTTTTTTTCAATTTTACTCTATTTAGAAATAATTCAATTTTAATCTTAACCGTACAAATAATGTTTATGATTTCAATCGTAAAATTTAATTATACTAATAATGAATTTTATTATTTAAATTTTACCTTTTTATTTTACAATATAAATTTTGTAAGTATGATATATATTTTTGGCATATTTGACTAATTTTTATTCAATATATGTTTAATTTATATATATATATATATATATATATATATATATATATATATATATATATATATATAAACAAACTTAATTTCTATTTTTATCTTCAATTTTTCTCCATATTTTCAATTTTATTAAATTTAGTTTTCATTCAATTTTAATCTTGACCATCTATTACTTTTTATCTCAATCGTGGATCCTCTCCTTTGAGGTATCATATTTTTTTTCGTTTATCTTATGATTTATGGTTTTTCTTCGTTTTTATTGTTTTTTTTATATTTTATAAAATTTATTTTTATAATGTTTTTAATCTTATTGTTCTTATTTTTATTTGATCTTATTTGTAGCTTCAATCATAAAAAAATAAGTCACCAGGAATGAGGAATTTGAAAATTCTAGAATTAATTTCAGAAATTTTAGAATTATAGATTCATAGCAATTATATTTCCATTATGATCATATCTATAAATATTCTTTTAATTAAATCTTTAGGATTAATGTATGAAATTTATTTTCGAAATTTTGTGATTTATTTGAATTTTTCTTTCAATTTTATTTTTATTAGAATAGTCTCCATAAATATTATTTTAATATTTATAATTTATGCATTAAATAATATTTTATATTTTATTTTATCCATATGTTATTCAATTAAAAATAAAATATAAATTATAGTATACTATATCTTTCTTAAAAAATAGGAATTGAGTTTTACATAGAGATTATATCTTTTTCTTTAAAAGAAATAAATAGATATCAATTAAAATAAAAATTAATATAATTAATATTAGAAAGTTAATATATAGTCTATTTATCTTAAATACTGAATCAAATTTAATGTTAAAAAAATAAGCGTATAAACAATGCGATTTATATAAATAAATAAATAATTATAAATATATATATATATTATGGTTAAAATAAAAAAATTAAACATAATATTATATAATTATAATATACTTTAATTCTTTCCGTGCAACGGATGAGTAATATCTAATTTATTTATAATAGGAGTAATTGATAGTTTACCAATTTTTCAGACCTTGAATTGATAAAATTCCTTTATAATAATAGTAATTAATATCTTTAAAACATCAAAATATTAAAAATATGTCACCTATTCTTACACTTTATTAACTGATCTCAATAACTTAATTCACTATTTTATAAAATTATTCAAAACATTTTTTTTACATTATACACCTAAAAATAATAGTTATTCTTAATCTATCTAAACGTGGAGCATATCAAATCCTTTGCGTCATTTTCATACATCATCTGTTACACGTTATATGATTGACATATAAGAGACAAAAGAAATTTAATCGTTATACTAAAGCTTGAACTTTACTTTTTAGAATATAGTTTTCTTTTCTCACATCTGTCATCCATTTAATAATATGACACAAGATAAAATATACTCCCTCTGTCCAATTCAAAGAGTCTATTTTTTCCATTTTGGACGTCCCACCCAAAGAGTTCACTTTCCTTTTTTACACACATGAGACTCATACACACCCACTAATACAATTAAAATATGAGACCCACACTCCCACTAATACAACTACTCACTACACATTAAATAATGACACTCCTTAATTCACGTGCCAAAAAAACAAAAACTACCATTGCCGTGAGACGGATGGAGTATGAAAATAGTATTGGGAATTCGAACAGCATGGATGTAGTAAAATTTGATGGTTAATTTATACTCCAATAAGTATTGAATAAATTTAGGAGTTGAACTGCAGTGCACCAGGTGTACCAGTACACCTAAATAACCTAAACTATTAAATCATGTTTATATTTAATCCTAAACACTAAATAAAATAAAATAATTAAAAATAAAAACACTAACTATTCACTACTCCACGCCACTATATTTATCCTATAAAATCTTAGATACATCGATATATCATGTGCACCACATAATACCTCTAAACTCTAAATTTATGGAAGTGGGAGAGAGAGAAATGAAATAGAGATGTTAGAGAGCGGGGTCCACCCAAAATGTTTGGCAGCAGTGAGGTGTTAGTGGAAGTGGTGTGGTGTGGTGTGGTGTTAGTAGTTAGGACTCACTGCTTTAAACGGACTCTCTCTAGTCTTGTCACTCTCTCTCATCCCCACGCCCACCCTCCGCGCGTCCCCCTCCCCTCCCTTTTTTATTTTCCACCACTCAATTTTCATAATAAATAATTCATTTAATTAGCAATTATTTTTAATTTCTAAAGAAGATTAAATTAATTTTTAAATAAAAAGAAAAGAAGAATGCGCGTGGGGTAATGGTGTGAGGACAGGAGAGAAAAAGAAAAGTGAAGGGTTGGCCTGCGCCTTTGGCGCTGCTGGGTAGGCCCCACTTTGCATATTTCTCTTTCGCTCGTACTATTGCCCTCTACCACGTCTACGTACTCGTATTATACGCACACTGCATTCACCTAAATCGCCTCTCACTTTCCAGAAATACCAGCATTGCCACTGAGGCCAGGGGAGGGCGACGCTCCCACCTTTCACGCTCTCCGCTGACAGTAACAGCTACCAACACACGAGCGGGAATGGGATGGACCATTCCACTTTTACTCAAATACCCCTCCTTATTTTATTAATTACATTAGAACTCGAATGTGACTCTTGAGTGTGAGGTGACGCCTCATAAATCTATTTTATTACTCCGTCCACCGTATCTAAAATGTTATTCAATTTTTCTTATTTACTCTCTTTCGTTCCCTTAAAAAGAGATTTTGTTTAGCATCTTATCCAAAAAATTCAATTTCTTTTTTAAACATATGGAATACATATACATTCACTAATACATCCACTAATACAACTACTCATTATATATTAAATAATAATACATCTTAATACATCTCTTTAAACTGGACGGAAGGAATATAAATTATACATTAATAGAACTACTTATTTTATATTAAAATATTATTTATTTTATTTTAATACTGTAGATAGTCGATTTTTATTGGGTGAAGTGGATGTTTAATGTGGCTGTTATATGGTTTAATCGGACTAATCTAACATAATATGAAGAAAGAATAGAAGAAGAAGAAGAACAACACAAGAATTTTCCCACGTTTGAGGGAGTTAAAATAGAGAGTTTATTTCTCTCTGTGTTTTTTGTTGTGGTGTTGGAGGGAGATAATTCTCCTTTACAGTGGTGATGATGGTGAAGATGCATGTGAGGTTGAAAACGGAGGTGAGGATGAGGATAGAACTGATGATAAAGATAAAGGTGCAGCCCCCCTCTTATACAAGTGGGTAAGCCTAGTAGCAAGTGGGCATTAAATGCGTATTCGCATGAGGCTATTAAAAGATATTCGGTAGGATTATCTTCCTAGTAGATATCTTAGAGGATATCTACTAGGCTTGTAGGGTGTTGCTTGTTCACCTTTTTGCGTGTCCCCAAGTGTAGAGAATCAATTGCAGTTCAGCGTGTGACCAAGTCTATTATCGAACCCAAGTGATAATTCTAAACTTACTATTTAATCTATTTATGACAACTCTAACCTAAGACTAATTTGGGTTTATAAGTGAATTTAATTAAACCTAAGAAAGCAGAAAATAAGTACTTAAAATAATAAAATAGCAAATAAAAATAAGGATAAAGTGTTCAAGAGAGAAGATAGATAGCACTAGGTAATCCAGTTAAATCGGTCAAATCAAATCACTAGACAATCGGTTAGAATCCCTGCAATTCTAAGCAATCACTTAATTATGTTAAATACCTCTTTTAAAGTAAACTTAACACATAAACCTGGTTTAAACCCTCAAATGCAGAAGAATAACTCCTACTCCCTTTCTAGGTACTTCATGTAAAATTGCATTAAAGGCTAGAGCACTAGACTTCCCTTTATAGGTACTTGAGCATTAATCCCCAATTCCCACCTAACAATCTAAGAAATCAAATCCTCTAGAATGGTAATTAATAAATATATTAAGTGTCCAATATTAATTATTCTAATGAATAAAGGTTATGCGGTTAGATTCACTTTACCTATAACAGGTTGATAAATATAATCATTTTATGGCACAAGCAACAAGCATAAATATGCATAAGACAATGACATATCATGAATGAGGGCAGACCATATAAGACAAAAATATAAGTCTAAATTCAAAGCATTAATAAGGGAATAAGTATATTGCAGATATCCAACATATTCTAGATCATCAATTTAAACAATTCAACCTTCAGAACCTAGCACTATCCAAGAAGTACTAGCCCATGGTGTTACAGGTAACACACATGGTTAGGTATGAAAACAATCTCATAAGTCTATAATTCAAAAGCTTAAAAGAGAGAGTAAGAAAAACCCTAGATGTGGCGTGATTCTCCGTTCTTTCCTCGGTGATTCTGAACCTTCTTGTTTTCCTTCTCAAGTAAGCAACACTGATGAACTCCCCGAGATGGGTGGATGGGACGGTGCGGTGAAAGGGTATGGAAAAATATGTATGGATGTTGAGAGTTATGGAGAGTTCGGGTTTGGAACACCCCAAGGGCTCCTTTTATAGTTGGGCACTGATAATTCTCGAATTATAACTCAAAAGTGGGCTTTTTCACGTCAAAAACATGAATGGGCCAAAAAATGACGAAACGGGCTCGCTGGGAAGCGACACGAATCGTGCCATAGGTGGCACGAGTCGTGCCGGGTACATGCTGTCGGAATTTCTAGGCAGCTGGGCGGCACGGGCGTACGGGCACTGGCTGGGTGGTCGGCACGAGTCGTGCCAAATGTGGCACGGGTCGTGCCACCCGTCGGTTGCCTGCGCGACCTCACGGTGTTGCTCATAATTTCTTCATCCGATCTCCGATTTAGGTAATTTTTGCGCTTACGCGATCTTCTCTTCCTTGGCTTTCCAACTATTTAAAGAACTCCTGAAAATTCGTCCATTTGAATGTGGCACGAGTCGTGCAAAATATTGACACGAGTCATGCACTACCGGGGTGTGCTGGGCGGCGATGGCGTCTTGTGCCGCATGTGGCCGGCACGAGTGGACTATGTGGGTGGCACGACCATGCCAAGGCTGGCACGAGTCGTGTCGTGCAACACCAATTCCTATTTTGGCCCGGCTTCGCTCCCGACTTCCGTTTTTACTCTTTTTACCCCCGTTTTCCATCTAAAAACACGAAATAACACCTCATAAGCATCTATAACACAAATATATGCAATTCTATTAAAAGATGCTCAAATACGGATATAAATATCATACAACGGTGCTAAATTGGACCCTAAATATGTAAATTTTCACACTAAATAAACCCCCCATACTTAAGATGTTGTTCGTCCCCGAACAACGAAATCGAACAAAGAAGAAAGATAGTGTGTAAAATCTAAGGGAAAACAAGAAACATGACAACTAGGTTATTCAAATTACAATCGTCATTAACTCCGGTCATGCACTCTCATCACATGCAATAATTCATTCATAATATACAAGTTAAGACGATTACTACCAATTAAAGTACTCCATCAACTTATTCTCACGGGAAGTATATCACTCGCACTCAAGTGTAAAAGATGTACACTTATGGGGTATGGTGTTTACGCACAAATTCAATTCAAGTGCATGCGTAACCATAAGCTTGTCAAATATCTCAAACTCTCCACCACTTAAAATATGATTCGATAATGGGATCAAAAATGACTTTTAATAGGATATAATGTTGGCTCATTGGTTAAGGGAGGAAATATATGGATAAGTGACTCAAAACTCGGATAAATCAAGTAGCGACCAATCATGATCTTTCATTCTTCTTGCTCACTTCAATTACGCACATCATCCTCCTTTTCTCTTCAATTTTTCTCTTCCATGCACAACATATACATTTTTCCTTCTTTTCTTGAGGTACCAGTTTTGGGCACTAACTCACGCATCCTCCATAGGGTAGCAGTTTCAGGCACTACACCTAAGCAATTTATTTTTCAGCCCATACTTTTCAGCTCATAATCACTTGTACAGCTCCAAATATTTTATTCCTTCCAAACTCTATGAAAATCAACTCACACACTTTGACAGCATTTAATTCTCCACTAAATATAGGAATTTAAGGCTCAAATAAGATATCAAAGTGCCTATCTTCGTAGGTTGCCAAAAAAATAAGGCTTTTAGGCTCAAAAGGGCTAACTACGGATATATAATTATTCGGTAGGAAATTATTTGGCAAAGTGACTCATAAAAATCAAAGATGGTCTTAAATCATCTCCCATCATCTAACATAACATGTGGTCTCAAACAAGACAAGAGGCAAGTTCTAGAATACACACACAAGAATGATACTCACTAGAAAGAAATATCATGTGATTATGTACACGAATAAGGCTCAAAATCTCACATGTGTTTTTAGCAAGTAACAGAGCATTCTTTATGATAAGTAATATCTCACAAGTACACATGGAACTTCATACAACAATATAACTTAAGTACAATCCCTTCATCAATTTCAAGAGCATATGAATTTCTGGCAGAAATCTAACAAATAAAATCTTAATAAGCACACAACCAGAAACCCAAACATAAGTACCTCAACTACTAGACAATAAACTCAACATAATAACAAAAATTAAAATAAGGAAACGAAAGCACCTGATTTATCTCCTCATTATCTTGTAAGCTCCTCGAGTTATTTAACTCGGTCAGGCATAGGCCTCAGATAGAACTCACTTCCTTTTCAACTCCGATATACTTCATAATCATTAAAGCTCAAAATACATCTCATCACCAATCAGAACTCATCAGCAAAATCATAGAAGAACTCAAAATTCAATCAAAAATAAACCACACTCCAAATCTAGGAAAACAAAATAAAACAAACAAGACACTTGGATAGTTGCAAAAAAATTAAAAAATTTAAAATAAATTCCGAAAATTCTAAAAAAATCAACCTTCAAGCATCATACACAAGTGAAGAAAACTTACCTTGGTGCTTGAAGACATTGGGATGCACGTCCACCCCCAAACTTAGTACAAACTAAGTGAGAAACTAAGTTTGTAAAAAGTGAATACCATATACGTAGAAGCACCTAATAAAATTTCCTACACTACAAAACACATAAAAGCAATAAAACAGGAGGGTAAGCCCCCAACAGGCGCTTATGTTTAACGTCGGAGAGTTACGACGGAATGCAGAATATGTAGACTACTGATTAAGAAGGCGACCTTCTTTCATTTTTACCTTCCAATACGTTCTCCCCCTCTTATCATCCACACTTACCACCTTACCTTTCTTAGGCACCACATGATTAGTAGAATCTCCTTTCTCAAACTTTCTCGTCTCATTTCTGTCAATCTTCCACTCAATTTCAGAATCACTTCTATCACCATCAAGATCAAAGTCAGGATAAAATTGATCACAAAATAAAGAAAAAGAGAAAGGACTTTCAAATTTGTGAGTATCCGGTAGTAAGTTAGGAGGCTTCAAGTAGGCATCATTTCCTCTTCCTTTGTCTACATCTTTCTTCTCAACCTTAACTACTACATCCTCCGCCACCTTTATAGGTGTTGTTCCTCTTGCGCTTGCAACCTTGAGGCTCACAGTAGTCGGCTTAAGCTTTCTTGCTAAATCCCTGCAATCAGATTTATGTAAGTATTCAATGTAGCCATTAGAAAGCTCATCAAACTTGTCATCAAAATCAGTAGAAAGAAAAACAAGAAATTTGCTTCGGCATTTTTCAACAGGATCCTTAGACAGGATCAAAGGCAAGCTTTCCTCCGCGGCTCCCTCTACTTCTTTGATGCTTCTACACTCTTGCATATCAGTAGGCCACTTCATAACTCTCTCAAGTGAAAAGACGACTTCTTCATTATTAACTTGCAACTTTAGTTCCCCCTTCTTTACATCAATGTGTGCTCCTGCAGTCGCAAGGAATGACCTTCCCAAAATTAGAGGAACTTTGTCATCTTCTTCTTCTTCTTCCATGTCTAGCACAATGAAGTCCACTGGAAATATGAACTTTCCTACTTTGACTAAGACATCTTCAACTACCCCCCGTGGGTAAGTCAAAGATCTATCAGCAAGCTGCAATGCTACAGATGTCGGCTTCAACTCCCCCAAACCAAGCTTAATGAATACAGAATAAGGCATCAGATTAATGCTAGCCCCCAAATCACATAAGACTCTCTTAGCTTGTCCTTTTTCAATTTCACATGGAATGGTAAAGCTTCCCAGATCTTTCAACTTCGTAGGAAGTTTCTTTTGTATCACAGAACCGCAGGTCTCTATCTTATTCACTGACTCATCTCCAGTCAAACTCCTCTTCTTAGACATGATATCCTTCAAGAACCTTGCATAATTTGGCATCTCTTCTAAGGCTTCTGCGAAAAGAATATTAATGTGGATCTTTTTGAACATCTCCACAAACTTATTAAATTTTTCATCCAACCATTTCTTCAAAAATTGCTGTGGAAACAGAATAGGATGCTTTGTCTTTGGAATTCCCCAAATATCCTTCTCAAACTCCTCTCATTTTTCTTTTTCAGCTCTTTCTGCCTTAGCTTTTTGCCACTTTTTCAACTTAACTTCAGGTTCTTTTGACTTTTCCATAATTTCAGGCACTTGGAGATCATTCTGGACGAGTTCAACAACATGAGGATCGGGATAAATTTTTGACATTTCCGTCGGAGAGGGGCACGAGTCGTGCCGGACAGGCTAACGGATCGTGTCGGCACCCTCCGACTCGTGCCACAAAGCTCGCGCGGTGTCATTGGCGCTGTTTTGTTCTTAGCACGAGTCATGCTGGTCAACCGCACGAGTCGTGCCACCTTCAGTGTCGCCCTTTGGTAGGCACGATGCGCGCGACACGCTGTTTTCAAGTCGGCATGAGTCGTGCCCATGGTGGCATGAGTCATGCCGCGTGTCAGCTCCAGCGTGCTTGTCTTCGTCCTATTTTTTTACCTTCATTTCGACTTCAGATCGTTCCGATGGCATTTTTGGGCCCTCGTACTGCGTTCCACTCCTCAGGGTGACGACTATAACTTATTCTTTTGGATTTATCACCGTTTGAGACAGAAACTTACCTTGTTCCTATAATCTCCCAACTGCAGCATATAATTGTCCGAGAGAAATATCAGTTTCTTTCTGCTTCCTTTCAGATTGCTCATTAGTAGATATCATCAGCTTGAACATCAAGTTTAACTGCTCCCCTTGTTGCGTTATCTGATCTCCTTGCTGCTTCATCTGCTCCCCTTGTTGCTTCATAAAGTCTCCTTGTTGTTTCAACAACAGCTTTAACTCATCATCCACGGGTGCTTTTCCTTCAGCTGGCTTATGAGATGGATCAATTCCTGGAGGAGGTTCAACTGCATTATTCGGGTTAGCATATGACAGATTCTCATTCCTTCTCTGATTGTTAAAGTTGGAATTTCCTTGGACATTCCTTCCCCATTGCTGATTACTATGTCTGAAATTCTGTCTATTTCTGTAATCCCCTTGAAAATTCTGACCCATAGCATAATTTTCTTCATCCATATGATCTTCGTCTCCATCAATTATAGCTTCTTCTCCTCTGTTTCCTAGTATCATGCGATCCATCTTCTTATGCAGCTCACTGAGTTGACTCTTAAGTTCTGATATCTCGCTGATGTTGACCTGCACTTCTACTTTAGCCACTTTATCAAAAGCGACTCCATCTAATCTCTCCATAGGCCAATCATACGTGTTAGCTGTCATCTCCTCAAAGATCTCTTCTGCTTCATCTGTTGACTTTTTGAAAATTGATCCACAAGCAGTTGCGTCCACTAATACTCTTGATTCACCTCTTAGGCCTTGATAGAAAAGCCTAAGTAGGTATCTTTTGTAAATCCATGTTGTGGACCACATCGCAACAGCTCCTTGAACCTTTCCCACGCCTCATAGAAACTCTCCAAGGCTCCTTGTTTAAATAGTATGATCTTTTACTTCACCTTAAAGCTCTTGGAGGGAGGGAAGTACTTATTCAAGAACTTATCTGCCAACTGCTCCCATGTAGTACAACATCCTGCAGGAAGGTTATTATACCACTCTTTGGCTTTCCCCGTTAGTGAGAATGGGAAAAGCCTCATTCTGATAGCATCCTCCGGGACATTCCTATGCTTCTGCGCCCTTGCATACTCATCAAATAATTGCAGATGCTCACTAGGACTCTCCAAAGGATTACCACTAAACTGTTGTGCTTGTACCATCCGGATCAGTCCAAACGGTAGCTCAAAACTCTCCGCAGTAATTGCGGGTCCATTCAACCCAGCGTTCATGCTATGCTTCAGCTTATACTGATCCCGCATGGGATTTGGGGCCCTTTTTTCATCTTCAGCCATCTCTACCGTCTCAGTCTCTTCAACTTCCCCCTCTTCTGATGAATAATAAGTATCCGACTCCGAGTTAGGAATAGGTGTGGCTGGATTATTTCTTTTTCTTCTATTTAATATGACAAGTGCTTCAAGTTCTAGATTGAGTGGTTCAATTGGGAGTCCACTTGACCTAGTTATCATGCACTTGTTCTCACGCAGCTAATCAGAATAGTTTGGATGCAACTATAAAATAAAATTAAAAGCAATTAAATTTAACATCCTAAAATAAAATAAATCACAAAAAAACCAAATAAATAAATCTAAAAACTATCCCCACCAGCCGGCGTTATTTGCTTGTTCACCTTTTTGCGTGTCCCCAAGTGTAGGGAATCAATTTCAGTTCAGCGTGTGACCAAGTCTATTATCGAACCTAAGAGATAATTTTAAACTTACTATTTAATCTATTTATGACAACTCTAACCTAAGACAAATATGGTTTATAAGTGAATTTAATTAAACATAAGAAAGCAGAAAATAAGTACTTAAAATAATAAAATAGCAAATAAAAATAAGGATGAAGTGTTCAAGAGAGAAGATAGATAACACTAGGTAATCCAGTTAAACCGGTCAAATCAAATCACTAGACAATCGGTTAGAATCCCTGCAATTCTTATGAAAGTAATCACTTAATTATGTTAAATTCCTCTTTTAAAGTAAACTTAACACATAAACTTGGTTTAAACCCTCAGATGCAGAAGAATAACTCCTACTCCCTTTCTAGATACTTTATGCAAAATTCCATTAAAGGTTAGAGAACTAGACTTCCCTTTATAGGTACTTAAGAATTAATCCTCAATTCCCACTTAACAATCTAAGAAATCAAATCCTCTAGAATGGTAATTAATAGATATATTAAGTGTCCAATATTAATTATTCTAATGAATAAAGGTTATACGGTTAGATCCCTTTTACCCATAACAGATTGACAAATATAATCACTTTATGGCACAAGCAACAAGCATAAATACGCATAAGACAATGACATATCATGAATGAGGGCAGGCCATATAAGACAAAAATATAAGTCTAAATTCAAAGCATTAATAAGGGAATAAGTATATTGCAGATATCCAACCTATTCTAGATCATTAATTCAAACCAATTCAACCTTCAGAACCTAGCACTATCTAAGAAGTACTAGCCCATGGTGTTACAGGCAACACATATGGTTAGGTATGAAAATAATCCCATAGGTCTATAATTCAAAAGCTTAAAAGAGAGAATAAGAAAAACCCTAGATGTGGCGTGATTCTCCATTCTTTCCTCGGTGATTTTGAATCTTTTTGTTCTCCTTCTCAAGTAAGCAACACTGATGAACTCCCCGGGATGGGTGGATGGGATGGTGCGGTGAAAGAGTATGGAAAAGTATGTATGGATGTTGAGAGTTATGGAGAGTTCGGGTTTGGAATACTCTAAGGGCTCCTTTTATAGTTGGGCATTGATAATTCCCGAACTATGACTCAAAAGTGGGCCTTTTCACGTCAAAAATACGAACGGGCCAAAAAATGATGAAACGGGCTCACTGGGAAGCGGCACGAGTCGTGCCGGGTGCATGCTGTTGGAATTTCTCGGCAGCTGGGCGGCACGGGCGCACGGGCGCTGGCTGGGTGGTCGGCACGAGTCGTGCCACCCGTCGGCTGCCTGCGCGATCTCACGATTTTGCTCATAATTTCTTCATCTGATCTCCAATTGAGGTGATTTTTATGCTCACGCGATCCCTCTCTTCCTTGGCTTTCCAACTTTTAAAGAACTCCTGAAAATTCGTCCATTTGATTATGTCACGAGTCATGCAAAGTAGTGGCACGAGTCATGCACTATCGGGACGTGCTGGGCGGCGATGACGTCTCGTGACGCATGTGGCCAGCATGAGTGGACTATATGGGCGGCATGACCCATCTCAAGGCTGGCACGAGTCGTGCATGCTGCACCAATTTCTATTTTGGCCCGGCTTCGCTCCCAACTTCCATTTTTTCCCTTTTTTACCCTCGTTTTCCACCTAAAAATACGAAATAACACCTCACAAGCATCTATAACACAAATATATGCAATTCAATCAAAAGATGCTTAATTACGGATATAAATATCACAAGACGGTGATAAATCGGACCCTAAAACATGCAGATTTTCACACTAAATATGTGTCAGGCCCAAGTTGGACACTTGGGCAGTGAGAGAGTAGTAAGTGAGCAACTTGGTGGTGGGAGAGTAGAGAGGGATTGAGTGTAGAGAGCGACAGGGAGAGAGTGAAAGTAGGGAGCAAGTGGGTGAGAGGAGAGTAGAGAGAGGGAATGAGTGTAGAGAGAGAGAATGAAAGTAGGGAGCAAGTGGGTGAGAGGAGAGGGAATAAACGCCTTCCTCCTACCTCCTCCATGTGGGCGAGCCCGTGCTTCTCCTTCGCTCGGTCTCCCTTAATCTTCTCCTCGGATGGACAGCCTCTGTCTTTAAATATTGATCCAGGTCCACTTGTGGGTCCATTGTAAATGGCCCTACCACAAATACATACTAAAATATTATATTTTTTAATTAAAAAACAAACGTAATTATTACTTCAAAAGAGAAAAATATTTAACAAAATTAAGATGCGTGATGATTGAATATTGATGAATTGGGAGTTATTCATTTGTTAAAGTGAAGTATCTAAATTCTCTTTATAGTAAAATGACTCGCACTACTTAATGTCAATTGTCCATTTTAGAGTATAAAATTAATATTTCCTCCGTCCATTAAGAAGGGTCTTATTTATTTTAAATGTTCGTCCCAAATGATCATCTAATTTTATTTTTTAGATATATGAGATAAAATATAAAACTCAAATACTTCACTAATACAATTAGTTACTACTCCACATTAATCTATCACAAAAGCAAATGATACTCTTATGAGGGCGAATCAAGAATAAGAAGCAAATGGTTATCTTATCGACGAACGAATAGAGTATACTCCTTCCGTCCCATTTTAGATGGCACACTTTTCATTTTAGGTTGTCCCACAAAAGTTTGCACATTCCTAAAAAAATAAAAAGTCAAACACAATCATCCTCTCCATACACTTTATGCATATGTTATTTGGGCAGTGGATATTTTAGTACTTTCACTGCATTATTTTCTGAAGTTCGGGTGCCCTAAGTAGAGTTTCGGGTGGCAATAGCGCCGCCCTTACAAAAAAACTATATTTACCTAACACACCTAACATACTTTATCATTTATTTATTATAAAAAATATCATAATACCCCTAAAAATTATCACTTTTCTTAATATCCGGAAGAGGCATGCAAACTTTTACGGGAGGAGGGATGGAGCAATTCACAAGGTGGAGAGAGGTATTGGCAGAAAGATGAAGGATATGAAAGTGAAAATGGGAAAGAGGGATTAGGCCCTCGGGAGTCATGCCGGCAAAACAAAGAAGCTTTCTCTTTCCTCTGAACTGCATCAATCCACGATGCCCACAACACAAGAGAGAGAGACCCACCCCCCCACCCTCATCCTGGCCTGCTGATACGTTAAGAGTATGATCAATTATGTGTGTTTTATCTGCTTTAATCGAACCATGTTTGTCGGGGGACTGCTGGACCCCACCACCCCCATCCCACCCCCACCCCTACCATTTATACGTAGTATTCTCTCCTCAACACCCGACACTCCTATACATATATCTTTCATTTATATACACACACATCTACACGTACACAGGGTATGTGTTCTTAAAATACTTGCCGATCCTTTTCCGTCCGTCAGTGATGTTTGTTTTGTATTTATTTAGGAAAAATAAATTTAATTTAAGATTAGATTAGATTAAGTTAATAAATTCAACAAATAGTAGTGTTAATTTATATCAACATCTGCTACATCTACTTTACACACAATTCAGTTAAAAAAATTCGTGCATTTTGGCGCCGGAGAGAGGGGGTAAGAAATTAACCGATAAAATAGGGTTGATTTTCATTTCGATTTTAATCCACTTGATAACTAATTAAAATTTTAAATTCCTATTGGCTTTCAGTTTTGTGCATTGTATATCTACTCCATTTCTTATTTCATCTTCTATTACATTTAAATTTAATTTAATAAATCATAAACAATCATAGTTGGTTCCTTGAAACAATTAACTTGACTGAATAACAATGCAAGTGTTTAACTAATTAAATATTTGGAGTATTAAATTACTTAGTTACTACTTAATTAGTATCAACTTTTTTTTAAGGAATATTATTGCATTTAGGGCAGGAGATTACCAAAAAAAACAAAGAGAATGCAAATTATAAGTGAAAAACATCTATACTACTACCCAATACATCGTAAAACCACAAAACAATCACTGTCACCAGTTAGCGCATCTAACATTTTGAGATAAACTTTTTTTCCTCCATATCCACCAACTCTATACTTGAGCTTTTATTTCATTCATATTCTTCCTTAAGTCCCGTTCAACATCATTAAAACCCATGTTGTTTCTACTTTTCCAAATAATCCACACCGTACACATCCATATATCAATTGCAAGCTTATTTTTCTCCTTTTCTTTAAATAAATTACTAAAAAATGATAAATTCACCTGGACTTTGTTGCTTAATGGTGTTTGTATCTTTAGCCAATTGAGAATCTATGACTACAGCTCTGATGAGTATTTGCATTCGCAAAACATGTGTGATATTGTTTCTTCACTACTCCTGCATAGCGGACAAGTTGTATCTCCATTTGGTGGTAGACTCCCTCTTTTCCTAAGCTCGGCTGTCGTTGCCAACCTTCCTCGAATAAGTCGCCATGCCATTACTTTAATCTTAGGGCATGAATTATTGTTCCAAATTGTTTTGAAAGCTTCCACGTTTGCTTCTATCTCTATCTTTCTTCCTTTATCAAACTGTTAGATACATAGTACTAGTACTAGATTTACATGTCACAAAAAAAATTATTAATTGGTTACATGCATGCATGATTTAATATACTAGCATGTACAATTAAATTCTACTTGGTTCAAATTCAATTGGATCCGAGTATAAAAATATTAGTTATATAAATAAAATAATATATAGTAGATGCACGACCATGATATAAATTTTATAAAATAATGTAAAGGTATCGATATAAATTGTTGTTAGAGTACTAGATTGATTTAGTATTATAGAATATATTAAGCTATACTAACTTAAATTTTTAGACGAGGGATTCATTTAATATATGATATTAGAATTGAGAGTCCAACTAGGATGCACCGAGTGCATGTGGACAATTTAAATTATTAGATTAATGTACAAATTAATCTCCACTTTTAAAAAAGATTAAATAATTAATTATTGAAAAATAAAAAACTACCCCACTACCTATTTAACCTATAAATTTGGGGGTGCAACGATGCACCAAGTGCATCCCAAATTTACCCTAGAATTGAAATCTAATTATAAAAGTTTAGAGTTTAAATCTCATCGTCATTCATTTATAAAAAAGTCCGATTGCAAATTTGAAGCAAATTAACCTATTTACATGTACGGAGGGAGTGTGCTAAAATTGACTTAGTATAGATTCTAATTTCACTGGCACCACCAAATTATGTTTTTAAGTACGTACGGTATTCATTTTGACCTCATAAAATATCAAGTTACGATAAATTATTACTCCTTCCGTCACAATTTCAACTTCACACTTTTCATTTTGATTCGTACTAATTTCAACTTTACACTTCCATAAATGGAAAATGTACATAACTAATATTTCTCTTAATATACTTTAATTTCAAAATTGTCACTACCTTTTTAACACACATAACATACTTTATCATTTATTTATTACTAAAAAATATCAAACTACCCCAAAAGTTACTCAAAAGTGAATTTTCTTAATTTGCATGAATATAGTAAATATGAAAATGAAAATGGGACGGAGGGAATAATATGCATGATGCACATAGTATGATATATATTTGTTGATACTTTCTGAAATATAATGTTAATTCTTTTGTAAAATATATACTATCATCTAACAAAAGATTTTTAGTATGACTATGAAATATCAACAAACATAAGATAAAATATTTGCGTGTAAAGTAAATTTTTTAAATCAAATAAAAATTAATTACAAATTTACACATATAATCTTTCCATATACTCTCCCGTCCCACTCAAAGGGTCTCTTTTTTCCATTTTGGTCGTCTTATCCAAATAGTCATCTTTCCTTTTTTTACACACATGAGACTCACTCATTTCCTCTAATACAATTAAAATATGGGTTCATACTCCCACTAAACATTAAATAATAATACTCCTTAATCCACATAAAAAACAAAATGCAATATTTGGGCGGGACGGAGGGAGTATATGTATAATATATAATTATTGTGAACTATCAAATCAAGGAGTGTTGAGACAGCAGCAGTTCACAAATCAGAATCATGTGATGCACAATGGATATTATTCTCTACTAAACAATTTTTTTTTTTTATCAGTTGCAGATAATCTGAGTATAACTTCTTTTTCTACGTATATACACACTTATATTATTCTTTTATTTTCCCACCCTTTGGTCAATAAAGAAGAACGTCACGAACATCATACTTGTTCTATTTTTATTAATGAAATCTATCAACTGAGCTTAATCTTCTCCAATAATTCATGTTTATTTGGTCATCTTCTTGGCAGAATCTCTTTCTGCTGTCGATACTAAAATGTAATAATAAAATAGAAAAAAAAACCTTACTAAATATGAAGTCTGGTGATTTTAATTTGAGCGATTAAGACAATAACAGTTATTACGTCCAAATCACAAAACCTTAATCATAAGACAAAGGCTTGAGTCCAGTCTTATGCGAGACAGGAGACGTAGAAAGTGAAAATAATTTCTATAATGAAAAGTGACACTCATTTAACGAAAAGTGATAATGATATTTCATGAACAATTTATAGTATAAATGAAAAGAGATAACATTTTATAGCAAAAATGATAACTAAAATGATCTCATGCAAGACTTACCCTAATCATAATGGACAATTTTATACTTTTTTTAAAAAAAAATTAATGTTATACTCCATTGTTCCAATTTAACCTTACTGAAGATACAAAGTTTAAGAAAATTTATTTTTTTTTGACAAGCTTTATTAATTTTTGGAGAGTAATATAATATTTTTAAATAATAAATAATTATAAAGTACGTTATATATGTTAAGTGAGAGTGTAAAATTATAATGACAAAAACTTGTGTGAGACCGTCTCACGTAATGGTTTACGTGAGACAAAAAATGATAACTATTATAAAGAAAGTGATTTTAAATTAATCAGATGTGATAATGTTATTTCATAAACAATTTATAATATAAATGAAAACTGATAATATTTTATAGTATAAGTGATAAAATTTTATAGCGAAAAAGTTATATGGAATCATTTTATATTGTAAGTTTTATAAGAATAACCTAAGAAAAGTTATTCTTATAACATTTTATATTGTACCACTTTCGCTATAAAATGTTATTACTTTTCAACTACACTATAAATTATTCATGAAATTGCATTATCACTTTTCTTTATGAAATTTATCACTTTCCACGCGTTTCACACATGCAAGCCTTTGGTTTATTTATTTATTTAAGGAGTGAGGCTTGCGTGCGCCCGGGCGTACGTCGTGCACCTTTAGAATTTAGTATTATGGATAAAAGTATATTATTTTATTTTAAAGGGTATACATTTTAATTAATAAGGGTACACCATTTTGTTCTAAGGGGTATACACTTTTCATTATATTTTTTATTTTTCTTCAGAAAATAAAGGGTCTACATCTTTATACTAAAAGGTATACAATTTAACACAAAATTCTAAAGACACATGAAGTGCGTTTCCATGCGCCCGGACACACACAAGTTTTTGCCTTGTAAAATAAAGGGTACACATCTTTATACTAAAGGATATACAATTTAACACAAAATTCTAAAGGCACACGAAATGTCCTTTCGTGTGTCAGGGCACACAAGCTTTTGCCTTTTTTAAGTTTCGTTTCATAATTTCCACGCATTGATTCTTACATTACAAAACCCATTGTAATCAACAACCATAATAATGTATCTTTTGAATATTGTTTATTGGTTTATTACGATTTGTCTTTTAAAAAAATATATTCCCTCCGTTCCCTTTAAAAGGGTCTTTTTCTATTTTGGGTGTCTCACCCAAAGATCCCCTTTTATTTTTTACACATATGAGACCCATACACACCCACTAATATAATTAAAATATGGGACATACTCTCCCAATAATACAACTATCAATTACACATTAAATAATAATACTTCTTAATGCACGTGCCAAAAAGCAAAAACTCTCCTAGTGAGGGATGGAGGGAGTATAAAAAATAATTACTCCTATTTTTTTTTAATCCTTTATCGCATGTGATCACCATCTCAAATCTCAAATTAAGAAGTAAATCCTTTAAATATGAACACAAATATTGGGCAATGAGCTTTTGATGATAAATATTTAAATGAGCCAATATTGTAGGGCACAATATGTGAGAACAAATATTTTTTCCTAATTAGTTATCATTTTATGGTAAAAATTATTATTTTCTAAATTTTTATTACCTTTTATTTATATTATAAATTGTTCATAAAACAGTTCACAACAACATTATTATTTTTCATTAATTTTGTATCACTTTTTATTATAAATATTATCACTTTTTTTTTATCTATCTCATAAAAATTATTCCATGAAATTATCTCATGCAACTCTTTGATACTTTGATGAAAAATGAGGGGAAAAAGGATTAATTTTGTTTAATTAAGTAAACGTGTGCACTCACTTATAGGACAACATTATTTATTTAAATACCTCATGTTACATACTATATCTATACCAAATTAACCCTAATTTGAATTTATCTTAAACATATACTCCTTAATAAAGTTTATAATAACATTATTAAAAAATAAGGTAGAACATAATTTTAAAGTGAAATGGGGAGTTAGTAAGGTGTGATTCAATTATAGAACAACAATATATATATATAAATAAATGAAAATTGAATCATGATAGAGATGGTGGTTAGAGTACAAATTTCAATTAGTCCCTTGTCCCTCCAACAATTTGTATGGCATACATGTCCCAATTAGACACAAGTAAGTTCACTATCTGTCTTTTTTGCATGATTGATTTTCAATACTCCTATTTTATTTTATTATTAAACTCGATAATTAAACAATTATACCAAAATGATAATAATGGGTACGCACGAGTAATTTAATTTTCATATCAAGCTCTTTATAGTAGAACCTCTATAAATTAATACTCGATAAATTAATAATCTCGATAAAACTAATAGTTTGTTCGGTCCCAACTTGAGACCAGTTCAAATTTAAGTACCAATCAATTAAATAATAAGATAATATTTTTCTAGAAAATTCTGAAGAATACTTAAGATCCCAATGGAAGCATAAATTAATAATTATTAAAAAATATCACATATATATATATATATATATATATATATATATATATATATATATATTATCAACTTCAACATTTTAAGATAATTTAGTAAAATATGAATTTACTGTAATCTACTTTTTATTGAACTTAAGATCTGAATTAATCTCATATTTAAATATCTCGATTTCACCCTAGTTAAAAATAAATAAAATAGATCAATATTTTATATTGATTTACTCCTATAAAATATAAATAAATATTAAATGATTACACAATTCATGAAATATTATACTCATATAATTAATTTGATTTATAAATAATATATAATTGTGAATCCTTTAAAGTATCATCATGTATTTTAATCAATATATTCTTAGTATGTATGAATAATTTATGAAAATTATATTTTTTTATATAACTTATTTAAATTAATAAATTATTAATTTATCGATTATATAATATCTCTCTAAATTAATAAAATTCTTCAATCCTGAGTATATTAATTTATAGAAGTTTTACTGTATATATATTTGCACAAATTTATTTTGCCAAAAAAGAAAAATTGCATTTATATTTTGAGTTGAGGAGGAGCAAAGTTTAAAATTAATATAAATAAAAAGATCTGGTGTGAGTGATGAAGATTTTATGTAAACCGCATTGTTTTGTTGTGTAATTAAATATCTAAATGAGAAGTTGAAAAGAATGGGGGTTGTATAGTGATTGCTAGTTGGTCTAATGGGCCGACAAATAACAAAGAGGTGGGCCTACGACTTTAAGCTGTCTTCTGGTGTCCACCTTTGATTTGAGGACGTTGTTGGGCTGGGCCTAGTAGTGGGCCGGGTCTTTTAAATGACCAAACAGCTAACTCCAGTCATGTCATTGTCCCATGTTTAGTCATTCTCAGCATATCATGTTTCTTTGTCATTATCAATCCTTTGACAATCCTACCGTATGGGATTTGGATCCATACTTTGATTAGTCTCTTTCTGTCTTTTGGTTTCTTGGAAGCTTTTGATAACTAATCACGCTTAAATTATAAAATTAAATTAAATTATATATCATTTTAGGGTAATTCTTGGGTCACCACGGGTCACCCCCTCTCACATGAGGGGATGAGGGTGAGGGGGTGGGGGCTCACATGTCAGGGATGGCCTCATGTGAGAGGATTATGGGTGACCCGTTGTCACCTAAGTGATCCTCATCATTTTAATATTTATAGGTAACAAATAAAGAGTAAAATAATGTTGTGTTTATTGGGTAACAGTGACAAATTTTAAATTAACATAATTTTAAGGTTTTTGAATAAATGTATTGTTTAATTTTTAGAATATGAATATTATGGCGAGACGGATGAAGATGAGGAAAGTGTGAACACGAGTATTATAACATATATTATGGTGATATTATGTGTTGATTTGGCTTGTATTTAGACTTATTGTATAGAATGTAGATACATCTCATACCATTTTTGTTTATATAGTGCAGAGAGAAAAATACAAATAGTATGTAATGAAAATAAATTAAATTAAATGGTTTAATATGAATCAACTTCATTTTTTAAGTCTCACAAAATTATATGCATTTCTCATTAAATCAAGTGAATCTTTATTCTACAAATGTCCAATGAACTCCATCTAGATTTTTCAACAAATTAAATGTATATTACCCAAAATAGTAACTAAATAAAAGCACTGATGCAAATGTTAATGACCCAACATATCGGTCGACAATTAAATATACTTACTCCGAGAATTTATAACAAACCTTTTAAAGACAATTTCTTTAAAATAACTCTTTAATTAATTAATTAGCCAACTTGTGTTACGTACCCTTCCTTAATTAATTAACCGCAAGCTACCTGGTATTATATTTCTTTTAATTTAATTTATTGTTTTTCTCTTGCCTTCGTTTTCTTAAGGGTTTATTACTCTAGATACATACTTTAGAGTTAAATTACTATCAAATGCAAAGAAAAAAATAAATTATACTCCATTACACAAATTAACATGAAAGAGACCGAATTACCCTTAATGAATTAAATCACATTTCAATTACATATTTCCTCTGATACGTCTCCTCCCACATGACCTCACGCAACTGAAGCCTCGTCTCCACCCCATCGCCGCCGTACATCCTCTTCCCGACCACCATCCTCTTTCCGTCAAAGAAAACCTTCTCTCTACCCTCTAGCCCTTTATTTTTCTACTCCGGCGAGGGGGCAGGCGGCCAGTGTAGCCGGACCTGCAACGTCAAGGCACTCAGGCTCGCCTCTATTTTCAGATCTGCGCAGCATAGGGTTCCTCCGGTTCCTTGTTGGTCGCGGAGTTTCCACGGTGACCCGACAGAACCTAGGTTACTGCCCCCTGCTTATCGATCTGGGCATCAATTGTCCAGATCTACCGCCATCGCCCCCGGGCCCCGATGCTGCCGGATCTTCAATCTTTTTTCGCCATCTGGACCACGCGCCCCTCGGCTGCTTGTTTCTTCAGACTCAAGAGTCTGCTTAGGTCTTTTGATTTGGCCGACATCTTCAGCACTCATGGTTGCCTCCGACGCGATTTTGTCATCGTCGCTCGCTCAAATCGCGCCGTCTATTTTCTATGAGGCGCTGACTCTTCTTCTCACACAACCGACCGTTGATGGTTCCTCTTGCCGCATCTAGAATCTCAATGGCCGCTGCCTCAACCAGCCCCGTTCCTATGACCCCAAGGTCATCGCCTATTGTGCTTTTATTTTGTTTCATTGCCTCTGGTTTGCACTTTTTGCAGGTCTTCACTTGCCATGGATGACGAAAATTTAAGGAATTACACTTCAGACTGCTTTATGCAGTTTAAGTGTCTGATATATTGAATTGGTCTTTGTGCTTGCTCTTGTATTTGAATTGGTCTTTATGCTTGCTCTTGTATTTGGTTATTGTTTAGGCCTTTTCTTAGGGCTATGCCCATTTCTTTGGTTTGAGTTTTAGAACCTATCTCATACATGTTCAGAACCTGGGTCTTGTTTGGCCATCTTATTTGAACATGTTGTTGCTATTGTTTTGTGACTGCAACTATTTCACATTCGAAGAAATATCTTATGATGTTGGAGATTTGCCTAATGATACTCCTGATTGTTCCCAGTAGCTGCTGTTACTCGATTTAATGTGCATTTGGTTTCAGTTTATAGATTTGAGGATCATGCCTTGTGCTTGCAATGGTGGTATTCTACCCTGGCCTGTTATGGTTTGCTGATCTATGGGGTAATTTTGTTGAATTTTGCTCTCATAATTTGCTTAATTTTGATGTGGAAGAGCCCTGTTGAATTGCTATCTGCTGAAAGCAATTCTTAGCCATTATGGATGGAGTGAGAGATAAGCATATGTGAGATAATAATGAATATTGAATATATTTGTACCAAACATTTTGTGATTAATTTGTAAATGATTAGTTTGCATGTTTTGTCCTCCTCCTGACTTATCTTTTACTTTGATTTTGACTCTTAAGATGACTAAGGTTTGATTTCATCCGCAATAACCGAGGGATAGATGATGGAAAGGACCTATCTGATTACTTGGGTACTCTCTATGATCAGATTGTGAAAAATGAAATTAAAATGAAGTCCGACTCTTCTATTCCCAAAGCAAGAAAGGAAATGGCTTGAGTAAATTGGGATTTGATGGCATACTCAATCTGGTCTAGAAGCAGACAGAAGAAAAACCACTAGGTGCGAATGGACATTTGTTAAAGCATCAGGAGCAGCTTAAAGCAAAATCTTCAAAATTAGAGTATGATATAGATGCACAACTTTACCACTTTACTATTTTTTATTTTGTTACTATTATAAATAAATACTTACTCCTTAAATTAGTGCCTTCAATCATAATTTCATGTTTTCTTGATTGTTGATATTTCCTCTGCAGAGTTGTTTATTATGATGTAGCAGATTCTGTAATATTGAGCTTCATGGTTGAAGTTTGCCGGGGTTTAAGCTTGCTGCATTTAGCATAACTCTGGACTAGAGTGATGACAAGGAAGCTACTTCTCAGTGCTTGCAGGAAATTCAACATGTTGTCCATGTTGCAACGATAATGGTAATGCAAACCCAGATGATGCTTTTGTTACTACTGTTGCTAAGTTCACTTACCTGTATGTGCTGTAGATATGAAGCACAAAAATGTTGATGCTGTCAAAGTACTTCTGGTAAATCCATTTTGTTAATGGATAAATCACTTGCGCAAGTAGTAGCGCATATGTATTATCCTTTTGGTTCTGTTGTTTCAGAGCTGAGTAGAGTGTTGATTGATAGGTTTTTTTTTCTCATTTTACTTTGGAAATAGATGTAGTTTTCCTTTGTAAAAAAAAAATGCGAACAAAAAATAATTTGCAAAATAAAATATGCAAAATAAAATGTGCAAAACAAAATGTAGGAGCGAAATTATGCAAAACAAAATGTGTAGTCGGAATTTGTACAAAAATCAATTTTGCACAATTTATGTGTAGTCGAAATTTGTGTGAAAAACGAATTAAATTAAGAAATGTGCAAACACATTGTGAAAAATTAATTTTGCACAATTTAAATTGATTGATTGAGTAAAAAATGCTAAAAATAAATGTGTGAAAAAATTATGCAAAATAAAATTGTGCAAAACAAAATTGTGCAAAACACTGCTGGACCAAAAATAAAATTGTGCAAAACAAATTGTGCAAAAATATAAGGGTATTTATGGCATCACAATCATAATTGTGTAGTTATGAGTAATACTGCTTTGAGTCATGTAGTTTATAGGAATTATGCATAATTTTGTGTATCTCCTAGTAAGTGACCCTTTTTTAATTCTCATCTACTCTTTTTATTTATTTATTTTTTTAATTAAAAAAATAATCTAATTATTTTTATAGAATAATTCAATTAATATTAAAAAAGTAATATTCTTATTTCCACAATATAACGAGCAGTATTACCTGATCACTTCTCAAAAGTAACGACCGTTAGCTGTCTAGTTAATAACTGTTAGGTCTCGTTTCTATGTGCATATATATATACATGGAAAATATAAAGTTATAAATGCATGTATCAAAGATGTTGTATATCTATATATCTATACGGCCTGCACTGATTCTGATTGATGATGTTGAGTAGAATAATCGGGGTAATCACGCTGGGGTTCGGATTCAATATCTTCTTCGATTATCTCTCGATGTTCTTCAAATTCTGTAAAAGTGGTCGGACGTCTGGAGATTGTATTGTGGTTAGAAGGAGAAGCACTCCTTGATGTATCATCTTTCTTCTTCTTCTTCTTCACATCATCATGCCATTCTTTTATTGCATGAATTGTGTGTTCTTCCAGTATTGTGTTTTTGAATTGAGACCCCATCTATGAATAATAAAATATTAATTATGTTTTATTAATATAAATGCTTTGTATGTTGTAACAACTGAGACCTTTAATTCTAAAATGGTGTACCCCACCACTCTTTCTTTCTGTTGGATAAAACATGATCTAAATCCTCATGCAACGAGTGTATGATGATAGCCACATAATGTATGTAAAGTGTGTACGTGTTGCATGAAGTTGATACGTTAAGAATTGAACATACGGAGTGCTAGGGATTCATGCACGGTAGATTGGTTTGCTTAGGATTAAGGGTCAGTTAAGGTGAAGTTAAGCTGGTTTAAGAGTTGGTTAAGCTGAGTTAGTTATCTCAAGTTGTTGCTAAGGGACCTGTGACGTGTCTTAAGCCAATTGGAGGGATCCAAAGTTGGTTACACAGCTGCAACTAAGAGAAACCACATGCTAGCTGCTTAAAAGATTAGTTTGTTGCTTCATTCAGGATTATTCATCTTCTTGTGTGATTGATCCAAGTGTGATCAAGTTGAGATAGTTATATTCTTCATCTGTGTGTAAAACAACAATCAATAAGAGAGACCAATTCCTTTTGAAAGTGGATGTAGATCATCATGATCGATCTACTATAAACCTTGTGCATTTCTTCTTTGTTTTCTACTGTTTTTCATTGCCGTTTAGCTTCCAATTTCAGATCACAGAGTATGTGTGTTCTTACTATATTGAGTGATTGATAGTAGTAATCTAGGGTGTTGATTGCTGCTAGTTTCACAACAATTGGCGCCGTCTGTGGGAATTCAAGGAAGCTGAATCCAGGAAGATGAACACCACCCATTTTGATATTGAGAAGCTCTCTGAGAAAATGGATTTCAGCCTCTGGAAACTCAAGATGCCGGCGATCTTAACACAGCAGGGGCTGATTGATGCATTGAGGCCACCTCCACCAACCAAGATTGAGATCATCAAAGATCTATTAGCAACTGGACCTCCAAGAGTGCAGGTTGATAATGAGGTACTCCGTAAAGCTCATTCTACAGTCATTTTGTGTTTGGGGGATAAGGCATTATGGGAAGTAGCTAGGGAAACAACTGCTATTGGTGTTTGGGAGAAATTGGAGTCTCCGTATATGGTGAAAACATTAGCTAATAGGCTGCATATCAGAGAGAAAATTCATGCATACAAGATAAGTGATGAAAACCTATACTAAGTCAAGTTGATGAATTCATCAAGATTTTGGATGATCTTGAAAGTATTGATGTTAAGATATCATAAGAAGAAAGAGTCCTCATGTTGATGACTGCCCTTCCAAAGTCATTTCAAAGTTTTAAAGACACCCTGTTGTATGCAAACCAAGGCACTGTCAAGTTTGACAGTGTACTTCTTGTACTCAAGTCAAGGCAGTTGCAGCTTGCAGCTGAGGGTATATCAAACTCAGGTGGAAAAGGATTGGTTGTCAAGAAGAACAATCAATCCAAGAAGAATAACAAGAAGAACAAGTCTAATACTAGCAGTGGAAGGACAGAAAGTAAAGAAGGTGAATCAACTAAGGAAGGTGAAGTAAGAAAGTGTTACTACTGTCACCAACCTGGACATATGAAGAGGAATTGTTACAAATGGAAAGCTGACAAAGGGAAGGGAATAGAAAAGGGCAAAGAAACAGAACCAAAAGTTCAAGTAAATTAGACTGTACAAGCCAAATAAGGTGGTGAAGGTTTTGTTGAAGCTCTGACTGTTGCAAATTTAGAGGTTAATGTTGAATAGGTAATGAATTCAGACTGTACATTCCATATGACACCTAGTAAGCATTTGTTCACTGATTTCAAGCAACAAACTGGAGGTTCTGTCTTACTAGGAAATGATCAAACATGCAGCATTAAAGGCATGGGATCAGTGAAATTGAAAATGACAGATGGAGAAGTAAGAACTCTTCATAATGTCAGGTATGTCCCTGAGCTCAGAAGGAACTTAATTTCTCTTGGTATGTTGGATTCCATGGGATACACATCTATCTTGGCAAATGGCATGATCAGTGTTATAAAGGGAAGTGAAGTTTTCGTGAAAGGAATCAGGAAACATGATCTTTATTTCCTCAATGGAAATGCAGTTTCTGGACAAGTATGTGCTACCAAGAATCTTGATACCTCTTCACTGTGGCATGGAAGATTAGGACATATTAGTGAGAGGGAAATGCAAGAATTAATAAAACAGAACCTGTTATATGGAGAAACATCAGTTAATCTGAAGTTATGTGAACACTGTGTAATGGGGAAATCAAAGAGGCTCAAATTTGGTGTTGGTGAACATACATCAGTATCCATACTTGATTATGTTCACTCTGATTTGTGGGGACCTTCCAAGAATCCAACAAAAGGAGGAGGAAGGTATTTTATCTCATTCATAGATGATTTCTCAAGGAAATCATGGATATATATTCTGAAATCCAAGGATGAAGCCTTTGGAAAGTTCAAAGATTGACTGACAGAAGTTGAGAATATCACTGGAAAGACATTGAAATGTTTCAGAATTGATAATGGATTAGAATACCTCTCAGATGAATTCAACAAGTTCTGTAGAGATAGAGGAATCAAAAGACACATAACTGTCCCATCAACCCCACAACAGAATAGAATGGCAGAAAGGTTAAATCAAACTCTCCTAGAGAGAGTGAGATGTATGATCAGTGCAGGAGGATTTCAAAAGAGTTTCTGGGGGGAACTTGTAACTACAACAGGATACTTGATCAACAGGAGTCCCTCTGCACCTTTAAAGTTCAAAACACCTGAGGAAGTGTGGAAGGGAAAGCCTGCTGACTACAGCAACCTAAGAGTCATTGAATGTCTTGCTTATACACACATAAGACAAGATAAACTAGATCCAAGGGCCTTGAGATGTGTGATAGTAGAATATCCATTAGGAGTGAAGGGTTACAAGTTATGGAGTTTAGATAATCATAAATTCATTGTGAGTAGAGTTGTCAAGTTTGATGAGTCAAAGATGCCATTTCTGGAACAAACTGAGCATGCTACAATAGCTGATAAGTGTGTTGAGTCTGAGGTGGAGCTTGAAGAAACTTCAGAGAGAAATCCAGAAGTAACAGACAACAGAAATGAGCTAAGTACTTATCATATTGCAAGAGATAGACAAAGGAGGGAAATTAATCCACCATCAAGATATGTACAAGCTGATCTTGTATCATATGCTCTATACACAGCCACATAAATTTAGTCTAGTGAACCTAAGAGCTACAAGGAAGCTATAACAAGCTCTGATAATGATCAGTGGATTACTGCCATCAATGAAGAGCTAATGTCACTTGAGAGGAATGGAACATGGGAGATTGTTGACAAACCTCAAAGACAGAAATTAGTGGGTTGCAAATGGATTTTCAAGAGGAACCCATCTACAGTTCCAAATGGAAAAATCAGATATAAGGCAAGGCTTGTAGCAAAGGGGTTTTCACAGAAAGAAGGGGTGGATTATAATGAAATTTTCTCACCTGTTGTTAAACATTGCTCTATAAGGATCATACTTTCATTAGTTACTCAGTATGATCTTGAACTACATCAAATGGATGTGACAACAACTTTTTTACATGGTGAATTGGAAGAACAAATTTACATGGCTGTACTAGAGGGAGTAAGTGTTCAGAATCACAATTCTAAGGCTTGCTTGCTTAAGAAATCTCTCTATGGTCTCAAGCAGAGCCCTAGACAATGGTACTTGAGGTTTGATCAATACATTGTGGGCTGTGGATTTGCTAGAAGTTCTTATGACAGCTGTGTGTATTACTTAGAAGAAAAGGATCAATATACTTATCTGTTACTCTATGTTGATGATATGTTGATAGCTAGTCACTCCATGATTGGTATTCAGAGAGTTAAAGACATGCTGGAACCAGAGTTTGACATGAAAGATCTAGGGGAAGTTAAGATGATACTTGGTATGTCTATCAACAGAAACAGAAGTAAGGGAAACTTGATTCTTAACCAGGAGTCTTACTTGAGTAAAGTGCTGAAGAGGTACAATATGTATGAAAGTAAATCAGTTTCAATACCATTCAAACAAGGTTTGAAACTGTCTCTGCAGCAAGGACCCTCATCTGCATCAGAATCAATTGAAATGGATAAAGTTCCCTATGCTAGTGCAGTTGGCAGCCTCATGTACTGTATGGTATGTTGTAGGCCAGATATGGCCTATGTCATGAGTATTCTAAGCAGGTTTATGGGACATCCAGGAAGACCACATTGGGAAGCTGTTAAGTGGGCTATGAAGTATGTGAAAGGATCAATTTACAGAGGGTTAAAGTTTCAAAGAAAAGAGCAGCTAAGTGAAGTATTAAGTGGATATGTTGATGCAGATTATGCAGCAAATTTAGACACAAGGAAGTCATTGACTGGCTATGTTTTCACTCTTTTTGGAACAACTATAAGCTGGAAAGCAAGCCCTCAATCAGTTGTTACTCTGTCCACAACTGAAGCTGAGTTTGTTGCCTTAACTGAAGCTATCAAGGAAGGAATGTGGATCTATGGTATGTTGGAAGAGCTCGGGGTAAGACAGGAGGCTGTGGAAGTATTCTGTGACAATCAAAGTGCAATCCATTTAACCAAGCATCAGGGCTATCATGAGAGGATAAAGCACATTGATGTCAAGTTATATTTTGTAAGGGATCTTGTGGAAAATGGAGCTGTAAAAGTGCACAAGATTGGCACTTCTGTCAATCCAGCAGATTGCCTAACTAAGCCTTGCCTAGTTCTAAGTTTGAACTAAGCTTAGACTTAGTTGGTATGTGATCCAGTAAGCTTGGTAGGAGCTGCTCATGATTGAGCAGCAGCAAAGGGATTTTGGCAGCAAGTTATTGAAAGTTGTGATGCATGTTTTAAGATGGAGAATTGTTGGGTAAAACATGATCTAAATCCTCATGCAACGGGTGTATGATGATAGCCACATGATGTATGTAAAGTGTGTACGTGTTGCATGAAGTTGATACGTCAAGAATTGAACATACGGGGTACTAAGGGATTCATACACGTCAGATTGGTTTGCTTAGGATTAAGGGTCAGTTAAGGTGAAGTTAAGCTAGTTTAAGAGATGGTTAAACTGAGTTAGTTATCTCAAGTTGTTGCTAAGGGACCTGTGACGTGTCTTAAGCCTATTGGAGGGATCCAAAGTTGGTTACACAGCTGCAACTAAGAGAAACCGCATGCTAGCTGCTTAAAAGATCAGTTTGTTGCTTCATTCAGGATTATTAATCTTCTTGTGTGATTGATCCAAGTGTAATCAAGTTGAGATAGTTATATTCTTCATCTGTGTGTAAAACAACAATCAATAAGAGAGACCAATTCCTTTTGAAAGTGGATGTAGATCATCATGATCGAACCACTATAAACCTTGTGCATTTCTTCTTTGTTTTCTACTGTTTTTCATTGCCGTTTAGCTTCCAATTTCAGATCACAGAGTGTGTGTGTTCTTACTATATTGAGTGATTGAGAGTAGTAATCTAGGATGTTGATTGATGCTAGTTTCACAACACTTTCTTTTTTTTTATGCCTTTAATTCTAGTTAAGGGGGATCTTATTTAAATTAAATGGTTTTGGAGAAAAATAAGAAGAATTGTGCTAATTAGTTTATATTATAAAGGCATATATCTACTGCAGAATAATATATTCAATATTAAATTTCTAATTATAAAGGCATGTGAGCAATTTAGTGAAAATTTAGCAAACCTGAGTAACAAGGGCATAGAGTGGAAGAGTGATATAACTGCACAGCACCTGGACCATTACCCTACAACCATATAGTAAAGCTTTTTTTCAAAAATTGCATGAGATAAAAAGGAAAAATGTGAATAGGTTTGGCCGTGAGTCGATCTACATAGGTTTATGTCATAAAAATAAACATTAAACTTTAAGGATAATCAGGGGAGGATCTAGAAATGCACGGGGTGGGCTAAGCTTATTATATAAAAAAATAATAAATAAATAAATATATATAGCAAAATAATAGAGGATGTGCCAAATTTCAATATTTATTGTAATGGACTCTAGAATGTATAATTTGAGTAGGTATATTTAGTTTTGGACTTTTATAGATGAGTTTAAAATATTTTTGAATTGAACTAAATTTAAAAAACCAATTTTTTTACATAAAATACAATGAACTTTTGGTGTGCAGCACTGAACTTGAGCCTGGGGCTGCCCACCACTAAATCCGCCCATGGGGATAATACATAGCTAGGGTTTTTATATAACTAACTATGTGTACCCAATTTACACAAATGTTCGTCAATAATGATAATGAATAGAAAAACTCACGCTAAGACGACCCTGACAACAATAATGTCTACGTGGTCATGGTAGCAAGAATTGATCCCAAACTGCCACTGAATAGAAAAATATTCAAATGAAATTATATATAATTGCACATAAATAAATTAATTAGTAGAGTGAATTGGAAAATAATGATGTATAAGAAAAATGTGTACCGTAACCCATATGAAGAAAGAAAACTCAAATGCATTCTGCAATTAATATAAAAAGAAAAAAAATTATAACTCGATCTGTTTTTTATTTATATATATTTATTGAAATAAAAAATGAAGGAAAATAATTAATACCATAAAAAGAGTGAAATGTAGTAGAGTCAAGACGAGTTGTGGTGTTTTGAACCAGAAGAGGTTGTTGTCGGGTTGTACTAATGGAGCTCCTCTTATTACCGTGTTCTCATTGGCTACTTCCATTGCCATTCTTGCTACTACCACTTCCAATTTCGTACCAACGAACAAAACTATCTAATATATAAATTCATTTCCATCATTATTAATCTCTTCTATAAAAATGAAATTCCATTTTGCATTAAAGTGTACGTTTAATTTTAAATCAGCAATATTAGTTTAATTAAATAGCTAGCTAGGGAATTATAATACTTACGATTAGAGGTACGAATGACACCCAAAGGTATGCGTTCCAACCTGTAATAGAAATATAATCGATTTTTCAGCTCTCAAATAACATATAATTTCACATGATCGATATTTTATAACTTAAGAGCGTTTGCATTATTAAAATCCTATGTTTTTGGACCGGCAATTATATGTCTTATTAAAATCCTATGTTTTCCAACTGGAAATTATATGCCTTAATTTTAGTAATGAAAGGACAAATTAGGCCGAAGTTTTAGTAATTAAAGGACAAATTAGGTTCAAATTAAAATTTTCAGACTTAATTGCAGGTTTTTTTTTCATGCTAGGGCTAATAAATAGACTTCTTATGTCATGTTGCCACATCCTCTAAAACTGTCATGTCTCCACAATTTTTTTTTTCTGAACCGAATTTCATGGGCGCGATATTTTAAATTACAAAAATTCTTGTGACCCCTAGGACACAAAGTGTCTCATGTGAACACAAGAGTTTTAATGCACAGGAGACCAACCCATTTAAAAAGAGCGAGTCTCTTGTGTGCCCGGGCACACGGATTTAGATCCGTGCCACTTTGCAATTTTCGTGCCCCTTTACAATTTAAACTCCCTAGCAACCCATTTAAAAAGAGTGAGTCTCTTGTGCGTCCGGGCACACGAATTTAGATCCGTGCCCCTTTACAATTTAAACTCCCTAGCAATATATAGATTTAAATAGAATAGGGAGGAAAAGAGTTATGTTCACATGGGGACACGCTACCCGAACTTTTGCCATTTAAAAAATGTGGTAGTGGCGCGCATGAATAAATAAGACATAATTACATTTCATTCATTACAAAAATTAAAATATAATGTTACCAACCCGAAACATAATACCCTTAAAATGAAAACCCGTTACTGCCCTAAAATTTCAAACTTTATATTTAAAAATATTTGGAAAATGTTAGTTACCATGTACGTCAACCAGCAAGAATATAACCACCAAGAACCACATAAGTGGGCTGTCCATGCATGTAATAAAACAAAATTTTGTTAAAAGCATGTGGAAATTAATTCAAATAAATAAATAAGGGATAAGGTATATTACACAATTAGTTATCTATAATATAATAGGTTAAAATACCTTATGCCTACGACAGCTTTGAAATCGGCTTCCAAAGATCGTTGAATATACTTCCGAAAATTGAAGGAACTATTCGTTGACAAATGAGCCTAATTACATTTAAAAAAAAAGTTAATTAATAATGGGGTAAATTAATTAATTATGGTATATGAATTACCGAAATAAATCCATGGCGCAGGGTGAAATAGTCGACTTTGGCCACAGAGCGAAAGAATTGTCGGAAAAAGCATATCTACATGCAAATTAAGCAATATTAATCAATATATTTTAATAATTAATTAATTAAGCAAGAAAAAGGCAGAAATGAAGAAAACTGACAATCCAGAGGTGAAGAATATTTGTTGCACAATTGGTGACGTGTCGCCTCCCAAATGTTGTTTGTCTAGTATATCTGAATCTTTCTGGATCTGCATACATTAATTTTCAAAGTTAATACCATTGTTAATTGTCGTTTATTATTTTCAAGGAACAACATTATTGATTGACGGAAAAATAAATCCTTTGACAGAATTTACAATGAAACCATTTTGCATGCGAATGATATTGATCGATCAAACCTATCTACACAATAAGTTTTTTTTGAATCTATCTTAAATTGCATATGATGAGATACATTATATTTATAACATTATAATTAATCTATGCAGATATGTGTGTGTAAGTAAATAGTGATGTAAAACACAATTAAGTGCGAAAGTATATACCATTTGCTGCCATATATTCTACGGTTTGAGTCTCCTTTTCCCAAGTTTTCCACTTCTTCATCTAAAAATATTTTGGCAACCGCAAATTAATTAAGAATTCAATACTAAAAAAAAATAGGATTAATTACTAATAGGTACACACTTTGTACCCCTAATTACTATAAAATACATTGATTTAAAATAATTACTCTCACATACAAAATATTAAAGTAAAATACCAAATATAACCCTAAACCAATACACTTTTAACCACAAACTCTAATCCCCAACCCACCGTCGGACCGCCGCCGGAGCACAGCCGAAGCTTCGCCGGAGTTCTGCCGGACCACCGCCGGACCACCACACTTTTTTACTGCACACACTTTTTTTACTGCACACACTTTTGCTGCACACAACATTTAAGTGCAGCACATTGTAGGGGTAATATTGGAATATCACTATATATTTATGTAGTTAGTAGTAATATTTTTGTATGTTTGTATCTCATAGTAATTAAGAGTTTTTTGTATATCTAGTAGTAATCCTCCAAAAAATAATAAAAAAAATTATCCCACCATTAGGGCCCCACCGCTCTATTCTGGAGATTGATGGAAAAAGTAAATTATAAGGTATGCGTCAAAGAAAGGGCTCATGACTTATAAAGATAGGATTTGATCCCCACACTATAGCTGTCAGCTCAGTTAGAAAATATTTTCACTTGAAAGATTTATTATTTGACTGAAATTTGTAAGAGGATAAATCTATGCCCAAAAATAGAATTCAAACTCTCATACTGTAATTATCAACTCAGTTAGAAGACATCTTTACCCTTTCCTACCACTTGAGCTAGCTATGTCATTGTTACATTAAGAATTCAAATCTAAGTTTACAAGTAGCTAGGTCAGTTGTATTAATTGTATATTGATTTGATGGATCAAGTAAATGCTTGACACATCCATCATATGTGTACATTAATCTAATGTTGACTTAAACTCATGGCTAGTATTGAGAAGTGAAATCAACAACAATAATAGCTACATATTTTATGAAAAAAATATGTGGTAACACGTTACATTATTTGAGAAAATAAATAAAGATTAATAATGTGAGATAGAAAAGGAAATACCTTGGCCCTTCCCAATCCCATAGTGGCCACACTATACACAATCTGCATGGCTGCTAACACAAATATGAAAATGTTGAGCTGATTCAACCCCCCTTGTGACATCAATGAGCTCATTCCCTAATGTTAATTTTATGAATGCATCTTCATGAATTCGACCCACGTACATATATATATATATATATGATGATAAATTTGCAACGAACGACGAACCTTTGATTCACAGTGATCCAGAGAGTTGGAGGAAGCTGAAGCTGCAGCTAGCATTCTTGGTCGATGAGATTCATTGAATGACACGAATAGATGCTCTTGAGTAGTCAATTTGGTTGTGATTTTTTGTGATTGGCTTCTACATGGCAGCATTGAATTTGCCACTTTATTTGAAATGCATATTTTCGATATCCAATTCTGTGTCACTGTTAATATGAGCGACATAAATCCCAATTGCATCAAAACTGCCAAAAAAAAAAAAAAAAACACAATTATATTTACAAATAATTATTCTCAAAAAATAGAATTTTCTTACAAGTGTAGTTTCCAAATTAACCTGACTTCAACTTCTCTACAGCTTCAGACAGAGCTGCTTTTTTATTCTTTTTGAGCCACTACAAACATAACAAAACAAAATTTAGTTCAATGTCAACAATATATATCATAAATGAATCAATTTGCATCATTATGCTCCCTCCATCTCAAGTTAAATTTCAAACTTTTCGTTTACATTTGTTCCATATTAAACTTCACCACTCATGCGAAACATCGCATCAATTCTCACCCCTAGTACATCTTAAGTTGGTCAAAAAGTAATTTTTCTTAAATTCCACTATGAAGAATAAGTTAAGACGAGTAAGTAATAATTATTGAAGCTAGAATTAAACAAATACTTACATGGCCTGCAAGATGAATCAAGTGTTCGACGAGAAGGCCTAAGAAGATGAATATGAAACAAACTGCTGCCAGAGCCCAAGTGGGCGTTTGTTCGAGCGACCGGTTCAACACGACCCGGCTGCCTCCGCCATCCCCCGCCATGTTTACGAGATTCGAGATGGCGGTGGAGGGTGGAGACTGGAGTATGGTAGTTTGAGACGGTTGCAGACTTTAGTCGTGGACATTAATAATAATGCAAGTAAATGCTAATGAAAACAAAGTCTTGAAAAGTTAGTGTAGCCAGTGAAGGCCATATCTGCATTGTTTGACTTCTTTTCATAATCAATGTATTGTTTGACTTAGTAATTATATACATTTGCTTACATATTCAACTGTAATAAAGAGCCACCAATACTTTGAAATTAATTAATTCTATAAAAAAAATAATTTGGATCCAGATGCGAATTGGCTAGATGATCTAAGATTTATATTAGTTATCATTAAAATAATTATGGATGGATGGAGTTTTTACACGTAAAATAATTATTTGTAATTCCAACTTTTTTAGGATTAAAGAAATATCGTTATCCATTTCTAGTGAAAAATTGAAAATATATTTAAAAAGATTGCTTATATAAAACATAAGTACCTACTCAATAGACAATTATAAACAAGTATTTGGAATAAGCTCACTACAAAAAAACTGTTTTTTACCAACGAAATATTCCGTTGGTAAAAACATTAATTTCATTATTAAATTGACTTACCAACGGATTAGCAACGGAATTCGTTGGTAAAATTCCGTTGGTAAAGTAGTGATTGGTAAATTTTTAGCAATGAAAAAATAATTCCGTTGCTAAATAATTCCGTTGCTAATAATTCTGTTGGTTATTTATATAATGATTCCCTTGTTAATCCGTTGGTAACTAGCAACAGATTGAATTCCGTTGCTAAAATATAGAATAATTTCGTTGGCATTCCATTGCTAAAACAAAAATGTCATTTTTATTGCTAATCCATTGGTAATTAGTAACGGATTGAATTCCGTTGGTAAATTCGGTTGCTAAATTTTTTTTTTTTGTAGTGGCTGTGCAATGTGAATCAAGATTCAAATGTACGAGCACGTCTTGTATGAGATTTTCTTATGATGGGTCTTTTTATTGTTTAATAATTAGTTATCATTTTCAAACTCATGAAATTATTCAATTGGGCAAAATCACCTTTTTTTCATCAATTGGAAAATTATTTTTTATTAAAAATATTATTTCTTTATTTCTTTCACGCAATCAATCGAATCCTCAACGAAAGAGTTTTCTACCCATCATTCAACTATTTGAGGTAGCTTTGCGTTGATGACAAAATAATTTGACATTTTATTAGCACAATCTATATTTTCTAGAGTGCATATATGTGGTCTAAATATGCTGCAATACAAGGACCAAATGAATGCTTTCCTAGCTAAAAAATAGAATTAGCTAGGTTTAATTTCTAGAGAACAATTAATTTTGAAAGTCACACTTGAATTAGATAATTAAATGAAGTTAAATTATGTAGGTATTCAATTACCTTCACTATATACAATTAAGGTTGAAGCAGATGGTAGAATGTCCAGGCATCATGACTTGATCAAGAAATATTAATTACATTTTCTTTTGCCTAACTTATACTCCATGTAATCTTGTATTGAAAAGTTGTAAAGCTATATATGTACTGTAGGCTATATATATTTTTAATTTATTAATCTAAATTACAGAATAATAATTATTATCCTATAAATAAATTGAGAAACAGATTCCAAAATATAATATGTAACGCTATTAAAAATGAAAATATAAAATATGAAGCTAGCACTAATAAAAATCAAAATCAAAAGTCAGAACAAAAATATATCAGTAAATACTAATCTGTAAGTTTGGATTCCTGTACCATTTTTGTGTAATGTCTATCTTTATCATATTATTAAATAGATAATTAATGCATAGGAGGAAAATCATTGAATTTTATTCATCTCTTACATATTAATCATATAATTAGAAGCAGAAAAGATTATACCCGAGCATGATACAGAAAATCCGTGTGCTAATACTTTTTTTTTTTTTTTTTTTTTAAGGTTTAGACAAAATTTGCTAATTTAAGTCAGGATGAGGCTAATATAAAAATGGGTAGAATCGGGCAGAGTAAAGTTGTGGGTCAAACTTTGAACCAATAAAGAAAGTATTAGATTGAGTTCCAACACTTTTAAGACCTTGACTTTTCAAGCACAATCATTTTTAGACTCCAAAACCAAATCTAGGCTCTAGAACATTCCAATATTCTGAATCAAGATAATTTTATTATATTTTGATCTTGAATTTAATAAAAATATATATTTTTAAAAATAATTAATCTCTAAAATATGATTTATGAATCTTAATTCGCAGAATAACCCAATTATATTCTTAACAAACATTTAAGGACCACTTAAAAGTTGGATGTTAACTCTGTGGAAAACACAGTCAAGAAAAAACCCCAGATAGAATTATATATTTTAATTAAATAAGTATATGTTTATTGTGCTTCATCTAGTGTGAGTGGCATCCAATTTCATATTTTCAACTATGAATACTAACAAACTATTTCAGTACATTTATTTCTCATCAATCTATGAGGTCTAATGCATGACATAGTCTTTAATGCAAATTCTTGTTCTAGGGATTCCTCTAGACATGCACCCCGGTTCGGAACCGCCGGTTCCGGTTCCGAACCGGCAGTTCCGGTTCCAACGGAGGGGGAACCGGAACTGAACTGGGAATAAGGAGTACGGTTCGTGAACCGGCGGTTCCGGTTCCGGTTCGGAACCGCCGGTTTTCCAGTTTTTTTTGTTTCTTTATGTTATATTTATACATCATACATGTGTTATCAGTTATTATGTGTAATTTATTTATTAAATAAGTGAAACATGTGTAATTGAAAATTGAAATATTGAATTTGAATTAATATAATAATAATATCATTAAAATTGAAAACATGATATTGATGTATGCATTATGCAATATTCAATAATGCAAGTAAAAATTTCAAAGTTGATATTAAATTCATAATAATCATACAATATTAATTAATGTGATCACATAAAAATTTAATTATTAAAGTCTAAACCATTACAATTTACAAATGTAGAAGTGTAGAGAACACTACAAGTTTACTTCCATGTCAACTACTCTATTGTTACACTTAAAAAATTTTAAAAATACAAACTTTATAAAATAAAATACAACAACATAATAGGAGGGGGGGAGGACTTGAGCTTAAATTTAGGGTTAAACTTGAAAATTCAAGTTCAACTTAAATTTAAGTTGCCTACGTATCCTCGAAAGGAATTAAAGCCCACGTAGTTCTCTTAACTTACCTCAACTTACCTCTTTGGCTCGGTGGAGGTGAATGGTGATGTCCTTTTTTGTTTACTCTACCAATCTAACTCGCTTCCATATTCCGTAATTTCATCATCCGATCGGTCTTCTTCATTTTGATTTTGAATCCGTCTTTCCGCCTTTGACCAATCATCAAGCAAACACAAATTTTGTAAATTTGTCACACTTAAATTGGATCGTGTCGGATCCAAAGTGAGATTACCAAGACTAAATGCTTGTTCGACGGCAATCGTAGAGGCGGGAGATGCAAAAACTTCTTTTACAATCAAGAGAAAATTGCAAACCTGGTCCCGCCCGTCACGGTCCCATTTGGTTTTGGTCCCAAAAGTCTTGACTTTGGTCCCAAACCTTTTTTTTCGGCAAAAGTAGTCCCACCGTCAACTGTCCCGTTAACTCCCGTTAGCAGTATTGGTCCCACTAGATGTAATCTTAAATATTGGGACCAAAATTGCAAAATCTTGCAATTTTGGTCCCAAAGCACCTGTAATATTTTTTTTTTTGCGGTAAAATGCAAAAATTTTTGGCGCCCAAATTAATACCTAACCCCACCCTATTCTATCCTCATAAATCAACTCAACCACAGCCCACCTACCATCACAAAACAAAATTACATAGAAGAAAGAAGATAAAAGAGAAGAAGAGAAGAAGAAAAGAAGAAAAGAAGGAGAAAAATGTCATCTTCCTCCGAATCATCCGCACAAAAGAATAAGCAATACCTGGTTTGCTATTGTGGAAAAGCCACCCGTACGTACGTTTCACAAATACAAGGAGCTTTGGTAGATTGTTTCATACCTGTCCCGAGTCCTTGAACGGTACTGGTTGTGATTTCTTTCTTTGGGTTGATCAGTATGAAGTGGCTGGTCATGCTCAATTCCCTCTTATGCTTACTAGGATTGACAATTTGGTGTCTGAAAATTTGGAGTTAGCTACTACGCTAAAGGGCACAGCACAAAGAGTTGATGAAATGGCTAAAAAAGTGAAGCGGTTGGAGAAAGATGTTCATCAGATTCGAATGCTAAAAAAATTTCTTATCATAGTTCTATTGGTGTCTTGGGCTCCTATCATTGTCCGAGGGAGTAGAATATTATCCTATGATAATCATGTATGACCTTCTATTTTGTATTATGTATAAATGCTAGTATGGAAGGCTAATGTATGAAGCATAATGTGTTATGTAATGTATGAATGTATGAAGCCTAATGTTTTATGACATTCTACTGTCATGGTTCAACAAAATTATCCATCACAATACAATTTAACACCAATACAATCACATAAGATCATAAGCAACATAAAGCAAAAAACATGTGAACATAGTTCTGGACAATCAGTTACAACCAACATAGTTCTTACCAACATCCTAAATCATAGTTTGAATCAACATAAATCAACAAACAGGTAAACATAGTTCAACATTCATAAAAAATTCAATAAAGTAGCAACCAACTACTTCTTCCCCTGTTTCTTACTGTTTTGTACAGCCTTTTTATTCAACTTAGATGTCTCCGTAAGAGTATTAATAGTCACAAACTTCTTACCCCCTTTTTATATGATTTTCATACCATCTTCCTTGCTACTTTGACCACCTACATTCACATTGCATCCAATGAATGTATTTGGACTGAGAAGTGTTGTGTGCGTGCCTGAGTTACTAGTGCTTGCACCCCCAAATTGCACCTGACCTCCAATGAAATTATGTGGATGAAAAGCCATTGGTGGAGGAACCCTAAACTTCACTCCAGATGGACCTTGGCTACAAATGTCTTCTGTCATCTATTTTCAAAATTCACACATGTGAATAAGTAATAAAAATCAATAGGCTCAAACAAAATTATTACTTTTAATTAAATATGTACCCCAGTCACAGTCACTTCAATCTCAATAGATTTTTTGGCAGCATCCTTTGGTCTTGCACTACGGGCACTCAACTTCTTCTTTCTCTTAATTAAAAAAGAATAACACGAATATAAATATCTATATATGAACATAATCTACTTAAATAGAAATATCACCAGAGCTTGTCTTCCTCTTCTTGTTGTAGGTCTATCACTCGTAGCATGAGATTCAGTCTAAATAATAATACAAAAATAATTATGATGTATTCAACACTATAACATAATGAATATAAGAACATAAGTACAAATTACTTACGTTGATAGGGTCTATATCAGACTGATGAACTTCATCATCCTGTGTCATTGGTGGACAATCATCAGATTGTGTCATCTCTACTGGCTCAGTACATGGTTCAGTTGATCGTGCTCGTGGTTCACCTTCTCTTTCTTGTTCATAAACAGCCTCAACCTCATCAGATTGATCCAACTCATCTAATAAACTAGTAGCAACCTTCTTCAATGAACAACCTTTTTGATTGTGTCCCTTTTCACCACATTATTTGCAAGTAACTTTAAATGATTGCCTTGGCATTCTTTGGACACCTCTTGTTCTCTTCCCTCCAATTTCATCTGCTCCTGCACTCCTTTTGCTCTCCGGTCTACCCTTTCTTTTCCTTTTACCAAAATTTGGTGGCAATGGTGGAATGTACCCTGTCTTAGACCAGAACTCTTCTCTATTCATTGGGCTGATAGACGTTCGATAAACTTCCATGTATGTGGCCACAGAATAGCACTTGTTGACATAATCTTCCACATCATGACCCTGTGCACATATTGCACTGATTGCATGCTTACAAGGGATGCCAGACAACTCCCACAATCTGCAATCACAAGTGTATGCTTTCAAGTCAACAACGTACTTCTTTCCATCAAAACTTATTACCTCATAGTTGTACTCATTGGATTTGGAAGGAATACAATCTTTGCTTCTCTTCATAGCATCATACACTAATACTCTTATCCGCCCACATATTTTTTGGCCCTCCCATTTCCTGTCACAAGCATCTCTGTTTTTTTGAAGCCTTGACATCATGTATTCTCGTATCCATTCTAACATGGTCAAGATTGGCTTAGATCTTGCTTCAACTAAAACATTGTTAAATATCTCACACATGTTGTTCACAAGGGTATCACACTTGGAAAATACACCAAAATGTGACCTCGACCACTGAGATGGAGGTTTTTCTTTTAGCCACACTAAACATCTAGGATCCTTATCTCCAACTTTGTTCATTGCTGTGTCAAAGTCAGAGATAGTGGTAGTCTTTGCCGCAGCCCACAACAACTTTTTAAACGCATAACCCCTGTACCCAGCTTTCTTCATGTTACCATGTAAATGTCTTACACAAAACCTATGCTCAACCTCAGGCAATACACTCTCAAATGCTGGAATCAACCCCTTCTGCTTGTCTGACATAAAAGTATATAGACTCTGATTTCCATCTAACAAATCTTCCTTTAACAGCTGCAGGAACCACTCTCAAGCTTCTTTAGTTTCACTCCCAACAACAGCATATGCTAAGGGATATGGATCATTGTTTGGATCCATGCCTACTGCAGTCATTAGAACTCCATTGGTATGACCTTTTAGGTGGCAAGCGTCCACACCAATCCATGGTCTGCACCCATTCTTGAATCCCTGCTTTAGTGCACCCAAGCAAATGTAAATTTTGCTGAATCTGTTGCCATCAGGTGTGTTGTCCACTTTCAATACCACAGTTGAGTTGGGATTTTTTTCAGTCAATATTTTAGCATAATCCCAGAGCTTTGTGTATTGCTCACTGTTATCACCGTCAATATTCTTCAAAGCCAACAATTTTGCTCTATATGCTTGATAGGGAGAAACATGACACCCTATCTTCTTCGATGCTAAATGCTTAAAGTCTTTGCTACTCTGCTTGGGATCAGCTCTGAAATGGTCCTCAAATCTCTTCGCCAACCAAGCTGATTTTACATTATCAACAGTATGCTGCCGAGCACATGAGTGATCTGGATTATATTCTCTAATCAGAAACCCTTCTTTATCAGCCATTTTCAATGCATTAATCCTCCAATCACAACCTTCTTGTTTACACCTTGCATAGATTCTTCGAGCATCATTCTTTGAAAACCACAATGATCTACCTGTCTTAATACTGTGGTGTGTCACAGCCTCCTTAAATAATATTTTCGTTGCGAAAATTTGTTCTATATAGAAACTAGGATTTCTCAATTGAGATTCCTTGAAAACCAAATCAAGATGCCTAGAGTTATCATCATCTGCTTCAGAATCATCCTCAACACTGTCAAAGCCTTCTTCATTGTCTAGGTACTCTTCTTCACTGGAAGAAGATGCAACTGTCTTATCAACGCAGCCTAAACCAGCCCACTCTACTTCATTGTCAATGTTTTCATCAAACATGATATCATCAAGAATGTCATCAACACTATCTTCCTTGTATGCGAATTCATCATCCTCTTCTGAATCATCATCATTAACATTTTTATCCATTGGCTCCATTGACACTATATCTCTTTTTCCACTCAAGTTTACCACTGGTTCTTCTTCAATTCTGTCTCTACCAATAACTTCCACCACATCTTTTTTCTACTAATTTGTGCATCTTCATAGTACTCTGCCTCTCCTTCAATGTCAGTATCATCACCCATAAAATCTTCTGATCTTAAAGCATCAAGGAACATAGTGTTGGCGCTTGGATCGTTTGGTTAACATGACCCGTTAGGGTTCCATACGTTTCTAATATCAGCGGAAGCAATAAAACATGAAACGTATTACCGTTCACCAGGGTATGTTGAAGAAAGTTGATTCACGCTGGCAGACTGTGCAGTCCCACGAGAATGGCCATAACTTCCTCGTCTGATGTCGGAATTGAATAATCTTTGTGCTCAGACGATCCTCTCTTCAACGGCTTTCCGTCAATATATTGATCATCGAATTCTGATCACTGTGCGATTTTATATAAATTTTGCAAGGTGGCGGACAGCAGCAGCAAACTACCTTCTAATCTTCTGCAGTATGTCCCAAGTCCGATCTCGACGTCGTGTGGGCGACGATCTACGAGACCTCCTCAATCTGCTCTCAACCCTCATCACACGTGAATAATGAATGAGATTAGGGTTCCAGATAAGCTGAGGTGACTTATATACATAGGCTACAGCAGGGACCAGGAGGAGAAATTGGATTGGGCCTCCATTGGGCTTAAGTATCCAAGCTTAGCCCAAAGCTTATACTTAAGTCCAATAATAATAATATATTCCACTAAAATATTATTACTGCACTGCCTTTCCAATCCCAAAATTACGTTTTGGGCTCCTTCTTATTATGAGCCCGTTAGTCTCCCCATGTTTAAGATATACAATGTCCATTAATTAATTTAAGTTACTGACAACTCAATTAATTAATATCTCATCCAAGAGTAGTACCACTCAACCTCATTATCATGCCGGAATAAATTCCACCTGCTGGGTTTACATGATAATCCTTATGAGCTCCTCAAGGGGACATCATCAACCTATGACGGACACGGATTCCTTCTACAATCAACAGCACACCATAGAGACAACACTACTTCCCAACTCATCGAGTTTGTTGATTTAATTACATGTAAATCTCACCCATTGATGAATCAAAGAAATACATACTGCCCTACGTGTCGAGGTTATTGTATAGGGATTAAGAGCACGAACTTACATAATAACAGAGATCAAGTTCTCCTATAAGTCAGTATAAGTCGAACGATCTCAAGCTGTCCTGCTCAATACACACAAGTGCACTAATGTGATTCTATAGCCAAGACAAGCTAATACCAAACCACACTACAACCATCCCGATAGAGAGTCCCCGTCTATCTCGGTTGTGAGCATCTGTTTATACTTAATAAGGAAACCGATAATATGATCTTCCGCGTGTTGTCGCACAACATATTATCTACAGTATAAAGTAAGTGAACTATTGCATCGTGCATATAAATAAATTATAAGACGCAATCATTTGATCATATGATTCTCATTTCAAATTAATTGTTATAACATTGTTCATACAAAAAGCTAGACTTTTAGTATACAATCTAACACATAGTACATATCTTATTCTTTGCAGCATTAAAACACCTATCAATATCAAATACACTATCAACTATGTCCAATTTTCCATCTTTTCTCATTCCAAAGTACCTTTTACTCCCAACATATCCTAACTGTTCACACATCCTGTCAAGATATCCTAAATCGACCTTGGAACAGTTGACAAAATCATATGCACTTATTGTCCCTCCAATATACTCACAATCATCTATGGTATTCCCAATCATCATTCCACCATGATGTAACTTAATAGTATATAGATTCAAAGAATTACCTAAAACAAAACATAAGTATAATATCAGTATATAAATTAAAATCCAAGGATAAATTAAACTTCCTACTCAAAATCAAATTTGGCAGCTTTGGCATCAATTGGTTGCAGTTTCAAAATTACAGAGTACTCCAAATTGTGAGATTAGCTTATTAAGAAAACAATTAAGAGATTAAATTAATTAACAAGTAGGATAAATCCCCCTTTCTTAACACTCCTCGTTTGTGTCCAATGTTTGACCAGAATTTAATCCTACTGTATTGATTCATCACCACCACCCTACATACAGAACGAGGAATTCAACCCTACTGTATTTTTTTTGAAAATGGTGTGTGAGTATGTGCGAAGTAGAATAGAAACAGAAAGATTGACTTACCATAATCTGGAGCTGGGAATCGAACAAGAGATTTTTTTCGCCACATTGTGCTATCGATACTGCAAATTGTTGAGACGAGCACGGGATTCGACGGGAAGAAATTGATTAGTGAAGGGAGGGAATTACAGCGCACTCAATTTTGGGGATTATGGATTAGGGTTCATCTACAATTTGGGAAGAAATTGATTTGTGATGTTGAAACTTCGACGGAAATGTCGCGTTGCCTTGTCAATTGAAATTCCGACGGGAATGGCGAGATGAGAGAGGAATTCAACGGAACGGCGCTTGAGGAGCGGTCGCCGTTAACAACAGCGCAGTGAGCGAACCAATTTTGGGAGGGGAAATTAGGGATTCAGTTTTGGGTCGTTTGGGTATTACGTGATGTTTATTACCCTAACGGCCAAGTGAGCCATTCTGTTAACATTTGACGGCCTTGGGGTTGATATTGCAAAAAAAAAACAGCGGGACTACTTTTGCCGAAAAAAAAAGGTTTGGGACCAAAGTCAAGACTTTTGGGACCAAAACCAAATGGGACCGTGACGGGCGGGACCAGTTTTGCAATTTTCTCTACAATTGATGATAAAATAGGGAATGACTTTATTCTCCTTGACCACCACTTCAAAATATCAAAACTAGTTCCACTTGTTTCAAACTCAAAAGTGTTAGTAAAATAAGAATCAAGTTCTTGAAAAGGATTAGATATAACCCGTGCACGTTTTTGAGATCTAGCATCATAAAAACTATAAAATTTTTGAAGAGCATCATATTTCCTAGAATTATCAACACTATCACTACTATCATCACCACTAGATTGATCATCGTTCGTATCATTTTGTTCTTTATACTCCTTAAAAAGATCCTTTAGTAGATTATAAGTACTTGCAACTATGTCTTTAGGATTAGGAGCTTGTTGTCCAGTAGGAGAATCACAATTAGCATACAATGAATCATAGTAAAGCGTTAACAATTCTTCTAAACCATCCGTTCTAATACGTGGGTCCAACAATTTAGCAACTAAACACAAGTCCGGGATTTGAAAAAAATATTTTAACCACTTAGATTTCATGGAAATAATAACATTTGACAACAATGGGTGTGTTTCATTAGCACTAAAAATCATAGCAATTTTAACATAATTATCAACAACTAAATTTGAAGTAGGATAATAAACACCGGATAGTTCTTCTGTAGCATCATTAAAATTTGCAAAACATCACATAGAGTATAACATGTGTCCCATTGATTAGCAAACAAGATTTGACCACCCGCATCTTGTGAGTAAAAGCACAAATATGATCTTTATAATCAAAAGAGTCATGCAACATTTTATACGTCGAATTCCAACGAGTTGAAACATCTAAAGAAAATTTTTTTGGGTGAATGTTCACAGATTGACAATATCTTTTTCACATTTTAGTAACGGAAGAGTTTCTCATTATATACCATATAGTACTTTTAATAGGTTGAATGTGTGTTTTCAAAGCACTTATACCATCTTGAACACATAAATTCAATATATGACAAATACATCTAACATGAAAAAATCTACCACCAATTGAGGATTTGCAAATATCAATAAGACTTTCTAAACTAGCTGTATTAGCACTAGCATTATCAAATGAGATTGTAAAAATCTTTGTAACTAAACCATATTCTTGCAAAATAGTACTAATTTTGTGAGCAATATTAACGGCGGTATGAGGAACATCAAATGATCTATAAGCAATTAATCTTTTTTTGCAAATTCCATGAACTATCAATCCAATGACAAGTAATACCTATATAATCCGCTTTTTGCCAAAAATTGCTCCAAATATACGAACATATAGACACTTTATGAGTTAATTGTTGTAAAATTTGTTTTAAAACCAAACCATACTCTTTAACAACTTTAGCAACACCAAGTTTACATTTATTCGATGCAAAGGTGGGGCTTGAGGATTTAAAGTGAGATTTACCCAATCTTAAAAAAAAATATTATCGGCAAAGTTAAATGACAAATGTTTGGTGCACATAAGTTTAAGGTATAATCTCAAATAATTAGATTCATCAAATTTAAAAATAGTGTTACCCGACGCCGATGAACCTTCTCCTCCGGAAGAGGCGGTGAACCCTCGTCCTATTTGTGTTTGACCGGTTGAGATGCCAATCTTGTCCGGATGCTTCGAGTTGATGTGCTTGATGAACGTTCCATATCCTCCGCCATGCTTGAATTTATACTTTGTGCCACAATAGTTGCAAATAACTTTGAATTCATTCGAATTCTCAATCGTCTCCTTCTTGAAATGAATGGAAAATATATCGGAATGTAACACTTGTGGAGAACTTCGAGTCGATCCTCCACCTCCGCTAGAGCCTCCGGCTCCGTCTCCGGTACCCGTACCACCCGAGGTTGGTTGACTTCCACTCGCCCTTTGTTGTGATTGACCTTGAATATTATCGTTGTCGTCGTCGGAGGGAAAATCATCTCCAAGTATCTCCCTAACATTCAAGTTGAACAAATGAGGGGAGATTTCTTCATCCGAAGGAATATTTTCAAGTTCAATATTTTCTAGAGTTGGTGGAAGTTGGCTTGGAGGTGGTGGAGGACAATTTAAGGTGTTGGGTATGGATTTTCCTCTAGAAGAAGAAGGTGAGGCATCGGATGAAGAAGAACCTCTTCTAGACATTTTTTTTAGTTTGAAAAAACTAAAAGATGAATATATAGGATTTATGAACTAAAACTAAGAGACTAGAAGTAGAAGTATACTAATTAGTAGTATATGTGTGGGAAAGAATAGAAAATGATAATGAGAGAATAGCAACTTTTTTTTTAGTTTGATATATATGAACTAAAAAAAGAAACTTGAGAGTTGAGATGAGATTGAGAACTTGAGTAGTTAAGTAGAAATGTAGAATCAATCAAGAATGTGGAATAGAAGAAGAAGTAGTGTAGAGAAGAGAGTGTAGTAGTAGACTAGTAGTAGATTGAATGTGAATGTTGTGTGCCCAAATTGATCACACTTGGGGGGTATTTATAGAGGATTGGAAGTGATCTCATCCATCCATTTCAAATTTTAAACACAAAAAAATCTCAACCCTTGAATTTAAAAAAAAATATCTGGCGGAACCGCCGGTTCAAATCGGAGCCGCCGATTCAGCCCTCCATCTCAACCGTTGATCTTCAACGGTCACACGATCTCGGCCGCACGTTTGAATTTTTAAAATTCAAAAATTCCCGCCAAAAAAAAAAGATGAACTGCCGGTTTTAACTGTGAACCAGCGAACCGGCGGTTCCGATAAACAGGCGGTTCCAGTTCGCGCGGCTGGAACCAAAACCGAACCGTGTTCTACCGGTTTCGGTTTCTTTTTTTCCGATTCTGGTTCCGGTTAAAATCGGCGGTTCCCCGGTTTGAATCGCCGGTTCCAGTTCATTTGTGCATGTCTAGATTCCTCAACATAATTTGATTATTTTGCTGTATATTCACATTTACTGTTCACGTTGTTAAAAAAAATATTCTTCCAATTTTATTGATTTTTGGGTATTTTTATAATAAATAAAATATAAAGTATTGTTATATATATATAAGTGAAGTAGGAGTGAAACTTTTGAAATTAAAATAATTTTTAAAGGTTGGATAAAGATGTTTTGTATTTTTAGAGTGTGATGGACTTGGACAAATAAATAAGAAATGAAAAATACTTGTGTAAGAAAATTTTACGGAATGATTTGCGTTGCGTGAGATGAATAAGAAGTGATACTCTATTGATAGAAAAATGATAATGATGCAGTGAACTATTTCATGAAAAATTTATAATATAAATAAAAGGTGATAATATTTTTTTTTAAAATTATACCATCTTTAATAATAAATAATATTAACTAGGGAGCGGCTATTCATACTCCCGGTTATACTAAATGCACCCTGATTACTAGATGTACCCCACCAAGATTATAATCTATAAAAATAAATTATTAAATGTATCCCTATTTTAGATCATTTTATCCTTTAATTTAAATATAAATTCATTTTGCCTATTAATTAAAACACTAATTCCTTCCAACCCTCTATATGCGAACAAGTGAGAGGCAGACAAGAATAAATATCTACAATTTATAGGAATCAACATGATGTTCTTCATTGGGTGGAGACTGTGTCTAGATTTTGATTGGTTTAGATTCTAGGTTTCGGGCTATTGAATTCTTGATTTAGATTAAGATTATTTTGAGCGTTAAAAATCAAATCTTGGTTTCTGTAACTTAGGAATGACTTTTCTGTAATTGAGGAATGACTTTTGTAGAAAAGTGTAGTTGAGGGGGAAACGAGGGGTATGGAATGGGGCTATTTAGGAGTACATCCTTTTGGAAAATAAGGGTTTATGCACACTGATTTATTTTATTTAATCCTTCACTATCAGCTTTGTAAAATTGATGAATGTTCATGGAATCTACAAAGAAAGAGAGAAAATTACATGTTGTTTGTGTCTGTACGTGTGATGCAGAGAAATAAAGCGTCTGCATCTAATTCAATGGTTTCGATGAATCCACTTAGAAATCGAGATTATAGTTAATGAGATGGGATAGGGGTACAAATAAGAATTAAGGGTATATTATAAATGAAAAATTTTAATTTATAACTTATATAAGAGTATTTATGTCTTAACAAATAAGTATATTTTATTCTTAAATATTTACGGGCTACGTTAAGCAAAATCGGGGTACGAATAGCGGCACCCTAATAACTAATTATAAAAGAGTAAAAGAATTTAGAGGATCTCACACAAATGTGCCATATAAAAAAAACGTGGACCGTTCTATTTGATGGAACGGGTAAAGTCATATTCCGATAAAATATAAAATTCAATGTTGGTTTCTAAAAAGGAAAAGCAGCAGACGTAATTAAGGATTTAATCATTGATTAATAGTTTATGTACTAAAATTCATTAATTAATTTTAAAAAATATTTAGTAAAATTTATGAAATGACAAACAATTTTTGTTTAAATAATAAAAATTAATGTTTGTAGGGGTTGTAATCTACAAAAAGTGAGATGAATTATAAGATGGGGGATGGTAACCATTGAATGGGCCATCAGCCCTCTGGCCCAAATCATTCTATCCCACCACCCTATATTTTCTTCTTCAATTCCTAATTGTGGAGTAATAATTAATGCTCACTCTTCCATTCAACATAATTGTACATTTAATTATTTATCTCAAAATAAATTTTATATAAAATTTAATAACAAAATCATTACATGTAGTAAATGAAATTTCACTAAATTCTATTTTTAAGCGTGAGACCTTCCGATACAATTTCATATTTTTTAAAATAATTATCATTTTTAAAAATATATATTATTACTTTTCATTAAAAATATTATCAATTTTATTTTATATTAGTTTAGGGAAAAAAAATCACTACACCGGTCACTTGCATAACTCTTCGTCGCGGAAATGTATGTTTGCCTCTCTTAAATATCATTCCAACCTTACCTATTTTCACATTGTATTGTTGTTAACATCCATTAACATAATTTCTCCAATAATTCACATGTTAACCATAAAAACAAAATTAATAAAACAAAAACTAATAACTCATGAGCTATGCATTCTAATGCATCAATATGATTCATTTAAATTACAGCATAAAAATATAAATTTATTAACTCATTAATTAATGGCAAAGTATTGCACAAAAAATATGTACTACAATATATAGTGGTTTCTTGGAATTTCCTTCATGTTATATCTTACGATTGTGATTAATAACAGATTTAACAGTACAATTATCTTTTCCGACTCGTAAATAAGAAGGAATTCGTAACATGTAGTAGTGTTTCGTTTTTCTTCCTAGAATTTCTTATTTTCTCTTTCAGAAATTCTCCTCAGGATTAATCATCTTTCTCTTAATTTCTCCAAGATTTTTTTTCCACCCATTTATTATGATTTCTCAATAAGACAACGACGCAGAATTCCGTGGGATTACAGTAATAAGAAACATGGGAATGGGAATTTACGTTGAGGAGACGTTTGTAACGTCTTGAGTCTAACATATTTTTTGATTTTATGCAGCCTATTAATAGGTTCACACTAGTTCATAATCAATGTGATAGATGAGAATGGAAAGAAAACACAAAAGATGGATACAAAGTGAGAGATATATATTCCATGTTGATAAACAGGAGAGCTACATACACCGAGGATAGGCGACATGGAGCAAGAAGCACTAAAACTCTTATGGTACAAGGCTGTTCCAAGTAAGGTGCAAATTCATGTATGGAGATCGCTCATGGACAGAATTCCGAAAAGACAAATTTGCTACGAAGAGGATTTTGGCCGGAAGGATCAGAAATGACTTGTAACAACTGCAATACTGGAATGGAGAATGTGCAACATCTATTCATTGAATGCCACAAAGCACAAGAAATCTGAACAAGTATTCTAGCGTGGATAAGCTTTTATGGACCGCTACCTTAGGAGTTGACTAGGAACATGATATCATTCACTAATCTCCATCAGAACTACAGCAAGGTAAAAAAGATGTTGACGAAGATTTGGTCATGCACAATTTGGATAATATGAAAAAACAGAAACCGAAAGATCTTTCAAAATGTTGAGTCGAATACTCGAGAAACAATTGAAGAAATAAAAATTCGATATTGGAGCTGGTTATGTGGGAGAAACAAAAGTATCAAATATGTAAGTTTCTCAAGGTGGATAAGAGAAGGTATTTCTATATACATGTTAGAATTATGATTTGTCAAGATATTTTGATTATAGTTTGTACAAATGTAAATTTCTTACCTTTATATTCATTTTAATAAAATGCTTTTACCTGAACAAAAAAAGAAAAAAAAAACATGAACCCCTTCTAGACCGAAATGAAGGGGAGAACGAGGTAGAAGATAGTAGAGGACGAGGATTTAAAAAATATGTAATACTCTCATATTTAAAATTTGTGAGTGCGATCAAAAACTGTAGGTCAAATAACTCGAATTTCAAATCATTCACTTGCTTTAACTAACTCCTACAAAACACAAACCTCTGATTTAGTTGGGATCCTTGTTAATGTACAATGAATTCTGACTTTTCCTGAATTAGTCGATTTACGGATTGAATATCGATATATAAAACAACTATCACCCATAAAAGAAAAATGTGATGCAATGCTGAATGCACAACCAAATCTAATTGCATTTAATATATAGTATTTTGTAATTATGTTACTTATAAAAAATAAATATAAATAAACATACTTTTTTGAAATTTTGTTATTTTGACTTAAATTATTATTATTCTTTGAAATAATAAACGAAATAAATTGTGCGACATGTTTGCATAATCTTAGTTTTTTTTTTAAAGCGTATAATTTTTTAGAATATTATTTAAAACTAGTATTGTCAAAACATGTTGGTACATATTGTAAGTTGCCCACAACACATCATTCACACACACATATATATATATATATATATATATATATATATATATATATATATAATATAAAACCAATTATTTAGTGGCCGAATTTGAGTGGGATTTATGAACTATTTGTGCTAAGCATATGGAATAACTATTTTAATAAAGTTTGAAATCAAAATCATCGCATATAAAATTATTTTATTTAAAATAATTAAAAAATTAATTTGTTTGAAATACTGCACGAACTTTCAATAGAGTTTGAAATCAAAATCATCGCATATAAAATTATTTTATTTAAAATAACTTAAAAAATTATTTCTTTGGAATGCTCCACGAACTTTCATTCCCAAATGTGAAATTGAGATGGTTTAATTCATTACAACAGTTGTCATCCATAAAAATAATAATTTCCCCCATGGAAGTTATCTTTAAAATCATGTGATCCCATGCAATAGTCACTGCTAGCAGTGTGGTACAAATTCACCCAATGAATGCATTAATTTTTAATTTTTTTAATTTTTTTCTCTACTAAAATGAGAACCAGACTTAAAATTACATAAAAAAATCACTATTTTTTTTCTTCCAACATTTAATCATGCACATGACGTGAAATATTGTTAATCACTAGATGCGTGTATTCCACTTTCCAAGTTTTTTGAAAAAGGCAAAAGCTCCTGTATCTGAGACACGTCGTGTCCCATGTGAACACAACCCTCCCCCTCCATATTCTATTTAAATCTATGTATTGCTAAGGAATTTAAATTTAAATTGTAAAGAAACATTAAAATTGCAAAGGGGCACAGTGTCTTGGGCACAATAGCAAAAATCTTAATTGGCAAGAGTATTACCCCCAAATACATTTAACAGAAAGACTTCAAGGCAATTAATCCACTTAATTAAGAATGGACCAAATTACTCCATAAGTCCATCGAGGACCACGAGGTCATTTTAGCTGTGGACTAAAACAAACAAAAGGAGGGTTCTAAATAAGATCATTTATTGCTTTTAAATAAAACTTGATGATTAAGCATTTTAGCTGTCGATGATTAATGCTTACATCGGTGTTAATTTTTTAAATATAATTGTAATTTATTGTGAATTTGAAATATTAAAAAAAAAACTAATTATCTTTTCAACAGATACATAAAAAGGTTTTGCGCAAACTCTATGTCACACAAGATACGTTAAGTAATAAATATAATGTATGAGAGATCGATGTTAGTATGAAATAGAGTGTAGGTGCGCTCTTTTGGGGTCCGAATGTCTTGTGATACTTTGGTGTGAGATATCTTATGTCATTCCGTTGGATGAGTGGGATGCAGAAAATAGAATAAGAAAATTAATTATACTCTAAAAATTAACATATAAACTCTAAGGACAATGAATTTGATTTTTCTATCTTGGCACGTGTCAATTTATAAAGAGATGTCACATCAAAATATTTGTGAACATTCCATACCTTCTTTCATGAAGTATTACACTTTAGATTAATATCTAAAGTTACTCTTCTTGTAATAACTATAATTTGACGTGAACGAATTTAATATATATATATATATATATTTCTAAATTTGTAGGAATTATCCATACCTCTCTCAAATGAGTGGAATGGGATTCAAAGCAAATACTGTGTGATTGACATCATCCCACTGGAAAATTTTGGTGAGACGAATAAGAAAGTGATAATATTTTAATAAAAGTGATAGCCAAATTAATAAAAAGATATAATGGTAAAATGAATTATTTTATGAACAATTTATAGTATAAATAAAAAGTTGTGTATAACATTTTTCATAAAAAAAAGGTGATATCATTTTTTTTATGAAAAGTAATAACACCTTTAATAAAAAGTGTTAACTATTTAAAAAAATGTTAAAAATAATCTTATGTGAGTTGATCTCACACATTTTCCTAATTAAAACAGTACATAAACCACAAAGCTCTGTGAATCGAGTAGTAAAATACATCATCAACAACAAAGAATAAATTACAAGTACAATGTTCAAAAGATTATTACTAAATCTTAGAAATAAAAATTAAATAAAAAAACAAATAATACATAAATTACAAATATCCATGATCAGACCAAATATTGGGTGTTTTAATAATATTTAAAAAATTAACTAATACGCTAACAAAATTTGTAATAAATTAAGATATAACTTGCTAAAATAAAAGGAAAATAAAATGTATATATAAAGTAGCCGAACCACCAATAGTTCATAATTTCGATAAAAAAAAAAAAAGAATTGTGAGGAAGTAGCTCGGTTTTGAATCTATTTTTCGCAATTTTATTTTAATTTCTAGTTAGAAAATTTAATTTTTAAAAAAAAAAAATCAAAACGAGGTAGGTCTGAATTCCCCAAAAATCCACCTTGCAAATGAGAGATAATTCAACCTAACAACCAATTTTGATACTTCCATTATGTGCATTAATTCTCTATGAGGATATGTGTGAGAACTGAGAATATAAGGGTCATGAGTTTTAAGTCTAACTATATTTTTCGATTTTGAAAAGGATTTGGGTTTTCACAATTCATACTTATAACTTTGGTTTTCAAAATCATTTTTATATATCTACATATCCTAATAATTAATTCTTAACCCACCAACCTTGTATACTATCTTTCCTCTATTAATATTCTTGGTCCCTCCTCTTTTCAACCATGCCAATTAATAATGCTTTCCTTTCAATTTTAATTTTATACTTCAATAAAAGGAAAAGAGCGTTAAGATCAATTCCAGTAATGCACTCCATCACTATTTTAAAGTGAAAAATCTGCTCTGCTCCAATAGTACGCTATACTCCGAGAAATGAACAGTGCCACGTAGGGTGATCACGGTGCGGTTTGATGATTTTTTCTACTAAATTTAAATTACCTTGCTAGGTACGGTGCGGTTAATTATATAATTTTAAACTGTGATTTTTCTATTAAAAATTATAATGCGATTTCAGCGGTTTTGCGATCGGTTTTAGCAATTTTGCGGTTTCAATAAAAAGATATCCAATATCTATATATAAAATACAACATTCGGTTATAAAAATTTTTAATAACCTCAAAAGTTTAAGAGTAATATTAGAAAACATTAACATTACATGTTCAAGTAGCAAAATACTCATAATTTGATTCAAATACTAAGTCTTTATGATATAATTTACTTAGCTAAGAAAACTTAAAATAGCATGTAAGAAAGATTTCATATAAAACTACCCCAACTTTTGATTAGTGCGATAAGTCTAACCTATAATATCTTTAGGCTTTGAGTAGTTTTATTAATTTAAGTATTCATAATTAACTTTTAAAATAATATTATATATATTTTATAAAAATATTAATATTAAATAAATATTGTATAATGGCGGTCGGTGCAGTACGATTTTACTAGAAAAAATGAAATTGCATTGCTTATGCGGTGCGGTTTTATGAAAAATAATTAACCGCGGTATGTGTATAAAAAAGCTCGTCGCGGTGCTGTTCGGTGCAATGCGGTTGGTTTATACGGTTTTCAAAAAAATTTGCTACCCCTAGTGCCACGCCACATTTAGCGGCACTATTTCCACGCTACTCCACCCATTTTTTTTTCAATTTAAAATATTATTTTATCTTTATCTTATTATTCTATTTTATTTATATAATAATTAATAATATATTTATTTAACCATATATATATACGAGCATATATTCCCGCATAATATGCGGATGCATTATATTTTATAAGAAAATTAATTATATAATCCAATATTAAATGCATATTGTAATTTAATAGTGAGGATATACTCAAAATTTTGAAGATATATTTTTATTAATTGGTTTATTTATCTAATTTCAAGGTTTAATTTTTAATTCTAAATATAAAGATATACATTAGTAATATAATAATAATAAAATAGAAATATTATACGTGATATTAAAATAAAAAAATAATAAAAATATATATTCCTAACCAATAAAAAAATATAATTTAAGGTGATGTTTAATGTGAAGATATAAATGAATAATAATAATAATAATAAGTTGGATATATTTTTATTGATTGCTTTAATTATCTATTCCTAACCAATTAAAAAATATAATTAAAGGTGGTATTTAATTTATAGATATACTTAATAATTAATAATAAATAAAAGTAGAAAGATTATATATATGATATTAAAATAAAATAAAATAAGAAATACGACAATTAACCACGTCGCGACACCTCATACTTTTAAAAAGTTATTTATAGCAGCGTATTCGCAATTAGTATATATAAGATATTATATAAAATATATATATATATATATATTTTTTGTAACAATAAATTTTGTATTTATGATGAAATAAATATAAATTCTAGTACAAACATAATCCAAAAGGATTTAATTTGAAAGATATGTAAATGGGTTACAATCTCAATCAATTATCTGATTCTTCTCTCGAACCAATTTGACTTGACTTTGACTTGTTGACTTGTGCTAACTTGACTTGACTTTGATTGTTGTATGTTGACTGCGCTGACTGTGTTGACAGCGTGTGTTGAGCTGGATCTTCAGATGAAGCTTGTCCGAGCTCGGATGTAAAGTCTTGTGACGTTGATCCGAAGGCGTTAAGTCTTTGTTCGCATTGAATGTTGACTAGACAGAATGCCGGATTGGAGGGGCTTGACACCTTGATCTCTGATCAGAGACGATTGACTGGAAAAACGTCGGATCGAAGGGGCTTGACACCTTGATCTCTGATCTGAGGCAATTGGCTGGAAGAATGCTGGATCGGAGGGGCTTGACACCTTGATCTCTGATCAGAGGCTGTTGGCTGGAAGAACGCCAGATCGGAGGGGCATGACACATTGATCTCTGATCGGAGGCTGTTATAGGAGGGGCTTGACACCTTGATCTCTGATAGGAGGCTGTTGGCTGGAAGAACGCCGGATCGGAGGGGCTTGACACCTTGATCTCTGATCGGAGGCTGTTCTTGACTTGAAGATGCTTGAAGATCTCAAGGGAGCACTGTTCGTATTCTTGATCTATTCAGAAGCGTTTGTGTTTTCAGATGTTTTAGTGTGTCCAAAATGAATGGAGGAGGACTCCTTATATAGGTGGAGGGTGAGGATGCCCCATAAATAACTCGCAGTCTGATTGGTCCATGACTGATTTGACCTGACTTTGCGGGCTTGGGCCTTTCCATATATAACACAGTTTGATTGGCCATTGCTTGATTTGACCTAATTTTGCGGGTTTAGGCCTCTAACTTGCTTAGTCTTTAAGTCAGACTTATTTGACTGGATTTTACCCAATTATCAATTATTTACTCATTTATTTATTTAAATTCCATAATAAATAAATAAATAATTGATAATTATTTCATTAATTTGCCACATATTTTTCTTTAATAGACAATAAAATTCATGTGCCTACATATATATATATGTAGAGTGCGAGAATAGACTGGATACAGAGTGGGCCTAACTAATACCACTCTAATCCAATTTAATTTCAAAATTATTATCATCTTTTAAACACATATAACATACTTTATTATTTATTTATTTAAGAAAAATACCAAACAATCCACAAAAGTAAAAAATGATTTATGTATACACTACTAACATAAATGAGATTATGTTACACTTCACAGTAACACTTTTATTATATATAACACGTAACTGTAACACTATTTAAATTGTAACAATATGTAATACTTGTTTTATATGCAACATCAATAAGTAACATGTTTATGAAAGTAATATTTTTTAAATAACATGACTTTTATATATATAACACTTTTCAAATTATACTTTTTTATATGTAAATATTACATTTTTAAATACATAACATTTTATATAAATGAAATATGTAATATTTTATATAGTTTAAATAATTTAAAAAAAAACTAACACACTATTAAACAATTAATATATTATAAGAGTTGAAAAAAATATATGCTCATATTAATAAAATGTTTATTATGTAAAATATTTATTATGATATATAAAGATATTAATAATGTATGAAAAAAAAATTATATTTATTTTAAATAATTTTAATACATATAAATTTATTTATAATAAAATATATTTTAATTATATATAATATGATTATTTTTAATTAATTAAATTATTATATTTCTTGATAAAATTATATAGTATAATATAATAATTTTTTAAAATTAATTAGTATAATAACAACTCAAGTTTAAATGTATTAGATGATTTTAAAAATTATATTTTAATAAATAAAATAAAAAGTGTTGAAATCATGTATAATAAAATAAAAACTCAAAATATAATTAAAGTTATAGTTAGCTAAGATGGTAGAAGTTACTTGCTCTAATTAAAAGGTCAAGGTTCACGATTCTTCCTTTCGAATTCAGGATTGGCCATAACATTAAGGTTCACCATGGTAAATCGATTGTGAGTTGTAGATTAATAATCAGTGATTGTCTCTAGTAGTCGCCATACTTTTCGAATGCTATGTATGTGCTTCCATTATTCCATAGCAGTTGATCTCGGCAGCCGTGATTGACGGCCTAAGTGCGAAGTTGATGTCGTCGTGCGTTTCAAGAACTCCCTGGTAGCCATGGTTTCAGGTTTGGGGAACTGGTTCTGGAAAAGATCATCAACATGAAGATAAGAAAACATGGTAGTTGGATGAGAGAGGATGAAATATTGTCTTTATGTTCGGTTATACTAATCGAACACTTTGTGATCGTTCAGGTACAGAAAGCGAACATATGTCATCATCCACACTTTTCTGCAATGTCGTAACTATATTTCTGTTTCTTGAAAATTCTTGCAAAAGATTTTGTATGTTTATATATATATATATATATATATATATATATATATATATATATATATATCCTTCTTTCCTAGCTTCATTGCATTACGAATTTAAGACTTAAAATTGAATTACAACGTGTGACTAAGCTTTAGTCGGTTAGGGTCCATGGGTATGAAAATTTGAGATGAAATATATAGTTGGAATTTTAATAATTTTATAAGGTGTTTATGTCTTATTTATTAATGATATTTTAGTTTTATTTATTTATGAGGTATGATTAGTAAAATCGGGGTTCAAATAGCTGTCTCCTATCTACAATAACACATTTTTACTGTTAAATAACACTTTTGAAGTGTTATATAAAGCAAGTTATGTTGTAGTGATACTAATATTCATGTAAACAGTAAACTTAAAGATAAAATCAAAACAAAAAGAGTATTATTTTACACATGCATATCACCACACACCTCTTATACGTGTTGATTTGACATCAAATCACAACTTAACATACAAAAACCATAAGTTTCAGAGACCCATAAACTCAAGAGCAAGACAAAGTCTAATTATTTTATTTTATTTTTTGAAAATTGAGGTGGTCGGAAACTATTTGTGGGCATAGTAGGTGACGGGTGGTTACATGACCGATGACTTTATGTATGATGAAAAGTACGTTCATGTGGGATCGTCTAAAGAAAAGAGTCTTATTATTTTCATTGAGTATATATTTCATCAAAAGTATAATACTCCCTCAAAAATAAATTTTTACATTTTTTATCCGTTCCGATTTTTTTTCACTCTTTCGTTCGTTCCCTTCACATTCTATTGCTAAAAGACAAATATTTTTGTTTACAATTTGTTAATAAATTCCAATATTTTTGTAGTGCAAAAAGTGATAACTTTACAATAAAAAGTTTTATCAAATTGATAAAAAATGATAATGGTGTTGTGAGCTATTTTATGAACAATTTATAATATGATGAAGAATAATAAATTTTTTATTAAAAAAAATATGATAATATCTTTAATAAAAAGACAAAGATTTGTGTGAAATCTTCTCACGTAAGGGCATACTTGAGAAGGATAAAAAATTATAACTTCTATAAAAAAAAGTTATACTCAATTAATGAAAAATGATGATACTATTTCATAAATAATTTATAGTATAAATAAAAGGTGAATAATTTATAGTATAAATGAAAAGTGATGATATTTTATAGAGAAAGTGATAACAATTTATAGCAAAAGTGATAACTAATTTAAAAAGTGTAAAATGATCACACGTGAAACGACCTCACCCAAGATTTACCCTAATAAAAATTAATAATTAATTACAAAAGTATAAAATAATACCGCCTATAGAAAATGGACAAGGCAAGTTGTGTAAAGACTAAAATTGATGGAATACTCTCTTAGTTAATAATATTTAACAAGCCTTAAAATTTTATTAAAAATAAAAAAATTTGCACATTATTTATATTTAAATTAAACGAGCTTATTATTTTACTAAGTCGGTTAGTTAAAACCTAGGAACCTGATTATTACAACTTAAGAAAGTGATTATTACAAATTAAGAAAGAGATTGATTATCGTATTCCATGAAATTATAAAAAACTAAGACCATTTTTATAATTACTCCATTGTTCATGATATTTTTAAATTTTATTAACTCATCTCTGAGTGTATATTGGGTGCACCCGGATGTAAGGGTGCACCCATTTATGTATGACTTTTTATTCTATTTTGTATATTACATATTATTCTATTTTGTATATGTGTATTGTATTAATTGTATATTTTTTTCACACTAAGTTTTTCATTAAAAAAACTAACATCCATATGTGTATAACTTTTTATTCAATAGTTTATACATGTTATTTAATAATTGTATATTTTTTACACTCAATTTTTCATTAAAAAAACTAACAATTAAATTGTATACATTATTATTCATAATTGTATATATTTTTTGTTATATTTGTATATGGGTGCACCATATCTTAGGGTGCACCCGGCTGCATCTAGCTAGTAATTTTAAAATCACAAGCACTCCCTCTGTCAATATAATCAATATATTCTCTACCAAACAATACGAAATTAAGGCTATTTTTTTCAATTTATTTATTTTAAATTTTGATTTAATAAATCTTTATACATAAATCTACAAACTTTATACTCCATCTGTCCCACAAAAAGGTACGTGCTTCCTTTGTAAAAAAACCCTCAAGATTTGAGATGTTTTAATGGATTTTGAGATAGTATTTTAGACGAGACATCCAACTGATGCAGAGACCATTTATGATGCACTGCAATGGCTAGTATAGTGCGCACAGTTGCAGCCTTGACGACAGGACTGAAGGTGCGATGAAAGTCAGCACCAGGAACCTGAGTGAATCCCTGAGCAACAAGGCGAGCTTTATGACGTTCAATAGAGCCATCCAACCGATATTTAGTTCGAAACACCCATTTCGAGCCCACAATATTAGTGTTGGAAGGAGGCGGTATCAACTCCCAAGTCTGGTTATCCATCAAAGCATCAATCTCCTCTTGCATAGCAGCCATCCAGTGAGGAAATTTGGCATCAGATTTGAAACCTCGAGGTTCAGTAACAAGAGCCAAAGAGGAAAGTAGAGCTGTTGACGCAAGATGAACCGGATACCTTGGTTTGAAAATACCAGCCCGCGGCCGTGTTATCATCAGATGTGGAGGCAAGAGCGGAGGTGGCGGTGGCGCCGCAGGTGGTGAATGCGGTGCATTAGGTTGAGCTACTGGCGGTGGCTGATCAACCATAGGTTCCGGCGGTGCTAAAGGAGTGGTGCGCAATTCAGACTGGATGGAGGCGACACAGAGAAGAGTTTGAAGGTGGATCAGTTTGTTGAGTGGCAGAAGTAATAACTGGATCCAAAAAGCTCGAAATAGGCAAATCATATGCCGATGAAGTCGTGTTGCCAGAAAAAGGAAAAACCTGCTCGTCAAACTAGGCATGACGAGTGACATAGATGGGTGTGGAAGAAGGATCGAAGCATCGAAAACCCTTATGAACACTGATGTATCCCAGAAAAATGCATGGGCGACTGCGGGGTGATAGCTTATGAACTGCATAATCTCGAAGAAAAGGGAAAACCTACAACAGAAGGGTATTAAATATAGCATAATCTGGAACAGATTGGAACAACAGCTCATACGAAGATTTATTTTCCAGCGTAGGTGATGGTAACCGGTTAATAACATAAACTGCAGTGGCAAATGCCTCAAACCATAAAGTTGCAGGGGCAGAAGCATGGAATAGCATAGAAACACCGGTTTCAATGATATACATGTGCTTTCGTTCAGCTCGACCATTTTGCTGTGGAGTATACGAACAAGAAATACGATGAAAGATTCCATGTTGAATCATAAAATCAGCAACACGTTTATTCACAAATTCAGTTCCCCCATCAGACTGAAACACCTTCAGAGACCGAGAAAATTGCGTACAAACAAAGGTGTGAAATCGTACCAATACATCATAAAACTCAGATTTCGCACGCAATGGATAAAACCATGAGAATCGAGAAAAATTATCAACAAACATAATATAGTAACGAAACCCGACAGAGGAAGTAACAGGGGCAGGTCCCCACAAGTCACAGTGCACTAGATCAAGCACAGAGGAAGCATGTTTTTCATTTAAAGAGAAAGGCAATTTTTTGCTCTTAGCCAACTGGCAAGGGGAACAAACAGTAGGGTTAGGCAATAAGGACGTAACAGACAAGTGTCCTAATTTATTTAATAAAGAAATAACACCAAAGGAAACATGTCCTAGGCGTAAGTGCCACAAATTAAAACTAGCTCTCAAATCTTGGGATGTAGGGTAGCAACCAAAGTCGAGCAACCTTTCTTCAGTATATAAAGGTCTTTTCACACTTTCCCTGAGCCAGAGTTTCCTTTGTCACTCGATTCTGAATAACTAAAGACTTATCAGAGAAGACAACATCAACATTATTATCCGAAGTCAACTTGCTAATAGACAAGAGATTTTTAGTGATATCCGGCATAACCAAAATATCTGACAAATTAATATCAGGTGAAAGAGTAGTCGAACCAAATGAGAAATAATAAAGGATGTTACATTACCCACAGTAACAGCACCATTATCGGAATATAGCTCATACAAATCCAATTGAGCGCTTTGAGAAGTTATGTGAGCGGAAGCGCCAGAATCAACAAACCAATCGGAGACCGGATTAGTTTGAGACACGTGGCAGAAAGCATTGAATGCATGCGCCAGGACTGCCGAGGAAGAATATGGGGACGGTAGCTGGCATGCTTGAGTCTGCAGTTGCAAGAAGCGGGGGCACTTATCAGCGAAGTGCTCCTCTCGGCATAACTGACAGCGGGGCGTGAACTGTCGTCGATCGCCACAGCTACCACCCCGACGCTGTGAACCAGCAAAGCTACCCCCGCAGGACCTGTTCTGCCTAGCAACACGAGCACCGTCGAGGCTGGAGCCGGATGCAACGAACGCGGCTTGAGGCGGAGCCAATCCCTCCATGGACTTGGTCATCAAGTCGAACTGCACGGCTTGATGGAGGAGATCACGAAAAGATGGGACGGGATGCATGGCCATTCTAGTGTCCGCAAAGTTGGAGAAGGAATGGCCTAGCCCTCGAAGAAACCAGTGGCTCTTGTCTTTTCATCCACTGGTTTTTGGATGGCGGAGAGCTGATCACAAAGGGATTTAAAACGCCGCCCATACTCCGCAACGGATTGACCATCACGGCGAAGAGATAAAAGTTCTTCCCGGAGTTGAATCGTACGGGAAGTGGAAGCATTGGCGAAAGCCGACTCCAGGGCCAGCCATGCCGAGCGAAACGTATTGCAGTCAAGGACCTCGGCCATGGCTTCGTGCTCTAGGGTTGCATAGAGCACGCCTAGGAGTTTCTGGTCACGCAAAAACCAGACGGAGTATGCTGGATTCGGGGTTTCCACGCCATCATCAGCGGTGAGAATTATGGCAGGAGCCTCGGTGGATCCGTCGATGAGATCCATGAACTCAAAAGTGGTAGCCATGGAGAGAAATTGGCGTTTCCACATCAAGTAGGTAGAGGTTGAAAGTTTGATCTAGACAAGGTTGATCATAGCAGTGGTTTGAGAAGAAGGTGTTTGGATCGGAGCAGCCATGGTCCAAGAAGAAGAGAGATCCGGCAGAAGAGAAAATGGTGGAGGGGGGGTCGGTGATTGCTGGAAATGGCCAAGAAGAAGAGAAAGAACAGCAGGAGAAAAACGTAGAGTTACGATGATAGGCTGATACCATGTAATGATGAATATGCGATCATCACTGATGAGTGATGAGAGGAGATTCTCATTATATACACAAAAGATTACAAACGTGTACAACAATAAGATCCGTAAATTATGGATCAAACAAATCAAAGAATAATATCTACAAGGTAAGTCAACTATGTTCTTTATTTCCTTTAATAGCAATCGTTGCAATTTTCGGGTCACAATCCAACATTATAGACAACTTACAATTTTATATTAATATATTTTTCTTCATTTTCTATTATAATTCATTTATTTTTTATTAATAATAATCTATTACACATTAATTTCACTTTGTTTATATTTTGTCTTTTTGGTTTGTTTAAAAGTAAAATTTACAATTCTAATTCTATATTATTATATAGTATTATTCATTATATATTAAAATATTTTTTTTTAATTTACGTTCAAAAAACAAATGTAAACCTTAATTTGGAATGGAGTGGTTATTATTTATCCAACAATTTTAAAAAAAAAATAACAAGACTTGAGTATAAATCAACCTATCAACCATCGCTAGAGAAACTTGTGGCAAGTGTTGCGTAGCATGATAAGGGTATAAATCAATTTTAATCGAGTGAAAATAGTTTAATCAAGTGATTATTCACATGAGGCTTAAAATAGATAATTAACTATTCAATATGATCATTGAGGTGTCGACTAGTCAATACTTCTTAATTATAATTAAAAATAAATTAAATACTGAATTTATATTCAAATCCAAGACAGCTGTTCACACTAAGTTTAATTAGAGCGATTAATTATTATTCAAAATATAGTCCATCATTTTAATACTACATGAATTATGACGTGATTATAAAACCGGACAAGTACGGATGGCAAATTTGTTAAGCAATTAAGAAATAAAAAATTCTAAAATAGCCCCAAATTAAAGTAACTGGTCAATTAAAATGTGTATTAATGCTAAATAATTAGGGAAATTATATCATCCATTAGCTAATATATAGTCAACAAAATCCCAATAAGTCTTACGCGTATCTAAAGTCAAAGTATTCATAAACATTTTACGGTTTTACCCCTCCTCTCTCTTTATCTCAAATATATAGTACTCCCTCGTCCTATATAAGTTGACACACTTTTCTTTTTGGTTTGTCCCACTAAAGTTGACATATTTCCTTTTTAATTCTCATGGGGCCCATATATCACCTCTAATACAACTACCCACTATACATTAAATATTATTTCTCTCACTTCACTTTACTCGATTTTACATTAAATTATTATACTCCTTAATTTTCGTGCTAAAAAACACTATACCAATTTCTATTGGATGGGGGAGCACTACTTTCTCTCTCCACACATGATGCCTACGCTTCTTTATTTATTACATTTCTGTTTCTACTTTATTCTTAGCTATATTATTCTTTAGAAAAGAATTCTGGAATTTTTTTATTTTATTTTCAGAGATAAATAATATTCAGCTGTAAGTGGGTTTTCCGCGGCGGCGTTGGCGGAGGATCATTAGAGAAATGGCCGGAGATAGTGGAGGAAGAACACTGGAGCAAACTCCGACATGGGCTGTCGCCGTCGTGTGTTTTGTGTTGGTTGCGATTTCCATTGTTATCGAGCACATCATCCACTTGATTGGAAAGGTATACATGTGTGTGTGTATCAGTATGTGTATAACTGTATATAACTATATATACACAATACGTACTCCATGTACGTATAATAAATTGTATTAACCATTTTTACCTTTTAATTTGTTTTTTGCTAGTGGTTAAAGTCGAAGCATAAAAGGGCTCTGTATGAAGCACTTGAGAAGATCAAATCAGGTACAAATAGTTTTTTTTTAAATTATTATTTAATTGAATTTAAAATAAATAAAACTGATTTAGGTTTTTTGTTTGTTGAAGAATTGATGCTGTTAGGGTTCATATCGTTACTGCTAACAGTGGGACAAGGGACAATATCGAAAATATGTATACCGAAGAGCGTAGGGTCCACGTGGCATCCATGCAGCAAGGAGAATGAAGAGAAGAGGTACCCTTCCTCATCGGAAGATGATGAGGAAGAAAACCGCCGCAGACTTCTCTCGGTCGAAGGCGGCGTTCGCCGAATCTTGGCCGGCGGCGGAGGCTCTGACAAATGCGAAGCCAAGGCATGAAAATTCTCAACCTTAATTAAGACATTTTAATTAATTGTATGAAGAAAAATAATCAAAGAGCTAGGTTCTATATTACACAATTAATAAAGTAAAAACTCTTAGACAGGGTATACTTTTTCTCTTGATCAATTAAAGTTGTTAGTATCACTTTTTATTTATTCTAGATGCTCATAAATTGGTTTAATTGGACGGTTTTTAATTTCCGTGTTTTTTTTTTGCATATTAAATTATAGTATATGCATGAAATAATGTTGAATTAAATTGAATTTTGCAGGATAAAGTTCCTCTTGTGTCCACAGATGGTATACATCAGCTGCACATTTTCATCTTTGCTTTGGCTCTTTTTCATGTCCTTTATTGTATTCTCACCATAACTTTGGGAAAAATTAAGGTAATTAACTACACTTAATGAACATGCATACATACACATATACACACAAACTTGAGAGTGTATGTGTGTGTTTACTACAAACCTTATGATGGGTATTTGTTTGATTGGAATTTTAGATGAGAAGTTGGAAAAGATGGGAAACTGAAACAAGAACAGCGGAATACCAATTTTCACATGGTACCTAATATTTCAGACAAAATTATTTATACATGCATACATGTATTTATACCTGATTAAACATAAATAATAAATTGGTGGATGTTTATACAACAGATCCAGAAAGATTTAGATTTGCAAGAGAAACATCATTTGGAAGGAGGCACATGAGTTTCTGGAGCAAAACTCCTGGTCTAATTTGGATTGTAAGTTTAATTTCCATTTTATTAATTTTGCATTTCAACATCAATTTAATTACACTTTTGCATGAATTTGTTCTTCATCGCATTCCCAAAGTAAATAATTAATTAAACTATAAAATATAAAGGGAAGAATCATCAACACTGTTTTATTCATAATGTTGTCCCAATCATATTATTCTTGGACGTGTTTTTTAGTTAAGAACTCTATAGTTTATTCATATTTTTGTCCATTTTCAAATATTATATTGTGGGCTTAATATTAGTGCTTTAAAAATAAAAGATAATTTCATGCCAATTGTTGTGAGACGTTGCTCACATGGATTGACTCATGTTATATAAGTAAAATATAATTATTGATAGTTTTAGTATACTATTTTTTAAAGGTATTATAAATTAATGATGAGGTACTATTTTTTAATATAAATAAATATATTTGAAATACTATATTTTTATCTGTATAATAATAACTATACTTTAATAATATATTCAATCGTCTCACATATGTCACTGTTAAATAAAATTATCCTTCTCTTGTATGCGTCGTGCATGGACATATTTTCTTGGGGACTGGTAAGAAATTTATTTGGCATAAGATAAATTTAAAAAAAAATTGCACCTGTAATAATATATATATATATATATTAATATAATTAATTAATTAATTTTGATATATTTTATTTAAAAATACTTATACATCTTTTTAATTCAGTAAAATGATCATTGCTGGTGGAATTAATCAGGACAAACTATATTAATACAAAGCAGCTTTCAAACCATTTGTATATGATGTTTGAATTCGTTACAGAAAGTTGATTTCACATGTGAACAATTTTGGAATAATCAATTAACAAAATTCATAAAGTACATGAATCTATAATATTGACAATTCATATTCATTTTGTTAACTTTTTCAAAATTTCAAAATCTCGTGTTCAATTGGACCAACTATAGTTACCAGTCACACTCATATTTTACACGTGGTATTGCCTCAATAATTTATATTTTATGGTTTACCTTTACCATTTCTACATTTATTTATTTATTTTATTTTATTTTTGTCAGGTGTGTTTCTTTAGGCAATTTGTGAGATCCGTTCCCAAAGTTGACTATTTGACCCTCCGCCATGGATTTGTTATGGTGAGTGAAGTACTATTTACTATTTAACTTTTTATTTTCAATTGTTAAATAATTAATGTTTAATTATGTGAGTAATAATTGAATTAACGTGATAAAAAGGCACACCTTGGACCCCACGCGCATGCTAGTTTTAATTTCCAGAAGTACATCGAAAGATCGCTTGATGAGGACTTCAAAGTGGTGGTCGGAATTAGGTAATTTAATTTTTAATTGTATATATTTATTCGCCTAAAAAATCATTTAATTAAATATTTGTTGTTTTAATTCAGCCCACCAATTTGGATGTTCGCAGTGGTGTTCCTGCTCTTCAACACTGATGGTGAGTGAATTTTAGATTTACAATTGAAAATTTCGATAAAAGACATTAGATTGTATAATTAATTATTCAAATTAAAAATAACTAGATTACTTAAATGACATTAAAATATCTGAAATGACACGTAATTGACATGAGAAATTCTTGTTTAATAAGTGTTATTTATAATTAAAGAATGGTAATTAATACTCCATCCGTCCCCCAGAGTATTTCACACTTTATTTTTTTATCCGTCCCTCAAAATATTTCACACTTTACATTTACTAAATTTGGTAAAAAACACATTATAACAATACTCACTTTTTACACACATCTCAATATAATACTTACTTTTTCACATCTATCAATAATTTTACACACATTTTTCATTAAATCAACTAAAATATATATTCTCTTTCTTACTTTATATATAAAAATATAAAATTTTCTTAAATTCTGCGCACACCAATATGTGAAATACTTGTTGGGACGGAGGGAGTACTAATAATAATAATAATGTTAATGATTGTGATGACAGGGTGGTATTCTTATCTTTGGCTGCCATTCATCCCTTTAATTGTAAGTTAGCTAGTCACATCCTTAATTTGAATAGAATAGAATATTTGAATGCATAAGTAATTAATAAAAATGGGGGGTGATATTATTAGATAATATTATTGGTGGGCACAAAGCTCCAAGTAATCATCACTCAGATGGGGGTTCGAATTCAAGAAAGGGGGGAAGTGGTGAAGGGCGTACCTGTGGTGGAGTTAGGAGATGACCTCTTCTGGTTCAATCGCCCCAGACTCATTCTCTATCTAATTAATTTTGTGCTCTTTCAGGTGGGTCCCACGCTCTCTCTCATCCCCCACTTCCTTTCTCTCTCTCATAATTACTTCATTGACTTTCTAACCTTGTTTTCTTCTTACAGAATGCATTTCAGTTGGCCTTCTTTGCCTGGAGTTGGGTAAGTTTCACCCTTTTTTTTTTTTTTAAATTATTTTATGGTTCATTAATAAATACTCCTAGTAATCTTAGCTGTACACCTTTTTTTATCTGTCTACCCGTGACTATGTTCAGATACAATAACAAAATGTCGCTAAACACATAATAATAATAATAATAATAATAATATAAACAATTTTAATTTGAAAATTTTCATAATTTTTAACATAAATAATTTATTCATGGCAAATATTTGTGCGAAATGGGTTTTATCCACACCATAATTTATCAATTATTTTTACTACTTAAAAAATTACTTTTAAAAAAAATAAATTATTACTCTTATAAATAAAAAATACTTTACTTTCAAAATTATGAAATATTAGTGATTTTTTATTCTTGTACTTTGAATAATTTCCATTAAAAAAAGTAATAATTTTGCAAAATTACTGCAGGTATTAATTGACCTCACGGCTCACATGCATGATTCATGAAACTATACATTAGAGTGTCCAAACGGTAAAAAAAAATATCCTTGAAAATTCAAGTAAGTGTGCATGTAAAAGTGGGATATGATTATATTTCTAAATCCTAAAACCCTCACAATATTATAGGATTACAAAAATACTAGACATTATTTTACATTTTATTAATTAAAATTCAATATTGTTTTTGTACTTTACATACCCAAAATGCCCTCTTTATCGAATACATGAAGAAAAAATTGGATGCGGGAGTATTTAGTTGGCTGTGGTTGATTATGAAGTGAAAAACTGATACAATTGGACTTTTTTTTTTACAGTATGAATTTGGATTGAAATCTTGTTTCCATGAAAATGTGGAGGATATCGTCATCAGAATTTCAATGGGGTTTGTCCTCCCTCCTTTTTCTTTTTTATATATAATAATTCGTATTAATTTGATAATAATAATATTAACAAAATTTGCTAATTGTTTATTTATTCTTTTTGTCAGGGTTCTCATACAAATACTTTGTAGCTATGTCACTCTTCCACTCTACGCCCTTGTTACTCAGGTATTTCATCTCCTATAATATGAACAAATTATTATTATTATTATTATTATTATATCTTAATTCTTTTTTAAAAAAATTAACAAACATTTGAACAAGAAAAAAAATCGTAATAAAGAAGCCATTCTATCCCTAGAATAATTATAAATGTTTGCGCAGAAACGAATATTTTTATGACAAGGATTTGTGACATCTTAACATAAAAATAATACTATTTTTAAAAAAACTCATAACACTAAAAAAAGCGGTTCGAATCTTCAGTTACATTTTGGTGTTACATATCCTGTTACAAATCGTTGGATGATTGACATGTAGGATAAATTATTCTATACCATAACAATCAATTCTAAGGGAAAAAATTGAGATTTTCCTCTCCGCATACGTGTCACTCATCTAACGCATGTAACAGGAGATGTAACACCAAAATATAACAAGACATCCAAGATCCAAAAAAGTATTCTTTAGCAACCGAATTTACCTACGAAATTCAATCCGTTGGTAATTACCAATGGATTAGAAACAAAAATGACATTTTTATTTTAGCAACGGAATGCCAACGGATTTATTCTCTATTTTAGCAACGGAATTCAATCTATTGGTAATTCCAACGAATTACCAAGGGAATTATTATATAAATTACCAACGGAATTATTAACAACAAATTACTAACGGAATTATTTACCAACAAAATTGATATTTCGTTGCTAAAAATTTATCAACCACCACTTTACCAATGAAATTTTACTAACGGATTTCGTTACTAATTCATTGATAAATCAATTTAACAATAAAATTAAGATTTTTACCAACGAAATATTCAGTGCGTAAAAAATAGTTGTTTTTGTAGGGTAACTATTTATATAACACTTGTCCTCTTATGGATAGTAATAACCATAAAATCTCGGAGTAATCTATTTTGTGTAAAGCATATATATATGTTTCCGTAATAATTTGATTAAGAACGAAATAAATGAAAAAAAAACCCGTAAAATTCCCAATTTGAACCCTTTTATATCTTTATTTATCAATTTCAATTTGAAAAATACAATTTCATAAATAATATACACGTGTAATGAATGAGCAGATGGGGTCAACCATGAAACCAACTATATTCAACGAAAAAGTAGCCACCGCCCTTCGAAAGTGGCACCAGACGGCCAAGAAACACATCAAAGAAAGCAAGCACTCAACTCCGGCAACACCGTTATCCAGCCGGCCGGCGACGCCGTCTCGCGGCACCTCCCCGGTGAATCTGCTCAAATATAACCGGCCGGAAATCGACAGCCGAGACAACTTCGACACCGACCCGTGGGACATGGACTCGCCGTCTCCCTCGTGGGTCCACCGCCACGGAGACTCCTTCCGCCACCAGATCGAGCTGGCTGACGCGGAGGACCTCCGCCACCACTCTCAGGTGGCGCCGCTGCCGGGAGAGCACCATGAGATCACTTTTTCTGGGCCTAAGGAATTCTCATTTGACAAGAGAACTTCAACTTGAAATTTGTATCTGTACATATTATTTTGGTAATTACATAGAATATTTATGATCAGGTTCATTTCTTGTAAAAAATCTGCCATTTATTATTTTTGCATTATTGAGTAGAATGAATTTGATATGTGAATTAAACAATGGTTGAAGCACGTAACGATTCGAATCCTCGCGCTAGTGTCGTGTTTCGTTTAGTTATGTGAATTATAATTGCATATTAACAAAATTTATTCAGTTTCACATTTAAATAACCACATCTAGCTAGGAAGAAACTTATTACTACTCCCTCCATCCGCGATTCGGATCTCCTATTACATTTTGGTGTTACATTACAAACCGTTGGATGATTGACACATATGATAAATTATTCTATATCCTAACAATCAACTCGAAGGAAAAAAGTTGAGATTTTCCTCTCCGCATACGTGTCACTTATCTAACGCATGTAATATGAGATGTAACACTAAAATGTAACAAAACATCCAAGATCCTCCATCCCACACTTATGTTCACACTTTTCGTTTTCGTCCGTCCCATACTTATCTTTATCACCAAAAAAATAAAATTTTACATTAACCAACAACTTCAAAAGTTATCTTAATTCAAAAATATCATTCTCACCTAACACACATAACATACTTTATAATTTATTTATTACCTAAAAATACCACAATACCCCTAAAAAGCCAATAAAATTTGTCAAAAAACAACTTTTCTTAAATTTTGTATCTACAGTGTCGGTGAATATAAGTCCGGGACAGAGGGAGATTATATATGGGTTGGATGTTAACACCAAGGGTGCGTATTATGTGAATGAATTCATATTTAAAAATTATAAAAATAATTATATCCTTAAATATTTTAAATTCTAAGAGCAACATTAAATCCTAAGAAAATATAAGAATTAAACCACTAAAAATTACCATTTCACATAAGTAACATAATATTTTTTTTACACATATCACTGCTAACCTCTCCGTACAAATAAAAAAATTCCCGTGCAAAAAACTTTATACATGACGAAGGAGTATATTATAATTTCTTACTAATAATTATACTTTTAGTTTAAAGTGGGTCATTTTTAAGCATACTCGCTTTAAGCTTAATGCTTGCATTTACTTTTTACAATTTTGAGGAATAATTGTATTTATAATAATGTAATGAAAAAGAGTGTTGGATGGTTTAGTAAAATGAATGGTATGGGCATAGCATACCAATCGGTGTAGCGCAGGAAACAGAAACATGGAAAGGAGGGAAAAACAGAGGACAGATAATGCTACTCCGATCAAATAATAATAATAATAATAATAATAATAATAATGCTACTGAATTTCATTCACTACACGACAAACTTCCTTGTTTCAAACTTTCTATTTTTAAGCCAATCCAATCCATTTCTTCTACTGCACCATTCAATACGGTTCGGTTAAAATTTCGGTGTAACATCTTAGGTTATGTAGAATCTTACTGTTTTGAATTCTCTGTGTCATTTTGGTACAATATCTCATGTGCCAAATTCTTAAACTTTAGGGGCAATGACTAGATTTATTTCCCCTCTTACGTGTCGATTATTTAACGCGTAACACAGAAGATGATGCACAAAAATATCACAGAAGATACGGTGTGAGAATCTTATGTTCTACATTGTTAATGAATGAAATTATCACTTAAATACGGTGTGAGATGCCCCTGCCACATCCACACTAGTTTCGCCATCACTTAATTTCCTTTTGCTTTCTTCTCTTCATTTTTGTTTTAAGTTTCTCTTTAGAAATTATCAAACACTTTGTTTAATCGTTGCTGAATTCAATACTTATGTTTCATTTAATTCTCTTATAAATTTAATCATTGGAATTAAACTCATATCTTCTGTTGAGTAACACAACACAATCTGTTGTAGTGATCATGCCCTATGGTACCACAAGAGAAGCAATACAATGGAATCCATGTTGCTCAATTGTTCCATGAAATAATATCAAAGATTCCATGAAATAATATATCCCGTGTATATTATTTATTTTAAATTATATAATATCCTGTGTGCCGTTGTGGAGGAAAGATATATTGCTAAAATTATACGCGTAAATTAACTTCTCATGTTTTCTCCACTCAATAGAGAATTGGGCTTTAAAAGAAAATTTTAATTTAGTTTTGGGCTTGGGCCGAAGAAAAGGTAAATGAAATACTACAACGTATCGGACTCAAAAATTTAAAGATTCGATTACATTTGTTAATAATAATAATTATTATTATTTAAAAATATAAAATTATTCTAAAAATTACTAATAAAATGAATTAAAACTGTAATTTTTCCTTAAACAAAGTAAAGAGCAAAATATACATTACTACAAAGAAGATGGAAGGGACAATCATACTATGGTGTACCCTACTGCCCCTTCCCTGGGAATTGGTGGAGGAGGTAAATCGCAGGATGTGTCTCAAGTGGCTTATAGAAAGGACTCACGGTTTAACTTGTGCTTGCAAGAGGCCAAATCTATGTCAAAGGCAGGGTTCGAACCCCACCCTGTAGCAACCAAGCTTAATTTGAAGGTCTTTCCACCTTCTCTTCTAGCACTTGAGTTATGCCCTGGGGGCAAGAGGGACAATCATACTAATTTCATGCGCTATATTGTTACATGAATGATATTCAAAATAGAGAAGAAAAATACTCCTATATTCTATTGAAAAAAAAATATAAACTTTAGGGATAATTGGATTTGTTCCCCTTAATCTCTATTCCCTCCATCTCATCCATAAGTTCTTATTTGCCTTTTTATATGGATTAAAAATATTGTTATTTTACATGTAGTGGGTAATTGTATTAGTAGTGGGTGGAAGACCATATGTGAGACCCTTTTACTAAAAAGATAAAATTAATGATGATCTTTGAATGAGATACCAAATATAGTAAAATAATGATGTTTCGGTAGGACAGAGGGAGTACTTACTTGTTTGTCATACAAAACATTTCACACTTACTTAAACAACCTCAAAAGTTTTTTAAATTTTAAAAATTTCACATTTTTTACACACATGTCATTATTTTATACTACCTCGGTCCACTGTCAATCTATTAATTTTATCATTTTAGGTTGTCCACTTTTAATCTGTCAATTTCCTCATTTAGACACATAGGACTCACACACACATTAATACAATTAAAATATGAGACATACACATCCTACTAATACAACTACTCACTATATATAAAATTACCATACTTCTTAATTTACACACAAAAAATAAATGTATAGATTGATAATGAATAGGGGGAGTATATTTTTTTGTTATCTACAAATAATAGATATCTCTAAAGTTAATAAAATAGATAAAAGAGCCAATTTTTTTAAAGCAACGTGAAATAGAAAATAAAGTGAGTGTCAATCATATACTAATTAGATAGATAAATTAAAAATGAGGAAATCCCACACCAGAGTCTTTTAAAAAGTAGATATTGTAATAATAAATTATTCATAGAGTTTCTAGATCGACAAAACCCTAAATTACATATTTAAAAAAAAAAAAAAACAAAGAAAAGAAAAGAGTACAATAAAAGTTCCTACATAACATAAGCAAGCAGGTGTAATAGGTACGAATTTCTCACTCGTGATTCCTTCCTCACTTTTTGTCATCATCTCTCTTGCAACCCACCCCACCCCTCTGACAGTTCACAAGATCGAACTCTTGTGCAATTCCATGTCTTTTAGCAGCTCCCTCTCTGTAAATCCTCAATTTTACCACTTTTTTACTACAACTTCCTGCTGTAACTCCCCATCTCCATTGCAGACCTCATCGCAGCTAATTCTGCCAGCAAATCCCTGTTTTGGTTCATCCCAACTCCCAGAAAATCTCTCGTTACATCATGTTTCGTGTTTGTGTTGTTGGAGATTCCCATTATTACTGAGCTTGAGTTGGTGTCATTGATCAGCAGGTTGTTGTGGTCTCCATTGTTGGAGTTTAGGGTTGAAGCTGTAGTGGACGTCATGAACTCGTTCCAGCTACGACCGTTGTTGTTGTTGTTGTTGTTGTTGTTGTAAACCTTTTGATCAAGAACATTACTGAGATGGTGGTGCTGGTGGTCTAATGTCGGAAACGTGGAGCTCCAAGTGCCGAAAACCGAAGAGTAATTGCTCCTTGTTGAGTCCATTTGAGCAGCTTGCTGCAACAGCTGGTCAGTGGGTGACATTGATGAGTTTGTTTCTTGTGGGTTCAGATTCAAACTGCTGCTGTAATAATCAGACAAAACCCCATTGTTTTCTTCTTCATCACCCTGTTTAAGTACCCCTCTTTGCAATGCTGAAAAAGATTGCACATTCATGTTCATATTAATGTTCATATCTCCACCACAAAAGGATTCATTCCCTCTATTCATCACCCAATCAGCAGGATGATGATCTTCCATGGAGTTGATCTCATGAGGGTTTGCATCTAGCCATAATGGAAGCTGCTGCTGCCTAGGTTTTTGCAGATGATCAAGATTTGCAGCATTATTGAAAACCCCACTAAAATGGGAGCTTTGTTGATGAATTCTGAAACCCATGTTTGGAGTTGTACTAAATCTTCCACTCTCTTCATGACCCAATGCATCACAGAATGCTCTATGTGTCACAAAGCTGTCCTTTCTGAATTGAGTTTCATCAAAACACTAACTTAATCATATATATATCCTACACACACACACACATACTATAATTAATTACCTGGAGAAAAGAGTTCCACAATCACACTTGTATTCTCTGGTCCCACAAGTCTTACTATGAGCTTTCAAATCAGATTGAACTGCATACTTCTTTGTACACTTCTCACACTTCCATTTCTTCTCTCCATGCTTCCTGCTGTAATGTTTCTTGATCCCAGTTAGATCTCCGAGAGCCCGACAAGGATCATGGTGCACACATGTCTTCTCAGGACAGATGTACACTTTCTTCCTCACTTCTTTGCTGCTCCTTTGCTTCAGCTTCCATGGCAGATTGTGCCCTCTTCGATGCAGCTGCAGATTCTGGTCCCTCTTGAAACCCTTCTTGCAAACTTCACACATGAATCTGTTTGTAGCCATCAGAGATTCTGGAGACAGTGCTATCACTTCTGCATCTGGATCTGCACACAGCACACCAATTTTCATATAATCTTAATTTCTTTAAAACACACACAGTTGTAGTGTTAATTACCTGGTGCTCCTGGAAGGCTTCTTTTCCTTTTTATTAATGGATTAGGATTATTAGTGGGGTTGTTGGGATTAGGGCGTTGAATAAGGTCTGTGATGGAAGGAGGAATAACTTCAGCAGACATCATGATTTTTATGAGGTCAAAAGGTGTGGCAGTAGTAAAAACAAGAAAATTAAGGGATAAAGCTGTGAAGAAGAATTGTTTCCCTGAAAACAAAATGGAGTTGGGAATCAGAATTAGGGAACTTAGTTGGAAGTATGTATGTTTGGTAATGGAAATGGAAATTGAAAAGAAGTGAGAAATGAAATGGGAAGGAGAGGCAATGAAGGTAAGGAGGAATTGAGCTTATATTTTGGGTTGAGTACTTTTCCTTCCTATCTCCTCAATCTTATCTTTGCACGGCTGCTGCTGCACTCATACTCAGTCAGCCATAGACTCAGGTGGGACCACCCACGACCTCTCTACGTGGAATCGAACACCTCAATCGCCCCCACATCCCAGCTCGATAGAAAGTTGAAAAAAAAAAAATCAAGTGAGTACTCAATTGATCAACAGAAGCTAGACCACTACGCAAAGCACATATAGAGTTCGCTCATTTTGAGTAATTGCTCCACAGCAGGAGAGTGAGATTCCATCCTTGAACAAGTTATCAGCCTTATTAACCAGTTGAGCTACTAAGCATAAGAGCTCTCTAAATATATACTCTTGAAGCAACACATATAAATTTTAAAATTTTCATTTCCTTTATACACATATACTCCATTCCGCCACTAGAAAAATATTCGTTTGCCTATTATGCTTGAATTAAGGAATATTATTATTATATGTGTAGTGAATAGTTATATTAGAGAGAAATGATAGGTCATAAGGTGGACCCTTTTACTAAAAAGAGTATGAATACCTTTAAAGTGGTCATCCAAAATAGTAAAATAGATATTTTTGAACTGGTTGGAGGGAATACAATACATCTTATACTTTATTTATTAGTTAAAAATATTGTATAACTACTCTTACATACTAAAGTTGATAAAAATATTGTTTATAATGTTGAATTATGTGCATTTTTGTTTAATCAATTTTATTGTGATATGTGATGGATTATTAGAATTTTATTGTTGTTTTCTATAAATTTATGATATTTTTAAACGATACATTAGATTAGTACATGTAAAATGACCTATCGAACGCACAATACAGAAGGTATTTACCGAAATAATCAATATGGTAAGGTATACCCAAATATCGGTAAGCAAAAGCTATACAATTTTTCTATGCCGAAATTTCGGTATACCAAATTTTGGCACTGAAAGTTTCGGTAAGGTAAAGGTATGAATTTTATAATACCGATATTTTAGGTATGGTATATGATATAGCTCAAAATCTTCGGTATACCATACCGCCCACCCCTACCCATGACCTCTCTACGTGGAATCGAACACCTCAACCGCCCCCACACCCCAGCTTGATAGAAAGGTGAAAGGAAAAATTAATGGGAGTACTCGATTGATCTACCGGAGCTAGACCACTACGCAAAGCACGTATAGAGTCTGCTCATTTTAAGTGATTGCTCCACAGCAGGAAAGTGAGATTCAATCCTTAATATTTAGACAAGTTATCAACCTTATTAACCAGTTGAGCTGCTAAGCATAAGAGCTCTCTAAATATATACTCTTGAAGCAACACATATAAATTTTAAATTTGTCATTTCCTTTATACACATATACTCATTCCGCCACACTACAAAAATATTCGTTTGCTTTTCATGTGTGTATTAAGGAATATTATTATTATTTGTGTAGTGAGTAGTTTATTAGAGAGAAATGATGGATCATACCCTTTTACTAAAAAGAATATGGATACCTTTAAAGTGGTCTCCCAAAATAGTAAAATAGATATCATTTATTAATACACACTCTTTTTATTGTATACACACCCTCTAAAATTTCAAAATTACCCTCTTAGAATTAAACTACCTTTAAATTATTTACTATATTCATCTTCAACTATATATACATTTCTCTCTCAATTCTCGACCACCACCATCCACCCTTTCATTCTCCACCAAATTCTTCCGTTTCTCTTCTCTAAAACTTTTCATGCCGTAACCTCTCTCATCTAGAGTTTAAAATTGTCCAAGGATCCCAATTCATTTTCCTTATTCCAATGAAGGCGTCTGTCATTGTCTATCTTCTTTCTCTTTTATGAATTTGATTTGACTTGTAAAACTAATGTATTGTGAGCATTAAAAAAATGAATTAAGATTAATAAATAAGAAAAATATAAATTAATTAAAATTGAAGAAGCAAAATGTTTTGAACGAAGGAGATCAGAGTTAAAACCTTGCGTTCTCAAGATGATAGAGTTGCAGAGAGCGAGAGACAAGACAAAGGAGATAATTTTGGATTAGATAAGATTTTATTTTATTTTTTAGTATATTTTAATTAGGGCATGTATTTAATGAATTATTAAGGGTATTTTAGATATTTTAAAAATATATTTTTTAAAATATATAATGATAGGGTGTGTATTTAATAAAAGGGGGAGTATTTAAAGCAAGCCTATTTTTTATTTTTTAAAAAAATAATTCATTTTTTTTTTAAAGTAATTTTTCAAAAGTAAAATGCATAAAAGTATGATTTTTTTTTCTTTAAGAATGTTAAAATATGATTTATTAAAATCATATTAAATAATGAATCATTTGTTAGTATAATTAATTCAACAATCACCCATACTTTCCCTTTCTCTAAGACTCCTTATAATTTCCCTCCTAATTCGTTCTCAATGAGAATTGAACCTGATTATGTATAATGGATAATTGATAGCATATATTTGCAACACAAATTATAAATACTTACTAATATGCAAAGCAACACTATATTTCCATAAGTGTGCGAGATGTATGTGACAAAGCATATAGACAATGCAACGAATCCACAAGGAATGAATTAAAATCTTAGGTAATGTATCGAATCCAAAGGGAATGAATTTAAATCTCAATAATTAAACACTCGTTCAAAAATAAAAAAATAACTGGATGTTCGAAAATTAAATAAATAATAAATATGCTGAACTAAATTTTACTACTAAAAATAGTAGTTAGCAAACGGAGCAAAACACAAATAATGATGTCCAAAATCAAGAGTCCTAGATCTCTATTAAGCCAACTCCGATACATTTATTGGGTCGGCGGGGTTGGGCCGGTACATCAATTGGGCCGGTCTATAATTTATGTAATTTCTATTAAGAAAATTATCAGGAAATGCCACATAAATTTGGCCATCAACCCAATAAAATCATCAAAATAAGAAAATATTGTAGATTAATTCACCAACATCTTTAATTAAGTTAAAGTTGGTTAGAGTTAAGAAAAAAAACGAAAAAAATGAGAAATAGGAAAATTGTATCCAGAAATATTTAAATTAGCTTCATCAAAATCAAACTTAAACAAAACCACATAAAAAACTTTGAATTTTGGGGGGAAAAAAATAATAAAAGAAAAGGTTACCAACTTATAATATGTATATTGGAAAGATTTCAAGTTTAGATTTCACTACTAGCAATTATTGGACCATGGAGTTAATTATGATGGAAAAAGCCCAGGCATTTGGTGCATGAAAAAGCCTATTAATTATTTGGTTAAGTAAAGGCAAATCATTACAATTAATACATCAATTATTTTTTTATTATAATTATCATCCCACAATTGAAACCAAGCATGCCCTCATTTTATTTTACAGGTGGCCCAAAGCTCTAGAAATTAATAAGTAAAAATACATTTTTAACTCAAAATCTTAAATTTATACTCCCTCTTCATTTTAGGTTATCCCACATTAAAATTTACATTTCCTATTTTATCAACCCACACAAAATAATTAATTATTCCATGTAGGGCTCACACACAATACTAATACAACTATTCACTTTATATTAAATATTATTTCTCTTACCTCACTGCACATTAAAATATTATACATCTTAATCTCTGTTCAAAAAACAAACGTCAACATTAATGTGGGATTGAGGGAGTATTTCATACCCTAAATTATAAAGACTACCCATCCAATTTAGAGAATGCACCCTAAACTCAACCACATTAGTTGAATATACATAAACGGAAAACACATGAATTATGAAAAGAATAAACATCACACTACATCATTACTCTAATTAATTAAGATTAATATTAATTCATATTCTCGAAAGTAAATTCCGAGTTAAATGAAAAATTACCTATACAATAATACACTTAGCAGTTGATCTAAATACTTTCTAATCTCAATTTTACTGTCTTTTATTCAAGTGCAAGCGTCTATAATAATTAATAAAAAAAAGAGATAAAAAAAATCAACTTGCCAATTTATAATTAAGCATACATGAATCTTGATCAATCAGCTGAAACAAAACCTTTAACAGTACAACATCACGCATTACAAAATCAGTGCACAACGAAATTAAACCCAATTACAGCACAAATTGACCATAAAAGAAAAATCAATTTAATCATTAAAAAAAAAAGAAAAAAAAAGTGTTGGAATGAATATTCACAAATCACAATAAAACCGCAGCAAAGATGACAGCTCCAAGAGCAGCCACCCCATGCACGGCTCCACCACCCGCACCACCCGAACCTGCAGGGCCCGACAGAGCGCCCACCGGGCCCATTGGGTTCGGGCCAGGCGCCGGAGCGGGCGGCTGCGGGCCGAAGAGACTCCAAGGCAAAAGAACGTTATCCACCTGATACACCGACAGCTGGTTGTCGGAATACACCGTACCGCCCACCGTCGCGTTACTTATTCCGGTGGTGATGTTGACCGAGCTACCGGAAGTCGTGACGTTGAGCGGGAAAGTTCCAGGCCGGGTGTCCCCGGCCTGGGTCGTGACGGGGTTGCTGACCGTCTGAAACTGTAAGAGAGAAAGAGTAGTAGGGATGATGTGGAAGAGCACGAGAGAGACTTTCTGTTGGTCGGAGAGGGAGTTGAGTGTGCCGGTGCGGAGGGCGGCGAAGGCGGCGTCAGAGGGGGCGAGCACGGTGAGGCCGGCGGAGGATTTCTTGAGCTGGTTGTTGATCCGGGTGGAGACTTGGGTGATCTGGAGGAGCCGGATAAATGTGGTGAATTGACCGGCTTTTTCGAGGATTTTGGTTATATTTGTCGGACCGATTGGATCGGGCGGTTGGGCTTGACCTAGGGTTTTTGAGCTTTCGAGGAGAACAAAGAGGAGGAGTAATGGGAGAGGGAGACACAAAATTTTCATTTTTTTAATCTAAAATTATGTGTAGTTAATTATTTGAAGATATTTAATAACTATATATTTTATGTGTGAGAAGTGAGAGAGAAAAGCAATGCACAAAATTAGAGTGTGTGAGGAGAAGGGTTTATATTGTATATGGGGGAAAAATCATAATTGGGTTTTAGGTGAACGAGTGCTATTTTAGTTAGGAAAGATCCATAAAATGGATAATTACAAGTTGGTGAGTGATTATTTATGTAAAGTTGCTATTCTTTTAGTCCTAAATTTGCTCAAAAGTATTCCCCACCCCACCCCACCCCACCCCCAAAAAAAAAGTTTGTAAGAAAATTAATTTTAAAATTATGATATTTTTTGTAATAATAAAGAATAAAGAATGTTAGGTATATTAAGTGATGAGTTCTATTTAATATAGTTTTGTGAAATTTATATATTAGTATTTAAGCATTATATGGTCACTTTTTTGTATTTGTGTTAAGATGTATGAGAGATGTTATTTCGTGTTTTTAGGTAAAAAAAATAAGAATAAAAAGAGCAAATTCAGAAGCTGAGATCGAAACGAGAAGAATCACAGCTGGTACGACTCATGCCGTGAGCTGTTGAGACCACTTCCGTCGAGAGATGCCGACGAGAACTGTTGAGACCACATCCGTCGAGAGATGCCGATTCGAGCCGAGAGCTGTTGAGACCACTTCGCATCCGTGCTGCCAGCTGTACTAAATGACTGCACATTGAAATATTATATCTCTTAATCTACGTGTAAAAAATAAACGTAAATTATTGTTCGAAATGGAGGAAGTATTATTTTTTATTTGAAATGACTGATTAAAATATGAAGAATATTAGTGTTTAACTAAGAAAATTAATTTACTTTTTCAAGAAAATCAAAGTTGTGCGCTTTTCTACTACTCCTATAATGTAATTCACTCATTCTAATTTTTATTTACTCATTTATTATACACACAAATTGAAAATAGACAAATTTTAATTACTTTGCAGGATAATTTGATTTTTTTTAGTAAAATAAAGTGTGTCATTGTGTTTTTTAAAAAATATGATAATTTTGAAATTAAAGTGTTTTAGAGGATATTAGTTAGGTATCTTATCATTTTATAAAAGCATATATTTGAAGTTGAGACAGATTAAAATAGAAATGAAATTAATTTCAAATAGAAAGGATAACATTCCATACACAAAAACATAATTTTCAAATCGAATCCAACCTAAATCCTTGCATCTCCACACACAGGACTTTGCCCCCAAATATCTTTATATATACAAACGAAATTGAAAGATTGATTGACGGGATAAAATTGGAAAAATCTAATGAAAACAAAAAAACACATAAAATATTTATTTTGTAGAAAGTGAAGTATCAGAAAGTGTGGTGTGTTGAGTGCAGGACTAACCCAACAAAAAGAAAACAACCTAAAATTGGAAACCGAAGCTTCATATCATATCATTCAGTAATTAGTACTACGCCCGTTCTTGTGATTACAATATGAATTTGAAACATCAACTTTATTTTCTTATGAAATAAAATCGTTTTTTCTATACGTTTATTCTAATTTTAATAAACAAGCTTCCATAATGATACTAGTTATAATAATTATTATTATTATTATTTTTAATTTTGGAGCATTTCACTACAAAAAAAGTGATGAATAGAGACGGTTTTAGAGACGGCTTTTAATGCTTTGAGACGGTTTTACGGCAAAACCCTCTCTAATTATTAGTTATGCCAAAATGTTGGTCCAGGGTTCAAACTAAAGCTACCATGGCCCGGCTCATCTCGAACCATCAGACCAGCCACCATCTTTCTTTTTTTTTCCACTAGAATTTATATATATCTTGATTTTGTGGAATATTGTATTTTCAAGCCCTCAAGAGGGTTTGAACCTGGGCTTGTAAGCATTTGGAGCCCTTATAGGCATTATGTGTGCCACTTTCGTTAGGAGTAATTCTTATTATGTATTCATTACATTATATATATATATATATACTCCCTCCGTCCCCTTGAAAGGTGCTCGTTTGCTGTTTGCACGTGGACGGTTCTAAGGTCTTTATTTGCTTTTTGCACGTAAATTAAGGAGTATTATTATTATAGATAAGATAGGTAATTGTATTAGAGGGAAGTGGTGGGACATATTGTGTATTTACTTTATTAAATAGAGGAAATTGATGCTTTTGAAGCAGATGCCAGGAATAGTGAAATTGATACCTTTCAAGGGAACGGAGGGAGTATATATATATATATATATATATATATATATATATATATATATATATATATATATATATATATATAAATCTACTATATGTATACATTATATATTCATTCATAATAGTTATAATACATTTTAATTATTAAAATTTAAAGTATTTTATAGGTGTCGTTTGAGAAATTTTGACATATATATATATATATATATATATTAGTTAATATTTAGTAGCTTTTAATTTTATATTACATACATTTAAAATATATTATAATTTAATTGTATAAATAAAATTACTCAATCTATCCCACAAAAATAATATTACACTTTAATTTCATAAAACTGAAAGTCACATGTTAATCTTTTATAATGAATATATACATATTAAATAATTTTAGAGTTGTCACGCTCAGTTTATATAATACATATATAGTTATGATACTTTATATTATTTTGTTAATATTTGTAAATAATCGTTGTACCCTTAAACTATTAATTTAAATAATAGTTTGCACTTAATCTTTTCTGTTAATCGTTGAAAACGAATAATACTATATTAATTCATAGCTAAAGAATATTTTTTTAAGTATGATAATTAATGAATTAAAGTATGTTATAATATGATTCACTACAAATATATTTTAACTATTAATAATCATACTTTACCTATATAACTACTATACTTTAACAATGGATCCACTTATCTCAAAACCATTTTATCATATACCCGTCTCACAAGAGAACACTTACATTATATTATATATTCGTTCAATAGTTAAATAGAATATTTAAAAATAAAAAAATATGAAAATTACACATAATTTTTTAGAGCTCTAAAGACGACACGTAGGCAAAAAAAAGTTTTCCTATAATATACTTCATCCGTCCCAAAGATATTAACACACTTTCCTTTTTGGGTTGTCCCACAAAAATTGACATATTTTCTTTTTAAGGATATGAGACCTACACAAAAATAATTTATTTATTTACATGGGTCCACACACACATCACACTCACCACTAATACAACTACCCACTACACATTAAATATTATTTCTCTCACTTCACTTTACATTAAATTATTATACTTCTTAATCTCTGTGCCAAAAAAAATGCGTCAATTTCTCCGGGACAAATGGAGTATATATACTAGTTTTTTCCTCCATGTGCAACATGGATTCATAAATTTACTTTATCTTAAATTAATAAGATAAATTAAATTAGCAATATTTATTATTTTTATGAACACGTGTTTATATTAATTAAATATTTATAGTTAAATTACTAATATATATAATTGTTTATATATATATATATATATATATATATATATATATATTCCTCATGTGTTATATGATATTTTTTACTTTATTTTAAATTTATAAAATTAAATAACTAAACTTTATATATAATAATAAATAATATAACATTTATGTTAAATAAATATTTTTATAGACATTATTATATTTTTGATTGAAGATTTATGGTAATTACATACAAAATTTTAGAGTAATTAATATTTAAGTGTAATTTTATAATGAATGAAAGGAGTAATATAATTTTTAAAATTCATATAAAAAAGGTGGCAATCTCATTTTTTATTCCATATATATTATAATATTTAAATAATTATCTATTTGGAATAATTAATTGAATAAAGACTTATCAATTTTCTAGATAAGAATAAATATTTTGGTAATATATAATAGTGATATAATAATAAATATTAATATATAATAATAAAAAAATAAAAATAGAAAGATTATATATATGTGTAATATTAAAATAAAATATAAAAATACAACAATTAATCACATCGCAACACATAATATTTTTAAAAGATTATTTAAGGCAGTATTTTCGCAATTAGTATAATATATATATATATATATATATATATATATATATATATATATATATATATATATATATATATATATATATATATATATAATTATTATTTAATATTTAATTATATTTAATATTAATTAGCCCTTAATTTTATATTACATACATCTAAAATATATTACTTCCTCCACCCTTCAATACATATCAATTTTTTTTAATCCATCTCATTACAAAGTATTCGTTTACTTTTGGAATTGGTGTGACTCACAAAAAACTATTATTATATCCAATCCATTACATATGGGCTGACTATCAGCACTAAAATAACTACCTATTACATATTAAAATATTATTATATCCCCAATCCACAATATATTAAATTATCTTAATCCTTAATTCACGTGCAAAAAGAAAATGATTACCTTACAAGGGGACAGAGTGAGTATATAATTTAATTATATAATTAAAACTATTCTATTTATCACACAATAAATAATATTACACTTTAACTCCATGCAAAATTGAAACTTCACGTCAATCTTTTATTCTATATATACATATTAATTAATGTAAGAATTGTTACACAATATGACACATATATAGCTATGATACTATATGTTATTTTATTAATGATTTTGTAGATAATCGTTGAACATTTAATCTATTAGTTTAAGTAATAATTTCAACTTAATCTTTTTTGTTACTCTTAATCTTTTTGCATTTCGTCTAATATATTAGTTTTGCAGTTATAATCTTTTATGTTAATTTAATTAATGAGTTGGTCTCTTGTATCCCCAGGTGTACAAAGTTTGTAAGGGTACATCATTTTGTTTTAAAGGGTATACATTTTAATTAATAAGGGTATATCATTTTGTTCTAAAAGGTATACACTTTTCATTAATATTTTTTATTTCTTTCAAAAAATAAAAGGTACACATCTTTATACTAAAGGGTATACAATTTAATACTAAAGGGTATGGCGCGCGGTGGGCTCACGGCGTTGCCTTAATTAATAATTTTCACTTAATCATTTTATTACTTCGATTATAAAATTCATATATGCTATATAATACAAAAGACAAATACTAATATATTTTCTTCACGGGACTTTAATTTATGTTATAAAAAATTAAGAGTCATTTTAATTTAATATTATTTGTTGTGTTTATATGATACCACAAAACATATTAATCAACATGATATAAATATTACTCTAAAGGGTAATTATATAAACATATTACTATAATTTTTAAATTTATTTAAATTTTGTCAGAGTTTCCTTTGTACTTAAAGTTTACTTTTTTTACTTATATTTATTTAAATTTTGAAAGAGTTTATTTGTATTTAAATTAATTTAAACATATTTATTTAAATTGTGAAAATGTTTATTTATATTTTATACATAATTTCATAATATGATGATGGTCCGGTGGTCTCGAGGCTTAGTGGTGGCATGGTGACCATGATTCAAACCTCAATCCGTTCATTTTGATAAATTTAAAGGTTAGAGAGGGCAAAAAACCGTCTCTAATACCGTCTCAAATCGAAATCGTCTCAAATTGAGAAGGTAAAAAGTCGTCTCTAAATTAATCGATTCGATTCTCTGGCCTACCGACACTATCCGTTTCCAAAACCGTCTCAAATAGAGACGGCAATAAACCGTCTCTAATTGAGACGGCAAAAAACCGTCTCTAATTTCGTCTCAAATTAAAACCGTCACTAATACCGTTTCAAAAAGAGATGGTTTGTATCCGTCTCAAAATTGAAACCGTTAAAATTCGTCTCTAAATTACCCGATCCGGTTCGCCGACACTTCCGTCTCCAAAACCGTTTCTAATACTATCTCAAATTAAAATTGTCTCTAATATCGTCTCTAATTAGAGATGACAAAAAACCGTCTCTAATTGAGACGGTAAAAACCGTCTCTAATACCGTCTCAACTTTAAATTGTCTCTAATACCGTCTCAAATGTAAATTTGTTATTGTTGACCAATGGTCAACGAAAAATGCAGTCTCTAATTCAAAAAATCGTCTCAAAAGCCGTCTCAAATAGAGATGATTATTATACCGTCTCTAATTTTCGTCTCTAATCAAAGCTTTTTTTGTAGTAATTTGTTTGAGAATATAATTTATAAGGGTTAGTCTTGTGTGATACCGTTTAATAGTGAAATCATTTTACACTTTCGTAATCAGTTATCACTTTTGTTTTATATTATTAATTTCGCTATAAAATGTTATCAATTTTCATTTATAAAATAAACTATTCATGAAATAGCATTATTACTTTTTATTAATTGCGTATTATTTTACATTATAAAAATTATCATTTTTTATTCGTCTCACATAAGCTATTACGTGAGATGTCTCATACGAGTATTTGTTAATTTATAATTACATATGTATATAGCGTTTTTCTATGAGTTCAAATTTATTAAACTTTTTGTTTAATTTAGACGCGAGACGACAAATGATCATTAACAGTTAATATAAATAACACATAAGTAAATTATATATATATATACTCGGTCCTCCAAATAATATTACTCCGTACTACATTTTACTTATTAGGATGTTTCAAAGGGATAAGTATTGAGTGAGACCGTCTCACGTAAAACTATTTTACACTTTTTAAATTAATTATCATTTTTATTATAAAATGTTATCACTTTTTATTTATAATATAAATTATTCATGAAATAGCATTATCACATTTTATTTATACTAAATTGTTTATAAAATAACATTATCAATTTACATTAATATTTAAGTATCACTTTTCATTATATAAGTTATCACTTTTTATCTGTCTCACAATTATTGTTATATTTCCCTTTTTGGTACATGAGACTTATACAAGACAATTAATACATTTATATGGATCCATCCACATGAACACTATATCATTAATACAACTACTTACTACACATTAAAATATAACCGCACAAACAATAGATGTAAAAATAATTGTGGGAGGGAATATATAAATATGGAGATGACATATATAAATACAATTTTAAACTGTTTTGAATATCTTATTTTGCTCAAATTAATATACACATCGATCATACATGGGTGTGTGAAAGAGCTGATACTGAGTGATACATAAGTTACTTAGATATGCAGGAAAACAAATTAATATCATTTAACAGGTGGTGGGGTTTGATTGGGAAACAATGATTTGCAATGCTTAGCTTTACAAATTTAATGAAAAAAACAGTGTAAATAATTATTGTAGTTAGTTTTAAATCATGCCATCCTTTCATCACTATAGCTGTAGTGACGTGTGTATATATATATATATATATAAAGTTATATTATTACATAATATTTTTATTAATATAACTAATTAGTTAACTAATTACATTTAATTATTTCGTCCCGTCCCACAGAAGAAAAAAAAACTAATTAAGAATTTTTTAAATAAATTAATCAATTAACTGTACCAGTAAATATTATCTAAGAATGTCATATTATGCATGAAAGAGAAGATCAAATTAATTATGGAAGTCTTGGTTATGGAAGTTATTATTGAGACTAAATCTATCTCACAATAGTCTCACAAATGACTTTTCTTACTTAATTAGTTATCACTGATGTTACAATTTTTTTTTTTTTTAAATTTATCACTTTTTAATTATAATATAAATTATTCATGAATTAATTTATCACTTTTTAGCAATTGAATATTACCAACTCCTACTATAAGCCAACATCCAAAATGTAGGCACATCAAGAATCAATATATCAATCAATCTAGAAAATTTGCGAAAATCTAAGCCAATGGCCTATATCTCTACAGAGGATGATGACACTCTTCTTGGAATGACATTACTACATTACAACAGGTATAAAATGCATACTATATACAAAGATTTCTGAGGAAGCCAGCATTAATCCAAAGAAAACAACACGAGTCAGCATTCATGGTGCCTCTTCTTGGATAGATTCTTTCAATTGGAAAATGTAGAATCGACCACAAAAGAAACATTACCGTAGAATTCTATGCTCTACTATTTCTCAGCAGGTGTGTCATTTGTGCTTATTCTAAGCTCGATTATTTCTCAGCAGGTGTCATTTGTGCTAGAGCATCCTCGGCCTTCACCTTCTCAGGAACAAAATCTAATGGCACACATGCAAGTGAACGGTTAGCAGAGGAAAGGGTCACAAAGTCTGTAATAAGTAAAAGGAAGAAAAGTACCTGACAGAAATTTAAGACGCTTTCGCTTCGAAACTACTGAAGCTGGAGATAAGATTAGGAAACAAGTCAATTTAATAATCAATAACCAAAAAAAAATCTACCATTTTATACCAACTCAAATGCATTATAATATTTCTAACAGAAACTAATGATAATAAGACTGGAAACAGGTAATTCCCATGGCACATCCATATCTCCAACAAATTCCTTCTTTAAATCCATATTTCATCATCTTTTGGGCATCTTTTCTTGACCACCGTCACCGGTAGTAGATTCTCCACTTTCTTTTCATTCCATTACAACATTCAATTTAGAATTGTAGTCACTCTTAGAGTGAAATTCGAAACAATTATATTATATCCTCACTCCCACTTTTAAGTTGACAAAGCAAGATAAATATAAAGAGCACTGCCCTTAGGTGGAGAGTATGTAACATAAGTGCACCATGAACCTTTGAAAAAGGCATAAAGCACGCGTACTCCGACTGATTCTATTCATATGATTGTCCAACTATTTCTAGACATTAAGAATATCTTGCAGGAAAACAATCAGATAAGAATGAGAATCTCTTTAATACTAGTAGTAGAGAAAGGGGCAGTACACAAATGGTTGTAGGCGGCCTGTTTTTTGTTATCAAGAACTGTGCAAGCATAAACTTCCTTGGAAAATAATTGAAGAAATCTCTCCTGCAACCAGCAAGAAACAATATTCCAGAAAATATTAAAACCTTGCATTTCACACTTTTTTCTATAGCAACATATCCCATGATAATCAATAATTATATGTATTCCACAATTAATGCCACCTCACTCAAGAGAGAAACAAACTAGAAAAACAAGGAGTAAGATGTGGGCTTGGGGCATTCACATTGTGAACAAGACTGAAAAGTGAAAAATATACATATTCATTTACCCATACAACATTGCATACACTTGCTCCTACTGTAACTGTAGTTGAATCTTAAATCAATAAAATAATTTCAAAATACAGACAGAAGTAGACCAACTGTTGCTAGATAAACTTCCAATCATATAGGCAATATATTAGCTGCTGCTGTGAAGTTAGAAAACATGAATGCATATGAAGAGGAAGATGTTTATTCTTTCTTTATTGGGGATATCATTGGATAGAATTTGGCATATCAAGCAAATTAATTTTGATACCATTAATGCAGAAACTTAGTGATTGGTTGGGTGGTTTTGGAGGAGGGAAATGGAAAGAAATCCCAAGTGGTTGATCGGTAAGGGAAAAAACTCTCATATCCCACTTTGGGGGAATGGGTCATACCTCATCAAAGTTAATCCATACCCAGTCCACATCAATTCGTCCAATTTAAATTACTACTATTCATGAACTTAATCAGCTAAAATGCATATATCCGTTTCTCCATGTACCTCAAAAATGCATCATGCCATCTCATTAAACTTGCTCAATGCCAAGAATACAAATCAAGTTTATCAACACATGGAAGTTGCGACTAAAAGATACAAAGTATTTGACTTCACATGGAAGAACTCGCATTACCTAAAGTGAAGTAGCATCTTCTTTGAGAAGAAACCTTTGGCACTAAACAACTAAGACTAGTATATCATGTTTGTGAATTAGCTTATTTTATCAGAGAGAAAGAGATACATATGTAGCCCAACGCGTGGAGGAAACTCGCATTACCATAAGTGCAATAGACTATTAGCTTCTTTTTGAAAAAAGAGAATAAACCACCAAGACTGTATATCATGTTTGTCAACTTGTTGAAATCACTCGCATACCTAGAAGTGTAGACAGATATATGAAGCAATGAACTACTAAGAGCACATAGCACTTTTGCAAAAACGTGGAGAGAACTCACATTAGCTAAAGTGAAGTAACTTCATTATAAAGAAAAGATCTTTAGTGCTAAACCACAAAGACAAAACAATATCATGTTTGTCAGCATGTGGAAAGAACTGGCATTACCTAAAGTGAAGTAGCTTCTTTTTATCAGAAAGAGTTCTAAAGCACTAAACAACTAGGAGTGCTTATCAGATTTGCCCACAGATGGAATGGAACATTACCTAAAGTGAATTAACTTTCAAAATTATATCTATTACGCTAACAGCAAATTAAATACCCGTGTATCTAAAATCTAAATATCTAAACCATACTAGATGAAACCCCTATATGCAGACAACAATGGAATCCCAAAGAACAGTAAAACAGTATCATGTCTTCCTTCTCTTCAACTTCTTAGTATCACGTCTAGTCCATATCTCTCTATACTTAAAAGACCAAACTGCATCAACCACCTAAAGGAGCACCACATCTCCAGCATTGTACCATATTTAATAGTCTGGCATAGTAAGTTCTCTATCTTCTTCCATAATTACTAGAACCTATTGCTTTCACCTCATTTCCTCAGAACAGAGACACTGCTGATTCTACACACAACACATGTACTTTTGGTCACCAGGAGAGGAGGGAGAATATATACATTCCCCTCAATTTTAGCAATCTCCCCCACCCTCAATCCATTATCCTAGCATTTTTCGCCACAATTCTACCTCAAATCATAAACTGCTTCTTCAATTTAAATAGGAACAAATCAAATCAGCAAAAAAACACAGCATAATCTCCCCAAAAAAGATGTAAAGAAACTCTTCAAATAGGAATTATCATTTCTAATGTGCAAACCCCAAATGATCAAGCTTATAACACAATTGGAATCCATACCGAGGCTCTATTGATGACGAAAACGGCTTCCTGTGCAATTTTAACATCCGGATTTTCGCCCTTGATAATACGACTCACTCTATTCATCGGAAACCTGTAGAGATTGTTTTCGCTGGTCTCCTCCTCCTCCGATTCGTCGCCTTCTTTCTTACTCTTCTTTTTCCCCTTACTTTTCATGCCGACATTCTTACGTTTCTCCTTCATGCTTTGAAGCGTCTCTTTCTCCTCCTCCTCACCTTCATCACTCGAGCTTCTTTTTTCCACCACGTCCTCCTCGGATTCCACAACGCCGTCATCCTCCGGCTCCACGCTCGACGACGGCGCGACGGCGACTTCGTTGTCCTCGCTAGAAGCATCGCCATTGGCTGACTCTCTGACATTGCTTTTGTTTCTAACTTCGCTTTTGGAGGTGCTTTTTTTGGTTGAACCATTGGCTTCCTTGTGGTTTTTGGAATTCTTCTGCGGGGTTCTATTTCTTTTATCTTGCACTTGCTTCTTCGCCATTGTTGATTAGTTGCAGAGGTCGGGGTCAAAATATTTATACAGAACGGTTCAGGCCATTTTTCACTGGGCCTTAGATTTGAGATTTGGGCTATTTCCAACTAAGAGTTGTATTGGGCTTCCGCTTTGCCAATAAATTTCTTTTTCTTATTATTCCTGCTTTAAAAAAATACTACTCCCTATTTTAATTATCAATAAATATTTTTTATTTTGATATACTTTAAAATACCATTTGTTTGCGTACATTTAGCTATATGGGCTGATTTACTGAACCCGCCCAAAAGGATTAGACTGAAGCCCAATTTGTATAACAAATAAATATATTTATTATTTATTTCCTTATTTATTATTTATTCCTTCGAGTTTTGAATTTAACGAGAACCAGATCGTTGCTTGATCTCTCTGGAAAGAAGCAACCTGTTACTGTTAGGTCTAGCCTCTTCACTCTACTGATTTATGTTAGTGATTCATTTTCATATCTTGGTTGATTTCAAATCCTGATTGTACTGGATGCTGCCTTTTTTTTTCTTTTTCTTTTTCCTGATGTTAACCCATCACTGTTCTAATGAATCTGCTTGCCTCAGAAAGTTGATCTTTAATTTGTTCAATTAAAATTGTTCCTAGTTTTACCTCTTGATATATGTTACTATCTACATATTTGTTTTACGTGTAGTAAGCTTTTGGGGGGTGAAAGGTCAAAGATGTTACTGAGGCAAGAAATTTGAGGAATTACCCTGCAACGATCTCCTCTCTCGGAATTTTTAGCTAATTAAACTGAAGGTTTAGCTATGTCGTCCTTGAATCGAATTTGGATCAGCTTCATTAATTGCTTATTTCACTTTGCTGAATGGCATCCTCTGGAATAACGTTGCTGATCGGGCGACCGAAGCCCTCTTCACGATTTTCTTTTGACACGGTGAGAAACTTTATCGTCAACTTTACTATTACAGTAACGAAATTGGGGCCTGAAATTTTGATTTTGATAATTTTATTCTTAGTGATTTCTGATTTAGAAAAAGTTCTATACCAATTCCAGGGCTTCATGCTGACATGTGTATTATGTTTTTAAATAGGTTATGAGTTGAACCGATTTCTTAAAATTGGGGTTTGATGTTCCGTTCGTTCTTCCTTGTGTTTTTTCCCCCAGGTTTTTGCAATCAAGTGTATTATATTCTTGTGTTGTAAATTATTGGGTTAGTGTTCTGGCTTTAAGATGTTCGTTGAGAGGAAATCAATTGAGAAAGTGACAGAAATGGGCTGCTGTGGATGCTTTGGTTTCTCATTTGTGAGAACTCCCAAAAAGGTAATCAGACCTAGTAGCTCAACGAGCAATGGTTCTTATCAGGAGTTCTTGTTGAATAATGATGCGGAGGATGAGCAGGATGGTAGATTTCATAATGATGATATTGCTGGAACTGGGGATGAGTTTGAATTCCACAGCCCAGCAAGAAGATCTGAGGAGATTCTTATGAACCGCATACAGCATGGGTTGATATGCAGGGACTTCCCTGTCAAGGAGACTCCCCATGTCATTCGCTCTGAGGTGGGTATTGGTCAAGATTCAAGAATGTATGTCATTGGTGCCCATCTACTCGCTTTCCATTTATTTAAAAAGAAAGAAAGAAAGAAATGATAAATAGTACTCCTATAATACTAATATTAATGAGCATGGAAGGGTAAAATATTAAATCGAAGTCAAACACAATTCAAACACTGAATCCGGAAGTACATTATAATCCGAATGTTATATGGTTATAATGTGGTGCTATGTTAAGGAATAACTGAAAAGTGGAAAACTGATCTTTCTTATGTTCAAGACATAATTTGGTGTCATTACACTCAATTGTTGAGATAGTTCTAGTGAATACTGCAAACTTCTACTGTAGTGAATCAGAAATCCTGATTCTTAGCATACTGCTAGGTTAGAAATACTCTCGCTTGAGCCTGAGTTACTATGGCTCTAGGAATATCGTCGGTTGAAACAGGTTGGAAATTTGATCTTTTGTGATGCGATATCCTTTACATGGAGTGGTTAGCATTAATACTTGTCCTTGCTTTATCGCTCTTATTGTCATTTAAGAGATATCCTTCTATTTATTGGGTGGTTTGGCATTCATTTTTAATTATTAGCATCCATGCAACAGTTTTTATTAACTGGAATACTTTCAGGATGAAAATGGAAACAAGACCATTAATGAATATGTCCGCGTGCGGAAGATAGGCTCTGGTAGCTATGGAAAAGTGGTGAGCATAATCCTACCAACATGCGTTCTGGGTTTGTAGTATTGCTCTTTTAAAAACTGATTTTAGTGGCTTGAAAATGTGTAGGTTCTTTACAGGAGCCGTTTAGATGGAATTTACTATGCAATAAAGGTTCTGTTCCATCTCTTGCTTGCTCCAGTATTTTGATATCTGATTCTACAATCAAATAGTTTTTAGCACAGTCCCACAATTTTATAATCCAAATATTTATGTTAAGAAAGCCTTTTCCTGACAAGGAAATGGCTTACATCTTCTACATGTAACAGAGTAACCGAGTAAGCAAGAGGCAGCTGTATGATTTGAGTTTTCCTATGCTCTAATAAATAGAGACCTTTTTTTTCTGTACTTACAGCCAGAGAACTTATTTCTGGCAAACAGTTGAGACTTAAGGGGCTTTAGCCTTTTAGGATGGGTTGACATTTATACTTCTCACATGCACTAGTGATGACTAGAAAGAGCAACGTTCTTCCAACTAATGCAAAAGTGCACAGTTGAAAAGTTATAGTATAGTAAAAACTTTTTTAAGGCGGCTTCCAAAATAACCAGCTGCTATCTATTAATGTAAACAGGCCTTTCACAAGTCTCATTTGTTGAAGCTAAGAGTTGCACCTTCAGAAACTGCAATGACCGATGTTCTTCGTGAGGTATTCAGTATGTTTAGATTCTGTGATTTCCCTCTAATATTGTGCTCCCCATCCCTACCTATCTCTATATGTATGTATGTGTGTATTATGTATATGCACCAACTACAGATACTCAAATCTCATGTACAGACCCATAAACATGTTTGCATGCTTGTGCACACGTAGGTGCATGTATCATATGATCATATGATGTAGAGTTTGTGGACCAAGCTCAAATTCATTAAATTGTCATTCTCAATACTGTTCCTCGAAGGATAGGTTGCATGGGTTTCTTGGGGCCCTTTCTCTGTATCCTTTGATCTAGTTTTTCCCCTCTTGACACCTTTGGACATGTCCTATTGTTTCTCAGAATGCTGAATGTAAGCCATCCTTTGTTTACTTGTTATTTTGAGTGCATAACTCTGTCTGTGTATGAGAGATCTTTTTCCACTTTTTTGTCATGGTATATTTTTAATTCTTATAACAGTCACCTTATTTACATTTCTGGTTCAAAATTGGATTATGTTTTTTTGTTTAAATGACAATAATTTTTTAATGTTTTCAGATATTAATCATGAAAGTAATGAGTCATCCTAATATAGTCAACCTCATTGAGGTTATTGATGACCCAACTGCAGATCACTTGTATATGGGTATTCTATGTGTTTCTTTTCTTTTGTCCTCACCCTCGATGAATATTAGCTATTAGCCTGATCATTATTCTGCTTTCATGCAGTTCTTGAGTATGTGGAGGGCAAATGGGTCTGTGAGGATGCTGTTACACCATGTGGTCTTGGAGAAGAAACTGCACGGAAATACTTGCGTGATGTAGTTTCGGGTTTGATGTATCTTCATGCTCATGTATGAAGCTAGCTTCTTTTCGTTCATATCAGTTTATCATCACTGTCATTGTATGCTATGCTGTTCTTCTGCCACTTCATTATCTGTTATCATGCTGTCATGTATATTATATTTATTCACCTGATAACTTGTCTGTCAAGTAGGTTAAATATTTTCTGCATACGTTTTCTATGACCTATTTTCTTACTCAGGACATGCTTTCACGTAGTTCCCATTAATGAAAGTCATCCCAGCCTAATGATTATAGTTTTCTGGACCTGTTTGTTGGTTTTATAAGAATTTTAGTGCAATCAACCTTTGATTTCTACAACTATGAGACTCATGTCATAATCTGTGACTCCTCCTTATGTAACTAATAATCATGCTCTAGTTCTTGTGATTTCCTTCATGGTAAATATTTGGATACCTGAAGTTTTGACTCTTTCGCTTCAAATTATAGTAACTTAATGGTGTTGTATGTAACATTTTGACTCTTTTGCTTCAACTAGCTAACGTTGTATCTCATCTAAAAAGATTCACTTCTCCAATATGGCAACCAAGATAGCCAAGTTCTTTATTTAACGTCATCACAGCCTAATGATTAGAGTTTTATTGACCTGTCTTTTGGTTTTATAAGAATTTTAGTGCAATCAACCATTGATTTCTTCAACTATGAGACTCCCGTCATAATTTGAGACTGCTCCCTATGTAACTAAACTAATAATTATGTTATAGTTCTTGTGATATCCTTCTTGATCAGTATTATCTATTTGAATACCTGAAGTTTGTCTCTTTTGCTTCAATTTTAATAACATTATGGTGTTGTTTGGAACATTGTCCTTTTTGGCACTTAAATCAAGAATAAATGCATTTTGTTAATGATAGGTGCATCATTATAGTGAATGCCTAGCTGTTTAAGATTGACCTGTTTAACCTGAAATGCAGTTGACCATTCAATTTCTTTTAATTGCATTAAAATCTTTTTACTTGTTTCTAAAGTCTAGTCCAACTCATGTTTGTTCTTGCACTTGTCTCTGACTTTACTCCTGCATTTTACAGAATGTAGTGCATGGAGATATTAAACCTGATAACTTATTAGTAACTGGTTCTAGCACTGTGAAGATAGGTGATTTTAGTGTCAGCCAGGTTTTTGAGGTAAGAAATATTTCCTTGCAAATCTATCTCCGATTTCAGCATTTAATGCATGTGTTTCTCTGTGGAATATGGGAGATCCTTGGGAGATATTTAACTGGGATGAAAGTAGTTTATCGAATGGTTTTTGCTGCAAAAGTATGTTGGTGATAGGCTGATAGCACCAATCAACTTCTATACCATAGTAATAAAATTGTATTTAACTAGTTGTACTTCATGAGTTCATCAGATGAAATTTGAAGTCATAAGGATCAGACCCGTTATAACTTTTGCAGAAATAATGATACCACTTTACTGTGTTACAGCAATTCATCTTTGAAGAAGTTTAAATACAACCTGTGCTCTGTCTGTTCAGTCAAAAATAAAAAAGAACTCAGGGTTTAGATTTGAAAGTGTATGTCCAGATATTTGGTTTTTGTTTTCTGTGTGATGATTAAGTTGGTTTTTATGCCATCATGCTGTAGGTGGTTTTCAAATCTCAAAATGATGTTTGGCTTGAAGGATTTGAGAATGGATTTGAAATCTGTGGTACCAAATCTTTTGGTAGTTGTTTAGATTGATATGGATTTGCTTGCATTTTGAAATGAAATAATTTGAGTAGTTTGTTTGTTTGCTTGTTTTTTTTTTTTTGGTAAAATTCTTAAATTTCAAGTCCTTCCCTCAGTCCATTAGAAACTAATTGAACTTGATTTTCAGCTATCTTTATTGTTCTGGCTGCTGAGTTTGAGCTGGTTCTATCACTGTTTTTGTTTTTCTCCAAATATAAAATTACTCCTTGTGTATAAGTTGCCATTCCTTTCAATACGTACTTCCTATGTTTGCTGACAAGTATCAGTACTTCATCGTAGGGCAATAATGATGAGCTTCGACGTTCTCCTGGAACCCCTGTATTTACTGCCCCTGAGTGCTGTTTGGGTATGCTTTCTCTTATTATGATGCTGTAATATAAACCACCAACTTATAGTATCAATTATAATATCTGTTTAGTGTAGTATAAACCCATGTTATATGTAGGTATAAGTTACCATGGAAAAGCTGCCGATACCTGGGCTGTTGGCATTACTTTGTACTCTATGGTTTTTGGGAAATACCCATTTCTAGGGGAAACACTTCAGGATACTTACAATAAGGTAAAGAAAGATAATGCCTGCATTTTCTTGAAATATCTCCATTACTGTACATATTTATGATGTAGTTATTACATTACAGTCTTAATTTGTGCCTTGTCTGAATTTACAAGCTTTATCACTACCACAGATCTTACACTACCCGTTGATGCTCCCAGATGACATGAACCCTCTCTTGAAGAACCTCCTTGAGGGCCTTCTCTGCAAAGGTTAGTCTCGATTCTATATGTTGTAATAGTTGAAGCCTCGTTCTGGTTCACCAACAACTATATTTAATAATAATTTATTTTTACCGATCAAAAAAAAAAAAAACAACTATATTTTGCAGATCCAGGAAAAAGAATGACTCTTCAGAATATTGCGCACCACCCTTGGGTCATCAAAGATGCAACGCCAATTCCTTTGTACTTGTGCTGGTGTGAGCGCAGGAGACTGCAGAAAGGAGCATCCGGTGGAATTGGAAAAGATACTTGTATATCAACCTTAGAAGAGAGCACGGCATAGCTTGCTGTGCGTTTTCAGGTATAGTAGTTGATTACCATCTTCACTAATGTTTTCCATGTATACGGAAGACGTGCATTGGTATATATAGAGTTTGTACCGGTAGAACACATCTGTGGATTTACTGGCTGAGTCTACTAGGTTTGTTATATAGATTGCAGGGTAACTAGGTGAGCTTTTCTGTTTCTTAGAAATGTGTGATGCTTCTGTTCTTGCAACTTTCGGTTTTCTGGCAGCGTATCTTACGATTTCTTGCTTTCTTTCTTTTTCCCCTTCGTTTGTGTTAGGAAAAGTTCTTTATAAAGTATTTTATACATTTAAGAATCTCTTGAGTATTGATTTGTTTTCATTTATAATAGGATTGCATGAAAGAAACTATCAATAGTTGAGGGATCTATAAAATGAAAAAATCTTTTAATACAAAAAGTAGTTTTTTTTTGTATTATTATTTTATTTGATTGATTTCCAATTAAGATCTGAATCTTTTTCTATTTAATCTTTGGCAAAAACTCTTATGAATTGGGTTCTTCCTTATAATCTTTTTATATCCTAGGTTTAATTAGGGTGTTAAATTAAAGGAACCATGCAATTTACAAGGATTTTCAAGGGAATCTTGACTAATTCTTATTCTTAATCCATTAAGAAAACCTCGATGTGATAAAATAAATAAATAAATTCACGAGCATATTCAATTTGATAAAAGAGAAAAAAAAAAATTAGAGGTCATGAATCTGGATAGTTTCATAGTATATTCTCCTAATTTCATTCCATATTTTAACTTTGCTATCTAGCACATAAAAAGATGGAGTTATGAAAAAGTAATTTTTTATTTTCATATTATACTGTAGTTCACATAATAACTTAGAAGCAAATTTTATGCAGGAAATATATACATAAATTCTAAAACCTTAAATCGAATTACGATTAAATTAAATCTAAACTATAAAGTGGAAGCGTATCTTAAATTTATTGAATTCTCTAGAAGTAACACAAAATCTGATGTAATGATATAGTGGTCTTCTTCAATTAAGTCTTCTTATTTTTTTTATGGGATCGTCGTAATTCTCTCGATAAGGAGAAGAAAAAACTTTGTGCGGATTAGTATGTCGGGAACCATAATTTGGGGAGCTTTTATATACTACCCAATTAGATCACTCATAATCACTTAATCATGTACTATTGTGTATCTACTAAATTGTCCTATATCATTATTATTACTATTGTGTATCTACTAAATTGGTCTATATCATTATTATTATAGTCCATGAACTTTTAATTTTAATTAGATCACTTAATTAAGTACATAATTTGAATAGTTCATAAACTTTTAATCTTAATTGAATCACTTAATTAAATACATAAAATAATTAAATAACTAATACTCCCTCCGTCCCGCACCAAGGGTGCATTTTGCTTTTTTGCACGTGAATTAAGGAGTATTATTATTTAATGTGTAGTAGGTAGTTGTATTGGTGGGAGCGTGGCCCCATATTTTAATTGTATTAGTGGGTGAGTATGAGACCCATGTGTATAAAAAATGAAAAAGAATCCTTTGGGTGAGACGATCAAAATGGAAAAAAGAGACCCTTGGTGCGGGACGGAGGGAGTATAATTGTATAATAATATATTTTACACCCTTAAATTATACTCCCTCCGTCCCGGAAAACTTTTCACATTTACTGTTCCACGTTGTTTAAGAAAAGTTGCACTTTTTGACCAACTTTATTGACTTTAGAGGGTATTGTAGTATTTTTAGATAATTAAAAAGTGTATAAAGTAATGATATGCGTGTGAAATAGTAGTGTCGAATTTGAAATTAAAGTAACTTTTGAGGATGCTGGATAAAGTAATATTTCCTTTTTTGGGGATGAAAGGTTTTGTGGGACAAATAAATAAGGAAAGTGGAAAAGGTATTATAGGACGGATTGAGTATGAAATAAAAATTTCTTAATAATGTAAACTTGGATTTAACAAGTTTAGGAATCATACGGCTGTATTTGTCTGAAAATGATTTTGAAATTTGACCTCATGGTCCTTATCTTAGTTTTTTTTTTTGGAAAAGTCAGCATATAAATAATAAAAAATGAGTGAGAGGGTAATTAGAATAGTAAACCTATGAATTGTTAGGAGTTTAAATTATAAAAGGATACGAAAATTGCAAATGCGCACAGAATATGCTCCGTGCCTTCGGGTGCACAGGAGTCTCATCAATTAGAATACAGTTTACATCAGTAAAGTTAAAATGGGAACTCAACGCTTTTTTTCTTTTTTTTTACTGTCATATCCTTAATCTTTTTTTAAAAATAAAATAAAAATAGTATCACCTTTAATCAGATGGGGGGATTACAAAAAGACAATTTATATCCTTCTTAGTCGCTTTATATTTAATTGTAACCAATTTATATATATCACTTTAGTGTGACGTTTTATGCGTCATCATGTTAAACAAATGACATGTAGAAGAGATAAGGAAAAATTATATCTTTAAATTAACGTATAAGTTGTAAGGCTATTGAATTTCTCCACCCAACATCTATCGTCGTATCACATTATAAAAAGATGTTACACCAAAATATATAGACGTATTTTCCAAAGGTATTATCCTATTATAAGCATCCATTTTAAAAGCGCTAATTTTTCTTTCGGAAAAAACATGAATCAATAGAACTATTCATCACTCATTAAATAATATTTCCTCTATCCCAAGTTAAATTTTACACTTTCTAATTTTATTTTTTCTACATTAATCTTTATCATTTAAAATAGAAACATCACATCAATCCTCAATTTTAAAAGTATATCTTAATTATAAATTTATCATTACCATTTAATACATATAATATACTACTATAAATTTACCATTACCATTTAATAAATATAATATACTACTATATAATTTATTCATTACTTAAAAATATTACTCCATACATCCTATCAAAAGAGAGACTTTTGCTTTTTTCGCGTAGATTAAGGAGTATTACTCCCTCCGTCTATCATCAATATATCCATTTATTTTTTGCACATGGGATAAGGAATATTATTATTTTATGTATAGTAGGTAGTTGTATTAGTGGAGAGTGTGAGTCTCATTTACCAAAAAGGGAAATTGATAGATTAAAGATGAACGACCTAAATAGTAAAATGGATGGGTTGACAGTGGATAGAGAGAATATTATTTAATGTGTAATGAATAGTTGTATTAATGGGAGTGTGAGTTCCATATTTTAATTGTTTTGGAGGGTGTGTGAATCTCATATGTATAAAAAATAAAATAGAACTTTTTGGATGTGACGATCAAACTAAAAAAAGACCATCTTTTGATAGAAGAAATGGGGGTATACTACTCCCAAAAATCAATTAAACCGATCAAAAAGCAAATTTTCAAAATTTTTTTTGAGGTATGAATGCGGTAGAATATAACACGTGTTCCCGCAGCCAAAATAGAAAAAGAAAAAGAGAAGGCATTTGACATTTGGTGGAGAACACGGAAAGTTGGCGGGTAACAACGTAAATAGTTCTAATTAGCGTCCTACTATTGCAATTTTGAAAATATATGCTTCTTTTCTTTTCACAATTAAAAATGAACTCATGCTTGCTTCACGCCTCTCTCTCTCACGTCTCTCTCTCTCTCCCCCTTGGCGGCGATGCTTGCTGGCTCCGAATCTTCTGCCTCCTTCCATTATTTCTCAACCCAACGGAAGTATATACTGCGAGCCTCGCATCTCACCCGCTGAAATGGCCGCCGCGTTATCTGCACAACAAACTACCTCCTCAACGCGGTTTGGATCGGAATCTGTGCTTCTCTTTTTCTTATGATTCATTGATTTCTATGCTGCAGCTCAAAACTTCATTTTTGACTTCCTGTTTATCGAAGTTAGCAAAATAAGCTGTTGGATTAAATATGGTGAGTAGGTGTTTGTGGCTTTGCTGAAAGTTTGAATTTTTGTGGGGAATTTGGTTGGGTTTGTTTTTAGGATGATTAATTAATCTGCTTCTAGAAGTGGAAGGTGTGTTTGAAATTTGAATTCATTATATATTGATTGATGAGGGAATATTACGAGTTCGGAGATGGTGATTACGGATTGGGGAATGATTGGTGAGGCCTGAACTGAAGTCCAAAAGGAAAGTAATCTGACTATTAGGTTTTGTGATTTTGGGGATTCTATTATTTGTTCATTTGTTTGTGTTGGTAGCTAAAGTGATACTAATATGGTTTTCATTGACCAAAAGTCAAAGAAGATTATTCTTTCTTCTTTGAATGGTGAAGTAACCGGAATGAGATCAAGAGGAGAGGTTGATGATGGTCGTTTTATTTTTGGATCAAGTGATTCATATCTCCATGGTTTGCACGATGACATTGCTTTGACCTGCCTTGCTCTGGCCTCTAAATCAGATTATGCTTCTTTGTCATGTTTAAATGTGAGATTTAACAGGCTAATCAAAAGTGGTTATTTGTATGAGTTGAGGAGACAGTTGGGGATTGTTGAGCATTGGGTTTATATGGTTTGTGATCCTAGGGGATGGGAGGCGTTCGACCCCTTTAGGAAGAAGTGGATGAGATTGCCTAAAATACCTTGTGATGACTGTTTTAACTGTGCCGATAAGGAGTCATTAGCAGTAGGGACCGAGCTGCTTGTCTTTGGACGCGAGCTCTTTGATTTTGCTATTTGGAAGTATAACTTGGCTGTTCGTGATTGGATCAAATGTGAAGGAATGAATCATCCTCGTTGCCTTTTTGCATCAGCTAGTTCTGGATCCATTGCCATAATAGCAGGTGGAAGTGACATGAACGGCAATGTGTTGAGATCTGCAGAGCTCTATGATTCATTAACAGGGAAATGGGAAATGCTACCAAGTATGCATTCTCCTCGTAGATTGTGCTCAGGTTTTTTCCTGGATGGTAAGTTTTATGTGATTGGTGGGATGACTACTCCTACTGATTCACTAACCTGTGCAGAGGAGTTCGATCTCAAGACAAGAAAGTGGAGGAAAATCGAGGGAATGTATCCTAATGTCAACCGAGCAGCTCAGGCTCCTCCCCTTGTGGCTGTTGTTGGGAATGAACTCTATGCTGTTGAATACTCAAAAAACATAGTGATGAAGTATATCAAGGGAAGTAATTCTTGGGAAGCATTGGGAAGACTTCCCGTTAGGGCGGATACCTCAAATGGTTGGGGCCTTGCTTTCAAGTCGTGCGGAGAGACTCTCCTGGTTATGGGTGGTCAACGAGGGCCGGAAGGTGAAGCCATCGTGCTGAATTCTTGGCATCCAAAATCCGGTGTCAAGAACGGGACGTTGGACTGGAAGGTGATTGGAGTGAAGGAGCATTCTGGTGTGTTTGTATACAATTGTGCTATCATGGGTTGCTGAAAAGAAACAAGAAAGTTTTTTTTGGCACTATGATTCAGTGCCTTGTTGTTTTATTTCCTCTTTCTTAAATTCTATTTTGTTTTCTTTGGTTGTAATCTTTTAGAAATACAGAAATATGTGAAGCTTGTAACTAATTTTTGTTCTCTTTCTTTATTTATTCATATGAATCAAGTGTTTAATCATCTGTATCACTTTCTGGCTTCTATATTCTATATTCTATTTCAAAATTTCAATCATCTGTATTTATCACACTTCTTTAAAGTTCCCAGAACATGATGAAACATCAGAAGAGGAACCTAATGAATTGAACTAAGATTTTTTTTTCTAAGTTGTAGTATACTTTTTTCCTTTTCCTCCCCACCAAATTTTCTAAATCTGAAAGAGTATTTGTTTCTGAAAAGAAATCCAGAGATTTCTAACTTGCTAGTGTCAGTTTCCATTAAGACTATCAATAGTTGAATACTTGATAGTTAGTTTAGAATTTCTTTGGGGGTGGTCTAGTATTTAATGTGAAGTAGCTATTCAAGATTAAAAGGTCTCTTGCTCTTTCATGATTTTCCTTTAATATTTTAAAAATCTTGTTTTTGACTTTAAAAATATTTTATACTTTATTGTATGTCTTGACATGATGTATGATAATCATTATTTATTTATTGGGAAGGGTGGGTAGTGGATTTTATTAAAATGCATCTTATGATTATATTTTAAACTTTTAAAGGATGTGATGACCACTGCAACTTGAGAAAAAAAAAACTGAATTTATAAATAATAATAGTAATAAATACTACTCCACATAAACACTGTATACTTTAGAAATGATTACATTTTATATTATAGAATCATCACTTTCTTTTAACAAATATTACTTCTTCATCTTCTGATCTTCAATATACGTTTTGTTAAAAACATTCATTGATAATAATAATAATAATAAGACATAATCTAAGCTAGTGGGCCTACTCAACTTTTGTGTTCCATGTGTTCCAATACACCAAATGATTGACATATCACATCTTTTCATTTTTCGAAATTTTGAAAATAACCAACTGGTGAGCTGAAACACCGAATGTAACACAAAAGTGGAATAAGCAGTTCGCCCTCCAATCTAAAATGGTTACTTGATCCAATTTGTCCAACCCGGAAAAAATGGGCCGAATCAAAAGTTAGGTAAAGATTGAAATGCAAACTATAAGCACAAACAGCAGCAAACAAAGAAGCAGAGCAAATGAAATCAGCAAAGCAAACATATGAAAACAAGAAAAGCAGCAGAAAGAATAATCCAAACAAAGCCCAACTGATATTATAGCATCATAGCACATAGACTTCCTCCACAACCCAGAAGAGGAAATCACACAAACTCATAACACCATGATAAACTGGAATAAGTTCACAAAGAAGATGAAAGATAGGTAGATTGTGTTCACAATCCACCACCTCCTCCTCATATTATTCACCAACATAACACACAACACATGACACACATTGCATTAGGATACGATCTTTACTCGAGTCGAACCCTCAATTCTCAAACCATTGATGAACATAGAAACCACTCTTCCTCAAACTCTTTAAAAGGTTCCCACAGCTCCCACAGTTGGTAGTCTTGCAATCTGGACACTGGAGGAAGAGTTCGTCTACATGACATATTGCTCCGGTTTTAAACATTTCGAGAAGAATGTTTAGCTCCACAGACCTTGCATTCATCATAAGGACAACAAAATCTCCGTCAGACACTGTTTCACTGAACCAGCTGATAAAATCAAAGGGCTCTTCGTGCTTTGGGGCACTGAAATGCTCATCGGGGCTAACTTCAGGTAAAGAAGCTGCGTCCCCACCAAGAGCTGGATAATAGACGAAGTTGATACCAGGGTCCGTCACATGGGATGAGAGGACGGAAGTTTTGTCATCGATAAGATACATTTCAACGGATACACGGTGGTTGGACCGATAGAGCTTTGACAATTGTACAACGCTTGTCTTTGCATATTCCACTGCACCAATGTTGATAAAAACCAACTTGTTTCTTGAGGAGATGTTCATGAAATTTGGAAGATATGAAAGTTCTGGTTCGACCCCAACTGAGTTTTTATCCGTTAATGGCTCGACATACTTCATGAAGGGCATATTGTTTGCAACCGATGGGCACTCAGCTGGGAGTTGCAATTGCACAAACGAAGTAGACATTTCGATTCTCTTCTTGAATATCACCAAAGAGAAAGAATCAACGCTGCATAGCTGAATAACATCAGAGCTCTTCAAAAACGATGCAATGGATGCGGCTGATCCAACCAAGCCGCCAGAGTAGAACCTACGGGGACCTACGAGCATAGCACCAGTACCACCGGGACGTAAGATGCGCTCGATCTCCATCACTAGGAGGGCAGGAACAGAGACCCTATCAAGATCCCCCGAGTAAACAAAGTCGAAATGATTATCATCAAAGCTGAGCTCATACACAAATCTCCTCTTGAGAAGGGAGAAGAAGGGGTGTTTGTCGACGCCAAATGCATCAACCAACCCCAAATTACGCAATGCCAAGACGGCAGAGGGAGAACCCCTCCCAACACACAATGCTCTTTCATTGGAATGCAGCAAGTTCTTCCTCATTAACTCTCTAAACACAGCTTTAACCAATGTCTCATTCTCGTTGCACGCTGTGCTTGATGATCCGAATCCGAGAAATGTGGAGCTCAGTTTAGCATTCAACACACTGGTGTAATTCAGATCAATATGCGAGTCCACATCCAAAGGGCATTCATCAATATTCGGCTTGATTAGACGAACATCACGGGCCATTTGCATCAAAGAAATGATAATAAAACCAAGCACAAGCATAAAGGCCCTCAACAACACACGCATCACAAAAGGCGGACGAAGCAGTCGCCATTTCAGGAACTTCAAGTCCATTCTTTTTTCAGAAGGATCGTTTCAATCAAATATTCTCCGGAATATTAAGTAATTGAAAGAAGCAGATCTATACGAGCAGTGATTGATTTAAGAAAAATAGCCAAAGAGGGGGTAAAGAAGAGAGTTTAGCGAGTGCAAAACCTGGATGAGGTGTGATTTCCACCCACCAGTAATACAATTGAATTTTGAAACCCTAACCAGGCCTTTCTTGGAACCCTAATCGCCATTGATTTGGACCAAATGTGACCCATGTTGAACTGAAATCAGGGCTTAATTCATGATTAAGTAGGAGATTCTACATCGTCCGAAAGGAGTGGCCGGAAAAAGAGATAATAATCTGGAAATCGAAGATGGAAGAGTTGGGGTGTGTGAAGCTAAGAGTGAATGGATCTGTTAGAGTGGCGGAGGAGGCGGTGGATGATTCCGTCCTCTTTTTTAACGGCTTATAAATGGACTCTCTCTCTCTCTTGTATCATTGTTTTTTAAGTAGATGATGAATTTATGATTCAGCTGATGCCAAGCGATAGAAAGTGAGATTCTATGAAACTTCTTTATGGCGTCGGTGGCTCTGCCACGTGTCAACTTTTCTTACACTCTGCGGTAACTTTTATAGTGTCACATGACAAGCAGGGGTCAACGGGTCGGGTTTGGGCCGGGTAATTAACTATTCGGATCCGGTCCGTTTCTGGAGGACCTGCCCCGGACTCGTGCCCAAACCCATACGGGGCGGGTCTGCCCCGCATTGCCCCATTTTTTTTTTAAATAATTAATTTTAAAAAATTTAAATCATACAAAAATTATTCATATATTTAAATAAATAATCATAAGAATATTAAATATAATTATAATTTAAAAATTATATATATATCATATAGTTATAAATAATTTTTATGTATAAAATATAAAATAATTGTATAATATATATATATATATATATATTAACATAAAATATAATTATATATATAATATAAATTAATTTTTAATATATTATATACGGGACGGGGCGGGTCTAAGTTAATACCCGAACCCGCCCCGTATATGTACAGGTCCGGGCCGGTCCGCTCTGTTTCTCCTACGGGCCGGGTCTGGGCCGGTCTAAAATGTGCGGGGCGGGCCGGGGCCGTTGACACCCCTAAACACAAGTTTACCTTAATTTACTATTTAAGTATTTATTCTTCGGTAGAAACTACTTCCTCAATAAAAGAGGATATTTTGCTTTTTATATATTAATTAATAATATTATTATTTAATACTCTCTCCGTTCCTTTGAAAGGTACTCGTTTGCTGTTTGCACGTGAACGGTTCTAATGTCTTTATTTGTTTTTTGCACGTAAATTAAGGAGTATTATTATTATAGATAAGGTGGGTAATTGTATTAGAGGGAAGTGGTGGTCATATTGTGTATTTTCTTTATTAAATAGAGGAAATTGATGTTTTTGAAGCGGATGTCATGAATAGTGAAATGGATACATTTTAAGGAGACGGTGGGAGTATATAGTGAGTAGTTGTATTAGTGAGGGTATGAATTATATTTTAATTGTATTAATGAGTGTTTGTGACTTCATGTATATAAAAAAATGAAAGAAACTATTTGGGTTGGTAAAAATTATGAGTCCAACTGCTTTATATTTGGTGCATATGAATGATTTTAGTAATTGGATTAAATTTTAATTTAATTTTCATTATTAAATAATACTATAAAATAATTAAAAAAAAAAACTACCCACTACATCCTATTTTTAACCCATTAATTCTAAGGTGTACCAAATAATCACCCAAAATTTTTTGTTTATAGAGATTAACTATACTCAATGAAAAATATTACCCCTCAACATTTTAAACTCTTATTACCGATTATTTTAAGAGAGATTAATTATTATTTGTTTGAATGAAAAATATTCATACTTTTCAAATTCTTATATGTTGTACTCCCTCCCTCCCTCTGTCTCAAAATCATCTTTACCTTCACTGTTTGTATGAATATTAATAAAAGTCACTTTTTAAACTACTTTTGGGATAGTTTGATATTTTAGGGTAATAAAAACATGATATCATATGTCATGTATGTTAAAAAATGATGAAAATTTTGAAATTAAAGTGTATTAAAAGGGATATTAGTTAGTTGTTTTTTCATGTGTGAAATTAAATTTGAGACGAATAAAAATGAAAAGTATAAAGTTGGAGTTGCTATGAATGGAGTAATATTTTTTATATTTTTGTTGTGATGTGTAGATTATTGGGGTGGGCTCTATTAAACCAAAATAAATCTTTTAGGCTTCCCAATAATTGTGTATAATTGGGCTTTGAATGGGGTAAAACACAGTTCATCATTGGTACGTAAAATACTATGAAGTGGATAATCATAGAGTACACTCTTACTTCTCCTTTCCCGCGTGTTTTCGACTTCGAATTTGAGGCGAGTGTTGATTTTGCCTTGCGATCCCTTACACTTTGTGTGAGTTATTGTTAATTTGATGTCTTTACAATCTTTTTGCACTTCTATTTTCAAATAATTATCCTTGTGTGGAGGATATTTGGATTGTTATTGCTGTATTTGATAAAATGATTTAGAGGGAAATTAAGTTGGTGTTCTTGTTTTCTAAGTATTATTCTTTATCTGGATAACTTTGGGTATAGTATAACTTCACTGTGTTCAGCTCAGCTTCAGCAAGATGTGCACAGAAGGTGTTTGTTAGAATTACTCTTATGGTTTCGTTAATGGATTTGCGTCATTTTGCCTGTTTATTCAAGTGTATGGCACGACCTTGATCTAAAGCCTTTCACACTGTTTTGGGAATTGGGATGATCTAACTTTATATTCAAATTAGATATCATACCTTGATTAGTGATTACATCTTTCCAAAAACTTAGGTAAGCGACTGCCCCAACTTGTCATCACGATGCTTTCTGGTTACCGAAATGATTCTGTTCTAATTGAAGTTATTGTTTTTTACAGGTTTTGTAATTAAACCTTGTAAACTAAAAGGGTAAACTTACATATTGATTCACAAAATGTAAATTTGTAACTAAACCTGCAAATTTTTAGGTAATATTTGAAACTTAAATTGATTCACATAATAGGACAAACTTTTTTAGGTAATATTTAATTAATTGTTATTGATTGATTCTAAACCTGTAGAACAAAACTAATCCACATTTTAGGTGTTGGGTTAGTGTGCCTTTACATTTGAATTGAAAGAGAATCTCTTCTTTATCCCAGACCAAAAGCAGGAATTATTAACGTTGGAGCTGGGTTGCGTATCATCTTCTCTAAAGATTAAGGTTTAATATTCTGAATTTTTATAATCCAGTTTGTTTTAATCTATTTCAATGCAATTCTTAATTTATAGGTTGTTGAATTCAACCTTGTGGTTTTACATATAAAAAATTAAAATCACCCATTTTTATTTTATAGAGTATTTAAATATTATGTTAAATTTATGATAATCCTGTTTTCCTATTATTGGCATTTTACGTGTAGTATCTTTGTTAATCATGTTTCCATATGTACCCATACCTTCAGAGAATTTATATAGAAGTTATCTCTTGATACTCTAACAACTAACAAGGCATAGAAAATTGATGCATGTGGTATGAGCAAACTGGACACTTGGGACAATAACTGTTTAGGCTATTCAATTTTACTTTTGCATGTTACTTTTTTTAAAATTTGAATTCAACAGTAAGATAATTTAAATTTGGGGTCCTTGTTGTTACTTGATGTGATATTTTATAGGTTGTTTAGAAGCATAGCAGGTAAAGACTGAGTGTATACTGGATGTTATATTTGAAATTAACATTGTTCTGTAATTTAAACCAGAATACATTCTAAGCTGTCAGTTGGCCATGGATTCTAACGGAGTAAGGGAAACATCTTCTGATATACGGCGGGAAATCGAGTCTTTACAGAAGTCCAAGTTGGAAATCGAGGACCGTATATCAGCTCTACAAGCTCTGCTTAATACTCACACCATAGAAGATGGAACCAATGATTCTTGCGCTACGCGCCCCACCCAGTTGGACATGCCTTTCGATGGCCAATTATCAGCTGGTATGATCTATAGATACAGCCGCCATCTGTTACTTCCTTCATTTGGTGTTGAAGCCCAGGCAAATTTGTTGAAGTCATCTGTGTTGGTTATTGGCGCTGGCGGGTTGGGATCACCCGCCCTGCTTTACCTCGCGGCTTGTGGTGTTGGTATGTGTAATATGTGTTGGTTTGGTCTTATAATTTACTGAGATTTGGTTATGTTTTGTTTTTGTTTTTCTCTAATTGGAGTGAACTGATTGTGATTTATCTGGATTGGCGCATGTTTTCAGGCCGTGTAGGTATTGTTGATCATGATGTGGTGGAGCTTAACAATCTGCACAGGCAGGTAATTGGGGAAATGAAACCTCATCTTAGTTCTGATTCTGTTGTATAACATAGTGAGTAATCGATGAGACGATGACATCTCCAAATTGTTTGGAAATTACAACCAACCACAGAACTCACCATACTCCAACATTTATTGGAATGTAGGAAATAATATAGGTTAAAGGGATATTTTATCTGGTCTCCTGTTGCTTTTATATGAGTGCTTTGTACAATAGACAAATGGTTTTACGAGTGTTATAGTGTATGAGGTCATTTAAATTTTTGTGGAGCTCTTAATTGATTATTGCAATTGTTTTCTAGATAATTCATTCTGAAGAATACATTGGAAGATCAAAAGTAGAGTCCGCCGCTGCTGCATGCCGTGCGTATGTTAATTGTTTATTTATTATTATTTTAGTTACTGTGACATAGCAACAATGAAAGAATGAAGTAGTTTTTTGTGTTTTTTAGATTTTGAACGGTCACATTTACATGTGAATATGTCATTGTTTTACCTTTTATTCATTTTGATATTGTTTCTCAGGATTAACTCTACTATCCAAATAGTAGAGCACAAGGAAGCATTCCGTACATCGAATGCTCTGGATATTATGAGAAAGTATGATTTTACCTTCTCTGTTGATCCCTCATACAGCATCCTTAATTAATACTTTACTGTGGATTGAAAATTCATAATTGGGGACTTCGCTTATGTAATAGGTATGACATTGTTGTAGATGCAACTGATAATGCACCTAGTCGCTACATGATCAGCGATTGCTGCGTGGTGTTGGGAAAGGTAAGGAGTCATTTGTTATGCATTTTATTTTAAGAAAATGTAAATATGTAAAGTTCATGTATCTTCTCACAGGGTATTAATCCATTTTGTAAGCTTCTTATGCATCAATGTCTACCCTTTCTGAGATTCAATCTGTTATCTTCACTATAGCAATGACCAAAACCTGGTTATGATTGTAGCCACTAATCTCTGGAGCTGCAATTGGACTAGAAGGACAGGTATTATTTCACTAATGACTTATTTGCTAAACAAGTAATTATTTACTTTAATGAAATGATGCTTTTCTTGATCATTTTTGGCTTTTGCAGCTGACTGTTTATAATTATAAAGGAGGTCCATGTTATCGGTGCTTGTTTCCTACTCCACCACCTACAACAGCATGTCAGCGATGTGCAGACAGTGGAGTTCTTGGAGTAGGTATATTGAACTTGAATTAACACACCCATAAATAGAGCAATCACCTAGATCCTACTAATTTTTTTTTAATTAAATTTTAGTGTCTTATTTGTTATTGATCTGTTTGCTGCACTCGAATGCAGTTCCTGGCATTATAGGGTGTCTCCAGGCCATGGAGGCTATTAAAGTTGCAGGTGTAGTCGGAGAACCGCTTTCAGGACGGATGCTTCTGTTTGATGCACTTTCTACTCGAATCCGCATTGTATGTTGATCATCTTCAGTTTAAAGCTTATTATTTTGCCAAATTCTATCGAAAACATGTCGTGCATGGGTAATTCTAATGATGAGGTGCTTGCATGTTCCATGCATATTGGATAGTTATTAATTTCTTTTATTGCCTTTTTCATATGTAAAATTATGATTTAGACATGTGCTGTGCATAATTCATTGTTCCGTCTTTTTCAACTATACGTAATAGGTCAAACTCAGAGGACGGTCTTTAAATTGTGAAGCCTGTAGAGATAATGCAACACTGACACAAGAGGCGTTTCGTAGTTTTGACTATGAACAATTTACTCAATCTCCAGCATCCACGGTGCATATCTTCTTTGTTAATTCCCTTTTTCATGTTTTCGTTCCGTATTAAATTGTTTCAATTTGCGAAGTGATTATAGCTTCTCACGCCTGATATGCTTCTGAGTTTTACCTTGAATGCTTCTCAGTTATTTATAATGCCTCGCATGATGGTCTGTGTTCTAGTACGTGCTTATGATCTCATATGTTATCTGATTCTACACTTTCTATAACAGTCCCCATTGAGTTTCCACCTGCTTCCATCAGAGGCTCGAATAACAAGCAAGGAGTACAGTGAGAGGAAAGGCGAGCCGCATGTGTTAGTAGACGTGAGACCTGCGCATCACTACAAGATCATCTCTCTCCCAAAATCCATGAACATTCCTCTCGCAAGCTTGGAAAGAAGGTTTTCCGAAATATCTGCCTTGGCAAGAGAGGAAGAGAACATGGGCGGTGATGCTGCGTTGTATGTAATTTGCAGAAGAGGCAATGATTCACAGAAGGCTGTGGAGTACCTTCACAAAATCGGGTTTAGTTCAGCTAAAGACATCATTGGCGGGCTTGAATCATGGGCACACGATGTGGATCTGAATTTCCCAACCTACTAGAGTTGGTGCTTATTTACATTACCAGTGGAGTATTTAACAAATGCCAGGTATATTACTGACTGATGATTTCATGTTCGATATTCATTCATTTCTATTAACTACTACATACTAAATCAGTTTTTCTGGATATATATATATATATATGAGCTTTCATATAAAAAGGATTGATTTGTAGAACAGTGCTACACGATTTTAAAGAGCTTTCTGTTACTGCACTGCTGATCATGTCTTAGAATTGCGGTGATGTCCGAAGCGGTTGTGTGATTATTCATGACATGGAAATTTCTATAAAAATAGGTTAGAATCATTAATTAATGAAATAAAGTAGCGATTATGTATTATGATGATAGTTAAATAATAATTTGTATTTATTATTAAATTAATTGGAGGTTTCAGGCTTATGGGGATGTAGGAATACACGTAAATTGGGTACTTGTGTAAACTGGGTTCACGGTGTAAACCCTGTGATCTCCCTTCCAATCCTATATATCCTATGTATTGCTAGAGTGTTCAAATTAAGAGAGATTCCAATATTTACAAGGGTTTATGGTTTACAAGAAACTAACACTTACTTATATAACTAACGTACTTTTAACAGTCATAAACTCGATTTACAATAAACTAACTCTTACTTATATAACTAACATACTTTAACAGTGAATCGACTCGTCTCATATTTACCTATCTCACAAGACACAAGAGGGTAGCTCCAATTTTTATTAAGGAGATAATAACTTCTTATCCCATTCATGGGAATTTTACATCGCACAGACATTTACGTTAGAGGAAATAAGTAAGAAAAATAAAAGGCGTTATCAGAATCTAATTCACTTTATTTAAGGTGATGATGATCGACTTGTTTAATTTATAAAGCAAACATCGGTTGTACAGTTTGCCACCTCAACACTAATCTTGTACGGGCTGGGCGTATCTCTACTTTATTATTCACTTATTAAATTAAATATTCCAAAAAGAAAATGGGTGATTTATTCTTTAGAGTTAGGTAACTTAGGTTCATAGAATGTGAATAAACTAAATTTGTTGAATTTAACACAACATTATTAAAGTTAATTCCTATATTTATCAAACAACATAGCATGCAGAATCAACATACATATATCCTCTATCACCATTTATACTTCTTTTTTTCCTTTGCACCATTTTCCAATTCGTACATCTATTAATTCCCCGACTTTTATTATTTTGCATATTTACAGCAAATGAGAAGATGAAATTAATTGGACTGAAAAAATAGTAAATAGATGAATTGCAAGATATCATGTGTTAAATCATGAGTATAGTGATCCTATTCAATCACTTATTTTACGGGGGAACACGTGTTTTATCTCATATTTTTCTCTTTAAATTAATGGCACACTATAGTATTCATTTTTTAAATTATAAGGTGATGTTTAGTTTGAGATCATGTGGAGTTTGAAAATCATGAATAATGTGTTCTATGTTTGTTTTGAGTTTTGAGTAAGGTAGGTTTTAACTTTATGTTAAATCAATGTATTAATTTATTTAAAAAGTTAAATGAGAGAGGGGAGATAAAGAGAGAAAGTGTATTAATTGAGGAGAGAGAATGTAGTAGGTATATATAGGAGTGATTTTTAAAATCTGAACATAGGTTTTGAAAACCAAAATCTGGGTTTGAAAACCGTAAACGAACATTGCCTAGTGTTTGAGGAGTCGAGTTGATATTGGAGGTATGCATTACCATTTATTTAAGTACGCTTTTAAAAAAAATAAGAAGAAAAATTCAAAAACATTTTGGCCAGAAGCTATTAATTGGATTTTATATGTCTTGAATCGAAGTTCTAATTTTGTGTTAAAGAACATGACTTTGAAGAAGCATGAAATGGAGTAAAGCCATCAATTGAACATTTTCCAAGTTTTTGGGTGTATTGCAATTTGCACATGTCCATGTACACAACGTTAAAAGAACCAAGTTAGATGGTAAAAATTTGACTTGTGTATTATTAAGATTCAGTAAAGAGTCTAAAGATTACAGACTCTATGATCCTATTACTCCATTCCATGCATCTTCATTTTCACCATTTACAAAATATCAATTTCATTTTTAGTTGAATGAACTCACACAAAATAATTAATATTATATCTTTATAGGAGTCACTATATAATATTAATATATTACTTATTACACATTATTATATTATATTTCAATACATTATATATTAAAGGGTTAATAAAAAAAACCACGAACTTTACTCCTATTGCAAATTAATCCTCATTTTTGAGAAATTGCAAAAAAAAAGCACCACCTTTAAATATTGTTGCAAAAAAATTCAATTTTCAATAAAAGTAGGATTTTTTTTGCAACAATACTTAAAGGTGGTGGTTTTTTTTGCAATTTTTCAAAAGTGAGAATTAATTTGTAATAGGAGCAAAATTCGTGATTTTTTTCAATTAACCCTATATTAAATATTATATCTCTTAATTTATGTAAAAATTAAATGCATATTTAAGGGGAGGGAGGGAGTAGAATATAGACATTCCTAAAAGATATATCTTGGGAGATATTGAGTAGATTTACCAAAAGTAGATGGCTACACTTAGTGTTGTCCATGATTTAAAGACAACGCGGGATGTTGGTCCCTCTACATGCCACAAATATGTGATGTGATAAGCCAAATCAAATTATATAATTCTAGTTTAACTTTTCTATAATTTTTGTGCTTTCATGATTTATTTTAAATATGGTGCATGGCTTGGATAAAAAATATTAAATATACAATCAAAATTAAAACTGAATAGTTTTTAAATAAAATAAATTTGAAATAAGGTAATAGAAGTTCACATTTATTTTTATATGTGTATAGTAGATTTAAAAAATTACAAAATATGTTTATAAATCTGAAAATAAACATCACCTAATATTTATTTATATGTTAATACTTAAAACTAATGTATTAATATTATAAGAATAATGTCTTAATATAAAATAAATAAACTAAAATTTACTATGGAGGTCTCTTCCCCTCCAAGTTGTTATTCTATACTATAAAAAATGAAAGTTGGAGATACACAGTAGGTACAATATCTTGCAACTGATATTGACATGATTATTATCATCTTTCCCAAACTATTTAAAAAATAATTTGCTCCTCTTGCTTTTTAGTTTCTAATCTAAAGATAGGGCGTGTAATTCATTGATTAATTAATTAATTTGAGTGGTAAATCTAAAGTAGACACCCTTCAAATCAAATATACTGCTGTACCCACTCGACTTCAATTGTTGGCATGTCTATTTTATCAAAAGCTTTACAAATTACAGATTTATTTTTTTACAAAAGAAGGTGGGTATCTTCATTTTATTTTCATTAATTCTTTCGACATAAAATATATACTGTATTCATAATTTAGAGATTTAATACACATGATAATCTTAGTAATTAAGATGATATTGTCTCAAATGGCAGGGAGGATGAAAAAACTTTTTAACTTAGCTAACAGTTGTAGGGTAGAAGTATGAATCTTGCCTCGAATCCTGCCTTTGGTCCCTTACAAGTGCAGACAGTAAGTTTTCTCTATAAGTCACTCAAAGCATATCTTGCAATTTATCTTCTCCACCAATCCTTGCATCATTTTAATATTGTTGTCTTATAAGCCCTGGATGCCATTAAATTTTTAGGTATTACGTTCTAGGTAGAAAAAAAATATCTTACTATTTATTAGTTTGATATATTCATGAAACAAAGTATTCATTGATTCATGGCCTTTAAAACGCTTACATAAAAAAAATAAAAAAATTTAACCAACTTTTTCTTTTATATATCATCAAACTCTGTGGTCTCTAGTAGGAGATGATAACGATTTAAAATGTAATAATTCTAAAATAATTAAATTCTAACGTCCCTTGGCTATGTTTATGTTTATTTTTATTTTTCTTAAATTTAAAATTATGTATATTTTAATTAAATCAAATTATACAAATCCATCGTAATTCTTACACAAATCAACACTACTTTCTCACTAGCATCTTTTACATCTTGATTTAATATAAAATTAAATCATATCTTACATAAATAAAAAAATGTTACTATTTATTAGTTTATTAAATCTAATTAATCCTAAATCCACATTTTTTTATTTTTACTTAAACACAGAACAAACATAGTTATGAATGAGCAAATCTACTAATAATTTTGTAATACATTTTAATTTCAAAATTATTATTCATTTCTAACACACATAATATATCTTATAATTTATCTAATGTTTAAAAATATCATAATATTATACCTACAAAAATAATAATAAAGTAGTGTAAAAATACACTCTCTTGATTTCTCTGTAAAATAATTAGTGTCCACGGTACGGGATGTTATGTGACACTTTTGTATAAAGTAGTATATTTTTAGAGATTGACACCTGAAAAGACAGAGAAATCAAATCTCTTGCCACTATGATTTATTCGTCGACTTTGGTTACAATTTCTCTATCACAAAATATTATTGGATTTGGATCCTCTCTGGTTCTTACAGTCTCAATTTACGTGAATTTCTTTTAATTTGCATCATTCAATTATTATCCACGAACGTGAATTTGCCACGTTATTAAGCATAATGTAAGAAAAATAGAAATACATGCGATAAAATTATTATTTAAATTTTAATTAAATGAAGAGATTGTGATAGTGGATGACATGTCAAGGTTGTTAAATAATATTACATCAAGTCCCGAACATCCAAACCGTAGGAGGGAGTTGTTATATTTAATTTGAATTTCTTTTTTCTCATCACATAAAAATTAAAATTACATTACATTTACTTATTTTTTAAATTAATCTATTCGTCTTAGAATCCTCCCCCAACCCCTATTAATATTTTATAATTCTTCTCCATTCTTGAATCTAGAAGTAGGCATAAGAGGGTAAGATAATTAACTTTGCCTACCCATTTATTTTTCAAATAATTAATAAATAATTATTGAAAAAAGAAGCACACTCAAAGACTCTATTGACTGTAGCAGACCAAAGTCAACCATACCAAGAAAAGTGTTTGCCACGTAGGACCACACACTCCTCGCACGTAAATTGAGCTTTGGTACATGAAATGATTAGTTTTCCTTTATTTCAAATTGTAATTGAATTTTGTATTTATTTATTTAATATAAAATTAAGAAAAATTATTACATTTATCCGATCAACAATCATACTCCCTCCGTCTATTTGGCTGCATTTACTTTTTAAACGTCAATTAAAGAATATTATTTAATGTATAGTGGGTAGTTGTATTAGTGAGAATATGGACTCATATATTAATTTTGTATTAGAGGGTGTGTATAGGACCCATTTATATTAAAAAGGAAAGGAAATATTTTGGATGAGACGTCCCAAATGAAAAAGAGACATTTTAAGTGGGACAGAGTATATACCTAGTGACATATAAGACCTAAAGAATGGATATGTACAAATAATTATGATATTACTGTAGTTATTTTATTTTATTTTTGGGTGAAATATTACAAAAAAGAAAAATATTCCATATAGGTTAAGTTGATTATGGCTTTGAATAAATTATGCTGACTTTTGTATTAAGCAATAATAATTATAATAATAATGGATTCATAATAATTAAATATCACCAGTGGTTGGATAATTATGAAAAAAAGGTTTAATTTCATGTAATGCCATCGTTGGAAGTTTGGAGCATTAAATTGTTTTCCAATCAAATGAATATCATTCCAAACATGTATGCGTTACAAATATTATTACATTAATGTGTAATTTGTGATTATATCTCGCTCTATTAAGGGACACTCGTCCATGGGATTCATATATATGAGATGGGTTATTAGATAGAAAATTATTAAAGTATATGCATATTATACAACTAAATGCATTTCCAAAAACAATGGTATAATTTAGAGAGTATTTTGTGTAATAAAATTGAGAGTATTTAAAATTTAGAGAGTCATGTTTGTTATCCCCACCAACACTCTCTTTATATTTCAATTAATTTTTTATCTTCTCAATATTTATTTATTACTTTTTATTATATTATATTATTTCCTATTTTATTTTATCATAGATGTGAATTAATTAATATTTTTTGTGGACATTTCAAGAAAAATAAGTGTTAGAAGTGATGAAATAGTTAATAAAATTAATTTTAATTGGCTCTCTAAATTTGAAGAGTCAAATTTATTATGTAAGAAAATTTATTATTTTGAAGAGTCTATTGGACATGAATTTTTATGTTCTACTCTTTAAATTTTAACTATTCTTTATTTTGAAGAGGCTTTAGGATAAAGCATGATTGTTATGTTATAATGAGTTGTGAATGAAATCAAAATTCCCAATTTAATTCTCATTCTTACGTTTGGTAAGATTTTAATAATGAGAATATTCATTCCATAAGGAATTTGTATTCCACAAAATTGGGAATCACCATTCCTCCACCTAGGGTTGTAAAAGAATCAAATAATTCGGATTCGAATTCGTTTATTGATATTCGAATTCGAAAAAATCGAATTCGAATACAAACAAGAATAATTATTTTGGTTCGTATAATATTCGAATCGAATACGATTCACATGTTATTCGATTCTAATTTTCGCTAATATATTCGAATAATAATATATATTATATTTTAATATATATTAATTATATATAAATATATTATATTTAATTTTATTTGAGAAAGATTATTTGTTAATATTGTTATCTTATATTCACAACGTCAAATATGGTTTTTATTTATTTATTTTATTTTACATATTCTCATATTTTTTGAAATGATTTTTATTAGGATATTAAAATTTGAATTAAAAAAATTAAAGTAAAAAATATGTACATATTTTCGAATTGAATTCGAAGGAAGTGTAAGATTTAAAATAATAAATAAAAATTCTCGAATACAAATAGTCAAATACATGCGAATAATTCGAATAATATAATCATATTTTAATGAAAAAAGCTTGAGTGTCCCTAAGACACAGAAGACTTACTCTATTTTAGTACGTCTCACAAACATCTCAAGTAAATATCATCTAGACTTTGTCATTAAGGAATTGATTAAAATTTTCCTTTTATCCGCTTTTATCTCTATTAGAGTCTTATATGAAATAAAATTTCATTTATTTCTCACCACCACATATTAAAATTATAGTAATAATTACAAGATAGCAGGTGATTTTAATTATATAAGAGCAAGTTTTGTTGAGTAAGGCTTGCGTGCGCTCGGGCGCACGGTAACACATTTCGTGTGCCTTTAAAAATTTAGTATTATGGGTAAGGGTACATTGTTTTGGTCTAAAAGGAATACACTTTAATTAATAAAAAGTACACCATTTTATTCTAAATGTTATACACTTTTCATTAATATTTTTTTCTTTAGAAAATAAAGGGTACACATTTTTATACTAAAGGGTATACAATTTAACACAAAATTTTAAAGGCACACGGAATGTTATCCATGCGCCCAGATACACACAATAATTTTCTTTAGAAAATAAAGGGTACACATCTTTATACTAAAGGGTATACAATTTAACACAAAATTCTAAGGTACACCGAAGTTTTTGCCAGTTTTGTTTGAGACACTCCAATAAATTAGTGTTGTCTCAATATAAAAAGTATATTTAAAAGCGATAATTAAAATAAACTAATTATACTCTTATATAAAGAATAATACTCTAGAGAATTTTCTTTTTGCCCCAAAATTACATTAACTCAACTATATCATATGGTAAAAGTTTATCTCACAAGTTATTTTTTTATTATAATTATAATATGTAGATATATAATACGAGTTGTAAAATTGATAAATTATAATTAAAATATGATTATTATAAAAATGAAATATGATTATAGGTAGTTATGGAGTATATTAGAAACAATGTGAAGATGTAATAGTAAATATTTGCAAGTTAGCTAGTAGTTTTAGTAGTGGAAATTGAAATATTATTAATTAATTACTAATTGGTTATTCATTCATACCCCAGATCCATCCACCTGTTCACAGCGTTCACTATAAAAATGAGGAGTGAGAGAGGAGAGAGAGAGGGGGAGGAGAGAGGGGGACGTCCAACCTCCATTGTTGCAGTTAGTGAAGTGTAAAGCAAGCCCGCACTTTGGGAGTGGAATATTGAAATTGACAGCGCCAATCTTCTCTATTAATATTATACTATAAAATCCATTCATCATTCCCTCTCAATTTTCGCTTCTTCTGCAACTCTCTTCATGTACCAGCTTTGCTTTTTCGCCATCAATGCACACGCCCATTCCTACGCTTTCTGAAACCCATCTTGTTATTCCAATTCACAAGGTAAACTCAATTTCTCTCACAACTTTGTTTGTTCATCATACGTCATGTTTTGTGTGTTGTTTCTGCTTTCGCTCTCACATAATCCACAGTTGTTTGCTTTTTGCCCTACTACTTGACCTTGCGTTTACACTTCTTCCCCTATTCCTCTTTTTGTAAATTTAACAATTGAATTTGAGGTAACAGAACGGTTGTTAACAAGTTGTTTTCTTCAATTTCATAGCTCCATTAAATTCTCCCGTGTTGGGACCTCTCTGCTTTTTATCTTTATGTTCTTTTGTCTCTGTGAGATGAGAGGGCATCTTACTTTATTCTAAGCGAACTCGTATTTGGTTTTCCATCCACACCCTTATACTATTCATACCTTTGTTTGAAGTCTGTTGGCTGAATACAAGAGTTGGACAAGAACTTGTATATGATCAGAATTTGTTTCTTGAGAGCTGATATTGCGTTGTCACTAATCATTCCATTTATTTATGGAATTAATATATATATATATATATATATATATATATATATATATTATATTGTGCTAGATTCAGCTGTAAAGCTAAATTGTGTTGTTATGCTAATGATGATGATTAGTGTTCTTTGCTTATTGCAATATTAAATTCTGTGGAGATCAAGTTCTGTTCCCTATTCTCAGCTGGAAGAATCTATGGCAATGGCTGAAGAAACATCTAGCAGCAAACACTGGAGAAAATCAAACCTTTTCTTGGAGATACCTACAAGATCACTAGAGGCATCTCATCAAGAATTTGTGCAAATAAAGATGCCACCTACACCAACTCCAACCCCCAAAAGAGTGAACTTCATCCTAACACCTAGCCCTTCAGATTCAAGAGTACATGGGTCCCCTGGACCCTCTTCTACGAGAGGTAGATCGTCCCTCAGAAATCTTCTCCCAAAGTTAAGCTTCAAACAGCGGGGACCTAATTCAGATGTAGAGAAGGCTTCCAATATCGAATCAGTTTCTTCTACCACGGGTACACAAGATAAGCCTACGATGTCAAGATCATGGTCCTTCTCGAAAATTTTTACCCCTAGGATGAAGAGGACATCTTCCTTACCAGTGACGCCTATTGCAAATTTGACTCGAGATTCTTCACATGGTGGAAGTACTAATTGTCCTCCAACACTTGATGTAAGCTCTTCAATATTTCTTTACTTTCAAAAGTGTCCTTGGTTGGTTAATGATTTGGATTAAACTAAACGATCTTCTTGAATTAGCTAGTAGTGCAACTGATGGAAAGATTAACAATGTCTAAAAGACATCTTTGTGCTTCTTCTTTTTTGTAGACAAAAGGAGTTTGGCGCATGTCAAGGTCACTTTCTGTTCCAGTTATAAAAAAAGATAAAAGCATCCAAAAAATGGATTCATTCTTCCGTGTTATTCCATCCACTCCTAAGGTGAAGGATTGTGATGCTGAAGCCTCAAATACTACCAGTGAAAATGATGGTAATTCCTTGAGTTAGAGTTCTCAGAGTAGAAAAGTTTTGCAGAAACATCAGTATGCAAACATGGTGCACTGTAATATTTTTTAATCTTTTTAAGTACATTCAGTAGCGTATATTTGCTCTTTGTTAAACAGGCTATTCGTATAGCTTTATTCGACCTCATATTAATAGTTTACATTATGCTCTGGTATCTTGTCATCTCAAAATAAGTAATCTCCTTGCGTGGGATGTGTTCGAAAATTTCTATATATGTTCTGAAGTTTTGAATTTGCAGAAAATAATGAAGCAGATGGTGAAGATATACCCGAAGAGGAAGCTGTTTGTCGAATTTGCTTTGTTGAATTGTGCGAAGGAGGAGAGACTCTAAAGATGGAATGCAGCTGCAAAGGTGAACTTGCTTTGGCTCATCAAGAATGTGCCTTAAAATGGTTTGCAATTAAAGGAAACAAGACGTGTGAAGTTTGCAAGCACGAAGTTAGAAATCTACCAGTCACACTTCTACGTTTCCATAGCTGTATAAATCGAAGTGCAGGCATTAATAATCTAGGACAGATGGAGATCAATGGATACAGGCAAGGGTAACTTTATGATAAAACTATTCTAATGAATTTGCATCAGAAAATCTCTCCTTTAACTTTAATAGGCTCAAGGTGAATAATCCCACATATTTTATTGGATACAGGGTTTGGCATGAAGTACCAATTCTTGTTATTGTCAGTATGCTGGCCTATTTCTGTTTTCTCGAGCAGCTTTTGGTAAGATTCAGTATACTTAGCTTGAGATTTAAGAAGATTCTCTAATGATGTATTGGTATATGTACAGGTTGGCAATATGGGCAACAGCGCGATTGCTATATCACTTCCTTTTTCGTGTGTACTCGGCCTCCTTGCATCAATGACGTCTTCCACTATGGGTACGTTTACTCCTCAAAAGTGAACTAATATGGCTAATCACATGAAAGTTAGCTGAGGAGGCATATAATTTTTTACCCCAACTAAACGTAGGATGCTTTAACTAAAATTTGAGTTATCAAGTAATACTATGTACTCCAATAAATGTTTAGTGATGTATACCATAGTTAATTTAGTCGTTTTTCTTTCTATGATGATCCCTAAATGGGCTCGATGCTTTTTAAATTTTCAGTGAAGAGAAGATTTGTTTGGGTGTATGCATCAGTTCAGTTCGCCCTTGTAGTTCTCTTTGCTCATATCTTCTACAACTTGGTAAGATTTTTTGTTTCCATTTCAATGAATTTATTCCTTTAACTCGAGAAAAGCAGAGTTTAAATAGAAAATGGAGTTGATTGTCTTTCAATACATTTGTGACGTTGGATGTACTGTGTATAAATACAAAGTTGGTTAAATGATCTTAGGTTCATATCCAAGCAGTTCTGTCAGTCCTTCTGTCGACTTTTACGGGGTTTGGTGTGGCAATGAGTGCGAGTTCAATAGTCGTGGAGGTGATGAGGTGGAGAAGACGAAGGGAGGGTATGAGAAATCAGAACGTGATAAGTAATGATATCATGTATAATCCTAGTCGGCAACCTCCACCGAGCCAAACAACATCTTACAGCAGCCCTCGACATAATCATGCGAATGAAGTGGAAAATCCAGAGACTTTCAGTGGAAACTGATAAGGAGAGCAATATTATGTATTTTAGAGTGTGTGTGTGTGTGTGTGTGTGGAGAAATAGGAGGTCGTTAGGGAGGTATTAGTTGTTGAGTTGTGTGGTGAAATAGGTTAATCAAGTATGTATGTAGAGAGGATGGATGTTAGGGTGGTAGTGATGAGAAAGGATATGCTTGTGTGTTCTGGTTTGGCAATGCATGTTGGCATCCTTTGTACTAATATAGTGTATACTAGTGATGGGCTGGATTCTTGAGGTGTGAACTACAATAAATTTTTTTAATTCTTGACAGATGAGACTTGACAAAACTTATACCTTCCATTGGCTACTCTACATGAGCTCTTTTCTCCCACATCACCTTCTCTCTCACACCCCCCTCTATCACCTATGACCTCGCAACACCATCCACCTCATCTGATTGTTGATCCAACCATCTAATAATTTCACCATCATCAAGCTCTGATTTCCAAGAGAGTAAATTGTAGGGAATTTAGAATCAATCAAAATTGGTTTCATCTTGGAAAGTGTTTGATGAAGATTCATATAATCTTCCATGCGTAACACACCCACCATTCGCAGTACACTGGAATCTTGAATTCATGATCAATCTCATACTCAGCAACATCAACGCCACAAACAAACAGGAGGGAACCAAATTCATCAGCTACATCAATCATGTCCCTAACTTATCCTATCGACTAAATGCTGCTACTCCGCAACTCCTATTCCACAATTCATTCGAATTGGCCATATTAAAAGCTAAACAAGACTTCCATTCAAAAAAAAAAAAACCTTACAGTGCAATCACATCGAAGATCCAAATATGCTTAACTCTGTATTAGAATCAAATTCAATTAAATTCTCACAATTTCCCATTTTCATACCCATAAAATCCTTGAGCTTCTTGTCGATGGAGTGACCAAGCCTCGAAACTCCTTCTAAATTCAGCAATTATGAATTGGGAAAAATTAGGGAAAAGAAATTAAATAATCCAATTATAAAAGTGACTTGAAAGGAGATTTCCAGTGGTGCTGGTGAAGAAAGAGCAGCCATGAATTAAATACTATAATTTCTAAAGCCCAATTGTAGTGGTTTTCCTTAAGCCCAAAACTAACAGTATATATAGATAGGGCTAAAAGAATTCTCTCCCTTCTCCGCCATCTTCCCGTCCTCAATCTCTCTTCTTTTTGCAGCTTCCTGTGGACTCCATTCTGGTTTCACCAAACCACAAGGTTAGACGAATTTATATCATATATTTAACAGATTTGGTTTCTTTACTCCAATTCATCTGCTCAGTAGATTTAAAAACACTCATAGCTGCAATTCACCACTGAGTTTGGCACATCCGCCTCCCTATAATCAATAACCCTTTTCGCAAAAGATTCTCTTTTTCAAGTAAACTGAAATTGTTCGATTACGCTGCCGGTGAACTGAGGTTCGACAGAGGACTTAAATTATTGTGATTGTGAAAGGATTGGATGAAATGCAGCAGAATCATACTGTATTTTTTTAAAAAATTCATTGATGGTTTGTTGTTAATTAGATGAAAAAAATTAGGGCAGTTGTAGAATATGGGATTGGTTGCTAGATACTTGCATTAGTAATCAACATACTTACAGCTGCAATAATCCCGATTCTTGAATGAGAACTCTCTCAATCTTCATCTATCAATTTCATTCTCCCAGACTCGCTGCTTCTTAAAATTTCAGAATGAACCATAAATTAAAATTCTTCTCTGCCATCCTTCTTACCCCCTCTGTCGGCATCTAATTCCACTCCACAATCTTTACCTTTTCAAATTGAATCACACATGGTACGCTCTTTCCTCTTCCCTCTTTCTCAGTGCCGATTTTTTTTTTTTTTATTATTTTTTTCCTGCAAGCTCAAAAGTAGCTTTATTAACCTGCAATAGATATGCTTGTGAGACGATGATTTAGAGTCATGAGACATTCAAATTATATTTAATCTATTCATTAAATTGATTTGAATTCAAAAATAATAATAATAATAATAATAGAAAATGATAATGCAATTTCATGAATAATTTATAATGTAAATTAAAAGTGATAATATTTTATAGCGAGAGTAATAATATTTTATATCGAAAATGATAAGTATTTTGAAAAATGTAAAATGGTCTCACTTCTCAAGTGAGCTACGCAAAACATATCCAATTTATTATAATAATAATTTATTTGAATCTTGTAATGTGATTTATTTTAAATTTTATGGTGATTGATAGGTGGAAGTGACTTATTATAACTTTGAATGGTTTTTACGCCTTTTAAATTAGTTGTCAATTTTTATTAAAGATATTATCATTTTTTATTTATAATATAAAATTGCTCATAAAATAATTCACTGCATAATTATTATTTTTCATCAATTCAATATAATTTTTTATTAAAATGAAGTATCATTTTTTATCCGTTTCACACAAAAGTCATTCAGTGTGATTCAGTAAATATTACTCAAATTTTTTTAATGAAGTTTAGGCAGTCAGGTTAAGCCTTAAAAAAAACTATTTATTAGGCCAGATTTGGGACAAAGGCCTATCAATGCAACGCTTGGTGTGGCCTATTTCTACCACTAATCACAAGACTATCATTTATTTATTTTTATTTTTTTAAGTTTTGATTATAATTTTGATTTTCAAAATTCAAATAGAAACTTTAAAAATCACCTTTATATTTATTTATAAATTTTAGTATTAAATATTAATCAACAATTCATCCAAATTTTATATACCCATCTTTTACATACGGATTTGACATAATTAAAACTCATTCCACCAAAATCAAACTAAACTAGTCATACATAAGTTAAAATCAACCGGTTAAAGCCCAAAATGAAACAATCATATCACATAGTTCAATTTATTTAATTTTGATTCTTTTGCAAATAAAAATATTTGACTTTATAAATAAATATATGATTCATATTTATGTTAAAAAATTCAAGTAGTTCAATTTATTTTAATTTTGAGTATATTAGATCGATTAGATCAATTAGTTAAGCCCTAGATGAAGGAAAAAAAAACTTTAGCTAACATTGGCCCTAAGGATCATTTCGGGAAATAATTCAAGACATGGGGATCGAATTGCAAATATTCATGACCTAGGTTTCTATTTTTGGCATGTTTTTCAAGAAAATTTGTTCCTAAGATACAGGGCTTCTGCGCAATCACTGTAAGATAAGTAGCAGCAAAGGCACAACTCTGATGAAATTAATCTTTCCAACAAAATTCGTCGAGGCTCAAGCTCTTCCCAATCTCGCCAACACGCTCTTTTATTGCTCCTCAGGTGTTCTTCCTATACATACATGTATAAATTTGCGTGTTCATAGTCATGCGTTGCGTCTGTACTGGCTCTTGGCTTTCAGTTGTTAAACCAACATTATTTAGCCTTTTTTATTTTAATTATTTTGTTGGTGGGAGGCTTAACCTGCCTCTTTGAAGCATGCATGGAAGGTGTTCGATGATATGCTTTGTAATTTGTTTGATTAAAGGGGTGCGAAGGCTGCAATATCTAAGCACGCTGGCAAGTAGGAGGGATATTGGAGGTGCTGGTCCGATTAGAATGGCTTGGAGTTTAGAGAAATGTGATGGGGTTTCAATGGAGAATGCTAAAATGGGTGTAGTGCGACCAGCGATGGAGGTTCATGCCGAAGAGGCGATTGAAGCAGTGAGAGCTGGAAAAGTAATTGCTGTTCCAACTGATACCCTCTATGGCTTTGCCTGTGATGCTTGGTATGACGTTCTCTTCTTTCGACATGCTCTTTAATTTTGTAATATGATTTGGGGTACTCAATTTCGTGGTAGTTTTAAGCATTTGGCGTAAATGGTTTTGGTGATCAATTAATTATACGTGTGGGGGAAATTGCCCAGATTAGTTGCTCTTTGATTCTTGGTTCATTTGTTATGAAAGTTGCACAGCTAGGCATGCCAATATGCTATTGATAGACATGTGATAAAGAATTAGAAACGGAATCCTCCATGTTTGAATGTATTTGATGATTTGTGTGTAGTTTAAGCTTATATGCGTTTGTCTTAGTTGTGGTAGCTCAAAAAGTTTATATTTGGTTTTTGGCAATGATGCAGCTCTGTGGAAGCAGTTCACAGGATATATGAGATCAAAGGCCGAAAACATACCAGCCCTCTTGCTATTTGCGTTGCACATGTTCAGGATATACAACGTTTTGCCACTACGGATCATTTGCCTCATGGATTGCTTGATTCTCTTCTTCCTGGACCTGTGACCGTGGTGCTAAAACGAGGTTGTTAAATTCATTATATCTCTGTCCTCTCTATGTGCGTGGGTGTGTTCAGGGTGGTATGTAATTTGAATTTGATATAATGTTTCAGGAGATTCAAGCATCCTCGAGAAATCTTTAAACCCTGGATTGGATAGCATAGGTGTACGAGTGCCTGACTCTGATTTTATTAGGGCAATTGCTCGTGGTTCCAACAGCGCCCTGGCTCTCACAAGTGCAAACCTTAGTGGGCAGTCTAGCAGTGTAGATGTGAAAGATTTCGAGGGGCTCTGGAAGCACTGCGCATACATTTACAATGGTGGTGTTATTCCATCAGGGCGTGCAGGATCGACAGTGGTGGATCTTACTAAGCTAGGGAAATACAAGATTCTAAGGCCCGGAAGGTAGTCATCTATAAATCAAGTGCCTATTCTTCACTTATATCTCAGTAATTTTCATTGATTTATCTAGTGATTGTCCCTGGGACATGATTAAAACTTGTCAAACAAATTCTACAGGTTTCGACTTTTGTATTCTCTCCCTCGTAAAATTGTAATGTGGTTACTTGTTTTTACCATGGCAGTGCGAAGGAAGAGACGGTTGCGATCATAGAGAGATATGCTCTTGTAGAAGACAGCTGTTTGTCTTGACAAGATTCTAGGTGTCCAGGATGGTTCTCAGTTTGTGCAAAATTCATTTCACCCTTCATGGAAGAGTTTTCTTCAATTAATCTGTAACAAACTTGTATAATTTTAAGAAACATTTGTATCCATTGTGGGGAGATTCATCTAAATCATAATTCCTGGTGGGATAGACTGGCTATGTGGATCATTAGATGCTATGGATGGATTTGGTATACATTGACTAGTCAATTTTTTTTCCCCTTAATTTACACATAATTATTATGATATATATGTGTATAAATACATACTTCTCTTTAAGATCACTTTCTTTTTTCAAAATGAATATTCAAGTTTTAATTTTTCTTTGGGTATGTGCTGATGATGAACCCATGTGAAAATTTAAGAGAATTGTTGATCACATGGCCTTATTTATTACAATATCCATGAACAATTGGAATTAAATGCAGTCACATTTGCGCTTTGAGTTTTAGTACCAATTAGTAAAATTTAAAATAATGTGTCCACGCTCATAATCTGTGAAAAGAAATTCGATGTTTAGTGTGATATCAATAATTCTAAATGATCGATTTCAAAATAATAATAATAATAATAATAATAATAATAATAATAATAATAATAATAATAATAAAATCTAAATAGTCCTTTATTAAAAAAATAGAATAACATTTTGAAGTCAATTTTAATTTTATTTTTGCAGTCGTTCAATACTAAATATGAATAGTATTATTAACTTTTTATAATTATCAATTAAAATCAAAACTATTCTAATCTGCATCAATGATGAGATCTTCTCTAATTTTTATAAGACGGATAAAAAATAATAATATTTAAATAAAAATTATACTAAATTGATAAATAAAATGTAATAGTAATAAAGTACATTATTTTATAAACAATTTATTGTATATGAAATATAAAATAAAATGAAAATGGTTGACCGACGGACAAATTCTATTAATCCATGGACTAATTATTTCGGGGCAAGACCTGATTTTAAATGGGTTGGAAAAGCCCGACCTTAACTCTATTTTTAGGATTAATAGGGCCTATATTATGGGTTTCATTTTTAACAATTCTACACGAAATAATAGGGAGATGATGTTTGTTTTGAGTTTTAATAAAAATAAGTAAAATTAAGTGATTTAAGCTTATTCGGTATTAATCTATCTTTGTTTTAAGATTTATAATGGATTACATAATCTAAATACTACCAAAATAGAAAACAAGTATACATGATATTTTAGTGGATATCAATTAAAAAAATTTATAAAGAACATTCCCTATTCCTTCCTCAGCCCGTGCATAATACGATAAAAAATTTCCACCCTGTCATCCTGCACTAACAAAACAAGTAGTGTCTATTCTGATTTTATAAAAAACTCTTTTAACCTGATTTTAAATAAATATCTTTTTAAACCTGAATATATTCAAATAACCTATTTAAGTTACACTGTGATAAAATGAAAAATAAATTTTGAGTCAAGTATTCAACATAGTGTTTTCCGATTAATAAACGGAATTTTCGACTAATGAAAGTTAAATGATTTAAATCGAATATATTTTTGAGTAAAGGATTTATCAGATTTAAATCAAATAATTTTGAGTAAATGTTTATCTAGTGATAAACTCTTTATGTTGAAGGATTTAAATCAAATAATTTGTAAATATTTTTCAGAGTTAATGAATTTCGAATAATGTGAATAATGTAATTTTCGATGTTAAAAACTATGCATTATTAATTTGAGTAGCGAGTATTTTTTTTGTCAATTCTGATATTAAAAGAAAATTCTTAAAAATTAAAAAAATAAAATAAAAATTCTATCGCATTGTAGTGTTTTTTACTCCTAACAAAATGACATCCAACACATGCTAAAAAATTAAATTTATACTAGTATTTATAATTCATTCATGAATATCTATTCAAGTGAAATTCTTAATAGCAGAAAATTAAAAAATACTTTAAAAAAATTAAAAAAAAAAACTACAAAAACACCATAACGGCTTACTACACAACGGTCAAATAATTATCATTACACCAAATTACAAAAATAGTGAAGCAATTAAACCCTTATTAAAATAAATTAAATAAATCACTCCCCAATCTAAAATTCTAAACAACAAATATATTGAAAAACAATGCTCAATTATTATTATTAATTTTTTTTTCAAGGAAAAAATGGACTGAATTTGCACGTATCTGTACTAGCGAGAGAATCCTCAATGTAGTAGCTACAGAATCTCTCTCCTGGCGGAGTATCCATACTGCGACCGTTGGATGTTCTGCTGCCGCTTCTTGTACACCAACGCGCCGATGCCGACTATGCACGCGCTGGCTATAACTCCGATTGCCACGCCAGCCTTCTGCCCGCTGCTCATTCCGCCGGAGGACTTCTCGTCCGACTTTATATCGCTGGCATTGGGCTGATTCACGCGGTTAGTATCGGCGGGAACTGCTGGTGCCGGAGATCCGGGTTTTTTGTCGTCTTGGTCGGGTGCTGGGGCGGGGGTGGGTGAGGGTGGAGGTAGATCTGACGGCGGAGGCGCAGGAGGGGAGGAGAAGGAGGGGACGGGGGCTGGGGAAGGGTGAGAGGGGCCGTCGGCGGGTGATTGCGGAGGGAGAGAAGGGGAATGTGAGGGAGAATGGTCTGAGAGAACGGGGTAAGCGAAGAAGAGGAGGGAGAGTAGGAGGGGTAGAGAGAGAACTGAAGCCATGGATGAGATCTGCAGATTTGAGTTGAGGTGAGTGGAGATCTGGAGAAGGATTGATGGGAGTGGTTAAAAAGCAAATGAATTGTTATGAAAAAATGGTGTACCCCACCATTAGGGGCCCCCACCGCCCCTGCCCTGGGGATTGGTGGAGGAGGTAAATCGCAGGATGTGCCTCAAGTGGCTTATAGAGAGGGCTCACTGAGGCTTATAGAGAGGGCTCACTGTTAAACTTGTGCTTGCAAGGGGCCAAATCCATGCCAAAGGCAGGATTCGAACCCCCACCCTGCAGCAACCAAGCTCAGCTGGAAGGTCTTTCCACCCTCCCCTCTACCACTTGAGCTATGCCCTGGGGGCTCAAATGAATTGTTATGCCAATGGGAAAAGGAGTGAAATCTGGGAGGAAAATGGCACATTGAAAAGTGTGAGTGTGTGAGAGAGAAGATGTGCGTGTGGAGAGAGAGAGGGGGTGGGGGAACGTGGGGGGGGGGGGGGAGTGAGATAAGAGATGGAGTGGTGGCGTGAGCGGCGGAGGGGAATTTGTTTTTACTTGAAAAAAAAAAAAGGTGTACCCTATCGTTAGGGGTCTTCACCGCCCCTGCCCTGGGAATTGGTGGAAGAGAAATTTATGTTTACAAGTGGTCAAATACATGTTAAAAATAGGATTCGAATCCCCATACCAAGCTCAGTTGGAAGATCTTTCCACCCTCCCATTTACCACTTGAATTATGTCATGGGCTTTTCGCTTATACTTCAAGGAATGCGGGAATGGCTTTTTGCCTTTTAGGACGATTTACCACATATATTCCCTTTTTTTTTTAAATCTATTTTATTTTATTCTATTCTATGGCAAAACCCATAATACTCTAATCTTTGGATTTATTATTCAAATATCAAATAATATAAGTTGTGCACTTTGTGGGCAAAAACTTTTGTAAGAAATATAAAAAGTGATAATATTCGTTATAAAATATTATTACTTTCGTTATAAAATGTTATTACGTTTTATTTGAATTATAAATTGTTCATGAAGTAGTTTACCGTATCATTATCGTTTTTCATCGATTCAGTATTACTTTTTTTGTTAATGAGGTTATCATATTTTATCTATCTCACGTAAGAGTTTATGCGAGACAGTCTCACAAGACCTACCCATTATTGTGTGTAAAAAAAAGTATTTTTTAAGTACAATACTCCATCTGTCCGGTTTTAAGGGTATCATTTTTTCATTTTGGTGTCCGACCCCAAATGTCTCATTTCCTTTTTTATCCAAACACACCCACTAATACAACTAAAAAATGAGATCCACACCTCCATTAATACAACTACTCACTACACATTAAATAACAATACTCCTTAATTTCCGTGCCCAAAAGCAAATGACACCCTTGAATCCGGACAGAGAGTATATAATAAGATGAGGTACTCTCTTGTGAGACGAATTATTTTTTAGATGGGTGTGATATGGGTCAACCCATCACTAAAAGTATGCTTATTGTATAGATAAAATATCATGTCTAGTCTACCACATTATTAACTAACTTCGCTGCGGATAAGTATGGTGAATCAAATAAGACTGTATTTCTAAGATCTCATATCTTCACTACACTCACAGCAAGTGCAAGGGTGCAGAGTTTCCTTGCATGTGTTGAGAGACCTCTTTCTTTGTGGATTCATTTAAAACCTGTCTGAACCATCTGAATCCATTTTCGCCATTTCAATTACCTCTTAACTTCACTCCATACTTCTTTTACAAATGGACATTTAAAGAACAAGTGTTCTATACAAATGGACATTTAAAGAACAAGTGTTCTATGGATTCATATTGTCGGATATAGAATTTGCACTCCCTATTTCTATCAGGATTCCAAACTCTATCCTTAATGAGTAACCTGCCTCTCGCTACTAACCATAATCAAATGCTATACTTCTTAGGTATCCACTTATGCCACACTATCGAGAATACGAATATTCCATTATTGGTAGCGGGCATCTATAACATATTATAGACAGAAGATGCCACCAGCTTACCATTCTTAACACATTTAGTGAGTTCTTGAATTCCATCTCTATGTAGACCCTTCTAAGGATTCTCGTTTTTACTTCAACAAGCGCTATGAGGGAGAATAGGTTTATGTTGGGTGGATGAAGAAGTTCTATCTTGTTTGATTAATAACCCTATAAATTTTCTTTAACATGTCATTATTCTCGATTCATAATTTTATTAGTTTTATTCCGAAATGTATGTGTGTTTCATGATAAATATTACATTTAGCTGTTTATTATAAAACTATTGCTAAAAATTTACTAACAAATTATATAAATTTTTATTTTGAATATATATTTTTATTAATAAGTTTTAAGAATTAAAGTTAGATAATAGATAGGCAATCATGAACTCGAATGGGATGTATTATTAAATCGAAATTGGGGTTATCTGCTAAAAACTATGGTGGATCGTTTCTCTCGTGTACTATTCGCCAAACATGTATAAATAATTTTTAGTAATTTTTATATGGAATTTTTTTTGCATGAATTTTTAGTTAGGACCTAATTATTACAATTATTATGAATTAACGAATAGATGCAAAAAGTTAAGAGTTGAAACTATTGATATTTGAAATCAGACGAGTCATCTTAATTGTTTAATTAACATGTCACGTATACCATTAATTCACTATAATTAGAACTCTTCCAAATTCAAAAGTACTAATAAATTATAATAGTAATAATAAATTAGAAATCTAGAATGTCCGAATCCTTTGCATCAGAATGGTCCACTGTACAGCAAAAACAAAAAAAGAGGAGAAAATATCAATTTTGGTTCTCTATCTTTTTTAAAATTCAATTTTAGTCCGGTAACTTTTAGTATTTTCAATTTTAGTCCTTTTAGTTTTAATTTTGATCCTATAACTTTTAAATTTTCAATTTTAGTCCTATAAGTTTCAAATTTAGTTCTGTATTTTTTTAAATTATCAAAATTAGTCATGTATCTTTTGAAATATGATATAATTTATAATAGGACTAATTTTGAAAATTAAAAAAGATACATGACTAAATTTGAAACTTATATGACTAAAATTGAAATTTTAAAAGTTACAAGAACAAAATTAAAACTAAAAGGACTAAAATTGAAAATTCTAAAAATTATAAGACTAAAATTGAATTTTGAAAAAGATACATGACCAAAATTGATATTTTCTTGAAAAAAGAGTATGGATGGTGGCATATTGATCGACATATATAGCATTTTCTTTTTCTTTACTTTTCTTCGCACAGATCTACTGAAAAAAGCCATAAATTTGAACTACTGAAAAAGCCTTTGAGCCCATATAAGTTGGCCCAAAAGCCCAAATCAGAATAACATCAATAAGCCCTGTATTATAAGCCCAATATCCCCATAAGAAGCCATTCTAATTTCTAGGAACCAGCTGCGTCAATCGATCCTCTCCTTCAACAATACCCTTCAAAATCCATACTTCTCTTTCTTCAATCCGTTGGAATAATAATGATCAGCGTTTTAGCTCAGGTTTTCGCCTTGTTTATATCCTTGGAATTATCAAAACTATGCCCTCAATTTGCGATTTTGTTTCTCTCTCTCTCAATTTCTACGATTTTATTTATATCTCTCCCTCTTTTTAAATTGATTGTGTATAAATGTATGAACTTGTGTTTATAGATTTGTGTATTTACATTTATGTGCAGGAGCGTCTGTTAGGCTTCGCGCTAGGGACCATATTAACTGGAGTGGTGATCTTTGAGCAGCGGAGAAGCATCTATAATTCCATTTATCAATTCGAACATCAGGTTTTTTTTTATTATTATTTATATCGGATTAACTTTAATGTGTGGATGGTTGTATTTGATGATAGATAATTTATGTCAATGTTGGCTACAGAGAGCTAATTTTGTGTCGAAATAAGCTAATTTTTATCTTCATGTCTCATTGCGCGAGTTTCCCTTTCTGGTATTTTGCGTGATTTTGTGGAATTGAAATCTTAGAATCAAGTATAACCATAATTTGGAATTTTTTTAAAAATATATTTTTGTGGTTTAGTTGATAACAATATAGTATCTTCAAACATTTATCATTCATTGATAGATGCACACTCAATTATATGAACTACTGTATAACTTTTTTATTATGTCTATGTTAATATGGTTGTGCAAATGGTAATTGTAGATATATAGGCAACTACAAGGGATGTTTAAGTATCCCAAGAATTAGCCAGATTAACATGTAGTTGGCTTATTTGGAGAATAATAGGCTTTATGATACCCAACGATATGTAATAACTTATGAAGCTTTTAGAGTCAAAAGGCACGTCTCTCTAGGATTATGAGGTTGTAAGAGTGAAATCTATTTGTTTTGGTTAGATACAAAGCTAAACTATGATCTTGCCAAATGAGCCGTGGTTGTGATTATTTCGGATGGTGTTTATAATCACAGTGTAAAATGGTAATAGTACAGTAACAAAATGTGTAGGAATTGGTTCTATCTGTCTCTTTGATTTATGTCAATTGTCAAGTTACAGAAAACAGACTGTAAGCGATCGATTTGTAATTATATGACTTGAAACTTTTTTGCCAGCCAACAGAGCCTATTTTTGGTCAGAAGGCTCGCCGAGAGTTTGCCCATGCATGGAATAAATCTGTGGATAACACATTTGGAACTATGATTGAGTATCTGAGTTCTCGTGGATGGTAGCAATGTTCAATTCTTTGGCTTCAAGGTTATCCTTTGTTTCGTATGTTTGTACCTGTCGTGGGGCTTAGATCTCTAAGTCGTTGCTGATTTCTTGCTCTCTTAATCTTTCTGGGTGGAAGAGTGAGGAAGTAATTGGGCACATGACAGTTCATGTAGCAATATGTACATTTTTATCCTGCATTGTGAAATTGTGATAGACCACATAAATTTTAAGTTTCCATGGATGCAATGTATGTTATGATGTTGTCATAATCGCAAATCCTGAATTCTGCGCTGCGCCTAATTCTCCGTTGCGTCTTTGGTTATGTCGATAAGTCGATTTTATTATCAATTTACTTTAGCAAGTTTATTGGCTCCAAATCCGATTATTTTATGATTCTCTTGGTCAAGTATTGTGTAGATGACTAGATGGTCCAGTCTCTTTTTTATCATATTTCTGGGACTGGGAGTCTGGGAGAGTAGCAATCTTGATTGTTAATACAGCTAATCATTTATGTTTGCTGCATGTTACTCTGTATTATCCATTCTTTCATCACTCACACACAAACATAGAGATACAGATATGTATATATTATTTATATTTATTTTTTGTGTGTGTGTTTGTGGTCATCATCATGGATTCTCGTGTTTGTTCCTTCTTCATAGTTGTGACCTAATTATGATGTCTTCTTGGTACTTGGGAGAGTTTCAAGATGGGAAAAAAAACTTTAAAAAATAAAAATAATAAATTAACCAAAGTAGACACATTCTCATTTAGAATGCTATGTTTTCCTGGTCTGAAATTGTCACCTAGTCCAATTAGCTCAGTTTGAGTTGGGTTTCATTCTGTTTTTGATTCAAAGCAGAAAAATTAGTGGCAGATGTTTAAATATCTTATACAGGCTGCAGTATGTTATTGATTTTTTTTAAAAAGCAGACGCACAAGAAGAAAATGGGCATTTTTTTCCAGCTGATTCAATCATTCAATATCTTTCACTGAATCCTTATAATATTCAAATATTTCTATAATTGATAGAATGTATCTAGCTAATACCTCAGACTCTTAATGGTTACTTTTTATGATTGTTGGTGAAAACAGAGTAAACAGTTTATCACTTATATACCTCTTTTAAATGATCAACATGATTACTACTGCTCATTAACATGAACATCAAATTTCAATACATGATAATGATACCATGTTGTACATGATAAGCAGTTAATGAGATCCCAACATTACAGAGCTTTCTATGGATATGAAGATGTATTTCTCTTTCAGGTTATAATCTGAGAAAAGACATCTTCTTCTGTTTTCTGGTAGGGAGTTGAGAACAACTTAGAATAATATAACATGTTTGTAAACTAAATGTCAGCTATAACTCAAGGTGCAGCATACATAATTCACATGTCCTTGAACACTACAAACAACGATAAACAGTAGACAAAAGATGGTGGAACCACTCGTTACACTGTCTCCGGTGGCTCAGGGTTGGATCGTTGCTGGTTTGCTCTCCGCTTGATCATCACGTAGTAAACTCCCATTCCGACGAGGCACACAAAGAGGAAACTCAAAGAAATTCCAGCAATGCCGCCTGGTCCCAGCCCAGTGGTGGTGGCACTCTTGCTCTCATGGGCCGGGGCTGATTGCACGGTGGCAGCTAGAGGCAATGTGGAACAGTTTGATGAGTCGCAGGGGTTGCTTGAGCTCGGTTGAACCCCATTGGGGTGGAAGAATGCGTAAGCTTCTGGGGAGATGGCGATCGGTGACTCGTTTCCAAGACCATGAGCTCTATCCTCGGCTATGGAAACTGAGAGGAAGGAGAGGAAGGCAAAGATCAGTAGGGGAGCCATGGGAATGAGGTGGGGGGCTTATTGCTAAGTTGAGAAAGTGTGTGTGTTTGGAGTTAGAGTTATATAGGTTGCAAAATGGGAGTTCGTTGAAAAGGAAAGAAGTAAATAGCATCACACTTTTTGTGCCATTCTTCACCTTATTGCCCCTCTTCAATTTTACATTTACTCCACCCAATATAATTTGTGTGATTCACCCACTCCTAATGTTACTAAGATTATTGCATCACATCCTATGTATATATACATAGTATCTAACGTAATAATCCAATTTTACTATGTAAATTGTGATTAGGGTCAATAGGGTATGTATAAGCTTTTTGGAGAACACAAACTCAAATTAAAAGATTAGTGTATAGAGGTTATGGGAATTGAATATAAAGAACTCTTAAAAGCTATTGAAATTATTTATTTTATTGATATCATAGTTAATTGTGCATTTATGTATTATTCTATGTACAATGATGGAGTTGCTTATTGCTGTAATAAGTTTATAACTCTTTAAGTAATTTACATAAAATTTATTCTAAGAAAAGAAAAAAAAAGACAGGAGAGACTTGCGCAGTTTCACTTGGCCTAATCACTAATCATTATAACCTAAATTGTAATTATCGACCGCTAATTATACTATTAAACTCATTCTCTTCCCTAATTATCAAGTGTGCTGCAATTAAACATGCAACATAAAGTATGAATACAGACATATTGTAAAGAGTGATTGAATATCATTTCATGCAAAATAATACTTTTATATAAATAATAGGAGTAATATGATATTTATTTATATAAATAAGTAATCTATTACTATATATGTTTGGATACTTAGTTGTAGTAAATAAATTACGTGGTAAAAAATTATAGTAACATTTTTTTAAAAAGGGCCACGTACTAGGAAATACACAAAAAATGCATAATTGCTATAAACTGCATGACTCAAAGCACGGTTACTCATAACTACACAATTATGATTGTGATACCATAAATATCCCTATGTATTTGCACAATTGTTCTGCACAATTTGATTCTTCACAATTTGGTTCTGCACAATTTTGTTTTTGCACATTTTAAATTCCGGCAGCAGGTGGCGGCGGTCAGCGGGGGTTAACGGCCGGTCAACGACCGGTCAACGCCGGTGGGTGGGTGAGGGGTAGGGTTGTTGTTTTAAAAGTGTATGGAGCATAAGGTTATATTTGGTATTTTACTTTAATATTTTGTATGTGAGAGTAATTATTTAAATTCCATGTATCTAATAGTAAATATGCTTAAAAGTGTGTATTTGAGAGTAATAAACCCTTTTAAAAAATAGTGATGCATAATTAATGAAAATTGGTAATTATCTTGATTAAACTATTTTATAAATAATTTATAGATAAATGAAAAATGATAACATATTTAATAAATAGACATACACAATATATTAATGAAAAATAATAATCGTTGTGATTGTGATACTTCTCAATTATTTAAAACGTATTTGGGTAAAATGCTTTTATTTATACCGCATGATACTTTTTCGATCGAATATCGTGCACAATCAGGAGTTAAAACTCTAAACAAATAATCGAGCAAATTTATTGGCTTGAAAATGTAATTAGGGTAATCATCTTTTTATATATTTTTAAATAATTTATGTTTAAATTTGATAGATATTATGGATGCGTAGCTTAAAGGATGGGCAAAGTGTAAGTAATAATTCTCAAAGCCAAGCAAACTCTGTTACATACTTATGCACATTATTACATATTTGCAAACGCATGCTATACTCCACATCAATGCCCCCTTCTCAACTTCACAAAATATAATATCCAAAATTTTGGAATAAATGTAATCATTCTATAAATTTAATTATAATAACAATTGAAAAAAAAAATTGCTTGTAATAGGTGGGATGGATCCACCGTGGTCATAGTGAAACCGTCTCCGAACAATTTTTTATTTTTTTATTTCGCAAAAACTTGTGTAGGATCAATTTACGGAAGTGTGAGACGAATAAAAAGTAATAACATTTTAATGAAAAGTGATATTTAATCAATAAAAAGTGAAATAAATTATTTTATGAACAATTTATAGTAATCCCTCAGTCCGCTTGTAAAATATCCATTTTACTATTTTTGGCGTCCGCTTGTAAAGTATCCATTTTACTATTTTTGGCGTCCGCTTCAAAGATATCCATTGTCATTATTTAGTAAAAAAGTACACAATATGTCCTACCACTTCCCTCTAATACGAATACCCACTTTACATATAATAATAATACTCCTTAATCCACGTGCAAAAAACAAATGAATACTTTAAAACCGAACGGAGGGAGTATATAAAAAGTAACAATATTTTCTTTTACAAAAGTGATAATATTTTTAATAAAAGGTAAAAATTACAAATGGTCTCATTATGAGACGATTTTTTTAAGTATTTTAGATGGGGTGTTATTTAACATAGTCCAAACAATGCACATGAGACAAATTGTTCCACCTACAAGTGATGGCCATACCTCTCCGCCAACTATTTAAAATTTCATATCTCATACTAATGGTTACATATTTCTATTTCGGGCGTCCCATCTAATGGTTACATTTCCCTTTTTAGTATATGAGACCCACATAAATTAATTACTTCTCTCTCCATGGGCCCACATATCCCACTAATACACCTACCCACTTTACATTAAATTATTATTTCTATCACTTCAATATACATTAAAATATTATATTCATTAATCCCCATGCAAAAAGCAAATGTAACTATAAGGACTGGACGGAGGGAGTATAAGGTTTGAAGGTTTGAGACAAATTTATCCATCTACACATGAAATTGCAGCTAGAGTGTCGACTTGATTCATTACTCCTATATTTCTCTTTACAAATTTAAACTTTTGAATGAGATAACTATTTAACTTATATTTTATTAAAGACAAATTCTCTTGTAAGATATTACTTTTGTGAGACGTGTTAAAAGTTGTCTATTATTTAGATAAAGTATGTTTAATGTTAAAGTATGCTTGATTATGCATCAAAGTATGATTTTAGCGTGTTATAATGCAATTTATTATTAACATACTTTAACTACAAATAAACATACTTTATCTATACAATAAACATATTTTAGTGACGGATCGACCCGTCTCATCAGAGAATATCCCATTATTTTATATTATACACTTAAAATTAAAATTTCATAATCTACATTTTTGCACTTTTGTGCTAAAATACTCGGATAAATGGAAGGAGCATAATGTGTAGAAATTTTCTACGTGTCATACCATTATCAACCCTAGGGATATATTTTTAAAATCAAGTGTAAAAGGGGCAGACATTCTGAACTTCTGGACAATTCTAACGAATGAATAACATAAAATAGCAAAAGGAATAAACATACAAAGAAAAGTTCAAAATTTCAAGGGACCGGATATACAAATCTAGAGAGGGAGAGAGAGAGTCACAAGTTTAATCATTAATGCAATGCAGAGAATGATCACAAGGTTTTTGCTGAATGGTGTGGTACCTTCATAAATTTAATAGTGGGCTTCAATGCCAATTATTTGGGCCGTTTGGACTAGACTACATAAAGAATTTGGTTGTAAAATAATTGGGTTTAAGCCCATTCATATTCAGTGTTTTACTTGATATAAGTCCAGTTGGTTTATGGCCCAACAAAACTAAAGTTCACGGATTTCCTTGAACTGGAATCCATTATAAGAAAAGGTAATTATATAAAGGGCATTTTTATGAGACCATATATGAGATTCATGGACCCATTATTACACTATACTACTATTGTTAATAATGACCTAGAATTTTGTAAGTTGTGTTTATATCATAAACTCTTGTAAATCATGTTATCTCCTTTAATTTAAATATTATAGCAATACATAGGGTAAATATGATTGGAAGGGGTCTACAGAATTTATACCGTAAACCTGATTTACACAAGTATTTGTGGTTAATAATATGTTTATTTGTAGTTAAGTATGTTTGTAATCATACTTTAACATTCTAAAATTATACTTTAATGCATCATCATTATAATTTTGCTAGAAAAACATAATTTAACAATCATTCAATATACTCTAACAATTATATTTTAACAAGTTTCACAAATCATATCACAACTTTATCATATTTTTTTCATTAAAGGACATGTGGATATCAATGGGATCATCTATTTCACCATTCATATTTTACCTTATGTTCCATTTTCTAAATGAATACATGTCAATATTATTATCAAGATTAATGTCATGTGTTTAGGTTTATTGATCATTTATAAAGTATATTTTTTCATTTTATACAGTACCAATAAAACATGAATGTGGAATAAATCATGAATCACATAACGGTGAAATAAAGGATCCAAGTTATAAAGATATACTCATAATACAGATAAGAATCTATATTTTGAATTTTGTATAAACTTCTGTGTTCCACATTTGTTAATTTCCCATTTTTTTCAAAATCTTAACACCACTATTAAGTCTTTAATATACTCCGTTTCTAAAAAAGAAAAGAGAGAAAAAGTGCATCATCACGTGACTAAATCACCACCAGACACGAAAAATAAAAAAGATTGTATAATAATATTTAGGATGTGATAAGATTGATTTGCTCATAACTCTATGAAAATGACCCATAAGAAAAGTTTTTAAAATTAATTAAACTTTAATTATCATCATTAATCTATGTCACTAAAGCTCCGTGACCTAACTTTTGGTTTAATTAATCTTGTGTTGCTTAGTTGATAATTTAACTTAGTGATGATCATAATTACTATTTATCATAAACTTACATAAAGTTAATAATATGTACAATTGTCATCTCATCTGAGGATTAGTTGACTCATGGATATGTTTCATTAGCCTTTAAATGTCATTTCTCTAATGCCTAGTGCATGCTTAGGGTTTAAACTTCAAGTTATGCTCATATTTTTATGGTCCACATGGATGAAATTCTTAATAAATGATCATATTGTAAATAAATAGAGAATTAATTAACCACATTATCCTTGATGATCATGAGTACTACTCACACTCACAATTAGTGGGTACAACAAAGTAAAAAGCAGGAATTAAACAATTGTTTCATTTTCTTCCATGTTTGCCCCTTTTCATAACATCCTCACCATTATCTTAAGCGTTGCTCCTGAATGATGCCAGAGCTTTAATGGCGGCTGCCCTTAGAATGTATTGGTGGTAGAATGCTGCTATAGCTGCTCCAATGAATGGTCCAACCCAGAATATCCACTGCCAAAACATTTTTTATTAGCATTATATATGGAGTAGATTAATTTTGTGGAGTATATAAGCTACGAGAAAATTGATCAATAATGACGAAGATCTAAAGATCATTAAGTAGCTAAATATTTTACAAAATGTAATTATTAACACATTCCTGTCATTCCAAAGATCCTTAAGTAGCTAAATATCTTACGGACTGTGATTATTACTACATTCCTATCATTAAAGATCGGAATCTATGAATTGAAATTACCTGGTCATCCCAGGCCTTTTCATTGTTATAGATGACGGCGGCGCCGAGGCTCCGAGCAGGGTTGATACCAGTTCCGGTGATGGGGATGGTGGCCAGGTGGACCATAAACACAGCGAATCCGATCGGAAGTGGAGCCAAAACCTTATATTCATAACAATTAATTAATTATGAATTGAGAAGAAGCTGATTTTGAATTTGTAGTCTGACTGATATATTCAGCTAAAAGTTAAATCTGTGACAGAAGAGAAAAGTTAGTTATGGCCGACTTACAGGAACATGCGAATCTCGTGCGCTTCTCTTGGGATCAGTGGCAGAGAAAACCGTGTACACCAGCACGAAAGTTCCGATGATCTCCGCACCCAGTCCGACTCCGGTGTTGTACCCGTTGGCGAGCTCGTTGGCTCCGCCGCCGTACCGGTTGTAGTGCGACTTCTGTAAAGCCTTAACCAATCCCACGCCGCACACCGCTCCCAAGCACTGCGCCAACATGTACATCACCGCTCTGATCAGCGACACCTTCCTCCCCAAAAGCAATCCAAACGTCACCGCCGGATTGATGTGTCCACCTGAATCACAAAATCAATTAGTAATTAATTTCATCCAGAGAGGGTGGCACGCGTGAGGTAATTACCTGAGATGCCGGCGGTGCAGTAAACGAGTACGAAGATCATGCCTCCGAAGGCCCAGGCGATGCCGAGGATTCCGACTCCGCCGCACTGGTCGCCGCCGTCGGTCTGGCTCTTGTAGCCGATAACCGTCAAAACGGTGACGTAGAGGAAGAGGAGAGTGGCTATGAATTCGGCGATGAGCGCCCTGTAAAAGGACCACTTGGTGAGCTCATCGAAATCAATAAGCGGAGCTGGTGGAGGATCGTGGTAGTCCTTGGACGGCGCAGGTTCGACGTCTTTGGTCATTTTTACAAAACACGCAGTAGTGGCTGCAGAGAGACAGGAGGATGGCGGAGTGAGTGGGGAGGGGAGGGAGCTGGAGGTCCGGAGGAGGCCGTTAATCCATGCATTAATTAACCAAATTAAGAATTTATAATTTAATTTGATGGAGCAGCCTAATTAAAATCAACTTGAGAGCGTAGGATGCCATCGTTTTGAATCTCCTATTACACAATCCCTTTTACCGTTTGTCTTATTACCAATCTCATATAACTTTTTTACACCTCTAATTTTACGCTTCTAATTAGTTATCATTTTTTTAAATAAATATTGAAATATTATTATTTTTATTTATATTATAAATTATTTATGAAATAGTTCTCATTTCAATACTTCCTCCGTTCCGTCCTTATGATTACGTTTGCTTTTTGCACGTGGATTAATGAATATAATATTTTAATGTGTATTGAGTGAGAGAAATAATATTTTAATGTAAAGTGAGTAGGTGTATTAATGTGATGTATGAGTCCATGAGGAGATAAATAATTAATTTGTATGGGTCTCATATGCTAAAAAGGAGAATGTAACCATTAGGATGAGACGCCTAAAAAGGAAATATGTAACCATTAGGATGATACGGAGGGAGTATATGTTATTTTTTTTTTCTAATCTAAGGCTTTACTCTAATGTTAAGGCATCGGAAAGCTCGTGTAGAACCTTTTCTTTTTGGCGTAAGAGCGATCAGTGCGAAAGACTACATCTCGGGCGAGTTTTAGAACATGATCAGGAAATGAAGAAGAGGAGATCTTTACCAATCTTACATGCCCGTCGTCACATTAGTTATAATTTTTATATAAAGATTATCTCTTTAATTTTACCAAAGTTGAAACAATAATACAAAAACCTTTACCATAGAAAATTTTGGGAGATTACTACTAAGTACACAAAAAAATCCTTAATTACTATGAGATATAAACATACAAAAATATTACTACTAACTATAAAAATACATAGTGATATTCCAATATTACCCCTATAAATGTGCTGCAAATAAATGTTGTGTGCAATAAGGTGTGTGCAGTAGAATAAAAGTGTGTGCAGCAAAAAAAGTGTGTGCAGCAAAAAAATGCGGTGGTCCGGTGGCGGCAGTCAACTGCCGGTCAACATCGGCCAACGTGGTCAATGGTGGTCAACGACGGTCAACACCGGTCAACGCAGGTCAACGGTGGGCGGCGGATGGGTGGGTGAGGGGTATAGTTGGTGGTTTAAAAGTGTATGGGTTTAGGGATATATTTTTTATTTTACTTTAATATTTTATATATAATTATTATTATTTTAAATCAATGTATTTAGTAGTAATTATGGGTACAAAGTGTGTATATAGTAGTAATTAATCCAAAATTTTAAAAGAGCACAAATAGCAAATCATTACACAATGCATTTAATTTTTAAGAAAGGAGTGGCCATATATATAACTTAAATAATAAAAGTTTAAGGATATAAATTAATTTGGACACGTCCTCCCAAAAAATAAAAAATAAAAAAAGGAGAAAAAAAAAACGCAAATATTCTTATAAATATCTATATGGGAAGCTAGAGAAGAAAGTATATTTGATGTTACTTTTACAAAAAACGCAAATATTCTTATAAAATAATCTTTTCAGAACAACGTGAAGCCGTAACAAAAAAAGTTAAAAGGGTTAATTGGAAAAAAAAAATCACTAACTTTAGCAAATTAATTCTCACTTTTAAGAAATTACAAAAAAACCAATACTTTTAATTATTATTGCAAAATAAACTCAATTATATATAACACTTTGATTAGAATTTATTGTATAGAGTATAATTGTGTTAAGAGTATAAAGAGACTACAGTTTATAACACCCCAAAATTGGTTAATGGAGTGATTGTTTACTAATAAAAATTCAAATCCATGGATAATTATTTTTATCTATAATTCATCACTAATAAGTCCATTAAATAATTTATATATATATAGTAATTTTGTTGGTAACTCATTTATAAAAATATTATAAAATTGTAGATATCCCGTTGTTAAATTTAATTTTTGTTAATAATAATTCATATATAGGTATTTTACCAACGAAAATCATTAATAAATATATTAGTAAAAAATACTAATTTTTTGAGACATCCTCTCTTAATACAGGTTAAAAATTTTATATTATTTATTAATTAAATAGTTACCTATAATTAATTTAGGTTAATCAACTCAATTATAGAAACTCCCGACTCTTTTAGTGCTTGTTTGTGTTTTATGAATTAAATCTCTTTTTGAAAGAATACAATTTTATTATGAATAGATCAAATTAAAGGTTTTAGCTTAATTTAATCAAAAGCCCACTTTTCTTACTGTAAAACAAATTAAATAAAATTTGAACCTCTGTCTTTTTAATAATTGAATACAGTTTAGAGTTGTTAATATTATCTTTAGCGTTTTAACTAGTGATTATCAGATAATATAATTAATTAGGCATATAAACCGAGGCAGAGTTGTTAATTGATAAATAAATTTAATCTATAAATAAATTTAATCTGAAATTGGCAGTGTTGTGTTGTCATTTTATAATTAGCTAATGAATGGAAGTGATTCGTTTGCCAGATTTATTTATCTGTCTTTCTCCAAAAAAAAAAGTGCATGTTTCCATTATTTCAAAACTTGTGATGCTGCTTTAATTTAGTAATGATATTGAAACGTGGAGTCTGCGCAGTGCACCGGGTGCACTTGAACAATGTTAACTGTTAAATTAATTTTGAATTTAATTTCTATTGTTAAATAAGATAAAATAATTAATTTTTTAAACTAAAAATTATCTCACTGCCCATTATAACCTATAAATTTTGAGATGCACAGTGTACAAATGCACTCCAAAATGACCCTGATATGTGTCTTGTTGCCCAAATTACACTGCCTATCATCAAAACTATACACCCACTTCAATTAAAATTTATTAAATATGACCATTTTCTTTTAAATTTACTAAAATATCTCTCATATATATATCATTTAATTCACCATCATTAATTTCATAAAATTAATACTTTATAATTAAATTTTCAAGAGTATTCAATAAAATACTTAATTTACAAAAATAATCCAAAAATGCAATATTCTTTGAAGACATATTTTCTAGTATAGGAAATGAGCAAATGACCTTTTCTAAGAAAACACTTGTAGATATTACTATGTTCTATACATTTTATGTATAAGATTAATACGAACATTTATAACAATACAATATAAAATACTATGATTTACCGATTTATGCTGATAAAACGAATCCCCCTTAACTCTACACTGAAAAAATAAATCCTATATAAGATCAATTGAACGAAACATTTAGCATTCAAGAAAAAAAAAGTGATGATTTAAAAATCTTCAATATATAATAACAATACAATTTATATATAAAATAAATAAATAAAATTGAAAGAGGATAAAGTAGAATTTAATTGGGTGATAATTAAAAAATTAAACTTGAAAAGTGACCTCTAAATGATTGAGAGAAATATATGGGTAGCACTATAGCCACCCAAAACTTTAGTAAGAGCACCCAAGTTTAAAAAAAATGATAGTGAAATGTCTAACATACCCCACTCCTAAATTTACACCCAAACTAATAACAATTAATAATTTGCTAAGCCCACCCAACCCTATTACTAAGTAAATCCAAAATAAATTCTTCATACATCAAATCTTAAACCCTGCAATATTATGGAGAAAACTTAGAAGAAGAAAGAGAAGAAGACAAAGAATAAAATAAAAAACAACAAAGAAGTTAATTGATATAAATTAGTGAAGTAAATTGTTTACAATTGTTGTTTTATACCTAAATATTAAACTCTTCCCCATCAAAACAAAAAACTCCTAATTCCTATTTTTTTAAACTTAATACAGAAACAATTCAAGCAAAATACATAAACAATTCAAATAGACTAATTGTAATTATTTGACATAGTGTTGATTTCTGCTACTTTTTTGTTGGAATTTAAAGTTTGCAAATGTTATTTAAGATTGTAAAATATTTTTTCCATTTACCTTATTTTAATTAAACTGAGGTACAACTTCATTTTAATTAAACATCTCTTATCCCCTCTCATGCCTCTTCTACTTTGATTTCTTTCTTCACGTTCTTTTAATTGTTAGCGGTGTTTTTTTATTTATTTTTTAAAATTTTTTTTTGGGGGAATTATTTGGGTGGAGTTAGAAATTGTATTGGGTGGTTTTAGTAAAAGGGGTTATTAGAATTTTATTGGGTGGACTTAGTAAATTTAGATTTAAGTACGGATATAAATTTAGAGGTGGGGTATGATAGACATTTCACTGTTATTTTTTTTCAAAAACGGGTGTCTTTAGTAAAGATTCGGGTGGCAATAGCGCCGTCCGAAATATATATATATATATATATATATATATATATATATATATATATATATATATATATATATAGATAGAGAGAGATAAATTAGCTAGGGTTTAAAAAAATGAAGGGTAAGGATTATATCATTCAATTGTTAAGATCATTATGCAAATATGCGGCATTGAAATGTTTATATATATATATATATATATATATATATATATATATATATATATATATATATATATATATATATATATATATATATATATATAGATTATTTGACTATGTTTGTGTCATATATAATAAATCATTCCTATATTTTAAAAGAGTGACAATGTTTACTTTAAATAAGTATTAATACTTTAAAAAATTCTACGTTTTTAAATGAAAATAGCATTATTTTTATGTATAATAATTTATAATTCGTGTAAGAAGAGTAACACCCAAATAATTTTTGGACTAATACTCGTAATTTTCGAGTAATACTCGTTATTAATTTTAAAGAATAATAATATGTGGCGAAACTTAACTCATATCTGAAATGTAATAAACTCGAACATGGGCAACAAATCACAAAGGAACAACTTTAATTAAATAGGCTGATCAGTTGTGCGTTAGATGGTAAAAAAAAATATATGTTAATTAATCTCGGTAATATAAATGATCTTAGTTCAGGATTAATTAATTCAATTCAGATCCATAAAATCAACTACACAAAAATCATGCACCAAAATTTTCACAAACAGGTAAAAATTTGTCCGTAATACATGCATACGCAATTTGTTTATATTTTTAATTAGTATTGTTTTTAGACACTGATTATAATTATTTGAAAATATCTCAAAATTCTTCCAAAATGCAAGTTAAGCTTTTGAATTGCAATATTCAATGTTCAAATATAAATTATGGTCAATATCTTTTTTATTTCTACCTCTCTCAAAAAAATATTTTAGAAGAGAGTATTATTTTTATGCACCGGTAACCAATCTGTAAACCGAATAATTTGGTAGAGGTCATGACCAACTAATTTAGAGGGACCAGAACCCACCGTCCACAAATGGAGACTCTCATTTTAAGCCAGAGTTTTGCGTTCTGTAAAGACTTATTTTACTAACTATATATTGTTAATCACACTCGTGGTTTCAAAGTTGAGACATTGGGTATCTCAAGTCCTCACCGATAGATCAAAGAAAACGTGCAAAGAGTAGGCAAAGTTTTAGTTACGTACACCTCACCGACCACCCAATCTCCTAATTTCATCTCATTATTCCTATCCACCACATTAATTCCATTTATTTTTGTCCATCATCTCATCATCATCAACACTATATCTATATATATATATATTATTAATCCAATCACATACACCAAATACAAAATAATGTATCATGCATGTGTTTTGTAAATCATTCACTTTCTTAGAGTGGTTTTGCAGAATATATTTCCTTTTAGATTGTACTCCCTCCCTCCCATAGAAGTTGTGATATTTTCCTTTTTGAGTTGTTTCATAAAAGTTGTTACATTCCTTTTAAAGCATATGAGACCCACAAAAAAAAATTAATATATTCACATTGGCCCACACACACTACTAATACACCTACCCACTACACATTAAATATTATTTTTCTCACTTCACTTTACATTAAAATATTATACTCCTTAATTTTCGTGCCCAAAAAAATGTCACGACTTTAATGGGACGGAGGGAGTATTTTCTAATATTAATTTATTGGTTTGATCTTTCTAGGGTTTTCGTAATTTGCAATAGGACCAAACAAAAACCTATATAAATTCAAAGAGCATGTAACCAGTTTAATGTAGAATGAATTGAATTTTAAAATGTAATTGAATTAAAAAATGTTACTGATCTTCTACATCATAAGTATTTTTTAATAACAAATTATTGGAAGTTTAGTATTAATGATTTATTTTAAGTTTAGTATTAATTTTAAGAATATAATTGTAATTAATCGAGAGGATGGGATCACAAAAGTTCCATATAAAATCGATCGGCTCATGGCACACCGAATCTTCTACGTCATTTTCGTTCATCATCTTCTATGCCACATGTTAAATAATTGACATATAAAAAAGGGGAAATAAATCCAACCATTGATTTTTTAAAGGGTATTTGTAATACTACTAAACAGTCTAAACTCCAACGTTGACATTTTTTTTTCTTTTTATTGACTATTGTGGTTGAATCTATAGAGTCTTTAATTTAAAATAAACACCTATTTTTCAAATTTTAGGTTAACAACCAAATACATTTATAGAGATGCACAAAAATCACTCGCATATAAACATCAATATTATTTTCTAATTAATTTATACATCTTGCACTTACAATATTCAAATTCGTACATAATAACTAAACTATAATATCATCAGTTGAAATATATATATATAATGTTGCAATCTTTGCCACGTAAAACCAGGCATGTTGCAGCAAATTAACCAAGTTATTATATATATGCATGGGAGATCTTTCCTTCACTTATAATCAAGCAAAGAGAGAGAGAGGAGAGAGAGAGTGCCTTAGCAAGTTCTTCACTACTAGCCATGCATGCTAAATTTCTAAACAACAAAAAAAACAAAAAACAAGATCAAACTTATTATCCAACCACAAGTTTCTCAGAAAACCCTTGAAGAATATGAGATAAAATTTGATAAAACCAAGTGAAGACGAAATGATCAAGAATAGGAAAATCGCGATGCCCTCCTTCCGCTCCATCTTCTCTAATCGTCTCAAGCTTAGGACTAAGGGAAGGTTTTATTGGGGACACAACCCGCGAAGGCGCCACCTCCACACAATGCTCGATTCTTCCCATCTTCGTCTTCCCCATAATTTTCAACCACAAGAACCTAGCTTTTAATTTTCTTTTTCTTTAGTGATAGGGATTCAAGAATCACCCTAGCTCCTTTGTATATTATGAAGAAATGGATTTTACTTAATGACTTAGAAAAATGTAGAATTAGGTGGCGTTTAAATAGAGTATGAAAGAAGTGTAAAAAGAAAAAAAAAATCTAAGTTAGAAAATGATAGGTTGAAAATTAAGGTAGGGTAGTATATTATGTTCAAGGGTTCAAACAAGTTCCACTTTAGCTTCATGGAAATAGGGTTTCACCACACGAGGAAATTAGGGTACAAGTTTTGGTGCGTGAGGTACGCTCTTAATTTGAAAATATCAAACGTTTCTAGAAGCATCCATTATCAATTACTCCCTCAATTTAGGGGCAACACCACATACCTTACACATGGCAATAAAATCAACCGACCCGTACAGAATCCGGATCATCTGTCAAGGTCCGAGACCCACCAAGATAATTCGATCCGACTCGTTTCCGACACGTGTGCACCCTTTTCTAGTATCGTGACAACTGAGACACCTGACAAAGGACCAACTTTGATGGGACTCCGTTTATCTTAAATGGGCCGAATTTTAATAATGTTAATGGGCCTTATCAATTTCTATTTTGTAGGTTTTTTCTTTCTTTTTTTCACATTATCATGCATTTTCGTCTCACCCAGTCACCCACCACCTTTCTAAAACTACTGATACCGTGTAATATTAACATTCTTGAAATAATACAATATTACAAATGTCACATATTGCACTTTATTAATCACAATTAAAACAATTTTATTTATTCATAGTACTTTTAATTTATCTTAAAAATTAGTATTTCATCCCTATCACTTAAAAGTTTACATTTTTTACATTTTGATTTATCTCAATATAATTAGGGGTGATTCTAGATTGAACCGATGCACCCTAAGTTTATAAATTAAACTGGATAGTGGGTAGTTTTTTTTTAAAAAAAATAATTATTTATTTATTTTATTTAATGTAGTGATTGAATTAAAAATTAATTTAACTATTAAAATTGTCTAAGTGAATCCTAATTGGACTCTATAATTGGTTAGATTGGGCCACACCAAAAAGTTGATACCACTCAAATTCAAATTAGGGAAAAAAAATACTTTAAAACTTATTACCATCAATATCATTAATCCACTTGTAAGAAAATAACTTTCTTTATTCATGTGTCCATAAACACGTGTAAAAATAAATAACTTTCTTTATTCATGTGCCATAAACATGTGCAAAAATATCCGAGATTGTAATAGTTTTTGTGAACCCCACAAAATTTGTTATTATCAAAACATTAGCTATAGTTCTATGACCATGTTTGTTTGCATTTCAAATAATATTACATTATTAAGAATAACAAGAGCAGGAAATAATATATATATTTGAATACATATTCCCGTATAATATACGGATGCATTATATTTTATAAAAAAATTAATTAGATAATCCAATATATTGTAATTTAATATGAGGATGTACTTAAAATTTTTGAAGATACATTTTTATTAATTGATTTATTTATCTAATTTTAAAGTTTACTTTTTAATTCTAAATATAAAGATATACATTAGTAATATAATAATAAAAAAATTATTATGTGATATTAAAATAAAAAATAAAAATATCTTCCTAATCAATCAAAAAAATATGATTAAAGCTGGTGTTTAATTTGAAGATTTATATAAATAATAAAGTTGAATATATTTTTATTGATTGGTTTAATTATCTATTCCTAACCAAACAAAAAAAATATTATTAAAGGTGATATTTAATTTATAGATATATACATGAATAATATAATAATAAATAAATAAAAGTAGAAAGATTATATATATATGAAATTAAAATAAAAAAAATACGACAATTAACTCATACTTTTAAAAAGTTATTTATAGCAGCGTATTCGCAATTAATATATATAGAAAACTCTACCCAATAATAGGGAATCGCGACAAACAGCGAAGCAATACAATGTGTTGAAGTATTGATAGTAATTAGCACAACAAAAAAAATTAAACAGAGTAACTATTCAATTACAGAAGCTCTTGCTACGTGAAGTTTCAAATAGTCCAAACTCTTTAATCATTGAGGCAATAGGCGCGGATGCTCTTGTCTGTTTCACAAATATCGGTAATTTTTAAAAATAATTCTATAATATAATTATAAATTTTTTAAAGTCAAAGAAAAATATTTAGATGTATTTAAAGTTTAGTGATCAAGTTTGAGCTCTATTCAAAATCGAGCTAATTAGTGAGTTTGGCTCAAGTAAAATACCAAATTTATTAAATTACTATTAAATTCAGTATTTTAGAATTTTTAAGTAAGTAAATATAATGTAATGTATATTACTTCGTGTTAAATAAAAATGATAATTTTGTAATCAAAGTTTTTTTAAGGCCATTGAGACCATCCCCATTAGCAATAGGTTGGGGATGGTTGCTATAATAAGACAAAAAAGTTGATTAAACCCACCCAACAATCTGCATGATTTTCTATTTAAGTGACAAGTGTTATAATATTATTAATTGTAGTTAAATTTTATGTACATATCTTAAATATTTGATAAATTATATGTAATTAATTTTATTTTATTTAATATAAATAATAAAAATTCTTTATTTTTTAATCAATAAATAAAATACTAATATTAATACATTTTGAAGCATAATAAGAAAGTAATTTTTATATAGTAATATTATATATATATATATATATATATATATATATATATATATATATATATATATATATATATTGATTTTGATGTCCAATAATATATTTTTTATATAATTGTTGTAATCTTAATTTATTGTATTCATATGTCTTTTTTTAAATTTCAAAACAGTTTTTTTTTTACTATAAATTTGGAATTAAAATATTTTTTAAAATACAAGATTATTAAATATTTTTTAAAGTACAAGATTATTTTAATTTTAAATATAACACAAAATCTCAAAATAATAGTATGTAATTTCATAATTATAGTTTTAATGTATATATATGAGAGAGAAATTAATGTTTTATTAAAAGTTTGGGTTGAGTTGAGTTGTTAATAGAGTATTAAAATTATGAGATTGGGTTGGGTAATGAATAATATATATGAATGTGAGAGAAATTAATATTTTATTGAAAAGTTGGGTTGTAGTGCTGAATAAATGTTTTTTTTAACCAACTACTCCTCATGTGAAAATACTACTCAATTAATATTTTAGTATATTATGTTTGGCAGCAGAGAAAATATTACTAGGGTGCTCATATCGGTGTTGTCAGAATCGGATCGGACCGATCGGCTCAACCGGTTGAACCGGGAACCGGTTCGGTGACCGGTCCGTCCACCCGCTAAAACCCAGATTTGAGGTATAATCGGGAAGAACAGGTTCGGACCGGTCAAAACCGGATTGACCGGCCAAACTGGAACTCGCTATTTTTATTTTTTTTCGAATTTTTTATTTATTTATTTATTTTTAATTCCCAGTTGACTGACTTTTGGGGTTTGACCTTTTTCAAAGTGACGTGAAGACTGAGTGAGGAGATTAGGATTAGGCTTTTTCATTTCAAGTTTGCTCTTTCAATCTATGGTGCAGTCGGGCGAGGGCAAACGATTAATCACCAACGATTAAAATTTATTGCTTGGATTATTTCTTTCAAGTTTCAACCTAAGTTCCAACTTCTAATTAATACACAAAAGATGTATGTGAAATTTTAAGGTTTTGGTTGGATTTAGAATACAAATTTCGATGGTTAATGCCTTAAAATTTGTATTTTGTAATTTTTGGTGTTGTTTCAACTTTCACATATTTGATTAACAAGTTAATACGTTTCTTTTGAAGTGATGATCGTTTATGGGTTATTAATTAAAAACAAATTAATTTTTGTACTTCATACTTTTTCATGCCTTCAAGGTACCTCTACCAAAATTTTTTATCCTAATTTTTTTATACTTTATCCTAATGTAGATGATGATTTTATTTTTTAGGTGATGAATTTTATGTATATTAAAATATTAAATGATATATATGTTAATGTAAATAGTAAAATTATTTATAAAATAACAAAATATTATTAAAAATATGTAATTTTTATTTTTTCCGGTTGAACCGCCGATCCGACCGGTTCGATCGTGAACCGTTGGGCTCACCGGTTCGATCTCTGGTCCGGTTATAAAAACACTGGCTCATATATTAAATTAAGGGCCCGGTGTTAGCCTACACATTACTTACTCTGTGATGGATGGCGTATTAATAATTTATATCGCATAGTAAATTAAGATATACTGGGTTTACTTTTATTTTACGGGGAGGGATATACAAATCAATGTACAATTTGGCCTTGGGTTATGGTTAACCCTTTAACCCCCCCCCCCCCCCCCCCCCTCTCGTTTACTTTACATGTTAACAATATAGGCTATTTACTTATTTAACCCTCACCAGATGAAAGATGGTACAAGAAACAGAAAAAAAGAAACAGAAAGAAAGTAGAAGAAGAAACAGAAAGGAAAAAAAAAACACAGAGCATCATCCCAAACCCCAAATTATAGAGCCCATAATTTTCAGTAGCTCTTAAAGAAATTGAATCTACGGTCCTTGGAATCAAAAAGAATTTCTGCACATTATCATTGCAAAGAAGATTTCACAGAAATAGCAGAAATTTTCTCATCAGGATAATCGCAAAGAAATTTCACAGATAGAGTAGAAATTTTCTCATCGAGACAAGCTCTGGGTCTCTGCAAGAGATCGCATTTCATCGTGAATTCAACCAACTCCACCACCGTCAAGAAAGATTCAACCACCGTCAAGACTTTCAACATAGATCAGAATCTCCCAGATCCGATTGAAGACGATGAAATCGGGTTTCCTGGTCACAATGCTGTACAAAAATATTGATTCTCACGGACACCGACTCATCTCTAACGTAATAAGAACAAAGTAGAATTTAGGGCAAAAATGAACTTTCAATCGTTAGCTCTGGGGTTTATTTTTATCCGCCCAATTTGGTCGGTTAAATACGCCTATGCTACAGTGTGAATAACACCGGGCCCACAAGGGCCCGGGTGTTATCCTTCGGGCTCAACTTTAAAAGTAAACACATCTCATACACTCCTTAACTAGGGTTTAGGGAGGGATAACCCTCCTTAACACCAAAAGTAAACGGCGACTTATCCTTCAAAGTTTCAAATTTGGAAACTCTAATTTTTCATCTTCACAACTTTCCATCTCATTCTCAATTTCTATCATTCTTCATTCTCCCATGCAGAAATATCACAAAAAACCCTTTTCCCAAGTTCAATAGGTTGATTCCAAAGCTATCAGACTTCTTCAACTTTTTGGAGATCCATCTAAGCTTGAATCCAAATAAACAAATCTAAGTTATTAAGTGGGTGATGGCAGTGGTGGTGGCAGAAAAACAAAAGCAAGGGAACAACAATTTTGGTGGAACTGTTATTAGAGGATGGTTGATATTTTATTTGAAGCAATGGATTGAAGATGGACAATTTCTTTTAACTTCTCTCTTTTGGTTTGAAATTATTTTGTATTGTTTGTTTAGAGAGTTTTGTGTAGGGGTGGAAGTTGAGGAATATCACATCTGATTTTAGGGCAATGGGCTAAAACATTTTTATTATGCAAGCAACAATTTTGATGGCCTCAGACTAAGCTTCTCTTTTGATGGCTCATTCTACTTACTACACAAAAATACTAATAAAACTTGATGAAGATTAAAGAGATTCCAACCCAACAAATCAAGCAGCCTACAAACACAATCAAGCAACACCTTTCTTTTTATATTTAAACAATATCGAAGCCGCATTTTGATAAGAATGATACACTTTGTTTGACACCATAATGAAATACCAAAAGTAATCATATACGAGTACTAATTAAACTAATACCACATTGCAATGTTGATCAAAAGTTTTCTCCACAAAATAAAATCAGTTATGGCAAAATTGGAGCAACTAACTTGACTTAATCTTGGGGGATTTCGACGTCGCCATCGGAGATCTCCTGTTGCAAATCCTTAGGATCTTTTCCGTCGACCGTACATCCAACAGACACGCATGTGCCTAGAATTTCCTTCACCGTGCCGGACAAATCCTTCGCCATGGATCGTGGCTCCATCACTTTCGCGATCTCTACGACGTCGTCCAAGGAGATATTGCCACTGTGCTTGATGTTTTTCGTCTTCTTTCGGTCTCGCTCCGGCTCCTTCAGCGCCTTTATGACGAGCGGCGCCGCCGACGGGACCACCGTCACTTTCGCCTGCCGGTTCTGCACCGTCAGCTTCACCGTCACGCGAAGGCCCTTCCAATCCTTGGCGGTTTACTTGGCAATATCTTCTCCGATTTTCTTGGGGGACAGACCCAGGGGACCGATCTTCGGAGCAAGAGAACTGGCTGCGCCGACCTCGCAGCCAGTGATGCGGACGAAGACGTCGACGACCTGCGACGGATCGAATGTCGGCGGCATTGCTAGGGTTTGTGATTCAGAGAGCAAAGAATGAAATTAGGAATACAAATTAGGTTGCAGAGAATCAGGAGTCAGCCGACAGAGATTTGGACCGTTTGGGCCCAATGGGCCTTTGGATTTTATTCTTTTATATTGACTAAGTTCGCCCATTCTTTAATTACAAAATTTCCAATTTTTAGAAATTTGCCATGATAGGAACGACAATGAGTAGGCCCAGTAGGGGGGCGATGAGGTAGTAGCATACTCATACTTGTTTTTTTTTTTTTTTTTTGGAAAAGATCATCAGGATCTCAGACAAGTCTGCGCAACTTTGTCGTGAAGCAACAGACATGACTCGTATGAGATTTAACCCAAAATATACACAAACAAATACAAATCATTAAAATGTCCCATAAATAAAAACAATCTAACAATAGCAGCCCATGCTAGACAAGAAATAGGATTTCCACTCCACATAGAGAAATCAACATCTTTTTTCAACCCACCCTCTTTCAACTTCCATCAACTCCAAGTATGTGCTTTGATTTCCTCTAAAGCTTTTTGTAGACTCCATGTTTTAGAATTAAAAACAATATTATTTCTAGATTTTCATACTATCCATATAGAACATAACAACACATCCACAACAAGTTTGTTCTCATTCTTAAGACCAAAAGCATTTCCAAATTGAAATAGACTTACTTTTAGTTCTTCATGAATTGACACCTGAATTCTCAACCATCCTTTGCAAGTAGCCATGAGATCTTGGGTTATCATACAACTTCCCATAACATGCTTCACTGTTTCTTCTTCCTTGTTGCATAGAACACATTTTTTTGGCTCACCAGAGGGAAGATTATTTCGCTTATGAAGTTCTGTTACTGTCGAAATACCTTTATTGATCACCCTCCACACGTGAATTTTGATCTTTGTTGGGGCCTCACTGTCCTAAATCATCCTAGAAATCTCCCGAATGGCTGTTTCTCTTCCTTCTTCCTACCTTCAAGCAGATCACATGCTTCTTTAAATATATATATATATATATATTCCTTGTTTGTTGTCATTCCATCTCCACCTGTCCTTTCCATGTTGAATTTGGTACCTGTTGATTAGAGAAAGGAAATCATCAACCATGTTAGCCTCCCAACTCCTTAAATCTCTCCTCCACTCCACTTTCCACACCCATGTCCCCCCTCCCAGTAACTCATATCAGACACAAACTTTTCCTTGTCCTTACAAAGATAGAATAACCTAGGGAACCTAAACTTCAAAACCTCACCCTCAACTCATATTTCCTCCCAGAAAGAAGTATTTCCCCCATTCACTACCTCTTTTTTAATATTTTGTTCAAACTAATTTTTCCCATCATCTTTAAGACACTCTAATACTCCCCCCACCACCCTTTACCCCTAGACATACTTTCACTCGATAAACACGACTCCCCTACTTCTTTTAAATTGTTCCTAGCCCTCATGACTTTAAACCAAAGACTCTCACTATGTTCTAAAGCTTTCCAAGCCCACTTCCCCAAAAGAGCTTTATTAAGACTTCTCAAATTCTTCACCCCTAAACCGCCCCACACCTTAGGCATAGATACCAATTTCCATTTGACCCATGATACTTTATTTGAATTCACTCTCCCACCCCATAAAAATTGCCTTTGAAGTGTGATGCGCATTTTCTTTGCACGCAAAATTAATCCCCAAGTATTAAGGATATCAGTTGCAACTTAAGCAAACGATCAAGTTAAATATCGAACCCAAAGGATGACGTATTATCAATTGAATTATTATCTAAATTAATTAAGATGAAAAGCAATATGAGTTGTGGAATTATTATCAACTAAAATACTAAATTAAATAATAAATAAAATAAAATAGTACTAGAAGAATACGAAAGTAGATCAAGTAGGAGAATAGGTAGCTCTAGGGTAATCTAGTTTTACTACTTAACTTCCCTCTCAAGTGCAAGCTGACTCTGCCTCACTAAACCATGCAAATCTACTCTATAGAGCACAAGTAAATATGCATGTAACACGTGTGAATAACCTCGGAGCAAGAGAGTAATTTCACCCCCTTTCTAGGTACTATCAGCATCAATTATTTCCCACGTCTGGAATCTAACTCAATATGATCTCCCTTTATAGGTACTATACAATTACCCTAATATCATGTTTACTAACCTAAATTTAATTCAATTAATAAACATTCATATATGATAGTTCTAATGAAGCTTCAGAGTCCCCTCACTTAGAATCATAATATGGAATCTTATTCAGCGGTGAACACACTCAATCTACAACCAAGATATATATTCAGACTCTATTATCAATTGAAGATGCACAAAACGACCGTAAATATGGATTAAGAAAGCACAATCATATATAAAATCAATCCACAAGTAGTATTGTACGGAGGACACACAAGAGAGTTTAATTAATTCATAAAACCTTCAAAACCCTAGATCTAGCAAAACGGTTCTTAGTCCATGATGTTGCGAAGAACAATCATGGGGGTTGGATAGATCTTACCCATATATCTGAAAAATACAAGATATATTAGAAAACGAATAAAACTCTAGATGTGGGAGTTGTCGCGTCTTTCTCCGTCTTGAATCCTCCTCTTGGTTCTCCTCTTGATTCATAGAGGAATCTTCAAAGTGATGGATGGATGGAGGAAAGGATGTGGATGCTGGTTAGAGGGTGATCTCCCCTTGTGGGGTGTAGGATGATTGTGTTGTTCTTCCTCTACAATAAATAATGATGTGATCCGCATCCCCTTTTATACTTGTAAGCTCTCCTTATGGACCTTGAATGTGTTTTTTCTTGAAAAATACAAAAATACATGCATAGGGGGTGAAAATCCCATCGAAAATAGATCTGCGTGTCTCCGTTCGACCAAAGTGGTTCTGGTCGTCGAACTACTGGTCGAGCTGCATGCGCAGTCTCACCGTTTCGTGCATAACTTCAACATCCGACCTTTAATTTGAGTAATTCTTATGCTCACGCGATCTTCTCTTCCTTGGCTTTCTATCTATTTAAAGAAATTATAGAAACTCCAACATTTGAATATGTAAAAAGTTATGCAAATTGGCACAGCCGTTCTGTTCGGTACAGCTTGCGCGATGTCACCACTTTGATCATAACTTTCTCATTTGGAATCCAATTGAGGAGTTCTTTTTGCCAAAACGATCCTCTCTTCTGTGTCTTTCCAAATATATATCACACTTCCAATTCAGAGCTCCATTTAAGTACAGAAAAATTACATAAATTGGACGTGCGTTTTTCATCATTCTTGCATAAGTTGCACCCTTTCTCCAACTTTGCACTTTTGATCTATTTTTCCACCTAAAACACAACAAAACACCTCAAGTGCATCTTTTTCTCACATATATCAAATATAAAATACATATGCTAATATATAACAACAATTCACATCTAAAAGGTGTTAAATTTGACACTAAAACATGCTTATTTTCACTCTTAACAAAGTGCGACAATGGACTTTAACACACCAAAAGGTGCCCGAAAGACCGACAGAGCATAGATTGGAATAGAATTAAGAATGAAATTAACCAATGTTAATCTGCCTCCAATAGAGATTTTCAAATTCTCCCACTTTTTGATTTTGTTTCTAATCTTATCAACAACATATTTCCAATCACTGATTCTTTTGTGTGCGGATCCAACTGACAACCCCAAATATTTCATCGGTAACTTCCCAACTTTGCATCCCAATATTTCTACAATATCCATAACTAGCCCTTCATCTTTACCTAATCCAATTAGGGAGCATTTATTCACATTAATCTTCAAACCGGACACCCATTCCAACAGCCATAATGATCTTTTAAGGAAAACTACATTTTTAATAGACGCTTTCCCAACAAACACTGTACCATCAGCGAAATGAATATTAAATAGTCGAAGTCTTCCTTCTCCAATTTCAGACAGCTCGTACCTTTTTTGCTCAATCCCTTTTGACATTATAATACCAACAAATACGACCACTAGAATGAATAAGAAAGGGGATAACGGATCCCCTTGTCTTAGACCCCTTCCCAAACTGAAATCTCCTGAAGGGCTTCCATTGACCAAAACTGACGCATGTGCTGTAGTTACACAAGCTAAGATCCATCTAATCCATGTTTCATCAAAGCGAAAGGCTCTCATCATGTCTTCAAGAAAGCTCCATTCTACAAAGTCATAGGCTTTGGAGAAATCTATCTTGTACACAAAACTTTCCTTCTTTTTCTCCTTCGCATCTTCGATCATTCCTTGGAAAGCCATGATGCATTTAGATATGTGCCTATTTTCCACAAATGCAAATTGTTCTTCCGAGATAATAGAATTCATCACCGCTTTCATTCTATTTGCTAACAGTTTGGATAGAATTTTATAGGGGGCTCATACTTGTAACTCAACGTTAGATTATATTTTGGTATTATATCGCATGTTATATGTATTAGATGAGTAATACATGTACGGTAAGAAAATTTCAATCTTTTCTCTTGGGCTTGATATTTTCTTTTTAAGGTACAGATTATAAATTTTGTCTCTCGCATAAGCGTCATTCACAAAAATTACAAAGCTCGAATTCACAAAGTTCAAACAGAATAAAATACAAAATCCGAATAGAACAAATTATAAAGATCGAATAAAACAATTTTTTTTTAAATATGAATGACACCTCCAGAGAGGTATTGTAGTATATTTATATGAAAAATTAACATATTTGATTTTTATTTTTATTTTTTTGTTAAAGTGAGATTTTTTAAAATTTAAAATTCAAATTTAGCATTATTATTACTTTAAAATTAAATTTATTCCCTTAAATAATTGATAATCAATCAAATAAATAAAATTTTAATTTAAAATCAATTCTCCGACCTACCTTTTAGTAGAGAAATTAGCTAGTTGCTACATCAATGATGTTGAATTCTCCATGTGGTACCATGATTTAAAAAATACATATGGAGATAGAGAAAGAGCACGTGCGAATAGAATAAAGAAATGTAACCAATCGTCTGAGATTATAAATTAGTGGAGTTTCTCTCATATTCTGCAATTGGGAGAAATTCTTAGGGACCAGAAAGCCATAATTTAGATGTCTAATTTGAGCAGTAAAAGATTATGAATCCAATCCTAAAACAGGGGCAAATGGAAACACTCAATGAATTAAACTATGAAATTAGTATTATCCTCACTTATTAGGGGCAAAACTGTATTTTCACTTGCTTGATTTTTTTTTTTAAATTACTAATAATCTTTTTGTACTTCACATTTCAACTCATATTTTATTTAAGAGTTGACTTCTAGCTCCAATTGTACATGTTTAGATGCTTTAGTTCCTCTTATATTTTAAATTCAATTTTAATTTTCAATATTTAGGTAATTTTAAAAAATTATCATATTTGAGATTTATATATTTTAATGTCTTTTATTTTACTCATTCATTCTTACATTTTAAAAATTTCTCTTAAGTTTAATATTAATTTTAAAATTTTTATTCTATTTTTCTTTATATAATTTTCAAATAAATTCTATACCTATAATGCACAATAATAGTTATCTTAGTTTCGTTACTTCAATACATGTGAGATGTGAGTTTCTATAAGTAGTGTGGAATATTAAGGGTGCGTTTGATATTTTAGAAGGAACGTGAATATGAATAAGAGTATTGATACTCTAAAATGAATACTATATTTAAGAGTGTATTGTGTTGATGATCATTTAAAAGTGTATTGTGTTGATGATCATTTTTAACAAGTTATGTTAAGATTAATTATGGGCTTGGAATCGCTATTAACCGGACACTAAAAATAAGCTCATGAAATACGTGAGAGCTGGAAGAATTAATCAAACAAGCACTTTCTAATTTACTAGACTTTTTACCCGTGAGTTGTACGAGATTGTGTTTTTATAAATTTTATACTAATTATTTAAAGATGAATATAGTTTTAGGACCTTTTTTCGAACAATATACATTTTCTCAATCTCTCACTCTCTATGTGAAAATGAGCAAAACGAAGTAACCGACCTCTCCCATCAAGGAGAGTCATTTTATATGTTCTCCTTACCGTTGCACTAGCTATCCACCAATGGAACGCTACCATCTATTTTGGAGTAGGTGCAGGCCTCCCATGATAAAAATAAACATTTTAAAAATATATTTTACTTATTCATTATATATTATTTAAAAAATACTTTCATGACGACTTAGTATACTTTACCTTAACAACAATTATACTCTAACAACGGGTCGACCCGTTTTATACAATTATTGTTTCACAAAAGACTTTGTCCATAATTTTTATCTTGTTTGATTCACGTGATACACAATTGATGAAAAATTATAATGATGTTGTAAACTATTTCATGAATAATTTATAAGCAATAGCATTTTAAATAACATTTTAAAAAAAGTGATAACATTTTTAATAAAAAATTATAATTAGTTACGAAAGTATATTTCTGAACAATTTATAGAATAGATAAAAAGTGATAATATTTCTAATAAAATTTTATTCTTAATCAAAAATAAATAAATATCCTTCTAATTAAATTATTTCACGAACAATTTACTGGAATAATATAAAGTGATAACATTAAAAAAAAAAGTGATACATGATAACTAAAAATTATAAACGTTTGTACTGGCTTGCAGATTAATGAATGTTGTTTTTTAAATATTTATAATATAAAAAATAGGGTTAAATTGATAATTTAAAAAGAAAAGATAAATAAAATTGTTGGAGTATAAAAAAGTAAATAAAATTGTTGAAATTGATTAATAAAATGTAAAAGTAGATAAGGTGCATAATCTATTTTTACTATTAATAAAACGTAAATATATACATTAAGATTCTTGAAAAAGAAAGTATGTGTAAAGAAGTGGAATGAGAGGAGTAAAATTTTTAATACTGTTATAAAAAAACAGTTAAATTATCCTTACTTCAATTTCATCATTCTCAATTCATCGTGTTAATCGTGTTGCTAATAATGTAGCACACAAAATTGCTAGGGTTTCTCGTGATTATTCAAACCCTCATGTATGGGTCGAACCTCCAAACTTTGTGGATTGCCTTCTCTAATAAATGGAATGAGAGGAGTAAAATTTTTAATACTGTTATAAAAAAAACAGTTAAATTATCCTTACTTTAATTCCATCATTCTCAATTCATCGTGTTAATCGTGTTGCTAATAATGTAGCACACAAAATTGCTAGGGTTTCTCATGATTATTCAAACCCTCATGTATGGGTCGAACCTCCAAACTTTGTGGATGACCTTCTCTACCATTGTTCTTGGTGTTATTAATCTATAATATCTTTATTTTGTTTCAAAAAAATAAACAGAGTAATTAAATAATAATAATAATATATAATTGATAATAGTTTTTATTCAAGTATTAATTGAATTATTAAGTGAATAAAGCGTAGCAGATGATGGCACCAGAATAATTTTTTATTTAAAATACTTTAATTTAATTCACATTTGATAGCGAAACCAAATAGAATTCTTTTTTCTTCTTGATATTTTTTTTAATTTAATTTAAAATATATTTAATTTAATCAATAAATAATAGTATTTCTTTTTTATGAAATAGGATTCATTAAGACGGACTGACTGGTAAAGAAAAAGAGAAAATATCAAAATGAGCCCGGCAGATAAGACCTATTTCAACTTTAGTCTGTTTTCATTTGTAATTTTCAACTTTGATCCTTTTTCGTTTAATTTTAATCATTTTTTTCCCAAATTTAGTCATAATATAAAATTTAGTTATTTTTTTGTCAAATTTAACCCTTTATGTTAAAAAATGTCCAAAATTGATCTAAAAGTGTATAAATTTTGGACAAAGATGAATAAAAGAAAAACCAAATTTTTTGGAAAAATGACTAAAATTGAATAAAGAGAGTGACTAGGGTAGGACCGGTCCTACCAATATTTGGTGGAACCGGATCCTCTACCCTAATGTTAGAATGAGTTATTTGGGCCAAATTCGCACCCGCTTATGCACAATCCATCTGCGCCGTGGGCAATTCTTCTTTCTCCTTTGAATTCAACATCACCAATCCCGGCCATCGTTACTTCACCCGACGTCCACCGGTACCTCCACCAGATCCTTGCAAAGCACCAACAACATCCATAAATGGATATGCTATCCGAAGCATTCATCCCCACGTCGGAATCAAATTTGCTGCATGTTGTCAGAGACCACCGCCGCAACCGTCGCTCTCCACCATGACGCCGCCATCAGAAATTGAGCAGTCGGTGAGATACGTTCCAACCGAGTCTCGTTGCACATTTAGAGATCTGTCTAAATCATCAGAAATTTACTTCGGGAAATTTTAAGATTATCTATTTGTTTTGGAGATGAATTTGAATGCTTAAGATTTGATTCCTAAATTGGGGAAATTAATGAATGTGAACCAATTGTTACTCTAGGTGTGTTCACAAAACTTTATGCTTTTGAAGAAAAGATTGTGAGGAAAACTGATTCAAAGTAAAAATAGGTAGTGAGAGTAAAATTATAAAAGTAGGTGTGGTGTGATTGATAGTATATTATCACTTCGTGAAAACTTTATTGCGGACACTCACCAATACATTAACAATGTTGGAATGCAGAATTTCTACATCTTGGGAGTTTTGCAGATGGATTCAAGAGTTTTGCAGATCGATTCATTGGTGTTTAAGCTGTTTTTCGGTGTAGAAATCGTGATGATTCTTACTGCTGAATATTTTGCAGCTGGGCTAAAGAATCTGGTGATATCACAGCTGTGGAGTTATTTTATCATGAGATGGTTGAAGGGATTTCAAGCCCAAAATGTTACGTATAACATCAGAATTGATGCATACTATAAGAAAGAGCGTTTTGGTAATGCTTTGAGGATTCTTGAAGAGATGGAACTTGCAGGTTTCTCACTTTCGTTAGAAACGATAACCACATCAATTCATGGCTCAATTATGGCCGCAGCAATGGAGGTGGAAAATTTTCTGCACTTTTGGCAAAGGATAGGAGAGCCGAGGGGCGGCAACTTGAAGTTTTAGGAAATGGAGAAGGGAATTTTTTTTGTAGAGAGAATCCGTTGTGAGACTCAGAAGTTTTCACCCAACTTGATAAAGAGGACATTTGACTTTAATCCTTGATTTTGACTTTCAAATAGTAAGTAGAAGCTGATTATGTTAAATTAGTCCCTTCACTCTTATTTGTAATTTAGTGCGAGTGTTTTGTTATTTTTGGCCATTAATTATAGAATTAATTTGGTGTCTTTTTTTTTCCATCTATTAAATATTCATCTTTGCACATTTATACTAATATTTTTATTGATTAATTGTATAATATATTCAAAGTGTAAAATTAAAGAGTGATCTAATTAATTCCAAAGAGTGACCCAATTAGCTCAAAAGAGTAATCTAATTATTTCTATAAAGTAATCCATCAATTCACGGATTACATACCATTTAATTCTTCAATCTTTATTTTTAGAAAATTCGAGTCTCAAATCAAGGAGTAACTAAATTCATTAGAAAAAGTAACCCAATTAATAGATAAGAGTAATCTAAAAAATGTTAACCAAATAAAACAATATTATTTTCTGAAATTCGAATATATAAAATTAAAGAGTAACTCAAATTATTATAAAGAGTAATCCAAATTATTATAAGGAGTAACTCAATTAATAGAAAAGAGTAAATAGTCCGAATATATGAAATTAAAGAGTAACTCAAATTATTAGAAAGAGTAATCCAATTAATAGAAAATAGTAACCTAAAAGATGTTAACCAAATAGAATAATATTTTATTTTTTGAAATCTGAATATGAAATTAAAGAATAACCCAAATTATTAAAAGGAGTAACTCAATTACTAAAATGGAGTAATATAAAAGAAGTTATTACTCCCTTCATCCCGTCCTAATAGTTAGGCTTCTTTTATAATTTACAAAGGAAACGTAATATTCTAGATTGCATACATGACCATGAAGAAGTCAATTTATAATTAATCCAATTCAGCATAGCCTTAATTAATTACACGACTTAATGAAGACAAAAAGAGCCTGAGTTCCTCCAATCAATTAATTTGACGATCTGCATACGAATCCAAGAAGAAGTAGTTGATCATAGCAAGTCCCTCAATGTAGTTCCAACCACTGGAGGTTACATCTCCTACATGATATCCCAACACACAAACATGTTCATCAATGTATAAGGTTTGACAAAATCTCTTCTGCATCCATACAATTATCTTTCATTTGCACAAAAAAATATATGTAATTTTGTGTAAATGGACAATAAACAATGCTGACGAGAAGGACCATATAACAAGGACAACATCTAGATAATATTCACTTGAATATAAACCGCAGCAATAGTGCTCTTGAAACAAAATCCAACCAAAAAGAAATTAAGGACGAAACAGCCCCTTCTGTGATTGGAGTCAAAGCTTAGCAGACCAGCTGCTTCTAGTGAATCGGTGGTGGCCAGATGACGGGAACAGTAGCTGGGGTGGGGTCCAAGTGTGTAGGAGAACCCAGATCGGATTGCTCCAGCAGAGGGAACTTCATCGGAGAAGGACCAATTGAGGGCAAGAAGCCCAAAAACATGGATGAGCGAGGAGCAGGGACCCAAATCGAGTCAAGGGTGTACAGCGTTGAGTGAAGATTTGGCGGTGCAGCCATGAAAGAAGGAGAACTCAGGATGCCTCCAACATATGCTACAGTGGGAGTGGCCGCCAACGGAAGGAATCGGCGCGGCCGTCATCCTCTTTATATTTTTATTCAGATTTCTTTTCATAACAAAGAGAACCTCAATATAGTGATCTCTTATTTTAATTTTTCACCCAAAAAAAAATCGATAAAAATCTAAAAGCAACGTCGTGCGCTAAAAAATTTAGAACTTACTCCCGATTTGCAATCACACCAGCGGTGAGAGTAGAGCCATATATTGTTACCTCCCCCTCCAACAAGCATAACCCTAGATACAATCAAACAGTTAAAATATAAAAAACAAATTAAAGTACATACCAATTCAAATTGAGGTAAATTACCCTAATTTAAGAACACGCGCATCAGTTTTGAAGTTATATTTAACGGATTGATCTACTGAATGGTTCCATTTCTGTTCTCTTGAACAAGCTCGGTGATTTCATAGTTGTACACAGCGTGAATTTTATCGGCTGTGTTCTAAACATTGGGGCTATCAACTTTGAAGCTCTCAATAAACCCTCTAAAACTATCTGCGAAGTCGACGAGTGCGGTGCCGAAGCCAAAGGAAGGAAGAGAGAGAAGATTATAGCATCCAAGCATGGTAAATTTGATGAAGAAGAGAGAGAATATGATTGAATATGATTGAAGAGATATTTCGCTTAAGCGGGTTTCACCCACTTTAAAAGGGATGACGTGGCAGATCCGGTTGCACCAATTTAAAAAAAAAAAACATGCCTATAGAAGTTTTTGCCTTGAATAAAAATAACTAAAGTTGGATAAAAAAAAGATCAAAATTGAGAATTTTAGAAGAAAAAAATGACAAAAGTTAGAATCGATCATACTTATAAGATTAATTTTTTATATTTACCCTAAAGAAAAACCATTCTTATACTTCCTCGGTCTGTGTCCGCTTCTAAGGGTCTCATTTCATTTTTTATACGTATGGGGGACCACACACACCCTCTAATATAATTAAAATATGGGGCCTACTTACCCAATAATACAACTACTCACTATATATTAAATAATAATATTTTTTAATTCTCATGTAAAAATTAAATGGATCTTTTTAAGGAGGTGATAGAGTATGATTTATCTTAAATGGGTAGTGGTTATTGATGCGAGTGAAGAATTTTGACCAGTCAAACTTGAAATTTAGATAGTCAATCGATTATATATTCTTTGGAGAATTAAATGCCATAATGAAGTGCTTTACATGCAATTATTTTGAAATGGATTACGAACTTATAGACTTGAGCATCTATCTTCTAAAATTAATTTTAAATTCAATCCCCAATCTCTAGATCAAATTATCAAATTCCTTTTTCTTTCCTTTTGTATTTGAAGTATTCTTTACAGAATGTGTTAATTAAAAATAAAAAATTGAAAATATAATTATTACATTATTATTATCTTTATAAAAGTAAATAAAATTGCACGAGGAAAAAGCTTCCAATCTCCATTAATAATATAAAAAAATTAAAAATAAAAAAGCAAATTTCCAAAATTTGAAAAAACGAAGAGTATAAGAAATATTGTAACAAAATATCAAGGAACATAATTCTAAGGTAGAGGATTGGGGATATTAGTCAAATCTTGAAGTCGTTTTCGTAAAAAGCAGCGTGAGCGTGAAGACAATAATAATTAATTAATAATATATGGTCCTAAACTCCCAACTCCCAAAGTCCTAATATTCCAATTTTATCCATCTCTAACCCCACTTTCTCAATAATTTTTAAAATCATTGCTAATTTTTTTAGGGGAAAAGAGACATGTTAATTGATAGATCAAGCCATCATTAAAATATACGACCAAATTTTAAATAGCCAACTAATTACCATTTTAAATAGTCACATTCCTTAAAAATAATTTATAGTAGCTACTATTTAGTGGACTCCCCAAATTACTCATATAACTGTCAGATAAAGGAAGATAATAATGGGGGCATGATTATGTCAGTGTTGACTGCATTAAATAGGGTGAGTGAGACCCCATTTAAAATTATAGGAAAATCTCATAAAATTGATTCTTCTATTCGATCTAAGTTTCTTTTATTCGGCCCAAAATTTTGTTCTATTCGTCCTATATATTTTGTTCTATTCGGCCAACACTTTTTTTTTCAGAAAAAATTAAAAAAATTCGAAAAAAATATTTCTTCTATTCGACCTATTCGGCCAGCACTATTTGTTCTATTCGGCCAACATTCTTTTTCCAAAAAAAATTTAAAAAAAATTCGAAAAAAAAATTTCTTCTATTCGGCCAACAAATTTGTTCTATTTGGCCAATACTATTTGTTCTATTCGGCTAACATTTTTTTTCCAGAAAAAATTAAAAAAAATTCGAAAAAAAATTTCTTCTATTCGGCCAACACTATTTGTTCTATTCGGCCAACACTTTTTTTCCAGAAAAAATTCAAAAAAAATTCAAAAAAAATTCTTCTATTCGGCATATTCGGCCAACATTATTTGTTTTATTCGGCCAACACTTTTTTTTCAGAAAAAATTAAAAAAATTCGAAAAAAAAATTCTTCTATTCGGCCAACACTATTTGTTATATTCGGCCAACATTTTTTTCAGAAAAACTAAAAAAAATTCGAAAAAAATTTTCTTCTATTCGGCCTATTCGACCAACAAATTTGTTTTATTCTGCCAACACTATTTATTCTATTCGGCCAACACTTTTTTTCCAGAAAAAATTAAAAAAATTCAAACGAATAAAATTAATGCATCTTTTTGTATTTTAATAAATAAATATATTCATGCGGCATGTAAAAGTAACAAATTAATGTGTTCAATAGACTGTAAAATAAATTATTGTACTTTGGTACTTTTTGGTCAAAAAGAGATCTCAAACATGTGATCAATTTGTCCCTTTCATGAGATTTTGGTTTTTTCCATTAAAAGTGTCTAGAATAAATTGTTTTTAAAATTGTGGCTACTAAAAATTACTTTTAACCAGCTAGAATATATTTTAATGGATGCCAAAGACCTTATCATAATTAAAAGGGTTTGTAAATGGTTCTTCACCTAATTTGTTTGTTAAAAGTTCACTCCGATCTGATTTTTCTAAAATCAGTTTAGATCTATATAAATGTTTAAATATATGATTCATTATATATGAGTGACCTTTATACACATCACTAATATAGAATTCTTTTTTATTATATTTTATTTTAAATGAATTATTGATATTATAAGGAGATAATGTAAAAAGGCTAATATTACTGTGCATCGGGTGCATCCCAAGATACGATGCATCCACTTTCGTAAATGTATACAATTATGAACAAAAATATATACAATTACAGAAAATATATACAATTTGTTTGTTAGTTTTTTTAATTAAAAATTAAGTGTAAAAAAGTATATAACTATTAAAGAATATGTATACACTATTGAATAAAAAGTTATGCACATATAAATATTAATTCTTTTAATGAAAAACTGAGTGTTGAAAAAATATATAATTATTAAAAAACATGTACACAAAATAGAATAACATGTATATAAAATAAAATAAAAAGTTATAAACATATGAGTGCACTGTTCAACTCGGGTGCACCTAATATGTAATAATCCTATAAAGATAATTAAAGGATAAGATACAAATCACACAAGACCTAGAAAGCAATATCACATCTCGCTAAAACTTGCGTCTATTAAATATTATATACTTCAATATGAAATTCTATACTTTGAATTTCTGAAAAAAGATTTTTTTTTATACACGCATACGAGATCATACCATAAAGGAATATATATATATATATGGCAAATACTAGATTACAACTTCCTACCAATTCCAAAATTTACAACCTCCTTCATTCATCTTCAGTGTGTGTTTCCCTCTTTTCTTTTCTTTTCTTTTTTATATTTTTTTTAATTATTTAATTTTAGGAATATAATTGTAATTTTATCTTGTGGTTTAGGGTATAATTTATCCATAGGATTTAGGGAATAATTGTAATTTTACCCCTTGTGGTATAGGGTATAATTCATCCCTAGGGTTTAGAGTATAATTGTAATTTTATCCTTGTGGTTTAGGGTATAATTTATCCCTAGGGTTTAGAGTTTAGGGTATAATAGTAATTCAAATAAAATAAATTTAAAAATAAAATAAAAAAACAAATGAATGAATGAGCAAGAATTAATTAAGAAGAGTAGGGACTAAGGGTGTACCAATTGAATTGGTACCCCTGATTGAACCCTAGTCCCTCTCATATACTCCCTCTGTCCCTTGGTAAGAGTCTCATTTGCTTTTGGGCATGTGGATTAAGGAGTATTATTATTTAATGTGTAGTGGGTAATTGTACTAGTGAGTGTATGGGTCCCATGTTTTAATTGTATTAGTGGGTGTGGGTGGGTCCCATATATCTAAAAAAGAAAATGAGATCCTTTGGATGGGACAACCAAAATGGTAAAATGAGACTTTTACCTAGGGACAGGAGTATATATATATATATATATATATATATGAAGAGCGATTAATTTAATTTTGAATTAATTGATTATAAAATTCTAATGCAAAAATGTATTTAACTTTTGAAGATGATAATATGCTATAAATTACGAGATTAAATAATCATATTAAACCAATTGCTTAAAACTATAGTTGTATGAGCAAATCTTGATGAAATTGTATCACGGAGATAAATGTTTGATATTTTTATTTGGCTAATTATACTGTGCACTCGAGTGCACCTCAGGATACGGTGCACCCACTTTAAAAAACGCATACAAGTATTAACAAAAACATATATAATTATGAACAAAAATGTACACAATTTATTTGTTAGCTTTTTAAAATGAAAAATTGAGTGTAAAAATATATAACTATTAAAAAATATGTATACACTATTGAATAAAAAGTTATACACATATGGATGCTATTTTTTTAATGAAAAACTGTATGTGAAAAAAGTATACTATTAAGAAACATATATATAAATAGAATAACATATATACAAAATAAAATAAAATGTTATATACATATGAATGCACCTTGCACCCAGATGCACCCAATATACACTCTTTTTATTTTTTAGAAATCGCTTTTTATACTCCATCTCCTACTAATTATACATGAAAATTTTCAATGGGACACTTTTCATTTTATATCTATTAAGTAAAATCTTTTACTTGTTTTTTATGTGTTTAAGAAGAAATAAGAAAGATACATTTAAGATTATATGAATGTAGTAATTTAAAAATAGTGGTAATTTATGTTTGTTTTGAGATTTAAGTTAAAAAAATTTTAACTTTAAATCAAATCAATATATAAGAGTGAAGAGTGACGTGTTGAAAGTTAGATGTGATGTTTCTAAAAAATAGATAGATGAATATATATAATTTGATTTTGGGTTAATTGCGCCAAAAGTCCTGACTTTTTCGCAAATTTCAAATTAGTCCAAATTTTTCAATATTTACAAATAAGTTCTTGACCTTTAACCCGTTTAACGAATCGAGCCACTGGGCAGCTGGAGGCCTGCCCGACTGATGATGTGTCCAATTTTTTCCACATCACCCCTCCAGCTATTAAAAAATAATAATAATAATAAATAAATAAAATATGTCTGCCGATGTTCTTCCTCCTTCCATCACAGACCTTATTCAACGTTGTAACCCTAACCCCCTAACCCCACTAATCTGTATCCTAATCCATTAAAAAGGAAAAAAGACTTCCAGGAGCAACAGATATATAATTAATATAGATGCAGTACTACTGTGTGTATGTGTGTATTTAAAGAAAGATTATATGAGAATTGGTGGTGTTCAGATCCAGATGCAGAAGTAATAGCACTATCTCCAGAATCCCTATTGGCTTCGAACAGATTCATGTGCAAAGTGTGAAAGAAGGGTTTCATGAGGGCACAATCTTCCATGGAAGCTGAAGTAAAGGAGCAGCAAAAAAGTGAGGAAGAAGGTCTACATCTTTCCTGAGAAGATATGTGTGCACCGGCGACCTAGACCTTCTCCCGGAGCTCTCTCCACTCTCCCTTCTTCCCACATGCCCGGATCCCGACACGGGCCGACTGGGGGAGAGCTCCGACTTCCGCCCGGGAGATCTACCCATTGTTCTTTCCCGGTTTACTTCGCCGAAAAATGACTGGTTCTTCTGCCTCGCGGGAGACCTCAGCCGGAGCTCACGCATTTAGTCTCTGATCTCTCTCTTTTTCGTGACTGACGTCGAAACGGTGACGCTCTCACTGAGATTACTGCAGATCTTAGATGTGTCGGAGGAATCGTCGGCCCTAAATGCTTTCCTACTTACGACGAAGGTCTTGCAACAGCGGCGCCCCTTTAATGAAGGGGCTTTCCACCGTTTTCTGAGCTCTAGTTTATGGTTGACGAGGGGGTCTCGGAGAGGACCTCCTTAACCGTTTTTTCTTCTAGCAGAGGGTTCGGTGGCGGGGGCGATTTGTTAATGCCGATGTCGAAAATGTGGCGAGATTTTTTTAGGCGGTCAGGATTTACTGGTGCTGACGCAGCAACCCATCCAGAAATCTCCGGTTACGAATTGAGGATTTTTAACCGTTTACTTTTGTTTTTTAAACAGTTGGAGACGGTGATGTGGAAAAAATTGAACACGTTATCAGCCGGGCAGCCCTCCAGCTGCCCGGTGGCTCGATTCTTTAAACGGGTTAAAGATCAAGAACTTATTTGTAAATATTGAAAAGTTTGGACTAATTTAAAATTCGCGAAAAGGTCAGGACTTTTGGCGCAATTAACCATTTAATTTTACTAAACTTATAAAAATGAGAGAGATAATATTGGAATACAAACAAAATATATAGACAAAATTATTAAATATCTTGTATAATATATAATGGATTGTCAAAAGTCTGAACCTTTTCACGAATTTTAAATTAGTCCAAATTTTTTAATATTTATAAATAAATACTCGACTTTTAACCCGTTTTTCAAATCAAGCCACCGGGCAGCGGAGGTCTGTCCGATCGCTGACATGTCGCATTTTTATCCACGTCACCCTCCACCTTTAAAAAATATATATATATGACAAGTATATATATTAAACAACGTCGTTTAACAATCTCAAAAATTAATCTTTCTTCTTCAACATGGTTTGCCCTGCCTAGTCCCACAGCCGTGTTGCTTCTTCCACCGTAAAATCACCATCACGGGTGGTCTTGTTGTTATCCTCCGCTACCACGACTCCCTTTGTTGAAAATCTCCAAACCGCCATTGCGAGCACTACCCGCTGAGTGCCGGAATTTGCCAAAGACGGGCCTCCGCCCTTGACGGAATTTGCCAAAGACTGGCCGCTGCCAAATGACGGAATGGGTGTCAACATCGATAGGCTATGGTCGTTGTTGCCGCAGGAAGTGAAGGATAAGACGTCTAAGGACAACGCGCCGCTGATTGACGTTACGCAGTTCGGGTATTTCAAGATTCTGGGTAAGGGTTTACTCCCCTCCGACAAGCCCGTCGTTGTGAAGGCGAAGCTGGTGTCGAAAAATGCCGAAAAGAAGATCAAGGAGGCTGGTGGTGCTGGTGGCGGCCCGTCTTTGGCAAATTACAGCACTCTCAGCGGGTAGTGCTCGCAATGGCGGTTTGGAGATTTTCAACAGCGGGAGTCATGGTAGCAGAGGTCGACAACAAGACCACCCGTGATGGCGATTTTACGGTGGAAGAAGCAACACGGAGGCGGGACTAGGCAACGGCAAACCACGTTGAAGAAAGAAGAAAGATTAATTTTTGGGGAGATTGTTAAACAACGTCATTTAATATATATATGTCATTTTTTTTTAACACGTAAAGGTTGACGTGGATAAAAATGCGACATGTCAGAGAGGGGCAGACCTCCCGCTGCCCGGTGACTTGATTTGAAAAATGGATTAAAGGTCAAGTACTTATATTTGTAAATATTGAAAAGTTTGGACTAATTTGAAATTCGCGAAAAGGTTTGGACTTTTAGCTTAATTAACTCATATATATATATATATATATATATATATATATATATATATATATATATAATTTATGGATCTAATAAAACCATACTAATTTCCTCTTAGTTTTCTCACAAAATTTATGCACAATTAATACACTAATTGCTCCTGCAATTTTAAAATTGATAGTCTATCTGTACCAGAATAAAGTTTCTCTATTTACTCATTCCTTCATTTCAAAAATAGGGCCGCCCTTAAAAAACAGCATCTTAATCCAAAACTTTAAAAGTACAATTTATGTTTAAAATTATCATCACTTTTTAATACACATAACATACTTTATACATTATTGTTTACTTAAAAAATATCATATTACCCTAACAAATCATAAAATTAATCAAAAGTAGCTTTTTCTTAAATTGAATGCATGAAACGAAGAGAACACTATATTTTTAACACGTATAACATGATTTACATATTATTATACTATCCTTATAAATATTAATAAAATAGGATAAAATGAATGTTTATCAGTAAATAAATAAATAGAGGTGTTAGTGGTGTAACTGAGTGTATGCGCACCGCGTACCCTTCAAAAATTAATTATTTCTTAAATATCGAGGATTATTTTTTAAAATAGTATATAAGGATATTCAACATGAAAGAATTTATGATCAATCGTAATATTATTTTTGGTACAAGAAGGTAATCGTCTCTCGTATAAGATAATATTTTCTTAATATGTTACAAAAATTAATACTGATGCATCAGTGAGACTGGTTTAGGCACTGAATTGGGAGGAGTAGTTAGAGAGCATGATGGCAAGGTCTTATAGTCTTTTGTTGATTTAAGAGATCCGTTTCTTTCCACTGAAATGGGCGGGGTTTGGCGGCACTAAGAGGAGTATAGATTGGAAAAGAACAATCCCACAGGAAAGTGATGATTGAAACTGATTCCCAATTGATCTTTCATATTTTGAAATCGTGACTGAAGATTGTTGATGGCTGTTCTTAGCAAGTTATAAGCAAGATTAATGATGGTTGGATCACTGTTAAACTATACTAAGAACGAGCGCAACAAATACAATAAATCAAGGAGAGATAGGATCCGACCAAAAACTTTCTCTGTTTTATTATCAATCTCAAGAACAACACTCATGAATTCCAATTCCTCCTCTCACTACAAGTATATTGCCAAGTATGAAAAAGGAGTAACCTACCTCTCTCCTAAGAGAGAAGTCATTTATATCTACAACAAACCCTAACTGTGAACCAATCAGACGTTGCCATCTGGCTGAAGACAAATTGTCTTTAATGGTGGAGGGGTATTCAGCTTCATTGTGGGCGTTTGCAAGTGATGGCAGGCTGTTGCAGGTGGCTGCAGACCTCCTTTTGTCCTGTGGTCTCTTTTCATTGGTAGAGAGGAGGAGCATGTCCTAGAGTGTTGTCCTTTAATTGAGAGTGATGTTCAGATAGTCTTATCTTACCGTTATTCTTGTCCTTATGTGTGCCCCTCCCTCCAGAAGAAAGATGATGTTCCTCATTGTTCCGATACCTTCTCCTATACTGCCGAATGATCCATTCGACCTCCGGATGGGATGGAGGTCTGAAAAGGGTTCCGTTCTTTGGACATTCCAGATACATTCCTTTGCCTCAGACGTTTGTTGTTAGGCCGAGAGGTGTTTCGGCCAGCGACCTTCCTGAAGATTTCTTTATCCCTCGGCCTCCTGGGTTTCTTCCTGGTCTCGTCCTATTGCGATTATGGGCTTGTCCATTGGGCCTCTTTCTAGTTATATTAATCTTCCCGTATTGGGCTTACCTCTTGAGCCCTCTGAAATGTCTAAGGGTTGCTTCCTTTTCGGACTCATTAGCCCTTTACAGATTGGGTTCCATCACAGTACGGGCTGGTGGGATTGGGCTTCCGGCCCATTAGTATGGAGAATATAATACCTATTACAAAGATATCCACTCTTTTTGCCCTTTCTTCGACCAAATTGACTTCATCTGAATTCGTAGGGAGGGTAATACCTTAACACAGAGCCTAGTGGATACCGTTTATATTTTTAATGGTGCTTTGCCTGCTTTCTATTTTTCTTTACCGCACTCATGGCATGATTGGTAGGTTGGAATCGATTAGGAATGAAATCACTATTCCTACTTTCATTCCAAATGTCACGATTGGTATGTTCAAGGAATGGGAATCTCGATTCCATTTGGAATCACCATTCCCTCAAACATGGGAATGGTGATTCATCCCACCCCCCATGGTTACCCATTACAACACCATTTGGAATCAACTTTTTATTTTATTTTTTCAAATTTATGCAACTAAGAAATATAAAAAGATGTAAATAATATTTTTTAATTTTTACCACATTAAATTAAATTATGTAATTACCAAAATTATAAATAAATTAATATTTTCTGCTTAAAATGTAATATTAATTAAAAATATTGGTATTAAATTATTCAATAAAAAATAAAATATTAAATCATTTATTTAAAATTTAAATAAAAAATTATATGTTCATCTCATTAAAAATATAAAATTAAATAAAATTCTTAAAAAATATAATAAAATTTTAAAATTAATTTAATATTTATTCAAAATAAAAATGACTAAATTATTTATTAAAAAAATATTATTAATTAAATTGGATATATATATATATATGTGTGTGTAACAAAATATAAATTATAATTCTTTTCGTAAGTTGATAAATTTTATTATATACAATTTTTTATTTATATTTTAATAATATTAAAATTATATTTATATTTAGTTTAATTTTTTTAATACATAGATGTTTTATTTATATTTTGATAATACTAAGAAAATTTAATTTTTGTATAATTATTATTAATATATAAAATCTTCATTAACATTTTAATTAATTTAATGATTTTATATAAATTGATTTATTATTATAAAAATATTGTTAATGAGATTAGAACAAATTAAGAAATATATATATTTCTATTCCTTGAGTAATTTCTGAACCATATCAATCATTGTAATAATTATTTCTTTCTCATCTCTATTCTATTCATAAGTTTATTCTATTCCATCATTATTCCATTCAATCATACCAATCGAGCCGTCAATTGTAAGCACTGACATTCCTTGATGATATGATAATTCATATTTCCGTAAAAAAAAAAATTTATAATTTTGGTTATACCAAAAAAATTAGAAAGAGAGTAAATAAATGTAAAAATGTTGGGCATTAATAATTTAATGATAATTATGATAGGCAGCCATGGTGCGGCGACTACTCACCGTGTTTAATCATTAATTAACAAAACCAAACGTGCCATCTGGATCTCCAATTATCCAATAACTATTTGAAACGTGCCAACTCATCTAAAGTAAATGGATCCACCACTCTCGACTATATTACTCTCCTTCATCCCAATGAGTAATTGCAAATACCAAGTTTTTAGAAATTTTTATTTTTTTACTATTTTTATTTGTTTTTTTAGTAATATAATTTTTTATAGGAAATTAATATTCTATACCAAATACTAAATTTAAAGAATTTTATTTTTCACTAATTTGTTTCATTTTTAAGGAGTATTATAATTTTATTTTGATATTACTCTTTTTGTCCGCTCTAAAGAGTAGTTTTAATTTTGGACATTTGCTCCTAAGAGTGTCATTCCCCTTTTTATATACTCATATATGTGATCTATATCCCAAAAATAATACAACTGCCTACTATACATTAAATAATAATATTCTTTAATCCACCTATAAAAAACAAATGAGTCTCTTTAAGCCGGACAGAGAGAGTAAATAAATTACTATATACTCCCTCCGTCCCAAAATTATAAGCACGTTTACTGTACCACGTTTTTTTAAGAAAAATGTTCTTTTTGACCAAATTTATTGACTTTAGAGGGTAAAGTAGTATTTTTAGGTAATAAAAAAGTACAAAGTAATGATATGTATGTGAAAAATGAGTGGCAAATTTGAAATTAAATTAACTTTTGAGGTTGTTGGATAAATTGATATTTGTCATTTTTAGGTTGTGAACAAAATTGTGGGACGGATAAATGTAGAAACGTGAAGGAAATTGTGGGATGGAGGTAGTAAATATTATGTCTATCAAGTTTATAAAATAATTATTTTAAAATTGAATGTATCTTAAGGTTATAAAATAAAATAATTAATAATACTTTATGCATATTTTTGCAGAGTTGGTCTCTTGGATCCCCAGTACACAAGGTGTGTAAAGATACAACATTTTATTCTAAAGGGTATATACTTTAATTAATAAAGATATAATTTTTTTCATTGAAAAGATCATCTGAAATATTACTAGTATAAATGTTTGATTTTTTTTTTCAGGAAGTAAATGCTACACGTTCTTGTACTAATGGGAATATCATTTAATACTAAATGGTATAAACTTCGAAAAATGTTGAATTTTGAGGCACGGTATCCCCGAGACACACAAGTTTTAGTCATTTTTGTAATAAAATTTATTGTGGGATTGTAAAGTAAATTGGAAAGCATAAAATTTTATTAATATATTTTATTTTAGAAACATTACCAAACATAATTTATTTAGTGTTTAAAATTACTATATTACTTTTACAGAATTAATAAAATTAATTTATTAATTATTTTTCTTAAAAAACAAAATACAATATAACGAATGATTTAACGATGCGAATGATTTTTTCTTAAAATTCAAAAATGCCATCTTTCATACTTTTAAATAATTATCATTTACTTTTTAAAATGATATATCACATTATAACTCAACGAATTGGGTTGATCTTAAGAATTTTTATATGTGAACCGAACTTTAAAATTGAGCCTCTAGTCTGACTAATTTAATCATTCGAAAATTAAAATATGGTTAATTTTAAATTGATATATAAATTAAATTTTATTTCTTTTAAAAATCATTAAATGTTAAGTAAGATACATAATTAAATATATTAAAATATTTTACTTTACTTTTTTATTAATTAATTAATCTTTACATAAATAAACTACTCCCTCTATCCCGGGTATTTTTACCTGTTTGTATGGGCACGGAGATTAAGACGTTTTATTTTTTTAGTATATAATTTAAGAGAAAGTAGGGATAAATTAGTAATTTAAAAAGAAAAAGTGAATAAAGTTATTGAGAATGATGAATAAAGTGTAAAAAAGTAATTAAAGTTGTTGGGATTGTAAAAAGTATGTAATAAAATATTATGTATTTTTGCCAAAAATAGAATGGGTAAAAATACGTGGGACACCCCAAAATAGAAAGTGGATAAAAATACGTGGGACGGAGGGAGTATTACTTTTCTGATAAATGAAGTATTATTTTTCAAATTCTAATATGTTGTGATTTTATATAATCTTGACGAGCAGAATTTGAGAAGTAATATTTTAATCAGATGAGTAATAATTTAACTTTCTTGGTAGTAATATTTTATCTATTGAAAAATAATTTTACAAATGGTGCAACGGGTTTACAAAAAATTCTAACTAGCTAATGACAAAGACTTGTGAAACTGTGTCACGTAAGGTCTTACAAGATACAGATAAAAAGTGATAAATTTTATAAAGAAAACTGATATTCAATTAATGAAAAATGATAATTCTATTTCATAAACAATTTATATTATAAATGAAAATGATAATAATTTATAGCGAAAATGATAACATTTTATATCGAAAGATATAATTTATTTAAGAAGTCTAATGAAACAGTCTAATGCAATACTAGGGGTGGCATACCGTACCGTACCGAAAATACCGACTTATACTGTATACCGTACCGAAATTATCGGTATTAAAAAAATCATACCGATACCGTACCGAAAGTTTCGGTATACCAAAAATCGGTATACCGAAATTTCAGTATACTATAGATCAATACCGTTTATACCGAAATACTGAAACATCCTATTTTATCGAAAATTACTGATTCATACCGTTAAAATACCGATTCATACCGAAATTATTATATAATATTTGAAAATAATTTAATCAAATAATTTATACTAAATATAAAAATAATTATTATTTTGATATTTGAGTACGGTATATACCAAAATACCGAAAAAATACCAAAATACCGATATATTTTTGGTATTCCGGTATATACCGAAATACCGATTTTTAAAAATTTATATACCGATACCGTACCAATAATTTCGGTACGACATCATACCGTACCGAAATTTTCGGTATACCTATTTTTTCGATATTTTCGGTATTTTTCGATACGATAACTACGGTATACCTAAATTTCGATAATTTTATCCACCCCTATGCAATACTCTTTCTTACCTAATATAATAATTGCTTTATTTGAACATTTGAAATTTTTTTTAAAGTAATTTAAAGCTATTTCAATAATTTGAGGGGGAGGGGGGAGGGGTGTTTATCTCTATCTTATTATAATTATATGCAAACGGCGTCAATTCGCGTTTAGGATTGAATAATGTGTCCACCCCTAATAAATTGCATTAATTTGCCCGCAACTAATTTTTAATTTACGAAAATGCCCCTGTTTTACGATTGAATGGGTCTAACTAGAATTAATGAAGTGATTAATTTAATTTAACCTAGAGAAAGATTTGGGTTTGTTTTGTTGCTTATTTACGATTAAATGGGTCTAATTACACTTAATGAAGTGATTCATTTAATTTAACCTAGCTAGAGAAAGATTTGGAGGTTGCATATTGTGTATACAATTTTTTTTAATTATAGGTCGAAAATATAATTATATTCAAAAATTAAGAACATGCCTAAGGTTATGTTTGTTTTTTATATAGGTTGAAATACTAAATTTAAATTTAGCATTAGTTAGATGCAATAAATCTAAAAAAAATACTAATTCATGTTTACTTTTGGAATATAAATAAAATAAATTTTAATTTTATGTAAAATTAATATGTAGGAGTTACGGAGTGGTGTATGCATGAAAGTAAATAGTAATGTATGTGTGAGAGTATACACTGATATGTGTTACAAATATGCTTGATTTGTGTAATTAGATTTACTAAACAACAACTAAAATAAGAAATGAGTTACATAATCTTCAATGGATAAACAGAAAAAAATAAAAACGAAAAACAAAACATAGCTAAGTGTAAAACATAATCCTAAGGTATAGATATAATTATAAAAGTGTTTTACATAAATAATTATACCTTTAAAATAATACATGAATCATGAAAGTGTATGTACAATATTGTGCTCATGGCTTAAATTCAATAAAAAAAAAGGATAAATTATTAATTTGACTTGATTTTTTTTATCAAATCAGAACTTAAAATGTATAAAACTATTGATTTAGGATTTGAAATTATAAAATTATTTAAAATTATTTTATGATAATTGTATATACTTAACATATACTATTAAAATGTTATTTTAATGCTAATAAAATACCACTAAAACATATCAAGTATGTGAAATTTAAGGCAAAGACTTGAATGAGATCATCTCACGTAAGGGCTTATGTGAGACGGTCAGAGAGTGATAACTTTTATGAAGGAAAGTGATAATAAATTTATGAAAAGTGATAATGCTCTTTCATGAACAAATTATAGTATAAATAAAAATAAAAAATGATAACATTTTATAGCGAAAGTGATAACGATTTATAGTGAAAGTAATAACTATTTTAAAAAGTGAAAAATGTTCTCATGTGAGACGGTCTCACGCAAGACCTACCCAAAATTTAATGCAGTCATAGTTATATTTCTTTTTTTTTTAAAAAAAATCATGATTTTTTGTCAATTTTGTATATTTGAGACTCTTAATTGATAAATAAAATATTATTTCAGGTTTTGAATTAATAGTTTACTCAATTTTTCAGGTTTTGAATTTAAAAAAACTACTTTATTTTATTATTAATATTGAAGTAATACGTACACATAATTGTATGTATAAACTTGTGATTCATGATTTTATTTTATTCTATTCTTATAATTCTTGACTTATTTTACATTTGTGTGGTTCATATACAACTAATTTTATCCATCAATTCATGCAACATATTGTGGTTTATGTACTCTTTTATAGTTGAAGTTTAACCTTTATTTTAAGATTTTAATATTAATTTTAGTAGTAAAATTATAATTAAATTCTCATGTATCATACATTTATAATTAATAGTTTATTTTATCTCTATGATTAGAATTTACTCTAAAATATTATTTCTATAATATAATCCATCTTTTCAATATAAAATTAAAAAATATATTATTATAAAAGTTGCACGTACCACGGATTCATTTAATTTATGTATATATGGAGTTTTGTATCTAGGGTATTTGAATGTGCAAATACCTAACATAGACAAATGGTGATAAGATAATGCTTCTCTTTATAATTGTACTTTCAATAAGATTTTCAAAGGTATAATTTAATAATATTGTAGTAACTTGTGTGAGGTTGCATGTATTAATTAAATATTTGAAATGCATAATTAATGATACATTTTCATGGAGAAATAATATTTTAAAAGTAAGATAAGAAATTGATTATTTAATTCAATAAACAATGCATTGAATAGGACTATTATTTTTTTTTAATGTTTAAAAGAATTTAAAAAATTAAAATAATGTAGATCATACATTTTACACCTCTGACTTCTGTCTAAAATTTACTTCGGCAGTTGAAATTGGATTTCAAGGTGGGTTTATCAAGTGAACTTCCAAAGACAATTCATTTTAAATCCATTAAATTAGATTTTGTAAATAATACTCATTCGTCCAAAATTTATCTTCGCATTTTCTCATTTTCATTCCTTTCACATTTACCATTTTTAAAAAAATCAATAAAAATGCTACTTTTGATTGATCATTTTGAATATCACTCATTAATTATTATTTTTTTAAAAAAATACTTTTTTTAAAAAATATTTAGACATAATTAAATCTAGTTTGCAACTTCTTTAGCGACTATGTCTACAATCTTACATGCGACTATACATACAACCATACACATGTCAGTAAATTTTATTTACTTACATATATAAGACACTTCATGCAACTATATGTGTGATAATGTATTAATTATATAATGAAAAGAGGAAAAAAAACTAAAAGTGACATTTTCTAAAATAAAAAAAAAAACTATGTTGGGTGACATTTCAAAATCAATTATTATTTGAGGCATTTTTTTACCATTTCTAAAAAAATCACATTAATCAATGACATCAAAATCAATTTAATTAAGAAGTAACAATTTCACTTAATTACATGCATGATGTATTTTTAGATTTGAATATTCTGTTACATTTCTTGTATTACTCAATTGACGAGTCACATATAAAAAAAAGATAAGAGAAACTATATCATAAAATTAATATATGTATGTGAAATTACTCCAAGGTAAGTGATTAAATTTCTCCTCCTTACTAATAATACATGTCAATATATATAGGAAATGTCATACCAAAATTGTTACACCAAAATGTTACACAGATCATCCAATATCACTTATTTTATTATTTTATTTATTACTACTAAAAATATCACACGTACTCCTTCAAAATTAGTTAAAAATAACTTGTTAAAAAATATATCTACCGTAACAGTAAAAAGATAGCAGTAATTTGGTACGAAGGAGTAATTGATAATAAATAATTTACACCCACAAAATTTAAATTTATTTAAGTGCCTATCTGTCCAGTGTACTTGACGTAGCCGGCATCGTTTTTACAACTGGAAATTGAGGTGGCGAGTTATCTGAGGTCAAAATAGTACATCTACATATCAGCCAATTCCGTTTAGAGAGAGAAACTGAGGAGTGAGAGACCTGGAATTCGAACCTTATCCATTCCTCCCCACTATAAAACCAGATCAAAACCCTCCATTTCTATTTATCAAATTACAGTTCCATTTCCCCCTTTTCAACCAATTTGGGGAACTAGATTGTTGATCGAATCATGGCTGCATCCAAGAGCTACTTCCCCAGAGCAAACAATCTATTCCTCCCGAGCGATCAGAATCGGAGCACCAACGCGATGATCTTTGAGTTCGACGAATCGGAGGTGTGGAGCTCGTCGGCTCGATCGCAGTCGCCGGAGTTTCGGAAGCCGGCGGCGAGGGGACCGCCTGCTTCGCTGCCGGTCAACATTCCGGATTGGTCGAAGATTTTGAAGGACGAGTACAAGGAGAATCGGCGGAGGGATAGCGACGAAGACGAGTACGAGGAGGAGGAGAAAGGCGGCCGGATTCCGCCGCATGAGTTTTTGGCGAGGAATCGGATCGCCTCCTTCTCGGTGCAGGAAGGGATCGGTAGGACGCTGAAGGGGAGAGATCTGAACAGGGTTAGAAATGCAATTTGGCAGAAAATTGGATTTCAGGATTGATTCCTTTCGTTGATTAACAAACACTCCGATTTTGCTCTTCAAAATTTTCTCTTTTTTTTATTATATTTTTTAAATATATATTTAGGAGTGCTTTTCGCATTTTTTGAAAAGCCTTTTCTTGACCATGACTGGTTGGAAACGAAATGGTTTTGAAGATTTTTAGATTTGGAAGAAGAGATAGTATTAGTTTGTTTACCAATGTTTTGACTATTTTCGATGATATAAACGTAAATAAAAATTGCAATGTTGACTTTATTTTTCTTTTTCTTTAAGGAGATTTGATTGTCAGAGACCCAGAAATATCCCCAATATCCTGATGAAAATACTGTGCATCCATTATAAAATGGCGAACACGTAACGAAAGATTTGCGTCAGATAAAAATTACTCTCCTTCACTCAAATATACATTTACTATATATTTTGTTGTAATAAATAAATTCACATTTCAAAATAAAAATACTAGATACAATCAACAACCTCAAAATACATTTTAATTTCAAAATTAGCACCCTTTTACAACTCACAAAACATACTCCCTTTGTCCCATGACAAGGGTAGTTTTGCTTTTTGGCACGTGGATTAAGGAGTATTATTATTTAATGTGTTGTGGGTTTTTGCTTTTTGGCACGTGGATTAAGGAGTATTATTATTTAATGTGTAGTGGGTAGTTGTATTAATGGGAGTATAGACCCCATGTTTTAATTGTATTAGAGGTGATGAGTGAGTCTCATGTGTGTAAAAAAGGAAAGAGAGTCCTTTGGGTGGAACGACCAAAATGGAAAAAAGAGACTATTGCTGTGGGACGGAGGGAGTATTTTATAATTTACTTCTCCTGTCCCATTGATATACTCCCTCCGTTTCTTGGTAAGAGTCTCATTTGCTTTTGGACACGTGGATTAAGGAGTATTATTATTTAATGTGTAGTGAGTAGTTGTATTAGTGGGTGTGTGGGCCCCATGTTTTAATTGTATTAGTGGGTGTGGGTGGGTCCCATATGTCCAAAAAAGAAAATGGGATCCTTTGGGTGGGACAAAAAAAATGGTAAAATAGGACATTTATCTAGGGACGGAGGGAGTATGTGCATTGTATTTTAATTTGTAATGAGGTGAGAGAAATAATATTTTAATGTAAAGTACACTTAAATTAAAGAATAGTACAGTATGTATTAGGTGAGATAAATAATATTTTAATGTAAAGTGGGTAGGTTTGTTAGTGTGATGTGTGAGTTTATGGAGAGAAATGCACACTTTGTATAGGAGCGGACCAAAATAGCAAAATACATACGTTTCAGTGAGACGGAGATAATATTTATTATCTCTATTTAAAAATACCAAATTACCTTTAGAATAAAATAAAAGGTAAATTTTCTAGAAATCAACAGAGGAAGTAAAATATTTTAATTTAAATATGTAAATTAATTAGAAAAAAAAAAGATAAATGATAGTGATTTTTTAATAAGAAGTTAATAGGAGTAATATTTTTAATAACAACGATACTCCAGTATTTAAGAAAATGTAAAATAGATTTCAAGTATGACGTAAGTATTGCATTTAAAAAAATTAATCAATCACAATTTCATTAGAAACAATATTATTTGCGAAACAATTTAAGCAAACAATCAGAATGAGTGATGTGATTGTACAAACTACAAACTATGAAAATCACACTTCATGAAATTAAATTTGTTTTAACTTAAGGCAAAAGCATAAGGTAGCACGTTCCGTGCGTCTTTAGAATTTTGTGCTAAATTGTATATCCTTTAGTATAAAGATGTGTACTCTTTATTTTACAAGGCAAAAACTTCTGTGTGTCCGGATTTAGAATTTTGTATTAAATTATATACCTTTTAGTATAAATATGTGTATCCTTTATTTTCTGAAAAAAATAAAAAATATAATGAAAAGTGTATATCATTTAGAACAAAATGGTGTACCCTTATTAATTAAAGTGTATATCCTTTAGAACAAAATAATATACCATTATCCATAATACTAAATTCTAAAGCCACACGCAACCTCATTTTTAACTAAATTCTTTAGATAATAACAATAGAGTAAAGTCTTACTTTTGTGTTATGTGAAATTAGTTTTTTTTTAAGAAAAGTGTATTTTAGGTTATTGTATTATATATATATATATATATATATATATATATATATATATATATATATATATATATATTGTGATGCAAGTAACTATTATATTAAAAAAATAAAAAGTGTGAACATATTTGGAGGATGTGTGAAGTGAGTACATATTTTAGCAATACCTATTGAGATCATTTCACGGGCAATGATGGAGGGATTACAGGACTGGAGGAGGCGCTGGCCCCTCTCCTTGAAAGGGTACATTATTTTGTTCTAAAAGGGTACACAATTTTGTTCTAAAAGATATACACTTTTCATTATATTTTTTTATTTTTCTTCAAAAAATAAAGGTACAAGGGTATACAATTTAACATAAAATTCTAAAGGCACACGGAGTGTGCTTCCGTGCACTCGGGCGCACACAAGTTTTTTTCTTGTAAAATAAAGTGTACACATCTTTATATTAAAGGGTATACAATTTAACACAAAATTCTAAAGGCACACGGAATATGCTCCCGTGTGCCGAGCACACACAAGCTTTTGCCTTCGAATTATATTACAGTAAGATTTGGTCTAGTGGTTTATTGTTTCTCCATTCCATCTACTGTCGCGCAGGATCAAACCTATGCTCAAAATTATTCACTTTAGTGATTATTACTACTTTTTATCAATCAAATTTTATATTTTTTTTAATAAAATTACTTTTTATCTGACTTAGTATATGTAACAATAAATTTTGTATTTATAATAAAATAAATATAAATTGAGTACAAAGATAATTTCAGATGGATTTAATTTGGAGAAGATGTAAGCGGGTTACACTCTCAATCAATCATCTGATTCTTCTCTCGAACCAATTTAGGACTTGACTTGTTGACTTGACTTTGACTGGAGTGTGTTGACTTGACTTTAACTGGAGTGTGTGTTGACTGTATGTTGACTGCGCTGACTGTGTTGACAGCGTGTGTGTTGAGAGGAAGAACACCGGATCGAAAGGGCTTGGCACCTTTATCTGTGATCGGAGGCAGTTGGCTGGAAGAATACCGGATTGGAGGGGTTGACACTTTGATCTCTGATCGGAGGCGGTTGGTTGGAAGAACGCCAGATCGGAGGGTCTTAGAACCTTAATCTCTGATTGGAGGCGGTTGGTTAGAAGAATGCCGGATCGATGGAGCTTGACACCTTGATCTCTAACCGGATGTTGTTGGCTGGAAGAACGCCGGATTGGAGGGGCTTGACACATTTATCTCTGATCGGAGGTAGTTAGCTGGAAGAATGCCAGATCGAAGGGGCTTAGAACCTTGATCTCGGATCGCAGGTCGTTCTTGGCTTGAAGATGCTTGAAGATCTCAAGGGGGCACTGCTCGTATTCTTGATCTCTTCAAAAGCGTCTATGTCTTCATATATTTTAGTGTCTGGAATGAATGGAGGAGGGCTCCTTATATAGGTGAAGGGTGAGGATGCCCCATAAATAACTCGCAAATTTGATTGGTCCATAACTGATTTGACCTGATTCTGCAGGCTTGAGCCTTTCCATGTATAACGCAGTTTCATTGGTTGATCCTTGATTTGACCAAATTCTGCGCGCTTGAGATTAGTTTCATTGGTTGATCCTTGATTTGACCTAATTCTGCACGCTTGAGATTATTTGACTGGATTTGTCCAAATTATCAAATATTCACTAATTTATTTTATGAATTTATTTATTTAAATCCCTTAATAAATAAATAAATAATTGATAATTATTGTATTAATTTGCCACATATTTTTCTTTAATAGACAATAAAACTCAAATGCATACCGTATCAATTTTCAAAATTGTTCACTTTAGCAATTATTACTTTTTTATAAATCTAATTTTATATTATTTTTTAATAAAATTACTTTTCATCTGACTTAATAAAATAATTACTTGAGACGGGTTCGAATAACTCTATATTTTTACTTAGTTGATTTGTATAAATATTATTACTCCTCTTGTATCATTTACTCCACTTGAAGACTTAGCTAATGAATCTATTACTCCTTAATTAAAATCAGGTCCTCACTATATACTCCCTTCGTCCCAAGCTAAGAGGGCTAGAGATATGAATCTAATTCACTTGTTCACCTTAATTAATGAACCTATCACAACATAAACATACATACATATACTCTCTCTCCATATATATACAGTATATATATGGAGAGAGAGTATATGTATGTATGTTTATGTTGTGATAGGTTCATTAATTAAGGTGAACAAGTGAATTAGATTCATATCTCTTTATTTGCGCAAATATAAGGTCTCTGGCCCTCATTACCTGGGACGGGGGAGTATATATATGGAGAGAGTATATTTATGTATGTTTGTGTTGTGATAGGTTCATTAATTAAGGTGAACAAGTGAATTAGATTCATCTCTCATTATTTGCACTAATTGGGAAAGCGCGTTTCTTGTAGCCAACGCATAAGTGTATTAATTAAGGAGTAGTAAACTTACTTTAAGAGGTTTCGTGAACATTGCTCATTCCTTCCATCTCAACATTATCTTTACACTTTTGTTTTTGTTGTTCAGCAATTAACTTCATCATTAAAATTTAAAAAATAAAAAATAAAACATATTTTTTATAGGAAAGGCCTTGCGTGATACCGTTTCATATGAGGTCATTTTTTACTTTTTAAAATAGTTATCACTTTCGCTATAAATCGTTATCACTTTCGTTATAAAATATTATAATTTTTTATTTATACTATAAATTGTTCATAAAATAACATTATCACTTCTCATTAATTAATTATCACTTTCATTTGTAAAAATTATCATTTTCTATCCATCTCACGTAAGTTCTTACCTGACACAATCTCTCATAAGTCTTTGCATTTTTTCATATAACACATATTATACTTGATATTTTACCCTTTATTACTTAAAAATATTAAATCGCTCCTAAAAGGCCAATAAATATGATTAAAAAATAATTTTTCTTACACTGTATCTAGCACCAATAAAAATAAATAAAAATAAATAGGAGACGATGAGAGTAATATTTATTATAATATTATTAGAAGTCATTATTCAGAATTTTAAAATTATAAATATGTAAATATATACAAATTACATTAAATTCAACGAACCAATTAATGTCCAATATGATGTGCTTTTTTTTTTTTTCAAAAGATAAGTGTACATGTACAATATCAATGTAGTTTATGAACAACCAAATTAAGTTATCGAATCATGAAAAATAAGGATTAGAGCTAAGCGATCTTATGTCTTTCATAGTTTTATAGAGAAAATTATAAAAGGAAAGGAATTGAACAAATAAAACAAATGAGCAATTATATAACACAAGATATGCAATACAAATGATGAATGAACCAAATAAATAAAGAGTGAGACTAGCAATACTAGTTGTATGAAAATTCTAAGAATAATGCAATGAACAAATATATCTCTCGCACTAAGAATAAGGGCGATCAAAAATACTTTCTTAGCTTCTTTAGGGACACATAACATGTGGACCCTTATAAGGGTCTTAAAATGACTCTTAAAATCTAGACCAAAATAGACACCTCTCATTAGATATTTATAAGACTAGAATTCCCTAGGGACTATATACAATCTATGATCCATTTCTATGTACTATAATTCACCAAGGGTTAAGTCTTCCCACGTAATCAACCAACCTCTCAATTTAACGGACAAGGTGTTCTATTATAGGCTTCTTACCATAAGATGACATCTTTATCTTGTCATATAACTAGCACATGAATGTATAATGAAATTTAACAATTAACAATCTCAAACACACAATGAATTCTTATTCTAATTACATGTATAAGACAATTAATCACACAAATCACACATAAAATACAACAATTAATATCAATGATAGAAATTCAACAAGACCAATCAATATAATCATTCAATTACAAAATACTCAAAATTATCCAAAACATATCATGTAGCTAAAATCACAAAGGAACTTAATCTAACATAGTATCAACCAAATCAAAATAGACCATCTAACAAAATTTCATAAAAATTACAAAATAAAATTAATATTCCCCTCCAATTTCTTCACTTGGAACTTCTTCTATCTTTTCTTACCATCCTCAATCTACTTTGCTTTTCTATATTTCTTTGGTGAATTTATGGAACGTAAAAATGAAGTGTGGATGAGTGGATGAAAGATGGATGAATGGGTGAAATATGGGAGAAAAGGAATGCTGTGATGAATTTCATGACCTTTTTCCCCTATTTGGGCTGATTAATTGGGCCAATCACAAAGAAGAAAAGATGGGTTGGTCAGGCCTGCTTCTTGATTGGAAATACAAGGAATGAAAGAATTTGAATTACCCAATTTGGGCCTTTAATAGGAATTCAGATTTGATCCACCTTTTCTTTTATCAAACAATTCCATGTCACTCTCAATAAATTAATGGTAATGGTCTGCTCAAATGATATTAGCAATTTGTGCAAACAACTAATGGGCCACTTCAGCGTGCGCACATCTCCTCTCTCTCTCTTTTTTTTTTTTTTTTTTAATTGTTCATTTTAACTTCGAATGGAGTTTCATTTATTTCCACGTCTACGTAATTGCTTAAATAATCTTATGTCATGTATAAATCCTTTAAATTCCAACAAAAGAATCATTCTCCACAAAATTAAAAAATTAAAAAAAATTAGTCACAAAAAACAACCTTAATTATATAGAACCTGACTAAAATGTACTCCCTCCGTTCCATGGTTATCTGCATCGGTACTGTAGATACGAAGTTTAAGAAAAGTTATTTTTTGACCAACTTTATTGACTTTTTAGGGGTATTGTGATATTTTTAGGTAATAAATAAATTATAAAGTATGTTATGCGTGTTAAGTGGGAGTGATATTTTTGAAATTAAATAACTTTTGAGGTTGTTGGTTAATGTGAAGTTTCCTTTTTTGGGTAGTGAAGATAAGTGTGGGACGGACGAAAACGGAAAGTGTGAAGATAAATGTGGGATGGAGGGAGTCATTTTTCTAACAATTTCAAGATAGTAAGCCTTATCTATTCCGAGAGTCATCAAGAAGATTAAAGAGTATGATAATTTTATGAATTTTATTTCATTTTTATTATATTGGTATAAGGCATTCCCTCCTTCCCGTCTTCATTTACTATATTAGACGTCTTATTCAAAGCTTCCATTTTCCACTTTTAGTAAAAGGGTTCCACATATGGTTCATTACACATTACTAATACAACTATCTCTTACGTATAAAATAATAATACTCCTTAATTTACTCAAAAAACATCTTTTAATGGGATGGAGGAAGTACTAAATAGCTCATTTATCTCATTCCAACAACAAAGTGAACATTACATTTACTCTTATTTCTTGTACTTATTATAGAAGCCTTAACATTGTACATATAAATTTCGAATATCTCATATGGCAAAAACTTGTGTGCGCCCGGGCACACGGAATTATATTCCGTGTGCCTTTAGAATTTTGTGTTAAATTGTATACCCTTTAGTATAAAGATATGTACCATTTATTTTACAAGGCAAAAACTTGTGTGCGCCCGGGCGCACGGAAGCACACTCCGTGTGCCTTTAGAATTTTGTGTTAAATTGAAAACCCTTTAGTATAAAGATGTATACCCTTTATTTTCTGAGGAAAATAAAAAATATTAATAAAAAGTGTATACCCTTTAGAACAAAACCCTTATTAATTAAAGTGTATACCCTTTAGAACAAAATAATGTACCCTTATCCATAATACTTAATTCCAAAGGCACACGGCGTGCGCCTGGGCGCACGCAAGCCTCACTCATCTCATATTCGTTCACTTTGATGCGAGTTTATGTTAAGAGAAAAAGTTGACTTGTATATATTGTTTTCTGTATATTCTTTTATTTGATTTGGTTTCCATATTTTACGGAACCAATTAATTGTACTCAACTATATATAATAGTGTTTTCCTCTCATCACAAATTAGTGATAATCGCATATCATTCTCACATGGTATCAGCCTCTCATCCTAAACCCTAATTTTTTCTGTTCTTTTTCTCTTCCTTTTCACATCTCACGATTTTCTTCTTTCTCTTTCTTCCTCCAAAAATTATTTTTCCCTTATTCATGGATGTCCCTGTCGCTTCTCCCTCCTTGCAGATCACAATAATGATCAATCTTGTCCAGATCAAGTTGTCGATCTCCAAGTATTGGATGTGGAAATGTCAGTTTCTTTCTATGGCTACCACCTTCGAACTCATGGATCTCGTTGATGGTTCGTCCACCGCTCCTGCTAAGACTCTCATTTCTAATGCCCGTGAGGAATCTCCAAACCCGGCATACTCTATTTGGTTTCTGCATGAACAGAAATTACTTGGCATTCTCTACGCAACCCTCGAACCGGAGGCCATAGCTGAGGTTCTTGATTGCACGATGTTTTGCTAATGATTCAACCTCGCGTGCTAATCAACTCAGGAAGAGCCCTTGTCCTTGCGACGCGACACTCAATCCGTCACAGAATATGGTAAACGGTTTAAGTCCCTGTGCGATCAGCTTTCAGCAATTCAGAAACCGATTGATGAAAGTGACAAAAGTCACTGGTTTTTTCGTGGGCTTGGTCAATGCTTCTCCAATTTTGCCGATACTCGGATGGCCATGCAACCCGTTCCCTATTTTGCGACCTTCTTCATCAAGCTGTGCAATTTGACTTGATGAATAAATCCATGAAAGGGTCTGCTCCATCACCAGCCACATTCGTGGCGACTGAATCCAGTTCTGATGGTGTTCGTGGGTTTGGGCAGACCCGGTATCGCGGTGGCGGACCTTCTGATCAGCGTCGCTCTAGTGGTGGACGTCGTCCTTTCATCCCACGCTGTCAACTTTATCAGGGAGAACACTATGGGGATAAGTGTCCGCATTTTCTGCAGCTTCAGAATCAATCTACTTCTCGTCTGTTCCAGTCTTCTTCCACAACCAATCTTGCTCAAGCATTCAGGGCCGCTTGTAATGTTTCTGAAACCAATCCAACCTCTGATTGGTATGTTGATTTCGGCGCCTCAACTCACATGACCCCTCACAGTACTCATTTGGATTCCTTCGAATCTAATTCTGGTAATGGTTCAGTTATTGTTGGTAATGGAAATTCTCTTTCAATTTCTCATATTGGTTCTAGTCGCCTTTCCACTGATGTCAATTTATTGGATGTTTTGGTAGTTCCGAACATTACTAAAAATCTACTCTCTATAAGCAAGTTGACATCAGATTATAATGTTGAGGTTGTATTTTCTGACAAGTCTTTTTCTATTCAGAATCGGGTGACAAAGGCAATTCTGGCCCAGGAAAAGTGTGAGAAGGGACTTTATGTACTGGAGAAAGGTAGCTCAACTTTGGTTGCTGCTTTACATCCTAAAGATTTAAGAGCTAGCTTTGATTTATGGCACTTGCGTCTGGGACATGTTTCTTTCGGTGTTATTTCATTGTTGAATAAATTATGACATTTATCTGTTACGTCCTTATTGCCAAATCCTACTGTTTGTTCGCCTTGCCAATTGGCCAAGAGCAAAAAATTACCATTTTCATTGAATGAGAAGTGTGCTTCCTTTATGCTTGATTTGGTGCATTGTGACTTGTAGGGGCCTGCTCCTATTATTTCTTTCGTCGGTTATCGTTATTATACTGTGTTTGTGGATGATTTTTCTCGATTTTCGTGGCTCTATCCATTGCTTGCTAAATCTGAATTTTATGAGGTGTTGGTTCGATTTCATACCTTTATATGTACACAATTCTCTTGGTCTGTGAAAGTCTTCCCATATACTCCGCAGCAAAATGGTAGAGCTGAACGAAAACACAGGCATATCACGAAAACAGGTCTCTCTATGTTGTTTCATGCTTCGGCCCCTGCATCCTTATGGTTTGAAGCCTTTGCCACTGCTATTTATGTCATTAATCAGCTTCCATCATCTATATTGGATAATAAATTTCCATATGAGTTATTATTTCACTCTGTTCCAAATTATGCTATTTCTAAACCTTTTGGCTGTCGGATTTTTCTTTTTTTTCGTGACTATGCAGTGAATAAGCTATCACCTCGCAGTCGTCCATGCATTTTTTTGGGTTACAACAATGTTCATAAGGGTTTTCGATGTTTTGATCCTTCTTCCGCACGCATCTATGTTACTCGTCATGCTCAGTTTGATGAACATGTTTTGTCCTTTTCTGATAGTACTACATCTTCGACAAATGATTTGCCTATATACAATTTTTTAGACCCTATCATGCCTTGCTCGGCGACGACTGAACCTACTCCAGAAAATGGTCAATCCTCAGGTTTTGCTCCACGTCGTCTCCATACAAAACCGGAGTTAGCCAGTAACTTTCTTTCGGAACCTCTTCCGCTTACTACAGCTCCAGCTCCAACAGTTGAACCTGATGAACCACCTTCACCAGGACCACCGACTCCTGCGGTCACTCCTCCACCCCACCGCCCTTGCCCACACATCCAATGATTACTCGGGCGCGGGCTGGTGTTTTCAAACCCAGGTATCCTATGGATATTGCTTCAACTGCTTTACTTTCTTCTCTTGCAGCTGCTTCTGAGCCCTGTGGTTTTAAATATGCTTGCAAATTTCCTCATTGGATGAATGTCATGCAAGAAGAAATTGATGCCTTGATGAACAATAAGACATGAGACTTAGTTCCTCCTCCTCCCAACACTAATATTGTTGGTTCTAAATGGGTTTTTTCGAACCAAATTTCGCTTAGATGGTTCTATTGAGCGCCACAAAACTCGTCTTGTTGCTCAGGGTTTCACTCAAGTTCCTGGTGCTGATTTTCATCACACTTTCGATCCTGTCGTCAAGGCTGCTACTGTTCGCATCATATTAGCCCTTTCTGTTCATCACTAATGGTCCCTGCATCAGTTAGATGTGAAGAACTCTTTTTTGAATGGCGTGCTCACTAAACCCGTGTACATGGCTCAACCACCTGGCTTCGTTGATCCGCGTCAATCTCATAATGTGTGTCGACTTCAGAGGGCTTTATATGGTCTTCGCCAAGCACCTCTGGCTTGGTTTCAAAGATTCAGTTCATATCTGTTATCTTTGGAATTTCGATCGACTCAATCTGATTCCTCCCTGTTTTGTCTTCACAGAGATTCTTCAGTTATTTATCTTCTCCTTTATGTGGATGATATTATAATTACTGGCAATGATCAGGATATGCTACATAGTTTTATCAAGCGCACTCATGCAGAGTTTGCTATCAAGGATCTTGGCAGATTGAATTACTTCTTGGGGCTCGAAATCTCATATACTTCGGATGGTTTCTTCATTGGTCAGGCCAAATATGGTCATGACATATTGGAGCGCGCTAATTTGTTGGATTGCAAGCCTGTTTCCACACCTCTTGCTGCTAGAGCGTCCCTGTTGACCACTAGACCTTCATTCACAGATCCGACGTTGTACCGCTCTCTGGTAGGAGCGTTGCAGTATCTAACTATTACTCGGCCTGATTTGTCGTTTGCAGTCAATTCTGTAAGTCAATTTCTCCATTCACCTACAGAGGATCATTTATTAGCTGTGAAGCGAATTCTTCGTTACGTGAAGGGTACCATTCATTATGGTTTAAACTTCACTCATCGTCTCGAAAAGTCCATAATTGGTTATTTTGATGCTGACTGGGCTCGATGTATAGATATCTGTCGCTCGACCTACGGCTATTCCATCTTTTTAGGTGGTAATCTTGTCTTATGGAGTGCCAAGAAGCAACCCACAGTTGCTCGTTCAAGTTGTGAATCTGAGTACAGGGCACTGGCTAATGCTATTTCAGAGATGGTTTGGCTCACTAATTTATTACGAGAGCTTTGTCAGTTGCCTACAGGTCGCCCAGTGCTCTTATGTGATAATAAGAGTGCAGTTTTTCTTAGCCAGAATCCTGTGGCTCACAAACGGGCCAAACATATTGACATCGATTGTCATTTTATTCGGGAGCTTGTTTCTTCTGGGAAGTTGCACACTCAGTTTGTTCCGAGTCATCTTCAACTGGCCGACATATTTACCAAGAGCCTGCCTCGATCGGCCTTTGAATTCTTACGTTCCAAGCTTTGCGTTTGCTTGCATCCCACGCAATGCTTGACGGGAGTATTAAGAGAAAGAGTTGACTTGTATATATTATTCTCTGTATATTCTTTTATTTGATTTGGTTTCCATATTTTATGGAATCAATTGATTGTACTCAACTGTATATAATAGTGTTTTCCTCACATCACAAATTAGTGATGATTGCATATCATTCTCATAGTTTAGCTTGATCACGACTACTAGATCAGTTGCTTTTATTTCATCTTATAGCTTCAAATCTCTGTTTTCTACTACGGCTGACCTAAGCAACATCAACACTCTGACTAACTTGAGAATGTTTTATCCATTGTGACACTACTATTTACTGACAACTGAACTAATCTCACTCTAATAAATCATCCTATATAGTAGAGATACCTTCTAATCTTGCAACCCTCAAGAGGAACTGGGATTTTTACTTAAGGGTGCATGATTTATTTCTTAGAATGTCATGTTCCTCAAGTTTTTGGACCTAATCGTTAAATTACTTTTAACCAAGCTCATATGTGGTTCTCCTCTCTTCTGCCCATTTCCATCAATGTGGCCCAAGCTATTAGAGTTTTTCGTATCCCAATTACTCCCTCCGTCTCATTTCAGATGACACACTTTTCATTTTGAGTTGTCCCACAAAAGTTTGCACATTCCTAAAAAAACAAAAAGTTAAACACAATCACCCTTCTTCATACACTTTATTTACAAAATAACCACCTTTACCTAACACTCCTAATACACTTTATCATTTATTTATTACAAAAATACCATAATACCCCTAAAAGTTATCACTTTTCTTAATCTCTGTGCCGGAAGAGGCATGCAAACTTTTGTGGGACAAAAGGAGTAGTATTTAGTAAGAAACGACACATGAATTCAGGGGTGCTTCGTAAGGGAAATTGGGGAGGGTAATGAGAATGAAAAGATATTGATTCATATTCTTCTTGCTAGTATGAAGTAATGATAATCCTTATTCATTGATTACTCTTATTAATCCCGTAGCTACTCTACGCCCTTTAATCAACATTTTTCTCGGTTCTCGTTATCATTATCTCAATGATTCTCATTATTATTAACAAACTAAGGAGTCGCTTGGTTCAAATTTCGGAATGACAATGGTAATGAGAATCATTGATGAGGATAATGGTAATGTGAATGAAAGTGATTGAAGGGGTGGGGTATACATTGAATCAATGAGAATGATTGAGGGATTTAGATTCTCATTACCTATAACCAAACATGAGGAATGAGAATCAATACCCTTTTATTCTCATTACCCTCCCCTAATACCTCTAACCAATAGCCTCCTAAATAAATTAGGCCAAACCTTTATTGCATAAACTTCGCTCACTGCTGTTTATTGCTAGAAAGTAGATTTTGTCCCTTTTCTATTTTAAGAGAATCTCGGCTGACGCACGGTAGTATATCATAGTTCATAAGATCCGAGGCATTGATTTTCATAACCGGTTGGACCGGCCGGTTGAACTAGGAACCGACCTCCAAACCGGTCCAAAACCCATCTAAAACTGTTTTTTAGTTGAACCGAATTGAACTGGTTGAACCGGCCAAAACTGAAAAAATGGTTGAACCGGTCAAACCGGTTTTTGAATTTTTTTTATTTTTATATAATTTTACTTTTATTTTTATTTATTTTAAAATATAATATTTAAATTTTGAATTAAATTATGTGATTTTCCTGGAGTGTTGCACCAAATGTATAGCAATTTGAGTATAAATTATTATGATATTTTGATAGAATATATAAAAATATGTATAAAATATGAATTATAAACTATAAATATTTTATCTAATTATATTTCTATATAAATTGAATTTTTTCTTTATAAAATAATTTTGTTTATTATAATTTTTTTAATGAATTGTAATATTATAAAATATATAATTGAAAATACACGTAAAATTCAATTTTTCGGTTGAACCGCCGATTGAACCGGTCCGACCGGTTGAATCTCGAACCGCTGTATCCACCGATTCAGTCTCCGGTTCGATTATGAAACCACTGATCCGAGGGGCATTTTAGAGAAGTGAATAACGAACCTTTAACTTCCCTCTCTCCACAAACGTTTCTCTCGAAGCTACATTTTCCTTCCCGGCATAAGCAGAGGCGGATTTACAGCCCACCGTGAGCCCAATATATCATAGGTAAATAATTTGTTATTTTAAGTTTAACACAGTCCAAAAATATTTTAAGTTCACCCAAATGAAGAAAAAAAATAATATCTTCTCAAAAACTATATTTATTTTATGAGCACATTACAATAAATATTAAAATTTAGCCAAATCTTCGCCCACTTTTTAGAAGGCGATTCGTGTGTGTATATATATATATTAATTTTTTAATTATTATTATTATTTATTTTTTTTAATAAACTTAGTCTATCCCACTGCGACTTTCTGGATAGCCATGGATCCGCCACTTGGCGTAAGTTCAAGGTAGTTCTCATCATTGTTGCTTCCATTAATCCATTAGCCGTTAGTCTGGATTTTGGTATGATTTTTTTTTATTTAAGCATAGTGCCACCATTTGCTGATCTCTCGACGGTCCTGCTAGATCTAGGGCTTTCATGAGCATTGATTATGAAACTGTAGTTAAACAGATAATTGGTCGTTGGATACGGAATGCTAGATGCCTGTTACCTATGATGAATTGATGATCTCATTTGGTGTTTGATCCAATTGATTTCCAGCTTGAAATTATTGCTGATTATTGGGCTATTTCTTCCGTCCACTTATTTTATTCTGTTGTCTGTGTTCTTCTCCAAGGGAAATTCTATTTAACTCTTCTGCATCTTTGACCCACTGTTCTTCAATCGCTATGCTCCTATCATTACCATTACCCTAAATTTTGTTTCTTTTACCATTGTTTATGTGAATCTTCGTGTTTGCTTTCTTTTTAAACATTTTCAAGTCGAATCCCTATATTAGGATCTTCATTTTCTGTTTTGGGTACAAAAAGTTGATTGTTATTATAGTAAAATAGCAGCAAATTAGCTGTAAAATTATTGGTTATTGTATTTTAAAGAGGAGTTCTGTCCATATTTTATCAATTATCGCTAATTTTATTCCCTTGAGCTTTCAGGTTTTTTGTACTCGTGAGCTTTTGTTGAATATATTTTATTTGAACTGTTTTCTCAAGTCATAATCTCTTTGCAGAAGCCTAAGCTTGGGATTAAGAAGGCGTCAAACATGTACTATTTTGGAGTTTAAATTCGAGATGTTTCCTTTTTTTCCTTCTTTTTGTGTGTGTGTGTGGAATTAGTTTTTATCAAGTTTAATGGGTTTGCTCTGTTTTTTTCTGAAATGTATGGAGACATTAAATGGATGGTGTGAAAACAAGTTGGTAAGATTGTGCCGATTGAAAATATGATAATCGCTTTATTACCTTTTTTATGAAGAATCTCTTTAGCTTTCTCACTGAGTAAGATATTATGCATTAACATTAAATAACTAAGATCCTGACAGTTTACATAAATGTGGAATCAATGAATGGCTAGTGGCTCTTGGATTATTTTTTTTTTTTTTGTGTGTGTTCATGAATCATGCTAGCATCTGGTATTGCTCATAGTTCATAACCCTTAATGTAGTATTTTGATATAACTTAAAATGTCTTGGGAACAGAACAGAAGCACTGTGGTTGCCTGATTTCTTTTTGTGTAGATTCTAAATTCAGATTTTGGAGCTTGGTTTTTGGGCAAGCTTTGTTTTTAATTGAATGAAATATGCTGCAGGAATTTAAAATATGTTATTTTCTCATCTTGGTAGTTGGACCTTTAAATTAAGTTGTTATTGTTTTTATTAGTTATATTTCCCCAACTATCTTAGGATAAATTTTGTACATTTGTGTCGTTGTGTGTAGTTTTGATAACATGAGCACCTAGGAAATGTGAAATGAGAGGGGTAGAGCTAAATTGCAATTCAAATATCCTAGCACATATCCTTCTCCCATTTTTCTTCATTTTTCTTTTCACATGGTACTACACTTGTTTGCTCATGATTCGTATGTGCCTCCTTGAATGAATATTAATCATGTTTAGTGCCATACATATTTTGGCTGAATCTCATATATTTATTTTGTGGTGTCGTTGTAACATGAAAATGGTAAAAATTTCAATCAATTTACTATATAATATCTTCTGTATTAATATATTTATATGTAAAAGAAATGTCCTTTATTTATGTAGGCTAAGCCTATAAGTTTTCTTTCATCTGATTTGCAATAACCACTCAAGTTTTTCTCACTTTTCTTAAACTTAAGACAAATGCTTTTATTTTACGTTTTTCTCTTCCTTTCTTTTGGTTTTGAATTAGATAAATTCATTAAATTATCATACTTTTTGATCTTCTTGAAGACCCACCCTCAGAATAGTTGTATGGTTTTAGAGTAAATTTGCAGGAGTTATTTGCAGTCTTTTAAAAAATAAATTGCTGCGATTTGATTGCAGTTCTTCTTTATTCTGTTTTTATTCTAGGTTTTCAAGTTTACTTATTTATCATTTGCTAGGTGATCAGTTTGTTTTTGGTCTCCCATTAATTTTTTAATATAAATTATGGATCTATTTCGTATTCTATTTAAGTGTCATGTTTCGTAGGGCCTAGGGTAGAATTTGCATAATAAGCTGAATATTGTATTCTAGAGAATTGACAATGACATTTTTTCTGGCTTTAATGCTTCTAAAGAGATCTTTTAACTAACCATTTTTGTAACTAAATGTTAATCAACTTACTAGCTCCTTAGTTATTTTATAATAGGGTTGGTGAGCTACACACTAAACTGATAGTTGTAATATCCAAGGAGCTATAAATTATTTCACTATCCAAAAAAGGTTGATAGTGATAGGTGTAGTATAATAGGAGTATTGAGTATTCATTATTAAGGATTAGCAAGATCAAATTAGCCGGAAGTACCAGGATTGGTCTGGACTAATATTGAAGACAGGCGAAACCATATAATAATTGAGTTTACTTTTATATGCTTAGTTAATTCTATCATTTTGACATAAAGATGTCCTTTTCTTATAAATTTTGTTAATACTTTATAATTAAAGCGTTGAAATTGAGGGGCAATTGCCGTGCCTCTTTCAAGTTCTTGATAATAAGTCAATAACATATATGCATATTTGAAATACCGTTCCTGAATATCAAGATAGCTGAGAAAATCTCTCAAGGAGTGGTTGAGTGAAAGGTGGCTTAATTACCAAAGTCTTATATTCAAATATGTAATTTTAAATAAGTATGATGTTTTGCATGCTATGAAAGGATTTAATCTTGTTGATTTGTCTGAATTTGTTTAGTGATTAAAAAACTTAATGGGTGCTGCCAATCGGGAATGCTTAGGATGGGCCGCTAGAGATCCCTCGGGAATTCTCTCACCGTACGAATTCACTCGCCGGTAACTATGATCTATCCATATTCTTCTCAAATTCTGTACATCCAATCTTATTGATTCTTGTAAACCGTATCAGATAATCATCCTTATCGTTTCTCCCAATTCAAAAATCATTTTTTATTGATCCCACAGAAGCTAGATTTTGTGTCTTGCCCTAATCTTTGTAATATTTTGTATCTGTATTTTTGGTGTTTTTCCCACTTCTCGAACTATGATTTCTGTGCAGGGCTGCTGGTAGTGATGATGTTTTTATAAGAATTTTGTTCTGTGGAGTATGTTATGCTGATGTTTTTATGGACCAGGAACATAATGGGCCATTCAAAGTATCCTTTGGTTCCTGGGTATGGAGGTTGATTTTTCTTTAATTTGGTTTGCTCTATGGTCACTAGCTTTAGTTTTTAATACTGATATACGGTTCCTCTGCTTGATAGACATGAGATCGTTGGGATGGTAACGGAAATTGGATCCAATGTTAATCGTTTTAAAGTTGAAGTTGGTGACCATGTGGGAGTTGGAACTTATGTTGATTCTTGCAGAGATTGCGAGTATTGTAATATTGAATTAGAAAATCATTGCTCCAAGGGAAAAATCTTGACGTTCGATAGCGTAGATGTTGATGGTACCATCACTAAGGGGGGATACTCTAGCTCCATTGTAGTTCATCAAAGGTGCGTGCATCATGGTCTGAAAAAGTCTTTCTCAGGTGTGATTAAAGGAGATGATTTACTCTTTAATCTTAATATAGTTTGAATCTTCCTCCATGTATTATCTAAAGGTACTGCTTCAAGATACCAGAAAACTTACCCCCACAGTTAGCAGCACCTTTGTTGTGTGCTGGAATTACCACTTACGGCCCGATGGTCAGGCATAACATGAATCAACCTGGAAAATCATTAGGGGTGATTGGGCTAGGAGGACTTGGCCACTTGGCGGTGAAATTTGGGAAGGCCTTTGGGCTGAAAGTGACCGTTTTCAGCACCAGCATCTCCAAGAAGGAAGAGGCATTGAATCTTTTAGGTGCGGACTATTTCGTCATCTCTTCTGATGAAAAAGAGATGAAGGTAAGAAGAATTGCACCAAGTATGTGATACAGAAAGAAAGATTGGTTATTTTCGTATTTTGATTTGGAGTCAATAACTCCCTTATTTTAGATTATTTAGTTTCCTATTTTCTTTATTACCTTATTTCTTATTTCTACGTACTTAGGTCTTCATGGGCCTTGAGCCTATTTAAAGTTTGTTCTCTAGGGTTTCATCAATAAGAATATTATCTATTTTGCAACCTTTTTGGTTTGTGGCAGAGTGTGGCCTTCTTTTGAAGGATTGCAGCCTTACGTCTTGTGGCGGAGAATTCCGTGGCCTCAATTGAGGATTTACTCTTTTCGTTTTCTATATTGTTCTTGAGATCACCTTAACTCTATCTGTATGATCAACTAGATTTGGTCAATAATATCATTCACTGCTATTTTGTGGTTGCAGGCGTTGGAATCATCATTTGATTTCCTCATAAATACAGCATCAGGAGATATCTCACATGATTTGTACTTATCGTTGTTGAAAACTTGTGGTCTGCTTGTTATGGTTGGAATTCCGAGCGAAGTGAAATTTCTTCCCGGAAGCCTATCTTATACTGCATTTTGCTCAACTTAGAGCTGCATTGATATCCAATGAAAGATACTATTGATTCGTCATAGGTGCGTAGACAATCTCAGGAAGTGTAACGGGTGGGACGAAAGTGACACAGGAAATGCTGGATTTTTTCGCTGCACACAAGATTTACCCCGAAATCGAGTTGGTTCCCATCCAATATTGCAATATTGTAATGAGGCTCTGGAGAGGTTGATGAAGAAGGATATGTGAAATACAGGTTCGTTATTGATATTGCCAACTCCCTGAAGTGAATGAGCTTGTTGTATCTCATGAAATATTGGTTCGTTATTGATATTGCCAACTCCCACAAATGTTTGTTTGAGGTTTGAAAAATATGTACAGCAATAATGGGGATTTGGTACAATAGTAAACTTTAATTTCACATCAAATAAAATAAATGTATAAGAGACGGCGGTGATATTTGTAAGCGCAACAACTCTATTGTGAATTGTGATACGGTTCCATAATTTCTTTATTAGATGGAGTATCATTTTTGTTAAGATATTATTTCTTTTTTTTTTTCTATTTTACAAAGTGCTTGTGATATAATTTAATTAGATGACTATTAATGTTTTTAATTTTATATATATTTTATTCATTTTTTATGGGTTTCACGCAGGACGGGTTTAGAAAAAATTAAACTAAAAAATTGGGGATGCTATGTATAAATTAAATAATAAATTAATTAATATAATTAAAAGAATCATAAACACAATCATTATGCAAAATGTGAAGTTTTCTTGTTTTAAGTCGATCAATGACATTATCATTAGTAAGTGAGTGGAAACACTTTAAACCGGCGTGCAAAGTTTTTATTTTTACTTAAATACGATATTATATAAAATATTATGTGGGAATTGTTATTTGTTTCCAAAATACATTTAAAATCTTAAAACCATTTTGGGTACAGTTATTCCTTGTATTGTGTAATGCTCTGTTCGCCTCTGGTTTATGGAAACTTCATTTCGTGAGATGACTCACTCTCAGTAACGAATATATTAAAGAATTACGAGTAGAGAGAAAGATAATTATTTGATGAGAATGATTTTTATATGTTTATACGTCATTTTTATCTAATTAATTAATTGAAAAATTTATACTTAACTATATGATAACTATAACTATATGATAACTTAAATCATATTACGATTCATGATATAATGAGTATTTAAATTTAAATTTGATGAAAGTAAAATATTAATTTTAAAGTTTGGTCATATATACACATATATACTTTGCTACAAACAGGACCGGCCCTAAGTATAGTCAAAAAGGGCGACCGCTCAGGGGCCCTACCCGCATTATATATATTTCTCTTTTCAATGTTATAATCTTAATTTATTTTTTGTTAATTTATTTTATTAGTCGGCCGATAGTCGTCCGACATAAATTTAAATATTTTTACAATTCTCATTCTTATCGAATTTCTATTTCTCTAAATTTTCTTTCTTATCGAATTTCATCAACAATTTAATATTCAATCATTTTCTCTTTTTTAGTATTGTCGCTTACAAAAGTTATATAGCTATTCTTATTCATGAACAATTCAATCATTTTCTCTTTTTTAGTATTGTCGCTGACAAAAGTTATATAGCTAGCTATTAATGAAAATATTCTAGAGGATGAAGACTATGGGCGGATATATGTGATTCTAGAGCTTGAGATAACATTGATAATAAAATTAGAGATATATTGATGGAGAATGTCCTAGAAGATAAAATTATTTCAAATTTCCTAAAGATGAACTTTCTAAACACTTTTCACACACATTATACAAGAAAATTATCAAATTGTGAGAATCAAGATAAAAAATGGCTTGTGTATTAAAAAAGTGCTTGTTTTTATTACAAGTTGTTTAAATTGATGAATAATAAGACTTATTAGCGTATGAAGGCCTCAATGATTGGGGCCCCTTTTTTATTTCGCCTAGGGCCCCCAAAATCTCAGGGTCGGCCCTGGCTACAAATCTTTAATTATTTAAAAGTTATACATAAATAAAAATAATTAATAATCTAATTTAACTATGAGTTAATCTCTTGTGTCCCAAGAGCACAAAGTGTGTAAGGGTACAATATTTTGTTCTAAATGGTATACACTTAATTCAAAAGGGTACAATATTTTGTTCTAAAAAGCATACATTTTCATTAAAAAAAATTATTTTTAAGGGAATAAAAGTACACGTTCTTATACTAAAAAGTATATCTTTTAATATTAAAGAGTTTCTGGGCGCACTGTGCCCCGAAAAATACACAAGTTTTAGCCTTTATCTATACATTTCATTCATATCTCATTTCATTTTATTATGTAAGAATAATTGATAATTTTTTTTAAAAAAATTACAATTTAATTAAGTAATTTGTAAGAGACGATGAATATATTTTGGTCGCGTGAGATTATTTGATACTTTTGTAATTAGTTATTGTTTTTTATTAAATATGTTATCACTTTTTTTTAAATGTTATCACTTTTTATTTATATTATAAATTGTTTAAGAAATAGTTTACTGTACCACTATTTTTTTTATTAATTAATTATCACTTCCAATTGAAATATTATCAATTTTGATCCATCTCACAAAACTCATTCCGTGAGACGGTCTTACAAAAATATTTGTCATGGTTAAAAATACTAAAAAGTGATCAAAATATGAATATGTCACGAATCTTCTAAATCTTCTAAAATCCAACTTTTTTTATTAAAAAAATAAAATTTACTCAAATCGATTGGGTAATTTTCATAGAAATCTGATACTCAAAACCCAAAAGTAAATGTTCATTCTTAGCGCCATTCCAAGAGTTGGAGGAGGGGTGTAGGTGTAGCCTCACTTTTAGTTGCAACTTTTACCCACATTCTCAGATGTTAAGTGGATTCTAAAGACCTCCACTTCAATCCTATCTTTTCTCAATTTCAATTTTTAATCTTATAATAATAATCATTAATTTTCTAGGAGAAAGTGAGGGAATCTTAATTTACCAATACAATTCATTATACATATTGTATGAGTCATTTTTTATGAGTAAAATAATTAATACTGCTTCTTGAGGATATACTATAGCGCAACAACATTTTTTGGTGAGATTATTATTTTTTAATTTAATTAATTGTTACATTTTATTAAATATATTATTATTTCTTTTAGAAAAAGTTACTGTTTATGAAATAATTCATGATATTTTTATCACTTTTTAATACTTGAGTAATATTTTTCATTAACATATTATCACATTTTATTCGTTTCACACTTTAATCGATGATTAAACGGTGAGATTAATTTATGAATAGATGAGAATCACTAATAAATTTTTATTTTGATGTATTAATGTCTACAAAGTATATATCGGTCTTGCGTGCATAGTCTCATGAAATTCATGAATATGTGAGACTAATTTTAAGATAAGCAATTTTTACTCTTTTGTATACTTTAAAGTAATAAACTAATTACTACATTCTTTTACATGAATTAGTTCTTTTATTTGAATATTGGTATTCTCGACTTTTACTCTTTTATATATGAAATATTACTCTTTTATATATGAAAAATTATTACTCCCATTCAAATTCTAATGTATTGTGAATTTTCGCAATTATGTTGAAATGAGCAATCTTTTAAAAAAGCCATAGTTTAATATTGAAAGAGTAATATTCCATTTTACACTCTAAAAAGTAAAATCCAGATGTATAGCATGACGATCAATACAAGATACATAAATTTTTTAACATCATAGTATAAGACCGTGTTACAATATATTGTTAATATTATTAGAGGATTTTATATAAATTTTTGTCCACATGTTTTTATTGAACAAGATATTTTGGGAGAAAATCAAATTTCAACAATTATTTGTGGCGTTAATTTTTGACCAATGGACTTGGAGTATAAGAAAAGAAGTTTCGATTCCTATAACACAAGTCAGGGGCAGTTTAGGCAATTCAGAAGTCAAAGTTATAAAACGCGGATATATAATTAAAGTTTGCTCCCCACTAACGTTCATATGGTTGTATTGACTACCACATCTATACTATCCCATTTCTACCCTCAACAAATTAATGTAAGTACTTATTTTGTAATAAATGACCTTCGAATTCAAAGGATTCTATGCTGCGGTCTAACCTTAATCATCACCACTACTCTTAATTTAATTTGAATGTTATGGTGGATTTTTATTTTTATTATTATTATTTTTATGTATTATGGAACATATGGTTTCATGAAATTTGTTTTTCATTTATTTTAAAGTAAATGTAATTAATGAGGCTTACTTCTCCAATCCATCCCTTGAAGATAACTAAATGCCATCTCCACCGTTCAACACCAAATAACTTCATTAAAAATGAATAGCTACCTGAGTAGCCGGTTGAAGCACAGTTTATTGCTACAGATCTGCACTGTATGCGGTCTTGTCGCATGCACTATACTTGAGAATCAGATTCACATTTCTCATCAACGTTCAAACTTTCCTTGTTCAAAATCCCTAATTCAGCACGAATCCCATTTAAATTTGATCAAATTCCTCTACCAACAATTAAAAATCACACTCCACCGATGTAATCACCCCCTAAATCATCGATTCCTCTCCCCACCGGATTCCTCTAACAAATCATACGATCCCCCATTCAAACTCCTTAGATTCTATCGATTTGCTGTAGAAATTCTCCGACGTAAACTGCCACCCAGCAACGGAGGCGAGGAGCTCACTCGTTATCCCGAGTCGAGATTCAGGATAAAGACAAATATTATTCAGGCTGGATAATTAGAAATTGTACAGAGGTGTTAGGCAGAGACATTGGGGGAAGTGGGTGGTGAAGATTCGACTCCCTCAGAACCGGATGCGGGTGTGGTTGAGCAACTATGACACGACGGAAGCCGCTGCGTACGCCTACAATAGGGCGGTGGACAAGCTGCGGGGGAAGTACGCACTCCTCAACTTCCACAACCTCCACGAGTTGGGCGAAATTGGATTGTGGGAGAAAGACTCGCCGCCCTGAAGAATTGCGATATGCCAGAAGGTGAAAAAGGGGAAGAAAGTAGAGTGTTCTTCGTCGGTGCTGGACAATGAGAACTGGAGTGCGAGTGTTTCTGAGGATGGGTTCTGAAGGGTGGCGATTGGAGTGGCTGTCGTCGGAGCTGGTGTTGGAATGGAAATTGATGGATGCCCGCTCGTCCGGTTACCGGTGATATTTTGTGCGAGATTCACTTTGCTATTTAGATTGTTCGATTTGATTCCAAGTCATGATTTGTTGTGTTTGCTTGAATTCAACTCATAAGAGTAAGGAATGAACATTTAAGATAAAATTCATATTTTTGTATTTACTAGAGGTATTACTGTTAATTTTTCTTGAAAGATTTGATGCTTAAGGATTAAACTTCTATAGTTTCAAGTAAGTTAGATGCGATTTGAATAAATTAGAACTGCCTAAGTTATTAGTAGACCACAGCTGGCTTCTGCTAAATTTCTTTGAGTTTTGCTTAATGTAGTAGGTGAGTCAGGAGCTTGCTTCAACTTCATCGTTCGACGTTAAAGTGAGCTTTTACCAGGCAACAACAAATCAAGCAGAGCTTTTCAGAGGAAAGGTGAGAAAATTGCTTATTGATTTGTTTGAAAGATTTGAAATTTACATTCACTGAGAAACCTTTTGTTCAATCTTTTTCAGCTTGCATTTGTTTATGTGGCTTTAAACATTGAAGAAGTTGGAAAACCAGTTTCCAAGTATTCTGGAGTTCTTCACCTTCATCTCAACATTCATCTCCATTGCTCTTTACTTAATTTTGTTAATGTTGTTGTTAAATGATAAATTTTATTGAGTGTATATTGGGTGCACCCTGGTGCAATGCAAGGATACATCCATATGTGTATGTCTTTTTATTCTATTTTGTATACTATATATTATTCTATTTTGTATACGTGTTTTGTAATAATTGTATATTTTTTAACATTAAGTTTTCATTAAAAAACCAACATACATATGTGTATACATTTTATTAAATATTATGTACAAATTTTCATTAAAAAAGTTAACAATTAAATTGTATTTACTCTTAATTGTATATGTTCTTGTTTATATTTGTATATGAGTGCACATTTTCTTTAGGTGCACCTGGGTGCACACAATAAATTGTCATTTTAATTTATCATAATAAAAGTATAAAAATCAAAATTAAAAAATAAATAGTAATTTATTACTTAGAAAAGTATTATTTTATTAATTAAATGAGTAATAGTTATTCATTTACAAAAATGTGTGATGTAAGATGAATTCACAAAATAATTTTTTTTTAAATTATTTGACTATTAATTTCTTTTAGTATATTAGTATATATGTTGGTCAAAGTTATAAGGTAGGTCTTGAGTGAGATTGTCTCACTAATCTTATTATGTGAGACTCATTCAATCCTATCCATCAACATAAAATAAAAATAAAAAATAAATACAATTTAAAGGAAAACAAGGGCTCTGTTTGGTTAATTAAGTAAAATTAACAATTTTAGCGGCTGCAGGTAAGCGACCTTCACGCAAACAGGAAATCACTGACATTTATTTCAATTCAATAATTAATTTTCACTTTTTAAAAAAAAAAATATTATCTATTATCTATTATTATTGTTAATATTAATTATTCAATAATAATAATATTATTAGTATTATTTTTTAGATAATTTGATTATTCTATTATTATCACTTTATTTTATTCAGGTATCACTTTATACTAAAAATGTTATCACATTTTATTTATTATACGAATAGTTCATAAATAATTTTACTAAATGGTTATCACTTTTTGTTTATCATGTATCACTTTTTTTTTTAAAAAATACTATCATTTTTTATTATTCCCGTTAATGATACTTCGTGAAATAATTCAATTAACGAATATCATTTTTTTTAGATTAGGAATCATTTTTTATTAAAAATATTATCACGTTTTATCTATTCTATTAATTATTTATAAAATACACTTTGATAATTAGTTATCACTTGTTATTAAAGGTGTTATCACTTTTTGTTTAAAATGTTATCACTTTTCATTCATATGATAAATTGTTCATGTAATAGTTCACAACACTGTTATCACTTTTCATCGATTAAGTATCGCATTTTATAAATTTATAATATTTAAATAAAAAAATAAATTTAAATTAATAAAAATTTTAATTATAAAAATACTATTTAAAAAATAACATTATATATAAAAAAAAATATATATATAAAAGACCTAATTAATTTACTTTTGTAACTAATTTTCTATTTTCAAATTCGACTACAACCAAACAGGGCCCTTAAAAATATAATTAATGGGTTAATGGGTGATCCGTCTCACATAAGGGGATTCGTGAGACGGTCTCACCCAAGTCTTTTTCAAGTTATAATTATTATATTTTATTAATTAATATTCATATATTTATATTTTATTTTTCTTTTATTTATGTAAATTAAAAAATTTATATTAATTTAATTAAAAATTGACATCTTTCACATGTAATGTACAAAGCATAATACTAAAATATATTATGGGTCACTTACTATTGGGTACATAAAATAATGTATAATTATTATAAACTACATGACTCAAAGCACTATTACTTATAACTATACAATTATGATTGTGATATCATAAATACCCCTATGTGTTTGCACAATTTGTTTGCACAAATTTTATTTGCACATTTTAAATTCCGGTAGCCGAGGTCCGGCGACCGACGGCAGCGGTCCGGCTGCAGTTTGTTTTGTACAATTTTATTTTGCACAATTTTGTTTTGCACAATTTGTATTGCATTTTTTATTTTTGCACATTTTATTTTTGCATTATTTTGCTTTGCAAATTTTGTTTTGCACATTTTATTTTGCACATTTTTTCTACCCATTTTATATTGTACTTTATTTCAAATATTTATTTTTACACATGTATCTTACACAAGAATACCATGAACAGAGATTTGCAGTGTAGAATAGGATTAGAAAGAGGTGATAATGAATTAATAAAAGTGGTCGAGGAGGGCTTGAACACAGTAACACATTTATTCAAACTATATGTTCTTACTCCTGTTCTAAGAAATGGTAGAACAGAACCAAAGCTCAACCAAAAGCCAATCCAATCCACACAATAAAGTATGAATTATAGTAAACCAAAATGCTATCCAGAGATAACTGAATTCAATTGGCTCCTCCTCCAATGGATAAATCAGTGACACCTCTTTGAAGTTGCAATAAAGAGGGATAAATAACAACTGGCCACAAGATATGTAACATTTCAACACCATTAATTCTCAGTTGCTTAGGAAGTTCTGTAGACTAACAGAAATCAAGAATTTTTACCATAAAATTCTAGAATGCTTTTATCATCTGTATGTTGAGCTCCCACATACAGATTTAGCCTTATCTACTGTATTCTTCACATAGTTCACGCAGTCCCCACCGCCTAAATCACCTTCGCACTGACCCAACACATACATCGACTGAAATCTGGTGGAATAGAATCCACCGTTCCCACTGCCGACACCCTTCACTATTTCTCCCAATGCCATGTCCAACCGGTCGCCGAACCCAGCCCCACTCGCTCAAGTTGACCCGCAAACCTTGTACAGCAACTCGGTCCCACTCACCTGCTTAAACCCAGAGATCTCGTATAGATTAGGCGCCACGAGTTGTTGCTTTGAGCAGAGCGCATGTTCTCCACATGTACACGAACAATTTGCTTTTGAGGGTTGTCTGATCAACTGGATGGAAAGTTTCCTTGATACACTTGTAGACGTCTCTAGTGACATAGCTATCTGGTTTTGAGTTCCTCCATCTCCAAACGTCTCCGGCTTCTCTTTTAGGAATGAACCTGTTCAAAATAGAATTAAAATCGTTAAACGACCCTAACTCTCTATCAAACATCGCTCTTCTCCATTCTATATTCCACTTCCACACATCTTCCTCCCAAGCTCCTGACTCGTTAATCCTAGCTTACTTATTCACACTAATCTGATAGAGTCTCGAAAATTGAGACTTCAGAGACATATCCCCAGCTCATCTCTCCCCCCAAAAGCTTAATTCCGATCTATCTCCAACTTCCGGATAAATGATACCCCACAACCACTTTCCCTCCCTTCCCTTACCTATCTGCACTACCTTTTTCCACCACCAAGATGACACCCGATCCCCATTAGCCAACCTAAATCCCTCATCCCCTAACACAAGCCCTCCGTGAAGTGACTTAATAATTTTCACCCATAATTCCTCACCACTTCTCAAAAACCTCCATAACCACTTTCCCATTAGAGCCTTATTGAACCAATCCACCCTCCTCACCCCTAGTCCCCCTTCTCCCAATTCTTTACAGATGTTATCTCAATTAAGCCATGCAATTTTGTGGACCCTCTCCCCCCATAGGAAGTTGCGTTACAACGCGACAATCTCTTTCACAATTTGTTTTGGAATAGTAGTATAGGATAGATGGTAGATGAGAATGGAAGAAAGGACAGACTTCACCAAAGTAGTTCTCCCACCAAAAGAGAGCTTACCGACCTCCCAAGCCTTCAATCTCATTTTTTATTTTATCTGTCAAATGATTCCAAGATGATACCCTATGGGCAGCCATGCCAACCTTAACTCCAGGATATAAGAAAGGGAATTCACCCGCAGAGCATCCAAGAAGTTCAGCCATGTCAATGAGTCTATTGTCTTCCACATTACAACCCAAAATACAACATTTCTCGAAATTGACCCCTGAGACCCGAAAGATGCTCAAAAATTTTTATGATGCATTTCATACCCCATGCATTACTGTGCTTTCCGCTTCCAATGAAGATTGTGTCATCAGCGTATTGAAAGTGAGAAACTTCAATTCTATCATTACCAATTTGAGCTGGTTCAAACAACCCCTCGCGAACAGCCTTTTTCACTAACATGCTCAACCCTTCAACCACAATAAGAAATAGAAATGGCGACAATGGATCTCCATGTCTGAGCTCCTTTTCTAGCCTGAATTCACCTGATGGGCTTCCATTCACCAAAACAGAAGCAGAAGCTGACGTTAGTATATGTATTTTTAAAGAACAAACTTTACTTAAACTATTCCCATTTTTTTAAAAATATTATACCAACATATTTCATAGTATACTAAAAAAGAAGAGGTCTAAAAAAATTTAAAAATACAAAGTATAATTATTCTGCTCTTCGAATCCTGCCTTTGACATGGATTTGGCCCCTTGCAAGCACAAGTTTAACAGTGAGCCCTCTCTATAAGCCACTTAAGGCACATCCTGCGATTTACCTCCTCCACCAATCCCCAGGGCAGGGGCGGTGGGGCCCCTAATGGTGGGATACACCATTTTTTAAGAAAAGAGTAGACAAAATGAAAAAGTGATAGTAGCGATTATCGAAAGAGACAGCAAAAATTACAGCAGCAAAATTGTGAAAATCAAAGAGATGATTCACAGAAAATGCAGAGAATCTCTTTCACTTCAATGCACCCCCCACCACCCCACCCCCCCCCCCCCCCCTACTCCTGGGTTTTTAGAGTTGACCCCTGACACCTATACATACACCATACACAACACGCATATATACATACATAAATATATATTCACTCCATCCCCACGTATTTTTATCCACTTTCCATTTTGGAATCCCACGTATTTTTACTCATTCCATTTTTGGCAAAAATACATACTCCCTCCGTCCCACGTATTTTTATCCACTTTTTATTTTGGGGTGTCCCACATATTTTTACCCATTCCATTTTTGGCAAAAATACATAATATTTTATTACCTACTTTTTACAATCCCAACAACTTTAATTACTTTTTAACACTTTATTCATCATTCACAATAACTTTATTCACTTTTTCTTTTTAAATTACTAATTTATCTCTACTTTCTCTTACATTATATATTAAAAAAATAAAATATCTTAATCTCCGTGTCCGTACAAAACGGGTAAAAATACCCGGGACGGAGAAAGTAATATTTTATTACCTACTTTTACAATCCCAACAACTTTAATTACTTTTTTACACTTTATTCATCATTCCCAATAACTTTATTCACTTTTTCTTTTTAAATTACTAATTTATCTCTACTTTCTCTTACATTATATATTAAAAAAATAAAACGTCTTAATTTCCGTGCCCGTACAAACGGGCAAAAATACCCGGGACGGAGGGAGTACTATTTTTTAAATAATTTTCTAAAAAGCCAAAATTTTTGCTCAAAATCGTTAAACTTTTAGCCTCACCACCCACCCTTCATTTTTCCTCCACTGGAATGATGCAACCCATTCTGCAACCAATTATCTGAACCCGTACCCGTTTACGGTGTACCCGATCCGTTACCGAGAACCTCCGCTTCTTCCCATTTTGGCAAAGAGGATCAGCAACGCATTCGTAGTGTTGTGAGAGAAAGCTAGAGAGAGAGAGATGTACAAGAACCAGCTTCAGGAGCTGGCGCAGAGGAGCTGCTTCAACCTCCCGTCGTACACTTGCATACGGGAAGGTCCGGACCACGCGCCGCGCTTCAAGGCCATAGTCAACTTCAACGGCGAAACCTTCGAAAGCCCGCAGTTCTGCTCCAACTTGCGTCAAGCCGAACACGCCGCCGCTGAAGCCGCCCTCATCTCTCTCTCCTCCCACGGCCCCTCTCATTCCCTCGCCGCCCGCATCCTCGTGCGTTCTCTCTCTCTCTCTCTTTAGTTTCCCCCTTTTACATCTCTGTTGGGTATAAATTCATTCTCGTTGGGATTTGGAATTCTGATTTCTAGGTAAAATCGGCTTTCTTATGCGCATTTCTGTGTTTCATAGTATTCAGTGAGTGCTATTCTTTCTTGTGTGAACGCGCGATTAGAGTGCTAACATGCGCCGGTGAGGTTGTAAGTTAGCTAGAACCGCCTGTCGCCGCCGATGATGCATATTTCCGATCACCGATCGTATCGGTGTAATGACGAAATTGCCCCCGTAATAATGCGTGTTAGAATGAGAAGTTTCAAGGTGGTGTTTGGGGGACCATATTTTAATGCAAAAGCCATCAATTCCACCCATGCCCTTGTCTCAAAAGTGAAGTATCACAAATTCAACATCTAGTGAAATTGCACTATTATTTTATCACAGGTTTATTCATATACTTACAAAAATGGTGGATGCCACACTTGTATTCGAGTTCTTTAATTTGAATGTCGTTTTTTGTCACACATTAATCTCATTTTTCTATGCTATTGAACTTACTTGAATTGGCATTTCTGATGATTTTAAACTTACTTGAATTGGTATTTCTGATGATATTGGCCTACTCTTTTTTTTTTTTCCTTTTTTCTCGTTTGAATTTTTAATGATTTAGATATTAGTTTGTTGGGGTGGGTAAGACACAATGGCTTAAGATTTTGCTTGTATAAATTTCAAGATGGATAAGGACAAATGGGATCACCTATTTCATTTCCATGTTTCATGTCCTATCCCACTTGTTAGATACTTGACAAGTGTTATAATTTATGCCTAAATTATTGTCGAGTGTTTAAGGGTTGGATGGTCATTAACTAGTGTATAGTATTTTAATAGAAAAAAAAATTATGAAAATAGAATACCAGTGCGAATTAGGAATTCAGATAACCAGGATAAGGATGATTAATGAGAAGAGAAGCTCCATGTTTTTTTTATTAATTTTCCATACTTTAAATTCGGATATAGTTGAACAGTCAACATAATATGGGAGAAGCAAGTATGGATCATTTAAAAATTATATTTTTTGTATTAGTTAGTTATGCTGAAGTGATACGTGATGAAGACCCATTTGGTGAATTTTCTTCTATGGTTGTATTTTTTATTTAAAAGCGAAGCATTTAATAAGGTTGCATAGGTATGAATACTTTGAAAATGCAGGGCGTGTGTGCACCTAATGTTTCATTAAAAATATAATTGAGTCATTTTTGTGATGGTTGTTTATTTCATTTAAGTTTCTTGACTTTGAATTAAATGTAAATTTAAGCTACTCAGCATGATATTATGTAATTGAAAAAGATGTATAATTATAACTATTGACTCTAGTAATCTTCTCATAAATGCATAAAGGCTTGCATTACATGTTATATATTGTAGTTTGATTGTTTGTACTTATCCGTGTTGATCTAGGATTGAGATGGTCAATATTAGGTTTTCTATGGAATGACTTGGTATAGAATGTTCACCATGCGATTTTGCGGTTATTATTAAAAATTTAAACCATGGTTAAATGTTCAATTTTAAAACACAGTTTATCAAGTAAGACTAAGCCTGTGAATTGTGATATGAAAGGTCGGTTTTATGTGGTGTAAATAATTTATTGCATGTAACAATATTAGATTCCATACATATTTAGAAAATTTTGATCGCTTATTATAAATATATTCATAGAGATTATTATATAGTTTTCTTGTGAAGATTTATATTAGTTTTTTTTTTCCATTAAATCGGGGTTTCAAAGAATTGCTCCCTCCGTCCCGTGATTATTGTAACGTTTCCTTTGTATTTACGGGATGGAGGGAGTATTAAAAACACAATTAGAACAAGCCTGAGAAATTATTGAAAAATATGATTCGTATTTAAAAAAAAAAAAAAGAAGTATAGTTAACCATATTGTTATAAATGAATACTGATCCACACAGAGTATAATTTCATAATACATTATCTCACCTTATTTGTTGTATATATGCATCACAAAAATTATGAATTATGGTGCAGTTTGGTTTGGTTCAGTCGGTTCGAGCAGTTTTGATAATTGTATGCTCACTCCTTGGTTCCCATGTCAAATGAGTATTGTATGAACCAAAGCTATGCCTGGTTGAGGTTGTGATAAAGATGAATAGCTGTGCTCTAAGTGGCAAAAAGGGCATTATGTCTATGGCAGCAGTGCTACGAGTGTTTATAGCATTTGGGTTTGCATTTTTAGCTGTGCATGTCATCTCAACTAGTGATGTCTGCTCAATTAACTGGTTTTAATCATATGGTTTGACCCTTCAAAACAAGACATCCTTGTTGTTGCTTTAGACATGTTTTTCCATGATTGTTCTTCAACTAGTTATTAGAATATTTCCAGGAAAGGTTTCGGTTTAGGCGTGCACGAGTTCATCCAATTCCATGAACTGAAAATCAATTTACTCATAACCAAAGCCACTTGAATGTCATCCTGTGACTGCATATGGACATAAATGATATAACCTGAAAGAAACTGAAAACGTTGGATGAATACAATTGACAGTGTTTCAAGAATGTACACACCCCTCTTCAATACAACACCTTTGTAGAAGATCTTATACGATTACACGATATAATCTGCATCTTGTTGTGTGCAACCTTGCTGAAATTTCTTACATGGTGTTTGTTTGCAAATTTTTGTGGTTAGGACGAGACTGGGGTATATAAGAACCTACTGCAAGAGATATCACAAAGAGTTGGGTCTCCGCTGCCTCGTTATACAACTTACAGACATGGTTTGGGACACCTACCTGCCTTTACAGGAATTGTGGAGTTGGCAGGAATCACATTCAAGGGAGAACCTGCAAAGAACAAAAAGCAAGCCGAGAAGAATGCTGCTCTAGCAGCTTGGTTGTCCTTAAAACAGTGTAAGTGACTTTCTTGAAAATTTCAGGAGTTTTTGAAAAATTCGTGTGTTCATAATCATTGTTTAAAAGGTTGCTGAGTGCAAGCAAACATTAGATAGAGCAACATTTATACAAATTGGTATCTGATTGCCCCAATTTACCTGCCTCTGGTTCTCTAGTGTTATCCGTGACAGAATCGAAGTAAACGTTTAAATAGAGACCTTTTGTAATAGTTCCATTGCTCTTTTTTTTTCAGTGGCACAGCAAGATGGAAGTTCTTCAGCTGAATGTGAAAACACTGAGGAGCAGGAACGGATCAGAATAGCAAGGGCGTTGCAGAACTACCGTATGAAACAAAAGTTGGACTCAAACAGCAGCATCTCCTCACCCTTGCAGAGAAAGTTCTCAGCCCCACCTCCTCGTCCCTCGAGCCCACAACGCCCTACTATGCCAACGTCTAAAATCCTCCCTTTATTCTCCCAGAAAAAAGCTTCTCAAAACAGGCCTTGTTCTATCATAAACGATAGCCACTCTACATTGTCACTGCCTCGGCCATCATCCCGACCTCCCTCACCTGAATTTCTGGCAACACATACTCCAAGGCTTCCAGTCGAGGCAGCGCCTTATGTCCCTATCAATCTATGCAGGACACCTTATCCAGGGGTTGCTCCGCCAGTCACCATGAGAACTGCCACACCGGTTTTCTCAGCTCCACCACTCCCACCCCCTGCTGCTCATGTCATGCATCCCCAACCCCATCAAGTAGCCCCACCCGTACGCATCAGGCAGACGATTCCCGTGTATTCAGCAGCTCCACTGGGCTCAAGAACAGATTCACCATCTACATCATCATCTTCTTCAGAGCCTTCAAGAAAGTTAACAGAGCTGGCTAAGGAATCTGAGGTGAACGTAGACGAGTCAACTGCAATCAAATGCTTGGAACAACTCGAGATATGATTCTAACCGAAGACGTTTGTGTCTCGTTATCCTACATAACTCATGAGTCCCCTGTTTCATGTTTTGAACTCGTAGATGTCCTTGTTTGTTGTGTAGAACTCCTTTCATCCATTTAGGTATGATATTTTTGTTGTTGGGAGAATGCAGGTAAAGAGCTTGACTTGAGATCATTTTTGCAACAAACAGTTTTAAAAGATGGCATACAACTTCAAGCACTTCATTGGCCAAGGCATCGTTTGTAAATGTGTTTTTCTTTTTTTTAACTTTTCTTTTTATGACTTAAATTTTTATTCTTGAGTTTCTTGTTTGATTCTTTTAAGTTTATACTACGTGCCTAAGTTATTTAAAACATATTTTTCGATCTAACTTCTCAACCTATTCCAAACAAAGGGGGGGCAGTGACTGCTTAATGCCGGTTTATTACTCAATCATACATTTATTTAAGAGAAAAATGCATATATACCCCCCATTTTTTTCATTCTAAATCTTGTCCGATAATTAAATAAGTTGTGATCTTTTGTATCCAAAATAGAGTATTGAGAGCACTGACGGAGCCAGTAATTTAGGTCAGGGTCCGAGAAATTAGGTGGATAACTGGTTATTTTAAGCAAATTTTTAAATTATTGGAGATTTTTTTCCAAAATACTATGATATAATGTTAATAAACCATAAGACTATGTAATTATTTTGGGTTTACGTGCAGTATATATATTTTAACTTTATGTCAAATCAATATTAAAAAGTTTGTTGTAATGTGTAAAAAGGTATTAGTTAATTTGAGAAAATACATGAGAGAGGAAAAAAAAAAAGCAAATGGGATTATCTATTCCACAATGGTATTTCATCTGCTATTCCACAAATTAAATGTTTGCCACATGTCATAATCAATGTCCAAAATTCAATATATGCCCCAAGGGTCTAATAGTCATTTGGGTATAGTTTTTTTAGTATATTATAAAACACCAATAAAATACGAAACGTGGAATAGGGAATTCAACTTGAAAAAAAAGAGAGAAAAAAATTAATTAAGTAGAGAGAATTTGTAAGACTAGATTGATTATGAATTTAATATATATATATATATATATATATATATATATATATATATATATATATATATATATATATATATATATATAATATTTTGCAATCTTAAATCTAATAGAATAAGAAAATGTATTTTAAATTTTAAATCCAATAGTTTAAAGAATGTAAAATTAAATAAAATAAAAATAAAATATTAGAATATTTTTTGTTAATTAAATGTCAAAAAAACAAATATTATATATAATGTAAAATAACCAAAATATCCCTATTTTTTTTACAAAAATCCAGGGAGAACCCGACGCCCCCTGCCCCCGTCTATGATTGAGACTTAAATACCTTTCGACCAAAATTTATAATAAAAAATATTATCCGACTGTTGATTCTCAACCGACCTCCGTCAGTTCATGTGTCGGTAACTATCGGTTTCCCACTAATAACTTGAATCTTGATCGACATTAGTCGGCCCAGGTGTCGATGGCTGTCGGTCCCCACCGACGTCATTCGATTCCCTATCAACATGCGTCGGTCTAAGTGTTGGACATCAGTCGGTCTCCCACCGATAATCCGAATGACATCAGTCGATCCTCTATTAACATGTGTCGGTACTCGGTCCGAGTGATGGACATTAGTCAGTTCGGGTATCGGTAGCTATCGATCACCTACCAACATGCATCGGTTCGAGTGTCAATAACTATTGGTCCCCACCGACATCAATTGATCCGCATGTTGGTGGCTATTGGTTCGAGTGGGTAGGGTGGGGATTCAATTTTTAAATTTTAAGGCGAAGACATTTTAGTCCATAAATTCAAATTTGGCTAAAATTGTTCACAAGTTATTTAATTGTTAGATTAAAAAAAAACTTGCCACTTCATACAATTTGGCAAATTTGCTAATTCGCAGTTTATTTAAATTAAGAAATGCAGTAACCACCTAAAGAAGTGAGCATATATAGGTGCATCAGCGTTTAACTAATTGATGTCTCATATGATGCATGCAAAATGATGACAACTCTTAAGCCAATTCCTTTTATGTTCACAATTTAACCATTATTTCCATATCCACGTGTGCTCACCTCATTGGCTACTATTACCATGCGTGGTTTAGGCTCTGATTATATATTAGTGAAAATGGTAAATGTATTTGTAGGCCCGTGAATTTAATTCTCTATTAATTGAGTCAAATCCAGTCAAATAAGTCTGACTTAAATCCTAAGCAAGTTAGAGGCCTAAGCCCACAAAATTAGGTCAAATCAAGCAATGATCAATCAAACTGTGTTATATATGGAAAGACTCAAGCCTGCAAAATCAGGTCAAATCAGTCATGGACCAATCAGACTGCGCGTTATTTATGGGGCATCATCACCCTCCACCTATATAAGGAGCCCTCCTACATTCATTCTAGACACACTAAAACATTTGAAGACACAAACGCTTCTGAAGAGATCAAGAATACAAGCAGTGCTCCCTTGAGATCTTCAAGCATCTTCAAGTCAAGAACAGTCTCTGATTAGAGATCAAGGTGTTAAGCCCCTCCGATCCGGCGTTCTTCCAGTCATCAGCCTCCGATCAAAGATCAAGGTACCTAGCCCCTCCGATCCAGCGTTCTTTCAGCCAACCGACTCCGATCAGAGATCAAGGTTTCAAGCCCTCCGATCCGGCATTCTTCCAGTCAACTGCCTCCTATCAGAGATAAAGGTGTCAAGCCCCTCTGATCCGGCGTTCTTCCAGTCAACGACGTTCTCCACAGAAGCTCTTCAGTCAACGTGCAATTCGTAGAAAGGCTCAACGCCTCCGGATCAATGTCAATACTATACATCCGAGCTCGGACAAGCTTCAACTGAAGATCCGACTCAACACACAAGTCAAGTCAACACATGCAGTCAACACAAGCAAGTCAAAAGTCAAGTCAAAGCCAAATTGGTTCGAGAGAAGAATCAAATGATTGATTGAGATTGTAATCCGCTTACATATCTTTTATATTAAATCCGTCTGGATTATCTTTGTACCCCAATTTGTATTTATTTTATCATAAATACAAATTTTTTTGTTATAAATTTTGGCACGCCTAGTGGGACCGTCTCTACCTCTCATCTCTTCTCTTTACAATCACAAATAATGACTCTTCTTAGGATCACGATCATAAGGTCATCTACCTCAAAGCCTTCAGATCTGCAAGCTCTGAAGACTCAAATGATGACTCCATTAAAGATTGCGATAAGAAGGCCTACTGCATCAAAGCCTCCAAAGTTACAAACTGAAAAGGTTGAAGTCGTTACAAGAAGTATTCCCGAAGGCTCTGTAGAGGCAAACCATATGGTGGGGATTACTCTAAAAAAGCCACTGCACGACAACAAAGATGGTGAAGATGACTTTGTCTACTTAAACTCCTCGCTCCACGCAAAGCTCACCATCTGCTTCAACTGCAACAGTAGTGATGACGACAAGTGATATAACCATTGAGGAACAACTCGCAAGTATGATGAGAGCCATTGAAGGACTCAACAAGTATATGGAAGCTCAAGAATGCGGAGACAAGTCATGCAAATGGAAAACAAGTTGAAGATGAATACAAGGAAGAGGACTCCGCAAAACACCATCCATCTGAAGAAAATCCAGCTGAAGAAAAATGCAAGTTTCAACTGACGAAATGCTTCATGTCAACCAACTAAAGAACATCGTATTGGAGATGATAAATGATAAGTTTGGAGAGAGCTCCAAATCTTCTTCAACCTACAAAAAGCCCTATATAAAGAGAATTGACAACTTGAGGATGTCAGCTGACTACCAACCTCCCAAGTTTCAACAATTCGACGGCAAAGGCAACCCAAGACAACATGTGGCGCACTTCATCGAGACATGCAATGATGCTAGGACCTACAAAGATCACATGGTGAGACAATTCGTACGCTCTCTCAAAGGAAATGTCTTTGATTGGTATATCAACTTGGAAGCCAACTCCATCGACAGTTGGGGGCAAATGGAAAAAGTGTTCCTCAATCACTTCTATAGCACACGAAGAACTGTTAGCATGATGGAGTTAACAAATATTCGTCAATGTGAGGAAGAATACGTCATCGACTATATCAACAGATGAAGGAGCTTAAGCCTCAATTGCAAAGAAAAGTTGTCAGAAACGTCAGCAATTGAAATGTGCATTCAAGGTATGCAGTGGAATCTTCACTACATACTCCAAGAAATTCGGCCTAAAAATTTTGAAGAATTAGCTACAAGAGCTCACGACATGGAGTTAAGCCTGACATCGAATGGCCATCTATTCAAGACTCTTATGAGTTTGAAAACATACCTTTTGATAAGCCCTTGGAAGATGAACCACATCCAAAGACTGCAGTTTCCATAAAGATTCATAGAAATGAAGTCAAAGAGAAGATAGTGCATCCCAAGATATGGGGGTAATGAACTGTTGACAAACTCAAACACAAAGCTCCTCGACATGAGCGTAAACTGTCCACGTATACTCCTTGATACGAGTTTAAACTATCTAAAATCCTCAAGTTACGCTCCTTGATATTAGCTTAAACTATCTACATATTACGCTCCATGACACGAACTAAAACTGTTCATATTATACTCCTTGATACGAGCTTAAATTGTCTAACTCAAATTAAAACTCCTTGAGAAGAGACGAAATTCTCTACACATTACGCTCCTTGATGCGAGCTAAAACTATCCACACAATGCTCCTTGATATGAGTATAAACTATCTACACATCAAATCAAATCTCCTTGGGAAGAGAATAAACTCTCTACATATTATGCTCCTCGGCATGAGCGAAAACTGTACACACAAAGCTCCTCGGCACGAGCAAAAAGTGTCCACACAATACTCAAGACTCCTCGACATGAGTGAAAAATGTCTACACAAGGCTCCCTGACACGAGTGTAAACTGTCTACAAGTTCAAATTCAAGACTCATTGACACGAGTATAAACCGTCAGCAAATTCAATTCAACGTTCCTCAACGCACGAGCTTAAACTGTATGTTGTTCCTGGCCCGCATGAGTATAAACTGTGTATGGCATCCCCCAAATTAGATCATATCCCCTTGAACTACGTTATGACTTGATCTTCTTCAAAGAGGTACGTAGGCAGCTTAGCAATTTGCTAAGTTCAGTCATAATTCAGGCTATTCACATCAAGTTGGTGAGACAAACAATAAAATTCAATCATGTTGATCAAAAATGGAGTATCACAATTTGTTCACTTCAACACAAATGCGTCCGTGAACAAAATGCGAGAGGACATTAGTAGGCACGTGAATTTTATTGTCTATTAAAGGAAAATATGTGGCAAATTAATACAATAATTATCAATTAATTATTATTTATTATGGAATTTAAATAAATAAATGAGTAAATAATTGATAACTGGGCCAGATCCAGTCAAATAAGTCTAACTTAAAGCCTAAGCAAGTTAGAAGTCTAAGCCCGCAAAATTAGGTCAAATCAAGCAATAACCAATCAAACTGTGTTATATATGGAAAGACTCAAGCCCGCAAAATCAGGTCAAATCATCCATGGACCAATCAGACTGCGAGTTATTTATGGGGCACTCTCACCCTCCACCTATATAAGGAGCTCTCCTCCATTCATTCTCGACACACTAAAACATCTGAAGATGCAGACGTTTCTGAAGAGATCAAGAATACGAGCAGTGCTCCCTTGAGATCTTCAAGCATCTTCAAGTCAATAACAGCCTCCGATTAGAGATCAAGGTGCTAAGCCCCTCCGATCCGGCGTTCTTCCAGCCATCCGCCTCCAATTAGAGATCAAGGTGTCAAGCCCCTCCGATCCAACGTTCTTCAGCCAACCGACTCCGATCAGATATCAAGGTGTCAAGCCCCTCCAATTCGACGTTTTTCCAGTCAACTGCCTCCGATCAGAGATAAAGGTGTCAAGCCCCTCCGATCCGGTGTTCTTCCAATCAACGACTTTCTCCACAGAAGCTCTCTAGTCAACGTTCAATCCGAACAAAGGGTCAACGCCTCCGGATCAACGTCAAGACTACATATTCGAGCTCGGACAAGCTTCAACTGAAGATCCGACTCAACACACAAGTCAAGTCAACGCACGCAGTCAACACAAGCAAGTCAAAGTCAAGTCAAAGCCAAATTGGTTCCTGAGAAGAATCAGATGATTGATTGAGATTGTAACCCGCTTACATATCTTTTATATTAAATCCGTCTGGATTATCTTTGTACCCCAATTTGTATTTATTTTATCATAAATACAAAATTTATTGTTACAGTATTTCACTAAAAAGTTTATATTGTGCTTGCGTACATGCGATTACAAATCAAATCAACCTATATATCCAACCTACCTAAGCATAAAGCTTAGGGTGAATACAATCAAATCCAATAGCATATCAATAGTTTAAATACAATGATGCAATCTGCATTTTGATTCTATCCGCTATATGCCTTGGAGATGGCATCCTCGATTCAAAGTGAAGAGCATTCATTTTCATCCATGTGTGATAGACAAAGGTGACAAAAGCGATGTATAGGAGTCTTCGTGCCTTCATGTTGCTACGTGTGTCCGCTATGATCTTCCGAAAAGCATCCGTCACAGACATAATTCCCCCTCTCCTCCATCCCAACCATCTTTTTGCCGCATCCCATATGGACTTGATATAAGGACAATGAAAGAAGATATGTGGAACTGTTTTATTATCAAAACAAAATCCACATCGTCCGTCCTCTCGAGTGCAACAGGCTCTATCCTTAGTTGCCAATCTCCCTCTATGCACCAACCAGAGCCTAAAGTTATACTTTTTCACTATCTATTTGTGCCATATTTACTTGAAGACAAAGCTAGTGTCGGCTGTTTGGCTGTTCCTCAAGTGTACATACATTTGTATGTACTAAAGAGTATCTCCCTGACGGTGACGGAATCAGGAATTAAGCTCGGGGGGGCCAAAATAACACTAGAAAATGAAATGCTCATGTAGTTTAAAAAAGCTTAACTTTTTTATGAATTTATATTGACTTTTTAAAAGTAAATTGATATTTTTGCATAATAAATAAAGTATATCAATGTGCTATAAAATTTGTAACATTTTTGAATTTAAAATATAGTAAGTATTTTTTAGATTTTATGAGACAAACAAATGAATAAAGTATTAGTATATTGTTTTTATAAAATAAAATAAATTTATTATCATTGCTCTCTAATGATATTATGTGTGTAAGTTAATTGACCAATTGAATATAATCTCCTCCATCGGCCCTGATGATATATATTTTTTTTTTTTTACTGAGTTAACTGATGAAAATTTTAAGTCTTATCAACCAATTGTAAAGTCACAATTTTTCTAGTGAAGGTTTTAAGGTTTATTAACCTTTAATAGTTAAGTTAAGGTTGAATTAACATTGATCAGAATGGTTAACTTTGGAATATAATGTTTAGTTTGATGGTTTATTTTTAACGATATTACTATATTAATATCTACTCTGATAAATGAGAATTTAGATTATTTCAGTCGATTTTTTAATTATTAATTTATTACATAAGATTATAAAATTGGGAATTTCCAGATGAATCGTCCGCAGATCTCCGACTACCTCTTTTGCTCAGTTTTTTCAGGGCAGCACTACACCCATCTTTTCTTTTTTTTTTAATTAATAATAATCATTTATGCATAATTATAAATATTCAAATGGTGTTCACAAAACATACTAGTTCTAAATATTGTCTTTTCCACATTGGTGACCCACCTGAGAATCACACGTTTAAATTAGATCCAACAGGCTTTAAACACTTTTTTTAGGGAAAATTTCACTTTTAATATCAAGAGAATGGTTGATTTACAAAAAACAGTCTCATACCTATTAATTTATTCTAAAAATTTCACTTTTGATCCCACCTGACCAAACTTATATTATTAATTAAAAAATTAAAAATAATATATTATTGACATAAATAGAATTGATGATTTTTTTTAAAACAGTAAATTGCATTCATTAATACACCGAGTGATCGGTGACAACATCATTCACAATAGATGAAAGAAGTGATGAACCAAAGTAAAAGGAGCTAATGGAAAAGGCATACGCAAGTAAGATTATGTGCCACTGAGTTGAACTGTTGACCCACCCAATAAAAAGAGACACGCTTGAAATTGGAGCCAAAAGATATGATTTCTTCAACAATACCACCAAAGTACGACGAGTCTGGGTTTGGCTTTGTAAAGACTAGAAATAAAACTTGAGAGTCCACTCCAAGGATGACTTTCTTCATTCCCTATTCATAGGCTATCTCTAACTCCTTTTGAGCAGCAATGGCTTCACCAACGTCCGTCGTGTAGCAAGCATTTCTCATCTCAGCAAAACTCCAAATGATTCTACCACGAACTCTAGCAACTCCACCTTAAGCCAGTACCCAAGCGTCCCACGAGGCATGAGTGTTGATTTTGATGGAATCACCTGAAGGGGGTTGACAACCATGTTGCACACTAGGCGAAGACTTATAAGCATTTTTTTAATTTCGGTATTCCTGCAAATGACTTATAGCAAAAGAATAACAATGCACTGAATCTAAAATTTTCCTTTGTAAGTATAGCTGACGTACTATACACCACAAAGAAGAGTGATAAAAGTGCACTGGAATTGATGATTGACATTAAAAGTATTGAATAGACGGTGAGGATTAAAATTGAAAAGAGAATGAACTCATCAAATGAATATATTTTTGGTATTCCAAGAAAATGCGTTTATCGAAGGTTTATGACATTATTTTGCAGTATTATAATTAGTACCTGGTACTCCCTTCGTCCCACGTATTTTTATCCACTTTCCATTGGAGTGTCCCACATATTTTTACTTATTCCATTTTTGGCAAAAATACATAATATTTTATTACCTACTTTTTACAATCCCAACAACTTTAATTATTTTTTTACACTTTATTCATCATTCTCAATAACTTTATTCATTTTTTCTTTTTAAATTACTAATTTATCCCTACTTTCTCTTATATTATATATTAAAAAAATAAAACGTCTTAATCTTCGTGTCCATACAAACGGGTAAAAATACCTGGGACGGATTGATTATTTGTTTACAAAGAAGATGTGAATAAATAAAGACAATCACTAGAATGGACATGTCTTACTTTTCAAATTCATAGGACCGGATCTGCCACGTCATTAATTTTAAAGTGGGTCAAACCCATTTGTTATCAACACATTTCCTCTGCAATCTTCTCTCTCTCCTTTATCACATCCGCAGAAGCTTGGATTTCTTTGATACTGCTCTCGTCTTCGCCGTCTTCCTCGTTAGTTTTGCCGCCGATCTGGAATACGCCATTGGTGATAATCTTGCTGAGACTCCCAGATATAGAGGTATTCTCTCTTCGTCATTGGGTTTTGGATCCTCGATGTTGAGAATAACATGCAGGTTAATTGAAATCAATTTCCCCCTTCCTTATGAACCCTAATTCAATTAATTGAGCATCAATCGATACTTTATGCAGGTTCATGTAAGGCGCTGCTAGCGGATTTATCAACCGAAAATTCACGAAAGACGAAAACAACATTTACGATGTTCTCCTTTTTCATGGCGGTAAGAAATGTTCTAAGGTATGCTGCCAGTTCGTACACACATTATACCTAATCGCAAGTGTATAAGGAAGTGTACGTGCCTGCCTACGGTGGGGAGAGTTATTAATTTGGATGGGTGCCCTTCATCTTGCTATGAGATCATGTGTAGTGGTGAACCTTGTGGTAATGTTGTAGAATTGCTCTTAACAATCTAGGCTTGTCTGGAAATATGGATTTGAATGTGTTAGCTAATCTCACAATGTTGTAAAGCTTTCGATATCAAACAACTCCATTTCTGGGAATAGTCTTAGCATGTTTAAACAACTCGAGTATCTTGATATCTCCCATAACAAGTTTTCCAGGTTGTTGCCATCTGATATTGGTGACTTAGTTAACTTGCAAAATCTTTCTTTGGCTAGGAATAACTTCTCCGGTTCAATCCCATATACGTAGCTTGGATTTGAGGTGAAACTCACTTTCTGGCCCGTTGGCCTTTGTCTTTGGCTAGTTTGGTCGAAACATAGCTTGATGTTCTTGATTTACATGATGATATGCTTGATGGTGAACTTGATCCGAAATTTCTTCTACACACAACAGCAAGTTCTGTTGATCTTAGTGGCAATTTACTTGTGAGTTCTACTAAAGATCAGGAGAAGTTTCTTGGGGGTATCTCTCCATCTGTTAATCATCTAAATCTCAGCCACAATTAATTAACTGGATCGCTTGTGGGAGTGATGATGTTTCTTGGGAAGTTGAAGGTTTTGGATTTGAGCTATAACCAGCTATCTGGAGAATTACCTGTGGGATTAATCTTATCACAGGCTTGTCTGAGTGGGACGCACAGTGACAGGAGTACCATTGATGAATTAAAAAAAGAAAAGAAAGGAAGGAAGGAAGCAATGATGTAGTATCTTAAAGATGATCAACTAATTATGATATGTTGTGTTAGTATTTACTTTATAGCTATACCATGTTGTTGTATCTCTGCCAAAAGCATGCGTATTAATTCACATCTCATTTTTGGTGGTTTCTAGTGAAAGAGCATAAACACAGTAAATGGAAGAATCACTCACTATTCATTTTTTCTTTTCTTTTTTATTTTAAATTCATTTCCTTTTCTCTTCTTTTTTTCATTGTTTTGTTTTTTTTCAAAGTGTGGATATAAAGGAAGTTAAACTCACTACTCAAAGTCTTGATTGTATTAAACTCACCACATCAATTAGTTTGTAAAGATAGCCAAGTTGATAGAGTAGTTGGGCTATGCTAAGATATATTTTACATGTGAATATTGAAGCTTTCCTAACCGCTACTAATATCTACTAGTTTCATTTGAATAGATATTTACCCTTTTCTATTTTGCAGTTGTTTTTGTCTTGAATGCGCCTAAAGAAGATCCACAAAAGTTGTTCGAGAGAATCTTATTTCTTGTGGAGTATGCACATTGGTTTAACAAAGATCACAACTCTGTAGAAAAGAATCCATCTTGAAATTGCTAATTTTGAAGGAATTTTGCTTTGTGTTAGTTTAGTCATTATTATTAGTTTAGTTTTATTATTAGTTTAGTTTTGTATTGATAATTTTGTATTTACAGGATTACTCTTTTTAATTAATTGGGTTACTTTTTCTAATAAATTAAGTTATTATTAATAAGTTTTTGATTAATATATTTTACGTTATCTTTTTTTTATTAATTGGGTTACTCGAATTAATGTGAACATATTTTTGGATTACTCTTTTATGTTGATTTGTTTATATAATTTTCTGATTGTTAGATCACTATATAAAAATAATTATGTTACTCTTTGAAACTAATTAGGTTACTCTTTATAATTATTTGGGTTACTCTTAAATTTAAATATGAAATTTTGATATTCTGAAAATTAAGGTTACTATTATTTTTATTAATTGGGTTACTCTTTATAATGATTTGGGTTAGTTTTTATAATAAATTGGGTTACCCCTTGATTTGAGACTCTAATTTTTTTTCTTTTCTAAATTAAAGGGAACATTTTTAAGTTACTCTTTTTTATTAATTAGGTTACTCTTTCAAATGATTTGAGTTACTCTTTAATTTGAAACTTTGATTTTTCTGAAAATTAAGGTTACTTTTTTTTTATTAATTGATTATTCTTTTGGATTACTCTTTATCATAAATTATGTTATCTCTTGATTTGAGATTTGTTTTTTCTAAAATTAAGGTTACTTTTTTTTTATTAATTGGATTACTCTTTATAATAAATTATGTTACCTCTTGATTTGAAACTCTAATTTTCTTTTCTGAAAATTAAAAATCAAGGTTACTTCTTTTTAATTAATTGGATTACACTTATAAAGAATTGTGTTACTCTTTATAATAAATTGAATTATTTTTTATACTAAATTAGGTTACTCTTCATTTGTAATTTTCTTTTCTAAAAATTAAAGGGTGCAATAATGATAAGAGAAAAAAAATCCTTTTGAATAATGCCATGTCAATTTGAATTTTACAAAATGAGAAAATTCAAGAGTACAATATAAATCAGTATAGTATGTTACAATGTTAACACTTAAAAAAAACTTAATGTTATAAATTAATCCAATTATATAAAAATAATTAAATTACTCTTTGTACTTAATTGAAACATTAAAAGATTATAATTTTTCAATAAAAAAAATGCTACAATCATATGGAATTCTATCCAATTTTATGTATTCCAAAAATGCCTAGATTCCAAGAATCAAGGGAGGGAGCTGTCGATTTCTCAATTTAATACCTCATCTGGTAAGGATGTAATCGAATCGAGGAGAGTTGAACACTACTAGATTTAATGATCGTTTGTTAAGAAATTAACTCAAGCTCGAGCTCGTCAAGAAAAAAATATCGAACTCGAGCTCAAATTCAAACTATTTGTTAAGACTCGCGAATATGTTCACGAACACATAAAGTAACTTGTTTATGAATATATTTTCATGAACATTTAAATAATTTTATACCCGGATATTAAAAGAATGTTTCGTTTATAAACATTTAATGTTATTCATAATATTAAATAAACAAACTAACCAAATATAATAACAAACGGTAAAAAGTATTTAAATATTTAAATAATCACTTAAGTTATTATCATATTTGTGTGGTTTAATATAAAATATTTAATTATTGAATATTAATAAATAAATAATAATATATAATTCTAAAAAATAACTATAAAATTGACGAACGCATTTGCGAGCCTATAAACGAATAGCTCACGAACGGTTTGGTTACATTTGTATCATCTAGTTCATATCCACCTTCTCCAAGCTTATTGTTGCAGGAAAAATTATCAGTGACTTCCAAAATGACAAACCTGATTGATCCTCATCACATCTGCTCTCTAATTCTGCACTAACAAGTAACTGGTTAATCTTATTTGCTTTTCTTACTTATAAAATTAAATTCAATTTTTCTCTCACCTCCTTCTATCATTGAGCTTCTCCTCTCCCTCCTCATCTTCAGAAAAAAATAAAATTACACCAATAACAAACAGAACAACCCCCACCACTAAAAGCACACTGTCTATAATTATCTCCCTCCTCTTCCCTTCAAAATCTGCAAAATTCTTACACATTAAAAACATTCTGAATCAGTTCTAACCTGCCTCTGAAGAAGACATTCTGATGTAAATAACCAGCCTAACATGAGCCAATGTTCTGATATCAATCAATTCATCAAACCAAATCAAACACCCACTACCTCGTCTGACATCCAACTGCGAGTACCCCCATACAAGAACAGTTCTTCAGACACTCTGCTCTGCACTCATCAAGATTCATCGTCGCATTGATCCAAGAATTTCTCACGCAACTTAATCCCGGAATACTCCAACAACACATCGTCCCGGCAGCTCAAATTCGAACACATCCACTTGAAAAATCCACCCTATCCCACGCCTCTCGATCTTTAGGCACAAACCTCTGATCAGGACAATCGCACAGTGGAGATCCACCAAAATTGCAACTTCCATATGGACCAAATTGATTGTAATTATCACACTTGTCCATCGTAACACTGAAATAGATCACCCAGCTCTGTATCCGGTAACCCCAAGTCCACCGCTATACCTCGAAACAAACGATTTATTGACCTTCTCCTTATCCATCACAAACGACAGATTGAAATTCGGGTCTTCCCTGGGATTGGGCGGCATGGGGAATCGGAATCCTTAGAGGGAAGGGCAGCGATAACAGAAAATTATTAAGAATAATTGAATTGCGAAATCTGAGAGACAAAGGATATGATCCTGAGAGAGAAAAAAGAGCGGTGATTGATGAGAGAGAGAAACTAGTCGAAGAAATCAGCGATGGTATTTAATTTGGGATAACCCACTGCAAACCCGTTAACCCGCGAAATTTGTCAAGGAATCCGATTCCATGAAATATTCATGAGACCGGTTCCACCCTAATGACTCCCATAAATAAATGTAGCGTTATTTGTAGTTATAGTGGGATAAATAAATATTGGTGTCAATTTTAGAGATACCATATCAATATCAAGGATTTACACTTTTATATTTAGTTTTTTTATTAGTGTAAAAAGATATAATAACATTTAAAAAAAATATTATTTCCTTAATTTATATTACGTGAGACGGATAACTTTTGCATTGAAAAGTGATATTAAATTAATAAAAATTGATAATATTATTTCATGAATAATTTATAATGAAAAGTAATAATATAAATGAAAAGTGATAACATTTTATGGCGAAAATAATAATTATTTTAAAAGGTATAAAATGTTCATAATCATCCCTTATTATCCCCGACTATTTTAAGAGTTTTGAATGGTAAAAATTTTTGTTTTACCGTTCAAATCCATTAACGTAATGAAATATACTATATGATATCAAGATCATTTTTTGTTAAAGAAATCCTATAATATAAAATTTATTTGATATGTTAAAAAATTCGCATACTTCTCACACCATCAACTTCACGCGAGTACTATAACAATTTTAAGATGACGATTTTAAGAGTTTTGAACATTAAAAATGAGATGCGATAATATTATTTCATGAATAATTTATAATATAAATAAAAATTAATATTTTATAATGAAAGTGATAATATCTTATATCGAAAATGATAATTATTTTAAAAAGTATAAAATGGTTCATAATCATCCCTTATTATCTATGACACATTAATGAAAAATGATAATATCATTTTAATTTATAGTATAAATAAAAAGTAAGAATATTTTATATCGAAAGAAATAACATTTTATAGTAAAAATGATAATTATTTTAAAAAGTATATATAAAATGATCCATAATCATCCTTTTTTTTTATCAGTGGCATGTTTAATTAATGAACCTATGTTTAATTAATGAACATGTGAACGGGACGAATGAAGCTGTTCGGGTTTCGGCGGCGTTTGGGATTTTTTATCAGTGGCATGTTTAATTAATGAACCCATGTTTAATTAATGAACCTATGTGAACGGGACGAAACGAAGCTGTTCGGGTTTCGGCGGCGTTTGGGCGACTTGCGGATGCACGAGAAGAGCATTCGGACATGGGCATGGCTCAAACTATTACTAGAGGATGATGAAGAAATGATGATAATGTCATATACTGATACACATGTTTGTAAGCTAATTTCCATATTTAAATTGAGATTTTGTGATAGTGTTGTTAAATTTTTTTTCAACTAAAAAAAGAACTAAAAAATATATATAATTTGGAAAATATATTTATTTTGTATACATTAATTACTGATAGTAATTAATGTTATAGAATAGAAGTAAACAAATAACAATCATAATGATATATATATTTTGGAAATATATCTCTTTTTCTCAAATATAATTCTTTAACAATTATAATACATGTAATGTTATATAATCAGGTGAAATTCCAAATTTTAAAATATAGATAAGAAAACTTTATAAATATAATGATATTTAAAAATATATCTAATTTGGTATATAAATATAATTAAATAAGTATAAATATAATGTTAATTGTTTTTGTAAAAATCGATATTTAATATTGTGAAAATTGAATAAGACACACCCTGTAAAAAGTTGCACAAAATATTTATATTAATAAATATATTGCTATATAAAATATATTCTTGAAAATATTAATAATTGAAGGATATATGATACAAAATTTTAATTTAGGTTGTCACTGACATCTTCGGATTGCATTGAGTTTGATATGTCATATGCTAGTTGTTGTGATAGATTGTGGGAATGACGTAATTGTGGGAATGACGGAAAAGGCTTCATGTATTATAGAGAATTGATAAATTTGAGTTTACAATAATTTTAAAAAATAATTTTTTAATTTAGAAAAATAATAATATATATTTTTAAAAATATTTTTTGATGTACTAAAGATTAATAAATGAAAAAATGATTTGCATATAAATTTATCTAAACCTTTTAGATGCGTGTTTGTGTTAATTAATATCATACATTTTAATTAATCATATTTTTTATACATAGATTGTTTATATGGTGTAAATCCCGTTCACACATGTACCTTTTTTCTTTTAATGCAAAATCACTCTTTAGTAAAAACAAAATATATGAGATAATTATTATTCTTTTAATTTAAAGATATTACTTTTCAAATTTTGCTCAACAAAAATATAAAAATTAGAACATATTAGAATTTTGAAGAGTATCATTCAAAAGAGTAATAGTTCATCTTTTTAATGAGATTAGAAAATTTTTTCATGCATTAAAGAGTAATTAATAAATTATGATGCAAATTTTGAAGAATAATAATTCATCTATTTAAAGAGTAATTTTACATGTATTAAAGAGCAATCCATAAATCAGGAATCACACGTGAACTCAATTCACAAAAGTATATGTCTTAAGAAAAGTGTCACTTAGTATAATTTAAGCATTTAAAGATATAATTTTATATAAAATAAATTAATATTAAAATGGTATGAGTAAATAATTTAAGCATTTAAAGATATAATCGTATATAAAATAAATTAATAAAAAATTGGTACGAGTAACCCGTGTGTATTGATAAATGAATTTGAGACGGTAAGGATACGTTTTTCACATGCCGTTTTCATATGATTATTGCATAATTTTAACTTTATTTGTAGAGTTTATTGCTTATTTTCATATTTCTTTTAAATTTATTTGTAGAGTTTATTGATTATTTTCATATTTTTTAACACGTACGAGTATTATTAAAATTTTGGAGTATTTAGACTTATTTTAGAATGTAATTGATGAAATGAGCGTTGAAGGACGTGAAGAATGATCAGAGTGGAATTATGTCATGTTAATAAACAGGACATTTATATTTGTGAACAAATTATGGTGATTATTTGCAACATTAGGCACATTATTATAGTGAGATGGGACAAGCATTAAATGAAACATTAACTAATGAAAGAATACAATATGATTCGGTTAACAACCAAACAATTTTCCAGTGAAAGCTGAAATTGACCAAACCAATGCCATCATATCTTATGCATCTATTTAGACTATGTACTTCATAATTTAATTCTGCTTACCTCAACTCTTCTTATATTCTTATTGGACTACTCCGTATTATTTTTTCTTAAAAAGTTACAACTTTTTAATGAATTGCGAATTTAATCAAACTTTTTAATATTTACAAATAAATTCTCGACTTTAAACTGCAAATCCAACCTTCTAATAGCGAAAGACATTCTAATAGCGAAAGACATGCCATGTTGCCTGCATGTCTTTCACCATGCCACCTGTTAAAATAATAATAATAATAATAAAACATTAAAAAAAAATTAAACATTGCCCACTAGGATATTCACACAAACATTCACCACCTCAAAACATCCGCCGCCTCCTCCTGCAATCACACATGTGGCGATCAAAAACTCCATTTCCCTTCGAATTCTCCGTCGGCTGCAAAATCCGGCTAAACTGCACCTCCAACGGCACTATCTCCGCCTCCGATCTCGCCGTCCATTTCGTCACCGGCGACACAATCCTGGTCAACCTCCCAGCCACGTGCAGCCGCCCAGTGGAGGCGCTCCGCTGCCTCTTCACGGCGGACTTCGCCCCAACTTCTGATAACTCAATCCTCCTCCGGAACTGCAGAAACCAGAGCAGCGAGTGGGTGTCGGGTCGTGCTGTCGGCGATGTCGACGGAGCGCCGCCGGCGAACGGTTCGTCGGTGTGTTGGATATTCAGATTGTGAGATTGGGGTGGTGGATTCGCGGGAAATGCCGGTGCTCGAAAAACGCCGAGTCTGTTCTTGTTTCCCCTCCACTGGAGGGGAACCCACCGGCATATCGGTGTCGGTGCGTGTAGGGGTTCGCCGGGGATGCATTTGTCGACGGAGAAATTGACCCGCACGAAATCCGATCAATTGCATCAGCATTGACGATCTGCCACCGCATTTTTGAATTTGCTGTTGCTCCACCTCTCCACCTGCCCCGACGTGTTAGGGTTCTAGAGTTTCGGGGCTCGAATCGGACGGCCGTGTCAAGTTGACACTTCAGCGTGTTGTTCGATTGAGCAGGACTTTTTTAAATCCGCTAATACTCTTCTCTTTTCATCATTAAACCAGAATGGAAATCCATGATGAGAAATCACAGATTCGAAGCCCAATTTGGGTTTATTTGATTTTGTTTGTGTTTGCTTGGTTGGTGATGAAAGTGGAGGCGTTTGAAGGGGCATCTGTGCAATGAGTAAAGGTGGTGGCGGCATTAGCTTAGCTGCGTCGGTGCCGGCGGTGGTGCCTGTGGCGTTGAGTGGTGGAGGAGTTGGTTGGACAAAGAGGATCAATGGAGAAAATTTGACAACCGAGTTTGACTCGTGGAATGCCAGTTGGCAATGAAAAAACTGACATGTCAGCGGAGAAAATTTGACAACCGAGTTTGACTCGTGGAATGCCAGTTGGCAATGAAAAATGACATGTCAGCATTCTGGCTTCTTGTTCAATTTGAAAATCAACATTAGAGTGAAGTACTTTTTGTAAATTTTCAATTGGTTGGACTAATATGAAATTGAAGTAAAGGTGGGGATTTTTTCTGTAATTAACCATTTTTTTCTTCAAATAATCCAATGAGCGACTGCCATCTGTCTAGGAGCGGAGTGCAGGTCTATCATATTAGTGGAGGAGTCAAAAGCTGCTGCAGTTGAGGCGGTTGCAATCACCTTTTATCCTTTGGGAGCTTCCTATTGGTCGAGAGAGAGCATGTTTTTGGATTTTTATGGAAATGTATGAGAATGAGATTAAACGTATGATTTTCAGGTAAAAATAGATTTTAAACGGAAAAAAAAGACATGGAAAAAGCGGATCTCAATTCGGAGTTGAAACGAGGGAGAACGAGCTAAAACAAAAGAAGAAAAATAGGGGCAGCACCAACACGACCAGTGCGCACGCACACGAGCCGTGTGCAGAACACGCCCCTGTAAGCGAAGGTCGTGTGCCAGCACCTGAAATACCTACACGACCATAGGCATGGCCGTGTGCGGAACACGAGCCGTGAGCACACACACGGGTCGTGTCGGTGCAAAAAATCAAAAAAATTCAGCAAGCCTCTAGAAGATCCAAGAGTGTATAAATACCCTTAATTTCAACATTCCACCAGATTTTCAAAGAGTTTCACCCCTGCACACACATCACACATCATTTCCTCCATTTTACACCATCCTTTCATCCATTCTTTATCCATATCATCTACCTTCATCCCACCATCCAATCCACCATCCAAGTAGTTAGAGAAGTAAGGGGAAGTGGAGATTGCAAGAAGAGGAAGAGAAGCACCATTGAAGCTATTCAAGGGAGTTTTAATTCCAATTTTTGTAGACTTCCTTGTAGTTCAATCATGTGTTTTGGAGATACAATTGTCTATGTTGTTTTCTTTGAGACTACGAGAGACTAATCTCCTTTGTGAGATTAGCAATATGAATTGTGTTGGATAATTTTGGGTATTTTGCAATTGAAAACTTATGTTGATTGAGTTTATTGATTTTCTATCATTAATGCTCTAGATCTTGATGTTTATGATGATTTGTGTGGTGTGTTGTTTTAAACATGTGATTAGATTGAGAAGTCAATTATGTGTTTAGAATAGTTCATTGAATAATTTCATCATACATCTCATTTGCATTATAAATCTTAAAGAGATAGAGATGCCCTATAGGATTTAGAACCCTTTGATAGAATATTCGATTTGTTAGATTGAGAGGTCAATTGATCGTGTGAGGGGAATTTTCAATCGAACTTAGTACCTAGTTGAAATTGTTTGGTTGAGAACCAACCTTAGAGCTATTTTGAGACCTCATTTAGGATCTACATCTTATTCATCTCGAGAGGGAGTTTAGGTGAAATTAGTGTTGGGCCCTAATTATTAACCCATGAGATATATGAATTCGTTGCTTGAAACCTAGATTTTCTATGCTTTAAATATTGCTAGTCTTATTCTCTATCTACTTGGCTCATTCATCTTATATTCATCTATCCCTTGTTTATCTTGTCATTTAATTGTTTAATTATCATTTTTTTGATTAATCATATCCCTTTATGATCATCTCTATAAAACTATGATAAACATGAGATCGCTTAAACTCTAGCACGTTTCTCCCTTGTGTTCGATAAATTATTTAATTAGTCATTCCAATTATTAACGACCAATCATCAGCCGTGGGCTAAATTTTTGCTAGGTTGGTCTAGTCAAGGGATGGTTGTTATGCCGACCTTAGGGGCTTAAAGTCGGCTCTTATAGGGTTTGATCCTCGGTGTGTGTCGAGGGACATGTTCAGCTGATGTCCTGGAGTAGACCTTCGGCTTAGCCTTCTCATGAGTCTGTGCCTTCTTATTAGGTCTTTGTGGTTGTTTGGCGTGTGGGTCTCGGTGTTCATTGGGCTTTATTTGATCATCTTAATTAAGTATGTAGGATATAACACCCATAACAAAGCATATTTTAATAATGAATCAATCTTTTTCACAATTAGCCTCACTAGAGAGTATTTGTATACCAAAATAATTGATATGGTAAGGTATACTAAAATATTAATAAGTAAAACTATGCAATTTTTCTATACCAAATCTCAGTATACTGATATACTAAAGTTTCGATATACAGAACTTTTACTACAAGAAATTTAACCAATACATACATATAAAATGCCCACAGATAAAATATGTGACTAAATTGTGACACATAATATTTTTATGTATGTGTAATGTAACAAATCTAAAAGAATTAATTGTGACATTTAAAATGTGTCACTAAAAAATAATAATAACATTTTAATTTTACGGATTATTTTAGATATTAAGAATTCTCATACATGAGTATAGATATTATAATTGTGTGACTAGTACATTATTTAGCTACACATATAATTTATGTGTGGCTAAAAAAAATCACATGTCATGATATGATATTTTATTTGATAAAAATAAATAATTAATAAAATACAAATTAAAAACTACTCCATATTACTAAGAAAATATTATTAAATTATAATAATATTTAGATAAAATAGCTTGTTATGTGTGAGGTGGATTGTAAAGGAATTGACTCATTATTAAAATATATATATTATATAGATAAAGTAAATTTATTGATAGTTAAATTATGTTTGTAGTAGATAATAATATTATAACACTTGGAATCATACTTTCATCATACTCCTTTCAAGAAAAAAATATACTCCCTCCGTCCCATAGAAGCTGGTATAATTTTTTTTTGGCACGGAGATTAAGGAGTATAATAATTTAATGTAAAATGGAGTAAAGTGAAGTGAGAAAAATAATATTTAATGCGTAGTGGGTAGTTGTATTAGAGGTGATATGTGGGCCTCATGAGAATAGATTAATTATTTTTTGTGTGGATCCATGTATTAAAAAGGAAATGTGTCAACTTTAGTGGGACAACCAAAAAGGAAAGTGTGTCAATTTCTATGGGACGGAGAGAATATATTTTAACTATTAATAAATATATTTTATTTATGTAACAATCATAATTTAACACGTTTTAAAATTTGTATCACATAAATCAGTTGCACGGATAACAGTAGTTGCAGAGATAAAGAATTTGTAAAACTGGTGTGCAAAGGTGCAATTGAAATTTACTATATTATTTTCAGAAATGGCAATGGATGGTGTGAAATACAATGTGAATCTGTTAAAGCTCTACAACTGAGTTTGCATTTTATTCTATGGGCTGTGTACTAGAATTAAATGTGCACAAATTAAGTGGGATCTTATTGCCAAAGGAAAATGGGTCTTTTGAGTTGATCTCTTGAGAATTGAGACACTAGACTAGTATTTTGGATCCACAAATTGCTGAAAGTTGCTCCATTTTCAATCACTAGAGATACATATTCCATCATTCTATGCATATTAAATTTTGTTGTTTTAGTTGAGTATGCAATTTTGTTAGGTTAGCTGATGGCATCGGTTTAGTCTCTGGGTCACCTGGATGGCTTTGGTAAGTCTTTGGGGTTCGTCCCACATTGAATGTGCTGGACAAATGTTGTGAGTATAAATGTGGTGGGACAAACCTCCACTCTTGGTCATGATTTTGAGGTGGAGTTAAACTCGGACATTTATAGCCTGCATCAGATTGGTATCAGAGCGGGTTGTGGGGTCAGGGCTCCAAGGGAGGGTGGATGATGCAGAGGCATCGGTCTAGCCCTTGGGCCTCCTGGATAGCTGCGGTAAGCTTTGTGGGTTCGTCCCACATCGGATGTGTTTATTCTTGTAACTTGTTGAGATTTTCTTTCTGTTTAACAATGTTGGTTTGTGAAGCTCTTTTAACAAATTCATTGATTGACAAAGAGAGAAAATCTTAGAAAACATATTAGAAACCAAACAAAATATTACTCTATTATGGGTATACCAATCAATAAACATGAAAAATAAAATCAGTCGGACAGCCGAAATATAATCTGAATCGATAATATTCTAGTTCGATTACCATTCGAGGTGAAGCTCTTTTAACAAATTCATTGATTGACAAAGAGAGAAAATCTTAGAAAACATATTAGAAACCAAACAAAATATTACTCTATTATGGGTATACCAATCAATAAACATGAAAAATAAAATCAGTCGGACAGCCGAAACATAATCTGAATTGATAATATTCTAGTTCGATTACCATTCGAGGAATAGGTACCGATGGTTCTTCTAATAATTTGAGGTAGTAAAATAAAAATTTGGGAATCCGTAGTTTCAAATCGAAATCATAGGATGATCGGTTTAATTCCAATATTTGAAATCATAGGATGATCGGTTTAATTCCAATTCCTCATTTTATATAATCGAAACCGACAATTTCGAATCGAATGGATACCAATCAATCCCTAGTTTATACTCTCTCCGTCCGCTTCTAAGGTATCCATTTTACTATTTTTGGCGTCCACTTCAAATGTATCAATTTTCCCTATTTAGTAAAAAATTACCCACCGCTTCCCTCTAATACAACTATTCACTTTACATATAATAATAATAATAATAATAATACTCCTTAATTCACGTGCAAAAACCAAATGGATACACGGATTACTATTTTATGCCAGACAAGCCTAATAATTAAATTAATAGATACCTAACGGTTGCCATCTCTACCAAGTTTTGCTCAAACCACAAGTGCCAATCACATTTTTGTTGGTGTAATCTTAATTCTCACCGAAATCCTTTTTTTATGGCTTTTAACTTCCATTTTTTTCTTTTTGTGTTTTCTTTTGAATATTGTAGCAAAGCATGTAAAAAGTTGAATTATAATTTCTCCAATTAAAATTAAAAAAATAAAATAAAATAAAATGGTGCATTATTTGGTATTTTGAGTCTAAATAAAGAAGGCAAAGAATATGGACGGTTGAGGGGCCTGCAGGCCGGCTGTGTGCACAGTGCCACCTCCACCACCATAAAATTAACACTTCTGCCATTTTCGATTTTCGAGCTTTCTCTCTCACACACACACGCCCACATCTTTCTCTCTCAACACTTCACATCTCAACACTTCACATCCCGACCATAATCTTCGTCTCTCTCGACTTTCTCTCTGTGCGTATCTTTGTCGCCTTTCTTTTTTTCTTCCTGAAACAGGAATCGCCATTATCATGTCTCCTGTTTCTCTTTCTCGCAGATCTTCAACCTCTACTGTTGTGCCTTGAGAGCCACTGCTCTCTTCTTCCTCTTCTTCTTTAGAGAGAGATAAAGAAAGAGAGAGAGAGTAACTCACTTTGTATCCCTTCTAACCCCCTCGTCCCAGATTGGGCATCGCAGGCTAAAAGTTAATTACATCCTGTAATTTAACTGTAGCAAGTAAAAAGAAACCCCACAGTAAATTGTGTTCATTTTTGTGGAATCAGTGGAAAAGGTGGGAGTTTTTTTGGTGTGAACAACGGATTCTGAAAGTGGGCTCCTGCTTCCTTTCCTGGAGGTGTTTGAAGGTGGTTTGTTGAGTGGAAAAGGAGAAAAGAGGGAGAGAGAGAGGAGGAATTATTTTGTCAGTTTGTGTGTTGTTTTTATACAAACAAAGGCTGCTTAGCTTTGGTTGAGCAATTTTGGCTGTTACCTTTTCTCATAAGGTAAATGGTAGAAGTGTGTTTCTCACCCAACCTAAAAAAAGCTCAAGAATCTTCTGTCTCAATCAAGATCGTCCATCTTATCCATCTCATATCACTGGGATTTCATTCAATTAAGTATACCTGAAAAATCACCCCAGAGAATCTTTGTCAATGGAACTGTAAAAGCAGCTTCATAGAACCAGTGTCTTCAAGCAATTGTATTATCTGTGAGGTATTTTGGGGGGAAAATGGCTATGGTGGCACTTCATCATAGAGAGAACAGCAATGGCAGCTTAGATACGCATCTGGATTCCGGCAAGTACGTCCGGTACACGGCGGAGCAGTTGGAGGCGCTGGAGAGGGTCTACGCCGAGTGCCCTAAGCCGAGCTCTTTACGGCGGCAGCAGCTGATCAGAGAATGCCCCATTCTTTCCAACATTGAGCCTAAACAGATTAAAGTCTGGTTTCAAAACCGCAGGTGAAGAACAAATCTCAAAGGCTATCTATGTGCTTATTTGAGTTTTTGTATTTTCTACTAAGAATCATTTTTCATTTGAAAGCTTTTACTTATTTCATTGATGTTGGTTTGGGGGGAGGGTGATTAACTATTCAAGCGTTTCCTCATTTGGTAATCTATGGGCAAAAGAATTTAATGCAAGTGTTTGGGTCTTGAGTCTGGGAATCTTGGGACCTTTGTTGCAATTTTTGGGGGGTTTTATTTGATTTGGAAATAGTAATGCAATCTGTTGAAAGTTGAAGTATATTGTGTGAATGATGCAGATGTAGAGAGAAACAAAGGAAAGAATCCACCAGGCTTCAGAGTGTGAACAGAAAACTGACTGCCATGAATAAGCTTCTGATGGAGGAAAATGAACGCCTGCAAAAACAGGTTTCTCAGCTGGTGTGCGAGAATGGTTACATGAAGCAGCAGTTGCAAAGTGTATGTAATTCCCTTTATTACATCTTGGTATTTTCTATTACTTATCTGAGCTTTTTTAATGGGATTTCTCCAGATTGTGTTCCATTCATGCAATTTCTGCATCTTCATTTAAATTTAAAAATAAAAAAATCTGTTTGCTAGGCATGGTGACTTTTTTAGCAAATTAAGTACGGGATTGCTTTAGTGATTTATAGGACAAAAATGTGATTGCAAAATTAAGCATTGAAATCCTAATAGATTTCTTATGTTGTAAATGAGTTTCTTGATATATGCATGTAAGCTGTCAAATCATTTGCCACTAAGGAAGTTGAACTGCATTTACATGGTATGCCATCACTCAAACTTTGAATGTACTCTTATCTCTTTTTAACTTTATTGATTTGCTTTTTTTTTTATTTCTTTTGCAATCCTTATTTAAATTTTTTTGATTTAGTGTCTCTTCATTACTTTTTAGCTTTTAAAATTTTTATTTTGTAAAATTTTCACCAGGCGTCTGTACCGACCGCTGATGCAAGTTCTGAGTCAGCCGTCACTACCCCTCAACATTCTCTAAGAGATGCTAATAACCCTGCAGGGTACTTCAGCTGATACTACTATTTTTTGTTGTATTTTTACATTTAGGATTGTTGCCTGTTGGGCCTTACTTCCTAATCTCTATTGGCAGGCTCCTATCAATTGCAGAAGAGACCTTAGCAGAGTTCCTCTCAAAGGCGACGGGAACTGCTGTTGATTGGGTCCAGATGCCTGGGATGAAGGTTTGTGTCGCCTATATGCATTTTGATTCCTCATTTAATTATTTTCCTGTTTCAACCAATGACATATTCCACAACTTTGATATTTCTATCAGCCTGGTCCGGATTCGGTTGGAATCTATGCTATCTCTCAAAGTTGTGGTGGAGTGGCCGCTCGAGCTTGTGGTCTTGTGAGTCTAGAACCACTGAAGGTATGTAAAGCAGGTGGTGAATTTCTACATAATTGGTACATACATTAATTGAGCTGAACAGATGAGCTTTTTTCTGAAAGGCTTCTACTTTTACAGATTGCTGAGATCCTTAAAGATAGAGCATCTTGGTTCCGTGATTGTCGACGCCTTGAGATTTTCACTACGTTCCCAGCGGGAAATGGAGGATCCATTGAATTGTTATATACCCAGGTTAATTATGCGATGTGTCAGTTTTAATATGTTTCAAGGTTCTCTATTTAGATAGTTGATAACTTATTGCCTTCAGACATATGCTCCAACTACTCTGGCTCCGGCTCGTGATTTTTGGACTTTAAGATATACCACAACCTTGGAAAATGGCAATTTCGTGGTACGCATGTCTTCTTAAATTACCTGCTAGCTGTAGGTTTCTGGTGATTATTTTTTGAAATTTTGTACCTATTAAGCGTCAAATTTATAAATTTCGTGATTGTTTAAGGACTATATTTTTGTGCCATGATATACTGCATGGCATGCTCTATAAATTCCTGGATATATTCATATATCACCATTTTGTTTACTCTTGTGATGGTAGACTTTCATGTTAGTATACTGTATCCAGAGTCCTTGTGGACCTGAGAACAACACCAGAAGGGGAATTCATGCTAACATGCAATTGCTTCTTCTTGTTAATAGATATTAGCTCCATCACATATTTTTTCGAATCTTTTCTGTGTTTGTAATCCAACAAATATTTGTAGTCAGTGTGAAGATGTGATTTTCATTGAGGTTTCTCGTGTATAATCCACGAAGGTATGTGAGAGATCACTTTCCGGCTCTGGGGCTGGCCCAAATGCATCTGCAGCATCACAGTTTGTTAGAGCTGAAATGCTTCCATCTGGATACCTGATCCGGCCATGTGAGGGTGGGGGGTCAATTATTCACATTGTAGATCACCTAAATCTACAGGTATCTTGTTGATTAATGAGCTCCATCAAATTTTACTTCTATGACCATAAATTGATCAATTTTACTGCTTTCTTTCAGGCTTGGAGTGTGCCAGAGGTGCTGCGGCCGCTATATGAATCATCAAGAGCTGTGGCACAGAAAATCACAATTGCGGTGAGCAAACGAAGCTTTCACATGTCATAGATTTCTTATTTTGGCTTATAAAGTTTAGACAATGTTCTATGTTTTGTAAATTAATTTGTTAATTGGATAATTGAAACTTAAGGAATAAGTCTGGAATGTGCTATGATATGAACTTGACTTTTAAAAGTCGTGTAATTTAACTCTCTTATTTTGATGTGGCCATAATTGCATGATACTTGATTTCTCATTCATATGTTGCACATCATGGACATTACTGATTACTTACATTGTGTCCTGTTTTGAATGTTAATCTACAGGCATTAAGATATATACGGCAGATAGCACATGAGACCAGTGGCGAAGTAGTATATGGACTCGGTCGGCAACCAGCTGTCCTGCGCACCTTCAGCCAGAGGCTAAGCAGGTTTCTTGAGTTGTGTGTGTGCGCGCATTTTCTCTCCCTCTCTTTGCACACTTGATAACTTCTTGTAATATCATATGCTCTCTCATATGGGACGCATAAATTGTGGTGATCTGATCTTCCATGCAGAGGATTCAATGATGCCATTAATGGGTTCAATGATGATGGGTGGGCATCGTTGAACTGTGATGGTGCTGAAGATGTAGTAGTTGCCATAAGTTCAGCAAAGAACCTAACTACTGGGTCAAATGCTGTTTCATTACTTGGAGGGATTCTCTGTGCAAAAGCATCCATGCTACTTCAGGTGCTTTTGTCATGTTCTCCAATGGAACTGTTACTATTGGCTTATGTTATGACTAGTTTCATTTATCAAATTATACGTTCGCTGTCGTATTACTTCATTACATTCTTTTCTTATCATGGATTAATCTTTTGCTTTATGCAAAACCACATAATATGTCATAACTTCTGAAGAACAATTTGTAATTCTTCCCTTTAACAAAGCCATATGTTATTGTGCTGGATTCAAGACCATCAAGTTTAGAACCAGTCTGGTGGTCTCTAGTGGAAGTAGTTGTTGGCTTTTAGATCTTTTCTTAAAAATTGTGAGTTATAATTGGAAGTATCGATCTAGCCATAATATTTACCCCTACAATTCATTGGTGAAGTGCTTCTTTAACAAATTGGGTAAGGGAGTTCTAATGTAGGACTTTTAAATGGTTTCTGATGGAGCCAACTTCTATGCAAAGTACTAATATTCAGCATTGTGTTGTTTTTTTCCAGAAGAACTAGATGTTAAGCACTATGTTAAATATATACACACACACTATCTTATTAGGTTTATTGAGCTAATTACTAGTTGGACTAACATTTGTCCTTTTATGCTGTCTACCAGAATGTCCCTCCGGCAGTGCTCATTCGGTTTTTGAGGGAGCATCGATCGGAGTGGGCAGACTTTAACATTGATGCTTATGCTGCTGCGGCTTTGAAAGCAAGCCCATATGGTTATCCCGGTATGCGGCCCGCAAGATTCACTGGAAGCCAAATAATCATGCCTCTTGGTCACACAATCGAACATGAAGAGGTATGTGTTCTTTCCTCTGTAAAATTTTCGTCTTATTTTTCAGTTTCTTCAGTAAAACTCCTATTCTGAATTATAAATTTCCTTCAAACACTGATTGATCATTGTAAATGAAAGAAGTCTACAAGACAGCACATGCGAACTCTGTGATACTCCTAACCTCCTAGGCTTTGTACTTTGGTAATGTAGACGCTTGAAGTTGTTCGTTTGGAAGGACATTCGCTAAGTCATGAGGATGCTTTCGGATCCAGAGATATTCATCTGCTACAGGTTCTGTACTCTTCTGATGGTGTAAATGACCTCAATGGTTCAAAAGTAATTTACTCATTTTGAATGTGTCTTCTTATGTACAGATGTGCAGTGGAGTTGATGAGAATTCAGTGGGAGCCTGCTCTGAGCTTGTTTTTTCGCCCATTGACGAGATGTTTCCAGATGATGCGCCGTTATTGTCATCTGGTTTTCGCATCATACCACTTGTTTCGAAACCAGTTGAGTTGAAGCATTCTCCATTTATGTAACAACGTCTCGTTGAAAATTGGTCCATCTTCTGAATGCCTCTAACTAGTAAACTTTCTGAACAGGGTTATCCACAAGATGTATTGGCTTCACACAGAACGCTCGACTTGACATCAAGTTTTGAAGTGGGCCCGGCAGCAAGCCATGCTGCAGACAAAGCATCGTCATCTGACAATGCACGATCAGTGTTAACTATTGCTTTCCAGCTCCCATTTCAGAGTGGTTTACAGGATAACATTGCCGTAATGGCACGCCAGTACGTCCGTTGTGTGATCTCCTCTGTGCAGAGGGTCGCGACAGCCATATCTCCATCGGGATTAAGCCCTACAGTCGGGCCAAAGGCGTCCCCAGTCTCTCCAGAAGCTGTAACACTTGCACATTGGATTTACCAGAGCTACAGGTATTATTAACTAACCCACCCCAAAACAAACAAACCATGTCATTATAGTTTTTCCTTTTGAGACTTCTTTACTATCATTTGCAGCCTCCATATGGGAACGGAGTTGCTAACTCCCAACTCCACGAGCAGCGAGTCAGTATTGAAAACTCTTTGGCATCACCAGGACGCTATCCTATGCTGCTCGTTGAAGGTAAATTTATGTCCTATGTCGTTGCGCTGCTAATTATGTTTAGAAATATGTTCATGCATCTTCAATAAACCTTCCTCTCCAGGCTATGCCAGTCTTTATATTTGCAAATCAGGCTGGGTTAGACATGCTAGAGACAACTCTAGTTTCTCTGCAGGATATCACTATCGATACGATATTCGATGAGCCTGGTCGAAAGGCATTGTTCTCCGAATTCGCCAAGATCATGCAACAGGTGATTTGAGCTACGGAACGACATTTGTAATTTTAGATTTTATTAGTCATTGCTTTATCGTAATAGCTGCATTTGTAGGGATTTGCTTGCCTCCCTGGTGGTATCTCCATGTCGACAATGGGTCGACACGTCTCATTCGAACAAGCCATTGTGTGGAAAGTGTTCGCCGGGGACGAGCACACTGTCCACTGCCTAGCTTTCGCGTTTTTAAATTGGTCGTTCGTCTAATTCCAGTCCTGTGAAGAAGAATTCTTAGATTTTTGTTTCTTGATAATTCTCAATTCTACTCCTTTTCTTTTATTAATTTAATTTATTTTAATTATGTTTTTTCCCGTGTTATCAAATTTTGGGGAAATTCTTGGCTGAACACGGTCACCCCATGTGAGAGGTCACTCGGTGACCCATGATCAGCCAAGTAAGGTTCCAAATTTTGATTCAATGTGTAAATACTTGTGTCGCAGTCTCCTTGATCATCTATCGATGAAGGATGTAACTTGCATGTTGGGCTTATCGTGTGTCCATATCCGATTTACCTCTAAAAGTTATGTTCTTAATATTTTTTAATTTTAATATAAAAATTTGTATCCTTCATTTTTCGATATATATAATTCTAATTCAAATACTAATTATATTTATGTTTCAACCTACTCTTTAATTGAAGAATGAATTAAAGTATATATTCTTCGCTCTTGTGCACCAGGGCACGGGCCTTTGTAATTTTTGTATCCTTTTACTTTAAATTTCTAACAATACATATAGATTTAAATAGAATATAGAGGGGAAGAGTTGTATTCACATGGGGACATGGAGTATCCCTCTGTGTCCCCGGTTCCTAATAATACATAGATTTAAATAGAATATAGAGGGGAAGAGTTGTATTCATATGGGGACATGGAGTATCCCTCTGTGTCCCCGGGGGTGCAGGAGCTTTTGCCTATATTCTTTAAGATACAATTTTATACTCTTGAACACGCCATAAATTACAAGAGACCAACTAATCGATAAAATTAGTCTCCCTTGTGAATTATAATGGTACAATAAAGATTACTGGAGGAGCAATGTTCATTGGTAAATCTAGACATCCACCTTATAATCGAAACTGACAATTCTGAAAACTAGAATCGGATATATTTCGATTCGATTCTAATTCCTTAATTTATGGAATTGGAACCGGCTGTTTACATATATAAATATTTTCTTTTATTGTTTTTTTTATTTTTTTGAAAAACACGATTTTAAGGTGGAACTAGAAACCGGAACCGCCCTAGAACCGATTTGATTCCCGTGCATGTCTAGGTACATTACTATAAAACGCTAGATTAAATCCCTAATCCTAAATCTCAAGATTTGAGTAAATTATCATTCTTTTAAAAGTCTTCAGATTTACACCAATTCTCATAAAGAGGCAACTATGAACTTAAACTAAATGAATATTAAATATATACACATAACAACTACAGCACTGTTTCAGCGTTGGTACATACTATAATGCATCACTAGTCAAGATTTTCACACAAAAGATAACACCAAAATAAAACAGAAAATGCGAACAATCCATGAGAAAAATCCTTACATTGATCATTGTCCATTGATATGCTCTCTATCTTGATGCCAATGACCAAAAGTTCAACAAGAAAGATGGTAAAGCCGTAAACCAACTGAGGAAGGCAATAGCTGTAGCAGTTTCAAATTCTGTACAGTGATTCTTATCACAGACCCCCAGGTCGTTCCCGATTAGAACCGTAATGCCCGCAGATGCACTGGCTGCTGCAAATGTTAGGTTAGATATTACCTGCAGCAGCCAACCACAAAGTAATAATATTAGTATTAAATAGAAAAGAACAATGCCATATAACTCCATTGATTCAGTAGTATGGTTAAGTTCAAACACAGAGAACCACTGTGATGAAAATGATTGCTCATGTCAAAGGTTCATCAGGAGAAAATGGATTTGCCATGATAGAATTAACCAAAATTACAAACGATGGTGTAATAAATAACAGGATTCCATTGCTATTCTATTTGTTCTTTTATTTCTCTTGTATCCATCTATATGTCCTTGAGAGTTTGATTTCAACAAGAAGACAATTTTAAGTAAAACTCAACAATTGGATTCTGTAGTCTGCACTCCCGAAGAAGAAAATTTTTACTTTTAACAGTAATACGATATTAACTCAAAATTATATGCAATGGGATTGGGAGCTACAATAGCAGTCTGAGCAGAATAGGTCCTGTTGAACTTTAGCAACCAATATTTTAAGACTGCGAAGTTGTGACAAAAATGAGTTGTTCTCAAAGCAGCTTTATTGTAATAGGCAACTTGATTGAATGAATAGGGGCAGAAATGATAAAAAGAAGAGGCGAACAAACAAATAAACTAACGTGTGAAATAGAAGGCAATTATAGTTTTTACTATTCTCACTTCTGCTTCAATACTCAACACCACCTAAGCACAAAGGGAGAAGCAATAAGGCACTATATCAACCTGCTTATAATATATACAATGCTAAAGAGAAACTTCAGTGTGATCATATGCAATCTGAATTACTTAAAAGAGAAAAAAAAGAGGCAGACATATTGTAACATTCATATTAACATAGGATGAAAAATTAAAGACTGAAATAACAATTATGATTAGTAACTAGTATGACAGCAAAATGATTCAAGCATATATGATCTCTTCAACTTGAAAATAAACTTACCCCATCACCAAGAGCAAAAAAACTTACGGCCCGTGGATTCTGCAAACGACGTCCCACAAGAAGTGCATAAGCATCCACAATTGCTAATACAAGACTCCACAGGCTCTGCAAACCAGTAGCTGCTGCAAGGTAGCTTGAAAGAGTAAAATAAGAAAGACAAGTAAGTGCTTTGCCAGGATATATAAAACCAATCAAACTTCTAATAAGGAACATTGTTTTCAGCAAATGAAAAGACCTCATGAAATTCTTTGACAGAAATTCTTAAATTACGTACACATGCATGAAAATGTACCACTTCAGAATCTACTCTTCACATAGCGAAATATAAGAATGGTGCATCAGTTCAGTGAAATTTTCCTGACTAGACCATACAGAAGAACAATAATGGCTTAATGTTTATCTACTTATTATTAAGCTACATGCGTACAAGACATGACTTTTTAAGGTTCAGCAGATCCTGTGAACTTTAATCTAGCCACAGATTTGTATTTTTCTGAGAATCATCACTAATTTTTCATAGTATTTCCAGACCTTTTCTCAAGAATTTATTTCGTCAACTAGGATTTTAACAAAAAATTGTTGTTCTTCATCACGATAATTTACCTTATCTTGCTAGTCCCATATACAGTAGAATCCATAGGAAACAAACGACATCTAATCAATTTGATTATCGAAAAACTTTTACCCCCTTCTCTAACCAACTTTACACAACCCACAAAACCAAAAGTATCTATTAAGATGAATGAACTATATAATTCAGTCAATGAATCCATTATCGCATCTCAGGTAAATTCAATTTGATGTAACAAAGCATATTTTCCAGAAACATGAAGATTTTATACTTTGTTGGGCGTATTATAATTAAGTATTTAACGGAAGTTTATCTGTCTTCCTATAACTCATCTGAGTCCTTCTCTGCAAAATGTTTCATTTCAGCATTTTTATTCTTAAAACCCGCAGGAACAAGAAATGAACCAGTAGATAAGTGCAGTGAATTCAGCTCTATCTTCTGCTATTCTCAAATTCCTTTCTCGCTCTCACATATACAACTAATAGATGATATCGATCAATTAACTCTTATTAGAAACAATATATCCAACTCAAATCCCCACATACATCATTAAAAAAAATAACAGAAATTGTTTCAATTCAATCACATATTGATTGAGTTTATGAACAACGGAAATGATTAAAGCACAATTGATTTACCAGAAGGCAGTGACCGAAGGGAAGTCCGCCGTGGTAGCCATGACGGAGAGCGCCACAACCGCGAACAGGAACTGCACCAGGCGCAACACCAGCCCGCCAACCGTACCTGGCATGCCCTGGAGATCTATCATCCTCACGCGCGGCAGTGGCGCGTTACCCGCACCCTCCGTCTGCAACGGTGGCGCCTCCACGGGATGCACCGCCCCCTGGCTCATATTCATCCCTTCCGATATAGTTACCAGCACCCACTATGGACTCCCCAATTCCGACGAATAAAAAGAGGAAAGCGTATCTGAGTGGAGGCGGCAGATTACAATCAACGGCGGCGGCGATGAGAAGTCGCTTGAAGTAGAACTGAGAATCGCCGTCGGCGGAGGTAAGTTCCAGTCCGGTGGGGCACTGTAATTGAGGTAGGGTCCACTGGGGCGGCAGTGGTTCGACCCGTAAATTATCCGCAAGCGTCGTAATCCCAACTTTCCATTTGTGCATGAAATCAAGATTCATTCAATTTAGTATGCTTCATTAGGCCTTCCCAATTCTTCTACCCACTATTTTGGTTGCGTCAACGTCAGCTCAAAAGTCAGCTCAAAAGTAAAATATCTCTACCTTCAAAACAAAACTCCTCTCTAACCCTCTATTTAAAAAGCAAGGTATTTTGGGGACCTATTTCATTTTATTTAATTCTCATTTATTTTATCAACTACATTTATTTAATTTCCAAAACTACATTTATTTAATTTTCAAAATGAATTATAAATAATTAAATTTCATATTATTTAATTTAATAAATTTAAGAAAAAAATCGAAAAATATATTATTTATTTTTTTCATTACATAAAACATAAAAACACAAATTAAAATGACACACAACGTAAATTAAAATGACACACAAATTAAAAAATGAAACCAAAGCTTCCAAAAGCAACAATGTAAAGTTCGATCCGGCCAATTTTAATGTGTAAATAATTATTCTCCAAATTGCACCCAAACATGCTCAACTAAGTCTTGTCGAAGCTGAAAATATTTTTGCTTATCTCGTAGTTGAACACCCCTCCTAACGTAGTCATTGAATGCTCCGGTTGATCCTTGACATACTTGTGGAGGCGGAATGGCCACATTTGGATCGTCGGACCAATCGATAGATGCATTTTCTTCATTTTTTATTATCATATTGTGCAATATAATGCAAGTTAGCATTATATCCTTCAAGTTATTCTGTACCAAAAACGAGTAAGACCGCTAATCATCGCCCAACGAGCTTGAAGGACTCCAAAGGCTCGTTCGACATCCTTTCTAGCAGCCTCTTGCAGTCGTTTGAAGAGCTGCCTCTTTGGATCTTGAAGACATGGAAAGCTTTTCACAAAAGCATCCCACTCTGGATAAATTTCATCAGTAAGATAATATCCTTGATTATATTCTCTACCATTGATTGTAAAATTAACGGATGGAGCGCGTCCTTGCAGAGTATCCGTAAATAAATGAGATTGGTTGAGCACGTTAATGTCATTATTGGATCCTGCTACTCCAAAGTAGGCGTGTCATATCCATAAATCTACAGAGGCAACCGCTTCGAGCATGATTGTTGGAACGCCATGATCACCGCGTGTGAATTGGCCTTTCGAAGCTGTCGGACAGTTCCTCCATTCCCAATGCATGCAATCAAAGCTTCCAAGCATTCCGAGAAATCTGTGTCTTTCTTCGTGCATTTGTAACAACTTTTGACAATTTAGGGCACTAGGCTTTCCCAAGTAGTACCCGTCAAATACTTCGATCACACACTGACAAAACTTAAAGAGGCATTCAATAGAGGTTATTTCAGCAACACGTAGATACTCATCCCAATGGTCGGCAGGTCCACCATATGTCAATTGGCGAATGGCCATCGTGCACTTTTGTAGTGGAGAGAACCCTTTTTTTTCCAATTGCATATACCCTCCACTGAAAATACTCATCGTGGGACTCCAATACATCAACTATGAGCTGGAATAACTCTCTTGACATACGAAAATGTCGACAAAATGTCTCTCTTCCGTATATCAGATCTTCAGAGAAGTAGTCAAGGTAGAGTCTCGTATGCCCCGCCTCACGATTTCGGTCCACATACGTTCTTCGCTTTCTGGTACCGCCAGCAGAAGTCCCAGCACGACCAAGTACGTCTTGTTTTTTTAGCAAGGACTCTATTTCTTTCTCGATGGTATCATCGAACATGAACTCATGAAAACTATCACTTTCGGAAGATGATGAATGTGTAGAGGAAGACATGTTTGAGAGAATGAAAGAAATTGAAGGATAATCAATTACAAGACTGTGATGTTCTCTGGTAGGAGTTCTAAGCATCCGATAACATCATTTAAATGGAGTAGTGTTCCACAACGGCTAGTTTTCCAATAGCTAGTTTTCAACGGCTAGTTTTCCAACTGCTACTTTCCAATGGCTACTTTTCAACGGATATTTTTATAACGACTAGTTTCCAAAACGAATATTGATATACATTGATAAGTGTTCATACCATACTAAGTACAACAATGAATATTCAAAATGCTGAAATTCCAATACAATAACGAATATTGAAACCGGTGAAATAAATTATAACAACAAATATTGAAAATAGTGAAATAAATTACAACAACGAATATTGAAAAAGTTGAAACGAAGTACAACAACGAATAATTCTTCAAGTTTACCACCCCATTTCCTTCTTGAAATTCTCCGCAACTTGGAAATGGATACGTAGTTAATCATGTAATATATTCGAGGTATCTTTCATGAATATCTTATAATTTTTATGTTGGTTAAGGATTTTCACATGCTCAAGCTTTTCCTTGTTAAACTCTTTCAACTCACGACGCCTTTTCTCAATAGTGTCACTTTCTCCGGCGGACGTGGTCGCTTTTCCATTACCCTTCCCGGCACGTCTTGCTGCGTTTCTCCCCATTGGGCGAGGGGGTTCTGCCCTAACTTCATCTCCAGGTTCGGAGTCAGTGTTTGAAGACAACACATACTCTCTAGTTGCCGAGAGTCTTGACTTTTTCGATCCGCGAATATCAGAATACGGATCGACGAACTTCAGACTGTCTTTTAAAACTTTCCATGCCTTGATTTGTACAAAATTGGAATTATACTTCTCTTTAAATTGAACCTTCGCTCTTTCTATAATATCAGCATCGCTGCACCCAGATCCTCACGCCTTATTCTCCTGATTGTAGCAGGAGTTGAAACCCTTCACAACTTTCTATAGTGTGTAGTAATGTGATTTCAAATTAGCGACAGACCTATATGTCATGTCATCTGAACGGTTACTGTTGTAAGCATTGGCGATTCGAGTCCACATTAGCTCCGACTTTTGATCATTTTCGATGACTGAGTCCATGCTGATATCTCTCCAACAACTCGTGAGATGAGCATTTTCATCAAAAGAATAGTGAATTTTTTTGGGAGCAGGAGCCTTTGGTGGCTCTTCAGTGGCCTCAAATTCAGCAGCAAGATTTACCCTATCAAGTCCTGCTGGAGAGAATTGAGACGAAAAAGACGAACATTGAGAGTTCGGAGATACAGTGTCTCTGTCTGTATCCGGTGAACTTATGCCGATGATCGGACAAAATCTGTATTGAGGATGAAGAGCCATGTATGGATTCGGATACATGAAGAACGGTGCTCGAAAAGAATTAAAAGAATTGGGATGAGGGAAACTACCTTCTGAAAAATTTGGAAGAGTAGTAGGAATATTTTGAGGCAGAAAATTATTTGAAAATTTTGACGGAAAATTAGTAGGAAAATTTGGATTTAGAGAATGAAAGTCGGCACGTGGACGAAAATTCATATTCGGGGGAGTTGAATTTTCTCCGGAATTAGAAGAATTGAACCCGAAATTCATCCATGAATCTTTATCTATTTTTTTATGACTAGAATTTAAAAGTAGCACTCAAATCAAATTTGAAGTTTTGATATTTAGAAGAGAAAAAAATACAGGAAAAAGAATGGAGTGAAAGATATATTTATAGTGATATTTATTAAAAATAAATAAAAAATCATAACGGTAATATGGAGAGAACAGTCATCTAAAACCAATGGTCATATTTAATAATACATTCTAAAAATAATACAAAAGAAATAAAAAAAATCCAAACAAAAAAAGGGAGAAATTTTTTACGGTAATATATGGGAAGAAATATGTAGAAATTTGTAATAATAAAAAAATTTTAATGGAAAACAAAATCGTAATCAAAGAAAGAAAAAAAAAAAAAAAAAAAAGGCATGGCCCCACGCCACCCGCGCGTGAGGGCCACACGCTGAGATATTGATAGGTAGATTGCACGCTCTCACTCTCCCACTACCTTAAATACCTGGGTAGAATAGCCTCTACCCATGATAAATATTCACTCTCCCCCCAACGCCAACTACCTCATGCCTTGGGTTTTTTCTTCCACCACGTCAGCCATTCTACCTTGCGTTGGGGATGGCCTAATTGGAAAATTAACTTTATCTTTGCTATAATTGATAAATAAACTTGGTTTTTCTCTTATTTAATTAAAATTTATGATAAAAAAAATACATGTATAAAACATTTCACATTAGTTATATGAATCTAGTTTTTTTTTTTTGTAAAAACCACATAGAAAAATTATTACAATTTCCACTAAGTATGACAATTATTACAATTAGTTCTCTAACTTTTGAATTAATTTTAATTCTATTAATCTAATTTTGATATAGTGAATTCAATTTTTTTAGTTCAAATAGATATAAAAATTTCAATTACTACCAGAGCCGGTTCTTATAGCCAATGTTTAGTTCATTACCAGCAACGGCGTTTGGATCCAGATAGAGAGGGTTAATGGCCTTCTTGTCATTGACGCTGCTGGAACAACGTCGTGGTGTTGAATCTAGAGCTTCTTCTTGTGGTGGCGGACATCGACGTAGTTCTAAGGGAGAATGAATCTGGTGAGGCGATCTTGGAAAGTAGGGAGAGTGACGATGGGTTTGTGTTGATGCTAATCGTTTGGAAAATTTTTATTTTTAGTCCCATAAGATTTAACAAATGTCAATATTGTCCATTTTCTAGCGTTTTCAATCCCATATGAATTTTTAACCATTTTCCGTCAATAACTAACGGAAAATCAAACGTGAGAATTATGTAGCAATTAGTGTATTACTATTATTTTAAACATTATAGAGGATATTTGAAAATTATAATCCCATATAAGGCTGTCAATTTTGCCCGCGGGTTCGAATATCCGGCTGATAATACCCTATCTGGCAAGGGTAGAGCGGAGCATAATCGGGTATCGGGTAGGGTAGCACCCGTACCCGCTTAAAATGTTGAGGGTAGGGTAGGATATGGTATTTTTAAAATACCCATTTACCCTACCCGTTTACCCGTATACTTTATTTTATAACATATATATATATATATATATATATATATATATATATATATATATATATATATATATATATATATATATATATATATATATATATATATATATATATATATATGTATGTTTATTTATTTATTTATATTAATTGAAGATTATTGTTAGTACACTGTAGATCAACATTAGAACATGAATATTTGATTTTATTTTTCCCCCTAAACCTTGATCGTCTACTTGGAAGTGAGTTTGTTGTTTGCAACTTCCCATCGTCCGTCGATGACTATCCCATTTTTCTACGGCTCTACTCTCTTTTCTCCTTCATTCTCCGTCTACGTAATTGCGTCTGTCTAATAAGAAAATGTAATACTAATTTTGATCTATAATATTAATTGGTTAGGAAAGGTGTATGCTTCCATTTATGATTGATTCTATACTTCTATAGTTCTATTAATGTTTTTTTACTGTTCATTTAAGATATTGTTCATGATTCGAGTGTTTATTTATATGTTGCATCTGAGTGTTTATTTATATGTTGCATAGGGATGAATGATGTTGCTTACTTAATTTAATTTTAATTGTGCTATATATTGGGCATTTTTATTTATCTTTATCTGAGACGGATAAGAGAGGTGTCGGTATCATAGAGACAAATGGGAAGACAACAAGGGTGACCATTTAAAATTGCGGATATTATCCATTACCCGATGAATATTACCCGTATCCTACCCGATGATACATTTGAGGGTAATAGAGTATGGTATGGGTGATGAAAATAGAATATAGGGTAGTATATGGATTGGGCGTACCCGTACCATACCCTACCCATTTACACCCCTAATCCCATATCTCATTTCCCTTAAAATCGTTGGCTTTCAGATGACTAAAAAATCACCACCGTGATCTAACTCGTCTTCATACCCGATTCAAGAAAACTCAAATTATTCACAATAAATAATCTTGTCTCTATCTAGAGTGACAGTCTTCAATCCTCTACAGATTCCGGCAATCTTCTCTTACGAAATGCATGCCAAGACGGACTCCGAGGTCACCATATTAGCACTGTCTTCTCCGAATCACAACCGTCGGCCGGTGTACTATCTGCAGAGTCCATCGCGTGACTCGCACGATGGCGAGAAGACTGCGATGTCATTTCACTCGACCCCGGTGATGGGCAGCCCAGTGGGCTCCTGAACTTAGTGTCAATTTTGGTACAAATTGATAAGAGTAAGCGTACTATATCGTTGTGTATAACATGGTGACCAAGTACAAAATTTTTAATATCGAACCCAAGAGAGAAAGTGTATGTATCCATATTCGATAAATGTTTCATTCTAGAATGACTAATCAATAAAAAGATAGTTGAATTACACTACAAACTAACTAAGAAAGCAATTAAAGATAGAAAATATACATATGAGATGGATGATGGGTGATGGTGAACAATCTAAGAAGTATGTAAGGCTTAACCACAATCAATATTAAGACATCACCTAGACATGCAAGTTTCTAATGGTAAACATCATTGAAAATGAAATAGAAGCAATCACATATGTTCCCCTAATCTCTATGGCCAAGACAATTAGGTTCTAAACTCATTACAAGTTTGCAAGCCCCTAAGATTGATTCTTACTCTCAATTCCCTTAGAAGGTACTATGATCATAAGTTTGGTTCTTCTCACTCAATTAACAACCTATTAAGATCCATTAACTAGGTGTTATCTCATGAATGTCCCAAGCACAAGAAGGGTATGACTTACCTCTCCCTACACTAACATACATGATCATATAATAAAGTGATTAAATTAAAACCCTAGACATAATATTGGAACGACCATCATAACACTATGAATAGAGAATTTAACCACACAATTCATAACATGAATCAAGTAATCATAGTCATGAGATAAATTCCAAAATCAATTCAATTATACCATTAAAAATCCTACATATTTAGAATAGTCTCAATCCATCATGTGGATAGCCTCACATGAGGACTAGCCACTACAATTCATTACAAAAACAATACAATCCATGACTTGCTCCATTTGAGCTAAATAATGAAGAAAAACACAAATTAAAGGTTGAGAAACCTCCTTTTCAAACTTGGCAAGCTTTTCCTTCAACATGCTTAAATCTTCACTTCTTGTTTGATTTTTCCCTTTTTAAAATGGTGGATGGATGGAATGAAGGATGGATTTGGAGGAAACCAACTGGAATGGGTGGATGAAATTAAAGATGAATGGATGGAGAAGAGTGTGTGGAATGGGATGTAGTGCCCATCACACATTTTTTTATTTAATTTCGAATCAAGCTCAAACCGGTTTATAGAGCTTTCCGTACGGTTTGATAACAAAAGTCACTTGTAGCCTAGCGGTAGCGTGCTGTGCATCCTTGCTGGAGGTCTTGTGTTCGAATCTCATCTCCCGTACTAATTTCTTTACGCTTTCAGCCATTGTCTATTCTATCATTTCTCTATACTCAGTTGGGCCCAAGAACTCGATCGAAAAGAGAAAAATTTGTTCGAATTTCTCTTACAGTGGCCATCTCTTGTTTTCTACATACGACAACACTTCTGAGGTTCCAAAAGACAACGCTTTCAGCCATTGTCTATTCTATCATTTCTCTATACTCAGAAAAAGTGTTGTCGTAGCCCTCTTCTAAAATGTTGTCTATTTCATCATTTCTCTACACTCAGAAAAGTGTTGTCGTAGCCCTCTTCTAAAATGTTGTTTTTTCAACTGCAAATTTTTTTTCTCCTTTTCGTCCCAATTTAATTCCCGTTTCCTCCTTTTATAGTTTTTGCTCAAATATACCTCATTCCTACATAAAAATTAGAATGATTCACACACTTTACTCCAAAAATAAAAATCAACAAAAATAAATAATAAAATTCTAAAAATAAAATAAAAACACGCAAAAATCACACGAACATGACTCTAAAATCTACTAAATTTTCACGATAATCTGCTCCCCGCCGCGCTCTCATTCCTCCGTGGGCCTCCACTAGCCATTTTTCGGGCTCGCTCAAGCCCGGATCGATAAAGGTTTCCCCAAACGACGTCGGATCTGTGGGAAGGAAGTGTGGGAAGATGAATTGGAAAGAGTGCGATGTGATTGAAGAGGGGAGATTACTTGAAGATGAAGAGTTGCACAAAGGGTTGCCCCATAGATGCTATATTTTGGCTGTTGTTGTCGGTTTTTTCGTGCTTTTTTCCATTATTAGCTTTGATTTTGCTTGGTGCCAGTAAATCACAGAAGCTAAAGATCACCATGAATGATTCGGATCTGGATTTTATTAATGACTTTTGTGTTAAAGAAAAACAGTAGCTGGGAATCACATAACCATCTATGTACCATACGATGGAGAAAGTTAGTCAATTCATATCGTATTTTCGATGAGCAAGCGAAGAATGATATCTATAGAGACTTTTATGTATTTAGTGTGAAAGGGAAAGAATGGAGAAGAAAGAATTATAAAATATGCAGAACTCAGTTTTCTTCTGAAATGTGACAATTAAAATAAAAAATATATATAACATGAAATTAAATCGCAGAAGAGTACTGTGAGATGGAACTGACTCAGAGAACTGCAAATGAAACTGTAACGTGAAAGAAATGAGAGAGATTAAAAAAATGATGTGAGTCGCAACTGCCTCCGTGAATGTGTAGATAAGAATAGAATTTTACAAATAAAAAATTTGAAAACGCTTCTCCGTATTTCAAAAACCTTATAAATAAACAATATCCATATCTTAATTTCAAATTTTGAAATTCAAAATAAATGCTTATCATATTTAAATAAATTGAAAATTTTGGATATTACAATTTTTATTTATTAGTGTATAAGTTTTTTAATATGGCACGGTGCGCCTGAGTGCACAGAATAATTTGTTTTGCAAAAAAATATTACTCACTTTCTAACTAATTATGAAAATTTTAAATTAGTCCTCACGTGTAATACAACGACAACACTTGCGTAGATATGTTAAATGAGTCAAACGAGCCTGAGTAGTGAGTAGTTATCGAGTTAGACTCGATTTGATAACGAGCCTATGAGCGAGCTCGAGCTCGAATTGAATTTTACTCAATTGAGTTCAAGCTCGAGCTTAGCTTGACTCACTGAGCAAAATGAGTCGAGCTTTCGAGCCTTAACGAGCTTAACATGCCTAATTGAGCCTAATTTTAATTAGTATATTTTATATTTAATACATTTAATAGTTATTATATTAATTAATATATATAATTATTATTATATAAAATTTATTATCAATATTAATTATTATTATTATCATCGAGCTTCATTGAGTTGACCTGAGCTCGGCTCGACAACGTAATGAGCATTAGATGCACTCGAAATCAAGCTTGAATAGTCATGAGTCGAGCTATCGAGAAATTTGTTTATTTTAACATTTTAACACTTGCGTGACACTATGTCACATAAGATCTTTTACGTTTTTTCGAAAGTAGTTATCAAATTTCAAAAATTATTATCATATTTTATTTATACCACAAATTCTTCATGAAATAATTAACTGCACTACTATCAATTTTCATTAATTCGAGTATTATATTTTTTATTAAAGGCACAACACTTTGATCTCCCGTGGTTCATGTAGTATATTACGTACCATTAAAGTATAATGTTTATTCTTATGTTTAAAATAATTAAAAGTGTAATTTTCTTAAAAAATTTTAAATAGAAAATTTAATTTGTGAATCTAGTTCATAGTAGTTCATACCAAACTCACTTCTTATTGAAATATCATTTTCACTTCTTATTCCTTTCACCGCTTAACATTAATTTGAATATAATTTTTATTAAAATATTATTACTTCAAGTACTTCTCATCAAACGATCTTCTCATAAAACAATCTTCGATACTCCCTCCGTCTCGATCTTTTTGCACAGATATTAAGTAATATAATATTTTAATGCGTATTGAGGCGAGAGATATAATACTTTACTCCTTCCATCCCGATAAAACGTTTACGTTTGCTTTTTGCAAGGAAAATTAAATAATATAGTATTTTAATATGTATAGATGTGAGAAATATAATATTTTAATGTATAGCGTGTAGTAATGTGAGCTCGAGATAGTTAAATATTTTGTGTGGATCCCATTTATTCTTAAGAAAAATACAAATATTATTATGAGATAGTATTGTCGTTGCCCATACAGGATTTTCTGTACCATTTTCGTGCATCATCTCCTGTGTTACACGTTAAGTGATTGACACGTAAGAGAGGAAGTAAATCCAACCAATGGCTTGAGGTTTAAGCTTTAGAACATAGTTTCTCTCTTCTACGTGTTTCCATCTAACTATATGACACAGAAAATAATGTACCAAAATGACACTGATAATTTAAATCGATCTTTGCCCAACTCTATTATGCTCTTTTCTTAAAAAAAAAACCGATTATATTTTCACTGGGGCACCCCCTCTCTGTCAAATCGCAACAAAAAAAAATTAAAAAATATATATCTCAATAATAATTGAAAAAAAAAAAAAGCATCAAATCATCAACGCTCGATCATTGCGGCATCTCTTCCTTCCACTTTCGATCTCCCAAAAATTAGGGTTTTTGTGCCCCCACCACTCTCCTTTCGCTCCAAATTCTGCCAAATCCCCCGGTTTGAATTTCCAGCTATTCTCTTACTCGTCTCTCTGAGTTCTTTTGAATCTTAGGGTTTACAGATCTATTCAACCTATTCTACTTGTCCTGGTTGTTTCCGTCCCGTTGTTCCTCCGAATACATACAAGCGCCGTTTCTCTGTGTGTTTATGCCCAGGCAATATGTTTTGGAAACTTACAGCTCTTTCCGCCTCTTCTCCTGTAAGTCGACAGGACGGATATTTGCTACTTTTTGTCATTTGATTTTCTTGGTTGGAAATATGAACTCCTAAGTGTTGTTGTTTTTATATATATTTCTAATTTTTTTTTTAAAGATTTATGAAGTGGGTTCATTGTAGAATTTTTTTCTTCTTTTTTTCTTATGGTGAATTAAGAACTTAACATGCGGCTTCTTTGATGTCTGTTGAAAATAGCTACGGATGTACGAGGTTGAATAGTTTTTTTTATTGTGTCACCGATATCGTGGTGTTGGGATTTGCTAATCTTTATTAGTTTGCTTTGGAACTTACTACTGAGGAACTCTTGAGATTTTTGCCGGTTGCGTTTGCAGCTACTTGTTTTCTCATGCATGCGTAAATGTAGAACGAGTGAGTGATTTGTCTGAAATTGATGGAATTAACCTGTGCTTCCTGCGGCATTTCTTTATACCTATTTTGATTAATGCTCATGACGCAAGTTCATCGTGAAACCTACTGGTTTTTGCTTGTACTATCTCGTTGGGCGAATCGACTTCCCTTTTTCCTATAATCTGATGGGCAACTTAACTGACCCTTTAGGTTGAATAAAGTTACTGAACCCTAAACCTCATCCCTTTTTAATTGGCAACCTTTGTTTTGTCTTCCAAATTTCTATAGATAAAAATATAGAGTTGATGTGTTGCGTTCCACTACTTATCAGTAATAGAACATGATTACATTGTTTTCACTACTACTTGAAGAGATGTTAACCTTTCGATAGTAGTAGAGATAGTTCTCCTCTTGTTGTATTTAGTATATACTTGGCTGATTCTTGAATCTATTAGATGCCTGCAAATGTTCAAGCTGGTAGATGTTGTGCTTATCATATTCTGAATATAGGAGTTTTGTTTGAGATATAATTCCAATTTCCATTAAATTTATAAGCAGAAATATAGAAATATTGTAAATTTGTAAGGACAACATACAATTGATATTCAGGGCAATTAATAAAAGTATATTTGGAAGATTAAAGTTGTGAGAATTAAACATTTGTTACTCCACACAGTAATAAACTTTGAAATTTGTTAATGCATGTCCTTATGTGTGGGTTATTCTGTATTAATATTCCTTGGGAAAAGTGTATCTATGAAGAAGAAGAGATCAGTTTCAGGTAGTTTGAGAAGGCTTTAAGATTTTTCTTGAAATGATATGATTTAGGTTTAGTGCTGATCTTTGTCTCTGGTTTTTGAATGGGCTGATTTCAATTAAGTTGACTACCTGAGGCTTATTCTGTCTATTCATTAAATCAGCTTCTTTACAAATCGGAAATTGGAGCTCATTTTTAGTTATGCTTCAGAGAATCAGATATAATAATTAATATAGCTATCTTTTTTAACTCGAACTCTTGAAACATTTACAGATTTTCCTGTGTCATTAGTTCTACTTACTGGATTGAAAGCTTGTAATTATTCGGGAGCTTTAGTGTTTATCTGAGTAGAGCCTGACCCTTCTTTCAATCTGAATACACCCTTGCTTTTCTTGTCATCATTTTCTTTTACTGTGGTCTGACCTATATACATTCTCGCTTCAGGTTGAGTCTGTGCTTGACAAAGAAAATTTTACATTGGAAGAGCTTTTGGATGAAGAGGAGATAATCCAAGAGTGCAAAGCGTTAAACAGTCGCCTCATAAATTTGTACGCCACCTTTTAGCTGCATGCTTTTGTTTCCTATCATAACCCTTGAAATTTATGCATTTAATAATCCTTTATTGGGAATTATTTTCTGTCAATTTCTTCTTTTAACTTTGAAGTTTCTTGGTTTCAGTTTGAGAGACAGAGCACAGATTGAGCAGCTGCTGCAATACATTGTTGAGGAGCCACCGGAGGGTGCCGATAGCAAACGAACCTTCAAGTATGTTGTGATACTTCTAAAGGGGACATAAGTTCTGTTTTATTATCCATTTTCAATTTCTGTTGGTTTTTATGCTTTTTTTTATAATGATCCCCTTGGAAACTCTTTATAAGTAATGAATGTTGGGTTATTTATGGGTGAATGCATATGATTGTTTTGGAGGTTCATTGCGGCTAAAAGTTTCATTTTATTGTATAGGTTTCCTTTTGTTGCCTGTGAAATCTTTACTTGTGAAATTGATCCCGTCTTAAAGACTTTGGTGGAGGAAAAGGAGGTCAGAATCATACTATTCAATATCCAAGATATTTTAGTGTTCGCACTTCACACCCAACTAATAACTCAATCAAATTCTGCCTCCATTTCAGCTTATGAATTTACTCTTCTCTTTTTTGGAACCAAACCGTCCTCATAGTGCATTGTTGGCTGGGTATTTTAGCAAGGTGTGTATTAATAGCTCTGTAAACTTGTGCGGCTGGGCCATATATCCCATTTATTGTTGATTTGCATATTTCAAGGCACGGAAAAAGTAATTGATAGTGATACTTTTCTTGAGTTGTGTAGGTTGTGGTGTGCTTAATGGTACGGAAGACTATTCCACTGATGAATTATGTCAAGGTGATTCGAACAGAACTTGAGAACTATGCGCGAAACTTGTAACTGTGCTTCTGATTATTGTTGATTCCCCCCCCCCCCACCCCACAACAAAAAAACACCGGCAACATGCATTAGTTGAATTCTTTATGGTTTTGTATCTACTGTATCATATTTTTTGTAAACTGTGTTCTATTACTTATTATTATTAAAGCGATCAGGAGTAAATTACGTTTCTTGCAGCAGCAATGATATTTAAAATATTACCTTATTATTTAATGTCTCTCTGTTCCTGAATCTGTCTATTTGTGAAGTTGCTCTCTTGTATGGCTTACTACTGTTATAGCCCACTAGCCCTCCTGATCCATGTACAAGTTATCTTTGTTATATATTAAAATGTCTTATATTAATTCTAATATATATACTAAATTAAAACTCTCAAAAATGGAGTTGCTAAAGTCTAATTGAGAACAAGGATCTATTTTTAACAACTGGTGTCCTTTCTCTGCAGCATTTTCTTTGCTCATGCAATGCAAAATTCATATACTTTCCTATCTATGATTATGATCTCAGGTAATAATTAAAAGTTACTAAGAAGAATAAGGTATTCTGAAGTTTCTAACTTCGTAGGTTAAGATGACTTAAAAATTTCTTGTTTTATGGTCTGACTTGATATTCTCAAGTGTTGAAAACCTCAAAAGACTTTTAAATTTCATCATCAAATGGAGCGAGAGGTTTGGAGAATAAATTTTAACCTTTGAGCTTCAAATGCCCATTTGTGTAAGCGTGCCCTTTAATGCTTCAAAAGTCTTGAACTGATAAATTGTGAGCATTGAATGTAGTGATCAAGTGATAAATCGCTTTGTGGTATACCTCGAAAATTTGAATTTCTCGGCCTCTTTCACCTATGTAAACTGTTTATTTGTTGCCATTTAGTATGGTCCTCGCTGTCAATAAAAATGTGAATAGCACCTTTCGTAGCTTGCAAAAGGGAAGTTCTTGTTCAGTTTTGTAACCTTTTTTCATTTCAATTATTTCCAATGAGAAATTCTGACATGTGTTGTTTGCAGGCCTACCAAGATGTTCTTAAACGGCTGGTTGATTTAATTGGTATCACATCAATCATGGAGGTTGAGTACCAAGATGTGCTATTTATTATTATTATTATTATTTTTTATCATGGACTTCGTTTTCTAGTCTGGCTTGTCAATATATGCTCATTAGATTTTTTGTTTTCCAGGTCATGGTTCGACTTGTAGGTGCAGATGATCATTTATATCCGAATTCTTTGGATGTTATGCAGTGGTTAGCTGATACCGACTTGTTAGAGATGATTGTGGATAAACTGAATACCTTAGTAAGTTCATAGTCCAATATGTGCTATATAAGAATATTGTTTTTGTTGGTGTGGTATTTTTGCCATACAATTCGTTTCTAGTTTTGATTGTTGGCTGGTACAGCATCTGGAGTTGACTTAATCTCTATTTAAGAAATGGCAATTATCTTTTCTCTGCAGATATGGATTCAAATGCCTGTGTGTTTTCCCTGAATTAGTTTATTAGATTATTCATTTATAAATTTTACTTGGCACAAAGTTGTTAGACTGGCCCCATAACGGCTAACTTCACTGTTCTAACTTCACAGATACAATTTCAAAATTTTTTGCGTCTGTTCATTTTTTATGAGTAAATTACCATTATAATGATAGGCAAATGATCTAATTAAGTAATCTGTGCACTCAACCTATTATATGTATTTTATAATGTTTTTACTGGTACTTGTTCTCTAAATCTGACTTGTATCTTCCTCTGTGTCTGTTCATGTTATTTCTTTCTGCACCCCATGCTACTGTAATATCTAAAGATGTCATATATTTGTTACCTTCAGAATCCACCGGAACTACATTCTAATGCAGCAGAAACATTATGTTCTATTACCAGGAATGCACCGTCACCTTTAGCCACTAAACTATCTAGTCCAAGGTCTGTCATCTAGTTACATATCTTTTATCTGCATCAGTTATTCAGCTGAGTTGAATAGGCGTGACTTGGTAACTTTCTTTACTTGCAGTTTTGTGACTAGGATTTTTGGCCATGCACTTGAAGACTCGCAGTCAAAATCTGCCCTTGTCCATTCACTTTCTGTTTGCATTTCATTGTTGGATCCTAAAAGATCAGTTCCTTCGCCTGTTATGTACTCTTTCAGAAGTCAACATGTCTATGAATCACCAATGCATGTGAATCCTGAAACTGTTGATGCAATGCTTCCTAAATTAGGTGAGCTGTTACTCAAATTATGAATATTTTATAAGTTGTGATCTTATCCTGTCATCTCATATTGGAAGTTGGTATTATTATTTGGTTGCTTGCCTCATTTTTTGCGTTGCACAACCATAAAGAGAAAGGTCACTTAATCATTAAAATTTTATGTCTTGTATCATTTGCTACCGTTCTCATGGTTAATGATCATATAAATGTCAGTATGCTACAATATTTTGGATTTCAATGTTCGCCATATGCTTTCATTTGAATTAAGATGCAAGTTTCAGTGAATTGAAGTCTTTTGTCTCCAGCATCTAGTATTATTGTATTATGCCTATTAGGACTCATGGTTTTACAGTATATCATTTACCTCTGCAGCTCTGCTTTATTGCTTTATATATTTTTCTTGACAATTCATTCATTGTTTTTAATGTTCCATTATCTGTGATAAAACATGTAAATGTTTATGTTCAGGTGAATTGCTGATGCTTTTGAATGTTTCAAATGATGAGCAAATTTTACCCACAACATATGGTGAGTTGAAGCCACCTCTTGGAAAACATCGTCTGAAGGTTAGTTAGCATTCCATTATAAGGATCTGCTCGTGTAATATATGTTTTATATCTGTTGAAACTACTAAATTTTAATATCCATTTGAAGAGTTGTTTTATCATTTTCTGACAAGGCAGATTTGTCCATTTCTTTTATGAAAAAACTTGAATCATCACATATAATTTTTTACACGAGTCCCTCTACCGTCGAGTTTTGTTTAAACCATAGTTTAACATCCAACCTCTCAATTTCCCCTCAAAGCTTGGGTAAAGTTATCATAAGGATGTCTAGTTTTTCATTGCTATATAAAGTCTTCACACCCACACCCACCCCACCCCCCTCATCCAAATATATGTCATGGTCATTTTGCTTATAATCTGATACAATTACGGTTGTAGATTGTGGAATTCCTCGCGGTGCTGCTGAAAACTGGCAATGAGGCTGCCGAGAAGGAATTGGTAATCTCTGGTACTATTCAGAGAGTGCTTGATCTGTTTTTTGAGTAAGTATTGCACTTTACTGCAATGTTGTACACTTGTACCCAAAAGATGTAACATATATTTTAATCTAAATAGTTTCTATAATTTGTGGGGCTAGAACTAGAAGTGTTTCCAATTATCTCTTTTGGTGCAGGTATCCATTTAATAATGCTTTGCATCATCATGTGGAAAGCATTGTGTATTCATGCTTGGAAAGCAAAAACATTGCCATTGTTGACCATCTTCTCCTTGATTGTAATTTGGTTGGAAAAATTCTCCAAATGGAGAAAATTCCTGCACTCTCTGGTTCATTTAATCAGGTATTTTACCATTTGGGTTGTTTGGCCCTTCATTTGGTTTCTATTAACGTCAGTAGATAAGTTTTGCTGAGAGTTGAGGTTTTAGGACCCAGATACATCATTCAGCACTTGAAATCATAATATATTCTAGTCATGTTGTATGTTGCAATGGAGGCTATGGAGAAAATATTAGTTGCCCTGGTTATATGTTAAGTCTTGCATTTGTTTAGTGTGTATAATAGATATTCAAGTCCAAACCTTTTGTATAATGCATGTGCTCGTTGTTTGCAATGGAGGCCATGGAGAAAATATTAGTTGCCCTGGTTATATGTAAAGTCTTGCATTTGTTTAGTGTGTATAATAGATATTCAAGTCCAAACCTTTTGTATAATGCATGTGCTCGTATTTTGCTATTCCTTTGTACTTTGTAGAGTCTGATTAGTGGTATGCATATTTTCAATCAAATGCAGCCTACTTTACCGGCTCTTGGGAGACAAACTTCTCGAGCTGGATACTTCGGACACTTGACACGGATATCAAATAAACTTATTCAATTGGGCGACAGTGATAATCACATTCTTACACATCTTCAGGTTGGGAACAGCTTTCACGCTTTACCTTGGATTTAATGACATTCTAGTCATCATGCAATCTTTTCTGTTTGCTTCAGAAAAATAATGAATGGGCAGAGTGGCAAGCTACTGTTTTACAGGAGCGTAATGTGGTTGAGAACGTTTACCGATGGGCTTGTGGGTAAGTGACTTTTTTCATAGTCTGCAGTTGTTTCCACTTGGTGAAATTTTACTAGTCATTATCCATTTTCAACCCTATCCGCAGTTGTTAGACTTGCACGACTAGGACTGTAAACAATTTCCTTGTTTCCAAATTTCTTATGTTTGCTTGATGCTTAATCTGTTCATCTTCTTGCATACCTTTTTGTTACAGCTTGTATAGCTTATCTACCTGCACACACAACAAAGACAGACACAAAAACTTGCACATATATATTTCTTATTTGGACCTTTAATTTTTCTTATCATCTCCCTCTGTTAACAATGTTCTCACATTCACCTGCACTATAACTCCTGAAAATACTCCTTTCCCACTTTGCAGGAGGCCGACAGCATTGCAAGACAGGACCAGGGATAGTGATGAGGAAGATGTTCATGATAGAGATTATGATGTTGCAGCTCTAGCAAATAACTTAAGCCAAGCATTTAGATACACAATATACGATAATGATGATACTGAGGTAAATTTTATCAATGGGTGGTGCTCCTAATAACTTTCTCTAAAATTCATGTACATATCTTTAAACCTATTTATAATTTGAATTCTTGCAGGGCCAAGGATCTTTTGATCGTGATGATGAGGTAATCTGCTCATTGACGTGCTTTATTGTTCTCTTTTTTTTATAACTAGAGATACTGATGCTTTATTTGTTTAGATTCTTTAGTTTTATTGAAATAGGCCAGTAGAGAAATGTCTCATTGTTTTTTTTTTTTTTTTTTTTTATTCTAACAAACTTTCCAGTGTTCATATTTTATTACATTGATGAAACTGCAGGATGTTTACTTCGATGATGAATCTGCGGAAGTCGTAATTTCATCCTTAAGGTTGGGTGATGACCAAGGGAGGTGAGTTTTCATGCCATTGTCATCATGATTATTAGCTGCACTAACATATCAGTGGGATTCGGGTGTTTTGTTGGAGAGTGTTTGGTTCATTAAAGTTATTAGGTGGGTTAATAAAGCTTAAAAATGTTATAAATAAGGAATAAACATTGAGATTGTCTTAATTCTTTATTAGTTTCATGGGATATGGTAACCCACCTTCTCCTTAATACACTGGGCCCCTTGGTTTTAACCTACGGATTGAGTCCGTTAAAGTTCAATTAGTGTGTAAACTCTCTTATTTTTTAAGGCTCATGGAGTATTATTTACTCAATATGAACACTCCCTTGATGTTTTCTAATTCCAACTGAGATGATATTTTGAAAATTCCCTTCACTGACCAGTTCTGATATTTCTGCACAAAAAGTGTTCATACTCCACTACCTCCAATAATTAACTTATAATAAAATTTATGTGGATTTGGGATAAATTTACCAACAATTGGCTCCTCAAGAGACCAAGACTGATGGAGTCATTTTTATCTGGCCTATCTTGTTATTTATTGCATGACACTACTGTATCTTTCTTGCAGTAGTTTGTTCACAAATTCCAACTGGTTTGCATTCCGAGATGACAGAAATGGTGATGTGCCTATGAACACCTCATCATCTGACATGATGGATGATATTAACTTGAATGCAATAACAAACAATGGTAACAGCAGTAGCGATGATGAGGTTATGGTTGGAGAGGATGAAGAAATGACAGAGAGTAGATCTCTCAATGAATCATCCAGCTTCCAAGCAAATGGTTTCAATGGATTTGATTCAAACAACTCTAGGAGTGGAGACTCGATATCCATGGATGAGAAAACTGCTGCTTCTAATGACTTGGGTTTCTTCCGCTTTGAGACACCAGACAACGAAGATCCATTTGGTGACCGGCCAATACCTGAATGGGTAGCATGGGGAGAGGGATCTATTTTTCAAGCTGGTAGGTCCAGCATAAATCCATTTGATGACCAAAGCGATGTCGTGCACAATGATGTGCACTCAGTAGAGGCTACTATTGCCCCCATTTATTCCAATTTAGGTGGAGAAACTGTATCAAATGGGCTCAGTTCTATAGATTCAATTGATGGTTTGCCTAAACCATTTTCAAGTCCGAGAAGTGTACCTGTGCCTTCTTTGTTTGAAGAGGATGTTGAATTTGTGGGTGTTGAATTAGAGGGTACAGAGAAAGCTATGGAACAGGCTATCAAGGAAGGCATAGTTGGTGAAGCAGGGCCACTGAAAAGGAATACCAGTCCGAAGAAACCAGAAAAAGAGGATTTAGATGATGGTGGTGCTGCGATGAAGGAATTTAACGATGCCAACTATTGGAGAGTTGATCAAGAGGTTGCGGTGTTGGAGTAAGTTCTGCCCTGAACCTGTAACCACAGTGTCTCGATCTTTTGGTTGAGAAAGTATGTACAGTATAATTTTGTTTCAATTGGGATCAATCACATTGATATAGCTGTTGTCACTGGTTACTTGTTTTCACACTAGGTTAGGTTTATTTTCATTATCTTTTTTGAAGTTTCTGCGAAAACTTCCCTTCTCTTTTATAGTAGTATTATTTTAATTTCTTAGCCTGGACACAGAATATTAATCCTTGTGTAACATGAGGTAGTAAACTTGGAATTCTTCAGTGATTGGATGATGTACTAGCTTTTTATTCAGGTTTATCAGTGCATGTTTTTGTTAATTAACATGGTGGTGGTGCTTATCGGTACGCCCTCATTCCTAGTGATGACTCCCATTTTCTCACAGTATTTCAGGTGTAGACAAGATATAAACTGAACTCTCACTGGCTCTCTTTTGGTGGTACTTATAAAGGTTAGACTGGTCTACTAACTTGGTTATATCAAGTATTTGATATTTTTCCAGGTTCAGGAGTGCCAACATTGTCGTCCGACACTATCAGGATTGGACCATATGTCTGCCTACTCTTATTTAGGTAAAACTGCAGTCTGCCATTCTTTTTGAACTCCTTAATCTCTTCCTAAGTACACGATTTATATATTACACCATTGTTTTATCCCCATGTAAACTTAGCTAGATTGTACAAGAGTAAATTGCTCTCTTATTGAACACAGATACTTGATTAATGGCCAAGTATTTGATCTAATCTTGTCATTTTTAGGGCAAACAAAAAGTGTGTGACTTTATGTTCTTTTTTGAGATTAATAGATTATAGAAGTGGCAGATGTAGCAATATTGGGCAATAACAGGGCTTTCTTTATTCACCAACTAATGAACCAAACTGGTTACCTGTTGCTCAAATTTTTAATTTGAAAACGTCATTCTTATGCTTTGATTTTTTGGTTAAATGTCAGTTATTGCACTGTATAGCTGAAGTTGGATCCGGAACATTCGATTTTATAGCCTGTTTGATGATTGCCTAACTTGCAATTTTAGCCTACTAATTCTCAAAATTACTGATTAAGTGCTTATTAATTATTGTTCTTTCAATCTCTGAAATTCAGTAAGATAAAGATGCTAATTTCAATATTATATGCTTATCTGTTTTTTTTACACGTTTGATTTGGATATTACTTTGCAGTTTTTACACTTGGACATATAAGAATTACCTTCATGTCGAAAGGAGAAAATTAGATATCCACTAAACATGTATTCCCTCCGTTCCACATAAAGAGTTAGATTTACTGTTTGCACGGAGATTAAGAAATATTATATTTTAGTATGTAGTGGGTTGAGAGATATAATATTTTAATGTATAGTGGGTAGGTGTATTAGTGTTGTGTGTGGGGTCCATAAAGATAAAGTGATTGTTTTGTGTGGGTCATATTTACCAAAAAGAGAAATGTAACTCTTGTGTACTCGATTTTGACTTGTGTACTGAGATCGTCTCATAATGAGGTATTTTCCTTTTTTAGATAATTAGACAACTTTTTATTAAAAGGCAAACACTTGTGTAAACTGGATTCACGGTGTAAATTCGATTCACAGAAAACTAAATCTTATTAAAATTGTTATTACTTCATTATCTCACATAAAATATGTCTATTTTTAAAGATCCATATCCTCCCTTTCTCGAACCATCAAACAATATAAATGGATTACATCAAAATTGAAAAAAAAAAAGGATCTAATTAGATTAACAATAATAATCACTTTTAACATGTATTACCCCCTAAAAACGAATTAAAGGTTTCTTCACTTGTAATCATAACTCTCTCCAACGATAAAAATATAATAGAATCTCAAATATTATTAAAAAATAAAAAATGAGTGTAGTTTTGAGGGCATGGCAATTCGTAGAACCAGTGATAAAAATTACTCTCTCCATCCCGTTTCAATGTTGACGTTTGCTTTTTGCACGTTGATAAAGGAATATAATATTTTAATAGATAGTGGATGAAAAATATAATATTTAATGTAAAATGGATAGTTGTATTAGTGTTGAATGATATATTAATTATTTTAGGTGGGTCCCATATTCCAAAAATGAAAACGTAAATATTGAAAAGGGACGGAAAAAGTAGCAGTTAGTTTACTAGGGAGATTTTTAGATTGGATGAGTAATCCTAGAAGTGTGATCAAATAAAGATAAATGTACCTCTGCTAGATATTTTTTTTATACTCGTAATATCTCTTATAATACTTTTGGAGCTAGGTATTTCTCATACCTAAATTTTTTAATAAAATAGATATTTTTTTTGATAAAAAAAATGTCGCAGAATCTTAAAAATTTTTAATTATAAAAAACGAGCATAGTTTTCAGGGCATGGCCATCCGTGGAGCCATTGGGTCTCACGTGGGCTTATACTCTGAGAGCTTTCAAGAGGTGGATCCCATCTCAATTATGAGGGGTCAAGTTAATTAAAGGTCATATAGACCCTTGTGTAATGGGATCATAATTATAAAAACAATGGGACCCAACTTGTAATTATAAAAATAATGAAATGTTATTTTATAATAAAATAATTTATTTAAAAAGTAAAGATTAAGCATAAATTTGATTTATTAAAAAAGTAAAGGGCTTGGATGTAAAAAATAAAATAAATAAAGGGTTTGGTTGATACGTTGTATAAGCACAGGGGTGCATTCGATCATTTTCCAAGATGAAATGGGTACCAAAATAAAGATAAGGTCCTCTCTGATCCAAAGATACAAGTATGAGGGTTTGATTGACCCTTTTCCCTTAATTAAATATTGTACTTTAATATAACATCAAACTAAAATTTACTCCATTCGTTCTACAATAATAGTAACATCATTTTAATTTGGGCATTCCACCTTGATTTCTCTTTTTTGGTAAGTGATACACATACAAAATAATCAATATATGAACTCACACGCAATATTAATACAATTATCCATTTTACATATTAAAATATTATACATCTTAATCCCCGTACAAAAAGCAAACGTAACTATTATTGCGGGACGTAGAGAGTATATGACAGACTTGTGTGAGATCGTCCAACTGTAAGATCATTTTATACTTTTGTAATTAATTTTTATTCAAGATGTCATCACTTTTTATTAAAGATGCTATCACACTTTTTACTTTTACTATAAATTATGAAGACTGAATGTAGCTGCCACCCTGGTCAGAAAGCTGAAATGAGAAATTGGATTTCGAATAATAAGGTAAGCTTCATAGCCCCTTTACTAGTACTAATAAGGTCCTTAGACCGCAGCTTACTAAGCGCTGGTTCTATCCCGCCGGCCAAGCAACCTAGATGGGAATAGTGAAAGAAAGAGAAGCTGTAAGCTAAGCGATATAAGTCAACCTTACCCTAAGCGGGCTTAGAAAGTAGAAAGTGGATGTCCAAGTCAAAGGGGCCGGAGTCCTTGCTGCTCTTGCCGCAGTCGCTGTATTAGTCTTTTCCCCTTGTGACAAAAAATTGTCAGAGAAACCGAGAATCAGACCTTCCACCGAATGCTCCTATCTCTCGGCAAAGATCGTGTGAGTGTGCAGTTATGCTTCGAATGCTTCGCCATAGAATAGATCGACCCAGTTCCCGTTCTTTTCCGGTGCACTCGCTTTTAAAATAATTTACAGTATCATTATCACTTTTCATCCATTTTTTTTATCGGTCTTTTCATCAATTATTATCACCTTTTATTATAAAAGTTTTTTTTTTCTTTTATCATCTTACGGAAGTTATTTAGTAAAATGATCACATAAACTTTTTGTTATATTTAATTATTACTTAAAGGTACAAATTATAGGATAATATTATTAATAGATACAATGTATAAATTTAATTATTTTCACGTATAAAAGTATGCAATGTAAAGTCTTAATTACCCTTTATAATAAGCTGAATACATAATTTAAAGATTAGTTAGTTAGAAATTCACGTAAACTTGCTTTATCTCTCCAGGAATGATTCTATTTATGTTATCTCTCCTAAAATCAATCTATTTCTGGAATTCTTTTCTGTTGTGATTACATATCAGAGTCGGATTTTTGGCCAGGGTACTCATTCCAATTTGAAATCACATACCTGTAAGTATTTGTTTAATTTTGAAGATTTGTTTTATTTTGCTAAACTGAATCCAACGTGAGATACAATTTAAGTTGAATACACCTTTTCAAAAATTTGTTTATTCAACTGAATACCATCTGTTTCTTTTCTGATGTGTGCTCTTATGATTTTTCACTTACAGAATGCGTTTTAATCATTTTGGATTTTCTAATTATTGTTGGCATCTTAGAAGTTAGACTGAGCGATTTTGATTATCTGTTCAATCAGGGCTTATGATCAAGTTTCGTGGAGTTGATGCTGACATCAATTTTACAATTAGTGATTATGAAGAGGATATGAAACAGGTTTGAACTTCAGAGTTATGTCTTATTGCCAATATTTGTTTGTATCCCAACAAGTCTTATCCAATTCACAATTTGCAGATGAAGAATTTGACTAAATAAGAGTTCGTTCACATTCTTAGACGCCAAAGCACTGGGTTTTCTCGGGGAAGCTCGAAGTACAGAGGAGTAACCCTGCACAAGTGTGGTCGTTGGGAAGAAAGAATGGGTCAATTCCTTGGAGAAAAGTAAGAATGTCTATTGTAAAATTTTTGGGTCATTTAATTTTTACAACCGACAGTAATTTGTAGTAGAATGTATTTGTTTTAATCTGAGCATGATTGATCTATGTTTATGATTTTGGAACACAAGATTAGGATAGTACATTATAATGGTGTATTGCAGGTATATGTATCTCTGGTTCTCCTCAACAACTCATAATGTCAACCAAGTGCCCTCCCATGTGGGCTGGCAGCCCATATATTCTGGTTTTGCCCCAAACCATAAGGTGGTTATCCTTTTCACACTTACCATCTAAAAAATTATAGATGAATCGTAATTGAAGTAAATCACTGAAGCGTAGCCTCATACGAGTAACATTTCCAACCCCATGCTTGCTCACCGGAAATTTATGTAGAGTTTTGATGTTTACAAATTTCTTGATACATTCATTGAAGAAAGGAAGCATATACAATTCCATATCTAGAATTTTAAGATGTGCCCTTTAATTTTCTGGCAATATCAATTTAATTATTTGATCAACAGGAAATGGCCACAAGAGTGGGTGCTGAAGCTGTTCCTTTGCCTGTACTCCCAAACTGGCCATGGAAATTGCCAAGCCACGGTGTGGTCACCCTTTGCCACTGTTGTCTTCTTCGTCTGCAGCATCATCAGGATTCTCTTCCGCTACCTCGCAATACTTAAGTCCCCTCGTCCCGTTGACATCTAGAGCACAGCTTATCACAGCTTCCAGTGAAACTTACCTTCGATCTGAAGGTCAGAAGAAAGGAACAGCCTCCATTCTAGGCTGTTCAAGATTTTGGCTTGTAATGGAGCCTCTTCAGTCAAGAATTCATCTTGTCAGCAATACATACAATACGAATAACAGATTGACCAAGTTGTATAGATTGGTACTTTGCTCATTGGAATTTTGGAGTCTAATACTGTGTAGATTCTGACCTGTAAAAAGAATTGGATTGCTATTCATATCTGTCGCGAATTCTTGTGTGAATCTCGAGCTATATATGAATTTGCAGATTTCTCCACAATTTACAGAAAGAGGTAGTATACATTGCAGATCTGGCACATGAATGTGTGGATCAAGAAGAAGAGGAAAGTTTTTATCCATTTTAACTTAGGTAGGTTTCTTGCAAACAATAAGTTTTTTTGTTCATAAATCATGTGGAACACTTCAATTGCAACATTAGTCAAGACATATTTTGTAACCATCTGCAATCCTGGGTTCCTTTTTGATGCTTTCAAATAAATCACGAGTGTTGACCATGCAAGCTAGTGCAGAACAATTGCACAAGGAAATGAAACAGTCGAGTTCAAGATCAAATGATCTTCAGAAGGAAATGCGCAATTAAAGTAATGACCTTTAAGAAGCCAAGAATCGCTTCTTGTAACTCTCGACGTGCTCCTTCGGGTCTCGTTTGGTCTGTTTGTATGCTTCAATCTTGTTCATCTCCTACAAAAGTTGGGCTACCATGTCAACTGTTGTATAACATGTAGTTTTGTAACACATATATCATCAGTGTTGTTGCTACGAAAGAAAGATACGAGGAGAGAGAGAGAGAAGGGGCAATTTCTGCTATACCTCAACCCATAGTGCAAGTCTTTGCCTGCCTCTTGTTATGTCATAATTCTTCAGTTCAGAGAAGAAGGGCTGAAATCTTTCAATGAATGGAGCATAGGCAATGTCCACCTGAATCAAATTTGTGACAATTCAGCAATTAATTAACAAACAACAGAATTTGGAACACTGCTACAACATTGATGAATCCTTCCACCTTCCACCACATTCCTGTTAAAATATCATGATTTTACACTCACCAAACTGAACTGGCCAAGAAAAAATGGCCCATCGTCGAATTTGGACAGAGCAGTCTCAATGTCATCAAAAGCAGCATCTATAGAAATCACAACCTCAGTTAACTCTTTCTATCAATGCAAAGACTTTATATACCTCTCCACAATTCGAGTCGAAACCTACCAGCTTCACTCATGCTGTTTTCTTTCAAAGAAGTAGTTACAGCTTTATAGAAGGACCCTGCAGAGGACAGCAACTCCTCCCCAAACTTTTTCTTGGTCGGATCCTATAATCATTCGACACTTCATCACTTAGAAGAGCAGTTAGCAATAATCTAGAATTAGATGCTAGCTACTATTGATCCCATCTTACTTCAGGAAAAAGAGAAGGCCCTTCAAAGTTTGCATCAATGTATTGAATCAAATCGAGACTCTCACCCTTAACTTCATTGTTGTGCTCTAGTGATGGAACCTAGAGAAAAACATACAAATTACAAATACAGTGAATGCAATAACTAGCATCGATTATTGCTCGGATTTTTTATCAAATAAAAAAGTTTGAACCCTCTTACAAATCAGGAAGCAGGGGTGGGAGAAGGGTTCGAATTCTGACCTCTCCTCTAATCAAGACTAGCTACTATATACAACATGTTCTTAAGGAATCTTGAAATTCACAAACAAATTGTTGTAAGCATTGATTATATCTCATTAATTATAATTTTCTTACCTTATTTTCAGGATACACTTTTTCCTTGTACCAAGATGGCCTGTTCTTGAGATCAATGGGTACTAATTGTATAGTTTCTTGCGGTCCCTAAAAATAGAACAAAATCCCCTATCTTCTTCCATATTTTCATATTTTTTACCTGTTGCAGGCTGCTCCTACGTTTTTTTCTTCCAGGTGTTGACTTAGCCATATTGTGCTTCTTTTCTGTCACAGCAGATTGAACATTATGGAGATGAATTCAAAATATGATATATATCTTTATATATCTGCACAATATGGAAACAACTTTAGTGAATGCATCCATACTGAAATTTAGTGAAAAACCAAACATTTGCTGATGAAATTAAGTGACATGGAAATATTTCTGCATATATATGACTGTATTCAGAAAACTACAATTCAATCTATCTCTGATTATGTAGTGTTACTTGCTGTATTTAGCCTTTTATTTGGTATTCAGGACCCTTTCAATTTGCAAAGCACTTGATGCAAAAAAAGAGCTTAACCCCAAGACTCTACACATGTAACCCCTAGAAAGAAATAAATAAATCAACTTGAAAAAATAAATCAGATATTTGTATTCAATGTATTATATCAGTATTTGAATACTGATTACCTTATCTTTGAACAAATTTTACTTATCATTTATTAAAATTACATTGAATACTAATTCTAAAAACAACTGTAAATAATTCACAGCTTCGCAACCCACATATAAACTGAATACAAAAACTTTGGGAAGGAGTACTGAACTCAAATTGTATCTCATACAACACAAATAATGAATTGAATACACACATCTCACATTTGATTCAAGTTTAGCATTAAACTCAAATTGTTTCAATATTCAGGGCTTTGTATCTCACATATAATTGAAGAATTTAAATACACATGCATAACCAATTAACAAATTGGGTATGCAAATCTAGTAGTAAGAATTTTGCATACTTGGGCAAATAAGTCTCAATTATTTGATAGAGTGTATTCAAAAACTTCGAAAATCAATTACTCAACCCGCTAACTTGAATTCGTCAAAATTCGTCAAGTATTGGAATATAAATTGAATACACAAATCTTCAGAAAGGTTCATTAAACACAAAATTGTATCTCACATAATTTTCAAGTTTAAAATTGAACTTAAATCACACAAACAATAAATAGAATACAAATATCCCACATCGGATTCAAGATTAAAATTTAACTCATATTGAATCTGCATTATGGCTTTCAACCTCACATATAATTGAATACCAGGTGTGTTCAATCTGGTATTAGAGAGAGAGGAAAGAGAATATAAAGTGCCGGCATGAATGGCATCCACAATGTTCAAAATAAACTAAACAATTAATAAAGTTTTGGGTGTGTTTCTCTCTCATAAAAACGAAACCCACTTAAGGAAGAGAGAAGTGCCCTCCTGTGATACATGCAAGAGTCATATAACAATTTGGGTATTTAAAACAATTAGGGATTCTGAATACTTAACCATGTATCGGTTTCAACTACTTGAATTCAGTGCATTCAAAGCCAATACCAGGCGCAATTACTTGTTAATTACCAGATTTTGGATATTCAAATCTAGTATGCATACTGAATACTTACCAAGATTGGGTCTCAATCACAGGAATACAAAACCTTCCGCTGCTAGCTCGGTATTCAATGGTTGGCGAAAGATTGTGGTCAGCCCTCACGCCACTGAAATTAAAAAACCCCTCTGTGGATTCCTCTAACATCGCCCTCGTTGGATTCCCCCAATTTCGCCGCCCGTTTCAATATGTTTGTTTGGAATTGAACAGAACATCATATGTGAATACCGTGTGTTACTGGATTGATTACTTCCAAATAAATTTTCTAATTTAATGATATTTTAATTCTTGAATACAATAAATCTTATATAAGATTAAAATAAGTATTTAATAGGTTCAATTTGTAACTGATAATATTTTAAATAGAATAATGTACCTATTAGTAATATATATATATATATATATATATATATATATATATATATAATTTGTACCTAGAGTAATGGACCATAATATTTTGTTTAATTACTCCAAATTCCATGTTGCGGCAAGACACCACTTGAGTTGATGAGGCGTTGTGTCGAACTCTATATTTTCATTTTACATTTATTTATTTATGTATCCTATGATCTCTACCCTTATTAATTTGTAAATTCAATACTTAGCTTGGTAAATTTACTTTTTTTTTATTGTCATTTATACTTGGAGGTTTACTTAGGTGATCGGGTCACATGAGATTCTTTTACTTTTCACACTTCATGTGGGAAGGTCATCGATAATCTATGATTAACTAAGAATCACCTTTATAATTTTTCAGTATTTATTATTTTACTTTAATCGTTTTCTATACATCTATTACATTTATATTATAGCAGTAGTCAAACGAAATTTATCACATAAAAGATAAAAACGTGAGATAATTAGAATATTAGATATTTTTAATATCCTGTTCGAATGTTTACATTTATTTTTTGAACGGGATTAAGGAATATGCTCCGCATTTTAATGTGCAGTGAGGAGAAAAAAAATACTCCCTCTGTCCGCTTCAAATGTATCAATTTCTCATATTTAGTAAAAAAGTACACAATATGATCCACTATTTCCCTCTAATACAACTACCCTATTAATATATTAGCTCAACTAGATTTTTTTTAGAAAGCCCAAAACCTATTTATTTATTTTTATGGCCCAAAAGGTCAGCCTTATCTTAGTCCAACTAGTTTTTTTTAGAAAGCCCAAACTTATTTATTTATTTATTTATTTTGTGGCCCAAAGTTCAGCCCACTTAAATGGCCTGATATATAATTATTAAGGCTAAAGTTAAAAAAAAGAGAGAGAAGAACGGGAGAAGAAAAACAAAAGAGGGGAAAGAAGAGAGTGAAGAGGAGAAACCCTTGTTGATCAAATTCTCCCTTACAACCCTCATCCTAGGTGGTTTCTAAGTTGTTTTGAGGTAAGTGGTGTGTGAATTAAGCTTCATTCTTCCATGGTTTTGTAATTTTGTGGGGTTTTTCTTTTTGGTATGTGGGTAATTCGCAGACTGTTCGAACTGATTTTGACATAGCTATTGCACTCGAAAGTTTGCAAACTTAATTTCTGTACGTAGCTGAACTCGTTAGCTTTCCGTAGCCACTTGAAACGCCTCAATCCGATTATTCTACAATTAGTTATGATTTTTCTCGTAAACTTCCGCTAGCTGGAAAATTTTAGAATTTTTATGTCGAATTCAAGCTTATTTTCTATCGTTTCGTTTAGTTAATGTATTGAAACGAGTTATGTGGGATTGAAAACTGATGTTAAGGAGTTACATGTCATTTTTATTTAATATCGACTCGTTCGAACTCGATTAGGATTTATTTTTAGCAATGAAAGGTGATGTTACCGCTAATAGTTAGTTATATTTGATTTGTCTTTAATTGCTCATCTCCTTTCTAGGTAAAGATCCATCGACGAAGGGCAAGGGACCGACTTCAGATTCCGGAGAGAGTTAATCACTTCCTTGTGAGTTGATAATTCGGGAACGCCTTCTCTTGTGGGAAGTGTGGACCCTCGATAAATGTGCATTTGTTTTAGTTTTAGTTAATTGATACGAAAATTATTTGGTATTGTGTTATGTGGTAAAGAGCCTAATTAGCTCGATTGCTCTGGTTAGAGTCCTGTTAGCCATTTTATGAGTATTATTGATTTTAACTTGTGTTGAAGAGCCTTGCCGGCTCGGTATCTGATAGCATTTATTGTGAATTATTTGAGAATTGATTTCTAGTTATTCTTGTATGCTATTAAGACTCTAACTTGAGTCGTTATTCATCTTATGATGCATATGCATATGTATGTCTGGTACCAATGTTAAGTAGCCAGAATTGGTCACGGTTCGGGTGAGTTGGAGCGACATTGATTAAGTAGCCCTAATTGTCGCGGTTCGGGTGAGTTAGAGTGACAACCAAGTTGCCCGTTGCTTGGCAAACCCGGGTGAGTTAGATCTAACGGGGCACCTGTCCATTTGCCAAATACTAATACTCTGGAGGGTGATCGTTAGATGGATCAGTCTATTATAGGCTCAGTCAACGTCACCGGTGTGGGACATGCATGTCATATATGTTTATATGTTTGATCATTTCAAGTATTCACGTCGATATTGAATTGTGAACTTTAGCACTTGGCGTGTTGAGAAAGAATATTAATGTGCATTTTATCTAGAGTAACGTTGACGGGCTTGGACTGTCTCTCGACGGAGAGCTCAGTTAGAGGAGGATATTGACTACCCACGCGTCTTTTATGTGATAACATGTTGTTTGAACTAATTGTGTTATTTGTAAATATGCACTAAGGTTTTTATTTTCATTAATATGTACACTGAGTGAGAAATAGTTATTGTGGGACGAAATGTTGGATTTTATGTTATGAACCGCGAGCGGGAATACATGCTTCGTATAAGGGTCGGGGTGACCGGCTTATCACCTCACTGAGCTAGTGGTTTTGCTCACCCCCATCATTCTTTCCTTTTCAGGCTGTTGATATCGTTTTGGTTGGAGGTTTTCCTATCGTTTGCTCGCCATCCAATCCGTGTTTTGGGTACTTTCTCTTTTATGTAAATTGACGGATTCATTGGCGAGATTGTATAGTTTATATTTGGTGACCCCCTTGATGTTCTTTTTGGTACCTTCGCGATGTTATATCGTTCATGTATATTTTCTTTAAACTAAGTTACACCGTTGTATTTTGAACCTTTGTAAATCCTTGTTGATACTTTATGAGATGATGTCCTAGGGTTGTACCCGTTGTTATTAGTTGTTCAGTTCTACAGGTACTTGATAGCAAGCCTTACGTTTTCTATAAACTTTGTGGAGTGGAGTGCACCCATTCCGCGAAATTTATGGTTAACGTGGCGGTTGTCGCGTTCTGTCTGGGGTCGGGGCGTGACATACCCACTTTACATACTCCATAATAATACTCCTTAATCCACGTGCAAAAAGCAATTTGATACCTTAGAATCGAAATGAGGGAGTAACATTTAAATGTATAGTAAATATTTGTATTAGTGTTATGTATGAGTCTCATAAAAACTTGTGTGAATTCCATATACTATAAAGAGAATGAAATGCATAACATATAATGAGATGGAAGGAGTATGTACCGAATGTATGAGTAACTTAAATGATTAAAATTTTTAGAGTGAATGTCATTTATTTAGTGAGGAATTTAAATGATTTGAGTAATTTTTAAGAGAGTAACATATAGACTGTTTGTTTCTAAAGTAGTTATCAATTTTTTTTCATATTATTAATTAATTTATTTTTTTGGATGCAGATACTACTTATTGAGGAATTTAAATGATTTGAGTAATTATTAAGAAAGTAACATATAGACTGTCTGTTTATAAACTAGTTATCAATTTTTTTTTTCATATTATTAATTTTTTTTGGATGCCTACCCACCCGTTACTCAAAATTATCTATCCTACTCATTATGTGGATGCCCGTCGGCTTACCCTAACTTACGATAAAATTGCCATTTTATTGCAATGGATTCACGTAAGTAATAATTTATATCTTAGTTGTACGTCTTATCGTACATGCTTGATACATATTAAATTAAGGCAAATTATCTGTGCACCTGGATGTACCGTGCATCCACATTCAAAAATTTATATATTAATAAATAAAAATTTATACTTCTAGCGAATAACATTTAAACTTTATTAAAGAAAAATTGAATATGAAAAAAATATACAATTATTAAGAATCATACATAAATTATTGAATAAAAATTAATAGTACTATAAATGTAGATGCATGTGTACACCTGGGTGCATATGATATCTAACTCTTAAATTAATTCTCAATGAAATTAAAATATTAGAATTTATACATTAATTAAGTGAATTTATTTATCTTCTAGGCCCGTATACAAAGAGCCAATGAAATGGAAAAAGAGTTGGGATACCATATTCATAAATATCTCGTTTGCTGGTAGGTATAAAATATAAAGGAATTGCGTATTGTATTATTGTTTTGTATTATGAAAAAATGAGATTGTTGATAGTTATGTATTAATTATTTTATGTTTGTTGTTGAGTATTAACAAATGGGATACCATGAAAAATGACATATTTACTTTATTATTATTAGTAGAAAAGGGTATAATGATAAACTTTTATATAATACTAAGAGATGGGAAATACAATACCATAACAAAAGTATTGTTAATATTAGACTGAGATAATACAAGACTCTAGGTATTATGAAGGTATTATAAATACATATGAAGGTATTATAAATATATCGAGTCAAATGTGGTATTACGAGATAAACTGCATCCATCCTACCCTAATAAGCAAAACGACCGCTAAAAGTAATAAAAGAGAAATTATATGCTACACCGTGTTAATCACATTTACAAATTTTATTTACCCAAATTAACTTTTGAAAACCAAACACATGATCAATTCTCAGGAGTAATATATTCAAGGGTTTAACTGTCTATTCAATCCATAAATAAAAATGAGGAAGGTTTCCATGATTCACAAAAAAACAACTCTGAGTAATCAGATACAGAAGATCTCATCCGAAGTCACAAAAAAACCAAAAACCAGGATAGTCTTCCATCATTACATTTCAAAGAAAGAAAATAAAGTTGATTACAAAATATCTAAGTCCCAACTCATTCATAAGAACCATGTTATGCTATGCCTCTCCATGCATATAACTTCTCATCAAAGTGAACACAATGGAAGATATAGCTCCAAACATATACAACTACAGCTCATCGTATGGTGGAAGAACAGATTGATCAAGGGTCCGACATACGTCTTCAGACTCCACGAGTAGCTGGCCTCGACCACTGTCCACTCCTTGATTACAGAGAGATTGAGCAGTGGAGTTAATTCTTGGAAGGTCTTGTGGGGAAGGAACAGAGTTGTTGGACGAATTCTGAGCTGCTGCCACTTCACAAGACTCGCCTTCAAGCGTCTGCTGCTTTATGTATATTGGTTGACCAAACAGGATAAATTGAGGTGGCTTAACAGTGTTACCACTTTTCTCTGATTTTTCATTAGAGTTACCAATGCTTAATAAGCATGACACGTTCTCATCGCTCTCAGCATCACTCCTACCCACAATATCAACAATTTTAGTCTGAGGATCAAGCCGTGGGATACTGGATGCTGTCAACACTGCCATTTGGAGTTTATCGCTTAGGTGGACGTCCAACGATGAGAATCCAACTTGAGCATGCCTGGCTTCCTGTAAGCCTACAGGAAAATTCTCAGAGGAAAAATAAAAGGGAGTGATTGGATAAAGAGGGCAGCCAGAAAATGTTGGCGTTGGAATTTCGATATTAGATGGAAAGTGTTGTTCATGAGTTAACCGCAACTTCTTCCTCGGCGGTGAGAAGGGTAAGAGATGGACGGATGGCATATTTGAGACCAATTCAACTAGCCAAGGGTTGACACACGTTACATCTTGCAGCTGATCTTGGTCATCCCATGTCACCTGCAACAAAGGGGCGTACGTGAATGAAAAACCTTCATAGCAGCAGTAACAGAAAGGGGGCAAACCAACGAGATTGTCTAACTAAAATGGCACATGAATGCATAACGCCCGCCTAGAGGTATCTAGAAATGGTTATTCACTAACAATGAAAATACTGAGAATGATAAACTAAACACACAACTAAGTAGTAAGAGTATATATTTTTTAACATCATGCTGTCATTTATAAATCTTGAGTTGATTTTCTTTCGTTTCAGCAATTTCAATCATAGATATTGATCCGAAAGGTAGATCACCTAATACTAACTGAACAATTTAAAAAAACAAGAGAAACAATGTGTGTGTGAGTTGGTGGCAGCACAGAATTTTACCCTCAGTCGTCTCCAAGGAGAATCAGGCCAACGAATGGGATCAGCATCCTGAGCAGCAGCTACACTTCCCAAAAACCAGCTAGTTTGGAAGGACTCCTTATTTTCAGAGGGCATCTTGAACCGCATTCCGGGGTACCACTGCATCCTCATTGCACGATCCACAGATGATGCTCTCACACAAAACTCTGGCAAGTTTGCTCCTGGATAAAACACCACCTCAAAGGGCAAACCATTGGCTGCCGAGACAGCAGCCTCAACAACCGATTCCGGCTTCACTCTACCACCACCCCTACTGGTCCTAGCCCTCCTGACTCCAACACAAAGATCTCCATTCTCTTCCTTCAAAAACACAATCGAGTCTCCAGCTATCAGCTTCTTGTTATTCACAAAAGTACTCCAACCAGTGGTCAACAAATGTCTCCTCGGAGTCCCCCTATAGATATGCCTAAATGTCCATCTCCTACCATGAACATCCTTAGCAACCAAATACTGCAACGGTGGATCAGCAAGGTAATCCAAAGGTGGGAATATATTATCAGCACAGAACCTAGGGACTGAGAACCCCCCACCATTATTTGCATCAGATTGGGTCAGCTTCTTGGCAAAAGAAGCGGGTCGTTTACCGGGTTCGGGTACTAAAACCCCAGCATCATCAACACACACATGATCATTTTCCCCCAAAGGAACCAGCCCCATATTCACAAAAACTTCATCTGTTTCAGGGTCTGCTGAGTACTTCAGAGCAGCAACCCTACAAAGAATCGTAGGACGAATTCGGGGCAAAGCCCCAAAATCCACAGTGGTCACAGCATGCTCCGCATGACCCTGAGGGAAATAGCACACCGTCGAATTCAGAGGCGGAATTTGAACCATTCCCCCAGCACAAGCATGCCATAACTCTAAATTCAAACACTCCTCTACAAAATTGCTCATTTTTCCTCCTTATTTCCTACTACAAAACATAAAAAATTGTACTCCTCAATAAACAAGATAAACACATGCCTGATCAACAAGCTCCAAACAAAACAACAGAATCTAAAAATCATAACTAAATTACAATCACACATTCAATTGATCAATTGTGGAAGAAGAAACAAAAAAGATATCCAGTAAATTACCTCCAAAAGCTGATGACTGAGTGACTACATAACCCTACAGAGTAATTAAACATATCCAATTAGACAAACTGCCAGAAAATGTAAAACATCCATGATTGAACACGGAAAATTGTGTATATTCAAACTGCCAAAACCTGTTTTGGAGTGTAAAAGAAAAACACACACTGTCTTACGCTTCTCATATGTAATGTAATATGGGGGAATTCTGCGACAGTGGACATAAATCAATGGAAAGCAGATAATTCTGGCCTGGCCGAATTAGCCCTGTGCCATGAATTGTCGAATCAGAGGTTCTACAAACACGGAAAAAGATAGAGATGATAAGCGAAATCTGCGAGTGTTGAGGGTTCAAGAAATACCATAACAGAGCCTCAGATATATCGTGATTCTGTTAGACTGTTACTAATTGTTCACGCTAAAATCTCCTCATATCTCTTAAATATCTCACATTTCTCGCTCGATCTTTTTTCCATTCATGGCGAAACGACACCGTACATTTTGAATTTCCCTCCCTCTAGTCTCACCACATAACGAAACGACACATTAATTGCTTTACTCCTGTATTTGAATTAAATAATTATCCCTGTTTTCCTTATCAAAATTAAGTAACCCAGGTATCTAAGTAACGTGCACCTAAATAATATTAATTATTAAATAAAAAATTACTCTATAAAGACCTTTAAATTAAACAAAATAATATAGAATTATCCTATTAATCTTAATTAGTGCATCAATGTACATTGTGCACTACATAATCAGTGCCGGACCTGACATTTTCGAGGCCCGGAACGAACAAAAATAATAGGTCCTCGTTGCTTTCTATATATTTATTAACTAAAAAATTTTCATTATTTTCTTCATTAACACTTTCTTTTCTTCCATAAAAAGTCAAAAATTTATTTCTAGCAAGACATTTTATTATAACAATTATTCTCAAAAGAAATTGTCTCCAATGTAATTTTTTTTTGGAAATTCCTTCTTGTAAATCTTTATTTATGGTTCTTTTTAATCTAATTTGTAAACCAATCAAACTATTCATATTAGTGATATGTTCCATAGTATTTTTATGCGTGCTAAGTCTCTCACTAAGATATTCTAATCATTATATCTTTTATTTGCTAAAGTATTATATCTTTCGGATCTTCTAAATTCTTTGAAAAAAATTATCTAATGATCTTGTTTTTGATAAAATGTTATGATATTTTTCTTTTTTTCCTTTCTTACAAATAGATTCATGCTTTTTAATATCTAAATATAGGACCCCTTTTCAAGTCCAATAGATTGACGGGCCAAATTTTATGAAAACTTTAATAACCTAATATAAAATATATATTTTATTAAAATATAATTTTATATATATATATATATATATATATATATATATATATATATATATATATATAATTTTGGGCCCCTATATTTTTTGAGCCAGAGCAGTCGCCATTCTCGCCCTCCGGGCCACCATTGTACATAATATCTTCAAAATTATTAAAATATGAATTATTAAGTTCTGTTTCAATAACTAAAGAATTGAACATATTTTTTTTTGTCAAAATTTAAAAATAAACAAAAGATTTTAAATAAGAGTTATTTTTTATGTATTAAAGAATAATTAATAAATTAAGTTGAATAATATTTTTCATTACTAAAAATTATTATTAATAAATTAGGAATTTTTCATTCAAATTAAAATTTTATTTTTTTAAAAAATAATTTTCATTACTTAAAATTATTATTAATAAATTAAGATTCACATGTTAACTTGTGATTATCTTGAAAGAGTAGTATCGTTGGAAATGTTAGATAAAACCCATCAATTGCGAGTTGCGACATAAAATCCTAGGGAGAACATATAACAAATTTACAAATAATTTTCCTTTATTTCATTAGTTAATTAATTAATTAATTTTTCTTAACTTAATGAAATCCGTTTCAATATTATTTTAGGGAATAAGCAGCTAGTCCATTTCTATAAACCTTTTTTCTTAACTTAATACTCCCTGCAATTGTAGTTTTTGCTTTTTAGCACGTGGATTAAGGAGTATTGTTATTTAATGTGTAGTGGGTAGTTGTATTAGTGTGAGTATGGGCCCCATGTTTTAATTGTATTAGAGGGGATGAGTGGGTCCCATGTGTGTAAAAAAGGAAAGAGGACTCTTTGGGTGGGACGACCAAAATGGAAAAAAGAGACCCTTGCTGTGGGACGGAGGGAGTATATGGCTTGCGCATTGTACTTTCACTTTGATAAAATTATAACATATATGAATAAAAATATATACATTTTGTTAAGGAAAAAAAATAGGCTTAATAAAAAGAATAGAAAAAAAAATAAGTCGATTTATAATTGAGTTGGTCTTCTATGCTCCGAGGACACATCGTGCCCTCATGAGAACATAAGTCCTCAAAATAAAAAAATTGGAGTCTCTAAAGCAGACGGGTATCACCCATTCTAACTGTTAAAATAAATACTTTCATTATTTAAGGATCATAATAATGAAGGTGAGTTGAGCGATTTGGACAGAAGATGTATGAATTCAAGGAACTTAAAAAAAAAAAAAAAACCAAAGAACCGCTTCGGTGGAGTATCCAATTAAGATATTGACATGGGCTCCAAAATTTATGGCCCAATATTTTTAACATTTACCAATACATTGGGCTATAATTATTCGAATAATATTAGGCTAAAAATTAATTCAATATTTATGGCCCAACAATAATCCAAAGAAACCATGGAAAGAAAGCTATGCAACTTTTTCTTTTTGTTTTTTGTTTTCCTTAGAACACTGCAATACAGTGATACTTCATTATAAACTAAGCTGTAAAAATTATGTAACTCTATTTATAAAAAAGAAGAAAGCTACATGTCTATTATGGGTTTGGAATACCCGTAAAAGAGACACGTTGTAGGTGATTAATTTCTATTTTTATTATACTACTAAGTAATTCGACGCTGGTGATGTCAGTGATTATACTAGAACTGACGCTAGTTCAGAGATTTTTTATAACTTGAAATTGTGTGAGGCCAAACCAAAAAACTAGATGATAAAAAAGTGGTGCTATTACACATTTTCACTAAACTAGGACTCTAAATCATACCTGAAAAATCATCATATAAACATAGTAGATAAAAAAGCAGGAAATAAATAGGCTTCACTTCCAGCAGGACAATAACGCTAATATTTTCACTCCTTCCGTTGAGAGTTGCGGGCTTCACTTCATCTGTACGACTATAGCACTGATGCTGTCTTCACTTCCTTGTAACATTGCTGACCTAACCAACATACAACACTCCTGTGTTGTTCTTGGAGAGAATTAATCTTTCACAATAGAACACGCTTCTTCGTTGCTTAGAACATCGCTATTATAAGAAAGTCGTCATTCTCATCACCTTATAATCTATGCCCTTGAGTCCCCACAATTAGTAATTACCATTATTTCCTTTCCCAAGACCACCACCGTCAAACATCTTCTCCTCCTCCTTCAACCCCTCCAGCTCAGCCATCATGGTATCCTTGTCGAAACACTCTGCCATTAGCTTTTCCCAATTGAAACCACTATTCTCTTCCACGGTAGCCATTCTTACCTGCTTCTCAAGAATATATTGCATGCAACTTCTGTCCGCCGTCACAGACTGCAAAAAAAGCTGTAAAACTATTGGTTCTACCAGTCCTATACTACTCATCCCCGTCTTTTCCGTTGTTACCCCTACTCCTTCTCCAACATAAAAATTCTCCTCTTCTCCATCATCATCTAGTTGTTGTTGGTTAGTAGCCTGTGGCGGTGTCACATCTGAAATCCTCATCATGAATTTTAACTGAAAAATGATTGAATATGCGTTTTGCTTATATATACCTTGAAAGAAAGGTATTCAACTTTTCTTTGCTCTGCAATACAATGATCCTCTGCAAAATAATAGGAGTGTATTATAAAGAAAATAATAGGAGTGTAGATGCTCTACATACATATAACATACATACACGCACAAACAAGAAGCTACGTCTGCATTGAATTTTCAAGTAAAAATTATATCAAAAAAACACAAATGTTGACAATAATAATAAATAGGTAAAAGGAAAAATAAAATAAATAGATAAAGAATTAAAATTGGATTAGGTTGAATATCCAAACATTTCAATAATTTTCTACTAACCTTTCTTTTAAGTAAAAAAAAAAAGACAAATTTTGAAAGAAAAAATAAAATTAATACCAATTTACAAAAAAATTAAAATTTATAATGAGTTGGTCTTGCGTGCCCTGGGACATATGCCTTTATAATTTAGCATTATGTGTAAGAGTACATTATTTTGTTCTAAATGGTATACACTGTAATTAATAAGGATACACCATTTTGTTCTAAACGGTATACACTTTTCATTAATTTTTTTTATTTTCTTCAAAAAATAAAGGGTACCCATCTTTATATAAAAGATATTACAATTCAACACAAAATTCTAAAGTCCCACGGAGTGTGCCTCGTTCGTCCCAACTTGAATCCCCTGTTATATTTTTCATATTCCATTGATATTCCATAAAGTAATAAAACTATACCCTACAATTTACTGTTAAACCCTTATGACAAGTATTGAATTTTGACCATTGATTATGACACGTGTCAAAATTTTAATATATGAAATATTAGATGAAACATGAGAGTGTAACAGGTGATCTCATTTGTGTTCGTCCGCGCACACAAATTTTTGTCAATTATAATATCAAATGTACATTGAAGACTAAATATGATATTTTATCTAATTTAATTTCTGTATTATTGTGTTTGGATAAATATAATTTTTTAATAGATTTAATTAATATTCTCAAAACATTGCGTACACAATTTAATTAGTTTTGATAAAGAAGGTAACTTATTCGGTAATCATGGGCATGGCATTTGTTTTTCTAATTTGCTCAACGTGGATATAAATTAGGCTGATGTGGCCAATTAAAGAGTAAATGAGTCTCAAATTTATTGATGTGGCCAATAAAAGAAAGTAAATGAGCGGTTTGGATCTCCTCTTACATTTTGGTGTTACATCTGTTGCAAACCGTTGGATGCCCTAACAATCAATCCTAAGAGGAAAGGTTGAGATTTTTCCCTCCACATGTGTCACTCATCTAACGCGTGTAACAGGAGATGTAACACTAAAATATAATAGTACATCCAAGATTGTAAACGAGATTCTCAAATATAATGCTGGAAATCTCAGAAATGAATTCGTGAATCCCCTGTTTCGACTCATGGAACATTCGCTTGACTGCAACATAAACTTAATATTAGTCTAGTGTGATTCCTCTTGCGAGTTCGCATTACATTCTATTCTAGGTTGGAGCAGAGAATCCGACATGCATTTGTTCTAGAAGAATTAGAGACAGAACAGGGATCCTCGGCCTGGAAGAGCATGACGTCGATGAGGTTTGAAACGGCGTCGTACTCAATCCACACCACACTAGGGTTACCCCCTTGGTATTGAGATCACGCTTCACCGAATCTTCGCTGTAATAAGCAGCAGAAACAGATTTTTTGAATTCTAAACTTTTGATATTGATGCCGACATGGTTTATCATTAATGTCTCCGAAATCGAAATCATGAACGGTGTCGAACTCGACGGTGAATATAAGGTTTCCCCGTCGGTTTTATTGAGCAGGCTGAGTTACTGAGTAGGGCTGAGTCGAGTTTCGGCGAAGGCCAGGCCATGGCGCCGAGTTTAGGGTACTCGGGATGAACGGAGAAGGCGAAGCAGGTGGAGAAAGACAAGACGGGGTTGGTGGTGGAATTCTAGAACTGAATCGGCGATGAGTAGAAGTTAATCGAATAACTCCATTGTTTTCGATCATATTAGGGTAAAAAATTGTGAATCTCAGTTTCTGTCTTTTTAATAATGCAACTTAAAAAAAGAAAAATACATACTAAAAGATTTACATATAATCTAATAGTTAAAATAGTTCCGCATGTTAACTAACTAAGCTTAAGATTCTATAATTATATATATTAAAAAAATAAAAAATCTCTGAACGAGCATCGTCATGCAGCGTCACCTCACGCAGTTCCAGTATAACCACCGCCATCACGAGGGATTGAATTGCAGACATCGTTACACGTAGCTTCTTCTCTGTGTATGTATATGTATGTAGAGCATCTACATTCCTATCATTTTCTTTATAAATAGAAATAACATTGTTACATAATTTTGCAGTTTAGTTGATAGTGAAGGATCATTGTATTGCACTAGTATTCTTTTCTGAGCAAAGAAAAGTTGCACAGCTTTCTTTCTAGGTATATATGCACAAACACATATTCAATCACATATTATTTGTTTTTCATTTAAACTAACAATGTTTCATGATGTTTACAGCTAGTTGTAATGGAGGGTCATGGCAAATCAGTAGATCCAAATGCTAAGATAACTCGATCCATAACAGGAAAGACGGGGATGAGTAGTATTGGATTGGTTTTTGGACAGATGTCGACTTTAGGGCGACAGAGAATGATGGAAGATGTCATGACTGTAAAACCACTAGTTTTACAGGGGAAGAACTACTCTTTTTTTGCAGTCTATGACGGCCATGGTGGATCTACGGTGGCGGAGATGTGTGGACAGAAATTGCATCATATTCTTGAGAAGCAGGTAAGAAGGGCTAACTTGGAAGAGAATAGTGGTTTCAATTGGGAAGATGTAATGGCAGAGTGTTTTAGAAACATGGATGAAGAGCTTCGACAAGATTACATGATGGCTCAGTTGGAGGGGTTGAAGGAGGAGGAGATTGAGAGGAAAAAAAGAATCAAGGCTATGTTTGAGATGGGATCAACTGCGACGGTGGTCGTCTTGGGAAAGGAAGTAATGGTCATAGCTAACTGCGGAGATTCAAGGGCTGTGCTTAGCCGTGGTGGAATCGCCATGCCATTGACAATAGATCATAAGGTGACGAGCATGTTCTCGTTAATTAAAAATAGGTGTTATAACTTCATATGTTCGATATGTGATCAATGTTTTAATAGTTGTTATTTTTGAATGCATCAGCCTGATAGAGCAGACGAGAAAGAAAGGATTGAAGCTGCAGGAGGGATAGTCGTTAATTTTCAGGGTTGTTGGCGTGTTGAAGCATTTCTTGCCACCTCAAGATCTCTAGGTCTAACATTCATCCAACATACAATTTCGTTTGTTAATTATTATGAATGAATCTAATCAGCTAACAATTGGTAGGCGATGAACATCTGAAACCTTATGTATCCTGGGAGCCCGAGGTTAGAGTGATGAGTCGATCTGAGAATGATGACTTTCTTATAATAGCAACAGACGGCTTGTTCGATGTTCTAAGCAACGAAGAAGCATGTTCTATTGTGAAAGATTCTCTCCAAGAACAACACAGGAGTGTTGGTAAAGCAGCTGCTATGTTGATTAGGTCAGCAATGTTACAAGGAAGTGAAGACAACATCAGTGCTATAGTTGTGCAGATGAAGTGAAGCCCTCAGTTGTCAAGGGAAGGAGTGTAAATATTTGTAAATATTAGCGTTATTATCCTGGAAGTGAAGCCTATTTATTTCCTGTTTTTATGTAGTAGTGTATGAACTATGTTTATCTGATGCTTTTTCAGGTATGGTTTATTTTGATCTTAGAGTCCTGGTTGAGTGAAATTGTGTAATAGTATCTTTTTTTTATCACCTTGTTTATTGGTTTGGGCCTTGACAATTTCAGGGTTATAAAAATCTCTGAATTACAGCGTCACTTCTAGTATAACCACTGCCATCACGTGGGTCGATTGACAGAAATCGCTATTGTTAACTGATACTTAGTATAATAAAAATAGAAATTAATCACCTACAACGTGTCTCTTTTATGGGTATTTCAAATACAGAATAGACATGTAGCTTTCTTCTTCTTTATAAATGGAGTTACATAATTTTTACAGCTTAGTTTATAATGAAGTATCAATGTATTGCAGTGTTCTAAGAAAAAGAAAAAGTTACATAGCTTTCTTTCCATAGTTTCTTTGGATTATTGTTGGGCCATCACTATTGAATTAATTTTTTGCCTAATATTCTTTGAATAATTCTAGCCCAATATATTGCTGAATGTAAAATATTTGGGCCATAAATTTTGGAGCCCATGTAAATATTTTATTTGGACACTTTTTTCTTTTAAATCTTCGAATTCATACATCTTCGGGACTAATCGCTCAACCCACCTTCATTATTATGATCCTTAAATAATGAAAATATGAATTTGAAAAGTTAGAATTGGTGATATTATATATTCATCCGTTATTAAGATCCAAATTGTGTTATCAAAAATAAAAAAAAATATTTTTTCCACCTACGTTTTACTTTATACTGTATATATTCAAGAATACTCTTATCGACCCAAATTTGATATTTATTAGACTTAATTTTTTATTTATTTAACTTATATATTTTTTGTATTAGTTTTTATCGTGTGAAAATTATAAATTTCAATTCAACTAATTTTTTATTTTATTCTTTCTAGTCAGCATTTTTTTTTCTTATTTACAAATCTCAAATTTTTTTACTCTTTTTGAATTATAAATTTTTTATTTTAATATTTGTCAAATGATAATATTATGGATCTTTATTTAATTCAATTTTTTGTTTATTCGATTCAAATTTTTTACTATATCCGGTCTACTATATCTTTTGGTGTTTAAAATCTGTCGACGAGAATAGTATGTATTTCTATTCGGGCTTTTTTTTATAAACTTATTCAGCCTACTTTTTGTATATTTTGTTCAGTAATTTTGTCTCTTAGACCAAATTTTTTCTTCGTACTCAATATCTATTCAACTCATTTTATGTCTATTTTTTTTCCTCTATTCTTCCTATTTTTTAAAAGATTATTTTTTCTTCTATACACCATACAACGTGCTCACATGATATACGCTCTAGGCAACTAGGTACTCTATTGATATATTGTATATAGGATTTATTCTTTATTTCAAGATTTTATTAGAATGTTTTAGAGTTTATATTACCATCAAAATGAAATAATTACTACTCCTTTATTGATCCCATAATGTCTTTCTGAATATGTTTGTCCTATAAATTCAAGATTTTTAAAGCACTACTTTCACAATTGTTTTATGTTGTTTTAATTAATTATTATTATTTATTAAAATTCTATACACTACAAAAAAAAAATTTAGCAATGAAATTTATAGTGGATTAGCAATAAAAAATAACATTTTTCTATTAACAATAAAATGTCAACAGATTTATTTTCTATTTTACTATACCAATGGATTATCAAGAAAATCATTATATAAATTACAAACGGAATTGATTTTTAATTGCTAAAAAATTACCAACCACCACTTTACCAACAGATTCGATTGCTAATCCGTTGATAAACCAATTTAACAATGGAATTAAACAGTTTTTTTGTAGTGATAATTTTTTTATTAAATTCTTTCATTTTTTATTTATAATCCGAATGGTTTACAAAACTTTTCATTATAACACTATTACTTTTTATTAATTTGGTGTCACTATTTATTAAAATATTATCACTTTTAGTCCGCCTCATAAAACTCATTACATAAGACAATCTCATACAAGTATTTGACTTTTTAAATTTGAATTTTCAAAACTTACATAAATCTTAAACAAACATATTTTAAATTCAAGGTTTGTATGGCTCATCAAAACCAAATATTAAAATTAATAATTTTGAAAATCAATTAAATAATATATATTTGTTTTTCGTCTTTGTATGATAATTTTAAATTTATGTTAATTTAACGTGTACAAGGTAGGTATGACAAGTTTAAAAGAGTATTAATTCATGTAAAATAAGAGAGTAGAAAGGAGAGGGAAAAAAATATTGAGGTGAGAAAGTATAAGAAAAATGATATAGAAAATGGTATGGATTAAAGATTAATAGAGTTTGTTAATAAGTACTAAGAAAGATTTTTAAAACCCCCATTTGAAGGCAAATGATTTTTTGCATTCGGATCATATATACTAGGGTCCCACCTCCTGGTTATGAGTGACCACATTTTTCCTCTTCAATTTATGATGTTTTACCGTTTTAAGAAAACACCTCATCAATTACTTCGTATTACAATTAATTTATAATTCACACTTTTTTTAACCATATACTATTTTAACCAACCATCATTAATTTTCAAGAAAAAAAATCAAAATGACCGTAACTAAAATAATAGGCGATTCTCATTTACAATCATTTATAACCCAATTATGTTATATAAGACTAAAATCATTACTAACATTTGGGCCTCCAATAAAGATACAATTCAATTTTTTTATATTAGCTTTCAACAGGTAGTGCTTGTAAGCTTTAGTAATTGTGCGACCATCCATGGTCGATAGTTTCTACAGAGAGTTGATCAGCACCTGTCAATTTTTTTTGGAAGTTATCAATCACTATTCGTCGAAAATTTCAAATTAAGTCAACCGCCGAACAATTAAAGAAAAATCGATCATGAGTTGTCGTACAGTGCCATAAGAAATCGACCACTAATGGTCGAACAATGCCATAAATATCGGTAGACTATATAATCAATTTTTAAACTACGATGCGCGAAAAGCAAATTCCAAAAAACAACTATTAATAAAATTAATTGGGCGGGTTACTAATCGCTAATTCGATCAATTGCCATCCAATAGGTACTAATCACTAATTCTTACTCCACGATCCCCGTCTCCATTAGAAAATTTCTAGATTTCAACTCGTTCCCGTCATATTCTTAGATCTAATTCGCTAAAGAAATTCGATAGGTTGGACGGGATCTCGTTCCTTGTTCTTAGATCTGGTTCACTAAAGAAATTTAATAGGGTTGAACTGAAATTCGTTCTCATGTTCTTGGATTTGATTCTCTTCTTCTTCCTTCTTTCTTTTCTTTCCTCTCTTGGAGGTGGGTGTATAAAATAATTTGTAGTTTAAATTTAAATGTGTGGGTGAATGAGTTTAGATCTATAGGGTATAATTATAAAAATGGAGAAGGTGTATATATAATTTGAGTAGGTATATTGAGTAATGTGTAATCCATGTGAAAAAAGTGACCTATTTTAAAATTCTTAAAATTATTTCTGTATGCAAGTAGGTTCATACATGACAAATTACTATTTGAAGTATGTGTAGCTTTTGAAAACCAAGAGATATAACTTGCTATATTTGTTTTAATTTTGAAAACGAGTTTCAAATATCAAAATCCACTCTCATATTTTAAAATAAAAATCTTAAAATCATTTCTGCATACACCTATTAATCTTTAATCCTTTCATCATTCTCTTTACTCAATTAATATTTTTTTTAAACTTTTCTTTCATCATTTATCAACACTTATTTTTTATACAATTATAAAACCTAATATACTAAAACTCTATGATTTTTAAAACTCACATGAACCTCAAACACATTCCTCATTTGTTTTTTAAATCTGGTATTTGACTTCAGCATAAATTGCAGAGCATCACCAGTTGTGTGAATTGTCTCTGAAATGGAATGTCTTATGAATTCTTTGTTATAAAAAAGGAAAGGAACAATCTAAAAGAATTGAAAGGAAAATGATGGAAATTTCAAAGATACAACAATAACTCCATTAAGTACATCACTCAAACACTTCTTACCACCTAATCCCAACTTCTTACCACACTACTCTACTTAAAAACCACCACATCCCTGCTCTCCTCACAGTTATCCTAATCTACACCCCAAAGACTCCACTTTTTACAAGATTCCTTCTAGCTAAACTTAACCAAGAAACCAAAACTGAGAAAACAACTACATCTAAATTGGTCACCTAATTAGAGCACAAGAGTTGTCATCAGTTTCACCAGATAGGATCACAGAAATCCACTCACCGGGATGAACTCCATCTTATACGACGGGGAACCATCCGTTTTGATCCCCTGCTGTTGTTTAGCTTTGTTTCTCATCTCGATAACCTTCTTGTGTGAGTTCGAGTGTACGGATGGCGCGAACGTTGGACTTGCTGCAGGACGATATTCTGAGTATAAGCGTCCTGAGCGATACCGAACACCACATGCGTTGCAAAGAGTCTTCGGACCCATTGGACCCTCTCGCCATTGTGGGGTTTTCGTGACTTCACAGTGGGCGCATTTTTTTGTGATGGAGGATCGTTGTGGGGCTGGACAATTGGATGCCGGAAACAAAATTCCATCCCCATCAGAGGAGTCTCCGAAGGTTTCATTGGCTATTTCCAGATTAGACAATTTCTTTCTACTCTCTCTCCTGGATCTGGAGGCGGAAGAGGTGGATAACAAGGGTGATATCAGAAGCCATGGATTTGCACCGGAAGGTCTAGCTCGTTTGGACCTGGTTCGCTTACTAGTTTGAGATTTAATAAGCGAGCTCTTCCCGGGTAATGAGGAGGCGCCATTTTCAAGCACAGATACTGGACTTTGTGATTGGAACACACCTTGCTCTTGGACTTCAGTAGATATGTGCTGTCTACGAATACAAGAGCCATGTGTCTCTTCAAACTGATAGGGTACCGGCTTCAGCTCAGGGGCATCCATCTTAGGGTCGTCCAACATCAGAAAAAGATGACATAAGCACAAATAAAAGCCACAAATTTGGATAAATCAAGAGGGTTAGTGATGGCAATATCCAATATTTAGCATTTTTGGAGACACTCTAGATGTATGGAGTATGGGAACTCCATAAAGCAAAATCATTAATTAGAATTCTTCGGCAACTTGCAGAACCACATTAAAGGTTCTTTTTTTTTTCAGACGACGTAAGCCACATTATATACCTCTGGCAATCTATGTAAATAGCTTTTGTTTTAGACTTATCAATAGATATGTAACGATGTCCGATGATACTGATTAAGCTTTTCAAACCAACAAAACAAGATCATGGGACTATAAAGTTTTGATTTCGTGAACTTTATTCATTTTTTTCTTTCAAAGTTTTATTTAACCTTATTATCAATTTCATAAAACTTCATTTTAAGAAGAGCAGCATAAAACAAAATCCAACGAAATGACAATTAAGAACAAATAGATCACAGTGGAAACATCATAGTCGCCCCAATATTTCATATGAAGATTAACCAATGAACCAATGAACTAATGAACTAATGAGGAAATCAAATGAAAATAACTCACGAGAGCTACCTGTTTATGCAGAAAGACAGGTGGCCCAATTTCAGCTTTGCTTTGAGAAATCATAGGCGGCCCGATTAGCATATCAGACGGTATAGGTCCAAGACACTGTGACTGGCTAAAATCCCAATCTCCAGCCAATCCATCAGTCTCCAAACTCTCCATTGGAAAATCCAAAATACTGAGTAAATTATCGAACTCCTCATCTCCGGTAGCTCCATTGCCAACCCCATCCCAACAATTATACAGATCAACCTTTGACATACTGCGACTACATTCACAAACAAAATCCATTCCGTCAACGTTCAACATTATCATTCTTGTCAAGAATTCAACACACAAAGACAGTGAACTATGTAGATTCTACAACCTCTAGAATAACAAGAACGAACCTATAGTTTGAGATCATAGCAAATTTTTACTAGGGACAAATAAGGACAAAATCAAATTGATTAAATAAGTGCACATGATCTCCATTAATCCATATAAGTCCATCTAATATTCAACGTAACTAACGCGTGTATTAAATGACATTATCAATTTACACGTGTAGTATTATTCACCGAAACACCGGATGAACACGTGCAAAATAGACAAAGTGCAAAAGAAGAATGCGAAAATTTTGGGACAAATCAAAACCAAATTAGTAAACAAGCAATTAAGTCAAAACTTCAAATGACTTATATTCAATCCATTCCAAATACTACATTTTGTCAAGAATAGGCTTCTAAAGCCTAGATAGAATTTTTTGATAATATCTCTACAATTAAATAGTACCACAATGAAATTATCTCTTTACTCTAAAAGAAGATATCCTCTTTAAATAAATTCCAATTTTCAATAATTGTTGAAGAAGCAGACATTTTTCTTCCTACATCTTAAACACCTGCTAAACCTCCTATAACCACATTGGCCCTAAAAACCTAGATGAAATACAAGAACAATCACCCAACATAACAAAAATACATAAAAATAAACGATAATTAAAAAACATTAACAGAGTACTCAATATCAATACCAACATCTATTAAAAAATAAATAGAGAAAAAAACCTAAAAAAAAAAAACCCTAAACTAAACTAAAATAAAAATAAAGAAGAAGAATAAAAACCCCTACTAAAATGGCTACAAACAAAAAAAAACAACAGTTCTTAAAAATCGATATATCAAAATAAATGCATGCAGCAAAACAATAAGTCATAGGAGAAAAGACATATGCAGAGTTTTGCTGAAAACGAAAAAAGGAACAGATACCTGAATGGTGATAAGAACATAAACCCTAAAAGCCCATTTCAAGCCATGGGTTTTGCAGGAGATTGGCAAAATAAAATTTGAAAGGGGAATAAAGGGAGAGTGGCCTCTGAGAGAAAGATAGATAGGGTAAGAAGATAGGGCAGTTGTTTAATTTTTTAATTTAATTTAATTTAATTTTGATTTTGATTTTATTTTCCGTAGTGTGGTTGAATGTGGCATTTGTCTGGACTGTATCGTATTATTGGACTTTAATGGAAAAAAGAGAAAGTACAATAAATTGTTTTACTTTAGGAAAAATATTTAAATGGGTTTCAACTACATGTGACATGTGTGCCATGGTTATTGGTTATGGTGATGGCCCAGGGTAGTTAGCCTGGTGCTGGTCTGCACGTGATTTTAATAATAAGATTAATTATACGAAAAATTACCATATTTACTCCGATATAAATTAGTCACAATATCTGAGATTTAGTAAAAAATCAATTTGAAAATATTTTGCGATTCACACCCGAATATTCTAATCTGATCGCTGACGTGGCTAATCAATTTCACGTTATCGTTTTTTTTTCTCATTAAAATTATTGCACGTAAAATCTCAACTTTTATTTAATTATAATTTAGTCTCAATTTTTTAAATTTTGACGAAAAAGAAACATTAAATTATGAGTTCGAATGTGGTGCACCTAGTAGATCGGTGCACCTGGACAATCTTAACCATTAAACTAAGTTTTGATTTAATCTGCACCATTAAATATAATAAAATAATTAATTTTTTTTAAAAAAAAAACTACCCACTAACACCATTTTACACTATAAATAAACGGCACAGATGTCATGTGACACTTTAGTATGATATCTCTCAAGGGTTGATTGGTTGACTTAAGATATAATTTCTGTTATCTCTTACATGTCACTCATCCAAGAGATATCACACCAAAATAACATAGAAAATCCAAATCCATAAATAAACATGGGGTGCACCAGAATGACCCTTAAATGATTAATCTTTAACATCTCGCACACTATGTCGACTGGTCGCTATGTGGCAAATTTTTATGATATTTTTTTTATTTTTCATTTATCATCCCAATTTTTAGAATTATTTTTATGATATTTTTTTATTTTTCATTTATCATCCCAATTTTTAGAATTAAACGTAGTTAGTAATAATCGTTGGATCAAAAACTGACCGATAACCACCTTTAACTTAAATAAAATAATTAAAATTTTAAAAACTAAAAATAATTTATATCCTAAAAATAATATATTAACTCTAGGTGTATCTATGTACTCAGTGCATTACAGAATAATCTAGAATTTTTATTTTATTTTTTAATTTTTCGTATTTAAATTATTTAATTATCAATTTTTCTTATTTAAATTTCATTTTTTTAGAAAATTATTAGTATTTTAATTTTCTTAATTTTAACAATGTTGCGGATTTTTTTATGAACATTTTTTTATTTTTTCTCCTATTTTTTATTTTTAATTTCTTTTAATTTTTTCTCTTATTTTTTGAATTTTCTTTTATTTGTCATACTAATTATGAAAAAAAAAAATGCCACATTAGTGATTAGTGCGAGTGAGATTTGTAAAAAAAATCATTAATTTGGTGTTCTATTTCATCAAAATCGTAAAAGTATGAGACTTAGATCACAATTAAAATAAAGTTATCGAATTTGTAATGTACTTATAACACACTTAATGTTTTATTTTTTTAAATTAAAATACCAAATTCACACTTAATATTTTATGTTTTGCTTAAAATACCAATATTTTTTTTAAAAATAATAAAATTAATTAAAAGTAACTTTTTCATAAAAAAAAACATGAAAAGTTAAAGATAAATTATTTAGTTGGATAGGGGAGTACTAATAATTGACTCAAATTATTTTAAACCCAAGCATATTAAATTATAGGATCAGGATGCATATATACATACATGTATAGCATTATGATGGTGTGTATGTCGTGTATAAAGTGTTTATATATGGGTTAATGGGAATAAAATTACGAATTTTATAGATATTTCAAATTAATCTTTACGTTTTTATATAATTATCTTTAAGTATAGTTACAAAACATACCAATTTTTTAAAGAGTGAGGCTCCTGTATACTGAGCACACGAAGCACATTCTATGTTGTGCCCCTTTACAATTTAAATCCCTAGCAATACATAAGTTTAAATAGAATATAGGGGAAGGTTGTGTTCACATGGGGACACGAATTATTCCTCCGTGTCACTGGGGGCGCAGGAACTTTTGCGTTTTTAAAAGAACCTCATCTTTAATCTTCACATTTAAGAAAAAAAAACATTGAATGCATTTTACAATAATATTTACATTCAAGGTAATTTTTCAATGATGGAGATTAATTTGTAATATGAGTGTAGTTAGTTTTTTTTTTCTTTCAATTAATCATATACTCCCTCCGTCCCATCTTAATGGTCACATATTTTCTTTTTGGTGTCACATCTTAATGGTTACATTTCCCTTTTTAGCATATGGAACCCACACAAATTAATTATTTCTCTCTCCATGGGCCCGCACATCACACTAATACACATACTCACCTTACATTAAAATATTATTTCTCTCACCTCAATACACATTAAAATACTATATTCATTAATCCACGTGCAAAAAACAAACGTAACCATAACGACGAGATTGAGTTACAAGTGATTAGTGTGTGTTTGTGAGATTGTGTTGATAGAGTGTTGTGGGGGGTTTGGTCCATTTGGTTTGAATGTTATCCTCACATGATTGAGAAGAGATTGGTCCACAACATAGTGATGTTGTGTGTGACTTGCTTCAGATGTGAGCTATCCCATGTTTCCTCAAATTCTTTTCTTTTACATTTTTTTACTATTATTTTCAACTTTTGACTTTTTCTCACCTTCTACATTTGCACTTATATTATGATAAGTAAGTCTTATAATATGGGATAACTATAGTGTGACACCGTTTTTTCTTCAGCTGAATTTAATAAATCTATATATATTTTTAATATGAAAATAATCTTTTGATTAAAAAAAAATTCTATCAAATAAGAATGATATATTCATAAAAAAAAACCGTCTTACAGAGTGTAAGATGGTGTGTGCAATTTTTTTATAAAAATATGCAATTTTATAAAACAGCCCATGACTTGGTTAATAATATCATACATTAATTGATCTAATAACACAAATGAGCAATTACTTCTTTTTTTTTCAGATGATTGTTTTAAATATAAAAAAATTGAAGACCGACATTGCTCAAAGTAACTAATTATGTAGTATATAATTTATTTATTTTTTATTTTTTACCATATCTATTATTTATTATGAACATATTTTGAGCTGGCATGGGGTACTAATAATTTGTTGGTGTGATGGATCCCTCATAATTTATGGGGTTGAATTTAATCATTACCAAGCAAAGTGGACTTATCATCACAACTAATTGATGCCAAATTTACACTATATACTATCTTGTGTTTCACTAATTCCACCTAATTTGTATATATGATTTAATACTCCATCAATCTATTAATGATTCATCATACAATACATCACAATTAAGTTGGATGAAGATTTTACAAAGTGAGTTCTGTAAAATGAAAGAGAAAAAAAAAGTAATAAAAAATTATATTTAATTAATTTAAATTGATATTCATTTAATTAAATTACTTATATAAATTAAAAATTTTGTATTTGCATTTCGTAAGAAATACACTGAGATCTAAGATCCTGAAATAGCAAAATTCCTTGCTCTTCATAAGAGTTTGAATGTTGTTAAAGGGTTGGAGTTAATCTTGTTTTTTTCTTGGGATATGCTTAACGTATTATTTATGCTGCTTTAGGCTATCTTGAACCAAATGCATTATTTGCACTTATTATTGCTGATATCTGTGATATTCTTGATAATTTCATTAGCCCGTGCATTTTTGGATAAGTTGTTCTGAGAATCTCACTGCTCATAAATTTGTTTTTTTATGCTAAGAATGCTTCTTCTGGACCTCTGGTAATTACTTATAATCCATTCCACCGGACTTTATCTTGTCAATCAAATGACTATTCCAACTTTACAATTATTTTACCCTAAAATTAATTACTAATTAATTAATTACACTACATGTAACATCTAATCAATAAAATTTGTGCTCACCATGGATGTTAGATCCGCGCTACTGAGTTAAGCCTGTTAAATTTTAATCCGAAAGAAAAAATATATCATACAATACACATGAAAGTTCCACATTGTATTAGTAAAAATACTATTGAAAAGTGTTAATTAATCGTAATACTAACTTTAGTGTAGATTATTATATCTTTCACGATAGGATTGTTTCAATTTTTTTAAAAAAATATTTATCATTTTTTATTAAAAGAATAATAATCATTTTCATTTTTTCTGCAAATACAATTTTAGTGTAGATTATTATGTCTTTCACGATAGGATTGTTTCAACTTTTTTTTTAAAAAAAAATTTATCATTTTTTATTAAAAGAATAATAATCATTTTCATTTTTTCTGCAAATACGAATAGTTGATGAAATATATTATTATTATTATATTTTTACTAAAAAATCTTGGAGTACACTTTTGAAGGTAGGAATGGTATTGTATGATAATTAAATGTAGAGAAGGAAGAGCCACACATGTATTTCTTAAAATCTAACCAGTATTTGTGGAAGAACCTAAAACCCCAACATCCCACATGCATATAGGATTCAACCCCACCTTTGTAACCCTAATTCTAGACATCCCCATTTTGCATTAATATTTTTACTCCTATTATTATTTTTTATTTTTTTATTTGTTTTTATGGCAAGCCCTTTCATATATAGCCGGTCTTATGAAATCTTTGAGAAGATCGCATTAAACAAAAAAAATAGAGGTCCGAAATTATTTTAAATTTAGGAAAGTCTTGCATGAAACCGTTTTACATGAGATCATTTTACTTTTTTTTAAATTAGTTATTACTTTCGCTATAAAATATTATTCGTTTTTATTTATATTATAAATTATTCATAAAATAGCATTATCAATTTTCATTAATCGATGATAATTGAGTACTCCCATTTTTCATTATAAAATTATTACTACTATTTTTTATATATCTTATGTAAGTCCGTATGTGAGAAGGTCTCACATAACTCTTTGTCTTTAAAACCATACTATACATTAATGAATAAAAATTTATGTACTTTATAAGAAAATTTTCTATTAATATTTTTAATAAAAAATCGAATATAAAAAAATTATACATTTATTAAGAAACATATGTACACTATTAATTAAAAATTAATACACGTGTGAACCCAACTGCACAGGATATTAACTCTTACTATATAAATACATAAAATAATTTTCCATTACACATAAAATAATTCTCCCTCCGTACAACATCAATGTATTCATTTGCTTTTTGCATGTGGCTTAAGAAAAACAATTTTTGCTTTTGCATCAATGTATTCATTTGCTTTTTGCATGTGGCTTAAGAAAAACAATTTTTGTTTTTGCTTTTTGCATGTGGTTTAAAAAATACAATTATTTTATGTGTCGTGAGTAGTTGTATTAGTGGAGAGTGTGGTTCCATATTTTATTTGTATTAGTCGAGACTGTGGATCCCATATGCTTAAAAATAGAAATGAATAAATTAAGGTAGACGACCCAAAATAGTAAAATAAATAAATTAATGATAATTTTGTAAAATGAATAAATTAAGGATTGATGGAGTGAGTAATATTATTTGATTTATATTAAAAAACAAATGAAATCCTTTGTTGCGGTTGCTATTCTTAAGAGAGTTATCACGACCTATCATTCACAAAAGTAATATTCCTTTTAAAATGTATACTAGATTTTTAAATGAAATCCTTTGTTGCGGTTGCTATTCTTACGAGAGTTATCACGACTCATCATTCACAAAAATTATACTCCTTTCAAAATGTATACTAAATTTTACTCGATCGTACATTATAAGAAAAAATTATATTACAATTATTATTTTTTATTTGATTTTATATATAATAACATTATTTTTAAAGAAAAGTGAGAACTTATTTATTTTTAAAAAATTATAACTAACTAAAAAAATGTAAAATTATCTCACCATTATACACCCAAAACTGACATAAAAAGTGAAAGGAGATTTCATGCCACAGAATATTATACTTAGCAAATAGCAGATTCAATAATTGCAAATCGAATAATAGAGAGGTAGGATGATTTAATGACATTCTTTAACACCCTAACATATTTCAACTGATTTGCACAATCTGATTATGTAGTTACATCTATCTAGGTGGTCATTGGCCATCCAAAAAGAATAACAACCAGCAGGAGTATGTGATGTACAATCATTGTTCCTAATCAACTCCCCCACAACTTTCATACAAGGTGGATTTCACCATTCAGTAATAATCATCTAAAATTTTGAGTTACTTACTGTTGATTATGGTTTTACTAGCACCGATTTAGAGACGTCCAAATGGTTAAATCGGCAGGTCCCAATAAGATACTCCGGTAGCTCTTCTGGAGTGTTTGCCTGCGTACCAAAAATTTCTAGTAAGAATTGACGCCATATTCACCCACACACACAGGGGACATTTTTCTGCCAGAATGATAGGTAGTTTATGGAACTTTTCAAAATTCAAGATCAGCTAGTGGGCGGGTTGGGGTTGGCAGCTACAACTATTGCAGCTGAATATGAACTCCGACGCTGGCAGTAGTTGCAGTGCAGTAAAAGACATGCATATCAGCATACGGTTCAATAAGGTTTACCTGCACTAAGAATGCCATCTCGATAACCAGATTGTTCAGGTAACCCAGGACAAGGCTGACCACACCCCTCGCAACAGTTGATGAGCCGATATCAATCCCAAGCTGTAATTTAATAAAAAGTATATGTAATGGTGTATATTGGCAATGTTCTATGATATGCTTAAAAAAAAATCAGGCTAGTAATAAAATATGTGCCAAGATTAAATCCTTGCACCAGAAGCATAAGAAAGCAATGTCAATCATTTTTCCTCTAATAAGAGGCTAAATTCATAGATTGATAGGTAGATTTTAACCTAGCAAGTAAACAGATTTTGAGGAACTGTCATAAAAAATGATTTTTTAATAATAATAGTACAATTAATTTGAAGTAAAACACTGGAAACACAGTAAAGCACAAAAGTGACTAAATGCAGTTGAAAGGAAATAAAAGAACCAGGCAGTGTTCCAAAAGGAAGTTACTCCTTTTCATTCGATACCTCTAGGTAGTTTTTCCCACGAAAGTAGTTAATTTCTAATGCTTGACCAACCAGGCATGCCTTTTTTCCAACACTCTGCTTCACGATCCATGAACCCTGAGAAACAGATTGCATGGATATCAAGTTTGGGGTTCAAATAATGTCAAGCAATTCAAGATACAATCTGAACTCTTGGTATTTCTCAATAAAAAATAATAGAAGAAAATAAAAGAATATCATTAGATAGTCCAGAATGGGAATATTGATTAGTGATTTTAACATTAGCATTGTGACGATAGTCGATAAACAAAATTAATACGAGTGTCAACACATGAATCTTCAATGGAGATCTATAAAGCCATAAGCAGAATACTACATGTAGGATCACATGCATATACTACTTGTAAAATCTTCTCAAAATTATTTGTCACGTCCTATAAATGAAAATCTGCCGTACAATGAACATAGCAGAAGACTCTACTAATCACTACACTACAATGCTTTTATTTCATGAAATGTTTAGATAAAGCAAGAAAAGCTAATCAACGAACAAATAAGTTGAACAATTAAACTCAGTACATAATCTGAGCAATTCCAATTCTAGTAGCATGTTAAGAGTTGAGCTGATGCCGTTATGCCAGGCCCAAGCCCATGCTGGAAGCAGTAGTCTGTCACCACAAGGCATATGTTCAACTATCAACCATTCTTACTCATCCTAACTTCAAGCAAGTGGCTTAACTAAACAGCCAGGCTGGCTCACTGACCAATATATGCTTGCATATCAAAGCATCAACCGAAAACCAAAATATAAAACTCGACAACATTATGCTTGATACTTGATAGGGTAATTCCGGGATTCTTTCTATGAATTAATTGCTCTATCCATTTACTCAACTAACCAAATAACTTGCATAAATCTTAAACCACAATGTGGAACTTAGGCAAACACCTAAAATGATAACATCGTAGCAATTATTTCTTGTGATCTTAAGACAGATTGGTTTACGTCTTTGAGTTTAGGTAATAGAATGAGTCGAACCCTTTAAAGTTAAACCACAAAACAGGAGCCACATTTAAACTGCAGCAAAAAGGCTGACACGCTCAAAAGATATACTCATGAATCAAGGCTCTACATCAAATAATGGTATTACAATCACAGGATAATAATTGTTCAATATATCAAAACAGTAAAGAAGCCTGTTTGGATCTTCATTTTTACATGCCAAAATTATAAATGACCAACATACAGACACTTCTAACATAAAAACTGATTGTACACCAAGTTTATCAGGAGCTAATAATTATATCAGAAATTGAAGAACCAGTAACTAAGTGGTTAATACTAATAATTTGCACAGGCAAAATTAAAAAATAAATAATATTTGGATGACGTCTGTTAAGTTGTATCATAATATAAAATCCAGTATTAATTTTGGGGTCTATAGAACTCATAATCTAAACTGAAAAAACAAGGAAAAAGAAAAATGAGTAAAATCAAGTGATAGTGAGAAACATAATAATGACAACTGAAAAAGATAAACCATCAATTTTTTTTTATACGAAATGATTCATAAAGCAATTCATTTACCGACCTTAGAAATATATGGTATGAGTTTGAACCTAGAATTTCTATAAGCATCATCTCCTTTGACAAAGCTCTCGAGCAAAGGGGAATCTTCTATTGGAGTGCTCATCATATAGTACAAAGCAAGGTTATATGTTGTAGAACCTGGAACCTAGCACAATGAGAGTGGAAATTATTTAACAAATGAATTTAAAAGAGTATTTACTAAAAGCTAAAGCAAGTATCAAAATTTCACCTGTATATTCACAATAAAGAAGAACTCCGGACCCCCCTTGGCAGCGTATTTCTGCATACAGATAGATATGAATTCAGAAGAAAAATATGAGCGCTTATAAATTACAGACAAACTAACTTCCAAAATAACGCTAAAACCTGAACTATGCCCCCAGGGCGTCCCCCAAGATCATCTTCTCTCTTGTCAGATCTCAACCAATCAGCACCTACCATTTCCATCAACGTGCCTTTTGCCTTAATCTGCAAAGACAAAGGTTCACAAAGAATCCTTACACTGGCATTCACGAAAACATGTGAGCCTTGAGTAGTTTGATATTACAGTTACAACATTTGCACTTGAAATAGCTTTTTACCTCTCAAGGTTGCAATTCATATTGCAATAATGTAAAAACTCTAACCATATACTAAGAATTACAACTAACCAAGCACCATCTCAATTTGAGGAAACACATTTCTACATCTTTCTAGTGCAATCTGTATATGTTCTTTTGTGAAACTTTAAGCAAAATTACTTGAGACATACATCAAACTTTATCTGAGATTTGAAAGCATTTTTTGTATGTTGGAACAATAACCAGTAATTCAAATTTTGAATTTGCCTTAATCTGCAAAGACAAAGGTTCACAAAGAATCCTTACACTGGCATTCACGAAAATATGTGAGCCTTGAGTAGTTTGATATTACAGTTACAACATTTGCACTTGAAATAGCTTTTTACCTCTCAAGGTTGCAATTCATATTGCAATAATGTAAAAACTCTAACCATATACTAAGAATTACAACTAACCAAGCACCATCTCAATTTGAGGAAACACATTTCTACATCTTTCTAGTGCAATCTGTATATGTTCTTTTGTGAAACTTTAAGCAAAATTACTTGAGACATACATCAAACTTTATCTGAGATATGAAAGCATTTTTTGTATGTTGGAACAATAACCAGTCATTCAAATTTTGAATACGAAGCTACCTTCTTTCTGTCATCCAAATAAGTCTTCCCACGAATCAGAAATGTAGAAGGATCTGTTGTTGTCCAACTGCAGAGCAGATTGCAGGTTGGATCCTTTGGTAGAGTATATCCATATTTGCACGATAGACTGTCTTCCCTAGCCATATCATGCAAATCCACATAACCCTTCTTTTGAACTGCAGTATAGACACTAAAACCATTAGTAATTATGGAAAACCAGGATGCATTATCAATCTGTGATACCAAAGAAAAAATCTCAAAGACAAATGTTAGCAAATACCAAGGTATGTGTGATATAAAAAGTTTAAATAAAAACCTGCAAGATCATGCAATCTTTTCACAAAGACAGCAGCAGTTGAAAGTTTAGGTTGGCGTGCATCCTGAAACACTCATCATAAAATATATGGATTGACAAAAGGAGCAACGAGATAAAATAAATAAAAATAAAAAGCCTAGAGGCGTACAACATGGAAATATTATATTATTTTCGTTTGTAATCATAGTACCAGTACCAGCTGCCTCTCTGAGCACAAAATATTTTATAATTCTCATGGAGATTTATATGCCAAAAGAGTTGCATATTAAATTAAGGATGCTTAAATGGAAATAACACCACAGAGAAAACTGATCTATCAGCTTTAAGTCATGTAATTTCTTATTTAGCACTCAGATGTGAACTGAAACTAAATAACTAGGACCTTTATTAAAGATAAAGTCCCTTACCATCAGCATTCATATCCCAATAAATCATCCGAACTTGTAAAAATACAGAAAATGAATTCAAGTACCTGAGAATACATCTCTGGATCATAATCAGAAGGCCAACCAGTTTCTGATTGATCATGATCTAGAGGTTCCGGGACATCAAAGAATTCATCTGTTGCATCATTGAATCCCACAAGACTCGAGTGTTCAGATGGGGTCTTAGCCATTTCTTCCTCCATATCATCTGTATACTGCCTATTCTCGGCTCCAGCATGAACTTCGACTTTCAGTTCCTTCTTTGTTTTCTGCATGCTACCATTGGCCATCAGCTCACCCGATGAGAAATCAGTTGATGAACAATCTAATTTTGCTCTAAACAACTCCCGCAATGCTACAAACAAAGCAGATAAGCAGAATCAATCCCCAGAATGTGTCATATTAATTATACTAGGAATTCAAATGGAAGTTGTGGAAATAATGAGCATGTTATTTTAGGAATGATTGTAATTAAGTTATTTTTAGTATTATTATTTTTTAGGTATGAAGGATAATCAGCATTAATTCCTGATATCCTAATTAAGTGTTTTTCCTATTTTAGACTGTAGCACTCTGCTATTTATGCAGAGATTGTAATGCACTGAGAGTATGGAAAAAGTATATTCTTCAGAAGTTCTTGAACATTGTGACATACCCTCAAGCAAGATTTACTTTGACGACCATGGAAATATCCATATCACAAAATTTTTAAAAGAATAAAAGAGAACGATGAGACATTCAAATTTGAAACTTTGGAAACTAAAGTGAGATATTTCTCCAACTTAGAGATCAAAGCTATTTGGGATTAAATAACAAATGGATGGTCTGAAGTCAAGATAATAAGCGCAAACCAGCAAGTCTTCCCAGCATGCTTATTGTTATTGATCTGGCTGATGATGTCCATAGATAAGATTTCCAAAATTTCCAATCAATGGCAAGCATATGTTTCACTACAGAACGCTTTCCTTGACTAACTGGAGATATAACATATCCTCCACCTGCAAAGAATTCATACCATCATCCACAAGCCATTCAATTCCAATCAAAACGTATAAAATTTGTTATGTGAGATTAAAACCAGAGTGTACATTTATAAGAGCTCATAAAAAGAAAATAATTAAAAATGAATATATGAAACAATTGCAAGAAATTATGTACTTCGGCTTTGGTATATCACAAGCACACTGTATCCTGACATTATGTGACTAGAAAGTAGGTCAACATAAGCATCTTGCAAAATTTCACAGCAGCACGAACCCAGATATTAGACTGCTATTAAGCAAACACAATAGATAAAAGCCCATAGAATAATATTGATAAGCATACATTACTTTTAAGGCAGGCGCGAACATGTCCCTTTTTAGGTGGACACCGCTGATGAAATACAGAATGATACAGAATCACTGCAAATACAAATACAAAAACAAACTCGTGTAATCTTTTGATCAATCAAACATCCAATATATGATACTAGTAAAAGTATTACCATATGTACCATCATCCTCCCGTCTCCAATACCTTCGTAAAAGAAGATCCCTTCGTTTCATACCCCTGCCAAACTATAACAACATAAAACTCTTGAAGGATAGATAAATATTGACACTGGGGATGGAAGAAGGTATAGGTCAGACCAAGGTAGCCAATGACGATCAAGAAGCTTGTGAACTATATCAGTATGACCATCAAGATGTTCAATCACAGATCCCTTATGAAAACAGAAGTCCCATCTGCCCAAAGACAAATATGGTTAGAAGAAAGAATGTATAGATACTGGAGTTGTAAGGCTGTCAGCTCAACAATAAGTAAGTCTCTACTACAGAAACAAATACTGGAATCATTTTAAAATACGCCAGAGAATATCCTCCAAAGCAAAATTTGAAACTTTGGAAACTAAAGTGAGATATTTCTCCAACTTAGAGATCAAAGTGGTTTGGAATTAAATAACAAATGGTTGGTCTGAAGTCAAGAAAATAAGCGCAAACCAGCAAGTCTCCCCAGCATGCTCATTGATATTGATCTGGCTGATGATGTCCATAGATAATATTTCCAAAATTTCCAATCAATTGGTTTAAAAGGTCTGACTGTCCGGTATTCAAAAAATTGGTTTGATATACTGAGAATCTATATAGTAGAGACATCGTATACAGTAGCTAGAGATATGAATGAACTGGTGGATTTATAATTCACTAATGAATCACATTATCAGGTATCAGTTCTTGAATATACAAAAATGTTTTAATTCTACATCTAGCATTTATAGCCTGATAAAATGTTGAAACTTACTCCGATCTTGAAGAACCAAGAGACATTAAAGTTTGGAAAATAGCCTCAGAAGTTGCATCAACAACACCAACAGCCATTATTGCAGGATGATCATCCCACTGTAAATATTGGAAATAATATCAGGCGAATGAGGAATTGAAAACTTCAATGCTTTAAAAAAATTGATCAACCTACCTTCCTGTGAGATTCTTTATCTTTAGCCTCCTTAAATAATCGGAGACCTGTACAATTTTTTGTATTAGACTAGCCGACTGGGCATCTAGCATTATGCAAGACGTAATCAACTCAGAGAATACCATTGTGGCAACCAAATATTTTCCAAGGTGATGGTGCAACAACATCAGATGTCATTGAATCGCTGACTGAAGATGAGTAGACAGTCCAATCAATGGAATATGAATGCTTGCTAGAACAGTTTAGCCTACATAAAATGGAAACTCTTCAGCAATCTGGTTCCTAGTGAAAGAGCAATTCAACAAAGGTACAAACTGATAGAGGAATGAGAAATAAGATTATTTGATTTGATTTCCTATTTCCTTGTTACCTTATTTTCCTATTTCTGCCATATTAGTTATTAGGGTTTGTTTATGGGCCTTCAAAGCCTATTTAAACTCTTATGTTGGATTGCAGCCTTACGGCTTGTGGCGGAGAATCTCCGTAGCCCTCTTGAAGGGATTATTTCGTTGTGTCTTTTATTTATTTTCTTCATCAATTGTGCATCTCTATCCTCTTGAAGGGATTATATTCGTTGCGTCTTTTATTTATTTTCTTCATCAATTGTGCATCTCTATCACAAACTAACTCTGCATGGTTGAAACAATTGACAGGAGCAGTTCTACAACATAATTTCTGTCAATCACTTCATAAAAATGTCAAATTTTCACCTCGAAGCATGTGATTCACGTCTAACAAGTTCATATTCTCCTTGATTCTGGAGCGGCTGCATAAATACTAAGTATCAGTTTCCAGCCAAATAATCATCTAGTAAAACCACATAACAGAAAATTTCAACCTTTAAAGCCGATTCCTGGAAGGATTGAATCCATTTTGCAGCTTCTTCAGGACTGTTTGCTCCTAACTAGAATTTTTAGAAATTTGTCGTTATGTTGAGGTAGAAAGAAAAAGGACCAAGTTAAGATAGCTTCCGCACCTTCAGTTGATCATTGTGATTAGAAGTGTTATACAGAGTGAAAATGAAAATGACCTGAAAATTGCAACATAAAGAAAAGAGAGCGGATCAGTTTTCTCAAGGCACATAAACTTGATTTAATGATACAACAGTGAACAGTCATATAAAGAGAGGTTCCAAGCAACACTTGTTCAGAGTCATACCTTCCTCTGAATGCTCTCCCTCCCATTGTCAGTCACCCTTATGCAAGAATCAATAATGGCACTTCTAACAGGAACCTGACAAAAATATATTATGATATGTGTTTCAGTCTCTTTCATTTCAGATAATGTGTGGCCACACATAAGTTTAAAGCATAAAGTTTTGTTGTTACTTTATCAAAACTAGCTACAGAAACTTTCTAACAGGCAAGCATGAAATCTATCACTGTAAAGAAGAGGACAAGAAATAAATGAAAATTGGAGCTCACAATTGGTAGCACAAAGTTCTCAAAATGGTTGTCTGGTGATTGGTGCAACCGTCCACAATGATGCAAATAGATTCTAATATATTTTAAATGCAAATATGCACACACCCATTTATTATCAATACTGCAAGGGAGAAACTTGAGAAATACAAATATACTTTATCAAACATCAACTAAATTGATTCCCAGGGTGAACAATTTATATAAATTACAAGATTATAACTAAGGTTAGATTATGTATAGATCTTATAATTTTCCCAAAAACAAAAATCCATCTAGTATGCAATGCTAGTACAAATTTAGTCAGTCCAAGACATTTATAAGCCAACTAGAAAATACCTAGCTCAAAATACACCAAAAATAAGTAGAATCTCAAAAAGTAGACAAAATACAGTACAAACTAAATTGATAAATAAAAATATGATCAATCATTATTCATTATTTATAAGCAAACTAGAAAATAACCTCATTCCTCAAATTGTAGTGTCCTCATGACTACATGTTCTACTGACCAGTAATTTTAAATGCACGTTTATATGCTATTGCCTAATTGTCATTTTGAACCTTCATAAACATGAGAGCTCAATATAAATCCATTACATCAATTAGATTTGGACAACTAGCATAATCATTAATTAGCCACTATATGATACATTTTCTTGAAAAAATGCCATGCATTAGGCAACTGCAAAAGAAATCCATAAATTAGTAGAATTTCTCATTTCGTAAAATGGTAATATTTCATGGGAAGTCAATCCAGTGTTGGTGTTTTGCTGCTGAAATGAAAATAATAAAAAGATAAAATTCATGAATAAGAAGTTGGATTGTCATCATCCGACATGGAATAAAAATACAGAAGTCGGATTTAATTTTTTACCACAAACCAATGCAGAAAATTATTGATTATCACGCTTATTGTAATACGACAGACCAATATAGAAGATTGTTGATGCTTACCCTGATATATAACTATAAGATATGATATGATATTATTTTCTGGCCCAATATATATGCATTCGCATCAAGGAACAATGCATACACTCGCATGTGTCTATACATGAAACATGACACACAGATACACATAATTGTGCAATAACTCACATAGATAATATCATATCGACTGGCACAACCGAACAAGCACAAATGCCATGCCAAAGAGGGCTACAAATGACAATCAAAGGCATTCAAACATTTTAACAGAACAGGCTATGTATACGACTAGATTAGGGAACATCATGTGAGAGCAATATATACCCCAGTCCACATTAATTTGGGTTAAAAACAATAACAACAACAACTCGTTGGAACTAAGTGTTTTCTGTTTTATGCCTCACTACATTTATGTCCTCTGGCTCTGTTGGAGAGTTTAATGCAAAGCAAACTAGCCATTTTCTGTGACATAGAGAGCAGTTCACTAAGCAGTTCGCATCCAGGAATGAGTCAATGTATTATAGCATACCACATAATTAACCAATAATAGCAGAAATCTGAAAATTTAACATTCAAAGATAGCCAAATCATCCATTTCTGGCAAACCACATAATCGAATATTAATGGTGAAGACACAGATGGTAACAAACCAAAATGACATATTAGTTGAATTCGGAACAAATGCAAAACCAATCAAAGTACATCATTCCACTTCCACATTTAAACAGACAGAAAACCGCATAAAGTACATAGCATATATTATCGAGGAAGAAGTTGGTTAAAGAAGTAACCTCATCGGGGGAAATTGGCACAGATTTGAAGCTCTTAAGTTGGTGATCTAGAAGAACGAAGTAGCGTTTCCTGGAATACTGAAGGCCAATCCGATTCGAGCGTATCAAATACAACCATCCTTCCATTCTTCCGCTGTCACTCTGTGAAACCCCCATTTTTGAAGCAATCCACCACAACAAACCTCCCGATTCTCTCAAAACTCAACGAGAAAGCAAGCTTCAATCCAAGTCATGGAAGAAGGCACACAACCGCAGTTGGTGTATCCGTTTGTGTTGAGGAATATGTAGAGAGAAATGGTTCTTTATTATAATAGTGTCGCCAAGTAGGAAAAAGAGCGTGAAAGAGAGAGAGAGAGTGCCTTCCTTTTGCTTGCTTTTGACTCTCTCTCTCTCTTCCCCTCTCTGTATCTGTGTTGGTTGGATGTTTGTTTTTACTCTCTCTGTTAAAGCAACAGAAATTGGTGCAACTGCAAATGTGAGACAAAAGCTTCATTGAAAAAGGAAGTCCAATGATTTGATACTTGAAATGACTGATCTGCCCTCACCTCTCATAGGAATTGACAGAACCACACTTTATTCCTTATTTTATTTCCCTTCCATATCACTTTGTGACCCACTTCCTTTTTTTACAATTTACTCATTTTAGACTGTGTTGTTTGTAATTAATTAATAAAATAAGGGTGCTTGGTTGGGGGTGTTGACAGAAATGAATTGATCTACTGTATTTTTGGGGATATATTGTGCCAGAACACAAAAATAATAACAAAATTTTGTAGTATTTATGTTTTCATGAGGGCATAGTGTTTTTAGGAAACACAAGTTTTTGCCAATGGAATTAAGATGTATTGATTCTCATTGTTGATGCTTGTTTGATTTAATGAGAATTAAAATTCCTCAATCACCCAATGACCCTAAGTTTAGTTTTTCAAAACTCGAACTAAAATTTCATAAATCAACATTATACAAGAAAATTTCAATTTACGACCTGTATCTTTTTCAAAATCAAATTTTAATCATGTAATTTCTTACTTTTTCAATTTTAGTCTTCTCTGTATCAATTATAGTCCTTTATATCTCAAATGCCCCATCATCTGCCCCCACTTCCACATCACTGAGGGTCCATACCCATACCCATCTCACAATCTTAAACCCAACAACACAACTCTGCAATTTTTCCAAATAAAAGGTGAAAAGGAATTAGGGCACCGCAAGCTTAATTTTTTTTCTCAATTATCAAAACCAAAATCTACACGATTGCAAGTGGAGGGAGGAAGATTTGCAGTTCGGGAAAAGCTTGTTGTACGCGCGTTGATGTACCCCGAGGGGACGGTGAACCCGGTGCACACGTACCCGCGGTTAACGGAGCTTCTGTTCCTGGCGCAGGGGTCGCTGCAGGTGGGGTTCGTGGACACCAAGAACAAGCTGTTCACGCAGACGCTGCAGCAGGGGGACCTGTTCGTGTTCCCCAATGGGCTGGTGCACTTCCAGTACAGCGTCGACGCCAAGATTCTGGCGGTGGCGATATCCGCCTTCGGGAGTGCCAACGCTGGAACGGTGTCGTTGCAGAACATGCTGTTTAATTCGACCATGGACGATGATGTTTTGGCGCTCAGTTTTAAGACCGATGTTGCCACCATTCAGAAGCTGCTGGGATGCAAGAATAGATTTTATTCTGTTATATTTCTGCTTTTTTTTACTGTTAAGGTTTCACACGTGGAGAAGCTATGCACGATTACTCTTGTTTCGGAGTGGATATCACCTGTACCATTTGATATTCCATCTAATTTTCCATTAACACGCATAGATCATAAAGGGTTGGAATGTGATATGTTGTTGGAAAATATCAAATAGAACAGAGGATATGGATTCCTTGTTTTATTTTTTTTACTAGAAAATACTGTTCTCATTCAATCAAGTATGTAATCTTTGACTTGTAAAATATTTATTTATCTTAATTGATGAGTAAGTATAGGTTGTACATCTTCTCTCATATTGTTACTGCAAGTGGCCTTTAATTTGTTTCTGATTCTGTTTACCAGCTTAATCTATCTTCTATCTTTTACTAATTTGGTTTTGCTTTTGTAATGAGCCAATGCACACATGATAAAAACCAGATAGAAGACATGACACTAAATAGAGTTCAAAACAGCAGCACTTGAAACTATATGATATTCACCTCACCTGGTACCTTGCTATTATATATTAAAACCATAAAGACATTTATCATCTCAGATAATGAAATAATAAAATAAAAAAGTAAAACACCTTCTGTAGCAAAGTTGGCCACCACTTGACTATCATAAGAAATAAAAAAGTAAAACACCTTCTGTAGCAAAGTTGGCCACCACTTGACTATCATAAGATAGATCAATCAAATAGAACCAGATTACAAGAACATGACAAATTCTAAATCAATACAAGAATAAACTTTAGAACACTTAACAATAATCATCCCCAACAACACCTGTTGGAATTTGCTTGCTTAGAATAATTGCAAAGCTATCCATAGCTTAACATTCATTTGATATAATACAAGATCATCATATCTCAAAGTCAAAAAGCATGTAAGATAGGTCACCCATCTCAAAGCCCAAACACATGCAAGATAGGCAACCTATCTCAATCAAAAGCATTGAAATAATATTGTCAAGCAAATTAAATTCTCAATTACAAACTCCACAAAAAGTCAAAATATTTTCACTACTTATTTGGCAGGTTCTTTTCCTTTTCCAGTTTCCCTTATGTGGCTTATCTGCGATAAGTCCATGAAATTATGTAATCCATCAACAAATATCCTTCTCCTTAAAGCTTCTTCCCATGTGTCAAAAGTGAACTATGGTCTCAAGTTTCCATAGACAAATGGCGGCGGTGCTCTAGTTATTTGTCGAGTTGGCATAGAGGGAAATTCATTGTGCATGTGAAGTTGCTGATACAGGCTAGGTCCACGCATCACTGGAACACTTGGCATCCCCAACTTTAAAAACTCATCATGAGTTGCATTACCAACTTGACTTAGTAAAGCTTCAAAATCAGTATCATCTTCATCTACCAATTGTCTAGTTTGTGAAACAGGTGGTCCGATATACACCTATTAACAAAAGTCATTTGCTTATATTAGTGAATATGAAAAGGCATAATATATAACTCATATTTGGTTACTAGAATTAAACTCTAGACATTACTTCATTCTCATTGCCTCCATTCTGATTAAAGGGATTCACGAGTAAAGTTAAGCATAATTGCAGGTACACTTGATTTCATATTCCTCGTCACCTGCATATCGAGAACGTAAAAATATTAACTAAACACAAATTGACTAGAATATGTAAAGTTACCTCTAATTTTTTCCTTCTAATCAGATTGTTAGGATTTAAATCGCTCGTACTTCCTATAGTTGCAACAAAGTTAGAATTGTTGACCTGCATTTCACATGTTCTCATATTAACCAAAGAAGCAGCCAAAATCACAGCAATTATCAACCAAAGTTTACCTTCTGTTTTTTCTTTCTTAGTTGATTGCCAGCATCCAAACCACTTGTAGGAACATTAGATCTCTTGTGCACCTACAATAAAAATATTTTGAGATTAACCAAAGAAGAAACTAAAGAAACAAATTCATGAACTGAAATTTTAACCTTCTGTTTTTTTCTTCTAGTAGCATTTGTATCTTGGTCATCTTCTTCAACTCCTTCAACCGTTGGGCCTTTCTTTTGGGTACATGTCTTCTTATTGTGCCCTTTTTTGCCACATTTTTTGCATTGCACAGTCTTTTGTTGTCTTCTCATTTACTGACTTGTTTTCTTATCACGGAGCTCATTAGGTTCAAATCGTCTAGCTCTAGTAGGTCTTCCAGCTTTCCTCCCAAAATTTGGTGGTAGGGGAGGAATAAACAAAGTCTCAACCCATTCAACTCGCCCGGAGATTGGTAGCAATACTGGCTCATACACCTTCTTATATGTTTCAATACGATAGCAGTCATGCACAAATTCATCGGGATCTCCATTATTATCTATAATTGCCGCCAATGCATGTTTGCATGGAATGCCACTCAAATCCCATCTTCTACATGAACAAGTCCTCAATTCCAAATCAACAGCATACGATGACCCATCACCACACTCGATTTCATAATGTCGATTGTTAGATTTGATAGGGGTACATTCTCCTATTTTCTCCATGTTTTTTATCACAGTCTGTTTTATTTTAGGAGGCAGTATATCCTTCCATCGATTGTGTGCCCTATCTCTACACCTCTGAAATCTCTCCATCAACCATTCAAGCATTGTGATGATCGGCTTATCTCTCGCATCTAAGATTGCAGCATTGAAGCTTTCACATACATTGTTTAACAACATATCACACACTGTCTTGGGTGTTTATCAGCAAACCAGTCAGCTGCCTTTACACTCAATTCTCGCATGTCTCTCATTATTATATTAAAAGTCCCAACTGTACTAGCTCTAGCAGCCATCCACAATTGATTCTTAAATTCTAACCATCTATGTCATTCCTTTTGAAAGTTGTTATGCATATGTCTTACACAAAACCTATGCTCACAATCAGGGAAGACCTCACCAATTGCTTTAATTAAGCCCTTTTGTTTATCAGACATAAATGTGTAGTCCCCACCCCTCAAGATGTTCAAGTAATTTTTTAACATGATTAAAAACCATTCCCAAGTTTCCGTGTTTTCCTTAGACACCACAGCATATGCAATAGGATAAAGTGCATTGCTCGGATCCACTCCTACAGCTGAAAGTAATTGTGATCTGTCATCACGTCTTTTCTCCACCCCAACACATTTCTTTTAGGATCATTCTGAAAATTGGACAGAAATCTTTCACCCAGCCATTTACTTTTAAGATTGGATACCTTAAATATTGGCGCACATGTGTGGCTTGAAGTGTATTTTCTGATTATAAATGTTTCTTCATCTGGCACCTTTAGCAAATTTATTCCCCAACTACATCCATCTGCCCTGCATCTTGCATAAATTCTAATTTTATCATTCTTTTTAAGATACAAAGATCTTTTAGTTACCACAGCATGAGAGTGCACAGCTTTTTTGAATTCATCATTGCTCCCAAATGCCATATATATCTCAAAACTAGGATTAAACCGATCTTCATTGTTAAACTTAAGATATTGGTTATCCTTTTCTTCATTATCAGAATCCCTTATTTCATCAAAGTCATCTCCATCACACACAAGATCATCATCTTCACTATCGTCACTATCACCACCACCACTCCCCTTCTTAACCACATCATCATCTATATCAATATTAACTAACCAATTCTCATCATCAGTAGTATTCTCAGATTCACATTCATAAGCACTATCTACCAAATCACTGTCCTCACCATCTCTTCCATCTTCTAAATGATCCGAGTTCCTATCCTCATCATGTATTCTTTTACCACTACCCTCAGCTACTTCCAAAACCCCCTCATCTGTGGCAGGAGCTGTAAAGAATTTAAAAATATATATTATTAATTTCTTTCATGGAAGAGGAGATTTACAGCATAGCTTTTTTTTGTTGTAAGGAAATATTCATTAAAAAAGTAAATCACAGGGAGATGGAGACAAAAATTTTGACAATATATTAATGAGGTGAACATTAAAAATTCAAAAAAATGAATCTCTCAAGTATTGTACGTGCTACACGACAAAAGGAAAAAAAAACTTCCACACATTAAATACGAGCCCAAAACTCTAAATAAGAAGGTTGAAAATTCTAAGATATAAATTATAGAACTATATCCACATTACAACAAAAAGAAAAAAAAGGAATGCTTATGGTATAATGGAGGAAGTAGATGTTTGTTGCCCATTCTTATGGAGAGTTCTCAGTTCATCAATTTGGGTTGAATAAATTTGGGTTGATCGTATATACTAGAGCAGCTAAAATCGATCCCCAAATATATTTTGTTTAATATTTAAGATTGTTGAGTGATTAGAGAAAGAGAACGATCATCGCGTTTGTCTAGGGTTAGCATATGCGATATGGGTAGAGGGGTTGGTGGATCCAGGTTACTTATTATGAGTCGGGTATGGGTATGGGTATGGACCCCAGTGACGTGGCGGTGACGGGGCAGATGGCGGGGCAGTCCAGGTGGGAGCAGGATTAAATTTGAAATGTAAAGGACTAGAATTGATACATACAGGACTAAAATTGACACAAGGGACTAAAATTGAAAAAGTAAGAAATTACAGGACCAAAATTGGATTTGAAAAAGATACCGGACGTAAATTTAAATTTTCTCACATTATACTCCCTCTCCAACGTCCACCCAAAGTCTCGTTCTATCGATTTGTGTTTCTATTCAAGACAGATTTCATTTTCCTTTTTACTTTAAAAAAAAATCTCATATATGATTAACAATTCACTATTAATGTACTCCCTCCATCCCACACTTATGTTTACAATTTTCGTTTTCGTCCGTCTCATACTTATGTTCACCACCCAAAAAATGAAACTTCACATTAATTAAAAATCTCAAAAGTTATCTTAATTTCAAAAAAATCACTCCCACCTAACACAGATAACATACTTTATAATTTATTTATTACCTAAAAGTACCACATACCTCTAAAAAGTCAATAAAGTTGGTAAAAAGCAATTTTTCTTAAACTTCATATCAAGTCGGTGAACTTAGTTATGAGACGGAGGGAGTAATACTTTTTAATCTACGTAAAAAAAAATAACCACCGTCTAAATAGACAGAGGAAGTATATATGTACCAATTTTATCATTTCTCAACTCATTTGTAGTTATTTTGAGAGTTTCGTGTCAATGATTGCATTTTATTTTTTAAATAAATGGGACACACAAAATAATATTTTTATGAGCTACACATAATATTAATATAATTCCTTACTATATATTTGAATATTCAATCCACCACATATTAAAATACTATATTTTTTAAACTTTATGTAAAAAGCAAATGAAATTATGACGACGGATTGAGGGAGTATAAATTATACTACTTCTTTTTATATATACCATAATAAAAAGAAATGAATAATGATAGAAAAGTTAAGATTTTTCTCTCCGCATACGTGTCAATCATCCAACGGTTTGTAACAGAAAATTTAACACCAAAATGTAACTGGAGATCCGAACCTGTTTTGATCTTGAGTCTCGATATAGTATGTAAAGGTGGTTTCCAAAATGTATGTATGGGTTGGTTTTTTATTTTGGTATTGAAAGTTGAAACAGGTTTCCTTCTTTGAAGTTTTATAGTATGATTTAAAGAGTGAGGCTTGCGTCTGTCCGAGTGCACACCGTGCGTCTTTAGAATTTAGTATTATGGGTAATGGTACATTATTTTGTTCTAAAGGGTATAGTACATTTTAATTAATAATGGTACACCATTTTGAATAAAAGGGTATACAGTTTTCTTTAATATTTTTTATTTTTTTAAAAAAATAAAGGGTACACATCTTTATAATGAAGGGTATACAATTTAATACAAAATTATAAAGTCGCATAAGTTTTTACCTTTAAAGTTGTATATGTGGGTAATTTTTAAAATATTAGAATATAATTTTGATAACTTGAATTTGAAAACTCAAAATAAACATCAACTTTTGTAAATTTGCTATTTATCTTTTTATTTTTATTCATCTAAAAACTTTAAAAGGATAAGGTATTCATTGATGTATCTCATTGTTGCATGCACCTTCTAGTTGTTAAGGTTAGTTTTAATGTTGAATTTAGGGTTTTTTTTTTTATATTTTTGGTTCATAAATCATTTTATTTTTTACTTTATGATATATCTTATTTTTGTGATTCATGACACATTAAGATATAATTATTTTTTTAATTTATAAATGAGGAGGGTGTACATAAATTTTGTTTCACTATAAATAAACTCATTAAAATAAATTGTCATTTTTAACTGATACACATGTTAATTTCCTGTAAACTAGGTTTACATTATAAATTCTTGTAAATTTTGTGGTTCCCCTTAATTTAAACATTTTAGTAATACATAGGGTATATAGGATTAGAATGGGGGACTATTTATACCGTAAACCCAACTTACACAAGTGTTTGTGTAACTTGTTTCATATTCGACTTAGTAAAAAAAAAATTTAATCAACCAATTAAAAATGTCAATAAAATATGTTTTATTTATTTTTCCTTATTATTCATAATCACGCAAATGTGAAGTAAATAATACAACGGAAATCATTAGATAGGACCTCCTTTCAAAGGATAAAGGGGAACAGGTAAAATAAGATTCACTGGACATATTATCGTGGGTGTGTTTGAAAATTGAAACCCTCTTTTATGCTTTTTTTTCTTAAAAGGCAAAAGTGATATTGATGGGTTTAACTTATTATTGTGATATTGATTAAATGATTTTTTTTAATTGAGAAAAAATTTACACCAATTTATAACTGATTTAAATTAAATAAAATCACAATTTACCCCATTTATTATTAATGGCGTACCTCTCAAATAAGGGAAATCACATGCAACATGTATATATATATATATATATATATATATATATATATATATATATATATATATATATATATATATATATATATATATATATATACGAACACAGATTCCCGCGTAATATGCGGATGAATTATTATAATCAATCAAAAAATATAATTAAAGGTGTTATTTAATTTATAGATATACATAATTTAAAAATATACATGAATAATAATAATAAATAAATAAAAGTAGTATTCTAATTAATAAAAAATATGATTAAAGGTGATATTTAATTTAAAGATAAACATGAATAGCCTTAAAGAATTAGTATGTGTGATTTATGTATATTAATTAATATTTGCTATATTTATATAGTTTTTTTAAAGATATATATATATATATATATATATATATATATATATATATATATATATATATATATATATATATATATATATATATATATGCTTTTATTGATTGGTTTAATTATCTATTTATAATCAAAAAAAATAAAAATAAAAAATAAATTATTAGTTGGATATATTTTTATTGATTGAATTAATTATCTAGTGGTATTTAATTTGAAGATGTACATGAATAATAATATTAATAAGTTTGATATATTTTATTAATTATTATCTATTCCTTAACCAATTATCAAAAAATTATAATTAAAAGTGATTTTAATTTATAGATATACATGATTTAAAGATATATATATGAATAATAATAATAATAAATAAATAAATAAATATAAGTAAAAAGATTATATATGTAATATTAAAAAAATAAGAAATATACGAAATTTAACCACATTGCGACACCTCATACTTTTAAAAAGTTATATATATATATATGATGGGTTGTGTTACGGACAGACCCATTATTAAATTATATACTTGTCAGTTTTTAAAATATGTTAATAGTGAATCATATTATAACACCTTAAAATCATCCTTTAATACATCATTCATCATACCATAAAAAACATACTTTAACAACTAATAATCATATTTTATCTATATAATAAAATAATTTACGTATATAATGTGATACTTTAGCAAGTCTCGCCATGAAAAACTTTGTCGTCAAATAATAGTCAACATTGTGATATTATTTTTAATTTTCCATATTATTATTATGAAACGAGGCCTTCACATCTTATAAACGCCCACTCATGCGTTCAACTACGAGGATTTTTCAATTTTATTTGAACTAATAAACTAAGAGTGAGACTCTTGTGCATTCGGGCGCGAAACACATTCTGTGCGCCTTTGTAATTTTCATGCCCCTTTGCAATTTAAACACATAGCAATACATAGGTTTAAATAGAATTAGAAGGAGATGATTGTGTTCACATGGGACACGGAGTATCCCTCCGTTCCCCTGGGGCGTATGAGCTTTTGTCATTAACTAATGTCTTGATTAAGAGTATAATATAATTAAAATATGAGTCCCCCACTCCCACTAATACAATTATTCACCACACATTAAATAATAATACTTTTTAATTCACTTGAAAAAAATAAAAGAATGTGGGACGAAGGGAGAATATGATATTCACACAAAATGATTTATACTCCCTCCGTCCCATTTCAATTTTGCGCGTCTCATTTCAATGTTTAATTTATGAGACCCACCTAAAACAATTAATATATCATCCAACACTAATACACCTATTCACTTTACATTAAATATTATATTTTTTCACTCGCTATCTATTAAAATATTATACTTCTTAATCAACATGCAAAAAATAAACGTAAACATTGAAACGGAATGGAGAGAGTATATTTTTATGAATCCACACCCAATATTAATAAATTATTCTGGATATTAAATTATTATATCTTTTAACTTGTTAGAGCATCTCCAAGTGATTATGTATAATTTGAAGAGGATTTTAGGTAATATAAAGAATTTTTAAAATTTAGAGTGATATATTTTTATTCACCTACAACAACTTCTTTATGTTTTTTTTCTTCCCAATGTTTATTAATTACATTTGTTTTTCCCATATTTTTAGAGTATAAAATCAAAGTAAAAGAACCATTATGCATTATAAATATTAATAAATAATTAATTGAAAATATCAAGAAATTAGAGTGTTGGAAGTGGTGAAAATTTAAATCATTAAAATTTAAAGAGTTGGTTTGACTCTTCAAATTTAAAGAGACAAAACCATTATGTAAAAAAAATTATTGTTTTAAAGAGACTATTAAAAATATATTTATATGTATGACTCTTTAAATTTTACATTATCTATCATTTAGAGAGCCTCTTGAAATTGCTCCTATGTCTATACTACTATAGTCGCGAAAATAAAAATGCACTCAATGGAATGGGACGCAAATGGAGTGCCCAAGATTATGTGCTTTATAAGGGAAAGCAGCGTTACTCTAAAGCCACAAGAATTTAGAAACTCAGCTGGCAAAAACATACTGTTCACCCGCTGCTCACTTTCTGTAATCTTCTTCCAACTCGTTTCACACTCTCAGGTACATCCAGATCTACATCATATCTATTTTCGTCAGTAATTATGGCGTCTGGTGAAGTGATTCGGTTTGCTTATTCTTGTTCTTTTTCTAGTTTGATTAGATTATATAATTGCTTGATAATGATCATGAATTCTGCCCAAGTAATCGGCATTTCATATCAATGTTATATTCTGTGGCGTATTGAGGAGATTGCGACAATATGTGGATCAACCTTGCTGAATCGAATATCGCAGGACACAATTACGATCATAGAATTCAGATTCGTGTTTTTTATTTTATTTTAATTCCAGATTTATTTTTGTTCGATCTAGTTTGTCATGTACTATTAGTTATAGTAATTTGAGGAGTAGGTGCTCTTAAGTACAGGTATCTATTTTATTTTGTCCAATTATTTAATTTTCGCATTATTTTGAATGGATTGAAAAGTGAAGCTAATCAGTTTATCTTAGTTGATCTTTGAAATCCAGTGCTAGTAAACTCGGTTTATTTCCAGTATTTCATAGAGCTGTTCTATTTACTTTATGCAGTGAGGAAAAAAATGGAAGGGACAGTATTTGCCCCGGCATTGGAAGGAATGAAGCATGTCAAGTCAGAAAATGGAGCAATGGTCACTAAGAAATTCTTGGATGTATGCAAGCTTATTTTACCAGTTATAGGTAATGTTCATTTTGTCATTTTTGAGCTCATGAAGGAAATATCATCATATCATCTTGTTTGAGTTTCAGTTCTTTAATTACGTTTGTAGAATTATAAGCATATGATTTCTTTTTGGTCATGTAATAAGGAGAATCGAGTATCAGTTATCTGATTTAAAGTTTGTTCATCAAAAGGCTTCTCATCTACTAAACTTCCTGATTAGATCCAACCCTTGTAGGCCTATCACTTGTATGAGGGATGCGATAATAAGAGTCAACTAATTAGAATCCTTCTCATTTTAACTTCCAGATATCGATTTATGAATACAAATTTATTCATAATTTTTGCATTTTAACATAGTTATTCTCATCATACTTTAGAGGCCTAAGTTTAACCATCAGAATTAGATGCATGCGTCATTGAGTTATTTAATCGTGGTTTTTCAAAGTGTTTAACTGTTTATTTAATTGCAAATGAGCATTTCAGCCTTTAGATGGTGTGTTTCCTTTGATGTAGTCTCCATCTTAGGTCAAAGTAAATAGAGACACCATGACTAAAATTAGATGTGTAAAAGGGAATTCTCTGAACAATTGAATCAGGAACGTTATGAATGAACTTTTAGGTGAATGTGAGCTCAAATTGAACCTTGAAGCATATTATAAGGTATATAAAAAACATGTGTGCACTTGCATGGGTCTTAAGTCCGTGCAATGCAACTGGATTGACTCTATTTGAATTTTAACCTGGAAGAAAAGTATCACCTAATATATATACATATACACTAAAATCATCACGTCGTATGAATTTTATTTTTGTATGAAAAGTGTCAATTTATTATACTTTTAAGTGTACAGTCACAGTGTTATACTTTTACCTATATGATGCGATACCTTTATTTATGTAAAATAATTCTCTTATCTATATGCATCCTGACACTTTAAGGTGTATTATGTGATACTTTTCAATAATGTGAAACAAGTTATCAGGTAAAATCGAGAAACTTTTTAATGCGGTGTAATACTTTGTCCTATTCAGCACAATAATTTTACTTATATTGTATGATACTTTTTTTTTTTTTCCAAATTGAATTTTGAATGGATCAACCCAGGAGCGTAACTCTGTAAAGCAATGGGCATTGGGCGCTTTATGTTAAATCATATGACCGTAGATTCTTTTTATCATTGTATTTCTTTTTCTAAATGTCTAAGAATTCTATGTATTCTTTTTTCTCTTATATGGTTTAGCTTTTTATAATAATGCAATAGGAAGAAATGAATGAATAAGAGTTGGTTAACTGCGCATGTGTGCAGATAAATTTGGGGCTGCTATGGCAATCGTGAAATCTGACATTGGAGGCAATATAACTGTGAGTTACCTTTCCTTTATATTTTGTATCCTTGTCCAATTTGTCATCTTTTGTAGGAGATAGGAACAACATCAAATATACAATAGATAATTCTATCCCATGCCTGAAAGGCCAAAATCCAATCATTATTAATCCAGTGAACCCTACAACAAAGTATTAAGAAGCGTCTGAAAGGCTCACTGGTCGACTCGAAAAACAAGCAAATCAAACAAAAAACAAAAATATAAATAATAATAAGCAATGTGCCTAGCCCATTTTCCTCTTCTGCCGTTTGTAATGTACAGGTGTAACATCTTTGGATCAATCTAACTGTACATTCTAAGTGATTTTTCATGAGCATATTCTTCAGTGAAAAATAACTTTGTTCTTTTATGTAGAGGTTAGAGAACAAATACTTGTCCAACCCAACCAAATATGAGCTTCTGTACAGCATGGTACAAGAAGAAGTCGATGCTAAGACTGCTACTGGCTCATCCAGTTGCACGAATGGTCTACTGTGGTTGACAAGGTAGGATTGATTCGAATCCTATCTCTTTGCATCAGTGCCTCAACAATCTGCATGTGTTTTTTCTGTAGTTTCATTTGGATTTTTTAACTTGTAGGGCAATGGATTACTTGGTGGAGTTGTTCCGGAATATACTTCAGCATCAAGACTGGACGATGTCGCAAGTTTGTTCTGATTCCTACAGTAAGACTCTGAAACAGTGGCATGGTTGGCTAGCCAGTTCAAGCTTTACAGTGAGTACTCTGAAACACACATTTAACTTTTAAAATGCTCAAGCATGGTTAAATTTTATCGATCACCGAGGGACATTATCTTTTCTGGTTTGTGATAGCCCATGATGAATATTTCTAATTTAGTAATTTGTTACCTTTGAGTGGATCTCTTCTTTAGCTTTCAACGTCAAGCAAATATCACACCTGACTAAGATTAGTTATAGATTATCTTTTGTTCTCTTGCATTCTTCTGTTGCTTAAGAGAAACTAACACATTTACTGAACTAGTTCAAGATTCATTTTGCCCCTTCTAATGCTTACTTTGGACCAAAATTACAGCTTGCTATGAAGCTTGCTCCCGATAGGAAAAAGTTCTTAGAGGTCGTTGCTGGAGGTGGGGATGTTTACAGTGATATCGAAAAATTTTGCTCCAATTTCTCACCGCTTCTTGAAGAGAACCACAAGTTCCTGGTAAGATGGCTGCCTATCAAAGATATTAAACATAATTTCAAATATCTTACGTGTTTGTTTCTTCTTTCTACATTGTTGTTGAATATAGTTGGTGAAGTTTAAATTGAAAATTGGATAAACTCAAATTATGAATGATTTAACTTATTCTTCGTCGTGATTGCAGGCTAGTGTTGGCATGAATAATCTCAAGGCATCTTAGATGATCCTCTAACTATAATCGTAATACCTAGTTCGATCCAATTTGTTCTCTACCAATATACTTTTCTAATAAAATTAAACAAAAAATATATACTGATGTGCTTGTGTTTCCCCCCTGCTACAAAAGTTGATAGCTCATCCGAGTTGGTGTTTCCTAGGGTGACTTGTCTAAAAATCTTTATATTTTTGTTTCGTATTATTCAAAATTTCTTGATTAAATCACTGAGTTTGCACTGCCTTGTCTCTATTTTTTTTATGTTGTTTCTGGTTTGTTCTTTTCTATTCTTAATGGGTTAATTTATGTGCATTAATTGGATCTGATTTGGGAAAAATATCACATACTCCTGTCTCATATATGCACCTATAATAAAATAAGCTTATGCTTATGAAAAAAGTGACCTTTGTAAATTAGTTAGATGCAAGAGTTTCACAAAACATTCCTATTGAAATTTAAGGTGATTCTAGTTGCGTCTCTGTATCAATATATCCTATGTTTATAAGTTAAATTTATAGTATAATTGTAATTATATGCTCTCTTCATCTTAGCAAAATTCACATTTTTTTTTAATATCTTATGTTTATGTCTCATTTTTTTATTTATTATCCTATAATATCAATCTATCTCCAATATAAGGTTTAGAATTTACCACCACATTAACAGTCAAATTATCAGTTCATGTGATACTTAAAAGTAAGGTTTTATTCTTATTTTTAGAATTTATTGTTATTTCTTAAAGTAGAATTGTAATTTTATGTAATATTTTATTTTCATAAATTATTTTATTATTAATGTATTAAATTTTAGAGTGCAATCTTTTCAGTTCATAATAAAATAAGCCTAAATGGAATTTTATTAAGGGATTATTCTCATGTGTAAGCATATGTATAATATGAAAAATTAATCGTATTGAGTAATTTATGGGTGATTCTGGAGTGCAATGATACACCCTATGTTTATAGTTTAAAATGTAATAGGTAGTTTTTTTTAATAAAAAATAAACAAATTATATTGTTATATTTAATGATGTAGGTTATATTATAAGTTAGTTTAATGGTTACCGATGCACCAACATCGTAATTTATATGATGTCGCAATAACAATTTCTTTTTTAAATCAACCAGTCATTTCACTAGGTGTATAAGGTGTGTTTAGGAATACAATATTTTGTTTAGAATTCTACAATTTAATTAATAAGAGTATTATTTTTAATTACAATTTTGATTCTTAAATGATTAGCTACAATAATTTATAAGTCATTTAAAATACTCCATAACAAATTTAAAAAGACAAACATATGTGTGAATCGGGTTGAATCTCATTTTCAACTATTAGTCTTTAGTATAAGAAAAAATACTTTTTAGAGACATATATTATTATTCTTTAAAAAAAGGTTAATTTTAAATTATTATAAATCTTAATTTATCGATTATTCTTTAGTACATAAAAAATTACTTTTCAGAAACATGAACTACTCCCCTTGTTTCTTTAAAAGATATGCATTTTGTCATTTTAATTCATCTCGATACATGAGGTTTATTTCTCTTTTAGGTAAATGAGACGCATCCAAAACAATTAATATCACTCACCTCATCTACACATTAAAAATTATATTCCTCATTAAAAATTGTACTCCGTCCGTTCCAACAGAGTTTTCACTCCTCCTTTGAAAATTTGTATGGAGGGAGTATTATCTATTAATTTACATAAAAAAAATGAACACATCCTTCAGAAGGATGTATTGTTCTTTTCAAAAAAAATTTATATATTAAAAAATAGTAATTTTTTAAAAATATGTGTGAATCTTATTCACAATAAACTTACTCATTTAAAAAATAGTATATTTGAAGCAATTTTGAAAACATAATTAAAATTGATTGATAATAAAATAAAAGAAAATTAGAAAACTACTTTTATAACGGCATAGGGATTAAATCTTCATGTTCCCACCAAATATGAACCATTCATTTGGATTGGATAAACCAATTCACCATCAAACAGTATCGCTGTTTGACAAACTGCCACTTCTTTCACTCTGAAAATTCAAGAAAATGTCGATTTCCAGCCCTTTCAATTGCAATCGACTCCCTCTCCATTCCTCAAAAACCCACAGGGATTTTGCACCTCAATTTAATACTCAACTTCAGCTTCCATATGCTGTTTCTCTTTCTTCTGCGCGGCATTTTTCCGAACAGTTTAGACGCAATAAAAAAGGAATTAAGCTTCTCAGAGCCTCAGCAACGCCAACTGCTGAGACCCCCCAAGTTTCATTCAGAAGCAAAAACCCAAAGGATGTTAATGTTTTGGTTGTGGGTTCGACGGGTTACATTGGAAATTTTGTTGTTAAAGAGTTGGTTAAAAGAGGGTTCAATGTTATAGCTGTTGCAAGGGAGAGAAGTGGCACAAGGGGGAAGAACAGCAAAGAAGATACCTTGGGAGTGTTGAGTGGTGCAAATGTGTGTTTTTCTGATGTTTCTAAATTGGAATCAATAGAGAGAAGCATTGAGGATCTTGGGATTTCTGTGGATGTGGTTGTTTCATGTCTTGCTAGTAGAACTGGTGGTGTTAAGGATTCATGGTTGATTGATTATGAGGCAACAAAGAACAGTCTTGTTGCTGGTAGGAAGTTTGGGGCTGCACACTTTGTTCTGCTGTCTGCAATCTGTGTGCAGAAGCCCCTCCTCGAATTTCAACGTGCGAAGTTGAAATTCGAGGCGGAGTTGATGGAAGAAGCCAGGAATGATGAGGGTTTCACTTACAGCATTGTGAGGCCAACTGCATTTTTCAAGAGCTTAGCAGGGCAAGTTGAGTTGGTGAAGGATGGGAAGCCTTATGTTATGTTTGGAGATGGGAGATTGTGTGCTTGTAAGCCTATAAGCGAGCCGGATTTGGCTTCGTTTATTAGTGATTGTGTGTTGGGCGAGGATTCGGTTAACAAGATCCTCCCGGTTGGTGGACCGGGAGAAGCATTGACCCCTTTGGAGCAAGGGGAGATGTTGTTTAGGCTTGTTGGGAAGGAACCTAAGTTCCTCAAAGTACCTATTCAAGTTATGGATTTCGCCATCGGAGTTCTTGATTTCCTTGTCAAGATCTTTCCTTCGTTGGAAGATGCAGCAGAGTTTGGGAAGATTGGGAGGTATTATGCTGCCGAGAGTATGCTGATCTGGGATCCTGAGACGGGCGAATACGACGCTGCAAAAACGCCTAGTTATGGTAAGGATACATTGGAAGAATTCTTTAAGAGGGTGCTTGAACAAGGAATGGCTGGTCAAGAATTGGGGGAGCAGATGATTTTCTAATTTCTTTCTTTCTTTCTTACATGATTTTGCAATTCTTTTCAAGTCTCTGAACAAGGAATGGTTGGCTGGTCAAGAATTTGTGAAATGCTTGTAACCATGATGTTTAACATGGGAAGTTTAAGGATCATAAATGTCCAAAACTTTACTTTTCGTAATGTTTCTGCTGTATGATCTGATCATTCCATGCATGTTTTCAAATTAATCAAGAACATTATGCAGAACAAAAAATAAATAGAACTATAGTCTATACATGATGCATTATGGTACTGAAACACACGAGTATGCATTCTCTGCATAAGACTCCACAATACAAACTGATGGACTATATAGCATACATTAGTGCTCATGTAGGCAATTTTACCACCATTAAATTGTAACATTGTACGTTTTATATTAAAAATGTAAGGGTGGTTTATTGATTCTTTAGTACTCCCTCAGTCCCAGAAAATGCTTCCCATTTATTATTGCACGTTATTTAAAAAAAATTGCTCATTTTAACCAATTTTATTGATTTTAGAGGGTTTTTGTAATATTTTTAGATAATAAAAAAATAAAAAATAATTGTATGTGCATAAAAGAAGTGACACTGGGAATTAAAATAATTTTTAAAGATATTGAATAAAGTAATATTTCTTTTTTGAGGTGTAAAATGTTTTTTTAAAACTAACAAATAAGGAGTGGGACGAAGGGAATACTTCATTTGCCACTAGCCACTGTCATTAACAATCAACTTTCAACGCTCAACGGCAACCATCAAAAGCAGCATCTTTTCCACAATATAAAGTATGACAAAATAATACTACTACAATCTTTTTACATATGGTTAATATGTCGCCAAGAAAACAAGATAAAACTATTCATCCAAAAATAATATTTTAGATATTGAACATATATTTATACAAATATAACTGCACAAACGAACGAGCTCTTTTTCCACATCTAATGATGTTTTACACTACTCTTAACGTTGCTATGCTACACCTGATAAAAGGTCATAACTAAGTTGAAAGAATTCGGCCATGAAACAACACTCAAGGTAATGGGAGGAACAGGGATAATGCACAAAACAATGTACAAGATATATCGCCATCACATCATAGTTAACTACAACTAAATGTGCGAAAAATAATTATGGTCTGCAGTAGCAAGGCGATCTTGAAAAAGCGCCCACTCGTTTCTGCATCTATCTCGCACCTACGACGAAGAGAAAAAAAATGTGTTATTAACTTTTTAAGGCACAACAAAGAAAAATAATTGCATCATTCTCACTGCACTTTGTAAAATGGATTCTTTTTTGGAAAATATTTGGGTAATAATGCCTATGAGGAATGCGCAATATGAAAATGTGCTCATGCTACTGATTGCAAAAGTGACTCAAGTGGGCTCGTTAGTTCATTTCGCAATTTCAATTTAACTAATAGCTTAAATTTTAAAATTCAACAATATCCTGGAGTAGAGTGTAGCCTTTTCAGGTTTAGGTAGGCTTTGAAATAGCAGGTACAAAGTTCAATTTAGTTATCCTCGTATGATTGGACAAAAGAACAGCTGAATCGAGTTTATAACACTACAGAAATCAAGCAACACAGTGCTGGATATACATACCCCTTGCCATGGAGGAGCTTGCCCATCCTCAGACTCCCCCTGGGAATTCATTAAAATTTTGTTAGCAAGACTTGTGAATAGAAATTCAATGCCACATATGAAAAGGATTGGTATGATTCAACACTCCAGAAAACATGATAGGATCCTTATTGAAGGAACTGGAAGTGAACGATGGTAACTATTATTTATCAAGAAGTGGCCAAAGCAAATATTATACTCGCGTCTGAAAGGACAAAAAAGCATCTCCTACATATCCTAGGATACTGTCAATTTCTACTGAATTATTGCATCATCAATTGCATCCGCTTTAAGTTTCTTTCCGAATCTTAAACAAATGGCCAATCCTTTCACTAGAGGCACATTATACTTATCACAAGTGAAATCAATCAGTAGATCGCAAATGTGAATGAAGAATCAACTATAATAGAAAATAAGCTGTCAGAAGTCATGGGAAAATAAGGTTGTTGAATGATTTAGATAAAAAATAACCTGCAAATAAAATTGAGAACACAAGACTTTAGTAGCAAAGCTTCTCATGTTATCTATAGTTCAAATAGATCGATAAACAATTCACGAGTTACTTAACAATTGATAAAAACAATAAAGACAATATGTTCAACAATACAAAAAAATCTAAAAGTTTGGCATAAGTCAAAGGGAGTAATCTCACATTAAAGTAATTGGTGAGTATACTGTAAGATTCTTTAGTTATTTTTTTTTTTGGACGGAAGATGCTTTAGTTATTTTAAAAGCAGAGACATGATGCATTTTCTCGTGTTATTTTATGGTAGTTTTTTGAGAAGTTTGAATTGGCTTAGATACGTATTCAAGAGAGAAAAAGAAGAATATTAACCCAACTTACAGAAGTATATTAGATAAATGAATGCAATCAGAATACTGAGAAATATGATTATGCAGATTACTAGCAATGTATAGATGACAGACCTGACTTCCAAGGGATGGAATCACTTGATGAATAATCCACTGTGAATCAACAACTCCAATTTTTTCATGTGCCGGCTGCAAGATAAAAAGTAAAGCAATCAAATGGTTCTGCCCAAGTATGTGTAGAGTGGGGTTGCCCACTACTCATCTATCTACAAATCTTAACGGGGAGAGAGAGAGAGACAGAGAGAGAGACAAACATCTACACATCTTCTCAATGCAAAATCTAATCCCCATCCATGTACCAAATCATTCTGCAAAGACGAGAGTAAGAATAGTGACTGCTTTATAACAGGCTGAAATCATAAAACAGACAAGGAAATAAAAGATGGAAAACTCGGTGCGTTTGGATTGTTGGATTTAAAAATTCTAAGTGAACTACATAATTTAAACCAAAATTACATTATTACCTGAATCATATGCCAAACACACCTCCAAGCTTCACGTGAAAATACTGGCGCCATAATTTCTACAAAACTGAAAAATTGCAACTCAATAATAACATATGCTGGGGATCAATTTACAAGCACTATTCTTGCAGAAAGAGGATTCTCTTAAATAGAGATATCAAATAAAAAGCGTAGGATGACATATTTATGCAGTAAATAATATAGAAGATATATTGAGAGAATATTTACGCTGCACATGGAGGTAAATGTGGATCACTGCACCAGCCTGGTTTCTCCTCTGTATCCCTGTTTGTCAATGCCACATTATCTAATAAAATATCCCTCTTTCACCTCTCTTTTCTTTTTGGGGTGTGGGGGTGGAGCAAGTTTATTTGGACAATTGATCAATGGACTTACTTGTGAACTTCTCTATCACCTCTTCTCTTGGTCATTTGCCATGTAAGCCCATTGTTGGGTTCAAGACCAGGTTGGGATATCTCTAAACCATGTTTCTTAACCAACTGAATATATCTAGCAGGTCAAGAAGTACCAGATCGATTGATGAGTAAAAAAAAAGAAAGTTATATGAGGATGATATATATATCATAAGTTTCCAAAACTAATAAATATGAACATTACTTCTCAGCATTGAAGTGTTCAACACCAAGATCTTCATCCCAAATGAAAATGTAATCATAAGCTGCTACAACATCTGGATGTAGAAATCGTTTTGCATACCACCTGCAAAAGAAATCAATATGCAGCAGTCAACAAAGTGAAAATAAGTACCCAACACCTTCAAGAAACAAGATAATTTCTAAATTGGGATTCATAATTGAATGAAAATGAAATTATCAGCTAAAGTCTCAGAAGATCATATTTATAGCACTTTACTGATCTTATATCAATTTTACAAATATCATCATTAAGTGTCTGAAAATGGATCCAAAGTCATCAAGATCCTTCAAGAAACTTGTTTTTAGATGGTTCTGATCAACATGTATCAAGAGTCGAGGTTCTAGTCACAGCATAAATAAAGCATATAATAAGTGACTAATCAAAAAGACCAGAAGCTAGCAAAAACCTGCAGAATAGTACCACTTTGTTTGCTTTCTTGCACTGACGTGTATGGCACGGCGTGACCACTCAAATTCCTCCCATTCACTGGTCTGGCCATCATAATGAAAAAGCAATATTTGAAAATCCTCAGAAAACTGCAATATTATTCGAAAGTTAGTTTTAGTGGAACTCTGCAGAGAAAAAGATCTGTTTACTGTGAACTAAAATTATAAAGAGTCAACCTTCTTAACTGCTGCATCAATATTTTTCTTTTGATTTAATCCAACAGTAAATGTTACCAGGTACTTTGGCTTCCTTCTCAGATCCTGAAAGTATCCAGCATTAAGTTGTAGCACTATTCAATTCTCTTATATCTCATGAGTATATGCTAATATCCAACTGTTGGAACAAGTATTGCCCCTCTTTTTTTCCCACTTGTAAAACCAACTAGGATAAAAAGACCAAGGAATAAGGCAATTAGAAAAACTACATCCTCGACCAACCACTTCATCTCAATCCTCAAGTATGAAACAATCATAACAAAAACTTAATCAGAACCGACCTAAATACAATCCGAAAAATCAATAGGTATTGGAAAATTTTGAAACAGCATATAGGAAAAGGTATATGATCAAATGTGACTTGAAGAAGTAAAAGAATAGGTAAAAGGGGTAAAAAAAGTAACTAAACAGAAAAGGAGAAAGAGAGAGAAGCATAAGAATCAACAAATTCTTTAAGGTTCATAAAGCTATCGTCATATCTGATGTCTTCAACTTTACCTCTCTAGGATCACCCCATAATCTTCGCAGATAAAAATCTGATTCTGAAACAACAATTCCTGGTGGCAAAGACTCTGCGCCTCGGGGATTTGTAGGAACATATATCTGAAACCCAAAGATAACAATTACATTGTGTCTTAAGTTAAATGGACATATAACTCGAACAGAAACAGCAAAGAACACAGCCATCGGCCTATCATGAATGAATCTAGAAAAGTGCTAGATCAAGAAAGAGACGCAATATCCTGCCACATTCCTATTCAGGAGAAACATACAGCAAACAAATTTGTTTAACTTGATAATGGAATACACTAAGATGGCATGGTAAAAAATCAGAACTTGAATTATGGACGGCTAGTCTTTGAAAAAAGATCTATCAATACTTATTCAATGAATGCCAGATGGACTTATACAAGACATAAACTAGATCTACCAAATGAGAGTATGCTTCTGTGTACATATATCCAGTTAATAAAAACACCACACTTTGTATAATAGATGAAAATTGTGTCATCTAGCTGAAAATCTCTGTTTGGTCTGGCAGTGGTAAGGATCTTAAATTGAGATTGATCGAGGCTAATATCTTGAAAATAAATTCCTTAAAGAGGCATCAGCTGTTATTGTGTCAATAGATTCTTGGAGCTTTCTTTAATCAGAACATCTGTTCCAGAGGCTGGTAAAAGAAGTATCTTTGGGATGCAGGTTCCCGTAAGGCAAATAAGTGATGTTCGAGACAGTAGTGTGGCTAATTAACTGGTAATCCAGTAACAGGAAACTTCTTGAGACCAGGCTCTGGGGGATTAATTTGAAGAATGGGTAGTCCTTAAAGATCCAAACAGAACTTTGGAATGCTACACTTTGATTGCTTGACATCAGAGTAATGAGACAAGATGTTTCTGGTAACATATTTTAGCACCTACAGAAGCTTATATTATTACTCGCATGTATTTAAAAATTCAATGAGTTAGAAGGAGAAAATAACCCACATAACAACACCATTCAGTCAATCTTGACAGTGGAACATGGGCATCATATGGTAAGGACACAAATTCAGAAATTCTCCTATTCAATTTAAAGAAAATCAATGCAATTTTAGAATAACAGGAACAGCCAAAAAGTCTGTTTATGTTGTAAGAATCTGTTTGTCGGGTTTTGACTTGGTGCACCAGTACATCCCTCTTCCATGCCAGGAAGGGGGCAACAGCAGGCTGTCTATATTATTGCATATCCACCTCATCAAGGATTGACAATTCCAGAATGAGAATTAAACAATGATCTTCATAATTTATATTCACCAGAACATATGGGGAAAACAAATAAAACAAACTGAAACAAGAAAACAAGCATAACTGATTGTCAAAATGACAGAAAACTTCCAATGGATAGCTACAAGAAATAGCAGTACCTTAGGTGTTAAAGGAGTGCTTCCTGAACCAAGATTTTCAGGAAAACTGCGACTAGCAGAATTATGAGGATCATCATTAAAGGCTACATCGAAAGATGTCATTAAACTTGAAGGTAGATTTATCTGCCATTGCCAATATAAAGCAAAAAGAATGAATATAATGTACCTAATGGGTGGTAGTTGGTAAACATCTCCATTTTTGCAACTTATGTGATTTTAAAGCATACCTTACTCAAAGAAACAGATGGAAATGAGACACCTATGAAGTAGCCTAGTACCATTCCTGTGATGGTTGTTATGAGGAGTCGGGCAGTGTCATTTGACTTCCTAGGAACCCCACTGCATAAGGCAAACGAAATATAATGACAATATAGGCCAGATCCAAAATTGAATCAACTTAGTAAATTTATTGCCAACATCTCCACAAACCTCCGATGCAAGGTTCCCATTGTGAAGAAAATTTTGCACAACTCTAGGCGGTAATCAATTATTTAAGCAGCTTATATCGCATTCACCAGTCCAGCAAACCTGGATTTGCAGCCACAGAATGAAAATCCTATAAAAACACATAATCCCGTTAAACTTATATAGCAGAACATGGAACGCCAATTTCCTTGATGAACTTATATGGCACTAATTTTGTGATATTTCGGGTAATCCTCAGTCCTCACCACGACACAATCAGCTAGTCACGATTGAAGCAATTAAAAAGCAAAAAGTATAATTAAGAAGTAGATATTTTAACTTTAAAGTTAAATCTCCAACATCTACCCCCTATCCAACTAAAAGTGTTCCCTAAATCTTGGTCTTTAGAAAACACAGCTCCCACTACCACTGTCCAGCAACATCAGCAATTGTATATTAAAATTATATAATCACGCTAATGCCCTAATGTTTAATCAAACTATTGATTGATTTCCAACTCAACCATACAATTCAAGTGATAACGAAACTGGATTTTCACTACTGAGCCTAGATTTCATCAATAAACTAACTAGAATTCAAACAACACCAAAAGAGCCTTCCAAATTCCACCGCGTTGCTAAAGATCGCTCTCTGCGAGCCCAAATGTACGAGGATGCAGAAATTAAATTTTTAAAAAATAATAAAGTAAAATAATACGAGAAAATGAATTTAATAATACAGCATTGAATCTGAAATCCATGGAGATATAAATGAGCAAATACAGCAGTTTGAAAGACTTACCTATATTGCAAGAGATTTGCGGAAGAGAGAGAGAGAGAGAGTTCTTAATTCAGTATGAATGTTTGATATGATTGCCGGCGAAATAAAACTAAAATAAATTAAATTGCATTTTAATCCCGATAAATGAGAAATATAACAAATAAGTACTGTATTAATCATTATGCTTTATTGTGTTACAAAAATGATCGTGAGATTCCCCATAATTTGGCTTGTAATTTAACTATTTGCTCTAAAAACAGATTGTGATTTATTAATATATATATAGTTGTAATATTTATTTTTATTCTATATATAAAAATATATTAATGACAATTAACAACACATTAAATAAATTATTAATTTATTTTCTATCAGTATGTCGGCGTTTGTGATAATTTGTATTTTGTTGGGTCATTGAATATATCTTGTTATTGATTAATAATTTAAATAGTAGGGTTTTTCAAACTTCCCCAAAAAAGAAACGTATATAACATTTAGAAAATGTAAGAAATAAATAGGTATTAAATAATCATAATCCTTATCCATTCCGTTGAATTCTCATTATTGGAGAAAAAAAATGGTTGATAAACCGAGTATGACTTTGAAAGTTTTGAATGTCAATGGAGATTTTTTTTTCCCTTCCATGTCAAGCGGTTTTTATTTAAGAGTTGTATTATTATAAAGATAGTCTTGGTGTGTCAATTTTACATTTTTTTAAATTAATTATATTTTTTTTATTAAAGGTAAAAAGTGTGTATCATTTTTTATTTACATTATAAATTGTTTATTTTTATTTTAACATATTCTAAATATTACCTTAATAAACGTCTAGTATTCCTGAAAATGTCTTGTAATAAACTCCATATTATCTCTAAAAGAATGTGAACAGAGAAATAATCTCATCATGTATGGTGACAGCATATATTGTCAGTACTAATAGTGCATGTTAACAAAAATAAAATTCGTAAATTAAGGATCATATCAATTTATATCAAACTCTACTAGGAAAGAATATATCATGAGGAATGGTATGGATTTTTGGTGGTTAGACTGATACATGAAAGGATTTGAGTAGAGAAATAATCTCATCATGTATGGTGACCGCATATATTGTCAGTATTAATAGTGCATGTTAACAAAAATAAAATTCGTAAATTAAGGATCACATCAATTTATATCAAACTCTACTAGGAAAGAATATATCATAAAGAATGGTAGGATTTTTGGTGGTTAATAAAGTCAGTAAATTAAGGATCGTATCAATCTCTATCAAACTCTATGAATGTACCATGATATCTATCAAACTCTATAAGGAAATAATGTACCATGATAGGTTTTTGGTGGTTAGGTTGAAACCAAATCTCTATCAAACTCTATAAGTAAAGAATGTATCAAGATATTCTTATCAAACTCTATAAGAAAATAATGTATCATGATAGAGTTTTTGGTGGTTAGGCTGATACCATGAAAGAATGTGAGAAGAAAATAATCTAATCGTGTGTGGTGACTGTGTATATAATTAGTATTAATAGTACAAGATTACAACAATAAAATCGTGTGTGATGACTGCATATATTGCTAGTATTAATAGTACATGATTACAACAATAAAATTATCAATCTCTATCAAAGGAAAGAATATATTATAATAGAAGAGAAACAATTCCAATTTCATATATGTAATTCTACGGACTTTGTCACATGCACTAATAAAAGTTTTTGAAAATCAAAATAAAAAAGATGTACTAGTATATCTAAGTAAACTTCGAGTACATAACAGAGGTGTATTAGTAAATATTTAAATAAATATAGAAATTGAACTATATAAGAGGTTGACCTCTTTTATACGCACAAAATGTATAAGCATTATAATTTTTTTTTTAAAAAGGTGACTGAAATATATAAATAGTATAAGTATCTGATTTAAAAAATTAATATATTTTTTTTCTAAGAATAAAGGACATATATTTTTATAGTAAATGACTTAATATTAAAGAATATAACTTTAAAAAATATGAGATATGGGAGCAACATATAACCTGTAAAAAATTAAGCCTGTAAACGATACCGATGGAGCCCCAAATATCCACCCCATGATAATTAAAATTAAAATTTAATTGTTTTGAAAAATACAAGATGAAACTACATGTACAATAAAAGAATTATTTAGTTTAGTTTGTTTTGATGATTTCATTTGTTTGGGAAGATTAATTATAAATCAACTTCAATTCGAATTGTTAATTGAACCATAAAGATACATTGAATAGAGTTTCTAATAATGGACATAGAACAGTTATTCAGCATCTGACAGCTGCGTCCTCTGTGTAGATTAAGAGATTACACTACAAACCAATACATACACATCAACAAGTATGTCTGCGTCCAATTCTTCAGTTTCTTTTTGTATCATTTCTAATTCATATTGTAACGGGCTTTTACTGAAAAACATGGTGTTGATTTGAATTTCTATAGAGTTAGATGGTGTTAAAAAATATTTATGTTTTAAATTTAGCATATATTTATAATGATACAAGTTATAAAGATTATATCTTTTTAATTGATTGATTAACTAAACCTACCATTATTACATTTACGTAATGTTTTAGTATGAATATTTTCCATAATGCATGTGTATTGATTAGTTAAATATCTCAAAAATATTTATTATTAAAAAAAATTATTATTAACATAAATAGGATTCATGATATCAAAATTATTAAATAGACGATTAAAATTGAAATGACTGAGAACAAAATTATTAAATGAAGGATCAAAATTAAAATTGAATGATTTCTAAATACAATATACTCCATCTGTCCCTCACCTCACCAAGGGTGCATTTTGCTTTTTTCACGTAGATTAAGGAGTATTATTATTTAATGTGTAGTGTGTAGTTGTATTAGTGGGAGTGTGGACCCCATGTTTTAATTATATTAGTGGGTGATTGTGTGACTCATGTGTATAAAAAAGGAAAGGGAACCTTTGGGTGGGACGAACAAAATGAAAAAAAGAGACCCTTGATGCGGGGCAGAGAGAGTAATTGAAATGATGGAGTATATCTTTTTAATTGATTTCTAAATACTGAATAATTGAAATAATGAAGTATATCTTTTTAATTGATTTTGATTTATAAAATCTTACTAAACATAATGACATAGATCCCATTAATTTTAAATACATTTACATAATTTTTTTAATATGAATATTTGTCATACTTATACTTATGTGTACTGATTGATAATTAGTTAAATATATAAAAAAAATCTCTAAAATTTACCAAATTTATATAGTTAATTAAACAATAATAAAAAATTAGCATACATTTTACACGTAAATGTATGAAATATCCTACTAAACATACCATTCACAACCAACCTTGAGAAACATTTCCAATGGAGCGTCAAATATCGATTCCACCTCGCTGGCATTAGGGATGGGATTGAAGCCATTCATGTCCCAAATTATTCCAATCATCCGAGATATAATAATTTTATTCTGCAAAGTAAATCATGCAACTTACAAACAAGTAAAATTAGATCCCATCAATTACATAATTTTTTTTAATACTTGTGTATTGATTGATAATTAGTTAAATATATAAAAAATCTCTAATATATACTAAATTTATATTGTTAATTAAACAATAATAAAAAAATTTATTATTAGCATACATTTTACGCGTAAATGTATGAAATATCCTACTAAACATAGCATTATTGAAATAGATTCCATCAATTACATAATTTTTTTAATATGAATATTTTTCATGAGTGAAACTTGTGTGCGTCCGGACGCACGCCGTACACCTTTAGAATTTAGTATTATGGATAAGGATACATTATTTTGTTCTAAAGAGTATACACTTTAATTAATAAGGGTATACCATTTTGTTCTAAAGGGTATGCACTTTTCTTATATATTTTTATTTTTCTTCAGAAAATAAAGGGTACACATCTTTGTACTAAAGGGTATACAATTTAATACAACATTCTAAAGGCACACGGAGTGTGCTTCCGTGCGCCCGTGCGCACACAAGTTTTTACCATTTTTCATACTTAATGATGTATGTATATATTGATTCATAATTAGTTAAATATATTAAAAATGTCTCCAATATTTTACTCGTATATGAAATATCCTACTAAACATACCACTATTGACATTAGGGCTGGACTAAATTATCGAATTTTCGGTATCCCGCAATTATCGTACCGAAATTTAACGAATTTAACAAAAATTTCGGTATACCAAAAATTTCGGTACGGTATGGTACCGTACCGAAAATTTCGGTACGGTAACGGTATAAGATTTATAAAAATTTGGTATTTCGGTATATACCGAAATACCGATAAATATCGGTATTTCGATATATACCGGTATACCGTATCATTTGTGTTAGACAACTAATATATTAATTATATATTCTAAAATTCTATTACAAAATTAGAAATTTAATTAAATTAATTAATAGTATGTATTCTATTACCTGTACACAGTCACGAGACTCACGACCACACACACAATTCCCAAATATGAAATTCAACCAACAAACCCTAGTCATTTCTCACTCTCTCCCTAACCCTCGCCGTGCTTCTCCCTTTGCCGATTTCCGTCAATAGATCTATCGGAGACTCACCGTTCATGTTTGTCCTCACTTTTCCCACCGTTAATCACTCAATTCTCCTCTTCCAAAGCCTCTGACGCCCTCCCGTTATTCTCCCTTCCCTCTAACGACATCTTGCAGACCTGCTCCCCTCTTCACATCGTCAATCATAGTGTGCTTGGTATCTATTTCCGGAACCTCATATAGAGATCGAAAAGTGAAGAGGAACATTAATTTGCAGTCAAAAGGTTTATTTCTTCTATTCTTTGCAGTACAATTTCAAGCTTATTTGAAGTGTCTTTTGTACGACTGCGAGTGCACATCATTTCTTCTATTTTGACTTAAAGAATATAAATTGATTGATGAGTAAATAAGTTGTGTTCTTGTCCACCTAGTGATACTTGTAACATGTAAGGTCACAACATTTGTTATACAGTGTATTTATTGATCTCTGTTGACCTTTTTTTTTACTGCAGAAGAGTTTTACGACGTACTATTTTAAAGAGCATATTTCTTCTCCGTCCATGAATTTTATATGAATTTTTTTCGTATAGTATGAGTTACTGAAGAAAATAATTTCTCCAGCATCTTTGTTTCAGTAACATGCCTGCATGAATCTGCATATAAATTGTGAATGTGTTTCTATTAGCTTCTTGTTAAGAACATTGTGGCATTGGTGATACATTGAGGCTTCTCACTGTAGTCTTTGTTTATGATATAGACCAAGGGCAAGCTGTAAGGCATAAGATTTAATTCTGGTGATGTTTATCTTTGTTATAGGAAATAGATATAGAATTAATTTTGGGTTGTTGTACTTGTATTTTGTCCCTATACTTTCATTTGTATATATTGAGTTCCTGTACTTTAAATTCTATTTATTCTAGATCCTTGTACTTAAATTTGTGATATGATTTGCTTCTTGTGTGAGCCGTAGTAGAAGAAATTCAGATGAAGTCGAAAGTACACAGAATAAAAAATACAAACCTGTCTTTTCCTATTTTAGTATCTCTCATTTATGTGTGTGTGTTATATATATTTTACATTTTAATATATTTCCTTAGTTTCAAATTTATGCATTCGCCTTTTAGGATGGGGATGGGGATTTTACTATATTTTTTTTTGTTGGTGTTTTTTATGTCTTAATAGTATTCTTCTTTTTAGAAAATATTTGAGCTATTACTTACTTCATTTCTATTTTTTTTCAGAATGGAATCTGAATCTTCTCATTCATTTCTAAGTCCATCCGAAACTCAAGAGCCATCCGACTCTGAAGCACTTGAAGAGTCTTCTAGTCGAAAACGATCAAAAATCGATTCAACAAGGCCACCCATTCCTAAATCATCTAGAAGTCCATATTGGGGGCATTGTGAAAAGGGAACAAGAAAGTTGGGTGATGGGAGCTCGCAACAAATAGGAATATGCAATTATTGTATGGTTGAGATCCCGGTGAATTATGGAAGTACTAGTGGGTTAAAAAACCACTTAGTAAAGAGATGCAAGTCAAGTCCATTATATGAAGCGAGTGGGACTGAGAAAAGTCAGCCTATATTGACGAATGAGATTATGGGGCAAGGGAGTGCTTTAGTTTCTCATTCATTTAATCAAAAGAGGTGTGAATTGAAACTTACCGAGTACGTGATTATTGATGAAATGTCATTTCGGGCTGTTGAAGGAAAGGGGTTTTTAAGTCTCGTACATGAATTACAGCCAGGATTCAGAATCCCCGGTCGAAAAAAAATTGCAGGTATAGTGTATGACTTATTTCTTGTTGAGAAAGCTAAGATAAAAAGTGCACTTAATGGTCAAAGAGTAAGCATTACGACTGATACTTGGACATCCATTCAAAACATAAATTACATGGTTATTACTGCTCATTTTTTGGATAGTGATTGGAACTTGCATAAAAGAATAATCAATTTCACAAAAATCACAAGTCATGTTGGGGAAGAGATTGGGAAATTGATTGAGGTTTGTTTGAGAGAATGGGGGATAGTAAAAGTGTTTTCAATAGTAGTGGACAATGTATCTTCTAATAATACTGCAATAGATTACTTGAAGAAAAGAATGAAAACTGAAAACACATTGTTGTTTGAAGGAAAATATTTGCATTTGAGGTGTGCATGTCATATATTGAACTTAATTGTTAAGGAAGTTTGAAGGAGCTTAATGAATCTATAAAATCCATAAGAAATGCTGTAGTTTTCATCCATTCTTCCCCTTCAAGGTTGAGTAAGTTTAGGGATTTTGCTGTGTTAGCCAATTTTCCGAGTGGATCAACAATACCTATGGATGTCAAAACTCGATGGAATGCAACTTATAAAATGCTTGAAGTTTCATTGAAGTATAAGAGGGTGTTTGATAGAATGGGTGAAGAGTGGGCGCCTTATACGAATTATTTTCGTGAGAAAGATGATAAGGGTAAGGAAAGAATAGGGCCTCCAAGTGAGGAGAATTGGGAGAATGCTAAAGCTTTTGTGTGCTTTTTGAAGAAGTTCTATGATGCTACTTTGCCCCTAAGTGCATCAAAAACTCCCACATCTCATTTGATTTATCAATCAATGATTGCTTTGCAAATTGAAATTGAGAAAAAAAGTAGTGATGAATCAGATAAAGTTCTTAAAAAGGTTGCAAGTGCAATGAAGTTGAAATTTGAGAAGTATTGGGGTTGTTGGGATGCTATGAATCCTATCATTTTCATTGCCAATATTTTGGACCCTAGAAATAAGCTTAAATTGATCAAAGCTAGCGCCAATAAATTGGAAAGTACTTCTGCAAAAGTCAATGAGTATCTTGAAAAAGTTAAACAAAAAGTGATGGATTTATGGATGGAGTACAAGGGAATTGGTGATACAATGAATGTTGATAGACAAAGTGCACTAATGGAGAGTGATGGTGGAAATTTTAGTAGCAATGAGCAAGGTGGTCTTTGTGATGAGTTGTTTGAAGATGTAGAGACACAACTTGAAACTGAACAGCTTTAACAAATATCTAATGAGGTGGAGAAATACTTTGCAGATTTAATTGAAAAAAAGATCTAATCCCTCTTTTAATCTTTTGGAGTGGTGGAAGGGGAGTGAATCTAGATATCCAATTCTTACAACCATTGCCAAAGATATCTTTGCAATTCCAAGTTCAACAGTTGCTAGTGAGTCTGCTTTTAGCTTGGACAAAAGGGTTATTGATCCTTTTAGGAGCAGTTTGAGTCCTAAGATGGTGGAAGCATTGGTTTGCACTAAAGATTGGCTAAGAGTTGAGGGAATAAGCTTTTATAAGGATCCAACCGATGACGATCTTGATTTATACAAGGAAATTGAAGAAATCGAAAGAGGTAACCTTATTTTATTTATGTAAATCTCATATGAAGTATATGTATAAATCATAATATTTGTTTAATTATTTTATAGTTGCAAATGTCAATCAAGATATTTCCTCAACTGCCGCCACAACTTCAACTTGAAGTGAAGTTATAACTGCAAATGTCACATGAACATTGCATGGTAATTGCATAACTTTTTATTTATATTTATGTAATTAATAATTAATTTTCTTCTAATGCTTGTTGTATTCTAAAATATGAAGTAATGCTTGAAGAATTTGGAGGACATGATATAACTTGGAAGGCTAGATGGGATGGAAGAATTCAACTCTTATTTCTTTAATATTATTGAATGACACTTATCTATTAAAATGAATTGTATTGTTTAGATGTATTTTGTTGTTTGAATTATCTCTGCTTGTTCTGTTATAAATTTGGATTGGACATTGAATTTAGGATGTTATTTTTATGTTTTCAGTATGATTTGGTAATGTAACGATATTTGTATTTCGGTATTTCCAGTATTTGTATTTCGGTATTTCGGTAAAAAATTGGTATTTTTGTTGAATATATCGAAATTTCGATATACCGGAATTCGGTATACCGAACTTACCGGTACGATATCGGTATGACTTTTATAATACCGATTATTTCGGTACGGTATACGGTATGAGCACATTTTTTCGGTACGGTACGTCACCCCTAATTGACATAGATCCCATCAATTACATATTATATTGATTGATAATTAGTTAAATATGTTAAAAATATCTTCAATACTTTATTTATTTTAGAGTTGTATTATTACGAGGGGTAGATTTAGGTGTGATCATTTTACATTTTTTAAAATTTGTATTAGTATTTTTTATTAAAGATACTATTCCTTTTTTTTTAAATATAATCACTATAAATTATTATATTATTCGTATAAATATTTATCTTTATTTTAATATATTCTAAGTATAACCTTAGTAAACATCTTGTATTCCTGAAAATGTCTTATAATAAACTCCATGTATTCCAATTTAATTTATGTAATTCTATAGACTTCGTCACATGCATTAATAAAAGTTTTTTGATAATCAAAATAAACAAGATGACTAGTATATATCTAAGTAAACTTCGAGTAATTAACAGAGGTGTATTGAAATATGGGGCGGCTATTTGCACCGGATCTACTAAACAAATCTCAATTATTAAATACATCCCACTAAAATTACAATAAATAAGCATTAATTACTAAATATACCCCATCCATGACCGTTTCGTGTATTTAATTAAAATTAAATTTATTTACCCCAAAATTTATGAACAAACCCTAAAAAATAATTAATCAAGACAGCATCGAAGGCGACCGCCTTGGATTTGAGAGATGATACAGCAAATGCGTGTAATAATAGGTACAAATTAATGGGGAATGCGGGATTGAAAATTCCGCCATCCATTTCGCCGTTTATAAGAATCATTCCGGCGGCACCACCACGAGCAGCCACCACTCCCTTCTCCACTCTCGGGTTACCCCTCAAACACACCACTATTTTTCCCTTCACTATTTCAGGATTCAAACTTCCCTCCTTACACAAACTCCTGCCAAAACATACTCAAGCATTAGTATCATCAAACTTCTTGTCCCTAATGTACCACTTTCTTGACTAGGTGCAGATGATGGACGATTAGTCAGTGGGACTAATTAATGAGTCTGATTATAATACGCAGAGATCGTTAGGGCCGTCGGGAACTAGGTGTCGCCGGGGTTTGAAATACCAATTCATTATTTCTTCATTTAATAAAAATTTGGGGTACGGTTAGTAATTTTAGGGGTATGTTTAATAATAAATCAAATAATATATTTCTTATAAGAATATTTACGTCTTCTCACATAAACATATTTTTAATTTATAAATTATGGGGTTCGTTAAGTAAATCTGGGGGTGCAAATAGTCGCCCATAATACCGAATTACCGATGAAAAACCAAGTATCCACCCCGTGATAATTAAAATTTTAAAATTAATTATTTTGAAAAACACAAGATGAAACTACATATACAATTAAATAATTATTCATGTAATTGACTGAATTTATTCTGATTCCTGAATATATACATAATTTAGGACATCATCTCTTGAATTGATTCTGATTCATGGTTTCTATTTGAATATGGATTGTACATAATTTAAGGCATCATCTCTTCACAACTGATTTTACTGGTGATCTTTGAATTGTCTGCCATTTAATAGACAAGACTCAGTACCAATTATGAAGCAAAATAATAATTTGAACCTTCTTAATGAAACAACAATTAAATTAAAACTATATAAAGCAAAAGCTACTACATCAGCATTGAACTGTACCTACAGGGTTTAGGGTTCACCATAACTGAACCATCTTACTAGCTGTCCCTAGAAAATCTCAGACTTAGTAGATTGAATTTTACAAATGATTGAAAATGTTATTCGTCATCAGATAAGCAAACGACGCCCGACGTCTTGTTACCCTGTACACTACCCAGAATTTCTAAGTCAGATAGTTCCAATGCACTAAAAGTAGAACTAATGTCAGGTAGCAATGTAGGACGGTGCTCCGGTACAGAAGGCCTCATGGGAGGGGATAGATTACGGGGAGCTGAAATTCCACCTTGAAGCTCGGCCCTGCCTTCAGTAGGTAACGGCGGTTGGGGAGGTCGCAGAAGTGACCCAGGCAGAGAAGGTGGCATTTGAGCAGCCCGGGGTTGAGAGACAGAGGGTGTAGTGGGGATGGGTGATGATCTTGATGATTGAAGATGAGGAAGGATAGAACGAAGCTCATTTCCACCAGCACGAGGACCAGCTGCAGGAGAGATGGCATTGATGACCAGAGGTCTGGAGGGACGCGGTACAACAGGTTGAGTTAATGGAATGCTCGGAGGTCCCCCTGCAGGGGAGATGGTATTGATGACCATAGGTCTGGAGGGGCGCGGTACAACAGGTTGAGTTAATGGAATGCTCGGAGGTGCAGCACTTCGAATGTTTGGAGGTGCATCACTTCGAATGCTCGGAGGTGCAGCACTTCGAATGCTTGGAGATCTAGAAGGACGAAGATCATTAGCACCAATGCGAGGATCACTTGAAGGAGAAGGACGAAGCTCATTAGCACCAATGCGAGGACCACTTGAAGTAGAGGCGGAATTGATGAATGGAGGTCTAGAAGGAGGGACTGAGTGCGGAGCAACTGGGCGCGGTGCAGCCGGTTGAACTGAGACACTTGGAGGAGCAACACTCTGAATGGCTACATTATCAAATGTGTTAGAAAAAAAAAAAAAAAAACTAAACATTCTATATGTAAATTTTAATGAGGTTTAGCCCCACATAGTGAGACAAAGTTAACAGCATTTTTTTTTATACCTTAAATTGATGAAACACTAAATGTAAGAACTCCAAAAATTATGTGAAATAAACTCAGACTTGTATTAAGTTTCTTTAACTTCCCAAAGCAATTTGAAGAATGGATCAGAAATTTTTTTTAGTTTGTTTTGATGATTTCACTTCTTGGGAAGATTAATTATAAATCAACGCATATGAAGTAATTCAAATTCGTTTTCCCTAAATTAAAATTTCAAACCTAATGCTGTATTGAACCAGAGGTAATACAGTAAAAATTCTATACAATAATATATATGTATAGGGGATAACAAGTGTCGCAACAAATGGCACTTCCCCATTAAAATCTTTAATCCTAGCTTCATTGCTCTAGCACATGGACTTTATTCGGTTTTCTTCCTACAATATAATTTTCATCTCTATTTTTTTCCAAGAACAGAAAAACACTACAAACAGTCGATTACATTTTTTAAATGTTCTCCAAAATTCTTTTTGACTAAGGCCATGTGAAATTGTGAATGTTCCTTGATGTCTTAAGTCCATCCACTAAATTTTCTCCATTAAAAGAACATCATACTGGTCCTGCTTTAAGTTGGACATAAGGGAGGTATTTTCTCTAAAGCAAACATGGATGCAATGATTCGTAAAAGATACAACGAATTGAGATTCAAGTATTGGACATAAAACAGTTACTCTGCCACATACCTGGGCGCCCAGCAGGCCTGAGATCCAAGCACTTCGACCTGAAAGCCTCAGCTAATATTTTGTTCAGAAGAACTTTGTTCCTTCTCTTGTCAAGTTCATTTCTTTTCAGTTTATATTCAGCTTCAATCCCCTGAAGCTTCAGCTCATATTTTTTATGTATTTGAGAAACCACCTCTTCTATCTCTTTATCACAATCAGATGACAGCTGCGTCCTCTGTAGATTAAAAGAGATTACACTACAAACCAATACATACACAACTTTATGGAATATGATCAAGAAGTTGAAGACTCACCATGTCTGCATGAGCTGGGTCCAATTGTTCAGTTTCTTTTTGTATCCTTTCTAATTCATATTGTAGCGAGTCTGTTAATAAAAAAGATTGTGTTGAATTCGTAGGACTGACTATACGAGTTGGATGGATAAGGCTGGTAGGTCGATAAATGTTGCCTGCATTCACTCCCAATTGAAGAACAGCTTGATTTAACTGTTCCAATTGACTCACCACTGGTTGGGGTGTACTCACATCAATCTGCGAAGCGGCAGAAGATTCAAGAATCTGTGCATGAGCAGCATCAGTAGATGGTCCTATATCAAGATTATTAAGACTCATCTCCAAATTTTCCTCGCCCTGAGAAATCGGTTCATGGGAAAACACTTCGCCTACCCCATGTTCCACAGTTTGTGAGGAGGTTCCACCTTGATAAAGGTTTTCAGAAGCTGGAGCTTCACTGCAGCCAACAGATGCATCAGCTAATGGGTGCAGCTGCCCAGAGTCATCATTTACTGGATTTTCATCACTGGATGGTACAGCGACAATTTCATCTGTTACAAGTACTTCAAGATTGGATGGCTCAGAGGTCACAGTGTCCATGGGTTTAGAAGTTGCTGCTTCAATCTGTGAGGAACTTTGATTTTCTACAGCCGGCACATCTGTAGAAATCGACTCAGGGTAGAGCACTTCTGCACCTCCATGTTCCATAGTTTGTGAAGAGCTTTTTCCCTGATCATGGTTTTCTGTAATTGGAGAAGGATTGCCACTAGTGGACACACCAAGTAATGAACAATTCATATGCCCAACATTCTCACGACTGGATGGTAGAGGGGTTGCAATTTCATCTGTCATTGGTAATTGAAGATCAGACAGCATGCAGGTTACAGAGTTCGAACGTCCCAAGGTACTTTGATTTTCGGCAACTGGCGCATCCAAGGCTTGCTGTAGAGCAGACCCCATATTATCTTTTGGTACCTATGACCACAAATTTGTTATCAATGCAGTAATATAAATATCCTCAAGAATTAACAGATAACAATAACAGTAACTTAAAATAACAGTTACTTAGAAGCACTGCATCAGTAAACCCTTTACATTACATTAATTTGGTACCTATGAGCACAGATTTGTTATCAATGTAGTTGTACACATACCCATTAGAATTTACAGAGATATGATAAATTGTTAAATATGAAATTAAGGAAGAAGGCACCTAGACAATTGATAGCTTTCTTAATGAATTTTCTAACAAGAATAGATGTATGATCACGTTAAATAATAGTTTCATAAAGAGCACTGCACTTAAAAAAAAAAAACCTTATATCAAAGTATAAGGCATAGACAATAACTTTTGACTGTTTCGTATAAGAGGCACATACTTGTTGCTGGAATTCCTGACAATCTGGCAAAGCTATGATTTGCTCTGAAGCCAAAATTGGTTGTCCTGTGCTGGGTGGAAACCCACTATCTGCCTGCTCAGATCGACCTACCTGGCTCACCAAATCATTAGACATTACAATTTTCCCAGCTTCATCACACTCTTCGTTAGATGAATTACTTAATTCTCTGGGGCAGACATGCTCTTTACTTGGACCAGCTGATCGAATATCTTCAAAAATCTGTACCACAGGAGCAGAAAGAATTGAGCAAACAGCATCCTCATCATCACTGGGACGCTTGGATTGATTAGAAGGCTCAGCAGTAGCAGGTGATGTCAGCCCCGCTTCATTCTGAGGGCATCCAGCATTTTCATCAGATTGAGAATGCAACTGTTGCCCTTTAAAGGCCTTTAGCAGGTCAGCCTCCTTTGTCAACTCATTGATAGCACATAATTGTTTTGCCTTGAGTTCTTTAAGTTGTGCTTCTTTTACGAGATTGTGCTCTTCCATTTTCTTGGAAAATCTATCCTCCAATAGCTTGAGTTTGTCAAACCCAACTGGGCCCTGAGAATGTATACTTCTGATGATGGCGGACTCCAAACTGTGATCTTTCTCCAGTTCTTTCCTTTTATCCTCCCATAATTCTTCAAACTTTTGAATTTCCTGAAGGTGTTTCCTTAAAAGTTTCTTCATCCGCTTGTTGCATTTTCTCAGTGCTCTTTGTATATTTTCGTCATTTTCACTTGTGCTGGTATTATCAGTTAATGACGGATTCTGCTCTGCAATTTTTCCTTCAGCAAGCTCTTCAGCAGTCATACAATCTGTGTCCAAATCTATAACATCGTCTGCAGACTGCAGATACTTAAACTTTAGAGACCGCATCTTTGCATACACTGATTTCACTTGTTCTTCAGTGCATTGATAATTTAGAAGCTGTTTTGCCAAGACTAAAGTATCATGCTTATTGACCTTTTGTTTTGTAATTGATGCTGCAACCCAACACTGATACAGCAAACACAGATTATAATCAAAGTTGGAAAAAACATAGACTGTCGAGAACACTCAATTACTTGGCATAAAAGTTTAGATATATATTATAAAACAGCAAGAATAAATGGAACATGCAGAAGTAATAGTACACTCCCTATTTATTACAGTAGCGGTTCAAATCTTATTTCTCTTTCCCAGCTTTCCCTTCATCTTCTCTTTCTAATGTCATCTTAAGAACTTGTAAGAAAGAGCATAATATATATGTTGGCTGTTGCTCAAGTATTCAGGATAACTGAATTTGCCAAAAATCATATATATAAACTCACACAACATAATCTACACTCATATACAAGAAACTATTCAATGACAAAGTATCCGGATTATAGTTAAATTCATCTATACAATGTCTCCTTCAAGCAAAACCCACTCAAAGTGTGAGTTCAGATAAATGAAAGTTCTGCAAAATAACCAATAAGACTAACTTAATATTTTAAAAAGCATACCATCAGAACTCTTCTATAGTAATGGTGCAAGAACATCTTTAGATAGACAAAAATAATGTAACATCGCATCCAACACTTTTAAACAATCTTTGGACGCAAGTAACATAGATTAAGAATTCTATAACCTCACTGTCCTCAAGGTAAAAACAAACATAAGCTTCCATACTCAACTTCATTGTTTTTAAGATGTTCTGTTTAGATCATTATCATCTTCTACAGCCCACAGGATAAAAATGAAGTAATGGTCGAGTTAACTAAATGGCTACTAGATGTGCAGACAACACTCAGAATATAAATACTGTATGGTTCTTTTCCAATTACATCATTCGTTATTTGTAGATGGTTATGTTGAGTATATGCACAGTTGAGGTAGGAGTCTTGTTATGGATACATATGGACAAAGATTATCCAGAGCTTTCTTTCTTCTCAGCAAGTTAGTGTGAAAATCCAATCAGAATCACCCAGTTAGTAGGAGATATATATCTTAGAAAGCACTTTGTGGACAGGCTTCATGCTAAATGAATGACTTATGTAACTAATCTCACATTTGATGCATGGGACACTGCAGATTCTACCGCGGACCTCCAAAATTACATGTTAGCCACAGTGGATTTGGTATAATCTAAAATGTCTCTTTTAGTTACAACTTTCATCTTCTCTTAGATGGGATATGAAGATCCATGCATGCATGATCAAAATTAAAGTCCCTCAAGATACTTGTCAAGGACAAAGCAAGAGACAGTTTTTATCACATAATACGATACGAATTAAAGTAGAACTTTTAGCAACGCATACAGTTGATGCTATAATCGGAAAATGAACTGACCACAGATAATTGCAAAGCCTGCACAATTGACGGCGGGTCACAAATAACACGATGATTCTTCATCACATATTCCAAAAACTTTCTGACTACATCGGAGACATCTTCCTGCATTTCAGGCCATATAAGAGGTCAGGAAATAGAAATTGAATAGTTGTATGATCTCATTAAAAAATACAAAAACTATGTAACCACCAACATTTACTGTTCATTTACACAAAGGCATATATTTCAAACTATGAGAAGTTCACTTCACAAGAAATTATAGAAATTCTAATTTCATTAAACATTAAACAGTAAAAAACCATTCAATACATTCTCTCAGAATAAACACCATAACTTATTCAATACATTACCATTCAAAATGCATCACATTGTTCTTTATGGCTTGTTTTTCCGAAAAGTTTAAACATTTTCTTATTTATAAAATCACGTCTCATTTTATATTTCCACCAATTACAATGCCCTTGAGCCTCTTAAAAGCCCTGAGGCCATGCGTTAGAGGATCAATCACAGAGAACAATGAATTACAAAGTTAGATATTACAAGGTACAGTGACTATAGTGATAAAGTAAAGAATGAGTACTATGATAGCGTAAAATGTGAAAAGCTCAATCTAAATTATCATTTCGATCATCAAATTCCACTAACACAACTATTAAAATATCTTAATAAACATGGTTGGGGTGATTCTGTAAAGGACACCATTTACATCACTCATTAACTATTATATTTATTAAATTATGGTATGTACAAAAGGGATGAGGAATTCCTAGAGAGTGCAGACACATTACACTTGTTCCAGACTACCTTAGACTACAGCCAACTTATGTCAACATCTTGTCATGCAAATTAACAGCTTTACATCAAAGTCAAATTAGACAAAATCAATGTGGCTTGCATGTTAGCTCCTGAGCATTAGAGCAGATGTAAAGTTTACAAGTATATAGACATAGTTCAATGTAAGTCTCCAGTTGATTACATCTCTCTTTTCTTTAACTCGCAATAAGATAATCTTACATTTAGCTAGTATATGTTATAAAATTACAATGTTGTTAGGAAACAAACACGTCACTAAATTTTCAATAAGTATGACCAAATTTAGAAACTAGAAGCAGTACCGAAAGTTTAAGTGTTTGGCATAGTCTTGTCATTTCTCCGCGCAGAGCACTGTGAAGGCTTTTCCGCTCATCAGAAAATAATATTGTATCCTCTGATGCAACACCAACAGAGACTTCAGCACTCAAGAAATTATTGACTCTTTGGATATTTGTAGACTGTTTACAGACCTTGACTGTAGAAGGTTCTGCATCACCATAAAAAATTATCAGTGTGGCGTAATTTAAAAGAATTGTTTTGCTATGGGACAACTGACAGTAATAAAATACAACTTTAGTTGCTTGATAATAGACCCAACTTTAATGAAACGCAAAGATCTTCAAAGAAATATTATTACCAGGTGAGAAAGCGTGTGTTTCAACAACAGGAGTTGCTTGATGTGAGCCTGATTCAACTTGAACCAAAGGTGCATCCATATTCTCATTCACAAACTTTTTACGTTTCTTTACAACATCATCATTCCCACTATGTGAGTCATTAGGTGATCCTTCCCAGTACTGAACTCTCTTTCTATTACGTGGACTTGGCCTACTTAAATGTTTCCACTTGGGATCTTTCCCATTAAACAAGTTTTTCCAGAAAACATGGGACTCTTCTCCATCTTTTAGCTGAACCTTTGCCTCACCTAGTACAGGGATGTTTATACTATAGCTTCCAACACCCAACTTAGCTTCTGAAATGAGGGAATTTGAATTACTATTTTCAAAATTTTCAGACAATATTGACTGGAACTCCTCAGTTACTTCATCCAAAGGCAGTTGCTCAAAGTCCGTAGCTGAATAAGATTTTCCATCTGTATGATATTCATCTAATTTGCTGAATAGATATGAGGCACCCCATAAGAGCAAAGTATCAGTTGTGGCTCGACTACAGTTTTGCAGATTATTATCAAGGTTTAAGTTGTGCTTTGCAAGAATTAGGGATCTTTCTTCAATAGTAAAGGGTGAATATAACCTAAAAACCTTGATCTTCCCAACTTTGGAATCAACAAATACTTTTTGCAATGCTCTCATGTCAGCTGACGGATTCCAGTCGCTACCATATACGATAACAGCATCCACAGACGAAAGCTTAATCATTGGAGAACAAGCACGATTTTCTAACAGAAAAACAAACTGCCCAGTTTCCTTCTTGTTAAAGCGGTTCATAGCAGCTTGCTTCTTGGAAGGAGTAAGCCCAGCGTCTACACGTTCAAAGGTGTTTGGACCAAATCTTTGGCGAAGATAATCATCCAATATATCTCCAGTTGATGACTTCCCTGACCTCATAATCACCTGCAGGTTCAATTAAAATAAATCAATGTCATAAAGCAGTAATAGTACATGAAGTAGTCTATATAGGTACACAAGTATAAAAATCCAGAAAAAATTCAATTAGTAAATCCATACCTGGAAAATTATCAATACTTGTAGATCTCGAGCCTTAATTTCAGTGAGCATCACGTCAAGAAGTTGCAATTTGCCACTTGCTTTTATCCCAATATCCAAAAGCTCAGCGGCAGAACGCCCCTCAGCAACCAACCGGTCTTGTACAGATGCATCCAAAAGGTAAGGGTGATCACAGCACTGCAGAAAGACATTATTAAAATTTCACAATGTGCCCCTAGAGAAGTGAACGTAAATTATATTTATAATTTCAATAAGGGCAAGTAGTCCCTCAAGAGTACATACATTCAAGACAGGCTACAAAACTATACTCCAGACTCTTTCCAAATCAAAAACAGAAAAAATTTTGAACAATTTTTGTAAAATAAAAAATTTGTGAACTATTTATTTTAAATAAAATTCTAGCAACATAAAAATGGGCAAGTAGATCATGGCTTCTTTCCTTACGATGATCAAGCAATGAGGAGCTTTAAAAGATGCAAGGTGATGTATATGCCAGATATGCTGAGCCATATTCTCAAAAGAAAGAAAAAATACACATTCAGTAACATAATATGCAACAAATGACAGCGAACCTTTCGAACAGTGAAAAGAATATCTCGAAGGACTCCAACAGGGTCAGCTCTCGAGGAAGAGCAAAGAGGAATAGAATTAGAAAGTAGTGCAAAGCAATACTGCTCAAGCTGAAATTTTGATAACTGAATTGGGATCCAATACTCAATGAACTTGGATACTTGAGAAGTTCTCCCATATGCAGTAAAACATGACAACCTGTCTTTCAATTTACCAAGATTTTCACTCGTCTCAGGCTTCAAGCCCTTCAGTTTGTCAAAATCACCGCTCGGTTCAAGCAATGATAGTATTTTGATATAATCAGATGTATCCTGAGAAGTTGAAACAAAGGGAAATTTGAACATTTACTTGTTCATGTAATAGCAAACAAAACTGTAATGAACATAAAAGGAAATGAACCTTTAATGCACCAGTGACCAAAAGTATCATCAAGTCCGTTGAGAAAATTTTAATTTGTTCAAGTGCATTTAACATCCTGGAGTGCTGGCACTCATCAATTATGACACCCTTCCAATTTATGCAACTCAATATCTCTAGATCCTGCAGAATGAACTAAAACAATAAGATATTGCAATACTAATCAAACACTTGTAACTGAACCACGTGTTTTAGTAATACTCCTTTCAGCCCCTTCAATCAAGAAAACTGCAGCCCATACAATGTAACCAGAATGTAATGCTATTAACACCACAGATACACTTCAACTTGTACTGAATGTGGTACTCAATTAAGGTAACAAATAAAATACAAAGAGGAATGATGTTCTCATTTCAAGATTACAAAACCAGATGCCAAGTTACTGACATTCAAACATGAACTATAAAGCGATCTCCATACCTCAGAAATGGATTCCATCGAAGACAAGAGAACTTGGACGATCATGCAACCTTCTTCATCATAAAATTCGGATGCTCTAATACCCTTCCTGGTATCTGCGCTTCCACCATACACCACAACATCCAGTGATGGAACCAGTCGCGCAAACTCAGCTTCCCAATGAGATAACAAGTTTGGCGAGGTAACAAGAAGGATAGGCCAAAAAATTTCACTCATGGATTGAATAGATAAGATAACAGTCATTGATCGTTCCTGCATTTAAAAAATCATTTACAAAGTCCATAACTTCAACATTACTGATTCAGTGTCACAACTAAGAGCCAACTGTAGAGCCGACATAATAAAAATACTAATGCCTGAAAAAGAGGCAAGACAATAATGCAGGAAGTCCATAAGGCAGTTAAATGTTACCCAATAAACCAGTATTTGGATCCCTAATGGCAAACTTGGCCAATCACTTGCAATATAGAGTTAGCGCAAGTGCGAAATGAAGGTGACACGCATATTCATAAAAGACAACCCAATTATAATTTAATATTTATAAGCGTTGCATGCTAGAAGCAACTTTACTTAACCAATTTAATAACAAATGATATAACAATGTTTAGACATGAAACTAGATCAAGAAAATATGATCAGTAGATAGATACAAGCGTGTTATATCGGGTAGATGCAAGTACACTATGGATGTTTCATTAGTCATTACAAGAATCTCTACCAACTAGAGTGAGCATAAAACAGTATAAACTGGTATTATCAAGTGCTTTAGTTTTCTACTGTCGGTGTGCCTCTCCCAGAGAAAATAAATCAAATATAGACCAATAACAAAATGGTCTATACAATCTTCACTAAATACCTTTAATTATAAGAAAGACATGCTTGCATAGCTACATCTGATGATCAATATATTTTCACATTTCTTGCAAAAGAAAAAAATTCACAGCATGGAAAAATTCATATAACAATGTAAATTCAAATCACCGCATGAAAAACCCAAACGCGCAGAAATTGTAAAATGCACTTGACCATGTATAACTAACCAATGTGCAAAAGTTAGGTAATGAGGAAGACTATTGAAGAAAAAACTTACAAAACATAGAAAAAGAGTACCTGATTATCAAAAACAACAGCTTTCGGGCATTTGAACAAGCATTCACGCAGTTTATTCACATTTTTCAACACATAGTTCTCTTTAACATGTGATTGTGCGGTTAGAAGCTCTGGAAGTTTGTCAATAGGTCCTGTGTAAGGCTGCAGTGCAGAAAAGAATATAAGCCACACCTCTTATCTAAAATTATTAAAGACTGCAAACTATCAAACTACCAAAAAAAAAAAAAGCTCATTTGCAGTCATGCACTTTATCAAGCTCATCAAGTAAGAACTTTTCTCAAGTTATTCTCAGCTATGTCCTCAATGACTGTGCAGTCCTGATACCAAGAAAAAAGTTCAAAGAATTTAATTAATTATGTTTATCAATGTACAATTCTTTGTAATTGGACAATATATCGGTATCAATTCACAGTTCTTCGTAATTCTAGACAATATATACGAAGTTCTATTGCACTAAGCATGGGAAGTCTACAACTAATATTCTCAACTCTAAGGAGAGATTACTAGCCCTGATTTTGTCCACTAGTTTCCTGAAATGAATCCTTAGATTACTGATTACTCATCTATGATTTCCTACAGTGTTAGCCCTGATTTCCTTCACTATTTTTTCCAAAATGTAACCTACTATTGCTCATCAAAGATGCCTACAATATTATATAACAAAGTCATATTAGAAGTTGGATATAAGGTCACAAACAATTCATAAAGGTAAATTAACTTGAAAACTCTGAGGCAGAGGATTCATCACTAGCTGCAGAAGCACAGATCTTAAGCAATAGTAAATTAATAATAGTTGATTGCAGTTGGCCATTTGGGATTTAAATGTGAACTGTTTAACCAACCATTCATACAGGCCCACATTTCGTAGCTCTTATCATACACAAATATCAGACAACATTCAATTTACCCTCCATAGAGAAGAGATAATCACAAAATCATTAGCTTAACTAAAGGAGGAATTGGGTGCCCAAAAAAGAAGTAGAAGAAATACAACTAAAAAGGAAACATATACTTAGATATGAATGGGAGCACATATTTCAAGTTTTCAACAAACCCGAAGTATGATCCATACATCAGACCTCACATGGCCGGATAAAGGCTAACTTACTGTAGATGACAATTATGTGAATGCAGCAGTGGAGGCCATTCACATGAATAGCAGCCACATATGCATTACACTGAAATCTTTCATTAAGTCTAGTTGGTTGACATCTTTAGTTCGTCTCGTGACATTTAGCTGGTTGGATAAAATAAACGGGTTTCGAATTTATAGACAAGGACATGCCATCAATGATCTAGGCTGTGATTAATCTAGTGTTGGACGGAATTCATTTTGGGAGCAAACATAAGAATCTGTGAATAAGTGGTGATTGTTGCATCATTATATTATGATACGAGGTATTTATTTATTTAAATTAACGAGGGACAGACAGAGAGGTACAGACAGGGGCTGGTAAGGTTATTGAGAAGACAACACTAAAATGCTGTGCCACTTGATTTTTCCAATTGGAACTCAATTTCTTAATCAAAACTGTTGAGTTTTGGGAGAATTAAGATTGAACGAGTAAGAGTTTGGGAAGTGGAAATTTGTTTTTTCCAAAAGGAATTCAAGTTCTTACTCCTAACATTATTGAGTTTTGAGATAATTAAAAGTGTATATTTGAAATAAGAGTTTGGGAAGTGTAATTTGACTTAATAGTATTTTGTGATTTTTACAATCACAATAATTTGATAATTAAAATTGTATATATGGGTTCACCAGAAAATATAGCAGTTGGGATCCTACTCTCCAGAGTTTCATATTCCTCAAGAAATAAATTCCTTCCAGTTGGCTTGAAAATACAGATAAAAAAAAAAAAAAAAAAACTAAGACATTCCATGCCATGAACTTCAAAAAACACAGTTAAGTCTACAGCAATCGAACTAAGATATGGTAAACTAATAAACATGATATCTATGGGATTTGAAGGGTACATGCACATTTCCATCATAAAAAATAAAAATTAAAAACGGAAAAAATGGAAGGACTGTGTTTTTTATTTAAAATCACCCCACCAAATAAAGAAAGAGTTATATTAAATTGAAGGGGGGCAATATCCAATTTTTTTTAAGGGGGGCAATATCCAATTTTTTTAATTCCCATAAATAATTGGCTTTTTATTCTCTATGTGTCGAAATTATGGGATGATATTAGTTGTTAACCCTTAAAAAATTTGAAGCTAATACAACAAACCAAATAATGAATCAATAACTCAACATGAGAAAAAACAGGAATTGATTGCATCCAGTATAATTGATGTTGAAAAGTAAGCACCTTATTAGTTTCGTGCTTAGCCTTCTGACGACGAACTTCATATCTCTTTATTAGATTCTGGCCTAGAGACGAGCTTAGGAAGTTGGAATTATCTAACTCCCATGTAGCACAGTCATAATCAAGGTCACACCATTTCACAAGCCATTCATAATCACACACTGAAATAACAGTAGAGGACGCTATGTAAATCTTCTCCTGCAAAGATCTTTTCATCAACAAGCGGTGTGGCACCATCCACTCTGTATTCCATCTCACGGTCTGAAGGTTAGAAGACATAAAAAGAAAAAAGATCATTCACGACATATTTCTAATAAATAAAACGAATTATTCTTGCATTTTTATTAAACTTTTACAAAAGACAGCTTAAACCTTCTCTTTTGCATTAAAGTTCGATACAAGACAAGGATTTTCAATCAGCAGTTGATTCTCAGGCACCCAATGGTTGTGAATGTGAGCAAGCCCATGATACTTAACAAGATATTGTGTCTGTTGAACTCCTACAATCAGAACAGAAAAATGAAGAATCTAAGAGTGAAAATAGACTTGTCAACATTTTGACATCATATAACTACCATATGGCTGGGAGAAGATTTCTGATAATTTATAAATAAACATGACAGACCTTTAGTATTTGATACATCCACTTGTCTAACATCCCAAATTGACTCAACCCCCTCTGACACTGAGTGTACACCATGTAAAAGCTTCTTCTTCACACACCGAGTGCAGTGCCAAACACCTGGCAAGATATCGGTCAGAGAAGGATCAAGGCAACTGACGTGATAGCATATTTTGCATCCTTTCCCCACACAGCACCTGCAAATGCGTGATAATTAAACAGCCTAAGAAGAAAGGTAAAGAAAAGAAAAAGAAAACCAGGGAAAGAAAGAAAGAATGAAAGATAGAAAACAAAATGGAAAATGGATTATCAAGTCTTCATGTCAAATGAAAATTGGACAAATCCAAATTGTAGCTGGAAACATATTATTTCACCCAAAAACTAATAAAGACCTCACAGTAAAAGTAGTTACAAGTGGAAATCAGAAGAATATCATTAATGCAGTAGCAAAATCAATGACCAGTTCATAAGACAGCAAAAAAAAACAAAGTTTTACCCACAGGAGCTCGCCATCCTTGTTGCACAGGGCACACACATGTTGGTGACCATCCACTTGAATATCTGAGGTAACAGCTGCGACATGATCACTTCTATCCTAATGAACAAAGCATTCCCAGAAAACATCATTATAATAAATATCATAGCAGCTTTCTGTACAGAAAAAAGCTCATCTAGTTTCTCAAGTTTCTCGCTACCAAATTCATATATTGCAATCAGAAACTATATAAAAAGGCACAAATTTAGCCAGTGATTGAGTGGAAAATGAGAGAGAGAGAGGTAACTATCTAAGGCGAAACTATGAGGTTGACACAAATAATTTAGATAATTGCAAGTCTCTGAAGGCAATCATGTTAAACTATTAGAGATCATTTATTACCATTATATTTTTAGTCTATCTCCTAAGGAGGGCAGGTGGGAATCATATGTTGCATATGCAAAAGCTAAAGTTAATAAAAGTTCAATAGCACCATACGAACACAAGTGATATAAAATGGGAAACAATACCAAAGAAAGGAGTCCATTGTATCATTATAGCAAAGAGATATTCGAATCAGTTTCTAGTTCAACTTACAATCACATTAATGCTATCTTTTTCATCTCAGTGGACAAGAGAACAAGCAAATTTCAAGCAGAAAAGAGAAAACGAACTGCAGTGATACAGAAGAAATATAGTTGGAAACTTGGAATGCGAAATTTATTATGTGTGAGCTAAAACGTGAAAGCTTCTCAATCTTCCAGGGGTTTCTCTCCCTCAGGAAAATCCATAAATTGCAAGAAAATAAATTCTACAAAATGCTGAATATGTCACAAGTGAACAGTTGTGCTGTAATTGTCTAAGGTAAAAGTCTTTCACACTAAAAAAAGTTATCTTAATTGAACTTGAAATTAAAATATATTTTAGCCTTAGACCATGCCAAAGTATGTTGAGATGAATGATTGTTAATTACATTTCTTTCATAGTGATCAAGAAGAAAATCCTTGTGTGTTACTTGTTCATCCAAGCTATTTTAACATTATTCTCTCTTTATTATTCCATTTACTATAGATCAAATGTGGCAAACTCCTTGAGAATTTTATTTAAGCGTTTGAGATTTTGTATATCCTGGACTTGCTCAGTTGTTCTAGTTAGGAAAATTAAAATTCAGTTTTTTAATATCACTCGCATATACCTATAAACTCTATTAACCCCCAACCATCACACCCTCTATATGGTCTCTCCTAAATAATACTCTTCTCTCTTTCTCTCTCCTCTCTACCCTCTAATACACATCATGCCCCCACACCCCCTCTTAAAATTTATGTTAACACAAAGTTAAATCCTACTATGCCACAAATCCTGAACAAACACACATTGTTATTATTCAAGCGGATTTTGAAAATTGGTTCTCAAATTCCACATAAACTGAAAACAAAGGTCCCCTTAGAGTTTCATAATCCCTATTTGCTAGCGCACAGTTTGCAAATTCCATAAATCAAGCATAAGCACCGTAACAAAATATTAAGTATCCTTTAATATTCATGTAATTATAAACTAACAACAAAAACTGGCTAAAGGAGCGCAACTATGTATAATAAATTGGTCAATCATGCCGTTGAATGAGGCAAGTTTATTCCATCACAAAACATATTCAGAGGCTCCACGATCTTTTTCAAAATAAAACAAGAGCAACGAACAGGTTCTGTGCAATCACCCATTAGAGCACTAGCAGATCATGGGAAACTTGCACCAAAAAAGTAGGTGGAGAATTTTTAAAAAAAAAAAAATCAGTTGTAAACAAGCATTGCCAGATTCGTGAAGTACTGTTAATATCCAAGGGGCACCCAGAAAAGGTACAAGCTCATTTCAAACTCACTGGAATCCAAATACTCAACCATATTGAACTATGGCATTCGCTCTCAGTTCGATATTACGCAGATGGCTTTTGTGATTAAAAGAGAGTAATATAGAAATATAAAACATAAAAATTGAGGTAGACAAACAAGAACATTGAAAAAGTTCTTAATTTAATAAGACACGTCTAAGGCCAAATCTAGAACATAGACAAATTTCCAGTTTAGATATCTCCTCATTAATGGAATCAACACTGAAAAGATCCTGTTTGGTTTTGTTGGTGGGTGATATGGCCACCAAGTGCAACAAAATAAACCCACCTTGCATGAGGTAAAACAGTCTAGATCCTCATTAACTGTGCGTCCGCAGGAGCAAAGTTCCTGTTTTGGTGTATCGCAACCCACCCTGCAAAGGAAGTTATTCACATTTATATTAGCAAAACAGGAACTGTTACGCCACTATAGTGTCTTTTCTAAATTTTTGGCATGCAGAATAAAACACCAACTCTGAGATCCTCATCCCACCATGCAAAAGAACAGAGTGTTGTATAGAAGTTGTGAGGCAGAACACATATACAGGATTAAATACCAAAATTCATGCAAACAGCTAGACAGAAGGTTGCATGGGAGGTGTATAGAGTATTAGAAAAATTAATAACAGAAGTAATACTCAAAAGGTTAGAGAATTGCTTTTTTTCACATTCATTTCTCTCAAGTATCATGCATTCTAAGATCTAAACGCACCCTTTTGAGACTGCTTGTCACTTTTATAAATTAGCAATAAAATATGTGTTTCCTTTCACAAAAATAAAATAAAAATCATACCTGGTGCATCTAAGTCAACAACTTGATGGCTATATAAAAACAATTTAACACAAACTGATGCAAAAAAAGTATAAGATTAATGACAATTACCAGCATGCACAAAAATGAAAAAGAAAGAAAGTAAATAGGCCTTCAAAGTGTCTTCAATGAAAAGGAAGAATCCATTTGGTCATTTACAAAAGCCATAGGTTATTGGCCAATTGACAATTATTCATTCTAGTCCAGTAATTCTGATCCAATTTTAGGAATATAAGCTTAAGAGCCCTAACTTAAGCCAAAACCATGGACAAAGGTAAAGGTTTGACCCACACTTATATGTCCTTCCACACTTTTGTGCGAAATTGATGTGGAATATTGTAACAATCCATACTCCTTCAAACAGGACCAAAATTGTAAGGCATATAAACTAGGGAACAAATGTAACACAGAAACATGGTCTAAGGTTAAGATTGACCCCACTTATATGCCATTACACACCCTCACGTGGAATCAATGGGGAATATCTTAACAATCTCATACTAAAAGCACCAACTAATCTTAAATTCACTGTCCATAAAACATAGCTATTTAATCTATATGACATCAAAGTAACATGAAAATAGTGTTTTTTTAAAACAAAAACAGCCATTCATAGATGAGGGAGTTGAAGAGGCCTCAACCATTAACAAAAAATTTGCACTACTTCACCAGAAAAAATAAGCTAAAATTTAAGTTTAAAAATAAAAAATAAAAATCCTCGAGCCATTCTAGGAAGTATCCACAAAAATGGAAGTCCCCCCAAAAGTGATTAGGAAGTATGCTAGCTCAAGGAATAACTCCCAACACCTCTCAAACCACCACAAACTGCGCCAAGGGTAGGAAAAAAGTACCTGTAAATTGTTTCGGAAATATTTTCTAGGCAGCAATTATTTTTACCACACAAAAGGTTGGTGGGAGATGAATATGTCACACATTAAAGAGAAATGTTCCTGGGACGTCGAGAAATACCTTCTGCTCATAGAGCATAGATCACAAGTGCCTAAAAGATTGAATTTTTCACACTTTGAATATGGTGATGTAGTAGCCTCTGCAATTGAGAAGAGAAAAACTTAATTCGCCTTAACAATTTTAATATGTGATTTCAATCCATTATGAGGAACATACCTTTGTTGTGCATACATCTCTCACTACCATTAGAACTTACAGAGCCATTTGACTCAGGATCGTCTATATTTTCAGTTGCAGGACAACTTGTTGGCAATCTTACAATTTCTGTAGAACAGCCCTGTGAATTAGAAATTGACTCCTCAAGAACCGCTATGGATGCTCTAACAACACCTTCATCTCTTTTTTTACCCATAAACCCCGTTTGTTCAGAGTCAAAACTTCGGCTATTATCAGTGCAAGCATCAAATAAATCTTTTATTCTTTCCAGCTCCTCACCAGCATCTACTGAAATACAGGGTTAAATGTATCAGGTTTAATTAAGTATATTAAGAAGCCCATGCATCATCAGAATTACGCATGCAAGGTTCCAGCCTTTTGTCACTGACACTTCCACTCCAACCAACCCACAAAAAACACCAACTAAAGCAAATGCATAAACTATGACCTTTACTGATATCAACACATACCTGCATCGGTTTCCAGGATGCGCTGTTTTTTAAACTGTGCTCTGAACATCCGGGCATTCATCTTCTTTCTCTTCAAGCCTGCTTGTTCAAGATCAAGTTCAGCCCTTTCAGATTCCATTGTCACCTGAATCAATGTCTTCTCTTTCTTTCGCTTGGGCTCTGATGGACTACGTTGTTTAACATTCTGCTGGGAACTCAAAGAACAGGATGATGAGTCTTTCTTACCCCTATCAGACCTCCTAAGAGGACTCGGTGTGTTTAATTTCACTTGTACATCGGATTTTTTATTCATCGGAGGAGTCATTGGGGGCGTTCTCTTATCAAGACGCTTGGATTTTCGAGTAGCCTCTGGGCTTGGCCTCATCTGTCTGGATTTTGATGTTTTATCAGCATTTCCTGGGCTACGCACAATTGAATCAACCTTGGCTTTCACTATTTTCTTTGAACTATGGCCACCTGATTCGTCCAATCTTTTTTTTATAAGTTGAGCATCACTCACCATCCTCACCAGCTCTCTTGATAATCACAATTCCGCTGTCTTGAGTACCCGAAAAACATATGCAGAGATTAGAAAATAGAGGGAATGTCCAAACACTCACAACTATCAACTCTTCAGCCACAGTAGCTAAGCTAAAACCCTTTCCTAAACCCCTCTAATGGAACTCTTATACAAAAATTCCGAAAATCATAGATTTCTTGCCAGACATTCTTAAGTTTTCAAACTGCCGCAACAAAGAAACTCAATTTCGTGTTCTTTTCCCAGATTAAGCACATGCAACCTCCTAATTCGCCAAAATTTCGAACTTCCAATAAGAAGAATACACCCAAATCTAAAAAACAAACAACATATCGAGCAATGCGAGAAAAATAAATAATTAATTAATTAACGGCGACGAATTTAGTTGGAAACCTACAATCTGGAAAAGAAAGCAACAATGTACCTCAAGACAAGACGAAGCCCTAAATTTTCGCATCAGCAAAGATATTGTTGGAGCATTCGAGAGGGTTTGAAGAAAATCTTGAGCAAAATTCCACAATTCTTAGAGAATCCCTAGTACCTAATGACGCAGAATCAGTTCCTCATAAATACTGTAGTATTTTTTAGTAAAGGGAAATTGAAAGATTAACAATCCAATTGTGCGTTTAGTACTGCAAGAAAACAAAACAAACGCTTTGAAGGCCGGTCATGCGCTTCATATTCTTTATTTCCAATATTGCCCCTTCCTAGTTTTAAATTTAATTTAATCTGTTTTCTTAACTTTTTTTTTCTCTCAAATAATAATTAAACTCATACAATGAGACGGTTTAACACGAGATTATTTTACATTTTCATAATTAATTATCATATATATTATAAATATTATTTTAATTTTATTACTCATAAAATAATTTGTTGCAATATTATTACTTTTCATTAATTAAATATCAATTTTCATTGAAATATTATCTTTTTTATTTGTCTTAATAAATGACTTTCGAAACAGGCTAACCAAAATCCTTGTCTATAACTAATCGTATGTTATTTAAGAACTATCACACCATAATCTTTGTTTATTTATAACTAAATATAATGTTGTTTACATATGGTCTCCTTTAATCAATTACCATGCGGTCCCCTCAATTAACTAACCATAATTATAATTTTTTTATTATTAATTATTAATTACAATTTTAATAATATATTTAATATTTTACCATATTAGTTCATAATTTATTTTATTTTTATAGATTAAGATTAATTTTAAAAGTATAATTGTAATTTAACTTTGTGGTTTGGACCATATTTTATTCATAGGGTTCAGGATTATTCTAATATATAATTATAATTTAACCATTATAAATCTATAGAATATTTTGCCCCTATAGTTTAACATATTAATTTTAAGCATATAATTATAATTTCCTAATAATAATTTAGGCATATTTTTAACCCTAGTGTTTAGGTTTTAGGGTTTAAAGTTTAAGCATATTTTACATATTTAAGCATATTTTACACATATGGTTATGATTTAGAGTTAATTTTAGAATTTATTACTCATATATACACAATTTAGAGCTTATTTACTATTAAGATACAATGATATTAATAGATACACGAATTAAGAGCGAGTGGACCAGTTTACCCTGCCGCAATCTCTCCCTCTCCTTCTCCACCGCAATCTCTCCCTTTGCTTCTCCACTCCCTCTTTTTGTTCAACACTTACCAGCTTCACTCCAAAGCTGATCTCTCTCTTCCCACCCTCAAATCCGAACTCTCAATCGTCTCGTTTCCACGTTTCATAAGGATTCCCTAATTCAATGGCAGCCGTCATCTCTCCTGACTGTCCCGACCTCCTCCGGCGACATCCAGCCGCCCCCGGCTCCCTCCGATGTGCCTGGCCGTCATCATCGCTAGATGCAATTATCTTCTACCATCAGATTGGTATCCTCTTGAAGGCGTATTCTATGGTTTCTCTATTGTTCAGAATCGTCTCAGATTCAGAATCTCCTATGCTAACTAGGGCATCCGGCCCTTTCGTTGCTGCCATCAGACTTTCCCTCAAAATCAAGCCCCTTTTTGTCGCTGCCGCAAATGCAAATTGCTCAATCTTTGTGATTCCCCTCTATTCTAGAATTCGGGCTTCCGCCGCTACTTAGTGCAGCCTCCTATCCACTGCCACCGCACGACACAATTTCAAAAGTGACTTGCTCGCTGAATCCACTTCCGGTGCGTGACCTTCTACGATGCGACTCGCCCTCGCCTCGTTGCTGTTTTAATCCGCCGCCTCCATCACCAATTGTCATCTAGCGACAATTTCCTTCAGTCAAGGATTTTCACCTTCTTGGATGCTTGACTTATCAGAATCAATTGGGGCTTCTTCTTCCTTTATTTTCAGCCCTGTTTCTGTCCCGTACAGAAATTTTCTTTCAATTTTTTCCTTAATATTTTTTGTGTATTTTTTAAATATTTTTTTTGGAAAGCATTAATATTGTTTTAGTGATACTCCCTGGTCCCTTCTTGCCCCTCTAAATGGGGTAATATTCTCTCTCTTTTTCCAAGAATAAGAAAATATAATTGTGCTGTTAGGCCGGTGTTAAAATTGTGCACAATTGAAAGGAATTGATTAAAAAGAAAATTGATGGGCACAGTTCATATACATCATATATTACTACAATGTTCAAGTAAGGTGCTGTGATGTATTAATATTGTGCTTATTGGTTGATAAAATAGGCTTGGGATTTTAGTTTGATACTTTTTCAGATTGTTCTCAGTTGGTAAACCCTTAGTGGATGAATCCTGTTTCTGAAATGGATTAAATGTTCTGTTATGCTAGTTTACAATATACAATGAAAATCTGCAGATCTTCCTAATGTAACTTTATTGCTATGATTATCAGATTGTTGTTGATTTCACTGCTTCCTAGTGTGGACCTTCCGATTCATGACCTAGAAGTTTCAATTTATCTTTAATTATTTGAGAATTCCAGTTGTTGCCTCTGTTTGCATAGGCCCTTATGGATCAATTAGAATTGCCCATTTTTTGTTAGTCATGGTAGTATCCTTAATGATCCATTTTGACATTCTTGCTTGGATTTTGCTGCAGATGCACTTTTGTGCTCTTAGCAGCTTACTGCTATTTGTAATGGAGGAGCATCACGGTTATATTGCTCTTGTCTGGAGTGCTTATTGTTAAAGCCTAAAGGCCTTTTTTCTATCGATTCTCTGTTTTAGATTATGAAATAGTGCAAAAAAGAAATAGTACAATAAAATTAAATTGTAAAAAATGAAAATGTGCAATAAAATTAAAAGAAAAAAAGAAATTGTGCAAAAAAATTGTGCAAAACAAAATTTGTCGGCCCTCCACCGGAACTTAAAATGTGCAACAAATTGTGCAAAAAAAATTCGTTGGACCGCCGCCTGACCTTCGCTACCGGCTCTGGACCTTCGTCGGAACTTAAAATGTGCAAACAAATTGTGCAAAAAAAATTCGCCGGGTCACCGCCTGACCTCTGTCGCGGGCTGCCGGACCTCCGCCGGAACTTAAAATGTGCAAACAAAATGTACAAAAATAAATTGTGCAAACACATTGGGGTATTTATGGTATCATAATCATAATTGTGTAGTTATGAGTATTAGTGCTTTGATTGATGTAGTTTATAGTAATTATGCATTATTTTATGTATCCAATAGTATGCAATCCTAATTTTAATGGTTTAATTTTAATTTCACCATTTTAGTTTAGAGCATATTTTACCTTAGAATAAGATATAAATATCTTTTAAATATTAATATATACTTATAAAAAAATTCAAAAAAGAAAAAAACAAACAAACAAAGGATTAATTAATTAAGGTGGACAGCAGATTGTATCTTAAATAAAATACCACTGGTTGTACTATAGTTGCTCCCTGTGAAATCAGATCGAATTTAAATCCATAATTCTATTCATTAAATTAAATTAAGTAGAGTTTGTAAGCCAGTGGCAGTGTTGTTATAATGGATTAGAGATTGAACCGATACCCCCAATAGTTCGAGGTCGCACTGTCACTTCAACTGGAAAAATAAAAATGACATATTTTTTATAATTTTTTTTATTATTTTATATTCTATATGATTTAATATTAACCTACTTAATTTACATGTGAATAATCATCTATTGAAAAAAAGAAGTTGAAAAAGGAAAGTTAAATATGAAAATAAAATGATATTTGGATTTTAATTTACTTAGGGGTAAATCTTGTATGACACCGTCTCACGTGAAACCATTTTATACTTTTTAATTTTGTTATCACTTTCACTGTAAAATATTATCGTTTTCGCTATAAAATGTTATCACTTTTCATTTATATTATAAATTGTTCAAGAAATAACATTATCACTTCTTATTAATTGAGTATTACTTTATTACTTTTTGTATGTGTCACACAAGTTTTTGCGTTTACCTAGTATCTAATCTACTTCAAATTTCTATCACAGATTTTGAGATCGAAAGAAAATTAATCACTAATGGTGAGATTGAATAAAATAGCAAAGAAAATTAATTAAGAATATTGTAATTGAAATAAAATATGAAAGGAAATTGCTAATTAATTTTTTCTATAATAAGGGTAGCATAATTTGATCCTCTATTCAAGCAAAAAATTTAAAAAGAAAATTATTAATAGAAATTTTGGAAAGAAAATTATTAATAGTTAATTTGTTCCTCTAACGCTAATACTATTGTGCACCTGGTGCACCCCGGTGCACCCCAGGATACGGTGCACACTTTTAGATCATATACAATTATGAATAAAAATGTATACAATTATGAACAAAAATGTATACAATTTGTTTGTTAGTATTTTTAATTAAAAATTGAGTGTAAAAAATATACAAATATTATAAAATATGTATACGCTATTGAATAAAAAGTTATACACGTATGGATGCTAATTTTTTTAATGAAAAATTGAGTGTGAAAAAAGTATACAATTATTAAGAAACATTTATACAAAATTGAATAATATATATACAAAATAGAATAAAAAGTTATACACATATGGGTGCACTCTTGAACCGAGTGCACCGAATATCAACTCTTTCTCTAATATCTCATATATCAACTATTTCTCTAATATCTCGTCTATAATTTGCTTCGATCATGAATATTGAGATTGAAATAAGATTGAAGATTAATAAAAATACAAAAAAAATTAATTATCTTGTATAATAGGGATAGCATAATTTGATCCTCTATTCAAGCAGAAAATTTGGAAAGAAAATTACTAAAAAGTTAATTTGTTTCTCTAATATCTCATCTATAATTTGCTTTGATTATAAATATTGAGACTGAAATAAGATTGGAAATAAAATTAATCACTAATGGTGAGATTGAATAAAGTTGCAAAGAAAATTAATTAAAAATATTGTAATTGAAATAAAATAGGAAATTAAAATTCTAATTAATTTTTTCTATAATAGGGTAGCATAATTTGATCATCTATTCAAGTAGAAAATTTGGAAAGAAAATTACTAATAGTTTATTTGTTTCTCTAATATCTCATCTATATCATGAATACTAAGATTGAAATAAGATTGGAAAGAAAATTAAATGCTAATAGTGATATTGAGTATAATTGCAAAGAAATTAATTAATAACTAGTTGCGGAAAAATCACACAGGAAAATATTATGTAAATTATAGTAAATAAAATTAATAATAATAAATAAATAAAATAAATAAATGAAAAAAAAATTCTTGCAAGAGAATCCTTATATGAGACGGATTTAAATGTTATTGTTATATGTAGTATAAAGTATATTTATTGTATAATATATATAATGAATTAAAGTATAATTTTAGAGTAATATCATATAACGTAGGAATATATTCTTATAGTATCATAATTACAACCATAAAATATATACTCCTTCCTTTCAATTGTAAATATTAGGTTTTTTTTTGTCAAGATTAGTAAATATAAATATATTAATATGTAGTAGATAATTGTATTAGTATTGTATGTGAAACCATTAAGATTTTTAATAATTGTTTTATGTGAATATCATATTTCTAATAAACTCCGGATGTAACAAATTACCCTAAAAAAATGTAAGAGAACAAAAGTATCTTGAGTGAATTCCACCCCAAAGCGTTTAAGGGTGTTGATAAAGTTTTTTTTTTTCTTAAGCAAGGCAATTTTATTTGATGCAGCAGATAGAGAAATAAGATAAATGGGTGAAAAAGAAGATAGAAAATGACAAAATTAAAAGAGATAGTCTCACATAGATAGATACACTCTACAGAACAATGATTCATTACTTTCTTCCACAAGAAAGTATAATGCCATTGTTTTCCAACAACTCAGTTTAACAAATGAAATATCTCAATTGCTCAAAAGTTTTAATTTTTCTCAAATATTGCTTTCAGTATTAAGTGTGGAATTTTTTACTTACAGCAACACAAAGTCAATTTGATCTTCTTTCCACACAACACACATAGTTCTATGCTACTAAAATGATAGAACGATGTCTTCCTTGTACATGTAAATCCGCGATTCAACACTTAATCATATGCTCTCTTCATTTTAGCAAATTTTAATTATTAAAGTCTACGTATCAAGTAAAATTTTCTAACCTTGTTAGCCACATTTTCAAATAAAATCTAATAGAAATACTAAAAATCAATCAACTCATGTAAATCAATTAATGTACACGAAATTGAAACTTCATGTATCACATAAACTTTGGGGATGACCCAAAGAAATATATGTAAATGCGTCTTACGATGCAATGGTATACAAAAGGATGACCCCATGGTACTTATCTAAGCAAAAAAGGATTTTTTCTTGATAAAAAGTTAAGAGAATTTATAAAACAATACATTGCAAGTAAAAATATCTATATAGCTTCAAAATAAGTCAGCATCTAAAAAAATTAAGATGATGTTATAAAATGATATGTTCCCGAAATACATTGTGTTCCCTCACTTATGGCTTCAGAATTAGTCATGATACATTAAGAAAACATCTAAATGTTGTTTTGCCCCTCTTGTTGCTGTTCAGAGAGATGAAAACTTTCTTTAGGACAGAGATAGCTTTCTTTATCCACGGTAGTCGTCCATCAAGTTAGACAAATCAATAATAAAAAGCTCTAGTTTAATTCTTATAATTATTTGCAACTGATGATTAATTCTAATAACGTCCTTATTATTTTAATTTCATCTCTAAGGGAAAGCCAACATGAAGAAGCCTACGGAATGAACCCAATACAACAACTATAGATCAAACAAAAAGGAACAGAAATTCTTAAGCATGAAGGCCAATAGATGTATGCAAAAAAAGGCTATAGAAGAATTCATTAACTTTGTGTTAAATACATTTTCTGATTAATTAAAAGTAAGCAAAAAATAACCAAAATAACTTGATAAACCATTTAAACATTAATTAATAATAATAATAATACGAACTTATGTAGTGGCCACCTGAACAACAGCTAGCCTTATCTCCATCAAGCTCTAGGACTTGTCCATGCAGTGTTGTATCATCTCCTACGGCGAATGACATAAATTTAATATTACATGTATTATAGTTGACTGTGCCATGTATTTAAAGCAAAGTTCATAGGGATATTAGGAGTATGATAGTTGCACATCTTTTAAAACGGTTGCTTTTCAATTAAAAACAATAATAATAGTAAATGCATTTGATTATTAACAGTAATTAAGAACAAAATAATCACACCAAGATCGTTGTTGCCAATGATACCGAAAATTCTTGTTGTCTTATTGCTGGATAATTAAGAGAAGTATGTTCTGGAAAAATCAGGTTCTTGGCAATACAATGAAACAAATCTGAATATAACACATGCAATCTCTATTAGCTGTAAGCCTGTAACCTTGTAAATCGGTTTCTTTCTTATTCATTCTCCCTTAAACTTCTATCACCCAACAGCATTCGACATCTATGGAATTGATCAAAAGGAGATGATCGTATGGAATCTGTTGTAACACCTCAATATTTCATAATTTATATTTTCGTAAATTTGACTTTTAAATAAAATTATTTATATGTTTTTAATGTATTAATTATTATTCTCTCCGTCCCATAAACAAATTCACACTTTCTATTTTTGTTCGTCCCATAAATAAGTTCACACCCCCATTGTACTATCATTGAAACTCTTTCACTATCTTCATTTCTCACGTCAATCAACCTCCACCATTTGATATAACTTGTTTTGTAAGTTTAATGTCAAGTGGAATCGATAAGGGATTCCAAAATGATATATGTTTTCATGAGATGTTCAAGTATGTGAGTATTTCATTTCTTGCATATATGTATTTAATATTTGATGAATATTATTTCCCACTAAGCTGTGGTTTGCTCATCCCTTCCACTCCAAACTCTTTTCAGGTTGAGGCTGCGACAGCATACCGAGAACGGATGTGTTGCATGAAAGCTTTTTAATTAATGTGCTGCCTTTTTATATAATTTTTAATGATTTGTAATATTTAATCATTTTATTAAATTGTTCATGCCCCCATTGAAGGTTAATATTACAAAAGAATTACGAATAAATTTTTTTTTCTTTTTATTGAAAATTGGTGCGTGACATTTGTATAGATTTATTAAGAGGAGATCAGAGGTCAGAAAGTATTACAGTAAAGTGAGAAAGACGTGGAAAAGAGGGGATCAATAGTACAACCTTTCTGGAACTAAAAAAATCCACTTAAGTCGGTGAGCGTTGGAACTGGCAACGTTGGACATGGCGACGAAAATATTTAGTTTGGGGACAACTGAAAAAACACTCACTTATTATTATTTTTTTAAAAAAAGAAAGTCGAGAAAATCAAGAAGAATGTGTTGAGCGTTAAGACGATGGATCATTTTTCCAATTCAATCTGACCGATCTTCTACTGTATGATCAAGCGTAAGAATGAGAAAGATTAAGAGATTTTTAAGAAATATATTGAAACGAAGGTCTCATCAATCTGAGTTCAGCTCTAAATCCAATAGCAATTTGATAAATGGTTCAAAACTCCTTGCAAAAGATATGCACACTTTTTAAGGACATATAATAAAAGGCAAGCAGGGTTGGGGACTGGGCAGGGGGCATATTCAAATTCAAAGTTAGGAAGCAGCAACTATCTGTCACACATGCATATGTATTAACTCAAATTCTTTTTTTTAATATAATAAAAATATATTCATGAATTTACAAACCTTTACCTTTAGTATGACTAAATAGAAATTTATTTATAGTGTTTAAAAAAGAATATATTATAAATTTATAGTGAAGTTGAAACGTTTCTTTTATTATTTTATTGTGCATCTTCACAAATTTTAAAATGAGAGCAGATGAAAGTTGGCGTGAAGAAATTGAGCAAAGAAAATGCATAAATGAAAATGCGCCTGTCTGGCTTTTCACGTTCCCATAAATAAATTTTTCCTTTTTTTCATATCAGCGTGGCTTGTGCTGTTCATATTCCCATAAATTTGTCATTTTCCATATCAATTAGTTGCCTCACACTGCCATGCTTTAATTATTTTTTAATTAAAAAAATCACCTTCTAAAAATAGACATAAATTTAGGCGGGAAAAACCCCACTTACTATTTTTGGCATACTTTCTTTTTTATATATATATATATATATATATATATATATATATATATATATATATATATATATATATATATATATAGATAATATTGTGATTGAAATAAAATAGGAAATGAAATTGCTAATTAATATTTTGCGTAGCAAAATTTGATTCTCTATTCAAGCAGAAAAAATTGAAAGAATTTTACTAAAAGTTAATTTGTTTCTCTAATACCTCATCTATAATCTGCTTGGATCATGAATATTGAGATTGAAATAAGATTGGATTGGAAAGAAAATTAATCAGTGAGATTGAATAAAATTGCAAAGAAAATTAACTAAGAATATTGTGATTTAAATAAAAAAGAAAAGTAAATGGCTAATTAATATTTTGTAGATTAGGGGTAATCCTCTATTAATTAAAAATATTTTGATTAAAATAAAATAGGAAATGAAATTTCTAATTAATATTTTCTATTATAGGGGTAGCATAATTTGATCCTCTATTCAAACCGTCAATGATTTAATTAAAGAAAAAAAATTAAAATTGAATCCTCAGAAATTAAATCTGAATATGTTCTCTCTTTTTAGTTACTATATATTTACCCCCTTAGTCCTGCTTATCAATTCACAAAGATATGTGCAATTAAATACATTCATATTTAACAGTTCTATTACTGAACCCTCGAAAGTAATGGTCACTTCCTTAGAATCATAACAAAAAACCTAACCAGTCATGATTCATTAATGCACCAAATCAACCATCAGAAACATGTTTAGACATACCAAATCAACAATCAGAAACATGTTAAGACATTCATATAACAATTGAAAACACACAAAATGATGATGATTAGAGGTTAAAAAAAGTGCAATATTAAATATGAAATAATCCAACTATAGTCGTAAAGCAAATTTTTCCTAGAGAGTCAAATCAAATCGTTGAAACCTTCAAAACCCTACAACTACAAAAATAGTTCTAGCCCATGGTATGACAGAACTCATGGGTTTGAATAAATCTTACCAATAGTCTGGAAATAAAAAAAAAGAATTGAAGAAAACCCTAGATGTAGTGGTGATCATTGTCTCCTCTTCTGTCTTGAATCTTCTTCTTGGTTCTCCTTCCTGATTCGACAGACGAATCTTCACAGTGATCGTGGGATGAGATGATGAGATGGATGTGGATGATTGAAGGTGTGTGGATGATGGTAGCTGATTGATGGTGTGTGGATGAAGGTAGTGTAGAGAATTGTGAGAAGATATCTTTATATTGATCACACCAAATAATATATACATTTGTAAGAGAGAGACATCTAGATATACAACCGATGTGGGACATACAAAATAATACAACAACAATAATTCTCAATACGCCCCCTCAAGATGGTGGGCGAGTAACGACACCAATCTTGGACATTAGAAGAGTGAGACGAGGATGAGCAAGTGGTTTGGTGAGTGCGTCAGCTAGTTGATCTACGGAGGGTACATGAGCGACACGGAGTTGCGATGATTTAACTAGGTCCCGAACAAAATGATAATCAATAGCAATATACTTCATTCGCGGATGAAATACCGGATTGGAGCACACTTAAGTGGCACTAATGTTATCACAGTAAACCACTGGAATAGCTGGCAAAGACGGAAGACAATGCTCTTGTAGTAAAGAATGAGTTCACTGAACTTCAGCAGCTGCTGCGGCAATGGACCTGTATTCAGCTTCAGTGGAAGAACGGGCAACAATCCACTGCTTGCGAGACCTCCATGATACCGGATTAGAACCAAAAAATACAATATATGCCTCAGTTGAGGACCTATCGGCACAGTCACTAGCCCAATCAGCATCAGCAAAGCAGTAGAGGGACAAAGACGAGTTACCCCGAAGAAAGAGAGAGTAATGACGAGTGCCATTGAGATATCGCAGAAGTATCTTCACTGTGCCCAAATGAGTAACTGTAGGGGCATGCATAAATTGAGATAGTTTGTTGACTGCAGAAGCTATATCAGGCGGTGTAAAAAGGAGATACTGAAGATTCTCAAGTACCTTTCGATAGCTCGTGGCATCATATGGATCAGATCCATCACTAAGAGAGAATTTTGCACCTGCAGCAAGAGGAGTAATACATTGAAGAGAGCATGTTAAGACGAGACAGAAGATCTGTGGTGTATTTGTGCTGAGACAAATAGCAGTCATTTCCAGATTGATGAACTTCAATTCCCAAGAAATAAGAAAGATTGCCCATATCTTTGAAGGAAAAATGTTGCAAGATCAGCCGCATAACGTGAAAGAAATGTGAGACTGTTGCCTGTCAAAACCAGATCATCAACATAAACCAGAAAATAGGCTAAAATACCCTGATGGCTATAAACAAATAGAGATTCATCCGATTTGGAGCAAGTGAAGCCAACTGATATGAGAAACTGTCGAAGAGCATTGTACCAAGTACGCAGTGCTTGTTTCGATAGATAGACTTGTGAAGCTTGCAAATGTATGCAGGATTATCAGAGTCAATGAAGCCTGGGGTTTGAACCATGTAGACCTCATCAGAAAGAGTGACATGAAGAAACGCATTGTTGACATCAAACTAATGAAGTGGCCACTTTTGGGAAACAGCTATACTAAGAACAATACGAATTGTAGCAGATTTCACCACTGGACTAAATGTCTCAGAAAAATCAATGCCCGGGCGTTGATGAAACCCCTTCACCACAAGACGACCCTTGTACTTTTCCACCAAGCCATTGGGTTTTTTGCTTGATGCGAAAAACCCATTTGCAACCAATGACATTTTGAGAGGCAGATAGAGGAACAAGAGTCCAGGTACCATTTTTTAGCAAGACATTGAATTCAGAATCCATCGCATACGCCAACAAGAAATAGATAATGCATGTTTGACAGTAGTAGGCTCAACATCAGTGTAAAGAGATGATGTAAGACCGTACCTGGGGGTGTTTGGTTTGACAATATTATTTCGAGACCGAGTAACCATAGGATGTCGAATGTGTGACGGCGGTGAAGGGCGAGGCGTAGACTCCAGTTGCGGGGGCACGAGTGCAGGACCTGGTGGTGGGGAGGTGGGCTCATGTATTGGTTTAGGAGTAGGAATGGGAGGAGATGTGGGAATGAGATTGTTAGTAGGGGTATCAGGTGGAGTGAGACTTGAATTGTCAACAGGGTGGATGTGTTGTTGTTGAAACGAGAATATATCCTCAATAAAATCAACATGGCGTGATGTAAAGACTTTGTTGGAGACACGGTCAAGATATAAGTATGCACTTTGAGTTAGAGAATAGCCGAGAAAGACATAGGGTTTGGAGCGTGTGGCAAGTTTGTGAGAGGTGTAAAGACGGAGCCATGGATAACAAAGACAACCAAAGACACGAAGCTTTTCAATTTGTGGCGGTTTATGAAACAACTTTTCATAAGAGGAAAGCATATGAAGATTAACTTTAGGGAGACAATTGATAAGATAGGTAGCAGCGGAGATAGCGTAGGACCAATATTGGAGAAGTATAGCAGCTTGATGCAAAAGAGCAAGAGAAGTGTCTACAATATGTTGATGTTGGCGTTCCGAGACACCATTGTGTTAAGGCGTGTGAGATGGCATAGTAAGATGAGTAATTCCATGTGTAGTGAGGAAGGAACGTAAGACAAGAAATTCGCCACAATTATCAGAGTATAGTGTTCGAATGCGAGATTGAAGGTGGTTTTCAACAAGTGATTAAAGGCAACAAAAGTAGGCAACACATCAGATTTACATTTCAAAGGATAAAGCCATACATACTTTGTAAAATGATCCACAAAAATAACATAATACTTGTATCCATCATATGAAGTAACAGGTGATGTCCAAACATTTGAAAAAATCAATTCAAGAGGCATAGTGGAATTTAAGCTAGATTCAGCAAAAGGAAGTTTATGACTCTTCATGCATTTACAAGCATCACAACTTAATTCAGTAGCTTTGCAAGTAGGCAAATTATTGTTAGATAAAATATAATGAAGTATTTGGGGGGAGGGATGGCCTAAACGGGTATGCCAAAGAAAGAAGTTATCATGAGAGGAAATAAGAGCCTGTAGTGCAGTGGTAGTAGGGGCAGTGGTGAATGGCCAAAGATATAGTCCATTAACTCGTGGGCACTACAGCAGAACGGCTCCGGACCTTCGATCCTTCACCTAAAAGGAAGTAGAAGAAAACACAACACAAACATCATTCTGGTGGCATAATTGAGAAACAGAGATAAGATTTCTAGAAATAGACGGAACAACAAGCGAATGAGAGAATAAAGAGAGAAAAAATAAGGAAAGTATAAAGAGCCTATGTGAGTAATAGGCAACGATGTACCATCACCGACTATAACGCTGTCAGAACCATCAAATGGAGAATGAAGAGAGAGGTTGGCCAAATAAGTTGTAATGTGATGCGTGGCTCCTGAGTTCAAAACCCAGCTATGCGCCGGTGTAGTAGAGATGGCAGAATAAGCGGTAGGAAGGGCATATGGCTGCTGCACTGTGGTTTGACCAGCCTGGACCTGAGCAACCTATAGAAAGTCTGAGCATCGTCTCGCGGAATGTCCATAAACACTGCAGAGTTGGCACTTTTCCTGGTAGCCACGTCCACTGCCTTGACCAAGAATAGAGTGTGTAGACGATCGATTAGTATTCTGGGGTGGACGAGAGGACCCCGAGCGATACCCAGTTCGGCCACCAGAAGAGTTGCGCCGAGAAGCTTGGAATGCGGAAGCAGGCATGCCTGAAATTGGTGCAGCGCTGCTTGCAATTTGAGCCTCTGTGGTAAGGAGTTTGCCATGGAGCTCTTCAAATGTAATTGGTTATACAAATCATCCAAGCCATTCAAGATTTTCACCACTAAATCTTCAGAATTAGTAGGAACACCAAGGAGCGCAAGTTCATCAATGAGACCTTTGATATCAAGCATAAAATCAGTGACAGATTGATTTTCCTTGATTGGATTGTGAATCTTGTTCTTCAAGGCAAGAATACGTCCCCTTGATGAAGTGTCATATATGGAGCAAGAGTACGCCAAGCATCAGATGACGTCTTGGCCAACGCAATGAACGGAATAAGAGTGGGTGTAATAGACCCAATCAGTGTACTGAGGATCAATGAATGAAGTGGATTCGGACGAGAGATGCCATTGACAAATTCTGTGGCGGCAGGACACGGATACAAACCATCGACAAAATGGTAGAGATTGTATCCAGAGAACAAGGTTCAAAGTTGAAAACTCCAAGCCACATAAATAGTTGAGTTTCAATGGAACTTGTGAAGAGGTGTTGAAAGCGACAAGAGATGGTGTTGAGTCGTTTACAGATGAGTTGCCAACATCTGTGGGTGGAAGCACGGTGTTGTCGGTTTCCATCGACATTTGAAGAGAGAAACTGGTGGCTGAAAAAAAATTGAAGAGGGAAATTGGTGGCTGAAAAAAAAAGGAAGGGAATGGAGAGAGAGCCAATGACGGTTAGGATTGAGAATAGAAGAGAGGATCGAGATTATGCTCTGGTTACCATATAGAGAATTGTAAGAAGATATCTTTATATTGATCACACTAAATAATATATACAGTTGTAAGAGAGAGACATCTAGATATACAACCGATGTGGGACATACAAAATAATACAACAACAATAATTCTCAATAGGTAGATGTGTTGGTGGAATTGTGAAATCTCTCCTTCAACTCTTCTAATGATGCTCTTTTATACTTTTTGGCATTCCAATTTGATATTTTTTGGCTTTTTCACGTCAAAGAACACACTCAAACGCACTTGGGGTGTAAAAATACAGATCTGGGTGAAAACAGAATCTTATTTGACTCGATTAGTCTCATTCAACCTGCTGAGCGTGGTTGTGCAACTTCACGATTTCGAGCATAACTTCCACATCCAAACTCCGATTTGAGTGACTCTTACGCCAAAGCGATCCTATCTTCAGTGGCTTTCCAGTGGTATATCACATTAATCAGTTTTAAGTTCCACTCTGAACATAAAAAAAATTATGCAAAGTAAACCTGCATTTTTCAGCATTTTTGCACAAGTTGCCCATTTTCTCAAACTTTACACTTTTGATCATTTTCCACCTAAAATACAATATAACGCCTCAAATGAATCTTTTTATCAAATATATGAAATGTAAGAAACTTGTGTTAATATATGACACAATTCTCATAAAAAGATGTTAACTTGAACATTAAAACATGTGAATTTTCACTCTCAACATTAGTACATAGAATATTTTAGTAATTAGCATTTACTCCTATAACTATATTGTAATAAAAAAAGTGAAACCTTACCAAATAAAAATTTCACTCTACTATATTCGTCATTTCTTTTCTCTTATTTCTCTTTCTCTCAGAAGTTGAAGTTGTGAAGCGCCACCGCCTGCGGGCACTGCTGGGGATGTCAAATTTTACCCGACCCGTGGGTACCCACCCCACACGTTTTGGGACGATCCAAACCTGGCCTGTAGGAGAAATGGGGCGGGTAGGCCCGAACCCGCAAATATGCAGAAAGGGTCCGGGTATTAATTTAGACCCACCCCGTCCCACATACAATATAATAAGAATTATTTTATATTTTATAAAAATAATTATATTTTATGTTATATATATATTTATATATATTATATCAAATTATTTATTTTATTCAATTATTTTATATTTTATACATATAAATTATTTATAACTATATGTTATATATATAATTATATTTAATATTCTTATAATTTATTTATTTATTTTTAAAATATATGAATACTTTTTGTATGTGAGTGCATGTTAAATTAATATTTATGTGATTGATGATTATTGTTTAAAAAAGAATGGGGCAGGGCGGAGCCGCCCCGTACGAGACTGGGCACAGGCATGTAAAATAGAACCCACGCAGGTAATGGGGCGGGTCCGGGTAGTTAACTATCCACCCTAAATCCGACTCGTTGACATCCCTAGGTGCTAGTCAATATCCCACCATATACACCTATTTTTCTCCAAATCATTGTTGATCCTGCTCATTTCAAGGTGGATCATAGTTAATTTTAAGGTAATGATTTTTATTTTCTTCTCTCTCCCATGATTTACTGTTCTAAGAAGTTAAGAGGAATCGCACAACCTCATTGTTTTTTTATGTTTTCAACTACTCGTGAATGTGATAATTTATAGATGTTTTATGTTTCTAAGAAATAAAAAATGGATAATTATTGGTTGAATCGCTTTATGAATTTTGTCAGTCACCAAAGTCAGATTTGTGAGAATCTAGAACAATTTTAATTTTTTTGGATTGATGTTCTTCCTCACCCTCCGAATCAGAAGAGGGTCTTTTGATAGAGATAAACATTTCGCACACAAGTAGGGATGTCAATGGGCCGGGGCGGGCCGGGTGGTTGAGTACCCGGACCTGTTCTTTTGTCTGAGTCCGGGCCGCCCCGTGACCCGTACGGGGCGGGTCCGCTTCGTTTTTGGCCCATTTTGATTTTTTATTTTATTTTAAATATTTATATCTATTATAAATAATGTGTAATATATATTATTTCATTTAATTAGTAATTATATAAATAGAAATATCATGTATTTTCTATTTAATTAATCAATTAAGCAAATATATCTTATAAATAATGAATATAATAAAAAATATATATATAATATACATGTTATACACATAATATGTTATATAATATAAATATTAAATAGGTCTAAATGGGTCCAAACGGGCCAAAACGGGGCATCACTACTACTCAGACCCGCCTCATTCTTGATATGGGCCAGGTCGAGTCCGCCCCAAATTCACGGGCCCAGACGGGTCTGTTCGGGTTGAGTCATTTTTTACATCCTTAAACACAAGAATGATGTTGCTTGATGTCTATTCAATGTAGGAAATAAATCCATAATTCCTAAAACCTTAACCCTATTATGATAAACTGAGATCAAATTGTAAAATGGAAGCATACCTTGGATCCATTGAGTTCTCTAGGCGGAACACGAACTCGGGTTCAGTGGTTTTATGGCCTTACTCAACTAAGCCTCCTTATTCTTTATGAGACCGCAGTAATCCCTCCCGATGGGGATAAGGGAAGACCATGTGCAGCTTAGTGCGTTGGGGACCATAATCTGGTACCCTTATGTACTACTTTAATCAGGCCACCCATTATCACCTAATTACGTAGTATTGGGTATCTGCTCAATTGGCCCATATCAATATTATTATAGCCCATGAACTTTTAACCAGAATTGAATCACTTAATTAAGTACATAAAATAATTGAATAGCTAATATAATTGTATAATAATATATTAATCACAATTAGATTATATAGGAAATTAAAATTTCCTAACAATCTCCCACTTGGGCTATATATTGTTCCCAAAGTAATTATACCAAGAGTTCTTAATTGCACAACTTTATGCTATTCCTCTTCAGGCTATACTTAACAATCTGGTCCATCTCATATACCAATATGTAACTACCGCGGCATTCACCACATTACAAATCGTGGTTAAACCCCGACAATCACCATATCAATATACTCAATGACTTATATCAAATATGGTGAGTAGCATGGAAATTACATGTAAAATGTGATCAACATCATGTCTATTTCCAACTGGTCCTACTTTAATCTTTAGTGAGATCAATCCATAATGTAAAATATAACAAAATAGAAAAATTAACTTTAGTGAATTCACAATGAATTCAAAACCATCAACTTTATTCTGCAGAATACCAAATTATCCAAATGAAAGTGTCTTAAAAACTTTAAAGAACAACAAATATAGACTCTCACTAAACCAATGTTTATAAAACTATATAACACCCACATGAGTAGCTAGCTCATAAAATTACAGGGCGTTGAATACATAATCGGTGGATCCGTATTTAGAGTCTATCATAATATGATCTACTAAAATTTTATCCACACAAAATACTTTCTTTACAACCAAGAATTCTATGTCAATATGCTTGACTTATAGTACTCTTGTCGTTAATACTTTACTGCGAACTAACTGCCACAATTAACTTTATGTGACAAAGCTTCACAACCTTTATTTCATGATTGGATGCTCCTTAGTGTGCTACTATTTTTGTTGTCATGGTTAAGGAGCTACAAGTATTTTTTAATATTTTTACTTGTATAGCTCTCCAGACCAACAAAAGATATAGCCTGAAGTGAATCTTATACTGTATTGGCATCCAACAAACTCAGAATTAGAATTCCTTTTGATCTCCAACAAATCTAATCCCTAATGTGCAAGCATGTTATCTATAATTCTTTGTAAATACTTTATAAAGATCCATACTAGAGTTACTTAAATGTCTACTTAATGTACCAACAACAGAAGTCAAATTAGGTCTTGTACAGACCTCATCACACAACAACTTTCAATAGTCAAAGCATATAGAAAATTTTCTATATTTCTTAAATATTTAGTTTAACTTTAGGGCACCTTATTGAGACTCCACTTGTCTCCCTTAGTTTAACTTAAACATTCTTCCACTGAATCACATAAACATCTACACTTGTCTCAAAACTAAGTAAGACAATTACATCATGATGATAGTTGTGATTCCTCTACAGTAAAGCTTTCTTGAATGTATAGATGGATTTCCTTTAATTCTTAAAAATCATTGAGATCATTTCAATGTTACCATCAAAGAACAATTACTTTACATCCATCTAATTTTAATTCAATATCTAAATGTGCTATTAATATCACAATTATCTTAAAAGAATCTTTCTCAATAACCGGATAGAAAGTCCCTTAAAACAATGCATTTCTCCCCTTTTGAGTATAATCCTTTAACGAGATGCGAACCTGATCATCTTATATTGATTTAAACTCATAACTTATAGCATTAACCCACTTTAGACTATTTGGATCTTGCATGACTTGATGAACATTGTTTGAATGTTCTACTATTAATTCTATAGTGTCCTCATTATTTAGGAGAAACTACATAATCATCCGAATTGTTTTTCTCCCAACTCTAGTGGTTTCCTTAGTGACATTAATTCTTGAGGTTGTTGATTTTATTATGCCTTAAATATTATTAACATTGTCCTATCGATATTCTAAATTTGGACATTCTTAAAAGCATAAGTAGGGGTCTAATAGACTTCTCTTTAAAGACAATGTCTCTAATATTAATTATTCTTTCCCCCAAATCAACATCCTCACAGAATTCCGTATTACTCGTCTCAAATATGAACCAATTAATTTGGATCACAAAACCTTATTCATAATCTATAAAGCAGTCGATAACTGTTTGAGTCCAAATTTCTTTAATATATCCCAATGATCTAACTTTAGTTGAACATCACCATATGTGAAACTCATAAAGAGTTCTCACAACTACTTTAGTTAAAACTTTATTGAGACCATAAACTGCAATCTTAAGTATTTCTCTCATTAATAACCATATGTTATGGAGTTCAATCATGCCTTTTAACTACACCATTCACACTTAGCAACTTTAATATGGTGTATTATAAGACAATTCCACAAGCCTTTAAGAGAAACAAAATGTTATACTTTAATTTCGTCTTTAGCAGCTTTCTTTACGGGTATTCTTTTATTGCCCTTATACTTTATTGAGACTAAATTTTCTTGAAGCCTGCTAGTCTCATCTTTATTTTTGAAGTTCTCATCATGTATGATTTTGTTGTTGATATCGGTTAAACTTAATTAGCAGATTTCTTGATTATACAGAGAATTAATTCAAAATGATTATCATGCTTGCACTAAACTTTATAATCTTTCAAAATTTAAATAAATTAGAATCATCTTGAGGATTCGAGCACAACATTAGTATCAAGTCTTTGGACAACAATACTAATTTAAATGATGCTCTCACGCAGTGGTCAAATACTGACAATAAAAACTGTCACGCAATAGTCTTCCTTTGGGCTGACTTATTACTCACATGTCAAACTAAATTATTGTCACGTATTTACCACCACAGGCACTTATGTATTTCGGGCCAAATATTAATCTACATTTGGGCCGATCAATACCCGCATGAAAATACACTTGCACAACATTATTAATTGGGGACCCATCATAAGACACCTTGTGTAACATTAACCTCGTCTATGGACAAAAATTAACTGCAGGAGTAATCTTGGTGTAATAATCAAGTACTGATAATAAGTTCTGTCAAACAAAAGTCTATCTATGGACCGACCGATGTTCACATGAACAATTTTAAATAATTATCACATACTTATTATCACATGTGTGTTATTATTATGTCAAACTGTGTCTACCTATGGGCCAAACACAGAACACATAAATAATTCCACATTCATCTATATAATTTCAATAAAGTCGCACTCCACACACAGAGGCTGCTATGGCAACATGAGGCTTTGATTGACTAGATTGAAAAATTGCTAGACCAATTAAATAAATACTTAAAATAAATATTTATGTTTAATTGACGACATTAAAAAATGTCTTCCCAAATTTAAATTTAATTAAATTCCACTACGAAATGGGAATATTAGATGATTCACCCAAATTTAAAATAAATGAAAGATTTCTTTAACTTAATTAAGGATTCCGAATTCAAATTTAAAATTAAATAAATTAGACAAATATCCCTTTCCATAATGCTTGGCACTTCACGTATATTTATTAGAAATGACATGTATATATCAGTCTATTAATAGACACTCATACAAATATATTACACGTGAAAGCAAAAGTATAAATATAATCATGAATGCCACAAATTAATTAATTAATTAAATATACTTAAATCTGTAATTACCTTGCAGCCAAGATCAATCACGAAACTTAATCATTCATTACATAGCAGTAGTGGCTCTTTACCGTATTAACAAATAAAAGACAATCCATGGTTATTATAGATCTGTCAGATTATTGCAACAATATTTACATATATATAGATTGACATCCATTAATTATTAATTACCTCATTTTATTATTGAATTGCTTACATTAGCAATTTAAATGTCACAACTAAGGTTTAAAATATCGATATCGATAAAAATATCGGTACCTCAAATTTACGGATATATCGAATATCGATATCGATAAAAATTAAAAAAATCACGGAAACTTTAAAAAAAGAGAAAATTAATTATTTAACTTTTCAATATATTTTAACTAATTTTATTATATAAATATAATTTAAAATCTCGTAGCATATATGATAAGCAAATCAATTACAATATATTTAAATAGTCTAAAGTCATACAATACTTAATAACTAATACCAAAATGATAATTTATGATGCTCAAATGTAAAACATGTGATGTCATCTTAATCTAAACAATATTGGTATTGTCTCATCGAATTAGAGAAATTTTGAACATAGTTCTGAATGTACGAGTAATATTGTTATGTACCAATAAAATACTCCCTCCGTCCCGTCCTTATGGTTACGTTTGCTTTTTGTACGTGGATTAATGAATATAGTATTTTAATGTGTATTGAGGTGAGAAAAATAATATTTTAATGTAAATTGGGTAGATGTATTAGTGTGATGTGTGGGCCCATAAAAAAAGAAGTAATTAATTTGTGTGAGTCTCATATGCTAAAAAGAGAAATATAACTATTAGGATGTGACGCCCAAAATGAAAATATGTAACAATTAGGATGAGACGGAGGGAGTACTCTTTTCGTCCCGATCCGATTAAATGTACCAAAATAATTGTATTTTTAATCACATTATACTATCACACTGTGTACATTAAAGGAAGCTCCTCATTTACTAAATAGTAATAATTTTAATGAAGAGTGATAATTAATTAAATAAAATAAAACAGTCTTAATAATTTCATGTAAGTGTTGCTCTATTTTATTTTATTTTTGAAATTGATCAAATTAATAAAAAATTTTGTATTTAGTTGGTAAAAGTAATATAAAAATCATAAAATTTTCTTAAAAATATGGATAATTTTTCGATATTTTCGATATATCCTCGATATTTTATCGATATTTTAGCGATATTTCCTCGATATATCTCGACATCTGAAAAAATTTGAACTGTGGCAAATCAATATCGATATTGTTACCGATATTTTCCGATATTTCTCGATATTTCCTCGACATCAGAAAAGATATATCTTTTTCCCCAATATCGACATCGGTACTCTCCAAATACGGATATATCATGAAAATATCGTGGAAATATCCAAAAATTTTAAACCTTGGTCACAACAAAGATAACAATATATCTTCCATATATATCAATTCGATGATTAAATCGTACAATATTTATTCTCAATAATTTATATGATTCCAAATGTGCCCATCAACTAATCACTTAAATTGACAATCAATTAATATTTATATCTTAATATGTGCTGCCATTTTCACCAATTGCCATATGTAGTTTATCATCACAATTCGAATTTCCGTATGTGATTTATTATCACAATTCGAAATTTTTATAAGATGACCACAAATATTAAATTACTCATAAACATAACAAAAATATCAGCATCAACCTGAAAATCTTTCTTTAATGTCCCATAAATAATTTTCATTTCATGAATCTAAATATATGATGCCACTCATTTTTTTCGTTGAAAATGTAAGAATGAGAGGTGTTAAGCTTTTTATCATCCTGGCGTCGACCTATTTTTCCGCAGGACCTCCCCTACAGTATCGTCACCGCAGTAGAGTTTAACCACCAAGTTCGGGATGGATTGGTGTGGTTCCTCTACGCCTAGGACACCAGAATATCGAACCATGAACGAAGAAGGGCATGAGAGAAAAGCCTATTGACTAGTGATTGTGATTCAACCCAAAAGATTTTTGGTTTGAATTTAAACACCATAGTGAATTCAAAATATGCATAGCAACATAGGATATAATATCTCAATAATCACACAAACAATTCGACAGAATATAATTTTAAATTACTAAATTGTCATACCATGAATTACACACTATCTCTCATCTCGTGGTGACATAGATTAATAATTAATGGAATTAAAAACAATACTGAACCAATTCCATTAAGCATTCATGAGACAAAATAGAGAATAATATCAATGCTATAATAACCATAGGAATCGAGAATTGTAATTGTTATCACAACTAGATTCAACAAACGCAAGCAATAAATAATCCAATTGGCCATGAATATACCGAACACATAAAATCACCCCTCAATGAGACTATTATTAAGAATGTTTAATTCTCAAATATCCATATTAACATGTAAATCAATAACATATTTGTCGGTTCAAAATTAGCAAATAACCAATTGACCCACATCGCACAATCAAATAATTAAAATCCAAAATCATGCAATGGATAATCACAGTAATTCTCAATCATTTTCCAAAATTTCATCAAAAATATTATTTCGATAATAATAAATCAGAATTCTAAAGTGATGAATTCATACATAATACCATCAGATCTCAGAGAATCATGAATAGGGTGGCTCTGATACCACTTGTAGAAAATAAATCCATAATTCCTAAAACCTTAACCCTATTATGATAAATTGAGATTAAATTGTAAAGTGGAAGCATACCTTGGATCCATTGAGTCCTCTAGGCAGAACACGAACTCGGGATCGGTGGTTTTATGGCCTTCCTCAACTAAGCATCCTTATTCCTTATGGGACCGCAGTAATCCCTCCCGATGGGGAGAAGGGAAGACCATGTACGGTTTAGTGTGTTTGGGATCATAACCTGGTAACCTTATATACTACTTTAATCAGACCACCTATTATCACCTAATTATGTAGTATTGTGTATCTACTTAATTGACCTATATCAATATTATTATAGCCCATGAACTTTTAACCTGAATTGAATCACTTAATTAAGTCCATAAAACAATTGAATAACTAATATAATTGCATAATAATATATTGACCACAATTAAATTATATAGAAAATTAAAATTTCCTAACATTCAGAACATACTCGCTGGATAACTACCCTTTGCATGCCTTAGTTGCTGAGATTTATAAATTTAAAAAAATATAATTAGGACAAACAATATTAAAAAATAATCTTAATTAATTAAAATTAATGGTTAGAGCATACCTTGTGTGACAGCTACAGATCGATAGAGCGGTAGTTCACACGGAAAAATTTATAGCAGAATATTTTCCTTATTGTTTAAAATTTACCCAAATTAATTTTTATTTATTTACTTGGATAAGATTGTCCAAGATTTTTAGTTGAAATAATTTTGTTGCTGAAAATGTTAGGAATGAGTTTAAATTATGTTTAATAACCAAGAAATCAAAATATCATATCATTTTATAATTTCAAAATAAATATATTTTAGTTTTAAATTTATTATTCTCATCTAATACATACAACATATTTTACAATTTTTTATTACTATATAAAAAGACTAAACTATTCTTTAAAAATCAATCAATAAAATAAGTTGAAAAAAAAATATTTTTTTAAACTTTGTGTAAATGTGTTCACTTATTTTAGATCTGATGGAGTATATAGAATGTTGTTGAATTAGGTAGAAATAACATTTGTAAACCGGGTTCATGGTGTAAATCATATGGTTCCTCATTCTAATCATATATATCATACGATTTACAAGAGTTTATTATGTAAACTCGGTTTACAAGAGACTAACTCCATAGAAATATTAATATTTTTTTAAGTAATTAAGACCTAAAGATTATCTGTTTGGTTTATTTTTTATTTTTTCATTTGTGCTGATAATATGGGAAAAAATGCGGATATTTTCATTGAACAAAATATATCACATTTGCACTCACATGGTGGTTGAAAAATACTAACATCATCATAACGGTTATATTTATTTTTCACTGACATTTTTGAAATACTATAATATTTTAATTCGTGGTGGGTTGGAAGATACTCGCTTGTCTACAAGTAAATGTATCATTTGTTTTTACATATAAATTAAGAATTATTATTTTATGTGTATGAACCATAAGAGGCCATTTTTCTTCCAAGAGTGAAAATGATATCGGACGCCTACAATAGAAAAATCATATATATGCAGAATGAGTATAATATTTTAATGTATAATGAATAGTAATATTAGTGTTGTGTGTATATTAATTGTTGATCCTGCTCATTTCAGGGTGTATCATAGTTAATTTTAAGATAACGATTTTCATTTTCTTATCTCTCCCATGATTTAGTGTTCTAAGAAGTAAGAGGTATCGAACAACCTTATTATTTTTTATGTTTCAACTACTCTTGAGTCGTGAATGTGACAATTTATAGATGTTTTATGTTTCTAAGCAATCAAAATGGGTAGTTATTGGTTGAATCGCCTTATGAATTTTCGTCAGCCATTAAAGTCAGATTTGTGGCAATTTTAATTTTTTTGGATTGATGTTCTTCCTCGCCCTCCGAATCAGAAGAGGGCCTCTTGATAGGGATAAACAATTCGAACACCAAAATGTTGTTGCTTGATGTCTATTCAGAACACACTCGCTGGATAACTACCCTTTGCATGCCTTAGTTGCTGAAGATTATAAATTTAAAAAATATAATTAGGACAAATAATATGAAAAATTAATCATGGTTAGAGCATAGGTAGTTAACACTGGAAAATTTATAGCTGAATATTTTCCTTATTGTTTAAAATTTACCCAAATTAATTTTTATTTATTTACTTGATAAGATTGTCCAGGATTTTTAGTTGAAATAATTTTGTTGCTAAAAATGTTAGGAATGAGTTTAAATTCTGTTTGATGACCAATAAATCAAAATTTGATACGAAGTGTATTATTAAGATAAGGACTTGTTGCAGAAATTAGTGTTTGTTTGTATGTGATCAGTATGTGATGTAAATCTTTAAAATGACATTTATTAATCAATGATTAGATACTTTTAGAAATTAATAATACCAATTTCATATGGATGTGATAGGAATTATATTAGATAAGAGTATCAATTAATGAAAAAAGCAAGAGCTGCGTGGATTCAGGTGAACCAAGACAGACAGACACAGAAAAACATAAACGAACCAAAAGAAAAAGAGGCGAAAATACCTAATACTACATGACAAGAAATGAAAAACCACATACAAGTAGTTGAAAAGAAGGACTTCGTTCCATGTCAAACCGTTAAAGAAATTGGTTTGACCCATCCATATTGCTTTCACTAATTTCCATGATCCGAATTCAGTGGCGGATGCAGGGGTTAATGGGGCATGGATGTACCCCCAACCCCTGTTTTTTTTAACAAAAAATTATATATATTTGTATGTATAAATGTTTATATATTAATTAATTTGTATCCCAAATTATTTAATCAATACAAATTTATACACAATTCATTACTATTTTAATAAATTTACACTGAATTTATGATAATAATATTTTATATTACTTTTTACAAAAAAAAAAAAATTGACGGCATCAACCATAATTATAATTTTAGATTGTTGATTTATTTATTATACGATTTTGAATATCAAATACTCCCTCCGTTCCTCTAACTATTTCATACTTTTTTTTATTTGCCTCAACACAAATGTACGTTTCTAAAAATACTAGAGATATCTGCATCTTAATAATATTAATTTTTTACACACATCTCAATAACTTTATACACATTTTTCATTAAATTATCTAAATAATTGGTATCTTGTGTCCCTGGGGGACACACCAAGAATTTAATACTAGTTTTAGTATTGAATTCTTGTATTCACATGGGGGCACGGTGTGTCCCCGAGAGTACACAAGTTTTTGTCTTATCTAAAATATTTATTTTTTACATGCATTTAAGTAATTTTACACATTTAAACATAAAAATCAAAATTTCTTAATCTTTGCATAAAAAAATAAGTGTAACTTATGTGTACGGAAGGAATAATATTTTTGTAATTACATTTCTGAATCCGCCACTTTTCGAATTGGCCTATAAATTTTCACCGGACGGTCGTTTGTTGGTTGAATGGGTCTAGCATTCACTTTTAAATCCTGAGTAACACAACAATTAATTCATCTTTATTAATATAATAAATTACAATATATTTATAGCAAACAAACGAATGCAACAATTTTTTAATTGATTTAATAATAATAATAAAATTATAAATTAAATAAATACTTACACCATGCATAGCATCACGAATAAGCTGCAACTGTTTTCTGCTGACTGTCCTCACCTAATTCATAAGAATAATACTTTTTAAACACCACCAATATTATAATAAATTTTATATACATATAACACTAATTATATGTTGTGCATTTGTAAATTGTGTGTGCATGTGATATAGAAATATGTGCATTACATAACATAAAATAAAATAAAATAAAAATAACCCAACGGTTGATTCCGGTTTATTAAAAAAAGAAAGAGATTAAAAAAAAAAGAGAAAGAGAAATTTTAAAAGCTTAACTTAAATTAATTAGGATAAATTATATCACGTGTTTATTAATTCAATATTCTACCAATTTATTTCTAATTTTCTAGTCACTACAAAATAGTTTCACGATGACAATATAGATATATATATATATACGTACATACAAAAATATATATACTGAAAGATTAATTTCGTCTCGTAAATTTCGTCACAATTTTCTACGTGTCCCATAATATCATTTAAAATTAAAAGAAAATATTGAGTATAATTGCTACAATCACTCATTAGTGACTGCTATTGCTACAATTACTCATTAGTAATTGTAATTAAGCACATGATATTCTTGTAATTGCTTGTATAAGCACATGATATTCTTCGATACAATTAAGCATTTCCTCTACATGGTATCTAGAGCCTAAGGTTTACACTAAATCTTAGGATTCATATTTTTTTTCTTCTCCGGCTGCCGCCTTGCGCCATGGCCGACGATCCTACCATTCGCACTACCATCTCTACTGCTACTGATTCTTCATTAGTAGTTGCTATTAATGTTGCAGCTCAAGCCCCTCTTAAACTCACAACCTCAAATTATTTCGCTTGGCGTGCTCAATTTAATTCTTTGTTGATTGGATATAATCTTCTTGGATATGTAGATGGTAGTTTTCCATGCCCTCTAAAACTATTCCATCATCTTCTGAAGGTACTCCTTCAATCAATCCTGTCTTTACGGTTTGGATCCTTCAGGATCAATTAATCCTAAGTGCAATAATTGGTTATGTCTCTGCAAATCTGGTTGTCTTCATTGCTTCATCTACAACATCTCGCGCGGCTTGGGTAACTCTCGAGAAAACATACGCATCTCCATCTCGTGGTAGAATTCTCGAGTACCGCACTCGATTGAATACACTATCAAAAGGATCTCAGTCAATCACATTCTATATGCAGGACATCAAAGCTAGTATTGATGCGCTAGCACTCATGAACAAAGTTGTGGATTTTGATGATCTCTCGGTTCACATTCTCAATGGATTGAACCCTGCATTTTCAAAGATCTTTCATGCCCTGCAGTTCGAGACACACCTCTTGATTTTGAGGAATTATTTGAAAAGCTTTTGAATTATGAAGCCTAATTGAAGCATTTGAATTCACCTGTGGCATTATCTGCTACAGCACTTGCTGCTACCAATTCTCATACCAACAGAAGTTCTAACAAGTTGGGTTATCATGCTACACAAAATCGTCAGGTACCATATAATACATCTTTCAACCAGTCTCAGATGCATCCCCCATCAAGCTTCTCCCCACGATCGCAAGCATCTTCTTCAAGTTCGGCAACCCGAGACTATCTTGGCAAATGCCAAGTATGTGGAAATGTTGGCCATTCGGCTCGACAATGCTCTTTAGATTCCACAACATATGTGGGCATCTGTTCCTCCACCTCCACCTCGTCCAAATAGCCCGCAACAAGTCAACACAGTTGCCTCTCGCCCTCCGGTGCCATCATCTGATTGGGTTCTAGATTCGGTTTCCTCTCATCATGTCAAAAATGATTTGACTAATTTGTCTCTTTATCATCTCTACTCTGGTCAAGACAGTGATGTTCTTGTTGACGGTACTTACTTATCAATAGCTCATTGTGGCACAACGAACTTTGACACTTTGAAACTAGAAAATATTTTGCATGTTCCATCTATATCTATGAACTTGATCTCAGTTTCAGCACTATGTGCCTCTAATCATGTTTCTGTTGCATTTTTTATCACTACTTTCAGGTGCAGGATCTGCAAACGGGGGCAATTATGGTCACGGGTCTACGCCATGATGGAGTTTATTACTGGCCAAAGTCTACCAAATCAAAACCAATTCCAGTCTTCTCATCTGTCATTTCTCCTTTGTCTATCTCAATTTGGCATAGTCGTTTGGGTTATCCTTTGGAGAAAATATTCAGGAAAATGTTGCACTCTTTAAATATTAAGTTTTCTAATTCCTCGTTCAGCTTTTTAGTTGTACTTCTTGCAATATCAATAAGAGCAAAGCTTCATTTCTCATCCTCTTCCATTACTTCTAATTCTCCCCTTGAAATAATCTTTTCTGATGTTTGGACTTCACCTGTAATATCTATAGATGAGTTCAAATATTATGTCATATTTGTAGATCATTACACAAAATACATTTGGTTTTATCCAATACAAAAAAAATCCGATGTCATCTATGTCTTTAAGAAATTCAAGTCTTTTGTTGAAAACTATTTCTCTTCCACCATTAAAATATTGTTTACTGATGGTGGGGTGAGTATGTTTCTTTGCGTTCATTCCTCTCCAAAAATGGCATAACACATCTCACCACTCCTCCACATACTCCTGAACACAATGGCTACTCTGAACATCGACATAGACACATTGTTGAAATAGGTCTAGCTCTTCTTCATCGTGCACATCTCCCACTTGAGTTTTGGTCTTATGCATTTGCTACTGCTGTCTATCTTATTAACCATATGCCTAAAGAAATCCTTTCATCCACCTCTTCATTCGAAAAGATTTTCCAAATACCGATGAATCCCAATAAACTTCATGTTTTTGGATGTCTTTGTTTTCCTTGGTTACGTCCTTATAACAATCATAAACTAGCTCCTCGGTCTCATCCATGTATTTTCTTAGGATATTCTCTCACTCAAAGTGCCTTTCTATATTTTGATATGTCATCACAACGAATTTTGTTTCTCGTCATGTTGAGTTTGTTGAAACTGAATTTCCTTATACAACACTCCAATCTTAACATTCTCACACCTCAGACTCCTCTGTAACTGCTGCATCATGGCTTTCTCAACCAATCTTGCCCTCATCTGCATCTCTTACGCCGATCATTGGTGATCTTGAGCTCCCTATGGTGCTACAACACCCTAATACTGCTCCCCCTCACTTGGATGAGCATCTTGAAATTGTTCCACAACCGGGTAATACTCATCTAATACGAACACTGCTTAAAAACTCTATTGTTAAGCCGAATCCCAAATATGCTCTTTCTACTATCATTTCTAATGATACAGAACCTCATACTGTTGCTCAAGCTCTTAAAAATCCAGTTTGGTTGCGTGCCATGAAAGATGAATTTGAGGCTCTTCTTTTGAATAAGACATGAGATCTTGTCCCTCCTGATCCTATGCAAAATCTTGTGGGCAACAAATGGGTCTTTCATATTAAACGACACCCGGATGGTACCATTGATAAATATAAGGCTCGTCTTGTTGCTAAGGGATTTCATCAAAGGCCTGGTATTGATTTTCATGAACCTTTCAGCCTGGTTGTTAACCCAATTATAGTCAGGATTGTTCTGTCCATAGCTCTACAGAATATGTGGGAAGTTCGCCAACTGGATGTCAATAATGCATTTCTCAACGGACATCTTCATGAGGAAGTTTATATGACTCAACCTAAGGGGATGGTTGATTCACATCTACCTCACTATGTTTTTCGTCTTCGCAAATCTCTTTATGGTCTCAAACAAGCCCCTCGTGCTTGGTATAATGAGTTGAAAAGCTTTCTAGTGTCTCTTGGTTTCGTTACCTCCAAAGCCAATAACTCACTCTTCATTCTTACTCAACTTGATTGTGTTATCTATTTTTTTGTGTATGTGGATGATCTTATTGTTACAGGAAACAACTCTTCCTAGGTGGAACACATCATTCATGAGCTTAATGGCCATTTTTCCACAAAAGATCTTGGTAATCTATGTTACTTCTGTGGAGTTGAGGTGAAACCCACACAAATGGGTCTTCTTCTCACGCAACAAAAGTATGTCATTGATCTGCTTGAAAAGTATGGCATGTTGGATGCCAAAATCGGTATCAACACCGATTACCGATGGAAATAAGCTTTGTCTACATGATGGTTTCCCACCGTCTGATGCAACACGCTTTCGGCAAGTTCTTGGCGGGTTGCAACATCTTCGAATGACTAGACCTGACATTCAATTTGCTATTAACAAGTTATATCAATTCATGCATGCTCCTTCTGAGGTTCATTGGATTGCTGTCAAACGTCTTCTTCGATATCTCAAATGGACTCGTAGTTTTGGTATTCGTCTGCAATCAGATACTCCACTCATATTGCATGGTTACTCAGATGTCGACTGGGCAGGAAATCTCGATGATCGAACATCAATAGGTGCATATATCATGTTTCTTGGAGCTAATCCAATCTCATGGCACTCCACGAAACAACGAACAGTTGCCCGTTCATCTACCGAGACTGAATATCGTGCAATTGTTTCTGCTGTAGCTGAACTTCAATGGATTAAATCTCTTCTTCAGGAATTGCAAGTCTCCACTACTACCACTCCAATATTATACTCTGATAATCTTGGATCCACCTATTTGTGTGCCAATCCTGTTTTTCACTCGCATGAAGCATCTTGCAATTGATTATCACTTTGTTCGTGATTTGGTTCAATCTTCTGCCCTTCGTGTGGTTCATGTTCCCGCTGCCGAACAACTTGCTGATGCTCTCACCAAGTCTCTTCCACGACCAAAGCTTCTTGATTTATGCAACAAGATTGGTGTTACTGAAGATACACCATCTTGAGGGGGTATTGAGTATAATTGCTACAATCACTCATTAGTGATTGCTATTGCTACAATCACTCATTAGTAATTGTAATTAATTGTTACCTTATTTACTCTTATTTTCCTTCGCACTTTTCTTGTAATTGCTTATGTAAGCACATGATATTCTTCAATACAATTAAACATTTCCTCTACAGAAATGCCAACTTAAATTTATTAACATTAAAATACTTTAATCTATACTAACACATAATACACTTTTCTATTTACCAAGCTAAAAAAATCAATGAACTAAGTTAAAAAATATATTTTTTTAAATAACGTTAAGTACACAATAAACGCTAAAGACATGCTGGAATAGGAAAAAATAAAATTGAAGAGAGAATATTGCATGGAATCAATTATATATGAAATCGGATTCGAAGCATCACCTTTTGCATATGACAACAATTAGTATCCTTATGCATGAATACTGTTACTCGAAAAATTTCCTCATTTTTTAAAGGGTATCAGTAATTGTCATGTATAAATGTGATACTTCTCGAACGACACGATTCTACTTTCAAAAATTATAAAAATTATGAGATTAATTAAAAGACAGAGCGAAGTGAATTAGAATTATAACCTCAGCCACAAGTGTCCAAATAACATTTTGGGTACAAGGAGGTGTGGTAAGAGAGCCATGGTATCGGAAATACTCTCCATCACCATTGAATTCTATGGCATTAGGGTTGATGATTCCCACCCTCTGATCTACATCTACCATATCTTTTACCACTTTTAGATCACCTTCCATCTCAAATTTCAAATATTATAAATCAATTAGTAATCCACATCTATATCATACTCCAAATATAGTAGATACATTTATATGTATTGAACATTCAATTTCATTAATCCAAACCTTTTTGTTTTACTTCGATTTTATTCCAAAATAATATTTTTATACCAATTTCATCCTATAATTTTATAAAAGCACGGATTCAATACAATCCCATGAGATTAGAAAAATTAAACATTTTTAAATAAGAATAATCATTTTGATGAGAATTTAAAAGTTATGAGACTATTTTGAAGAAATTAAATTTTTTGAAACTATTTTGAAAAAAATAAATTTGTGTGACACGATTTTAATTTTAAACTTACCATGGATAAAAATGAATCAGGATGTCCAATATTATACAGGACTCCAATGACAGCTATATCATAATTTGGGGTCTGGTGGACCAGATGAAGTTCCAGGTTAAATCTGTTTCTCAATAAAAAAAGGTTTATAATAAAAATGTGTACATAATTAAATAATTAATTAGTACAAATTAAATCCATTTATTAGTAAATAATTTTAGTAAATAATAACATTTTGCCATCAATTTTGTGTTCGGAAGGTGAGTGCCAATGGCATTGCTTCAGTTCATATTTTATTCCATCGATTTGGATATGCCCTGCTCCACTAGCCCAGCTAAACTGCACAATTTATAAATAATTGAAAATTTTAGAAATTAATTATGAATTCTAAATAAAATATAATATGAGTGTTTATACTAAGTGGAGTATATGCATTGGTTAGATTCTTCCCTTATATTTTGATTTTTTTTTTCAAACCTTTGGTTGAATTTATATTTCAAAAGGTATAAATCCAAGAAAAAAATACTTAGTTTTCTTTTATTTCTTGTAAGTGTAGTTAAGAACATCATGAAATGTAATATAATATAATAGAATTTAAAATCAAAATCGTCTTCAATGAATTTATTTTATTATAAATAATAAAAAAGTTTAATTTTTTTTAATAGTCATACAATTTTTAAATTCTCATTAAAATTGTTATTTTTACTTAAAAATCTTTAATTTTTCTAATTTCACAGGATGAGACTGAATTAATGATTTTACAAAGTTATGAGACGAAATTAAAAAAAATTATATTAGAATAAAATCAAAGTAAAATTGAAAGATTTGAAACGAAAATGAACGTTCTTACTATGTTGAAACCTTTTCTGATAAAGTAAAAAGATAATAGGTTATGTTTTAAAAATCTAAATAATAGGAAATCCAATGAGGTAGTAGATCATTGTACTAATAATAAGAAGTAATATTACCGATACATCGTGACCTCGATTAGTAAGTATAGCATGTGAGGGTGCATAAGCTTTGTGAATCGGGCCCAAATCCGACACCACTTCAACCTTGTCCGACAGCAAATTAATGGGAGATTGTCTGTTTCCGTATTTACAGTCCCTCCATTCGGGACGGAGATCTCCCCAGTGTGAAGGCCCCAACTTACTGTTTTCATTGTAACTGAAGTACTCATCACCTAGGTGATCTAAACCTAAAAAATTAATCCCATTTTTGTTAATTGCTGCTAAGAATATAGTGTTATATATATATATATATATATAATTAAACCATTTGTTGTTAAGGGTTTATGTAAGCAAAACCTATATTTATTTTAAGTTTATGTGGATTTTGAAAATTTTAGAAATTAAAGTGATAATTAATTTTGTTTTGGATTTTGGCATATCATGTGTTATTATGTTATAACTTTATATTTTAATGTGCATAGTGGGTGATGATAATGTAAGACAATAAGCCATGTTTATTTTTGGGTTTAAGTAGAAATAATAAATCTGAATTTAGTAATAGCCGGATTTAATAAATCTATAAAATAGTGTTGATCTATTTTGTTTTGAGAATTTTAGTAGCTAGAATTTAACTTTAATTATGTCAAATAAAGAGTACTTAGAGACGGGCGAAGTGCAGGTGTTGATGTGTGCATAATAAACTATAAAGTGGATGAGGTTTATGATTTACTAAACCAGAACAAAGAATTAATTTATAAATTTAAATATAGAAAAAAAAATGGCTTAAGAGAGTATATATTAATTAATTTGAAAAAAAAAGGATGAGAGAGGAGAAATTATGCATGAAAAATAAATGAAATAATAATTAATTGGGATTGTGTCTGAATGGTTCTTAATTAAAACCGCATGTAACAAACATTGCTAAGATATTGAATGAGAACATTTTTTTCTACATGATTTCAGTCGTATCTTATCTAAACATGATTAAAATTATGGATTAACACTATATTTTGTGAGGAAGAAAAAAGGATGCTAAAAAAAATAAAAAAATAACTATAATGATGATTCATAGTGAACTTACCAACAGGTCCAACACATTGAACTCTTGTTAAACATGCAATGACTACAACAACAAACAGGAGATGATGATAATAAACTGAAGCTTTCATCATAATGATTAATTCTATATTAATTAACTTTTTCATTTTTTATGAAAATATATAAGTTGATGGGTGGAAGAGCTCAAGCAGTGGAAGTGCTTAGACCATCTCCAACAGCACCGCATTTTGCGGTGAAAAGGGTGATATGCGGTGAGAAATCATCTCAAACAGAAATCGCATTTTCTCGACATTTTTGTGTTGGGTGGGTAATCCGCACCAATTTACGGTGGTGATGCCGTCCGCAAGTTGACTTCTTCTTTTTATTTTTATTTTTTAATTTCCTGTTTTAGTTTACTGCATTAATGAAAGAATTATATATTAATATTTTATTGTTAAAATATTTATTATTAATATGTAATTATGATGCAATATTAATATTAATATTTAATAATTATGAGACAATATATTTAATAATTATGAGACAATGTTAATATTTAATATTCTTATATATTAATATTACAAATATATATTTAAAAAAAAGCAATTAAAATAAATATGAGATTTAAATATAAAACTAAAATTACATCATTAAAATTACATTACAGCTGCCCCTCAATGTTTATTAAGGTGAATTAAGACGGACAAAAACAAACACAAATAAACAAAAAGAAAAAGTCACATGAGACAAAGATACCAAATACTACGTGACAAGAAATGAAAGACCGGATAAGTAGTCGGAAAGACGGACTTCGTTCCACGTGTTAAATAAATTGGTTTGACAAATGATCTTGCCCATCCATATTGTTTTCACTAATTTCCACGATCCGAATTGGCCTATAAAGTTTCACCAGACGGTCGTTTGTTGGTTGAATGGGTCTAGCATTCACTTTTGAATCCTGAGTAACACAACAATTAATTCATCTTTATTAATATAATTAATTAAAATATATTTATTGAAATTAAACATTAGAAAACTAACGAATGCAACAATTCTTTTAATTGATTTAATAATAATGAAATTATAAATTAAATAAATACTTACACCATGGATAGCATCACGAATCAGCTGCAACTGTTTTCTGCTGACTGTCCTCACCTAATTAATAAGAATAACACTTTATCAACGCAATCAATATTATTATAAATTATATACATATAATACTAATTATATGTTGTGCATTTGTAAATTGTGTGCGCATGTGATATAGAAACACTAATTTTTTTTTTTTTAGCAATCGAAACCAACGAAATTTCATTCATTGGTAATTACCAATGGATTAGCATCAAAAATGATATTTTTATTTTAGTAATGGAATACCAACGAATTTATTTTCTATTTTAGCAACGAAATTCAATCCGTTAGTAATTACCGACGGAATACCAAGGGTATCATTATATAAATTACCAACGGAATTATTAGCAACGGATTACCAACGGAATTGATTTTTCATTGCTAAAAATTTATCAACAACCATTTTACCAACGGATTCCGTTGCTAATCCGTTGATAAGTAAATTTAACAATGAAATTAAGACTTTTACCAATTGAATATTCCGTTGGTAAAAAACTGTAGTGAAATATGTGCAGTACGTAAAATAAAATAAAAATAATCCAACGGTTGATTCCGGTTTATTAAAAAAGACAGAGAAATTTTGAAAGCTTAACTTAAATTAATTAGGATAAATTATATCACGTGTTTATTAATTCAATATTCTACCAATTTATTTCTAATTTTTTCGAGTTAGTCACTACAATATAGTTTCACGATGACAATATAAATATACTTACATACAAAACTATATACTGAAAGATTAATTTCGTCTCGTAAATTTCTTCACAATTTTCTATATGTCCCATAATATCATTCAAAAATAAAAGAAAATGTCAACTCAAATTTATTAACATTAAAATACTCTAATTTTAAAATTTTCATCTATACTAACACATAATACAATTTCTATTTAACAAGCTAAAAAAATCAATGAACTAAGTTAAAATATATACCATTTTTTTAAACAACGTAGAGTACATTATAAAAGCTAAAGGCATGCCGAATAAGAAAAAATAAAATTGAAGAGAGAATATTGCATGGAATTAATAAATATGATTCATGGGATTAAAGTATGATACTAGAGTGTTATAATATGATTCATTATTGACATATTTTAATTATAAATAAGCATATTTTACCTATATAATAAACATACTTTAGTAATGGGTCAACCCGTCTAAAAAAACTCGTCTCACAAGAGAGTTTCTCATATATGAAACCGGATTCGAAGCATCACCTTTACGTATAACAACAGTTAGTACCCTTATGCATGAATAATGTTACTCGAAATATTTCCTCATTTTTTAAAGGGTATTAGTAATTGTCACGTATAAATGTGATACTTCTCGAGCAACACGATTCTACTTTCAAAAATCATAAAATTTATGAAATTTATTAAAAGATAGAGTGGAGTGGATTAGAATTATAACCTCAGCCACAAGTGTCCAAATAACATTTTCAATACAAGCAGGTGTGGTAAGAGAGCCATGGTATCTGTAATACTCTCCATCACCATTGAATTTTATGGCATTAGGGTTGATGATTCCCACCCTCTGCTCTACATCTACCGTATCTTTCACCACTTCTAGATCACCTTCCATCTCAATTTCAAATTTTATAAATCAAAAGTTAATCTCTTGTAAACTGAATTTACAATATAAATCATATGGTTCTCCTTTAATTTAAACCCCTAGAAATACATAAAGTATATAAAATTAGAAAGGGGACCACATGGTTCATAGTATGAAAACATTTGGGTTCACATACTAAGCTATGTAAACCGGGTTTATAGGAGTGTTTGTGATAAATCAATTAGTAATCCACATCTTATATCATACTCCAAATATAGTAGATACATATATGTGTAATGAACATTCAATTTCATTCAAAACATTTTTATTTTACTCCAATTTCGTTCCAAAATCATATTTTTTTTACTAATTTCGTCTTATAACTTTATAAAAGCACCGATCATTCCCACCCCATGAAATTAGAAAAAATAAATACTAAAAATGACTATTTTGGTGAGATTTAAAAGTTATGAGACTATTTTAGAAAAATTAAATTCTTTGGGGCTATTTTGAATAAAATAAATTTGTGTGACACCATTTTAATTTTAAACTTACCATGGATAAAAACGAATCAGGATGTCCAATATTATAGAGGACTCCAATGACACCTGTATCATTATTTTTGGTCTGATGGACTAGATGAAGTTCCAGGTCGAATCTGTTGTCAATAAAAAAAAGGTTTATAAACATAAATGTGTACATAATTAAATATAATTAATTGGTACAAATTAAATTCATGTATTAGTTTATTTTAGTTAATACTTTTTGCCATCAATTGTGTGTTCGGAAGGTGAGTGCCAATGGCATTGCTTCAGTTCATATTTTGTTCCATAGATTTGGATATGCCCTGCACCACTAGCCCAGCTCAACTGCACAATTTATGAATAATTGAAAATTTTAGAAATTAATTATGAATTCTAAATAAAATATAATATGAGTGTTCATACTAAGTGGAGCATATGCATTGGTTTTGAATGCTTCCCTTTGATATAACATTTTTTTTTTCAAATCTTTGGTTGAACTTATATTTCAAAAAGTATAAATCCAAAAAAAAAACTTAGTTTCCTTTTATTTCTTATATGTACTGCTGTTTAAAATGAAAATTGTCTCGTACAAATTTATTTTTATTAAAAATAGTACTATCAAGAAACTTAATTATTTTTTCAAAATAATTTTATAACTTTTAAATTCTTACCAAAATATAATGCTCAATTTTTTTTTAAGTTCATTGGTTTAGACTGAATCCGTATTTTTTAAAAGTTATGAGACGAAATTGATTTAAAAAAATTATTTTGAAACGAAATCGGAACAAAATTGAAAGGTTTGGAATAAAAATGAATATACTTATTATTTTAAGATTTTTTCTCAATAAGATACTTTATGTATTAAACTCTATAAATAATAGGAAATCCAATGAGGTAGTAGATGATAGTACGACGTACGTAATAATAAGAAGTAATATTACCAATACATCATGACCTCGATTAGTAAGTGTAGCATGTGAGGGTGCATAAGCTTTGTGAATCGGGCCCAAATCCGACACCAATTCAGCCTCGTCCGACAACAAACTAATGGGAGATTGTCTGTTCCCGTATTTGCAGTCCCTCCATTCGGGCCGGAGATCTCCCCAGTGTGAAGGCCCGAATTCACTATCTTCGTTGTAACTGAAGTAGTCCGATTCATCACCTACGTAGAATTAAGCCCATGTTTGTTAAATGCTAATTGCTACTATATAAATATATACACTGAAATCATGTGTTATATCAAGGTTTTATGTAAGCAAAGTCTATATTTGTTTGAGGTTTAGGTGGATTTTGAAAATTATATTAGAAAAGTGATAATTATTATGTTTTAACTTTATATCAAATTAATGTGCATAGGTGAGTGAAGATATAAGTAATAAGACTATGTTTGTTTGGGTTTAAGAAAGAATAATAAATTTGAATTTAGGATTATTTGAATTTAATAAATCTAATGTTAATCTAAGAATTTAAGTATATAAAATTTAATTTTATGTTAAATTAATGCGTGAAGAACAGTGGATGTATGTGAGAGGCAGGGCCGGCCCTGACAATTTGGGGGCCCGTGACAAGATTAAAAAATGAGGCCCCCAAAACTTTTTTTATTTTAATAAATATTATAATAAAAATTTAATTTATACTAAAATATAAAGTTGAAAAAAATTATAAGAAAAAATTCTAATATGAAAATTAATTTACCTCTACATCTTTGATACATTGACCATATAAAACGAATAGTATTAAAATGAATTAGTATAATAGAGAATCAAGGATTAGAACGTGAAGGTAAGTATTTTAAATCAGTATTAATAGGAAATGTAAATATGACTAAGTATAATTTATGCGTAATTATTGTTGGCATTTTAAAGAATAAATAAAAAAAATGGACGATAAATAGTGATTTTGTATTTTCTATAAGGAATAAATGATAAAAACTCATTGATTATTGATTCAATTAAGGAAAATAGTTATTAGACTGTTCTTTTACATTAAATTAATTTGGTAGGTATTACATTAAATAAATTTAAAATCTATTTTGTTAATAGGTGTTGGGCTTAAAATTTAATTAAACCCAATAAATATAAATAGATAGCAGTTATTGGGCTTAAGATATAATCAAACTCAAAATAAATATATATATAGAATAGTCATTGAACTTAAAAATTTAATCCAACAAAATAAATATATATAAAGGGGTATTAAAAATTTGGGGCCCCTAAAATTTTGGGCCCATGGCAGGAGCCCACCCTACCCACCCCTTAAGGCCGGCCCTGATGAGAGGGTAGATGTTGATGCATGTACTAAGTACATGAAGTTTATGGAGTATAATATAGTTTTAATAAATCTCAACTAAGGAATAAATTTATAATTTTAAATTTGGGAAGAAAAAAAAAATATAATAGCTTTTTTATTAATGTAAAAAGTAAAAACGAGAGAGGAGAGATAATGCATGAGAAATAGATGAATCGATAATTTTGTATTTGAACGCTGAGTTGGATTTTTAAACTGCATGTAACAAACATAGTTAAAAGATTGAATAATGAGAAAATAAAATTCATACACGATTTCAGTCTTATTCTATCCACCAAACGAGTTGTATATATATAAACATGATTAAAATTATGGATTCACTATGTTTTGTGGAGAAGAAAATAGGGTGCTAACAAAAACTCTAATAATGATTCATAGTGAACTTACCAACTTCATATTGAGCTGTTGTTAAACATGCAATAACTACAACAACAAACAGGAGATACTGAAAGTAAACTGAAGCTTTCATCATCATCATGATTAATTCTATACAAATTTATCTTTTTTTTTTTTTTTAAATATATAAGTTGGTGAGTGGAAGAGCTCAAGCAATGGAAGTGCTTATATAGAAGCAACTCAGTATTTTATTTACCCCAAAAATAAATAAATAAATTATTGTGGCTTTAGTGTGGTAGACTGGTAGGTATACATGTAAAAGCAAGTAGTTGTTGATAGAAATTTTTGCACGAGGTTGTCCAAGAATTATCAGCCTGAATTATCAAACCTAATCAACATAATTTTGAATTTAAAGTTGAAATCTTTTCTATGTTGATCATAATTATGACTTATGAGTACTTTTCCTCTTCTTAAAAATAGCTTGTATATAGACATACATTAATTAATTACTTAATCTCTCTCTCTATATATAATATATATAAGCAAACTTATTTTGCTATTTTTATTTTCACAATGACTAGGTGGGAAGGGGTACCGATTTTGAAATGTACAAATTCCTTCACCTTCACAATGTGTGTTTTGATATTTTAATGGAGTAAGAATTAATTAAGAAGGGTGGAGATCAAAGGGGCTGGTTGTACCCTAGTCGATCACTCTCTTTTATTTTTGTCTTCAATTTTTTTTTTTCACATTTCAATTTTATTGTATTTAAAAATAATTTAATACTTTGATCTCAATCATGAACACTATCATGCTAATTATCATATAGTAGTTTTTTTTATAATTAATAATATAAATTTAGTAAATATGAAAGATATTTTTGACTTATTTATCTAATTGTCAATCATATCAATCGATATTCCTTCTAATACATTTTAATTTAATTTAACTTACATAAAGCTTATGTTTTGGATTTTTTTTTATATCTAATTAATCTATTTAAACTATTTAATTTTAATTTTATTTTAGTGTTCAGATTTTTTGTTGAATTTATTTTAATTAATATATATTTTTACTTTAATTTTACTCTAAAATACCAACTTAATTTAATTTAATTAATCAATTTTATGCTAAAATATTGTCTCCACTTAACTTGTCGAATTTTAGTATACTTTAAAATTATTAACTTTGACCTGCAAGTATTAATAAATAAGTTTGGAATGTATCGTAATGAATTTTTTAAATGAGATCGGTACGGGTAGATTTAGAAGGATATGAGAGAAATATAATTATGCAACGGTACATGTTCGGTCATTAAAAAAATATGAGATAGAATTCTATAAACTAAAATATTTAAAAGTAATAGTGCTCAAGAACATTTGTAGTATAAGTATGAATGAGAAGGGGACAAGCATTTTCAAACACCTGGTCTACCATAACTCCACTGAGACCCACTGAGACGAGTACGGATAATTCTAAGTGTGTTTGAATTGAATACGAGTAATTTAAGAAAATCTCATTGGAGTATGAAATAAACTTCACCTTTACTGTTTCATGATATTTAAGAAAGTGTATATTTTTTTAATATATTTTATTAACTTTTTAAGAGTATTTTAGTTTTTTAGGTATTAAATGTGTAAACTAATGTTATGAATGAGAAAAAAAAAGGTGGAAAATTAAAATAAAAATAAAAGCTTATTAAATAAATAATGTATTTTTTATTAATATTATTTTTTTAAAGTACAGATTATTGTATAAACTAGAAAAATGTGATATTATTGGAATGAGAAGAGCAATTCTGACTCGACAAAGCCTAATCCTTGATTAAGTTGATTGATCTGATCCAGACGCCCCAACAACCGTAAGTTCACAATAGTCAGTAATATGGTGTATGATTTAGGTGAAAAGCTATTTTTATAAATAATTAAGGTGTAAGGATTACTATTGTTATGTGATTTTTTTTTATATTTTTGGGTGTGAATATTTTAATGGAATAAATAAAAAATGCAACAAAGGACTAGGTGTTGAAAGTATTAAAGATACAAGCATAATTGAGCATTCAAGTACGAGGCTTCTATGAGAGAGAATAGTGGAGGGCGTCAGATAGTAAGGACACCTTTTAAGGATAATATAGTACTATAGTATATCTAGGAAGGACACCTTTTAAGGATAATATAGTACTATAGGATGCATATCTATGGAGTATAATTAAAAATAAGGATTCCCTCTTATCCATAATAAATGTGTAAACTCTTCATTTCTATTATGTTTGTTTCACAAAAAATATCAAATTAAAAAAATATCATATTTAATTTATAATCTCAAAATATATTATAGTTTTAAATTTATCATTCATAGTTAAAACACACAACATATTTTATATTCCCTCCGACCGTTTTTAAGGTATCCATTTTACTATTTTTGGCGTCTGCTTCAAATGTATTTGATGAGAGTGAAAATTCATGTATTTTTTGTCCGATTTGATACCACTTTGAGTGTTTAATTGCTATTATTTGCACAAATATTATTACTTTGAATGATTATTGTCTAAAAGATGCTTGAGAGGTATTTTGTTGTGTTTTGATAGGAAAAAAAGGAAAAAAAATGCAAAGTTGGAATGTAGGGTGAACTTGTGCAACATGCAAGAAAACAGAGGCTTACTTTGCGTAATTTTTCTGTATTTATGTGGAAGTCCAAACTAGTCATGTGATACATGATTAGAAAGCTACGGAAGAGAGGGTTGCGTGGGCGTAAGAATTGCCTCAATCGGAGATCAGATGAAGAAGTTATGATAAAAACCGTGAGGTCGCGCAGCTGCCAGCGAGAATTCCAAAAATTCACGAAAATTACATTCTATTTCCTATTTTCTTGGTGGCCAAGTTATTTTCTGATCTCATATTCCTCCATATCTTCCATAATTATATTTTTCCTAATTTTTCAAGATCCCACATTCTTTTACTCATTATCTTATTCCATTCTCACACCTATATATACTCATTCTCATCACCACATAAAAGTGTGGAGAATCGCCTAATCTACCACCACCACATCACCTAGGGTACTAAACCCTAATCCCCACCATATCCACTTTTCATCTTCTATCCATCATCCGCCATCCACCATCTGTAGAGGATTCAAGAGAGTATTCATCTACTTGATCGGAGATGAGAATTCTGGAGAGGACGGAGTTGAAGAAGGAGAACCAAACAAAATAAGTTTTTCTTTCTTTACTTTATTCTTTCTAGTTTTTAGACTCATGAGTAAGTTTCATTCCATAGACATGGTTGTTGCTTGTAAAACCATGGGCTAAGTATCTTTTTGGTTATGTTAGAGCTTTAGACAGTTTTGACTATGTGATTTGATTGCCCTAGAATTGAATTTATTATACTGCAAAATGTTTATTTCCTTATTGAAGATGAGATTTTGAGACTTCATATTATTGTGTTTTTAGTTTTGATTCCTTTAATTATTCTTGACGGTATCACTGATTGATAGTTAATAGGATTCTTTATTTCTGCATGATAGTTGTTGTTTCCTGTGACAGTCTTAGGGGATTGACCTATAATTCCTAAGAGTGTTAGACAATCAATTTGGATATTAATTATTTGGTAAAACATCATTATTAGGTAATTAGTAAGGAGATAAAAAAGGTTAATAATTGCGTACCTAGAAAGGGAAGTCTAGTGCTCTAGCCTTTAATGGAATTTAGCATGAAGTACCTATAGAGGGAGAGATAGTTAATTCCTTATTAATCCTAGGATTTGCAGCTCATTATAAGTGTTAGATTCTACCTGATCAAGGAGATCTAACTAGGTTTAATAATAATAAAATTATAAATTAAATAAATACTTACACCATGGATAGCATCACGAATCATCAGCTGCAACTGTTTTCTGCTGACTGTCCTCACCTAATTAATAAGAATATCACTTTATCAACGCAATCAATATTATTATAAATTATATACATATAATACTAATTATATGTTGTGCATTTGTAAATTGTGTGCGCATGTGATGTAGAAACACTAAAAAAAAAAATTTTAGCTTCTGGGGACCCTAGCAAGCACTCCAAGAGGCTCGGCAGAGAGAGGGCCTAAAAATGAGGAATCGAAACCAACAGAATTCAATTCATTGTTAATTACCAATGGATTAGCATAAAAAATGATATTTTTATTTTAGCAACGGAATACCAACAAATTTATTTTTTATTTTAGCAACTGTTTAAAAGAATATAAAAATAACCTCAATCAACAAATTAATTACTATTTTAATTATTGAAAACTACACTATGTTGGAATTATTAAATTCATATAATTATTGAAAAATAATAACAGTTACGTAATCTATTTCACAAGTAATTTATAAGAATAATATAAATGAAAAGCGATTACATCCTTCTTAAAAAATTAATTAATTAAAAAAAAGGTTAATTACATTAAAATATATGATATTTTTCTCAATTTTCAATTTAATCACGAACTTTTTTTTATAAAAAAATATATGATCTTTCTATCCTTTCTTAATTTAATCATGATTTTTTTAAATCAATTAAATACACAATCTTTTTATATTTTCTCAATTTAATCATAAATATATTTTAAAAAATATATGATTTGAAAATTTTAGAATTTAATCACAAATTATTTTTTAAGAAAATATAACTATCTTAATTAATAAAAATCAAGATACATTGAAAATTTAAAATATAATATCCATTCCTGGACCATTAGTTGCTTCCTCAAAAATAGATTGGATCCTCATCTCTTTCACTCTGGGCTTCTTCATATAATATAAATATTAATATAATATAAATATTAAAAAATTATAAAACAATTAATAAAAATTCATTGTGGTTTAAAAATTAAAGCAACCCTATTATAATAATTATTTTAATTTGAATTAATAATTCCAACATAGTGTAGTTTAAATAAATTTATAATAATTTAAATAATAATACATTCTGAAAAATAAAAAAAATGAGCACACGGTAAATTTTACCTTTAATTTGTTTCATATAATTGAATTGCGTAACGTCTTAGTAAAACAATTTTAATGAATTTTTTTTAATATTTATAACATATAATTTATGAATTGCAGTATTTTAAATATTCTTTATTTAATGAGTCTTAATTTTTATTAATTAAAATAGTTTTATATTTTATTCATAAAAATTGTGATTTATTAAATTGTAAAACATCAAATTAAAGGTCATGTATTTATAAAAAAAGTTTATGATGAAATTAAAAAAATAAAATAAAATATTATGTATTTAATTGATAAAAAAAAAGTTTGTGATTAAATTGAGAAAAGATAAGAAGATCCTACACTTTTTTGATAGAAAAAATAGTTCATGATTAAATTGAGAAAAAAGTACAAGTTCATGTATTTTAATACAATTAAAAAAACTCACTAATGCCATTACTCTAACATGCATATGCATCATTTAATATTATTTTTAAAAGTTTTACAAGTGATTTTTATCTTTTTTAATATACGAGTGAAAGTGAGGTTTATACACATGGCATTTATCATATTTAATAATCGCTTCATCCAAAAAGATTAGTTGGGTTAGATATATTAATTAACGCAAACACTACGGATTCACGATGTAATGCTGTGATTATGTGATATCCCTCCTTCAATCTTATATATCTATATATTGCTTAGAATGTTTAAATTAAAGAAACCACAAAATTTATAAGGGTTAATGATGTAAATCAAATTTACATGAAACTAACCCATTTATTAATACTACTAATTAACCCACTTATTAATACTAATTTTAATTTAACAATGATAAAAATGTGACATGACCTTTTTTTTTTTTTTTTTTTTTACTTTTTGACAAATTTACATGCATGCATCTATTAATCAAACGCAAAATATGTGTGATACTAACTTTAATCTAACAATGATAAACATGTGACATGACTTAATTTTTGTACGTTTTTGACAATTTTATATGCATGCATCTATTAATCAAACGAAAAACATGTGTGATATTGTTGAAGTGAGGTTATTTTTATATTCTTTTAAACAGTTTTTGCATTTTATTAACAATTTTATATGCATGCATCTATTAATCAAACGAAAAACATGTGTGATATTGTTGAAGTGAGGTTATTTTTATATTCTTTTAAACAATTTTTGCATTTTATTAAAAATATTATAGTTTTTATTTATACTATGAATTATTCATAAAATAATTTATTTTATTAGTATTATTTTTTATTAATTTATATATTACTATTTAGAGTGTATATTGGGTGCACCCGGGTGCAAGGGTCCACTCATATATGTATGAATTTTTATTCTATTTTGTATACATGTTATTCTATTTTGTATACGTGTTTTGTAATAACTGTATACTTTTTTCACACTAAGTTTTTCATTAAAAAACTAACATCCATATGTATATAACTTTTTATTCAATAGTGTATACATGATTTTTAATAATTGTATATTTTTTACACTCAATTTTTCATTAAAAAACTAACAATTAAATTGTATACATTTTTCCTCATAATTGTATATGTTTTTGTTTATATTTGTATATGAGTGCACCATATCTTAGGGTGCACCGGGGTGTGCACTATAATTAGCCTACTATTTATTAAAATATTATTACTTTTTATTTGTCTCACAAAAGTCTCTAATAAGACTATGGGGTAAGTTATTCGTACTCTCGAAATTACTAAACATATCCCAAAAATCAAAATTAAAATATTCTTAATTTAGTATAAGACTTAAATACCCTTATAAGAAATATATATTCCTAAACATACCCAAAATTATTAAATCTACTTATTATATATTTCTAAACGTACCCAGCATTAATAAATCTAGAGTGAGCTCCTGTGCAACCGGGTGCACGGAGCACATTCCGTGCGCCTTTGCAATTTCCGTGTCCCTTTACAATTTAAACCATCTAGCAATACATAGATTTAAATAGAATTGAAGGGGGGAGTGTTGTGTTCACATGGGGACACGGAGTATCCATCTGTTTCCCCGGGATGCAGGAGCTTCTGCCCTAAATCTATCCCTAAAAATAATGAAACTGTGGAAAATCACGATTCCTTAGTGAATTTTTTTTACAATTATCTTCTTTGTTGATCAATTTTTCATTAAAACCTAAATTTCCTATGACAATTTGAAACGCCATTTCACTTCCAACGTTCAACTTGACTGCAAAAATTACCAACGATGATAACGTTATTGGTGGCGGATATTAGAAATAAATTTATGGGGCCAGATATGCGACAACTTACTGGTTGCTTAAAGGTTTCTTGATGAAATTTTGAAAAATTTGTATGAATTGGCACATCAGGATTTTACTGCTCAAACATTATCTTAAAAGGGAAAAGAAAATGAAAAACAAAAAGTGAAAATAATAGTGAGATCAGAAATGACTTTAATGTCATAGAAGAGTTCATTGCTCATATTCTTTTTTTTTTAGATTAATACCCAGTAATTAATAGGCAAAGCAGAGTGAGGATTAAGGCAATGCATTATTTTTTAATTTGATATTATTCTTTATTTTTACAACGAATGTATGCAATGGTTTTCATGGATGTGTTGCAGCTAAATCGCTGATTATATTAATTTTGGGTAGATGATGATGGTGATGGGTTTATTAAATTCTAATAAAGATTAATGAATATTGGGGTATGATTAGTAGTATATAGTATTTGTTGTAAGGGTGTTTATGTCTTTTTAAATTAAAATATCTTAATTTTAATATTTTTTGGATATAATTAGCAGTCTCGGAGGTACGAAAAGCCGACGCCTAAAATTATTGGAAAATTTCTAAAAATAGCACTTTAAATACTTTTTTTTTTAAAATGTCACCCACAATAATTTTTTTTAGATATGCCACTTTTAAATTTTTTTTGACACAAATACCCTTCATCTTCATTAAGATTAGAATGTCTCTCTTTTCACCAATTTTCTTCGCATGAGAAATCAAACTACACTCATGGAATTCTCTTTTCACCTTTCGTCTTGATAGAAAAATTTACAACGGCACAATGCAACCCAACATGACTAGATTAGTAAATCTTACAATTTGTTTTCATAAACTAAGTTTAGGGTTTTGTAAAAATTAACATGTGAGTTATAAAATTTGTTGGGTTGATGTTATTTTGGTATTTGATTAGATTAATAAGACTTTATACATCACCTGACATGTTTAGATATTGATTAACAAACATCTTGTGATTATTTTTGTAAAAATCTAAACTTGGAGTTATAGAAATCGCGAGTTACGCAGGGTCGTGTGCGAGGTTGCGTGTAAGGCCGCACGCATCTTGTGAGAATGCACGCGGCTAACCACGCAACTAAATACGCAACCCAGAAGCAACCATCCGTGCGACTGCTCATGCAACCATTCGCGAGAATTGCAAGTGACTACTTACTGAAGATGCGTGCGACCTTACACGCAAACTGTCAAGCAACTTCGCACGCGACCCTGCGTAATTCGCGATTTCTACATCTCCAAGTTTAGATTTTACCAAAATAACCACAAGATGTTTGTTAATCAATATTCTAAACATGTCAGGTGATGTATGTATAAAGTCTTATTAATCTAATCAAACACCAAAATAATATCAATCCAACAAATTTTATAATTCACATGTTAATTTTCACAAAACTAAATTTAATTCATGAAAAACAAATTGTAAGATTTACTAATCTAGATTCATGTTGGGTTGCGTTGTACCATTATAGATTCTTCTATCAAGACGAAATATGAGAAGAGAATTTCATGAGTGTATTGATTTCTCCCGTAAAGAAAATTTGTGAAAAGAGAGGCATGTTAATAAAAATGAAGGGTGTTTGTGTCAAAAAAAAATTAAAGGTGGCATATTTTAAAAAAAGTTATTGTGGGTGGCATTTTAAAAAAAAAAGTATTGAAAATGGCATTTTTTACAAATTTCCCAAAACTATTTCACCGAATGTTTACCCTAACCAAAGTTAATTTTGATATTTTAATGGGGGATTGTCGTGTAGCTCTTGTTCGTGGAGTTGCATTACTTGCGTGCTCATACTAAATTCTATCATAAAATATCTCTTGGATTGTTTGTTATATGATAAGTTTGGGTGAACATGAGTGATCATCTTCACTTATATCGCCATCCATAATAAAAATAATAATAATAACCACAATAACAATAATAATAATAATATCAAAAAATTTTTAAATATTATTGCAAAATGCACCAAATTTCTAATAAAATTAGTCCTACCTTTAAGAAATATATTAACTAAAAATTAATACACATAACATGAAATAAAAATTAATATATATATCCGAATGCACAGATTGCCATTAGATTTCTGAGGAATTCACAAGGGAAGCTACTGAAGATGCAGATAGTGGGAGAAAAAGAGAGGCCAGTGTAGCTAGATCTTTGTCCGACATCAACAGAAGTAGCAAAATGTGAAGGAATATTGAAGAGGGATAAACCCATAAATCATGATGAGGTGGAGTCAGTATGGATTGTATGCTGAGCCAAGATTGTGAAGAGTAGAAAAATATGTGACCTGTACGCTTGTGATGACAGTGATAGGAAAAAAATAAAATAAAAATTGCGCATCATGCTTTAACTATTTTAAAGAATCATTCATGTTATTTTAGTGAATCATACTAAGTAAGAATGAATGATCATATTTTAATGCTATATTTGGTTCACAAAAAGTTAACATTAAATATGATTCATAAGCTTTTTACTAATTTGGTTAGAAGATAGTAAATAAAATATCATTTGAAAGGATTTTCAACCCTATCCAAACGATTTTTGTTCAACGTGTACTGAAAGGTCTGACCTCTCCAAAGACATAAACGCAAAGCGCATTAGCTATGAATCCCAAACCAGTGACCCCCACCCCCTTAGTGAAACAAGTCAAGTAACTTTTCGACTGATGCTGGAAGAATTGTTGCATGCTGTTTTCCAAGAAGGAATCCAGACCGGCGAGTAGAAAAAACTGGAAAAGCAGCCACCATACCGACTTATGATAATTCCAATCCTCTTTCTCTCAACTACAGCAGCAGTTATACAGCACAAAACAGAGAACACCTTACCTAATCCAATCCCTATGACAGGTGCTACTCTTTTTTATGGAGCGTCCGGCCCACTGTCTTCGATTCTCTCACCGTTGGCAGTTTGATCTCCATTTTCAGGTTCTTCTTTATGTAAGATGCAGCTCACAAAGTTAGAAAACTCGAAAAAGAGAACAAGTACTTGAGGTGGGAGCTTCAATTTCCCTACATGGCGATCCATGTTCTTGGCTTGTTCTACAAAGTAAGTGTTTGCGATGGATGATACAATACCACAGACTATAAATGTCAACCACATTGGGACCATTCCAACTGCAATCTAGGCTTCCTCCACTTCATCAACATAGCAGCCTCTCCATTTATTTTTAATCATATCCTCATCGCCTGATTCAATGGCTGCCTTCTCCAGACACCTGAAACATGCTATAAAGGTTTTGCTAGAATCCCAAACAAGCACAGCCTTAGTAAACAAGATAGTCTTGGACAAGACAAGACAAGACAATTACCTGAGAAAACGAGTTAATTTGAATCTCTCACTCCCATCCTTCTTGTAATAATCTTTACAACTGTCGGGACGTGGCTTGCACATATTGAGGGAAGCAGCTACATACACTCTGAAAACATTACTGCCTTCTTCTCCAGGTTTGTCATTCTTCAGTTTCCACTTACCAAACGAACTTGTCATGAAAATAATACAGACAGTAGGAATTCCAAAACGGATGTTCCACGGTTTCATGTATGGAAGTGCTATAGCTCCAGTGATACGTACGACGATAACGAGGATATAACCTAATACTTTCAACCACTTCATTCTGGAATCAGATTCATCATCCTGCAACTGGCGGTAAGCCTCTCTGGAAACCTTGTTGCCCGCCATTCCGACAGCTATCAATGCCATGCCCACGTAGAACAGACCTCTCTGCATTATGCCAATGCATTCCGGCTCGTATTTCTTGCACTTGCTAAGCACAGGAGGCATTGACATTGCCAGCAGCACCATTCCCTGAACAACTTAAGCTTTTGAATCTTTGATTCTGTTCTTTCAACTTTCAACTATCGAAAAATAGATATAAAGACATATACTACCTTGTCCCACAAAACCCTTACACCTCAAAAAAAAATAAACATCGCTTCAACCAAGAATCTAAAAAGTGACTTTTAAGTCACTAATATTTTACACATATACCATTATTTTGTATTTTTTTATTACAAAAAAAATACTACATATAACACCTCAGTCTAAAATAAACTTTTATTAAATTTAAACATATTAAGGTATAGAAATTAATATTCCATGTCATAGATATTTTAATTTAGTTGGTGATCAATGAGTTACCATAATACTTATATATTTAATGTTGTATTAGGAGGTCATATAGTATATGATTTTGCAAGAAATATATAATTATTAAAACGTGAATCGAAAATACTTCTTAATAACTAAAGTGTAATCAAGGCTAGATATAAAATATACAAGTTGATATTAAGTGTACCCAGTGCAAGGGTGCACCCATATATGTATATAATTTTTTATTCAATAGTGTGTACATGTCTTTTTAATAATTGTATATTTTTTTACACTCAATTTTTCATTAAAAAACTAACAATTAAATTGTATACTTTTTTGTTCATAATTATATATGTTTTTATTTATATTTGTATACGTTTTTTAAAGTGTGTGCACCCTATCTTAGGGTGCACCCAGGTGCACAGTATAATTAGCCAAAATATAAATATGATTGGAGAAATATTTTCAAAATTATTTTGATACCGAAATTAAATCGGATATCTTCTTATTCATATAATATTAAATGATTTGATACATGTATACATACATCTAAAAATTAAATGATACATTATCACATTTTATTAGATATGATATTCCTAAGTAATGAGACAATTAAAAACTACACCTACATATATTAGAAATATGATTCACTACGTGATTAAACCAAAGATATGCATGATGCACTTACTATCTAATAGCCATGATCAAAATCAATATAATACTACAAGAGATTTCACCTACACCTCTATCTATACATACTAGTTGATATAATCTCATAATGAGATTCATCAATAAATAATCCAAAAGGAGAAAATGACAACTAGGTAAGACAAAAAGGAAAATCCAAGAGAGAACTCTCTCATTCCATATTTTGCAACAATATTGTTAAGAGTCTTAGAACACATTACACCTGTTCATTTGAATACTATCCTCCAAAAGTTGTTTGAGGCATCTCTCAAAGTTGCCCAAGTCTTATAAAACGAATGCAAGAACTTAGAAATGCACTAAGAACTCTCGAATGAAATTGTTGAGTGATATTTTCACCTAAATTTTAGTGTCTTTTTATGTTCATTTTCATAGTATTTTATCCGTATTTTATGTATTATTTGGTTGTGTTTGTGATCTCGAGAAAATGTGTGTGAATGAGCTTAAACGTATGTAAAATAGGTAAAAATGGAGTAAAAACAGAATGTGAGCTAAAACGAGCAAGAAACAGGCTCACAGGACCCAACTCGAGTTGGCAACTGTGCCAACTCAAGTTGAGAGAAGGTCGAGTTGGGGTCCAGAATTTGTCCAGTGAGCCAACTCGAGTTGCAAGATCCAACCCGACTTGCAACTCGAGTCGAGTAAGGAGCAGGGCAGCGACCAAAAATTGTACAGTGAGTAAGCTCGACTTGCAAGCTGCAACTCGAGTTGCTAGCTCGAGTCGAGCTACCTTCCTTAGCCAATCCAGTTTCAGAGCCTCGCAATACGACCGAACAGGCGGATGCACGAGTTTCCAACACGAGTCGAGCCAAGTCTACTCGAGTTACACACAACGTAGCTCGACTCGAGTTGCAACTCGAGCTGGGTAAGGCCAACTCGAGTTGCATGTTTTTGGGCCAAAAATCCAGATTTTCACCTGCCAATATGTGTAAGTGTGTGTAAAATTTCCAACTAATGTTAAATTCGTGGTCCAACTTGGAGAGGGTATAAATAGCCTCAAGTTCAACATTTGAAGAGAGATTGGATATTCCACACAAGGGTTTCACCTCTACACCTAGATCACACACCATTTTCTCCATTTCACACCATCCTTCTCATCCATTCTTCATCCATCCATCTACACTTGATCCCCTCCATCAAATCCACCATCTAAGTGATCAAGGAAGCGAGGGAGAGTGAAGATTACAAGAAGAAGAAGGAGATCTCCATTGAAGGACTTCAAAGGGGGAATCTAATTCTAATTTTTGTGAACTTCTTTATAGTTTGATCATGGAATTTGTAAATTCAATTATCTATGTTGTTTTCTTTAAGACTATGATAGACTAATCTCCTTTGTGAGATTAGCTCCATGATTGGTGTTGGATAATTTAGTTTTTATGTAATTTGATTTTAATCTTGAATGAGCTTTGTGTATTTCTATCATTGAATGTTGATTGCTTGATGTATATGTATGATATGTGTGATTAATTGTCATGTGCATGTGATTAGATTGAGAAATCAATTATGTGTTTAGGATAGTTCATTGAATCATTTCATCATACACTTCATGTGCATTAATTTAGAATGAGATAGAGATATCCTTCTAGATTTAAAACCCTTTGATAGAACATTTGATTAGCTTGATCGAGAGATTGATTGATTAGATGAGGGGACCCAAACTATTAGTGAATTCATAGTACCTTAAAAGGGAATATTGCCTATAATTTAGTACCTCATTAGGGAACTTGTAGAGTAATTAGTACCTAGTGGGAGGTGTTTGCTTTAGTTACGATCATATGTGCTTTTGGGAGTCTTATTGAAGGCCTACATCCTATTCATCTCGAGAGATAATTTAGGTGGAATTAGTGATTGCTCATATGCCATTTCCATGAGAGATTAGAATTAATTGCATAATTACTTTGTTATCTATGCCATGATTATTGCTAATCTCATCCTTGCATCATTTGGAACATATCATTTATCTTTGCTTTTATCTTATTTCTTGCATTAGTTTAAGTGCGTTCATTTGCACGCTTACACTCCATTCCATTCTGTCGTCCTTATAAGATCACGATAAACTTGAGATCACTTAAACTCTAGTACCTTCCTCCCTGTGGTTTGATAAATTCTTTAATTGGTCATCCCGACTATGTACGACCAATCAGAAATCACACACTCTCATATATATATATATATATATATATATATATATATATATATATATATATATATATATATATATATATATATATATATATATGTTGATTGTTGAAGAAGAAATAAAAAATTATGCACACAAATTTACAGTAGTTCAGTACTAAGGCCTACATCCACTTTAGAGGAGAAGAAATCTTATTAGACTTGAGAAACAATGAACAAAACAAGAAAGCAATTCTTCAACTGATATCTCAAGCTATTCTAATTGACAATGAATGATCTTATATGTGTGTATCTTATGTGATGAAGGGCAACTCAATCTCTTCTTATACTCGATGGAAAGCTATCTTAAACCCCCAGTTGGACGATGCAATTGACATCAACTCCCTCCAATTTTAAACAATCAGTTATACCTGATTAATTGATCACACTCTTTTTTGATCAATCATGCACCTAATGTATAGCTCAATTTGATTCTTGATGAATGCATGTAGATATATATATTCATATGATCGGTTTAAGTATGCACCAGCTCCCAACTTTCAAAATGTAGTTACTGATTCAACTAGAAAGCCACAACCATACATGGTCTATATTCCAACATCAAGTCATTTTTCTCAAAGAAATAAAGATTTTACCTTAAGAATCTCACCACCAAGGCAAGTAAAAATTTCATAACAATGTTAATCTTCACATTATCTTTTAATCTCAAATCTACATTAATCCTTATTTTATTCTTCGTTTTTTAATATTTGGAACTACTACAAAGTGGAGGAGGTTCAATTACCACCTTCTAAGATCATCAAAACCACCACAAGATTATAAGTTTTTTAAATTTTCTAGGAAAACCTCTCACAGTATATCCTATTAGTATGTTATTTATAAAAATTAGGAGGGGGAGACTAAATGCATGATGGTTTTGTGGGTTTGTGGTGTATGTTATGTGAAAATGAGAGTTGTTAAATCTATGATGTTAAAATATTGTTCAAGTTCAATTATATGCAACTAAGAACTTCAAAATTCTAGAATCTGTGCCCATTTTTCAAGTAAGAAAACAACCAGTATATGTTAGAATTTTGGAAATCTACAGACATTAAAAATGTTTATTATGATGTTATGTAACTACCTATAAAATTTCTTTGCAAAATATTCAGCCAACTGAAAGTTATGAGCATTTTACTAAACTGTGACAGCATGCATGCGAGAAACACAAAGTTAAATTTCACTTCTTCATTTCACCACTAAAATAAATGATCTATAGTAAAACACTAAACATAAAAGTTGTTCATATATATGTGTCCTTTGTTAGAATTTTGGAAATCTTCAGACATTAAAAATGTTTATTATGATGTTATGTAAATATCTATAAAATTTCTTAGCAAAATATTCAGCCAACTGAAAGTTATGAACATTTTACTAAATTGTGACAGCATGCATGCGAGAAACACAAAAACTTCACTTCTTCATTTCACCACTAAAATAAATGATCTACAGTAAAACATTTAACATAAAAGTTGTTCATATATATGTGTTCTTTATACTCATGTAAAATATCTTCTAAATCCATTCATTATTTATAAAGTGATATTGTTGATTTTCTAAACTGCTGCAACACTGTTTCTCAAAATACACTGGTGAAACTTTGTAAGTCTTTTACATTCATAAGAATTATGATTTTTGAGTAAGTAAAAACATGTAAATTCTCATATATGTAAGTAGTTTATGCATGCAAAATAGATCTTTAGTTCATAAAGTAGTTTGAAAGATATACATTTTTTTACAAAACTACGTCTGCATGATACTTTAAAAACATTACACGAACTTTATGTATTTTATGATCAATTGAGTAACAAGCTCTTTGGCTTTCATTTCAAGTGAAAAATGTTAATTTAGATGTTTTCTAAACTCAAATAACAATATTACATTAATTTATTTTCTTGTAAAATTTATAGTTAAGAAGAAAGAAATTGAACTTGATCGTATTTTTCAATATAAAAGAGCAAGCGTACTCTTGTCGTGTAGGCATGTGCAATCAAGTTGAATTATCGAACTGGGAGAATTTAGGATTTATGGCCTTTAGTATAGTATTGTGATTAGTTAGGGACGATCGGAAAGGAGGGATAAGAAAAATAAAAAGAAATAAAATGCAAGGAAAATAAATCTAATTACAATATTTTTTAATACAATGGTAGTTTCTCGATGCACTCAAATAATCATTAATTAATTCCATTTTTAAACTAATCATGGTAAGGGCGATCACTAAATCATACCTACACCTAAGCTCTTGACCAAGATGAATAGGATGCAAGTAAAAATGGCTCATTAGATTGTCTCCAATGCTCACAATTCCCATAGGTACTTACGGATATTAGTATACCAATATAGAGATATTATCACGAAGAATTTTCTCTAGTAGGCAGAGACGTTTTCCTAGTATCCATAGTTAGCGCATTCATCATAGTTAGCAGTTTTAGCTCCGTATCAAGGTCACGATCAATATCATCACTAGAATCAATATCGTCACTAGCATCAATATCGATATCATCAATAAGAAAATCTTTAGGCTTGTTATCCAGGAACTTGTTCAGAAATACCTTAATGAAAGGAACATAGGAGTTTGTTGCTAGGTATTTGACCAAATAGGATTGTCCAGTTCCTATAGAACCTATCACTAAAATCCCCCTAGAGGGGGATAAGGCTAAGATGAGCGAAAAGGGTCCCTTTCTAGGTACTATGCTTACATTGGCTTGGTCCCCTTCACTAACTCAATCACAAGTAATCTCGCTAGTGTTCATTTATGTAGTTCTAAACATAGGAAGGTTTTGGCCAAACTCCCCCCATATTAATCCTCATGCAATAAATGGAAAAAACTCACATATGATAATCATGTAAAACAACTAAGGTGAAAGCAACAACAAAACATGTTGATACACAATACACAACCTAATCACATTTGCACTAATATCAAAGGCATTAATCCTAAAATAAAGCATGCATACATATTCCATAAATAAAACCTAATGATAGTCGGAAATTCAATCAAGAAACATAATCGTGCATCAATTACCCACCAAAGCAAATTAAGATAATAAGTAGGATTAGATTTCACCTAATGAAGTTTTACATCCATGAGGATCATCCTTTCCTTGGTGTCCCCACCTTCTTGGAAAACAATTAAAATCCTAATCTAGAGAAACATTTAAAACTACGGATCCCTCACCCCGAAAGGGGAGGGATCTCAACTATGGAGATCTTTAATTAAAAAGCTCTCTTCAACTATTGAATCTAATGATTCAATTTAATTGGAATTTAATTGATGGAGAATTGGTCCATGGTGGCTTTCATGGAAGAGGGTATTTATAGAATTTCCAATGTGGGACAAGTGGGTTCATGTAATGGTAGAGTGAGAAAAATTTGTAGTAAGCAATCAATGTGGGATAATTTAGCTCATGGGACCAAAAATGGGATTTATAGCAAATTTTCCTTTGGCCCGTTCTTACTCGTTTCAACTCCAAATTGAGCTCCGTTTTCTCCCACATCTTCCTCTTTACTTGTAGAACCCATTTTTGCCTCAAAATCACCTTTTTTCTGCAAAAATAAATAAAAATACCTTTCTCAAACTAATTAAGCAATAAATAGAATTTCCATTAAAATCATGCTTAATTATTGAATTAAAGCCAAATAAATCCAATTAAATTCATGCAATTTAACCCCAAATTCTAGGTGAATTTTACGCCGATCAGAAAATTCTCAAATTCCTCTTAAAACTATTTATACTTATAAAACACTTCTTATTTAAAATATTTCTAATTTAATTTGTGGAATTATTTGCAAACATTGCTAACCAAAAAACTTATAGCCTCGAAGTCAATTTTCAAATTTTTATTTGAATCGCTCTTTAAGCTAATTTATCAAAGAAATTATGTCTATTATATAAAGGGTAACATTACATTATATAATATTACACAAAGATTAATTATTAATCATAATCCATGACATGATGTCTCACCTTAACTATTTTAAATTTTAAATATATCCCTTAAAAATATTCTTAATATTAAAATCCTTAAAGTATCGAGGATCATCAAGGTTAGGATATTATTTTATATAGGCCATCTTATATTTTTACCATAAAAATTAAGGTTGTAACTTCTTATTATATATTAACGTTTAGGATTGCTAAATAGGGACCAAATCTATGAAGACATCAAGGAAATTTAGCAACATCACTTATTTTCATTATCATCGTCATCACTTGTTACATATCATTGCATTCGTTGCAATAAGGTGAGCTTATTATTATGATTTCTACATTGAATTTGATTACATTGACTGATATTATGAATGTGCATGCACAAGTTACCTAAGACCGGTGGCTGGGAACTTGTATGTAGAGTTGGTATTATTGCCAATAAGAAAAGACGGGCGGTTTACATAACTTAGACGGATTAAATAATGAGCGCTTTGGGGCGACCTGACTATGTGTTAATTCTCTTTACTTTTACAGTACATGATGTTCAAGATATGGAGTCATTTTCAATTGTGCGATTTCACAATAAATTCTCAATGAGTACACCCCTGCATGGCTCACCCCACATCTTTTTCCTCTTACAGATAAAGTTCATAGTTAAAAATGGTGGAGATTGAGTTGAGGAAATCCTTCAAGAAATATTTATGCTGCAAGTTAACTTTGATTTTCATTAAGAATTGTATTTTAAATTTTTAATTCAATAATTAATTTTATGAACCTTAAATAAATTTCGACTTAAATTTATTACTCCTCCATTCCCCTTTAAATAGTGTATTTTTTCTATTTTGATCGTCCCACCCAAAGAGTCCTCCTTTCTTTTTTACACACATGGAACACACACACATCCACTAATACAATTAAAATATGGGACCCACCCTCCCACTAATACAACTACCCACTACACATTAAATAATATTCCTTAATGCACGTGCGAAAAAGCAAAAGACCTTCTTAATGAGGGACGGATGGAGTATATATTCTTGTCATAATCAATTCGACTATGAATTTTCAAATAAACCAAGTTTAAATTTAACCAAATAAAACTAAGGACTTTCCAAACTTCATGATTCTTTTTTTTTAAATTAATATTTATTCCAAGATTATTTTTATACTACTTTATCTAAATCACACTTTTCGCCTTTAAATATTTGATGAACTATTCAATTAAAATCCAAATTATTTGAGTACTCGAATGTCTTTTCCTTATTTTTCGATTTTAACAAAAATTTAAAATTATTCAAGTGCTACTAAAAATGAAAATTTATTTTAAAAAATTAATAGCGCTCTCATTTATAAATTAAAAGTTTATTTATCCAACAATTACAGTGATATTTGTAGGAATTAATTTAATCAATCAATTAAATTAATTGAATTTAATTGGTTAGTAAGGATTAATTGTTAAATTAATCACCAATTAAATTAGTGTAGTGGGTGAGTGTAATTTGACTCATCTACTGGAGAGGTTATGCGAGGCGTAATGAGAATTAATACGAAATTATTATTCCACGTGGTAGGAAAATCCTCAAAAATCGGATTACGAATCTTTTCATAAATGCTGATTGGAATAGGTTCGTTGAATCTGGTCGTAATAACCCTCCATAATTGCTGATTAGAGAAAATCATGCAATCAACAATCAAATCGTCATAATTGCTGATTTGAGGAAATTACGCCATCAACAATTAATACATCGCAATCGCCATTATGGCTGAGTGAAATGGTGCACCTATAATAGGGTCATTCACCATGCATTCAAACACACCACAATCAACGAGCACTTGCATCTTAGTTAACGATCCAGTTCTCCATCTTCTTTCGTTCGTCGTAGTTTCAGCGATTGCGGTGCTGCCTCGTCGGAAAGGAAAAGCGTTTACCTTTGGGAAAGATCAGCAAAGACCGGAGCACTATCGGGGAGTGTTTCTTCTTGCGGGAAGAGGTTCAACCTTGACTCGGCTTCTACACGCTGTTATCTAGAAGATTTTGTACAAAGGTGTAAGAAGATTCTCTACTTCTTCTCCTTTAATTTTCAATTGTAATTTTTGTTAGTACTTTTGTTAGTATTACCTCCCTTCTACATTTCTAGTCATATTTTATAACGTGATTGGTTGGTGCACATATAAACCAACAATCGCAAGAAGAAACACATAGCCTCTGCACCCATCAAACACTATGTCAACTGATATGGATATTGACGGAGCATCGATCCCAAAAGTGGGTGAAACCTCCAGTGTCAATAGGGACTATGTTGGGACTGATTCCCAAAGAGTAACTGTGAATCCTGTTGGGTCTGAATCCCAAAGGATGTATCCTTCAATGTGGATGCCGAGACCATTCGTAATTCCGGCTCCAGCGAAGAAGCCCAAGAAGTTCACGGGTGTTGACTTCAAGAGGTGGCAGCAAAAGATGCTGTTCTACCTCACCACACTGAATCTGGTGAACTTCTTAAAGGAGTCTGCACTAGTGGTGGATGAGAATGAGACTGATACGCAAAAGCGTATAGCTCTTGATCAGTGGACCTCAACTGATTACTTGTTTAAGAACTATATCCTCAATGGACTTAGTGATGCACTGTACAACGTGTATCTAAACACAAAAACATCCAAAGAGTTGTGGGAATCTTTGAAAAAGAAGTATAAGGCGGAAGATGTCGGTACAAAGAAGTATGTGATAGCCAAGTACTTGGAGCATATGATGGTGGACTCTAAATCTGTGGTTGAACAAGTGCAACAGTTCCAACTGATTGTGTACGAAATCCTCTCCGAGTGGATGTTGTTTCCAGAAGCATTCATTGTCGGCTCTGTGATTGAGAAGCTACCTCCATTGTGGAAGGACTTCAAATGCTATCTCAAACACAAGCGAAAGGAGATGTCTATAGATGACTTAATTGTCAAACTGAGAATTGAAGAGGACAACAGGAAGATGGATGAGAAGTTTGGCCAATTCTCAATGGAGGCAAAGACAAACTTAACTGAACATTATGCGGGACTCTCCAAAAAGAGAAAAATGTCCGACGACAAGGACAAGAAGTCAATACAAAAACCCAAGTTCAGTGGGGATTGCTACAACTGTGGCAAGCCCAACCACAAGGCCAAAGACTATTGTCAACCTACGAAAAATGAAGACAAGAACCACAATGTCAACGTAGTTGAACAGGCTCTAACTGATGATGACTTGACTGTTGTGGTCTTTGAAGTCAACTTGGTGGCAAATCCAAATGAGTGGTTTGTGGACACTGCCGCTACCTGCCACGTCTGCTCGGAGAAAGTGTCTTCTCCACTTATGCGCCCGTTGAAGGGAAAAAGCTATACATAGGGAATCAAGCCTCATCTGATGTAGCTGGTGCTGGGAACGTGACTCTGAAGCTCACCTCTGGGAAAGAACTGAGGTGGGAGCTTCAATTTCCCTACATGGCGATCCATGTTCTTGGCTTGTTCGACGAAGTAAATGTTTGTAATGGATGATACAATACCACAAATAATGAATAGCATCCACATTGGGACCATTCGAACTGCAATCTAGGCTTCCTCCACTTCATCAACATAGCAGCCTCTCCATTTATTCGTAATTACATCCTCATCGCCCGATTTAATGGCTGCCTTCTCCAGACACCTGAAGCATGTCACAAAGGTTGCTAGAATCCCAAACGAACATAGCCTTAACAAACTATATAGTCTTAGATAAGACCAGACAATTACCTGAGAAAACGAGTAGGCTTGAATCTCTCATTCCCATTCCTATAGTAATAATCTTTAGAACTATTGGGATGTGGCTTGAACATATTGAAGGAGGCAGCTACATACACTTGGAAAACATTAGTTATCAGACTCTCTTTGTCTCCAGGTTCGTCCTTCTTTAGTTTCCACTTCCCAAACCAAGTTGTCATGAAAATAATGGTGGCAACGGCAGAACAGACAGCAGGGATTCCAAACCAGATGTTCCATGGTTTGATGTAAGGAAGTGCTATAGCTCCGGTGATAGGTACGAGAACAATGAGGATAAAACCTAGTACTCTCAAGCAATTCTTTATGGGAATAGATTCATCATCCTACAGCTCGCAGTAAGCCTCTCTAGACACCATGTTGCCGGCCATTTCGACAGCTATCAATGCATGCCCGTGTAGAACAGAGCTCTCTGCATCTCGCCAATGCATTTGGGATCATATTTCTTGCACTTGCCAAGAACATGGGGCATTGACATTGCCAACAGCCCCATTCCCTGCACAACTTAGGACTATATCATTAATGTATAAAAAACATACTCCCTCCATTCCACATAACAATTCATACCTTCCTCATTTGTTTGTTCTATAAAATCCTTCACAATAATAAAAAAAAATGAAACATCATCTTATCCAACAACCTCAAAAGTTACTTTATTCACACACATACTACTACTTTATCTTTTTTTATTACTTAAAAATAATATAATACCCTCAAAACTCAACAAAGTTGGTAAAAAAGAACGTGAAACAATAAACGTGAAACATTCTTTGAGATGGAGAGAGTAAATATAAAGACTCACCACGCAGTAGGATAAGGAAGAAACCACGAGCATGGAGAAATTTTCGAGGAATTGGTCGACGAGGAAGAGGAAGAGAAGTGGCAAAATGTTGGAAATGGCACCCCAGATGTTCAAGATTCCAGCAGCATGAGTAAAATTGATTTTCCAGACACCGGTTAAGTAATCTTGCATGACGAATAAGGCGTAGCCCACTAGTGCGTCGGCCCATAGCAGAGCTGCAATGGAATCAAACTCAGTACTGAGTCCACAAACACAAAATCTAGACTAGTTGAACAAGTCTTTAGTTTACCACTGATTCTCACGAACCCCTTTTTCTCGAATGCATCAATTCTACCGTCTCTCCTCTCCTCTCTGCATATGGAAATTTACAGTTAGATGATAACAAATCCTACAAACCCTAATCAAGAAACTGAACTCAGGATTGAAAAGCACACAGTTAGATGATAACACATATGTACCTCCAAAAGCAATTAATATGTCGGTTCATTCACTTTCTTTTGAGGTGAGGGGTCAGGGTATAAACAGCAAGATTATACCTCTCCTAAATTGACTCTCCAAATATATTTCAACTTAATTTAATTTTCTGTTTATATTGTGTTTATCTTTAAAAGTGTTCACATTAAAACTACCACCAACCAAGACAACACTCCAATTAAAACTACCACCAACCAAGTACATAACTCCAATCACCTTCATTCCTCCACATGTATAGGCTTAACAAGCCGAGCATCGAGTAGAGTATACTCGAGCTCGGCTTGAGTAGTTATCGAGCTAGGCTCGATAATGTAACAAGCATTAGACAAGTTCAAACTCGAGCTTGAGCTCAAGTAGTTGCGAGTTAGTCGAGTTTGAGCCTTATCAAGCTGAGTCAAGTAACCAGCGTCTCATTTATTTTAACACTTCTAAACAACCAGTTGAAGCTCATTCACATAATTTTTAAATATTTTTCTCCCAGTTGGAATTATTTTATACATTTTCTTAATATACACTCTATGTGAATAATTGAATAGTATTATAAGATGATTAATTTCCTCTTTTTAATGTATGATAATTATACTCCATACATCCGCACTTAACTTTACACAGTAGATAATTAGTAGTTAAAAAAAAGTTATTTTGATCAATTTTATTGTTACTCACTTTTATAAGGGGTATTATAGTAATTTTAAATTGTAAATAGAGAGAAAACTTAAAATACCCAAAATTCAAAATTTTAAATCAATATCAACACTTTTTCTCTCTCTTGTGAATAGTAACTTTTCTGGACTTTAATATCCCTGTGTCAGTAACCTTGTCGGCTACCATAATGGTGGCCTACGTGGCTGCCAGCATGACATCCTTGTCGGTTTAAACTTATTTTAACTCAATTTTATTATTTTCCTTCTCCTCAAAATAGATATAGTCCATTACGACCATATCAGACCCATCATATTTCCGTACATTAATTAAACAACATTAATCTCGTAATTAACCAACTAAAAATAGTAACAGTACCTTTTTCGACCGTCAATCCACCGGGTGGTATCCGGGAGATTTTACAGCTGCTCCTTACGACCAACTATGCACCCAGCAGTGTGATAGTTCAATCCTGTTCCTTCAGCGGACCTCAGCACAACCCTGGTCTATTTCCTACACCGGGTGTACATGATGCTGCTACTTTTTCTCATCGGAAAATATGGAGATTAAGGTTGCAGAATATAATGGAAGGTTACATAATTTGGGCAGTAGCCCAAGATTATTTATTTATGGAATAGAGAATTTATTACACACTCATTCTCACAGAACAAGAGGAGATAACTCCTTTAGCTACCTATTGTAGTTGTACTCAGAATGCTCATACAAAGAAAGGACTACAATGTTTATTTAGAAAGAGAAAACAGAGGAGAATGGTTGATGCATTCTGTTTCCTCATACTCTCTATTTATAGAGGCCCTCGGACTTGAAATTCGGATCTCAAAGCCTCTTAACCTTTTGTGACGTCACTGATTACGTCATTATGTTAGCGTCAGCACTTACGTCACCTTACTTTGGATGTCGTCTTTAGCAGCTGGCTGGTCCTATTTTCTTCATTGGATGCCTTCTTGGGGGCCACCCCTGTTGGTCACATGTCTCTTACCCTTTCAGAAAGGTCATCTGGCTCTTGCTTTTTTGAAGAGTCATTTGTCCTCTTTGGTGCCTGATGATTCTCCTGGCTCTTTGGTAATTTGAAGAGATTTTACCCTCTTCTTTCCACGTGTCTCTTTTGTTGGGGGTGGTTCAGCAATCCTGATAATCCCTATGCCCAACCTTATTCCTTTTCCAAACTCTGATTTAGTTTGTGTGGAACAGCTTGTGCATACTTTGTTTGTCCATTGCCCAAAATGGGCCATGTTGCAACATCTCCGATGAGTTTTTTTACTCACCGGAATCTTGTTTCTCCAAAGAAGGTCTTGTTTTTCCTGGAAGGCCTTCTCAGCAAACATTATCTTCTTTCCTATTAAAGTATTCAACAGAAAAGACTCATTCAAAGACATGCTCGAACTTGAATGGGAACTTCACCTCCACCATTGATTTGATGCAAGCGTATAAACCCCTCGGTCTACGCGTAGAGATCTACTCTTCAGAAAATGTAGAAACCAAGACTAGTTCCTTCCCAGAAGACTCCTTGATCCTATTTGATGCTGAAACATCGGGTCTTCTTAGCTTGATGAAATGAAAGGCCTCGTGGTTGCCTTTCCCAACTGAATCTGGAACCGCACTTGTGAAGTAAAGCTCCAATACATCTCCTCTAGATAGAGTCGAATTATTTTCCCATGCCTTGAAAACTTTTTCTCCCAGCCATTCTGGAAGTTTTGCAAGTTCTGGGAAGCTTGGTGCAATAATATAAATTGAGGGTAGTACCCCAAAATCATACCACTGCTTTACATCATTTGGATTTGAGCCTTCTCGCATCCAAATTCGGCGATATTCTCCAGATATATCCATCCGGCATTTATCTGGTCGGATTCCTTGTCTGGTATTCAATTTCTTCCAGCTGGCCTGGTATTCCTGCCAATACGAGAAATCAGCTAAGTTAATACCAACCTTAGCAGTGCCCGAAATAGGCCTAAGGTTTATCTCTCCCTCTTTAACCCCAGAGGTGCTGGATTGACTCGTCGACTCTAGATGTGACTCCAGGTCTTTGATTTTTCCTTGGATCGGTTCCTCTTTTGGAGGTTCCAATCTAGGACTCGTGCTTAGGGTACTTGAATCCCTTGCTCCGGGTTTAGAGCCCCATTCTTGACTACTCTCCTTTTGTCAATTGCTATTGCCATCAACAGTCCGGAGGAGTGACTCTCGTAATGACTCGAATAGATTTGCATTGTTGCGAATGCAATCTCGTATGCGATTAGACACTTTGGTCTGATCACTTTCTTGTATTCTTCCAGCATGCTTTGCATTGAGTGCCAGATTCTCGAATTTCCTTTGGAGCAACTCAAGGTTGTCCATCAGGTGTTTAGATCCAGTTAGGATGGAGTCTATTTCAGCTCCTTCCATCTCTCGTCAGGAAATATGTCAAAACATTATCAACAGATTTAATAATGTCAACATTAAAATCATAATATTGGCATTATGTTTGCCATCTTAATAGTCTAGCCTTTTTTGGTTTAGATTCAATTTTATTTTTCAAAAAGGCTTTGACGCTTGTGTTATCAATTTTAAGGATAAATTTCTTTGCGAGAAGAAATAGCGGCCATTGAACGCCTTTCGAACCGCAAAGAACTCCTTTTCATTGATGTGTCACCTCTTCGCTTCATTCTCTGCAAAGAGTCCGCTACAGTATCTGAATGCCTTTCGAACCGCAAAGAACTCCTTTTCATTGATGTGCCACCTCTTCGCTTCATTCTCCACAAAGAGTCCGCTATAGTATCTGCAGGGTACTTCTCCTTCGGGTGTGGACTTAGTTAGAACCGCTGCCCACCAATGGTCACTAGCATCTGTGTAGAGTACCAGTTCATCCTCGTCATTTGGTATTGCTAACTTGGGGAGCTTCTTTCAAACATCCTTTAGTTGTTTAACCATTGATCGGTGTGATTCCTCCCATTTGAACTTCGTGTCCTTTTTCAACAGAGGACTAAACACCTTCATGTATTGTGCTAGATTGTTGATGAACATTCCAGCGAAGTTGACCACTCCTAAGAAGCTTTGGAGTTGCTTCTTGTCTTTGAGATCTTCGAGAAATCCCTGAACCTTTTCTATAATATGAGGTTGTATAATACTTCCGGACTCATCGATCTCGACTCCAAGAAACTCGATCTGTCTTGTTGCAATTACCGCTTTCTTTTCAAAAAGCACCAATCCTTCTTTGTGGCACACTTCTGAAAATACTTCTAAATGCGTCAAATGCTCCTTCATGTTCTTTGAGGCTATGAGGATGTCATCCACATAAACGAACATGAATGAGAAATAATCTTTAAACAGATCATCCATCTTCCTTTGGTGTATCTGGGGTGCGTTTGCTATGTCCATAGGCATGACATTCCAGATATAATGACCTTGTGGTATGGAGAAGGCTGTGAACTTTTTGTTTTCTTCTTCTATCATAATCTGGTAGAACCCAGATTTGCAATCAAACTTTGAGAATATTTTAGCATTCTTGATACAGTTGACCAAGTGTTTCCTACTTGGTATGTAATATCCGTCAAACTCCAAGATGTTGTTGATCCCTTTATAGTTGATCACAAGCCTCGGCTTCCCCCGCTTGACTTCTCCATGATTTCGAACCAGAAACCCTGGACTGTTGTATGTAGATACTCCTGGTGATATTTGCTGCATATCCTTACGATCCTCTTGGTTCATCAGGATAGGGTTGTATCTCACGAACTCATGCTCCTTTCCTTCTTTTACTTTGAGTGAGGATCTGAGCTTTTTTTTATCCCACCAGGCTAGAGGATCCTCGTTGAAGTTCCACTGTATCTTTTTCTTGACGTCCTCCAAAGATGTCTGTTCTTCGATTGTGACGTCTCTCTGTAAGCTTTCTCTCAAGCTTGCTTTGAGAAAGTGGATTGTATCTTCCTTTAGTTTTTCCATCTTCCATCCTCCTCTGGTCTCGGTTCTCATTTGAAGGACTGTTTCGTCATATTTTCTTCGATCATTCATCTTTGGATGGCAAAGTTATCCTTCATCACCACGCTTGCTGCGAAATCTGATTGACATTTTTCTCTGAAATATATTACGCAGTCTTGGTGCGATGATCTTATGTTCACAAAGGGTTGTGAAGATAAGTCTTCTTGTTGCGTTTTCTTGGATAAAATGCTTGAATGTCTGTAGAAAGTTGTTTCCTAACAGAATATCCATTCTGATGTCGTGAAAATATATCGGTGGAGTTTTCACCTTGTACCACGGGGTACGATCTGCTCCTCCCATCATGATTTTAGCTTGCTTGATTCATCTGTTAAGGATTAGCATCCTTTGAGAGATCTTTTCCTAATACCATTGGTAATTCTTCGCCTGAGTCTTTAGGAAAGACTCTTTCTTTTGCTATGCAGATTCCGGCTCCTGAATCAATGTATGTCACAAAATACTTTGCACGATGCTCCTTATATATCATCCCAACGGTGATATATATTGAGAATGAACTTGTGGTCATGGGTAGATCAGAGCCTTTAAGCCCGAACCTCTACTAGTACACCTTGTATCTTTTCCCTTTGACCATGAATTCTATTCCATCTTGTAATTGTTTCCAAGGTTTGTGGTCTTCGAGAAACTCTAATCCCAGTACTAGTTGCTCTGGGAATCTTCCTGCAATTTCCTCGATTATCAGCTCAAGATCACCGAGTTTGAGTTGTCCTTAGTATCTCCAAGTTGTTGGTTGTTGAAGATAATAAAGGACATCACAAGGAATAGAGTTTTTCTTTTTAGTAATATCAAATATTACTTCGACCTCTCCATCATTCTGGGCATTTTAGTTCACCTTTAGTTGTGAACTTTTTCTGTTCCTGGATTACCTCCACGATCGGCTTCTTTTCCCTATTTTTCATTGATCATCCTATCTTCTTGGAAAGAAATCTTTCTTTGTTCAAATATGAGGCTGTCTTGCCTGCTCCAGACCGGATTGTCCTTGATTTGCAAATCCATGTCGTGGATTGGCGGTAACTCCATTATTTCTGGCCTAGTTGCACATGCAACCCTTTCAAACACTTCTGGTATCTCAATGTACTCCTTTATTTTGAATAAATCCGAATGATGAGTATTGGACAGAGCATACGAGATACTGTAAGTGATCGAATAAGGCCTATTTCCTTCTTTCATCAAATCTTTATTTTTGAAATCTTGATGAAGGGTAAATGCCCTACTGAAGTCTTTATCTGCCAGATTATAGGCAATCCTCGGGTATATGTAGGATGCTACCTTCCATGCATACAAGTTTCCTGAGATTCCTCCCAGACATGCTTCTCTTGTGTTCTTGATCCTTTTATCAAAGATTACAATATCGATTGGTGTATCGATACCTTCTTTGAAAGTTGCTTTGATGTGGCTCCGGATTGCTCCGATATGGATCCAAGATATGGTCTTAGCCATTCCTTCCTTGAGTTTACTGAGTTCCATTTTGATTTCATCGATGGAAACTAGTTTCATTTCCATCACATTTCTCTTGAGCTCCATTGGGATGACAATTTCCCCTTCGGTCACCTTATATATGATGTTATGCTTTCTCTTCTTGAAGCTTGGAAGAAATTTATCTAGCTTTCCTATAGTGAATCTGTCGTATAGGTTAAGCCTTGGATCCTCCTTCATGATTCTCATAAGGGTCTTATGAGAAATGAATGTCTGGGAAAAGAATTCAGACATATCTTCTTGCATCTCATGTCTGAAGTTTTCTTCTTCACTCCGACTCATCTTCAGAGGACTCGTCTTGGCTGAAGAATTCTTCTTCATAGATGCTCTCGTCTGAGGGTATATCTTCAAATTGATATACTTGCACCAGATCTTGGAAGTAAATAGCTTCCTCCATTTCTGGAGTGGTTTCGAACTGTCGCACTCCCCGCTTCTGGTTCTCTGGGCAATCTGGCGAGAGATGCCCTCTGGCTCCACACGTGTAGCAGTTACAATCCTTAAATCTTTTATTGGCTCGTGTTGCTACTCTTTGGAACGTCTTTCTCGTGGGAGTTCTCACTATTCTCCTCTGGTTTGATCCTGAGGATGTGGCTTGACTTCTTGAACTCGATCTGGATGGTCCGGACCTTTACCCCAATTTATAGCTTCGGGCATTTTGCTTGGACCAAAAGGATCTTGGTCTTCTGGACCTCCATCCTCCGCTCCTTTGTGTGTAAGGAAAATTTTTCTTCATCATTTTCTGCTTCCTTAGACTTATTCCAATGATAGTTGGAAGGTCGTTATTCTCACAACATAGGGGTACCATTTTGTTGATTCCCCTTAATCTCTTGTAGTTCTTGTGTAGTGATGCCTGATGATACCACTCTACAATCTTGGCTTTGAGGAAAGACATCCTCCTGACTTTTGAATCCAGCTCGCATAATTCATATTCTTTGATCAGCATTTCTCTCCATGGGCTTGGAATCTTGGCAAAGAATAGGTGGAATACTTCCTCCTCCTTGATCTTCGATTTCCATCTATACTCTGTGAAGAGTTTGATGTACTCATCTACGTGATAGATGTCAAGTAGTTCTAGGCTGTATAGGGCATTCATATACTTCTTCTTCTTTTCTTCTTCCTTTCCTTCGAAGTAACCTACTCCGATGAAGTGTATCTTGAAGATCTTGGCCATGTGATCAGCAATATTGCCTAGATCTTCGCCTTCCATAGCCTCCTTCTTGACTTCGTCTGAGAGTACCTCCCAGGAGCACTTTACTGATCCTTCCAGGCTCATGGTTAGGAATCTTATGAACCATTCTTTATCCAGCTCTAGTTCACCTCCTGCAATTTTCATTGCATTTGTCCACTCATCGATCAGAGTCTCTCTATTCTTGAAGTCGAGAGTGTCAAGGTTTAAGATCAACCCGTATGGATTTATCGGCTCAAGATGAGACTGACCATATGGGGTGTTGTGTAGACTAGACCCTCGAACTCGGCTTGCTCCTGTTGACATTCCTATTGCCTTCATCTTGAAGTTTCCTAGTTGTTGGATGTTTCTTCTTGTCTTGCCTCATGGATTTCCTGTGATCCAGAGATTCCTTCATTTTGGCCTCGATCATGTTGTGTCTAATGAGCCTATGACTGTTGTTGAGAACTTGATGTTTCTCCAATATTCATCTTTAGATCTACAATTGATAGTCCTTGGAAGGACTCATATAGATCTTGTAGATCTTCAAGATTTGGTCTTTCCATCTAGGGATGTGGATTCTCCTCGAAGGATAACAATCATCTTCTCATTTTCAGACTTTGGTCTTGTGACCTCTGTCGTTTTTCCTTTTTGATGTAAAAGGGGTTCTATTCCGAATGTTAGTGGTAACCTTCCTCCTGGACTTCTTCCTGTCACCTTGGTTTCCAAGGACTTTACTTGTTCTATCAACTTCATGATGAGGTCGAGTTGCTTGTTCTGCAACTTTTTCACCTTATCCATCTTAAGGCTGATTTCGAACATCGTCTTGGACATGCTCTGACAATATTCTCCAAAGAATCTCACCGTATTCTACAATTCTCTAAGATCTTGGTTCATTTTAGAGTTATCTGACTCGATCTCCTTCCACTCTGTCATTTCGTCCAGTGTGAAAAGTGATAGGGCTTGCAAATCTCTCTTGGACCCTGGTTGGGTCATTTTCTCCATTGTCTGTGTCTGGGGACATTTCCATGGATCTCGATTTCCACGATATTTCTTGATACTTCTTTGGAGTATCTTATCTGCATCTGGCGTAGTTCCTCTAGATGTTCTTCTTTGGTATGGTTGGCACAAATATTTGCCAATTCCCTCCTTTGGTTTACACCGTCCCACCATCGGTCGGCGTCCTCTTATTCATTTTCTGTATACTGTCTATACAACACACAATAATATTATTGTATAGAGCTGCTTGCTTCGTCATAATTAACAGGCCAGAAGTCCCTGTTGTTCCGGCTTTGAACAGGGCTGATAGTCCTGTCACTCTCAGATGTCGAATTTTCGTTCGGATCCATATATCTTGAAACTCTCCTCTCGTTAAGTGATATAAGCTTATAATAATTTTTTCATTCATAAATAAATAAACATAGGGCTCTGATACCATTTTAAAGCGTGAGAAATATGAGAAAAATTTCGTTGAAATAAAGCTGTATAACGACATGATTACCTACATGGGTACCGACATAGTCACCTACATGGATACCGACATGGTTACCGACAAATGAAAGTTTTGACCAGTTGACCCATTTGACCGGCTGACCAGTCTGACTTTTTAATTTATTTGGGGGGCAAAACTATCCAAAAAGTGGCACATGTGTAGAATTAATAACTTTTTTCAATGATTGGTAAAATTAAAAATTTTACATTGAATCTTGGGTATTTTTAGATATTGGCCCTCATAAATACTCTTAAATGTAAAGAATGTTATGTGTGTTATATATGTATTTTTTAAACTAAGATGAATTTTTTAGATTATTGGTTGATATGTGATTTTTTTTAAGTGATGAAGATAAGTATAAGATGAACGAAAATAAAAAATGTAAAAGATATGTATAGGATAAAGGGGTATGAAGAATTTCATTTTAAAAAATTTAATAAAGAAAATATTGAAAGATTAATTTATTTTGGTTATTTCCTGTTAAATAATTAGGGTTATGATTTAACCATGGGTCTTTAAAATTAACTTGCAATAATGATAGTTAATAACGAAATGAAAAGAAAAGAAAAGAAAAAAAAAAGTATGAACACCAGAACTAAAGTGGAAGTTTACAAGATTGGTGAACGTCTTATGTGCAATTATGTAAAATAAGATAATTGTATATTTTAATTAGGTGGATTCCCCGTGTTATTTTATTTTAAATAGTTGTGTATATTTGTATTTGGTAGGTTGAGACATCTCATGGATCCCATTATGTGAGACGGATCTTCCCTACCCATTAATATTAAAAAATTGGTTAGGTCTTGCGTGAAACCGTCTCACGTGAGACAATTTTATACTTTTTAAAATAGTTATCACTTTCGCTATAAATTACTATAATTTTTCATTTATACTATAAATTATTACAAAGCCCGCGCATTGCACGGGATAACATTTTAAATAATAAGATAATCTAATACTATAATTATAAGAAATTTTTTTTTATCTCAATTAATATAATAAAATAAATTACTTCTCATTCTCATAATTTTTAAATTAAAGTATAATTATTATTATTTTTTATTTATTTTTTTTATGTAAGTGTTAACTTGAGTTTAAGTCGGATCAAAACAGAATATGAAATTGAAGTTGGAATGGAAGAAATATCATACTGAAAACAAAACACTTTCTTTTTAAATTTTTTCTTTAAAAAAAGAAAATTAATTTAGTAAAATTATTCATAAAAAAAAAAAATTGCACCACCCTACAACTATTAACTTATTCCCATTTAATTAAATTTAATAAAATTTAAAAAAATATTTTTTAAAATTATTGTAATTTAATAGTAATACTGAAATTGAAATTTTATTTACACTACATGAGTGTTTATCAAATTTTTATAAAAAAAAACTAAAAAAATTAATTTGAATTCATAAAAAGCATTAAATACAATTCAAAATGAAACTTTGTTAAAAAAAAAACTTTTATTCTTAAATCCTCTTATGAAATGCGTGGAGAGAAGGTCCAAGTAAGCAAAATTTGGATGGAAGAATTTGAGGAGGGAATTATAAATCCCTCCCTCAAATATCTCCTTTATGATTTGGTGCCACTTGAAATCAATTGATTTATAAATTCGAGATTTTAAATCAATGAATTTCAAATCATGTATTTGATTTTGAAATCAATGGATTTCAAATTATGAATTTGATTTTGAATTTTTTTAGTTTTTTTTAATGGATTTCAAATCCTTACCCAAACCGTGTCATTTGAAATCCTTCCGTTGTGTAATTGATATATTAATATATAATAAAAATAGTATATAAAATTAAAATGAACTAAACAGGAAAAAAAAAACAAAAGAAAAAAAAAGCCAATCTTGAATTTAAGAGTAAATATTGATAGTGGTTAATGATTCTAAAAAAAATATACTCCCTCCGTCCCAAGCTAAGAGGGTCATTTTACCATTTTGATCGTCCCACCCAAAGAGTCTCATTTCCTTTTTTGGACACATGGGACCCACCTACACCCACTAATACAATTAAAACATGGGGCCCCCACACCCATTAATACAACTACTCACTACACATTAAATAATAATACTTCTTAATCCACGTGTCCAAAAGCAAATGTGACTCTTAGGTTGGGACGGAGGGAGTATATAACACCAAAATTTGGGAGGGTGCAATTCTTTTTTAAGATTATTAATAATCTAAAAAAAATTCTTAATTAGAGAAAGGTGGGACAAAGTAAAATTATATTAATAAGTAAAAACTATATATGGAAAGTCAAATTTATTAATCATTAATCATAATTAATCAAAATATAATGAAGAGAGTGGGATAAAAAGAGAAAGTTGGGACAAAAAGAGAAAATAAAGAAATAAAAATATTTTTAAAAAAATATCAAAAAATTTGTGTGAACGGACACGTCAGCATTGAAGCTTTTGAGATGTCACATCATCTCAAAAACTCTCCAATATTATTATAAAGATTGTTCATGAAATAATATTATCACTTTTCATTAATTTAGTATCACTTTTCAATATAAAAGTTATCACTTTCTAACCGTCTCACATAAGTCCTTACGAGAGAAGTCTCGCACAATTCTTTTCCTAAAAAAAGCCGCGGCTATTGGTAATTGAATAAAACAAAAACCGTAGTTTATCAAATGTACTCCATAGTTAGGCTCCTGTTATCTCCTATACTAATTTTTTTTTTTTGATTTTCGTTACTTACAAAAAAATATTTACAATAATTTTTTTTATTTCAATAATTTTTAAATTAAAATAAAAGATAATTATTCTCTAAAATGTAATTAAGATAAATAAAATATATTTTTCAATTGAAATACTTGATTGAACAATTTTTTTCTTTTTTTAGTAGAGTATCACATTTTATTTAAACATATAATTATCACTTTTTATTAGTTCTATAAATTATTTATATAATTATCAATTTTTTTATTAGTTATAACTTTTTATTAAAAATATTATTATTTTTTTCTATATTATGAATTATTAATAAATTAGTTTAATTTCAATTATCACTTTTTTCAATGAAAATGTATCACTTTTTACTTAAAATGTTATCACTTTTTATCTTTCTTATAAATTCTTTATGCATAAAATAGTTCAATGAATGTTATTGCTTTTCCTTAATTATATGTCATTCTTTACTAAAAATGTAATTTTCTTTACTTATCATACGAATTCTTCATGGAATAATTTAATTAATTTTATAACATTTTATTTAAAATATTATCATTTTTAATTCGTCTTATAAATAAATCATGCACGGAATACTTTAATGAATGGTTTTGATCACTTATTTTAATAAGATATATCACTTCTTATTAAAAAAATTATTACTTTTTTCCCCGACAAATTGTTCATAAAATAATTCAATTAGAAGGATATCACTTTTCTATGATCATTTATCAACTTTTCTTTAAAACATTGTCATCTTTTATCTTTTTTATAAATTATTCATTCATGAAATAATTATTTAATAAATGTTATAGTTCTTTATTGATTATAAGTTACTTTTACAATTTGTTTATTTATTTATACTTATCAAACGAATTCTTCATGAAATAGTTTAATCGGAAGATTATCACTTTTTATAAAAAATATATTTTTAGATCTATTAATTATTCATAGAATAGTTTAATTGGTCGCCTATTAATTATGTGTCACTTTTTATTAAAAACGTTATCACTTTTTATCTATCCTATTAATTATTATGAAAAAAATTAATTGAATATATATCACTTTTATTTTATCAAATATTACTTTTTATTAAAAATATTATCACTTTTTATTCATACTATTAATTAATAAAATGAAATAATTTAATTAGACAACTATCACTTTTCTTTAATCAAATGTTACTTTTTATTTATAATGTCATTACTTCTTTAAAATGTTAGGAGTCTTTAAAAGAAAATTTAAATTAATAGAAAATTATTATTTTAAAGAAGAAAATTATTAATTAAATAAGATAAAATAAAAAAACCAAATAATAATAATAATAATAATAATAATAAATAATAAAGAAGAGAGGAAAGAGAGAGAAGGGTTGCAGCTGTTGTAGAATATATGGGTAATGGATTTAAAAATAGGTTAGACACACCGAAAAACGATGTTATCTTTAAAGGTATTAATTCCTCCCACACAAGTGTAAATGGTTTTTACAAGGAATTAACCTTCCAAGATACAAAACCTATTTCACGGAACTCCGATAGTTACACTCGATCGAAATTCAAAAACAGAAATCGCAAGTGCTATGGAAAAACTCAAAAAAAATTTAAGAAAGAATGGGAAAGAAAAGCTTATTCGCTCCATTTATTTCACGTCAATCTCTTAAGTATTTATAGAAGCCAAAAGACTGCAATAAAGGGATGTGTTTGTTCCTTGAGAGTTCTGTTTTTCCACAAAACAATACCGATGTCATACGCATCTATTCAAACAGACATACCTATCCGTTTTAAACTGCAACGATTCTGCATAACCGTATATTGCAATCTAAATACTATCTATTTCCTTTCTCTCTTTAACATATATTATAATAACAATATAAATATTAATAAATAATGGTTTAACGTAACTAACGTGTAATTCTAATTATTATGTAAATATACAACAGCAACAGTTTCCAAAATTCGAACCAAATTGTTGTCAAGATAATAGTGGAATGCTGGGCCACCATAGGATCCGTCTCCGTGAGACAGTCTCGCACAAATATTTTCCTTTGTATTTTTATGAACTTTGGTAATGCTCTTATCGAATCTTTTATTAATAAAATTTTACTTAAAAGATAAATTAGAATGAGTTTTATTTTTATTTTAATAGTCATTTAGATTACTAAGTACAAAGTTGTGATTTTCAGTACACTTATAGTAATCATCCATGCAGTACTGTCTTATTATCACAACAAACATTAGAACTAAACATAAGTATTACACACTAGTGATCATGATCACATGGTGGTCTTATATTATAAACTAGGACATAATTTATTCCCTTAATTATACTGATTTTGATCTTCATAATCTTTGCCTACACGACACATGCAAATAAAATAAAATATAAAACCACACGACAATTATATATGTTTAATTTTATGCCATGGACCAAGTAATTGGCACCACACCAATGTTGACATCAAGCCCTAAAGCTTTCCAAACAGCATCCGAACCATCAACAATGTTGTTATTACACGGCGGTTGACCGGCATGTTCCCCGTCGCATCCCGCCCTCGAATCACACTCGTCCACCACCTTCGCGGTCGTGCTCCGCCCGTTATTCGCTACAATGAGGATAAATTTACCGCATCTTGACCCGCCATTGTACCACCCGGTGGATAACGCCACCACCCGGCCCTTTCGCTATTGTCGTAGTACCTATCATCACACTCTGATGGTCACCCACCATCTCCGCCTTCACTGAAGTCATTCCACGTGAGTTTGGCTCGCATGGAGGCGGAGATGGGAGGAGAGCACGTGTATTTTGGATAAGATCTTCCGTTACAGTTGAGGGCTGGCATCTTCCTCCACCACCGGTGCCTCCACCTCCACCGCTACTCCCACCACATATATGTGTTCCGACTTGAGGGTCGTCGTTGCAACGCCCGTTAATGCAAATTAACTGACCGGCACAATCGTCCTCGGTTTGGCATGAGCCATTACAGGACGATTGTGCATTTGAAATGAATGAAATGTGGGAAATTAGTGTAAAGGTGATTAGGAGGGAAAGAGAAATGCTAAATGACATTATGAATGATAGAAGATGGTTGTGTTTGTGATAAAAGAGGAAAGGGTTTGCATCTATAAATAGTAACATTTCATTCAAGAGGACAAAGAAAGAAAAATTAAAATAATGAGGCTAATTATTATGTGCACCCCACCTTAAAAATTTTATACACTTATGAATAGAAATGTGTACACTAATGAATAAAAATTTATACATTTTGTTAGTAAATTTTCTATTAAATTTTTTAATAAAAAATTAAGTGTAAAAAAAACTATACAATTATTAAAAAAAAATGTATTCTATTGAATAAAAAGTTATACATATATGGATGGACGCTTGCACCCGGGTGCATAGGATATCAACCCATTTTCAAAAGATTTGAAAAATTGATAAACTATCAATTTAAAATCTAAATTATTTTTTTATCAAGTAAGAAACTTAAAAATATAAGAATATCGTAAAGTATCAATCTGTTAATCATAAGAGTAACGGTTATTTGCATTAAGATGATACTTTAAAATTCAGTTTCACCTAAAAGAGCATAATACTCTTTCTAAATGGTGAAGATTGAACATGTATTATTATATAGTATCAATTTTTATTATAGTGTTTTTAGGCCATACTGCATGACAATTTATTTTAATATAATTTTAGTAGTGGCTATAAATTATTTATACTCCTATATGTTTTCATATGTGTGTTATTTTATTTTAATTTAGTTGTTTTTAAATTAAATAATGTAGGATATTAATAGATGAGAATGTGATATCCATGACCCCATACTATTAATAGATGCGACATAGTCAATTGTTGTTATTTAACTCGCAATATTACCATATTAAATTTGCAATTTGTTTACTTTCAGTTGCATGCATATAGTGGCATCTTTTTGGTGAGATCGTAAAACAATCATTCTACATATTTTTAATGATTTTTAATTAGTTATATTTTATTAAAGGTATTATTACTTTTGTTTAAGATTGTTAATATTTTATTGTACAGCCATTATCACTTTTCATCCATTGAGTATTATTTTTCATTAAAATATTATCACTTTGTTTAACATCGAAATTCTCGCTTTTCATATCACTACAAAAAAAAAAAGAAAAACAAAAAAAAGGGATCAGGATTGCTAACAAAAATTACATTTTTCTTTTGGTAACGAAATACCAATGAATTTTCTTATATTTTTACCATTAATGAAATAAAATCCGTTGATAATTAGAACAGATTATCAACTAAATCATTATATAAATTGCTGACAAAATTATTAGTAAGAGATTATCAACAAAATTAATAATGAAATTATTATATAAATTGCTAACAGAATTATTAGCAACAAGATTACGAACAAAATTAATTACTAATAAAATTGAATTTTCATTGTTAAAAATTCACCAACCATTATTTTACCAACATATTTCATTATTAATCCATTTGTAAATTAATTTAGTAATAAAATTAAATTGGCCTAACTATATATGGAATTTGAATTTGTTAATATGAGTTTTAGTATTCATTAACAAATTCAAATACATATAGCAAAAAGTATTGGAATTCATATTCATAAGGTATCATCTTTACGATAGTAGAGATCTTGCCATCGTGAATAAATTTTCTGAAATAATCGACAATTGATTTTTTTAGGGAATCACACGGTGATAACTGGTAGCACAACCACTCCGAACACATATCCTGTTCGAATCGAACATGTTATTTAGTAGAAGCTCTGAAAGTGCTACTATTCTATAGTTTTTCACCATTATTACAGTTCGAAGATAATCCTTCGATCTTTCCAATTCAGATGTCACCCATCTACTATGTATATTTTCACCTGTGGACAAGGATGATCATTAATCCTTAATTAAGACGGACTTACGTACGACCTAGTTATTAAGTATTAAGTATTGTATGACTTTATACTATTTAAATATGTTGTAATTGGTTTGCTTATCATATGTTATGAGTTATATTAAGATTTTAAATCGTATTTATATATTAAAATTAATTAAAATATATTACAAAGTTAAATAATTAAATTTTTTTTAAATTTTCGTGATTTTTTTAATTTTTACCAATATCAATATCTATATTCGATATATCCATCAATATATCCATAAATTTGAGGTATCGATATTTTTATCGATATCGATATTTTAAACCTTGCTATATCCTTTCTCTCTTTTGCATTCTTCTTTCTTTCTCTCTTTCTTTCAATTCATCATTTTCTCTCTCCTCAGATCTATTGTGTTTGAATATCTTTATGACTGTCTGCGGCTGAAATATTGTTGTACTATTTTTGGTGAGAAATTGGACATGGATTGGGGTCTGGATCACCTATTTCAATTTGGTGTTTCATCTCGTATTCCACGATTTAATTGAATGACACGTGTTATTATGATTTCCTAAATTAATGTCACATGCCACAATGGTTTAATGGTAAATGGTAGGATATAGTTTTTTTATATTATAAAATACCAATGAAACATGAAAATTTGAATAGGGAACTCAAATCATGCATTGGGAACCATGCATTTGTGAAACTCAGTTTAATGATTATATTAATTTATTTATTTACATATTATGATAAATGTGATTTTCTTTTTGATTTTCTTAGGAGGGAAAGTGGCGAATAGTTGTCAATATCACTCGGTCACAACCCCACATTTCTCTTGCATAAGATTCTTGATGTTTCTAAATTGAATTTCGTCGAGAGGATGGGAAGTTCTGGTTCCTGCAAGAATTGTCAGAGTTCAACATTGTGAATGCTTTCGAACGTTCGATCAAGATATGTCCTAGTTATAGTGACATCTCAAGGGGTGTTTTTGGTGCAGTATTTGATTAAGTGGTTTGTGACCACAGGAATGACCCCATGCCTGTGGTGGCTGCAGTTTTGGTTTTTGTTGCGGAATTGAATGAAGTTGATGTAAAGATTGAAGATGTGGTGTCGGAATTGTGTGTAGCTATTTTGACTTGTAGGCGAAGGTATAAGAAACTTCTTGAGAGGCTTGTGAAGTTGCTCGTGTTTTGCCCTGGGGAAAAGATGTTACTGTTATATATATATCACTCAGCCACTAATTCATTCACTCGAATTTGGTATATATCACATTCAAAAAATTTGAATATATATATATATTATATCACTCGGTCACTCGTTCATTTACTTCGACTCGGTATATATCAATATCACTCAGTCACTGCCTCACATTCAAGGCTTTAAGAATATATATATATATATATATATATATATATATATATATATATATATATATATATATATATATATATATATATATATATATATATCACTCAATCACTAGTTCATTCACTCAGACTCGGTCTCACATTCAAGAACTTGAAAATATATAGTATATATCACTCGATCACTCGTTCATTCACTCGGACTCGGTCACTCAGTTAGGACTTTGAGTTTATATTATACTGTAATAAAATCAACAAAAGATTGATGAAATATATTTTTTATGATTTTTATCTACTCTCTCAAATTAATGTTTAAATATTAAATCATAATAAAGATTAAAAAGGAAAGGGTAAATTACCAAAACCCCTCTCGAGGTTTGTCCAAATTACCAAATAAACCTCTTGATTTGAAAAATTATCAATTATCCCCTTTAAAAAATATTTTTTTTAAAAGAGTAGTGAAATTTAAAAATACAATGATAAATATATGGATCTTGATGTCATTTTCATCCTTCTTTATTTTAAGAAAAAATGTATTTTTATTAATGTTCAAATAAAAAACAAGTTAAAGGGGATAATTAGTCATTTTTCAAACTACAGGGCTTATATGATAGTTTGGACAAATCTCGAGGGAGGTTTTGGTAATTTACCCAAAAGAAAAATTATAAAGTAATTTATATAAAATCAAATTATAAAGTACTTTATATATTTTTTAGGATTTTACCTACTCTTCCAAATTAATAGTTAATATTAAATTATAATAATGATTGAAAAAATTATAAACTATTTTATATTTTAATTTGATAGAAATTAAATATTTTATAAAGAATGACAAAATTTTATATCGAGATTAATTAATATCCAAATTAAAATTAATAATTAAAGATGAATATAAATAAAATTTTCAATTTAATATTTTAAATATTAAATTATAGTGAAGATTGACAAAAAAAAATTATTTAATTATGGTTTAATATTCTATAATCTAACAAACCCAACTTAGACATTTAATTTTTATTATATTATACACTCGATTTTTGCAAAACAATAAATCCAAAAATAATAGGCATGATAGTATACGCTCGGTCTTTGCCAAAAATAATACTCCATAAAAAATAAGGCAAGTTCAAACCCCCCCAATTTCACTTGATCACTCAATCTTTTATGTCTTATAGACTAAAAATGTCTAACACATATCGAATATGGGTAATTCAATAAAATTAACTTCAAAGTGAGCATTTTTGTTCATTCTTACTCAAAGTAGGCATTTTTACATTTGTTAAATTGAAAAAGGGCAACAGAAGACATTTCTCTAAATTTAATTATAGACTCTTGTCATGCCACTAGGTCTTTTCTTCACACACTCATACTTTGTGTTGAATGTTAAGCTTGAAAAAGTTTGACACATACATATTAGGGATAAATCAGTAAATTCATCTCAAAACGAGCATTTTTGCTTATATTTAGTCAAAATATGTATTTTTACATGTATTTAAATTATTTTGGCATGACATCATGTCATGTTAGTACACATCACCACCCATGGCCACACTTCAATTATTACTCCGTTCTTCCAATTTATATTTGCACCTCTTATCTGACACGAATATTAAGAAAAGTGATAATTTTTAGAGGTATTATGATATTTTATGCTAATAAATAAATGATAAAGTATGTTAGGTGTGTTAGGTATGAGTGATTTTTTTTATAAATAAAGTGTATGGAGAAGGGTGAGTGTGTTTGACTTTTATTTTTTTTAGGGAGATGCAAATTTTTATGGAACAACCTAAAAAAAAAGTGTGACATTGAAAAGTAGAAGAGTATTCTAAGTATTACCTACTATATATATATATATATATATATATATATATATATATATATATATATATATATATATATATATATATATATATATATATATATATATATTGTCCAATTTGGACATTTTAAATATCGATCGCAAATTACTATGTGAGAAACGGGTTATTTCCACGATTAAAATATGGGATAGTTACTATTAGGTACATTAAAAACTCCTTTATTACTATGAGATAAAAGCATACAAAAATATTACTACTATCTACATAAATATATAGTGATATTCTAATATTACCCTTACAATATGCTGCATATAAATGTTTGTATGCAGCATAAAAGTTCGTGTGCAGCAAAAGTTATGTGCAGTAAAAAAATGTTTGCAACAATAGTTATGTGCAGTAAAAAAAGTGAGAATCGTAAGTGTGGTAGCGAAAAATTTATATACTCCTACTCTCCGGCGGTGGTCCGACGGCGGCAGGGTGAGTGAGGGGTTTAGGGTTTGTGGTTTAAAAGTGTATGAGATTATAATGAATTAAGGTTATACTCCATTTGGTATTTTACTTTAATATTTTATATGTGAAAGTAATTTTTTTAAATCAATATATTTCATAGCAATTATAGGGCACAAGTGTGTATCTATTAATAATTATTCCTTATAATATTACGCAAAGTTTAGTTAAAATTGGTGTGTAAATGACTTGTATTGAATAGAGTAATGTCTAGTACGTATTCGAATTAGATTAAAAAATTCATGGCTCAAAACTTGACTTGAGAATTCAAAAAACTCGGACTCAACTCAATTATTTGCATAAAATTAATAAAATTATTGAGTAAATATTTATTTAATTGAAAGATAAAATAAAATGACAAATTCTCTTGTGCATTTGAATGCATGAATTTAAATTCACCACATTCAAGTTTTTTGCGAGTAGAGCACGATTAATTCAAGACACAACTTGTGTGAGACTAATTTATGGAAAAAATTTCGTGAGATGATGTAAGAAGTGATAACATATCAATTGAAAGTAATGTTCGGATGTGGTGCAAGAAATTATTTTATGAATAATTTGTAGTATAAGTGATACTACAAGAAAATTGTCGAATTCCAACTGTGAAAAATTATTGGAATATGCAAAAATACCGTTGGAATTCATGATTCCAACAAATATTCCAACAAATTTTTTCTGTTGGAAAAGTGGCCGTTGGAATGTCATTTTTCCAACAACATTTCCAATGGTTTCAAAAATCCAATAGTGAATCCAACAACATTTTTTGTTTTAATTTTTTTATATCTAAAAGTGATTCAAACATTTTTTCAACGGAATTTTCTTTTGGAATTACCGTTGGAATAAATTCCAATGATCTTCGAACTCCGTTGGAACGATAAAAAAATATTTATTTAGATTTATATCTAAAAGTGATTCAAATATTTTTTCAACGGAATTTTCTTTTGGAATTACAGTTGGAATAAATTCCAACGATCTTAGAACTCCGTTGGAACGATAAAAAAATATTTATTTAGATTTGAACCCTTGACCTCTTGCATGTATCACCTTATCATTTACCAACTTAACTAATATATAATTTATGTTACAAATTGATATTTAAATTTATTAAAGTCTCTTTTTTCGATGGAATTTTCATTGAAAATTTTCAATGACTTAAGTTTAATTGGAATTTTTATTGAAAATTTCCAATGGTTTATCAAACTATTGGAATTTTCAACGGTTTAAATTTATATGGGAATTTTCGTTGGAAATTTCCAACAATTTTAGGTTTTATAGGAATTTTCATTGGAAATTTCCAATAGTTTATCATAGTATTGGAATTAGCATTGGAAATCTCCAACGGTTTAAATTTCCATGAGAATTTTCGCTGGAATTTTTCAACGATTTAAAGTTTCATTGGAAAATTTATTGGAACTCTAAAATTTCCAACGAATTTGCTTTTCGTTAGAATTTTTCTGTTAGAATTTTACAATTTTCTTGTAGTGTGAAAAGTAGTTAATATTTTTAATGAGAAATAATATTATATTTGATATAGAATAAAGGTCCAACTCATGGGAGAGAAAAAAAATAGAACTTATGTTCCAACGAAGAAGTGAGGAGTTTATATTTTTATAAGTCACATAGCCAGAGATTGAATAGACGAATTATTGATCATTCATTATGATTAAGTAGATTGATACGTCAACACTTATAAACTAATCACATCTTCATACTCAGTGTGGATTTGTATTTTTTTCTAACTATATATTTTTCTTATAGTTTTCATTTTAATATTTTATAAATGTTAACGGTCATTAATCCTTACACATCTAACAGTCATTTTTTAATAACGCGTATTTAGTCGTAAAATTTTGACCGAGATGCTGATTATAATACAACTAATTATAAAGCCTTAAATTCATAGACACACGTCCACTAAAAAACTTTCAAAGTAAAATCATGATTAAATAATTAAGGTAGAGGTTGGACGGTGGTGATTCGCTAAGAAAAGGATTTCACATAGTTAAAAGACAGAAGTAAAGAGTGATTTACCAAGAAATCAAAATTAAGACATGACATCCAAGATCATGTTTGACTGTTTGATCTCCTATTATATTATTGTATTACATCTTTTGTTATAAATAGTTGAATGATTGATATGTAGGATAAAATAATCTTTATCTTGAAAATCAACTATAAGGGTAAAGGTTGAATTTTCCTATCCGCAGACATGTCACTCATCTAACTCGTATAACACGAGATGTAATACTAAAATATAACAGAACATTCAAGATTCATGTCGGAAGAATTTTGTCCGAATTAGAGAATCTACCGTGCAAAGAATTGTGTAAGACACTCTCACGGGCAACTTTCGAAATACGGATAATATTTTAATAAAATGAGATACTCAATTGATAAAAAGTAATAATGATACAGTGAATTATTTCATGAACAAATTATAGTATTTATAAAAGCGACAACATTTAAAGAAAAGTGATAATAATATAAAATAAAATTATTTAAATTACCGAATAAAATTTAAAATACTTCAAATCTTTAAATTTATTTTGTGGAATTGAACTAAATTGAATTAAGGTAACTATAATCACTGAAATTACAAAAACCAAAAATTGGTTCATGAAACTAATTTAGTGCTACTGTGAGTAAAAAAAAATGCATCTTTCTTAATTCTTTTTCATATTATTCACCATATTTATATTTTTATAAACTGGCCTAATCATATATGAATTTGAATTTGTTAATGAATTGTTGATTAACAAATTCAAATTCATACAACAAACAAGTATTGAAATTCATATTCATAAGGTATCATCTCCACGACCGTGGAGATCTTGTCGCCTTGAACAAATTTTCTAAAACAATCGACGATTGATTTTCTTAGAGAACCACACGGCGGCAACTGGTGGCACAACCACTCCAATAACAAACACATATCCTGTTCGAAATCAGGCATGTTATTTAGTAGAAGCTCTGGAAGTGCTATTACTTTAGAGTTTTTCACTATTATTGCAGCTTGAAGATACTCCAACTTCGATTTTTCCAATTCAGATGTCACCCCATCCGCTGTATATATTTTCACCTATGGACAAGGATGATCATTAATCCTTAATTAAGAATGCAAGGAAACGTTGCCACAAATTATTATATACTCCTTCAGTCCTATACTTATCTTCACATTTTTCGGTTTCGTCCCACACTTATCTTCACCACACATAAAAGAAAACATCACATCAATAAATAACCTAAAAAAGTAGACTTAATTCAATGATATCACTCTCATCTAACACACATAACATATTTTATACTTTACTATTTATTATCTAAAATTATCACAATACTCTTAATAAATCAATAAAGTTGATCAAGAAGCAACTTTTCTTAAACTATATATCTACAATGTTGGTGAACTTAACTATAGGAGGATGGGAGTATTATTAATTGTTATATATAATTGCAGGGTTAAAATAATTTGTTCCACATATTTGCCTCTCTCTTTTTAAGCCAATGATCGATTTTTTATTTTTTATTTTAATTTAGTTTCAAATTTTTAGAATTGTTCAATTTTTTTTTCTTCTAAAAAAAAATCCTAATACGCACCTTCACTCCGTGCGGGGTGTGCAATTTTTATTTTTCACAATAATTTTTTCTAGACGAAATGTCATAGCTTCATTTTTTTTAAACATAAAGACTTGTATGAAATGTACAATTGAGATGAATAAATAGTGATAAGAAAAGTAATATTCAATTAATAAAAGTGGTAATTTATTTTATGAACAATTTATAGTATAAATGAAAAATGATAATTTATAACGAAAGTGATAACAAATTTAAAAAGTATATAATTATCTCACGTGAGACGATTTCACACAATACTTACCCTCTTTCAAAAGCACAAGAATCCAACTTTTTCCCCCTAATTTCCATTGTGCTTGAATTCAATTTTAAGATTAAATTTTTAAATCTAAAATAATTAGCCAAAATTCGAGTACCATGTGAGAAATATGGGACTTTGGATCTTAAACGAAAGATGAAGCAAAGGTTGGAGAGGCCAAAAAAACAAATAAAAAATGAAGATACACACAATTTTAATTTTCTAATAAACATTGAACGAAAATTAGTAATGTGATGTCTAAAAATGATTTTAACTCGATAAATAATTGGACGTACTGCTGGAGAAGATCGAGTGCCGCGGCACAAGGCAAAAACGATGTTTGGATCAGGTGTTTGGAGTCCGTACAGTTGATGAATTGCCATCTCTTTAGTGTAACAAATCTAATGAGAAGCAGCTACCAATTAATCATCAAATAATTATTAAAACAACATTTAATAATGTTTATATAATGTTATGTGTACCTGCAGTTTATCTACTGAAACAGGTCTTAGAATAAAATGTTCAATTGTTGCAGCATTGATTGTGTTACCACCAATGTTGAGGGTTGCCTGATTATCATAATCAACAATTTTAAATAATTTTAAGACATTAAAATCTTCACTTTGTAAAAATACTGCTCAAATAGGTCAATTTAATTTATGGAAAATTAAAATTTATAACTTTGATCACCCAATCATTTTTTCTTTCTTTCCAAATTTCACATATTGCTTGAATTTAATTTTTGAAATCTAAGCTTCTTTAGTTTAATTTTGAAACTAAAAAATTCTACACCAATATGTGAAATGGAGATGAAAAATTAAAATATAGCTTTTGTTTAATGAAAGAAAAAACATCGATGAGGATTGTTAGTTAATACTAAAATGAAGAAGCTAAGTTTGTACAAAAATAAATAAATAAAAAGATTAAATTCTTTGGTATTGTAATAAAGATTTACCTGGTTGATCAGTGCCAGCATCTTCTCAGGACTAGAAACAGAGGGAAGCCCAAATTGAAGATATCCCTGAATTATATATAAACCCAAATTAATAATTATGAATTTGTAACTAACAATTTAACTAATTTTTAAAAATATTTAATATTAAAATATTATTATACATGCATGATGCAAGCGTTGTACATATTGATCCAGAATGCTAACTTCTGTTTATGATTCAACAACCTCATCTCCAATTTCTGTAATTCATCCATAAAAATCCTGAAGAAAAAAGAAAATATATTAATCATTAATTCATGATGATGAACATTAGTTATATTGAGAGCACTCACTTCAATTTCTGGAATAATGGGAGGAACCCTGAATTTTTGATGCAATTAAAATCCATAGATCTTGAAGTGAACCTAACCAAGTTCTTGTAAGATCCAATATCCCTTTGCATAGAGTCTTTCGACTCGAAGATGCCATAAGGATCTTTCTGATAATTGATTCTTGATTTACAAGTGGAGTAGTTTGTTTGATCGCCTCTGAAGTTGAACGAGAAGTTAGTCGAACGTCCTGTTATAGCTCCCGACTTCTCCACCTCCGTAGCATTGGATGTTCGGAGAAGCCTCGTGTAGATAAGGATCAAACATTTCATTATATTCTCAGAGAGCTTATTTGGTTTCCACCTCTCTTCTTGATTGTGTAATGGGGTGGACATTAGTAATACTTTAGGCGAAGCATTCGTAGGAGGGGTGTTGCGTTTTCTCTGAAACACGGCGTTCCTTGATGATGAGATCATTACCAGGCCGAAGATTTCATGAAATAGTTCATGACAACTGTTACCTTTCTAAACATGAGTTTTTTTTTTTTAATTTATTAACAGTAACAGTTGTCATGTATGTTAAATGACCACATCATCTAAAAGATTAAGATAGTAAAGAGATAAATCGTTAAGCTAATAGAGAGATAAATAGTTTAATACTTAATCAAGTCACTCAGTCGGAGTTAATTTTTGCCACAAATATTGAATTTTTACATAAATGAGTGATGGTAAGGTTTGAACCGTGAACCTTTGATAGGTCATGACTCTGAACTCATCTAAAAGCTTAAGCTAATAGAGAGATAAATCGTTTAATAATTAATCAAGTCACTCTAACTATGTATAAGGGTGATATTTCGAAATTCAGTTTTAAATAATTGTGGTTCCATGCAATACCTTCTCTATTACCGGATGCCTCTGTCTGAAGAGCTTATCGCGGAAAGTCGTTCGTTTGTAATCTCGCGATGCGTTGTGGTTGGTTGGAGTGGTGGTGAAATGAGTAAGGTTGTAGTGATCATCTCCTGTAATTGCCCTGGTGATGAAATGCAGGGCCTTGATCTCGAATGGCACGTTGTGATTGGTGGGATTGGAGTCCACGTGGACATGTTGGATGGAGCTGATCTGACATTCCAGTCTTGTGATCTCCTTTTCCACCATTGATAACTCTATCAGTAGCTCTTTCATCTGTTACAAACAACAACATTAATAGATCATGTGTACGTATTGAATGTCCCAATCTAATTTCCCGACTCCGCATTCCTGTTCCATTTTGTATTTCGTAAGGATGTGGAATGACACATCACACATTTTCCAATTTTGAAATTGGGATACAAAATGGAATAGGGGTGTGGAGTATGGGATCCCAAATACGTACGCCTATAGACTTACTTTAATTGGTAAAGAGTTGGGAATGGAGATACGAGAATCTTCATGTTGTTGAACCATCCATTCCATTTCTTCATCATCCTTTAATAATTTTTAAACCACACAACCTTAATCATGTTAGAATGTCAAATTAATATTTTGAACCACCTTTCATTTAAACATTACATAGATAGATGGCAAGTAATAAATGTCATGATTCTTTTGATGTGAGACGTGCAACTTTCCAATTTGATTAATAGCCAAAAATGGTGTCACTTATAAATTTAATTAGTTTGAAAATCGATAAATAAATGTAGTCTTGGACCACTTTTTTTTTTTTTAAATTTTATAAAAGACATTTGAAAAAAATTAAACTAGAGAGTTGAAAGGTTTACTTTTGCCATTTTAAAATATTTCCTTTTTTTTACATGGTTCAGTTATAAGTGTCAACAAAGTATACATCTATTTTGTTACAGAACTTTTTATTTCATTTTATTATTAAATTAAGAGAAGTAATTTAAAATTGGTAGGTCTTGCGTGAGACCATCTCACGTGAGACAATTTTTTACTTTTTGAAATAATTATTACTTTTGCTATAAATCATTATCAGTTTCGCTATAAAATGTTATCACTTTTTATTTATATTATAAATTGTTCATGAAAAAACATTATCACTTTTCATTAATTTATTATCACTTTCCTTCATAAATGTTATCACTTTCTGGACGTCTCATGTAAGTCCTTACATGAGACGGTCTCACACAAGTCTTTGTCATCTAAAATATCTTTACCTTAAGAGTTTTTATTTTTTTTAGAATTTAAGTTTGATTTCTTTTCTAAGCATCCCTCATTGAATCCGAACTGAATGAAAGGTACCAATTTATTGAATCCGAACTGAATGAAAGGTACCAATTTACAAAACATAATGACAATAAGTTTGAACAAAACCACCGTTTTAAAACATTTAAGTGGTAAATTGGGCGTCAAGAGATTATATTTCCCGGGTAAAGAGTTGTTTTTACTTTTTGCACTTAGATTAAGGAGTATTATTATTTAATACTCCATCTGTCCCATACTTATGTTCACACTTTCCGTTTTCATCCGTCCCACACTTATATTCACCACCCAAAAAAGGAAACTTCACATCAACCAACAACCTCAAAAGTTATCTTAATTTCAAAAATATCACTTTCACCTAACACACATAACATATTTTATAATTTATTTATTATATAAAAATATCACAATACCCCTAAAAAGTCAATAAAGTTTGTCAAAAAACAACTTTTCTTAAACTCCGTATCTACAGTGTCGGTGAACTTAAGTGCGGGGCGGAGGGAGTATATAGTATGTAGTTGTATTAGTGAGTGTGTGTGGGTCCAGCTATGTGTGTAAAAAATGAAAGATAACTCTTTGGGTGGGATGCCCAAAATGACAAAAAGAAACTCTTTGAGTGGGACGGAGGGAGTAATACTCCATATGGTAAATCATGTGATCATTTAATATATTTTTAATTAGTTATCTTATATTATTAAAAATATTATTATTATTTATTTATCTTAAATTGTTCATCATGCATAAAATAGTTTTAATTGAATGGTTAACATTTTTTATTGATCATATATCACTTTTTATGGAATATTTTATCACTTTTTATTTGTTTCATGAGATGATTTTACACCGTTAAAAAAAATAATAATAAAAAATTAGACATAACCCATATTAAACCTCCGCTTGCATCCATGGAACTTGCTGCTTTTCTGACACAGTAAATATAAATAAATTAATATTCGTATTTAATTACTAAAAAATATATACTCGTCTATACTTGTATGGATGCATTAAAAAGCGAGTGAAAGTGTGAAACCAGTGCACAAAAAGATATTAATTAGAATTTAATGTATATAATTTTGAAAATATAATTGCTAAACTTTAAAAGTTAAATCTTAAATTACGTAAAAGGTAAAAGAGTTCATGAAAAATAAGATAAAGTATTACGTAACTAATAAAATAGTACATGCACTACAATGATAAAGATTTTTTTTAAACCGTAATGATAAAGATTAATTATAAGGTAAAATATTATATCTACCACAAAGTTATATAGATTGTCGTGAACTATGAGAATAATATAGCTACAAGAATTAACATTAAATTTTAAAAATAAAGATTTATAATTTCGATAGTTAAATGATAAATGAACCACAATATACATGGAAAACCTTTGTGTAGAACACATATTTCCATGCAAACTACTCCAGTTACATCATAGTTTGCATTACGCCTTTGTAATTACTCCCTCAAGTCTTCACCGCCGCCGAAGTTTAAGAAAATCGTGTTACAATTTTATTAACTTTTGAGAGTAATTTGATAATAAATAAATGATGAAGTAAATTAAATAACAATTTTTTTATAAAGTTATTTATTGAGAGGTTATACTATTTTTGAAAGGTGTAATGAAACAAATAAATGAGAAAATAGTGAATAGTGTAAATGTAAAGGGAGTACAAAGTTTAATTACAAATTAAGATGTAGGAATGTAATTGAACCAACTTATTCGTAAGTAATTTGAATCTCGGTTCGATAAAATATTCGTTTGAATGCGCTTGTTAAGTTAAACGAGACGAGCTGAACCCAAATATGAAGCTCGAATAACTTATCGAGCCGAACTCGAGCCTGCAAGTATTTGGTTCGAAAGTTCGTGAACCTATTCGTTAAAGCTTTAACAAACCCGAACTAGAGTTCTAACGAACTCGAGCCCGAGTTCAATTCGATCTTGAACATAAATTATTATTATAAAACTTTTATCGAGCCAAACTCAAATTATTTGCGAACTCAGCATTTTTCGAACGAGCCGAGCTCGAACCTATATATCATTATTAGAATCGAGCTTGAGTCGAGCAAATTATAAATTATAAATGAGCCGAACTCGAGCCTAATGATATTCGATTCGATTTAATTCAGATTACATCCCTACAAAGATGTAAACTATTTGAAGACGGAGAGAGTATATACGTGTGTATAAAGAAAGGGAACTTACATGAAGTGATATTAAATCATCTTGGAAGCTCTCCATGAAGTGATATATATTGATATACACACGAACCAAATGAATCTGAGAGAGAGTTTGTAAGTGTGAGATAGTAATTAGGATTAAATAGCAGTATATATGTTTCAAGAATGGTGGGCCAGTGTTAACTGATACTACTAGTACTATGTTATGTAAGGATGTGAGAAAAAATGAAAAAGAAAAAGAAAAAAAATGATGAGATAGAATGAGGTATTGGAAGTGGTGGTTTAAAATTTAATCATGGAGAAGTGATTTTGGCGTAGCTTGCACTTGCAGTTATTAGCTTATCTAATTTAATTTCCTTCTTGGTGTTTCTACTGGATTATTTCTTGTTTCACAAGTGATTTCAATTATATTTTGTTATGTTAGTGTGTTTCCTCGTAAAATAATTGGCAAAAACTCCTGTGCACCCGGGCGCACGGACCACATTCCGTGCGCTTTTAGAATTTTGTGTTAAATTGTATATCCTTTAGTATACAGATGTGTACCCTTTATTTTCTAAAGAAAATTATTGTGTATATCTGGGCGCATGAACAACACTCCGTGTGCCTTTAGAATTTTTTGTTAAATTGTATACCCTTTAGTATAAAAATGTGTACTCTTTATTTTCTAAAGAAAAAAATATTAATGAAAAGTGTATACCCTTTAGAACAAAATTGTGTGTCTTTTATATTAATTAAAGTGTATACCCTTTAGACCAAAGCAATGTACCCTTACCCATAATACTAAATTTCTAAAGACGCACGCAAGCCTCACTCAAAATAATTACTTCTTTTTTTTTTCTTTCAATTTATTGTATCATGTTTAAATTTAATGATAATTTTATATGCATTCACGTACAACATTTACACTCAAAATTTATACATTAATAAATAAAAATATACAGAATTGAATAAAAAACTACACACTCATTAGTGAATTTTAATGAAAACTGAATGTAATAAAGTTATACATTTATTAAAAAATATTTACACTATTGAATAAAAATTAATATATGAGTGCACACGTACACTCGAATGCACAAGATATCAACTCAAAATTAGATATTCTTTTATAGTATATTTATAAATCTTATTAATATTTACATTATTTCACCTCAATTAATATTTTTTCTTTTCAGTTTTCAATTTACTTTCATCTCTTTTTTCATATCATCAATTAATACACTATTACACATTGAATTGACATATAATTTAAATTTACCCTACTAAAATCCAAACAAACATGAGTAAACATTATTAATTAGTTTATTAAATCAACATAAACTTAAAACAAATATAGTTTAATTATAGAATATATGAAATATTATTACACTACCTCATCATATTAAACGCTTCACATTTTTTATAAAATACTTTACATCTGGGCTGGATGGCCTTCAGGTGGGATTTGCATTCAATGCATCATCTTGGGCCATTCGCCTAGCTGGCCCATTGGGCAACCATCGACCTTTTGGGCTTTTAGGTGTGTTTAACACACAAGCAAAGAATATTCACATGAAACAAATTTTTTAAAGTAATACTGTGCTGAGACCCCCTTTTTTTTAATTATTAATTATTTCAGTGAAATTTTATCATTTTTTAATTTATCCTATAATATTTTATTCCATTTATAAAACAATTAAAATTAATATTTATTAAAAAAACTATATTTAAAATGACACGATTTGATTAACAATTTAAAACATTCCAAAATATAAATATATCAACTCCAAATTCAGGGTCATTCTGGGGTGCACCTGGTGCATCGGTGTACCCCATATTTATAGTGTAAAATAGGTTAGTGGGTAGTTTTTTTTTAAAAAATTAATTATATTATTATATTTAATGCTGTAGATTATATTAAAAGTTAATCTAACGGTTAAGATTGTCCAAGTGCACCGGTGCACCAGGTGCACCACAGTCGGAATCCCAAATTCATGATTAAATTCAGTGTATATAATAGAAAATTAGAAATTTGAGAGAGAGATTTATTAGTCCTTTCATTATGCATTGATACACACCCTATATTTCTCCCATGAAAAAATTATGAAAAATGTCCAAATTAATACCATCCATATATATTAAACACTCTCTTGGTTTTCCTCTCTTCTTCATTACATAATATAGATCTAGTTGCACATATAATAACATGCAATGTCACACATAGTTAGAGTCGTGCATTTCTCATTTCACACATAATTAGTGTAACATTTTCTTAAATTAAAGTGTGTCTTCCTCTTTTAGATCGATGAGATCCACACAAATAAATTAATATCTTCTATTGGAACTCACATACAATACTAATACAACTGTTTTTTTATATATTGTAATATTATATTTTTTAATCTACGTGTAAAAAACAAATACGTACGATTTGATTAATAATTTAAAATTTTCCAAAAAAAAAAATCAACTCCAAATTCATGAATCATGATTAAATTCGGTGTATATAATAGAAATTTGAGAGAGACATTTATTAGTCCTTTCATTCATGCACTGATATAGTTAGTGTTACATATAAATAAAGTACTAATAATTACTGTGCATTTTTATATTCAAATTAAATAAACCAATTCCACTAATTTAAGATCAATTGATAAAAAGGCATAACCCTCATTTTCAATAATTACTTCACACTTTTTATTTTTTATCCGTTCTATAATTTATATACATTTTTAAAAATACACTATATTAATATGTCAACAATCCTACAAAATTATCACCTACTTTATACTACATTCAACCCCAATAACTTTATACTCCATACTTCTTACTAAACAAAATACTCCATATCTCATTTGACAAAATTAGATTATACTTATGTAAGACCGTGACATGTTAAATTATAATTGTTATATAGATAAAATGTGTTTGTTATTAATAATAGTGGATTTTTCTTTGAGATAATAAATTATCATTAAAATATAATTTTAAAGTATTATAATAATTTATTACTATCATACTTTAACTATTAATAAATATACTTTAATCATATAATTTTTATACTTTAATAATAGATGATCCGACACACGGCTTATTTCATACTACTCCATATATTTTGTCTATGAGAGAGTATCTTCTGGATATCATTTACAATTAAAAAAATTAATTTCGTTGCACAATAATTTATGGAGATGGGGAGAGCAATAAAAATGTGGGGGCAGTATAGTGTTAAACTATCTTAGGATGAAATAATTTTATGTTTGCAATTAAATTATAATTTTTATTAAAAAATACCAAAGTTACATTTTATTAATTAGGGCGTTTCGCCGTACGAATTATATTTTCCTTTTTTGATAAATAAGACTCACACGAAATAGTTAATTTATTTTCATATGACTCTCATACAACACTAATATAACTATTAACTATACATATTAGATCTTTTCATCCACTATATTATTTAATCTCTGTATAAACAGTAACGTAACATTTATATCATAATGAGGCCTGCCCCTGGTTAGTTGATAGGCGACCCACTCGCCCAAACCAAGTACCCACCACCCCCGATGGACGATACAACCCATGCAACAGAGCTAGGAGAGAACAGAACCTTCTGGAACCCCCTCTCTCTCTCTCCTCTATCTCTAAACCCTACTTTTGTGTATGCTCTCCCACCTAACCCCTAACAACAAAACCATTTCTCCCTACTCCTCATCAACACCCTTCTGCAGACCTCGATCAACCACTCTTAAGCATACGCACATGGCTTCAGCAAATTCCATCTCTACTGCCGCAATTCTCCCGTCTTCATCGAAACAGGTACGCCACCTCGCCTCATTTCTTCATGATTCTGATTTGCCGGTGTGACTCGTCTCGTTTTTTTTTTCTTTTCAGGGTGCGTTGAAGAGTGGGAGAGTGAATCAGTTGCAGCAGGGGGCGAAGATCGGGCCAAAGCAGTCGAAAAATCGGTTTGTGGTGAGGGCAAATGCTAAGGAGATTGCTTTTGATCAGAAGTCGAGGTCTGCAATGCAGTCCGGCATCGATAAACTCGCGGACGCTGTTGGTCTCACTCTTGGTCCAAGGGGTAATTCTTCAATAACTGTTGACTGCGTTCATTTTTTGTTAATCTTAATGCTCTAATTTCTGAATTTGTTGATGAGGATTGGTGTTGGGTTTTGGTGTTTTGATGTTGACTTTGTTTTCGGCGTGATAGGATGGGTTAAATATGAATAAATGAGGGGCAGAGCTAGATGAAAAGTTAAGGGAGCTTGATGAAATATATGTTTCGCGTTCATGTCAATATCCCCAGTTTATAACCTTGATGAACTAGCAGAGTAAACTATATACAAAATGCCAATTTTTTAAATCCTAGCGCTGGTGATGCTGAGTCTTTTTTTTAGCTAATTTAATGTTTAAAAATAGAATTATTAAAGAAATTTTCTATTCAAATCTGGTCATCCTGTGGCTACAAAAAATATGAACTCTTGGTACAAGTCACTGGTTCTTTTCCTGGGTATGCTGGTGTTATTTTGGCTTTTTCGTTTGTTGTTCCCAATTTGTTAAGGGAAGTCTGGGAAGAGGATGCAAGTATAAATCATTGTATTGAAACTTATCTTTTCTTCCCTGTTTATTTTGAAATGGTTGATTGGAGGGGTTTGTGGTTAGATAGTGTTTTGATTTAATTTGTTCCAGTACATATGTAACAAATTCAAAATGGGTTTTGTATTCAATTTATGACAACTATTCTAAGTATATTTTTGATTTCAAAGGTTTATCAGAGGAGTTTATAAATAAGAAAGTATTATATAATTGTTGTATTTTGTTGTGCTTGAGGTAAAGAGATGAGAAAAGAAATCTCTGAAAAAGACAGGGAAATCATTTCATACTTATTTTTTTTTAGCTGTATTCTCAACTCATGCAGAGTTGCAGACGAATAAGTCTTCTATTTGTCGTATTTATATAAGATGTGATATCCATGATGTTCACTAAAATTCTCTTTTAAACTTAAACTTGATGTGTCTTTTTCTATAGAAATTAAATACATATTATTGTGGAGCTTAAAAAAGATACTCCACTATTTACTGTAGGGTAAAGATAATTTGAGTGCTTGACTCTCTCACAGATAATGAGTATGGGCTTATTTTTTTATGAAAGAAACTGTTTGGTGTATGTGGTCATTGTAAAAGCATGGCAAGATTCATCCATTTTTTGTTTGGTTGTTTGCATGTACAAACTCTTAGTTGTGGCTTTTCTAATATTGTGCAGGAAGGAATGTTGTATTGGATGAGTATGGATCCCCAAAGGTGGTCAATGATGGGGTGACGATTGCACGTGCCATAGAGTTGCCAGATGCTATGGAAAATGCTGGTGCTGTTTTGATCAGGGAGGTTAGTTCTTTATTTGTCTACTTGTCATCAATATTTATTTTGCACTTTTTTGGTACTAGTTCAGAACAAGCAACTTTTGTGATTGCTTTAGACAGTTAATATGTCGATTTCATAGGAGATATTAAATTACTGAAGTCTTGCCTCTCTCTGAAGGTTGCTAGCAAGACAAATGATTCTGCTGGTGATGGAACCACTACTGCATCTGTTCTTGCACGTGAAATCATTAAACTTGGTCTTCTTAGTGTTACCTCTGGTGCCAATCCAGTTGCTGTGAAAAAGGGGATCGACAAAACTGTGCAGGGTTTGGTCGATGAGCTTGAAAAGAAAGCTAGACCCATTAAGGGTGGAGATGATATTAAAGGTATAGCATTTACTACCCAGCAACTCTGGAACTTTAGCAATGGATGTATTGAATGTTGATAATTTTAGAAGCAATTATAGTTGCAATATGTTGTAGTGAAAAATCTCGTTTCTTGTAGCCATTGCGTCCGTCTCTGCTGGGAATGATGAGATAATTGGGAAAATGATTGCTGATGCGGTAGACAAAGTTGGGCCTGATGGTGTCTTATCCATAGAGTCATCTTCTTCCTTTGAAACCACTGTGAATGTGGAAGAAGGAATGGAGGTCTGATGCATTAAAGGATCTTTTTTTTTTATCATTTTAAATGTCATTTTTTTTTCTCTTCTAATAATTTGGATTACTGAGGATGATGAACTTATACAGTTAATTTTGACTCGCAGATTGATAAAGGATATATCTCCCCACAATTTGTCACAAACCCTGAAAAGATGATTGTTGAATTTGAGAATGCTAGGGTTTTGGTTACTGACCAGAAGATTTCATCGATTAAGGATATCATTCCCTTGCTAGAGAAAACTTCTCAGTTGAGAGCACCTTTGCTCATTATTGCTGAAGATGTCACTGGAGAACCTTTGGCTACTCTTGTTGTGAACAAACTCCGTGGTGTCTTGAATGTTGCTGCCATCAAAGCACCAGGATTTGGAGAAAGAAGGAAAGCTCTTCTTCAAGATCTTGCCATCTTGACCGGTATGAAAGTTGTCTCCTATATACTTACATGCCGCACTGCTTACTGCTCATGAAGAAATGTTATCTATTTGCATTAATGTTCATTTATGTGAAAAACAAAGGAGATTTAGGAGTGAAATGGGATCATGAATGGGTTAAGCATCTTAAGTCTCAATTATTTAATATTTGCATTTTTGGATGTTTTCTTTATTTTATTTTGACATGTTTCAGGGGCTGAGTGTCAAGCTACTGATTTGGGTTTGCTGTTGGAGGACGTCGATGTTGACCAGCTAGGTATAGCTAGAAAAGTAACCATCACTAAAGATTCCACAACCATCATTGCTGATGCTGCATCAAAGGATGAGCTACAGACTAGGATTGCTCAGCTGAAAAGGGAACTGTCCGAGACAGAATCCGTGTATGACTCGGAGAAACTTGCCGAAAGAATCGCCAAGTTGTCTGGTGGGGTTGCTGTAATCAAAGTTGGCGCTGCAACAGAGACGGAGCTTGAGGACCGCAAGCTCCGTATTGAAGATGCCAAAAATGCAACTTTTGCTGCCATTGAAGAAGGCATTGTGCCTGGTGGCGGTGCTGCCTTAGTTCATCTCGCAGCTTATGTTCCCATGATCAAGGACAAGCTCGAAGATGCTGATGAGCGGCTTGGTGCTGATATAGTGCAAAAGGTAACAAGAAATGCTGCAATTTTTTCAATTTCTTTAAATAAATGTTGAGTTATGAAATGTTTGGATTGAAAGATATAAAAATGAATGAATCTCAAATCAACCTTATCTATATCTTTATGGATTTGAGATACTTATCAGTCTAGACGATTATCAAATTGATTTGTAAAGAAGTGTTTTGGTATCTCGGGATACTCATTCAATATGGGATTGCAGGCTTTAGTAGCACCGGCTGCCCTGATTGCCCAAAATGCCGGAGTTGAAGGTGAGGTGGTGGTGGAGAAAGTGAAGGCTGGTGAATGGGAGTTCGGGTACAATGCAATGAATGACTCGTTCGAGAACTTGGTGGAATCTGGAGTAATCGACCCGGCAAAGGTGACGAGATGTGCATTGCAGAACGCAGCTTCCGTGGCTGGTATGGTGCTGACAACTCAAGCCATCGTCGTGGAGAAGCCCAAACCTAAAACTCCGGTGGGTGCTGGTGCCGGCCAGCCGCCTATGGGCAGCTATTCCATGTGATCAAGCTCTTATAGCTTCTAGTTAGAAATATTATTCGGTGAGTGGGCTAATCTGTTTTGATTTGAGCAAAGGAATTCATTAAGTAGGTATCTGCTTGTCAAGAAGCTGGTTGTGAGGACATTTCCTTGGTAAAGTTAGGAGGCATTGCACAACTGAAGTGATAGATAATAAATAATCTTCTCTGTGTTGCACTACGAATTGAAGTATTTTCATTGAGTTAATACTACTAGGCCTTAATTTAAAAATGAGCGAGGCTCTTGTGCGTCGGGGATACCGTGGCCCTTTGCAATTTAAATCCCTAGCAATACATATGTTTAAATAGAATATGGAGAGGGAGTGTTGTGTTCACATAGGGACACAGTATGTCCCCAGGGGCGCAGGAGCTTTTGCCTTAAAAAATAAACGAGTCTAACACACTAATTTCACCTGAGCAAATTTGATTTCTTTCTTGTTAGTTAAATGCAAGGGGTTGATGGACCATAACCGAAGGGGAGGTGAGCATAACATACTATGAAACTAATGAAGAATTAAGATAATTTTCATGTTCATTCCTTATCTATAACATTTTCGAGTTTTATTAACCTACTTAATAATTATAATAAACGACCAGTTTCTAACAATAATTCAGTAGCCCTTAGCATCAACTTCCATGAGAGAGATGATCTATGATTATAGAAATATAAGGTTTGGCGTCACAAACTTGTACTGCTTTCTGAATTTCACCATACAAAGCAATAGCCAATATGTATTCCCTCAATCAACCGTATCAATCTATGACATAGTAACATCCAATTAGTCATCATCAAATGCAGCCCAGACTATGGTGAAGATACAGTTCGTGTATTGCGGTTTGTGAAGAACATGGATACGTACTTTTGGAATATATGGTGGATTTAATGGCCTTCATACTTGGTTTTCTGTTACACAATCTTTATTCTTATGTTTTAGGGAATCTAGCGAAAAAACAATTAATAGCTCGTGGTAGAGTTTGCGAATTAAAGAAGGTGTTGATCTTGATAGAGAAATTTGAGAAATGCTACAAAAATTGTTAAAAATAAATTAGATCAAAAGTGTGCATTTGACATCAAACATTTCAAGTTGGCAACAATAATTTTCAACCATTTCATATAATTGGAAGCATCAAGATCCCAATGACAACAATGTAAATACAATAAAGTTTGATAATTTAATTCAACAGGATTTCAATGAATCCCAGATGCCATCTCCATTTCCCCTTAATAATTGCCACATAATTAGTAAACGACCGATACTAAGTTCGATGGATGCTTCCCTGATTCTACATTTGACTTAGCCAGGTTCAACGCGGGCTATGATCTAGGATGGGCAACGAACGAGAAGGCTCTCCTCTCCATTGAAGCAGACACCAATTCAAAACTTTTGGTGTAGATTTCAACTATGATGCCCTGAAAATATCTTGATATTAAGCAATGTATGGCAGATTATATATGCTAACAAATTCCTAGCTTCAACAAATTAGTAGATTATGAGCAAATAACACCACGTCAATGATCCTCTCCATTTACAGTCACACAGTAAAGAAATGGTGAAAATGGAAAAAGTAGACCACACATATTTACCTTTGTGTGTCCTTTCTGAATTATAAAGTAAAGAAATGATTCACCAAATGATCATTCTAAAGTTTTACAAGTTAATGATTCTACTACGCCAAAATGTATGAGAACCAACATTTAACTGCTTGGATCTACAAGAAAACACTACTACTTAATTTCTTCCAGGTTTCCAACATTTTGTTATTAGTAAAAGCAACAATTCACTGATAAAAATATTGTACAAGGTGATTGTGCCTTCTACGTCTATCAGAAGTAGTAAGATAGTCCCAAGCATTAAATGAAGCCAATGAGCGGAACTCTATCAAAGAACTATAGAAATTCGCAAGAGCTTACAAAACATTCAACAAACTTATAAATTATAATAGCACCAAATCTGTAATAATCATTCATTCACGGTGCTCCAGATCATCCTGCATATCAAGGTACACAATCTTAGAGACTGGCATATCAAGATGCAAGAATTTGGAAAAGCACCATATATACCTACTAGAATATTGTTACAGCCAAAAGGAGGACCAAATACCGAGCTTGAACAATCTCACTTTCTTCTCCCAGGGATGTTGATTGAATATCTCAGTTACATCTACAAAGTGTCGTGCCCCAGTATATTTGATCACAGGCCAACGACAGTTAGTCGTTAAGGTTTAAAGAAAAGTGATAAGTTCACAAACCAGAAGTTAAAGTGACTGTGAGCAATGCTCAATCAATTGCAAACACAAGGCGTAAGAAGGGTGAATAGCTTCTGTTTCTTAATGACCCATACATCTAAGCATCTGCTTTATAGTGACCCATATATCTAGAGTTTGCAAGGATATTAACCAAGGTAGGAAACAACCAGGATGATTTAGCTATACCTATAACAAACGAGTAGCTTCAGTTCATGCAGGAGCAACATTTTTAACCATCTCAGACACACATTTAAGAGCTATTGATCTTTTAGTAGAGAGTATATCAGAAGTTAAGAAACATGTAAAAATGAAATGAAGGATAAATTACATATATAGCATAAAACTTATGAAAAAAAAATGTAAACATAACTGATTAAAGAGTATTAAGAACTATTCTACACTAACATTAATCAATTTTCAGTTATTAAGGAAAACGTGTAGTGGGTGAAAGTGTGGGTGACGCAATCCATCAAATAACTTAGGAACCAAAGACAACCACTACACAAAGTAAATCTACCTGATATCAGAGTTTATAAGGGAGATTAACCCAAACGTAATAAGCAACACTCGCAACGTGCCTAAATCAATCCTAATAAGCAAAGCCCAGAAAATACCATAATAATCCTATCTCTCTATGGTTCTTTTCATTTTCAGGTTCTCAGGCGATTTTTTCCGGTGCAATGAGCCAGCTCGATAAACTAGTATCAACTGCTATCGGTACAAAATTTATAATGCCCCATCTCAAGTTTTCATAATTTTGCCTACCTTAAACAAAAACAACAAAAGTGCCGTATGTTTGTGTCACTTCCCTAAACCCTCAAACTGCAACAGTTAATTTAGAGGAATAGGAAATATATAAAAATTCCATTAGGGAAATTCTTTTTTGAAAGAGATGAGATAGAGTATACTCACTCCGTCCAATGTAAGAGGGTCATTTGCTTTTTTGCACGTAGATTAAAGAGTATTATTATTTAATTTGTAGTGGGTAGTTGTATTAGTGGGAGTGTGGATCTCATATTTTAATTGTATTAGAGGGGATGTGTGGGTCTCATGTGTGTAAAAAGAAAGGGGACTCTTTGAGTGAGACGACCAAAATGAAAATATGGCTATCTTAAGCTGGGACGGAGGGAGTATGTTAATTCATCCCACATTTGAAATCTCAAATAAAAAAAAAATAAAAAAAATACTTCATCCGTCCGTTGAAAGATACACGTTTATTTTTTACATGTAGATTAAGAGATATAATAGTTTAATGTGTTGAAAGATACACGTTTACTTTTTACATGTAAATTAAGAAATATAATAGTTTAATGTATTGTGAGGTGAGAGATATTGTATTTTAATGTAAAGTGGGTAGGTATATTAGTGTGATGTGTGGGCCCTTAGAGAGAGAAATAATTAATTTGTGTGAGTTCCTTCTACTAAAAAGGGAAATGCACATTTGTATTGAGACGGACGAAAATGAAAAAACGCGTACGTTTCAATAAGATGGAGGGAGTATATATATTCGTACCACTCTAAAATATATTCTCTCCGTCTCATAGAAGTTTGACAAATTTTTTTTTGTCCCATTAAAGTTGACACATTTCTTTTTAATACATGGGACCCACACAAAAATAATTAATTTATTCTCATGGGGCCCACATACCACCTCTAATACATAGAGCCGGCAAAAAGGCCGGGCCGGGCCTGATTTTTTAAAAAAACACAAATTATTCTCTTGAAGTTTTTTAAAGAATTGATGATATATGATTTATTTAATTATTTGATTGATTTCGTTTGTTTAAATTTTTAAAATTTTCTTTTGATTAATATATATATTAATTTTATTATAATTTTTTCTTCTACGTATGTTAAATGAGAGTTTTATTTTGATAAGATGTCAAATTAAAAAATTTTAATATATTTTTTAATTCTTTTAATTAATATAAATTTTAATTTTATTATAATATTTTTTACAATAAATTGTATTATTTTTTATATTATAATTTCATGTCCCGCGAGATATACCCCATCTATAAAATAGATGGGTAGTTATAGTATAGTGTACCTTTAAAGGAAAAATTATCAAATAAAAAAACATTAAAAAAAATTCTATTTTAGTTAATTTGGAAATTGATATAAAAAAAAAACTATTTGTCCCACCCACACATACATTAATTACTATTGAGATGAATCTCATTTTAGTATTCCCAACTCTATTGGCCACTATTCATCAATGACTAATTGTTAAAAATAAAAAATAAAAATTCTCAAACCTATTCATCCCATCCTAAAACACTATTAATCTATTACTTTTTAAATCCATGCACTTTTTTATTTTTTTCTTTCATTGTGCATAATTCTTCTATTCAATCTACTCTCATACTTATTCGTTCCATTTTCATTTTATTCTATTCGTCCCTTCTTTTTTTTTTAATCCATTTTTTTATCTATTAACTCCATTTTTATTTTGTTATATTTGATCCCCCATTTTTTTATATTCTTCTCATTTTTTGTTTTGTTTCATTCCTTCCATTTTTCTTATTTAATAGTATCAATTCATTACTTTTAGTAGTTATTTTTCAATGAAAAAAATTAATTATTTTTGTTGTTTTTAACATAAATAAAATATAATCCTATATTAAAAAATAACTATTGAATCCACTATTTTTAATATTTTTTAAATTATTTATTAACCATAATTAATTATTAAATTTTAATTAAAAATCATGAATATTTAAATTATTTATTTATATATAAAGAGCATTTTATATAATTAATTATTATAGATTAAAATTTTAAAGTTTCAATTGGAACACATATAGAGCATTTTATATAATTAATTAATTATCATATTATAATATTTAATAAATTTTGATTGAATAATACAATTTAGGAATTTTTTCTATTCAGATCCCGAAAAATATATTTACTGTCAATATGTGACTTAAAATATTTTTTTATTGATTCGGGACCTGAATTATCTAAACTATCAATTTAAGATATCAAACCCTCACACCGTCAACTTACTTACTAACGGTAATTTAATATGCATTTTTAACTGACACCTCATTTTCACATATGATATTTAAATATATCTTTAAAAAAATTAAATATTAAGAAAGAGAATAAGTTTCTTCTATTCTTAATTTCTGAGGCAAGAACACACTGCATCAACTCACAAGGGAATTCTCTATATTTTCTTCTTCATGGTCTTCGTAAAATAAATCAGCAATGGTTTATTGTGAAAAGAAAGTGATGTAATATTTTATATTCGTGGACAAAGAAACTGTCGAAGAGTAGAAAAACCGTGAAAATTGCAATACAATCATCATGTGGGCTTAAAAGTTTGTGGTGTAACAGAAGGACCCTAGGAAAAATTGACAATGTGAAAGTGAAAGCAGAGTTTTTTCTTTTCTTTTCTTTTTATTTTTTCTTTTCTTATTTAATCCGAAACGTTTATTATGCCTATAAGATGTTTGATGAAATAAAGTTGGGAAGATTGATAGTCTTTTAGAAAAAAATGTCGTTGTTATTGTTAAGAAATGTGAATATTATTTATGTTCTAACTTATGCCTATAAGATGTTTGAGAAAATGTCTAATTATATATTTGATGAAATATTCTAGATCTCACTTATACTTCATTTAATTTGGAATTGTAAGATGATCCAAATGCAAATTTAAAGTAGTAACTAGAAGGAAACACTAAGTCCATTGCTACATTGGAAAAATCCAAAGGGCAACAGCTAGAAAAATATCAATACAAACTAACAATAAATTTTGTATGGATATGAGAATTCATATCCACACAACTTAATAATTTTGGTTTAGAATTTTATTAATACCTCTGTGGAATTCCTCACAATAGGGATGAATTGATTTGATACACCCTACTATAGATTAAATAAGGTTTAAGAGGTGTTATTATTATTTTGTGCCCATATTATGATCATACAATTTGCGTTCGTTGTAAATTTTCCACGTATGAAACCAAATAAAAGCATTTAAATACGTAAAACAAATTTGAAGCTTTAAAAACGAAACAAAACATAATTATAAAGTAAAAAAAAATTTTGATTGTCTCTGCTTCCATTCAATATGTTCATGTTTAACTATTTATCATACGAGGGTAAGGCAAAAAAAAAATTGTTTTTTGTAACAAATATATCATTAAGATATACACACAGCATTATGAAATTCATATTGAAACTATAATCAAAATACATACCTATAACTTGTTCGTGAAACAAAAATATCAGAAAAGATGAATGCAAATTTCAAATTCTAGATGATGAGAAGAGGTCGGAGAAATGAAAATTTTTTAATCCTGAAATATACTTCAAATCGTTGCAGAAGTTAAGAACAGAAAGAAGACTTATTATCGCAACGTCGTTTCCCTTCCTTTTCTTAATATTTAATTATTTTAAAGATATATTTAAATGCCACATGTGAAAAATATTTAATTATTTTTAAAGATATATTTAAATGCCACATGTGAAAATGAGATTGCAATTAAAAATGCATATCAGATTCTGTTAGTAAATAAGTTGACGGTATGAGGGTTTGATATCTTAAATTGATAGTTTAGATAATTCAGGTCCCGGATCGATAAAAAAAATATTTCAGACCCCATATTGATAGTAAACACATTTTTCGGACTTGAATAGAAAAAATTCCTATATTCTAATAGTAATTGTTACAGGTGTGATTTATTAGGGGTAGTTTGGGTAGTTGCTAAAAATGATGTTTCAAATTTTTGAGAGGGCAAAAAAATTATTCAAATTTGAGAGTGGGCAAAAACACACATTCTCACCTGCGTATTTTACTCCCCATTTTCTTGAACTGACGACCATCACAACCACCTGGATTCTTTATCACTTGATGTTTGCTCAAAGGGATATTCTCTTTATTTTCATCACACTTGAATGATGTTTTTTTCTCCAAGATGTTGTGACTGTTCATCAAACTTATTTTCATACATTATTTCATTTAACGATTAAAAATAAATAAATAAGTATGCATTATTGTACCGCCTTTATCCTACACCACCATTGACACACACACACACAAAAAAAAAAAAGTAGAGAAACATCAATTCTTACAACAATCTCAAAAGTTACTATAATTTCAAATTTGTCATTCATTTTTCAAACAAATATCGTTATTTTATACTTTTATTACTTAAAAACACTACATTCGATTTATTCCAACATTAAAGTTCTAAAGTTCTTGTTGTACTCTTTTTCCTACATATGATTTTTGAGTTGTCTCTTGTACCCTTTAATACTAAATTATAAAGGTACACGGTGTGCCCTCGGGGCACACAAGTTTTTGCTATGATTTTTTCCTTTTCATATGGAGATTTTTAACGAGGCCGACAGAATTTTAGAGCTCACATTCGAGATTGTTCCTTGTAGTTTCACATAAGAAGCAATCTCGGAAGCTAATATTACAGGTGTTTATACACCCATATAAGGAATGACTTATACGCGTTGGAAAAACAATCCAACCCAAAAAGACTTATACCCGTTGGGAAAACAGTCCGACCCTAGAAAGAATCTCTTACTGAGGCTGAAAATAATATAATGTTAAAAGAGTAAAATTTGAACCCTCAACCAAGAAGAACTCATGTAGTAAACGAGAGCAGCCCATGGAATTATCTTCAACATTTGTTGAGCCGATCATAATACAACATTAAGATTATATGTCGGGCTCATTCAACTTCATCTTCTACCTCACTCACACCCAATTTTACTTCTCTCTCTACAAATTCTCTCTAAAATGTAATGTTCTTTCATGAACTACAAACAAAAGATCAATGAAATACTAAAGAAATACTAAAGAGCTCCAAGCCTACGAGCTATGGAGAAGATTACACAATATATGATGTATCCGATTTGTCATTACCCTATCATCATTCTGAATCTCATTTCTCAAAAGGAAAAATTAACCAACAACATAATAGAAAGGTTGGATGCTATCTAGTTTTTTGACATAGTGAAATTATATACATATTCTTGTTTGGTGTGATGATTAGACAGGAAACACAAAAATGATAAAAACATGGTAAAATTAGAACGGAAATCATAAAGGAAGGTTGTGTTTGAGGTCCAGTGTGGGTAGCACCGCCGTGGTCTCACCATCGATCACGATGGCGCCATTTTTGAAGTAATTAGTCTCGAATTTCACCTTGCATTTATCACCAATCAACGATAATCACGATCACGACCCATAAACGTAGCTGCAGAAAACAAGTATTACTTACACGAAGTCGTCCTCAGATTGTCTAATATTGATTGCCCTCACTTCACCAATGATCTCTTCTCCCACAAAAATAGGTGCCTTAAACGCCAGCATCTGCGTCACATAAAATGCCCCTTCCTGCATCAAAATCACTGAATTCAACACACAACCCTAAATCACACACACTAAACACTCACAAAGAGTGAACCAATGATTCTCGGAAACAACGAAGCCACCGCCGGTCCCGGCACCCGAACGCCGCCGGAACTCGCTACACCGGCGCATTTCATGGCGAAGAGAAGTGGATTACAATCTAGGCTTCGCATCAAATGTTCAGTAATATCAGATTGTGAAAACACTCTAGTCTGCTTCAAAACGTCGCCACATTTCAGCACATTGATGATGAGCAACTGTTGTATTTCAAAGATGACACCAAATTCCACAGGGGTTGTTTCATTATAGGATTTCCGATGAAGAAATTCTGTCGAGAATTTCGACGAACACCTGGTGTGCCACTGCGGAGGGGTGGAGAAGGAAGAAATAGGATGATTGGAATTTTGCAGGTGATTAGTGAGAGTATTTCATATATTTTTAAAAAGGAAAAGAGAGTAAGATAGGTAAAAAAGTTGGTGAGAATAGGAAAAGATAAATCAAAGTAGCTAATCACTAGCATCAAATTATTGAAAATAAATGAGTGAATATAAACATCAACTAATAAAAAGCCATGCTGATCTGCAACATCCACCATCACCTAATACACTCTTAATCAATCGGTAGGCACATCTCACATTTGGAAAGGTTTCTAGTTAAGGTTAAAAAGCAATTTTATATATTAATTAAGTTAGTATGAAAACAAAAGGTATAAAAAATGGGTCAATCTAAAATAATAGGCAATAGTTAGCTCAAATACCAGATGCACATCTTCGTGTAGAATAGTGAAATTTAAATCAGGTTTTAATTGATCACCAATCAAAGGGAAAAAGTAAGTTGACAATCACTCACAATTCATAAATACACAAACTCAACAAGCCAACAGGGGATAACTAAGAGCATGCATACATCAATGTAATCCTAGGAGTAGGGTTAAATAATAAAATAAAATAAAAGCAGATAGTGATATGAGAAACACAGCAATGGATACAATGGCAAGTTGAGAAATGTGGTGCAGAAAATGAAATTTATTACCATATTTCCTCGAAATGGTTGCCCTCTGGACAATTCGCGGACATAAATGGTAAAAGCAGTTTCAATCTAGTTTTCTCTATAAATTAAGGATGAAAATAAAGAATATTGCAGCCCTTCAGGCAGAATTCTTTTACCACACTTAACACCAACTATGTCAGCAAATTGCAAAGGGGTATTTGAACAACTACACCGCAATCATAGAACCAATCTTCCATCTCATATTACAGAAGATAAACCAATCTTTTTGGTATTGAAGTTTGATCAAACAAGGTAAACTAAATCTTGATTTCTGATTATTTATTGATTTACTTATGTTATTAAGTAATGAATATTACCTTACTATACACGTAATAGTTTGAATGGTTTAAGTTTTGCAGAGAACTCCAAATGCTATAGTAGACAGCCCTTCATACTGCACCTAAAAAATTAAAAGTACCTCTAATAATTTGATTCATATATCGATGAACAGACCCAAACCTATTATGTTTGATAATATGAAATAAGAAGACTCGGGGCTTTCCTACCTTAACCATTATCATTCCTTGATATTATACAATATCTAAGTAAGGTTTTTGCCAATGAACAACTATTACTATACCTCAGCTCAGTATAGTAAATATACAAACTTTCCTCAAGTAATGGAAAGCTTTTCATTGGAGGCGAAGGGGTTGCGGGATAATATATAAGTCAACATAGTTTAGTATAGTTAAATGGCATGTTAAAGGAAGACCATGATGATATAACACACATTATACAGACAAAAAATGCTTCTAGGAATGATCTTAAATAACGTTTCCAGCCTCATTTTTTACGAACTTTATAGATCAGAGAAAATTATAACAATTCGTTTATCCTTGTGATTGAACGCTGAGATGCAACTTTACTGTCAAGTTAATTCTCAGCTCCAAATATCCAGGGGAATGAAATCATGCACTTGAACAATCAAAACCATTTTCTTTCCAATTCTCCCTATTAATTTTGTACTTTATATGCAAAGCACCATCAATACAATTTGAAGTTCGATTATTTTTACTGTGCCTAAGACTGTACGCATTATCACTTTGCAAATGTGTTAGCTTCAACATCATATTCTTGGTTGGAAAATCAGAACAAGAAATGAATTAACCATTTTGAAAGCACATAACTACAGCGTACATATGTTCCTAATTCTGAAACAGCATAAACCAATAGCTTCTTTGGAATTGAAAAGAAGGTAAGTTTAAAGGGTTAGTGATAGTGAAACCAAAGATAAATATTAATGTGTTTGGACCAGCCACCAGTAGCACTATCAATAGTGTGAGGAGTTTAATTAAAAAAAGAAAAAAACACTAGTGGAAGCAAGTGGAAGTGAAAAACGAACAAAACAAAGCAACCATCAATTATATTTCAATTATAAATCTGCTTAGATTTGCAAGGTCTTAGTGAGGAATTTCAGGCACTAGATTTCAGAGTAATATTTTCCACTCTAGGAGAAACTTCAGGAGATAATGAGAGTTGCAAAAGTGTTTGAGGGTTCTTTACAGAGTATTTTTACTCTTTGAGTTATTATAAGTGAAGGAGCAAGAAGATATAGCAATTTGGTTTGGAAACATATACGAGTAAGCTAATTAGTTGAGCAATGATGTTTGTTCTTCATAAATCCAGAGTAATTATTAGTGTCTTTTAATTTGTATTAACATTTAAGTGATTATTAGTATCTTATTTCAGTGTAAAAGCAGCAGATTTCCGACTGCCAAGACTATTTCTGTACAATGTCCCTCATATTATGTTGATCCGAGCAATCAAGAGAAGTTTTTCTAGAAAATCCAAGGATGGTTCTGGTGATGTCAACAAAATGTACACTAAACTAAAGAAACACTAAAGAGCTCCAAGCCTATGGGCCATGAAGAAAATTACACAATATTTGATGTATCCGATTTGTCTTTACCCTATCATCATTATCATTTCTCAAGGTGAAAAATCAGCCATTAACACGATAGAAACACAATAGAAGGGTTGGGTGGATGCTATCCAGTATTTTGATGCAGTGAAATTATATACATATACTTGTTTGGTGCGATGAAAAGATAGGAAACACAAAAATGATAGAAACATGGAAAAATTAAAACGAAAATCATGAAGGAAGGTTGTGTTTGAGGGCCAGTGTGGGTAGCATTGTCGTGGTCTCACCATCGATCACGATGGCGTCATTTTTGAAGCAATTAGTCTCAAATTTCACCCTACATTTATCACCAATCAACGATAATCACAATCACGACCCATAAATGTAGTTGCTGAAAACAAGCATGACTTGCACGAAATTGTACTTAGATTGTCTAATATTGATTGCCCTCACTTCACCAATGATCTCTTCTCCCACAAAAACAGGTGCCTTAAACGCCAGCGGCATCCGCGTCATATAAGATGCCCCTTCCTGCATCAAAATCACTGAATTCAACACACAACCCTAAATCACATACACAACACAACACACACAAAAATACACACTCACAAAGTATGAACCAATAATTCTCGAAAACAACGAAGTCACCGCTATTCCTGACACCAGAACGACGCTTAAACCCTGCGCATTCTATATCGGATTCTGAAAACACTCTAGCCTGCTTCAAAACGTCACTGCATTTCAGCACATTCGACGATGCGCAACAACTGTATTTCAAAGACGACACCAAATTCCACAGGGGTCGTTTCATTAAAGGATTTTCGATGAAGAAATTCTGATGATACGACCTCAATATTACACTCGAGTGCCGACTCCAATAAAAATAGAAAGAAAATGGGGAAGAAAGATTACAGAGGAAGAAGATTACAGAGAAAGATTGAGAAATAGGGAGAGAAACCAGGGGAAAACATCACACACAAATCATGACTGAATTCTACCCTCTCCTATGGCACTTTTATACATTCTATGACCTCTTTGAAGCCCATTAAACAATCTGCCCCCAACAACCTTTATTATTTGGGCCAATGATACCTCTTCATTTTTGGGCTTGTGGAACACCACTTTCTTAATGGGCTTGGGCGTATCATCTGACGAGATGGGCAGAATTTTATAGGTGGACAAATATTTTTGATTTGGGCCTATGAATCCACTCAACTTATTGGGTTTCTTTGGGCTGTCATACAATTAATCCAAACTCATTTTCATACATTATTTCATCTAATTAATACTCACTTTTTACACAAATACCACTTTATATTTTTTTTACTATTATCTAAAAGTATTACTGTACTCTTTAAAATTAACAAAATTAATAAAAAGCAAACATTAATTTTTAAATAATGTGATACAGTAAACAAGAAGGGAAAACAGTCCAACCCTAGAAAGATTTATACGTATTATGAAAACACTCAAACAGTCCGACCCAAAAAGAATCTCTTACTGAGGCTAAAAATAATATAACAACGCTCGACCAAGAAGAACTCATATGGCAAAAGAGAGGCCGACCCTAGAAAAGAAGTCGACCCCGAGAGGCGAGAATAAGGTCAGCCCATTATCCTCAGTCTCTTACCCTCGGCCCAATACTCTCGAACCCTCATCATCAGCCAATGGAATTATCTTCAGCATATGCAGAGCTGATCATAATGCAACATTAAGATAATATGTCGGGTTTATTCAACTTCATCTTCTACCTCACTCACAATCAATTTTATTTCTCTCTCTACAAATTCTATTTAAAATGTAATGTTTTTTCATGAACTACAAACAAGAAATCAATGAAATACTAAAGAGCTCCAAGCCTACTGGCCATGAAGAAAATTACACAATATTTGATGTATCCGATTTGTCATTACCCTATCATCATTCTCATTTCTCAAGGTGAAAAATCAACCATCAACACAATAGAAACACAATAGAAGGGTTGTGTTGGATGCTATCCAGCGTTTTGAAGCAGTGAAATTATATACATATATTTGTTTGGTGCGATGAAAAGATAGGAAACAAGAAAATGATAGAAACATGGAAAAATTAAAACGGAAATCATGAAGGAAGGTTGTGTTTGAGGGCCAGTGTGGATAGCACTGTCGTGGTCTCACCATCGATCACGATGGCGCCGTTTTTGAAGCAATTAGTCTCGAATTTCACCCTACATTTATCACCAACCAACGATAATCACGATCACGACCCATAAATGTAGCTGCTGAAAACAAGCATGACTTACATGAAGTTGTACTCAGATTGTCTAATATTGATTGCCCTCAATTCACCAATGATCTTTTCTCTCACAAAAACAGATGCCTTAAATGCCAGCAACATCCGTGTCACATAAAATGCCCCTTCCTACATCAAAATCACTAAATTCAACACACAACCCTAAATAACACACACAACACAACATACATAAAACACACTCACAAAGTGTGAACCAATGATTCTCTGAAGTAACGAAGCCACCGCTATTCCCAGTACCAGAATGTCGTTTAAACCCCACGCATTCCATATCAGATTCTAAAAACACTCTAGCCTGCTTCAAAACATCACCGCATTTCAGCACATTCGACGATGCGTAACAGCTGTATTTCAAAGACGACAACAAATTCCACTGGGGTCGTTTCATTATAGGATTTCCAAAGAAGAAATTCTGATGATACGACCTCAATATTACAATTGAGTGCCGACTCCAATAAAAGTAGAAAGAAAATGGGGAAGAAAGATTACAGAGGAAGAAGATTACATAGAAAGATTGAGAAAGTGGGAGAGAAACCAGGGGAAAACATCACACACAAATCATGACTGAATTCTACCCTCTCTCCTATGGAACTTTTATATATTCTATGACCTCTATGGAGCCCATTAAATAATCTTCCACCAACAACCTTTATTACTTGGGCCAATGATAGCTCTTCATTTTTGGGTTTGTGGAATACCATTTTTTTAAAGGGCTTGGGTGTATCATCTGATGAGATGGGCATAATTTTACAGGTGGACAAATATTTTGGATTTGACCCTATGGATCCACTCAACTTATTGGGTTTTTTTGGGCTGTCAAATAATTAATCCAAACTCATTTTCATACAATATTTCATCTAATTTGTACTCACTTTTTACACACATATCACTTTATATATTTTTTTACTATTATCTAAAAATATTATAATACTCTCTAAAATTAACAAAATTAATAAAAAGCAACCATTAATTTTTAAACAATGTGGTACGGTAAACAAGAATTTTTAAACAATGTGGTACAGTAAACAAGAAGGGAAATAGTCCAACCCTAGAAAGACTTATACACATTGGGAAAACACTCAAATAGTCCGACCCCAAAAAGAATCTCTTACTGAGGCTGAAAATAATATAATTACCCTCGACCAAAAAGAACTCACATGTCAAAAGAGAGGCCTACCCTAGAAAAGAAGTCGACCCCAAGAGGCGAGAATAAGGTCAGCCCATTATCCTCGGTCTCTTACCCTCGAACCCTCATCCACAGCCCATGGAATTATCTTCAGCGTATGCAGAGCCGATCATAATGAAACATTAAGATAATATATCGGGCTTATTCAACTTCATCTTCTACCTCACTCACACTTAATTTTATTTCTCTCTACAAATTCTCTCTAAAATGTAATGTTCTTTCATGAACTACAAACAAGAAATCAATGAAATACTAAAGAAACACTAAAGAGCTCCAAGCCTACGGGCCATGAAGAAAATTACACAATATTTGATGTATCCGATTTGTCATTACCCTTTCATCATTCACATTTCTCAAGGTGAAAAATCAACCATCAACACATTAGAAACACAATAGAAGGGTTGGGTTGGATGCTATCCAGTGTTTTGAAACAGTGAAATTATATACATATACTTGTTTGGTGCGATGAAAAGATATGAAACAAGAAAATGATAGAAACATGGAAAAATTAAAATGGAAATCATGAAGGAAGGTTGTGTTTGATGGCCAGTGTGGGTAGCACTGCCGTGGTCTCACCATCGATCACGATGGCGCCATTTTTTAAACAATTAGTCTCGAATTTCACCCTACATTTATCACCAATCAACGATAATCACGATCACGACCCATAAATGTAGCTGCTGAAAATAAGTATGACTTACACAAAGTTGTACTCAGATTGTCTAATATTGATTGCCCTCACTTCACCAATAATCTTTTCTCTCATAAGAACAGGTGCCTTAAACGCCAGCAACATCCGCGTCACATAAAATGCCCCTTCCTGCATAAAAATCACTTAATTTAACACACAACCATAAATTACACACACAACACTACACACACAAAACACACACTCACAAAGTGTGAACCAATGATTCTCGGAAACAATGAAGCCACCGCCATTCCCGGCACTAGAATGCCGCTTAAACCCCGCGCATTCTATATCAAATTTTGAAAACACTCTAGCCTGCTTCAAAATGTCACCGCATTTCAGCACATTCGACGATGCACAACAGCTATATTTCAAAGACAACAACAAATTCCACAGGGGTCGTTTCATTATAGGATTTCCGATAAGAAATTCTGATGATACGACCACAATATTACACTCGAGTCCCGATTCCAATAAAAGTAGAAAGAAAATGGGGAAGAAAGATTACAGAGGAAGAAGATTGAAGAGAAAGATTGAGAAAGGGGGAGAGAAACCAGGGGAAAACATCACACACAAATCATGACTGAATTCTACCCTCTTTCCTAGGACACTTTTGTATATTTTATGACCTCTATGGAGCCATTAAATAATCTTCCACTAACAACCTTTATTACTTGGGCCAATGATACCTCTTCATTTTTGGGTTTGCGGAATACAACTTTTTTAATGGGCTTGGGTGTATCATCTGACGAGATGGGCATAATTTTACAAGTGGACAAATATTTTGGATTTGAACCTATAGATCTGCTCTACTTATTGGGTTTTTTTGGGCTGTCATACAATTAATCCAAACTAATTTTCATACATTATTACATCTAATTTGTACTCACTTTTTACACACATACCACTTTATATTTTTTTTACTATTATCTAAAAATACTACAATACTCTATAAAATTAACAAAATTAATAAAAAAAACAACCATTAATTTTTAAATAATGTGCTATGGTAAACAAGAATTTTTATACAATGTGGTACAGTAAACAAGAAGGGAAAATAGTCCAACCCTAGAAAGACTTATACGCATTGGGAAAACACTCAAACAGTCCGAACCCAAAATGAATCTCTTACTGATGCTGAAAATAATATAATAACCCTCGACCAAGAAGAACTCACATGGCAAAAGAGAGGCCGACCCTAGAAAAGAAGTCGACCCCGAGAGGCGAGAATAAGGTCAGCCCATTATCCTCGGTCTCTTACCCTCGAACCCTCATCCACAGCCTATTGAATTATCTTCAGCATATACAGAGCTGATCATAATGAAATATTAAGATAATATATCGGGCTTATTCAACTTCATCTTCTACCTCACTCACACTCAATTTTATTTCTCTCTCTACAAATTCTCTGTAAAATGTAATGTTCTTTCATGTACTACAATCAAGAAATCAATGAAATACTAAAGAAACACTAAAGAGCTCCAAGCCTATGGGCCATGAAGAAAATTACACAATATTTGATGTATCCGATTTGTCATTACCCTCTCATCATTCTCATTTCTCAAGGTGAAAAATCAACCATCAACACAATAGAAACACAATAGAAGGGTTGGGTTGGATGCTATCCAATGTTTTGAAGTAGTGAAATTATATACATATACTTGTTTGGTGCGATAAAAAGATAGGAAACAAGAAAATGATAGAAACATGGAAAAATTAAAATGGAAATCATGAAGGAAGGTTGTGTTTGAGGGCCAGTGTGGGTAGCACAGCCGTGGTCTCACCATCGATCACGATGGCGCCATTTTTGAAGCAATTAGTCTCGAATTTCACCCTACATTTATCACCAATCAACGATAATCACGATCACGACCCATAAATGTAGCTGCTGAAAACAAGCATGACTTACACGAAGTTGTAATCAGATTGTCTAATATTGATTGCTCTCACTTCACCAATGATCTCTTCTCTCACAAGAACAGGTGCTTTAAATGCCAGCGACATCCGCGTCATATAAAATGCCCCTTCCTGCAACAAAATCACTGAATTCAACACACAATCCTAAATCACACACACAACACAACACACACAAAACACACACTCAGAAAGTGTGAACCAATGATTCTCGGAAGCAATGAAGCCACCGCCATTCCCGGCACCAGAACGCTGCTTAAATCTCGCGCATTCCTTATCGGATTCTGAAAAAACTCTAGCCTACTTCAAAACATCATCGCATTTCAGCACATTCGACGATGCGCAACAACTGTATTTCAAAGACGACAACAAATTTCACAGGTGTCGTTCATTATAGGATTTCCGATGAAGAAATTCTGATGATACGACCTCAATATTACACTCGACTGCCGACTCCAATAAAAGTAGAAAGAAAATGGGGAAGAAAGATTACAGAGGAAGAAGATTACAGAGAAAGATTGAGAAAGGGGGAGAGAAACCAGGGGAAAACATTACACACAAATCATGACTAAATTATACTCTCTCTCCTATGGCACTTTTATATATTCTATGACCTCTATGAAGCCCATTAAGTAATCTTCCACCAACAACCTTTATTATTTGGGTCAATGATACCTCTTCATTTTTGGGCTTGGGGAATACCACTTTTTTAATGGGCCTGGGTGTATCATCTGACGAGATGGGCAAAATTTTACATGTGGACAAATATTTTGGATTTGAGCCTATGGATCCACTCAACTTATTGGGTTTTTTTTGTTTGTCATACAATTAATCCAAACACATTTTCATACATTATTTCATCTAATTTGTACTCACTTTTTACACATATACCACTTTATATTTTTTTTACTATTATCTAAAAATATTATAATACTCTCTAAGATTAACAAAATTAATAAAAAGCAACCATTAATTTTTAAACAATGTGGTACAGTAAACAAGAATTTTAAACAATGTGGTACAGTAAACAAGAAGGGAAATAGTCCAACCCTAGAAAGGCTTATACACATTGAGAAAACACTCAAATAGTCCGACCCCAAAAAGAATCTATTACAGTGGCTGAAAATAATATAATAACCCTCTACCAAGAAGAACGCTTATGGCAGAGAGAGGCCGACCCTAGAAAAGAAGTCGACCCCGAGAGGCGAGAATAAGGTCAGCCCATTATCCTCGGTCTCTTAACCACGGCCCATTACCCTCGGCCTCTTACCCACGGCCCATTACCCTCAAACCCTCATCCTTAGCCCATGAAATTATCTTCAGCATATGCAGAGCCGATCATAATGCAACATTAAGATAATATGTCGGGCTTATTCAACTTCATCTTCTGCCTCACTCACTCTCAATTTTATTTCTCTCTCTATAAATTCTTACTAAAATGTAATATTTTTTCATGAACTACAAACAAGAAATCAATGAAATACTAAAGAAACACTAAAGAGCTCCAAGCTTATGGGCCATGAAGAAAATTACACAATATTTGATGTTTCCGATTTGTCATTACCCTATCATCATTCTCATTTCTCAAGATGAAAATTCAACCATCAACACAATAGAAACATAATAGAAGGGTTGGGTTGATGCTATCCAATGTTTTGAAGCAGTGAAATTATATACATATACTTGTTTGGTGCGATGAAAATATAGAAAACACGAAAATGATAGAAACATGTAAAAATTAAAACGGAAATCATGAAGGAATGTTGTGTTTGAGGGCCAATGTGGGTAGCACTGTCGTGGTCTCACCATCGATCACGATGGCACCATTTTTGAAGCAATTAGTCTCAAATTTCACCCTACATTTATCACCAATCAACGATAATCACAATCACGACCCATAAATATAGCTGCTGAAAACAAGCATGACTTACATGAAATTGTACTCAGATTTTCTAATATTAATTGCCCTCACTTCACCAATGATCTTTTCTCCCACAAAAACAGGTGTCTTAAAAGCTAGTGGCATCCGCGTCATATAAGATTCCCCTTCCTGCATCAAAATCATTGAATTCAACACACAATCCTAAATCACATACACAACACAACACACACGAAAACATACACTCACAAAGTGTGAACCAATGATTCTCGAAAACAACGAAGCCACCGCTATTCCCGAAACTAGAATGCCGTTTAAACTCGTGCCTTCCATATCGAATTCTGAAAACACTCTAGCCTGCTGCAAAACATCGCCGCATTTCAACAAATTCGATAATGCTCAGAAGATGTATATCAAAGATGACACCAAATTCCACAGGGGTCCATTGTAGGATTTTTGATAAAGAATTTATGATAATACGACCTCAATATTACACTCGAGTACCGACTCCAATAAAATTAGAAAGAAAATGGGGAAGAAAGATTATAGAGGAAGAAGATTACAGAGAAAGATTGAGAAAGTGAGAGAGAAATCAGGGGAAAACATCACACACAAATCATGACTGAATTATACCCTCTCTCCTATGGCACTTTTATATATTTTATGACCTCTATGAAGCCCATTAAATAATATTCAACCAACAACCTTTATTACTTGGGCCAATGATACCTCTTCATTTTTGGGCTTGTGGAATACCACTTTTATAATGGGCTTGGGCGTATCATCTGACGAGATGGGCAAAATTTTACAAGTGGACAAATATTTTGGATTTGAGCTTATGGATTCACTCAACTTATTGGGTTTTTTTGGGCTATCATACAATTAATCCAAACTCATTTCATACATTATTTCATCTAATTTGTACTCACTTTTTACACACATACCACTTTATATTTTTTTCTATTATCTAAAAATACTGCAATACTCTTTCAAATTAAAAAAATTAATAAAAAGCAACCATTAATTTTTATCAATGTGGTACAGTAAACAAGAAGGGAAAACAATCCAATCCTAGAAAGATTTATACGCATTGTGAAAACACTCAAACAGTCCGACCCCAAAAAAATCTCTTATTGAGGCTGAAAATAATATAATAACCCTCGACCATGAAGAACTCATATGGAAAATGAGAGGCCGACCCTAGAAAAGAAGTCGACCCCGAGAATCGAGAATAAGGTCAGGCCATTATCCTCGATCTCTTACCCTCGGCCCATTACCCTTGGACCCTCATCCTCAGCCCATGGTATTATCTTTTGCGTATGTAAAGCCGATCATAATACAATATTAAGATAATATGTCGGGCTTATTTAACTTCATCTTCTACCTCTCTCACACTCAATTTTATTTCTCTCTCTACAAATTATCTCTAAAATGTAATGTTCTTTCATGAACTACAAACAAGAAATCAATGTAAAACTAAAAAACACTAAAGAGCTCCAAGCCTACGGGCCATGAAGAAAATTACACAATATTTGATGTATTCGATTTGTCATTACCCTATCATCATTCTCATTTCTTAAGGTGAAAAATCAATCATCAACACAATAGAAACATAATAGAAGGGTTGTGTTGGATGCTATCCAATGTTTCGAAGAAGTGAAATTATTTATGTATACTTGTTTGGTGCGATGAAAATATAGAAAACACGAAAATGATCGAAACATGGAAAAATCAAAATGGAAATCATGAAGGAAGGTTTTGTTTGAGGGTCAGTGTGGGTATCACCGCCGTGGTCTCACCATCGATCACTATGGCGCCATTTTTAAGCAATTAGTCTCGAATTTCACCCTACATTTATCACCAATCAATGATAATCACGATCACGACAATAAACGTAGCTGTAGAAATCAAGCATGACTTACACGAGGTTGTCCTCAGATTGTCTAATATTGATTGTCCTCACTTCACAAATGATCTCTTCTCCTACAAAAATAGGTGCCTTAAATGCCAGCATCATCCACGTCATATAAAATGCCCCTTCCTGCATCAAAATCAATGAATTCAACGCACAACCCTAAATCACACACATAACACAACACACACAAAAAAACACACTCACAAAGTGTGAACCGATGATTCTCGGAAACAACGAAGCCACCGTCATTCCCAGCAACAGAACGTCGCTTAAACCTGCGCATTCCATACCAGATTCTAAAAATACTCTAGCCTGCTTCATAAAGTCACCACATTTCGGCACATTCGACAATGCGCAACAGCTGTATTTCAAAGATGACACTAAATTCCACATGGGTCGTTTCATTATATGATTTCCGATGAAGAAATTTTGATGATACGACCTCAATATTATGCTCGAGTGCCGATTCCAATAAAAATAGAAAGAAAATGAGGAAGAAAGATTACATAGAAAGAAGATTACAAAGAAAGATTGAGAGAAACCAGGGGAAAACACCACACACAAATCATGATTGAATTCTACACTCTCTCCTATGGCACTTTTATATATTCTATGACCTCTATGAAGCCCATTAAACAATTTGCCACCAACAACCTTTATTATTTGGGCCAATGATACCTCTTCATTTTCGGGCTTGTGGAACACCACTTTCTTAATGGGCTTGGGTGTATCATCTGACGAGATGGGCATAATTTCTCAAGTGGAAAAATATTTTGAATTTGGACTTATAGATCCACTCAACTTATTGGGTGTCTTTGGGATGTCATACAATTAATCCAAACCTTTTTCTTACATCATTTCATCTAATTTGTACTCACTTTTTATACACATACCAGTTTATATTTTTTTACTATTATGTAAAAATACTACAATGCTCTCTAAAATTAAAAAAATTAATAAAAAGCAAACATTAATTTTTAAATAATTTGGTACGGTAAACAAGAATTTTTAAACAATGTGGTACAGTAAATAAGAAGGGAAAACAGTCCAACCCTAGAAAGACTTATACGCATTGTGAAAACACTCAAACAGTCCGACCCCAAAAAGAATCTCTTACTGAGGCTGAAAATAATATAATAACTCTCGACTAAGAAGAACTCATATGGCAATGGAGAGGCCAACCTAAGAAAAGAAGTCGACCCCGAGAATAGAGAATAAGGTCAGCACATTATCCTCAGTCTCTTACCCTCGGCCCATTACCCTTGGACCCTCATCCTTAGCCCATGGAATTATCTTCAGCGTATGTAAAGCCGATCATAATGCAACATTAAGATAATATGTCAGGCTTATTCAACTTTATCTTCTACCTCACTCACACTCAATTTTATTTATCTCTCTACAAATTCTCTCTAAAATGTAATGTTCTTTCATGAACTACAAACAAGAAATCGATGAAAAACTAAAGAAACACTAAAGAGCTCCAAGCCTACGGGTCATGAAGAAAATTACACAATATTTGATGTATCTGTTGTCATTACCCTATCATCATTCTCATTTCTCAAGGTGAAAAATCAGTCATCAACACAATAGAAACACAATAAAAGGGTTGGGTTGGATGCTATTTAGTATTTTGAAGCAGTGAAATTTTATACATATACTTGTTCGGTGCGATGAAAAGATCAAAAATACGAAAATGATAGAAACGTGGAAAAATTAAAAAGGAAATCATGAAGGAAGGTTGTGTTTGAGGGCCAGTGTGGGTAGCACCGCCGTGGTCTCACCATCGATCACGATGGCGCCATTTTTGAAGCAATTAGTCTCGAATTTCACCCTACATTTATCACCAATCAACGATAATCACGATCACGACCCATAAACGTAGTTGCAGAAAATAAGTTTGACTTACACGAAGTTGTCCTTAGATTGTCTAATATTGATTGCCCTCACTTTACTAATAATCTCTTCTCCCACAAAAACAGGTGCCTTAAACGTCAGCGGCATCTGTGTCATATAAAATACCCCTTCCTTCATCAAAATTAATGAATTCAACACACAACACACACAAAAACACACATTCACAAAGTGTGAACCAATGATTCTCGGAAACAATGATGCCACCGCCATTCCCGGCACCAGAACGCCACTTAATCACGCGTATTTCATATCGAATTCTGAAAACACTCTAGCCTGCTTCAAAAAGTTACCGCATTTCATCACATTCGACGATGCGCAACAGCTGTATTTCGAAAAAGACACCAAATTCCACATGGGTCGTTGCATTATAGGATTTTCGATGAAGAAATTCTGATGATACGACCTCAATATTACACTCAAGTGCCGACTCCAATAAAAGTGAAAGAAAATGGGGAAGAAAGATTAAAGAGGAAGAAGATTACATAGAAAGATTGAGAAAGGGTGAGAGAAACCAGGGGAAAACATCACACACAAATCATGACTGAATTCTACCCTCTTTCCTATGACACTTATATATATTTTATGACCTCTATGAAACCCATTAAATAATCAACCACCAACAACCTTTATTATTTAGGCCAATGATACCTCTTCATTTTTGGGCTTGTGGAACACCACTTTCTTAATGGGCTTGGGCGTATCATCTGACGAGATGACATAATTTTACATGTGGCCAAATATTTTGGATTTGAGCCTATGGACCCACTCAAATTATTGGGTTTCTTTGGGCTATCATACTATTAATCCAAACTCATTTTCATACATTATTTCATCAAATTTGTACAAATTTTTTACACACATGCCAATTTATATTTTTTTACTATTATCTTAAATTCTACAATACTATCTAAAATTTAAAAAATTAATAAAAATCAACCATTAATTTTTAAACAATGTGGTACAGTAAACAAGAATTTTTAAATAATGTGGTACAGTAAACAAGAAGGAAAAACAGTCCAACCCTAGAAAGACTTATACAGATTGTGAAAACACTCAAACAGTCCGACCTCAAAAAGAATCTCTTAACTTGGTTGAAAATAATATAATAACTCTCGACCAAGAAGAACTCATATGGCAAAGGAGATGATTACCCTAGAAAAGAAGTCGACCCCAAGAATCGAGAATAAGGTCAGCCCATTACCCTCGGTCTCTTACCCTCGGCCCATTACCCTTGGAACCTCATCCTCAGCCCATGGAATTATCTTCAGCGTATGTAAAGCCGATCATAATACAACATTAAGATAATATGTCGGGCTTATTCAACTTCATCTTCTACCTCACTCACACTTTATTTTATTTCTCTCTCTACAAATTCTCTCTAAAATGTAATGTTCTTTCATGAACTATAAACAAGAAATCAATGAAAAACTAAAGAAACATTAAAGAGCTCCAAGCCTATGGGCCATGAAGAAAATTACACAATATTTTATGTATCCGATTTGTCATTACCCTATCATCATTCTCATTTCTCAAGGTGAAAAATCAACCATCAACACAATAGAAACATAAAAGAAGGGTTGGGTTGGATGCTACCAGTGTTTTGAAATAGTAAAATTATATACATATAGTTGTTTGGTGCGATGAAAAGATAGGAAACACGAAAATGATAGAAACATAGAAAAATTAAAACGAAAATCATGAATGAAGGTTTTGTTTGAGGGCTAGTGTAGGTAGCACCGTCGTGGTCTCACCTGCGATCACGATGGCGCTATTTTTTAAGCAATTAGTTTCAAATTTCACCCTACATTTATTACCAATCAACGATAATCACGATCACGACCTATAAATATAGCTGCAGAAATCAAGCATGACTTACACAAAGTTGTCCTCAGATTGTCTAATATTGATTGCCCTCACTTCACCAATGATCTCTTCTCCCACAAAAACAGGTGCCTTAAACGCCAGCATCATCCACGCCACATAAAATGCCTCTTCCTGCATCAAAATCAATGAATTCAATACACAATCCTAAATCACACACACAAAAACACACACTCACAAACTGTGAACCAATGATTCTCAGAAACAACGAAGCCATCGCCATACCCGGCACCAGAACGCCGTTTAAACTGCGGATTCCATATCGGATTCTAACACTAGCCTACTTCAAAAAGTCGCCGCATTTAAGCACATTCGACGATGCGCAACAGTTGTATTTCAAATATGATACCAAAGTCCACAGGGGTCGTTTCATTATAGGATTTCCGATGAAGAAATTCTGATGATACGACCTCAATATTACACTCGAGTGTCGATTCCAATAAAAATAGAAAGAAAATGGGGAAAAAAGATTACAGAGAAAGAAGATTACAGAGAAAGATTGAGAAAGATTGAGAGAAACCATGGAAAAACATCATAAACAAATCAAGACTGAATTCTACCCTCACTCCTATGGCAGTTTTTTATTTTCTATGACGTCTATGAAGCCCATTAAACAATTTGCTACTAGCAACATTTATTATTTGTGCCAATGATACCTCTTCATTTTTGGGCTTGTGGAACACCACTTTCTTAATGAGCTTGGGCGTATCATCGGATGAGACGTGCATTATTTTACAGGTGGACAAATATTTTAGATTTGGGCCTATGGATTCACTCAACTTATTGGGTTTCTTTGGGCTGTCATACTATTAAACCAAACTCATTTTCATACATTATTTCATCTAATTTGTACTCACTTTTTACACACATACCACTTTATATTTTTTTACTATTATCTAAAAATACTACAATACTCTCTAAAATTAACAAAATTAATAAAAAGCAACCATTAATTTTTAAACAATGTGGTACGGTAAACAATAATTTTTAAACAATGTGGTACAGAAAATAAGAAGGGAAAACAGTTCAACCCTAGAAAGACTTATATGCATTGTGAAAACACTCAAACAGTCCGACCCCAAAATGAATCTCTTACTGCAGCTGAAAATAGTATAATAACCCTCGACCAAAAAGAACTCATATGGCAAAGGAGAGGCCGACCCTAGAAAAGAAGTCAACCCCGAGAATCGAGAATAAGATCAGCCCATTATCCTCGGTCTCTTACCCTCAGCCCATTACCCTAGGACCCTCATCCTCAACCCATGGAATTATCTTCAGCGTATGCAGAGCCGATCATAATGCAACATTAAGATAATATGTCGGTTTTATTTAACTTCATCTTCTACCTCACTCACACTCAATTTTATTTCTCTCTCTACAAATTCTATTTAAAATGTAATGTTCTTTCATGAACTACAAACAAGAAATCAATGAAATACTAAAGAGCTCCAAGCCTACGGGCCATGAAGAAAATTACATAATATTTGATGTATCCGATTTGTCATTACCCTATCATCATTCTCATTTCTTAAGGTAAAAAATCAACCACCAACACAATAGAAACACAATAGAAGGTTGGGTTGGATGCTATCCAGTATTTTGAAGCAGTGAAATTATATACATATACTTGTTTGATGTGATGAAAAGATAGGAAACACAACAATGATTGAAACATAGAAAAATTAAAACGGAAAACTTGAAGGAAGGTTATGTTTGAGGACCAGTGTGGGTAGCACTGCCGTGGTCTCACCATCGATCACGATGGCACCATTTTTGTAGCAATTAGTCTCGAATTTCACCATACATTTGTCACCAATCAACGATATTAACGATCACGACCCATAAACATAGCTACAGAAAACTATCATGGCTTACACAAAGTTGTCCTCAGATTGTCTATTATTGATTGCCCTCACTTCACCAATGATCTCTTCTCCTATAAAAACAGGTGCCTTAAACGCCAGCGACATCCGCGTCACATAAGATGCCCCTTCCTGCATCAAAATCACTGAATTCAACACACAATCTTAAATTACACACACAACACAACACAAAAACATACACTCACAAAGTGTGAGCCAATGATTCTCGAAAACAATGAAACCACTGCCATCCCCGACACCAGAACGTTGCTTAAACTCACGCATTCCATATCAGATTCTGAAAACACTCTAGCCTGCTTCAAAACATCGCCGCATTTTAGCACATTCAACGATGCGCAACAGCTGTATTTCAAAATGACGCCAAATTCCACAGGGGTCATTTCATTATAATAGGATTTTCGATGAATAAATTCTAATGATACGACTTCAATATTACACTCTTTGAGCGAAAGATTATAGTGGAAGAAGATTACAGAGAAAGATTGAGAAATTGGGAGAAAAACCAGGGAAAAATATCACACAAATCATGACTGAATTATACCATCTCTCCTATGACACTTTATATATTTATGAAGCCCATTAAACAATCTGTCACCGGCCCACCAACCTTTATCATTTGGGCCAGTAATATCTTTTAATTTTTGGGCTTATGGAACACCACTTTTTTAATGGGCTTGGGCGTGTCATTTGACGAGAATTTTGTCGAACACTTGGTGAGTGACTGCGGAGGGGATGAAGAAGAAAGAAATAGGATAGGCAAAATTTTGCAAGTGAAGAAATATTTTAGATTTGGGCCTATGGATCCATTCAACTTATTAGTTTTTTTTTTTTTGGACTATCATACCATTTATCCAAACTCATTTTCATTCATTATTTCATCTAATGATTAAAAACAAACAAATAAATAAGCATTATTGTACTCCTCCGTTCCACACCACCCTTCACAATTTTCTTATTCATCCATCCCACACACCATTCACACTCAAAAAGAGAAATATTACTTTATCTAGCAACCTCAAAAGTTACTATAATTTCAAATTTGCACTCATTTTTCATACACATACCACTTTATATTTTTTTAAACTATTATCTTAAAATACTACAATACCCTCTAAAATTAATAAAATTGATAATAAGCAACAATTAATTTTTAAACAATGTGGTACAGTAAACATGAATTGTGATCAAAAATGGAGTGAGTATGAATTATTTTTCGGTATCTTGGATATAAGGACTATGGGGTTCTAAATTACATGAGTAAAATAATAATTGACAAAGAAAAAAATAAAATTATATATATGACTTATGAGATACTCTCTTGTGAGACGGGTGTGAGACTGATCGATCCATCACTAAAGTATGTTTATTGTATAGATAAAATATGCTTATTTATAGTTAAAGTATGTCAATAATAAATCATGTTATAACACACTAAAATCATACTTTAATGCATAATCTAGCATACTTTAGAAAGTATATTTTAACAACCATCAAACATACTTTATCTAATGTCTCATGTAAATAACTTCTCACAAGAGATACACTCTCTCTCTCTCTCTCTCTCTCTCTCTCTCTCTCTATATATATATATATATATATATATATATATATATATATATATATATATATATATATATATATATATATATATAATAAATTATAATGATAAAAATTGATAACATTTTTCTTAAAAAATTACTCCCTCCGTCCCGGTCAAACTGCATCGTTTACTTTTTACGCGTAGATTAAGGAGTATTATTATTTTATATAAAGTGGTTAGGTGTATTAGAGAGATGTGATGGGTAGTGATGGGTCATTGGTGGGCCCTTTTTACTAAAAGAGAAAAATTGTGCAATTTGGACGGGACGCCCAATATAGTAAAATTGTGTTATTTGGGTGGGAGGAGGGAGTACATAATAATTATGAAAAACGTAAAATGATTTTCTCATTAAATAGTTTCACACGGGAGAAATACATAATTAACATTTAAAATGGCATATTGCTAATTTTATTGTGGCATTTCTTCATAAAGTTGAAGAACATATGCTTTCCTGATCATGTTTCTTTAATTTCATCTCACGGTATTTATAATATTATTGAGGAATCTCTTTTGAATCTTTTCGAGTGTGCTTGGGACATTTAAAGCATAAAATTTAGTTTGTCAACTAACTTTGAGCCCACATTTTTTATTTTCTTGATTTATTAGTTGGTAATTGTAGGATGCACCCAATGCATAGAGTTTATAACTATAAAATAGGGTAGGGTGGGTAGTTTATTTTTATTTTTATTTATTATTATTTTATTTAATAGTAGAGATTAAATTAAAATGTAATTTAACGGTTTAGATTGTCCAAATACACTAAATACATACTAATTGGATTCTTTTATATATGTGAAAAAAAAAAAAGACAATCAATTATTATTCACATGTCATTTTCTCTCAGTGTGTTTTGTATATCTCCCCACCAAAATTTTCCTTTCTCTAGGGCCATAAATTAAACCATTGGCATCTTTTCGGGGAGAAACAAATTTCATCTTTTTATTATTATTTTTTTATTTTTAAAATAATAATAATAATAACAATAATAATAATAATAATTTCAATAAACCTCGAGATGAGATTTCCTTTTTTTTTTCAATATTTTTTTTTAAATTTTTTTATTTACAAAAATTAATTTGAATAGGAGGACCATTCTTACTACAGCCAACGTAAAGGGTGTGTTATGTAAAGAAAATAATGAAACTATAAAAACTTTGAATGTGAAGTGACTTATAAGGTACGAAATCAGATTGAGATAGCATTAATATTTCATTCAAATCTTAGTTGAAAGTTGAATGCGTTTAAATATTGTGTTAAGAAAAGAAAGAGTAAAGTGAAGTTAGTTATTATTGACAAGCGTTTAGATGACGTGTTAAGGAGAAAAGGAGTAAAATGAATTTAGTTATTATTTGGCAATGTGTCGTATGATTGGTTTAAAAAGATAGGAATGTCATTATTTTTTAGGAAGTTGTTTTGAAAAATTGATAGAAAAAATGAAAAGTAGAATATGAAGTTAGTTTTACTTTAATAGTTTGAATTAATTCAGATTGTCTTTTAATGAGTGGTTTTTTAAGCCAAATTTGATCATAGTATTCAATAATTTTCTAGGTATTCTTATACCCAAATGTCACCACTCCAATTTTTATTTTAAAAAAATCTAATAAAATTTTAGCTCTTATTAAGAGAAAACTATCAATACTGAATATTAGCATATAATGCAATCCACTAAAGAGTTTGGCTCTAAACATGGAAAGTGAAAATTATATTTTTTAAAATTTAAATATTAAAATAAAGTATGTGTTGAAGATTAATTTTGGAAAATGATAACTATTTAAAAAACATATAATCTCTTAATTTACTAAGTTTTTGGGATGCTCTAATTAGAAAGAATTTTTTTTACTGCTTCTCAATTTTTGTTGGACTAAATGATATACAACACTGTTTCATAAAATATACATTAAAAACTTAAAAATTGAAAGTAATTAATTAATAAAATTATAAGAATGAAATGAAGCTAGCAACATGTGAAAAGTGAAAACTACTCCAATAATAAGTCAAAATAAAAAACGTAAACCTTAACGCGAGACGGGGGGAATACTCTTTTATACATATTATTTTAATCACTTATATATTGATTTCACATAATATTAAAAGCTAAAATTTAGCTTATCGAAAACTCAAAACAAATGTAAATGAGTAGTATCATTATTCAATGATTTTTAAAAACCATGTAAACCCAAAATCAGTTGTGCTCGTTGGTCTTCATTGTCCTAATCTAGTAATCTGTTGTGTTCATTGGTTTTCATTGTCCTAATTTTATAAGATCACATTGATCAAATTTTATTAATAACAGAAAAATGAATACACGCCCCCCTTTGTCTAATAAGTTATGATCGTTGTCTTTTAGGATAAGCAATAATAATGTTTTAATTTCACTCGCAACCAACACTCACCGACATCTAAATCGACATGGAACATATGAGTAGTCTCCTTTAAACTAAATTTACAGTGTAAACCCTGCGATCTCCCTTTAATTTAAACTCTTAGCAATACATATAGTATATATATAGGATTGGAAGGGAGACCACAGGGTTTAGAGTAAGAGTTGGTCTCCAGTCCACCGTGCCCTCATGAGAACACAAGAATAAAATATTAATATTCTTGTATTCTCATGGGGTACAATGTGTCCCGGGGGCACACAAGTTTTTGCCTTAGAGTAATAAAAGACTCGAATTCATATACTAAGTTATATAAACCAGATTTATAAGAGTGTTTGTGGGGACACATTAGATATTATTAGTTGAATAGTAGGGGCATTAAAGTCCAAAATATGTATATAAATTAGATTTGTTATATAAGTTGTTTGTTGTTGGTATTGTCAATTTAGTAAAACAAATGATTATTTTTTAAATTGGTCCATTATTATTATTATTATTATTTACTTAGTACTACATTACATCCGTTTATTTTCATGGCTTTTCAGTGTGATTTTTATTTCAAAAATAATTAAAGATCAATAAATATTTCTGGCAGAATTTAATAAATTATTTGTCGATTTTTATAACGGTTTTTTGATAAAATAAATTAAAGAATCTGGTTCTGAATTTGTGTATGGACTACTTTATGTATTCGCAGTTTGACATTTTTTTGAAAGAACAAATTCACCTTGATCACTATATCCATCATTATAAATGTTCTATTAAAAATAAATAAACCTATTAATATTTAAATATTCTTTAAATCATATAATAAATAAAACAAAACTTATACTATCTCTTTATCATGATAGTTTTCACTTTTTATATTCATCCGTCAAAAAAATCATATCAATCCATAACTTTAAAAGTAAATTTTAATTACAATTTTACTATCCTCATGTAACATATATAACATATTTTACAGTTTATTTATTACGAAAAGACTATATTATCCTAAAAATCAATAAAATTGGTAAAAAATATTTTTTCTTAAATTTTATATCTACATTAATGTGAAGGAGGTTAATCATGGTAACTCAATCGACCAACAAGGGTTAGACCTTTTAACCCACCACACAAGGAGTCCCCCTTAATTAAGATGTTGCTCCCACGCTGCGGGTGAGATTCGATCCTTGGTCATTGTACAAGTTGTTCCCTTATTTGACCAGTTGAGCTGACCAGTTGAGCTGCCCATGCGGGCGGAGTATATATTATAATTACTATTGTTGACACCGCTGAATTTTCATTTGTAGAAATCAATTTAAATCATCATTTTAAAGAATCTATAACATAAATTTGTAAAAATAGTTTTGAATTGAGTGTAACTTTGTGTTGCAATTAATAATTTGGGGGTACACATTAATAGTACTCCATATCTTAAATATACTAATCTTGAGTTTTTCGTGTCAGTTTTTAGAATATGTTGTCATATGTGTCAAGTTTATAGGAAGTTTGGATGCCTATGTCCATTTATATGAAGTTTGGGTGACTATGTGTCAATAAGTTAATCTTCAATTTATGTGTATTAATATTTTGAAAACATTCATGTGTATTAAATATTTATTTCGTTAATTGTGCAATTATCATAAATATTGGAATTTTATCTTAAACATCTGTATTAACGTATCCATATTATTTATTTTTATTTTTAATAAGTTAATCCTTGATGATTTATGTGTTCACACAAATTTTTGCCCATAATAAATTTGAAGATGAAAAATAACTTGTTATCGAAATAATAATTCTAAAAAAAATAATATATCAATTAAAAGAATAAAATTTAATTTGTCATGTGATAAGTTCCCAAAATATTTGTTTTAGAAAATTATTATTTAATTATTATAAAATTTATTTATTAATTTTATTATATTATCATATGTGGTTAAAATTATTATTATTATTGTTATTAAACAATATTTATATTTTTTTATTTAAAATAAAAAAAATCATGTTAATTTAATTTAAAATTAATGAATTTTCCCATTGCAACGGGGCATAATACTAGTATAATACTATATACTCTTCACCATTTTAAATATGGTCATTCTCTTGTGAGAGTGATCGATCTGTTATTAAAGTATATATTTATTGATATTTAAAATATAATATATACCCTTCACCATTTTAAACATGGTTATTCTCTTGTGAGAATGATTGATTGTTATTAAAGTATATTTTTATTGATATTTAAGATATGTTTATAATGAATCATATTATATCACTTTAAAATTATACTTTAAACATACTCTATCTATATATATAACAAATCATAATTTAATACTTGTCACATACCGTTTATAAACAAGGTGTTATAAGAAACTCTGTTTTTAACCATTATACTTAGGACTCGTTTGGTTCAAATTCCGGAATAATAATGGCAATGAGAATCATTGATAAGGGTAATGGTAATTAGAATGAAATTGATTGAAAGGTTGGGGTATATATTGAATCAATTAGAATGATTAAGAAATTTAGATTCACATTACCTCTAACCAAGCATGAGGAATGAGAATCAATATCCTTTCTTTTCTATTGTTCTCCCACAATACCTCTAACCAACCGCCCCTTATATAATATAAACTATTAGGATTCACGTATTTTTCACAGCCTTAAACATTCACGGTCGACCCTTTGTCAGTAAGAATATGGAGTACTTTCTTATAAAAATGGAATATATTCAATTATTCTTTTTATTTATTATTTTTTATTGGAAAAAAAATAGATCTTATTCTTATACTATATACCAAATATGTATTGTCGAATTTTCTCTTTTCTCTTCCATCATAATGATTGATCATTCCAAAGAGAAAAGGAATTTCTAAACTTTATTGGCTCACGATGAAAAACAACTTTCTAATGTGAAACTATGTACCACTTTACTTTCTTTATGTTTTATTTACATGAAAAAGAAAAAAGGAATTATAATTTTAAAAAGAAGATTTGAAAGGATGCAAGTGATAGCAATTTTCTCCCTTTCACACTTTCTTTGAGACTTTTTCTTATTGATCTTTTGACTTAGTTTTTGTGATGATTTATTTAACAAAATAAAAAATAATTTATACAAAAAAACTACACTTTAAGTGAACGAATTTAATGAAGACAAAAACTTGTGTGCACCCGCACGGAGAATTTTGTGTTAAATTGTATATTTTTTAGTATAAAGATATGTACCCTTTATTTTCTGAAAAAAATATATATTAATGAAAAGTGTATATCCTTTAGAACAAAATAATGTATCATTACTAATTAAAGTGTATACTCTTTAGAACAAAATAATGTACTCTTACCCATAATACTAAATTCTAAAGACGTACAGTATACCCCGGGTGCACGCAAGACTCACTCTTTAATGAATTAATTTCAGGCGTATATGAATAAATAATGGCGTATATGAAATCAATAAATTAAATATAAGAAAATAAAGCTTCAAAGATTATAATTAAGCAGCAAAAAAAACCCTTGCATGATATTGTTTCATGGAATAAATTTGGTAGAAAGATAAAAAGTGATATATGATCGTTATAACTATCCAATAAAATTATAAAATAAAAAAAATCGTATGATCCATAAAAAATAATAAAAACTTTAATGAAAAATTATACTCCATAGTAACTAAATTCTTTAGGTGCTTATTCCAAAAACTAATACTCCTTTAGTTACATAATTATTTTTACACTTACATTTATATCTATCACTTAATAACTTGCATCATTCAAAAATAAAAAATATCACATCATTATATAATCTCTAAATACTTTTTAATTTTAAAATGACACATCAACTACACATTATAATTTATTTATTATCTAAATTTACAAAAAAAAAAACAATAATTTTAATTTTAAAAAAATAATAATAATGATAGTAAAAAAAACTTTTGTCAAATTACATATTTACAATGTTGGTGCAATTAATCCTGATACAGAGGGAAGTACATTTTAAAATGTTGTGTGTTAAATGTAACTTTTTATGTAGGTTAAATAAACAAAAAAAATTAGTTGAATAGAGATTCATAGTATTTTTGTCGGCAGATTAAAAATGAAAAAATATAGATAGAATAGTAGGATGAATAAGAAAAAAAATAGACTAAATAGACAAAAAAAAAATTGAAAAGTGCTTTATAATTTTCGCACCACAGAAACTAAAATAAAAAATATATGAGTTGAGTAAACGAAAAATTTGAATGTAATAAATCAAATTTGAATCACCAACAATAAATAAAATGCATTCTTAAAATGTACCGTACTAAAAAGAGAAAATAAAAATATTTTTATTTTGAATGGATAAAGAATAAAAATTCTCTATTTAGTATATAGATGTGTATCCTTTATTTTCTAAAGAAAATTATTGTATGTATCTGGGCGCATGGACAACACTCCGTGCGCCTTTAGAATTTTGTGTTAAATTGTATACCCTTTAATATAAAAATGTGTACCCTTTATTTTCTAAAGAAAAAAATATTAATGAAAAGTGTATACCCTTTAGAACAAAATAGTGTACCTTTTATTAATTAAAGTGTATATCATTTAGACCAAAGCAATGTACCCTTACCCATAATACTAAATTTCTAAAGGCGCACGGAATGTGTTCCCTTGCGGCCGGTCGCACGCAAAATTATATCCTTTTTCATTAAAGTATACTCCATATTCTTTAAAACAAAATGATATACCCTTATATACCTTGTACACCCGAAAACGCAAGAGACAAATTTTATCTTATATAGTTATACACACCTTGTACACCCGAAGTCCTTATGTAAATCCAACATCATCTTTTTTTTTGCCAGATATTTTTTTATTTATTTTAATTTATAGGAATATTGTAATTTCAAGCCTTGAATAGGATTCGAACCTGAACAATGTACCCTTACCCATAATACTAAATTTCTAAAGGCGCACGGAATGTGTTCCCTTGCGGCCGGTCGCACGCAAAATTATATCCTTTTTCATTAAAGTATACTCCATATTCTTTAAAACAAAATGATATACCCTTATATACCTTGTACACCCGAAAACGCAAGAGACAAATTTTATCTTATATAGTTATACACACCTTGTACACCCGAAGTCCTTATGTAAATCCAACATCATCTTTTTTTTTGCCAGATATTTTTTTATTTATTTTAATTTATAGGAATATTGTAATTTCAAGCCTTGAATAGGATTCGAACCTGAACTTGTAGGCATTGAGAGCCCCATGTATGTCAACTTTGCTAGAAGTTATTCTTATTATATATTCATTACACTATATATATACATACACTTCGATTCATTAATTTTGGCAAAATTTAATGGTATGAGAGGGCTTTAGAGACGGCTAAAAATCGTATCCAGTTGAGACGGAAGAAAATCGTCTCAAATACAGTCTCAATTATAAACCATCAATAGTTTGAGATGGTAAAAAATCGTCTCTAATTTGAGATGGCAAAAAGCCGTCTCTAATACCTTCTCAACTTAAAATCGTCTCTAATACCGTCTCAAATTGAGACGGTTTGCATCCGTCTCAATAATTGAAATGGTCAGAAACCATCTCAAAATTACACGATCCTGTTTTCTAGCCTGCAAACACATTCCGTCTCTAAAACCGTCTCAAATAGAGACGGAAAAACTTCATTTCTAATTGAGACGGAAAAAAATGTCTCTAATACCGTCACAACTTAAAACCGTCTCTAATCCCGTTTCAAATTAGAGACGGCAAGAAACTGTCTCTAATTGAGATGGAAAAAATCGTCCTAATACCGTCTCAATGTGAAGCCGTTTCTAATACCGTCTCAATATTAAATTTGTTATTATTGACCAATAGTCAATGATAATGTCGTCTCTAATTCTAAAAAACCGTCTCAAAAGCCGTCTCAAATAGAGACGGCTAACACACCGTCTCTAATTTTGGTCTCTAATCAAAGTTTTTTTTGTAGTGATTATTGCAAGTGAAGTGATTTCATGTTCGATTCCCAACCTTTATTCTTTAAACTATTTATTTGTAATAAATATACTCTCTCCGTCCGTCCTAGGTAATGAGGGTCATTTACTTTAGGAAATGTGTGATATTTTTTTAAATAAAGTGTAAATAATATTTATTGTTTTGATTTTTTTTATTATATTAGAAATGTGAAAAACTTTTATGAGAAGAAGTAAATGAAAATTGTGAAAATGTGAAAAATTTATATAACAGTAAGATTTTCATTAAATTTATTTTTTCATAAATGAATAATTACTTATTATATAAAAAAAACCCTAATCACATATTATGATAATATTAAAAAGAATAAATTAATGAGATACAAAATTTATAGAAAATTAAAAATAATGCCCAAATTTAAATTCCGAATGAGGGACTAAAATTTTTAGGATCCACCCCAATTAGTCGGTATTGTCTGATGAATAATAATAAATTGTAAGAAGTTTTATTATGTTCTCGATCTACTCATTTCTTTAATTCAACTTAATCCGCGTGCCGTGTAGGAGTGGGTATGGAGTTAATTTATAATTCCTTGTACGCGTTTATGAAGGCCACCATTTCAGGCTTTCCACGTGCACTCTAACACTTCCAATTTAAACTATGCCACCTTTAATATACTTCAATTTTCTATCATAAACACATCATAATAATATAATGTTGGGTTATTTATGCATTAAGAAAACCATTTAATAATATTAAGTATGTGTATAAACGATCTATTTATGGAGCGAGTCTTGGTGTATAATATAGTGTTTGATACATATTAAATTAATGTGGGTTAATGGAATTTGATCATGTAATTAATAAGATATATAAATGAGTGAGGCTATTGTGTCTCGTCACATTATGCGCCTTTAAAATTTAATATTATGGATAAATGTATATTATTTTGTTCTAAAGAGTGTACATTTTAATTAATAAGTGCACATCATTTTGTTGTAAAGGGTATACACTTTTCATTAATATTTTTTATTTTTCTTTATAAAATAAAGAGTACACATTTTTTTATTAAAGAGTATATAATTTAAAATAAAATACTAAAACCGGGGGTATAGTTGCTGTAAGAAAGAGCAAAAGCAAGGAAGACTGTAGTGCACACACGTTTTTGCCATATTTTTATAATTACATAGTATCAAATTCTTATACCCAAATCACACTCTCTAAATAGATCAGTTATGCACGTATTTATATTTATTAAATGGTTTTCACGTATTTATGATTATTAAATAGTTTTCTTAATTCGTCATACATGACCTAACATATTAGATGTATATACGAGTTGGTTTATAAATGCATTCAAATTCAACTATTATTATTCTTTAAATAAACGAATTATTATTATTTAAATAAAAAATATTACTCTTCAAAATTTTGAACAGTATAATTTATTAGTTATACAAATACTCCTATAAATTTAATTTACATATATTGATATGTGAACCCAATCATTTATTACTCTAAATCTTGTGATTTCTCCTTTCAATCTTATATTCCCAATATATGGCTATATATTTAAATTAAAGAGGACCACACTGTAAACCTGATTCACATGATACTAACTCTATAAATTATTCTTTGATGCACGATAAGTTATTCTTTAAATATGTGAAGTTTGAACTATATTATTCTTTTAAATTAAAAATATACTTTTAAATTTTTGATATATTGTGGTTTTTATATTTTTCTTAAGATGAATAACATTTTTCATTTAAAAAATTAATTATTATTTCTATAAAAATTATTTTTCACATACTACGTAATAATTTTATAAAAACATAATTAATGTGAAACGAGTTTACAACACTTCCTGTAATATAAGGGCAATATATGTATCACCATGAAACCAGTTGAAATATAATTTATTGTTCTTTTAATTATAATTAAAATACAACTATACCTTATAAATTAACACTAACCTTGTGGGTAAAGCTTTATTTTAATTTAAGTGTTTATACTAGCAATTATAATCTCGTGCGTTGCACGGTTGATATTTAATTTATTTATTTTTTAATTTTATTTTTTTTATTATTTTTTTTACTTATACCCACTTCGTCCATCCTAAATGTCTCAATTTTACCATTTTGAGCGTTCATTACAAATGTATCAATTTTATTCTTTCAGCAAAATGGTCCTACATATGACTCACTGCTCACAACATATTGTAATATTTTGATATCACTGGTATGAAAGTTGATTAAATTATTTAAATGGTCTGTAATTTATTTAAATTAATTAAATAATTTGAAAAAAATTGACTAAAATATTATTTTAAATGTATTATATATACTACCTCCGGTCCGATAATAATTTTTACATTCCTAAAAATGTAATTATTTATAACACATTGCATAAATTTTATAGAAAAAGAAAGCAACAATTTTATGGTACCATAAAAGTATTATATTGTTATGTGCATAAATTTTGAGAAAAAAAAGTATAAAGTTATAGCATGTAAGTAAAAAAAAATAATACTCTTTAATTCAAGTGAAAAAAAATAATGACCACTTAAAGTATGTAGAATGATTATCACATTATAATTTTTTGAGATAAGAGGTTTGAAAATTGATTAAATTATTTAAAATGTCTGTAATTTATTTAAATTATTTAAATAATTTGAAAAAAAATGATTACAATATTATTTTAAATGTATTATGTATATATATATACTACCTCCGGTTCGATAATAACTTTACAACAATATATAAATAAAGATTGTTTAAATGATATTATGAATTCAAGGCCAAAAAAAAAATGAATGGATGAGATAAAATAAAAAAACAAAAAATAAATGGATGAGATGTTGTTAAAAAATTGGTAATCATAATCAAGGGATGAGATGTTACAATAACCAATGAAGGATCAAGATTTAATATTACCCAACTAAATTATGTATGTTAAAATGGAAGGGAAAAATTTTGTCTAATTTTGACTTTTATAGTATGTCTTATTTTATATATATATATATATATATATATATATATATATATATATATATATATATATATATATATATATATATATATATATATATATATATATATATATAAATATAAAGATTAGTTTAATTTATTCTTAAAATATAATTATAATTTCTCTTATTATTCATGCTCATAATTTTATATTTATGGTTCATATTTTATTTTAGTTATTTAGTTTATATTAATTTAAATAATTCTTAAAGATATATGATATACTAATTGGCAAAAGCTCCTGCACCTCCGGGATACGGAGGGATACTCCGTGTCCCCATGTGAATACAACTCTCCCTCCTATATTCTATTTAAATATATGTATTGCTAGGGGTTTAAATTTTAAAGGGGCACGAAAATTGTAAAGGCACACGAAATGTGCTTCGTGCGCCGGGTGCACAGGAGCCTTATTTCACCCTTATAGTTAATTTTTATTTGCTATTATTTAGTGCATCCACTCTAAAAAAATTTATACACTTATTAATAAAAATATAGTACATATACTAATGAATAAAAATGTATACACTTTATTAGTGAATTTTCTATTAATCTTTTTAATAAAAAATTGATTGTAAAAAAAAACTATATAATTATTAAGAAACATGTATACATTATTAAATAAAATATTATATACATATGGGTGTAAACTTGCACCAGGGTGCACCGAATATCAACTCATCTTTATTATACCTGGTTAAGTCATATAAAATTTATAGTTTACCTTCAAGAGTATTTGATTCAAATTAAATTAATACTCTTACTCTATAAATCTTTAGAAAAATTAAAAAAAAAAGTAAGGTTACAATTATATGAGATTATCTATCTTTAAGCATGTTAGTAAAAAGTAAAGGATCAATGAATTACAATATTCCTTACAACTAATAAAAATTAAAAGAATATTCATATTTATATAGGCAAAAACTTATGTGCATCCGGGCGCACGGACCACACTCTGTGCGCCTTTAAAATTTTGTGTTAAATTGTATATCATTTAGTATAAAGATGTGTACCCTTTATTTTTTAAAGAATAATAAAAATATTAATGAAAAGTGTATACCCTTTACAACAAAATGGTGTACCCTTATTAATTAAAGTGTATATATTTTATAACAAAACAATATACTCTTACCCATAATACTAAATTCTAAAGGCGCACGGTGTGCCCGGGGCACAATAGTCTCACTCAACATTAGGCAAAAACTCCTGCACCCCCGGGGACACGGAGGGATACTCCGTGTCCCCATGTAAATACAACTCTCCCTCTCTATTCTATTTAAACTTATGTATTGCTAGAGGTTTAAATTGTAAAGAGGCACAAAAATTGCAAAGGTGCACAGAACGTGCTCCGTGCGCCCGGGTGCACAGGAACCTCACTCAAAATATTATTGCAAAACACACTCAATGTGTGATGTATTTCTCACATGTGTTTTTTTTAATTGTGTTCGTTTTGCAACAATACTTACATGTATGATTTTTTTTAATTTTTACAATTACTAAAAAATGAGGACTAATTGTAACAAAAATAAAATTTGTGGGTTTGTTGCAATTAACCTATTAAAATATTATATCTTTTACTCTAAACGAAAAAAAACTAAAAAGAGAAAAAAAATGTATACGTTCACTCGTAGTTAGGGATGACAACGGGTGGGGTACCCGCTTATTTTGAGTACCTGTATCCACCTCATTTAAAAAATTTATTATGGTACCCGTACCCATTCCATACCCGCGGGTATCCTTATCGGTTTAATATTCATTTATTTTATATATATTTATATTTTTTATTGTTTAAATAAATATAATATTCCCTCCATTCCACATATTTTTACCTGTTTTCCATTTTGAACTGTCCCACGTATTTTTACTTATTTCATTAATGGTAAAAATACACTATACATCTTATCTACTTTTTACACTTTATTCATCAATTCCAATAATATTATTTACTTTTTCTCTCAAAATAACAAATATATCTTTATTTTTACATACATTATATATTTAAAAAAATATTTCTTAAATTCTCGTGCCCGTATAAACGGGTAAAAATACTCGGAATAAAGAGAGTAATAAAAATTACATTATTATTAATTAAATATAAAATAAATATAATATAAATTCTATTATTCTAAATAAATATTTAATAAATATAATTAAATAAAACTTATAACTATTAATTAAAATATTTAAAATATCTCATAATTTTATATATGTATATATATATATATATATATATATATATATATATATATATATATATATACTAGTATGAAATTCGCGTACTACGCAGGATCATTTAATTATTATTTTTATTTTTTATAATTAAATAATCCATGTCATGTAACGATTCAACATTAGTTAGGGAGATATTTTTTTAATAGCTAGAAAATTTCTTTCATTAATGTAAAAAATTTGCAACAAATTATAACTTTTGACGTTTGATAGTACGACATTTATGTAAAAAGATTATATATATATTTATTTATTTATTTATTTATATATATAGTATGAAACTCGCGTACAACGTGGGATCATTTAATTATTATTCTTATTTTTTATAGTTAAATAATTCATGTTATATAACATAACAATAGTAATTAAGGAGATTTTTTTATTATAGTTAAACAATTTCTTTCATCAATGTAAAGAATTTACAACAAATTATAACATTTGATTTTTGATAATGTAACGTATAACCAAATTATGTAAAAAGTTAATATATATATATATATATATATATATATATATATATATATATATATATATATATATATATATATATATATATATATATTATTTGAAAGAATCTTGACTTGTATTTTTTTAAATGTTACTTTATAACATAATACAATTGAATATTATTTATTACTCTCCCTGTCTCTCTAAAAAAATGTGCAACCACATAGGGGCAATTTTATCTTTTTGCTGTATAATTATGAAGTTGTTAGTATTAATTTTTCATTGTATTTAAGTGCAATTATGATCAAAGTATGTAATTTTAAGAAATAAATTCTTAATTTTACTTTGTCTAAAATAAATATCAATTATATATATAAAAAATTCTCAATTTATTCTTTTTTTTTTCTATAAATAATTTGATTTGATACTAATTAATTTATTTGTATCGAATGATTTATTTATTAGTTGCAATTAATGATAATAAAGTAAATAAGTCAGGAAAAATAAATAAATAGTAAGACTATTAATTGTTATTATTTTAAAGAAACTAATGTAATATATATATATATATATATATATATATATATATATATATATTATAATATAAATAAAATTAATTTATATATAATATTCTTTTAAATATTCATAAATTTGTAATGAATTTATTAATTTTTTTAATTTGATTTTATTAGTTACAAATTGTATAAACAACTAAAGAAAATAAATTTTATAATTCATATGTCATAGTTGAAAAATTAAAATATATGTAAGTAAATAAATATTAATATACAAAATATAAAAAATTAACAAATATTTACAAACTCAATTTTAATGTTATTTGATATGAAATAATGATTTAACTTAAAAACTTAAACGTTCAATTTTATATATGAATTAGTTTTTCAACCTCTTATTCTTTAGAGGTAAATCGATTCGAGTTCTTGAATCGTCGATCTCCTTGAAAAATACTTGATTCTTAAGAGGTAATACAATTGAATCGATTTTTTTTGTTCTCTTGATGAATCGATTCTTAAGATGTAAATCTATTCAAAAATACTTGAATTGGTCATCTTACTCTTGAAAAATTAATTTTTAAGATGTAAATCTATTCGAGAATACTTGAAGAGAATCAACGATTCTTAAGATGTAAATCAATTCAAGAATACATAAATTGAATCTTTTACTCTTGAAAATTCTTAAGAGGTAAATTGATTCAAGAATACTTGAATCAGTTCTCTTTCTCTTGAAGAATACTTGAATCTTAGAGTAGATCGAATCTCTACTTGATTCTCTCTAGCGAAATAAATTTTTATACTTTCATAAATCAATTCACTAGAGAAACTTGAAGAAAACTCATATACCTCTTGGAGAATCGAATGTGTATTTAGAATGAATAACCAAAATGTCTTATTTATAGGTGGGGTGAGAGAGAATATTATATGCAATATTCTTTTTTCTCTTTATATATATATATATATATATATATATATATATATATATATATATATATATATATATATATATATGATTTAATTTGATATTAATTTATTTATTTATTGCATTAAAAGATTTAGTAATAATTAATTAATGATACCCAAATAAATAAATAAAATATTAAAAATTTAATCATTATTAAAAATAAGAAACACATTATTTAAAAAATAAAATATTAAATAAGGAAGTTAATTAAAAATAAATAAGGAAAATATTAATAAGAGTATTAAAAAATCCAAAAAATTGAGAAAATTACACGTCACATTGGAGCGTTCTGGAGACGACACGTCAGCAAGAAAAGTTTCTGCTATAGTATACTTAAGATATATATATATATATATATATATATATATATATATATATATATATATATATATATATATATATATATATATATATATATATATATATATATATATATATATATATATATATATATATGAGATATATGCGGGTATTGAGGTATGAGTGAGTCTCATATAAATCGGGTTTACATGGGTTAACATATAAACCCTATTTTTTAAAATTAATATATAAAAAATTAATTTTTGAAGAGTAATAGTAGTTTTTATAAAGAAAAGTAATAATTCATGCCTCTAAAAAGTAATTGAAAAATCAAGGTTTATAAGAATTTGAAAAGTAATTTTTTAATTTTGAAGAGTAACAAAAGAGTAATTTTTCATGTATTATAGAATAATAATAAGATTTACATACAAACATATATAAACCCAATTTACAAAAGTATTAATATTGACATATTAGCCGTACTATTCCAAATCCTAATAAGATTTTTTATAATTACTCTTGCTCGTCTCAAACTCATTTACAAATTACACATGCCTTTTCCCGTCTCACCCCGCGTAGTATAATAATCCTGAATGCATCGTATATTTATCCTAATTGCATTGTATAATGCCAATCAAATTCCTCGAATGAATAATTTAATTTTTATTTGTATTTTTTTTCAAATAAAAATTCAATGGTCGCACTTTACGCGTTTATGCTATCCAATTTACAAATGTTGACCGAGTGATGGCTAAGAAATTCATTTCTCATCACTACATCATTCAAAAAAAAAATTCGCAAAAATATACTTTAACAATAAATATTTAACAAGTTCACGAATCATTTCATATAAATACTATCTCATAAGAGATTTTATCTTCATGTTATATAAAAAAAAAAATCACATTTCAAAAATAAAATTATGATATGAGGTGTGTTGTTGGTTTAGAATTTTAAAAATCGTACTTTTATTAATTATAAATAAAATAAAATTATATTTTAATTATATTTATATATTTTTAATACAACTATACTTTAAAGTTTTTAGTTATCCAATAATACTTTATAAATAAATAATACTTTAAGGTACATTAATACTATATATTTTAAAAGGAATTTAAAAGTCATATAATTTTAATATTAAATAATCCTTTAAGAAATCTCATTCCATACTTAATTAACAATAAAACGGTGCGTTATACTTTAATGATAAATTGATATTAAAGTTTAAAAGATGATTATATGTCCATACTTAATTAACAATGTGCGTTATATTTAATGATAAATTGATATTAAAGTTTAAAAGATGATCATATGATATTATAATGATACACCCATCTTGCTATAATAATAACAATTTTTTTCTTGTGTATTTATAGATGCCATAGCCTAAAATATGCATGCTTTAGGTTTGTTCACATCATGTTGGAATTAATACAGAATTGAATTGATGTAAAGATTGTGATTTTTTTAATAATTAACTAACTATATTGTAATTAATATTATATTTTAACGTATCATATGTCATATTAATTTAATGATATCTAAAAGGGTCGGGTTATTCGTATTCTCAAATTGCTAAACTTATCAAATTTGCTAAACTTACCCCTAAAAATAATAAAATTAAAATATTCATAATTAATGAGACATAAATATTCTTATAATTAAGATTTTATATCGTGTTCAGTTGGAGTATCAGAATAATACATTATGTGTTCAGTTGGAGTACTTCATCAATATGTTCGATTAGGGCAATTAATTAAAGACAAAAACTTGTGCGTGATCGTCTCACGGATCCCATTTTGTGAAACGGATCTTGCTTGACCCAATTAATGTGCGCTAGGCTTCGGCAGTTATTTTATCATAATCGGTCAGCCTCCTAAATCTCCTCCTTATTTTTATTTTTTTTCTTTCTATTCTTGCATCTATTTAATTTTCTTTTAACTAAAATTCTGCTATATTTTCTATATTATTAATTAATTAAAATTTAAGTAAAAAATTTTATCGAAAATTAATATGTGAAATAGTTAAATAAAATTAATAAAAAATTAATACATATAAATTTAAAAGTGATAATTAAAAAAGAAAAAAATGATACAAGAAAATAAAAAATAATATACTTACATAAAATTAAAAAATAAGTTTTACTTAAAATATTAAAAGTGATATATATAAAATTAAGCTGATACATAAAAATTGACATTCAAAAAATTAAAAATAATTATTTATTAATAAGTTATTCCAATTCAATTTAAATATTTAATGAATAATTTATATGTGGGATAAAAAAATGATAATATTTTTTTAAAAAAGTGATAGTTGATCATGATAAAGTGATAATCGTCCAATTAAACTATAAAACTATTTCATAAATAATTCATTAAATGAATTAAAAATAAAAAATAACAATATTTAATAAAAGTTAATAACATTTTAAATAAACTTAAGGCAAAAACTTGTGTGCGTCTGGGCGCACGGGGCACATTCCGTACGCCTTTAGAATTTTGTGTTAAATTGTATATCCTTTAGTATAAAGATGTGTACCCTTTATTTTCTGAAGAAAAATAAAAAAATATTAATAAAAAAATATATACTCTTTAAAACAAAATAGTGTACCCTTACTAATTAAAGTGATCCTTTAAAACAAAAAAATTTACCCTTACTCATAATACTAAATTCTAAAAGTGCACGGTGTGTTCCCGGATGCACGCAAGCCTCACTCTAAACTTAACTTTGATAGGTGGCATCCATCTATTAATTAATATGACAAATAAAAAGTGATATATTCTAAAAGAAAAGTGATATTTTTTAATTAAATTATTTCAAAAAACATTAGTAGAACGGGCAAAACAATTTTTAACAAGAAGTAATAAAAATTTTGATAAAAAGTGATAAATAAATAATTAAGGAAAAGTGACATGCATCCAATTGAATATTTACATGAATAACTAATAAGATAAATAAAAAGAAATAATATTTTCGATAAAAAGTGATATTTACTAAAAATAATTGTAATATTTATTCATTTGAATTATTTTAAGAAGAATTTGTAAGATGAATAAAAATGATAAGATTTTTAATAGAAAGTTATACTCTATAAGGAAAAGTGATAACTATTAATGGACAATAAAAAAAAATATATATATATATTTTTAATAAAAAAATGTGATGTTTAATTCAATAATAAAAAGTGATATTTTTAATTTTAACTGAATATTTATTTTATTATTTCAATTAAAAGTCTAATATAAAATAATTGATTATGCAATCAACTTAATTAAAAAAAAAAAAAAGAAAAAAAAAAGACGTAAAACATAAAGAAAAGGAAAAAGCAGGTGATGAAAACATAAAGAAAGGGAGTAGAAATTAGCGCCAATAAAATTGAATCTTAATTTGGAGTAACATTTTTCTAAAACCAATATCATGGGTCAAGTGAGATTCGTCTCACATAATGACATGAGATTCGGTCTTACATAACATACCCTTAAATGAATGGCTCTTGAGGGAACATGGTTTGCAAGTAAAAAATTATTTTCAGTATAAATCACCCTCAAATACGCGTATGATGACAAACATGATTATAACATATGATTGAAATTTGAATGGTTAAAACAAATCCGAGGCAGAATTAGGGGAAAAAATGAGTTCTTTTAAACATTAACGGCCGCTTGATATGATTGAATATAATTATGTTGAAATTGAATGAATTGATGAATGAAATAGAGATGAGAAATGAATGATTAAAAATAATTATTATTTTAGTATTGTTTAGGAATAGATTAAGTAATAGAAAATAATTTAATTAAATCTCATATTTATTATTTTATTTAGATTTTAAATTGATTAAAGTTTCAATAAATTTTATATATTTTAATAACTAAACTAAAAATAAATTATGAAATTAAAGATAAAATAAATATTTATATTATTTAAATTTTAAATAAAAATTATGTGTAATCTAAAAATTATTGAATTATTTATAAAAATGAAATTTATATTTATATTTAATATTATATATATAATTTTTAGGAATAGATTAAGTAATAGAAAATAATTTAATTAAATCTCATATTTATTATTTTATTTAGATTTTAAATTGATTAAAGTTTCAATAAATTTTATATATTTTAATAACTAAACTAAAAATAAATTATGAAATTAAAGATAAAATAAATATTTATATTATTTAAATTTTAAATAAAAATTATATGTAATCTAAAAATTATTGAATTATTTATAAAAATGAAATTTATATTTATATTTAATATTATATATATAATTTTAAAATAAATTAATTTTTATATATTTAATATTTTTATAATAGACATTTAATTAAAAATATAATTTTTTATTTTTTATTAATTTTTATTTATATTTTTTTTATAATGAGAATTAATTTTTTATTTAGATTTTAAATAATTCAATATTTTTAATAAATAATCTAACATAATAATTTTTTTAATATGAAAATTATATGTTAAGAAAAAAGAAATTAATTAATTTTTTATTTTTGTAACTATATAAAATGAGATGTGATATAAAACAAAATCATAATTATTAATATATCTTATGTTATATAGATAAAAAATAAATAAAAAAATAAATATGTTATTCCTTAAATGAAATGAATGGAGAAAATAATAGGGGTGATGTGTTCGGATGGATGGAGCAGTCGAATGGTAATATTCTTGCTTAAAAAAACTCATCATCTTTTCTCCAACAATAATTGATTGATTAAAAATATTGAATCTAGAAGAAAATAATACTACAGAGTAGGAGTATAAGAGCATCTTTTGTTAAATTAAATAATACTTTTTCCATCTGTTTTAAATAGTTACTTTTTTCTATTTGAACATCCTAAAGAATTATTTTTTATTTTTTACACATATGAGATACACACACCAACTAATATAATTAAAATATGAGACCTACACACCCACTAATATATATCCACTACACATTAAATCATTGGCAAATCCAGGACAATATAATTGGGTGGGTTAGTTAAAAAGGAAAGACTTCAATAGTTTATGAAAAAATATTCTCCCTCCGTCTCACGAAGTATTGCACGTATTTTTGTGCATGGAGTTTAATTAAAATTATTTTATTTTTTTATGTATAAAGGTATGCAAAGTTGTTAGAATATGCATAAAAAATTGATATTTTAAAAAATTTACATTTGTAAAATTATTGGAATGTATGTAAGAAGTGAATATTATTGAGATATGGAGTATTTTTTTTTCTTTTCAATTTTAGAAACATGTATAAGCATAGAGAATGAAAATTATCATTTTTATTATAATTGAGCTAAGAAATACTATAAATAAGAAGACTTGATTTATTGTTAACTTTCTTTGGAGGTGGACTTAATAATTTTTTTGATTGGGCATTGTCAAGAAAATTAAAATTATACATATATATTATAATGAGCTTTTAATGGGCAGTACTGAGCTTGAGCCCGGTGCTATTCTCGAGATGATCCGCTCATACATTAAATTATAATACTTCTAAATGTAGGAGTAAAAGTTAAAAGCGACTCATTTAATTGGACTGAGGGAGTATAAGAAAAATTTAAGTTTAATATTTATAAGATAAATCATTTCTCTTTTAAATTTCTTAAATTAAACAATAAATACATAGTTAAGTAAGAAATATTTTATCACTTAAAAATATAGATTTATAAATTTAATAGTCAATGTCGTTTGTACACAGATTGAACACATATTGTACTTGATGTGATATATTATTTTATAATCAATAATGCACATTTTAGATTTTATTAAATCGTCCATTTGATATTATAATTTATTTCTACATTTGTATTATCAAATGTTTTATGTTTACTATTTTATGTTATTTAGGAAAAAAATATTTTATTGACAAATTTATTAACTTCAAATTAATATATATATATATATATATATATATATATATATATATATATATATATATATATATATATACTATTAATTATAAATAAATGATAAAGTATGTTATATACATATTGAATGCGAGTAATAAATTTAAATTAAAATGCATTTTGAGATTATTAAATTAAAGTGTAGTACTTCAATTATTCTGGTGTGTGAAGAATTTTGTGAGACTAACAAATAAAGAAAATATAAAGAGTTTTTTACGATGAATATATAAAAATATATTTTGTGAGATATCAAGGAAAAATTATCAATATTTACTCTCCACAACCGAAAAAATTGTTATTTCATGACAATAATTTAAGAGTTCTTGCTATAGGACATTATGCTTTGGCTATCTTAATTTTCGCAACTAAAGAACAATTTAGATTTTTAGACTAATTTGTCTTTTAATCGCCAAAATTATAATATTAGTGTCCTAAAAATGCAAACCTCATAATTACTATTCTAAAATTATAATTTTCTCAAATTACTTAATATACATTAAAATATTATACTCTCGATCCACTACATATTAAAATATTATATTACTTAATTTTTATATGAATAATAATTGTAACTTTATTTGCAAAGCGGAAGAAATATAAAATAATATCAACTTATAATACAAGTAAAAAACAAATGAATACCACAATAACTTTATTTATGAGACGGGAAAAATATAAAATAAAACTTCATTTGTCCACTTCTAAGGTGTTCATTTTACTATTTTTAGCGTCCGGTTCAAAGATATCCATTTTTCCTATTTACTGAAAAAGTACATAATATGACAAATCATTTTCTTTTAATACAACTACCCACTTTATATATAATAATAATATTTCTTAATCCACATACAAATATCAAACGGACACCTTAGAATCAGACATAGGTATATTAATTAACTTATAATACACTTACAAAAAAACAAATAGTACATGCCTAAACGATTATAATGAAAGATGCATCCAATTACATGATTGTAATGTGGTTCCTAAAATGGGCATGCAACATCGGTGTGAAACCCGATTTTTCAATCATGACCGGTCATTTTCATTTTTCACACTTATTAAATTAAAAAAATTGGCAAATTAGAAAAAGTAAGCCCTGAATATCTGCCAAAATTACTGGAATTGCCACTTTCTTAATCTACCCCTATTAATATCCTTTTCCTAGGGCCCCGCAATTTTCACCGCGTCACCAGATTTAACCTGCCCACGCGCCGATCCTATAAAAGCCTGCAGGCACTCCTCTCGTGGCGGACTACAAGCTGTGATTCGTGGCACTCTGTGGCGGTGCAAATGGCTCGATCGCCTCCTCCTCCTTTTCCATTGAATCTCCTCTTTAATCTGTGTTTCTTCAATTTTCTGCTCGTTGAACCCTAGCCGACGGCTCTGCCTTGATTCGCGTTGTTACAGGTCTGCATTGTCGTTGTGATTGTTGATTTTTGGCGTTTTTGTTGCGATTGGTGTTTTCTGTGATTTTAGATTTTAATGTGCATTTTGATGTTGAAGGTTTGAGAAATGGTGGCGGCGGAAGGACCGGCTAAGCTTCTGTACATAGTGGTGGTGGAGGAGGAGGAGGGGGAGGATGTGGCGACGGCAGCTGAGAAGAAGGGGTCGACGTCGTTTCGGTACACTCGTTCTGTTCTCCAGAGTACTCTTCAACTCATGGGCTGCAAGGCTCGTCATGCCTTTAAGGTATTTCGCCGCGCTTTTATTTAATTTCTCGTTTGAGGTTTCTTCTCAATTTTTTTTTTAAATTTTATTTTTGTTCCGTGCCTTTCTTTTCCTTTTTTCCCTCTCCTAATATGTGAGAATAAGCTTCTGTCATTACTTTACGTGCATATTCTCAAAGATGTATACGATTCGGTGTGTTTGTTGAGCTGGTTGTATTCTGTTCGTTGAGAGTAAAAGATGTAGAATTGTAAGACCTACACCAGAGAATTTTGGGTTGCAGTTCCTTCTAATTTTTGCATTCTCTAGTTTGTTGATCTGTCAACTCTACGAGTCGTCAGTTTGCGTAGCAGCTCTTTGTGCGGGAAAGGACGTTTATCTTAGTCCGATGATAGCATAAGAAGTTCCGTGTAAAGAGTTATTATTTTTCCTTTTAACAAGTATATATTCCAATTATGATACCGTGAAATACTCTGACATCTCTGGTCAGACTTACTCGAGATGTGGTAGATGGATGCGTGTTGATCTTGACTTGGGTTTCCTTATTAGTTTGGAAGTGATCCATTCCCTGTTTTTGCGTCGCTCAATTTCCATGTGCATCCATATTTGATGGATCTTTGACCTTTTTCACATGAATGATAATATTCTAAGCTTTATGCTTAGTGTAGCTGGGTCTTTTTAACAATTGCAGTCTTAAAAATTGATTGGTCCTTTCTCTGCCTGGACAGAATTTAAATTCTCTTAATAAAAATTGTGATAGAGTATTTGTGACTAGATCATCTTGTAGGCTTGAATATAAAATATGCCCGTGACCTCGCACTTTCTCTAAGCACTTAGTTGTATCTCTTTTTGGTTATCGAGAAATCTAACGTCTTGTGATGTTTGCAAGTTGCATTTTGGTTTTATTCATTATGTGTCTGCCTTATTTCTAAGATCCATGTTGATATTAATACTGAAATCCCTAATTTGTTTAGATTAGCCAAAGGGTCTTTGAAATGATGAGACGTGAACGCTTTGTGGATAAATTGGTTCCAGAAAGTGAGGTACTAGGACAGGTTGCGAAAGTATATCCTCGCAGGGACACTGAATGCTGTGTACATGACTGCTTGGACAAAGAAACTGCTGATCATTTGATCGAGGACGATAAAATAAATAGCAAGCCATTTGAATTGTACAAAAGACGCACCACTGTGGTTGTTGGAAGAAAAGTTTTTCTGGATGTTGTTTGTGATGCTCTCTCTGAATACAAGTATGTGGGGCGAAATCAGAGGGCTGATCTAATCTTAGCTTGCAGGTAAAAGGATAGGCAATGCATGTGTCTTTAATGTTGCTATGTGGTTTTCCCGGCTCAAATGTCGTGTTTTATCTCAATTATTATATATCATATTAACTGACAATGATTTCATTTCTTCGGTGTTCTATGGAGTCATGGACACACTGCTATACATATATGTGTGTATATATATATTCCAATTCTTATCACCCCATTTGATTTTACATCTTCCTTTGTTCTACCAACTTGTAATTTTTTTTAAAACCTTCTTATCCTTTAGTTATATTTTTGGATACTGAAGATTGATGACAACTGAATATCATTTGACTAAGTGTAACTCTGTTTTTTCTCTAATATATTCTTTAATAAACTATGTGGTGACCTCCTATTTTCCACACTGCCCTTTATTTTCTTTGCATCAGTATAGGGTAATGCTCAATCTATTATCAATGGATTTTAGAACTGTAGAATAGGCATGGATGTGTGTTTTTCCTTCCAGGCTATTAATCTTTGGGTGGGCTTTAAATAAATCAATAATTCGTATTGCTGCCCTATATTTTCTTTGCATCAGTATTGGGTAATGCTCGATCTAATATCAATGGATTTTAGAACTGTAGAATAGGCATGGATTTGTGTATTCCATCCAGACTATTAATCTTTGGGTGGGTTTCAAATAAATGAATTAAGTCTTTATCACATATTCACATGTTTACAGAACAATATCAGTATAACATCTTCTATTGTTGGAAAAGTTTATAATGGATTTTCTCAGAATTGAAAAGCTAGTTGAATGGAAGTAGTCTATGCTCTTGTATTTGTAATTGTCATTGTTGCTTTTTGTTCATTGTAATATTTTTCGTTTTGCTTAATTCATGCTTTATAAAATAAATCATTTTACCTGGTCAAAAGGTGAAAATTTTCTTATCTGACTGAAGGAGTACAATAAATAGGACATAGTGATGAACTATAATCGTGGGAAGAACACCATTTGGTTTCACTTGCTTCACTGTGCTTACATGAAACTTTTGTGTTGTACTTATAATCGTGACTTTTCATATCTAGCTGTTGCTGTCTGTGTGGGTTAGATTTGAAAACCCTGATTAAGTGGAGTTTACTTGAGTAATTTGAACATAAAGTAGAGGGATGGTTGTGGCAGTGATGTATTTGGTTGTGCAGTTAATTATTTAGCAGCTCGGACTTCCCCTGATATTTATCTCTCTGTTATATCCTTTTCATTTATCCTTTCATTTCTTTGTAATCCGTGTCACTAAAACATCAAATATTAAATTGCTTAAACATGAACAGTTTCATTCTCTGAGTTTGATTATTTTTTCAGAATCCGAGAAAGGAAAGATTCTGTAACTATATTACTCTGTGGCACGAGTGGCTGTGGAAAATCTACCTTATCTGCATTGCTGGTAGGTTCTCTGTTCCATAGCCTCTGATGTATGGATTCGCTTCTTTGACCCCATTTTTGTTGTCTTAATGATCAGAAGTCGCTTTATGTTGTATTTCAAATGTTAAGGTGACTTGTTATATATTGAATGTGTTAAGACAATCAATTAACTGTCTATCCACATTTCCTTTTTCTGCTCTTGCCATAATTTCTCTCTAATTGTTTCTGTTGGAAAAGATAAAGGTATATTATGATATGATTAATATCTGACACTTGAAGAGGTGTTAATTTTATGGCTATCTTTTTGATTGCCTCTCCGTGGCTTACTTTATGGTACACCATTTATCTACATTTGAGTTTTCAATGAGTAGTGACGTAAACTAGATTTATAGGATAAGTAAACAATATACTTGTTCGTAACTACCTAAGCATGGAACCTTTTACCTTGCTTTGAGTTTACATATTTTTTGCTACTGTGAAGAATTTATTATCAGAGCGGCGACGATTGATTCCTGGAATAATTTTCTCTATCTAAACAAGAATTAGTATTTCAGGGTAGCAGGTTGGGGATTACCACTGTTATTTCTACAGACTCAATTCGCCATATGATGAGGAGCTTTGTTGATGAAGAACAAAATCCGTTGCTCTGGGCTTCAACTTATCATGCTGGTGAACATTTAGATCCAGTTGCAGTTGCAGAAGCCAAGGCAAAAAAGAAAGCCAAAAAATCAGCCGGTGCTTCTACTGCCTCACAGGCTAAGGACAATCCGTCCAGTAATTCTTCAAAAAACGAGGGAATTACAACCAGCAGTGATTTGATTAGTCCAAAACAGATGGCGGTCGAAGGATTCAAAGCACAAAGTGAGATGGTAACTGAGAGCCTTGACCGATTGATCACTGCTTGGGAAGAACGCAAGGAATCAGTCGTTGTGGAGGGGGTTCACTTAAGCCTCAATTTTGTGGTATTATTCATGCTGCTTCTGGTTTTGGATAATTTATATAAAATGTTAAATACCTCGATTTCTTTTGTTCATTATTTTGTTGTCTTGCAGATGGGTCTCATGAAAAAACATCCTTCTATCATCCCATTCATGATTTATATTTCAAATGAGGAGAAGCACTTGGAAAGATTTGCTGTTCGTGCTAAGTACATGACATTAGACCCTGCTAGAAACAAGTATGTTAAATACATTCGCAATATTAGAACAATCCAGGAATACCTCTGCAATCGAGCGGATAAGCATTTGGTACCAAAAATAAACAACACCAATGTTGATAAAAGTGTAGCGGTCATTCATGCAACAGTTTTCAGCTGCCTGAGAAGGCGAGAAGCAGGAGAACATCTTTATGATCCAATCACAAATACAGTGTCTGCTGTTGATGAGGAGTATAGGAATCAATGTACGGCTAATTCATTGAGCTCCAAGGGAATGTTTCAATTAATCCAGAGGCAAGGTTCCACTAGGCATTTGATGGCACTTTTGAATGATGATGGTTCTGTGGCGAAGGCATGGCCAGTGGACATTATAGATGATAATGGAAAGCCTGTTGTGGGCCATCCTACGTGGAATGGAATAGGAATGCCTATGCATGGGCCACTGAAGATAGGTAAAGCAGAAACTGTTAACCTACAATTTGGTCACTTTGGGATGAGTGCGTGGCCTAGTGATACGGGGGGCACTAGTCACGCTAGCAGTGTGGATGAGTCGAGAGGTGAGCTGACTGACAATGGTAGTAGGTACTTCTCATCCTGCTGCAGCTCACCAAGAATGTCTGAAGGGCATTCCAAGGAGGTAAATTTTTTGTCTTTCAAATTAATTATCTTCAAACTTTAAGAATCATTTATTAATCTATATTCCAGGTATCTTTGTACATGTCAGAGACTTTTAACCTAAGTTTATGCGTTTCTGATGGTGGCACTATCATTAGTTTTTCCTATTCTTGTACAAATTATCTTCTGCTTTGTGTAGCTCAAGGAAGAAATGTCTGTGCATGGAAGTGATGAAGAGGCTGATGAACCCCTGGAGATAGACAGTGACGAGGATCTTAGTGATGGACAGAAAGAGATGCAAGAAGAGGTAAGGGTGTGTATGTCTTGATGTTGGTAAATGGGTATCGTTGAGAGGACAATTACAATGCTAAGTTAAAGTGATTGAAGGGTAGTTTATAGTTGATGAATAATTTTGATTCCTAATTCCCCATACCAAGCATGTGTAGTGGTAATCTACATTTTCATTCTCATTACCTACTCCTACTACCCTTTATCAAGCACCCTGCACCCTGAAAGTCAATTAATTTTGAGGAAAGATTAATAGTACTACCCCTTACCAAGCACACACCCCCACCCCCGTCAGCTATTAATAGTGAAACATTACCTCCATAAGCTATTTGTATTCTTTAGCTCTTTATATCCTAAACTTTGTTTTGTAACTTTATACCACCCAAGTAAAGTGTCAATAGGATGAAAGTTCATGCATTCAATTGGTCGAAAGTGTTCTGTGGGATTTATTCAAAAGCTTATTTCATGTATGGTGTTTGTTAGAATGTTTGTTCTTATTATTATTTTTTTCCCCGTCAGTTGGAAGGGTCTGTGGATGAAGAGTTCTCCAAATCAGATGAAGAGTACGATGATCTTGCAATGCAGGATGTTCCAGACAATGGTTACGCGTGTGACGACGAAAAGCTCAAAATTAAAGTGAAGTCGAACGATGAGCAATCAATTAGAAATGGTCACCAACAGAGTATGAACATGTTTCAAAGAGCAAAAAGTGAACCTTTGCCCGAGTCATGGATGCGTGCGCCTAATTACAGAGAAAGAAACGACAGAAGAGGTGCGAGTCATAGGATGCGGAGACGTTCTCAGAGCATCAATCAGTGACGAATGCTGTTTTTGTGATGCAGTTTTGTTGCGTTTCTTGAATTTCTTTGTAGTGTAGTAATCTCTGATTACCAACTATTTTCTCTCCTAGATTAACTGCAATCTTCTGTCAACTTCTCTTCTGTATATATTTAACAATTTTCTCTTCAATTTTTCGTATATATAATCTTGTTAACAATCATTACTCGTTGCTTCAAAATTAGACAATTTTATATCAATTCCGTGCATTTAAGAAAAATTTAAATAATTTTAACTCATTTAGTATCACAATGCAAAGTCTAGTGTGCGTCTGGTACACAGATTTAGGTCGTATTTAGGTTTATTTGCTCAAGCTCGATCCGTTTTGAAAGTTAAATCTTTGTGTTGAATGGAGTATTTTATTTAGTTTAAAAATGTATATCAGACTTTGATTCTTTCAAAAGTATAAAAAATAAAAAAATTAATTTAAACCCTTTTAGACCAACTTATATTTCAAGCTTTGCAAAAGACCAACTCATATCATAAAGATTAGTACTATATAGCTTTAGACGGGATTCCGTCTCTCTCATAGCCAGGCTCACCTTTCCTTTCATAGATTGATCCAGCAAGATGTTTAACCGCGGAAAACATAAACTTTCTCGATTTCAAACCTCTTGGACTTGAAGCTCCCCGCCGCTCCTGATAATGAATGAACTAGGTAGAGTCTCGATAAACCGAACAGTTCCTTTTGTTTGATTCAATTGCAAGAAAACTTCTTATGATACGAACGGAGTCAGGAAGTAGATGTCTTATGACTTACACACATGGAGAGATAAGTGATAAATATTTTAAAAGACCAATTCATATCATAAAGATACCTATATAAAAACATTATACACATGCGGAGAAATAAGTGATAATATTTTAATAAAAGGTGATACCTACCTAATAAAAAATAATTTTATGAATAATTTATAATAAAGTGAACTATTAGTGGAAATGGAAGGATATCTAACTTTTAGACATGCGTTTGCATACATTAAAGCATGCATTTTAAAATAGTTATCTTTAGGGATTTCCAATAAATTACAAGACCCCTTTTTAGGATCATATATAACTACTGCAAAAAGTTTAATAAAATTATATATAGTAAATAAAAAATAAAAAAAATCCAAGAACTAAGCCATTAATTTATTTTTTAATTTTTTAAAGTTGTAAGTTGAGCACAAATGAGATGATGATAATAAGTTCTAAAAAGAAATAATAATGAGTAGAGCCGCCAAGGCACGATGGCTTTTGAGTGAAACTATGCTTGGGATTAATTAACCATATAATATACCAACAACGCCATAATTATCAATTAAAAACTAGTTAATGCACTTTTTTAGTGATTAAAATCTTTGTCAAAATCTTATGTATGCTGGATTAATCATTTAGATACCTGGCCTCGAGGACTATTAAATTAAATAATTGGGAATAAATTATAAAAAAGTATACATGAATCAGAATATTAGTAAAGGCCCACTACTATTTTTCAACTTGGGCTATATTTTAATCAAAAGTGTGCCCACTGAAAATTCTAAGAAATTGAAAATTATGGAAATTCTTAAATGCTTTAGATTTCAGTGAGCTTTTTCTTGATTAATAATTTTTCTAATAAAAAATTATATTAATTTTAAATATTCTACAATTTCTTTTTGGTACGGTCTTAGTTGAGATCGTCTCACTCTGAGATTACTTTATACATGTTTAATTAATTATCAATTTTTATTAGAAATATTAATATTTTTTTGAAAAAAACATTGTCACTTTTATCTATATACTATAATTTATTTATGAAATAATTTACTGTACCATTATCATTTTTCACCAATTGAATATCATTTTTATTAAATTATTATCATTTTTTTATCTTACTGAAATTACACGATCTCACACAAATTTTTGCATTTTTTTAAAATAGTTTAGTTGTACATAGTATGATAATTTTTATTGATAAAGTATCACTAAAAATACTTTTAATCTGTTTCACATGACCCGTGAACGATCCGTACAATTTTTTTCCATATAAATATACATATGCCACAGATTGGGCGTTTTCCTGTGTAATTATTTGGGATTGAATTAAAGATTGATTCTCTAATTAATTTTGTTCAAAATTTTATATTTTAGGTTTTTATTTCTTCAATTTAAGATTTTCTATGTAAATAATTATTTTTAATAAAATATACAGTATGTAAGATCATGATGAAAATGAATCCACGAGACAATAAAATGTGACATGTTTTTATAGAGAATTAATGGACGATACAGCATTAAAACTGCATAGGATTGGAGGAGAAAGGACATCATTTCATGTTAATTAAATTAATCCCTCATTTCTCATAAACAAATTAATATTTATTATTTTATTTAAAATGGAACACAATCTAAAAATGATAGAGACTCTTCAATCTAAAAATGATAAATTTACGCTAGCATCTAAGAGACTTAAAAAAAAAATTAGTTTAAAAATTATGAACCCTTTACAATTCACATAAATTTGCTTATAGATAAATGAAGAATTATTTCAAGACTAATTAGAGTTAACTTAATCCCTAAAGATAATGATTAAGACACAGAGATAAACTAGTGCATGAATCGAAAAGTAAAATAAGTCATGAGTTACTATAATTAAATAATTGATGAATTATAAAAGTGAAATTATAATTACTCCCTCCATTCCATGGAAATGGTTGTTTTTGCTTTTTACACGTGGATTAAGGAGTATTATTATTTAATGTAGTGAGTAGTTGTAATAATGAGTGTGTGAGTCTCATATTTTAATTGTTTTAGTGGATGTGTGCAGATATCATGTGTGTAGAATAAGAAAGGGAACTCTTAGGGTGTGATGCAAAAAAAAAAAAAACTCTTTGAGTGAGACGAAGGAAGTATATCTTAAAAATTAACACTAAATCCTAAAAATAAATATATAATTATTGAGATAAAATAATATATAACACAAAGAGTTTATTATAGAGATAAAATAATACATAACCATTGGACTTTCACCCCACAACGAACACACAAAAAATTACGTTGTAATTTATATATATTTGAAAGAAAATTTGAGTTGCATTTTTTTATTCAAAATTCATTGAATGAGCTTTTAGAAAAGATTTTGCTCAAACTACTTGTTTAGTTTGAACTTGTGGGATCTAAAGTAATCAAATATTTTTTTCGGGAGGGACTAGGGTGTAGCCGGTTGTACCAATTAAATTGGTACAATCTTGGTCTCCACCTTTCTTAATTAATTCTTGCTCCTTCATTAATATTGTTTTTTATTTTATTTTTTATTTTATTTTATTTAAATGACTATTATATCCTAAACCTAGGGATAAATTATACCCTAAACCACAAGGGTAAAATTACAATTATACCCTAAACCCTAGGGATAAATTATACCCTAAATCACAAGGGTAAAATTACAATTATACCCTAAACCCTAGGGGATAATTATACCCTAAACCACAAGGGTGAAATTACAATTATACCCTAAATCCTAAATCCTAGGGGATAATTATACCCTAAACCACAAGGGTAAAATTACAATTATACCCTAAACTCCAGGGATAAATTATACCCTAAACCACAAGGGTAAAATTGTAATTATATCCCTAAAATTAAAAAAAAATAGTAACGTACAGCTACAATTAAAAAAAAAAAAGAAAAACACACTCTTAAGATGAAGGAAGAAGGTTGTACCAATTAAAGGTTGTACACAAGTATTTGCCATTTTTTTCATAGCATGATATACTGTGCATGTAAAAAAAAATTATTATTCAAGTTGGATTTGGCTTTTAGGTTAAGCATAATTTGGTTTGACTAACCTAAAATAAAACAAATTGAGATGAGTTTGCAATATAATCTTTGTAATTGATTGGATATAAAATAATAATTAAAAAAATAGGCCTAGCGCAAGTGCCTAGATTTTATTCATTATAAGTGGATGAATAATCATCAGTAAAAAATTAATTTAAAATTACTTTCCAAATCTAGTCATGTACTCCGTATAGTAATAAATGATCCATTTGTGGAATATATTTGTCAAATTTTATTGTTGTGCTTCAAATCGGATTTTCTTTTATCAATTCATGAAAAATCATTTTTTTAGATAAATGAAATACTATTAGTTTTTTGAAAGAAAAAAAAAACTACTCCCTCTTTCCTGTCCAAAAAGACTTATTTATCTTTTGTACGTGGATTAAAAAGTATTATTACTATTATTTAATATGTAATGGGTAGTTGTATTAGTGAGTGTGGAGACCCCAATTTTTCATTGTATGAGAGAGAGTGTGTGAGCCCCACTTGTATAAAAAGGAAAATGAGACCCTTAAGGACGGATGCTCAAAATGGAAAAATAAAACCCTTTAGAGGGGAGTAATATATTTGAACTTAGCCTCATGAACATGAAAATAAAGATCATTTCTTCATAGCCAGTTTCTCATCCTCATCTCACATTCTCCGAACTTAGCCTGCTACAGAGGAATTCTATTCATTTCTATTTGCTGTCATTTTTTTAATGGCGGCTAGAATATATGGTTATCAGATCAATTATTTTCAAAATTAATTAAACGTGTCGACGTTTGCGAAAGATCATCTTACTCCCTTCCTTCTACTAGTGTTCGCAAAAATTACCACACCAGAACGAGATTCTGCAGAAACAAGTGTTTGCTTGCGAATCCCAGTCACTGGGGAACTCCCATTGTCAGTTATTGAAGCCCGTTTACAGAGAACTGATGCTACCTATTCCGCAGTTGTTCAGAATGTACGCCACCGCACATCGCCAAAACTTGGCACCACCCCGCGTTGTAAGTTGCAAGGAGAGGTATCTAGATGTGCAAAATCATGCCGGAAACCACAAACGTCCGAGATTAGCCGCAAATCTAGCGTTGTTCCAGCCTCAAAGGCAATTTTTTCGTTAAGGTAGTAGAGTATATTAGGAATTTTATGAGGGAGTGTGTATGATTTTAAATGTAGAAGGGTATTTTTGAAATTTTAAGGGTATGTATATAATAAAATTAAGAAATTAAAAATTAAAAAGGGGTGTGTATTTAATAAGGGGTGTACATTCAATAAAAAAGAGTGTGCATTTAACATCACTCTTTATAAAAATGTTTGTGTTATTTTATTCACATGAAAGAGGGGAAATTGGAAGTAAATTCATAACTATTTTTTTAAAAATCTATTTAACGAAATTCATTTCAGTAAATGGATATTATATTTTAATAACTATTTAAGTGGTCCAAAATAGCGTAGGTGGTCCAAAGATGCCACTCCAGCATTTGTTGTGTTTATAGATTTCTGCATTCAATGCTATACCTATTCAAAGGACCATTACTTCTTGAAAATGTGTACCCACCATTAAGGAACATTACTTCTTGCTCATCATTATAAACGTGCATCTTAATTTAATATATACAGTGGAAAATTAAATTTTCAATTAAGATATGTTTATTAGCCACTAATTAGTGACAAGATTTTGAGATATTTTTTTATTCTTATATTAAACATTTACAAAGAATTATGTGATATCTCATATACAATGATTTTTAGGAAAAGATAAAAAAAAAACCTTTAAAATGAAAAGTAATATTCAATATAAAAATTATAACACTACTTTAAATTATTTTATGAACAACTTATTACAAAATGCTAATAATTATAAAACATAAAATGATCTATGTGAGTGTCTCACTAAAGAGTAAAGGCAACACCTTTTTTATATGGAGTTATTGAAATCATTTAATTTCCAAGTTGGAGCTTGGACTAAAAAAAAGTATTTTTTAGCAACAGAATTTACCAACGGAATTCAATCCGTTGCTAATTACCAATGAATTAGCAACAAAAATGATATTTTTGTTTTAGCAACGGAATGTTAGCGAAATTATTCTATATTTTAGCAACGAAATTCAATCCGTTGCTAATTACCAACGAATTACCAAGGGAATCATTGTAAAAATTACCAAATGAATTATTATCAACGGATTACTAACGAAATTATTTAGCAACGAAATTAATTTTTCGTTGCTAAAAATTTACCAACCACCACTTTACCAACAGAATTTTACCAACGGATTCCGTTGCTAATCCGTTGGTAAGTCAATTTAACAATGTAATTAAGGCTTTTACCAACGGAATATTTCGTTGGTAAAAAATAGTTTTTTTGTAGTGTTGGTAGGGCATCATCAGATGTATACTTCATCCCATCCCACATAAATATATATGAATACTCCCCCGTCCCATCGAAAGAGTCTCTTTTTCTATTTTAGAAGTCCTATTTGTAGGTACTTGAATTTTATTGCCTATTAAAGGAAAATATGTGAAAAATTACATATTAAAATTTAATTAATTATTTATTTATTAAGGTATTTAAATAAATTAATTCTTAAAATAAATGAGTAAATAATTGATAATTGGTCGTAACCAGTCAGATAAGTCCAAATCAAGCAGGCTTGAAAATCAAAGATATCAAAGCCCAAATCAAATCAAAATCAAAATCAAATTTGGAACCAAATCAAGACCATATTTGATATAGATCAATCTGGATCAACCAATCAAATTGCAAGGATGGAAAGGTCCAAGCCCGTAGAATTAGGTCAAATCAGCCCTGGATCAATCAGACTGCGAGTTATATATGGGTCATCCTTACCCTTCACCTATATAAGGAGCCCTCCTCCATTCATTCCAAACACACTAAAACATCTTAAGACACAGATGCTTCTGAAGAGATCAAAAATACGGGCAGTGCTCCTTTGAAACCTTCAAGCATCTTCAAGTCAAAAACAACCTCCGATTAGAGATCAAGGTGCTAAAGCATCTTCAAGTCAAGAACAGCCTCCGATTAGAGATCAAGGTGTCAAGCCCCTCCGATCCGGCGTTCTTCCAGCCATCCGCCTCCAATCAGAGATAAAGGTGTCAAGCCCCTACGATCCGGCGTTCTTCCACCCAATCGCCTCCGATCAGAGATCAAGGTGTCAAGCCCCTCCGATCCAGCATTCTTCCAGCCATCCGCCTCCGATCAGAGATCAAGGTGTCAAGCCCCTCTGATCTGGCGTTCTTCCAGCCAATCGCCTCCGATCAGAGATAAATGTGTCAAGCCCCTCCGATCTGGCGTTCTCCCAGCCAACCGCCTCCGATCAAAGATAAAGGTGTCAAGCCCCTCCGATCCGACGTTCTTCCAGTCAATGACTTTCTCCACATAAAACTCTCCAGTCAACGTTCAATCCGAACAAAGGCTTAACGCCTCCGGATCAACGTCACAAGAGTTTACATTCGAGCTCCGACAAGCTTCATCTAAGATTCGGCTCAACACACACGCTGTCAACACATTCAGCGCAGTCAACACATACTCCAGTCAAAGTCAAATCACACAAGTTAAAGTCAAAGTCCAAATTGGTTCGAGAGTAGAATCAGAGGATAGATAAAGATTGTAACCCGTTTACATATTTTATGAATTAAATCCATCTGAAATTATCCTTGTACTCAATTTGTATTTATTTCATCATAAATACAAAATTTGTTGTTACACTACCCAAAGAGTCTACTTTTCTTTTTTACACACATGGGACCTACACACACCCACTAATACAATTAAAATATGGGACCCACACTCCCACTAATACAAATACCCGCTATACATTAAATAATAATATTCCTTAATCCACGTGACAAAAATCAAAAACTACCCAGCTTGCAGTGAAACGGAGGGAGTATATTTTTATGGATTAATTGCAAAAATAAAAAAAATCACAAAATTTATTTTTAATGTAAATTAATTCTCAATATTGAAAAATTACAAATTAATCTCTACTTTTAAATATTATTGCAAAATGCATTTGATTTTTCAAAAAAAAATCTCAACTTTTAATTACAAATTGAGTGTCTTTTGCAACAATGGTTAAATGTGGGGATTAATTTATAATTTTACAAAAGTGTAGATTAATTTACAATATGAGTAGAGTTCATAATTTTTCTTGCAATTAATCTTATTTTTATTTATCAAGTATTATATGAAATCGTTGGGTGAGACAATTTTTTTAAGGGTTAATAAATAGTATGTACAAAACGTATTTAAAAATTACTAAGCGATACATTCGTTTTAGAAAATTACCGATAAATATAAAATTATATTTTATTTTTCCCATAATACCTATTTCTATCTTTACATTAGTGTGCATTGTTAAGATGAAAATAAAAATACGTTATTTATACGAATGTACATTAGTATACATTCTATTAAGAAATAAACTGAAAATACGCGATTAAATTGAAGAACCCTACTAATGTACAATAGAGTGCATTCTTGAGAGAGAAACAGAAAATACGTGGTTAAACTGAAAAACTCTACGAATGTACATCAGTGCTCATCTTTGAGATAGAAACGGAAAATACACGGTTGAAACTATTGTTAAGTACATTAGTGTGCATTCTTAGAGAGTAACAGAAAATACGAAATTAAATTGAAGAACCCTATGAATGTATATTATTGTGCATCTTTGAGAAAAAACTGAAAATACGTGATTAATTAAATTGAAAATATGATTGTTATAATTATCCTTAAATCTCTCATCCATTGTTTTTATTTGATTTAGTGTACATTAGTGTTCAATGAAACTATTGTTAAGTAAAAACGTTGAAATATTCAGCGTTGTAAATAAGAGTAAAAGTGAAAAAAGAAATAAACATTTAGATCAATATATTTATTAATAATTAAATTATATATAAGCGTACCTATCAGTAATAATCATTTTTTTTAATGATTAATTGGAAGATCATTTTTTACTCCAGAGTGGCAGAGTTGTTAGAGTTAAATTCATTTTTGCCCTATAACTAAATAAAACTTCGATTTTTGCCCTAAAAAAGATAAGCGGTTCAATTTCCTCCGAAAAATGCAAATTTCGCCAGAATTTGTCACTTCATGCTCAATTTCGATTGGTCAATCTGACGTAGCAATTTTGACTTTTTTTATCCAATAAAATTGACAAATTACCTTCCACTTATTTATTATTTTTCCGGTGGAAAATAAAATAAAAAACTGAGAATCTCATGACACGTCATCGCCTTCTTCCATCCAGAGTTCAGCTGGAAAATGCGATTCCGCTCTCCTCTAGCCGAAAGTCGCCCGTCGAACTAAAATTGCTGCCCACAACTGTCAAAGCCACGTCAGAATCCTCTTCAATCGCCGAGGAACGTCGCAAGCTCCGCTGCCTGAACAGATGCCGATCCAAAGTTCTGCTGGAGAATGCGCCTCCGCTCTCCTCCCCGAAGCCACCCGTAGACTAAAATTGTTGCCTACAGGAGTATAAGCCACGTCGGAACCCTCTTCTATCGCCAAAAATTGTCGCAAGATTTGCAACCGGAAAGACGCCGATCCAGAGTTCAGCCGGAGAATGCGCCTCCGCTCTTCTCGCTGGAAGACACTCGCCGACTAAAATTGCTGCCACATCCATCAACCACCGTCAAAATTCTTCCCGAGCAGAAATCACAACCACACCACACCACACGTCGCCGGAGATTTTAGCCATCAGCCGCGCATCGGTGCAAGTGCCACGCCAGAAAATTGCGAATATAATCCCAAATCGCCTTAAACGACGCCGCTGTCACCAAACGTTGTTAATAAGTAGATCTTCAAGTTCAGTGCATCGTATTCTATTTTGATTTGTATTTTCTGTTAAATAATGGATTAACAGGTTTCAATATCACAATTTTCTGAAAAGTAGCAATATGCGGCTAGAATTCGAAGTTAAGAAGGAGAATTAGCCAAGAAGCGAGTAGAGAGAGATCGAAAATTATATAATTGTATAGAGAGAGAGAGAAACGTGTGGAGGGGAGGAGATGATCTGTATAGGCAATGTTCGCAATGTATACATTTAAATATATATTTTGTGTTATACATTTAATTTTAGTATTATATGTGATGTGGAAAAGAAAAATAAATTTAAATTTTATAGGAGGAGGTGACTATCAATTTTATTGGCTAAAAAAAATCAAAATTATCACGTTTGATTGATCAACCGGAATTGAGCACGCCGTGACAAATTCCGGCGAAATTGACATTTTTCGACGGAAATTGGGCAAAAATTGAAACAATTCGTTAGTTATAGGATAAAATTGAACCACTTATTTTTTTAAAGCAAAAATCGAAATTTTATTTAGTTATAGAGAAAAAAATGAATTTAACTGAGTTGTTACTACCTCTCTTGTACAAAAGTATGGATTTTGTTATTTTAGTTTGCCTAGTAATAATAGTTATAAATTTCTTTTCTAGATAATGGAATCCTACACAAAAAATAATTCTTATATCCCTAAAAAATGGTATGATATTAGACGATTTGTTATCAAATCAAATTAAAATTGAGGTAAAAATATAATTAAATTAAAGTTATCCACTACTCCCTCTGTCCTATAGAAAGATTTACATTTGCTTTTTAAATGAGAATTAAAGAATATAGTATTTTAATATATTGAGATGAGAGAAATAATATTTTAATGTATAGTGGGTAAGATGAGAGAAATAATATTTTAATGTATAGTGGGTAATTGTATTAGCGTAGTATTGTGGCTCATGGAATTATTTAAATATTTTGTATGGGTCCCATTTTTTATAAAGAGAAATGTAAGCCTTTTTATGGGACGCTCAAAATGAAAATACGTAAACGTTTCTATGGGAGAAAGAGTATTCATTAAAATATTAGTACAACTCTCAATATACGTACATACACACCACTTGGAACGGAGGGAGTCTTACCTTTCATCTATCCTACGAATAATTCATAAAATTTTTATAATTTTACTTTCTTAGAATAAATTTTCGTCCATAATGTATTTTTTTTTATAAAAAATACTATCAATTTTTATTCGTCTCATGAAATTTATTAGTGAAACGATCTCAAATACTTCCTCTGCCCACTTACAAGATATTTATATTACCATTTTGGGCGTCCATTTCAAAGATATACATTTCTCCTATTTAAGTAAAAATTAACATTATATGGCCCGCTACTTCTCTCTAATACAACTACTGAGTACCTTTCAAGTTGCCGGATGGAGTAATTTTTTCCATTATATATATATATATATATATATATATATATATATATATATATATATATATATATATATACTAATTGCGAATACGCTGCTATAAATAACTTTTTAAAAGTATGAGGTGTCGCGACGTGGTTAAATTTTGTATATTTTTTTTTGTTTTAATATTACATATATAATCTTTCTACTTTTATTTATTATTATTATTATTCATGTATATATCTTTAAATCATGTATATCTATAAATTAAAATTATCTTTAATCATATTTTTTTGATTGGTTAAAGAATAGATAATAATCAATAAAATATATCCAATTTATTAATATTATTAATCATGTACATCTTCCTTTAAAATTAAGGAATTTTATCAATTCAAGACCCGAAAAATTGGTAAACTATCAATTCGGGGCTAGAATTATGTTTTCAATCGATTATTATATAAAACTATCAAATTTAGGGCCTGAACTTAGGCCATAAATTGATAAAATAGGAGATAATATTTGACAAATTTAGGCCTTGAATTGATAGTTTTACATATTTCAAGTACCACCTTTAATCATATTTCTTTTGATTGAAAATAGACAATTAAGTCAATCAATAAAAATATATCTAACTAATAATTTATTTTTTATTTTTATTCTTTCTTGATTACAAATAGATAATTAAACCAATCAATAAAAGCATATACTCCATCTGTCCCTCATTAAGAGGGTCATTTGCTTTTTGGTATGTAGATTAAGGAGTATTATTATTTAATGTGTAGTGGATAGTTGTATTAATAGGAGTGTGGGTCCTAATATTTAATTGTATTAGAGGGGGTGTGTGAGTCCTATATATGTAACAAAGGAAATGAGGCTCTTTGGGTGGGACGACCAAAATGAAAAAATGGCTCTCTTAGCCTGGGACGGAGAGAATATATCTTAAAAAAAGCTACTATATAAATAGAGAAAATATTAATTAATATACATAAATCACGCATACTAATTCTTTAGGGCTATTCATGTTTATCTTCAAATTAAATATCACCTTTAATCATATTTTTTATTAGTTAGAATACTACTTTTATTTATTTATTTATTTATTATTGAAATAATTACTAATAGGTAAGCACTTTGTACCCCTAATTATTACTAGATACATTGATTTAAATATAATTACTATCACATACAAAATATTAAAGTAAAATACCAAATATAACCCTAAACTCATACACTTTTAAACCACAAACCCTAAACTCCCACTCACAGCCGAACCACCACCGCCGTAGGCCGGTCATTGGACCACCACCAGAAACTACCTGACCGCCTGCGGCGGCGCCACTGCCGCAAAACTGACTTCTCCGAAGCTCCGCCGAAGCACTGTCAGACCGTCGGTCGGCCGTCGCCATCGCCGGAGCTTCGCCGAAGCTCTGCCGGACCACCACACTTTTTTGCTGCATACACTTTTTTTTTACTGCACACATTTTTTTTATTGCACACGAACTTTTGCTGAACACAATATTTATGTGCAACACTTGTAGGGTTAATATTGGAATATCGCTATATATTTGTATAGTTAGTAGTAATATTTTTGTATGTTTGTATCTCATAGTAATTTAAGATTTTTTTGTACCTAGTAGTAATCCTCCCTTTATTATTATTATTATTATTATTCATGTATATTTTTAAATTATGTATATCTATAAATTAAATACCACCTTTAATTATATTTTTGATTGGTTATAATAATTCTTCCGCGTATTACGCGGGAATCTTTACTCGTATATATATATATATATATATATATATATATATATATATATATATATATATATATATATATATATATATATATATATAATTTAATAGACTTATTTTAAAATATACACTATTTTTTTTAATTAGGATTACTGATTACTCATAACTCATAAGTACAAATTCTAGCATTTTTTTTGTTATACAAGCTGGCGAGAAAATTTCAAAATTCATACTTTAAGTATTACCAATTTCAAATTTTGTCTTATCTATTTGTAATCCACAATTTTTTTTTTGATTTTGATTTTTTTTCAAATTTAGTCATTTTATTACATTTTTATGGTTCAAATGTAGTTTTTTTATGTTAGAAATTGTCAAAATTTGGTCCAAAATTTAAAGAAAAAAAAACTAAATTTGATAAAAGGACTAAATTTAAAAAAATATAATCAAAATTAAAGAAAAAACCAAAATCAAATTACAAATAAAAAAATTAAGAATTTGAATCCATCGTATTAGGAATTTTGCACACTGGATCTTCTACGCCATTTTCGTGCATCATTTTCTGTGTCACACGTTAAGTTAAGTGATTGACACGTAAGAGAGAGGGAAATAAATCCAACCATTGCCCTAGAGTTTAAGGTTTAGGGTATAGTTCCTCTTTTCTACGTGTTGTCCATCTAACGATGTGGTACATGAGATGATGTACCAAATGACACAGAGAATTCGAGCTGGGAATTTTGATATTTTCCTCTTGACTATTTTCTATGGTCACAAAAGATAGACTGTAAAATGCCTTTTTTTTCTTTTCTTTTCTTGTCGTGCCAGCAAGATTGAACTAAATGCAATGAATTGAAAAGAAAAGGGAGTCCCACATAAAGAATCCAGCCTCTTAAGTTACGATAGTGCTATTTGTAAGGCAGGGTTAAAATTTTGGTTAATCTCACGATTAATCCTAACTTTAAAATCAATCTAAAGAAAAAAGTTATTTGTTTTAATTTAGTCTTATAATAGTTACTTTTTACTTATTTTCGTCAAAATCCTTCATTTTTCAGAAAAATGTCATGTGTACTACACATGTGACACTCTAATTAGGATATATTAAACAATTAAATAAGTTGCAATATAAAATTGATACAAATAAATATTTTACGAAAAAGGACGTATAGTTATGGGATCAAAACATTTTTATTAGTGGTTATTTATTTATTTATTTATTTATTTATTTATTTATTTATTTATTTATTTATTCATAGAGTTAATATTCTTTGTATCTAGATATACGAATAAAAATAAAATGATATTATTGTATTTCCATACATTTAAGTGGATAGAAGTATTAATGATTAATGAATTGATAATAAAATACTAAATAGAAAATGCAATATATTTTAAAACCACAGTGACGTGAGTAAACAATTAAATATATAGATAGGTAATAATAAGTATGATTATCTATTCTAACTATCATTAATTTAATCTAAGATCACATTCAAATGCAACAATTGTAGCTTTACAAGCATGTAATAAATTCCGCAATTACAATGTCACTATAAATATGTGCAAGACTAAGTGCAATTAATTAATATCATGATAGTATTATGCACTCTACTCAATTCATTAATTATTAGTCCCAACTTATTTATCAACTCTAATGCAATTAATCAAAATGCAAACAAATAAAACCAAGAATGTTGTCATTGTACGTGTTTGTTCAAAAATACACATTACTCATTTTATTTTTGCAAGTAATCGATTCTTTGTTGTTTGCAAGAGGTAGGTTCTACCATTTTGCTGATTTATTTATATAGTAGTGCATTAAAAACGTTTTTATCCCATAACTAAACCCTTTTATATTAGTTCCAAAATATTTATTTGTATCAATTTATAAGTCTAGTAACTTATCTAATTATTTAATTAGTTACGTTCCAATAATACAAGTGTCATGTGTGGCACACATAACATTTTCCAACGAATATTGAAAATTATGATAAAAATTAGGTCAAAATTAATCAATTAAATAAGATAGGAGTACATAACTAAATTGACACAAATAAAACAGTTTTTTGGGACTAATTTTAAAGTTCAGATTCATTGTGAGACTAACCAAATTTTAACTCTTGTAACGCAAAAACTTGTTTACATCCATAATGCTACATTTTTTTTTTTTCGATCGGTGTAGTATGTTACTTTAGAGTTTCATCAATTCAGGTGCACAAGAGACTCACACTCGTGCTTGCATACATTTAATTTAACTCAGAAAACGTGTAAGGCAGCGGATGTAACGGTGAGAAGATCTTAAAATGAAGATGATGAAGAAAAGAAAGGTTGTAGGCATTGTGTAAATGTATGGTGTTTGTATGGCCAAGTGTTTGGAATATATGGTAGATTCATCAAGTTGGTACGGTTAGTTAGCTTTCACCCATACCCTTCTAAATTGGGGTCTTTGTGGGGTATCCCTATTGTACGATTCAACAACATTCATCACTCTACATTCAACAAAAGTAGTGGTATACAAAAGTGCTTTTCAAAATCTCTTTGACCCATCACATGAACTACAATAGATACATCAAGCTCCAAGAAGATATTATATACTTTCTTGATCAAGATATGCATGTTACATCCCCTCTTTGCATGCTATATCTTACATCAATTATTGAATAACATACATGAGTTAGTCTCCTATTAATCAGGATATGCGATGAATCCTCTTTATTTATTGATTGCTCATTTTATTTATGAAGTACTTTGCCCCCATTAAAAACACAAGAAAGAAAATGAGATATGTATATATTACACTCCTATAGTATTTGAATGATCATATATATAACTTGCAATAAATTAAGTATCATATACTCCCTCCGTCCCAAAATTATAGTCACATTTACTGTATCACGTTTTTTAAGAAAAATATTCTTTTTGACCAAATTTGTTGACTTTAGAGAGTAAAGTAATATTTTTAGGTAATAAAAAATATAAAATAATAATATGTGTGTAAAAAATAAGTGGTAAATTTAAAATTAAAATAACTTTTGAAGTTGTTGGATAAAGTGATATTTACCATTTTTAGATTATGAATAAAATTGTGGGACGGACAATATAGAAACGTGAAGGAAATTGTGGGACGGAGGGAGTAGTATATAGTATGCTCTAAAGCCTTGGGTTCCTTCAGCTCATAAAATTCTTTAATTTTTTCTTTCTTTTTTGGTTTTTGGTAACACATAAAACACATATCTTCGTACTCTAAAAAAAGAAATGTCCAATTAATATAATTTCAAAATATACTTTAATTTCAAATTTATAATTTCCACTTAATATATTTATTAACAAAAAAAAGAATTATATATATATATATATTCAACAAAATGGAACATTAAACAGAAAAGGATTTCCATGATAGAGGGAGTATTTCTTGTTGAAGATGATCACACTTAGTTAATTCGTATACAACACATGCATGAATTTTACACAATAGGTCAGAATAATCAGTTTCATCATTTCTTGCATCCTGGCTACAATTAGATCACGTTTGTTAAGGCCAAAATGTGCAGACAGTACAATCATTTCTTTCACACATAATTAAAATACAAGATAGATAGTATATACCTAAGGTTACCTCAATTTCAGCCAATCTAACACATTCAATGAGTCCTAATCTAGGCAAATACAACTAATCACTTATACAAATTGAACGTAAGAATAGGTGGAAAAATGCGTTTTTTTGTCCGATACATAAATACTTAGGAAAAAAAAAGCAATTTTTTGGACCCGTTTAAAATTACAAGATATTTTCTATTTTTTTAGATGAGGTGATCATTAACATGATATCAAAGACATGCTAAACGAAGTTCTGGATTCAATTTTCCCGTTCATCATTTAAAAGCCCACGTACTCAAGGCTTGTGACAAATTATCCCGTGCACGTGAGGGCATATTAGAGTAAATCTAATTAAATATAAAATGACTCCCCCCATCGCATTTTAATAAGATATTTATTTAATATTTGTTAAAATTTACCCTTCCTATAAGACCAAAAATACATTTTTCCCATAAGAATAAGAATCGAGATGTTGGTGCTACGTTTGCTAGTCCAAGAAGTGAAAGAGCCAATGTGGCACAAGACATAATTATACGATTTTATCCGTACGAATAAACATACAATGATATGTAATCGTATTTCTACAAAGCTAATGTGGCACAAGACTAATGTAAACACATATAGATAACGAAACATATGGGATTTCTTTATACGATTGACATGCAATTAAGTGAATAAAATACGATTATCACTGCCTTTAAGATTTATATTCTCTTTACAGTCCTCTCCTATATGTTATTCATTTAACTATGTGGATCATACACCAAAATAACACAAGAAATTCTATACAAAAGTGGGTTGCAACTTAAAAGCTCAAGAAGAGATTTAGTTGGATTATGATGCCTGTGTGTGTATATTAATTAAGCAATAATAAAAGGATGAGCATGAAATGAAAATTAGCCAAAAAGATATTTTGGGAAGGCCTTTGTTTCAACTAATTAAGTACAGTAGTACATATCAATTGGGCAAGTTACAATTATATTTGTGGTTGTAGGTAGGTCCCACCCCCACAACAGCAGATGAAGATCAAATCTTTAAAACCAAGAACTATCCATGGCTGTCATACATTACCATCATGTTTCTTACTATGATTTATTTCTTCAATTTCATTCAAATGGAATTCCACACTTGCAATTTCAAGAAAGCTTAATTAACTAATTTCCTATGGTTTCAAATCAAGAATGTGCAATAATAATCTCCACCAAATTTCTGTGAGCTATAAATTAAATTAATTATCTTACATGTGACTTTTTTACAATGAATTCCTCAATACTTATAAGCAATGTAATTATTAATAGATGGAAAAATAGAACATAAATAAATATATAAAGATATTGGAATTAGTTAATTATCAAGCAGTTTAATTTTGTATCCTCTGTCTAGTCGTCATGAATCTTCAAGAACAAACTTAAAAGACAAAAACTTATTTGAGAATATAACATTTCAATAAAAAGTTACATCAGAGCATTGAAAAATTATACCAGTTGGATTAAATTATTTCATAAACAATTTGTTGATATATAAAAAATAATAAAATCTTAAAAAAAAGTGATATTAAAAATTTAAAAAATAAAAATTGAAATGATTTAATCACAAAATGGTCTCACACAACAGTTATTGAATCTTTACTAGTAAAGGTAATTATAAGATGTGAAAGAATCATTTCATACACAATTTGTTGGATACATGAAAAGTAATAAAATCTTTAACAAAAAGTGATAGTTAATATTAAAAAAAAAAGATTCAAATGATTTAATCACAAAACGGTCTAACACAGCACTCACTCAAATCACTCACTGAATCTTTACTCGTAAATATAATTAGTTGTGAAAGAGGAGTTGCTGGTAAAACTACCATCTTCTTTTTTTTTGGCAACTTTTGGATCCAATAGAATTGGATTTCTGATGATAATATTAATAAAAAGAAGCAAGTTACCATGAGGGTGGAAGAATGACGATAACTCGCACAACGACCAATGATCGAATTTCAATTGCCATAAGATAGGAGTTCTTATACGTAGTGAGTATTGGTCTAGCCCTGTTAATCAGTTGAGTCATCGTAATTTATTCAGTCGGACTGAGTTGGATGGGGGTATGGACCTTTGCACAGTGATGAAGATTCATAGATCTATGCAGTTTGTGTGAAGTTCCCTCGATGGTCAATCCAACCTGCAGAAAATCAGAGGCAAATTGGGAGAGAGAGAATATATGTTAAACAATAGAGTTACTGACAAAATCATAAAAGATTGGAAGTGAAGCAATTGGGCAGCTTTAATTTCTCTAGTCGTTTATTGCCGATGCAGCATCATCAAGATTCTCACCACTTTTAGAGAGAGAATGATGAGAGAGAGAAAGAAAGGACCATTTCCGGCCACCATGCATGTGAATCTTGATGATGCCACACCAGAAATCAACAACTTAATTCTTTCTTTCTTTAATTCCATGTGAAGTGCAGATTGAAAGAGTGGAATTTAAATGAATCAAGCAAAGAAAGTCTTGCTGATGTGGCCTGTTGCCAGTGGGCGAGATGCAATGGAAGAAATTATGACACAATGACGTGGGGGAGGTGGGGGGTGGGGTGGGGGGTTACTGTAAGAGAGAGAGAATTTTCCCGTTTTTGAAATTCATTTTCAGACCAACACAACAAAACAACCCTATTTCATTATCACGCCTACCTAATGGAAAATTCAAATCCAAAATAAAATTAAAAATGGGAAAGTGTTTATATCTCCAGATTCCAGCATCAATTAACCTTATCTTCCACCTAATGAATCAACAAATGGAAAAAAAGATCAAACACTTTGGACTAAAACCACCACCTCATATTCACTTACACACTTATACCCATATGTATACACATATATAGTGTGTGTAAGTGTGTATAATTAGCATTTTTTTGAGAGAATTGAGTAGGTAATTGCCTCATAAAACCTTAATTTATACTGCAAATATATACATACATTAAGAACACTTGAGATGAAAATTAGACCATATAACTGAGATCTATAAGTGTTGGGATAGCTAGCATATGATCAATCAAACTGTAGAATGATGGTGGGGTGGGGTGGGGTGGGGTGGATTAGGGAGCTCACACAGTGTGGAAGCTGGTTCCAGGATGTGTATATATACATACAATTATATGTATAAATAGGAGTACAACAAAGCACATCTACTAACAATGTGTGGTTATTTCAGGATTGCTCCAGTATATACTGTACTTTGGTACAATTACATTAAAGCAAATTGTATTTTATTTACTGATTAATTTATGCTTATTTTACTTTTAGGCTAGGGTTATTTTGAGTCTATTATACTACATCTATCAATTCAAAATGTATCGATTTTATTATTTTGGACGGCTACTTCAAAGATATTCATTTTTTTTAAGTAAAAGGGACTCATATATAGCTCATCATATCCCTCTAATATAATTACTTACTATACATATAATAGTAATACATATTAATCCACGTGCTAAAAGCAAATGAATACTTTATAAGTGGTCGGAGGGAGTATTTAATAAATCATGAAGATTTATACTCCCTCAATCCACCAGAAAGGTATACATTTTTCTATTTTGGGCGTCCGCATCAAAAATATACTTTCCCTTTTACACACATGAGACTCACACACATCACTAATACATTTAATATATGGGACTCACACACCTCACTAATAAAACTACCTACTACATATTAAATAATAATACTCATTAATCTACGTGCAAAAAACAAATATATACTTTAAGGGCGGACGAAGGGAGTAATTTTCATTTAATTTGGTTTTTGGTTAGGTAAATTTTAAATTATGTGAAATTAATGTGTAAGAGATGTTTGCAAATCTGTGTTAAAGAGATAAGAGGGGATATGAAATGTAAAAAAGAAATACTCCATTCGTCTCATAATAAAATTCAGATTGTAGATAATGAATTCTATAAAAAAGTTGCTTTTGAGTTACTTTAAGAATAGTTTGATTTTTTTAGTAATAAATAATCCCTCAATCCCTTTGATAAGTGTCCATTTTGTCATTTTGGTCTGTCCCAATACAAAGTGTCTATTTCCTTTTTGGGTTGATGTGACACATATAATACTATTATTATACTTAATCCACTACATATGAGCTCACACTCAACACTAATACAACTACCCACTATAAATTAAAATATTATTTCTCTCACCTCATTACACTTTAAAATATGATACTCCTTAATCCACGTGCAAAAAGAAAATAGACATTTATCTAGGGAACGAAGGGAGTATAGTATAAAATAAATTATGTGAATTGTAAAGATGTGATGATTTTGAAATTAAATTAAGTGTATTGTATGTTATTTTATTATTTAGGGGTGTGAACTTGTTTATAAAATAATAAATATAAATTTATTTGTAATACGAATGAAATATTAATTAAGCACTGATAGATAATGTACAATTGGTGAGTGGGTTGATTGAGGATAATTTATATGTGTATATGGAGGTGATTTTTAAAATTTTAATTTGGGTTTTATAAATCTAAATCTTAATTATTAAATCGAGAACAAACATAATTCTAATCTGTAAACGTCTGTTTGAGGTTTTACTTGGAGTTTCATAAACAATCTATGTATTGTTTTGGGTTTTAGGATGATAAGTTTTATAAGTAAATGTATACGAAATGTGAGATGATGAGTGTTAATTAATGATAAAATATCTTGTGCACACCCAAGAGTACGGACGCTACTTCATGTGCCTACATTTAATTTATATACATTTATTAATAAAAATATAAGTGAATTTAGTGTGAATTGAATGTACGCGTAAATCCTATTTTTATAAAATTATTTTTTAATACATAAAAAATTATTCTTTGAAGAGTAATATTTTTTATTTAAAGAGTAATAATTTATTTTTTTAAATAGTAATTTTTCATATACTAAATAGTAATCTATGCAAAAATTTAAAGTCTAATTTTTTTCATTTAGAAAAGTAATACTTATCACTCTAAAGAAGAATTTTTTATATATTAAGAGTAATCGATGAATTTTGGGTGTACACTTATAACGATTTACATTTACTAGAATTTTGGGTGTGCACTTAAGAAATTTACATTCTTATAAAACATAAAACAATAATATTCATAAATCTGTGCACAAAAATAAGCATAAATCTTCTTAATGGATGAAGTGAGTATGAAATATATATAGATAAGACAAAGATTATTAAATTTGTAGTTTATTTTAAATTTTAAACAAGCTCGCAAATTGTTATATTATCGATGAAAGATGACAATTATGTTATATATATAAAAAAAACTAATTTCTTTGTAGACTGCAAAGTGCAAAACATGCGTGAGGTACAATTTTTTAAATTTAACAAATAATTAAAATATATATTAAACAAAAATTAATGTCAAAGATTTAGTGGATGACAATTAATAGCCACTAAAAATTGTTTAGTGTCTACTTTTGTACTTTTCTTAAACATTTTGTACCATATTAACGAAATGTTAAGCAAATTGAGGCTAATTAATGTGTATGGAATCTCAAAGGATTTATGCTATCAAGACGATGACGCAATTCCCTAATGTCCACAATTTACAGCACATATATACGCCAATTCTTTCCAATCAATCTCATTATTCACGTGAATAAGAGATTAAGTGAAAACTTTCAACTTTAGCACTTAGAAGATTCTAACCACACTAGATGTCCTGTAATTTCCGATGAATAAATTATTAGGGATTCACTATTCCACCCCAATGTTCCATTTTGTGTTCTATGAGAGTGGGGTAGTGACACATTACCCACTTTTTAAATTCAAAATTGGATGATAAATACTACTTCCTCCGTCTACTATAAAGGTAATTATTTGTTTTTTCATATTAATTAAAGAATATTATTATTTTATATTTAATGGATAATTGTATTAGTAATGAGTATTGGATCATATATATGTGATGTATGAGTATCTTTAGAGCGGACGATGATCAAAATGATAAAATGAAGAAATTTGGGTGGACGAAGAGAAAGTAATTTTTTGCACTTTGAGTTTAGGTTGTCTTGAAGTTTTTGACATTTCTTAATTCTTTTATACACGTTACTCCTTTAAAAAATGAGTTAGTTTCTTTTGTTATTGGTGCACAAAGTATATATATGTATATCTTTTTATTCTAAAGGGTATATATTTTAATTAATAAGGGTATAATTTTTTCATTATAAAAATTTGTTGAAATATAAATAATATAATTCAAAAAATTCAACAAATTTCTTAAAAAATTAAGTGTACAAATTCCTATTCGATAGGGTATAACATTTAATATTAAAATGTACATTTCTCAGAAAATGTGAGATTTGGAGTTACTGTATCCTTGGGGATGCACCTAATTTAACTCAAATATGTTTATCATAAATACAATAAATTAAAGAGTCTTACTGTCCACCTGGTGCAACGGTGCACCGATAAGATCTAAACCGTTAAATTTTATAATTATCAATCTTCACCCTTAGATTTTACTCACTCCGTCTCAAGAATACTTGCACATTTTCTATTTTAGTCTGTCGCAAAAATACTTGCACTTCCTAAAAATAGAAATATTACACAATATCAATAACCTTACAACACTACAAAAATTTCACATTCTTTTTACATATAATTTAGTCAAAGTCAACTTTATAAACTTCGTGTCACCAAATACATGCATGTATTCTTTGGATGGAGGGAGTAATAAAAACTAACCTTTTAAATTAGAAAATTACTATAATACCCTACATTAAACCATTAAATCTTGAATGAGGTTCTTGTGCCCGCGGGGACACTGTGCCCCTTTGTAATTTAAACCCCTAACAATATATATGTTTAAATAAAATATAAAGAGGGAGATTTGTGTTCACATGGGTACACATAGTATCCATTTGTGTCCCCGGTGGCGCAGGAGCTTTTTCCTAATAATAATAATAATAATAATAATAATAATAAAAGAAAAATCTGTGCATACGTGCATGAATTTTTTTACGAGTTTTTTATGTGGGGTCTTTCAATTAAAATTTCTGCTTTATGTTAAATCATAAACAATCAAAGCTTTAAAGGACATCATCGGGCCTTAAAATTTGAAAATTAATTAATTGCATGGAAAGACAACAATTTTTACTTTAATTACAAATTAGTGCTAAGATTGAGAATTTAGCAAAAGGTACTTACCTTAATTAGTTTTGATTTTCCACAAACACCAACCTATAACGTAGAACATGTAAATCAAGAGATAGAACAAGTTTAATGTTAGTTAAAAATTGAAACTAAAAATACATAGAATAAAACGAATATATTTTTTAATTGCGATATAATATGAGACCAATATGATGTACAACATGTCTTCTAGTATCTATCCACACGTTGACACTCTCACAATATTTCCACAATAGCATGTGCATCCGGGTATATGGATGCTAGTTCCTATATTTACAAACAATTCACATATATACACTTATTAATAATAATAGCATATATCTTAATAAATAAAAAATCATAGAGTTTATTAGCAAATTTTAGCGAATTTACTGCTACTTTTTAATGAACAATTGAATTTTAAAAAATAATACGTTTATTAAAAAATATTATTACTAAATTAAACTAATACAAATAAGATACACAGGAAAATTAATTCTTACATTTCGTACACGTGATATCAACTCTTCCACAAATACCCTCTTCTTTTTTCCTACGCCTATTCTTACTCTTACTCTTACTTTTATATATATATATATATATATATATATATATATATATATATATATATATATATATATCTTTTATTCTTGTGGGTGAGGCGCGTTACTAGTGGAGATACATTGGACGAGGATATGATTGAGAAGATTTTTGTTTGTTTTGATTAATTTCATGCATATATCACATAAAAGATATCAAACATGTTTAAATAAATACTCGTATTTAGTAATTGGTAGTGTTCATTTTTACTCATTCGAAATATTTGGAGAAAATCGTAATCAAAACATAAGTTGTGGTTTTCTTTGCAATTATAAACCACTTTTGCCATTTTATCTATCAACATTCGAGTATGACTCATCTGCATTAACACTTCCCCGTCTAGAGCAAAGGTATTAAAAGGTAATTATATTTGATGTGCATTGACAGTTAAGTTATTGCATTAAATATACTATTTTACCTCATTAATTAGTAAAATAAAGGAATTATATAATTCCTCCGTCCCGAGCAAATGTCCCCATTTATTTTTTGTGCATGATTAAGGAGTATTATTATTTTATGTGTAGTGGGTAGTTGTATTAATAGTGAGTGGTGGGACATATGTGGGGCCCCTTTACTAAAAGAGGAAAATGTGAACCTTGAATGAGATGCCCAATATAGTAAAATGAGACCTTTCGGTGGGACGGAGGAAATAATTTAAAAAAAAATGAGTCAATTTTTTATAAACTGAGTTTATATCATAAACCTTTATAAACATTGTGCTCTCCTTAATTTAAACATCCTAATAATACATAGGGTATGTAAAATTTGAAGGAGAGACCACAAGGTTTACACTGAAACTAAGTGTTTGTGTAAAAAAAATTAGAATGTTAATTTATAAATGCGGGACTCCTTCACAAATGAATATAGGTAAAATCAACAGTACCTAAAATATGATAAAAATGGATACATTTGAGGTGGATGAGGGAATATATTTTATAGAATTCATTTAATGTTGTTAGATTTACATAACCTATATAGAGACATATATACATGAAAAAAAATAACATTCATAGTTTAACAATGAGTCGACTTGTCTCAAAATCTATCTTACAAGAGAGTATCCCTTAATTTTGCACAAATATTGTTAGTTCTTAGTTCTTACTAAGCATTTTTCTTAAGAAAATATAATTATTTTTAATTAATTAGCAAATTTTATTAGTTTAGTTTTAATTTAGGATAATTATGGGGTGCACTCGGTGCACCCTAAGATTTAAGGCAAAAGCTCCTGTGCCCCTGAGGACACGGAGGGATACTCCGTGTCCCTATGTGAACACAACCCTCCCCCTATATTCAATTTAAACTTATGTATTGCTAGTGGTTTAAATTACAAAGGGGTACAGAAATTGCAAAGGGGCACAGTGTCCCCGAGAGCACAAGAACTTCACTCTTATTATTAAATAAATGCAACTCATTATAATTTATGTTTAGAAAATCAAATGAGCATGCGTAGTATAAGGAAGAGAGGGGATAGCCAAAGCCTAAAACTAATACAAATGCTGTTGAAACAATAAATTTCAAAATATTGAAACTTGGAACCCCTTTTCATGAGCATTAAAGGACTCCTTGATGTTAATTAGGTCTTGAGCCAAATATTACGCTAACTATTATCAACGGATTACAAAACTTACAAAATTAGGTCTCGGCTGCGTCTCTTTCCTAGAAGAATGAGACGTGAGTTCGTAACACTGTGTGTAACAGAACATTCGGTGGTAATCGCAGGTCAATGCCTAAAGTGCCTGACATTGGTGAAAACAAGTGAAACTCCATACTTGTTACAGCAGTCGACCGCATCCGAATCCCTAATGCTTCCTCCTGGTTCTGCAATTACGCTCACTCCACTTCTACACGCTTCTTCCACAGCATCATTCCAAGCTGTTCAATATCCACAAATAATTTAACCATACTTGTCAGTAATATATCGACCACTTTTCTGTCAACAACAAACTAGACCTGGGCTGGTGCATACAGTAATAATTTGCAACTTACCAAATGGGAAAAAAGCATCGCTAGCCAACGCAGCTCCCTTGACTTCCTCCCCAGCTTTTCTCATCGCTATCCTCAAACTCTCGAGACGGTTTGGTTGCCCGCTTCCCATACCTAACATACAGTTATTCTGCAGAAAACAGAAAATGCAACTTGTTTAGTAAAATTAAAACATAACTTAAAATGGTAAAGAAAAATCTTCCAACCTTTGCAATAACAATAGCATTGCTCTTCACGTGTTTCACACAAAGCCATGCAAAATGTGCATCATGAAGCTCATTTTCTTGTGGATTTTTCTCAGAAACAACATTGAACTTCAAATCTTCTGGGGTCAGATCATCTGCCTCCTGAGCTAGCCACCCACCACCAACTTGTCTTAATGAGAGCTTTCCTTTACTATTTTTACTTGCCTCGAGTATTCTCAAAGTTTTGGATTTTCCACGAAGTACTTCAAGCCCCTTCTTGGAATACTTAGGAGCAACTACAATCTCATAAAACATACGAGTTTCACCGTCTGTTGGACTCCTAAACTCTCTAATGTCTTTTGCAAGAGCCTGTCAAACACATGGATATGTAACAGCTGTAGTTTCCCCCTATGAGATATCTTCATCATGGAAAAAGAGAAGCAACAATAGTAGCCCCCAGCCCCACCTTTATTTATAGGGAAGATCAGTGTTGGGGCTCCCATCGCTTAAAAAAAATCCCTTTTTCACATACAAACCAAAACATCCAGCAATTGAACATACCTCATCAACTTCAACATTGAAGGCGACAATGCCACCAAAAGCACTAACTGCATCACATTCAACAGCTAGCCTGTATGCTTCTATGATATCATCGCGTGATGCTACTCCACAAGGGTTTGTGTGCTTCACAACCACACAGGTTGGCTTACTAAACTCACACACACAGTTCCAAGCAGCATCTGAATCTAAATAGTTATTATATGACATCTCCTGCAAGATAAAAGGTAAACAGATTAGAAGGCCATCTAACATTTTCCATTTAGAAGAAGCTACTAAATATAGAATATGGGATTGATAGAAGTAACCCTATGTGAAACCATACAAATGTTATACATTACCAAGTTAAACACGTGTAAGGATTTCAATCATCCTTTTTAATTCGACAATGGCATAGCTATAGTTGCACAAGACTCAAGAGCAGTTTTTAGAGAAGGTATATTAATTTTATTCTACTTCGTTATAACAAAAAGTAGTAGCAACATATTTTTTTTGAGAATGTAAACTCTTTTCAGACTCTAGTTGATGATTTGTACATACACATATAAGCATTTTGCATCACTTAACACATTCTCCAATGTGCTCAGCCTCAGAGCATTCCATAATGCCCACAAACGTGACCTGCTATCAAAAGTTTTGGTGGCGATTTATTATAAATTCAGAAGTTCAAACGACAACCCACTGAATGCACGTTGACATAGACATTGAGAACCTAAGTTGTCTATTCATCAGGTCCCATAATGTAAGTCTTAGTTTTCCTTTAAAAGATGTTCAAGTTTCCTTCAATATGGACGTGAAGAATGCATCATCCTTCAACAGTATCATTAACATGCATAATTTGGAAAGGAATTTTTTTTTTAAATGAAATAAAAATTTATTAATAATCTCAATAGGAAAAACTAGTCCCAAAAAGCACAGTCAAGACAGATTACAGAACTCTACTCTAATCTCTTTCCAAATATAAAACGAGAGTCTTGAAAAAATTATAATTAGATACCATAAGGCTGGTCCTATACTTCCTCAAACATCTTCTATAGATTCAAAACAATCATTGGAGATTCTCTCATTTCTTTCAAGCCAAATAGACCATAAAACAGTCGGGGCTATGGTTCTCCACAAAATTTTACATCTTTTGCTAAGAGATCTCCCAAAATGAATCTGTAAAAGTCTAGAGAAACCCAATAGAACCCAAATTCTCCAACTCCCATGCACTATAGTTTATGAGAAAATGGACAGTGAAAGGAAAAATTATTGGAATCCTTCGAGTGACACCAGCACAGAACACACCAATTCTGAACTACGTAGCAAATTAACAGTACTTAGCTTTTCCCAGAACTACCAACCAGATATTAATCCAAACTTTCCTAGCAACTGGAATCTTCCAAATAACTTTAAACTAGGGGAGGAAATAAAAAGAGTTGTCAGCAAAATTTAAAGAGGCCACAAAAGATTTAACTGAAAAGGACTTTAAAGGATACCCTAGCCGTATTCTACAATCATCACCCTCCTTATTGAGAACCACACCCTCCAACCTAGATATAAGTTGACTCAAAGCTTAGATCCTCTTATCTCTAAGGTTTCTAAAGGACTGCAGGTTCTAAGAATTAGAATTGAGGCTGAAGCATTGATGCAAAGAAAAGAAGATATAGGGCCAACGAAAGTTTATAGAGCGAAAGAAATGAATCAGCAAGGGATGAGTCTCCCACCTAACATCCTCCCAAAAGCAAACCATGCTACCCCTATGCACCTGATTGGCTGATTCTCAACCATGCTTCTTCAACTGTTTGCCTAAGCCACTATGCTCCTCCCATGATGAGGTCCATGAAGAAGAAATAGTTCATGGACTTCTCTAGAATTCAATAATCGCTCTGTTATCAATGATGCCAAAGCAATAGATTTTCTTCTCAATCTTAATGATCTCTCAAAAAACTAATACCTGGGCTCTTTCATTAATGTCAAACTTCTTGTGTCCTACTGCGGAGTTAGATTTTCCAATATTTTTTCTTTTCCTTCTCTTGAGCCCATCTCTGTCTCTCTCTCACGATTTTGCATAACACAGAGAGGATTAAAAGAAACAAGTAAAAATTCTACTGGTCAGAAAAATGTTAATCCACCAGTATTATATTTAAAAGATATATCCACGCACAAACACACACATATATGTTGTTATAATGTTTCCAGGAAAGAAAAGGTCATCGTCAATGACAACACAGTATTACCTTTCCATGGTGTTGAATGGCTGTAGAGATGCCACCACCATTGACCTCAGCAAGAGACTTATCAACATAAAATGCAGCCTTCTGATGAGGATTTTCACCATAACGAAGTGAACTCTTGAGGGACAAAGGTACAGTCAGGCTGGGAGGGAACTTATCTACAAAGAGAACATTTTCAGGAGCATGATAATACATCCATTTCTTATGGAATAACCAGTATGCTTCAAACCTAATAGATCACATTATTCTTTTTGAAAGATATAAAAATAAAAAAGTTTATTATCTGCCAATCATTTTAATATACTGGTTTAGCAATAACAAATTCTGTTCAAGATACCTCCTCCAGACTGCTTCCATAACCATTCTGAAACTGCAGAATCATAAGAAGCAACATGCTGAAAAGCCTTCCAAGCCAGTCTCTTTCGGAATTGCTGATCATCCTGCCCGCCTTTAAGATATTGTAGGAGTGCTGGATAGTCATTGGAGTCGACTACAACTAAAACATCCATATGATTCTGTTGATTAGAAAAAATCAATTAGATATAAGTACAAGAAAGAAACCATCAATTTTTCAGACAAATTAAATTAAGATATTGTAGGAGTGCTGGATAGTCATTGGAGTCGACTACAACTAAAACATCCTTATGATTCTGTTGATTAGAAAAAATCAATTAGATATAAGTACAAGAAAGAAACCATCAATTTTTCAGATAAATTAAATTACTAGTAACCAGCACTGATATCTACGTGTTTCTTTTGTAGTAGTCAAAACATGACATAAATAAAGCATATTACCAGAGATCTCAAATTGAAAAAACTAAATATGTGTCGACTTGAATCAAACAACAGAAGGAACAATTTTATTTCCATAAACATAAATGTATGCTCCATAGAATTTAACAATATATGTTCTTCAGGCAAACATCAAGTATGAAGACTCTGTGCACTTACATAAAATTAAAGTCATTCCCAGGATTAATAATTGCATCCTAAAACATGAATAACAATCATATCTGGGTTGTCATGAGTAACACTGAGTTGGATTTAGGAACATTGTTCTCCAGAGCAGATGTGTGTAATGAAATGAAATACCAACATGCACAATTGTAAAGTTTTCCCATTAAAAACCATCAGAAAAATAATACTAGTCAGCAAAAGGAAATAAAATAACAAGCTATGGTTTAGAGCTGTGTTTTAAGATTATTGAACAAGCTGGTAAAAGTAAATATAAATTGAGATTGCAATATTGGATAAATTATTGTTTCTAAGAAAAAGTGAAACAAAGAATAGCCTAGGTTTTTTTCTGCACCTGCTGGTGAAACTCATTGAAGAATCTTAGTAAGATATTTAAAATTTAAAATTAGTAATATTTATCCCCTATTCGGTTTGTAAAGTTGAAATGTCTTTAGGCATAAACTATGACTGTAAAACAATAACAGTTAAACCTAGTCAACCTTTGCAGCAGCTCTAATCATTGCAGGTCCACCAATATCAATGTTCTCAATCCCATCCTCAAAAGAAATCCCAGCAGATGAGGAAACCTTGTCATAGAATGGATATAAGTTCACCACAACCACATCAAAGGTACCTGCAGGGTAACAAGTTCAGAGAGAACTTGTGCATCATGATTGTTTCAAGAAAATACAAAATCAAAGAGTAATTGATTTAAAAAAAAATATTTAATTTGTTAGGGTCATTCCAGTACAATATTATAATCCAAGATCACGAGTCGTTGTCTAACACATGCATTTATAATATGCCGGTCATCAGCAATGTCGAATAACACCTATATTTCTGAAATATCCTCAATCAAAATTTATTATCTCCATGCAACTTAGCTGAGGACTGAGGCAAACCAGCATATAGTTGTTACATGCACGCCTGAGGCACAGAGACGTTTTGGCTCAGGGCTGTGCGCCGTTTTTTTCCAGTATTTTGGCTCCATGAGGCTATGATCAAGAGGCGTGCGCCTCACTGCTTTTCTGTGTGCCTTTTTACATATCTAAATTTTCCCTTTTTTTTTAAGTTGTTACTAGATATTTTTCTATCTTATCAGTGTTTTTTACTTTTGGGAGGAAATGGGTTTTATTATACATATCACATATGTAGTAATGGAAAGATAATTCGGGTTAGGTTTTTTAACTATTTAAAACATCATAAAAAGAGACACTAACACAGCCACCCACCATCTCCAACCGCCACCCAGCCGCCATAGCCTAGCTGCCGTAAATTGAGGTTTTTTTTTATTATTTTTTTATTTTAATTTTATTTCTTTCTGATTTTTTACAGGCATACTGCATTTTGTAGAATTAAAATGGCAACAGGCAAGTGATCTAGTTTTAAGTTGGTAACGTAATAACTAGAGAACGAACAACACTGGATAAGATATAAAGAGGACTGTCCACAACAGAAACAGCCAAAGTAGCATTTGGAAATAAATTCAGTTTAAAACTACGGTAAAAAAATATTATAGTATTGGAAACTCAACAGAAATTGTGGACCACACCTCCAGTCAGAAACCAATTTCAATTAGAGATCATAAGTTAACTACTAACGAAAATTTATTAACTCACCAATTCCGTGGGTACTGAGGTCTTCCATATGATGCTTTTGATCTCTTCTAGCAAGAATACCTCCATGTATATTAGGATGTAGAGTTTTCACACGACCATCAAGCTGAGAGGGATGAAGAAGAAAGTACAGGAAAGAACTAGATATTAACATTTTCTGATTATAATGCAAGAAAAACATTTGTAGAGACAGCAGCATATAATAGTTTCTCTAGTCTATTAAGCTCACTGAAGATACAGGCCTCTATACGAGAAAAATATATAAATAGCTCATGAGTTTCATCTATATAAATAAATGTTATTGTGCATACAAACATAACACTTACTATGTACATACAAGCTACTGCACAGCTTATAACAGTTTCCATGAGTAATCAATGATCAAGTGTTTCATGACAAGAAATTACAATAAAAAAGAAAAAGAAAAGTAGAGTGCCTTCAATAACTGATTAGCTAGACCAGAGAAATAGAAGGAAAAAGAGTTGGCCTCTATCGTAAGAAGTACATGATTTAAATCTTCTGATGACTAACAATGGAAAGAAAATTAAAATCTCATAAAGCAGGAGAAAGTGCTGACCATTTCAGGAAAACAAGTAAGCTCCTCCACCTTTGTAACAGACACACCAGAACTTTCCAAAGCAGAGGATGTTCCTCCAGTGGAAACAATAGTGAATCTAGAAGAATTAAGGTCCAGGTAAGTTAGTATCAGCGCAAACAATTGGCATACGACATGGATAAATGTATAACTGTTGTAAGTACCCAAACATAAAAGCTCAAGAAATGGACGTTATATGACCACCTGGTCTGAAAGCTTAGCTGTAATAGATAAATGTAATTTAATATTTAATCAATTACTCCAACACACCCCCTCACATACAAATTGATTAATTTGCACCCAAGACTTGTATGTGGAATTTTTTCATAACGTGTGCCGGTGAGATTTGATCCCATGACCTTTCATTTAGACATGGTTATAATATTATGTTAAACGCCACTATTTTACAAAATAATGATTTACTCCGATTTCATAGTTTCTCAATGGAAACAAGCAATCAAGATTACACATTTACCAAAACCTAGAGCACTACAAGGCAAACAAATGCATGCAAAAAGATTTAAAACACAAAGATAACTGGTGAAATTGGCATAATATCAATTCGAAAAGTAACCAATCATATATGGAAGATGAAATTGATATGATTCTTTTCTTGAGAGATAAAGAAGAATCTGCAGAGCCACCAGCCAACTCATAAACTAATTAGTCTCTTAAATGTACAAATTTTAAACATGTGCTATTTGGTGACCAGAAGAGAATTAAAAATATGCACAACTCATCCCACCTTCAAAGTGTAACCTTCACCACATTTCATAAGAATTTTAAATGTTTTACGTACTTCTTTTAATTTTAAAGACTTGAACTTATAACATATAAACTACTATTACTGCTCACAAATGGGAACCAGAACAGATAAATATAACTCCAAAGTCGATAAATGAACTTCAAGAATTCTCAACCTCTACACAAAAATCAAATTTTCTTCTCAAACAAAGCTTCAATATCTCAATTTTTTAAGCATTAGCTACAACTTACCAGTAGTTCCACCAATGCAAAAAAAAAAGGAATAAAACTGTTGTCGTCAAGGTAGGAGACCTCACCCCAAGTCCTGCAGTCCATTTCCAAGCATATGCAAGTCTGTCTTGTCTGACAATGAAATTAACGCCTGCCTCTTCCCTATATATATCGTAAGAGAAAGAATAAATCAAACGTATTCTAAATGTTAAAATAAGAGCCGATGGCGTATAAGTTAATATAAACGATCCCTCAGATAGAAATACCAGAAAGCGAGGACTTGTGGTCTAGCTTCGGGGTAGACAAAGTTTCAGCCATTGCTCTAACTCGAAACGTAGTCAAATTACAGGCCGACGTTGTGGCCTACAGCAAAAGCTTCATATATTAAATGCAACAAAACAACACCGGAAAAAAGCTCCATATATTAAATGCAACAAAACAACACCTGAAAAAAATTAATCATCTCAGATGAATAAAACAAAAATTATATCATGAAATACCAATTGGTTCGATGGAGATGTGGTTCTAGAATGAGAAGCACTGCCAGCGTGAACAGGGTGAGTGGAGCTCACAAGGGAGGAGGTGAGAGCAACGTTGGAAGAAGCCGGGGCAGCGGCGGCGGCAAAGCCAAGCATTCTTTTCGTGCCCTCTTAAGTAACCTGCCCCTTACGTGCAGCGCCTTAAAAATGGTAAGCCGCAGGTTAAGTCCTTAATTCACCATAAGAAAAAATAAAATCTACCAAGAACCCACTTCATAAATCCTTACAAAAAAAAATCAACAATAACAACAAAACTTAGTTCATATTTCCAACCAAGAAAATCAAATGACAAGAAGGAGCAAATATCCGTCCTGTTGACTTACAGGAGAAGAGGTGGAAAGAGCAGTGAGCTACCAAAATATATTGCCTGGGTATAAACACACAGAAAAACAGTGCTTGTATGTATTCGGAGGAACAATGGGACAGGATTACAACCAGGCAAGTAGAATAGGTTGAAAAGATCTGTAAACCCTAAGATTAAAATCTCAGAGAGAAGAGTAAGAGGATAGCTGGAAATTTAAACAGGGGATTTGGCAGATATATATTTATTTTTTTTGTGCAAATGACCGGGGGCGGCGGCCAAGGGGGGCAGGTGGATGAAAACATAATCGATTTTTTAAGAGCATCAATTGAGTTGGGCAAGCATTTGTCTAAGACTGTTTTATGGAAAGTACTTAGACGGATAAGAAGTGATGATATTTTAGGTCAAACCATAGTAAAAGAAAATGATGACAAGAAAAGCAAGGGCATGTTCGATTGAAAGAAGGGGCAGGCTCTTCTCAGATAAACACTAAAGCTCCCGAATAAATTATAAGCTTTTAATCCATTAAGTAGAACTAATGACACAGGAAAATCTGTATAATTTTCAAGAGTTCTTGAGTTAAACATGATAGCTATATTAATTATAATATCTGAAGCATAACTAAAAAAGAGCTCCAATTTCAGATATGGAAAGAAGCTGATTTGATGAATAGACAGAATAAGCCTCAGGTAGTCAACTTAATTGAAATCAGCCCATTCAAAAACCAGAGAGACAAAGATCAGCACTAAACCTAAAATCATATCATTTCAAGAAAAATCTTAAAAGCCTTCTCCAACTAGCTGAAACTGATCTCTTTTTCTTCATAGATCCACTTTTCCAGAGGAATATTAATACCAGAACCACTAACACATAAGGACATGCATCTCACAAATTTTAAAGTTCATTACTTTGTGGAGTAACAAATGTTTAATCCTCACAACTTTAATCTTCCAAATATACTTTTATTAAATTGCCCTGAATATCAAACATATGTCGTCCTTACAATATTTTTATATTTCTGCTTATAAATTTAATGGAAATTGGAATTATATCTCAAAAAAAACTCCTATATTCAGAGTATGATAAGTACAGCGTCTACCATCTTGTACATTTGCAGGCATCTAAGAGATTCAAGAATCAGCAAGTATATACTAAATTCAACAAGAGGAGATCTATCTCTACTAATATCAAAAGGTTAATATCTCTTCAAGTAGTAGTGAAAACGATGTAATCATGTTCTATTACCGATAAGTAGTGGAATGCAACACATCAACTCTACATTTTTATCTATAGAAATTTGGAAGAAATAAACAAAGGTTGCCAATTAAAAAGGGATGAGGTTTAGGGATCAGTAACTTTATTCAACCTAAAGGGTTAGACAATTTGCCCTTCAGTTTATAAGCAAAATGGAAGATTAGCCCAACAAGATAGTACAAGAAAAAACTAGTAGGTTTCACGATGAAGTTGCAGCATGAGCATTAATCAAGACAGGTATACAGAAATGCCGCAGGAAGCACAAGTTAATCCCATCAATTTCAGACAAATCACTCACTCGTTCTACATTTATGCATTCATGAGAAAACGAGTAGCTGCAAATGCAAACAGCAAAAATCTCAAGAGTTCCTCCGTAGTCAGCCCCAAAGCAAACTAATAAAGATTAGCAAATCCCAACACCATGATATCGGTGACACAATAAAAAAAAATCTATTCAATCTCGTACATCCGTAGCTATTTTCAACAGACATCAAAGAAGGAGCAGGTTAAGTCCTTAATTCACCATAAGAAAAAATAAAATCTACCATGAACCCAATAAAATGAACTTTTCATGGAGAGACAAGGTTGTAATTTTACATACCCGCGTGACAACGTGTTAAAGAAATGGCGGCAGGCAAATTTGGCAGTACGGAAAAGACGGGGCGGTGAGAAAAACAACAACACCGTCAAAGGTAAAGAGATGGGAGTTCAAGGTGGGTGTGAATGTAAACGAACAGGGAGAGAGGGAGAGAGTGTGTCCGAAAACTAACAGCTGGGAATTTATAGGACGTTAACTGGACTGGACAGGTTAATATGGTTTCATTTGCAGTGGTGATAAATGTATTACTTCAATAATTAAAAATTAAAATCAAATTAAATTGGTGATACCTAATCCTGAAATCAGTACCAGAAAAGGGGGGGAAATTTTCAAAAGACAGGTTTTAGGAAGAAGAGTTGTATGTTTGCCACACAAATGTAGTATCTAGCACAAAGCACATCGTCAACTTAGAAAAAAAGTAGAAAGATATTAACATACAAAGAGACATACGTATACAGAGCAGAAATTGAATGCCTGAGAAGCCGCGGATGCTGAAAGTGAAGCTCAGAGTCAGAGCAAGCTGCCGGAAGAGATGAAGTTCAGAAACCATGTAGCAATCAGCACGATGAAAGAACAAAAAACTGGGCCTCTCCCCAAAGGCCCAAGTTCGTGAGGAAGCCCATCATCTTTGGCCCAATATAATCGCCTCAGCATTAATAATCAAATAATAATTCAAATAAAAATAGAAAATTCATAGGAGAGTTTCTCTAAAGAAAGGGATCTTTTCATACAAAATCGACGAATTCAAATTCCGTACACAAATCACAGAATCATAGTAATACTTGAGAGAGATTCTATTGTCGGATTCAACTAGGCAATTAGCTTCCATCTTGATGGGATACAAATCTCTCTATTAATTTTAATTTTAATATTTTTACCTCTGTTCATTGAATTCTTGGCTTTCTTTCATCTTCTTATGCTTTTTCACCTATTTTGGTTTACATTCACATTCTTCTCATCCAATAATCTGTGTTCATGGGTGTGGTGTTCTTTGTTAATATAATGAAAATTGGTCTAAATTGTATTTTGAAATTGGGTGAATTTTTTCCTTTAATTGCATGGTGTTTTAACAGATGAAGTTTTGCTGCATCAGTGCTGAAGGGTGTGTTGCCATTTACTGATTGAGAATTGAAGCTGCAGTGCATAGTTTAATAAGGTAAGTTTTGTTGCTATGTTCCCAGTTTTATATTTATAGAAACTTGTCTTATTTCCACAACCTATCACCCACTTAATACTCCACAACTTGTCTTATTTCCACTACACTTCATCTTTAAGGAAGTAATATTCTCACTCAATTCTCCTCCACAAGATGCAAGAAATAAACTTACATCAACCAACATCTTAGTGTTATTCTTCACACGTATTTCTGAAGATATTATGAACACGTACCTCTGCGGCCCGGCTGCCGCGACGGACATTTAACATCTATTTCCTACACCTCCCATGCCAAGTTTCTTCGAAAACTCCAGATCTGGCTTCACCTTCGAAAACTCCAGATCTGGCTACACTCTTGAGTTGTGGGAATACTTCGAGGCTGTGCACTGTAGTTTTCTGCAAATGCAACCAGCAGAAATGTAAAGAATCTCAGTAGTCAGTCCCAAAGCAAATCCCAACACCACTATATCGGTGACACAATAAATAAATAAATAAAACTATTCAATCTCGTACATCCGTATCTATTTTCAACAGACATCAAAGAAGCCGCAGGTTAAGTTCTTAATTCACCATAACAAAAAAAGAAAAAAAAATCTACCATGAACCCATAAATCTTTAAAACAAAATAAAAACAACACCACTTGAAAAGAGTTCATATTTCCAACCAAGAAAATCAAATGACAACAAGTAGCAAATATCCGTTCTGTTGACTTACAGGAGAAGAGGCGGAAAGAGCTGTAAGTATATAAAACTGGGAAACAGCGCTTGTATGTATTCGGAGGAACAACGGGACGGCAACAACCAGGGAAGTAGAATAGGTTGAATAGATCTGTAAACCCTAAGATTCAAAAGAATCTCAGAGAGAAGAGTAAGAGAATAGCTAGAAATTCAAACCGGGGGATTTGGCAGAATTTGGAGCAAAAGAAGAGTGGTGGGGGCACAAAAACCCTAAATTTGGGAGATCGAAAGTGGAAGGAAGAGATGCCAAAGTGAGATGATTTAATAATTTTTTTTTTTCAATTACTATTTATTTATTTATTTATTTATTTTTTGTGCAATTTGACAGAGAGGGGGTGGCCCAGTGAAAATATAATCGGTTTTTATTTTTTAAGAAAAGAGACATCAATAGAGTTGGGCAAAGACATTCTTCTTTTACAATAATATTTACAAGCCCAATGGGCCAATCCCATATAATTTTATAGCACGAATGAATATAAATCTAACATTTTTTATTGGTCTTTGGGTAACCCAATTATGAGTTCAGCCCAAAACTTTTACATCACTATTTACCAAAACAAAAAGGTATTTAATGTTGTTACAAGCATAGGCAGAAGATTAAAAGTTACTCCCTTCGAGCGACTATTTACACCCCTAAATTACTATATACACCCCAAAATTATATTTCTTTCATTCATTTTTAATCTATCAATTTTACTATTTTAGATCGTCCATCCTTAATCTATTAATTTCTCTTTTTAAACATATGAGACCTACGTACACTCTACACTAATACAAATAAAATATGAGACTCACATCCTCTACTAATACAACTACCCACTACACATAAAATAATAATACTCCTTAATCTATGTGCAAAAATTAAATTGATATATTGATGTTGGACGGAGGGAGTACAATTTAAATCATCCCTAATTAATAAGGTTAATTGAAAAATAACCACGAACTTTACTCATATTTCAAATTAATTTTCACTTTTGAAAAATTGCAAAAAAAAAACCAGCACCTTTAAATATTGTTGCAAAACGCATCCAATTAATGTTGTTGGTTTTTTTTTTGCAATTAACCCTAATTAATAAGACATGATTACCCTTATAAATCTTATATTTGTTCGGTTGCAACAATCGAACAGAATCATAATTGTGATCCCTTAGCCTTGCCGGAGAGTTTAAAAGTCGTATCCCATTGCCGGATCCTCGTACCTTGGAAGTTCTTCTCAATGGATTCCTGAATCAAACGGCTTAAATCGACGGAGCTCTTCCCGAAATCCAGCTCTTCGGCGTCGACTGCGATCACGTATACCAGGAAGGGTCTGGTCTGGGTGCCACTGCCGAGGGTGAAATACACGTGGCACCTGATGAACAGGGTCTCCTCGAAATCAGCCGCCATCTGCGACACTCGCGAAGGCATTGTTTGGACGGCTCTGTCCTTATTCTCTTTCTTTCGTATGCACATGTAGAGACGAAGCTGGGAGGTTGCAACCACTTCAATGGAAAACAGACAGTCGAGCTTCTGCATGGTGATGTGACTCAAAGCTCGAATGGGTTTCTACTTACAGATTCATTTCTTCTCTGAAGACGAACCGACAGCTTCGTCGCTCCATTTGTTGCTCTTCTAGGTGAAACTGACATGTTCTTCTTAGTCGTCATCGGGCTTAGATAGATGAAATTAATCACAATTCTGATCCTGTTTGGTTGTTGCAACCGAATAAATAAGATAAATGAATTCTGATTCTGTTATGTTCGATTGTTGCAACAGAACAAATATAAGATTTATAAGGCTAATTATGTTTTATTAATTAAAAATGATTTAATTTTTATATTTTGGGGTACATATAGTAATTTTGGGGTGCAAATAGTCGCCCTCTTATAATAATTCAATTGTATTGTACAAGGATATTAAGAAAAAAATTATTTTTTACTAATTTTATTAACTTTTAGAGGTAATATGATATTTTTAGGTAATAAATAAAATATAAAGTATGTTATGTATGAAAAGAATGTATGCCATTTTTTAAATTAATGTGTACTTTTGAGATGCTAATTCAGAATGATATTTCTTTTTTTAAGAGGTAAACAATTATGTGTAACAAAAAGGAAAGAATAAACAATCTTCAAGAATGTAGGAAGTACATAGAATCACGAAAAAAGAGACGAAAGAAAGAAAATCGCAAAATATTACTCCCTTCATCCTATAAAAGTCGACATACTTCCTTTTTGGTTTGTCTCATAGAAGTTGACACATTTTCTTTTTAATTTATGGGACCCACACAAAAAACAATTAATTTATTTTAATGGGACCCACATACCACGTCTAATACAATTATACAATACACATTAAATACTATTTCTCTTACTTCACTTTACATTAAATTATTATATTCCTTAATTTTCGTGCAAAAAAAATGTGATAACTTCTCTGAAACCAATGAAATATCTTATTTAATAGTTTATGGACATTGATACCTTGGACTAACAATTATAAAATGCTACATTGATGTCTTTTGTCTCCATATTAGAAGGGAAAAAAAATTATCTCGCGCATATTTTTGGACCCAACAAATGATAATAAATACCCTTTTAAACTTATAATAAATTTTTTTTGTCACATTTTATTTTGCAATGACAATTAAATGGGATAAGGGCAGTTCTTCCAAAATATTGGAGTGTATCTCTTATAACATGTTCTCGAGTGGTAAATTATGTGTTACCCTTTCTAAAGGCATGGAAAACGGAATAAAAACTATTTTTATTCCATAAATTTGATCATGCACAATTTTTATTCCAAATAAAAATAAGTTTGGGCATTTATTTCAATATTTTTCGAAAAGCCGCGACAAAGGAAGGCCACCTTGTGTGGATGATAAAGCAAGGAATAAGGAAATGTGAAAATGTATTAAATTGGCAATTACCCTATAAAAAGAATTTTGTCATTATCGATCCAAGGCTAATCCTATTGTAATTAAATCAAGTAGCATTCTAGGTATAAAATAGATTTTTAAAAAATATATTATTTTTATTTTTTTCTGATGAAGATTTTAATTGATGTTATTGCTCTAGAAATTGGCTTATGATAGTTTCTTGGAGAAACCTATAGCATGTTGGAGTGAATGTGTATGAGAAATATAACTCAACTTTCTCTCTCTACATTTATCCGTAGGAGTGTTTACCAACAAAGGCCCCACATAATTGGAAAAACTAGGCCTATCTCCAAAGGCCCAAGTTAACTAACAAAACTCGTGTGAGGAAGCCCATCATCATTGGCCCAATATAATCACCTCAGCAATAATAATCAAATAATAATAATAATAATTCAAATAAAAAGAGAAAATTCATAGGAGTGTTTCTCTAACGAAAGGAATCTTTTCATACGATTATAAAAAATCGACGAATTCAAATTCCATACACAAATCACAGAATCATAAATTTTCACATAATTCAATTTGCTAGTAATAGAATTGCATAAAGAAGCTTTTATATTGGCCTCACGTTATTATTAGAAAAAAAAAGTACTTGAACCATAAATTTTCCATTAAAACTTGATTTGTCCTTTAATAAAGAAAATTAAAACTAGGCACTTGAATTTTATTGTCTATTAAAGAAAAATATGTGGCAAATTAATGCAATAATTATCAATTAATTATTTATTAAGGAATTTAAATAAATCTATTCCTAAAATAAATGAGCAAATAATTGATAATTATGTCAGATCCAGTCAAATAAGTCTAACTTAAAGCCTAAGCAAGTGAAAGACACAAACGCGCAGAATCAGATCAAATCAATCGTGGACCAATCAGACTGCGAGTTATTTATGGGGCGTACTCAGTCCTCACCCTTCACCTATATAAGGAGTCTCCTCCATTCATTCCACACACATTCAAAGACCTAAAGACACAAACGCTCTGAAGAAATTGAAACACGAGCAATGCATGCGGAGCCCCCCCAAATCAAGAGTTCTTCATACACTAAGTTCTTCGGTGTTCTTCGCACCAAGAACAGCATACGACCCGGGATTAAGGTGCTAAGCCCCCTAGATCGAATGATCTTCGGATCAAGTACCTTTAATCCAAACAAAGGCTCGACGCCTCTGGATTAACGTTATAAAATCCCAAATCCGAGTTCGGACAAGCTTCAACTGAAGATCTGACTCAACACACACAGTCGCGCAGTCAGCATAGTTAACCAGTCAACAAGTCAAAGTCAAGACTAAATTGGTTCGAGAGAAGAATCAGAAGATAGATATAGATTGTTTCCTAAATTCTCAAATTTAATCCGTCTGGATTATTATTGTAATTCTCTTGTATTTATTTTTATTATAAATACAAAATTTGTTGTTACACATACGCCCCGTCCAGCGTTAACATTTACGTTTGTTTTTTGCACTTAGATTAATAAATATAATATTTTAATGTGTAGTGAGGTGAGAGAAATACTAATATTTAATGTGAAGTGGGTAGTTGTAATTGTATTGTGTGTGAATCCTACATGAAATAAATTAATTATTTTTTATGGGCCCCAACTTGACAAAAAAATGAAATGTAACTTTAACTTGGAACGACTTAAGATGAAAAAAATAAGTCTTAATGCGGGACAGATTGAGTAATGTTTTCTATTTACCAGCCGTACAATATAATTTCCTAAAAAAATGAAAACCCCTAAATTATTAGGCATAAACTTGCATGCTCCTAGGGACATCGCATCCTCAAATCCCGCATTTTCTTAAAGATATATTTCACACTTTAGTATTAAATGATATATTTTTTAGTATAGGAATATGTACCCTTTATTTTTTTTTAAAAAAAAATTAATCAACAATTTATAATATTCATATTTCGATATATCTTTTTAATAAAAAAAATTATAATCTTTTTCATTAAAGTATATTTCCTTTATACCAAAATAATATATTATTACATGCACAGAACATAAGAGAGCAACTCAATTATTATCATGAATTTACCATTTTCCCCACTATAATATTACGCAAAGTATTGCTTTCTACTTTCAATCAAATTACTTTTCTTTCAAAATATATATATTCATTATTTCTTTCTAAAAGAGATAATCTTAAAATACGTTCGCACGACAGCTTAATTATTAATCGAAACATACCATTAATTAGTTGGCTTATTATAATTGATAATTAAATATACTGCTACTCATCTATATATTGGATCTATACATTAAATTTGTGTCAGATGAAATTTAAAGTCATTATAATACCTTCCCTTGTTTTCAATTTCATAATATAAGCTCCTTTTTTTTTTCTTTCTTTTAGTTAATACATAAAACTAAGTATAATTCGCCAAAATGATCATATTCAATATTTTTTGTTTTTAAGCATAAATTTATTTAAATTAATATATAAAATAAATAATCAATGAGGACGAGTATATAAATAACATGAATAAATGTAGACCTAGTTTGTTTAATTGACGAGTATATAAATTAATAATAAATAATTATTTATTCATTAAAAAATATATCTATTCAAAATTTGTAACCAATTGTATAATTTTAGAGTTGGGAGGTTTATTGTGTAAAATTGAGGTGCAGTAAGTAATTATTAAATTTATTTTTAATTATTTTATTTTATTGAGTAACGAGGATTAAATAAAAAATTAATCTAAGGGTTGAGATTATTTTGGTATTTTGGCCCAATTACACTGCAGTTAGACTCATGCACTCGTTAAGTAATACTCCCTCCGTCCCAAGAAAGTTTGCACACCGCTTTCCGGCACGGAGATTAAGAAAGTGATAACTTTTAGGGGTATTATGGTATTTTTTAGTAATAAATAAAGGGTAAATATCAAAATTGGTCATGTAAATATGGTCTTTTCCAACTTTAGTCCTTTTTTTATTAGATTACTCACTTTTGGTCCTCTGGGGTCTGTTTTTTGTCCAAATTTAGTCATTTTTAGTCGGAAACTTAAAAAACTCACCGAAAAAGTATGCGTGAGTTGCACGCGCTCAAAGTTGGTCCTGTAAGTATGGACCATTCCAACTTCAGTTATTTTTTTATTGCAATTTTTATTTTTGGTCATCCGTTGTCCTATTTTAGTCATTTTTTGTCCAAATTTAGTTATTTTTTGCTAAAATTTAAAAAAACTTATCGGAAATCATGCGTGAGCTGAACGTTCTCAAAACCCCCATGCTCACTATTTAAGAAACCTTTAATATTTGCGGTGGAGAAAACAAATTGTTTCAAAATTGTAATTTATATTTATTAAACTGAAAATTGCTAAATTAATAAAATACTCATTTGCTTCATCTGTATATGATAAGATTAATTAAAATACCAAAAGCTATAATATTTAGGTAAAAACACAATTTCACATTGCATTTGTTATGAATCACATGGGGAATAATATTATTTTGGGACTAACAATTAATTAAATAATATACATGTTCAAGATTATTTATTTATTTAATTTTGTGTTACAATTTTGTCTTTAATTTTTTTAATTTTTTATATATAATAATATAAATATTGTTTTATTTATTTATTTATTTATTAATCTTTTCAATAAAATTTTTAGAGTTTTGATATATAATTTTCAAGCTTCTTAAGATGTACACGTAAATTTTCAAAAGGATGGAATCTTTTATTGGGTTTTTTTGAATGAACTGATTTAGTTGGAATTGGCCTATAGGTCAAATCCATTTTTTATCAATATTTTTGTAATATTTCTTTTGACGATCATTGAATCTAATTTTATATTCAAAATTTTTATTTTAGTTAGATCAATTTAATGTAAAAATTTGCTCAAATCCAATTTAGAGTGAATAAGTAATAAATATGTTAAGTTTGTAATTTAATTTAAAAAGAAAAAAGAGAAATGAAGAGAAAAATGGAAAGTGGATTGGTCTATGGGTCAAATCCATTTTTTTAATATTTTTATAATATTTCTTTTGACGACAATCAGATCTAATTTTATATTCGAAATTTTCATTTTAATTAGATTAATTTAATATAAAAAATTGCTCAAATCCAATTTCGAGTGAATAAGTAATAAATACGTAAAGTTTGTAATTTAATTTAAAAAGAAAAAAGAGAAATAAAGAGAAAAATGGAAAGTGGGAAGATTAATGCAACTCAAGCATGATTTCCGATGAGTTTTTTGAAATTTCGGCAAAAAATAATTAAATTTGGACAAAAAATGACTAAAATAGGACAAAGGAGGACCAAATGTGAAAATTGCAATAAAAAAGGACTGAAGTTGGAATGGTCCATACTTACAGGACCAACTTTGAGCGCGTGTAACTCACGCATAATTTTTCCGGCGAGTTTTTGAATTTCCAGCGAAAAATGACTAAATTTGAACCAAAATGACCAAAAAATGGACCCCGAAGGACTAAATGTGAGAAATGCAATAAAAATGATTGAAGTTGGAAAATGTCATACTTATAAGACCAATTTTGATATTTACCCAATAAATAAATGATAAAGTATGTTAGGTGTATTAGGTAAGGATGATTTTTTTTGTAAATAAAGTGTATGGAGAAGGGTGATTGTTTTTTACTTTTTTCTTTTTTAGGAATTTGCAAACTTTTGTAGGATAACCCAAAATGAAAAGTGTGTCATATGAAATGGGACGGATGGAGTACATATACTGATTAATTTGATTAATGTTTAAGATTATTGTTATTTAAATAATGTATGGAATTAAGGATGTTTAACCTGATTATATGGTTATATATTGTGAGAGGGTATTTAATTAGCAAAAGATGGAAAATGACTAATATTGGCTAATTTTAATTCCTATGAAACTTAATTGAGAATATTATATAGGAACTAAAATGTTCAAATACCAATATTTAAGGAATTGAAATTATAATTTTCTCTTATATGAAGTCATAATTATCTAAAGTGATGTTTGTTTTTGGGGTTTTGTGGAGATTGAAAATCATGAATAGTAATATCATGTTTGGTTTGAATTTTTGATAGGGTGTTTTAACTTTATGTCAAATCAATATATAAGAATGTATTAATTTATGTAAAAAAAATAGATGACAGTATAAAAAAATAAATGTATTAATTGAGGTAAGAGAAATAGATGAGAGAAGTATAATCTTAATTTTAATATATATAATTGACAAGTAGTTGTCTTATTTAAATTTTCAAAAAACATACGCAAGGTTGAGAAAATCACTATCAAAAATTATATGTGACATTATTTTATTGGTTAAGCATTTATTATATATATTAATTTTTTTTTAGTCTACATTAAATATTTCCTTATTAACATTTTATTCCTTTAACATTTTAATCTTTTAGTTTCTATTATTTATAATATTCTTTAATATTATGTAAAGATTTTAAAAAATCATATTATTTCTTTCTTGATTAATTGTTATTCTATTTTAATATTTTTAATTAATTTAATTTTTCTTTATCACCCTTAAATTGAAAAAAAAAATTACAACAAAATCATAATTAATTGTATAGGGTTTCGATTACTTTTATTTTTATACATTATTTTAAATTCAATCAATTTTTTAATTTATATACTAATAAAAAAAATTTACAAGAGACTTAATTATTTTAATTTTATACATTACTTTAAATTTGATCACTTTTATAATATTATATAACTGATAAAAAAATTATTTTATGTTATTCAATTAAAAGGTGTATTACATATCATGAATGATAAAATATTATTTTTATTATGATTTTTCGAAAATTTGTGACATTATTTAAGAAAGTGCACAGTAGTACTTTAATGGAATTATTACTATCTACTACAAAATATATACTAATATTACTAGGAGATGCCAAATATATATTTTATTATTATCAAGTACAAAAATAGGTAATGAAAAATCTCAACTACCCTTATATGAATGTCGCTAAATACAATTGTATTGAACACACTATTTTACATACATCGTACAGATTTTTTATTGTAATATAATTTGATACAAAAAATATATCTAAATATTCTGAATACTTATCTAAATATTTCTGAATACATCATGCAATCTTATATAATTTGGATAAGAAAATATATTTAAATATTCTGAATATTTATCTAATTATTTCTGAATATGACAAATTTCTTATCGTAATCTAATTTGGTTATCAAATATACATCATCTAATCTGATACCAAATATATTTAAATATTCCGAATACTTATCTAATTATTTATTAATACTGCAGATTTCTTATGGTAATCTAATCTGATACAAATATATTTAAATATTTTGAATACTTATCAAAATATTTCTGAATACATCATTACTTATCTAAATATTTTTGAATACATCATTTAAATTTCTTATCGTAATATAATCTGGATACCAAAATATATTTAAATATTTTTTAATACATCGTGAGAATATTTTTAAGGATTATATAATCAGGAGTCGTGAAGATTTTTTTATCGTAATATATAATGTGAATACTAAAATATATGTAAATATTTCTGAGGACATCATCTTTAATTAATTAATTAATTTTGAATACAATACAATTAAACCTATTTTTAAATGTATGACCCACAATTGACTAATCTCCAATATATCTTCTATTTTCATGGAGAGATTAATAGTTGATTAATTATGAATACAGTTAAATTTAAATAGGGTTAAAAGTGGTATTTGATTAATATAATTTGGATATTATACCTAGTAGTAATAAATGTTAATAATATGTATCTATGAGTAATGAACCCTACTTTAATTTAATAAAAATTGTATGGTAAGGTAAATATCTTTTTTTTTAATTTTTTTTGTCACCGACATAAGAGTAAATTTTGTGTAAGACCGTCTCACTTGAGATCAATTTACACTTTTTAAAATAGTTATTACTTTCGCTATAAAATATTATTGCTCTGCTATAAAATATTATCACTTTCATTTATTACTCATGAAATAACATAATCACTTTTCATTAATTGAGTATCACTTTTCATTATAAAAACTATCACTTTTTTTGTCTGTCTCAATGATGAGAGTGAAAATAAGCGTGTTTTAGTGTCCAATTTAACATATTTGTGATTGATATTATTATCATATATTAGCACAAGTGTCTTATATTCAATATATGTGAGAAAAAGGTTCTCTTGAGGTGTTTTATTGTGTTTTAGGTGGAAAAGGGATCAAAAGTGCCAAGTTGGAGAAAATGTGCAATTTGTGCAAGGATGCTCTGAAACGCACGTCCAACTTGTGTAATTTTTTTGTGTTCATATTGAGCTTTGAATTGGAAGTGTGATAAATGGTTGGAAAGTCACAGAAGAGAGGATCGTTTTGGCGTAAGGAACACCTTAATCGAAGTCCAAACGAGAAAGTTATGATCGAAATGGTGACATCGCGCAAGCTGTTTTTACTCAGTATGACTATTCCACTTCACAAGACTTGTTACATTTTTAAATGTTGGACTTTTGGTGAGATCTTTATATTCTGAGAAGCCAAGGAAAAGGGGATCACGTGAGCACAAGAATCACTAAAATCGGAGATCGGACGAGGTAGTTATGATTAAAATCGTGAAGTCGCGCAACTGCTAGCGAGAATTTCCGAGAATTTCCGAAAATTTCCGAAAATTACCTATTTCTTGGAGAACAATTAATCTCCTTATCACATAATCCTCCATGATTCACTCATATCTTTTATCCATATATTTTATTTCCTTATTAATTTCCTTCTCACACATATATATATTTTACTTCATTATTTATGTGAATGGAGAGCCACATCCATCCTACACCACCCCACAAGGGGGGGATCACCCCCAACTATCATCCACATCCTTTCCTCCATCCATTCATCACTTTGAAGATTCGTGTGTGGAATCAAGAGGAGAACCAAGAGGAGGATTCAAGACGAAGAAGGACGCGACGACGCCCACATCTAGGGTTTATTCGTTTCCTAATTTATCTTTTATTTTCCGGACATATGGGTAAGATCTATCCAACACCCATGATTGTTCTTCGCAACATCATGGGCTAGAGCCTTTTTGGTAGAACTAGGGTTGTGAAAGTTTTTACGAATTAATTGATCTTTCGTGTGTAAACTCCGTACAACACAACTTGTGAATTTATTTTATATATGATTGTGCTTTCTTAATCCATATTCACGTTCGTTTTGTGCATCTTCAATTGGTATATAGAGTCTGAATATATATCTTTGTTGTAGATTGCGTGCGTTCACCGCTGAACAAGATTTCATGTTATGATTCTAAGTGAGAGGACTCTGAAACTTCATTAGAACTATCATATATGAATACTTATTAATTGAGTTGAATTTGGGTTATTAAGTAGGATAAAGAGGATAATTTTATAGTACCTATAAAGGGAGATCATATCGGGTTAGAGTACCAATTGGCCAGGAAAATAATTGATACTGATAGTACCTAGAAAGGGGGGTGGAATTATATCTCTTGCACTGAGGTTATTCACACGTGTTACACGCATGTTTACTTGTGTCTATAGAGTAGATATGCATGATTTAGTGATGCATCCATATTTCACAAGGTAGAGTCGGACATCAACACACGGAAGGGAAATTAATAAGTAAAACTGGATTATCCTAGAGCTACCTATTCTCCTACTTGATCCACTTTCGTACTTTTTGAGTGATATTTTATTTTATTTGTTATTTTATTTAAGTAGTTGTTAATTAAATCCTCAACCGTTATTGTTTTCGTCTTAATTAATTTAGTAAATAATTAAATTGATAATACGCCGTCCTTGAGTTCGATATTCACTTGGTTGCTTGCTTAAGCTGCAATTGATATCCTTAATACTTGGAGATTAATTTTGCGTGCAAAGAAAACGCGCATCAAGTTCTTGGTGCCGTTGCCGGGGACAGCTGTTATTATTAGTTTATTATTTCTAGTTGATTAAGACTTTTATTGTGATTATTTATTTCTAACTAACCTTAAATTTTTCTAAGGTACTTGTGCACTAGGAAAATGAGAGGAAGGAATAACACATTGAGCTACACATGGCCGGAGCAAGGCAGAATTCGGATAATGTTGTCATACGTGAAATTGTCATGAACTATGGAATTGGTAACATGGGGTTGATAGGAGCAAGAGGGAAGATGATAATTTTATAATACATCCCGATCTTATTAACATGGTAGAGAAGAATCCCTTTTTCTGGAGGTTGCTTTGAAGATCCATATCAGCATCTTAGAAGATTCCTTGATTATGCAAACACTCAAAAGGGCGCTGGAGCTCATGATCATGCTAGGCGGATCGCCCTATTCAAGTTTTCATTAATTGATAAGGCAGAAGCTTGGTATGAAACTCTTGATGTCATAGATTACACTACATGGGTCCAACTGAAGTAGAAGTTCTTGGAGAGACACATGCCACCCTCAAATATCTTAAGAATGAGGCCAGACATCACTCAATTTATTATGAATCAGGGTGAGAAATTTCATTAGGCGTGGGACAGGTTTAAAGACATGCTCAGGAGGTGTCCACACCATGGAATGTCTAAGGCTGATTACATAAACATCTTCTACTATGGATTAGATTGAGAGTCGCGTATTTTTATTGATGCATCATCAGGAGGAGCGCTGTTATCTAAGACAACACTTAAAGTAGAAAAGTTATTCGAAGACATCTCTATGAATTTACGTGACTAGCCTACGGAGAGAGATAGAGGATCATATGTACTTGGCAAGGTGGCACATGTTGAATATCAAGTGGTGAAGCTGAATAGGAATGATGAGATCGTCTCTAGTCTAGCTAACATCAACAAGCTACTAGAGTCCCAGCAGAAGCAGATTACAGAGTTGACACTAAGGAGATCTAGTCTGAAGCAGCACGAAGTAAGGAGTATTGAAGATACCTTCAATCGATACATGGCTGAGAACGATGCAAGGGTTGACCACATCGAAGCTAGAATGAATATTGATCATGCAGATTTATCTAAGTAATTGAAGGACCTAACTTTGATTATGGGGCAGATGACCGCGAACGTGAATCAATTGACACAAAAATAGGAGAATAAAGCCATCACGTTAAGGTCTGGAATGCAGTACGAGGGACCGATGAAGATGGAAACGAATTTTGAAGCTCCAGAAGTACGATTCGACCTCAATTCGACCAAGCCAACATGTCTAATCACATCATGATGGTCGAACCAAGCACTTGATCAACCTCCGGAGCTTCCAGCTAACCGGTTCGACCTCAACCATTATGGTTCGACCAACCCTATTGGTCGAACCGAGGTCGAACCAGCCTATCCTCAAGACTTTGATGTCGGGTTCGACCAACCTAGCCATGGTTCGACCAACCCAGTTGGTCGAACCATCCTGTATGCATTGCTCTGTTTTGTCTGAAGCTCAATTCGATCACGATCACTCCAGTTCGACCAACCCTACTGGTCGAACATAGGTCGAACAGCACTGTCTCGCGCACTCTGTTTTGTCTGATGCTCGATTCGACCACGATCACTACCATTCGATCAAACCAGTTGGTCGAACTATGGTCGAACTGGCCTGTAAGGGAGAGAATGCACGTTCAGGTATGCAGTTCGACCACTATTCAACCAGCAACCCTGGTCGAACTCAGGTCGAATCGTTCTGTTCTGCACCGTTTTTCATGCCGAATGCTTTATATGATGTTAATGCTACTCCCATGCCATCCCAAGGACAGAATACTGAGCTTATAGTGAAAAATAAGTGGGAAAGAGCAGAGAGGTTAAGAGCCGAGAAGCTTAGACTACAGATGCTCAATGAAGATGTGATTTTCTCTCTTGATCAAGCAATGAGGATGCTCATAGAGACTCAGTCATTCAAGAAAATAGATGTGATTTCTAACTTGTTTAATCTTGATTTTTCTAAGATAGATGACTCTGAATTTGAGTGGAAGATTGACAAGGAGGTGTCTAGACAACCATGGGAGGGAGGAAATTCCAAGGATCATATACTTGTTACCAAGAAAAGTGATGTGTTGAGTGTAGACAAAAAGAGGGAAAAAAAGTATTTGAAGGTGAGGATGCGAGAAGACCACCATCTGATCCAGTAGTTCAAAAGCGGTAAATTGTCGCGACTCTTTGACGTTAAATATGAGCGCCTGTTGGGGGCTGCCCTTCTATTTTATTGCTTTATTTCTTTCGTGTGAGTAAGAAATTTTTATATTTAAGGTGCTTACTAATCGGCAATTACATCTCTTTGCAAACTTAGTTTCAACTTACATTTTTACTAAGTTTGGGGGGTGTGATGTTCTTACCCCATTGAAGCACCAAGAGTATAATATTTTCTTTGTAATGTTTGCTAGGGGAGTTGATTTTTGTGGTATGTTGAAACTTTAATCGATTTTAATGTGTCAATTTTTTGCAATTTGCCTAGTATTCAGTGGTGTTTCTAGTGTGTGGAGTCGATTAGATAGTCAATTGAGTCTTTCTTATAGTTCTCTTATTTTATTATTGATGAATCCTGTGATGATGAGATGTGTTGAGCTTTGATGATAGAAAAGGTACTAGAGTGGCAAGATGACCGAGTTGAACAATTCGAGGAGCTCGTGCATACGTTTTGAAGGAGAAAAATCAGGTGCCCTCGTTTCCTTATTCTAATTTTTATGTGTGCTTTTAATTCATATGAGTGAAAGGATAGTGTTTTTGGTTTTGGTGATCCACATGAGCTTATATTTTTAAATTGTGCTTAAATTTCATATGCTCTTGAAATTGATGAAGGAAGTGTACTTGAGTTATAATGCGATATGAAGTTCTATGTGTACTTGTGGGATATTACTTACCATGAAAGGTGCTCTGTTACTTGTTAAAAACCATGTGAGATTTTGAATCTCGTTGATCATGTACATAATCACATGATATTTTCTTTCTGGTGAGTATCATTCTTGTGTGTGTATTCTAGAACTTGCCTCTTGTCTTACTTAAAATTACACGTGTGTTAGATAATGGGAAATGATTTTAGGCCATCTTTGATAATTATGAGTCACTTTGCCAAATAATTTCCTACCAAATAATTTTATATCCGTAGTTAGCCATTTTGAGCCTAAAAGCCTTATTTCTTTGGCAACCTACGAAGATAGCCACTTTGATATTCTATTTGAGCCTTAAATTCCTATATTTAGTGGAGAATTAAATGCTGTCAAAGTGTGTGAAGTTGATTTTGATGGAGCTTGGAAGGAATAAAATATTTGGAGTTGTACAAGTGATTATGAGCTTAAAAATAAGTTGATGAGGGGTAGTGCCCAAAACTGGTACCCCAAGATGTTAGAGGTAGTGCCCGAAACTGGTACCTCAAGAAAGGAAAAAAAAAGAAAGAAGGAAAAATGTTGAGCTTGAAGAAAAAAGAGAGAAAAGAAAATTAGAAGAGCATGAAGCTGGATAGCCTTGAAGTGTAAAAAAAATCTGCAGTACAAAAGATCTTCGATTTTAATTCTCTACTAATTGAGTTACTTTATCCAGATATTTCCTACCCTTACCAAAGAGCCAACATTACATCCTAATGAAAGTCCTTTTTGATCCATTGTCGAATCATACTTTAAGTGGTGGAGAGTTTGAGACGTTTGACAAGCTTATGGTTACGCATGCGCTTGAATTAAATTTGAGCGTAAACACTTAAACACATAAGTGTACATCTTTTACACTTAAGTGCGAGTGATATATATTTTCCGTGAGAACATGTGAATGGAGAATTTGAATTGGTGGTGATTGTCATGACTTGTATGCTATAAATTGATTATTACATATAATGAAAGTTGCATGATTTAAGTTGAGGACAATTGTATTTTGAATGGGGTATTTGTCATAATCCTTGTTTCCCCACTAATTTTCTTACTCTCTCTCTTTATTTTTATTTTGTTACCTCAGGACGAGCAACGAGTAAGTTTGAAGGATTGATGAGAGTGAAAATAAGCGTGTTTTAGTGTCCAATTAACACATTTGTGATTGATATTGTTGTCATATATTAGCACAAGTGTCTTATATTCAATAAATGTGAGAAAAAGGTGCACTTGAGGTGCTTTATTGTGTTTTTGGTGGAAAAAGGGATCAAAAGTGCCAAGTTGGAGAAAAGGTGCAATTTGTGCAAGGATGCTCTGAAACGCACGTCCAACTTGTGTAATTTTTCTGTGTTCATGTGGAGCTTTGAATTGGAAGTGTGATACATGATTGGAAAGCCACAGAAGAGAGGATCGTTTTGTCGTAAGGAACACCTTAATCGAAGTCCAAACGAGAAAGTTATGATCAAAATAGTGACGTCGTGCAAGCTGTTTCTACTCAGTACGACTGTTCCACTTCACATGACTTGTTACATTTTCAAATGTTGGACTTTTGGTGAGATCTTTATATTCTGAGAAATCCAAGGAAAAATAAATCCTATTGATTTATTAAACTAATGGTTCAAGCAGATGCCATTTGTAAATTTTAACTGAAAATGTGATTGGAAGTTTACTATATATTCATATATATTAGGTATGATGAAAAAGTTGTGCGAGTTCCTATTCAATATTTGTTTTAGAAGCTAAACTATGCTGCATCTTCTTGAATGCTTCCAAGAGGGTATTGTGACTTATGTTTTAAGCAAGTTTAGTTGGCTCTTAATATGCTAACTAATTTGTGGGAATTAACCTTACTATTTGTTACTGCTCTAAGGATTCAGCCCACCAAATTGAACTTCAAGTAATATCATATGGAAGAATTCCATTACTTTGTCAAAAACAACTATCTGGACTAAAGCAATTTAATAGAAAAACTCTAGAAAGATTGAGATATATCAAGTTGCAACAATAAGCATGAGATAAGCGATATACTTAGCAAAATAGGAAAGATCAAATTAGATAAGCATCAAGTTCCATTATTATATATATTTTAAGTAATAAATAATTATAAAATATATTATATATAAATGTTAAATCACTCAAATTTGTAATTAATTTTTACTTTTAAGGTTGAGAATTAACGTGATATATATATATATATATATATATATATATATATATATATATATATATATATATAAAATGATGAAGTTTAAATTGTTACATATAAAAATGAAAAAGAGAAGTAGTAAGATTTAACTTATAACCTAGGAGTAATTAAAATGCATGCACAAATTGATGATCCACGTTGAATTGCAAAGCTGAATTCTGAATTGGGAGCTTAAGTTTAATTACTTATGACGGAGATTCAGAAGCCCAAAGTTGATAGTCAAAAAAAAAAAAAAAAAAAAAAAGAGTTGACTGTCACTCATTCCAATTCCAATGAGAAGTTAGAATTAGAATAGTCGTCTCTCTCAAAGAAAAAGGATGGAAGTGCTCCTCCCTTTCCGCCTCGTCCATCAGATGTCCAAATGGCGCAGAAGACTAATTCACTTTCATATAAAAAATCTTCTACTTTCAATTTTATTGAGAACTAAAAAATCCCTGTATATTTTCTTAATGGTGGTGAGACAAGAGCCAAGGTCATGCTCTTGATTTATTTATTTATTTTTATACATAATTTGTCGTGTAAAATAGACTATATAATTTTCTAATTAGTTGCATATCCTCATTCTAATTAACTGCAGATACTTCGCAATCAAAAACTCCTTCAAGACTTCATATAACTTCTATTATTGTATGATTCACAACCTGAATGATGCTTAATTAGAGGAGCTATTCATGGTGACTTTGCTCATCTTTAATGTGAAGCAAACACAACACCTCTACAACTAATTCATGTTATCATTTTGTAAGTGAGTTTTTCATCTGTAGTTAGTTTAATTCCTAAGTTCGCATAAATGCATATTATTTCTGTATCATGTGGCTATTTTATGAATTGTGCATGCGTTCGAGTTGTACTTCATATATAGGTACTTATAAAAAAAACTATTCGAATGATGCTAAATCAGAAGATTGTTTGGAAACTAATATTTGGAACTTAGTGTTTATAATATAAAGGTTATTGAACTTATGGTTTTCTCTTAACAACTTATATCATGTATCCTGATTGTAAGGGAGAATGCATTAATATCATTTACGACTCTCTCAAGTAGTGTTCTCTTTGCACTAATGTAGTAGCTTGAGGGATTGATGTTCCTGGCTATGACTGTATAATAGAGGTAGCGGCTAACTATTGAACACTTATTTTTTCTGACTTCGTATGTGCTTGACAACAAGAATCATTAAAATCGGAGATCAGACGAGAAAGTTATGCTTAAAATCGTGAAGTCGCGCAGCTGACGGCGAGAATTTCAGAAAATTTTCAAAAATTACCTATTTCTTGGAGCACATTAATCTCCTTATCACATTATCCTCCATGATTCACCCTTATCTTTTATTTCCTTATTTAATTTCATTCTCATACCTATATATATTTTACATCATTATTCATGTGAGGGGAGAGCCACATCCATCCTACACCACCCCACAAGGGGGGATCACCCCCAACCATCATCCACATTATTTCCTCCATCCATCCATTACTTTGAAAATTCGTTTGTAGAATCAAGAGGAGAACCAAGAGGAGGATTCAAGACGGAGAAGGACGTGACGACGCCCACATCTAGAGTTTATTTGTTTCCTAATTTATCTTTTATTTTCCGGACATATGAGTAAGATCTATCAAACACCCATGATTGTTTTTCGCAACATCATGGACTAGAGCCTTTTTGGTAGAACTAGGGTTGTGAAAGTTTTTACGAATTAATTGATCTTTCGTGTGTAAACTCCGTACAACACAATTTCTGGATTTATTTTATGTATGATTATGCTTTCTTAATCCATATTCACGGTCGTTTTGTGCATCTTCAATTGGTATATAAAGTCTGAATATATATCTTTGTTTTAGATTGAGTGCGTTCACCGCTGAACAAGATTCCATGTTATGATTCTAAGTGAGGGGACTCTGAAGCTTCATTAGAACTATCATATATGAATACTTATTAATTGAATTGAATTCGAGTTATTAAGTAGGATAAAGAGGATAATTTTATAGTACCTATAAAGGGAGATCATATCGGGTTAGAGTACCAATTGACCAGGGAAATAATTGATACTGATAGTACCTAGAAAGGGGGTGAAATTATATCTCTTGCTCTGAGGTTATTCACACGTGTTACACGCATGTTTACTTATGTCTATAGAGTAGATATGCATGGTTTAGTGATGCATCCATATTCCACAAGGTAGAGTCGAATATCAACACACGGAAGGAAAATTAATAAGTAAAACTGGATTATCCTAGAGCTACCTATTCTCCTACTTGATCCACTTTCGTATTCTTCTAGTGATATTTTATTTATTTGTTATTTTAATTAATTGTTAAGTAGTTGTTAATTAAATCCTCAACCGTTATTGTTTTCGTCTTAATTAATTTAGTAAATAATTAAATTGATAATACACCGTCCTTTGGTTTCGATATTCACTTGGTCGCTTGCTTAAGCTGCAATTGATATCCTTAATACTTGAGGATTAATTTTGCGTGTAAAGACAACGCGCATCACTCAATAAGGGCACACAAGGCTTTACCCCAACATAATTCATATATACTTGAATCACAATATTAATACAAAAATAAAAGAAAACATAATAATAATTTTAACTATTTTCTAAAGAGACATAAAATATTAATTATAGGTTTTAATTTTGTATTTTTCATTAAATGATATACGGGACTTATACTAACATAAATATATAAATATAATTTATATTATTAAATAAAATATTAAAATAAAATTTTGTAAACCACGTAACACGCGTGCTAGTATACTAGCATTATATATATATTATAAATAATTTGTTAATTATTTATAGCCAGTGTGAAAGGAGGAAACATTATTTATCCAACTCGTGGCGTAATATTGACTTGCAAGTTGGCCTCTATTGAATATTTTTGTCTATAATTAATTTGGGAATTAATTATATGAAAATGAATTAAATTGGTGAAGACTAATTTGCAGTGTATGATTTGTAGAAAGTGGCTTTTTCTTATGAAAGATTTTTTAGTATATTTTCAAATAATCGAAATTATATTTTTAATACATGTCTAATATTTTAGGAGTAATTTTTTTTAGTGTAGAAAATTTCTTTGCAATCTTGTTATATTTTTTTAATACACATGATGGTGCATGGAATAACGAGAAGCATAAATTGGTATGGTGGCAACGACAAAATTTATTAAAGTTATAGAGGTCCTTCAATCGACTCTATGTGGACATCCAACTTAAACTCCATGAATGAAAGTGTGCCTATTCTGAATGACAAAAGTTTCTGCACTCCCGGGGACACGTTGTGTCCGCATGTGAACACAACCCTCCTCAGTCCCCCTTCCATATTCTATTTATTGTTAGGGGTTTAAATTGTAAAGGGGCACGGAAATTGCAAAAGGACACAGATCTAAATTCGTGTGCCCGGACGCATAAGAGACTCACTCATTCTGAATTTGAGGATATTTGCAATGTCCCTCCTCTTACTTTTCTCTACGTTTAATTCCATATTGCATTTGTTAATGTTGGTGATTTTAGACTGGCTACCAGTAACAACAATATTATGCCTTGCCCAAAAAAAAAAGTCATTCATAGATTGAATGTGAGAGATGTGTACACTACTATATATTTTCTATTTTCACTAGATCGTATAAGCCCAAATTAATAGCCTTTCTCATTAATGTTCTGATACATTCTGCAGCAATAATGAACGAGAAAGGCGATAATGTGCTAGACATTCATCTCTTGTTATATTCTTGAGTTAAAAACATAAACAGCATCGATCGTACACTTTTACTTTATTCGAAAATGTATCAAAATAGGGCATTAAATTTCATCCTAAACCTTTTAGTTTGGTTCCGATTTCATTCCAAAATAATATTTTCACTGATTTCGTCTAATAATTCATGTAAAAGCATTGATTCAGTCTTATAGTTCAGTCTCATGAAATTAGCAAAATTATGCTTTTTTTAAAAAAAAACTTATAAGTAAAAAAAGTCATTTTATTGAGAATTTAAAAGTTACGAGACTATTTCAGAAAAAAGTTAAGTTTTTTGAACTATTTTGAATAAGATAAAAAATTTTAAACATGACTCAAGTCACTCAACCTCTATGTGAAGTGAAGCACTCCCTTTGTCTCATGATAATGGTTACCCTTAATTGTTACATTTTCTTTACAAATGGTAAAGAAAATGTAACAATTATCATGGTACGAAGGAGTAATTAAAAGTCCATCCTTCAAACTATGAAGTTCCAATTGATTGAATGCACTAAGGTTGATGAGTTATATATGTGAGTGTCCCACGTGGACTAAATAACCAAAGACTAGACTTATGAGATCAATAATTAAATTGTGTTAGCCCAACTATAATTGTACTGCCAACTCTCTCATTTTCTGAGAATTAATGAATTGACCTCATTCTTTGCTCAAAAAAATTTCCACATCTTTACAAATTTAAAAGAATTTTTTTTTCATATTACTACATCTTCATTTCCAAATATATACAGATCACAAAAGAATCCCAAGCAACTCCTGCGAGTCATTTGTTATTTCTACCCAAAATTTAATTTAATCTTTTTTTTTTTAAGATTTAGTATACTTTTCGTGGTTATAATTTTGATTTGTTTTATTAAATTATTTATTTTTATTATATCATAAATTTTTTGAAATATTTTACACAAAAAAAAATGAAATAAAAAATTCTTTCATTTAAATAAAGTTTAAATTAAATCCCGGGAAAGTACGTAGATAAAATATCAAATTTCGTTCTTTTTATGAACAATTTTAATTTTAATTTTTTTTTATTTGCAATTCTCTATTTTTGTATTTTTTTTATTTGATTTTGTTCTTTTTGTCTAAATTTAGTACTTCACTCTTATCAAATTTAGTCCAATTTTGGAACAAAAAAATTGGACTAGAAATAAAAGGATTTGGACAAAAAGAAAAAAATAAGATAAAATAGAATTAAAATTGAGAATTGCAATTAAAAAAAAATCTAAAATTAAAATCGGCTATACTTAGACAAAATTTGATATTTTTCCGAAGTACTTATACTATACATAAAACTCATGTTTAAAATATAAATCGTTCCATAAATTTTTACTTTATTTAAAATAGTTTCAAATAACTTAATTTCTTCGAAATTATCTCAATAGTTATTAAACATACTATTTTCGATGCGATGAATTATGTTTTAAACACCATAAAATACATGATGTGTGTTTTTGGGACATGTGTCTCTAACCCGCCCCCTTGGATCATGAGATGGAATAGGGTTGGAGCTGGGGAATTGCACTCCCATAAAACCCACTCTTTATTTCACAATTTTTTTTTTTTTTGAAGAGTCTTTATTTCACACAATTAAATCACAATCTTTCAATAGATAAATATGAGAGATATAGTAATACGAGAGTAAATGATACAAATTAATTTACAGATAGAGAGTCATGTATTCCAGCTTTGAAATTGAAATCAGAGAGAAATACTGGCCAGTTAACCGTAAAAAATAAATTAAAAAAATAGAAACATGTGTGTTTGAATATACTCCATTCCATATTCCATGAATCTGGCAGAATGTGGGGCCCACTTTTGAACCTTTGGTATATAAGATGAGGTACCGAACGCGGCTAATCGGATTCGGATCCTACCTGTTCGGAAACTCCGCTTCCCAACCTCTAAAATGTCAACTCTTTTATTACAAACTATATAAACTCCCTAAATCTCACCCCACATACTAAGCATCTAATTATATTTTTAATTAATTAAATAATTAATCATGGGATATGTGGAAGGTTCTCCCGGCAGCTCCATGCACGGCGTCACCGGCAGGGAGCCGGTTCTGGCTTTCTCCGTCTCGAAGGCGGTGGACACGGCGGCGAAGTTCGATTTGCCGGTGGATTCCGAGCACAAGGCGACAAAATTCAAGCTATTCTCCCTGGCGAATCCCCACATGAGGACTTTCCACCTCTCCTGGATCTCCTTCTTTACCTGCTTCGTTTCCACCTTCGCGGCGGCGCCGCTCGTCCCCATCATCCGCGACAACCTCAATCTTACGAAGAGCGACGTCGGAAACGCCGGCGTGGCGTCCGTCTCCGGCAGCATATTCTCCAGGCTGGTGATGGGCGCCGTGTGCGACCTCCTGGGGCCGCGCTATGGCTGCGCCTTCCTCATCATGCTGGCGGCGCCGACGGTCTTCTGCATGTCTTTTGTGTCGTCTGCCGGCGGCTATGTGGCGGTCCGGTTCATGATCGGGTTCTCTCTAGCGACGTTCGTGTCGTGCCAGTACTGGATGAGTACTATGTTTAATAGTAAGATTATTGGACTGGTCAACGGCACTGCCGCCGGATGGGGCAACATGGGAGGTGGCGCCACGCAATTGATAATGCCGTTGCTGTACGACGTTATCAAGAATAGCGGCGCCACCCCCTTCACGGCGTGGCGGATTGCGTTTTTCATTCCCGGGTTGCTCCATATTGTCATGGGTATTTTGGTCATGACGTTGGGACAGGATTTGCCTGATGGCAATCTTAGTGATCTACAGAAGAAGGGAGATGTTTCCAAAGACAAATTTGGCAAGGTAAATTTATTAATTCCCCTAACGCAATGTTGCACCATTTTTTCTCCAAAAATTCGATTTGTGATGTTAAAATATAATAAAACCCTACACATTCTTGATTGAATTATTCACTTGAGAATTAATTGTGTTAATTTGTTGTATATTAGGTGTTGTGGTATGCTGTGACAAACTACAGAACATGGATTTTTGTTCTCCTGTATGGATACTCCATGGGAGTTGAATTGTCAACTGATAACGTCATTGCTGAGTATTTCTACGACAGGTTTCTTTCTCTCCATTACACCAACCTACGACTTACTTACACGGAAAAATATCAAAATTTGTTTTTTAAGGATCGATTTCAATTTTAATCATTTTATATATATATAATTTCTTAATTTTGATTTTTTTTTCAAATTTTGAATAAATTGCAAAAATTATAATACGAAGGACTAAATTTGAAAAAATATCAAAATTTAATTAAAAAAAAACCGAATTGCAATTGCAAATAAAAAGGATATAAAATTGATATCCCACATGCTAGGTTGAATTTTGTATTTTGTCACCTAAATACATATGATCAAACAAGAACTACTTAGCCGCCTAATATTGATGAAATGATGAACAGGTTTGACCTAAAGCTTCACACAGCAGGAACAATAGCAGCGACATTCGGCATGGCGAATCTGGTGGCGCGTCCGTTCGGCGGATTCGCCTCCGACTTCACGGCACGGCGGTTCGGAATGAGAGGGAGGCTGTGGACTCTATGGATCCTTCAGACAATGGGAGGAGCATTCTGTCTCCTCCTAGGAAGGGCTAATTCTCTCCCACTCGCCGTCACTTTCATGATCATCTTCTCAGTCGGAGCTCAGGCCGCCTGCGGAGCCACCTTCGGCATCATCCCCTTCATCTCCCGCCGGTCACTGGGGGTCATCTCCGGCATGACCGGCGCCGGCGGGAACTTCGGGTCCGGGTTGACCCAGCTGCTGTTCTTCACGAGCTCCCGGTACTCGACTGGAACGGGGCTGACGTACATGGGGATCATGATCATGGCATGCACACTTCCGGTGACGTTGGTCCACTTCCCGCAGTGGGGGAGCATGTTTCTGCCGCCGTCCAAGGGGGCGGTGGAAGAGCACTACTACCAGGCGGAGTACACGGAGGAGGAGAAGCGGATCGGAATGCACGAGAAGAGCCTTAAGTTCGCCGAGAACAGCCGCTCTGAACGCGGCAACCGCGTCGCCACCGTCTCATCGCCGCCGAGCTATATTTGATGTGCCGAACTGGCTGGCTCCGGTGAAACACGTGGCGTGGGATGATGTAGGAATTATATTTTAGTAAAAATACGATAATTTATTATAATCCTTTCCAAATTAAATTTTAACTACCAATTAATAAGTACTCCCTCCGTCCACAGCAAGGGTAATTTTTGCTTTTTGGTATGTGAATTAAGGAGTATTATTATTTAATGTGTAGTGGGTAGTTGTATTAGTGGGAGTATGAATCTCATATTTTAATTGTATTAGAGGGGATGTGTGGGTCCCATGTGTGTAAAAAATGAAAGAGGACCATTTGGGTGGGACGACCAAAATGAAAAAAAGAGACTCTTGCTGTGGGATGGAGGGAGTATACTTTATTTATATACCCTTCCGTCCGATTCTAAGAGTATTATTATTATATGTAAAGTGGATAGTTGTATTAGAGGGAAGTGGTGGGCCATACTGTTTACTTTTTTACTAAATAGGAGAAATTGATATCTTTAAAGCGGACGCCAAAAATAGTAAAATGGATACCTTAGCGGACGGAGGGAGTATTAATTTTACTTGTAGACTAGTGTCAAAATCTATCTTATATAAGCATGGCCTCATATGCGATGGGGTGATGTATTTAATTGTATTAGAGGGAAATAGTGGACCATATTATGTACTTTTTTTACTAAATAGGGGTGAGAATATTAATTTTACTTGTAGGCTAGTCTCAAAATCTATCTTATATAAGCATGGCCTCATATGCGATGGGGTGATGTATTTAATTGTATTAGAGGAAAATGATGGACCATATTATGTATTTTTTTCCTAAATAGGGGTGAGAGTATTAATTTTACTTGTAGGCTAGTCTCAAAATCTATCTTATATAAGCATGGCCTCATATACGATGGGATGATGTATTTAGTTGTATTAGAGAGAAATGGTGGGCCATATTGTGTATTTTTTTACTAAATAGGGGTGTTATTAAGAAGTATTATTAGATGTAAAGTGGATAGTTCTATTAAAGGGAAATAATATTAAGGAGTATTATTAGATGTAAAGTGAGTAGTTGTATTAAAGGGAAGTGGTAGGCCATATTGTAAGCTTGCACGTGGATTAAAGAGTATTATTAGATGTAAAGTGGGTAGTTGTATTAGAGGGAAGTGGTGGGTCATATTGTGTAAGGAGTATTATTAGATGTAAAGTGGCTAGTTGTATTAGAGGGAAGTGATAGACCATATTGTAAGCTTGCACGTGGATTAAGGAGTATTATTAGATGTAAAGTGGGTAGTTGTATTAGATGAAAGTGGTGGGCCATATTGTGTAAAAGCTTAAGCTGATAGAGTTGAAATTTTGCCTCAAAGAGTATTATTAGATGTAAAGTGGGTAGAGTTGTAATTTTGCTCAAGGAGTATTATTAGATGTAAAGTGGGTAGTTGGTGTATTAAGGAGTATTATTTAGAATTAGATGTAAAATGGATAGTTGTATTAGAGGGAAGAGTATTAAGTATTATTAGATGTAAAGTGGGTAGAGTTGAAATTTTGCTCAAGGAGTATATTAGATGTAAAGTGGGTAGTTGGTGTATTAAGGAGTATTATTTAGAATTAGATGTAAAGTGGGTAGTTGTATTAGAGGGAAGAGTATTATTAAGGAGAGTTGAAATTTTGCCTCAAGGAGTATTATTAGATGTAAAATGGGTAGTTGGTGGATTAATGAGTATTATTTAGGATTAGATGTAAACTGGGTAGTTGTATTAAAGGGAAGTGGTGAGCCATATTGTGGATTAAGGAGTATTATTAGATGTAAAGTGGGTAGTGGTTGGCCATATTATTATAGATTAAGGAGTATTATTAGATGTAAACTGGATAGTTGTATTAAAGGGAAGTGATGAGCCATATTGTGGATTAAGGAGTATTATTAAGAAGTATTATTAGATGTAAAGTGGGTTGTTGTATTAGAGGGAAGTAGTGGGTCATATTGTGGATTAATAAGGAGTATTAAGCTTAAGCTGATAGAGTTCGAACCAAGGACCTTTGTTAACCAGACTCTGATACCATGTTAAACAATCAACTCATCCAAAAGCTTAAGCTGATAGAGAGTTGAATCATTTAACTTAACCAAATTACTTAAACAAGGGGAAATTGATACCTTTGAAGCGAACCCCAAAAATAGTAAAATAAATACCTTAGAAGTGGACGAAGAGAATATAATTTCAAAATATTATTGTATAATTTACAATAAATAAACTTTAACTACTAATAAACATATTTTATTTATATAATTATTATACTTTAAGAGTATTAGATTTGATCCATTTCATATATACTTGTTTCCTCCTCCATTTTAACTCTATGTATGGTATTTATAAAATCTGAGGCATGCGTAACATATTTTATTTATATAATTATATAATACTTTAATATTATTAAATTTGATCGTTTCATATATACTGGTTTCCCTCTCAACTTTAAATCTACGTATGGTATTTATAAAGGCAGTAAAATCTCATTTGGGTATAACCGTATCAAATGCATGGGCAAGTCTTTTGAGCACTCAAAGTGAACTGTATAGTTAATTTGTTGTTATTAAAAGCTTAGTTTTTTTCATGTAAATTATTTATTATCTACTGTTACATAGAATATAGGATTGAAAGAATAGACAACATAATTTACACCGTTGAATCAGATTTACACAAGTGTTGGTGGTTATAAAATGGGGCAGTCATCGTGAAATGCTTTCATAATTAATTATATTTTTTTCAAATATTATATTATCATTTTTTATTTATCACTTTTCATTTATTAGGTATCCTTTTTCCCTATAAAAGTTATCAATTGTTTTCCATCTCACAAAATTAAATCATTCTACGAGACGATCTCACTCAAGTGTTTCCATACAAAATATATATGCTTGTGTTAAAATATTTTTTTAAAAAAAAACTCTCTTTTCTGTAAAATCAATCAATTAATAAACTTTTAAAATAATACTCTCTTCATGATCTCACACCACCTTTCTCACTTAGCTTATTCGTTCGTACCACAACACTCTTCATACCCCCAAACAAGGAAATATCATTTTATTCAATAACCTCAAAAGTTTCTTTAATCTCAAATTTGTCATTCAATTTTTCACACACATAACATTACTTTATATTTTTTTTATTATCTTAAAGTATTACAATACTTTCTAAAGTTAACAAAATTTGTCAAAAAGAGTAATTTTTTCTCAAACAATGTGGAAAGGTGGTCCGGGAAGGAGGGAGTGTATGTGTGTGTGTATATATATATATATATATATATATATATATATATATATATATATATATATATATATATATATATATATATATATACTCCCTCTGTCCCACCCAACAGGTCACTTTTTTCCATTTTGGGCGTTCCACCCAAGGGTACCATTTTCTTTTTTTATACACATGGATCTCACATACACCCACTAATACAATAAAAATATGGGGGCCACACTCCCATATATTATATCACCTTATCACTAGTAAAATATTATATCTCTTAATCTCCTTCCAAAAACCAAACGTCGATGTTCACTCTGGACGGGACGGGTATAGATTACTTAACTTTACATAGTTCTTTAAGTTACTTTTTGTAGAAAATAATTATCTCTAATTGTGCCATGGAGTAACCTTACATTGTATAAAAAATAATCTTGGTTCCATTATAAAATTTGTTCCATTATATTGTATTAAAGAGTAATTTTCAATTCTATTTTAGTTTAGCGCATATTAATTAATGAGATAATTACGTCAAAAGTCCCAACCTTTACTCGAATTTCAAATTAGTCCAAACTTTTCAGTATTTACAAATAAGTACTCGACCTTTAACTCATTTTTCAAATCAAGCCACCGGGCAGCGGGAGGCTTGCTCGGTGGTGACGTGGTATTTTTTTATTACATCACCCCCTACACCTGTAAAATAATAATAATAAAAAAAATAATTCATCACCGGGCAGGCCTCAATGGGGCTTCACTTTTCTGCCTTCGGCAGACTCTCCACCGACGCTACCTCTGAGCGTGATGCCCTCACTCAGCCGCTGCGATTTAATGATGGAAGCGATTTCGCTGGCCAAATCCTTTTCCGCTTGTGGCTAATGTTCCTCCACCGCTTCTCCCCGATGGAGACTCATCTCTAACTAGGGGTGTGCAAACTTTGGATAAAACCTAATAAACCAGCCAAATCGAACTAAATTAAACAAGTTGGTTTGGTTTTTGATTTACGATTTTTAAAATAAAAAACTTTGGTGTTCGGTTCAGTTTTCAGTTATAGAAATTTTAAAAATCGGTTAACCGAACCGAACCGAAATAATAGTTATATATAAGCATACCTAACCCTAGCACTCAACATTAACCAATTCCCATTCCTCATCTCCCCTTCACGGCTGTGCACCAAAGCTTTCTGGCCTAGAAAGATAAAGATATTGGAGATTTTCCTTCATCTCTTTCTCTCTGTATCACTACGTATATGATTCGATTTTGACTCCCTTTTTGGATGCTCTGAAGTTTTGAGAATGAGGGTTACCCAGAATAAGGGTTTTGGAGGCAGAGTTTTTTATGTTAGCGAATTGGGGTTTTGTTCTTGTATTTGGGGCTCCATTTCTCTTCGGATTCTATTACTGCATGCTTAAATCTCTAGATCTATTGTTAACCTCTGCACAACACCCCCTTTTCTTCCCAACTGTTTCGATATGTTTGAGGCTTAAGAGGTACACCCATTCTTCCTTAAACCATCTATTTGTCTTTTTCTTTTATATATGTGTTTATATGGTTAGATATATTGAAGGGTGATTTGGGGGATCTGTTTTATGCAGATGTGCTATGTGATTAGATGGGTTAATGGGTGGTTTTTGGTGTTTTATAGGCTTGTGTGTATTCTGTGTTTAGGTAACTTGATTAGCTATGTTTACCGTGATTAGATGGATTTTATGGGCAGATCTAAAACATGTTTACTTTAATTATTTGTGGGTTTTGCTTGTTATGCAGGAATTTTTTTAGTGTTCAGTGAATTGGGGACATTAACAATGACTTTTATCAATTGATCTAAGCATTTGCCTCAACGGACTAATGGTGGACTGCCACCTTCTTCTCCAGTTCCGGCGACGCCGTCAGCACGATCTAAAAATAGAATAATATGAATGTTGTAATATTTACAGGTTTAAGCTGTGAATTTTCGAAATATAGCAAGATTTAAGTGTGAATTTGAGAAATAATATGAACATTGATGTTTAATTTTACATTTTTTTAATTTATTAAAAAAATATTTCAGTTTCGGTTAACCGGTGTAACCGATCGGAATATTTCGGTTTGGTTTAATTCGGTTTTGACTTAATTTGGTTCGGCTTTGGTTTTAAAAAAATTCAAAAAAATTTTGGTTTTTGGATTTCGGTCGGTTCGGTTTACCGAACCGACCAATGCACACCCCTATCTCTGACTTCCTCATCACCCAGCCCTCACTGGCGACCCTCTGCCTAGGGCATCCTTTTCACTGAAACGATTGATTAATCCCAGAAGTGAGTCCAGCTTAATCTACTACCGGCGAGCATCTCAGTCAATTATGGCTTCCATCGACGCCTAGCGATGGCTATATTCCTATCGATCACAAACCGCTACCCGTAACGCCCGCGGTCACTATGTAACGACCCTGTTTTTGTTAAGGTTTTTTCTTTGGTCTCCTCTCGGGAGTTTTCTTTACTGCCTAAGGCAATTCTCAATTCCCACCACCTGAATTTTCGCCGCCAAGATACTTTTCAAAGTATGGTGTTTCGAAGCCATTCTTTAGGGCTTCCCCGAAATTTCGTCCAGTGACCAACACGCCCAACATTGTCCATGAATGTTTTGATTCGAAGTCCCCCTCGCTGTCGACTGATTTGGCAAGAATCTCTTCTCCAGCGTGCCCCTGGTTGTTCTTCTGGTTTTGGGGTTATTATTATTATTATTATCTTTTTTACAAGTGGAGGGGGTGATGTAATAGAAAAATGCCACGTCAGCCATCAGGCAGACCTCTTACTGTCTGGTGGCTTGATTTAAAAAACGGGTTAAATGTCGATTACTTATTTTTAAATATTAAAAAGTTTTGATTAATTTGAAATTCGTAGACAGTTGGGACTTTAACCCTTAATTAATTAACTTGCTCGTTAATAAAAATTAGCAAGTCTTATGTACTAATTTGGAGGGTAATAGATTTTGTGACGTACAGTTCTAGATTAAAGTGACAAATTTTTTATTGAAAAGTAATGGTATGTTATATCTTTAATTTAAACATAAACGAAAGACCAGTAAAAATTAATCAAACATGCTTTGAAAAATTTAGTGGTGTTGTATTGAACAATGTAATGCGCCATTAAATATTGCATGTTATAAAAAGTGTATTTTTAAAAATTTAAATTATAATGTCTAGGAAAGCAAATGATATCACTTGTTTCACAATGATATTTCATCTACTATTTCATAAATTAAATGATTGACACGTGGCACAATCAATGTCCAAAATTTAATACTTGCCCCAAGGGTTTAATGGTCATTTGTAGAGTATAATATTTTTATGTTGTGAAATACCAATGAAACACCGGAAATGTAACAGGGAATTCAACTTGCTATGAAAGAATATTAATTGATGTGAGGGAAGAATTAGAAATTTTTTTAAAAAAAAAAATAATGGAAAGAAAAAAAATTAAGGAAAAATAATGTATAATTGAGATGTTTGATAGGAGATATTAAAAGAATTAAAATAAATGTTAAAATTACCGTTATACCCTCTTTGTATATTATCATTGGCATCTTTACTCTTAATTATATATTGTTATTATTATTAATTTTTTAAACATACTTACAATTTCATACCAAGAATTGGTTAGTTAAGGCGTCTGAAAGAAATTATTTGAGGATTAGAAGAATTTTCAATTAGAGAAGTTGGAGAAGAGTTGTATGTATTAATTATATAATTCTCTATCCATTTGAAATCAAGATGATGAGCATGAAGCAGAAAGAATCGAGGAGAAGAACACCGTTGCAGAGTCGTCAAGAACCCTAATTTTAGAAAATCTAAATTAAATCTAATCAAACATTCTAAATCTAATTTGTTAATTAGGACATATAATGTAGAAATCAAACACTAATTTCACAAATTCATTCTCAACTCATTGTCTTAACTCTCAGATTCAAATCAAAGATAAAAATTTAAATAAAGAAAAACTGCAAAGGAAAAAAACCATGACCGAGGCGAACAATAACCCAACGATGAAGGACCGCGTCGGTGAGGACCTAAGGCAGCGACGCGTGGTGGCTGCGAGCGGACGGAGAACAGCCTTGCATCATTTTGTTTTTGGGCTGATTTGATTTTAATTTGGGTAAGGTGAATACGAGGTGGTGGCCGCTGGAGCTATCGATGAAAAACACGGCAGTGGAGATTGCACCACTTTTTTCTGTCCAATTTCTTACCACTGGTGAAGAATTAGTTGATCAGATTCGTGAGCTTCGTGCCTGGCGAAATCGGCTGCTTCAGTTTCTTCAAATTGGAGTTGAATTTCAAAGCCCTAGATTTCGATTGATTACATCGTCGTCGGATTTGTTCTCATCGGACGAGAAACAGTCGTTGATTCGACGAGGCGTGTTCTTTGCGGACGGCCTTGAAAGTCGCTCTTTGTGCTATGGCGGTGATGTCAATGGTCAGCGCCGCCGTGGACATCACCTTCAGGAGGAGTCGGAAACAGAGGCGAAGTTCACTGTGTTTTTGAAGGTGAAGGGGCGGTAGTCGTGTGGAGCATGTAAAGGATGTTAGGGTTTGAGGACAATGGTGTAATTTTCAAATTTAATATGGATCTACTGTGCAAGCCTTTTTACTAATACTACCAATTTTGCAGTATAAGTTTTGTGAAAGAAACAGTATATTTTAACGGGCTTGCCCATTTTTATTGGGCCCCCGCTAAATCATTTATTATCTATCAAACAAAGTGAAAGGATGTATTATATATGCTATTTCCCCTAAATAAGGGGTATCAAACGAGCCGTCAGTAGAGTAATCATTTTTCATACTATGAAGTAAAGTAACTTTCAGTTACATTGTGAAACCAATTTCGTATTAGTTTTTACGTTTAATTATTACTTAGATGATTGTCATGTGTCACTATTAATATTTAAGTCTATACACCACAAGGTGTGCAAACGTTTACTAATCATTTTTAAAGTTTAGTATTTTAATAAAAAAATACTTACTCATTCCCACCTAAAGAGTTTCTTTTTGGCATTTTATTTGTTTCACCCAAAGGGTTCTCTTTCATTTTTTACACACATGGGACCTACACACCCTCTCTAATACAATTAAAATATGGAGCCCACACTCACACTAATACAACTACCCACTACATATTAAATAATAATATTTCTTAATTCACGCGCCAAAAAGCAAAAACAACCCTTTTGACGGGACGGATGGAGTATATTATAAAACATAAAGTGAAACACCATGTGAAATATTGTGAAGTAGGAAATCAGCCCGATCAAATTTGCCTGTGGATGTAGAAATGATTTTTAAAATTTAAGTATGAATCTTATAATTTTAAATTTAATTTTTAAACTCAAAATAGACATGATTTTGTAATTTTTATATGGTGACTTTGTAAAAATTAATTTATGAAACTCTATCATTTTAAAATTATGATATTAATTTATAGTATGGTGCGCCGAAGATTTGTGCAAGGTGAAAATGTCAAAAGTGGAAAAGAATTTTTTTTTTTTGTTACGTATAAAATTTTGAAAAGAATATTCAGAGGTGGAAGATTCCTTAATCAATTACAAGTGGTGCAGTACTTAGAGTCATGATATTGACATTTATATGTAGTTGATATAAATTTATTATTTATAAATTTGAATGTGGGTGCACATGTGTGTATATATATATATATATTATATTATACATAAGTAACAAATAAAAAAAATGTAAATAGGATTTCAAACAATTGATGTGCCGACGAAATTTGTAGTCAGCTCTTACTGATTATGACATTTCATCAAACTTGAAGTTGAATTTTTTGACAATAACACAAAAGCAATTTCAAAGATAATTTAAATGGGAGAATTTAGAAAAAAAGTTTCTATCATCTAATTTCTCTTTGAGTTGATTATGACTAACTTTCAATTTTTAAAATTGAATTTTGTATTGAAGCTTTTCTAACGTCAGATTTGAAATTTTATAGCTGAAAGTCGGAATATTAATATATCTTAATTACAAATCATTTAACATGATTACTCTTCTTCCACAATAATTATTCGATAACTTATGTGATTAGGAATATCATAGACATGCACAAATGAACCTGAACCGGCGGTTCGAACTGGGAAACCGCCGGTTCCGGAACGGCAAAAAAAAACCGTAACCGGCTAAGGAAAGTTCGGTTCCGATTCCTCATATTTGGGAAAAAAACCGGCGGTTCCGGTTCGAACCGCCGATTTTTTAATTTTTTTTTAATTTTTACGCTTAAAATCCAAAAAAAAAAAAATTTTAAAACTGGAATCGTCGGTTCCGGAACCGAAAGCTTCGTACCCCGATTCGGTTCCGGTTCCCCGTATCTTGGAATCGGAACCGGCGATTCCGAACCGGGGGTGCATGTCTAGAATATCATAGGCGCAAAGGTCCAAAGTTTTTGGAAGTCGGACACATTTATGTTGACTTTATCATCTCTATTATTGGTCCCAAATCTTTTAGAAATATTAATTTATGATTTAAAATTTATCAAAATCAAACATACATGGTGTCATGGTAACAACTCATGATCAACATATACAACTTAAAAACATTATAGTAATACTTTACGTGTTGTTAGCCTATTGAAGAACTTGTTTCAACTATGAGAATTATGTAATTGGTGTATATATGGTAAATCATTTTAAAATGACTTGCTCCATTCAATGAGTTTATTAATAATAGTAATATTATTCTTTTGGGTAAATTACTAAAATCTCCTTCGAGGTTTGTCCTAATTATTAAATAAATTTCGTGGTTTGAAAAATTACTAATTATTCCCTTTAAAAACTTTTTTTTTAAAAAAAATAGTAAAATTTAAAAATACAATATTATAAAATATATGGGTCCTATCATTTTCATCATTCTTTATTTTAAGAAAAAGTGTATTTTTATTAATGTTAAAATAAAAAATAAATTAAAGGGGGTAACTAGTAATTTTTCAAATCACGAAATTTATTTGGTAGTTAGGACAAATCTTGACGGTTTACCCTATTCTTTTAGTAGTAATAGTACTTCATTTTTATAAAAGAAACTTATTATTATTATCCTAATAGCTGGTTGTTGAAAAAAAAATTATATTCACACAGTAGTGGTAAATTGAAAACCCACTTGGTCGGTGTAGATAGAAGGCAGTGGGCAGCATCTGAATTTTGTAATTAAATTATGGCAATAACTAACATAAATAAAGTTTTTTTTTTCAAAATTGGTGAAATCGTGTCCCCATCCATTCTCATTCAAATTTCGTATAGTTACCGGCACTTACCACATTTTTTTATTTTAGTTTATTCTTTTATTTCTGTATTTTTTTAATTTAATTTTAAGGATATAATTGTAATTTCACAATTCTAATTTGTGTATATTCACTTAGGATTTAAGGTTTAGGATATTTCACCCTTATAGTTTATGGTATATTTCATCCCAATGAATTTAGGATGTAATTATAATTTGGATTTATTAGTATAAGATACATACTTTTAAACTTAATTACACCTGGATACATTAAACAAATAAAAATACTATGAGATACATAAATTAGCAGTAAAGAGACGGAATTATCCTTTGCTATACGAAGAAAATAGAACTCCCAATGAACTCAAAATTGGAAGAGTTAAACTACCACGATCGATGGGCAAGGATCGATGGTTCCGCCGCCACAGCCGTGAAGAAGTCACCTCCGATCGCTGGATTAACGGTCGAAAGAAGCTGATCCAACTGAGGGCGCGAATCTATTGATCCTCCGTCCTCCAAGGATTCCAGAGTCATCGATTTTAGACCACGCGGAAATTTCGCCGCCACAGCGTCCACCGTCGATCTTCCGCCCTCCACCTTCACGACGACGCCGTTTATTACGTTCGTCATCGCTTCGTCCCAATTTTTCGCTCTGTCGATCAATTGTGCACAGAGGACCTTGTCGTTCGACGTTTTGGCCGTTGACGGATTGTTGTGTAGGTAGGATTTCGGCGAATTTATTGGTAAGATTAATCAAATCAAATTGAATTAATATTCCGACTATGCAATTGAGCAAGGGTTTATGAACATTTTTTATGATTGTACAATGTTTTACTTCTTTTGCTGCTAATTGTCCCTCTGATTTACCTATTTTGGTTCAGGTTGGTGAGATTATCGACTTTTCTTAAAAAGAAAGGATTCACTCTGAAAGGTAAGCATCTGCCAGTGTTTTCTGTGACGGTTGTGGATAGCAATTCGCTTGAATTGTTTCCTTTAGTTTGTTAATTTCTTGTTTTATTTATCATACAATTAAATATGTAATTACTCCCCACTCACCTGTTATGTGACTGTTGTTGATGATCCTAAGCAACGATTGTGTCTTATTTGCTGATCTTAAGTATTGATTGATTGTATCTTGCGATTATGTTAGGTCTTAATCAAAGATGTCGTTAACAATTTTTCTTCAGTCTATCTGTCATCGAGGTTGGTTTCTTAATGATATCTATCAAGTGTTTCTCTCCATAGGGGGTTTGTGTGTTCATCTAATCCTTGATCATCTGCTTTTCCGCAGCTAACTTATGCAATCTGTTGAACTTGTCTCGAACATACTATACGCTGTACAATATCTTCAACACAATGTTGTTAACCCTGTTTGTTTTCCATATATTGGTGGGTTCTTAAATGTTCACTGATCACAAAACAGATAAAAAACAGAGGAAAAGTTGGGGGAAGATACACGATTGGGTATGTTGCAAAGCACACAACTTTACTTGATTGGTGGAAATATGTTATCTGTTTGTGTTTTTCACGGTGCCTGGGTACTATTAGTAGCACCAACAATAGGACACCTTGATCTGGGATTTAAATTCCATGTCTTATTCAGCAACCGTTGTTTGTAGTGTCGCAAAACAAACAACTTTAGTTGATTGATTGGTGCTAATGCGTTATCTGTTTGTTTTTATGGTGCCTTGGTACTATGTTCATAGAACCAAAGCAACACCAATGGATTTAAAGTATATTTATTTGTAATTGAAGTATGTTTATAAATAATTATACTATAACGTCTTAAGAATATAATTTAATTTATTATTCATCATACTTAAAAAAAATATATTTTAACTAAGGATTGAAAAATCTCATATAATCATCATTTCACATGATCAAAGATTTATACACCACGTAGAAAAAGAAAGAGCGATTAATTTAGTAATGCTACTCGTCAATCTACGATTACCTTCATTGTAAGGTGGAACTATATACTCCTAATTGTTCTAAGAAATTTCAACTGTATTATGAAGCGTTCATGGTTATTAATGTTAGGCTTATCTCTGTGTTTACTAATCCATTTAATAATGGATATTCCATTAAACTTAATGTAACAATTAAGATAATTCAATGACTCGGTGCATCTTTATTAAACTCTAAAATTTGCAAACGAAAATTTTCATACACCCCAAACTAATGCATCCAAAGTCCCGAAAAAACAAAAAATTAAGTTGAACAAGCCTTGGTGAAATAATTACTAATCAATTAATCTATAACTATAAACTAGCGTTGCATCGTGCCCACACGACTCCTACGACCACGGCCAGCCCTTACTGCCATTCATGAATCAATAATCTTTTCAACAAAACCAATATCATCATCTTATTCATCCATTACATTCATCTTTTAAAAAAAAATACTGTGACATTGGATCGATCATTTCGAAAAATTCAGTTAGTGAGAAGTAGAATCGAGCAAGATGAGTGGGAAAACGAAGCATAAAATAGTGATGAGGAAACTGTGTCCGAATTTCGAGCGGGAGGACTCGCTGGAGACGGTGCTGGAGGTGCCGGTGCCGGAGGAGATGTTCGCCGGACTGGGCAACAACGCGGCGGTGCGGTGGCAGAACATGGCCACCTGGATGAAGGCCCAGCCGGCGGACAAGTGGTCCTCCCCCATCGTCGCCAGTAAATACAACGAGATGAGCTTCCTCCTTTGCATCGTCGGATCCCCCCTCCTACCCTTCCCCCTCCACCCGCCCGATCGCCCCACCACCACCCGTCCTAACAAACACTCTTCCATAGTCAGTAACTGTCATGTGCATTGTCGGGCTCCATAAGAAATCCAACGTTCATTTACGTGCTCTTTTTACATGCAATACAATGCATGGGTGACGTGACATTTTTATTTGTTGGTAGGAAGCATCCACGGCGAAATACATCGTGCAGCAGTACATAGCAGCGATAGGAGGGCAGCCGGCGATGAACAGTTTCCACAGCATGTGTGTGATCGGACAGGTGAAGATCAGTGCGTCGGAGTTTCATCAAGGAGACGAGAACGTGAAGTCGAAGAGCAACGAGGAGGCCGGGGGGTTCGTCATGTGGCAGAAGAATCCGGACCAGTGGTGTCTGGAGCTGCTCATATCTGGGGCCAAGGTCATCTCAGGTTGCAATGGCAAGTGTGCATGGAGGCAGTCTTCCAATCAACAGAGACCTATCTCCACTGGCCCTCCAAGGCCTCTGCGTAGATTCTTGCAGGTAAATAAAATTATTTAATAACATTAAATGCTCAAATTCATACCTCATGGATATAATAATCTGATGATTTGATGAATGATCAACCAGGGGCTGGATCCAAAAGCCATAGCCAATCTATTCGAAGATGCAGTCTGTATCGGGGAGAAGATAATAGACGACGAGGATTGCTTCATCCTGAAGCTCGACGCCAGCCAATCGACTCTGGAAGCACAGGGCGGATCCAAACATGACATCATTCACCACACCTTGTGGGGATACTTCAGCCAGAGGTCAGGGCTGCTTGTGAAGCTGGAGGACTCGAGGCTGCTTTCGGTGAAGACCTGCAAGGAAGATGGGGATGTGTTTTGGGAGACGACCACCGAATCGGTCATTGATGACTATAAGTACGTAGAGGGAGTAAATATAGCACATGCTGGAAAGACATTCTTCACAGTTTTTCGGTACGGAGAGGAATCTGCAAACCACAAAAGGGAGCTCCAAGAAACGTGGAAGATTGAAGAGGTTGATTTTAATGTTTTTGGTCTGAAACCAGTTTTCTTTATGCCACCCACGGAATTCTTTAAGCACCACTAACAACACAAAATGAGTAACAAAACTACTACCCCATTAATCATTTCTTCTAAACTAGCTTAGCTAGAGTGTATTTCAAAATTTGCTAGTACGGTCTAAAATTTTACGGTATTATACTGAGCATCATCAATGATAAGATTACCCCTTGTTCTCGTTCCCCCTTTCTAATATCCCCAACCAAAAACCCGTGCATGTATCATCCACGAGAATCTCAGAACAGAAAATAAGCATGGATTATCTTCAAAAGCAAAAGCAATTACCATTCTCAATGCTATTGTACACCAGAAAAAATACGCTATCACTTGAACAAGATACCTATCTATACACGATCATTAACCGCAAATCTGCAATACTCCTCATCTTTTAGCTTCCATGATATGATGTTAATTTGTGTAGCTTAGCTTCCCACTGCCACCACACGTGGTGCAGGATCGTGCAGACGAGCACTTTGTGCAGTAGCTCCACTTCTTTGGAAGCCTAGATCATCGGAGTAGGAAAGTGTATACTGTAGCTATAAATCAATATGTTGGAGAAAGAGTTTATTTAAAGAACCATAATAAATGGGGCAGTAGTCTACCCTGCAGTGTATCTAGTAGCTGCATCTTTTGCCATTAATCGGGCTCTTTCAGCACTTTCCTTGGACAATTTCTTGAGGACAAATCCTTCACCTTTGCATTCAGAACATATACCTGAACCATCACAGTCCTCACAAGTTTTCGTAGGGGCCTGTCTATCACAAGAATCACTTTCAAACAAAATCGGCACAAGGCTGCAGAAGTAGAAGTTAATAGAAAATGAAATTAAATGTTATATGGTGTAATGACTAATTATTTACTAAATATGCAGCAGCTATTTTCTGTCTTTGTTATGCTTTGCACAGTGCAATTTCCACCACTTTCCAAGAGACGCATCAAGAAGAAACAAAACAAACTTTCTTCGCACACATGAATAACTACTAGGTACGTCAGGAAAAGCAATTATCTCACACCAGCTAATGGAAGGTAACTTTAACAGCAATTACTTCAACTTGTATAATCGTGTAACAATTGACTTGGGAGGATTTTTTTATGGGCATAGTGGTAAAGACATACTATTGTAAATATGTATAGAGGCAATTTTCTTCTATCATGCTTACACAGTTGCACAATTTGTTATATCTTCACATGCTAAGCTTTGTCAAGGAATAAGAATGCATCACACTACATCTCCACACACAAAAAATCCGGACCCTTCCATGAATTGCATCAACTATGTTTGTATATGTGCTGGTTAAAATTTTTTAATTTACATTCCTTCTTCTTAATAGATACAGAACTAGACTAACTGCGACATATACCTCAATCACTTCAGAACTTTTAGTTCTACTAATAAGGAATGTAGCAGCAGCACCAACAACTGTAGCAGCAAATGCAACCGAAGCGGCTGTTTCTGGTAGTGCTGACAGTATCCACACACTTTCCCTACTTCGTACTTTCGCATTTTTCACATAGAGAGATCCAATATCGACTCTGGATTTTGACTTTCTTGCAGCTGCATGAAAACAAGTACAAAAACAAATTCATTCCTAATAAAATGTTGTGATCTGTGAACATAGGTGCTACAGTGAAAATTTATTACGTTCATCCTGTTGGTTGGTGTCAAACCAAAGTCCCATATCGGTTAGAAGTGGGGATGGCGATGGGTTTATAAGTGCGGACAAAACTCTCCCTAGCATGAGGCCTTTTTGGTGTGAGCCTACAGAGCAAAATCGTGCGGGCCAGTGGGCGGCCCAAAACGGACAATATCATGCTAGTGGATTGAGTGGGCCCGGCTGCGCTGGGCCGATAAACCCAACACATCCAATGTGAGTGAGGGTCACTGATTCGTAAAATAGTTGGCTTTCAACATTAAAAAAAAGAAGCAAGACATATTCCTTAACTTTGAAAGACAGCTAAAGATAAACCCAGATAGATCATAAATTTTCAATAATGTTAATGATAAATAATAGGAGTAATTGTACTCTTGAAACTATATAAAAACATTTATTCATAATTGATATCATAAATTTTGAAGAAGCGTTAAAAAACATATATATATATATATATATATATATATATATATATATATATATATATATATATATATATTGAGTGGTGAGGGGTTTGATCGGGTTAGGATTCTGAGTCACGAAAAGTATCAACACATAAAGGCTGTGCATTTACAAATGCATAAACAAAAATTTGAGTAATTCATCATGACATCATCTAGTATTCTAGTTTAAAGAAGTTAATAGAGTGAAGTTCTATTTCTACTGTAACAAAAATGTCAGAAATAAGATCCAAATATTATAAACAAAAAATTTTGGATCAAGGCCCTCATTACTGCACTAGCGTTTGACGAGAAGATTTCCAATGATGGTATGGCAAGGTCTACATCCAAAAACACCTGGCGAATAAATTTTAATGTAATCACACAGAAATCAGAACTAATTAATCCCCAATAACCAGTTCTAACTTATAAATGTAATATATCACATCCACAATTTCAATCCAGATAAAGATATCATCTTTTAAATGCACGCCATACAGTAGCTGCTATTATACGTTATCATATCAAGATTTTGAAACTTCATCCATTCTAATCATTTGCTATATTTGAACAGTTGCTCACTTATTTTCTATTCATTCATGTATGAAAGGAGATTTATTACACAACCTGTACAACATAGGCAATATAATTAGAATTCTGTAGCAAATAGATTTTCAATAGTTTAATTCTCCTATAATTGCATCAAGCACCTGTTGAGCCAAAAAAAATAGCCACCATTCATGATACGTAAATGATTAAAATCAAGCATAAAACATCAGATAATATTAAATAACCGGAAACAGGAGAAGAGTAATGCAACACAACCACCCCAAGTAAACCTCGACGAACGACTACTCCATCCCATTTTCAACAATCCTCAACACCATAGATACAACAAACAAACACAACGACAATGTAATCCAAAACTTACACCAATAAAGTGCTGCTCACCACCAACTTCGTTCTGCCTATATCCAATTCCAATAAATACATACTCCAAAAAACATTTGGGCATTAATAACAGGCCCTTTAAGGTGTAGAAAACATAACATTAACTAAGATTACAACTACTGCAGTAGCAGCTTCTTTAATTCATTGTAACCGACGAACTAACGACAATTAAATTCGATATTACAATTGCAGAAAAACTAAACCAGGCCCCTATTCTGCAATTAATGATCATAAACACCTCACAAAGAATTAAGATAATGTCCCTCTCATTAATGGCATTTGGCAGATGTCCCACTAAAAGTAGATATCATACTCTTTACAAAAATTTATAACCACTAAAACAGAATGGATAAGATGGAAGGACAAAAATTAAAGAAAATGAGGAGATTCAGAACTGACCGCCATTGATGGACGCAATCGGTAGATTAAGACTCTGCAAATTTAGCTCCATTTCTTTATATCTTTTTGCTGTGGTTTATGTTTAATGCGGATTCATCATTCATCTATTAACGTTTTCTATTTTCAATAAAATGTGCTGTCAAGAAGTTGAGTGTAAGGGTCTGTTTGGCACGGTGTTCAGATATTCAAAATTAACTGTTTTTGGTTTTATAAATTCAGTTTCAGATTTACCTAATTCATTTTTTAGTTTGAATTTAATAAAATTGGATTATATAAATTCCATCTATTCTAATATTTCCTTTATCCGCATTTATCATTTTTAACGTCCACTCTAATTTTTTTTTTTAATTATGTCATGATCAATTCCAATTCTTAAAATAGGTAGGGGTGTAAAAGGCAAATAGGGTACGGTATGCTTACTCAATATGCTATCACCAATCCTATTTTTAGTATTCTTACCCTATCCTATTACTATATCATTAGATAGATAATTATTCGCAATTTTAAAAAAAATGAAAATAGTTAATGATTACCTTATCCTATCTGTAAAATCCCGACTTATCTTATCCTACATATATGATTCGAATTTGGCATTTAAAAAAAAATCATTATCAATACAATATGAGATTCATAAATATATAGAAATAATTTCATATTATGTAACAATATAAAACAATTAAAACTTAAATTAAATAAACATACAAAGCAATGCAGAGTTAAACAAACTAATCCAATAATGCTAACAAATTAACTACAAATATATGGAATTAAGTTTATATATAAATATATAGTACTTAATAAAAAAATGAATAATTTGATATTTTACAAAATTCATATCATATCCTTATCCTCAACATTTCAATGTTAATGCGGATACATAGTTAAACAAACTAATCCAATAATGCTAATAAATTAATTACAAATATATGGAATTAGTGAAATTGGTAAATGTTATTTTCTGGAAACGGTTAAAAAGTACTTACGTACAATGCGAATACAAAGTCTACCCAACCTATCCAACCTACCTAAGCCATATACCTGGGTGAATACAACTCAAAATATTACATCACTAGTTTAAATACAAAGAAGCTATCTGAAGTTTAATTTTATCCGCTATATGTCTCGGAGATAGCATCCTCGTACCAAAATGTAAGGCATTCCTTTCCATCCAAATATGGTATATCATGGTATCAAAGGTGATGAAGAGTAGTTTTCTTACCTTTTATTTCCTCGGGTATCTACAATAATCTTACGAAAGGCATCTGTGACTGAATTGATCCTTCCTCTCCTCCAACCAATCCATTCCTTTACCTGTCTCCAAATCTGGTTGGTATACGGATAATGAAAGAAGAGATGCGATGTAGTTTCAAAATCAAAGCAAAAACCACATCATTTATCTTCTTCTGTGCACCATATTCTGTCCTTCGTAGAGAGCCTTTCTCTATGCACTAACCAAATTCTAAAGCTGTGCTTTCTAACTATCCATTTGTGCAGATTTGTTTGTATACAAAGATTGAGTCCTCCATATGTCTGCTCCTCAAGTGTGCATACATACGGGTAGCTCTAAATACTCCATTCTCACTACAGTTTTCCATAATACAGACCACCCCTTCATCTCCTTCCGTTTCACTCACTATCATATTCCTGATGGCAATCAGTGTTTTCCATAAATATATGAAATTAAGTTTATATATAAATATATAGTACGTAATAAATAAATGAATAATTGGATATTTTACAAAATTCATACCTTATCCTTATCCTCAACATTTTCAATGCTAATGCGGATACTATTCTACTCGAAACCCAAAATATCTTACTCTATTCATACCCAATAGAATATTATCCATTGAATACCCTGAGAAAATTTACGGCCCTAAAAATAGGTTAGGTGGATCCGACCTGCAGAAAAGGTCGAATCGATCACTTTGACAACCCTATGACTCATCTTAAATCTTACTCCCTACGTCCCAATAATACATTCGCACTTTCTATTATGGTTCATCCCAAGAATACTTTCACCCCCTAAAATGGAAACAATACACAATATCAATAACCTTACAATACTACAATATTACAAAAATGTCACATTCTTTTTACACACAAACTAGTCAAAGTCAACTATATCATACACTTTGTTCTACTCAATTACCCAAAATATCCCCTCTCTTTCTTACTTTACACTAACAAAAAATTACTTTTCTTAAACTCCGGGCCAGAGAATACGCGAATATATTCTTGGGACGGAGGGATATTTTACTATTAATTTATTAAAATAAAATGTAAAATGTGAAATTATAATTCGTGTTATTTGTAACCAGAAATATTATTATAATACTCATGGTGAAAACTGAAAACTAATTAAAAATTGTGTATACATATACTTTTCTTTTATTTTACTAAAAGAAGTTAAATATTGTAGGTGGCATTTGCACTTGGGCGGGACCTCATTTCTGGCAATGCACAAGATATGCCATTTTATATTAATTGCGGATACATGTACTATTCTATTTATTACATATAAATTCCTTTATTTCTTTGCAAAGTGTTTATATCATAATTCTATTTTTGGAGTGGCAAATCAGATTTATAGGCATTGAGATTTGAACTCAGAATATTATTTCCATTTTAATTTCATTTTTATAAAATCAAATACGTTAATTGGATTTTTTTTCCTTGTATTAGTATATTTTTGGTTAAGTATTATGTGGAACGATTTCATCCCATATAACATTTTTTTATGTTTTTCATATCCCCCCCCCCCCCCCCCCATTTTTCCTGTTTTTCTTTAGTCCTTTTTCTAAATTGCTTTTGTGTTTTTTTTTCATTAATTATTATTAATTACAATTTTAATAATATATATCGTAATATTTTATAATACTAAATGGTGTACCCACCATTAGGGGCCCCACCGCTCCTGCCATGTTATTCTTTCGATTTATGGAACCTCATGATTTATGGTTTATATTATCTTTAGAGTTTAGTGTTTCTAAAAATATATAATTTCACTATTATAATTTATGATCTATTATATCCCTAAAGTTTAATATTTATATTCAGGATTTGATGTTAATACTAATAATATAAAATATAATTTTAATTTCGTTTAGAGTGGTTTATGACTCATTTTGATTTTATATTTATTTTTAAGATTTAATATTAATTTAAAAAATAAATAGTAATTAACTAATATAAAAACAAAAAGGGATTGAGTCTGAAAAAGGGGATGACAACCACAAATGTTCCACTGTTTTGTGGAATATATTTTATTTATACTGTAAAAAATAATTCTGAGTTGCAATTGAAGATTAAAAAGGTGCAATCATATACTATTCGTATACATTATATTATTGCATTATAAGAATGCCTTGATATTTTTGTGAGGGGATATTTTGAGACGAATATATCTAAGATTGATTTTAAGTCGAGTCAAGTCATTATTAAAGATAGTTAAAATAGGTCTCTTATTAATTACTCCCTCCGTCCAGGTAATGAGGGTCATAAACCTTATGTTTAACATAAGGTCTTTGACCCTCTTAGCTTGGGACGGAGGGAATATAATATACTCTCTCCGGCCATTGTTAATTTATTCATTTGTTTTTTGCACGTGCATTAAGGAGTATTATTATTTTATGTGTAGTGGGTGGTTGTATTAGTAAAGGGTGTGGGTCCCATATTTTAATTGTATTGGTGAGAGTGTCGGTTTCATATGTCTAAAAAGGGAAATGAATAGATTGAGAGTTGACGGTCCAAAATAGTAAAATGGATAAATTAACGGTGAACAAAATGAGTAATACATTATAATCATACTTTAATACATCATTCATTATATTTTAAGAATTATCTATATAATTATTATACTTTAACACGTGTTAATGACCATCTCATATAAACACGAAATCTCAACAGAATTTGTTTTTTTTTGAGATATATATGAAATTTGCCATTTGTCAACAATTATTGATACATGAAAACTAAAGCATTAATTCACTACACAAATAACATAAATGATCAGTTGGTGCTTCCATAATTACTATGCACATCTTTGCTCGATTCAACCTTCCTATAATGCTCTTCTGCATAATTTATTATTACTTTTGAAGAAGAATAAGTACTTATAAATCCGAAGAATAATATTAAAAAAAAAAAAAACATACACCAAGTTCCACATTATTCATACTCCTTAATTTATAAAAAAGTATTAATTTTTTCATTTATGCTGTTCTATAAGCTTGTTTCCTTTAAAAATACTATATCAAGTACTATAATTTATTTATAATGAGTTTATTCAATATTTATTTTTGTAACACTATAATTTTATGTAGTATTTTTCTGCATAAAAGTAAACTAAGAAGATTTAGAGTAAATTTTCAATAATAAAAACAATATATATATATATATATATATATATATATATATATATATATATATATATATATATATATTTTTTTTTTTTTTTTTTTCTTTTTGTTGGAGAGTAGAGAGAATTAGCTATACCTAAATGTTGAAAATAGGTACAATAATAGTGATATAGCATTGATTACCAATAAATTCTCAAATAAATAGGTATAATAGCCATACACCCACATATTGAATTCAAGATATATAAATGTAAGCATTGATGTATGTCATAATAAAATCTCACTTTCCCTCACACTGTAGCTCTTGCACAAAATAGAACATCCTCATTCTCTAACACCTACTTAAATGTGTGGCATTACATTACTTCATCTTCTTCTTCTGCTGCTTTCTTCTCCACATTATCAAGCAATGGACAGGCTCCATCCTGTCTCACCTAGTGCTCCGTCGACAGCGTTGTCGAAGGCAGCCGATTACCTGAAGATGAAAGCGTGGTTGAATCACGCGCATCGGGTGTTCTTCCACCACGTGGAACTCGACTACTGCAAGCCTAAGACGGCACACCATTCTTCTTCTCCGAGTCGACGTGGTAATCATCAGACACTTGATAATTCATTCAAATGCCTCCCCCGCTCCAAGAAGCCATAGATATGATATATCATTGATTGTGGTTTAGGTGTACATCATTATGTTTGGACATACATAGTTTGATTTTGCCAAGAAAAAACTGTCTTTTCGTTTGCATTGATGACAACGTCTCGAATGATCGACGTTGTCATTAGTCAAGATCAGTAGGCAGTAGGCATATGTATTGTGAAACACAACAATTTCTGTTGGTGAAAGTTGTAACTTCTTAGTGTTGTAAAAACAGCACAGCACCAGGATCCAAATCTTACAACAAGTGAAGTATTATTCTTTTCATGGTATATTGTTATGTCCATTAAAAAATATACTCACTCCGTCCCACAATAGGTTGCATACTTTTCTCATTCATTCGTCTCACAATAACCTTCAACCCCAAAAAAATAAAACACACATTTATCCAATAACCTCAAAAGTTACTTTAATACCAACAGAACACTCATTGTAATTTGCAAACATGTTGTCAATGCATTGAAGCGTATAAATACTGTCTAACTTAGAACTTGGTAAAATGGTGGTGGTGGCCATTACGCCCCATCAAGCATGAATGAAATACGCACCGCAGATTGAACTTACAGAATCGAACGAACAGGGTTCAAGAGTCTTGAAGCTGAGATCAAACTTCTCAAGTAAGGTTTTGCACTAATGCATCCTGCTAAAATGGATACACCAACTATCATGTGTTGGAAATAAATCCTTAAAATCTTATCCATATTATGATAAACTGAGATCAAATTGTAATGCGGAAGTGTACCTTAATCCAGAGTTAGGCGGAACACGATTGATAGGTATTATGGCCTTCTTCAACTAAGCCTCCTTATTCCTTATGGGGACCGTAGTAATCCCTCCCGATAGGGAGAAGGGAAGACCATGTGGGACTTAGTATCTTGGGGACCATAACCTGGGAACCTTTATATACTATACAACTAGGCCACCCATAATCACCAAATCATGTAGTATTGAGTATATACTCAATTGGCCCATATCAAAATATTATAGTCCATGGACTTATCAACGTAATTGGATCACTTAATTAAATCCATAAATTAATTGAATAGCTAATATAATTGCATAATAATATATTGTCCACAATTAGATTATAGTGGAAATTAAATTTTTCCTTACAATCTCCCACTTGGGCTATATATTTCTCAAAGCAAATACATCGAGTCCTTAGTTGCGCAACTTTATGTTATTCCTCTTCAGGCTATACTTAACAATCTGGTCCATCTCACATACTAATATGGAAATACTTCGGCATTCACCACATTATAAATCGTGATTAAACCCCGACAATCACCAATATCAATATACTCAATGACATAGATCAAATATAGTGAGCAACATGGAAATTACATGTAAAATGTAATCAACATCATGTCTATTTCCAACTGGTCCTACTTTAACCTTTAGTGAGATCAATTCATAATGTAAAATATTACAAAATGAAAATTACTTAAGTGAATTCGCAACGAATTCATAACCATCAACTTTATTCTGCAGAAAACTGAATTATCCAAATCAAAGTGTCTTAAAAACAATCATCATACAACAACTTCCAACAATCAAAACATATAGAATATTCTATATTTCTTAAATCTTTAGTTTAACTTTATGGCACTTGATTGAGACTGCACTTGTCTCCCTTATTTTAACTTAAATATTCTCCCACTGAATCACACAATCATTCAATCAAATACATTTGTCTCAAAACCAAATGAGACAATTATCTCATGATGATACGTGTGATTCCTTTATGAAAAAACTTACTTGAATGCATAGATGAATTTCTCTTTTTATTTTATTTAATTCTTAAAATTATTGACATTGTTTCATCAGTGTTGCCATCAAGAAACTCTATTTTTACATCCATCAAATTTAATGCAATTCAAGATCAAAATGTGTTACTTATGTCACTATTATCTTAAAAAAGAGTCTTTCTTAGAATCCGAATAGAAAGTCTCTTAAAACAATGCATTCCTTCCTTTTTGAGTATAATCCTTTACCAAGATGCAAACCTGATCATCTTGTCTTGATTTAAACCCATAACTTATAGCATTAAACCACTTTAAAGTATTTGGACCTTACATGGCTTGATGAACATTGTTGGAATGTTCTACCATTAATTTCATAGTGTCCTCTTTATTTAGGAGAAGAACTTATTAAATCATTCAAAATTGTCTCTCTCCCAACTCTAGTGGTATTCTTAGTAACATTAATTCTTTAGGTTGTTGAATTTGTTATTTTTTAAATATTATTGACATTGTCTTATCGATATTTTGAATTTGCAACGTCTTAAAAGCATAAGTAGGGGTCGAATTGACTCCTCCTCAAAGACAATGTTTCTAATATTATTCTTCCTCCCAATTCAACATCCACAAAGAATACTGTATTACCCGTCTCAAATATGATCCGATTAATTGAATCATAATTTTTTTTATTCATAATCAATAAAGTAGTTGGTATCTATCTGTGTCCAATTTTCTTTAGTAGATCCTAATGATCTAGCCTTTGTTGGACATCACCATATAAAACTCAAAGAGTTCTCACAACTACTTCAGTTAAAACTTTATTGAGACCATAAGCTGCAATCTTAAGTATTTCTCCTATTAATAACCATATATTGTTGAGTACTATTTTTGTCTTTCAACTAAACTACAACACCATTCATGCTAAGTAATCTTAATGTGGTGTATTATAAAACAATCCAACAAGCCTTTAGGAGTAAACAAAATGTTGTACTTTAGTTGTCTTTAGCAGCTTTTTTAATGGGTTTTCTTTTATTGCTCTTATACTTTATTGAGACAAAGTTTGTTAGAAACCTATTAGTCTCATCCTTATTATTGAAGTTCACTCATAATGTATGATTTTATTGTTGATATATGTTAAACTTAATTAGCAGACTTATTAATTATACAGATAATTAATCCAAAATGATTATTATGCTTGCACTAAACTCTATAATCTTTCAAATTCAAATAGTTTAGAATCATCTTGAGGAATCGAGCACATCATTAGTATCAAGTCCAATGACAACATTACTAACTTGTGACACCCTCTACGTAGTAGTCAAATACTAAATAAAACTGTCAAGTAATAGTCTTCCTTTGGGCCGACTTATTACTCACATGTTAAACAAAAATTGTCACGTATTCACCACCACAGATGCTTGTGTATTTCAGGCCAAATATTAATCTACCTTTGGGCCGATCAATACCCGCATGAAAATACACTTGCACAACATTATTAATTGGGGACCCATCACAAAACACCTTGTGCAACATTAACATCGTCTATGGACAAAAATTAATTGCAGGGATAATTTTGGTGTAATAATCAAGTACTGATAATAAGTTCTGTCAAACAAAAATCTATCTATGAACCGACAAATGTTCACATGAACAATTTAAATAATTATCACATATTTATTATCACATGTGTGTTATTATTCTGTCAAACTGTGTCTACCTATGGGCCGAACACAGAACACATAAATAATTCCATACTTATCTATGATAAAACACCTTCTTTAACAACCAAGAATTCTTATACCACTTGTTGAAAATAAATCCTTAAAATCTTATCCCTATTATGATAAACTGAGATCAAACTGTAATGCGGAAACGTACCTTAATCCAGAGTTAGGCGGAACACGATTGATAGGTGTTATGACCTTCCTCAACTAAGTCTCCTTATTCCTTATGGGGACCGTAGTAATCTCTCCAAATGGGGAGAAAGAGAAGACCATGTGCGACTTAGTATCTTGGGGACCATAACCCGGGAACATTTATATACTATACAATTGAGTCACCTATAATCACTCAATCATGTAGTATTGAGTATCTACTCAATTGGCTCATATCAAAATATTATAGCCCATGGACTTGTCAACGTAATTGGATCACTTAATTAAGTCCATAAAACAATTGAATAGATAATATAATTGCATAATAATATATTGTCCACAATTAGATTATAGTGGAAATTAAAATTTTCCTTACATCATGATCATGAAAATAGACGGGAAAATCGCAATTTTGCTGCTGTGAAGAGATAAAGAAAGGCAAGAGCAACATTTTCTCAATAAGGTCAATGGTAATGAATAGAATCAATATTTATCAACTAAGGTCTAGTGAATACAGAAAAATATGCATAAGAACACAGGCATATCTTTAATGTATATTCAATTATACTCCAATTTGTATCACTAAATTTGTTAACCAAAAAACAGCTTCTTTTATGTTCATTCCAAGATCCTTTTAAGAAGCAATGATAACTTCATTATTCAGCAGAGAATGTGAAGAACTCCATAATGATTAAAAGATTGTAAAGATTAATGGTTAAACCTTGTAAGAAATCACATTTGCATGTATGCTTAAAAGCTCTCACCCTATATTTAATGGGCACCACCTGTTTGATAATATTCCCCAGAAAATTAACCACTAGTTGATTTAAAACAGGACTGGGAACTAAAAACAATACTTAAAGTTCATCCATACAAGACAAAAATTGAACCAAAACAGGTGAAATTTTAATCTAGCAAGATTTAAGCTAATAATTGTACCCATCAGATTTGAAGTTACTCACTCTGTACTTTCTCTCTCCTAATTAAACCCCTTTCCCAAGATTTTCTTGATGCAGAAATCTCCAATGTTTTCTTGTGCTACCAAAAACATTAAACCAAAAATATATGTATATAATTCTCTATGTTAGCAGCAAAACAATAAACAAATGTAAGAACTCACTAACAGATCAATCAAAAGAATACCAAGTGGAAAATAGCTCAAGTATAATTGCTTCTAGCAACCATACAATATGAGTGATTGTAATTTTCACGAACTTAAAAAGAGTGAGAGTAATTTACCTAGCAATTTGAATATTTAAAATTTTGAATATCTCAAATAACAATATTCATTTAATTTGATTGTAATTTTCACGAACTTAAAAAGAATGAGAGTAATTTACCTAGCAATTTGAATATTTAAAATTTTGAATATCTCAAATAACAATATTCATTTAATTTATTTTCTATGTTTTCCTTTTCCTTATGGTGGTCACGGTTATTTCAGTATAATTTAAATTGTGCTGTCATATACTGTTAGGTTTGAGAACTAGTAATAATAATAATTATAAAAAATGCGTAGTATGCGTCACAAAAAAAAAATGATGCCATTGGATCTTTTACTTTTAAGTTTTAACGTGAAAAGAAATACTTTTGCTATAAAAAGTATAATACTTGGATATAAATTGAAAGCTGCAACATAATGCGTGAAATAGTCAAATAGACAACAAAAGAAACAGTATTTCAGTGCATAAAAGGGAGAATTAGCAAATGATAAGTTAAGTATATCCCCATTAATCGCTGGAAGTAAAAACAAGTATAAATAGTTTTCAGATATGAAAGCATAGATAACTAATCCATTGCTCAAGTGCACACCACTTGAACCGTAAACCCCGCAAGATTTAACTATACAAATCGTCATCATCGGCGCCACCAGCTGAGGCTCCAAACGGGTCGGATGCAGCTGCAGATGCCCCACCTGCTGTCTCAGCAAACCTGAACTCAGTTCCAAAACCACGAGACTGCTGCAATGTCTGAGCAAATGCCTGGTACTTGCGAATATCAGCATCGCTCACACTCCTTCGAGCAAATTTCATGGATTCCTCGAAATGTGCAGGCTTGATCTCCGACACTTCATCCTCAGCGTCCTCATCCATTAAATCGGGATTATCTTTTGCCCTCCTTTCTCTCTCGATGTCCTGAAAAAAGTACTCTTGTCAGTAACCTAACATTCTCCTAAACCCCTTGCAGATCACAGGATGGATATCCTTAACACAGTTTAGAAGAATGACATTCTGACATAAATATCAAGGAGATGGTCATCTATACGAGGAGAAAAAAGGTTGTCGCACTCAATGACATTTAAACTTCCACATAAGTACAACTGTGTTTTAACCAGAATAACTAAAAGCCTATTTACGAGTATGTTCTAGCTCAGCTTATGTTACCCATCATATTAAATAACCTGCAGAAATAGACTACGCTTCTCTTTAAATCCAAATCTTAGCAAAAATGACAGCAGTACCAAACAAGAAACATAAACAACGATTGTGCGTCTAATATGAACTTCAATAAAACAGATGACACAGAAACAGGTTTAAATGGATCTAATTAATAAGAATAACAAAGCTTCCATTCTTCCGATTCAAGTCACACAGTTCCAAATTCAAGGTTGGAAAATAATTGAAAATAACATGCATGGAATGATCATTAATCACAGGAGAAAGTTTTTTGATATCTAAGATCTTACACTTGATAGCGCTTTTAATGAAAATTCAGCCGACAAAAATGTAAAGTAAAAGAAAAGGATATAAATAAGTTGGGTGGTAACACAATAAGTTACCAGGGTCAGGGTCGGATGCATAAGGTCATTATTAAAGAAAAAGACAAATTGCGGATTCCACTCTTCATTGGAGCCCTCTTTTTTTGGTCAAGACCATAAATATACCAGCAATATTGATATGTTTTAAATTATCCATAGAAGCATGAATAAAAAAGTACGAAGAGGAAGAATAAAAATTCTCACTTTCTCAATGTTCTCTCTTATGGCATATTTGCAAGCTCGCTGACAGATCTCTGTGATATCAGCCCCACTAAATCCTTGCGTGTACTTGGCAAGAGCTCGCAAATCAACATCTTTGGAAAGTGGTGATTTACGGAGGCAAGCTTTGAAGATCTGATGACGGGAATCTTCATCTGGAAGAGGGATATATATTAACTGATCAAGACGACCTGGGCGGAGAAGTGCAGGATCAATAATGTCAGGCCTGTTAGTAGCCCCAATAATAAAAACAGTCTTTTTGGCATTCATGCCATCCATCTCAGTCAGAAGTTGGTTAAGAACCCGATCAGCAGCACCACCGGCATCTCCAACACTGCTACCTCTCTATAGCAATTAACAAGATTCATTACTTAACAACTCATACACAAATAATTAGACAATTCTGTAAAGAATTAAGATTCCATGAATGATTATTTAAATGTGGAAAGGTTATAACCTGAGTCGCAATAGAGTCGAGCTCATCAAAGAAGAGAACACAAGGAGCAGACTGCCTAGCCTTATCAAATATTTCACGGACATTAGCTTCACTCTCTCCAAACCACATTGTGAGCAGTTCGGGCCCTTTTACACTAATGAAATTGGCTTGACATTCGTTCGCAATAGCCTTGGCCAGCAGAGTTTTGCCACATCCAGGTGGGCCATAGAACAGAACACCCTTAGAAGGCGACATACCGAATTTCTCGAACTTTTCCGGATGCTCCACAGGATATTGAACAGTCTGCAATATGTTAAACAAGTTAGCAGATAAAGAATAGAAGCACATCACACATCGTGAGTTGAAATTTGAATCCAAATTGATAATTAAATTACCTCCTGAAGCTCCCTCTTGACATTTTCCAGCCCTCCGATGTCTTCCCAGGACACATTGGGCACTTCAACCACCTGTTCATAAATTCAGATAATATAAATATCTTGAAAATCATGACCATCTCATAATCAAAATATAACCATCCAACCAGAAGTTCACTTACTGTTTCTCGCAAAGCAGAAGGATTACTTGTCCCAAGAGCAGTATGGAAGTGCTCATTTGTTACAGCCATGGAATTTAGTATCTCAGCATCAATTGAATCATCTTCCAAATCAATGACATCCATTTTCTCTCTGATACACTGGAGTGCAGCTTCAGTGCAAAGAGCTGCAAGGTCAGCACCAACATAGCCATGGGTGTCTTTCGCTATTCTTTCTAAATCAACCTGAAAAGAAAGGATTTTTCATCATTGTAAGTGTGTATCTAGATCAGTGCAATACTATGCATAAATTTTTAAGAGGTATTATCTCTTACATCATCAGAAAGCTTCATGTTCTTCGAATGAATCCTAAGAACTTCAAGGCGTCCAACTTCATCAGGTACACCGATATCTATTTCCCTGTCAAACCTACCAAACCTTCTAAGAGCTGGATCAATGCTGTTTGGCCTGTTAGTTGCCCCCATAACAATAACATGAGCACGGGATTTCAACCCATCCATGAGAGTCAGTAGTTGAGATACAATCCTCCTCTCAACTTCTCCATGTGTCTTCTCCCGCTTAGGTGCTATTGAGTCGATTTCATCAATAAAGATAATGGATGGAGCATTCTTCTCAGCCTCTTCAAATGCCTTTCTCAGATTACTCTCACTCTCTCCAGCCAATTTAGACATTATTTCTGGGCCATTAATCAAAAAGAAAAAAGCACCAGTTTCATTTGCAACAGCTCGAGCAATTAAAGTCTTTCCTGAACCTGGGGGTCCATAGAGTAAAATTCCTTTGGGAGGTTTTACGCCAATAGATTTGAAAAGCTGAGGATGTCTCAGAGGCAACTCCACCAATTCACGAATTTGGGCCATCTGCTTCCTAACACCACCAACATCATCATAGCCAACTTCATCTAACCTATCCTCATCCTCTCTCCTCACGGGCTCCCCTTCACAAAAGATCTCAGTATCAGGGGCCACGACACAGTACTCCCCTGGGTCAGTCTCAACAACTTTGAATTCCACACTTCTCATGCCCCCTCTCACAAGAAAATGGTCACCTTTCCTTACAGGGCGATATGCCTCCAGAAAATAAGCTGCAAAGGCAACACAAAGTGTTGACAATACTTGTCAGTAAGCCATTACTATAAATATAATTTTATATCAAGTGTCATTAAGCAAGACATATGCAACAAGAGGTGACCATTTTTAAGAACTTACGTTTGAGATATGCATCAAATAGATCTCCCGTGAGACCTTCTATTGTATCATCCAAGGGCAGTATGTGAACGCGCTTTCCATATTTAACATCTGGGCACTGATGCACAGATACAACATCACCGAGCCGAACCCTCAAATTAGCCCTGACAACCTTGTTCATCCTGATCTTAGGCTCTTCACATGTCTCATCAGCAAGGGCAATGCACACAGTATCTTTTCTTTTCTTTCCCTGTAACCACAATATAAAGATGATCCAAACTAGAAAACATCAAATGCAATGTATTACATTCAATAAAGCAAATACATACATAAAAGTAAAGTAAATATGAACTAATACAAAATTCAAAAACCAACTTCATGATATGCCATGAAAAGAATTAAATTAGTCAGCTTATACTATTACAATTACAAAACAATCAAGATTCCAGATGAATGTAGCTCCCACATCTAAAATTTCAGAAAATTGAGATTTCTTCCAACACCCCCAAGAACAAATAGCAGCGAATAAACCTCAGACGATTCTATCCAAGAAATATACGTGAACTTCGTAAGACCTTGGCAATAGATAAATTCAATTTTGTGCAGAGAAGACAGACATAGCAATGAAAAAGTCATAAAGCTTATCAAATAATCGTGGCCCAGTTCAAAAACAACAATTTCTTCAATCAGTGACATGACTCAGAAACCCCTTTCCATACAACGTTTCACCGAGATCAAACGATTAAAGTAAACATATTAATCTTGAAATCCATATCTAGCCAGATTTGTAAACAATTACAGTAATCAAATTGTGTGTAGCTTTTAAAACAAAATAACCCAAATCCTTCCCCCAACTAAACGAATAATAAAAACCCTCGAAATTAAAGTAGGAACCTTGATCAAAATAGTGTCTCCGCGGAAAAGCTGGAGCTTCTCCATGGTAGCGGGGTGGAGCGAGACGACGGAGTTGTCATCGTTGACCGCCTCGTCAACTACCAGGCGATTCGCCGCCTTTTTCCTCTCCAAAATCGCGGTGGAGAAGTCCTTCTTAGCACCTTTCCTGCAAAAAGGAAGAGAAAGTTGAGATTTTTAGTACAAATTGGATGAAAAAACACCCGAAAAGAGGCGGAAAATCGCAGTTGCAAGAGCAGCAGAGCTAGGGAAAACTTACGGATCAGAAGATTCAGCTTGGTTACTCATTCTCCGGCGATCTGAGAATTGTGGGGTTCGAGAATTAGGAGATGTGTTTCGTTTGCGACAAGAAAGAGAGTAGAGGGTATGAGAGAGAGAAATATAGAGAAATTGCTTTGCGAGTAGATATATATAGATACAAAAATTCGTATCTATACTTGATACTTCTAATTGGTATTCGAATAATGTTTGGACTCCGATTATTTTGTTGGTTATCTTTTTTCTAATAGATCTTTCTAGAATATACAAAAATAAATAAGCAAGTGAAACTTGTAAATTTTATTCATAATTTAGGTAATTTAGGGTGTTAATAGTAAGTGCTAATTTAAGTTTTTAAAATTTAAATTAATTGAATCTGAACCTTAAATTTAAGGGTGATTCGTGGTGCACCCATATTTATGGTTTAAACTTTAAAATATGTTAGTGGATATTTTTTTATGTAGGTGCGGTGCAGTGCAATCGAACTCTAAATTTAGAATAATTTTAAAGTGCACCCGGAGTTCTTATGCGTCGATAGATTTAAATTAGAGCTCGTTTGCTTGGAAATATTAAGGGAGGGATTGATGTTGTTTCCCTCGTAGTAATATCATTTTTGTCTCGATATAATTTATAATACTTAGAACCCGGTATTATTTCAATCTATTAACAATATTTTTTCTATGGTATTGTATATCACAGTATGTTAATATTTTTTCTATGGTATTGTGTATCACACTATGTTAGTTGTTACTAAGAAATTTAAGATACTAATATGGTAAGTAAATCAAATTATAAAGTCAAATGGTATACTTAATATTGGTACACTTACTTAATATATGCCATTAGATAAAAAAAACTACTCTATAAGATTAAACAAAATAATTAAAAATTAATAAAATTATACCCTAAAAACTACCCTACTAACCCTAATTACATCGATTTTATGGGGTGTATCGGTGCAAATACAGAATAAACCCAAATTATTATTCATCTATCTCATGTCTTATCTCAATACATCGAGTTAGGGAGTAGTTTTTTAATACTATAATTTTTTTTATAAAAGAAAAAATACAAGTGTCAACTTTTTATGGTCAACTTAAATAGTTGAGCAAAGTATTCTTTACTCTCGTTGCACGTAAATCATGTGCATTTTAATGAGCATATTTTATTATATCTTGGGCCTTAACGTTTACTTTAAATTTTAATATTTCATTCGTTCCATTAAAGTTAGTATAATTTTTTTGGCACGGAGATTAAGAAATATATTAATAATTTAATATAAAGTGAAGTAAAGTGAAGTGAGAGAAATAATATTTAATGTGTAGTGGGTAGTTGTATTAGATGTGATATGTAGGGCCCATGAGAGTAGATTAATTGTTTTTAAGTGAGTCTCATATATTAAAAAGAAAATGTGTTAATTTTAATGGGACAAACCAAAAAGGAAAGTGTGTCAACTTCTGGGATGGAGGGAGTAATAATTATATAACATAATTATAATTTAATTTTGTTATTATCTTATCTTATAGTTTATTACATATTTAAAGAGGTAAAATTATATTTCAACCCTTAAATAAAAAGGGGAGTAATAAATTCTATATTTCACAATAAACAAGCTCAAATTATCAATTTTCTAAACATAAGTTTTCCTCAATCATAGTTTTTTAAATAATGAACTAATTTTATATTAATATTAATTAATTAATTAATACTTGTACTTAATTTTGTAGAATTGTCTAATATTCTTTTACTGAAAAATAAGAATTCTTCTCTCACCTTAATCATTATAAAATTTATTTTAAAGTGTAATATTTTATTTATTATACTAATGCAGAATCATTTTTCATAATTGTTTTTTAGAAAATATGTGTAGACACCTTAATTTTTCTATAAAAAATTTGTATATGTGGTATCTCCACATTTTTTATTTAATATATTTTTAATTAATAAAAAAAAATTAATAGTTATTTTATTATTATATTACCAGTTTATTTCTTTAAAATATTTGATTATATATCTTCATAAAATTTAATACTAATACTTTATTCACATTTATTTCAATAAATAAATAAATTAAATATTATAAATTTAGTTTATTAAAAAAAATTCAATTTATAATTGAAGTAATAATTATTACCAGAATATTGCAATAGCTGCATTTTATTATTTATATAATACCTTAAAAGAGTAAGAAACAACTCATCATATAAATGAGGATTGCTTGAGCCACAAATATGATGAATGTGATTTTACCTGCATGTGGTAACATTGTTTAGTTCTTTAGTTTTTTCTCCACACTATTTACAATCCCCTAAAATTAGCCTTTTTTAATCACCCAATATATGTTAGGATACCCAATTAAATGGCATGATGAACATATTCTTTGACTTCGCAAGGTTAATCTCTTGATCAAATGTTTGCTTGTACTGTTCCAGAAATTTCTTTATTTTCCGAAGTTTTGCCATTATTTGATCAAAAACGATTTAAAAAAAAACTCCAAAATAAAAAGTGAAAAAAATTTAAAATTAACGGTCATGTTCTCACACAACAGTTCAATGATAATTTTTTTTTCATTAAAATACCTAAAATATCTCTATTCAAATTGAGCTTATATCATTGGCCATTGCATTTAAAATAAATGGATGAAAACAAAAGGAAAAAAGATCTCTACACGATAATGTTACTTTCATCGAAAAGGAATTCCAAAAAAGGATGAGATAAGTGTAGCTGCATCAGAGAACATAGATAAATGATAGTATAAGAGCAAAGGAGAAAAAGATTCCACCCAGAGTCTCATTTGTTTTTGGCACGTGGATTAAGGAGTATTATTATTTAATTTATAGTGGGTAGTTGTATTAGTGGGTGTGGGGGCCATGTTTTAAATGTATTAGTGGGTGTGTGTGGATCTCATGTGTCAAAAAAAGAAAATGAGACTCTTTGGGTAGGACGACCAAAATGGTAAAATGACCCTCTTAGCCTGGAGTAATGAATTACTTAAAATTAATGTTTACTTGATGATGAGATTTTTTAGAGTTGAATAACGAGATAAAGTTGAATGTTTTAGATGCAATATTTTCATTAATAATTTTGTTGTAGATTTTTCATAAATATTAAGCTGTTATTTGTTTATTACATCAGTACTAATAGCTCGATTTATGTAATTTAGATTTTTTTTTGTTAATTGTAGCTTAGCTTATTAATATTTTTACCCACTTCAATTTGATGAATACTTATAATTAAATCGCAGAAAAATTACATCGTTAAGTATGACGTGTAACACACGTCTTAAAAACTAGTATTTCAAATATATAAAAAGTAACCTCTTAGTGCTATAATATAACTTAAAACTCCATGAAACAGTGTCAAATTGAACCCTAAAATATGCAGATTTCACTCTCAACAGTAATCTTTAGTATACTAAAAGAGGATAAAATTTTGATGACGTGGCAGCACCATATTAATTCAAGGATGAGGTGGCATATTCTCATAATTTTGAAAAAAAAAATCTCACTTAATTAGAAATTCGGTGCTCATTCTGTTGTTTTAATGTATTGTAAGGGCTCATTTGTAAATTTCAATAGATTTAAGGAAAAAATATAACGCAATCGTGCAACAGTTAAGTATCCACCGCTATCGTGCAATTCTTTCGGTGATCGTCATTGTTAAACAAAAGATCCAAACCCTCAAGCCTTCCGGCGAACGACATCAACAAACAGAAGAATCTCTACTGCCTCCTCTCCCTGCCCTAATCTTCGCGCCGGCTCCTCCACCATCATCCAAGCCATCCAGCGACGTGGCAAGTAGAAGAAGAAGGCATCTCGATCCTCTCTTTCTCTCTATTGTTTTGTAGTGTTTCTGTTTTGATGTTAATCCGGATCTGCCCTCTCACTCCACCCTAATCTCTACGTTGCAGGCATATATAAGACTCCTTCACCGACATCCCAGCCGGCGAAATTCAGTAGTGGTGAGCAGAAGAAGAACTCTTTGTTTGGGTCTTTTTGCCCTATAAAAGATCCGATTTTGATTTGAAAAATTAGTGTTGAGAAGAGAAGAAGGTGATGTTTCTTAACCGAGTTGATTTCTTATTCTATGCCGTTTTTTCTCATTCACGATTCGTGACATCAGATAAACTTTCTCTCTCTACTCTTTTCGATTTTTGATGGTACCTCTTTAGATTTTCATTCATTCTTATCAGATTTAATATATTTTGTGGGAATCGAGAGGATTTTTTTGTTGCTTTTCATGTGTGTATAAATGCTTTTCCATGGGTTGAGAGGTTTTAGTGAAAGATTATGTAAGTGTAGAAATTTATAATTTTTTAATTATGTTTGCTCTTCTTTTAACTTTTAAAGTGTATTTGGAGCATATTAGAATGATAGCTGGGAGAATTATGTTTGCTCTTTTTTTAACTTTTAAAGTTGATTGAAGAGTATTTGGAGCAAATTAAGAATTCAATCTTGATTTATCTACTTCATGCTCTTTTACTCTGTTAATTCTAAACTGGTGCAAGAATATGTTCTGTTTTAGAGTGCAAAATTCTCATTCACTTTTTGCACACTTCACTTATATCGTTCTTTTTTTTAGGCAATCAATATTTGACAGTTTCTTCTTTAATTCTTGGTTGACAAAAAGTACAACGAAGGAATGGAAGAAGGCAAGCGTGAAAGAAGAGTGTAAATCATCATATAAGCTATTGTTGGGTGGATGCGATCGTCCTCATCGTCTGGCCGGTCTTCATTGCCGGAGCATCGCCGGAGGTAGTGGCGACAGAAGGTGCTCAGATTCCCGTTTCAAACTCACGAAGAGTAGTTCTGCCGCTCACGCTCTACGTTGGGGCTCACGAATTGGGGATGAAAAGGGATGGGGTGTATGGTTATGGGTCAAACACATTTAGCACAATACTTTGAGACTTGAAGACCACGATTTGGGCCAACAGGCCCAACTGGCCCAACAAATCTCCACCTTGGCCCAAATCATCCACCATCGTGTTCATCTAGGAATTCATCTTCGCACCTTTTTCCGGACACCTGCAAAACGAAAAACACAAAGTTAGATGCAAGATCCAGAAAAATTGACAAACACAAAGTTGGTCAAAAATGACACAAAGTCACAAAAGTTCACATAGTCATGTAATCACATAGATTAGAATTCACAGTTCTCATGACACACGAACAGTTCACATAGAACAAATAAGCACAAAGCTAACAAAAGATCACAAAGACTAGTCACATAGACATACAAGCTATAGCATTTAAAAGTCACATAGACACACAACCTATAGCATTTAAAAGTCACACAGACATTTCACACAGAAGCACACGCAGTTACACAGACATAAAAGTCACATAGACACTTCACACAAAAGAACACATAGTCACTCAGACATAAAAGTCACAGACATTTCACACAGAAGCACACAGTCACACAGACATAAAAGTCACACAAACAATTAACAATCAAATGTTACACCACATTCGAATACACACAACATGTTCCACCTCACTAAGAGAAACAAATAAGCATGTAGACTAGGCAAGTTTAACACATAAATAAGCACACAATAAGAAAACACATTTCTAACAAGTTTTCACACAAGAAAACACAAATTCACAAATAAGCACATAGATTCAAAGTGAAACAAGATAGAAAAATAAAATTCCTAATAACATGCAGAATTAACTAGCCAATTAACACACACAAAAGGTTTAAAAGGCACTAAATAATTCACACAAAATTATCTCTTAATCATAAGAGTCATTCACAGCTTTGAACACCCTCTCATACTTCATCTTTTGTTTTAAACAGATATTGAAGTCTCCTTGCCCAAATGCATTAGGAGAAGTCAATGGTGTTTAAACTTGAGTGAATCGACACACACTGATTCAAGAAAAAAACAATCACACACACACACAGGTGAGCAAATGCTATCTTAGGGACTGGAAACGAACTCAATTCACATATATAGCAAAAAGAGCAAAAAATTCCACAAAATCAGATTAGTAACGAAAGCAAACCAGGATATCACACAGATATAAAACTCACAATTTCAAGCAAATAAGAATTAGAGATACACAGAAATTGACCAATCCAGGCCACAAATAAAAAAAATCCCTAATTCTATAGCACAGAAATCACAAGCATAAATGAGGACCAGCTGCCTCAGAGCATCACAAAGGAGGACCAACCGCCTCAGGGTATCACAAAGATATAACATAACAAATCAGTAAATGGGACACTCCCCTATCCGAAAAAATGACAAAATAAATCTGAAAATTATTTTCGGAAACAAAAGAACTAAGAGAGATACTCCCCTATCACCAATTTGACCTGACAGGAGGCTGCGGCTGGCGGACGAGCAGCGGGCTGGCAGAGACGGTCAGGACTGATCTGACTGGAACTTCGACTGGCGGTGGTCGACAGCTGAAACCCTAACGCGCGGCTGTCCAAGCGGCGTCCGGACAGCGAGCAGATCCTGTGGACGACGTAGACGGAACCCTATCGCCGACGAGCGACTGGAAACGATGGACGAGCAGTCGCTGGGCGGCGTACGGTCACCGAATGGACGGCGGACGCTCAGCGGACAGCAGCGGCGGCGGCGCATTTCAACGGTTGACAGCAACGACTTTGCGACTTCGGAAGAGGCGTACAACGGCGGTGCGGTTGCTGAACCCTAGCGGCGGCAGCGTGCAGATTAGTGGCGGCGTTCGGCGTCGCGTTCCCGGCGGGCTGCCTAACGACGTAAGGGCTGTTTCGATCTGACTGGTGGCGGCGCGTTTCTGTTGATAGCGATTCCAGCAGCAGCGGTGCCTCGGCTGCAGATCGCGAACAGTTCTGACGGCCGATGGGAAGAACAGCGGGCTGACTGACCGACGGCCTTCTCCCACCGGAGATCGGCGTTCTCCCACCGGCGGCTGACGGCAGCAGCTTCGGGCGATAGACGGACGAGCTGCAATAATGAAACCCGCTCTGATACCACTGTTGGGTGGATGCGATCGTCCTCGTCGTCTCGTCGGTCTTCATTGCCAGAGCATTGTCAGAGGTGGTGGCGACGGGAGGTGCTCAGATTCCTGTTTTAAACTCACGAAGAGTAGTTCTGCCGCCCACGCTCTACGTTGGGGCTCACGAATTTGGGATGAAAAGGGATGGGGTGTAAAGCTATGGGCCAAACACATTTGGCCCAATACTTTGAGACTTGAAGACTACCATTTGGGCCAACAGGTCCAACGGGCCCAACAGCTATTATTGAGACTATAAAAGTATATATTTTAGAGAAAAATACATTGAAGATTAATGGTTAAAGTGATATAGAGGTAGCATACAAAAATGAGACTATAAAAGTGTATATTTTAGAGAAAAATACATTAAAGATTGATGATTAAAGTAATATAGAGATAGCATACAAAAATGAGACTATAAAAGTGTATATGGATAAAGTGTTATAGAGATAGCATAAAAAATGAGATATACAGATATGGTTAAAGTGATATAGAGATAGAATAAAAAATGAAAGATCGAAAAAGATAAAAATAGAATGACAGAAAATTGGTAATTATTTTTATGAACATATTTCTCTTTGATAAATGATACTCTAGATATGATATTGGAAAATAATTATTAGTCATTATATTTAAAAATAAAAAATAACAAATAAAAGTTTTTGGTAGGAATGCATAAAAAGATTAGTAGCATGTAATAGAAAAGGGATAATTGTAGAAAAAAAATATTTGAATGATATAGATATGTAAAATGTATGATATATGAAAATTAATAAAATGAAAAATATAAACTTTTTCTCTCCATCATCATTTCAATACACAATTAATAGATTGATATTATAAACTATAATGTTGACGAGTATGATTTGATTTTTAGAAAATTATAAGGAGTACATATGTTGGTGAAAATTATAGGAGTACTCCCTCCGTCCCAAAAAAGTTTGCGTCCCTCTTTTCGGCACGGAGATTAAGAAAGTTGTGACTTTTAGGTGTATAATGATATTTTTTGTAATAAATAAATGATAAAGTATGTTAGGTAGAGATGATTTTTTTTTTGTAAATATAGTGTATGAGAAAGGGTGATTGTTTTTTACTTTTTGCTTTTTTTTGAATGTGCAAACTTTTGTGGGACATCCCAAAATGAAAAGTGTGTCATTTAAGACGGAGGGAGTACATGATAGAGAAAGAATAATGTTCTAAAAAATTTAATAGATATGAGATATTGAAGGGTTAAAAGATTGATATTTTTGGTGAAAATTGTGATTTATAATTGAGATATTGAAGGAATATATAAAAGAGAAAATTTATATATGTTAAAAGATTGGCAGTTAATAAAGTAGCAAATAAAAATATTTAATATTTTATTATAAATAATAATGCAGACCTGTTTAATTTTTTTGTGAAAAATAATAATTTATAATTGAGATATATGAAGGAGTACATTAAAGTTGAGATATTGGAAGAGTAGATGAAAAAGGAAAAAAATACATATGTTAAAGATTGATAATTAAAAAAAAAGCAATACAAGTGGTATGAAAAAAAAGTTGTAAACAAAATATTTGAATGACATAGATATATGAAATTAATAAAATAAAAAATAAAAATTCTTTCTTTCGATTATCATCTCCAGGATTGACAAGTCAATAGTTAAAAGAGAAATTAAGACAAGTATGTTTACGAACTACAAACCAACACTATAGCCTGTACTTAAGTTCATTCACAATTTTGGAATAGACATCTCCTCATTCATAAAAATCAATATTCCCCACTTTCAAATCATCCACACCGTTTCAAGCCAATTGCACACCGCATCTTTTTTGTCCTTATTCCCATTAAAAATATAATTAAAGACGAACAAATTGGTGAAAGTACCTGAGTTTAAGACAGGTTGACTATCAAGACTATCAAGTCATGCAAAGCAATTCATCCACATTTGTTAAGAAATAGAGCATTAAAAAAAAATGTTTCTCAGTTTCTTCAGCGTTGCCACAAAAAGCACTACTTGTATCATCATTAGGCCTGAAAATTCCACATTTTTGTAGATTAGATTTGGTAGGTAGACGTTTCCACAAGAGTTTCCTAGCATGAGCAATGACTTTTCGTGGCGCAAAGTTCTTCTAGATTAATTTAAAACCACATCTTTCTCCGCATCTTTTATTGAGTTTTAGCTGCATGTAAGAAGAAGTGTGTATGCCTCATTAGTTGAATATTTCCCTTTTGAAGAAAGTTTCCACCTCCAAGAATCCTCCAAGTTTTGTTTTACATGTAACCTGTCAATCAAATTAATCAGAGCAATAAAAGAGTTTGATTCACGTTCTAGCAACGGTCTTCTCCAACACCAAGACCAAATCCATCTATTTTCCACCCAATAGCCCATCTCACTAACTTTTCCTCTTTTGTCAAGATTATTATAATACAATTTGGGAAAAATGTCTTTCAAACACCCTTTCTCACTCCAATTATCTTCCAAAAAATAAGTGTTATTGTGTCTTAATTCAAACGTGACATTCTTCCAATGTGACAATTTAAAAAAATGTGTCCTTAAAAAGGATATTTTTCCAATTATGGGCTAATTTATCAAAATATTGTGGTTTCAAAAATTTATTAATGAAATATGGGGGATTATTTGGGTGACCTGTGTTATCTATTATCAGAATATTTTCGGTTTATAGTATTTCTTTATCATTGCCACATCACCAATTTTATTGCAAGTTCTAGTTAGTTTATTAGCTGTAGTGTGATTAATAATTATTTATAACAATCTAATTATTATTATTTATAATCTTATTTTTTAATTGATCAAATAATAGTAAAAATTAAAATTTAAATATTATTTTTTTAAATTAAATTATTTAATTTGTAATAATTATACAATATTTTAAATTAAATATTAAATAAGGTGTGAACAAGTGTATTTTTTGAAAAATAATTATGAAAAATGATTTGTATTATGATAAAGATACGCGTTTTGCTTTTTTTATTAATTTTACTTTTTAATATTTCACACGTGATCTTAATTTAAAAAAAAAATCGTATTCTTTTAAATATATTAATCAGAAGGCATGTAAATTTTTTAAAATGATTATAATTTATATATATATAAAATATATTAAAAAAAGTTATTTTAACCTATTTTAATGTTGGGTAAATTTGGGTTTCGATATAATATGTTGACTAGAAAAATATGACAGAAAAATAAGAACGGAATTTGAGTCGAGTCAAGAGTTACACTCTTTCTCCTTAAGACGAAATTGCCCCGCTCTGGTGCTTACGGTTCGATGGCAATCATCTCCAAAATACAACGAATCATATCTTGTTATATTAGTTGCACTACAAATCACAAGATACGGCGAACCAACCGATATTATGAACTCACCTTAGGAGTAGGACGACTTGAAATACACTATGAATTGTTATGACAACTCGAACTTTTTTGGACATCCACGACTTGTGACAAGTGTTCAAGTGAAATTTAATGTGACATTCGAGTTCGGAGTTATTCGAGTGCTGAATTATGGAAATGAAGGGTCTATTTATAGATTTCAAGGCGTCTTTACACGAATTGATGCGACCGTTGGATTTAATTTTGAATTCAAATTCATATGTCTTTTAATGAAAAAACGCAACTTATTCAACAATCATAACCTTTTTTCGCATTTATTCATAGACACACTTTAACCTAATAGACGCCATTTTAAGGTTACTTTTCCATTCACCTTAAATTTCCAACAATCCCCACATGAATGGATAAAGTCAACTGAAAAGACTACGACACGAAAGACTGCCGGTAAAGTGAGTTCAAACGAAAAGATATTACATCGGGATAGGTAGCTTCCGACTTTAAACCTTCCCTAGTTGAATACTATCGGACATACTTGCAGTTTAGTGGACGCGATGCCTTGAACTACTCTGCTTTTGTGTATGACAAGACAAAATTACCAACATAATATCTCTCATAATACCTTTGGTTCTCATGGTTGTGTCCATTTCGACCGTGACCATATCTTGGATTCATAAGCACTTCATTGAGGCGGTCCGTCCTCGCACTTACATAAGTGACCTCTTATCAAGAATACTATGTCATACCCTACCTTTATTAGGTATAAGAGTCATTAAAAGCTTTTATAGCTTACCCTTATCACACGTCAACATGTTCATTTGCACTTGATTTGTCTCTAGGAAATGGATTAATTAATATATTTCAAATGCACACCTAAACAAATATAACTTAGTTGTCTCATTGAACCAAGTTTGTGGGATCTTCACTCATCATGGTTGAGTTACTGCTATAAATGTTTTTTTTAATGTGTGACTTTTTATTCCATTCCTCTCATCAGACATGCAACATTTGATCTCCAATAAATTTTATCACGGATCCGTTTAATTTCTTGAGATCAGTTGCCTTAACCAACATAATTTGTAACTTTAGAGGTTATGCCCTCACCCCACATTTAAATGTCTACGAAGATTCTCCCCACATTTGAATGTTTACGGGGACCTCCCCACATTTAAATATTTCTAGGGCTTTCCCCACATTAGGGTCGGTTGGCCTTTCTTTTAAAATAATTAATCAATCAATCGATTAAAATAATGGTTTGAATTTGTTCATCTCTTTTGAAGTCCAAAACTTTACAGTTTAGGATATAACTATAATTTCCAATAAAAATATAGTCTTTAACTATAATTTACAATTACTCTTGTTAAATGATACAACTTTTCATGAACAGACATCCCTTCATCAAGGAATACTATCCTTCACGAAGATACATCACTATTTACCAAGAGATGGGACTTCTCATGAAAAGACACGACTTTTCAACAAGTGATCATATACGTCTCTTATCTAAGAGATATAACTTTTCACAAACGAAGATGACTTTTCATGAAGAAACACGACTATTTACAAAGAGTCACAACATATCACAAGAGACATTTTTTTTTTTTACTAAAGATCACGCTTATTGTACGAAGAGATACTACTCTTCATTAAGGGATACAACCCTTAACACACCAATAATTTCAATGTTTGAAATTCCAGTATTTCTTCTCAACAAAATTAGACGGACAGAGCATACAACCTTTTGGCATAAGAAAATTGGGTATTCATCGAATGTCATTTACCAAACTTACAGTAAGACCACCCAATGATGATTTAAAACAAAAATTACGCAAATTATGTTACCATGTTGAAGAAAATCAAACTATCCATTTCTCTTCAGACCATAATCACATATAATATAGAGTAAATGGAAATTGATATCATGGATGACGGTAGTGCAATTATCAAATTATAAAATAATGATATGCATGCCCAGCAATTCTCGCGCATATGTATTATTATTTGCGAATTGATACGTTTTCTCTCATTGGTTTAAACCAATTTTTTTAACCAACTGATATGGCATTCATTCAAACCATAACTCGTAATTAAATCATGTCCATGATAGACTGATATTATTATTACTATTGGTTACTAACACCAACCGTCGCATTTTGCCCATTTAATTACACACCAAAAAATAATCAATTTTGCATGAACTCATATGAATTAACATCTCATGTCATAATAAATATTTTTTATTTTAAATATTTAGTTTAATTTAAACATGCAGACATATGTAAGCGGTAACTAAATGATTTCACATTGTAAATTGTTTTTCCTTTTATGAGTACTCTATATTTTCTCATAAAATAAACTTGGAAAATTCAATTTAATTACACGAATGCACTTAATATAAAGCAACTGTATAAAAATTCTTTTTTTAAAAAAAATTATATATATTTATATGTATAAATATTCGTATATTAATTAATTTGTACCCTCAAATTATGAGTTATTCTGGAGTACACCTAGTGCACCGGTGCACCCCCATATTAATAGGATAAAATAGGGGTAGTGGGTGGTTTTTTAAAAAATAAATTTAATTATATTAATTTAATTAATGGTTGGGATTAGATTAAAAATGAATCTAATGGTTGAAATCGACTAGGTGCACCACAGTTGGACTCTCAAATTATTAATTAACATAAATTTATATTCAATTTATTATTATTTTTTATAATTTACACTATAAATTCATAATAATATTATTTTAAATTGTTTTTTACAAATAAAAATTCGACTGTGTCAATAATAGTTATAATTTTAGAGTGTTGATTTATTTATTCTATGATTTTGAATATCAAATACCCTCTATCCCTCCAATTATTTCACACTTTTTTTATCCTCTCAATACTTATGTACCGTTTTTAAAAATGGTAGAAATGCATTTCAATAATATTCACTTTTTACACACATATAAACAAATTTATACATATTTTCGTTAAATTATCTAAATAATTACTTTTTTTACATACATCCCATTAGCTTTACATGTTTTTAAACATAAAATTAATTTTTCTTAATATCCACTTAAAAAAAATACTGTATTACTTATAGAGATGAAAAAAATAATATTTTTATAATTACATGTCGTACCCCCAAAATTTTTTTTCTGGATCCGCCACTGTCGATGACAATCATCTCCAAGATACAACGACTCACATCTTGTGATATTAGTTGCACTACAAATCACAAGATACGGCGAACCAACCGATATTATGAACTCATCTTAGGAGTATGACGACTTTAAATACACTATGAATTGTTATAACAACTCGAACTTTTTTGGACATCCACGACTTGTGACAAGTGTTCAAGTGAAATTTAATGTGACATTCGAGTTCGGAGTTATTCGAGTGCTGAATTATGGAAATGAAGGGTCTATTTATAGATTTTAAGGCGTTTTTATACGAATTGATACGACCGTTGGATTTAATTTTGAATTCAAATTCATATGTCTTTTAATGAAAAGACGCAACTTATTCAACAATCACAACCTTTTTCACATTTATTTATAAACACATTTTAATCTAATAAACATTATTTTAAGGTTACTTTTCCATTCACCTTAAATTTCCAACATTTTAATGGGATAATATGCTCATACTGCAAATCTATGCCTATTTGATAAAAGAAAATAGATGATTAATTACTGGCTACTTAGAAGGCAGTTAATTTTTTTAAAAGCAATTTATTTATCTAACGGTGATGCTTAAATCTAATATATCTAATGATCAATGTCTATTTGGGTCATATATTATCAGGATTATGTAAGAATTAGCCTGAAATATGGCTACTTGAGGGAGTGTTAACGTAATAAGCAGAGGCGCCGATGGTAGTTGCGCCTCTGCCAATCGTGTAACCGTGTTCCACAGAAATAATAATTAAATAATAATTTGTTAATTTAAATTAAATTAAATTAATATAATGATTTAAATTTAAAAATAATTATAAAATTATTTGATGATTTTGAATTGATCTCTTTGTACCAGGTACATAAAGTGTTCAAAAATACTAAACATTTTATTTTAAATGATATATATTTTAATTAATAAGAATATTATTTCTCCATCCCGTAGAAAGATTTACGTTTTCTTTTTACATTGAAATTAAATTAGTATTTTAATTTCTATTGTGGTGAAAAAAATTATATTTTAATATGTAGTTGACAGTTGTATTAATGTAGTGTTGTGGCCCCATGGAGATATTTAAATATTTTGTGTGGCTCTCATTTACTATAAAGAAAAATGTAAATCTTTTTATGAGATACCCAAGATAAAAATACGTTAACATTTCTATGGGATGGAGGAAATATTTTTTATTTAATTTTATTGAAAATGTCAGTTGCAATATAAAGAGTATTATGCACACTTTTCGTTTTTAGGTGTTCCGGGAATTATTTCACATTCTATTAATCTCCATATCCGTACAAATGAGCATAACTACGAGGGACAGAGGGAATAATTTTTTTGTTTTAAACATTAATACTACTATTTATATTATAATCTACTTTTTCAATGAAAAAAATAATATTCTAATTAATTAAAGTATATACTCTAATTTAAAACAAAATGTTATATCCTTAAATACTTTATACACCCGAAAATACTAATTTATACTTCATTCGTCCCGTCCAAATAGCACAATTTTACTATATTGAGCGTCTTATTCAAATTGAACCATTTTTTTTAGTAAAAAGGGCCCATCAATGGCCACTACTACCCATCACATCTCTCTTATACACCTACCCATTTTACATAAAATAATACTTCTTAATTTACGTGCAAAAAGCAAATGCAGCTCTTTATCCGGGACGGAGGGAGTACTCCCAGTCACATAAATAAATTTACATTTATTGTTTGTGTTCGTCTCATAAACAAATCCACATTCCAAATAAAGAAGTACACACAAATCAATAACCCCTCAAAACACTTTAATTTCAAGATTGTCACATTTTTACAACTCACATAATTTACTTTATAATTTAATATTTATTACTTAAAAATACCAAATTACCCTAAAAGTAAAATAAAAAATAAATTTTTTCTTAAACTTCATATCTACCATAACTGTGAACTTAAATATGTAATAGAGGAATTAATACACTCGTTTTAAAAATTAAATAATTATAATATTAATTTTTTTAATTTAGATAATTACTTTAGTTTAATTTAATAATGATTGATTATTTAATTATTATTTCCTTGAATGATGTGATAGGTTGGCAGAGGCGCGACAACCATTGGTTAACACTCCATCGACTGCCTATATATCATTAATAAAAATTTCAAACAACAATATTTTAATAAATATCCTCCAACTATGTGATTATGTCTTTTACTATTTGCAACTTTATATGAAATCAATCGTGCAATTGCTTACGAGTTCACGTACACGATCTTATATGTGACCATTTATGCGATTATGGATGAAAACCTATAATCGCATGTAAGTTAGGTGACGTGTTATCCAAATTTAGAGAAATGATAAGTGTCACTTAAATTTTCAAAAATGTCATTCCTCCAAAAATTTTAGTATGGGTGATAATTTTAAAGCAGATCACTCCAAAGAAGTAATGAGTTACAAAACAACATTTTATTTAGGCGGTGTTTGGATTGAGTCATTTCAAATTTAATGGATTTGAAAATGAGTGGATTTTAAATTCCTTGGATTTTAAATCAATTCATTTAAATTCCACTATTTGAATAAATTATGGATCTTTGAAATGATTTCAAATCCATAATTCAAAATTTATTTTTAAAATAGAATTTTATATATAATAAATAAAAATAATAAAATTTTATTATATTAAATATTAAAATCTAAAATTTTATTAAAAATAATTTTTTTAGGGAACTCTACCACTCAACCTACACCCTATCCACCCCCTCCACCACCCCACCCCCCAAAATTTTTTTTTTTATAAAATTTTAAATTTTTAGTATTTGAATAATAAAAAATATTACCACCCACCCAACCCTCCTAATCCAATTTTTTTTATATATAAAATTTTAGATTTTAATATTTAAATAATAAAAATATTACCACTCTATCCATCCACCAACCCCATCCCCACGTGGTCTCACCACCCCCTCCCCCCAACTCACCAATTTTTTTTAAAAAAAATTTAGATTTTAATATTTAAAAAATAAAATCTAAAACTTTATTAATTTTTTTGGTGGGGTGGGGTGGGGTGGGGTGGGGTGGGTTGGGTGGAGGTGGTGGAGGGGGTGGATTGGATTGGGTTGGGTGGTAATATTTTTATTTTTTAAATATTAAAATTAAAATTTTATAAAAAAATTTTTTTTGGGTGGTTGGTGGAGGGGGATGGGTAGGGTAGGTTGGGTGATAATATTTTTATTATTTATTCAAATATTAAATTTTAAAAAATTTTATAATTTTTTTTTTGGGGTGGGGTGGGGTGGGGTGGGGTAGGGTGGGTGAAGGTGGGGTGAGGGTAAGACATGGTGATAATATTTTTATTATTTAAATATTAAAAATCTAAAATTTAAAAAAAAAATTGGGAGGTAGGGGGTGGGGTGGGGTGGGGTGGGGTGGGGTGGGGGGTTGGGTGGTGGTGGGTAGGGGATAGGTTGGGGGTAGAGTTTAAAATATTAAAAAAAAATATTATATATTTTTTAATTAATTTATTAATTTTATATATTATTTTTATATATTAATATATCAATTACACAACAACGGAAGGATTTCAAATGACACGATTTCAATGAAAATTTGAAATCCATTAAAAAACAACTAAAAAAATTCAAAATCAAATCCATTGATTTGAAATTTATTGATTTAAAATTTTAGATTTATAAATCTATTGATTTCAATGTCATCCAATCATGATGGAGAAATTTGAGGGAAGAATTTATAAATCCCTCCTCAAATCTTTCCATCTAAACACAACTTATTTAATTTTTTTTCCCATCTTATTTTTAATAGGATGTTATAAAATGCCAAATTTTACCAATACACTCTTAACTTGGTAAAAATTTTACTAACTTAATTGTTTATATTTATATCTCGATGTATAAATTTATGATTCAATTATATATATATATATATATATATATATATATATATATATATATATATAGGCCAATTAAATCTTTAAAATTGAATAACAAATCAAGTTAAAGGCATTTTTGTTATTTAGTACGTTTAAACATTTTCTTTAGGATCATTAATTTTAATTTTTTTTTTAATATTCGATTGGATTTGGGCAGGGTGTATTTTAACCCTTTTCCAAATTTCCCAAGAATTCATAGGAAAATTAAAAAATTTGCTCAATCCATTTGGGCGGCTGTGTGAAATTTAACTACTTTTGATAACCAAACGAAGATTGTTTCCTAATCTCTGACCGAATGACCGTTTTCAAATGCCAGGCACACAGTTCAATACAATTCAACAACCTGAGCCTACTATAAAAGCACTTACCGCGTTTCCCACGCGCGTTAGCTCAAACCCATCATTCCGACGACAAAATCTTTGGCATTACTCTACCCATCGGAATCTGTGGAGGAAATCGCCGGCGGGATAAGCCATGGCGCTGTCGCTGTTGCGGAAGCTCAACGGTGAGAGAGCGGTGGTGTTTCTCTATCTTGTTCGAATTCTCTTCTCCACCCCTCAATCTCTTCTCCCCGAACTCTTTTCTCTTTTTCTCCTCTCCTTTTTTGCTCTCTCCGTCGAGATCTTCGCCGACGATGTCTCCAATCCACTCGCCAAAACCTTCAGGACCAGGTTAATTTTATCTATTCGCTTCTCTTTGGCATTTTTATAATTGAATGAACTCTCACGTGTGCAATCGAGTTTCTGTTTGATGATTTGGTGTGATCATGAATCAACTGAAATTATCATCATATTATTTAGTATATTTTGATTTTGTATGTTAAGCTATTTAATCATCTTTGTGCGCTTCTTCTACTGTTCTTCACTCCATAAAATTTTGGTTAGGGGCTGTTGTCGATGTTCTGGATGATATAATCATTTGCTATTAGAGGATTTTACACATTTTTTAATTATAGACAACTTTTTGTTTGATAGTTCAACTTAATCGGTATGCTAACTGATTTGATATGGTCGGTCACTATGTGAGTTTTTAGAGGATGTATAAACTGCACATTACAGAATTCCCTAATTTTTCTTGGGTATAATTAGACTAATTCGAAAAATTGCATCTTTCCCCAAGGTTCCTTTGATGTTTAATTGGAATTGATTAAGAAATGACTGATCATAGGCCTGGAGCTTCATCTGGAATTCTGTTGGGTGCAGTCACACTGCCTGGTCTCCTGATCTCCAAGTTAATACAGTGTTTAAGAGCACAGTCATCACAGGAAGTTGAAATTGAAGGTATACCATGTTATGTTAACTTGGAAGTCGCTCATAATCTTTCTAGTTTCACACGCCTCTTAACTTTATGTATTGTATGCTATATAAAAAGATTGCAGAGGATGGGTAATGATGGTTAAAATTGATTTTTCCTTCTCTGGTTGCGCTGCATAAGTAACATGAAACTTTGTTTTATCTAGATGATAAAAGATTGAGAAGTTGTGTATTCCAAAAAGTAACGTAGCCATCATTTCTTCCTTTTCTGTTGTTGAATCTTATGGCCACTATTGATCATTTAATTTGGGGTTGGTAGTAGTTTTATCTTCTTGCACTGGATCTCAACTTCTCAAGGTATGTACACACTTTAGTAATTTTAATTGCAATTTTTTAGCAGGATTAATAAGAGAAATACAGCAGGGGTTCTGATAATAATGAAAACGAAAAATAAATTGAGGGGATGGGGGAGGATGACCGGCTTGATCTCATGACGGTTTATTGCGCACATTTTAATGGTTTTGGAGTATTTGTACATCTATAGGAAGATATGCCTTGTGTATGTATATATATATATATATATATATATATATATATATATATATCCTACCATGTAGCTATGACCCTTTCTGTCCCATGAAAAACATAGAAAAGGGTGAACGCATAGGTTTCAGAATTATATCTGAAAACGTTGATAAAGTTAATAGTTTTCTAGTGGCATCATCATTCCTGTTATTATTATTATTATTTAAAGTTGTTTGTGATCTTTGGTATTATCTACATAGAGGTTCCCCTTAGATTGCTCATTATCCATGTTTCTGCCTGTTTCCTTAAATTTAATAAATTGCATTATAAACTTACTGATTCTGTAATTTTCTTTATTTTTCTACAGAGTTTGAATACCTCAAGTTGCAGTACTGGGCTGCATTAGCCTGTTGTGTTGCTGTGCTCATTTTTCTTTCCATGGTTTGTTGGCATCAGGGAAAGAGCAGTATTACCAACTGGAAATTGATATATTGTTCCATTAGCATAATACTGCTTTTAGGGTCCAGCTTGGTATCATTATCTGGCAAATTATATGTCGGTAAGAGAACAACTCAGTTATCATACTGGTTTTAGTATTACTTGGACCATTTAGAGGATAAGGAATATATATGTCTTTAAAGGATGTACTGAAACTTCTATGACAAACTTATTTATCACGATGATGTGCATCTGCTTGGCAGTCAGCCAAAACAATTTTCATGTCTCTCAGCCTATTCTTTATTATCAATTTTGTGGTCTTTTGCAGTGTGGAATCCAGCCTTGATATCAGTGTGGGTGCTTAGTCATGGGTTGGCAGCCGTTGCACTAATTCAAAATATACTTGAAGTGTTTCCAGGATGTGCTTCTATAGGTGCGTTGGGTAATTGAATTTACTGCATAGCATGTAAAAATTGGCTTGTAAACTGAAGATAAAATTATTAAAATTGATTTTGGATGTCTTAAACCTGCGGATTCTCATGCTTTCTGAAAGGTAGAGAATCCTGAGAGCGGTTACTCCCTTCTAGTGTTTGTATGAAAGGGCTTGTTATTGTCTTGTCAGCAATTGTATTTGTTTCTCTTCGCAGGAGAATCTCTTCTAGTGACTTCTGGCCTTGTTATCTATTTTGGGGATATGATGACATATACCTCTTCAAAAGTTGGTTTAGCCACTTGAATTCTCCTATGCAATGTACAACACAAATATTTGCATCTTCTTTTGGCTGATTAACATCTGTATGAAACAGATCTCTTTTTTAGCATCATCCAAGGTATTACTTGTACAAAAAGGTATCACCAGAAGCGAGATAAGCACCATTGTCCAGGTATTTTCTCTAAAATTTAATATCAGCAGTTTTCAGTGTCCTTTGAAGCTGGTGAAATAATTACAATTTTTTTAGTTATTTATAAGGCCTTTTTTTTTGGGCTGCAATGCAGGGAATGATTTTTGGACTCCTCTTTTTTCCTATGTTTTATAAATATATTCTGTGGATTTGGGAACACTTTGTCAGCTCAAAAAGCAATGGAGCTCAGGGAAACTATGATATAAGAAGATCCCTTGTTTTCTATGCTTCGCTCACTTTTATGTTGGTTGTGGTGGTCCCATCATGGATGCTATTTGTTCATCCGTTTCAGAATCATCCTTTATTGTGGTAGGCTATCCTCAACTTTTGCTCTCTCTCAATTTCCCTTCTAGATTGGCCTTTTCCCGATATTTTTAGTGAAGTATGATTTCATTGATTTATGAAAACTACAGAACATGTATTTAGTATAGTGAATTAATAGATTCACGTTGGAGTCCACTGCTTTTGTATTTATCTTGGATAGTTTATTTTGATGGCATTTGATCATTGAGCATAGGAAAGGTTTCATAACATGCATTATCAGTATTTTTCAAATGTTTTGCATGTTTAGTTACAAGAACATTTTCAAGCATTCTGATTGAGGTTAAAATTGCACAAACAGGAATCAAAAAGAAAACTTAATAATATTAATCATAAATTACAGATTGCGATGTATAACCTGCCCAAGCTAGAATAGCCGATGATAAATTTAGATTGTGAAACAATCTGCTCAAGCTAGATACCCGTAAACAATTATCCAAGAGATTTGACATCTTTAATTACACTGGATGACACTTATAAATAATAAATAATAAACCCTAGGCAAGGAAGGCCCATGGGATTTAATAAGACAGACGTAACCTTAGATATGTAAGGCCCAAGGCCTTTACCGAGAAAATAACTGACATAGAGACATAAAAATTAAATAATAAAGATAATTAATAACTAAACTGGCAGAATTAAGATTAGCTAACTCTCTCAAAAGGGGTAAAAATAGCTTTTCTTTTGCCAATCCTTGATCGTTTTTAAGGTGTCCTGCCTAAAGCCTTCTAAATTTGAGTTCCATTTGGTCATTGTTTTTCCACTACACCACTCAAATCCCCATCAGATCTTTACAATTACCTATTCCGTTTTTACAATTAAACTTGCATGGCTTTTAATATAATTATCTTAATTATCAAAATCCATAAATTCTTGCAGTAATTTTTGTTATAGCAAATTTGATTATGTAGAATTCTGTAAGATGTTTTTTAAAACTGATTTTGAACATTCTCTTCAAAAAATAATGTATTTGCCTGAACGTGAATATGTGATAAATATATTTACGTATCAACCTGTTAAACTTTTGGTAAAACATATATCACTATATTTATCTACAAATAATCGGTTATAAAAATTGTATCTACGCATAAATAAACCCAACCCTATCATAGTTTTTCTCTATTTTTGCCATCTGTTTATGTGGACCGGCTGTGCAGTTTGTCTTTGCAGCTAATTGAGCTTTACTTGGAAGACTGTTGTTTTATCTATATTTTGGGATTTCGTGTCTCAACTTGCAAATGCATATGTATATTTGTGCTACTAATGCTCTTATTTTCCTCCTGGTATTGGCTTGCTGACATTTTCCTTATATTTTCTACTTCTATCAGGGTGATTGACTTTGTTTTGTCAGAACCACGCAGGAGACTTACTCTGTGCCTCTATTGGCTTCTCATCATATCTTTGTCGGTTAGACTATGTTACAACAAATCAAAGAATAGTAAAACTGAGAGAATTCTTCTTCGAAAATACTATCATCTGACTGCTGTCATCATTTTTGTCCCTGCCCTTATATTCCAGGTGCTTTGAGGTCTAAAAATAGATTAATAGCTCATGTATTTGCTATCTATTTAGTTTTCGTAATTGAGCTAATATCTTGTAATTATCATCAGCCGAAGTTTCTTGATCTCGCTTTTGGTGCAGCTTTGGCAGTTTTTATCATGTTGGAAATTATCCGTGTAAGTTTTAATTAAAGCATAACTGTTTTCTGGCTGTCTTTTGATTTTCTTTCTCTTTTGTCTAAGCAACATGTGAATTATGCAAAATCCTATTGTTGGAGTTCTATAGTTCCTTAAATATCATCTGATATCTGATAGTGCTCTGACTTGTAGGAACTCATTTATTGGGCTACCCACACTTCTTTTATCCATACTTTAGTACATCTAAGTGAAGCCCTTCTTATAAAATAATTTAGTCTAGAAGGATTAAAATATGTCAGTGTGAAGTAGATGTTACCATCCTTTGAAAGGTTTTCTTGATTTAGATTTTGAAAGTTCTTTTGACTTGTACATGTTTGGCTCTCGTGCAAACCATGTGGCAAGACATAAGTGAACAAATAGTTGAATTCTTTCTGCATGTCTGGATTGAAATTTAATTATTTGGGTTTCTCTGAGCTTTCTATTGTTTTCATCCTTCCTTCTGTCAAAAAAGATGCATATTACAAATATTCTCATTTGTAATCCACAATAATCTTTATCTATGACAAATTGAAGTTCATTTAGTTGTCGTATCTTTGGCTGAATGTAATTCTGCTATGTTCAATTATCATGCTTAAAAATTCTTTCTGTAATTTTCTTGTGTAAGGTGTTTGAACCACTTTTATAAAATGTTCCGGTACTTCTTTAAATTTTGTTAATAACATGGAAAGACAAGTTTGTTCCCATGATCTTTTCTCTATGTAGGTCTGATCCCCTGTCTGCTTTATAGAATAATGCTACAATGCTTATTATACTTCATTTAAGTTCTGTTCTTTCTTGGTGGAGTCCCATCCCACGGTGTGCACATACTGTGCAACATTTTAACAATTTATGTTTTACTTGTAGATATGGAAAATTTGGCCGATAGGTCACTTGGTCCATCAATTCATGAATGCTTTTACAGATCATCGTGATTCTGATCTTCTTGTTGTCAGGTGTTTTATTCTTGCCTTAGATATTGCGTATTGTGCTACGCCATACATTTTATAAAATATGGATTGACCTAATTGCTCCCTTATTTTTCTATTCAGTCACTTTTCACTGTTATTGGGATGTGCAATTCCAATTTGGTTGTCTTCTGGTTTTACTGATCGACCACTTGCGCCTTTTGCTGGAATTCTGAGTCTTGGTATTGGAGATACAATGGTAAATTTCTAGTGGTCTTTTGTGTCATTTCCAGAATGATCTTTGTTCTGATATCATGAGTCTTGACATAAGAATCTGATTATAATACTTCATAATGATATAAAGGGATCTGTTGTAAATTTGAGCTTGTTTCCTTGCGTAACTGCAGTCTGTGATCTAGTTGCTACATGCAAGATTGTTACATTTTTATATCAATCATGTAGCTTTAACTTGGCTTGTTTTCATTATTCTTACTATTGTACTATGTTACTATATCTCGGTGTAAAGATCGACCTTTATTTAGTATTATGGAAGCTATATGAAGGCCATCCAGCAAAATTGCAGCTCCATTGCCATTTGCAAATCTAGATTTGTTTTCATCTGTGTTCACTAGCTTTATTAACATAACATGGGGCAGCTAGTGACGTAGGTTTGGGGATCACATGATGTATATATTATGTGGATTTAAAAATAAAGTGTGGTCCGAATGTCTCATATATTTGCTGATGGTTTTATATTTTTAATGAAGAAGGTAACTTGTATGGTTATTTGTTGGAGGCTCTTATATGGTTTATTAAATCTTTGATATATAGATATGTTTCCTGCAATTGTAAGATTTCGGTTTCAGTTGTCACTGAAATGTACATCAGGTGCAAGCAATTCTGCCACTTGCTATAAATTTTGTTGCACAGCTCAAAAATTTCTTCCTGCAAAAATATATAATACCAAATTGGAATGGTGAGTTGACTGAAATAATTAAAATGACTACAAACTAACTCGGTACACTTCTATTATAGGCATTACACACAGCATGTTAAAACCGAAAACGTTAAAGAATAAACTTGTTTAATAAGTATAGGGCTCTACTAGATAGACCACATGATGGACCTTTGTATATGTGCTTTATGTTGCATTTTCACATCACATTCTTGTAAAGTGCAAAATAAAGATGGTTTTTTCAGTTTTAAAGTCTCTGCAAGGTGGGGATGTCTAAGGCCTGAAGGTTTTGATTCTATTATAAGAAATTTAGCCCTTGGAATGGAGCACATGGTTCATAGTGCTTTGTTAATTAAGTTGCAATCCATACCCCGTAATGCCACTCTCCAAGCACACTACATTTTTCTGAGCTGATAAAACTTATGGCCTATGGGTCTATGGACAAAATTGTTGTGGATCCTAGAATAGTTTTGCTTTTTCGGGTGTGATCTCTCTTGGAAATTTTGCTGTTGTATGTTCGATCATGATGAAACCAGATGACATTGATAGGGAAGATTTAATATTTAATGATGGTGTTTTTAAGGTTGTTGTAATGGCCATTCATATATATATATATATATATATATGCTAGTACTAAATATTTCATTGCGTGTCTGTGTCAGGCTTCGATGGTAGGACACAAGTACGGGGTTCTCCGCTGGAGTAAAACTGGCAGTAATTTTATTTTTTAAAACTCTTTTTCCTTTGATATTTCTTTCCTTCCAACTCATTACGTCCTCCTAACTCTTGCACTGTTGCTCCTTTCAGAGAAAACAGTTGAAGGCACTGCTGCTGGCATTACCTCTGTGCTTGCTGCATGCTTTGTTCTTCTTCCACTTTTAGCCGCAACTGGCTACATTTTCACCATGGTCTCTCTCTACACTCGTGCACATAGATATATATACAATTCATATCTCCTGTTATTCTGATGTCCAAACTACTGAATTTCATGTTGTGCAGCACTGGTTTTCGTTGATCGTAGCAGTGACCGCCAGTGGTCTGTTGGAGGCCTACACGGCACAGCTTGATAATGCCTTCATACCTCTTATGTTCTACAGTCTGCTCTGTTTATAGAAAAATGCCCCGAAATGTAAGTCTCTTCTGACTTATTCTCCTTGCAAGAGCCTCAGTATTTGTCTCGTAGAAGAAAGCTCGACACAAAACAAGGGAGGTGTAGTCTAGACTAAGTCGTGTATTCCTCGATATAGCTATAGCCTTTAGGGTGTTGTAACCCTTCTAATTCTAACCAATTTTTGTTGTTGTAAAAATAATTTCGTAAACTAGAATTTTGACAATTTTAGGCGGCAAATGTTAGGACGATGCAGAGCCATCAATAATGTATGTGTTTATACTAATATTGTCAATCAGCAGCATAATTGTTCTTTTAGATTTTCCAATTTAAATTTGTATAGTTACATTGGTAAATGTATCATGTTCATTCACCGACCGTGACAGCTTTCTATTCGCATCTCTGATCAACCTTTTTTGTCGTATTTTAAATGCAAAATTCAATAGAATTTGACTTTTGCGCTATGTTAATTTGTATTATTTCAAATTTAAATTTATATATCTTCCCTTTACACGCATATAAACCTTATTAACCCTCATCTAATAAAAGTGAATTATAAGATGGACACAATGAAAATATAAAATCTGAATCAAAACGAACATAAGAGTTCAATAGTTGCATTTATACAAGTTAGGTTGTTTTAGGTTTCATATTTTAAATTTACTCATGTCCTTTTATTGGTTAAATTCAAATAGGTAACACTGAAATAGTAGATCAATTCTAAAAAATAACACTAGGGAAGGTCATCGAGAGGATACACCACAAAATTCAGCAAGAGTCCGTACTCATCACATAAAATTTTTTTATCATTCACCGACTATAAAACAAATTATAACCACTCCGTCAGGCCGGGGTGTGGAGACGCTTGAGGCCCTGAGGTGGGGGTATCCACCTTTTTGCACAAGTATAAAACAAATTCTAATTATGCTATACAAAAGAGACCGTGCAATCTCTGCGAAGGGTGGTCTCCATACAACATAAATTTTCATATATTTATATAGTAATAATAATAAAAAACAATAACATAATTCTCCAAGTATTGAACCACATAAAGATCAACTTGTAGTAAAGAGAGCAGGGTTTGCCGTGGCGTTGCTAACTTGCACTTCCAGCAATTCTAGACGCCTCTCTAAAGTGTCCAGCTTCTCATTCAATTGGGATAATTTGTTTTTTGTCGTGGATTCTATGTTCACATAAAGGAAAAATAAATCACTGAATCAAGAATACCAACAATTTAAGACAGCGAACAAAGGATATAATACCAAATTGCACGAGGAAATCGAAGAGACGGCGAATGTTGAGTGAAATGTGGGAAATGAACTCCCGATTCTCCCAATCAGCTTGGACAGCTATTCCCACATTGACAGCATTCGTTACACCTCCAGCTCGAGCCATCTTGATTCCCCACTACTCAGCTCGGGTGGAGTCTTTGAAGGGTGTTCACTATAAAAAAGATACACTGAAAATTGAATCAAATTTTCCCACTCAGAAGACAATAGCGATGCCATCTCTCAGACAAGCTAGATCACAAGACTTATCATAGAAAAAGGAATTTCTTTCAAAATATTTATTGAAAGTTGAAACTAAGATTTGATTGGCCACGGGTAAAACAGTCCATTCTTTACCACAGAACACATCAATGCAGGTTAGACGAAGGGGAAAAGAGAGTTTCTCACCCTATAGATGACCTAAAATACAACCAAATGAATGAACACTCTACTAATTTAAAAGGAAATATCTTATACTTGTAAATCCTCTTATTTTCATAATTTATTCTCCATCTACCACTGCAGAACTTATTTAAAACAAATTATGAAAAATTTCACTTAAGCAACAATCTCAACTGACGACCAAAGGGCCTGTAATGCTTTTAGTAAAACTAGCTGTGTCCTAACTCATGAGCAGAAATACAAAAACCACACATGTTTCTTTGTTTCCTTTGCTTGCAACTGTCACTATTACCTTGTTACTGGATCACAAAGAGTACGTTTAGTTCACACGTACAAATAGCACATCAAAATTTTCAACCCTGTACATGAATACCATAATATGGTAAAATTAATTCTCTCAACCAAAGTTCGCCAAATGCAGTAAAATAACAAGAAAGAGTCATAACTATATTATGATAGATAAACCATGACATTAAGTGCAGCGAAAATTCAAACAACCAATAAAGAGAGGGAATTCGAGTTCGAATGATAATCCTCCAAGAAGAACAAACAATAGAAGCAATATGGAAAAGACAAGCAAATCATACATACGTAGTTTACCTTAAGTTCACCTGGTGGAGACAAAAGACAAATACTGAAGATTAATCCCAAGGGGTGAAGTTGTCCCAGCACCGTCCGTCTTGGAGAACCACACCAATCAGCAGTGAAATCTCTATTATCAACAATTTCAATAAAACTGAAGAATGTATAAGAAAATACAAATGAGAGTGGAAAAGAGAAGAATATTAAAATATAAAAAATAAACTTAACAATAATATGGATATGAACATCTATGGAAGGAAAAGTTGAGAAGAATTTGCAGCACATGAAGTTCGGAGGCGAAACCCCAAATTTCCTCCAATTCCATGTTTGTCAAATTCGGTTTTTACTGAGAAACCCTAATACATTCATCAAATTCGACAGGAAAATAAAACAAATTAATACTGGATACGCATTTGTTAAACTTAGGGATTGCAGAAGAAATCGGGGGGTTTTATCAATATAAAGTCAGCTCCATGGGCAAGAAGAGCTGTGATGTTAACAGGTGAAAAGAAAAGGCAGAGATCAAGAAAAACATCTAAAAACCCACAAAATTTGATGTTTCATAACCCTAATACCCACACTAAATCAACCTCTAACGCACCCACTTCAAATATCTCACAATTACACTTGCTAATGTTTTGAGATAAATGGGAATTTGAGAATACACCTGGTGAAATCGAGCAAGTAGATCAAGAGAGAGTGGCCGGTGGAAGAAGAAGCGATAGATGAAGAGAGAGATTAAAACCGGTAACCGGGTGTTAACCGGACATCCCCTGCCCTCTATAGATAAGATAGATATAGATATAGGGAGTATATACTAAAACAAGTTTAATATGAAAATGCGTCTTTTAAGGAGTATCTTTCTACTTTATTTTGTTTCCCTACAAAAACATAAACAAATCCATTGTTTTCCTATCTACCTCCATTGTTTCTCTCTCAATCATTTCCCGCGCTTGTGATTCAGATTCCAACTCCACCCTTCGCCCATCAGGTAAATGCACTGTTTTTGGATGCGATTCTTCAGTTTCACAGTAAAACCCCTAAATCCCATTATATTCTCTACAATTCTGGCATCCTTATCCATTCTTTATTGCTGTGTAATATCATAAATATGATTTGAAATCAAGCGTATTGATCCCTGTCATTCCTTGTTTGATTTGGAATAATCTTGAAAACTAGAAAATTTATTGGATTATCAAAAGTGTTCTTTACATCTGTAAACTTTTAGTTTGGCGCAGCCTTTCATTTTTCCTTCCTTTTCTTTTTTTAGGGTAGTCTGTACGAGAGTATACTTTTATTAGTAGGGGTATGCATTTAACAGAGGGCGGAATTCTTCAGGTCATTACTTTTACCTTAGTGATACAATTACTCTAATAAGACATTTTACATCCACAGAGCTAAATAGTAAAAATTTCATTGAAATATATATTGGATAATTAAGTAGTAAGTACCCTCATGGCTTACAGAATTGTGGGACAAATTAATTGGCAGTAGCTCCTAGATTCTGGAATTGCTTGTAATGATAACCCTTAATGTGCATTTTGGTCGTGGTTTCACTAAAAATGTTTTGGAGGCAGAAGTGATTAGCTAATTTGCTCAAAATTCTAATTTAGGAGCTTTTTTTAAGGGCCGTCTTTGTATCCTATTGAATGTTGATATGGTGAAAAACTGATTTTATTTTTAAAAGATTTGTTTAGTACTAATATATAAGTCAATCAGTTTCTTTCTTCTAAGTAACTGAAAGGCCTGTAAGTTAATTAGTTACAATTTGAATGACACTATTTATCTTTCAAATTTTATTGAGTGATATTTGGGTTGGAAATACTTTTGGGCCACTGCTTGATATCCCGAAAATGCCATTTTTCTATTCCAGTGGATTGTTTTTGGATACTAGTACAAATCCTCCATCAGTTATCTTCAAAATTTCCGGTGAAGTTGTTCTTATGATTAGAACAGTACACTCGAGGAGAAATGGGGGTGAGTTTTTGTGTTTGAGCTTGCCCATAAAGGCAAAAGATGGAGCAATTAGCAACTCAGCTAATAAAATGAAGGTTAGGTCAAGAGGAAGGGGGGCAGTTAATACAACCAAGCATTTATGGGCTGGTGCTGTAGCTGCCATGGTTTCAAGGTTCGTCTATTTTGTTTATATGTTCGTTTGTTCTATTTTATTTTTATTTTTGAAATACTCGTTAGAAATATTTTTAGGTGTATGACTTGTGTGATCAAGGCAAATCATTAACTCATCTAAACATTTTTTTCCTAGTTTCCTATGATTTCAAATTGCAGTTAGAATGGTGAGTTTGCATAACCACTTCACTGTATGAAAAAAAAACTGAATATTATTTAACTAGTAGAATGAGTGTATTGGATCATGAACCGGCAATTATTTTGCTGATATTGGCAAGTGGAGCATAGTGCTAATGATTGTTCTTCAACAGAACTTGTGTTGCTCCTCTTGAGAGGCTAAAGTTGGAGTATATACTTCGTGGTGAGAAGAGGAACCTATTTGAGCTCTTCACCAGAATAGCAACAACCCAAGGCTTGAGAGGCTTTTGGAAGGGAAATTTTGTTAACATACTTCGAACAGCTCCTTTCAAGGCAATCAATTTCTGCGCATATGATACATACAGAAAACAGCTTCTCAAATTGTCTGGAAATGATGAAACCTCAAATTCTGACAGATTTATTGCTGGTGCTGCTGCTGGAATTACGGCTACTGTGCTTTGCTTGCCACTAGATACTGTGAGTGGAAATAAATAACAATCTGTATTTTTTGTTTTTATTAAAGCCATTACTTCAGTAAATAGCTTGAAAAAAATTCCTATGTATATAAATCAACTTTACTTTCAAAAGAGAGGTATGCTGATCAGAATCCATGTCTTGTTAGTTGAATGAGTTGTGAAAAATCTTAATTGCTATTGCTTAATGCTAACAATGGCTCTTCAAGCTATTGTGAATTTCATACTGTGGCCTGAAAGTAGTTTGATCTTTAATACATGCATATTTGGTGGAAATTAGATGCGAAGTACAGGCAAGGAGAGAATGGGTGAGGATAATGCTATTCTAAATGTGGATGTACGAGAGGATTTTCACTATGAGAATAAATTTAAATAAAATACCTCATGTAGATCAAACTCTAATTGAACTAAGCGTAATAAACTTTTCCTGTGATCATGCCTTCATTCATTCACCTCTTTTTCTCTGACAATACAACTTTAGAAAAAAATTTATTATGACAAAAGTTTATAAATATCAACTTTTACCTAACATGTTTCAGATTCGGACCAGGCTGGTGGCACCTGGTGGAGAAGCTTTGGGCGGCATTATAGGAGCTTTTCGGCATGTTGTTCGTAATGAGGGGGTCTTTTCTCTTTACAATGGATTATTACCTTCCATTTTAAGTATGGCCCCCTCTGGTGCTGTATTTTATAGTGTATATGACATTTTGAAATCAGCTTACTTGCATTCACCCGAAGGAAGAAAAAGAATTCAGAATATGAAACAACAGGGTCAGGAACTGAATGCTTTTGAGCAGCTGGAATTGGGACCAACGCGAACTCTACTGCATGGTGCTATTGCAGGCGCTTGTGCTGAAGCTGCTACCTACCCTTTTGAGGTATTGAGAAGGCAGCTCCAACTGCAAGGCCGGGCGACTAAACTGAGTGCATTTGCAACTGGTGTCAAGATAGTTGAGCAAGGAGGCGTTCCTGCTCTTTATGCCGGTCTTATTCCCAGCTTATTACAGGTACTTATTCTGGTATCTACATTGTTTCTCCTCTTGGGAATTTGGGAAATAATGAGTAGCTCTTATAAATAGCGCGCTTGAGAATATTTAGGCACACTTCATTAGGTCTATATAATTAAAATAATTTTAGAATGTGTAGTTCTATATATGAGAATGGAAATATATGGTGAACAATTATTATAGCTTTGCCTCTTTTGTTCTCATTTTAGCCAATATATTTTGGCATGTGAGCATGACAAAGCATAAGCAAAGGAATGATATCTTATGAATGGAGTACCTGAGAGAGGATATTGGACCTAAGCAGCGCAACTTGAATTCCATGGCCTAGCCAAGACTTTGGACTTGAATCATTCATGACTAAATATTTTTGTAAATCATTAGCTTGTAAATATTTGTACTTGATGTGATATTTATAGATTTGATTTCTCGAGCCATTCTCACTTTAATGGTATTTAGCATCTCTACTCACAAACTTAAAACATCCCTTTACCTAATTCACCTCATGTAATTCATGTGGGACTTTGGTTGGATAACCGAAGATTCTCCCTCAAACAAAGGCCTTTGTTTGACTTGGAGAATTCTCACATAATTATAATTCAGTCATGCCTTGATGCAACCTTTGTTCTCTTGAAGTTTGTGTAGACATTTCATATCTCAACATCACAGTGGTATTCTTTACTTTGGAGTCTGCATTGTTTCATTTTTTTTAGTTTTCCAAAAGAAAAAAAAATTATTTAATGAAGATGCTATCCACACTTATAAACCAAAGTACCCGACACATGTGAGAGCTCAAGACATCACCCCACCACTCTTATAAATCCAACACCATCCCATGTCTAATTGTTAGGGGCCAGATATACTATATTTGAACTTTAATGGAGCTTCGTAAATACTTAATCTTATATTTATCATTCATTTGCAGCAAAAGTATATAAAAGCGACTATACTTATTACAGTTTTGTTAATTTGTTGACTATAATGATTGGGGTTTTTGATTTCTTGAAATCATTTTGCATATTAGTTGTCTGTTGACCTCTTTATCAACAACTGTGTATTGTCCTTCAGGTTTTACCTTCGGCGTCGATAAGCTTCTTTGTGTATGAGTTCATGAAGATCGTTCTCAAAGTGGAATGAATTTAATCCTCAGCACATTATTCACTTTGAAAATTCCCAAATTCATAGATAAATTGGTGGTGAAGAACACTAGTAGGACTTAACTCAGTTCTTAATTCTCTTCCAGAAGGGCTAAGGTATGATCTTGTTTATGTTGAATGTTTTGATATTTACATTGCCCTCTTCTATACGGAAGTCGTGACCTTTGACATGAAATAAGCTGATTTAGTTTATGATAACCTAATACTTTCGTCTTTAAGTAGTGCATGTTTGATTCCATGCATAAATCGACTTAATAAGAATGACATTTCTTACTGTCCATATATTAATATTCAGATATGAATACATCACACATTCATTTGATGAGATTTCATCGATACAAAGCTGATTTCAGTAGACTAATGGAGGGTTCCATACTTCCATTTGTGGTAGGAATTGACATAAAAGATGAGTTTTGCATGACGATTCTGCCTTGCTTGGGGGATCCTTGTATAAAGTGAATAACCAAGGTCTAATTGAAATGAAAATTTTGAAATATATAATCAAAATTTGGAGGAATAAAGAAGAAAGTCAACGTGACTGTTAGATTTTGGAAATATTGAGAGAGAATGAAATGTCAATGTTTCTTGAATGGACCTGACCAGAAGTCGCTAGGAAAGTGCAATTTAGTGGGGTCTTTCATTAGCATGCTAATTTAAGTCTGTATTTATCATTTGGCAAATGGTTTTGTGCAGTCGGTTGTATCTATACAATCATGTATACCATTTAGTACGATGAAGTATTACTCTTCTACTCTTCTATGCGAAGTGTAATACTGTTACTCTTATGTATGATTTCTTCCGAGAAGAGTATTGGTGTTCTTGAGAGTAAAACTAGATATGGATGCAGATAATCTTGGCAAACATTTGTGTAAATCGGATTTATGGTTTACACCGTAAATTCGGTTCACAAGAGACGATAATCTTTCTATATATTCCTACAGACTTAGGTAAATTACATACAGTTAAATATCCTATTTGTTAGATGGTGGGTTCACCAAGCTTAAGTTGTTGGTACCTCAGAAGATGAATTACTGCGAGTTGAACCTGATGTCTTTATAATTGGGAAAATTTTACTTTTGATCTCATGCTTCCAGTTTTATTTTATTTTTGGTTACAAACATTTTTTTTGGCACAAAAAGTTGCAATTTTGACCTCTTTCAATAACTTTGTGGACAAAATTAATGCCCTTTAAAATTAATCCTCTTAACATGACACACATCATTAATTTCTTTCTTGTACATGTGAAATTAGTTTTCTTTCAAGTCTTGACTTCATGTCCTTTATAATTATAAATTCATTCTTTAGCACCTAATTTGCAGTATAATCAATTCATAATCAAGTCTCCCGACTCCATCACATCATCACAACAATTCATTAATTCAATGGACGCAAAATTAAACGAAAGCGTGTGTTGTGAGCAATTGAGACTCATTCAAAACCCTCTTTATTAAAAAATATTGAAAAAAAACCCATACATAAATTATTATTGTAAACCCTAATTCTAGGGATGAAGTAGACCGCAAAACTGCAAGTGAAATTACAATTATAAATAATTAAAATTAACACTAAGGCCCGTTTGGTACGAATTCTTCAATTGGAATAACAATGAGTATTTCCAAGGAGTCAATGGCTATAAGAATGAAGAGTGATGAGTAATTATTGAATTAATGAGAATAATCAAGGAATTTTGATTCATACTGCAACAACTATTCTTATTACTCTTTCCACTACCCCTAAGTAATCAGGCCTAAATTTTTAAAAGTGGAGAAGCTCAGGGGTACAGTAGTACACTACACACAACATGAAACACAAGATGAAGTTAAATGAGTTATACCTTAAAGTGATTTCTAAACTAAATAGTTCAACATAAAAACGTAAATAATACACGACACACAAAGTTCTATCGTGTCACGGTTATATTAAAGATATATCATAAAATAATATAGGGACACTCTCTTTTAAGACGAGTGTATGTGAGAATAGTTGTGGGATGAATAAATTCATTATTAAAGTATGCTATGATTTAAGTAAAACATGTTTATATGTGTTATTAATATGATTTACTATTTTAATTATCAATGAGCATATTTTACTTATATAATATATTTTACCATTTTAAGCTGCCACTTTAAAGGATTTTATTTTCCGTTTTTAGTAAAAGAAATTTACATATGGTTCACCACATCTCTCTAATACAACTACCCACTACATATATAATATTCATTAATTCACGTGCAAAAAGTAAATAAACACCTTGTAAATGAGTGGGGAGAGTAAACATTTCACATAATTAGCGTCCGAGACTTTATAAAAAATACTCATTCCATCTACTATTAATCTATTCATTTTACCATTTTTGTTTGTCCATTCCAATGAAACCATTTTCCTTTTTTGGTAAAAGGGTTCATACATGACCCATCACACTCCACTATACAACTGTACACTAAACATAAAATAAGTAATGGAGTAAAATTTTTTAATTTACTTGTAAAAAATAAATAGATACATTTTGGAAGAACGGGGAGAGTTTAATTGGTGCATGTACAAATTCCAGTACTATACAGTAAAGACATTGCATGGATGGAACCCAATAATTTCAAAATTGCCATAGAATAAGTAAGAATAGTGCTGGGAAAAAATACCGAAATTTCGGTATGCCGCACTTACCATATCGAAAAATACCGAATTTATCGAAATTTTAGGTATACCGAATTTTTTGGTAAGATACAATACCGTATTGAATTTTTTGATACGGTAAAGGTATACAAAATTTTAAAACCGTGGTATTTTGGTATATACTGAAATACCGTAAATTATTTTTGTAAGATATGTACTCCCTCCGTTCCTAGGTAAGAGTCTCAATTTACCATTTTGATTGTCTCACCCAAAGGATTCCATTTCCTTTTTTGATACATGAGACCACCCATACCCACTAATACAATTAAAACATTGGGCCCACACACCACTAATACAACTACTCACTATACATTAAATAATAATACTCTTTAATCGACGTGTCCAAAAGCAAATGAGACTCTTACCAAGGGACGGAATGAGTATACTTAAAAGAAATTCTAATATATTAAAACTATTGACCCATCATTGAATTTAGTTAAATTTTGGATAACATACTGTAAGCACTATAGGATTTATTGTTTTAAATTTAAAGTATAATTGTAATTATTTTTATTTTTATTTTAATCTAAGAGTGTATATTAATTTTTAATTAATTAATTTAGAACTTAATCGTTATCAGGTACACCAATCACTCATTAGGATTAAACTCTTACTTTTATTACTCCCTTCGTCCGCTCCAAAAGTGGACATTTGCTTTTTGCACGTGGATTAAAGTGTATTATTATTTAATGTGTAGTTGGTAGTTGTATTAGTGGGGTGTATGAGTCCCATAAATTTATTGTATTAGTGATGTATGTGGGTCTCATGTGTTTAAGTGGACCTTTGGTGCGGACACCCAAAATGACAAAATGTCCACCTTTCGGGCGGACGGAGGGAGTATGTTTTATTAATGTTTTTAAATTTGAACGTTTCAATGGTTACGTTTGATTTTTGCTCGTTGATTAATGAGTATAATATTTTAATAGACAGTTGGTAGAAAAATATAATATTTAATGTAAAGTGTGTATGTGTATTAGTATTGAATGTAGATCCAATATTGATAAATTAATTATTTTAGGTGGGTTACATAAAAAAAAACGTAAAGATTAAAATAGAACGCCCAAAATAGAAATATATAAAGATTGAAGTGGGACGGAGAAAATATTAAATATCGGTAAGAAAAAGGTATGTCATTTTTTTATACCGAAATTTCGATATATCGAACTAAGGTATACCAAAACTTTAAATATGATAAAAGTATGATTTTTCTAATATCGATATATGGTATATGATATAGCTAAAAAATTTGATATACCATATTGTCCAATCCTAAGTAATGAGCTCAATTGTGGTTTCCCATTTAGTTGGTCAGCCTGCATGCTTTCTTTGACAAGTGACTCTTCAGAATACTATAATTTAAGGCTACAACTGTGATTACAACTGGCTAACTCACCTCTTTGTCTACCATTTACTATTGCTATTTATTTTTCTTCATTTATTCTGCCAAACCCCTCAATAATTACTCCATTCCATTTTACTGGGTTTTATCAAGTTAAATTTATATTTTAATTGTCATATTATAGAAATGTTAATTAAATTATATTGTTTCGATTTTAATTTATGCAGATTATCAATATTGTATACACTTTATTTTTTCTATGGCCTACCGGCACAAAAAGTAAAATATGGAATGTGTTTAATTTATTTTGAACAAAAAGTAAAGCATAGAATGCCTGTAAATTATTTATTTTTGTCACTCAGTAAAATATAGAGGTAGTGATATATACTGTGAAAAAAAACACACACACACAAAGCAAACAATACTCTTCGGGAGAGTTAATGAGAAAGTGAGAAAATTTAACCAACAATAAAGAAGAAGAATAGATTATAATTTTTGATAATTTTTAACAGTTTTTTAAATAATAATTTTAGTTATATATTTTGATCACTCAAAGATTTTTTTTTACAACGTATAGATTAAATTTCGTTGGTAATTATCAAGAAAATTTTAAAGAAAAATATACTATTTGTTTTTTAACAAATGACAATGAATTTATAATGTTTTTACCAATATAATAATGTCAATTGTTATTTATCAATGGATTATCAACAAAATTATTATATAAATTGCCAACAAAATTATTAGCAACTGATTACCATGAAATTGGATTTTTGTTGGTAAAATATACCAACCACCACTTTACTAATGAAAAATTACCAACAAATTTTGTTGTTTATCGGTTGATAAACTAATTTAACAATAAAATTAAAGTATTTATCAATTGGAGTACTCTTTGATAAAAAAAATAATTTTTTTTGGTTGAGGATATTTTTAATAAGCACCAATTTTTATGGTTGCCAATTCAATTTTTGGGTAAATTTAAATATACCTTACCTTACTATTATGCTACAAATCAATACTCCCTCTGTAACCAGCTGATCATCTTTATTGATCTACATATTTAATTTTTTTAATTAACTTTATTGACTTTTGGAGATATTTTAATATTTTTATATATTAAATAAAGTGTAAACTGTAAAGTAATATTATGAGTGTGAAAAAAACTATTTGAAATTAAAGTAAGTTTTGAAATTATTGAATAACGTTTTTTATTTTTGGTTTTTTGTTTTGTGTGAAAGGTATTATAAGATGGACAAATGAGAAAAGTGTGAAAACTTTTTATGGGACAGAGGGAGTACTATATTTATATTTATTTTTTTCTTTTAAAAAAAATAAGAATTGTGATTAAAAAGATGTGACATGAGATTTTACAAGAAATTTAATTTGGTAGTGAAGTCGTATATATTTTTTAAACGTTTAGAAATATGTAGTCGGAGACAGTGTTGATGAATTTGTTGAATAAACATGTCCATGTGATCCATGTTGGTTGCTTAATGTACACATATGGCCCTTAATCTAACACCATAAATATTTTGAACAATGTTAATGGAGCTTCATGTAATTTCTATGGAGCATACAATGTTAGTACAAAAGATAAGTTTATGAATCAAATGACATATGGACGAAGAAAGTGCGAAGGATTTTGAGAGAAGAAAGTAGTATATAATACTCCCTCCGTCCCAATAATACATTTGCACTTTCCATTTTGGTCCGTCCTAAGAATACATTCACCCCTTAAAAATGAAAATAATACACAATATCAATAACTTTACAATACTACAATATTATTACAAAAATGTCACATTCTTTTTATAAACAATCTAATTAAAGTCAACTATATCATACACTTTATTTTACTCAATTATCCAAAATACTCCTTCTCTTTCTTATATCATACTACCAAAAAGTTAATTTTCTTAAACTTCGTATAAGAGAATACGCGAATGTAATCATGAGACGAATGTAGTATAATATAAATGGTATGTAAGCTAATGATGATATTAAGAAGCACAGCGGTTTTTCTGTTACATCTTCTATGGTGTACCGTTGAATGATTGACACGTATGATATAATAAAATATATATCCTAAAAAAAAGCTTAAACCTTAGGGGCAATGAATGAAATTTTCTTTATTTCCTCGCATACGTGTCGCTCATCTAATGCGTGTAACAGAAGATGTAACACCAAATGTAACAGAGCATCCAAGATTATTAAGAAGCCCTACAATGCGATTAAGTAACGGGATTTCTTGTACTATTTGTTCATCATTTCTTGTATAATTATTAATTAAGAAAATTTAATCATTGTCTATGATTTATGCTTTCTTTTTAGAGTATAGTTTTCTCCTATTTCTTATAAATCATCCATCCAATAGCATAATATAGAAAATATTACACTAAAAAGACACAAAAAAATCCAAACTCATTAATTTAGAGTAATAGTTTTCTAATTAAAATAATGTTATGTAGAGAAATTATCACATTTAGTCCATTAAGTATTATAAAACCCACAGATAGTCCTATAACTTTTGCAAATTTCAATTTTAGTCAATTTCTTTTCAATTTTAATCCTTTTCATTCAATTTTAGTCCATAATCCCCAAAATATATAATTTACGCCGGCGAGTCTGATTTAAAAAAAAAAAATGGTCTGATTTAAACCCAATTCCAGCTATTACACATTTCCGGTGCCCACATGGCAGGTGAATGGCAGCTGAGCTGTAATAAATATGTTAAGGGAAAAAAAATCTATTACAATTATTTGAGGGATAAAATTATCCAATCCAGGAGATTAAATAGTATAATCGGAGCAGATAATATCAATTAATCTAGATTTAGAATTCAGAAGAATTACAAGAGCGAGAATCGGGTTTGATCACAAAATTAGAAACGGGAATCGGAGTGATTTCTTCGGCTTAATGGCGTCAAGCTGAATCTGTTCGTCATATGCGCATGAAGACGATGCAAGCAATCCACCATTAATTGGAAGGAAAAGTTCTGCCCCCACTTTAAATCTCAAAATCTCATCTGTATTTAAATCTTGAAACCCTCCAACTAACTCTTTAATAATCCAATCAATCAAGCCAGATTTCAATCTCCAAATAGGAATGACTAGCAAGATTAACACATGATTATCCCCTGTTTTCTCTGTTTCCAAGGCATCTCCTGGACGCATCTCCCGCCCGCCGCCACCGACTCCCACCGCCGTCGCGCCAACAAAAACTTGACGGCGGCGTCAAGATCTACGACCTCCCGGTCAGGGCGTTTGAGTTAATGGAGGAATTCCCAAGCACATGGTGTGTCGATTCGACTGTTTCTACATCCGCCAAATTACCCACCACGACCGCCTCCTGCTCCGCAACAACTTACTCCTCCCAGCGAATTTCTTCGCGCCGTTAATCCGGCGTCGATCCGCCTTAAAGCTTTAGCTTGATGGGATTCTGGGTTGATTTCTTGATTCAAATCTAAGATTTTGGTAATTTTAATTTTTGTTAGTAAAATTAGGGTTTGATTTCGTGGTAAATTGGTTCTGGTCAGTGGTCATAATCTCTTCCATGTTAATCTTCAATTAATAATTATTTAAAATTTTGCCAGTTTGATGACGTGGCGAGTGAGTGGCATCTGAGTTGTAATAAGTTTGTGATGTGTACTGTGTTATTGCCGGGAAATGACAGAATTCCTATGATTTGGACTAAAATTGGTCACTCCAGGCAGAAATATTTTTTTTAAAGTAATTTGGACTAAAATTGGAGATATTGGATCAAAATTGAAAAGAAATGGACTAAAATTTAAATTTGCAAAAGTTATAAAATTAAATGTGGGTTTTATAATACTTAATGGATCAAATGTGATAATTTCTCATGTCATGTACTACAATGTTTTTGCTTATAGAAATTAATATATAGTTGAGTCACGTCTATATATATATATATATTTGAAAATTTTACTTATAGGAAGTGGATTCCTAGGCACCACAAATATGTAAAAGAGGTGAACATTGTTTTGTTGGTTTCTTGTTTTATAAGAAATCCATGAGTAGTGGATTAAATTAAATCATACAACCACAGGTACATTTGCCAACCAAGAAAATAGGGGGAAATTCCGACACATGTAGATGAATATGATAATAGAGGATTGGTGGGCATGCATATTATTAGAGTGAGCTAACACTGTCTGAATTATTTGATGATACAAACACATAAAAGTGGCTTGTTGTTTGATAAAAGGCATTTTACTGAATACACGTCCTTCTAAATTGACATTTCATGCCTCATTCAAACTTTACCCACATGCATTGGTCTCCCCCTCTTCTACATCTCTTCCATTTTATCTTGTACATCCACCACAGAAAATTATTTTTTAGCAATTGAATTCAATCTGTTGATAATTACCAATGGATTACTAACAAAAATGACATTTTTGTTTTAGCAACGGAATTCCAAAAGATTTATTCTCTATTTTAGCAACGGAATTCAATCTGTTGGTAATTACCAACAGATTAGTAAGGGAATCATTATATAAATTACGAACGGAATTACTAGCAACGGATTACCAATGGAATTAATTTTTCATTGCTAAAAATTTATCAACCACCACTTTAGAATGAAATTTTATCAACAAATTTCGTTGCTAATCTGTTGGTAAGTCAATTTAACAATGGAATTAAGGCTTTTAGCAACGGAATATTCCGTTGTTAAAAAACAGTTTTTTTTTTGTAGTGATCACTATAATTACTCTCTCCCTTCCGCTGAATCTATTTTTTATGTGATTATTGTGTGTTAATGGGCAGCAGTACCCAATCAGACTTAAAAAAAAATTACCATGTTTTTTAGTGAAAAGTTAAAAATGCCCAAAAAGGTGAAAATATCTTTTACTCAATAATGACATGATTGTAATTTTTGAAAAAAATCATTATCGAGTCAACTTTTAAACTTGACTCAATAATGACTTTTTTCAAAAAATTACAATCATGTCATTATCGAGTAAAGGACATTTTCGTCTTTTTGGCATTTTTAACTTTTCACTAAAAAAAACATGGCAAAAGAGTTTTTTTATTAAACCTGGGCACTGTAGCTCTCAACCCGTATCGTGTTGGGTATTTTTACCAAATTAAAATTGTGGTTTTTATATGTAGTCTAAGACTTGTTTGCCTTTGGCACTGATTTTGAGAAAAAATCACAATTAGGTCTGGTAAGTATATGCCGATTTAATTTTGGTCCCTCACAATTTTGCATTCTTGAATTTTTTTTTTTTTTGCTTCTAATTTTAGCTTTTTTTATAAAAAAAAAACTTAATTTTTGTTAAGTTTCTCCCGAAGAAAAAACGTAAAATATATTCTATGGCTTAGAACTCCATTCGTTGATTTTAATTTAGAGAGAAAGAAAGAAAAAAAAAATTCTATAGGTATACTTGCATGGCTTAGAACTCTTTAGTTCTGATTTGGAAGGGAAAAAGAAAAAGGAAAAAAAAAGTACTTAATTACGTACGTTAATGATGAGTAGCAAGAATATAAGATAATTGAAATGGATTCGACGTCACCAAATGTCTTATTTTAATTTAAATGATTAAATGGGTGACATGCATGCTAAAAAAAATTTCTAACCTTTCCTTAAAGATTGATATTTACTGGGGTATAGATTTTAGGGAGAATTTATAAAATATTAATTTATTTACCTAAAATATAATTACCTAATGACAATTAATTTTTATATCAATTTTAACCCATGTCACGTAATATCCCTAGCTATTATTCAATTTATAATATTTAATGTGTTACATGGGTGAGTGTGTAGGACTGTGTGTAGGTTCCGATGTCGGTATGGATTCCATGTTGATTAATATATTGGTGCGGCGGCCGGCGGAGCGGAAGTGAGTGAAGTGTTGGTGTGAATTAAAGGGATAGTGGTTAGTTTGATTCTTTTAGGCAATGCTCGTTTGCGGGTTTCAAACTCAGGTTTTGATTTTCAAAACCCACATTCAGATTTTAAAAACTACCCCTATATATACCTACTATATTCTCTCTCCTCAATTAATATATTTTCTCTCTTTATCTCTCCTATCTCATTTAATATTTTAAATAAATTAATACATTTATTTGACATAAAGTTAAAACCTACCCTACTCAAAACTCAAAACACACATAGAACACACTATTCATAATTTTCAAACCCTACATGACCCCAAACCAAAAACAACCAACCACAATCCTACAATTGTGGAAAAAAAAATACTACTCAGTCCACATACTAACACTTGTTATTATTATTTTTAAAAAGAAATACAGTGGATCCCACCTTTCTTGGTCTATGACTCTATATATCCATATGTTCCAAACCTAAAATTTACTATCAAACAAATAAACGATCTTGTGTTCAAGAGAGAGCACACATACGCAGTGAGAGGGAACCCTTCTCCCAAAAAAATTACAAGATCATGGGAAAGACAAGAACAAAGGGAAAGAAAAAGAGTGGAAGCATATTAAACCTAAAGATAGTAGTGGAAAGGCTTCAAAAGAGTCTAGTTTTAGGCAAGAAATATTTTTTGGACGACGATGAGTTCGAAGAAATGGAGCTGCCGGACGACGTGAAGGAAGGGCATTTCGCGGTTATCGCGGTGGACGACTTCGAACTAAAGAGATTCATCGTACCTTTGAGTTCCTTAGCCCACCCTTCGTTCTTGAGGCTATTGGAAGCGGCTGCCGAAGAATATGGCTTTGATCACAATGGGGCCCTCACCCTACCTTGCCGCCCGGTCGAGCTTGAGCGGATACTGGCCGAGCAACAGCTCGACCGGACGGATTCTAGGGTCTGGGGATCTTGGAACGGAACCTCCGTTTGCCTAGTGTAATCAAGCATTGAGTGCTTTGTTCCAAATCATTTTTGGGTCTTTTTTTGTTTATAAGTGAAGATTATAACATTATCATTTATGCATCTACTTGGCATGCATTAATAAATAGTTTAAAATCAAAATTGTTCATATAAATTTTACTTTTAATAGCGACAAGAAATTTAATTTTTTCGACATAACATAGTCTTATAACTTTAAATTCTCACCAAAATAGTCATTTTTATTTAAAAATATTTAATTTTTCTAATCTCATGGGTTGAGATTGAATCAGTACTTTTATAAAATTATGAGACAAAATTAGTAAAAAATTCTTATTTTGAGATAAAATAGAAACAAAATTAAAAAACAAGGAATAAAGAATGAAAATAAATATCCTAACTATTTTCAAACTTTTTAAAAAATACTTTTATAAACTTATTAATAAAAGAGAGAGATGTACTGGGTGCTTAATTATAAGAAATATACTCTTTAAAATGTTGATTTTTAATCTTCAAGATATCGCGAGTGTTGTCTTTTACCGATGCCTTTGTTAATGAAGAATTATATATATTAATAGTAATTTCTAATAACTACAAAATTAAATAATAATAGTTAATTTAAAACTCTTAATTATAAGAAAAGAAAAATTAAAGTAATAAAAATAAATAAATACATAAATAAAAGTTTATACTTAATTGGACTCAAATCTACCTCTTATGAGTGAATAATTTTTATAGATCTTACCTTTTTCTCTTTAAGGAATTATGTACTGAGTTGAGAGAATGATCCATCCACGTAATATAATTAATTTGTAACTTGTAAGACAATCTCACACTTAAAAAAAATCGTCATTATATGCATAACACTAAAATAGAGTTTTTAGAATAACTGAATAATTTGTTTCTAATTTTAGAATTGATTTTATGTATTGAAAATCTTCCTCCCCAATTTCAAGTTCACATGCACCAATATTAATAAAAATTACACTTTTTACTCATTTTTGGAATAATTTAATATTTTTTGGTTAATAAATAAATTATAAATTATATTATATGTATCGATAAGGATGAAAATTTTGTTGTTAAGGACATTAGTTTTTTTAATTATTATTATTATTATTATTATTATTATTATTATTTAAATGTCATGAAGTTGAATTTAGAAAAAACTAAAACTGAGAATATAGAGTTTGAAATTAGCAATGGGGAATATATACTTGTTCTAGTTTGGACTCTTGCATAGATATACCAATCTTATTATTACTAGATTTGCACATTTTCTATATATTTATTCTTTTAACTTTAATATTTTTACTATATCATGTCAGTTAATTCTTCAGTGAGGCTTGCATGTGCCGGGCACACCGTGCGCCTTTAGAATTTAGTATTATGGATAAATGTACATTATTTTGTTTTAAAGGGTATACACTTTAATTAATATGGGTATACCATTTTGTTCTAAAGGGTATACACTTTTCATTAATATTTTTTTATTTTTTTCACAAAATAAAGAGTAGAAGTACATATCTTTATACTAAAGAGTGTTCAATTTAACATAAAATTCTAAATGTGCACGGGGCACATGCCGTACACCCGAATGCACACAAGTTTTTTCCTTAATTCTTTCTTAAATATCACCATACACTTCTTACATATTAATTTGTAAAAAAAAAAAAAAAACATGTACAAGTAAAAACTCAAAATAAATACTCCATTTGTCCATAATGAACTTCTTCCATTTTCATCCATCTTCAAATAAATTTATCGTCAAAAATGAAATTCTATATTTAAAAATACATTTTAATTAATCTTAAAATTATCACTCTTTCCTAATAAATGTAACATACTTTGTGAGTAATCTGTTTATTACACTAAAAAAACTATTTATTAGGAAAGGAATTTACCAACGGAATTCAATTAGTTGATAATTACCAACGGAATAGCAACAAAAATGATATTTTTCCTTTAGCAATGGAATGCCAATAAATTTATTCTCTATTTTACCAACGAAATTCAATCCGTTGATAATTACCAACGGAATAATTAGCAATGTATTACTAACGGGGTAATTTACCAATACAATTGAATTTTCGTTGCTAAAAATTTACCAACCACCAGTATTTTACCAATGAAAATTTACCAACGGATTCCGTTTGTTAATCCGTTGGTAAACTAATTTAACAAATGAAATTGAAACTTTTACCAACGTAATATTCCATTGGTAAAAAATAATTTTTTTTTAGTGTTAAGTACTTAAAGGATCCCCAATAATCAATAAAGTAAGCTAAAAAAAATTCAAACCTTATGTTTATGGTAATGGTGCGATTTAAATTATCACCGTTTATTTTATTTTTTAAATTCTTAATTTTTATAAATCGATTTTTAAGTCCCACGAACTAACATACCCCTGTATTTCACATCACATAATATATATGCACAGCTTAAATTTTCAGCAATGAATAATTTAAGTCCTTTTTTTGTTCTTATCTGATGTTGTGATAGATCTCATTCTCATACATACAGAGGTGTTGATTTGAAATGGCAGGGTGAATTTAATTTAATATTAATAGAAAATAGAGGAAAATAGCATTAATGGTGTATTCTGGAAATTGGACCAAGGGTGTTGTGTTTTGAGTAAGACACGTACGTTGTCTTGTAGTAGCTGGATTTGATTGGACGAACACCATACCGAACGTACACTAATATGCCATTGTACCAACGCCCATTCGTTAATGCCTTCCCAATCACCCTTCAAGCCAGGAGTTTATTACTCCCTCTGTCCCATAATAACGGTTTTTCTTTCTATTTTCGTCCGTCCCATAATAACTGTCATACTCTAAAAATGAAAATTCCACATCAACCAACAACCTCAAAAATTATCTTAAAAACACTTAACATACTTTATAGTAATTTATTTATTACTTAAAAATACCACAATACCCCTAAAAAGTCAATAAAATTGGTCAAAAAGTAACTTTTCTTAAATTCCGTATTTACAGTAACTACGACAGCAATTATGGGACGGAGGGAGTATTTAAGTAATAATCGATGAGCCTTAAAATTAAATTTATAAAAGAGTTTACACAACACTTGAACGAACTTAATTTCCGAAGTTAGTTAGTTAAAATTAAAAGGTCAGTATATTACAATTTAAGAAGGGATGTAAGTTACTATCTCATAAAACAAATAAAAAATTAAGACAATTTCATATTTATTCTTTATTTATGACATTTTAAAATTTTATTAACTTACCTGATCTCCTTATTAGTGAAACACTCTCTAAGACTACTCTTACTCTATTATTACTGGATTTGTATTTATACTTTCTTTTATTGAGATGAGGCCAAATACGAATGGTCGAGGTTCAAAACTCTCAGGAACGAGGTCTAAGGTTCGACTTTATGAAAATTAGAAAGAAGTCCAGTACCCTTCAAGAGCAACGCCAAAAGAACAAATACAAGAAAAGGTCCTCGTAACAATTTAATTATACAAATACGCTTCTCGTAGTATGAGTGGAGCCCATCAAACCCTAAATTTGATGTAGTATAAATTGAAGCTTCACAAAAAGAGTTCCCATTTATAAAATATACTCCATATATTTTGAATAAGGTTTACATTTTGTTATTTTTAATTTGTCCAAATGTTAGATTTACATTTTTTTTAAGGAGACCCATATAAAAAATTTATATTGCTAACACACACCACTAATATAATCATAATTTCACATTAAAATATTATATATCACTTAATTCACTATATATTAAAATATTATATCTCTTAATTTACGTGTAAAAATCAAACGTAATTGCTAACGTGTGACAAAGAGAATATTCAATATTTTATATATAACTCACTTAACAGAGTTAAATTCATTTTTTGCTCTATAACTAAGTAAAACTTCATAACTTATGGGAAAAAATTGAACCATTTATCTTTTTTAGGGTAAAATTCGAGATTTTATTTAATTACATAGAAAAAAATGAATTTAACTCCTCTTAGCTCCATAACCATAAAAACTCCATTGTATAAAAAAAAATTGAAGAAATACAACCCTTATCAGATTCGTCCTATACTTTTTAGCAACATACATTATCTTCCAAGCATAAATCGACCATCCAAAATATAAACAAGAAGTTTTTTTTTTTTACTCCATTATATACTCCTACCATCCAAAATAAGACTCGCTTAATGCTCCACATTGTTTAATAATTTTTTTTTTTAACCTTTGAATGTGGTATGTTGTGAGCGTTAGAAAATGATGAAAACATTTAAAATTAAAATGTAAAGTTTTAAATTGAGATATTATTTTATTTTTTAGGAGATGAATGATATCATGAAATGATTGTGGAATGGAGAAAGTAATATACCATTAGTATATGTCCCATGATTTAATTTACAGTACATTTTATTTATATAAAAGCAACCCCTCACGATTTGTCCCATGATTTAATTTACAGTACATTTTATTTATATAAAAGCAACCCCTCACGATTTGTAGACAAATCGTGAAATTAGTTCACATCTTGAGTTGTTGTAGTACTTTGCAAAATTGTGGGCTAAGTCCAAACTTATATAATCAATTGAATCAAAAAGGTTAGCCCAATTATGACCCATTTCATAATTCGAAGCCTATTACACGTGAGCACACATTAATTATGGATTTTCCATACTCCCTCCATCCGCCAATTAGAGTCTCATTTTTATGTTAGCCGTCTATAAAAAGGGCCTCATTTTCCTATTTAGACTTATGAGATTTAAACACATCACTAATATAATTAAATATGATACTTATACATTTCATAAATATAATTACTTACTATAAATAAAAATAATACTTCCTCCATCCCACGTATTTTTACCAATTTCATTTGAGTTAAATTCATTTTTTGCCCTGTAACTAAGCAAAACTTCGATTTTTGCCCTAAAAAAGATAAGTGATTCAATTTTGCACTATAACTAATGAATTGTTTCAATTTTTGCCCAATTTTTTCGCCGAAAAATGCGAACTTTGCCGGAATCAGTCATGTCATGCTTCAATTCCGGTTGGTCAATCTGACGTGGCAATTTTGACTTTTTTTTGTCCAATAAATCCGCCACGTAATATTCCACCTGTTTATTATTTTTTTTTCATTTCCAAATCAACAAAATATTTAATTAAATTAGAAATATAAAATAAAAAAAAAAGAAAAATTGCGGCTATTTCTAGCGATTGGAATGCATTCAGGCGATGGCGTTGCGTCTCCAACGGAGTTGACGAGTGGGTTCGCATCTCTATCTATGGGAAGCAACGATGTGGGCAGCAACTTTAGAATTCACGGCTTTGGTGGTGATGGATCTGACGGCGGCGTACAACGACGGGCGCACGACAGCTTCTGGAAGTTGAACAAAAATTAAAACAATTCGTTAGTTGTAGGACAAAATTGAACCACTTATCTTTTTAGGGAAAAAATCGAAGTTTTGCTTAGTTACAGGGTAAAAAATGAATTTAACTCCATTAATTATGGATTTCCATACTCCCTCCATCCGCCAACGAGAGTCTCATTTTTATGTTAGCCGTCTATACAAAGGGCCTCATTTTCCTATTTAGGCTTATGAGATTTGAACACATCACTAATATAATTAAAATATGATACTTATACATTTCATAAATATAATTACTTATTATACATAAAAATAATACTCCCTCCATCTCACGTATTTTTACACACTTTCCATTTTAGGGCGTCCCACGTATTTTTACTCATTCCATTAAATAGTAAAATTACAATACACATCTTATCTAGTACTTTTTATACTTTATTCATCAATCCCAACAACTTTTATTTACTTTTTTACACTTTATTCATCATTCCCAATAACTTTATTTATATTTTCTCTCAATATTACTAATTTATCCTTATTTTTCTTACATTATATATTAAAAAAATAACACTTCTTAATTTATGTGTCCGTACAAATAGATAAAAATATTCGAGACGAAAGATTATTATTCTTTAATCCACCTACGTAAAATAAATGGATTTATTACCGGAGAAAGTATTTGCTTATCTCCTGTTTATGGAAAATGGAAGGTTGGGATTTTGACATTTTTGTCCCCGTAAGTCATTTCAAACTCATACGAATCCTTTCCATCATTACCCTATATCATTACTAGGCCATGAACTATTATTTAACATAATATATAATAATACAAAAATTAATATTTTAATGAATAAAATGGTTGATGTTTTGTCCAAATTGTGACATTAATTGTCTGGGTCTGGGAAACTTCCAAGACAATTCGCAAGAAAATTCACACAATCTGTCAAACACTTAAAGTTTTATTTTCATTATTATTCGTGGATTACTTGTTAGTTTTTATAATATATATATACGTGTAACACATTATCTTATTTTATTATTTTATAATCATATTAACAATATTTTTTAGATTCGTTGCACAAATATTAAATCCTTATAATTAAAATATAGTATTAACAGAAATAAAATAGGGTAATAAATTGCATATGATCGAATATAAGATCCATGTAACTACGTAAAACATCAAATTAATTTAATATTTAAAATTAAGTAGAAATTAAAGAACGACTGTTTAATAAGGAAATTATAATCTTATGTAAGTTTCTATTATTATGATCTAGACCATAAAATGTCATATACAATGAAATATCACTAAAATGTCATTTTTAATATTTCATTATACAAAATTAAAATGTCATTTTTAATATTTCATTTGAAAAAATATACCCCTCCATCTCGTAAAAACATTTACGTTTATTTTTTGCATGAGATTAAAAATAGTACTATAGTATTTTAATGTGTATTGAGGTGAAAGAAATAATATTTTAATGTATAATGGGTAGTTGTATTAGTGTAGTGTTGTTGGTTTATGAAAATATTCAAATGTTTTGTGTGAGTCCCATTGACTATAAAGAGAATGACTAATTATACTGTGCAGCCGGGTGTGTACTCACTTTCAAAAACGTATACAAATATAAACAAAAACATATACAATTATAAAAAAAAATGTATACAATTTAATTGTTAGTTTTTTAATAAAAAATTGAGTATAAAAAAATATACAATTATTAAAAAACATGTACTTACACTATTAAATAAAAAGTTATACACATATGGATGCCAATTTTTTTAATGAAAAACTTAGTGTGAAAAAAATATACAATCATTAAGAAACACGTATACAAAATAGAATAACATGTATACAAAATATAATAAAAAGTTATACACATATGAGTGCACCTAATATCAACTCAAAGAGAAATGTAAACTTTTTAAGGGATGTCCAAAATGAAAATGCGTAAACGTTTCTATGGAACGGAGGAAGGACTTATTACTCCCTCAATCCCATATTATTCTTCATCATTAGACACAGAGTTTAAGAAAAGTTGCTTTTGATCAATTTTATTAATTTTTGGATGGTAATATAATATTTTTAGATAATAAATAAATTAAAAATATGTTATGTATGTTAGGTGGGAGTGATAAGTTTGTAATTAAGATGTAATTTTAAGGTTGATGATTGATATAATGTTTCCTTTTTTGAGTAGTGAAGTTTAATGTGAGGCAATCGAAAATGAAAGTGTGAAATATAATTTGGGACGGAGGGAGTATAAACTACAACGTATTACACTAATACAACAACCCAATATATATATATGACAAAGTCTCTTGTGAGACGTGTTATTTAGTGAGACGAGTCAACCCATCACTAAAGTATGTTTATTTTATACATAAAGTATGTTTAATGGTTGTTAAAGTATGTTTTCTAAAGTATGTTGAATTATGCATTAAAGTATGATTTTAGTGTGTAATAATATGATTTATTATTAACATATTTTAACTATATAATAAGCATATTTTAGTGATGGGCTGACCCGTCTCACAAATAACGTCTCACAAGAGAGTTACACACACGCACGAATCACTTTCTCAAAAGTGGACGGAGAATGAATTAAATTTTAATATTTATTGTAATGAGCTCATAGAATATATATAATTTGGGAAGATATATTTATTTTTTAACTTCATTTGGGTGAACTTAAATTTTTTTTGAACTGTGCTAAACTAAAAAATACAAATTATTTACATATAATATAATGAGCTTTTGGTGGGCAGCATAGATACGCCCATATATATATATATATATATATATATATATATATATATATATATATATATATATATATATATATATATTATCTATTACCTCAACACATATTAAAATATTATAATCTCTTAATTCCTGTGTAAAAAGCAAACGTAAACATTTAACAGGACTGAGGGAGCATTTTTTAAAAATTTGGACATAAATAACCTAGTTTGGGATTACACTTGCAACTACTTCTGCAACCACATACACAATTTTTATGCGATCCTTCAACGACTACACTTGCAAGTATGTTGGTGACCCATATACAATTTTTTGCGAACATGCATGCAACTACAATTATGATTTATATACTCCCTCCGTCCTTTACTAAGAGGGTCTTTTATTTTTTAACACGTGAATTAAAGAGTATTATTATTTAATGTGCAGTGAGTAGTTGTATTAGTGGGAGTGTGGTCCCATATTTTAATTGTGTTAGTGAATGTGTATGAGTCTCATGTATGTAAAAAAGGAAAGATAATTCTTTGGGTGAGACACCAAAAATAAAAAAAGATCCTCTTTAAAGGGGACGAAGGGAGTACAATTTTTTTCTTGCGACTCTTCACGCAACTACATATGGGACCCTACACAGACTTCGTCTAACATATATGAGAGGCTCCACGAAACTATATTTGTGACCATGTATTATTAATTATATAATAAAAAGGGATAAAAAAGTATTTTTTTTTTCAAAAAATTATGTTGATTGATAGTTTTTTATGAATAAGCATGCAACTATTTGTATACAATTTTTTATCTTGGAGCTCTTTACGCGACTATATAATATGTGGGATCATGTACATATTTCATTTACTAATACTATATATGAAACGCTACCGCAATTATTTTTGCGATTATGTATTATTAATTATATAATGAAAGGAAAAAAATAGAAAAATTACGTTAATTGACAAATTTTTTAAATCACCAATTATTTGGATATTTTTCACAATTTCTCATTAAGAATTAATTTGAATTTTGTCATAAATTAAGACAACACTGTATATTGATCATAATTTAAAAAAAAAAAACCAACATAACATTAAAAAAATCTATAATATACAATATTTCTTATTCTTTACCGATCGAGTATAATTTTATTAAAATAATATTATACACCATACATTACACAAAATTTAAGCCATCTCCGATAATTTGAGCTATTTACGACAAATTCAATACTAAATTAAGATTAAAATTTTCAACCGTGTTGGGAGGACCTTTACTTCCTAAATATAACAAGAAATTTGTCAATGATTTCTACAAGATTATTATAAAAATAACTTAACGAATAATTTACTCTATAATTGAAAAGTCGTGGACTTTGACATTCTACAACGATAATTACTCCATTACTTATTTATTTATTTAAAAAATTTAGATGCTTTTTATTTGTTTATTTTAGTAATTTGGATCATATTTTCGTGCAATACATTTCACTTTGAATAAAGTGACCATGTAAATACAAGGTAAGATAATAATTCAATTTCACCAGAAAAGGTTCATATTTTCTATTTTTGGTTTGTCCAAATAAGATTCATTTTTTTAAGTAAAATCAACGCAAAACAATTAATATATTTTTATGAAGCCCACATAAAATATTATAATTACTCCCTCCCACGAAATCTTTTACTTATTGCACATGAATTAAGAAATATTATTATTTAATTTATAATGAATAGTTAGATTAGTAAGAGTGTGTACCATATATTTTAATTGTATTAGTGGGTGTGTGTGAGTCTCATGTGTGTAAAAAATAGACCTTTTTGGGTGAGACGCCTAAAATAGAAAAAAAAACTCTGTAAATGGGACGGAGAGAGTATTTTTTAACTACTATTGTACATTAATATAAAATATTATATATATGAATTTACGTATAAAAGACAAACGTAAATGTTTGCTCTGTCCCATCTACAAATTAAATAATAAAACTATATAATCTCGTGCAAAATGTTGGGTTTATCCGCCCAGGGAGTCGGACCCACTCAATCCAATAATATGATATTGTCCGTTTTGGGCCGCCCACTGACCTGCACGGTTTTACTACTTTGACCTCACGCCCAAAAGGGCTCATGCTTAGGCCATCCCTCATTTATAAACCCATCGTCATCCCCACTTCTAATCAATGTGGGACTTTGGTTGATACACAATCAACATTTTCCACTCAAACAAAGTCTGACAACTAGACCATCCAGTTTGAGGTCCGAACATCTCACCATCCGCGCCCGGTTAAGTTTGGGGTCTGGCTCTGATACCACTTGTTGGGTGTATCCGCCAAGGGAGCCGAGCTCACTCAATCCAATAACATGATATTGTCCGCTTTGGGCCGCCCACTGGCCCGTACGGTTTTACCACTTTGGACTCAAGCCCAAAAGGCCTCATGCTAGGGAGAGTCCATCCCTCATTTATAAACTCATCGCCATCCCCACTTCTAACCGATGTGGAACTTTGCTTGATACCCAACCAACACAAAAAGCAAATAAGGACGTTTCTGTAGGAAATAAATTAATAAATCCTAATACATGAGACCCTATAATAATAAACTGAGATCAAACCGTAAAGTGGAAGCGTACCTTAATCCATAGAGTCGTTTAGATGGAAGACGAACTCGAACAAACTCGGAGATCGGTAGGTATTGTGATCTTCCTCAACTAAGCCTCATTATTCCTTATGAGGACCGTAATAATCCCTCCCGATGGGGAGAAGGGAAGACCATGTACGACTTAGTATATTGGGGACCATAACCTGGTTGCCTTTATATACTACATAACTGGGCCACCCATTATCACCCAATCATTTAGTATTAGGTATCTATTCAATAAGCCATATCATTTATTATTATAGCCCATAGACCTTTAACCTTAATTGGATCGCTTAATTAAGTCCATAAAATAATTGAATAGCTAATATAATTGCGTAATAATATATTGTCCACAATTAAATTATATTGAAAATTAAAAATTTCCAACAGTTTCAAGATAATATAATTAACTACAAAGGAAAGGTAAACCCTAAACCGTTATTTATAATGATTCCTATATTTAGGTAGGTACAAATTATATTTTGTGTACATTTTATATCCATCTCTATCCAAGTAGTGAAATCCACATGGGATCTATCTCAAGTGATCATCACGACTATGTGAATTGAACCCCACCAACCCATCCACATGGATTTGGAATCCAACGCATATCCGATTTCATTATAATATAAAGCACGCTTTCACCCTTCTTTTGTTCTTTAGTCGCGTTACAGCCTTTGGAATTTTGTATCAACCTTCCCACGTTTATTATTACACCATCTTACATAGCCTTATCACCGACGAGTAGGTGAAATATTCTCCCAACTTGTCCACCCGACACTTGTCTCCTAATTACTAAACTAATTAACACATAATGTAATGTTACAACTTAGAAGTCTCTCTAAACATCTTAATTGAATAATAAGTTGCCAAATGTGGTCGTTAATAATGTAATCATATCAACTAAACTTGCACTCTAATAGTTTTAAGTATATTTGTATGGTATCGAAGTATGAAGTAGTTGGATCGGATTAAATTCCTTATTCCATATCTAATATTTTATTGGTATTTCACAAAATAATCCTTAAAGTATAAGGTGAATTTTGAGTATTGATTATGATACAAGACAAAAATCTAATGAATGTAATAGGAATATGAGATCTTTGTTTTGGTTTAAGTTGATTTAATAAAGGATTGACTTCCTGTGTTCTGGATACACAAAATGTATAATGATATAATAACATTGATTTCTAAAATGTATACATTTTAATTAATAAAAATATATTTATTTTATTAAGAATATCAGATGAAATATAAATAGTATAAATATTTGATTTAAAAAAAATAAAAAAATAAAGGTTACATGTTCTTATAATAAAAGGTATAACATTTAACAATAAAAGGTATAACTCCGAAAAATACGGGATTTGAGGGTAAGGTGTCCCCGGGGACACGCAAATTTTAGCCTTTAATAAATCTATGAATAGTGTTATTCTATTATTTATTTTGGTATGATAAATAAATATAAATTGAGGTGAGAGAAGATATAAAAGATGATAGAAAAATGGAGAAAAAATATTAATTAAAGAGAGATATATTATATATAGTGTAGACGATTGGTAGGAGCTACTTGTGTGAGACTGGTAAAAAATGATAACATCATATCACTTAACTATAAAAAGTTATCATTTTCGCTATAAAATATTATCACTTTTTATTTATATTATAAATTATTTATGAAATAGTTTACTGCACCATTATTACTTTTCATTGATTGAGTATCTTTTTTTATTAATGATATTATCATTCTTGATACGATCTCACACAAGTTTTGGCTATTTTTGGTATATATGAAGAAAATTTATTAAATCTGAATTTGTAATATCAAACCAAAATCAAACATGACCTAATGGCCCATCATTACAAGAGACTAGTCCACATGAATAGGCTCAACACAACATTTATGTGTCGTCTGTCGTTGGCCGAATATAATGACAATTTTTTGCCCTAGTCTAATAAACACAACAGGAATGAACTACAAATTCAAGAACGTGTGCAAATTTAAGTTGGTAAAAAAACTTAAAATATTGTATCCTTTTGCTTTCGAGTGCTTATTTCCCCCACCATTTTTCTTGCGAGTGGACGTGTATAGATTTTTATAACGATTTGGAGTGTGTTTTAATGTTGGGATTTTTTTATTTTATTATTAATTTATTAATATCTTTTTAAATTCTTTCTCCTTTATTTGTTTGTGGGTTTATGAGGAAGGTTGTGAGGGATGAATGTGGGTTTTAGATCTTGTGGGAGAGTCTAAGAGATTGGATAAAATTTTGAATATTTGAAAATCGTGGCGTTCTTTTATAATACGGATATATATGTGAAATAGATTGTGAGATGAATCGACTCATTATTAAAGTATAGAAGTATTTATTTTACAAATAAAATATGTTTATTAGTAGTTAAAGTATACTTGTAGTGAATCATATTATAACACTTAAAATCAAAATTATTTTTAATGAATCATATTATAGCACCTAAAATCATATTTTAATGTATCATTTATCATATTTTAATATAACATATTTTAACTACTTTAACTACCAATAAACAAAATTATTTATACAACAATTATACTTTAACATATCTCACAACACATAAACAATGTTATAAAGAGACTTTGTCTTGAAATTTTAGTGGTGGGTTTATATAACAAATTTAAGTTTTCAATATGAGTACGCATATTTTATAACTAAGGGTATTATAGATATTTAATATTGGTGTGGTAATTTCGTTAATAAAAAGTATTGGATGTATACCCACGTTCTTAAATAGATGCCTTTAACATACTATCTCCATCCCGTTTTAATTTAATTATTTTTGGGTAAAAATAGTGGGTTCAATATGTTGTGAGATATGTTAAAAGTATAATTATTGTCAAACTGCAGAAAATACAAAACAAAAAAAGACAACAGCCATACTGCTTTACAACTCTACCAACAACATAAAATAGACCCCTACAATACATCGTTGCCAAAATGGGTGCTTTTCTCTCTGTTGCTCATTCTACTTCTACCCCTACAATATTTCGAGTAAGTAATAAAAAAATGTGTGTTTAATTAAGTACTTAAACCCTTCGTTTATTTTTGCACACAAGTGCGTACATAGGAATTAAAATAGTTACTTTTAATAAAGCATGTAAAGTAAAATAAATATAAATACTTTGGACGATTCAAGGTAAAAGGACAAATAAATTGGATTTTTATTAATAATGTGCAAGTGTAAATGGTATTATTGTTAATATAATTAATGACATTATATATTATGCAGTAATATGTATTTTAAAAAGATGCATGAGTATTAAGCGAATAGAACTAAAAAAAATGCAAAAATATATATGATAGATAAATACTCCTATGCTACATGCATAAACATTTATTCCCTCCGTCTCAGGCTAAGAGGACCATTTTACCATTTTTGACGTTCCATCTAAAGAGTCTTATTTTCTTTTTTTGACACATGAGACACACTCACATCCATTAATGTAATTAAAACATGGGCCCCTCACCGCCACTGATACAATTATCCACTACACATTAAATAATAATATTTCTCAATTCATGTACCAAAAGCAAATGAAACTCTTAAGTTGGGACGGAGGGCGTAATAAAAGAGAAAAGTAGTAGAAAACATTAATGAAGGACTAAAAGATATGATTGTTTAGGGCATCTCAAAAATAATTTTGACCAATTTCCACCAAACTTAACCACCTAAAAATCCAGAAATGTAATACTATGATGAGTAAGTGCTTAAACATATACTACTAATCAAAATATAATTTGCCAAAATTGATGAACAGAACAAAATCCTATTAGTAGTCTTTCTTGACCAATTGTAGAAGAACATGCTGTGATTACTGATTTCCCTGATAATATTTCCTTATTTACACTTTGGCCACTCCACTCCAGCACTCTCTCACATCACACTGCAAGAGTTGGGGTTCTCGTCGCTGAAAAGTTGTGGAGCAGTGAAATGCGGTGCGTACGGGTCGTAGTGGAACTGATCCACTCCAACCGGCCCGTACTGAAACGGGTTCAAGTACCCCACCGCCGCCTGATTCTTGTTTCCTTCTTTCTTATCTTCTCCACCACTGCCGCCGCCTTTCTCTTTGTTCTCTCCGTCCTTCTTAGCCGGCACTATTGCCACGTTCCTCTTTAGCTTCTTCTGGAGCACCTCCGCCATCGCTTTCATGTCCACAGCACCGGTAACCGTCACCAGATCCTTCTGGACGTCAATCTTCACATCCTTGTAACCTGATATCGCCGGAAAATTAATCAGAATTTTTGAGAGAGAGAGAGAGAGTTTGGTTTGGATTGTTGTAGAGCATACCTTTGGTTTTAGTGATGGTTTTGTAAATTTTGTCAATGCATCCGTCGCAGTGGAGGCTGAGCTTCAACACCGCCGTCGTAACAGGTGGCTGAGAGAATTGAAGACGGAGAAGAAAATCGATCAATGTGGAGAAGCGTGCGTCGATTGAAAATTTGAATGAAACGTAGAAAAATTTTCCATAATAAATTCAATGAGTTGACATGGAAATGTCACGAGCTGCCATAACAGTGACCTCTTGGTGCTATCGTGCGCTGGCTGCCACATGATTTTCCGCTTTCAACGGAATTAACCTCGTCAAAAATTACTGCACTAACCACCCCATTCCCAAACAGAGCGCTAACGTGCGCACAACGACAATACACTACAGAGAACGATGAATTTAGAATACCTCTTTTTCATTGGCTGTTTTCTGATCAGATTTCTTCTTATCCTTTTCCCCATTGTCGTTTTTCTCTTCCCCTTTGCCGTTGTCCTTCTTATCGCCGTCTTTCTTCGGCTGTGGCGAAACGAGTACCACTTTCTTACCGGTTTTCTGCTCGACCTTCTCCCGGAGCTTCGCCGGATCTACCTTCCCCTCCACCGTAACTTTCTCCCCCTCAATCGTCACTTTTTCCACCCCTTTTACAGAGACCAAAAAGTTTTTTTCAGCGAAAAGGCGTTGGTACGGCGGAAAACAGATGGAAAAAAGCAGAAATGAAAACGGCAAATTAATTGGTGGAAACAAACAACAACAGCAAGCAATTTCGATGGTACTACCTTCAAAGGAGCGAATAGCCTTAATTATTTTGGAAGCGCAGCCATCGCAATGGAGGTCAGCTTTCAGCACCACCACCATTCCGCCGCTCTCTTTCTCCTTCTTCTGCAACAAACGACGAAAAAACACAATCAAGAGAGAGAGAAAGAGAGAGAGAGAGAGAAGGGGAAGGTGTACGTACCTCATCCATTCGGAACACACAGAGTAGGATCTCAGATGAATTGCAGGATTGTGCAGACGAAGAAGTGTGAGAGCAAATTAATGGGAAATCAGTCCTTTGATTTATGGGACCGGAAAAATTTTTTGTGGCCTATTATTTTTATAAAACATAAAGTAAAATATTAGTAATAATTATTATTATTAAAGAAAAATAATTTTATTATCATAAGGTTCGTGTCGTTTATAGTCTCGTAAATTGATTGAAGTATACGAATATATACGATAGTCGAGTTCGCTCGGTTTGTTAAAAGCTTTTAAAGGAGATTAATTTAATTTAGGTTGGGACTCACTTAATAATTTATAAATAAAAAAACGAGACTACTCAAATGATATTTTAGTGACAATCTTTATATATATATAAAATAAGTATTGTATGAGACCACATGAAACACATAAAAAATAATAATATTAGTTTTCTTATAAAATATTATTACGTTTTATTTATATTATAAATTATTAATAAGATAATTCATTCCATTCTTATACTTTTTCATTGATGAATATTATTTTTCATTATTTCTCTCAAGTAAAAATTTATATGAGATGCTCTCATATACTCCCTCCGTCCGTATCAATTTTTCTATTTTGGTCCGTCCCATTACAAAGTATTCATTTCCCTTTTTGGATTGATGTGACCTACAACTACTACACATGACCCCACACTCAACACTAATACAACTACTCACTACACATTAAAATATTATTTCTCTCACCTTACTATACATTAAATTATTATACTCCTTAATGCACATGCAAAAAGTCAACAGAACCTTTCAAGGGGACGGAGGGAGGGAGCAAGTTTTTGCTAAGAAATAAATAATTAATTAAGCCAATTGATAAATTGAATTAAACTCAATCGAGTTTAAAATGGGCCGACCCAATGTAAACATTTGGGCTTATACTTGTTGAAATTTCAATTCGTAGGGCCCAACAAACTTTACTACTACCAAGATAGTCGATCTTACTCGGTTCTTTATTATTATTATTATTATTGTTATTATTATTATTATTATTATTCAGTCTTTTTCCAATATTTGTTGAAACTTGAAGCATTCATTTGTTAATTAAAAGTGTTAATTCCTAAATAATTCGTCATTTTATGAGATGTTTTCAATTCTTTCATCTTTCTTTTTTCACACGGATATATATATATATATATATATATATATATATATATATATATATATATATATATATATATATATATATATATATATATATATATATATATATATATATATATATTATTTTCGTGCATTATATTCCGTATCATTAATTTTATGATCAATACATAATCAAAGAAAGAAAATCAAACCGTTGCACTTAAAGTTTATAATTTTCTTTTTAGGGTATAATTTTTTTCTCTTTCGTGTGTGACATTCAACTTTTTTTTTTATCGGGAAATTAATTTCATTTCATTATAAAATGACATAAAAAAATCCAAATGGTGTAACACAGAAGATGTGACACTAAAATAATACAAAATCCAAACCATACACTCTAATTTTACGATTACATTACTCTTTAATTTATGAAAATTATTTTATTTTTGTAATTTTTTAAGAGAATCAAATTTACCGTAAACTCTAATTTTTAATTACATTACCCTTAATTTTATGGAAAATTACTTTTTAAAGTAATGAACGGTTACTTTTTTTTTAAATGAAAAATATTACAGATTCTAGAAAAATATACCATTAGAATTTAAAAAGTATTATTTTCTATACATAAAAATAATAGTTCAATCTTTTTAAAAAATAAATTTTCATATATTACGAGAAGTTTCGATAATTTAGGTGTAAGACAAAACCATATCACGTAGTGAGGCAGGTATTTGGCTTTAATTTAGCAATTTCAATACACAATCTATATTCATCGTGACAGCTTTTGACCTAAATTTATTGGCATGGAAGCCGAAATACACATCATATTTCACGTTTTGTTCAAATTTAAAAATAATATATAAATCAATTTGTTTGTCTTTAATAACATTTTCAATGAAAAGATGAAAAAATAAAATAAAAATGCAGTATATATTTGACTTAGAAAGATATAAGTATATGATTTAGAAAGAAAGATGCCTCCTCCACCAATAAATCACTTGAGGCACATCATGCGATTTACCTTCTCCACTAATCCCCAGGGTAGGGGTGATGAGCCCCAATAGTGGGGTATACCATAGAAAGAAAGATGTCTGCTACTAAAAATCTTAACGAACTCAAATCAAATCAAATCAAAATTAAAGAGTTGGTTTAAATTTCATAAACATTACTGTCGTGCTTTCTCTTTTAATGATTAACTTCTTAATCCTACAGTGTGTTTATGGATGTAACATTGTAATTTTTTCTTTTTCCCATTCCATATTTTTATGGTCTTTTTTTTTTTTTTTATTTCTCATACCCAATTCTATCAATTACATTCTTTTTAACCGATAAAAAAACCATATTTATAAAAGCACATATTAAAGACTTAAATGAATTAAAGCTCAAATAGGGGACAAACACTTATGTGAGACTATCTCACGAGAAAATATTCGTGAGTTCTGAGATGGATAAAAAGTGATAACATTTTAATAAAAAGTGATTTTTAAATTAATGAAAAATAATGATGTAATGAATTATTTAAAGAGCAATTTGTAATTTAAATAAAAAGTGATAACATTTTTAATGAAAAGTAATACTCCATTTGTCCCACTCAAAAGGTAGTTTTTACTTTTTGCACGTGGATTATGGAGTATTATATATTATTTAATATATAGTGGGTAGTTGTATTAGTGGGAGTGTGTGCCTTATATTTTAATTGTATTAGTAGGTGTGTGTGGGTCCTATATGTGTAATAAAGAAAATGAGACTCTTTGGGTAAGACGCACAAAATGAAAAAAATTGACTCTTTGGGTGGGACGGAGGGAGTAAAACTTTTGATAAAAAGTGATAACTGTCGATGGTTGGTTCTTGCATACTCCCTCCGTCCCGCGTTACGGTTTATATTTTCCATTTTGAGTTGTCCCAAGTTAAGGTTTACATTTCCTTTTTTGTCATGTTGGGCCCATACAAAACTTATTCCATGTAGGACCCACACACACAACATTAATACAACTGTCTACTTTACATTAAATATTATTTCTCTCACCCCACTACACATTAAAATATTATATTTCTTAATCTTCGTGCAAAAAGCAAACGTAAACATTAATTCAGGATGAAGGGACTATTATTTTTAGTGGGGTGGACTTAGCTTGGAGTACCTATATGGATCACACAAGAACCAAGCAACATCTTAAGATCCATGGAGAATAAGAACACACTTTCTTTGTATTGTACCCCTTTATCCAATATCAATTTATCCATTTACTTTTTGCACGTAAATTAAGAAGTATTATTATTTTATGTGTGGTGGGTAGTTGTATTAGTAGGGTGTGTGTGTCCCATATTTTAATTGTATTATTGTGTGGGTGAGTCTCATATTTTAATTGTATTAGTGTGTGGGTGGGTCCCAACTCCCATGTATCTAAAAAGAGAAATTAATAGATTAAGAGTGAACAACCCAAAATGATAAAATGAATAAATTGACATTGGACGGAAGGAGTATTAGATTGTATTTTTTGTACATTCTCAACCTTTCAACCCTCTTTACTATGTGGATGATGAAGAATAAAAACATAAAAGAAAATACATGAGGCTGGCTATTGTATGTTCCCTCTAATCCATCACATATGCTCCCATAGTTGCCCTAATTCCTAGACCAATGCAGTTGTGCCATATGAGATGGGAAGGATGGATCTTGCAGCCTAGTGAGGGGATCATCTCTGCCAAAAGCAAAGTGTGTTGGTTGATTTTCATTGATTGAGAAAGGGACACATGCTCATTTGTGTTGTATCATTTTGATAGGTATATTAAGAGTGATTTGTTCTATCCACTTTGAGATGTTGTATTTGATTAACCTCTTGATTGGCTAACCACAGGAGGATTGTCTGTGCTTATCCTCAACCAGGCTGATCCTGCATAAGGTCGGCCTAGCCGAGGATGATGAACGAGCTTATGTTTTAAGTCGGTTGTTTGTATATGTTCAGCCTAGTTTAGGGCTTTCATCGTTCATGGTCTTTGTTTATCGTCAGTTTCTTTATTGGGCCGGCCTTTTCCTCAGCCCAGTGCATCTATTCTAGCGTGCTCTATTGGTCTGTAGTCTTTCCTCTTGGACATTGGTCATATTTAAAGTGGGTCGATATAATACCCATAACAATAACTATTTAAGAAAACGTAAAACAATGTCATATTAAACAGCCTCTTATAAGTGGTTTCTAAATACGAAACCCAACATTTTGCTACACAACTGCAAAAAGTTTTCTTTTGAATTTTACATCTAAGTCTATGATTTGTCAAATGATTTCGCAAGAGGGATCATTTTGACTGCCATATGCAAGCAAATTACGATAAAAATAAAATAAAAAATTATCATAGTAAATTGAATTGTAAATATAAAATAAATTGTGTATCAAACAAAAAAAAAGGATAAAATTTAAAATTACAATAAGCGTAATGAATTTTTGTAGAATGTCATGGAATTTAGCAACAAAGATTTAAGAAACACACATGAAATGATAAATTCAAGAACAAAGAATAATGAACTCGTATGGCGTATAATGGAGAATCCGATATGGAGAATCCACGTGAATCTAACTAGCCAAACTACATTAGTAGATCACTTTTTTTTTTTTTTATCAGACAAAATTAGTTTTTGCTAGTGGTTACAAATTCGTACACTCATGCTCCAAGATTATTTCTCCTAACCTTTATAACTCCCTACTCCAATTCATTACCAAAGGGAACCGAACCTGAGTTACACACTTAGTGAGGAACCCAGTAACCAGGTCACTAGAAAATTACATAAACGGTTAGAACTAATTCCCACCTGAAAACCAACCTATAACAAACCCCCCGAATGCCTAGCAAATCATCAAACACACCAGTGGGTCGGCTCATTTTCTTGAAATAATGTCTTCAGTAAGGCATTTTTCAATAATAATAAAAAAAATATATATAAAAATAAATATATAATTGAATTAGTTATATTGTCAAATAAGATAAAGGATGTTCATTATTCATCCAGTGAGTCGTACAAATCCAATTTATACAATAATTGTCAAATGTCAAAAGTGTTAGATGGGTTAAGTTGTATATTATATGATCATATTAATAAATCGATTATACAGGTACATTCTTATACAGGGTGATTTTGGGGAAGGTCGTGATCACACTGCCTAAAATGAAAGTTGACAAATTCCATTTCGTTTCCCATTCCGTCTTATATTATTTTTAATGCAAATATTTTGTGATACGAATCAAATTTGGTAATATTATTAATAAAAAAAAATATTTGATGGATGTAAGGTGACAATTAAATTAAATTATTAACATCAATTCTTAAAATCGGAGTATATGATTAGTGATAATATTTTTACTAGATAATATTTTTAATTATTAAGAAAATTATACATAATGAAAAATAAACGAGACGGTCTTACAATGAGAAAGTCTTATACAAAACTCTTATTTCAAGAACTTTGCATAGGATCGATCCAAAAAATACAGTAGCTCTTATAACATCACAAATTTTAACATATTTCCAAGAAAAAAATTTGACATTATAAAGATTGAAGTGCATTGTTTTAAAGACATTCCTACATCCAATGCTTTCAAACATTCTGCATACACATAATCTAGTGCCTATAGAAGCCTGCGAGTTATAAGTTCTAAATACTTTTTACATTTATTGATAATTTTATTGTACGATAGAATAAAATTGAAAAGTTTTTGAGATGATTGTGATAAGATAGTATGTACCTAAGTGGTGAACAATATTTTCTTAAAGAAAAAAAATGCCCGACTCTTGCCTTGGTTATCCAAATTTCTTAAATTCGTTTTAAAAAACAAAATTTCTCGTGAGACTGTTTGTGAGATGTATTAAAGTATGATTGTTATACATATATGTAAAATATGATTATATGTAGTTAAGTATTATTTTCTAAAATATAATGAATGATGCATTAAAAATATAATTTTATTATATTATTATATAATTTATACTACAGACATACTTTCAATATTAATTGTAAAGAAGATGATGATTTCACGGTATAAATGTGTATCTCATATTCTCACTATAAATATTGAATTTACAATAACTTTATATGGAAAGAATCAAAACAAATGTAAGAATATCAACATATTGAGATTGAATAATTGATGCTATCATATCTTTAATTGAAACGGTTGATTGTTTATCCTGTATTACTAATAAGTATAATTTATCTATATTATAATCATACTTAAATAATAAATTGACACGTCTCATACTCCATTTCAAATATACCGAGTACCCCATTTTAAAATATACTACCCAAAATTTATCCAAAAATCTTAAAATGGAAAATCTGGATTGATGTTGTTCTTGAGAAGGCCCAAATATTATTCTCGGCCCAATATGTTGGGCTTAGGCCTTAGCCAGATAAAAGCACTTTGCCATAGTATAACAGGCATTTATATAATAAATAATTTTTTTCCCCCAACAATACCATGATATTTTCTAGATTTTAGGAAAAAATTATGAAATATATTAACGATTGAAAGTTGGGAATTAATGAAGTTATTTATCATAATAGTATATGTGGAAGCATTTTAATCTTGTGTAAATCGACTGTTGCATGGGATGAAATCGCATTAATGTTCTCGGATGCACGAGGTGTATAGGAGTATAATATTTTGTTTTAAAAGATATATACTCTAATTGATAAGGGCATAATTTTTTTATTGAAAAGATTGGTTGAAATATGAATAGTATAAATATTTAATTAAAAAATTTAAAAATTTTTATTAAAAAAATAATAAATCAAATATATAAATTCTTATACTAGTATAACATTTAATTTTAAAGAATACAACTTTGAAAAACTTGAAATTTGGATGAACGGTGTTCCAGAGGACCGAGGACGAACAAATATTAGCTAAGAGAATAACATTAACTATTCTCGTGCTTTTTTATAGAACATTTGTATTAGACTATTTAGGTAATTTTAATTAATTATTATTTGTATTTACTTTTCTTTCAAATTCTCAATTTCATTTTATTATTTGTAAGTATTTTTATTACTCTCTCCGGCCACTTACAAAGTATCTATTTTACCATTTTAGGCATCAATTTCAAAGGTATCCATTTTCCTTATTTAGTAAAAAAGTATATTATATGGCCCACCACTTCCCTCTAATACAACTATCTACTTTACATATAATAATAATACTCCTTAATTCACGAGCAAAAAACAAACGATTACCTTTCAAGTTGCCGGAGGAAATATTTTATTTTATTTTAATATAACATTTTAAAAGTCAAAATTAGACCAAAAATTTTCTCCTATTTTAACCTACCTAATTTAGCTTGGTAATATTAAATCTTGACCCTTCATTAATTATTGTAACATCTCATTCCTTGATTATGATTACCAATCTTTAACAACATCTCATTCATTTATTTTATTTTTTATTTTATCTCATCAATTCATTTTCTTGGTCTCCCATAATATATATATATATATATATATATATATATATATATATATATATATATATGAAAAAAAATTGTGAATATAACCAGTATTTTCAGTGTTTCAATGGAATGAAATTATAGTACTCCCTCCGTCCATCCTCAATGTATCCATTTGCTTTTTGCACGTAGATTAATAAGTATTATTATTTTATGTGAGTAGGTAGTTGTATTAGTGGAGGGTGTGAGTCCCATATTTATTTGTATTAGTGGAGGATGTGTGTCTCATAATCCAAAAAGGGAAATTGATATATTAAGGATAGACGGACCAAAATGGTAAACTTGATAGATTGATAGTGGATGGAGGGGTATAAAATAAGATTACATATTTCTAAATACTAACATATTCTTTTTGTTATTACATCTTTTCTTCAGGCAGCATCTGCTATATCATATAAGCTTCGACAAATTAGTGGGTATGCAGTTCAACGAATTTTAAATTTTGAAAATTTTGAGGTTTTGGAAATACTGGACTCATCTTCTACGCTTTTGGTGGGGAAATCAGTTAGATGCAATCTCTTTATTAAATTGCATATCCCACCTTTTAAATAAAAATTTTGAACACAATTAAAAGAGAGATAAGAGTGGTATTTTATAGTATACTTTTTTGTATTAATCAGTAATTTTTTTGCGCGATGTATCTATTAGTAATATTTGTATATAGATTGTACCTAATAGTAATGAATCTAATATTATATTGTTTGGTAACGATCGAAAGATATTGAAAAGTGAAAGAAAAGATTAAAAGTGTGAAAGAGAAAATAAAAGTGTGATGGTAATAAAATATGTTTGAATGAAATAATATACTCCCTCCGTCCGGGTATTTTTACCAATTTGTACGGACACGTAGATTAAGACGTGTTATTTTTTTAATATATAAGGTAAGAAAAGGCAGAGATAAATTAATAATTTAAAAAGAAAAAAGTAAATAAAGTTGTTGGAAATGATGAATAAAGTGTAAAAAAATAATTAAAGTTGTTGGGATTGTAAAAAGTAGATAATAAAATAAAAATATATGGGTCACCCCAAAATAGAAAGTAGGTAAAAATAGAGAGAATCTAAAATGAGTATGTGTTATAAGTATGATACGGTCGGATTAAAGGATTTGAAATTCAGGTTTGTAAACAAATCAAAAGGTACAAAACTTTAATTACAAATTAAATTTAAATTCAAGAGATACAAACAACATAACCTAAGGTTATGTTGGTAAGTTATCTGATATTCAAAGAAATGAAAGGAATTTTTTTTTTATGGAATATTAATTAGAAAAATTATGGAATATTGAATTTTTATAAATTATTAACTTATTTTTTTATTTTAAAATTTTTAATAATTTATATATATAATATTAAAATATATTTTTATTCATAGAAAGATCAAATAACAATATTTGATTAAGAATTTTCCTTCAAAGCCATTAAAGAAATATCCAATTTAAATTCGTCAATTTATTTTAGCTCGAGAGTACATATTATTCTTAAGTGACTTCATTTTTTTATCCTCTAATTTGTTTATATTCTGATTTTGGTACAAGTTGTTTCTATTTTCTGAAATTAATCCTGTAAATTACAAATTTCAACCTTTTAGTCTGTAAGTAGTCGACTGCGTAATATAACCGGTCATTGAGTTAAAATTTGAATAAATAAATGAATTATATGACAAGCTTTACGATGAAAAGAACATCAACTCAAATCAAAATATTAACAACTTGCATGAGTGAAAAAAAAAATCCCTATTTTTTAAAATTCAGTATTGTTGTTTTATGATTAATGTCATGAGATATGATATTTAATTATAAAAAATGATAATTGTTCAATTAAATTAGGATTAATTACTCCAAGGTACACACTTTATACCCCTAATTACTATTAGATACATTGATTTAAAATAATTATTATTATATACAAAATAATAAAGTAAAATACCAAATATACCCCTAAACTCATATACCTTTAAACCACAAACCCCACCCACTGCCGGACCACCTGCCGGACTGCCGCCGGTTGCCGGTTGCCGGAAAATGTCATCGGCCGCCGCCGCCGGAATCCGGACCGCCGGCCGACCACCGGAAAAGTCGCCGGACCGCCAGACCACCGCCGGACCACCACATTTTTTTGCTGCACACATTTTTTTCTACTGCACACGAGCACTTGCTACACACACAACATTTATGTGCAGTACATTTGTAGGGGTAATATTAGAATATCACTATATATTTTTGTAGTTAGTAGTAATATTTTTGTATGTTTGTATCTTCATAATAATTAAGAGTTTTTTTGTGTATCTAGTAGTAATCCTCCCATTAAATTATTAATTTCATGAATGTTAGGCATATATTGCGCATTTCAATTAAATCCCCAATATAGAGATATCAATTGTAATTGCTAATAGCCCAGTTAAATATCGTTCCCACATTGACAGTTAATTATCTATTTCACTATAAATTACTATTCAACTAGAATTACGTAAACAATTTTCAGGATTTGAATTTAATTAATATCTAAAGTATTGAAATAACAAATAACTTATAAATAAAAGTAAAGCAAAGAATAATTCTAGAGTGAAATAAGAGAGAATAACAACTCTAAGGCATCAGGTGTAGTGCAATTGATTTGGTTCCCCTAGACGTCCTATTGTTCATTCATGCTATTTCAATAGAAATACATCACAACTCCATATTAACCCACCAAATATGATTCGATTTCAAGTTAATAGTATAATAAGTTTAACAACAAAAGATGCGTGAGTAATCTTGAATCCTCTTCCTAGATACTAATAACGCAAACTTAAGAAACCTCCGAATGGTCAGTTTGACTAACATATATTATCTGAAAGTACTATTCAATCTTATTCACTCCCTACTTGAATTCTTAATTGCATTGTTCCACTAAGAAACTCAAGTATCTTATTTACCAGCTCTTGGAATTATCGTGTTCACGGGCAAACTACTATAATTCCTAGCAAATAGATAATATAAACTATGTATGCACACAAGCTAATACAACATACCAAGCATCACGGGCAACATCAATGATATATTGTGAAGACATTACAAACATATAAACATAGTCTTAATTAACCAAATAAACAAGAATATCAATAGCAATGAATTCCCATACGTTGTCTAGCTTTACAAATCAACTACCCTTCAATCCTTAGAAGTGTAAAAGTATTTAGCCCATGAGGTTATACACAACCCTCATGGCTGACAAGTTCATAACAAAATCAACTAAAGAAGAATTAAAGAAAAGATACAAAACCCTAGTGTCATGTGGTTTATAATCCTTCCATATCTCTCCGATTGGATTGTCTCTCTCAATCGCACTTGAATCTTCCTCCGGACCGATGAGATGGATGGTTGAATGGTCTGATGTGAGTGGGTGGATGGATGGATGGTGCGTGAATGGAATTCACAATGTGTTCTGTTGGTAAATGATCGGTTCCATTCTTCAGGTGTCTGGATCCCCTGTTATATCTTGGGCCACGAATTTGACTCCACTGGACTCTTTTCACACGTTTTCATGCACTGGAGGGTGAAAATCCCAATTTTTGGCCCAAACTTACGCAACACGAGTTGGAATACCCAACTCGAGTTGCCAATACGACTCGAGTATCCTTGAATTGCAACTCGTGTCACCCTAACACGAGTCGTGTTAGTAAACCATGCACTCGACTATTAAGTCGTGTCGCGGTGCTCTGAAACTGGACAAGCCACGGACCCCAACACGAATCGCGCTGCACATCGTGTAATGACTTGCCATCTTTTGTTGGCTCTTTGGACAAATTCCGACGCTTCTCTGCCTCGCACGACTTAGCACACGACTTGGGACAGACGTAACACGACTCGTGTTGCAAGTCGTGTTGCTCCATGGTAAGTCGTGTTGCACGTCTGTACATTCTGACCTCCTATGGCACCCAACTCGACTCGAGTTGCTAAGTCGTGTTGACCTATGCAACTCGAGTAAGCCCCTTTTTCACCCATTTCTTGCTCATTTTTCGATTTTGCTATTTTAGCTTGTTTTAACCTTCAAAACTCAACAAAACACCTTAGTATTACCATAATCATGCAAAATACGTAAACCACATAATTCCACATGAATATATGATCTTATCCTAACATAAACAGTGTATTGTGAGACCGAAAAGACGTAAACTTCCACTCTCATCAATCCCCAAACTACCATGTTGTTCGTCCCCGAACAACGAATTCAAAACATGAGAGATGAGAATTGAAATTCTACAACAAATAAGGAATAACATACATCTCAACCAAGATAATATACCCAAATGACAAAATTACTATCAATTGAAACACGCACGTCAAATTAGTCACTTCCTATTTCTGATTACTCATCATCCACTCTCACGGATAATATTTACACTCATCGCTCAAGTGTGAGATGTACACTTTAATGGCTCAAATATATGCACTCAAATCAATTCACATGCAAGCGTAACCATAAGCTTGACAATTATCTAGACTCTCCATTAACTTGAAAGACTTAACGATGGGGATCACAAAGGACTTGCTTACGGTTGTAACATTGGCTCTTTGGATAAGGGTAGATAAATATAGGATAAATGACTAGATCACTAGTAGAGAATCAAAATTAGAGATTTATTTCAACACATACACTTGACAAATCAATCTCATTCTCTTTTTTCTCTTTCCCTTTCTTTTCGTCATTTCAGTCCTCCTTTAACCACAAAATCAGCATCTTCTTATCATTTCTTTCTCTTTCTTTTCAATAGGGTACCAGTTTCAGGCACTACCCTATAACTGGGGAACCAGTTTCAGGCACTACCCCCCTTTAGCAAGTTTTAACCATCCTACATCTTTTATCACTGTTCACCAACGTTTACTTTTCCAATTTTCTTTACACAACACCAATCTTACTCCTTTAATTCTCTACTAGGATAGATATTTAAAAGCCTTTAAAGGATTAAGTTGGCTATCTTTATAGGCTTCCAACGAATAAGGTTTAAAGGCTCAAACGAGAAATTATGGATTATATTTCAAGGTAGGATAAAAATTTAGCTAGTGACTTAATAAAGAACAAAAATGGCCTAAGTTCATTTCCTATTATCTAATCAATCGTCTAGTCTCAAGTAAATTAAGAGTCAAGTTCTAGAATACATGCATGTGAACGATGCTCTCAAGAAATAAACCAATCATGTGTAATTTCATGATTATAAGAAGCTCAAATCTCACATGGGTTTAACAGAATAATGAGCACTCCTACATAGGCTTATGAACCAATTTTAATACATGCAAAAATCTTAAGTATTCCAACATCCAAATGTATATCTCGCTGGATTATCACCATTACAATGTATCACAACACCACATTCTCATTTAATTCATGCTTCAGTTCCACATATTACTACTACATCACATCAATCACAAAATTCACTTAATACAGGTCGATCAAATAAGAAATTAGCACCTAACAGTTTATCAACTATTCAGATACAAAGCAACACAGATATCATGAAATGAAAAAGAAAAATACAACCTCTTGATAAAACTGCTAATCCTCCTCGGCACCATCAGGTCCATCATCATTTTCGGCTCTCTTGCCATCACCTGGACCCATCCGCCACTCATCAAAGTCTCTCCTAAGATCCTCAAAGTCAGATATCCTAGTGGCGATGTCATTGGTGGTCGTGGATAACGCACCGAGATGCCCATTAGAAACAGTCTGATTCTTCACAACTGTAGCTATTTGTCAGCTCTCTGTCTGTTCTCCTCTTTTCTCAGCCTATTTTCCTCTATCAAATACTCGTTGTGCATGCGTGCACCCTGTGCCTACTATCCCCACCAATCAAACATGGGAGCCTATGCCTCAAATCCGGGTGGAGGAGTAGGTGGTGCCATCCCATACAGAGGAACTCCACCAAAATTAGGTAGTGCTGCATATTGCTGTTCCCCTGCAAACTGATCATGGTACTGGGCATCAGCGAACTCTCCAGCTCCTGGTCCACCTCAACTGATCTCTTCCTCCATCGGCCGTGGCTGTTGCTCCTGAGCTTCATGCTCTCCTATAGCCATCGAGAACATCCTAGCAAGTGCATTCCTTGCTATAGTTTGCCAAGTCTTGTTTGTAATGCCTTCCCGAATGGCTATCTGATTATCTGTATCCATCAAAAGATTCCCCTCGATTCTAATTGAGGTAAACTCCTGCAATATCATAGGAACCAGAAAGACAACCCTGATAGATTTTGTATACTAAAAGCCTTGCTTTTGTATTGAACAATGTTTTTAACGATTTTATTTGAAATGAGAATCATATGATCAAACGTTTTTGCATATTATAAATTGTTTATTTATATGTTTGTGCAAAAGTCCATTTACTTTATATTGTAGATAATATGTTGTGCGACAACATGCAGAAGATCATATTATCGGTTTCCTTATAAAATATAAATAGATGCTCACAACCGAGATAGATGGGGACTATCTATCGGTATGGTTGTAGTGTGGTTTGGTATTAGTTTGTCTTGACCATAGAACCACATTAGTACACTGCTTTGTGTATTGAGTAGGACCGCCTGAGATCGTTCGACTTGTACTGTCTATATAGAAGAACTTGATCTCTGTTATTATGGATGTTCGTGCTCTTAATCCCTACATAATAACCTCGACACGTAAGACAGTATATATTTCTTTGATTCATCAATGTGTGAGATTTAAATGAATTAAATCAACAAACTCGGTGAGTTGGGAAATAGTATTGTCTCTATGGTGTGCTGTTGATTGTAGAAGGAATCTATGTCCGTCATAGGTTGATGATGTCCACTTGAGGAGCTCATAAGGTTTATCATGTAAATCTTGCAAGTGGATTAATTTTGGCATGATAAAAAGGTTGAGTGGTACTACTCTCGGATGAAATATTAATTAATTTGAGTTGTCAGTAACTTAATTAATTAAAATGGGCATTGTATATCTTAAACATGGTGAGACTTTCGGGCTCATAATACGAAGGAGCCCAAAACATAATATTGGGATTGGATGGGTAGTGCAACAATAATATTTTAGTGGACTATATTATTATTATTAGGTTTAATTAAAAGCTTTGGGCTAAGCTTGGTTAATTAAATCCAATTGAGGCCAAATCCAATTTCTCCTCCTGGTCCCTGCTGTAGCCCAATATAAAAGTCATCTCAACTTCTGGATGCCATATTCATTGCGCCGTTTCAACGTGAGAAAGCAGGGAGAGAAGCAGATTGATAAATCTTGTAGATTGTTGCCCACACAACAACATGATTCGACTTGGGTCATACAGCAGAAGATCAGAGGTGTTTCACTACTGCTCATCCTCTACATTGACCCAGAAGAAAGGAAAACGTTTAGTTTGCTTCCACTGTAACCGTTTACTTGAATTCCTAAAGATCACGTTGAACCAAACGAGCCAAAAGCCATCAAACCCATCCTCTTTGAATGTGTACATGATTCCCTGGGGGTCCCTCTTCATTATCCCTCTTCGTACCAAAGCTTTCAGGTCGAGGTCTGGTGCATCCCTAATATAGTCCATCCCCGAGGTATCGATACCGTAGTGATGGGCGATAGTAGTAATCAGTCCTCTTATATTAACCTTCTGTGTTGAACATACCTCGAACCAGTGAAATTGATACAGCATATACGCAACCAAATTGAATTGCATCGAATTGATCTTGCACCACAAAACATACAATTCACCTTGGAGAATGCTACCCCCTTCTGCCCGACAGAAAATCGTGCTTGACAGAATCTGATCCACATACCAGATAATAGAATTTTTAATGAAAGTCGCCTTCGCCACACTTGACTTAAACTTGTTCTTCCCTGTGATGGACTCCCAAAACTCATCAGCCTTAAACCTTTTATCCTGAGCGAAAGGAATACCTACCAGAGCTCCCAATGTTCTGTTTAAACTATCCAAGTCAATCTCTCTGAACACTTCTCCTAGATAAAACTCAGCAGCGTAAGGAAGCTTGTCCATCGGATCAGAGAAGACATTCAACGTGGATAAGAACTCAGCTATCAACTGAAAATGAGTTCTTCCCTTCTTCTCCATAAACTGACGTATTCCAACCCGATTGAACATTTCTTGGATATCATCAACAATCTTCGGAGTGATCATGGTTCCATCATCTTGATATCTAGTCTTGGTGATCTTATCTGACACCTTCTCCCGCGTCGGTCATTTCTCAATCCAATTATTTATATTTAGCTTGAAATCCGAAAGCAACCTCTTGAGTCTCCTCAATTTCTCTATCGTCGCATTGGCTGTATCATCTGGTGCTTGACTAGAGGAACTATAAGAACCTTTCCTCTTCTTACTTGGCCCATCTCCCTTATCTGTTTTCTTTCCTTTTCCTTTTCCTTTTCCTCCATCACTACCATCACTCTTCTTTCCTCTTCCTGAAAGAAATGCAAAATATTCATCCACATTCTTCATACCATAAAAACAAGATATTTATCCGTATGAATTATGCGTGGTATCAATAATAACAAGTATCAATCGAATTCAACAATTTCCACATACCCAAGTACTTATCAAGTTAAACTTCCAACATATAGTCATGAATATTAGTTTTACTCAACAAGATACTCAAACATGCTTTTTCAATCCAAAACATGAATCCAATCGTACTCTAGCATGTATCCTACACACTTCTTCACTCAATTGCAACCTCAATCAAGTAATTAAACTCATTGTTCAGCAAATTTCAACACATAAATATGAGTAACAATTTATCTTAACAAAACTCTTCACAACTCAACATGCTTACACTAAAATTTTAAAACTTCAACTTGCATTCATAGTATGATTCCACTCCATATAAATCCACATGTCCAAAATCAACTAAGTCCTTCTCATCAATTCGTCTTACACTATGAATAAGAATCAACTTATAAACAAATTAATATGCATACCACGTGTTCGATAAAATTACTCAACCAAAAGCCTAACTGAACATGCAAATTCCAATGTATTATACTCACCCATTGCAAAATCGCATTAAATTCAAACTTCTAGGCCTAGAATGAGTAAAAGAAACATACCTCTTAGGTTGTACATGTCCAATTCGGACTTGAAGTACTCTACACAATAGAACTCTAAAAAGCCCTAATCTTTGCCCAAAATTTGACTCAAAACCTAGAATTTATATACTTGTGATGGTGGGTGAAGTGATTAAACCATGTGGAATGGTGATTTTCTGCTCGAAAAATCGAAGGGAAGGAAAAGGGGTGCAATACGACTTGAAATCGAGAGAGAAGGAATGAGAGAAGTGACCCAAAACCCCTATTTTAAAACTTAAAAGTCGAACTTGGAGGCCCAACACGAGTCGTGTTGCAACTCATGTTGGCCTTACGGGGTCGTGTAACCTGTCTGGACATTCTGGACATTCTCAGCAACCCAACACGACTCGAGTTGCAAGTCGTGTTGGGCTTAGCAAGTCGTGTAAGCTCTCTGGACAGCTCTTGTCACCCAACACGAGTCATGTGGCTAAGTCATGCATTCGTCTGTTAACTCGTGTTGAGTCCATCGGAAACCTGTTCCACCTGGCCACCAAACACGAGTCGTGTTGACAAGTCGTGTTGGGACTTGTCAACTCGTGTTGGCTCCGAAACTTCTAAAAATTCATCATTTGCTCCATTATCCCCCTGAACTTACTTACAACACATATATCAATCATCAAATATCCAATTTTAGTCAAGAACAAAGAGAGAAAACTAATACGTACTCATCACACGACTCAAAATTCTCAACCAACAACTCAACATTACCGATTAAACCATCATCAATACATCAAATATCACTAATTCAACTCAACCATGGCTTTGAAAGATCCAACAATCATTCTCAAGACTCAAATATAACCAACTGATACTAGGATAAACACTCAACAAAAACAAAATAAACGACACACCTGGACAATCACAAAAAATCGACAACTCAATATAATCAAATGAATCGAAAATACAAAAAATTGCAAAAAATTAATTATCCAAGCACACAACACAATTAAGCAACTTTACTTTGGTGCAATAAGACATAGGTATATTTAACCCTCCAAACTTAGGTCAAACAAAGTGAGAGCATAAGTTTGTAAAGAAGTATATACCATAGTCGAGCAACACCTAATAAAATTCCAACATCGGCCCCCAACAGGCACTCACGTTTAACGTCAAAGAGTCACGACGAGTTCAAACCTCAACTTAAGTACTCAAGAGATAGAACTTGCTTATCAGGTAGCGACTTGTAATGTTTCAATCGTTGTCCAATTGCCACCATGATATCACTTTTTTCATCTTTCAATTCAAAGCTCCCCCCTCCACAGGCTCTATGTATGACATATGGTCCAACCCACTTGGATTTGAGCTTTCCTGCAAATAATTTGAGACGAGAATTAAAAAGAAGTACGTGATCACCAACATTGAATTCTTTAAAATGGATCTTTGCATCATTCTATCTCTTCATCCGTGCCTTGAAGATCCTTGAATTCTCATATGCTCTCTCTCGGAATTCATATAACTCATTGATTTGAGAAAGACAAAAATCCTTAGCATCCTCCATGCTCATGTTTAAACGCCTAATCGCCCAAAGGGCTTTATGTTCAATCTCCACAGGAAGGTGGCAAGATTTTCCATAAACTATTTGGTATGGTGACATCCCTAAAACAGTCTTGAAAGCTGTTCTAAATCCCCACAAAGCATCATCAAGCTTCGTGGACCAATCTTTCCTTGTGCTTCCCACTGTCTTCTCCAACATTTGCTTAATCTGACGGTTGGAGACCTCAGCTTGCCCATTTGCTTGTGGATGATAGGGTGTTGTAACCCTATGCTTCACTCCATAATCTCGAAGCACATTCTCCATCAACTTATTAACAAAGTGGCTTCCTCCATCGCTTATGAGCGCCTTCGGTACCCCATACCGATTGAAAATGTTCTTCTTAATGAAATCTTGCACCACTCTCGCCTCATTCGTCCTGTTGGAATCGATTCCACCCATTTCGAAACGTAGTCCACTGTAAGCAGAATGTAGATGAATCCACTAGATGGGAGAAATGGCCCCATAAAGTCAATTCCCCATACATTGAAAATCTCGACTACGATGCTAGTCTGTAGAGGCATCTCATCTCTCTTCGAAATATTCCCCATTCGCTGGCATCTATCACATGTATCCACATACTCTTAACAGTTTTTGAACAAGGTAGGCCAATACAAACCAGACTGAAGCACCTTGTGAGCAGTCTTCTGGGCGCCGAAATGACCCTCATTTGGCTGCGAGTGGCAGAAATTCATAACACTTTCCCATTCTACCTCAGGAACACACTTCCGGATAATAGAATCCGTGCAGATTTTGTAGACCCATGGCTCTTCCCTTAAGATAGATTGAACATCATGCAGAAACTTGACCATCTGGTGTCTACTCAACTGATAAGGCTTCACCCCCGTGGCAATGTAGTTAACGAAGTCAGCATACCAAGGAGCATCAATTTTCTCTTTTTCAAGGTATTCCTTCGAAACAGCGAAGACTTGTTTGATGTCCACTATCAGTATTTTCTCATCAGGAAAGTAATCCTTGATCACCTAAGCAGTATTGTCACAGTGCTCCTTTGTCTCAAAGAACCAAAAAATAAATAAGAAACGAGTGAAAAAGGGGCTTACTCGAGTTGCATAGGTCAATACGACTTAGCAACTCGAGTCGAGTTGGGTGCCGTAAGAGGTCAGAATGTATAAACGTGCAACACGACTTACCATGGGGCAACACGACTTGCAACACGAGTCATGTTGCGTCTGTCCCAAGTCGTGTGCTAAGTCGTGCGAGGCAGAGAAGCGTCGGAATTTGTCCAGAGAGCCAACACGAGTTGGCAAGTCATTACACAACTTGCAGCGCGACTCGTGTTGGGGTCCGTGGCTTGTCCAGTTTCAGAGCACCGCGACACGACTTAACAGTCGAGTGCATAGTTTACCAACACGACTCGTGTTAAGGTGACACGAGTTGCAATTCAAGGATACTTGAGTCGTGTTGGTAATTGGGTATTCCAACTCGTGTTGTGTAAGTTTGGGCTAAAAAATGGGATTTTCACCCTCCAGTGCATGAAAACATGTGAAAAGAGTCCAGTGGAGTCAAATTCATGGCCCAAGATATAAAAGGGGATCCAGACACCTAAAGAACGGAACCGATCATTCACCAACAGAACACATCGTGAATTCCATTCACGCACTATCCATCCATCCACCCACTCACATCAGACCATTCATCCATCCATCCCATCGGTCCGGAGGAAGATTCAAGTGCGATTGAGAGAGACAATCCAATCGGAGAGACGAGGAAGGATCATAAACCACATGACATTAGGGTTTTGTATCTTTTCATTAATTATTCTTTAGTTGATTTTGTTATGAAAATGTCAGTCATGAGGGTTGTGTGTAACCTCATGGGCTAAATACTTTTACAGTTCTAAGGATTGAAGGTTAGGGTAGTTGGTTTAGAAACCTAGACAACGTATGGGAATTCATTGATATTGATATTCTTGTTTATTTGGTTAATTAAGACTATGTTTATATGTTTGTAACGTCTTCACAATATATCATTGATGTTGCCCTTGATGCTTGGTATGTTTTGTTAGCTTGTGTGTATACATAGTTTATATTGTCTATTTTCTAAGAATTATAGTAGTTTGCCCGTGAATATGATAATTCCAAGAGCTGGTAAATAAGATACTTGAGTTTTTTAGTGAAACAATGCAATTAAGAATTCAAGTAGGGAGTGAATATGATTGAATAGTACTTTTAGAGAATATTTTACTATTCGGAGGTTTCTTAGGTTTGCATTATTAGTATATAGGAAGGGGGTTCAAGATTACTAACGCATCTTTTGTTATTAAACTTATTTGGTGGGTTAATAGGGAGTTGTGATGTATTTCCATTGAAATAGCATGAATGAACAATGGGACGTCTAGGGGAACCAAATCAATTGCACTACACCTGATAACTTAGAGTTGTTATTCTCTCTTATTTCACTCTAGAATTATTCTTTGCTTTACTTTTATTTATAAGTTATTTGTTATTTCAATACTTTAGATATTAATTAAATTCAAATCCTGGAAATTGGTTACATAATTCTAGTTGAATAATAATTTATAGTGAAATAGATAATTAACTGTCTCAGTGGGAATGATTTTTAATAGGGGTACTTGCAATTACAATTGATCTCTCTATACTTGGGGATTTAATTGAAGTGCGCAATATATGCCTAACAAGTTTATGGCGCCGTGCTGCCGGGGACAATTTTAATTATTTATTTACTTTTATTACTTATTTAATTAGAATATTTATGTTGAGATTTAATTGTCTTTTCCTTGAATTTTTCTTGAAGTTGCATGCACACCAGGTCAAAGAAGGGAAATCAAGATCTCGAATTTGATCCGAAGGTTGAAACGTCTGCGAGGAAAAGAAGATGAGCAGCGAAAAATCTCAAAGCACCTCCTAAGGCTGCTAAGGTACCTATTCCGAAGAAGAAAGTGGATACACCGAAGCCTAAAGCAGTTGTAAAGGAGAAAGAAATAATAGTAATGAGAGATAGAACTCATGAAGATGACATAGTCATCAGGGAGACGTTCAAGTCTACCAACTTAGGAGGTTCAGGCATAGTTGGGGCCATTCAAGCTAATGAAGCGAATGACATAAGGCTAGCCTTGATCAACATGGTGGAGAAAAATCCATTTGCCGGAGGTATTTTTGATGAACCATACGGACATCTGAAGCGCTTCAACAACTATATGGATACAGTGAAAGCCGCTGATGCTACTAATGATAGATGGAAAATGAGGCTTTTTTAGTTTTCTTTGGTTGACAAGACGAGTAAGTGGTATGACAAATTGACAGGAAATAGTTGCTCTAATTGGACTGAGTTACAGCAGCTGTTTGTTGACCATTTTATGCCACCTGGTAAGATTTTTGAACTGAAGCAAGAAATCAATCAGTTCAAGTAGAGGAGAGATGAATTATTTGGAGAGACTTGGGAAAGGTTTACTGATGCGTTGAGGAGATACCCACAACATGGATTCAAGAAGTCTCAGCTCATCAGTGTCTTCTACAATGGCCTCGACAATGAATCAAGAGTTTTAGTTGATGCATCTACTGGAGGAACTATCTTTGGCAAAACATCAAATGTCATAGAGAAGTTGTTCGATGATATCTCTATAAACTCTAGGGATTGGCCATCTGAAAGGATTAGAGGGACTTACATACTTGGAAAGGTTGCAAAGGTTGAAGAGAAGTTTTCTGAAGCTGATAAGAATGTTAAGTTGTCTTTCAGTTGGAGCAAATGAACAAACACCTGGTTACTCTGATATCAGGTAATAGTGGGGGAGGCAGCCAAGGGCCTGTAAATGATGATGTGGAGATGAACATTCAAGGGATTGAGGATGCAAATTGGGCTATGGGACAGAGTCTCCAGGGTTCAAGAGCACCTCAAAATTAGTACGGAAACAGATACCCCCAAGAGAATTCCAACCAAAAGAATAACAAAGGGGGAGGTCCTAGCAATCAAGGAGGTCCTAGCAATCAAGGAGGATCAGAAGAAGCATGAGAACTTTGCTTATTCAAACCCGAATAATGCAGTTCCATATCCTCCAAATTTTGATCATGAAGTTAAGACTGAAGAAGGAAAGCCTAGTATTGATGATGTGTTGGCAAAATACATACAGAAAAATGATGCTGACATCAACAAGATCAACAACTGCATAGTACTCATGGACTCCAATATGACAAAATAGAATTTTGGAAGTGAACAAGCAGTTGCAGAATCTGACATATACGATGGGCCAGATCTCCACCACTGTGAATTAGCAGCAGCAACAATTTCAGAAAGGAAAGTTTCCTTCAGATACAAAAATCAACCAGAAGGAGAGTGCAAAAGTGATCACTTTGAGGTCTGGAAAACAGTATGAGGGTCCAGAAATGATACAAGATAAAACAAAAGAAGAGCAAGGTCGATCGGCCACTAGCTCGGAGCCAGTTATAGCCAAACCAGGTTTGGGGGTGACAAAGTCGAGCCAAGTAGCATTTCTGCAGATCAGACAGAGCCTCAAGGTGCAGTTCAACCCCAGCTAGATACAAGTTCACCTCCAGGGTTCCCTGCGCGTTCGAATTCTATAGTGAGCCAATATGATCACGTTATCGCTGATAAAAAATGGCAGCGAGCGAAGAAGTTGAGAGAAAAGGAGGAGGTGTTCGAGAAAGACAGTTTGGGTCTTCCAAAAACAAAGGTAGCAATTCAATTTCCTCAGAGATTCCTGTCAAAGAGCCTTGATGAGAAGTTTAGAAAGTTTGCATATGTATTGAGGAACATACATATTAGTATTTTCCTTTTTCAGAGGAATTGGACCAGATGACATACTATGCCAGGTTTATCAAAGAACTCATCTCTAGAAAGAGAAGTTTGAACAGTGTAGAGACGGTAAATCTAACAGAAAACTGCAGCTCTATAATCCAGAGAAAGTTACCTGAAATGATGAAGGATCCTGGTAGCTTCATCATTCCTTGTGAGATAGGAAAAGGACCTACAAGGAGAGCATTGTGTGATCTGGGAGCCAGTATAAACTTGATGCCACTTTCAGTTTTCAAGAAGCTTGGTTTGGGGAAGCTGAAGCCTACATCTATGGCTCTACAGTTAGCAGACAGATCTTTGACTTATCTCGAGGGAGTTATCGAAGATGTATTGGTGAAAGTTTCAAAATTGGTTTTTCCAGTAGATTTTCTTGTTCTTGATATGGAAGATGAAGTGGATGGAGCACCTCTGATCTTGGGGCATCCTTTTCTTGCAACTGGAAGGGCTCTGATTGATGTTTTCAAAGAAGAGTTGAGGCTGAGGGTAAATGACAAGGAAATCGTCTTTTCATTGAACAAGGCGATGCAGTGGCCCAAAGAACAGCAGCAGTTTAAGTTTGTTGAAGTAGTAGAGGAGATTGTGGAGGAGGACTTGCCTTTGATCCTGTCTAAGGATCCCGTGGAAACATGCATAAGTGAATCTCTAACTTTACCTACTACTGATCTTGATAAAATGTCTAATGAACTTGCTATTGAATTTCTTGAAACCTTACTCAATTTTGATGAGAACGAGTACAAGCAAGAAGATCCAGCAGTGGAGGAAGTCATGTGGACAAGGCATAAAGAGAAGAAGAAGGCCGAGCTCAAACCACTTTCTGATCATCTCAAGTATGCTTATTTGGGGGAGGATGAAACTTTTTGGGTAATCGTATCTTCTGCCCTATCGAAAAATGAGCTTAATAAACTGTTAGTAGTGTTAAGAAAGCATAAGTCTGCAATAGGGTGGAAAATTGAAGATCCAAAAGGGATTAATCCTGCTTTTTGCATGCATAAGATTAGACTTGAATAAGAAAATAAAAGTTTTGTGCAGCATCAGCGGAGGTTGAACTCCGCTATGCAAGAGGTTGTTAGGAAACAAGTGCTTACTTGGTTAGATGCGGGCATTATCTTTCCCATTAGCGATAGTACCTATGTGAGTCCTTTACATGTGGTAGCTAAGTGGGGGAGAATGACTGTTGTTAAATCTGATGATGGTGAAGTGCTTGCAACTAGGGTACCTACGGGGTGGCATGTCTGTGCAGACTATAGAAAGTTAAATGAGAACATGTGTAAGAATCATTTTTCTTTACCTTTTATGGATCAGATGTTGGATAGATTAGTAGGTTATGATTTTTAATGTTTCTTGGATGGATACTCTGGGTACAATCAGATAATTATTGCACCGGGAGATCAGGAAAAGACCACATTTACCTGCCCCTATGGCACTTTTTCCTTTAGGAAGTTACCCTTTGGCTTATGTAATGCACCTGAGACTTTTCAAAGGTATATGATGGCAATTTTTGAGGGTTTAATTGAAAGAGTCATGGAAGTGATCATGGATGATTTCTCTGTATTTGGTTCTTCTTATGACTCCTGTTTATCTAACTTGTCTTTGGTTTTGGAGAGATGCGAAGAGACTAACCTCGTCCTAAACTGGGAGAAATATCATTTCATGGTAAGAGACGGGATAGTCTTGGACATCATGTTTCAGCTGCAAGTCTACAGGTTGATCGTGCCAAGGTGGTGGCAATTGAGAAGCTTCCGCCACCCACTAATGAAAAAGAGTCCGGTCATTCTTGGGGCATGCGGGGTTTTACCGGAGATTCATAAAAGATTTCTCCAAATATTCAAAACCGCTGTCCAAGTTGCTTGAAAAAGATGTTAAATTTGATTTTGATGAAATGTGCTTACATGCTTTTCAGGTTCTCAAGGAAGCATTGATAACTGCTTCAATTCTCATCACTCCGGATTGGGCTCAACTCTTTATTCTGGAGTGTGATGCTAGTGATACTATATTAGGAGTTGTGTTGGGGCAAATGAGAGAGAAGAAGTTTCATGCCATCTATTACGCAAGTAAGACGTTCGATTCTGCTCAAAAAAATTACACTGTCATCGAAAAAGAATTCTTGGCGGTGGTGACACTTTTGATAAGTTTCGACCTTACTTGGTAGGCATGAAGACTATGTTTTACACTGATCAATCGACTATCAGATACTTGATGGATAAAAAGGATGCAAAGCCGAGGATAATCAATGGATTCTCTTACTTCAGGAGTTTGACATGGAAATTCACGATAAAAAGGGTAGTGAGAATGTCTTGGCCGACCACCTGTCGCGTCATTTTAGCCTGTTCAAACATTCAAAACTCAACAAAACACCTCAGTAACACTATAATTATTCAAAATACGTAAACCACACAATTCCACATGAATATATGACCTTATCCTAACAAAAAACAGTGTATTGTGAGACCAAAAAGACGTAAATTTCCATTCTCATCAATGAATAATTTATAGGATAAGTGAAATATAATATCACTTTTTATTAAAAATATTATCAATTTTCATTAAAAATGTTATAACTTTTGTAGAAAACTGACTTGCTAAAATTCCTGTTATAATTTTTTAAATCTAATTTTGGTGTTATATTTTATTTAGGAAGCGGAAAAAAAGCTTTCTTTTCATTCATTCTGCATGAGATAAGAAGAACGTGGACTGCAAGATATTTTTGGAGATCTACACAAATGTGAAAAAGACGTGTGGACTAGGGGTGTGTGGATAGGGATTTGGTACAGATTTTTAATTCGAATCAGATTTTTTTAAAAAAATAATCCGATATTGAATCCGTAAAGAAAAATTCAATATTGAATCCGTACCAAAATTCAGTTCGGTTCAGAATAGATTTTTGAGAAAATGGATTTTGATTGTGCAGAGCGAATCAGATCCGATTTCTCATGAGAAACGGAGTTTTGAACAAATAAATACTTAGAAAAATATTAATTAAATTAAAAAAAAACTAAATTTCCCATATCCAAATGAGAATCAATGGACAACCAAAATAATCATTAAACAAATTTGAAGTTTTAATATAATCATAAAAGTGTTGTAAATTAAAATTTAATAATGTTAAATTTTTATTATTAAAAAATAATTAACATATATTTACATTACATAAAAAATAATAATTATACATATTTTTTTAATAAAAGATAATAATACTTTAAAAAGTAAGAAAAGACTTCTGTAATACTACTTCACAGTTCACATTAAAAGTTTCATGAGACATATAAAAAGAGATATTATATGAATAAAAAGTTATACTCGAATTGATGAAAAGTGAGAGTGGTGCATTGCATTATTTCATAAATAATTCATATTATAAATAAAGAATGATAAACTTTTAATGAAAAGTGATAATATATTTAATAAAAAATGATAATTATTTAAAAAATGTAATATAGTCTTACATAAGACGACCTCATATATTGCCCTAAAAAATAATAGTACTAAGATAAAGAAAATTAATAATTTTAGATTTTTATTAAACATTTAACTTTAAATTTAAGGTTTATTTCAATTAAAGTCTATATAATAATATTTTAGACACAAATATGGATTATCATTTAATTTTTGCATTTTATCTTCATTAAATAAATAATACTCCCTCCATCCTAAAGGGAAATTCATAGTTACTGTAGATACGGAGTTTAAGAAAATGTTTACTTTTAGGGGTAATTTGATATTTTTAGGTAATAAATAAATTATAAAGTAAGTTATGTAAGTTGTAAAAGGGTGACAATTTTAAAATTTAAGTCTGTTGTAAGGTTATTGATTTGTATGTATTTCCTTATTTGGGGGTGTGAACTTGTTTATGGGACGAACAAAAATAGAAAGTGTGAATTTGTTTATGGGACGGAGGGAGTATAATAATTATTTATTAAGTTTACGACTGTATTTAGACTTTAGAGATACCATTTATTTTAGTCATTACGTTCTCTGAAATAATATTTTGAACTTTAAATATATTATTTTATTTATTTCCTATTATTTTTAGAAATTTATTTTACTTTATGAAATATATATTTTCTAATATACAATAATAAATAAATATTTAGAGCATTAGATATATTTTTAAATTATTATATGTAATTATATTATAACTAATTTTAATTTATTAATTATGATTACATTATAATAAGTAGAGTAAAATTAATTAATTCATGACATATAAAGTATAAACTATAAATAATAAGATAAATATATTATATATAATTTTAATGCATAATTTAAATTCGATTTTTCGGTACGGTACGGTTCGGTTATATCCAATATTCGGTTCGGAAAAAGAAAAATATCCAAATCCCTACCATTCGAAAATTCGAATGGGATCGGTTCGAAAAAAATCAAAAAGTCAATGGTTTTTTTCGGTTCGGAATTAATTCGGTACGGTTTCGATTAAATCCAATATCCGTGCACACCTCTAGTGTAGATTGCAAGATATTCTTGGAGATCTAAACAAATGTGAAAAAGACGTGCAGTGAAGAGAAGATTGAAGATGGACTTGGTCCCAAAAAAAAAAATGAACATAAGATAAACATATTTGGAGAACAAAACTTTTTTATTCTATATAAAATTCCTGATCTTTCAATTTAAAATTGTAGATTACAGATTGAGAACGTGGAAAAGAAAAATAGTTGTTTAGATCTTAATTTTCGTTTTGGATTTCACTCTTAATATTCCAACTTCTGAATTCTGTTTTCAAAAGATTTAGAATAAAATTTATATTTTTGTAATTCATTTTGAAATCATTTAGGATTTTTGGGGGAATACAAGACTTTGAATTTGGTGAGTTATAGTGACTATGATTTAGGCGGAGATGCAGATGATAGAAAGAGTACGAACTGTTGATGTGTATTATTTTTAAAAATAATTTGATGCCTTGACACAGTAGAAAACAAAATTGTGCTTCTTTATCTACTGTAGAAACTGAATATGTAGCTACTCGAAAGCTGTTGTACTCAACTTCTTTAATTAAAAGCCTGAAACAAATGATTGCAAATTATAGATACACATACGACAATTTCACTATTTTATGTGATAATACAAGTGTCATAGATAATTAAAAAAAAAATCCAATGCAACATAGTTGTACAAAGTATATACTAATTATTAGACATCATTTTATTCGGATCTAATTGTGAAAAGAGTGTTGTTAAATACACACTATTTCTATTTAATACACAACATTTATTAAATACACACTCCTTTTAATATTTTAAAACTTAATTTTATTATATACACACCCCTTCAAATTTCAAAATTACCCTTCATTTTTATAATAAGATTACACACCCTCAAAATCCCAAAATCTATTGATGTGAATCAACGATCATGAAGCTCTTATCCTTCTACCAGTTATAAATCCATTGTTTAATTCATCCACGCCGTGACGCCCTCATTTATCATTATCGATGATCCCCTCTCAAGTATTAATACCCCATTAATTAATCTTAGGTTTCCTCATTTGGTGGCTTTTGCAGGCTTTACTTCACTGAATCAAACTCAAAATGAAAGAAATAATTGAATTAATTTGAATTAGAGTGATCACCGTCTTAATAGCAGGGTTATGGATGGAGTAGGGGTAGGGGTAGAGGTAGGGGTAAACTATTGTTCCTGGATTGTTTGAACTCTAAAATCGAAACATATTAAATTAAGTAACATATAAATTAAAAACGAATGATCAAAAAGGTTAAAAGAAGAAATAACATCGACGTGCATTACTCATGGTAATCTGTAAAAAACAATCAATTAGGATAAGAATTTATAAATTAGGGTTATACCACTATAAAATATATAGGGGTGTATTTAATTATATAAGGATAATTTAGACTTTTTAAAAATATATTTTTTAATTATATAATAATAAGGATGTGTATTCAATAAAAAAGGGTGTGCATCTTGTGCACCTGCGAAAAATATAATCTAAGATCACATTCAAATTTAGCACTAACTTACTAATGCATTAAATTTTGAGAGGTTTTAAAATCTTCGAATTTCTTAGCCTAAAATCTGAGTTGTTTTAATTGTGATTTTATGTTTTCTCTTCTTTCTTGTATTTTTATTTTTATTTTTTAATTTGTGTTCTAATATAACTTCATAGTGGGATAGAAGATTGTTGCATATTGTGAATTTTGTAATGGCAAAGTCTTGCATGTACCCGGGCGGCCCTGACATTTTGGGGGGCTCTAGGCGAACTAAGAAAGTGAGGCCTTGTATAATCCTTTTAGTTATATACTTTCACTTTTTCATACAATTGTTTTTCTCATTTTTTTCTGTCATTTTTATATTTACGTTCATATTATTTCACTTTTTCATACGATTGTTTTTCTCATTTTTTTCTATCATTTTCATATTTACGTTTATATTAAAAAAATAAAATAGAACTCAATATCACAACCTTAAAAATATATTTAATTTCAGAATTAACATGCATTTCTAACAAATACTCCTATAATTTATTTTAAAATTATTTATCGTCTAAAAATATCAAACTACCTTAATTTTTTTAAATAAAATAAGTAGAAAAAAATTAATTTATTTTAATATTGGTGAAAAAACAAGTGTGAACACTTGGATAGGGTGAAACTTTAAATAATTTAACCAGGTGGGCTAGTCCATTTGGCCATTGGGTTATTCACTTAAGTGAGAAACCCATGTTCGAATCCCATTGGGAACGAATTAGGAGTGGTGATGTAAGGAGGCTTGGAGAAGGGGAAGTAAGGGGGTACTTGGTGTATACTAACTACTAACCGAACTAACAACTAACATTTAGTAGCGATAAAAAAAACTTTAAATAATTTTTTTAAAAAAAAATTATTCCTCTCATTATTAAACGAATTAGGAGATGTGATATAAGGAGGCTTGAAGAATGGGAAGTAAGAGGGTATTTGGTATATACTAACTACTAACTGTATTAATAACTAACATTTAGCGATAAAAAAAACTTTAAATAATTTTTAAAAAAAAATTTATTCCTCTCATTATTAAACGAATTAGGAGAGGTGATATAAGGAGGCTTGAAGAAGGGGAAGTAAGAGGGTACTTGGTGTATACTAACTACTAATTGCATTAACAACTAAGATTTATCGATAAAAAAAAAACTTTAAATAATTTTTTTAAAAATTTTATTCCTCTCATTATTTACTACACTTTTTATTCTTGTAAATTCTAAAGCTATGTATACTTATAATGTAGAAATCCATATAATGTCAATATGCTCGCAATACTATAATAATTCACTTTTATTTTACATTTAATATAACTTTACTTACTTTTCTCAACAAAATATCACCTTATTATCTTATTTTAAAAATCTATTTTCACACGCAAAATTATTTATGCAAATTATTAGAACGTAGAGAATATAATATGAGAATTTTTAGAAAATACATTTTATTTTATAATAAATTTATTTAAAATATGTAAATTAATTATTAAAATATAATATATATATATATATATATATATATATATATATATATATATATATATATATATATATATATATATATATATATTGTGTGGCCCCTCAAAATTTGGGGCCCCGGGCCGTCGCCCCTTCAGACACCCCTCAGGACACTGCGCATGGATCTAGCTCCGTGCGTTCAATTCCAGTATTGGTATTCTTTAATATATTGAATATTGTACTCTTTAATATAAAAATTTATATTTTTGATTTTTGGGGAAAAAATAAATTTTTAGTTAAATATTTATACTCTTCATATTTCAACTAAAATTTTCAATAAAAAAATTATATACTTATATTAATTAAATTATAGAGTATACTCTATATAAACAAAATATTACATTATAATACACCTTGTGCATTCATGTGCACAAAAGATCAACTATTTTATAATAAGGCAAATTATTCTGATGAAACCTTCCTTCTATAAAATTTTGTTTTTTTTAGTGGTTTATTTTATTTATTTATTTATTTTATGATCAGTAAAAAGAAATATCATTCACATAGGGTATAAAATATACCCAAAATTACAAGTTAAATAAGTTTAAAACGATTAATATCCTAATATCATCCTCGGGTTATCTAGCCAATTACAAAATGAAAAATTTGAGCACCATATTTTATGCACATAAAACCAACTCCAAAGTCTAGCCTTAATAATTTCAACAATTTTCTCAACAGAAAACTCATCACCATTATATATCAGATCATTCTTACCTCTCTACAGTCTCCAAATTACACATAGCCAAATAGTTACTGACACTTTCTTTCCCATTTTACCTTTATGTTCAATGAGGTTAGATAGAATACGAGAATGGAGACATGCATAAATATCCAACCATTTAAAGCAAGTCATCCATACCTCATGTAAGATTGAGCACTCGAGGAGAACGTGTCTTTCAGTTTCAAAATGAGTTTCACAAAGTTCACATTTCGAATCCTCCATAGAATGTATCAAATTTCTTCTAAGCAAATTAGCTCTTGTCGGTAGCCTATTTCAAAGGACTCACCATGTGTGTGCTATAACTTTTAATTGTGCAAAAGTCTTCCAAATTAGTTTGAATCCGTGTATCTTTTCTTCATCAAACATTGTCATTTCTTCTCCATTTTTTTAGTGGTTTATAGTCTATTTTACCTCTACAATGTAATATATATCCATATATAATTTAATAGTATATCAATTTTAAGAATGAAGTTCACAAAGATATATACATAAAACTTGTTTAATGAAGAGAGGATTACTACTAGGTACACAAAAAAAACCCTTAATTACTATGAGATACAAACATATAAAAATATTACTATTAACTACAAAAATTAATAGTGATATTTTAATATTACTCCTACAATGTACTGCACATAAATGTTGTGTACAACAAGAGTTCGTGTGCAGTAAAGTGGGTGCAGTAACAAAAGTGTGTGCAGTAAAAAAGAGTGTGTGCAGCAAAAAAGTGTGGTGGTCCGGCAGAGCTCCGGCAAAGCTCCCGAGGCAGCGGCGGCGGTCCGGCGACTTTTTTGGTGGTCGGCCGGCTGCCGGCAGTGCTCCGGCGACCGGCCGAAGAAATTCCGACGGCGACGGCTGCAGTTTTCGATGACAGCTCTCCGGCGGACGGCGGCGGTCCGGCAGATTCCGGCGACCGGCCGGCGGTGGTCCGGCGGTGGGTGGGGTTCTGGGTTTGTGGTTTAAAAGTGTATGAGTTTATGGTTATATTTGGTATTTTACTTTAATATTTTAAATCAATATATCTAATAATAATTAGAGGTATAAAGTGTGAACCTATGAGTAATTAATACTTTAATGAATACTCCCCTTTTCGTTAATAAGTCGTATAATCTTTTTTAAAAGACTATAAATTCTTGTACTTGAATAAGCCCTATAAATATTAAGTAATTATGGTCGTTCGGCCCTAACAGGCCCAATTTGAAAACAATAATTTTATTAGAAAGAGATGCCCGACCCAAAATTCTCTAATTGGACTAGTATTTGGGCCTAAAGGGCTTTTATATCAGATTGTTTCATCAAGAAAGATTGGGCCTTGACAAATAGCGTCCATTTTATCACAATATGTTATAGTACTATATGTTATTTTATTGGACATAACCTTGTTTGTTTGCATTTAATTTTCGAAAGCAATTTCGTACACCTAAATCTTGTCACTTAATTTTAGGCGATTCTGGGTTAAATTAGAGTTTATATTAGGGTGTGTTGTAATTATTAATTATTTTTTAAATTTTCATATTTATTCAATGATATATATTAATTAACTACAATCTAATTTAATGATTAAAATTATCTGATACACTAATACCCAAGGTGCACTTATAGATTTATTATAATTGTCTTACTCTCTTAAATTTTTATTAGTTTTTTTTTGTCAAATTTTTTTTTAAATTGACCCGGAGTATATGTGTACATTTGGTATATTCAAAAAGTCCTAAAGTTAAGAAAAATAATTGATGGTTTAAATTGATTCGATTATGATTTGGGGAGGACCATATACAAGAAGAATCCAACAATTTGTTGTATGATGACCAAATATAAGATGTAGTGATGTCTACTGCCATAGAAAATTGGACCCCAAGTAAGAATATGATAATATAAAATAATAAGAACATAAAACTGCATAAATATAAAAATAATGTAATGTGAAAAATGTGTGGAAGTAAAAGAAAATTGACAAAAATTTGTGTGAAGTTCTTATGTGAGATAGATAAAAAGTGATAATTTTTATAGTGCAAAGTGATATTTCTATTAAATTAATAATAAATAATAATTTCATTTAATGAATAAATTATAGAATAAATAAAAATTGATAATATTTTATAATAAAAATAATAATAAAATGCAAAGAAGATGTAGGGAAAGTAGAGGACAGCCCAGTGGAGTTGAAGTGATGCAAATAAAGAAGAGAGAGAGAGAGGGGGGAAAACGTGTGATGAGCAGCAAAAGGCACTTTGTTGAGTAGGATTAAAGGTCGTACAAAGCCACGTGTGTAGAAGGCGAGACTCGTATGCGGAATCCAGGTGTCGGGCGTGGATTAGTCGAGAGGGGGAAGGCCACGTGGGGAGGGGATCTGTGTCACGTGGGCGAATGCAACTGGGTGTTGGACCATTTGCATGATGAGAGAGGGACATGGGATTGGGATTTGGGAGGATATTGGCTCTCACATCATGTAATGTTTCATATCCCACTATAAATATCTTCCTGTTTTTTTTTGTCATTTCCTATTTATTTTCTTTTCTATTGGTTATGTTAAAATTTACATGAGGAATCGTATGATGGTGAAATTTTTTTTATTATCAAATTTTATTAGTATTACAAATTGTTTTAAAATAATTAGCTGAATTATTTTTTAATATTAATTTTTATTGAAAAGTTATCATTGTCTCACAAAATTCATCATCAAATTAATTTCACATAAATATTTATTGTTTAGTAATCTCTTCATATGAGAAAGAGAGAATGATGTGTGGCTTAATTGATGAATGCCTTTAACCTATTGCTGATCTTTTGTTTAATTTCGTATAAAAAATCAATGGATTTAGATATTCCTCTATTTAATTATTTTATGAATCTTGTTGAATCATGTTAGAGATTAAAGTTTTGGATCTTAATGAATTATTTCCAACAAGTGATATTATTACATTTGTATTAGGTTTTAGAATTTATATTTAAATTTTCAAAAATTTTTAAAACTCGCTACTTTAAATACTCTCACCGTCCCAAACCGTACCAAGTAAAAATTTACATTTTTTTTTAAAAATTTTTGTTTGCCTAGACTTACATTAGTAAAATTATCTTTTGTTAAGTGAAACTCATACATAACAATTAATATATTTACGTGGAGTTCACACAAAATATTATTACATCAATTATATATTAAAATGTTATACTTATTCATTAATTCAGCACACATTAAAATATTATCTTTTAATATAATTACAAAAAACCATCGTAAAAGTTTGATGGAATGGAGTACTTACGAACCCAACAACTTTTCACACACCGTTCAACACTTTTCTATTTCCTCTCTTATATATTTTTTCACATTCATTAATACTCATTTATTATATAGTATCATCCATATTATACATTAATTTAATATGAAGTTATCCATATCAAAATCTAAAATAAACATAGATTATTATCTAGTACTATGTGATTTTTAAAACCACATAAGCATCAAACAAACATGCTATATCTTTCATTTTTAAATATAATTATATTATTTCAACCTTTACATGCTACTCCTTATTTCACGCAATAATATTTTTTGAAAACCCTATGTACAACTGATAATCACTATTTTTATTTTTATTTTTAAACCCCAATATTATGTGTACAACTCATATAAGCACTACCTATTTTTTAAGATCATTCTAAAGGGAAAATCACTAATCAATACACATTTTTAATATAAATTACTATTAGATACAAGGAATTTAAATAATTACTCTCACATATAAAATATTAAAGTAAAATATCAAATATAACTTTATAATCTCATACACTTTTAAACCATCAACCCTACCCCTCACTCACCCACTTGCTTGACCGGCGTTGACCGCCGCCGGACCGCCGTTGACAGCCGCCGCCTGCTGCCGGAATTTAAAATGTGCAAAAACAAAAAATTGTGCAAAGCAAATTGTGCAAAATCAAATTGTGCAAAACCAAATTGTGCAAATACATAGGGGTATTTATGGTATCACAATCATAATTGTATAATTATAAGTGATAGTACTTTGAGTCATGTAATTTACAGCAATTATGTATTATTTTATATACCTTCTAGTAAGTGACCCTTATATATATATAAGGGACCAGTGTAAAATTTCATAAATTTGATAGTGCAATTTAATTTTTAACATAAATAATACACTTGGTATCTTTATTTGTTTCATAAACTAGTTCAAACTCGTAAATTAAAAACTAATAGACGGTCCAATAATTCAATAAAACATTTTAATTTCAATCATCTAAACACACCAAATTATCTCTAAAATCCAAGCAAATTTTTTTTTTTAAAACTCTGTATATATATATATATATATATATATAGTAGATGTGAATTTATTTTTTTACAACTTACAAGTAGTGTTTTGATTTTCACTTCATTGTTTGCGGTTTCATCATCGAAGTATTTTGACGACTTTCATGATGTAATAATAATAATAATAATAATAATAATAATAATAATAATAATAATAATAATAATAATCTCTCATTTTTGAAGCAACTTTCATCTCATTTAACAATAATTTGAGTTGTCAAAATAATATATTATCTTAGCGTGCATCCAAAAAAAAAGGAGTTATCTCTGTTGCGTTAATTAACGTGGGTTCTATTTGCAGAAAATAAATCAAAATAATAATAAAATAACGGCAAAAAAAATTTAGAGTGTATATTGGGTGCAACTAATTTCATGTTTTTTAATTGTGTACCGGGTCGACCCATTTTTAAATGAGTCATATAAAACCCTAAAATTAAGCCAAAAAATTCGTTCACGTCAACACTCAACAGCCCCCGACTCTCTCCCACCGCGCAATATTCTCCCACACGGCAATTCCTTTCCACCACGGTGATTCTCTCCCACAGCACTCCACCGCCGATTTCGCCACCAGGTTTCGACGATCCGCCGCCGTCATCTAACGATTTCACTGCACCACGACGATTTCGCCGCCAGATTTCAGCGATCCGCCACCCACAACAAGAAAACTGTCAAATTCCAACAGAAAAATTCCAATGAAAAGCAAATCCGTTGGAAATTTTAGAGTTCCAACGAATTTTCCAATGAAATTTTAAACCACTGAAAAATTTCAGCGAAAATTCCCATAGAAATTTTAACCATTGGAAATTTCCAATGTTAATTCAAATAGTCTGATAAACTATTAGAATTTTCTAACGAAAATTCCTATAAAACCTAAAATTGTTGGAAAGTTCTAACAAAAATTCCCATATAAATTTAAATCGTTGGAAAATTCCAATGCTAATTCCAATAGCTTGATAAACCATTGGAAATTTTCAATAAAAATTTCAATTAAACTTAAGTCGTTAGAAAATTCATATGAAAATTTCATCGAAAAAAGAGACTTCAATAAATTTAAATGTCAATTTATAACATAAAATATATATTAGTTAAGTTGGTAACTTATAAGGTGATATAAGCAAGAGGTCAAGGGTTCGAATCTAAATAATTTTTTTTTATTGTTGGAAAATTCCAACGGAGTTCGAAGATCATTGGAATTTATTCCAACGGTAATTCCAAAAGAAAATTATGTTGGAAAAATATTTGAATCACTTTTGGATAAAAAAATTCCAACAAAAAAATATCATTGGATTCACCGTTGGATTTTTGAAACAGTTGGAAATGGTGTTGGAAAAATGACATTTCAACGGTCTCTTTTCTAACAGAAAAAATTCATTGGAATATCTGTTGGAATCATGAATTCCAACGGTATTTTTGTATTTTCCAACGATTTTTCGCCGTTGGAATTCGACAATTTTCTTGTAGTGACCGTCATCTGACGATTTCACCGCACTACGCCGATTTCGCCGCCAGGTTTCGGCGATCCGCCGTCGTCATCTAACGATTTCACCTCCACCGATTTTGTAGCTGTCTTACAACACTGCCTAACATGTCTGAGAAGCAGGAGGCACGCAATTAGTGGATTTATTCCAAAATTAGGTAAAGTTAATCTTATCTCCAATTGTAGTTTCTGATTTCAAATAATATTGTTAGATTTTTTCTTCTAATCTATGATTCATCCTTCTCCAATTGTATATATTTCTGCTTTAGTTTATTGTAATCTCATTGTCAATCCAATTTGTTGTTTAATGCTGCCTAAAATAAGTATTGGTTTCTGTTATCTTATTGTATATGTTTTATCTGTTAATTGTATAAAGGTATGTTATGAATCGTACATGGTTATGTATGCTCTTTTTCTCTGTTAATTGTATATAGGTATGGTATGAGTTGAGTGTTATCTCTGTTTCTCCGTTAACTGTATATAGGTATGTTCTGAATTGTACATAGGTATGGTCAGAATTGTACATGGGCATGATTTATATGTTGGATTATTTTAACTGTATATGTTTTCTCCGTTAACTGTATATAGGTATGTTCTGAATTGTATGTGGTCATGATATGCATCTTTGTATCATTGTGCATTTGATGTGCTGGATTTTTATTTACTGTATATGTTTTCTCTGTTAATTGTACATAGGTATTGTCTGAATTGTACATGGGCATGATTTGTATGTTGGATTATTTTAACTGTATATGTTTTCTCCGTTAACAGTATATATGTAAGTTCTGAATTGTATGTGGTCACGATAGACATTTTGGTATAGATAATTTTCCCAAAAATAGAGTAATTTTTTTCAAGCCTCTAGATTTTGATTTTTGGACCTACACTTGATTTGAGACTACTTCAACTCGATATTAGTTTGACTTAATTTAGCTTCATTCTTCTTTATTTTGATTTTAGATGACACCAGAAAATAATGATTTTGATATTTCTCTTGAAGGAGTATTGGGTGGTGCACAAAGAGGGGAGAAAGTTGTGGGTAGATGCTAGTTTAGGTGATAAACTAAGATCGAAGAGCTTATCCGGATCGGCGCTGATTATGCAGATGATAAGACAAACTTTGGATCAAGCAGCAACTGATGAAATTGGGGACTTTGTGCTCTTTTTTTTACATAAAGCATGATTTTAATTATCCTGGATATTTTATTTTTTGTAATAGGGTTTCTATGACTAATATTTTGTACATACAGTATTAATTAGGAGTAGATTGAAATTTTGATGTTTAGTACTTTATGTCAATATGTGGTACTTGCAGCAAAGTTTCAAAGATTTGAGGTTGTTGAATGTTGTTTGATTTGTGTACATAGTATGAAAATTCAGCAAGTTGGGAGTTATTAGATAAATGAGCTTATTGAGCACAATAGTTGGATTTTTTTTTTCCGTTAATTGTATATATGTATGATCTAAATTGTACATGGGCATGATTTGTATGGTGGATTATTTTAACTGTACATGTTTTGTCTATTAATTGTATATAAATAGTTCTGAATTATATGTGGTCATGATGAGCATCTTGGTAGCATTGTACATTCGATTTGATGGATTTTTCTTTATTGTTTATGTTTTCTCATTCAAATTTTCATATGTATGGTATGAATTATACATGAGCATGATAAGTATTATGAATTATTTTAATTGTATATGTTTTCTCCGTTAATTGTATTTAGATATGTTCTGAATCGTATGTGGTCATGATGGACATCTTGGTAGCATTGTACATTTGATGTGACATATTTTTCTTTAATGTATATATTTTCTCAGTTAATTGTATATAGGTATGATCTGAATTGTACATGAGCATGATGAGTATGGTGGATTATTTTAATTGTACATGTTTTTTTCATTAATTTTATATAGATATGTTTTGAATTGTTTGTGGTCATGATGGGCATCTTGATAGCATTGTGCTTTCGATGTGATGGAATTTTCTTTAATGTATACGTTTTCTCTGTTAATTGTATATATGTATAGTCTGAATTGTACATGGGCATAAGTATGGTTGATTATTTTAATTGTATATGTTTTTCTTGTTATTTATATAGAAATCTCTCCTAAATCGTACATGTGTGAAAATATATATCACCATAAAAAATAAAATATATATAACACATGTAAACCATTATGAACATAACTATCATAGTCTTAATACATAATCTTAACTATCTAAAGATAGTTTTAATCTAGAAATCAAGACACAAACCATTTCAAACAAGACATATATGACCATTTCAAAACACAAGTAGATCTTGAGAATACCAACAAAATATACTCACAAAAACCATAAAATTCTTCTGGTTACATTTCCCACAAATTTAAAGTGTAGTTACATTACTTCTTTCCCTTCTTCATAGCACCAACATCCATTTTCCCTATATCAGCTTCATTGAGTTCTTTATACAATTGTACAACAACTAGTTTCTTCTCCTCAAAAGCCTTCATAGCATTCTCCTTCTTTTGCTCATCTAAGAAATTCAACAATCTATTTATCACGATAATATTCCACTATTTTATTGATCACAACCCCTCTCATTACATTGAGATTTGATAGCGTGTTGCTAAAATCTCTGTCCTTAGCACAACACGAATTTTAGCTTGGAATAATTGCAAAATATCAATATAGACAACCTTCAAAACTTATACATTATTAACCAACATCATATATATTAAAGCAGGAACCTATGAAGCATAAAACAAGAGTAACATAAACACATAAGAAGAAACATATACAGTTGGTACAAAAAAATCATACAGCACGGAAAAATATTATATACAGTTTTTGACTGATCTAGACAAATATGTTCCCAATCAAATCCCTTCCAAATTCCAAAATTTTAATCCGAACATCATGCAAAAAGCAAACTAGATGATCCTGCCTATATCATACGAAATTGTACAACATTCTCACTCTACTAAAATGATCAACCGAAACTAATCTCACATTTACCATAACATATGGTAAATCCAAAACTACCCAAATTCTCTTCCAGTACCCAAAACTCTCTCACTCCAAAATCACACCTGAACAGACAAAATTCACCCGAAATTCCAACCTTAATTTAAGCTTCAATGTACTTCAAAACGCCAATAATTTTCATAAAAGAAGAATAAAGAATACAGCCCCTAACTTGTATGTAAATCGAAGCAACAACACCCTGAAAGCATAGCTCAATTGCACGTACAAAATTGTCATTCCACAGTTACCTACTTCAAAGCTTACTTGTATGCTTCAAAACCCTCAGATTTTCTGAAAATTATATTAACGGCAGCGGAGTGGATCTCAGATGAAAGTCCAGAATCAGGTGAGGTAGTGCATAAAGAAAAAAGAAATCCTAGAAACAAAAGCTGTAAAAAAAGAAGAGTGTGCAATTAATAAAATAGAAATAGACAAACATATACCGCGAGAAATCAAAGGATGCCATATGAATCGAACATACGAAAACAGTTGGTAGAGATTCACAGAGTGAACATGAAGAAATAAAGAGAGAAAGAGAGAGAACAGCGAAAAATGGGTAAGTTTCGCAGAGACAGAGACAGAGAGATGGAAGAAAGTTTTGATTTGAGAGAGAATGAGGATGTGGGAAATGAAATTCGGGTCAGGAGTAATATTTATCCTCCGGGTTATAAAAATGGTTCGGATCGTAGTGCAACCTTGCACCCAGTTGCACCCAATAAATTGCCAAAAATTTATTTTTCAAGTTTGTCTTAATTTAATGAGAAAATAACATAAAAAAACCCAAAAAGGTACGGCTTCCATCACATAGAGCCATTCACGTAATCACGTTTGTGTTCATGTTGTTTAAGATTTTTTTTTACTTATATTACTATCCTTTTTGAAATAATTTGATATTTAAATAAAATATAAAATGTGTCATGTGCATCAGTGCATGTGTATTAAAAAGAAATTACTAATGTATTTTCTAAGTTTTTGATTAGGTGTTTATTTTTATTTATTTTTATATATGAACCATTTAATGGAATGAACTATGAGAAATATGTGGATAATCAAAGATGGGGATGATAAAAAAAATCACACCAGATTCGTTTACTCTTCGTCTTGAAAAACTAGTTAGGGCAAATGGCAATGCTAATTCTAAGTTTTTCATTATAATTTTTTTATACAAAAATAGAAATGAAACTTTATTACTGCTAAAGTAGTTCTAATCATCACTGGTTTAAAATTAATACTTACTCAGAAATCCAAAATGGAGCAAAAAAATATTCACCAAAATTATAATTATTCTTAATCTACTAATCATAAATAGGAAATTTGCACAAGTTACACCAATGTGCATTTTGCACCTTTCTCCCCTTTAATCTGATACTATAAATAATGTGAAATCAATTTCTTTTTGTATTTGAAAATTTGTAAGTGTCATAGTTTGTTCCTTTTATACTTTCCCAATCCCTCAAAATCGTTTACTCTTATTTAAGTGGCTTGATTAAATATTAAACGATTCTCCTCTTCGTAAGTTTAAACTTTTAGATGAGGTGGTCATTTAATATAGTATCAGAATCATGGCCTAGCAAAGGTATAGGGTTCGAACCTCACCGCCACTCATTTAACGAAAAAATACTTAGAATCTGTCTGCATGTGAAGGGCGTGTTAGAGTGATTTGATTAAATATTAAATGACATTCCACTCTTTTATCATTGATTCGTCCCACATAATTGCTTACCATCTCTTTTTTTTAATTCTAATTTAATACCTCAAAAGTATACATTAATTTCAAAATTATCATACTTTATTTTCATATATAACATACTTTATACTTTATTTATTACCTAAAAATACTACATTATCCCTAAAAATCAATAAAATTAGTCAAAAATAATTTTTTTCATAATATACGTGGTACACAATAAAAATGAGCAAATGGAGGAAGTATATATTAATAATTAATGAAAAACAAAATTATAAAGTTGTTATAATTTTCATATTTTGAGTCTTTCTGTATTTATTTTTTGAGTTGATATTAGGTGCACCAGAATTCAAGGGTGCACCCATATGTGTATAACATTTTATTTTATTTTGTATATAAGAAGTATAATATTTTAAAGTGTAATAAGGTAAGAGAAATAATATTTTAATGTGTAGTGGGTTGTTGTATTAGTGTTGAGTGTGGGCCCCATATATAGTGAGTTAAGTATAATAAGTAATATTATTGTGTGTGTCACATCAATCCAAGAAGAAAAGAGTTGATATTAGGTGCACCCGGGTGCAAGGGTGTACACATATGTGTATAATCTTTTTTTCTATTTTGTATATATGTTATTCTATTTTGTATACGTGTTTCTTAATAATTTTATACTTTTTTCACACTAAATTTTTCATTAAAAAAACTAGCATCCATATGTGTATAACTTTTATTCAATAGTGTATACATGTTTTTTAATAATTATATATTTTTTTACACTCAATTTTTCATTAAAATAACTAACAATTAAATTGTATACATTTTTGTTCATAATTATATATATTTTTATTTATATTTGTATATGTTTTTTAAAGTGGGTGCACCTTATCTTGGGGTGCACTCGGGTGCACAGTATAATTAGCCTAATTTTTTTAATTTTGTGCTTTTTAACATATTATAAATATATTATTTTTATCAGTACCATGTAGAGTTGAGATTGTCAAGCAGAATTTATTCAATTAATATTGATTGAAAATTATAAAGTAAAAACAAAGATCAAACCGTCTATCAAATCGTTTTACTTTCCTAAATCATATATTTTTTTATTAAAAATGTTATCCTTTTCTATGAGCATTACAAATTGTTATTGAAAATTATCTAATTTAACATATATTCATTGGGTGTATTTTTTCATTAAAAATATTTTTCACACAAATTTAATTCAATGTGATAAAATTAATAGGAATTCAAAATTCAGCGGTACCATTGCGAGTTCGTATGTTGTCTGTAGTTAAAAGAAAATGCAAACAAACAAAAGAAAATAATATCTTATTCGAGGAATATTATTGATGATATCTTTCAAGATGATATATTCGAAAATGTAAAGATATATACTATGGAATATTTCCTAGGTTAAATGTTACGCATGATGTCCATGTTTGGTTAATAGTTAACCATCGTGAGAATGATTTGTCTTAACAAATGGAATTTATTCAATAATATGCACGATTCAAGTATTATTAATTTTATATTAAAAAATTAATGCCCACTATAATTTTTTTAAAGAAAAATACATTTTCTTTTTAAATTTTGGATATAATTTTGCGAGGCTTCATTCGACAACACCTATGAACAATTTTACATGCAACGCTGTAAATGACTATATATTATGTAATTATTTTGAAGTGCAACAAATATTTATTATACTCTATATGTTCCACGTATTTATATATACTTTTTATGTTGAGGTGTCCCCAAATATTTATGCATATTATATTAATAATAAAAATATAATTTTCTATACTTTTACACTTTATTCATCAATTCAAATATAACTGTAATTATCTTTTGACATTTTATTTATAATTTTTAATAACTATTTATTATTTTTTAAATTACTAATTTACTCTTACTCTTTCAAAAATTATAATTAAAAAATAACATTTCATATCTACATTCCGGTACTAAATGGCATAAACGAGTTTTTTTAAGTACAAGATTCGAAAAATAAGTATAAGTATAGATTCACAACCCCAACCCCCCCCCCCCCCCCCCTAATTTTAATTTCTGATAAATTCTTTCGATCTAAATTAATTCATAATATTTTATTCGTGTGGTTTATAACTTTTTTAGGTTTTATTGTAGTAGTATTGTCTATTACATGTGAACTCAGAAAAAGCAATGAATTATTCTTAAAAACATTAAATACACAACTGTCCCCTCTATATATTTTTATGTTTTCTATCTCTTATTTATTTATTATTTATTTAATTTTAATCCATCTTAAATACACACAGTACACTATTACTATTTAATTTTCAAGAACAAAATATCGTGCGTTTTGCAGCTTTCTCGTGAATATGTAGTACTGCTATATGAGTAATTGATAATCTGTGATCATATGCAATTATGCAAAATATGATTTTACGGAATGTGGAATTTAATGCATAATTAAGATGTAGATTGTAGACCATAACTTTAGCTTATAGTAAATAACTTTTTTTTTATTATTATTTTCAATTCGGCCCCACAACAAATTAAAATTTTCTAGAGTTTATACATTTTAAACCCATGACTTTTCGATACTCAAATTCACTTATTTTTTTTTTATTTTTTTTCTTTCAAAAAATCGTTCACACTAATAATTTTAATATTAATAAATAAATAACTCAAAAGTCCACTTCTAATTTGAAATTTTGTCATCTATTTTTAACACGCATAGCATTTTACCTAAAAATATCAATAAAATTCAAAAACAATTTTCTCGTAAACTATGTGAAACGTAAAAGTAAATGGAGGTTTCAAGTTTCAACAATATATATGCGTTAATTATAAACCCAGCAATAGTGACATAAACTGATACAACCAAATACTATACTAACAAATTAATCATGGTGTGTAGGAAGAAAGTTACACGCAGTCTATTTTCAACTGTTCTAAGTTCTAACTATAAGTCTTAGTGAGATTAATTAAAACAAACATTGTAAAGTAGAAATAAACCAAATACTTAGATGTCTTATATAGAATATCCAAAATACGTACCAAAACTATCTAGAGAAGTTCATAGGGAATCATTTAACGCCCGTTTTTGTGAAATCGGATATACTTCCTCCGTCCCGTTTCAATGTTTACGTTTGCTTTTTGCACGTTGATTAAAAAGTATTATATTTTAATAGATAGTGGGTGGAAAAATATAATATTTAATGTGAAGTGGGTGTGTGTATCAGTGTTGGATGATATATTAATTGTTTTAGGTGGATCCCGTATTCCTAAAAAGGAAAACATAAAGATTGAAATGAGGCGCGAAAAATAAAAACGTAAACATTGAACAGGACGGAGGAAGTATATTTTTTTCCGAGTATGTTGTGTGGTAATGATAATCAAAATAATAAATTTTAGGGCAAAAACGAAGAAATCGGACGTTTGTTGACGAGCAGCGATGGTTGGTGGCGGTCACCGGCAGGGGCTAAGGCAGGTCGAGGATTAAAGGAGACTATAAGGGAAATAAATGAGAGGTTGAATTTTTAATGCCAAGTTAAATGTGCTTTATTATATCCAATGAAGCAAGTACTTGTTTTGTCGGAGGTGTGAGCCCAATAATCCACTAGCTAGTGAAATTTATGGGCAACGAAGTCATGATGGAATATCTTGTTATTGTTATATTTTGATGTCATATTTTCCATTTTGGTTTATTTCATAAAAATTTGAGTCTCCCCTTAAAAAAACAAAATGCCAAAACAATCAATCTTTTTCATATACTTTATTTATAAAAAATTATCCTTACCTAACACACCTAATATCTCTATCATTTATTTATTATTACTAAAAAATATCATAATATCCTCATTTTTTTTAATCTCCATGTCAGAGTGAGAGTACAAACTAAAGTGAAACGATGAGAGTATATTTTTTAAATTGTTGTATAAATAATCACACAAACGACATATATAAAATCTATATCCTAGCTATAAGAAAAGAATATAAAACTTTGAGAGAAAATTAAAATAATTTCTTTTTTTTACGTATCACTCATTTAATATTTGTAATCAACGTGACCTAAATTATAGATGTAGTACTCTATATATAAAATTATTTATTCATTCCATCCCCTAAAACATATAATTCCGTTTTGAACATCTTATCGTATCATGTTCAAAACTCTGTTTTTATATTATAGTCTACATCCGGCTATTATGCTCATATATAGGTAAACACGGGTGTAAAACTATTTCGCGAAATAATTTTGTGAGATTAATAAGCAATTATAACATTTAAATAAAAAAATAATGATAATGCAGTGAATTATTTCGTAACAATTTATACTATAAATAAAAAGTATTATTTCCTACGTCCCATGAATATTTGCACAGTTTCTATTTTGATCTATTCCAAAAATAATTGTACACCTAAAAATAGAAACAATACACAATATCAATAACCTTACAATACTATAATATTACAAAAATGTCACATTTTTACATACAATCTAGTCATAGTCAACTATATCATACACTTTATTCTATTCAATTACTCAAAATACCCATTCTTTTTCTTAAATAATTACAACAAAAAATTATTTTTTTTAAACTCCGTATCACCAAATACATGCATGTATTCTTGTAACGAATTGAGTATTTTTTTTTGAAAAGTAATTACTGGTATAATAAAAAATAATCGCTAATTACCAAAGCATAGCATGATGATAAGTGGGATCCCATAAATGCAACCACCTTAAAATTGGTTTTTATTAGTCAATTTTTACATGCATTTCTTTCATTTTCATGATAAAAAAATGGAGTATATATATAGTAACTAACACTCAAACGTAAATAATCATTCAACATCAACTAGAAAAGAAATGCAACTAGAAAAGTTTGGACAATAGTGAAGAGTAGCGCGAAATCCTTTTCCTTTATATACACCCCTCCCCCTGTCTCTCATAAAACACATGTCAAACAAAAAGTGCTCTAGTTTCTTGGGAGATTGTCAGAAACCTAATTTTGAGAAAACCAAACACACCCCAGCCCAGATGTGTTCTTTCTCTGCATTTGCACCTGCACCTGCACCTACACCTTCTTCTTCATCTTCAATCCAAAACAGATCATCAATCTTCACATAGATTCATTAAGGGTTACACCAAACAACTCTTCTCATTATTAAAGAAGAGAGAATTTAAAGGAGGTGCAGATGCACATGCAGATGAGGGCCATTCTGGATCACTAATCTTCATGCTTTCCCCTATCTCTCTCTTTGTCAGAAATTTACACATCTTTCTGTTAGTATTTGTGATGGGCTCTACAAGGAAGGAATCTAGTGGAGTTTGATCATTACAAGGTGAGTACTAAGCTATGTGTTTTGTGTGATGGATGGATGACCTTATTAATTAATAAATAATTAATGGATTAATCAATAGATCCACCATTTTTGGACATTTCTTTTTGGATACTTTTTACCACCCATTTAATCATTGGTTCATCAGCTTTAGATCTACCCTTCACCTTTCAAAATCTACCCTTCACCATATGATAATTTAAATAAATGGCCTTCACCCAATTAAAATAATGGGTCACTTACCATTAACTGGAACTTGATTTACTATTTCGTTTCACTTAGAAAATCATGTTTATTTATGTGTGTACCTCTTTAACTACCCAAATCACATAATACACATAGTATATCTTACTAATATACTGTAATTTCAATTTTGCTATCTATACTTGATACATATATCAGTTTTTTCATTTTATTTATTATTTTAAAAATTTACATCCCTAAATAAAATAAAAATAGTTAATTTTTTTATGCGAAAGACTTAATATGATTATAATCAATAAAATTATGATTAAAAAATAATCCAATCTCCGGAAATTTTCATTTTTCTTTCAAGATGCAATATATATATATATATATATATATATATATATATATATATATATATATATATATATATATATATATATATATATATATTTTGGAATAATTGTAGTGTTCTCATAGATCATATATATGTATACAAATCATATATAGAATACTAAATTCATCTGCATGTAAATTGATTAAAATTAACGGCCCAGATGACCCAAATACACATGATTAAAATTTGAAAAGTTGCTCCAAATAAAGTTCAAGCTTGAGCATGATCGGCGTGTCATATTATATTTACGTTAACACGCTAGATGAATGACAAGTACGTAGAAAGAGGGTATAATATTTTATTATATTTTACGTGTCAAATCGAGGAGTTTCCGAAGAAATATTTTCACTGCAATATTCACGTTTTCTTGTAGTGCCTTCTAAGTCTCCTCTATCACTTTTGTTAAATCTCATTTTATTCATGTTGGTTTCTTTCTCACACATTTTGATCCCATGGTAAATTGCAAATAATATGTAGTGCATTTTGATGTAAATTGCAAATAATATTATAACTAATTTCATTGTTACTCATCGTTGAATTATTGAAACATTATTCATAGTCTGTCTGAATTTCTATAAAGTCATTCATTGCATCAATTTCTTGTGTCGTGGTGTTGGATGAACTCTCTTCCCTGCCACTCACATAACCGATGATACAAAAAAAAAAGTACAGGAAACCTCGTTCCACAAACGTCTAGTTGTAATTCTGAGGTAATCTCAATAATGTATGATCAAAATTCATTCAATTAAAATTAGTTGTGAATCCTAAATGCACCACAAATATTTGCTTGTTGTACATATAATCATTCTTGATATCGCGTATTATTAGCCTAAAAACTATTGCAAAATATGGTAGGGTCTATATTTTATAAATAACTATACATTTTTAAGTGATTAGTTATTTCTTTATACCCCGTAATGCATGGAAATATTAAGTATATATAGAGTATGTAAAAGTGTGTATGTAAAAGTGTATTCAAGAAATAGATCAAAGTTGCGAGAGAGAGCAAGAAATGAAGTAATTGTAATGTAACAATATTTTTGGATAGATAACTTGTGTATATAATGAAGTTAATTTAGTTTTTTTTTTTAATAGGTACTATGAAATAAAAAAAATAGTATGATGCAGCACACAATGTCCCAACCTCAACCAATTCAATCGTGAACCTGAGCCGGAATCAGTTTAAAAATTAAAAAAAAAAACAGATAGTCCAACCAATTTTAGCTAGTAATTCTTCTTTTCTTTCTTTTTTATTTTTTTTAATATTTACTTTTTCTAAAATTTATTATTTTTTATTTTACAAGTTTCACTTCTATTTTTGTTTATTTTAGTATTGAGTACGTATATTATTATAAATATAATTATAAGATAATGTATGAATTATAAATTATATATTTTTATTTAATTGTATTTTTATTTAAATTGAATTTTTAAATTTGATAAATTATTTTATAAATGACAATTTAATAAAATATTATTGAAAATATATAAAATTTAATTTTTCAACCTCCTAGTGAACCGATCCACTAATCGAACTTTGAATTGTTGTCTAAATCAATTCGTTTTTTAATCCAAATATAACAATACTAGTAAAACATAGTATTTCTATTCTTAAAACAGAGGTTAATTTCGAAATTAATACACATTAGGGAACTCATTATTACAATCATTTTTCTTTAAAAATTACATTATTGTTGTCTAAATCAATTCGTTTTTTAATCCAAATATAACAAAACTAGTAATACATAGTATTTCTATTCTTAAAACAGCCGCTAATATCGAAATTAATAAACATTAGGAAACTCATTATTACAATCATTTTTCTTTAAAAATCACATTAGACTAGTACAATGCTCGCGAGGAAGGCGGATTATTATGACTGTAATTTATTTATTATTTTTAAATTTACATTCGTTTAACAAAAATTAATCATTTAGATTTAGGATAATTATAATCATTTGTTTGATAAAAAAAATACCAAAAAAATATCATTTCAATTGAATGTCACACATACATTCTCTATTTATTTTACATTAATTGCAAATTATTCTTAATTAATGCACATACATTTATCTTTATAAATATAATTTTTATGTTTGTTATAAATTTTTATCCTTTTCATTTTATGCCCATAATAAAATAATGTTTTTAGTATTTTAACATATTAAATTCAAAACTACCTAAATAAATAAATTTACAGCCATACTACTTATTATTATTAAATAAAATTATGTTAGATGTCCAACATCATTTATAAATTAATTGTGTATCTTAAAAAGTGAAATGATAATCAATAGTTAATTGTGTATTTCAAAAAGTGAAATGATACTCTTAAAAATTTAACATTCTTGTTGATCGCAATCAATTTTTTAATTTTACCTGCATCAAATAAATGAGAATAACTTTTTATATCCGCTGAATTATTTCTTTAAGCTATATATCTATATGTTTTTTTAAGCTAAATTATAAACTCGGTGAAAATAACATTTTTAAGCTATATATCTATATTGCCGGTAAAAAATTAATTACTTAATAAATAAATGAGAATTAAGACAAATTTTAAATGGATTCATACCCGTCTAAGGTCCAATCCAACATGATATGTAATAAAATCTTTTAATATCTTTAAGATTAAAATGGGTCACACTTTAATCTTAGAATTGAAAATGAGCGGAATAATGGTTACACTCTACTCTTCAAATTAGAAATGAAAAATGGGATGTTTGATAATTGGACTTTTAAATCTTATACCCGCTGAATGTCTAATCCAACATAATATTATGTAATAAGATCTTTTAATATTTTTAAGATGAAAATGGGCAACACTTTAATTTTAGAATTGAAAATTAGCAAAATAATGACTATACTCTCTCTACTCTTAAAATTGAAAATGAAAAATGGGATGTTTGATTATTGGGCTTTCAAATTGTGTCCAGACCCATTAAAAAAATTCAATTAAAAGTATAAAGAAAAAGAGTAAATAAATAAAAAAAAGATTACGCATAAATTGAGGTTTGAACTCACAAATCTCTTCATAATTAACTTATGAATACTATGTTGCCACCTCACAAACCTTATAAATTATAAATGCTAATTCAATGTATGATTGCTACATCACAATTTGATATTCCAAAATTTGAAATCTTATTTTACTTTAAGAAGATTTAAGGAAATTTAATGCGCTATTGATATGGTTAATAATTACATGATTTATATATGATGATGACTATTTGCACCCCGATTTTACTAAACATACCCCATAAATATTTAAAATTAAAATATCCTTATTTGTTAAAGACATAAATACCCTAACATAAATTATTAATTAACCTCTAATTTCTATACATACCCCAATCTTATTAACCTATAAACCCCATTAATGGAGACTTGGTATTTCTACCGTCAGCCCATCAATCATAATTTATCTATTTTTACTGTGCACTCATCGATCATAATTCATCTTATTTGATGCTCTTACGATTGTTTCAACAAGATGTTTCACTTTAAGACAGGAGCAGGAAGAAGATACGAAAACTTAGGCGATAAACAATTTTAAAAGATACAAATAACAAAAGAAAATAAATCAATTGCCTCAATAATCACACATTCAAAATCTTGAATTAATTCAACTTAATAAATCTTCGACTGGGAGAAGGAATGTCCCCGACTGGAAATCCATATCCCACCATAAACCTAACCTTCGACTGCAAATACGTTGATTATTAGTATACCTTTACATTAATTTCCTTGCAAGTTTGTACATACGATTGCTGTGAAACTCCTGCCATCTGAAGTCTCCTTCTTCACTGGAATAATCGATGAAGTACAAAAAGTAATGGCGTAATGAAGATTGAGAAAAAGCGCGTATAGATTTCCTCCAAAAGTGTAGGATGAGTTTTTTTAATTAAAAGGATAATATAGTCTTTGAGGGGGGTATATTTAGTAAAATATACATATATTTTTAATTTTAATGGGGTTCATTTAGTAATTGGGGTGTGTTTAGTAGAATCGAGGGTCCTCGCCCTTTACATATATAGAAAATTAATAATGATACTTCTTTTCTTAGATATAGTTTCTTATAAGTATCTCCCAAACATCACTCATTTTATAGGATACTTTGGAAACCATATGCAACCAAAAATAATCTTTATTATATATATACAAAAAGTTTTTCAAAAAATTAAAAAAAAATTAAAAACCATATATATACCAAATATTTGTCTGGTCAAATTATATAAACATTACACTAGGGATGTTAAACGAGTCGAACGAGTTTGAGTAGTACATACTCGAGCTCGGCTCGATTTGATAACGAACATACGAGCGAGCTCGACTCGGCTCATTAAGTAAAACGAGTTAAGCTTTCGAGCCTTAACGGGCTTTCGAGCCTAATCGACTCAGAACCGGGGCGCATAATCTTTTCTTCATCCTTTTCTACTTCCTTGGACTTCTCCCAATGATTGTTGGAAGATCATTGTTCTTGCAACATAAGGGTACCGTCTTATTGATTCCCCTTAGTCTCTTGTAGTTCTTGTGTAGTGATGCTTGATGACACCACTCCGCAATCTTGGCTTTGAGGAAGGACATCCTCCTTGCTATTGAATCCAGCTCGCATGGTTCATATTCTTTTATTAGTATTTCTCTCCATAGGCTTGGGATCTTGACAAAGAATATGTGGAATACTTCTTCCTCATTGATCTTTGATTTCCATCTATACTCTGTGAAGAGTTTGATATATTTATCTACGTGATAGATGTCAAGTAGTTCCAGACTGTATAGGGATTCCTATACTTCTTCTTCTTCTTTTATTCTTCCATTCCTTCTAAGTAACCTACTCCGATGAAATGGATCTTGAAAATCTTGGCCATTCTATCAACAATATTGCCTAGATCTTCGTCTTTCATGGCTTCCTTCTTGACTTCGTCCGAGAGCTCTTCCCAGGCGCATTTTACCAATCCCTCCAGGCTCATAGTTAGGAATCTTATGAACCCTTCTTTGTCCAGCTCCAATGCGCCTCCTGCGATCTTCATGACATTTGTCCATTCATCGATCAAGGTTTCTCTATTTTTTAAGTCGAGAGTGTCGAGATTTAAGATCAACCCGTATGGATTTATTAGTTCAAGGTGAGACCGACCATATAGGGTGTTGTATGGGTTAGATCCTCGAACTCGGCTTGCTCCTGTGGACATTCCAATTGGCTTTATTATGAAGTGTCCTGGTTGTTGGAATATGTCTTCTTGTCTTGCCTCATGGACTCCATATGATCCAGAGGTTCCTTCAGTTTGGCTCCGATCTTGTTGAGCCTGCGACTGTTGTTGGGAATTTGATGATTCTCCAACATTCATCTTTAGATCTACAATTGATAGTCCTTGGAAGGACTCATATAGATTTTGTAGATCTTCAAGATTTGCTCTTTTCATCTGGAGACGTGGACTCTCCACGAAGGATATCAATCATCTTCTCACTTTCCAACTTTGGCCTTGTGACTTCAGTTGTCTTCCCCTTTTGATGTAAAAGGGGTTCTGTTCCGAAGGTTGGTGGCAATCTTCCTCCTTGCTTTCTCCCGGTTACTTTGGTTTCTAGGTATCCCACTTGATTCATCAGCTACTGGATGAGGTCGAGTTGTTTGTTCTACAATGTCTCCACTTTTTCCATCTTGAGGCTGATCTCAAAAATGTCCTGGACATATTTTGGCAATATTCTCCAAAAATATCACTGTCTTCTGTAATTCTCTAAGACTTGGTTTATCTTAGAGTTGTCTGCCTCGATCTCCTTCCACTTTGTTATTCTGTCCAATATGAAAAGTGGTAGGGCTTGCAGATCTCTCTCGAACCCTGGTTTGGTCGTCTCCTCCATTGTTCTTGTTTGGGGACATGTCCATAGATCTCGGTGAAATTTTGGATTTCCACGATGTTTCTTGGTACCTCTTTTGAGTATCTTATCTGCATCTGACGTAGTTCTTCCAGAGATTCCTCTTTGGTGTGGTTAGCACGGGCTTCCATCAGTTTAAACCTTCGATCAAGGTTTTCCCAAAATCGATCGGCTTTCTCGTATTCTTTCTCTGCATATTGTCTATACAATACATTATAGTATTATTGTATAGAACTACTTGTCTCGTCATATCCAACAGGCCAGAAGTTCTTGTTGCTCTAACTTTGAACAGGGCGAATAGTCCTGTCACTCTCGGATGTCGAACTTTCGTTCGGATCCATATCTTTTTGAAACTATCCTCTTGTTAAGTGATATAAGTTTGTAATAAATTTTTCCATTCATAAATAAATATACCTAGGCTCTGATACCATTTTGAAGCATATAGATATAATGAAAATTGAGTATAAAATGGGTTAAATATAAGGTACAAGAGTTATGTTGTAAAATGGGTGTTGCTGAAAAAGGTGTTGTTAAAACTTTGGTTTGACATTAGCATATTTGGACAATTTTAAGTAAAAAGGACCATTTTGATGAGATTTTGAAAGCTGTGGAATTAATTCGAAGAAATTAAGTTTTTGGGGACTATTTCTAAAAAAGTAAAAAAGTATGAGACCTTTTTGATTTTAAGCCCCAGTATATTTGAAAAAGATGATTATATACATCTTCTCTTCGTTCCCATTATTCGAAGACACAATGAAGAGCAATAAAATCAACATAGCTAATGGATACAACAAAATGGTATCATAATTTGAAATTATTAATTTAATTGAATTTCCATAGAGTTTAATAAGAGATATATTTATCACATTTCATCCTATAAATATGTGTTAGTATGACAGTATTCGTATGTGTACGTGGTCCTCTTAATATTTTAATTCTAATTTTTTTTTGTGTGTTTTACTTTTTATATCTAACTTTAACTTTTTTAGGTTGGAAAATTTTAAATCTCGTGAATTCTCAAATTGGAATTTTTTTAGAATCCGGTAAGCTTTAATATGTTACGCCAATTACTTAAAAAGAAAAAAAAGACAAATACTTGTTTTAGACTGTGTCATAGGTAAGCTTTTATTATAAGGCTAATTATAGTGTGCTCTCAGTGCACTCTAAGATATGGTGCATCCATATACAAATATAAACAAAAACATATACAATTATGAGTAAAAATGTACTCCCTCTGTCCCCTTGAAAGATATCAATTTCACTATTTCTGGCATCCCTTCAAAAACATCAATTTCCTCTATTTAATAAAGAAAATACACAATATGATCTACCACTTCCCTCTAATACAATTATCCATCTTATCTATAATAATAATACTCTTTAATTTACGTGCAAAAATCAAATAAAGACCTTAGAACCGTCCACGTGCAAACAGCAAACGAGCACTTTTCAAGGGGACGGAGGGAGTATACAATTAATTGTTAGTTTTTTTAATGAAAAATTGAGTGTAAAAAAATATACAATTATTAAAAAAACAAGTATACACTATTGAATAAAAAGTTATACACATATGAATGTTAGATTTTTTAATGAAAAATTTAGTGTGAAAAAAGTATACAATTATTACAAAACACGTATACAAAATAGAATAACATGTATACAAAATAGAATAAAAAGTCATACACATATGGTTGCACTCTTGCACCCGGGTGCACAATATACACTCTTATTATAATATGAATTGAAAAAAAAATTAACAACATTAATATTACTTTTACTATAAAATGTTATAACTTTCGCTATAAAAAATTATCATATTTTATTTATACTATATATTGGTCATGAAATAGTTGACTGCATCATTATCATATTCCATCGATTGAGTATCACTTTTCGTTAGTATTACTTTTTATCCATCTCAAGTAAAAGCTTACGTGAGACTGTCTCACACAAAACCTATCCCTAAAAAATTCCTAATTAATTTTGGGAACATAAAGAACCAAAATTGATAATTCAGTCTAGATTTAAAATATTAATTCCGACTTAGAAGGATTAAAATTACATAAAAATAACTAAAGTTGACAATGAAAATGTTGAAAGGACCATCACATGCATGCTGCAAACTTAGACATACACTAAAAAAAAGAAAAAGTTGATGATTAGAGAGCACAATTTGAGACGGCACATTAGTCATCTCAATTTACGTCGATTTTAGAAAGAGTTTTTTCTTTTTTTCTTTTAAATAGAGATAGCATTCTCATTAACCATTAACTCAAAAGGTAACAAATTTATCTTTGAGACAGCTAAAAAAACTCTCTATTCACTACATACATTGTCATTTAAGGGTTCGTTATACTGATCAAATCTCACTGAACCGGTTCGACTCGAAATTTAGTGACGAGTTTGGAGATGGTGGTATTTAGCCGTCTCAAATTATAGAGACGGAATTAAGAGACGGCTTTTGACTATTTCAATTTGAAACGGCCTTTTCAAATTGAGATGATATTATACACGATTTCAAGTTGAGACGATGTTTCGCAGTTTCAGATTAGAGAATTTTTTTACCGTCTCCAACCATTAAATTTATCAAAATAAATGAATCCACGATCGAACCATGACTACCATGCCATCATCACTGAGTCTTGAAACCACCATACCAACATCATATAAGGAAATGTTGAGACCACCATTAAATTGACAATTAAAATGTTGAAAGAACCATCATATTCTATATTATACTCATAAATATTTATTCAGTTTAATAATAATATAGAATATGAAACCTAAAGTAAAACATGGATCTAAAATAGGGCACTCTAACCGAATAATATAACCCGAACCCAACTCCACTACCACACGGTACATGCGGTTGATTATTAATGTTAAGACAAGTGATGCAATAAAATTATTATTTAAAATTTAATTAAATAGAGAGGTTTTAATAGTAGATGGTGTTTGAAGTTATGATTGATAAGAATGACAATTAAATAAAATTTACGAAATTGAAGAGGATCCGGGAACCGAATTACACTGCGGGGTAATCCCAAAATCTCAACAACATTTAAACTGATCATAGTAACAAAATTAATACTATTATATACTTAAATATATTTAAATAATAAATTGAAAACGGCAGTGTGAGTGTGATCACTGTGTGATGATGGGACCAACGGCAACGACATGATATTTGGAAGTGTGGACAAAAAACACAAGGAAAGGCTAAAACGGTGGACACGAAGTTGGATGGTTACGGCATATTGAATGTGAAAAAAAAAAAACTAAAACTAAAAGTTGGACAAAATTTTTCGAATTTAATTCCTATTCCACATTTGGTGTTTTATTAATATTTTACAATATAAAAAAAATTACAACCTACAAATGACCATTAAACTCTTGGGTATCTGGTGAATTTTGGACATTAATTATGACACATGACAAGAATTAATGAATAGAATAGGAGATGAAATATATGAAAATGAAATATGTGATCTATTTGAAAATTTTTGTTGTACAAATCTATAGTTTTGATCTCATTCCATAGGTAACTATTTCTGTTATTCAAAACCAATCGAAAGTATTCCCTCCGTTCCAACTTCAACTTCACACTTTCTATTTTAGTCCGTCCCAAATTCAACTTCACACTTCTATAAAAGGAAAAAGTAACTAATCAATATCCTTCTAACATACTTTAATTTCAAATTTACCATCACATTTTTAACACACATAACATACTTTATCATTTACTCCCTCCGTCCCAAGAAAGTTTGCACCCCTCTTTCCGGAACAGAAATTAAGAAAGTGATAACTTTTAGGGGTATTATGGTATTTTTTGGTAATAGATAAATGATAAAGTATGTTAGGTGTGTTAGGTATGGGTTGTTTTTTTTGTAAATAAAATGTGTGAGGAAGAGTGATTGTATTTGACTTTTTGCATTTTTAGGAAGGTGCAAACTTTTGTGGGACAACCCAAAATGGAAAGTGTGTCATCTGAAATGGGACGAATGGAGTATTTATTACCAAAAATATCATACTACCCCTAAAAGTAAGTTAAAAAATAAATTTTCTTAAACTCCGTATCTACAGTAAATATGAATCTGAATTTGGGACGGAAGGAGTAATTATTTGCTTAATAAGTATCATTATTTTATGTGTGGGACACTCTCTTGAGACAAGTTATGAAATGAGTCGACCTATTGTTAAAGTATGATTATTATATAGGTAAAATATACTTATTTTAGTTAAAACATGTCAATAATGAATCATATTATAACACCCTAAAATTATACTCACTTTAATACATCATTCATCATACTTAAAAAAAATACTTTAATAGATACATCTAAAGTAAACACATAATAAATACTTTAGAGGTGAAAGGAAGGGATATCATAAGTAAATTTTAAATAAGTAATAAGGTTAGAAATTAAATATTAAATATAAAAGCTTACAAAAAAGGTAAAACAGATAAAAAGTGATAACCTCTATAATAAAAAGTAATAAATAATGTTATTTCATGAACAATTTATAGTATAAACGAAAAGTAATAACATTTTATGATGAAAGTGATAACTTTACAGCGAAAATAATAATTATTTTAAAAAGTGTAAAATGGTCTCACGTGAGACAATCTCATACAAAACCTACCCTAGGTAAAGAAGAGAAAAATTAGATTTTTTTTTAAGTTCTTCAAAATATTATAATAAATTCCTTTTTAAAATATAAATTATCTCAAATTATAATTATATTTTTCTTCATAATCTAAATTATGAAATAAAATTCAATATATAAGTATAAACATATTAAAATGATTTCATGGAGTGTTATTTTTCATATAATTAAAATATTTTTATTATATATATAACAACATAAACAACATATCATTATTATCATTAAATTATAACATTTAATATTTAATGTAATTTGTTAAATATTTTATTATTAATAAAATGGAAGGTTATGTGTAAAAAAGAATAAGTAAGGACAAAATAAAAATATACTATATATTATGATTATAATTTGATTTTGATACATAGAACTTTCTGGCGTTTAAAAAAAAAGAATTTTTTTGTTCAAATTAACTTGACGATTTCCAATATTAAAGGGGCTAATTTCCACATGGAAAGAAGTTGGGTTGTTGTTAACAATTAAACTAATTAATGGGTCGAGTATTGGGCGTAAAAAACCTCGAAAAATCAAGGTGAGTTGAAGTGTAATTGTGTAGAAATGTAACACTTTCTTTTACATGAGACTGATACTTCATGACTCAACATTCAATTCCACAAAACTTTCCACGGAAACGTTGCCTAGAATTGTTTCCACAACCACATATATACTTCATCCGTCTCGTTCAAAGGATTGTTTGCTTTTTGACACGTGGATTAAAGAGTATTATTATTTAATATGTAGTGGGTAGTTGTATTAGTGAGAGTGTGGGCTCTATATCTTAATTGTATTAGAGTGGATGTGTTGGTCCCATGTGTGTAAAAAAGAAAAAGGGACCCTTTGGGTGAGACGACTAAAATGGCAAAAATAAACCATTTGAGTGGGAAAGAGGGAGTATGAATTAATTGAAAATACAATAAAAAAAATAAACTAATGTATATTGATGTAATTAATTGAAGATATATATTTATATTATTTTACAAAAATATAACTTAAAAAATTTGGACTAATTATTTATTTAAATAATTTAAAAAATAGTTGAAATAAAAGAAAAGGTGTAATTAAAAAGTTACTCGTATTTAACTGACATGTATTACTACTCATTATTAATAAAATGATTTTTCCTCCCCCACTTAAAAAGCCCAAAATGAAACAATTTAAAGCCCAAAAAGAAAACAGGCCGCTTGAAAAGCCCAAAAAAAGAAATAATTAAAAGTGGGATGGAAGAGTTGTCTTGCAGAATACTCGATCCATTCCTTCCTCTGATCCCAGCTCCACCGCAGCTCCGCCAGACCACCACAGCGCTTCCCCTACTCGCCGTTCATACAAGGTAACATGTATTTCTTCCCTTTTCTGTAAATTCTTTCGATTAAATAGCTTTTCTATACTTCTCTTCGCTACACCCATCAGTAGTGAACTATTCCCCAAATTCTAGGGCTAGAAAATATATATTCTCATATTGTGATCTTATTGTATGGTTTAGTGAATACATTCGGATGGCCATTTGATTATTGTTTAAAGATGATATGCAATTAAATGCTACTAGTTTTGTTGTAATGGAAGCTGCCTTAATTTTGATGGTTTGAATCATTACACAGATGTTGCTCATTCTTTTTCTACCCTTTTCTATTTAGTAAAAATATCTCTCTCTTGGATTTTATTATAATCTTTGACATAGTAAGTACGAATATGTTATCACTGCACCTTGATCTTTTTGGCTAATGCTTTGATTTTTTGCATTGCTACTGAAAAATTGCAAATTGAGAAAATATCAAAAGAAAGAAAGAAGAAAAACACAAATGAGTATATTTAATTTAGACTTTATATTATGAAGAAAAAACTGTGGAGTGTAGGATTGATGTAATTAATTGAAGTACCTCCTCCCACAAAACGAATCTGATCCCACAAAAGAAGAGTCTTAGTGCCCAAGCAACTTGTGGGCATATGTGAATGATGATATTGTGTATTTGAACATGGTTTAGCTCATCATATTTCCTTTTTTCTATTCAAATCTCTTGTTTTTGAAATAAGTGCTGGTGATTCCTGCCAATACAGAAGAATTTTTCTTCTTATGTTTGTGGCAATTGACCAAATCGTGCAATTAGCCGATGAGAATTTAGCTCTTAATATGCAGGGAAGTATCAGGTCTAAACCTTTGAATACCTCTGAGCTTCTGTTGTGTTTCTGTCTCTTGCTAATTTTGTGACCATATGCTTCACTTTAATCTAATTATTCATATCTTAAGTGACAATTCGTACGTTTCTGATTTTGCAGATGTCTCGAAGATATGATAGCCGTACTACAATCTTTTCCCCTGAAGGCCGCCTCTACCAGGTTGAATATGCAATGGAAGCTATTGGAAATGCAGGAAGTGCCATTGGAATTCTGGCCACAGATGGTGTCGTACTAGTCGGTGAAAAGAAAGTAATATCCAAACTGCTTGAAACCTCAAACTCAGTTGAGAAGATGTACAAGATTGATGACCATGTAGCATGTGCAGTGGCTGGAATTATGTCGGATGCCAATATTCTCATCAACAGTGCTAGGCTCCAGGCCCAACGATATGCATTTGCTTACCAAGAACCAATACCCGTGGAACAACTCGTTCAGTCTCTGTGTGATACCAAACAAGGCTACACACAGTTTGGTGGACTCCGCCCCTTTGGTGTTTCGTTCCTGTTTGCAGGATGGGACAAGAACTACGGGTTCCAGCTTTACATGAGTGATCCAAGTGGTAATTTCAGTGGTTGGAAAGCTGCAGCTATCGGAGCTAACAACCAGGCTGCCCAATCTATACTTAAGCAGGATTACAAAGACGAGATCACTAGAGAAGAGGCTGTTCAGCTTGCAATAAAGGTGCTTAGCAAGACCATGGACAGCACAAGCCTCAACTCGGAAAAGCTTGAGTTGGCTGAGATTGTTCTTTCGTCGGGGAAAGTGAAATTCCAGATATGCCCTCCCGGTAAGCTCAACGAGTTGTTGGTGAAGTCGGGATTGACCCAACCATCTGCAGAGGCCTAATTGTTTTCTACTTTGTGTGACCTCGTATTTAAAGTATGAATTTATGCTGGTTTTAGTATATGTTCTAACATTATCATTTGAGTTAATCCTTTTGATTCTCTTCCTTATGAACTTCCATTTATCGTTCTCATAAGTGTTGCATAGGTTTGCCGTCTGTATTCTCATTTCTCATTCCAGCTTAAGTGAAATTCATATAATCCATATTTACTGTTCTGGAAAATTGAAGTTATGATGGGCATGCCCACTGTTCTATGGTCTTATTATCTGCAAGGGTTCAAACTCCTAATTTAATAACCCTGAAAATTGAGTTAAATGGAAATTATTTTTAAAATTTTATCTTTGTGTTATTAAGGGGGGTGTTTGGTATTTCTGTAGGAATTGGTATTGGAATTGGTATGATTGTAGGGTGGAATGGGTTTGATTCCACCCATTTATTAGTGGAATGTATGATTCCTTAGCTTTGGGGTTTCATTCTCATTCCATACCCAATTCCAAACATTACTTTTCATTTCATTCCCATTCCAACTCTTCCATACCATCCAAACAAACACCCCTAACATAACCCTGAAATTGTCAAAATTCATGTACGTCTTATCTGTCAATTTAATTAAAATTTAATTGACCAATTATATTATTAAGTAATTAAAAACTATTCTGCAGCGCACAAATACATCGGTGCACCTAGAGTTGATGGGTTAGTTTTTACTTTTTAGGGTATAGTTATTTTCATTTCAATTATTTTATTTAGTTTAACAAGAATTATTTTGTAGTGCACTGGGTACATCGGTGCGTGCACGTAGAGTTGATAGATTAGTTGTTAGGGTATAGTTATTTTTATTTTTTTATATTTCAATTATATTATTTAGTTTAAGGGTGGTCATTGATCAATTTTTTTATCAAACGGTTCCTAGTAACTAGGTGCACCTTAATTTGACACTATTATTAGGGATAGGTCTTTGGAGATCCGTGACACGAACCATTCATTAACTTAAATAAATATATTTTATATTAAATTAAAAAAAATTAAAGAAAAAAAGGGCTTGTTTGACTTTACTAATTTAGATTATCCTTTAAACTCCATAATTTCGCATATCTCATAATTTCGCAACTTAGCAGCGTCTATATATATATACTAGTACCAATCCCGCCGCGGCGGAATGTAAAATTATAATTTAAAAAAAAAAATTTAATTTAATATATTTATTTTTATAATTTAATATAAATTTTGCTTTTAAGTGTAACATTTTGATTTATGCACCATGCAAGTGATTTATCTTTTGATTTATAATATTCTCTCTATTTCGATTTAATGTATTTGAATTACTATTTTAGTTTATCTAATAATAAAATAATAATTTTCTTTTAATAAATAGACCACTAAACAGTTACTAATATAATCATTATTCTATATTAATAGAATAATATGATAATATATTTCAATTTTAAGATAAATATATAATTTCATATATTTAAATAAGTTAAATTTTATAAAAAAATATATAACTTTATAATAATACATCAAAAAGAAGAGTCCAACTAAGTTGCAATTGGGGCATGCACATCTAACAATCTTAATTATTAGATTAAATTTTAATTTAATCTTCGCTACCAATTAAATTAAATTTAATAATTAAAACTTTTAAAAAAATAACTGCCCATTGTACTCTAAAATAAATCAATTAACCCACCCCAAAATCACCCTAATATAAATTTAATATTATGATTAAAAAAAGTGAAAAATTTTTAAATACACACCTCATCAAATTAAGTCAATGTAACAAAATTAATATATGTATTAAGTAAATTACTATACCCTAAAATAAAATCAATTAACCCACCCCCAAAATCATCCTAATATAAATTTAATATTTTCTATTAATTAAAAGTGAGAAATTTTAAAGATGACGTCTATTCAAATTATCTCTATGTAACAAAATTAATATTTATATTAATTAAATGAAATAAAATAAATAAATATAATAAATGCATTGATAAAAATTATTTAAAAAATAGAAAAATTATGATTGATATATATATATATATAATGACAAAATTATAACAATGTCAAAGGAAATAAAAATAAATAAAGTCAATCAGTAATAGTAAAAGTATTAAAGATATTAACGAAATTAATAAAAAAAATAAACTAAATAATATAGTACATATAAATTTGGTATTAAGTATAAAGAAATTCAGAAGAAATAAATATGTATGAATGAAAAGAAATTAAAATAAAATACGTATAAAAAAATAATTGAAAGAAATTTAAATAAAATAAATAAAAGATTGAATACTAACCTGAAGAAAGCTTTAGGAGAATGATTTCTATGCGTGTGAAGCAAGAATAAAGGAAGAGTTGAATATGAAAGTTAATGACAAAATTATAACTATGTCAAAAGCTAATTAAAAAAATATACTCCATAGTTCATATAGAATTGACATCAAGTATAAAGAAATTAATTTAAAAGAAATAAATACGTAGGAATTAATAGAAATTAAAATAAAATATAGCAAAATTAAATGAAAAAAATTTAAACTTAAATAAAGTAAATAAAAAATTGAATACTAAGTGAAAGTGAAGAGAAAGCTTTAGTAGAAGGCATTTATTGCATGCACCTGGGTGCAAGTTGCACCCAGATCCGACCCATTAAGTTGACCTGGTGTATAAATTCCATTTTAACCCGTTTCTTCATTCTGAAACCCTTCCAATCCTTTGTTCTGTCATTTTCTCTCTCCATCTCATTGAAACCCTACCAATCTCTCTTCCTCCTTTTTCTCTCTTCATTTCCCCCACATTTTCAATCTATCGCCTCCAACCGTGTTCAACTGTTCTCGTTTGTTTGATTTTCATGGCGTTCTTCGATTCTTCGTGGTATATATTTTTCAATTTCTGTTTATTTCTTAGATTTTCACTTTCTGATTTCTTCAAATTTTTTCTTCTTCGTTTATGTCGTCGTTTTCGTGTTTTTGTAAGTTTAGTGTTCGTTTTGTAATTATGTGTTTGATTTCTAATTTCAAATTTCTTCTAGGTCATTTCTTCTTCGTTTTGTATCGTCATTTTCGTGTTTAGGGGTAAGTTTTGTCTTCCTTTTGTAAATTTATATTTGCATTTATTAGTTATGTTTATGTTTATAAATTTGGGGGATTTTGGTGTAGGATTTGAAATTGATTTTTTTTTTCTTTTCTAATGGATGATTTTGCTGCTTGTTTTTTTTTTTAACACGTCATTTGTCATTTTATGCATTTCATGTTGTATGTTGTCTCTTATATTTTGTGTATCATATATGCGATTACTAAAATTTAGAAAAGTTAATATCATATAGAACTCCTAGAAGTGGTGAATTCAGTTGAGTAGGAAATTTGGATACATTAAGAAGGTTGGGAAAGATACTAGCCTACGTGTTGGAATCAAATTTAATCCCTCTTCCGAAGAATTAGGGGAAAAAACCTAAGCATCAGTGATTCTACATGGTTTTCAACAACTGTACTGTCACTTTCATGAGGCTTATTACTCTTCCTCAATTTACCAATTATGATGGAGTGTTGTTTTACTCTTCCTCAATTTACCAATTATGCTGGGAGTGTTCTTTTCCTATTGCATTGTATTTAGAATGTCTTTGATTGTTGGTGTTTGATGTTTGGAGTTATTTATATTCCTTCCACAATCTACTTTGCATTGGTAGTGTATTACTTGCCTGAATTTCAAGATGGCGAGTTAGTAAAGGCAAGTTGAAAAAGGCCAAAACAATTTTACAACAACTACATAAATGGGAAGATGCTTTGGGTATACTTTTGCAATTACTATTATTATGCAGATTTTAATCTCATTTGTATGATGAAAGAGTGTTTGTTATGTATTGATCATACTTGCAATCTTTGTTGACAGCTGAAATGACTTTGTTGCTTGAGGGTGTTGATGTTGGAGGTGATACATAGACAAAAGAATGCATGATCAGTCAAGATGATGATCTTGTTGGTAGTCAAAACCACGCAGTGGAGAAAGATCACATCAAATTCATATAATCTACATTATCTTGTAGATGTATGTTCATTTTTCAAAAGATGATGATTCGAATGAAGATTTAAATGGTCTCATATGTAGAAAAATGAAGAAGTGTGAATCATTATTTTAAATAATCAAGTGTATAAATTTAAATAACAAAATGTATAAATTTTAGTAACAAAGTGTATACATTTTATACTTATAATATATTTGTTAAGTAATTAATATATGTTTTGAAGTGTAATTTTTTTTTTTCTGTTAAATAATCGAATGTATAAGTTTAGTATCAAAGTATATAAATTGGGTTTTGATATATAGTTTTTTTTTCTATTTAATTGTAAGTTTGCAACATGCTGGATTGTTAGTTCACATTGATATCACCTTTTGTTTTGGTCGATTGTTTAGACAGCTTTTGACTTAGTTTTGTAATTAACTTGCTCTGTTGTGTTTGCGACTTACGGTACTTTGTATTTTATACCTTGTGCAATTACCTTATGGAATTTATTTTTTTTATTTTTTATTTTTCAGTTGTGTAATTTTGTTATTGTGAAATTTCCATGTTTTTATACAATTAACGAGGAAAACATTTACAGTAAAAAAAATCCATCACTGTCAATGCACAATGTTACGAACGTACCCATCATACTCATGTACAATTCAAAAGATATTTCTATACACTTAACGGATAAAATATATACAGTAAAAAAAATCCATCACTTCGAATGTACAATGCTACCAACATGTAATCATGCCCATGTAAGTTCACATTGATATCACCTTTTGTTTTGGTCGATTGTTTAGACAGCTTTTGACTTAGTTTTGTAATTAACTTGCACTGTTGTGTTTGCGACTTACGGTACTTTGTATTTTATACCTTGTGCAATTACCTTATGGAATTTATTTATTTTATTTTTTATTTTTCAGCTGTGTAATTTTGTTATTGTGTAATTTCCATGTTTTTATACAATTAACGAGGAAAACATTTACAGTAAAAAAATTCATCACTGTCAATGCACAATGTTACGAACGTACCCATCATACTCATGTACAATTCAAAAGATATTTCTATACACTTAACGGATAAAATATATACAGTAAAAAAAATCCATCACTTCGAATGTACAATGCTACCAACATGTAATCATGCCCATGTACAATTCAGAAGACAATTATATACTCTTAACAGAGAAAACATGTATAGTAAAGAAAAATCAATCACCTCAAATGCACAATGTAACCAACATGCACATCATGCCCATGTACAATTCAGACCATATCTATGTACAATTAAAGGAGAAAACACATACAATTAAAATAATCCACCATACTCATCATGCCTATGTACAATTCAGATCATATATATATATATATATATATATATATATATATATATATATATATATATATATATATATATATATATATATATATATATATATATATATATATATATATACAATTAACGGAGAAATCATACAGTAAAGTAAAATCTATCATCTCAAATGCACAATGGTACCAACATGCCCATGTACAATTCAGACCATATCTATGTACAATTAATGAAGAAAACATATACAATTAAAATAATTCACCATACTCATCAAGCCCATGTACACTTTAGAACATATATATATATATAATTAACGGAGAAAACATGCACAGTAAAGAAAAAATCATCACCTAGAATGCACAATGCTACCAACATGTCCATCATGCCCACATTCAATCCAAAACATATTTATATACAATTAACGGAGAAAACATATACAATTAAAATAATCCACAATACTCATCATTCTCATGTACAATTCAGAACATATCTATATACAATTAACTAAGAAAATATATACAGTAAAGAAAAATCCATCACCTCGAAAGCACAATGCTACCAACATGTCCATCATGCCTACATACAATTCAGAACATATTTATATACAATTAATGAAGAAAACATATACAATTAAAATAATCCACCATACTCATCATACTATGAAAATTTTAGAAGATATTTTTATACACTTAATAAAGAAAATATATACAGTAAAGAAAAATCCATCACTTCGAAAGTCAAAGCCATCAAGCTCTGCGCCAAGTGCGTTGGAGATGTCACTCTACAAATTTGTTTGCTTGCTGCCACGATTCCTCCTAGTCTCCGTTTATGATGTCGTTTCCACCATGAAATTCTCCAACCCTACTACACAACGGCGTTTGGCAGCATTACAGATTTCTCTTTTATAATCACTTCTGATTTTTTATTAATCACTTTCCTCTGATTCCAATCAATTTTTCAGATCTACTCCCTGAGACTAACCTTTAGAAACATTCTTCAATGAATTTCTCAATTTCAAATGTAAAATAAATTAATTAATTAAGTGAATTGAAGAGTGAGCGAGAAAGAAAAAAGAGAGAATTGATAATTGAGAAAAAAAAAAAAAGAAGATAGGCAGATTGATAGAGAGAGAATGGATAGGGGAGAGAGAAGATGGAAGGCAGATTGTGAGAGAATTGGTAGGGGAGAGAGAATTGGTTGCAGAGAGAAAAGAGCAAGACGGATTGATGAGGAGAGATTAGGTCAAATTTACCATTTTATATGATCCATTTTAAAATGGGTAACCCGAGTACAACTTTGCACCCAATTGCACCAAATACTAACTCTTAGTAGAATAGTTTATGTGTGTATAAAGCAAGAATAAGAGTCTTATTTATAGGTAAAAATAATAATTTTTTTATGTTTCTAAATAAGATTTTATTTTTATTTTATCATATCTATATTAAAATTTTTAATAAAATATGTATTTATCTACATTAAATTTTAATTAATAATTAATTTTGATTTGAGTACAATTATATTCAAATCTTAAAATAAATATATGTAATTATCTGTATTAATTAATAATTAAAATAATTGAGAAAAATTGTGGAGATGATATCTCATCAAAATTAAACTCTCCTTTAGTACATTAAAAATATATATATATATATATATATATATATATATATATATATATATATATATATATATATATATATATATATATATATATATATATATATATATATATATATATATATGAGAGAGACTCTCTTGTGAGACAGTTGTGAGACGAGTTGACCCATTATTAAAGAATACTTATCATATAGATAAAATATGCTTATTTGTAGAGTTGTTAATAAGCTCGAAAACTGTGGGCATGACCCTATTAACCCGAAAAAAATTAGGGTTAGGGCCAAGAAATTTGAGTCCGTTTAATATTCGGGCTTTTTGGCCCGAACCGATTAGCCCGTGGGCTAATAGGGTTGGATCGTGGGCTAACCGGGCCGGCCCGTATGGTTGAGAATTATTATTATTATATTTAATTTATTCTAGCATCCATAATCTATACATCAACCACCCTGTCCCACCCTACCCCCAACCCATCGTTGGACAAACTCTCACCATCTTTTAATTTTCATCTATTTCTCATTCTAACCCACAATTTTCTCTAATAAAAAAAAATAATACTTAAATAAATATATTAAGATTAATTTAATTATCACAAATTCTTTTAATTTATATGTTTTAACAATATTTTGCATGTATTAATCTTAATTCTCTCAAATTTTAATTAATGTATTAGTTTATTTTGAATTTGTTATATTATTTATAACAAATTATAATTTATAATTTCTTAAATATTTTTTATCGTACAGCCCCCGAGCCCGGCCTGTTTAAGCCGTAGCCCGTTAGGGTTAGGTTCACCTTTTTGTAGCCCGCTTAAACAAACCCGATTTAGTCCGAAGCCAGATTAGCCCGTTAGGTCTGGCTCTAATGAGTTAGGGCTGACCCATTTAACATCTCTATTTATTTGTAGTTAAAGTATGTTAATAATAAAACATCTCATAACATCCTAAAATTATACTTTAATTCATCGTCCATCATAATTTACAAAACATACTTTAACACGTCTCATAAACGGTCTCACATAAGTATGCTTATATATATATCATTTCCAATTTTCTAATAAAAAATATAATACACTATTAATTATTCATTAAATATTTTAATTATTTTATTTTTTGAAGAAATAAATATGCATTAAGAAGCTGAAATCAGCCTTTATATTAAAATTATTATTGTCACTTTTTATTCATCATACAAATTGTTCATAAAATAATTAAATTAGACAGTTATCACTTTTTCTTTATCATGTATCACTTGTTATTAAACATATTATCAATTTTTATTCTATTGAATTATTCGTGAAATAAATAAATGGATATCACCTTTTTTTTTTATTTATTAGAAATTATTTTTTATTAAAATATTATTATTATTATTATTATTCTAGTAAAATTTTCACGAAATATATCTTTTTTTATTAGCTATCACTTTTTATAAAAGATATTATCACTTTTCTTAATTTGTTTGAAACTTGAAAAACTCAAATATAACGTGATTGATTAATGATGTATGATAGATAAGTTTCATTAATTAACATTTATTTTTAATTAACGAATTAACTTGTAAGGATGAAAGTTTGTTGAGATCTTCTTATTAGTTATTTGGCGTTGACCATCTACCCCGCAAAACTGCAAAAAGAAAAACAAATCTCTAAACAATTATGCACACAGGCGGAGATCGGATTGTGCATTTTGTGAATTTCCATGTAATGATCGATGCATTTCTAACAGAATTGCAATATCCTGTCTCGTGTTAAGATTTATATTTTTTATTTTGGTTTGTTCCAATTTAAAGTTTACGTTTTCCTTTTTATCAAGTTGGGCCCACACAAAACTATTAGTTATTACATGTAGGGTTCACACACAATACTAATACAACACATATTAACATATTACATCTCTTAGTTTACGTGAAAAACAAACGTATACGGAGGGAGTATTCATTATAGTTGTATTTTATGTATTTTTATGCACCAAGTTTAAGAATTATTTATTTATTCATTTTTTTATATATAAAGTAACTATGAAAAAGAAATATTTCTTCAAAAGTATCAATGGTAGGCCACTCCAGAGATATTCATAACCCACACTTCTCTTTAATACAACCACCCACTATATACTTATAATAATAATATTTTATTAATCCATATTATTATTCCAAGCCCAAAAAACGTTAAGTTAACTGTGGTTTGCTTGGTGGTAGAGCACGACGAGTAGGTAAAATTTTAAACTACAAAAACGATAAAATTAGCAAAAATTAAAAAATTCTCTAAATTTGAGAAAAATGCAAAATCCATTAAAATTGGAAAATACTTTGAACTCATAAATTTAGAAGTTGCACTTTTCATGATATATCCGAAATTGTTGAAATAAACTTAACCTTGCAATAAAAATTAAGCAAGTTGAATGATCAATCAAATGGAACAACATTTAACACTACATGAATTTGAGATTTAAAATATAATAAAAAAAAGCTCTTTTAACATGTAGAAATTGAAAAATATGAGAAATTAAGAAGAGATTTTGACCGAAAAGTTTGAGTGGGAAAAAGGGGTGGACCACATGTGTTTTTATATAGATATATATAGATTATTAATAAGATTATTATTATTCAGATTTATTTAATTACTTAAAGGTTTAAGGTTTAGAGTATAATTGTAATTTCACCTTATGCCTTTCGTCGATAAGATTTTCTTGAATTCACCGGCGGACGTACATATATATATTTGATAAAAAAAATTATATGCCATAATAATCTATTTTGATGGCATGTCCGTCAATAAGATTTTCTGCAGATAATCGGTACCAAGTCAAGAATCACGACTTTTGCATCCGAAGGCTGCTTCGCCGCCCGTGCTCGTGTAAGTATAATATACATATAAACCGCCCGTGCTCGTGTAAGTATAATATACATATAAATATACTGCATATTGTTGCACGTACTTTATAGGAGGTTAAGTAAGGTGCTGAGTTTTTGAATAATGGAAATTCAAACTTTTTAAAGCATAAATATTCCCATATCTTATTCTTTTCATGTCTCAAAATATTTACGACATCCAAATTCATTCCAAATATTCAATTTTACGAGGGATTTGATCTCAAAACAATATATTTATACCAATGTCCCATGAAATTAGAAATACTCCAAATTTGTTGCAAAATTTGCAAATAGCAAAAACTAGAAAACCCTTCAAAATTTGCAGCGAAAACACCTCTGATTCTATGAAAACAAGCAAAATTTTTCGAAAACTATCTTTCGAGGATGAAATCTATTACCATTTGTCTACTTCTATGAAATCAAGCAAAAAATTTTGTGAAAATAGGGCAAAGCAAGCTGAAAATAGAGAAGAATGAAGCGCACAGAACAAAGCAAGCTGTGAAAACAGAGAAGAATGAAGCGCAGAGCAAGCTTGAAAACAAAGCAAAGAAAGAATCAAGGAAAGAAAGCAATGAAAGAGTTTTCAACAAAGAGAGAACAAAGAGAGAAGCAATGAAAGAAGCAAAGAAAAAGAAAAAGAAAGAGGAGAAGGAAGCAAAGATAAAACCATCCAATTCTTTTGCAAAATTTGCAAACTGCGAAAATTGGCAAACCCTTCATTTCTGCGTGAACTAGCAAAACTTTGTGAAAGCTATTTTTTTAGGATAATTTTCACTACAAGAAAACTACCGAATTCCAACGGTAAAAAACCGTTAAAATATGCAAAAATCCCATTGGAATTCATGATTCCAGCAGGTACTCCAACGAATTTTTTCCATTGGAAAAGTGACCGTTGGATTGTCATTTTTCCAACAACATTTCCAACGTATTCCTAAAATTCAACGGTGAATCCAACGACATTTTTTGTTGGATTTTTTTATCTAAAAGTGATTCAAACACTTTTCCAACGGAATTTTCTTTTGGAATTACCGATCTTCTAACTCCATTGGAATACTCCAACGAATTTTTTCAGTTGAAAAAGTCGCTGTTGAAATGTCATTTTTCAACAATATTTACAACGATTCCTAAAATCCAACGATATTTTTTTATTGGATTTTTTTATCTAAAAGTGATACAAATATTTTTCCAATGGAACCCTTGACCTCTTGAGTATATCAGCATATCATCTACCAACTTAACTAATGTATAATTTATGTTATAAATTGATATTTAAATTTATTAAAGTCTCTTTTTTTGATGTAATTTTCATTTCATTGAAATTTTCCAACGGCTAAAGTTTAATTGGAATTTCTATTAGAAATTTCCAAGGTGATGTTTGTTTTGGGTTTTGGAGAGTTTGAAAATCATGAATAGTGATGTTGTGTTTGTTTTGGATTTTTGATAGGGTAGATTTTAATTTTATGTCAAATCAATGTGTAAGAATGTACTCCCTCCGTCCGCCCGAAAGGTGGACATTTTGCTATTTTGGGCGTCCGCACCAAGGTCCACATTTCCCTTTTTAAACACATGAGACCCACACACATCACTAATACAATAAATTTATGGGACTCATACACTCCACTAATATACACATTAAATAATAATACTCCTTAATCCACGTGCAAAAAGTAAATGTCCACCTTTGAGGCTGACGGAGGGAGTATTAATTAATGTAAGAAAGTAGATGAGAGAGGAGAAATAAAGAGAGAAAGTGTATTAATTGAGGAGAGAGAATGTATATAGGTATATACAAGGTTTAAAATTTCCGGAAATATCCATGATATTTTCACGATATATCCGTATTTTGAGAGTACCGATATCGATATTGGAGAAAAAAATACTCTCTCCGTCCCTCATTAATAGGGCCATTTGCTTTCTGGTACGTAGATTAAGGAGTATTATTATTTAATGTGTAGTGGATAATTGTATTAGTAGGAGTGTGGGTCCCAACATTTAATTGTATTAGAGGGGTGTGTGGGTCCCTTGTGTGTAAAAAAGGAAAGAGGACTCTTTGGGTGAGACGATCAAAATGAAAAAATGACCCTCTTAGGCTGGGACAGAGGGAGTATATCTTTTATGATGTCGAGGATATATCGAGAAATATCAGAAAATATCGGTAACAATATCGATATCGATTTGCCAAAGTTTAAATTTTTTCAGATGTCGAGATATATCGAGAAAATATCGCTAAAATATCGCTAAAATATCGAGGATATATAAAAAATATCGAAAAATTATCCATATTTTTATGAAATTTTTAATGATTTTTTATATTACTTTTACCAACTAAATATAATTTTTTTCATTAATTTGATCAATTTTAAAAAAATAGAGCAACATTTGCATGAAATTATTAAGACTGTTTTATTTTTTTTAATTAATTATCACTTATTATCACTCTTCTTTAAAATTATTATTACTAAGAAAATGAGGAGATTCTTTTCATGAATTAGTATACTCTGATTTAAAATACAATTATTTTGGTACTTTCAATCTTATCGGGACGGAGGGAGTATTTTGTTGGTACATCACAATACTACTGGCGCATTCAAAACTATATTCAGAATTTCTCTAATTCGATGAGTTGATACCAATATTTTTTAGATCAAGATGACATCACATGTTTTACATTTGAACATTATAGATTATCATATTAGTATTAGTTACTCCCTCCGGCCAATGCAAAGGTAATCGTTTACTTTTTACGCGTAGATTAATGAGTATTATTATTATATGTGTAGTGAGTAGTTGTATTAGAGAGAAGTGGTGAGCCATGTGATGTACATTTTTGCTAAAAAAATATGGATATCTTTGAATTGGACGCCCAAAATGGTAAAATGGATACATTTGCATTGGCCGGAGGGAATATTAAGTATTGTATGATTTTAAACTATTTAAATATGTTGTAATTGATTTGCTTATCATATGTTATGAGTTTGATTGAGATTTTAAATTGTTTTTATTTTAAACTATTTAAATATGTTGTAATTGATTTGCTTATCATATGTTATGAGTTTGATTGAGATTTTAAATTGTTTTTATATATTAAAATTAGTTAAAATATATTGCAAAGTTAAATAATTAATTTTCTCTTTTTTTTCAAGTTTTCGTGATTTTTTTAATTTTTACTGATATAGATATCGATATTCGATATATCCATCGATATATCCGTAAATTTGAGGTACCAATATTTCTACCGATATCGATATTTTAAACCTTGGTTACATATAAAGGTGTTATAAATGTATTACATATTATAATAATTTAGAAAGTGTTACTAATATGTGTTAAATAAATTAAAAGTGTTAATCTAAGGTGTTATATAATGGGACTTATGTTGTAGTGATTTTTAATTTAAATTTTTGAAATGATCCAACGATCATGAGTAATCCTATCTTAATCAAATGGTTTAAGTTTCTTAGGTACAATTTTTTACATCACATGTAGGGTGTAATTGAAAGTAATTTTTTTTAATTAAGAAAAAGTTTTATTGCTTCAAAGGGCACGAGATTTACCCACATGTTGCAATTAAAAGTAATTACACTCAATGAAAACTCAAACACAAATTCACAAGCATCAGGAAAATCATCAACCCTTTTGAAATATTGAAGTGAAGTGAATCTTTGTGCTATGGAGATTATGGTAGTATGTTTTCTTTATATAGGTATAATAATGTCACTACAAGATAATAATAAATTAATTATAATTAGGCATAGAGTACTGAATAATGATTCTACCATTCATCATACATACATATAAATCTCACACTACCAATACCGTAGACTCAGCAGAGTCTCTGCTGCCTCCAAATCCGCTGGCACCACCGGGACAGTCGGGCCTCTCCCTCGTCCTCTCTTGGCCTCCCTCGGCCACCCCTTTATCTGCAAGCAAGGACGAAAAATATCCCGATATATCCATTATATATTTATTTTTTTAGAGTACCGATATCGATATGGGGGAAAAATATTTTTTTATATCGAGGATATATCGGGAAATATCAATAAATATCGATATCAAGTTACCACAGTTCAAATTTTTCCAGATGTCGAGGTATATAGAGGAAATATCGATACAATATCAATAAAATATCGAAGATATATCGAAAATATCGAAAAATTATCTATAATTTTTACAAAATGAAATAATTTTTTGTTTTGCTTTTACTAACCAAATACATTTTTTTATTAATATGTTTAATTTAAAAAAATAAAATAAAAAATAAAGCAACAATAAAAAATAAAGCAACACTTGCGTGAAACAATCTAATAGTGAGATTGTTTTACGTTTGATTAATTAATTATCACTTTTTATTAAAATTGTTATCAATTTTCATTAACATTATTATGATTAAGTAAATCAAGAGAGTTCACGTACACAATATTGTGACTAGACGGCACACTCAGAACTATGTTCAGAATTTCTCTAATTCGATAAGCTGGTAGTCTGGTACCAATATTGTTTAGATCTAGACGACATGACATGTTTTACATTTTAGCCTCATAGATCATCATTTTGGTATTAGTTATTATTTTTTAACCAATAAGTAGTAAGTATTGTATGACTCAAGACTATTTAAATATGTTGATATTGATTTGCTTATCATGTGTTATGAGTTTTATTGAAATTTTAAAGTGTATTTATATATTAAAATTAGTTATAATATATTGAAAAGTTAATTAATTAATTTTCTCTATTTTTTTCAAGTTTTCGTGATTTTTAAAATTTTTACCAATATCGATATTCGATATATTCGTAAATTTGAGGTATCTATATTTTTATCGATATCGATATTTTCATCCTTGGGTATATATAGAGGTGATTTTTAAAATTTGGGTGTGAAATTTGAATTTCAATTCTGGGATTTTAAAACCCGGAACAAACATCCCCCAATGTTTTATCAAGCTATTGGAATTTTTCAACGGCTAAAATTTATATGGAATTTTTTATTTATATGGGAATTTTTGTTACAACTTTCTAACAGTTTTAGATTTTATAGGAATTTCGTTGGAAATTTTAAATAGTTTCTTATACTATTGGAATTAGCAGGAATTTTCCAACGGTTTAAAGTTTCATTGAAAAATTCGTTGGAACTCTAAAATTTCCAACATTTTTATTTGAATTTTTCTATTGGAATTTGACAGTTTTCTTATAGTGTTTATTTCAGTCACCACTTCGGTATTGCCCACATAAATAATTCAAATGGGTTCCTTTCTTTCTTTTTTATTTTCGACTGATTTAATTATTCAAATCAATATTAAAAATAAATTTGAATTAATAAAAGAATTTAAAAATAAGATATATTGAGATTAAATTGTAGAAAATGACTGACATGCCACATGCATGAAATTAATAAAAAAAAAAGGCAATGAAGCTGAATTAATAAAATAGGCAATGATTCTCCATTAAAAATAGGAGGTTCAATACAATACATGAAGGCAATGAATCTGAATTAATAAAATAGGCAATGATTCTCCATTAAAAATAGGAGGTTCAATACAATACATGACCTTCGAAAAGTTCACACATATTTTAAATCGAAATAAATTAAGAATTATACCACAAAAGATCCTCTAGTTTAGGTTTTCTAATTATTTTTCAATGAGCTATTTTCTTGTTCTTTGATTTGGTTTTTGATTTTGTTATTTTGAACTAGATATCATTTTATTTCTTAGTATGTATGATTCCCCATTACAATTATTCAGTTAGAACAATATCAGTATCAAGTTGTTTTCTTTTAATATATCATGTTTGCATATTGTATTTGTTTACAATTGTTCTGTTAAAACTGTAAAGCTACCAAGATGTTTTTTTTTCTTTTTCCAACAACGATAGATATTTTATAATAAACACAATGAATGTACAAAGGTATAGCCAACTGACTATAGAATCCTCTTGGACACAGAAGAAAACCAAGTAGGATAGTTTAAGCACCATTTCTTTGTGGAAGAACTTGAAATTTTCAAATTGGCAAGTTTACAACCACAGAAATCAACATATCTCTTGGGAACAAAGTTAAATTGAAAAAAAATTGAAGAGATTATAAAGAAGTTTGATATCATTTGCAATTATTGAATTCCTTTTATCAAAGTATTGAGAAACCTTCAACTTCCAAGCAATCTCTTCATGATCACAGATAATATAGATGTCCATCCAATTAGGATTGAAAGTAAAAGATTGAACATATCAAATGGCTTAAAGAGAAATTTCAACTGAATTAAGAGAGAATCCCTAGAAACTGTCCATGCACCTAGACATGCACCAAAAAACCGGAACCGGCGGTTCGAACCGGGGAACCGTCGTTCCGGAACTGGCAAAAAAAAATCAAAACCGATAAAGAAAGGTTCAGTTTCGGTTCCTCATTCATTAGGGAAAAAACTGCTGGTTCCATTTCGAACCGCCGATTTTTCAATTTTTTTAATTTTTTTTACATTTTTACGCTAAAACTAAAAAAACCGGAACCAGAATCGCCGATTCCGAAATCAAAACCTTTCTACCCCGGTTCGATTCCGATTCCTCCTACTTTGGAACTGGAACTGGCGATTCCAAACCGGGGTGCATGTCTATATGCAAAACAATATGATCATTAGAATTTTAAATAATGCCACTAAAGCCCAAAGATACATCTGGAAAGAAGATAGCATGGGTGAAGATAATGAAGCACCCTGCTTCAATATTCCAGAATGCTTTATCACTAAAATGCAAAGGAGAAGAAGATAGAGACATAAGATTATTTTCCCAAACTGAATCACCTTCATTCCAATTCTTCAAAGCTTTTTTAATAATTTCTTGTTCCAAAATTCTTTTAGAGTCAAAGATCCAAAGATTTTTAGCTTTCCAAAGCCACTAAATAATATAGACCATAATTTGTATACAATTAGTATTCACTTGAGTTTTTCCAACCGAACTGTTAGGAAATATATTTTATATATTTCTAATTATGTTGGCATTAAATCAATAAATTTATAATTGGTTATGTTTAATTTAATTATTTATGGAAAAGAATATCAAAGTGGAAATTCATTCAAGATTTGGTCAAAGATATATTTGAAGATACTATTTTATGAACGTGATTCTTCTTGACCAAGAAAGAAACGCCCATGACCTAATTTGAGGATTAAGAAATACCGCAGATGGAGAACGTGATTAAAGTCTATAGTCAAAGTATTCCATATTGGTGATGATTTGATTTAAAATTATATGGAATCAGATTTGATTGAAGATTGTACGGGATCAGATTTGATCAAGATCTTTTAGAGATTAGATGATGTTCTCTCTAGGCTATTTATTCCCTAGTGAACAATCCATGTATCGAGATCCATTCACTTTACTTTTTGTGAGGCCATTAGAGAGTTATTGTCCAGAAACTCTTCTGGTTATTTTATTTTTATTTTGTATATTCTCGTGTTCCTTCACGGACGAAGAACACAGCCTTATAATGCAGAATCTGGGAGGGAGTTCTAGCATTAAGTTCGGGAAATCTCGTCACAGCCTTGGAGGAAGTCCATACAGTGCGGTCAAGTCCACGTGGTGGCCAGATAAGTAATTAGAAGTTGTAGGGTATTGTCAATTAGCATAGAACGGAGTTCGTAGGTGTTGAATTAAAATACTTGTGATTTTCTAATGAGAGATCTGAGGAATGAGGCAAAGCCTATCCCGTATCTTTTAGATCATGTGCTTGTTATGTATTCCGTTGAATATTTACATTTATTTTGTTGTTCTTACTGTTCGAAGGAACATCTGCACATAATTAAGCACATGTATTTAATTGATTTTAGAATTACATTTGGCATCAGGGTAGGTTCCAGTTTATAATAAACAGGTCAAGATCCAGGGTCCTTTGTTCCACGGGTTGCTATGGCATCTCACTATGCCGGATTCATTGCTCGACCACCATTCTTTGATGGATCAAACTTTCCATATTGAAAATTCATGATGATTATCTTCCTTAAATCTCAAGGAAATGGAGAAGTGTGGAAAGCAATTGAAGAAGGATGGACGCATCCATTCACCACAAATGCAGATGACACAAAAAACTTAAATTAGAAGGGTGGACGTACGCCGAAAGAAAATAAGCAGTCCCTAATAATAAAGCTATATATGTTATTCTATCAGTGGTTGATGTTTAGTGTCACTCTCTCATATCCAAGTGCTCAGAAGCTAAAGAGGCCTGGAGAATTCTTAACCTTCACTTCGAAGGAACAAAATCAGTGTGAAAATCTAAGATTCAACGTCTGATAGTGGATTATGATGCACTTCATATGAGAGATGATGGAAATGTTGACTTATACTACTCAAGATTCTCATCCATCATCAATCAGCTTCATCTCTTGGGAGAGACAATATCGGAAGAAAAATAAATCCAGAAGTTCATGAGAACCCTTCCAAAAAGTTTTAGTAAAAAGGTTACTGCTCTCGAGACCTTCAATAAGATTGATAAATTCAGTCTTGATGAGCTCATATGAGATATTCGAAACCTATGAAATGAACATGGATTATGATCTCGAAAATATTGAATTATTTCTTATTGCTGAAAAATCTCATCAATCCAGTGGTGATGATAATGATGATGAGAAGGAACAACATATGAGTTATGCTGAATTTGTAGAACATATGGAACTTCTAACAAGGAACTATGGCAGGATGATAAAGAAATTTATGGACAAAGCAAGAACAAAAAGAAGTGGTGATAAAACAAGCTCAAAGTTGTTTGAGAAGAAGTTTAAAAATGTTCAATGTTTTGAATGTAAAGGATTCGGCCATTATCAGTATGAATGTCCTAACTTTCTGTGAAAGAACAGATCCCTGAAAGCAACTTTGAGTGACTCTGAATCATTAGTTGAACATTAAGTTGCTTTGCAGGTTATGAGTAAGAATGTTACTTGTTTAACTGATAATGTTGTAGCAGAAGAGAAAGAACAAGATGAATCTGGTAGGGAATTTCCCCCACTATTGAAGACGTGAAGTCTATGTTTCAAGCATTGAAAGAACAAAGACGATGATTTACCAGCAAATGACTTCAAAATGTTTTCAAGCTGTATGCATGACAAAAAATTTGAAGGAACAAGTTGCCGAACTTAAGAACATTTTGAAGGAATCAGACCTTGAGAACTTAAGATTGAAGACCTCTCTAAGGCGGTTGAACAAAAAATGTTTAAAGCTGAAGCTGATCTTGCTAAAAAGCCATTCATTGACAAGTTAGAACATCAGCAGAAGGAATACAACCTGGATGTTCTTAATTCGATTAAGGAACAACTTCTTTCTACTCAAAAGGAAAGAAACACTATTGTGAATCTACTCAAGGATCACTTGAAAAAGATAACTAGTGAGCAACAAGTCATGATGGAAGTTATCAAGAGTAAGGACATGCAGATTGAGAAAGACAATGTGGAATTAGAAAGATTGAACCAATCAATCCATCGTTTTAATTGTGGAAAGACCAAGTTAAATAAGATCCTTACTTTAAGTGATGAATATGAGAAAGTTGGTTTGGGGTACGGTGGTGGAAGTAGTAAGAACATAAAAGTAAGCTTTGTGAAACCAACTCACAAGATGTTTGTTTCCAAGGAGCGTAGAATAAACATCCCTAGAGAAACTCATCAAATTGACAAAAGTACAGTAGTGAAGCATGTTGAGATGAAGAAACATCCGTTGAATTCATCCAAAAAAGGTAAATTTATTCCAACATGTCATTATTGTAGGATGAAGGGATATATTAGACCTCGTTGCTATAAAATGCATCCCTACATATGTACTGGAAACATTGTTGAGTGGAACTTCAGTGGTATACTGGTAAGAAACTTGCCTCATAAACCTCAAAGGCGAATAGGTCCAAAAGATGGAGGTTGCATTAAGGAACAGCAGAAGGAACACGTGTGTTTTTCTTCACTTTTTGGAGTTCATTTCACATCCTCCAAGTCATGGTATCTTGACAGTGGGTGCTCACATCATATGACTGGTATCAATCAAATTTGAGTGATATTTTGCCTTTGAATGGAGGTATTGTTGCTTTTGGCAATGGAAGAACCAGCAAGGTAGTTGGCATTGGAATATTAAATGTTCCAGGAATGCCACGTCTCAAGGATGTTTTATTTGTTGAAGATTTAAAGACAAATCTGATCAGTATAAGTCAATTATATGATCAGAATCTTCAAGTCAGGTTTACCAAGAACTCAGAGTTAAAAGTTTTTTTGTCCTATAACTATTTAAAACTTTAGATTTTGTCCCAGAAAAGATATTTGTATCGATTTTGTCCTATAACTATGAGTTTTATTTCAATTTTGCCCAATTTTCGCTGGAACCCTCAATTTTCAACGAAAATTAGTCACGTGCGTTGCATGTGACGGATGAATTTGGGGGTTTGGGTGAAAATTGAGAGTTCCGACAAAAATTAGGCAATCAAAATAAAAACTCATAGTTATGGGACAAAATCGATACAAATACTTTTTGGGGACAAAATTTAAAGTTTAAAAAGTTATGGGATAAAAAAACTTTTAACCTCATTTTCTGTACAAAATCAAAATATCTTTTTTAACTAATTTTAAGAGTTTCATAAATCATAAGACAAAATATTATCAGTGAGGACAAGATTTGCAATAGACTAAAGAATTAAAATAAAGAAATAAACATCACAAGCTAACATCAGAACAAACAAATCACATAATTTTGCAAAGTTAAAAGTTTTTTTGTCCCATAACTTTGTAAACTTTAGATTTTGTCCCAAAAAAAATATTTGTATCGATTTTATCCTATAATTATGAGTTATATTTCAATTTTACCCAATTTTTGCCGGAACCCCTGAATTCATCAGTCACGTGCAACGCACGTGACTAGTTTTCGATGAAAATTGGGGGTTCCGGCGAAAATTGGGTAAATTGAAGTAAAACTCATAGTTATGGGACAAAATCGATATAAATATCTTTTATGGAACAAAATCTAAAGTTTTAAATAGTTTGGGACAAAAAAACTTTTAACTCCAAGAACTCATGGTTCTATTTTTAATGCTAATAGTTTTTGTGTTCTTACAAGTATATGTTCCTTTGATAATTGCTATGTGTTGAATCAAATCAACAGTCCTCAAGCTATTCTTGATAAAGTTGAGTCCCTACATCTAAAGTTGGGATCGGACTGTCCAGTTCACTTGTCAAAAGACAGAGTTGATCGAGGTGTTCCTGAGCAGGGGAAAAAACATCAAATGTTTGGTTCATGTACAGTAGGTAATACTCTAAATTTTGATCATTTTTATACTCTTGAATATGAGTGGGTCAGTTTACTTGGTAATATAAGTGCATCAAATGTTATGAAAACATCGGTCCCTTATCTAAGAACCAAACATATAGAAAAATATTGTCATACAATCAGAGAACTTGTGTACAAAAGATTTAGGTCATATTTCTATTGAAAATCAGATTATTGATCTTTTTGCCAAGTTCATTGATGCTAAAAAATTCACCTCTCTCTTAAAATTCTCTTTATGAACATGCATTCTTTTATTCATGTTTTTATTTTTATTTTAATTTATTTGCATGCTCATTAGGTTTTCTATTAGGCATATGTATGTGTTTCAATCCATCATATTGTTCTCCTTCAAAGACAAGTATATGTGGATTTTTTTGGAAAAAAACATTTGATTTATACCTTAAACAGTATAGGGCTACCTGCAATACAATGATGTACTGTAAAAGCCACCATTTTTTTTAAAAGAGCTACGTACATAGAAAATGAAATGTGAGGAGAAAGCCGCTGATTTAAAAAGGGGTATGTTCTATTTGTGTAAAAAAGAGTTATAAGGATGGAACATCAAATTCAAATGACTCTTTCAGTGCAAGTTTTTTTTTTCAAAATATTTTTAAGACAGTACACAAATCCTAGTAGTGACAAGGCAGATTAGTTGTTCCTCAAATGAGCAATAGGAAATGATGTTTTACTTGTCCTGGAGTTATGATGTTCTTGCACTTCGGAAAAATTAAAGAGCGAAAAAAACATATATAGATGCTATTTTTTTAAGAACCATTATAAATGTTTGGATTCCATCAAATTCATTGCTCTTCTTTAGGGGGAGAAAATTTGTGATGTTGCATTTCATTTAGGCATCACTTCTTTTTCTTTATTTGTCTCTTTTGGCTTGTCTGGACTTGGTAATTATATCGATGGTTTCTTCTCATGTGAGATATGTACTTATTCTTGATAAATCCCTCCTATTTTTCTGGAGCATGAAACATGTTTTTATTATTTGGTTCCTCATGGCTTTGCATCAAAATTAAGGGGGAGATAATATAGTTGGATGTCTTATTGGTTGCGTGAGTATTTGTGGGAGAGTTTCTATTCTTGGAGTATGGGGGAGTTCGTCTATTCTCAGCTTGCATAGGATGTTGTTCTTACTCAGTTTGAATACTTGGTTGAGTCATGTTTCTCATGGGATTTAATGTTGATCTTGGTTAATTCGTTTGTGTTTCTGTTCATTTCTGACCATTCTCTTGGATTATGAAAGTTTGTTTCTTTAACTGTTCCTTTCCGGGAAGGAACGTAGAAGCTTGTCTTGTGTTGATTTCTTTTGCAGGAATTTATTATTCTTCATCCAACTATAAGTTTTTTATTCAAATGCCGAGGGGGAGAATGTTAAGAAATATATTTTATATATTTTTAATTATGTTGGCATTAAATCAATAAACATATAAGTGGTTTTGTTTAATTTAATTATTTATGGAAAAGAATATTAAGGTGGAAATTCATCCAAGATTTGATCAAAGATATATTTGAAGATTCTATTTTATGAACGTGATTCTTCTTGATCAAGAAAGAAAAGCCCATGGCCCAATTTGAGAAGTAAGGAACACCGCAGATGGAGAACGTGATTAAAGTCAATAGTCAAAGTATTCCATATTGGTGATGATTTGATTTAAGATTGTATGGAATCAGATTTGATTGAAGTTTGTATGGGATCAGATTTGATCAAGATCTTTTAGAGATTTGATGATGTTCTCTCTAGGCTATTTATTCCCTAGTGAACGATCTATGTATCAAGATCCATTCACGTTAGTTTTTGTGAGGCCATTAGAGAGTTATTGTCCAGAAACTCTTCTGATTGTTTCGTTTTTATTTTGTATATTCTCGTGTTTCTTCACGCACTAAGAACACGGCCTTGTAATGCAGAATCCGGAAGGGAGTTTCAGCATTGAGTTCAGGAGATCTCATCACAGCCTTGGAGGGAGTCCATACAGTGCTGTCAAGTCCACGTGGTGGCTAGATAAGTAATTAGAAGTTGTAGGGTATTGTCAATTAGCATAGAACGGAGTTCGTAGGTGTTGAATTGAAATACTTGTGCTTTTCTAATGAAAGAGATCTAAAGGATGAGGCGAAGTCTATCCCGTATTTTTTAGATCGTGTGCTTGTTAAGTCTTCCGTTGAATCTTTACGTTTATGTTGTTGTTTTTACTGTTCGAAAGAACATCTTCACACAAGTACATGTATTTAATCGATTTTAGAATTACACGAACAAATTTCTCTCCACAAAGAAAAGAAAGTAGAAAAATCAGAATTACAAACCGTTGAACTGGTGACAACTTCCACACAACTTTTGCAAAGCTACAATTAAAGAACAGATGTTCAATGTTTTCCACAGCTTCTTCACAAATATTACAAATTTGATCAACTACAACACCCTTAGCTGTAAGATTTAGGGGTGGACGAAATTACCGAAATATCGATATGCCGCATTTATCGTACCGTAAAATAACGAACTTATCGAAAATTTTAGCATACCAAAAAATTCGGTACGGTATGGTACCGTACCGAATTATTCGGTACGTTAACGGTAAGATAATTTTTTTAATTGGTATTTCGGTATATACTGAAATATCGATATATTTATTGATATTTCGGTATATACCGGTATACTGAACTGTTAATTAAATTAATATTAATAATAATTATATAAATTAAATTAACTTAATTTTTTAACTTACCTTATAATATTACTCCATTAAAAGAATATACTTATCAGTAATATTTTTTGAATACAGATTACAGCAATGAACCCTAGGAGCCAACAGCTACCCTCCCAACCCGTCTACGTCTCTACTCCATCTCCCATCTGATACGATTTTTTCCTCAATCTCGAATCACAAGTATATCTACAATATAATTCTTTTGAAATCTGTTGTTCAATTTCTCTGTAAAGATCCAACAGGATTCATCCCCTTCCCTTCTTTGATGTGTTTTCTTCTCTCGGCGTTCCGTTGATTCAAGCTTCATTGATTTACAAGGCGAGAACTCAAATTCTGTGCCCTCCCTCTTCTTTCATCCGATTATTGTACACTACGCCTGATTTTCTCTGTATCTTTTTTGTTTATGTTATTCAATTAGATGAAATTGCTTGCTGATTTGAATTAGAATGAGTGCGTACACCATCTCAATATCTCAAGTGAATGTCAAAGCTGTAGGTAGAAGCTTTTTTAGTTTCTTGTATTTATTCTTTGTAATTTAAATACTTTGATTTTTTCTTTCAATTATATTGTCTATTTTTTGAAAAATTAGTACTCCATTCAGTTACTTTATATTCAATTTTTTTTTTAAGTATGTAGCAATATTTTTTGGTATTTTTTTGGTATTCGGTAAATTTCGATATTGACGATTAGCATACCGAAATTTTGGTATACCGAAACTTTCGGTACAGTATCGGTATGCATTTTTCAATATCAAAATTTTTGGTACGGTATACGGTATGCATGAAAAATTTCGGTATACCGTACTGTCCGCCCCTAGTCAGATTTCTCTTAGTCGGAAGAATTCCTTTTAACATCTCCAAACAAAAAACTTTAGCTTTTCCTTAATTTTCAGAGTCCATGTTCTTTTCACATTTGTGTTTCTGTTTGAGCTCGATTCAGGCAATTCAAGTAAACAAATCTTTTCTCTAACAATAAACAAGATTTATTTATCTAATCTTGAAACTATAGCAATATTCACTTTTAAGATCTGAGTGTCCGTCCTGAGCAAACCAAACCAGCCTCATGTTTTACACTTGTTCTCACATTTTAAACTATGCAGTTTGAATTATTCTCTGTGCACAAGTGACTTCGAGGTGAAATATTAGATATTTTACCTAGGGATTTGGCATTAGGATTCTTTTAGTTCTAGGAGAAGTGGGCTATGTATTTTGGAAAATATTTTCTTTCGTGGATTTGATGTTCATTGATTTTGTGTACTAAAAAAGTATCTTCAAGTATAAGTAATCAATTATAGGTTAGAGTGTATGACCAAATAAAATATCAAATTCGAAGGATAGCGTATTACTAATTTTATTACTACTAAACTAATTAAGACATGTAACTTTTTACTCTATCCGTTCCGGTTAACTCTTCACCGTTATTATAGATACAAAAATTTAACAAATTTATTTTTTTGACCAATTTTATTGATTTTTATGAGTATTTTGGTATTTTTAAGTAATAAATAAATGATAGAGTAAGTTGTGTGAGTTAGGTGAGAATGACATTATTAAAATAATGATATAGTATGAGTTTATTTGTTTTGAAACTTTTACTACTTTTGGAAGATAAAAAGCATAATGGGACAAACAAATGAGGAAATAATAAAAAATTGTTAGGACAGAGGAAGTAAAGAAAATAAATATGCAAGTGAAAAATCACACGAGTATTCAAGACAGAAGACAAAATAGCTCTTAAAAATTCAATTTAAATTAGTCAAATCAAATCATTAGACCATCCGTTAAAATGCATAAAACCGTGGAAGCAATCTTATTATATATCATAATAACATGCATTCTCTATTTAGGTACTTAAAGAATTAAATTCAAAATCTCATCTAATCATTTAAAAACCTCATCATATAGACACGTAATTTATATGCATACAGAAACTATGGAGCAATCTTATTATATCATAATAACATGCATTCTCTATTTAGGTACTTAAAGAATTAAATTCAAAATCTCATCTAATCATTTAAAAAACCTCATCATATAGACACGTAATCTATAGATAAATGTTCAATATTGATGGTTCTAATGAATAAAAGTTTTATAGTTAATTCTTTCTACTCATATCAGATTAACAAATATGATCCATGATGACACAAGCAACTATCATAATAATAGGCTATTCTACCACTGTTCATTAAATTAAAATTCATCGATCAGTGGGGGTATAAAAATACAAACTAAATTTCTCATTACAAATAAAACTTGTACTTAATGATTACATAAGTCATTGCACAACATTTGTTTGCAATTCTAATTTGTAGAAATGTTTGGTTATGAAAGAGTAACCTGAGTCAGATCCAGTCCTCTTCAACTCTCAATCTTTTTTCCCTTGTATTCTTTAGAGGAAGCCATCATCTTCATTCTTCCCTCTACCGCATTATCTTCAATCTCATAAGAGAAATTTTTTTCTTTTTTTCCTGCCTTCATGAAGGAGGCCGTAGACGAGATCTATGGTAGATTAAGCAGACTCGTTACCTTTGGAGTAACGGGTTATTTTACATCATCCACCTGAGGAAATGACTACAAACACATCGTCAGTGGACCACTTACGTGGTGTTGACTTGCATACGGGGTTGATCACTGCTTGCTCTGCTGTTGCAACTCGATATCCAATCACAATTTCCTTGCGCTGACGACCCCTCATCATTATTTCGTAGAAACTGAGTTCTTCCTGGTCATAAAGATAGAATTCTGCCGGCTTTATGCACATCTCGTTTCCCTGAAAACCATAGACTACTTTGTCAAGGTGTTCCAGCACAAGTACATTGATAATCATGTTCATTTGAAAGAAACTATGCACCTTTTAGAATTAAATTACATTAATAGTTGCGTTATTGGATAAGCATGAAGGCAAACTAGGTGATGAGTGATGCAAAAAGTAGTTAAACTATATCAGGTTATTAATAGCTATCACATTTGAGGGAGACATGATGATTTTGTTTGCTATCTAGGTTTAACTTTAATAGAGAATACCGAGCTTTTACAAACACCGGGTGTCGAACAAAGTGTAAACTGTACCCAACTCGAAATCATTTCGCAGCAGGAAAGAGTTTAAGGAAGGTTAAAGAAAAAATAACTGGAAACGCTAGAATACAAGATAGGATACCTCTTCAGCAAAAAGTTCTTCCAGCACACGGTTGATTTGTTTGTCTTCCGCTACCATCGCTAGTGCCATGCTCACCAGCTCATTTGATAGTACATAATCACTAATCCTTGTAACGGAGACAAGATTTCTAGTTCTCGAATCCAATATCTCGCTTATTATGATCGATTTGTTTGAAGCTTGTTGAATTTCTCGAATCCACGAACTTTGAGAAAATACAGTATGTCGCAATGGGGACGACTTAGAGTCTTTGGAAGGAAGTCGCTTGGACTGTGACAATATGCAAATTAAAATAGTAGTCAGCACTTGAAACCTACGTTTACTGCTACATATTTACTAAGAGCCTTGACCATAAAGCAGCATAATTTAGAATTGCAATTATCAGAAATATGCATAGCAAAGATGCAATGAATTGGCATCGTATAGAAATCACTTTCAAATCCTTTGATCCTTAAATTGAAAGAGTTGTCTCACAGAGGAAAACGACACCAACAAACAAACATAAAAATGTGGCAGGAACATAGGACTCTGAGAGAAGAAACCAGAAGACCCAAGTAAAACGAAGAGCAGAATAAAGAAACGTGAATAACGAAGATGCTGACAGAGTAATGACCTGTATATCTCTGATAAGAAGCAGTGTGGCAAGGGACCGTGAATCAGAGTGAACAATCGAGTCTTCCATAGATTCATCTGCAAGAATTAAAATCTGATTTCTTAGAGTTAGTAATGACCCCAGCACCCAAATCGAGAAACTAAAATCTAACAACTTCTTGTCCATCTCAGAGAAGTGAAGGCTCCTAGATAATTAGGTCCAGTTCCAACCATCTAGCAAAATTAGGCACCTATATTAAACCATAGGGAAATTTTCCTTCGACCTCAAAACATAATGAATTTGCCAGATGGATGGTCTCATAAAAGTTCTTTTACAGAAAATATAGTACTTGTTTATCACCACATATCATACTGACATGAAATTGGGTATCAACCAACTATTTAATTGGTTAAGATTCTCCAAAGCTGTGTAATGTACATATAATATATACTTAAGAAATTTTGCAATAAAAACACATAAACAGAAAGTATTCCAACAGTTCCGATCCAGCTTATTACAACACATTTAGATAACAGCAGCATTTCACTCTTCCTGAAGTGAAGGAACTTCTCATTGTTTTTTACAAATAGAAACAAAAAAATTTTGATATATAAAGAAAAAAGAGTACAGATGAATAAGGAATCCCCAAACTCGAAGACGGAAAGGCTGTTACAGTATCCCACATCAATTTCACTTGCAAGTGTTGAAGGGCATATAAGTTGGGGCCACCCCTTTACCTTCGACCAAATTATTAGGCATATAAGCTAGGGAGCCCTAACTTAACGGAAACCAGCATCGAAGGTAAAGTGTTGACCCCCACTTGTATGCTCTTCCGCACTTGCGAGTGGAACCGATGTGAAATATTATAACAAAGGCTTAGAGAACACAATTCCAATTTATCTCAAAACCTGACACAGAAATAGTTTAACACCCACAAAGAAACTCTATCCTCTGTTCTACCTCACACTTTCTTAATGGATATCTTCACAAAAATATTTTTAACTTCTACTCCTTGCTAAATGCTAATTTACTTAACCAGCATAAAGCTGAAACAACTGCACTCCACAAACCAAAGCACTTGACATGTATGGTTAATGAACCTTCCTAGATTCAATGAGCATACAAATTAAGGAGTGTGGAAGATCCCTATGAAAATACCAACAGTAAAACACTTAGCTCCAAAGCTTAAGGGTCCAAATCTATGTCACAATAGAGTTTCCTCCCAACGGAAATTTAATAAATTGGACATTAGAGTTCCCTCCAAAACACATTTAGTCAATAAAGACAGAATGAGGAATTTCGTTTGCTCTCACAAAGCCCCCGACACAACAGTTTTGATATAATTGCTAAGTATAGAAGGCATGATAAGAGCTCCATACTATCTATTCAGATAATTATTTAACAAGAAAAACATCCTTTATTTCCATGATATAACCAAGAATTATAAGGGAAATTGGATAGGAGAAGATGTTGGATACAAAGCATCAGATCTGTACACAAAACTGGATGGGGAATAATCAAATTGGATAATATCAGTGTTACAAGATTTACATAATATATTTTAACATTATTAGCAGACACCATAATTAGTTCCTACTTAAGATAATTACTTTTTAGAATCTTTAAAACGAGATAAAAAATTCCTACTAAAACAGACATCACATTTTGATATCCACCACTATATATATATTTTAGGTTCAAATGGACGTGTGAATTATACATTTCAATTTATTGAGCACTTTATTCTCATCAACACTCCCAAAAAATAAATAAAAATAAATAACTCTGCAGCTTGAATATCTCAATCAATGGCACAGTATCACTTTATAATGTTGCAATCAAAGAGTGTGGAGGCGTGTACAGTAGAGAAGAATAATAATACTTACAGAATCAAATGTTTCTAATGGTAAACTCTCCAGATGTCGACGGATGACTGCATTCCCTTCACGATGGACAAGTTTTAAGTTTGCCAATCCTGAAATATCGAGGCCACCATCTTTTAACTTTTTCTCTCTGTCCTTTTCAGGAACCTCATTAAACATCCATAATTCTGATCCTGGAGACAAAAACGCCTCTAGAACCTAAAAAAAATAGAATAAGGAGAATAACAGACAAATTATAGAAAAAATAAAATTAAAAAGCCTAAGTATGAAGTTTCTAAGCAAAATAGCATAAGAAAAAATAAGTTATAAATCATATATGGTAATGAAAGAATATTATATTCTGTGTGCTAAAGTTTGTATAAAACAAGTCATAGTTTTACATGCTTTCCAGAGGTGGAGTTAACGCGGATCACAAAGAGAAAAGATAGCATACTTGTTAAATATTAGGATTTACCAGAGACATACTTAAAAATTTAGAATACCATTCTCTGAAACTAATAAAGTACATAGTTGCCCCTCGGATTACCATTTCTGATTGGAGCATGAAATAAGTCACCATTATTTGAAGTGATAGACTAACACTAAAAGTTTTTCATCCTTATCAAATACTGGGATCTTATGTGGCCTTCATACAACCAGACACCAACACATCATGATTAAAAGCAACTTCTTTAAGCAACAAAGCTTGCTCTGACAATACAAACAATTTTAATCTACTTATATGGATATCAAATAGTACTATGAAATGCACATGATGAACATGGAAATTTGTGTAAATATAAAAGTATGGTGGAATACCATTATCATATCATCAATGTCACGTCTCCAACCACAGAAAAGAATCTTTTCGGGGAATTTTGGAGGGTCAGTAGTTTTAGGAAATAGGCCCTTCCGGATCTGCAGATGATGTGATGCATACGTGAGACACACATTGAACAGTACAAATGAAAAGATACAAGAGCCAATCATCAGCCATATAACGCATTATAGATTCGAGAGATAACCTTAGGCAAGGGGCCTGGAGCATAGGTGTCATCATCCTCAGCTATAACAAGGATTTCATCACCTGCTCGTAGAACATATTTATCACCTGGATTTATTTTAATTTTTCCACCTTCCGCAGACACCTTAACCCCACAAGGAATTGCATCAGGGAAAGAAATGAGAACATCTTCAAAAAAATGGCCATCCAGTTCAGGCCATCTTTTTATATAAAACTCTGCATTTTCAAACCCCAAAATATCTTCCCATATCTGCAAAGTAAGGATATATTTAAAAAATAAATAAATAAATATTGCTACAGTAATGAGCAGTGACTATCCTTTTAGGCTACAAGAAGCATCTTCAGCATTTCTAGCACTTGTGTACATAATAAAAGTAAAAAGAAAAGTCGATATTAACGCAACATTTTCAACAAAATGGGACAAGGAAGGAACCACCACAATACCTATGAATGAATATGAAGGTTATTAAACCACACTAGATAATTCAGTATTTTAATCGACTGAATGATACTTTTGAAATATATTAGGTATATACTTATTAATATATAACATTGATTAATATTAAAAGAAATCTTGAGCGATTTGGCCTCTTTCCAGTTCATTAATTCATCTGTCACTCCGGATGGTCGGTCAACTCTTGATTTTAGCTGCATTTGTTAAATCTCAAATTTAGTCAATTCCAGTTTAATATTCGTATGTTTAATGCATTGTCAATTTATCCTATTTCAGACATATGCAATCATGTTATAGAACATAACAGATCACAAATCACAATAATCTAAACTGGCAGTAGACTCAACTCAACATTAATATATGATTATTAAATCATAACCAGTGTTGCTGAAACCTCCACCGAGCCCCACCTGGGCTCTATGCTACCCTTGGCTGCCTCTGCCTTTATTTAATAATCAGCACTGCCTAGTCTTGACTACGCACTTGGCCCCAGGCTACCCACATTGATCAGTTAAACACCACATGAAGTTATAAACAGCTTATTTATGCAGGGAACAAGATATGATTGAGAGGGAGGAAACCTGCTATGTTCTTTGAAAGACGGCAGTGTAAAGCTATAATAAATTCTCTCTTTAATTTGTTTATGCGATAAGAAAAGAAAAAATAATTTACAGGATCTGACCTGTGCAAGGCCAGGCTGGAGAGCACACTGTATCATCAGCCGGCCAATGACATCATGTGCAACAACTGTTTCAATGAGTTCACCTCCGACAAGCTTCACCAAAGGCTCATTGTCAAGATCACTCATTTCTACAACAACATGGCCCCTCAATCCCTCCTTCACACCTGTTAGACTAAGCACAACCCTGAGAGCTCGTGCATCACTCTGGTTCATTCAACAAAATAAGAATTTAATCGTACAACAAGCATAAATCACATAAGAGATTTTAAAATAAAAAATAAGGACCTGATCAGCATTTTCATCAGATGCTAATACAATGATTGCACGTGCCTTCGAGACAGAAACCTTCATGAAAAGAACATGAGAAATGACAATATGTTGGCATTAAGAGATCACGGATATAACTTAACTACAGTAAAATTTATAATCCCTAATAATATATTCTAATGTAACAATGCAAAATGGGAAAAGTTAATCCTGGTATTGACAAAATACCTTCTTTAAGTCAGCAAGTATAAGAGGGCTGCCACTTCTGCATATAATTGATGTTCCCATCAAGTCAAATTCGAGCTTTGCTATATCCATTTCCATTTCCTCCTTGTCTCTTTCAGCAAGTACGACAATGACACCACCACCAATGCTTTTATTCGCTATAGCTAACTGCTTTAGAAGTGAACCCTGTGGTAAGATCATTTAATATCCTTAAGATCGCTGAAGATATATATAGTAATCATACAAAGCTCAGTGTTGGTGGGGAGTAACATGACTAGGATTTTCAGAAGTATTAAAGAGAAAAAACAAGGAATCCTGGGTGAGAAAAAAAGTAAGTTCCATGAACAAAGACTTGGATAATTTATTTGGTACAGGTATGCATCATAATCAGAACATGGTTTATTGATAACAAAAACTATATACTGGAAAGATTTAATGAATACGTTCTTCTATAAGAAACCATGATTTGAGCACATTACAATTTACAAAACACTCCAAATAAAGGAAGAAAAGAAATGTAGCAATATTATCGCTCAGAATACTGAACGAAACACAATGAAAAAGACAAGTTTCAACAAAAACAATAGCAACTTATATGGTTTAAGTGCATTACCAGCTTATCACTCCATCCAAGAATGAGGATATGGTTACTCTCAATGACCTCACTCTTGCCTTTGCGTAATGAATCAACCTTCTCTGAAATAGCATCAGAAACAAGCCCCAGCATCATGGCAAATATAAGCATTCCTCCTGAACTTATTGAAACAGAAACAATCCTGGGCCCAGTACCAACCCTGTCAGCATGATTCCCTGAATCCGCCACAAAGGTCCAAGAAAGCCAAAGAGCTTCAGCAAAGCTGCTATCACTTACAGCATATAACGCCAAACCTCCAAATCCAATAAGAAACAGAGTTGCAAAGAGAAGTGCAAGCAGTTTTGCATAAGGATAACCTGAGAAACACACATCTACCACATAGGCAATTCGTTTCTTCAAAGGAACTTCCTCTTTGCTGTCATTTGTCCGCTTTGAAATTTTTTTGATTCGTGGAAGGTAATCAAGATATTCGTACAACACAAATGGTGTTATGAGGGTAATGATAACTGTGTACAAAGCTATTGTTCTAGGATCACTGTTCCCTAAAGAAAAAAATGAACTCTCAGTACCAATATCCAAAACTGTGAAGTCTGTGATACCATTACTATGAGCAGAATTTTCATGTCTACAAAATCCTTGAAGCTTGTTGTTCTCTTCCTGCAAGAATATCATCCTTTCTGATCAAATAATGAGGAATTTAAATATTAACCAAGGCATTCTTATGAATTTAATTAGTTTAATGACTCTCGATTGATTAACTGAAGTACCTTGGGGAACTGTTTGATTAGAGGAGATGTTTCAAATAGTATGAAACTAAATGGACATTCTATTAAGAACGTTGCACATACCTTAAGCGTTCCAACTTCATTACGTAAGAGAATTGCATAAGTAACTGATATGAAGAAGGAAAACATGAGCTGCAAGTGAAGGAACACAAATATTACTCGCAAACTCATCAACAACAATGAAGCCTTGAAGATCTTTTGCTTCATTGACTTAACGAAATAAAGAACCACGTATAAACTGTATTCAGCTCTTACTTTGCCCCCATAATATTTATAATGCTAAAGATAAAAACTTTCAAATTATTCTTCTGAAATTTTGAAAAAATGAGGTTTGTGTCATATTTAATTCCATCAGATAACAAGACTAAAGATACATGTTTGCCAAATCAATGTGTCTGTAACCCCAACATTATAACATGAAAAAAAAAAAAAAGAAGAGAAAATAAGCATTTCCACATGGTGAGGATTAGATATTAATTTACTCACAAAAAATGGACAAAGTTGTGGCTACTGGCTCTCATAAGCTAATACATAAATACTGGAGTTAAGAGGAAAATAGAGCTACAACACTGCACATAATATGATGTTCAACATTGAAAGTCTTTCTTATTCACTTTTTATTTTTCAAACATTGACTATGTTGAGGGTTTGTATCTCACTGGATTCCTATTCTAATGATATGCATGCATACCAAATACTCTACATCAACTTTTAATATATTTTTTTTTAAAAAAGGTTACCTATTTTTTGTATTGAGCAGTGAACCCACAATCACAACACTGAATACCTTCTTCAAAAGCATTATTTTCTCCAAACACCTTCCACTCTAGTCACATACTCCCTCCGTCCCGGCGTAAGAGGGCCATTTGTTTTTTCGTACGTAGATTAAGGAGTATTATTATTTAATGTGTAGTGGGAGTGTAGGTCCAATTTTTAATTGTATTAGAGGGGGTGTGTGGGTCCCATGTGTGTAAAAAAAAAAAGGAGACTCTTTGGGTGCGACGACCAAAATGGAAAAATGGCCCTCTTAGCCTGGGATGGAGGGAGTATAAAAATTGATGACTTTCTTGAAAGATTTCTTCTTCGTCCTATTTTCATGTTCATCAACTCAAGAACATGGTAAGTCACAGTTTTTAAATTCTGAACGTAGGCATAGAAATTTTATCATTCAAGGAAATTGAACAAGCTTACTAGTGACTAGATACCGTTAACAACATAATGTGAGTCAACATATAGCTTGAAACATAGAATCTTCCAAAGTGCTTCGCCATCAAGTCAGTTGTTTATGTTCGGACAAAAATCTTTATGGATAAACAAAATCTAACAGGGGCAAGTCTTGCCGTAAAAGGCTGAGAAAAATCCATAATAGAAGATATTCCTCTAAAGCTTTCTAAAGTTCACTGATGACAAAGATGAATGTGAGCTTGAGTTAAGCTCAAACACCGAGAGATAATGCCCATAAGAGTTATGTGATTATGTAGCCACGACTATTAGTGTTGCGCAAAAACTAGCACGAAACTGGTTCCACGGTGGAACTGGAATTACTCTTTAATACTAAACAGTATTAGAGACAGTAACCCTATGTATTCTAAAGAGTCGATCCTTTAAAGATAAACCCTCCACGAAAGGATACACCCAGTTGCACACTAGCACTTCTCTTAGTAAAAATGGAAAAGATCAATAGTTATTTTAGGCAATTAAATTTCACCTAATAATTATGAAGCCACAACTACTGATTAAATCGTACCATAAAATTTACAAAAGAAAGGGAATATTAAGTAAGCGTTTATGATGTTAACTTAAATAACATGCACAAAAAAAGCTAATATTAGAAATAAACCTGAATTAAATAAAAACAAAAATGATCATATCATTGAGATAGAAAGACAAATTATTAGCAGAAAAAGCGGAAAAACTATATTATAAATTATAAAAATGACTTAAATAAATCTGAAAGAAAAACATATGACACGTAGTAAAAAATAAATACAGGTGCGCGCAGAAAGGTAAATCCATAGTATTTTATTTTCACAGTGCAACGCTGGCACAGCACTCTTCATCAATTCAATTGGAATAAGGTAGGATATGGCGATGCCCTCACAAATTCACAATTATACAATTAAATTGGGAGGAAATTTGAGAAATGGAAAAGATAGTGGACTCACAAAATGCAGATTCCAAGAGTTTTTGAATGAGCAATTCTTCTGAAATCTACAAGAACTAAGGGAATCAGACGACGGTGAAGGAACCAAACCCAGCGAGGCTGAGGCTGATGCTTGAATCGACAAAGCCTTCAAATCCTTATCGGCTCGTAGCTTGGGTTTACTCGTCGGCGAACCAATCCCTCGGGCGGTGTCGGCAGCACTATGCGGCATGGAGGAGCTGCGAACCGGCGATTGCTGCTGAGATTTGGAGGTGGAAGAAGAAGATTTGACTGAAACGCTTCTGCGAGTGGAGTAGGGACCGAGATTGGCAGGGAATATGTAATCCCGATCCGAAAAATTAAAGGTTAATGCATCGGTGGCGGTGCTGGCTCCGCCGGCAGGGGAGGCAGATGTAGTGGCGGAATTGAAAGAAGGAGTAGGGGAGAGGCGTCGGAGGGTGGGGAAGTGAGGGGTTTGGGAATCCGAGGGCACCGTCTTGGACTTCTTGTTCACCGGAGGTCTCTCGGGCTTCACCGGCCCTGATTGACCGTTGCTCCCCTCCTGCATGCTCCTGTCACTGTGTGTGTGTGTGAGAGAGAGAGAGAAGGAGAGGGAGAGAAGAGATTGAATTGAAGCAGGCTACTGAGCTGAGTCAGAGAGGTGAGTGCGTGAATGGTGCTCTTTTTCGACTCGCGAATTAAAATGCAACAACGAGATTGCCATATTCTTTCTTTCTTCTTGAATCCAAAATCTAAAAACATTGCAATTTTAATACTTTAAATTTTGGCAAATGGGAAGTTTCTTTGGTTTCAATCCTAACTTTTAACAAATTAACTTTCAATCTTAACTTTTTAACGAATTAATTGACTATGTGATGTGATACATTTTCACAGTCACATGCAATGTCGTGTGGAGTAAAGTAATATACTCCTATGCAAATTATTTCATTATATAACCCATATTATGCCAAATTCAAACAATTTTCAGTTTTTACATTCCACATTAATTTAATGACATATTATCTAAAATTCATATTTTTATTTTATTTTATTTTTTATTTCCAGTAAATACATTTTTTAAAATATAGTAATGTTTTACCTTTCGGCACAACATTCGAAACCAAACACATAAGTATGTTTGATTATGGTTTTGAAAATTAAATTTTAATTTTAAAAAGAGTGAGTTTCTTGTGCGACCTGATGTGCGAAGGATATCAGTTGCAGCTTAATCAAGCGACCAAGTTAAATTATCGAATCCAAAAGACGGCGTATTATTAATTTAATTATTTACTAAATTAATTAAGACGAAGAGTAATTAAGTTTGAGGTTTGGAATTATTAAACTACTAACAAATAATTAAAATAACAAATAAAATAAATTAAGCACCAGAAGAATACGAAAGTGGATCAAGTAGGAGAATAGGTAGCTCTAGGGTAATCTAGTTTTACTACTTAACTTTCCTCTCAAGCGCAGGCCGACTCTGTCTTGTGGACTATGGATGCATCACTAAACCATGCAAATCTTCTCTATAGACAATTAAATATGCGTGTAACATGTGTGAATAACCTCAGAGCAGAGACGTAATTTCACCCCCTTTCTAGGTACTATCAGTATCAATTATTTCTCACGTCTGGAACCTAACCCGATATGATCTCCTTTATAGGTACTATAAAATTACCCTCTTTATCCTGCTTACTAACCCGAATTCAATTCAATTAATAAACATTCATATATGATAGTTCTAATGAAGCTTCGGAGTCCCCTCACTTAGAATCATAACATGGAATCCTGTTCAGCGGTGAACGCACTCAATCTACAACCAAGATATATATATATATATATATATATATATATATATATATATATATATATATATATATATATATATATATATATATATATATATTCAGACTCTATATACCAATTGAAGATGCACAAAACAACCGTGAAAATGGATTAAGAAAGCATAATCATATATAAAATAAATCCACAAGTAGTGTTGTACGGAGGACACACATGAGAACGGTTCTAGCCCATGATGTTGCGAAGAACAATCATGGGGGTTGGATAGATCTTACCCATATGTCTGAAAAATACAAGATAAATTAGAAAACGAATAAAACCCTAGATGCGGGAGTCGTCGCGTCCTTCTCTGTCTTAAATCCTCCTCTTGGTTCTCCTCTTGATTCCACAAACAAATCTTCAAAGTGATTGATGGATGGAGGAAAGGATGTGGATGATGATTGGGGGGTGATCCCCCCTTGTGGGGTGTAGTATTGTTGTGGCCTCTCTCCAATTCAATTTTACGACTAATGATGTGATCTACATCCCCTTTTATACATGTAAGCTCTCCTTATAGGTCTTGGAGGGCTTTTACTTGAGACATATGTTAAATTTGGCAAAAGAAACCCGGAATTATTAAAAATAACACCAGCGCAATTCTGTTCGACCAGACCAATTTTGGTCGAACAAGTCCCCCCTGGTCGAAGGCTGGTCGAACAACCATTCTATAAGATTTTGGACATTTTGTTCGACCAAACTTCTTCCATTCGACCAAGATGATTCTGGTCGAACAAGCTTGCGCCGTCTCACCGTTTCACCCATAACTTTCACATCCGACCTCCGATTTGAGTAATTCTTAAGCTCACGCGATCATCTATTCCTTGGCTTTCTATCCATATAAAGAACTTACAGAAACTCCAATATTTGAATGTATAACAAGTCACGCAAAGTGGCACAACCGTTCTGTTCGGCACAGCTTGCGCGACGTCACCACATTGATCATAACTTTCTCGCTTGGAATCCAATTGGGGAGTTCTTTATGCCAAAACGACCCTCTCTTCTGTGGCTTTCCAACTATATATCACACATCCACTTCAAAGCTCCACACGAATACAGAAAAATTACACAAGTTGGACGTGCGTTTTTCAGCATCATTGCACAAATTTCACCTTTACTCCAACTTGGCACTTTTGATCATTTTTCCACCTAAAACGCAACAAAACACCTCAAGTGCACTTTTTTCTCAAATATATTGAATATAAGACACTTGTGCTAATATATAACAACAATTATCATCAAACAGGTGTTAAATTGGACACTAAAAACAAGCTTATTTTCACTCTCAACACGCCCGGGCATACGAATTTAGATTCGTGCCCCTTTACAATTTAAACTTCCTAGCAATACAGGTTTAAATAGAATAGGAAGAGGAAGGATTGTGTTCACATGGCGACACAGACTGTGTCCCCATGTTCCCGGGGGCACATGAGCTTTTGCCTTTTAAAAATTTAATAAGTAGTGATATGAAGTATGTTTGTTTTGATTTTTTTTTGAGTAAATTTTAACTCGTTGTCAAATCAATATAAGAAGATATTAATTTCTATATAAAAAAAGAAAAAAAAGGATAAAAAAAAAGAAAATTATTATTAAATGAGAAGTGAGAATATATATAAAATTTATATATTGAGATCAAAATTTAATTTTTAAAATCGGAATCAAAAATCATTATAAAGTAGAATTCAGAACAATTAGATGATGTTTGGTTGAGGTTGGAATTGAGAGACTATTATACTTGTCAAAAATGAAAAAAAAAATGATAAAATTTACTTTTGTTAATGAGTAGTTCATAATACCGGAGAAGGATTTTTAATTATAAACTTTTATTTGAAAATACTCTTTTATTATTTTTATTTTTGGGTAATCGAAGTTTATAATCTATACCAATCATCATACAAAATATTATTTATTGCTTTGAAAAATAAATAGCATATGAAGCATGTGCGTTTTTTAAATGTAAAATAATGAATAATTTGGCATAAAGTGGCTGCTAGCTAAGAAAAATTGGGAAATATTGTGGTAGTAATAAAAAAAAAGGAATTTAATAATTTATCTATTCATTTTGAAGACTAAATTAATTTTAGCCCATTTTGAAAGCCCATGTATCCAACACTATTTATCAAGAATGGATCTTATTTGCTCCAGCCCAGCGTTAATTTAGTGAACAAAATACATTTTTCCTACAATAGAAATAAAATGGCCCAGTTCTTTGTCCCTTTGAAAATTGACAAATTATTTTACGAGTATCATTAAAATGAATGGAATAATACACTCACTTAGACTTTGTCAGGGCAAACGTTCAATTAGACTTTGTCAGGGGAGAGTTCGTTTCATAGTTAAGAAGGTGATAATATTTTAATAAAAGTGACACATGAAAAATAATAATTTTTCTATGATCAATTATTTTAATAATAATATTATTAAGAAGTGATAATATTTTAATAAAAGTGACATATGAAAAATAATAATTTTTCTGTGATCAACTATTTTAAGAACAATAATTTTTTTATTCTATAATTCATTCTCCGTCCGTAAGAATAATATTTTTTTTAATATGATGAATTTTAAGATTATTGAATTGAAGAGTTATTACCTTCTTTGGATGGTATAAATTATTGTAAGGTGAATAGAAACTTAGAATATAATTATATGGCTGAAAAATTAAAATAATGCTATATAAAATATAACTAGCCCCTAATAAGAATTTGAGGATCTTTTTATACAATTCTTAATTTCGAAAGAAAAGTATAGAAAATGTTTTTTCCTTTTTCAAAATAAAAAATTATAAAATTTATGGTTTTTTTTATCAAAATAAAGAATCAAAATTATTTGTAAATTAAAATAATAATGAAGAAATTTCGGATATAAAATTATTATTAGAAATAATAAGTGTTAAATTTTTATATAGTTAATGGGTTTATCATTATTTTAATACTTTGATAAAATTTAAAATATAAATAATAAAAATATTCTTCATTTGATTTGTAATTTGTTTTAAAAGCTTTAATCCAGTATGACGTTAATTAATGCAACTAGCATCCCACATTTGTTGTATACTTTGGGGAGCTCTCTGTTGTATACTATGGGGAGTTAGAAAATACCGCATTCCAGTCTCGATAAAGATGTGCTCGAGTAGAAAGATGGAGAAAGCTACTGAAAGTTGCTCCGTTTGTTTGGAGGATGTTCGTGATGGAGGAGTTGTTGTCATGCAGAGCATGTTTTACACGCATAAATCACAAATTTTATTTTAAATCTATAAATTTTTTATATTGTATAGTATTATTTTCATTTCTAGAATGTATAAATATTATTTATATTATATATTATTTTTATTTTTAGAATGTGTAAATATTATTGGGACGAATCAAAATAAAAAGTGTGTAAATATTTTTAGGACGAATAAAGTATTTTATTTCTCAATTTACTTTTTATTAAAATATTTTAAAGAATAAAGAATAATGTGGATTAAATACTAATATTATTTTTATTATATTTATCAGGATATTTATTTTTTGCAAAAATTTCTTTTACATATATTATTTAGGATTTATTTTTATTAATAGTTATCAAAATGAGTAAAGTAGATTCCCTGAAACTTACATGATTTATTAATACATATAAAACTAAATTACAGATTTTTTTGGTAAAAATAGATTTTTTATATCAAAATAAAACTAATAAATGATTTACTCTAAATTCTTAATATTTGTATTTATAAATATTAATATTTGTGTTGATATATTTATTATTAAAAATTTGACATATCAGATTGTAAAAACTTTTTCGGATAAACATGAATTTGGGCAACCTAAATTTTGGCTTTTATTTCAAACTCGGTCTCTCCATCCGCTTGAAAGATGGTATTATTTCCATTTTAATCCTCCGTCCCAGAGAGGATCATTTTCTTTTTTATACCCATGGAACACACATACTAATATAATTATTCACTGCACATTAAATAATATTAATCATTAATCCACGTTAAAAAAAAAAAAAAGGACTATTCAACCAAAAGGAAGGAGTATAAACGAAGAGTGATAGTATATCTAATTAAAAGTAATACCCATAGAAGACATTTTTGTTTTTAGGTTGTCTCACATATATTGTCATATTTCCTTTTTAAGTATATGAGTCTCACCCAAAAGTATTAATATATTCACATGGGCCACTCACACACACCACTAATATACCTACTCACCATACATTAAAATATTATATTTAAATTTCTACTCATTAAATTATTATATTTCTTAATTTTCGTGCTAAAAAAATGATACAATTTTAATGGGACAGAGGAAGTAATATTTTACTGAAAAATGATGACTAATAAAAATATACTCTAGTCCAATCATAAAACGTGTTCCTCTATGTGTATTATTTAGTCTTAAAGATTTAGAGATATTGATCGAAACCATACATTATAAGGAATCTTCTCAATTTTTAGTGGAAAAAATAATTAAATCTTAAAAATTAACACTATACCTTAAAAAGAATTATCAACTGAATTAGTCTCGTACGAGACTATCTCCACTATTATAAGGGTTATTCAATTCGTTCCATGTTCTAAAGTAATTTGTTGACGTCTACAAACTGTTGTCGCTAAAATATTTTATAGAATTTTGCCACTACAAATTATAAATAAATGTTAATTCACTTCATATAAATAACTTTACTATATACAACTTCTTAATTATGATTAAAAAAATTAACGCTAAAATATCTATTTTAAATTTTTTATTTTTACTTAACGCATGCGATTGTATTGACGGGTGATGGATGTCAAATTGGAGACATAGATTAAAACTATATAGTATACTATAAATTAATAATATAGCCACCCTACCCCATATAGTGTAGAATGTATGATTAAATATAGCTGTTACATGTGGTTGAATAGTTATTGGAAGGATGAGATCTATAACTTACCCTATTTATATTATTATTATTAATTAATTAATTAATTAATTAAAGCTGAAACCAGGGGAGGAGAAGAAATTTTATGCTTCTTTCTTCAGCAAAGTTGCTGTCTCTTTTCGACCCTTTCCAACCACAACATTTTTTATTTTTAAATCTTTATTTCTAAAAGGGAATTGAAAGATGTAATTTATTTAATAATACCTCTGATTATTGTCAGTAGTTTACACATCTTTTTGGCAAATTTGTCTTCTAGAAATGACATTCCTTGAGAAAGAGCATCCCCTCAATTTCAGTAATATTGTAGTCATTAATATCGTCAAAGCTATCTCATCAAGTCTAATGTTTTAATTTTATTTAATTAATTGTTGAAGATTTCATCATTAATTTATGGTTATGATTTTAGACTGGACTTTTCATATGAAACGTTGAACCATTTTTCCATCTTGATACAATTTTATTGTGAATTGATTGCCTGTTTTTCTTTTAATTATATGCTATTTTTTTTAAACAATGTAAATATTATAGTTAGACCTACATATTTTGCATATAATTAATACGTACGTATATGTAATCTTACTTTTGTGCTTGTGTGGATATGTAACTATTTCACTATTCTAAATTTTTTATTCAGCGATTACGTTATTTAAGCGATTACTTAATTTAATTTTTCATAACATTTTCTTTAAATGTTACCCATATCCATATAATTCATCACTGATTAGAATTTCGTTTTATAGTCAATAAAGAAACCCTACATATTTATTTTGGAAAAACTTATCAGCTTCAAGGTTTAGATTTCATGTGTCATTTGATGAATCAATCTCTCATGATGCATGGTTAGACAAGCGACGAGTAAAAGAGAGAAAGATTGTCATTTAAACATTTTCATTTGTATTTTGCACATAAATTAAAAAAATATTATTATTTTATATGAAATAAATAGTTAAATTATTAGTGAATAATGAATCATATACACAACTATTTTATTTTAATAAAAAGAGAAAATAAATACCTTTGAGATGAACACAAAAATAATAAAATGAAGATTTCTGACTGACTGGAAACTGGAAATATCATATTATATAGTAGTATATACTTTGAAATGAAAGCATAAATCAATCCGGCAAGTGTAAGTTTTTCTCTCCATCTTATGTGTCAATCATAGTAACTAGTATTACGTGGAGTTAAAACACAAAAGTGTTACGAGAAATTCAGTGTGATTTTTCGATATTAAACACTTTATTCGTGTGAAAATAATTTATTTCAACATTTCGCAGTCTAATTTACACGAATAATGATATATAATCAAGAAATGAGAATATTAATGGTGCCCAAATATATTTAAAATTGGCAGCTAGCATATGAGAAGGTGGTGTCTGACATGAGATCTTGAGATCATATAATTTAGGACCTCAGTTGGGTAATAATCCAATGAGGATTCTCTGTAAATTTGAATGCTTTGTACTTTCCGTAGTATACACACACGTATACATATATTTACAAGGAGAGAGAGAGAGAGTACAAGTACATGTTGCAGAAAGCTTGTAAATACCAACTCCACATTATTCAGTTGATTCTCACAAACCTTAAAGCTACTTTGATTTCTTTTAGTATTTTAGTTATAGTTACGTGGGGGAAGAGTACACACTTGAATCATTGAATGGATTAAGATTATAATGTCGTATCCATATAATAATTTTAAATCCTGTGGAATCTTGACATTATAATTATTCTCAAAATATTAGCATAATTTTATGCAATATTTTGTTTTTTTTATTCATTATTTGTTTTACTTCTCGATCCATGGAAAATTTGAGATTCATGCATGTATATTTTTATCCATAAAATTTAATGTACATATATCCTTAAAGTTTAGTGTTTCCTCCTATCACTTGAAAAGTATTCGTTTGCTTTTTATATGAGTATTAAGAATATTATTATCATATTATTTAATCAGGATGTTTGTGTGTCCAATCCTAATGGTTACATATTTCTTTTTGGGCTTCTCTTCCTAATCGTTACATTTTCCTTTTTAGTATAGGAAACCCACACAAATTAATTATTTCTCTCTCCATGGACCCACACATTACACTAATACACCTAACAACTTTACATTAAAATATTATTTCTCTCACCTCAATACATATTAAAATATTATACTCATTAATCCACGTGCAAAAAGCAAACGTAACTATAAGGATGGGACGGAGGTTGTACTACTGTATATACTTGAATTATAATACAAAGACAAGTGTTACTTAGTTAATTAATTAGTTCAAGTAGCATATATTAGAATAGAGTGGGGTTGAAATTAAATTATAACTTATATTAATTCTAAAAATACTTTTTTTTTCTAATTATCTTCGACTAACTAATTTTAAACATATTTTATAGGAGAATGTAGTAGTACCTAAGTTTTAGTATATGTTTTTAAATTGTAGTTTGTCAAAAAAGTGGAAAGAATATGCTCATGCAAATCGTTATGCAATCTTTATTATCTTTCATTAATTTCAATTAACTAATTTCCAATAGCCAAAAAAGAATCCAACAATATCCCTCTTACGCATCAAATCTCTTTTCTATTACTATATTCCAGGTGCGGATCAGAAAATAATTTTTGGGTACAGTCGACATGTAATTATAAAATATTATTTATTTTAAATTTAAAATTATATATAAATAAATTAAAATGCAGAAATTTAATTATTGTTGACACCATTTAATTTTCTTTTATAAAAAGAAATTTAACGTATTATTATCATGCATTTATAGTATATATTTAAAAAAAGTAATGAATTGAATGTATATATTTATGTTACAATTAATAATTTAAGTAATAAATGAATAATGAAAATATGAATGCTTTTATAAAACATGAATATTAATATAGTGTGTGTATATATGAGTAAAGAAAGAAAAAAACACCAAGGTTTAAAAATAAAATAAAAAGAAAAGGTGTAGGATAGCATTAGAGAATCAAGTGTATGATGTATAAAAAAAAATAGAGAATACAAAGAAATTATATAAATATAAATAAAGAAATGAATAAATTATAAACTAAAGTTGTGGGAATAATGTAAATTTAAAAAGGAATAAATAAAGAAAATGGTAAATAATAGATATAATAAAATAAAATTTATTATTTATTTAAAATTTAAAATTATATATAAATAAATTAAAATGCAGAAATTTAATTATTGTTGACACCATTTAATTTTCTTTTATAAAAAGAAATTTAACGTATTATTATCATGCATTTATAGTATATATTTAAAAAAAAGTAATGAATTGAATGTATATATTTATGTTACAATTAATAATTTAAGTAATAAGTGAATAATGAAAAAATGAATGCTTTTATAAAAGCATTCATATAGGTGGATCCCCATGGTTTGAACTCTCAAACTCAACTACTGCACTACAAGTGCTATCCACTAAGCTACTATGTATATTAGTTATTATATCCAATATATATAGATATTATTTTTCATTTTGGGGGTACATCTATACCCATGTACCTATACTGGATCCGCCCTGATTGCAAAAAATAAAATAAAAGAATAGTAATATATATATATATATATATATATATATATATATATATATATAATTGCTTGCTTGTTGGCAGAAGAAACCCAAATTATGTAGTTGATGAGTATATAATTTATCTAGATTTGATATTGCTAATTAAGCAAGAGTCAACTCAAACAGGCACCCCAATAAGATTCATTATCATAAACACATTGGTCAATCATTAACCAATCAAATCATTTCATACTGGGATAAGCGTTCTTGACGAGGTCGTCCGAGCTTTATTTATTTATTTAATTACATATGGGAAGAATATTGTTAACTGTCATGAAAATTAAAAAATATTATATTTTTAATAATATTGAGTTGAAAGATATAATATTTTAATTTTTAATAGATACTTATATTAGTGTTATGTGTAAACTCTATAAAAATATATTAATTGTTTATTATCTATCAAGAAAAGGAAAAATTTTGGGAATTATTTTTAGTAAAATATAACAAAATTTGTAGGACGGATGAGGAATATTGATAAGGAGCAAGTGCTTTATAATGAGTAAGTGTGGTGTGAACCCTATTTCATGTAAATTATTTTTATATAAAATTTTAAAAATAAATATTCCCTCCATCCATCCGAAAGGTATCCATTTGTTTTTTACTAGTTGATTAAAGAGTTTTATTATTTTATATAAAGTGAGTAGTTGTATTAGTAGTGAGTGGTTGGTATGTGTGAGACCCTTTTTATAAAAAAGGAAAATGGATATCTTAAGAGTAGACGTTCAAAATGGCAAGTGGACGTTCAAAATACTAAATGAATACTTTATCAGCAGACGGAGGGAGTACATCTTTAAATATTTTAAACCCTAAAAATAAATATTGAACCATAACTATAATAGAATATAAATTAGTAAGGTTCACATAAATAATTATGTGAATTCGGTTCCCACAAGTGTTTTCTTTTTATAATTGTTTCATTCATATGGAATGAGTTCTGAAAGTCAGATAAAATGTAAATACTCCCTTCATCCAAGCTATAAGTCCATATTTATTTTTTGCACGTGAATTAAAGAGTATTACTCTCTCCGTTCCGAACTTATGTTCACCGGCACTGTAGATACGAAGTTTAAGAAAAGTTATTTTTTGACCAACTTTATTGACTTTTAAGGGGGTATTGTAGTATTTTTAGGTAATAAATAAATTATAAAGTATGTTATGTGTGTTAGGTGAGAGTGATATTTTTGAAATTAAGATAACTTTTGAGGTAGTTAGTTAATGTGAAGTTTCATTTTTTGGGTGATGAACATAAGTGTGGGACGAACGAAAACAGAATGCGTGAGCATAAATGTGGGACAAAAAAGAAGTATTATTTTATATATAATTGATAGTTATATTATTACGTAGGATGGTGGCCTTTTTGGTGGGAGGAGGTTTGGGAGTATATTTTTACTAAAAGTTGATACTCTATCATGAAAAATAGTATCCGTTCCATTAAATTATTTTAGAAGTAAAATATTATTAGATTGGATAAAAAATACTCCTACCGGGTAAATTTTATTTGCATTTTTTTTTTTGGCCGTAAATTAAATCTGACGTTACTTTTAGAAGTATTCTGTTTATATATATATATATATATAATATGTTAAGTTGAGGGTAAGTGTTATACTACTTTTACAAATAAAGTATACTCCCTCCGTCACCCAAAGTATTTCATATTTTTCTTTTTCATTCGTCCCACAAAGTATTTCACATTTTATTTTTACTAAAAATGGTAAAAAATACACTATAACAATACCTACTTTTTACACACATCTCAACCTAATACTCACTTTTTCACATATTCCAATAAATTTACACACTCTTTTCATTAAATTAATTAAAGTACTTCTTCTCTTTCTTACTTTATACATAAAATAACAATTTTTTCTTAAACTCCGCGCACAACAATACGTGAAGTACTTCGGGGGACGGAGAGAGTATATGGAATAAGTTATTTAGATTTTATTTTATAATTATTTTAGAAAAATAAAAACATTTATGACTGATAAAAATATAAAATGTGAAAATAATTAAGATGGAGCTAGTAGTAATATTTTAAAAGAAAAGATACTTGTCAAAGAACTAATCGTAAGTATTTTATTATAATATTATCATTTTTCATTAATATTACTCTCTCGGTCCCGGGTATTTTCACTCATTTGTACGAACACGGATATTAAGACGTGTTATTTTTTTAATATATAATGTAAGAAAAAAGTAGGGATAAATTAGTAATTTAAAATAAAAAGTAAATAAAGTTGTTGGGAATGATGAATAAAGTGTAAAAAAGTAATTAAAATTGTTGGAATTGTAAAAAGTATGTAATAAAATATTATGTATTTTTACCATAAATGGAATGAGTAAAAATACTTGGAACATTCTAAAATGGAAAGTGTGTAAAAATACGAAGACGGAGGGAGTATAAATTATTTATAAAATAGTATTATCATTTTTCATTAATTAAGTATCATTTTTTATTATAAAAATTATTACTTTTCATTAAGTATTTACGGATGAATTACATGAGACAATTTCACACAAATTTTTACCTTTATTGCAACCGATGTCACACACTTTCTTAAATTTTATTTTTATAATAATAATAAATGCGTATCTTTATTTAAAAAAATGTTTATAAATTAAGTAATTAACACGTATTGAACGTACTATTTACGTACAGTAATTTTGCATGTTCTTAATTACTCCCTCCGTCCCACAACTAGATATACATTTTTCCATTTTGATCCGTTCCAAAACAAAGTATACATTTCCTTTTTTGGTTGATGTGACCCATACAAAACTATTATTATATCCATGTGGCCCCACACAATACACAAATACAACTATCTATTATACATTAAAATATTATTTCTCTCACTTCATTATACATTAAAATATTAGTATACTCATTAATCTCCGTGCAAAAAGTAAATGTACACCTTGTTTCGGGATTAAGGGAGTAATTCTCAATCGGTACACCATGCATGGTTCAATATAATAAGGACTTATAAGATATATTAAAAATATATAAATAATAATAAATAAATAAATAACCTTTCATTTTCGATTGCCACAATTATATTCGTGAAATGCAAGTCTTTGTATTGACTCATTCAATTCACGTAAATGGCTCGACGCGCGAGCAGCAAATAAAAGAATTCACATGACACACACATACATATACTAACATTTTAAATTAAAAAATGAAATAAAAAAGAAAAATCCAAAACAAGAAGGACCTAAAAGAAAAATAAAATATAAAAAAATCATAAAGATACGAAAAGAATAATAAAAGTATAAACGCAAAATTTAAACCGGGAAAGTTATTGGGTAAGTAAAAAGTGGATTACCTTAAAATATTTGGCAAAGACGTGTGCGACACATCTCACGTAAATGCTTACATGAGACTGATAAAAAGTAATAATTTCTTGATACTCAATTAATGAGAAGTAATAATTCTATTTCATAAACAATTTATAATATAAATAAAAAGCGCTAATATTTTTATAGCGAAAGTGATCATAACGTTTTATAGGGAAAATGATAACTATTTTTAAAAGTATAAAATGGTATCATGTGAGACGGTTTCATGCAAGACCTACCCAAAATATTTTGTCTTTTAAACATATCGATTTTTACTCTTCTTTTAAACATGTCAAGATCCGTACCGCTATTTGTATCGACATTGGAATCGATACGAATCCGTAACGATATTGGAACCGACATCTGAACCTACATCAGAATCAATATCGGTACGAATCCCGACATCCTAACCTACACCAAAACCGACACAATGACACATTGAGTATTAGAGTTTTTATGCTGAAGACAAAAGTGTTAAAAACACATTTGATTAGAAAAGATCTAAAAGAAAAAAGTGTTGGTATTAATATCCTATATTGAATTTTGTGTATTTATTCAATTCTCCCTCTACTCATCTTATTTAAAAGATCAGAAGATGCATTCATGAAACATGATGCAAGTATACATACCCTTTCAAAATGTATTAATCAATCTCAGAATTAATGTCCAACATTATTTTTCAAAAACAAACACATGTATGAATTGAATTCGCAGTGTAAATCAATATGTATCTTTCTTCATATCCTATTATATTATATAATAAGATACGAAGGGCACCGTAAATTTATTTTGACTAACCCTTTGTTATTAAGAGTAATTATAATGTCACAAAAGGAGTATGCGATTACATTTTTGTTCTGAAAACTAAAAATTTATTATATTAAATGAATCATACTCAACCATGACTATATATTTAAATTAGTTTTTTTTTTTCAAGTATATATATAATTGTAAATAGTCTGAAAGTCGGTAGAGTAATCGCCTGTTTTTCACTTGTGCCAATTAATGAACCAAAGTCAATGCTAAAAGTTATAATGAGCAATAGTCAATGGACAAAAGTTTCGTAAAATTATTTAATTATAAACCACATTTTCAAGCTTGGTCGGTGGTCAGCTTTTCTCCTCAAAAGTGTGTTTTCATCACAAATTATTTTATTTTTACGTATAGTTAATTACCCTATTACAATCATAATGTAACTCTTATAGGATTACTAATTTGAATAACATATTTATTTGATTTAATTTTTTATGAAATTAAAGAGGATCCAATGATCTATCCACCACGCCATGATTTCATCATGCATGATCATACACACATACGTACATGTATATTTATAAATATAAATAAATGCATTTATTACTCATACGAATCGTATTATTAAAAATGTCCATAATCTTAAATTAGTTTTGAAAGTTGCAGGTTTTTGTTCTTAAACCTCACATATAAATGAACTTTTTTCATGAAAAAAAATCTACATAATATGACAAAAGATAATGTTTGGAACCAAAATGTAAGAATGAGACCTTTTCTTTTTAGAATAATTAAATTATAATGTAAATTTAGAGTATATTATGAGTATACATTTTGTTTTTAATATTTTTAAATTCAAATTTAAAGGTTAGAATTAATTACCTTGCACTATAGTTGGACCTTTCTTTTTAATAGAACTCTTCTTACATATAATAGTGCATTTATTTTCATATTATATATGGTTGTTTATAATGTTAATATATTTATGACATTGAAGATCAGGGTGTTGATTTTGTTTTTCAATGGATAATGTTACAGATCAGATCAAACAAGAAATAACATCATGGTAAGTTTTTCCTAAAAGAAATGCGCAATGTTTTACCATGTACTGTCAACACAGCTACTTTTTCATTGCATTTTCCATCACAACACTAAATCCCAGAAACTAGAAAAAAGAAATTTTTTTTTTTTTTTTAATCTTCATCTTCATGATCTTCATCACCTCCACCATACCCACCCCCCCTTCATATCCTTGTGATAAGATGCTACTCACAGTCAGTTCTTTCTCTGACTAGTAATAGTACACTTGTTCTCTCTCATGAGTCTTGTTTTCATCATTGAACCAGCTGTAAGTGTTGCTGTTGCCCCCATGATCAATGCTTATCAATTGCTTAACCTCCTCCAAATCACCCCCCATAACCACCCCCCCACTTGCCATTTTCTGATCAAGAAATCCATCCACCATCAATGGATCATGATGATCATACTGAACCATGAACTTTTCTTGATCAAACCCATTATTATTAAAACCCTGAAAGCCACACCCCATTTCCTCCTGTTTCACCTGATCAATATTCCCATAACTCATCTGGCTGCAGCTTGTTCCATCAGATGAAGAACAGCTTGCTTCATTACCACCAAACATCAGCATGTTCTTGTCTTTATATAGCCCTGTAAATCCCACCAAACCCTCTTGGAAGCATGGGTATTGACTAGTGGACAATGAGAAGATATTCTGGCTGAGGTGGTTTAATGATTTGTCAAGGTTGGAGTAGGAGAGAGAGGTAGTGTAATCTGTGTAGTGGTTAGAGAGAGATTGATCATGAGATTGGGTGTGATTATGAAAGGTGTTGGAATATCTTCCAAGATTGGATGGAATGACTCCCATGAGCTTCTTCTTCAGCTTGGTGTTCCAGTAGTTCTTGATGTCATTATCAGTTCTTCCTGGCAACTGACCTGCTATCACTGACCACCTGCATTATTTTTAACTTTCAAGAATTAATGACATGCATGCATAAAATCATTCAAACTGGACTGCAGTTTTAAGAAAATCAGAAGGTAATGTAAATACCTGCTTCCAATGCTTGCATAAAGAGTACAAATAACTCTATCTTCTTCATCAGTGAAATCTCCATGTTTAATGTTGGGTCTAAGATAATTAAGCCACCTCAATCTGCAGCTCTTTCCACATCTTCTCAGACCTAAATTAAACCCCCCACAACACATATATTGAGAGAGAGAGAGAGAGAGAAGGGGGGGGGGGGGGGTATGAAGTTGGTTTTTTACCAGCTTTTTGAGGAAGAGCAATCCAGTTTCCACCAGTGCCAGATTTGTGAATGAAGTCTTTGAGCTTTGCATCTTCTTCAGGTGACCATGGACCTTTCTTTACATTGGCCTTATCACAGCAAGGAGCTCTTCCCATCTTTCTCTCTCTCTGCCTCTTTCTTACTTTCTCTCTCTTCCTATTATATTTGGTGCATCTTTCTCTGTGTTGGCAGCACTTTGCTAGAGAAACTTCTCCCCTTTATCTCTCTAATAATTTGACTTGGTGTAATTTTGGCTCCAGGCTTTTTAATGGTGAAAACTGATCCCGAAAGAAAGAAAAAAACAGTCAAATTAAATATTAAATCGACTTTTTTTTTTCACACTTTTAGTTTTCTTTTGTCCCCACTGTTTATATACTTAGTTCATTCGGTTAATATAAGCTGAGTAATTATATTAATGTGGTTTGTAGATCATTTGAGATATATTAATTATTTTGTGGGAAATTTAAATATTGAAATAACATGTTTAAATTGAAAATATTTAAAATTTGAAATGAAACGGAGAAGGAAGTGCTTTCTAAAAGTTAAACATTTTACTTCATACTTACTCCCGTCCTTATAGTTACGTTTGTTTTTTGCACGGGGATTAAAGAGTAGTATAATATTTTAATGTGTATTGAGGTAAGAGAAATAATATTTTAATGTGTAGTGGGTATGTGTATTAGTATGACATGAGAGAGAAGTAATTAATATGTGTGGGTCCCCTTTACCAAAAAGGGAAATGTAACCATTAGAATGAGACGCCCAAAAAGGAAATATGTAACCATTAGGATGGGACGGAGGGAGTATGTCCCTCTAAAAGAGATACTTTTGTTTTTTTCACATGAATTAAGAGATGTAATATTTAATGTGTAAATGAAGAGTAAATATAATATTTTAATATTGTATAATGAGTATTGTATTAGTATTGCGTATGACTATTTTGTGTGAGTCACATATATTTAACATAAAAGAAAATGCACATTTTGTATTGGGACGAAATAAGATAACAAAATTCACTTATTCTAGAGGAAGAGAGTATATTATAATATTGCTATTGAGTCCCAAGATGAATCCCATTTGATAATTCTTGGATTATATTTCTTGAGAAGCAACTGGTCAAAGGGATTTTTATGTAGTACTATATAAGTAATATATGGGCTTATTTTGGATTGCTTTCTAAGTAATTGGAATTTTCACACCAAATTGCACTGAAATGTTTATCCAAAATATATAAATAATATAAGATCAATTCCACACCCAGTCCAATAGCTAATTAATTAACTCTAGCTAATTAATAAACACTCAACAAGATTAACTAAGTCAAAATATTTTATTATAAATCTGCTAAACCAGAAAATAATAATTTATCTATACATAGATTATACAGCTCATATGAATCTTTGCTGATCATCCAACTACCAATTTCATTTCAAATTTAATTAGAGGCTGCTAAAAATAAATTAATAAACAGTAGAGGACTTCAGTCAGTGTTCATTTAAAATTGTAGCATAGGTTACATGAACAGAGTAGACGACAAGGGCAATGGTATTATTAATTATGCACACCAAAATTAAACCACTTAGGACAAATATATAATTATAAGACTATCTCTACCGGTTGATCGACTCTCTTTAAAGCATATCAACTCCAAAATGCAATTAATTCGATAGCTCATCTCCAGTAATTTGTTCTATTTTTTACTCCCAAAATTAAAATAATAATAATAATATATCATTTTTTTAATAATATTTTTACTTATTTATATAACTTAATTTATTTTTCATTTTTATTTCTATTTTTAAATAAAAATAATGTAATAAAAATATTAATATATATAAAATTAAAATAACAAAATTATTTAAAATTACATATATATATACATCGTTGAACAAACATAAAATCTGTAAACATAAAATTATTAAAAAATCTTTAAGCTTAACGATTACTTAAACAAAAAGCTATTAAAATAAACACAAAATATGTAAAACACACACATACATATTATTTTAATTAAAAAAAAATACGTCATTTGTCTGTAGCAGCTGTAAAATGCAGCAGCTACAATATATATATTTTTCCATTTTGTAGCACGAAATGGAGCACTATAGAAGGCCAGGGAGAGTGTCTTGCTAAATGGAGGATGTTGGGTTCTAAATGAAGTATCTATATGAATAACCATTTATTTTAGTTTATTTTATGCACCTAATTAATTGATTAATATGTAACTAGTGTAGATTTTCTATTTGGCTAATTAAATCTTACTTACTTGGTACAAAATGCCTACCTAATATTCGAAAGAAACCTTAAATTATGCATATCTGAATGATGATTAAAGGGAGATTTGATTGATTCATGAACATCAGAAAATATAGTAAGAAAATGTAACTATTGTTGAATGATATATTCCATCTCCTAGTAATTTTGTCCTGCTTATAGGTAATAGGTGAATTGAAGAACTGATTGATAAGAATGATCATAATTTTTATGACCCATCTTTTGTAATTAATTCATTCGATCCATCAGATTCAACTGCATGCCTTTTTTGATCGATTGACTTATCCATCATTTTCCGTTTCTTCATTTCTCTCCACCATGCACATCCTTCTCACTATTTTGATAAAAAGTTGAATATGCATGCAGATCCCAGGCGACTCTATACTCCGGGGCCTAATAGAGTAATATAGAGGGGTAAATTATAATGACTCAACTCATTTTTATTAAATATCATTTCAACGATTATATATCCTCATCCATTAAGTGTTATTTTTATTAAAATTGTCACAACTTCTTCTCTATCTCATCATTTAATTATTCATTGAGTGAGCTACTATCTTGTGAGACGGGTAAATATGAGATGAATTATGAGGCGGGTCGACCCACTGTTGAAGTATGTTTGTTTTATAAATAAAATATATTAATTTGGAGTTAAAGTATATGTTTGTAGTGAATCACACTATAGCACTCTAAAATAGTACTTTAATTCATTATTCATTATACTTAAAAAAAAAAACATACTTCAACAATAAGCATACTCTACCTATATAAAATGATATTTTAACAATGTGTTGACTCATCTCACAACACGTCTCACATAATAACCGTCTCAAAGGAGACATATATATAGATCTTTCAATGAACATTTTTCTTTTAATTCAGCTAGTTAATTATTTGACGTTGCTATCACTGTGTAATTATAAGAACAGTTTACATATTAGAAGACTTTCCACCATTTAGTCTTGAATTATCAACATTTCATACAGTGGTCTTTAACCTTAACATGTTGGAAAATTCTAAATTAAAATGACATGCATGGTTGAAAAGATCAAATTATTAATAATTAATCTTTATCAATGTTAAAAAATATAGTATAGGTTTAAGTCCTCGTGATTTAATTAATCATAAACGTATAAAAATGATTTGGTAATTTTTTTAATGTTATTAATAGTGACTTATTGAACATTTGTATGTTATTTTATTTAAATAATTCATCTAGACTGTAAAATTTGTTGACTTTTCAATTGATCATAAGCTGTCCAGAAATGTCCACGTGGTCCACGACGGGAACTTTTTAAGCTATGCAAAGTAAATTACGTGCATCAAACGAACTCCATTAAAAAGTTATACTCTTATAATCTCAAGGTGACGGTTGCTTTTTTTACGAAAATTAAAAAATATAATATTTTAATATATAGTGAATGAAATATTAATATAACGGATATATAATATTTTAATATATAATGAATAATGAAAAATATAGCGGATATATAATTACAAGGTGACGGTTGCGTGTGTCTCATTTATTGTAAAGAAAAATATAAAATTTTGGACGTCTAAAATAATAATGTGTAAATATAATAGTGGATGAATATTATAGTCTAAAATAATAATGTGTAAACATAATAGTGGATGAATATTATAATTTTTTGGTATTAAAATATATTCCCCCGTTTCAAGTTAAATTTTACATTTTACTCATCATAAGTTAAGGTTCATATTTAATTTTTTGTTAAGTGAACCCCAAAAAAAATTATTCATCATAGGACCACACTCAATATTGATACAACTATCAACTAAATACTATTAAATATTATCTCTCAACTACTACTCATTAAAAAAATTATATCTCTTAATCTATATATAAAAAATAATCATAAATCTAATACATGAGGGAAAAAATATACATGTAACTTTTTTAGAATTTTTCTTTCTAATCAAATAGCATTTCAAACCAACTCAACCAGTGAAAAAATAGTGTTCTTATCAATTAGGGTGAAATATATATCTTCATAAATATGGAATAATACCCTTTAATATTTGGGTAGCTCTTGAGTGAGACTTTTTGACGGAACCTTGTTGTGAGATGGATACTCAATTTACCCATTTAAATTGATTTGAATAACAAATTCGGGGATCCATGCTGAAGGGCTAATGGGCTAACATGCCAACTAACTTAGGGGCGTTTGTTTCATGTCTTTACATCATTGGAATTGGAATTGAATAAAAATGTGGTGTTTGTTTGAACACTTTCATTCCATGATGTATCAAAATGATACCCAAAAAGTAAGGAATGGTGATTACTCTACTTTTTGGGTACTATGATATTCATTCCAACAAAAAATAATTGTAAAATATTTATATATTTTTTCTTTTTTTCTTTTAAACATTATTTAATAATAATAAAAATAAAATAATAATTATTAAAATAATTTATTTATTTAAAAAAATTAAAAAAAATAAAATACATTTGATTCCATTCCTCAAGCAAACCAAATAAAATCAAAGACTATAATAGTAATTCCTATTATCTATCAAACAATATACTTTAAAATATTATATCTATTCTCATTCCTCTATACTATCATTTTTATTCTTATTCTCATTCCTTATAAAATACCAAGCCCCTCATATTATGTAATTGCCATTAATACCACCGCGAAGGACAAATCAGCTTAAGTTCATGTTAATTGTCATTAATTTAAGTTTTACACTACACAGAATTATATTTTGATAAATTTTTAAAAGATATATATATATATATATATATATATATATATATATATATATATATATATATATATATATATATATATATATATATATATATATATAGATTGATAAAAAATAACGTTATTAATAAAAAAAATTATAGTACTTGAAAAAAGAGAAAAGTGATGTTCATCTAATTAAACATGGAGCATTTTTGTATGATACAATCTTACGGTGAGATTATTTTACTTTTTGTAATTAGTTATCACTTTTATTTAAAAATGTTAACATTTTTCTTTTAAAATGTATCACTTTTTATTTATACTATAAATTGTTAATGAAATAGTTCACTGCACCATTATCACTTTTTTATCAATTAAGTATCATTTTTCTTTTGAAATGTTATAACTTTTTTATCCGTCTCACATAAATCATTTCGTGAAATGATCCTACACAAGTCTTTACCTTAAATTATTTTATAAACAATTCGTATGACGAATAAAAAGGTGATAATATTTTAACAAAAAGTGATACTATCTAATTAAAAAAAAAAGTGATAAGTATTCGATTGAACTACTTGTAAATAATTTATATGACTAATAAAAAGTGATAATATTTCTAATAAAAAGTGATATATATGACAAACAAAAAGTAATAACATTTTCAATAAAAGTGCTATCTAATAATAGAAAAGTTATATACATCCAATTAAATAATATTCCATTTTTAAAATAATTCATAAAACTTACAAAAGTGATAAAATTTTCTAATAAAAATTATATCTCATAAGTAAAAGTGACACTCATTGAATTGAATTATTTCAAGATTCATAGTATAAATAAAAATTAATAATATTTTAATAAAAGTATTATTTGATTAGGGAAAGTTTATATCCTTTTAATTGAATTATTTAAAGAATATAGGATGAAGAAAATGTGACAAACATTTTCAATAGAAAGTTACACTCAAACAAAGGAAAAGTTATAACCATTCGCTAAACTATTTCATGTGTAAATAATTTATAATACCAATTAATATATTTTTTTAATAAAAATAATATTTTATTAAAAAAAGTAATTGATTAAATTGTTATATTAGATAAATATATTAATAATTCGATAAATTTAATTTTTGCTGGATTTTTAATTTAAATTTTAATAAAAAGATTTAGTATGTAAATCAGGTAATTAATGTAATTAAAAATAAAAATAAAATAAAATGTAACTTGAAAAAAGAAAAAAGGTTGCAGGAATAAGGAATTGGCAAAAAGTGCGTAACAATTACTCCTTACAATTAAGTTTGGGATGAAGGGTATTAATGTAATTAATAATTCGTCATCAGCGCCTTTTTATATTTTATGGGTAGGAGTTATCCCTCACACGGAATAGGATATGTGAGACAGTCTCACACAAGTCTTTGCCTTAATATTTTTAACGGCACAAAGAAACCAACTTATATATAAATAATATATTTATATATATTATTTTTATGTTATTTTAAATTATAGTACTATTATATATACAGTAATTTAAATTATTACACTTAATTTTTTAATTAATATACTTGTGTAAATATGTAATTCATTTGTTTTTAGTAATTTAATACTATCAAATTAAGTTATATGGATGTTGTGATGTTGATTTGAAATGATTAATTAATACAAGTAATTTTCGAATTTCGATTTCATTATATTTATTTATATTATTTTTATGTTATTATAAATTACAGTAATATTATATATACAGTAATTTAAATTATTATAGTACATAATTGTTTAATTAATTTAATTATAATGTAAATATGTAAATTCGTCTGTTTTTAATAATCTAATACTATCAAATTAAGTCATAGATGTTGTGATGTTGATTTTAAATGATTTAATAGTATTTTCGAATTTCGATTTCATTCGAAGTTTCGCACACATTTAGTCGATGTGATTTTAAGTAATTACTATTAGCTTTAAAGTTCAATTACATATTTGGTTGAACTTTAATGTCACCTATATATAGTTAAGAGTGTATATTGGGTGCACTCGGGTGCAAGGTGCACTCATATGTGTATGACTTTTTATTTTATTTTGTATACATATTATTCTATTTTGTATACGTGTTTTGTAATAATTGTATACTTTTTTCACACTAAATTTTTCATTAAAAAACTAACATCTATATGTGTATAACTTTTTATTCAATAGTGTATACATATTTTTTAATAATTGTATATTTTTTTACATTCAATTTTTCATTAAAAAAATTAACAATTAAATTGTATACATTTTTGCTCATAATTGTATATGTTTTTATTTATATTTGTATATGGGTGCACCGGGTGCACACTATAATTAGCGTAGTTAATTAATATTTTACTAGTAAAATTTTATCCTTATTATTAAACTTTGATTTTATCCTTATTTCTAAATTTTTTTCTTTTAAATATTAAAATACTTAATTTGTATATTTATATATTTATTTCATTTTTATTGATTTCATCTGGTTATGCAAACATTCAAAATGGCGCTGGAGCTAATGATAATGTTAGGCGGATAGCCCTATTCAAATTCTCTTTGATTGATAAGGTAAAAGCTTGGTATGAGACTATTGATGTAGCAGATTGCATTACATGGGACCAACTGTAGCAGAAGTTTTTGGAGAAATACATGCTACCCTCAAGGATCTTAAGAATGATGCAAGAGATCACTCAATTTGTTATGAATCAGGGTGAGAAATTTTATGAGGCGTGGAATAGGTTTAAAGACATGCTCAAGAGGTGCCCACAATATGGGATGTCTAAGGCTAAGTACATAAATATCTTCTACTATGGATTGGATTGTGAGTCACGTATTCTTATTGATGCATCATCAGGAGGAGCGTTGTTATCTAAGATAGCACTTGAAGTAGAAAAGTTATTTGAAGACATCTCTATGAATTCACGTGATTGACCTACGGAGAAAGTAAGAGAATCATATGTACTTGGCAAGGTAGTTCAGGTTGAACATCAAGTAGTGAAGCCAAATAGGGAAGATGAGATCGTCTCTAGTCTAGATAATATCAACAAGCTACTAGAATCCCAGCAGAAGCAGATTATAGAGTTGACACAAATGGGGCATAGTATCCAACAACAAGAAGTGAAGGCTAGTGTTGAAGATACCTTCAATCGATACATGGCAAGGAATAATGCAAGGGTTGACCGCGTCGAGGCTACTATGAATTCTAAGCATGCAGATTTATCTAAGCAGTTGAAGGATCTTACTTTGATGATGGGACAGATGGCCGGGAACGTGAATCAATTGACACAAATATTGGAGAAATGAATGTTCTTGTCTCAAAGTATAACAAACCCGAAGCAGTGCAACGCCATCAAGTTAAGGTCTGGAATGCAGTATGAGGGACCGATGATGCCGAAAACAAATTTAGAAGCTCCAGGTGCTTGATTCGACCAGAGTTCGACCAAGCCAGCTAGTCGATCCACATCTTGGAGGTCGAACCAAACACTAGGGCAACCTCTGGAGCATCCAGACAGACGATTCGACCAAGACCAACATGGTTCGACCAACACCATATTGGTTCGATCAACCCTGGAGGTCAAACCAAGGTCGAACCAATCTGTCTGCATCACCCTATTTTGTCTGAAGCAAGGTCGAACCAGCCTGTCCGGAAGAGAGCACACTTTCTGAAGCACATTTCAATCACTACTCGCCTGGTTCGACCACCACATATGGTCGAATCACTTCGTTCGGCACCGTTTTCTGCGCATAATGCTTTACTTGATGTTAATGATACTCCAGTGTCATTCCAAGAGTAGAATAATGAGCTTATAGTGGAAAAGAAATGGGAAAGAGTAAAGAGGTTGAGAGTCGAGAAGCTTAGACTGCATATGGACAATGAAGATGTGGTTTTCTCTCTTGAGAAAGCAATGAAGATGCCCATGGAGACTCAATCATGCAAAAGCATAGATGTGGTTTATAACTTGTTTAATCTTAATTTTACTAAGAAATATGATTCTGAATTTGAATGGAAGATTGACAAGGGGGAGTCTAGTCAGCCATAGGAGAAAGGAAATTATGAGGATCATATACTTGCGACCAAGAAAGGTGAGGTGCTGAGTGTAGACAAGAAGAGAGAAAGAACGTACTTGAAAGTGAGGATGTGAGAAGACCGCCCTCTGATCCAGTAGTTCAAAAAGTGGTATTCCGTCGTGACTCTCCGACGTTAAATATGAGTGCATGTTGGGGGCCAATCTCTTCCGTTTTAATATTTTATTTCTTTCGTGTGAGTGAGGAGTTATTATATTTGAAGTGCTCACGCTTCGACAATTACATCTCTTTTCAAACTTAGTTTTGACTTACGTTTTTACTAAGTTTGGGGGGTGTGATGTACTTACCTCGTCTTATGAGCACCGAGGGTATAATTTTTCCTTTCGTTGGTTGTTTGTTTGTTAGGAGGTTGATTTTTTACTGCATATTAATACTTTAATCGGTGTTGGTATGTTGATTTTTTACAACTTGCCTAATATTTAGTGTGTTGTGTTGGTGTTTCTAGTGTGTGGAGTCGATTAGATAGTCAATTGAGTCTTTCTTATAATCCTCTTATATTATTATTTATTAATCTTGTGATGATGAGGTATGTTGAATTTTGATGATAGAAACAGGTAAACAAAGGATTTGAACTGACCGAGTTGAACAACCCGAGGAGCTCATGCATAATTTGAAGGAAAAATCAGGTGCCCTCATTTCCTTATTCTAATTTTTATATGTGCTTTAAATTTGTGGGAGTGTAAGGATTGAGATCTAATTGGTTTTGGTAATCCATGTGAGCTTATTTTTAAATTGTGCTTAAAATTCATATGTTCTTGAAATTGATGAAGGAAGTGTACTTGAATTATATTGTGATATGAAGTTCTATGTGTACTTGAGGGATATTGCTTACCATGAAAAGTGCTCTGTTATTTTTTAAAAACCCATGTGTGATTTTGAGCCTCGTTGATCATGTTACATAATCACATGATGTTTCTTTTCTGGTGAATATCATTCTTATGTATGTATTCTAGAACTTGCCTCTTGTTTTACTTGAAACTACATGTGTGTTAGATGATGGGAGATGATTTTAAGACATTCTTGAATTTATGAGTTACTTAACCAAATAATTCCCTACCGAATTATGTTTATCCGTAGTTAGCCCCGTTGAGCCTAAAAACCTCATTCTTTGGCAGCCTACGAGAAATAACCACTTTAAGCATCTGAATTTTTTTAGCCTTGATTGTCCTTCTAGAAGAGAATTTATGGCTTTTCAAAGTATGCTGATGGAGTTTGATAACAGTTTGGGAAAGAATGAAATTGGTGTTGAAAAAGTGATTGAAACTTGAAAATGCATCTAAAGAAAATCATGGAGTAGTGCTTAAATCTAGTACTCCATTGAACTAAACACTCTAGGATAGTGCTTAAATCTAGTACCCTATGGAGGATGCGTGAGGTAGTGCCCAAAACTGGTACCTCGAGAGAAAAAAATAGAGAAGAAAAAAAAGAAAAGGAAAAAAAAAGGAAAGAAGAGTGATGTTTGAAGAAAAAAGTGAAGGAGCTGAGAAGGATGTTGTTCTTAATTGAAGTGATGAGGAAGAATGAAAGATCGAGAGAAACTGCAGGCTTGATTGATCCAAGTATTGAGTCACTTATCCATATATTTCCTACCTTAACCAAAGAGCCAATATTACATCCAAAAGAAAAGTCCTTTTTGATCTCATTGTCGAATCATACTTTTAGTGGTGGAGAGTTTGAGATTTTTGGCAAGCTTATGGTTACGCATATACTTGAATTGAATTTGAGCGTAAACACTTTAACCCATAAGTGTACATCTTTTACACTTGAGTGCGAGTGATATATACTTCCCACGAGAACATGTCAATTGAGCATTTGAATTGGTAGTGATTGTCTTATCTTGTATGCTATGAATTGATTATTACATGTAATGAGAGTTGCATGACCTAAGTTGAGGATAATTGTATTTTGAATGGGATATTGATCATAGTCCTTATTTCCCCGCTAATTTTCTTACTCTTTTTCTCTTTATTTTTATTTTGTTGCCTCAGGATGAGCAAGGGGTAAGTTTGGGGGATTGATGAGAGTGAAAATAAGCATGTTTTCGTGTCCAATCTAACACCTTTTTGATAGATATTGTTATTATATATTAGCACAAATATCGAATATAAGACATTTGTGCTAATATATGACAACAATTCTCATCAAAAAGGTATTAGATTGGACACTAAAACACGCTTATTTTCACTCTCAACAACCGCTGAACAGAATTCCATGTTATGATTCTAAGTGAGGGGACTCCGAAGTTTCATTAGAACTATCATATATGAATACTTGTTAATTGAATTGATTCGAGTTAATAAGTAGGATAAAGAGGGTAGTTTTATAGTACCTATAAAAGGAGATTATATCGGGTTAGAATACCAATCATAGGGAAAAATAATTGATACTGATAGTACCTAGAAAGGGGGTGAAATTATGCCTCTTGCTCTGAGGTTATTCACACGTGTTACACACATATTTACTTGTGTCTATAGAATAGATTTGCATGGTTTAGTGATGCATCCATAGTCCACAAGGCAGAGTCGACCTGCACTTGAGAGTGAAGTTAAGTAGTAAAACTGGATTACCCTAGAGATACCTATTCTCCATTCTTGAGACACTTTTGTATTTATCTATTGTTTATTTTATTTGTTATTTAATTTAATTGTTTAGTAGTTAATAATTCCATACATCAACCTTATTGCCACAATTCATCTTAATTAATTTAGTAAATAATTAAATTGATAATACGCCGTCCTTTGAGTTCAATATTTAACTTGGTCGCTTGTTTAAGCTGCAACTGATATCCTTAATACTTGAGGATTAATTTTGCATGCAAAGAAAACGCGCATCAGTTAATCATCATTCTACAATCAAACAATAGTTTCCTTTAATTTAGATAATAATAAATTGGTAACCAATCGTCCTTTGGGTTCGATAATATAACTTGGTCGTTTATCTAAGCTTCAATCACATCCTTCATACTTGGAATAAATTGTGTGTTGAGAAAATGCCCATCAGAGTGTAGATCTTGTTGGCTTTTGAGGACTACGATGATGTTTCTTGAATTGGATTTTCGAGCAATGCATGATTGGTTGGAGAAGAAGAGATCGCGATTTTTGGGAAGGCAATTCATGTATCGTGGCGTGGGCATGCATAGTATCCTCCAGTGGCCGCTTTGCACTGTAGACTAATGCCATCAATATCGAGAGGGAGGAGTCACGTATTTTGTTGGCCATGGCAAACCGATTATTAGTAATTCTGCTGATGATTGCCATTAGAAAATTCTCTAAGTTAGGGTTTATAAATATAATCCTTTTATTGTTAAAATAAATATTGTAATGTATGTAGTATATTTAGTAATGTATGACAAATTGATATCGCAATTTGTACCGATATTTCCTCGATATCAAAAAAGAAATATTTTATTCTCCAATATTAATTTCGGTACTCTCCAAATATTGATATATCATAGAAATATCGTGGATATTTTCAGAAATTTTAATCCTTGTCTGCATGAGTCTTGTTTATGTTGTTGCAGTTTCAATTAAAAAACGTCATCTCATTTTGGTTCTTTAAATGATTTTCAAGTAATTTGAATTTCAAGTAACAAATTTACGTGAAATGTTGTGATTTAATCTTTGATTCTAAAAATAATTTAGGGTTTGTGGAGGAATAATTATCTCTAACATCTAAATAAAGAGTGTAATGTATGGGGTATATTAAGTAAATATATAATATAAGGGTATTTAAGTCCTATTAATTAAAAATATAACAATTTTAATATTTTTCGGATATGTTTAGCAAAATCGGAGTACGAATAGCCGCCCCTATTTAATAAATATTTTGATTTATTACATAAATAATTTATATTCCCCCTCTCTTCCATTAAAATATACTCCTCTATTTCACATAATTCATTTCTACTCAGGGGCAATCTCTTTTGAGATAGATATATGTGAGACGAGTTGATCTATTATTAAAGTATGCTTGTTATATAATCCTATTGTCTAATTGAAATGTGGGCATTTGATTTTTGTGCATAGATTAAGGAATATAATATTTTAATATGTAGTAAGGTGTGAGAAATAATATTTTAATGTAAAGTGAGTATGTATATTAGTGTGATATGTGGGCCCATGGGGAGAGTAATAACTAATTTGTGTGGATCTCTTTTATCAAAAAGGAAAATGCACATTTTTTATTAAAACATACCAAAATAACAAAACACGTACATTCAGTGAGACACGGAGGGAGTGGTAAATAATACTTATTGATATGGAGTATAGTTTAATTATGTATGTAGCGAATCATCATCCCATAATACTATAAATGTTAAAATGTAATCAGAATAAATATTAAATGATTATTTTTTTTATAAACTTAAACTTTTAAATGAGGTGCTCATTTAACGTGATATATGAAAGTCGTCATTCAAAAAATTATAACAATTATACTTTATGACGTTTCACATAATTACCAACCATAAGCAAACTTGCCTTGAGTGAGTGACTGAAAATTGGAATTGGTTCATTTTCTTCTTCTATACTTGTTATTCTTCATCTTATACCAATTAAACTGACAACTGACAAAGATATTTACATTAATAATAATAATAATAATAATAATAATAATAATAATAATAATAATAATAATAATAATAATAATAATAATAATAACAACAACGTTGGAATTGGACACCTCCATGGAATCGAAGATACACGAGACAAGAGATGTCACCCAAGAAAAACATATAAAAGTGGTTTTCATGATTAATATCTAATTTTAAAATAATTGACTTATGAGAGAATATATATATATACAATTTTAATGTCATATTCCAAGTCCAATTTTGTAGACTAATTCTTATAAGTGATGGATGGTAATTGATTTAATATGTGTGTAAACTCAGTTTCAAATTTTGACATATGAATTTCAAACTAATTTATATCAGCAAATGTAAATGGGGAAGTAAAAGCCTATAAAATAAAATCAATTGCCACCATGCATTAAATATAATTGGTTTACTCTATTAATTATTATATATAGATATATAATGAATTATATGTACAAGTCAAACCATTGGATTCTACATTTTTTTTATTTTTTTTTGGTTAGTCACACACTTTCAAACACACATCCTCTCCTAATTAAAGAAAAAATAAAAATTAGAATGTAATCGTAATGGTATATATAAGAGTTGTTTTTTCATTATGTTTTATTTGTACAAAGTATTTCTTTTAACATTAACGTTTTTTTTTTTTGTTATTTTTTGAGCTATACGTTTATCGTTTTGATGGAGAATAGTTTTTTCGTTTATGTGTTAGTCAAACTAAAATAAAATTATTTTCTTTAAGGAAAAATTATACTACAATAAAGGCAAAATTTAATTATTTAAACAATATAACCCAAATCAAGGCACATGATGTAGGGAAAATCATTATTGGACCGATGATGCAACCCTAGCCAAATTAAAACTGCCTCTGATGTGTCACGATGTTATTCAACAATTAATAAATCCTAAGGGGGCCACTTGATTCAAATTTTGGAATGATAATTAAGGAGGGTAATTGTAATGAAATTTAATTGAAGAACTTAACGTATATATTGAATCAATAAGAATAATTGAAAATTCTCGTTATCTCTCCTTATTATCTCTTACCAATCATAAGGAATGGAAATTAATGCACTTTCATTCTCATTATACTCCATGGTTTTTGTACTCTATATAGTTAACATTCTGAAATATATTTACAAATTTCAGAATAAATCCTAATAAAACTCGGAAACATTTCTAAGCTTATAAGCATAAATTAACTAATTCCAATTTGTTGAAGACTTAGATAATGAATAGTATCAATAACGTATTTATATCTTCCCACCAAACATTACATGACATGACATGGTGTCTCACATGCTATATTTTCTAAGCTTTTAATAAATTACGATCGATGTAGTAATATTTTAATGTTTACTTTGATTCATGATCTCACAATCGCCTAGCATTTTATTAATAAATATTTTTACAAAACCAATTATCAACAATCTCATAAAATGTAATTCACGAGAGACTTACGTATTAACTTAAGTTCAATTTTGGATTATTGTAGTACTCTATTAATTTTATTACGACTAGCTAGTAATTCCTAAATTATATATTCCTCATCAACGTGATAATTATGTGTTAATAATTTGTATTCTTGATATAATTATATTGCAATTAAGTTAAGCACACACACATCGATATCTTAACGTTTATTTAAAGTTAAAACACTATCATTAAATTTGTTTAATCAAGTAATAATTTTGGATGGGAGGATGATCGAATAGTCAAACTTTGAAGTATAATAAATTTTAAGGAAATGAGACACTTATAAATGTAATTTTCGTACAATAACACTAAATTGCATGAGTTGACTATATTTGCATTATTATTGTCCAATAATTGTGGTGAATTATGGGACTATATATATTTTGTACTCCCTAATATTAATATCCATGCATGGCTAAGAGTATAGTACCAATATGATATTAAAATAATAAATTAAATAATACTACATCATGTGAACACGTAGGCTATATAAAGAAGACCACGATTTATAAATATATGGAAAGATTGCTTCTTCAAACACGACTTTTTTCTACAAATTATTTATTTAAAAATGGGGTTTTGTATATTTAAATAATTAATCTTTGGCTTCTTTCGTGAGACATCGAATCTTTTGTTTTGAAATCAATTAAGATGAAAAGGGTAATATTATTAAAATAATTAGGTGTAGATCGTATGATGAAATAAATCAAGATTAACTATTTTGGTAAAGGAGACAAGTGTCCTCCTAGCGAGACAGCTAAGATTAGGACTTATGTTTTTTTTGCTTCTAATAATCAATGGTTGGCAAACTGATATAGTTTCTATTCAAAAGAAATAATTTATGGCTAGTAAAATAAAATAAATTAATTAACCAATTATAAATTTTTGAAAAATTAATTAACCAATTATTAAGTGAACCTCAGGAGAACTTTTCTTTGACCTTTACGCTATTGGCCATTTCACTAAAATATTACTCCATTTATTTGAGTGTTTGATTCAATTTCTATATAATAATTTATAATAATTATTATTTATATATTCATATTCAACATATATACTATTGTTGGGTCTATAATATGCTACACAAAGAATCGAATCGACAGTTCGATCTTTCACCACAATAATAATCTTTTAAAACTAAACTCTACCTGAATTTGTTTTGGGTTTTCTTGAGTTAGTTTGAAAATCATGAACAGTGAGTTATGTTTATTTTGGGTTTTTGATAGGGTAATGTCAAAATAATGTGTTAAAATTACTAATTTATGTAAAAATAAATAAATAAAAGAGGATAAATAATGAGCGAAAGTGTATTAATCACTACAACATAAGTAGCAATAAATAACACCTCATAGTAACACTTTAAATTTATTTAACACAAAATGGTAACACTTTTAAAATTATTATGATATGTGACATTTTTTTTAACATTTTCTATATAAGTAACACATACATGTAACACTTTTCTAATATATAACACATGCATATAACACATTTATATATAACACATTTTATGTTACACTTTTACAAAGGTAACACTATAATATACTCCACTTATACATAAAAAATATTTTTAAGTAACACTTCTATATAGTACGTAAATTATTTACACAACATTTAAAATGGTGCGGTATTTTCAATACTCCATATTTATAATATGAATATTAATTAAAATATTACACACATACACTCACATATATTACTTATATTTAAAAAATATATTACATAATTTTTAATATATATATATATATATATATATATATATATATATTTAAAAAAATTAGTTTAATGTAATTATATAATACAAAATATATATAGTTTGTTACATAAAATATATATTATTTTAATATATATTATTTAAAATTAAATTATAAAATTAAAAAGAATACTATTGTTCACGAAAAAATATTTAAAATATATTTACTTACCTTTTATGTTAATGATTAAAATATTAAACTAAAAAAATTTTATTTAAAAAGGAAAAAAAACTAGAAATATAATAATAAAATAAATATGTAATTACATCTTAAGATTGATGGGCTAGCTAAGTTGGTAAAGAAAATACATTGTAACACATAGGTCATGGGAACAAATCCAAGCAATCACAATTTTTTTTTTTATTTTATAAAGTGTTACATAAACATTTTGTTGTAACTTTTATAAAATGTTACTAAAGTAAGTGTTACATTTTTTTAAGTGTTACTATATTAAGAAAAAGTTTTACATAAGACAATAGGTAAAAGGGGCAACAACGACACTCCTAAAAATGTTATCTATCGTCTATAATAACATATTTAAGTTATTAAATAATATTTTTTACATGTTACATAAAGTCATTTATGTTGTAGTGAATGGAGAAGATAAAATGTATATAAGTGATTTTTTAAATTTAAATGTGAATTTTAAAATCCAAACTAAAACTGGAAACAAACGTCTTGTCATCACTCTTAAAATGTCTCAGGCTATTGATGAGACAAGCTCATACTATAAACTCATCATCTTTCCAAGTCCAACTCATGTGAGATCAAAGTTGCACACAATGCATATTTTCTCCTTAAATAAAGTCTATTGAGTCGTCCAATAAATGGTTTTGGCTAGATGACAATTGTTAAGGTGAGAATGTATCCAATTAAAATTTGAGCCTTGCTCTAATATTATTGTTAGGTTTATATAGGTAACAAAGCAAATGATTGAATAGAGAATTTGATCCATGTTCAGCACAATAGTACTTTTTTTAAACGTTGTGATATTCCTGATTAAGGGAGGAGTATAAATTTTGGGAAAATTTGTCACTTTCAATACTTTTTTTTAAAATATCACCCACAATAATTTTTTTTGAAATATATCACTTTTTAATTTTTTTGGACTCAAATACCCCTTCACTCATTAAACTTTATTCTCTCTTCTCTCTCTATTGTTCATTTTGCCATATTCTCTCTTCTTACTCTATCATTCATTCTTCAAAGATTCTAAAGATTTGAGAAGACAACCACACGTGGGAAGCGACAACGGTACGACACAATCCAATATGAATCTAGATCACGCACAGGGTCGCACATCGAGTACAATACCGCACAGTTGGTCGCGTACAGAGTCACACAAAAGGTCGTGTAATGGTCGCACAGTTGGTCGCATAAAAGGTCGCGTAGGTCGCACAGTTAGTTGCACGGTATTGTGCAACCTTTCTTGCGACTGTTTGTATGACCAATCATGCGACTATATGTTTCTGCCTATATTCGCATAAGTGTCGCATGCAGGATCACACAAGAGGTTGCATACAGGATCGCACATAAAGTGGCATTGATGGTCGCGTGTGTTGTCTCATAAGCAGTTGCATAATTGGTTTCACAAGAAGTTGCTTATATTTGAAGCATATAGTCGCACAATAGGTCGTACCAACAGTCGCAGGTAGGGTTGTTTATGTGGTTGCATGTAGGTTTTCGTGTGGTCTCATAAGCATTTGCGTGATTGTTCATGTAACTAAATTTGTAACAAAAAATACGAGTAAATTATTTATAATAGAAGCCCATAATCACATAGTTGAAACATATAGTATAAGAACAAATGTTACAATCCTCAATTTGATAGCTTGAAAAACAATGATTAAAGCAACTTCGAATACATAAAAAGTCAATGGTCCAAATAAAAATACCTAAATTTACAATGACTTGAGTACACAACTCAACAAAAATGCTAAGCTAACATATTTTGCAAACTGCATTGTTATAAGTTCATCTAATAACTAAACAATTGAAGTACTATAATTACAGTGCTACGAGTTCATTTGAGAGTAGCTCCGCACAAAATCATTTCCTCCACTCTATACATTTTGAAAAATCGATCTTATCAACTAAGTGGCTAGTGACAAGACACTTAATGAACTTGATAGCTAAAAGATCACTATCATCTCCTCTACGTTGGTTAGGTGTTTGGCCATAGAGTACCAAAGTACATTCATTCTTAGCGTCTTTAATATATTTTTTTTTCCAAACATTCGCCTCTAAACAAATAGACGAAAGCATCACCGTCATATGTTTAAACTCTTTTTTAATATCATCCATGAAACTCCTTTTTGACATTGAGTCATAAATAAAAAAAATTTTGGGTTGTCAATCATTAACTCATATGCAACCCAATGTGATCCAGACACATGTGCAACACCTAGGACTCGAGAAATATCAGACCAATGACAACCTCCTTGGATTAGTAAATTTCCACCTACATATTCCATTATCATCTTACTTTTGTCATCCCACTTCCATTTTTCATTTATTCCACTTGATGTATGAGCTGTTTGCCAATTTATCCACTCTTTTTTCAAGGCATACTATGTTAACATAATGTAAATATATAATTGGTGGGTGAGAAATATTAAATTTAATCTTAAATCATACTTACTCAAAATTGGAGTTCAACAATAATTGCTTAATCTTGTAAGAAAGCACTCGACCATAATTTGGACTTCAATATAATCAAGCTCAATAAACCATCAATATGCTTCATCTAGCAATGAAAAATGTTAATCAATATATCTCGACAACTAAATAATGGTTAAGAGTAATAAGAAATATAAATATTCACAAACCTCAAAATTCAGCTAATTTAGTTCCGGCGACTAACCAAGCGACCATGCACGCGTGCGACTACTCACGCGACTATCAAGCGACCATGCACGCGATTAATTATGCGACCATGTAATTTAGTTCCGGCGACTAACCAAGCGACCATGCACGCGTGCGACTACTCACGCGACTATCAAGCGACCATGCACGCGATTAATTATGCGACCATGTACGCAACTAACTAAGCGACCATGCATGCGTGCGACTACTCACACGACTAATCAAGCAACCATGCACGTGTGCGACTATTCACGCCGCTAATCAAGCAACCAAGCACGCGTGTGACTACTCACGCTGCTAATCAAGCAACCATGCACGCGACCATTTATGTCACCATGCATGCGACTAACCACGCAACTAACTATGTGATCCACTAGCGACTGTTCACGCAACCATCCGTGTGACTTACAAATGACTACTTACTGAAGGTGCGTGCGACCTTACGCGCAATCTGTCAGGCAACCTATTACACAACTCTTCGCAAATTGTGATTTTTATACCTTAAAGTTTAGATTTTTACCAAAATATTCACAATATATGTGTTAATCAATATTCTAAACACGTCAGGTGATGTAAAAATTCTTATTCATCTAATCAAACACCAAAATAACATTATCCCAACATAACTCGCATGTTTATTTTCACAAAACCCTAAATTTAGTTTATGAAAAATAAATGGGGACTAGGCATTTATGCCCTATATAGAAGATCAACATGCAAAAATGCTCACTTTGTTTTTTAAAAAGCAAATCTGCCCACTTTTATATAATTTGTCATTAATATCCTTTGACCTATCATTTTTATTTAAAATTAAATGGAAAAATCACTAATAGATACACACTTTTTACCTAAATTACTATTAGATATATGGAATTTAAATAATTATTCTCACATACAAAATATTAAAGTAAAATACCAAATATAACCTTATACTCCATACATTTTTAAACCAACAACTCTACCACTCACCCACCCACCCACCGGCGTTGATCAGCCGTTGACCGGCGGTCGGACCAGCGTTGATCGGCGTTGACCGGCGTTGACCAGTGTTGACCAGCCATTTGCCGGCGTTGACCACCCGCCTGACCGGCCATTGACCGCCGCCGCCTGCTGACGGAATTTAAAACGTGCAAACAAAATATGCAAAAATAAAATTGTACAGAACAATTGTGCAAAATGAAATTGTGCAGAACCAAATTGTGCAAAATTAATTTGTGCAGACAAATTGTGCAAACATATAGGGGTATTTATGATATTACAGTCATAATTGTGTAGTTAGGAGTAATAGTGCTTTGAGTCATGTAGTTTAAAATAATTATGTATTTTTTGTGTACCCCTTAGTAAGTGACCCAAATTAAATACTTAATTTTGGGAAAAAAATAATTGATTTTGTCAATCATTAAATGATTGACCGATTTGAAGATCGAATAGAACAATTTTCCCCTTGTGCCAATCGGTGAATTGCCTCTGTTGCCCCCTTGTGAAGCATTACCTCCTTAAGGTACAATTGCCCCCATAAGACAGATCAAATTTTCATTGCCCCCTTAAGGTACAATTGCCCAAAAAATACATAAGGGTATTGAGGTCATTCAAGTACGAAAGTGGGCAGTTTTTAACTTTTAAAGTCAAAGTGGGCTCTTTTGCATTTTAAAATGCAAGATAGGGCAACAGAAGACATTTCCTCAAAATAAATTGTAAGATTTACTAACCTAAATTCATATTGGGTTGCGTTGTGCCGTTGTCGCTTTCCTCATATGGTTGTCTTCTAAATCTTTAAATTTTTTAAGAAGGATTATAGGGTGAAAAGAGAGAATGAGGCAAAATGAATAATAGTGAGAGAAGAGGGAATGAACTTTATGTGAGTGAAGAGGATATTTAGGTAAAAAAAAATAATATATTTAAAAAAATATTAATGTGTGGCATTTTAAAAAAAAATGTATTAAAAATGACATTCTTATAAATTTCGCAAAAGCTGCTCTTCAACCCAATATTATTAAATTTTAATTATTAAATTATTTTTAAAGAATTTAATGTGGGGTTTCCATGATTATGTAATTTGATTAATTCCAATAATGAAATTGAAAATGAAAAGGTAAATTTAAACGTGTGGTTTGCCGACATAACAATGTCATCCTCAAGAAACCTTACACTTGTCCATACAACATCGCACGGACAATATATTTCCTTTTGTCCGAAAAAATGGGGTTTTGGAAATTCTTAAAAGAAAAAAAAAGCAAGAAAAAAAAAAGACAATCAAATCAGCCAAATTAATAATTATCTTCCTTCTGCATAAACAAAGGCCACGCAAGTCTTCAATGAATAAGAAAGAATAAGAAATATTTCAAAAATGGCTCTATAGTCTTTGTAATTTAATTTTCTTAAAAGTTTTTTTATCGTAATTAACTCATATATATCTTAAGATTTGAGTATTTATTATTTTTTCTAAATGAATTTTTAAGAAAAAATTTTGTTTTAGAAGTTTCAAGATAATTTCACTTTTCCTCAACATATCTAGCGTAATTATTAAATTAATATCAAAATTATTATTATACAATAAAAATTATAAAATTATTTGCAAAAATAATTTATTACCAATACGGTCGCAATTTTAAAAATTGCGTATTAATAAAAATTTAAGGCACGTGACCTTAGTCATATATGACCAAAATCACAACCACTATTAGATATCCACTAAAATATGGTTGAATGAAAAATATATAATAACCGCAGATTACTTGAATAGACGATTACCTATATCATTTCATTAATTATCTATTTAAAGTTTTAATTAATATTTTTAAAGAAAAAACTTTAATTTTTTAATTAATTATCTATTTAAAATTTTAATTATATTTTTAATGAAAAATTTTACTTTTATATAAGTCTTGCATCAGATTATTTGATGAAATAAATTTTGTGATACAAATAAAAAAAAATTAATAATCTTAATAATAAAAAGTGATATTTGATTTTAAAGAAATTATATTTATCTAATTAAACTATATTGTAGATAAATTATTACAAATAACAAAATAATTTTTTTAGTAAGAAGTTGTATTAAAATAAAAAAAATGTTCCACGACTTTTTGTTTTTTGTTTTATAAATACTTTTAGAATAATGAAATATTAAATAAATTAAAAATATAAAAATAAAAAATCTTAACAAAATCCATAAATATTAAGTTGAAGGAGATAATTAAGAGAGTAAGAATATTCAACCGCATATCATTCTCAAATCTTAAAGGTAAGCAACGTGGATTATATGGCAAATAAAATATTTATTTAAAAATAATAATCCCTCCGTACCATTTCAATGTTTACATATTTCTATTTTGGACATCCAATTCCAATGTTTAAGTTTCCGTTTTTGGAATATGGGACACACCTAAAACAATTAATACATCACCATAGGTCTCACATCCAACACTAATACACCTACCCACTTTACATTAAATATTATATATTTCCACCCACTATCTATTAAAATACTATACTCCTTAATCAACGTGCAAAAAAGCAAACGTAAACTTTGAAATGGGACGAAGGGAGTATAAGATTAATTACAAGTAACAACCGGTGAAGTTTTGGGTTATAAATGACCTATGTCACCCAAGTAATCCCCATAATTTAATCTAATATTCGAGTGATAATTTTTAAGGGGAAAGACTTGTGTGAGACTGTTTCACGTAAGGACTTACGTGAAACGGTCAGAAAGTGATTACTCTTATACTGAAAAGTGATACTAAATTAATGAAAGTTATAATGTTATTTTATGAATAATTTATAGTATATACTCCCTCCGTCCCGTTTCAAATATTTACGTTTGCTTTTTGCACGTTGATTAAGAAGTATAATATTTTAATAGATAGTGAGTGGAAAAATATAATATTTAATGCAAAATGGGTAGTTGTATTAGTGATGGATGATATATTAATTGTTTAGGTGTGTCCCATATTCCAAAAAGGAAAACGTAAACATAGAAATGAGACTCGCAAAATAGAAACGTAAACATTGAAATGAGACGGAGGGAGTAAATGAAAAGTGATAAAATTTTATAGCGAAAGTGATAACGTTTTATAACGAAAGTGATAACTATTTTAAAAAGTATAAAATGGTCTCACGTGAGACGGTTTCACGCAAGACCTACCATTTTTTAAGTACACCCAGTAACACTCAAAATTTATTTATTTATTTAAAAAATTAATCTAAAAATTATGTATTCCATATAGTCATTAAAATCTAAAATATGACTTATATAATTAGGTAACTAAATGGAGTAGCACAATATGTAAATTAAAAAATAAAGGTTTATTACTTTCAAATATACACTTTTAAACATATTTACTATTAGATACATGAAATTTAAATAATTACTCTCACACACAAAATATTAAAGTAAAATACCAAATATAAACTTATACTCCATACACTTTTAAACCAACAACCCTACCCTTCACCCACCCACCGGCGTTGACCGGCGTTGACCAGTGTTGACCGACGGTTGATCGACTGTTGACCGGAGTTGACCGGTGATCGGACAGTCGTTGACCGCCGCTGACTGCCGCCGCCTGATGCTAGGATTTAAAATGTGCAAACAAAATGTACAAAAACAAAATTGTGCATAACAATTGTGCAGAACCAAATTGTGCAGAACAATTGTGCAAATACATAGGGTTATTTATGGTATCACAATCATAATTTTGTAGTTATGAGTAATAGTACTTTGAGTCATTTAATTTATAGCAATTATGTATTTTTTTGTGTACCTCATAGTGAGTGACCCTAAAAATAAATGAAGAAAAGCCCAACATTAAAGAAGAAAAGCCCATGTGTCCCAACAGATGAAAGCCCATTCATTAATATCATTAGGGTTCCATTTCAAAAGGCCCCTTAATTTCTGACGCACCGCGACGGCACCAGCCGGAGAGATCAAAATTTGCTGAAAATGGTGACCTACAAGGTACGCTTAATCGTCTGTGTAATTGTGCGTTTCATTTCTTGTTATGTTCAAGTATAAGTCGTCTGTTAATCGTCGATCAATGTAATTGTTAGATTGATTTTTCGATGATCTGTTATGATACTTGGTGCAGTTCCATCAGTACCAGGTGGTGGGGAGAGCTCTGCCGACGGAGACGAAGGAGCACCCAAAGATTTTCCGAATTCTGGTATTAAGAATAAATTTAATGTTACTGGAAAAAGATGTCTTCTTGAATGCATAATTTAGTTTCGTGTGTCTGAAATATGCTCCATTCCCTTTGATTTAATTTATGATTTTGGATTATTGTTCATCTTGAGATGCACGCATTTAATAGTTTGTGCTTTACTAGGTCTTTAGGGGCTGACTTTTAAGGAAAAAAAGATAAGGATATCTCTGGATTCTATATACCTCAAACTAGAGGTCTAGAAGTAGAAATGTGACTGGTATACAACAAGAAATGTATTTGGGAAAGAGAGGTCGTTGCTTTCTGAATTCTTAATTTTGATTCAAAGTTGTATGGATGTGTCTCTGTGCACGCGAATACAAATATGTGTTTTTAAAATTTTGTATGTTTCCTGGAAATCTCTCTGTCTTTCCACTGGAACTATACTTGCTTAAGTATTGTGAAATTATTCAGGGATAGGAGTGTATTTTTTCCTTGTACAAATTTATATCTTGAATTTACTGATAGACCAACTATCACCTAGGCTAGTAGTGATCAAATGCTTTAATACTAATTTTTGTGTTTAATTTTAATTAATGAAGGTACTTCTTGAGGAAGCTTAAGAAGGTGAAGAAAAGCAATGGTCAAGTTCTTGCCATCAATGAGGTATATAGTTTTGATGTTTTATGAGAATATTTGACTCTAAATGGAGATTTAAAAGCAAATGGATGTTTTTTCCCTGGACTTTTATATATATATATATATATATTAAAGGAGAGTTTAATTTTGATGAGGTGTAGTCACCAGAATTAATCTCAATTATTCTAATTATTAATATTAATTAAAATTTAATATAGATAAATACATATATTATTTTAAGATTTGAATATAATATTATAAGTTATTATTACTTAAAAAATTAATATAGATAAATACATATATTTACTTTAAAATTTAGAATATTTATCCCCTCTCCACCTATGAATAAGACTTTTTATTAATTTGTTTTACACACATAATTTATTCAAGGGGACGGCTATTCGCACCCCCAGAATAACTATTCGTACCCCACAATTAAAGAAAGACTAAAACAACCTACATAAAATTTCTAAAATAGCCTTCATTAACCTAACATTAAATCTCTTCCATAATTTCTATAATAGCTTGATGATATTCTCCAATCTCCCCACCACTAATCTTCCTACATGTAATTCTCTTACACATTGTCATGGCTTCCAACAACACCATTGACGGCCACCGAAAATATCAATTTCTAAATGGAAGCGTTGCTGGCTCTCAACACCGGATTCAACGTCGTTGGATTCAACTGGATGTCCAAAACCTACGGAAACCTTTTGATGTAATGGTGAATTTTGGTATGGGATATTGATTAAAAAAAATCACATTTTTTTGCAATTTTGTTATCTAGATTGTTGTATATTCTCAAACATTTCCTCCTCCTGAGAATCTTCGGAAATGGACATCATCCCTGCTGTTCAAGATTTAGATATCATTCTATCCAATTTGAGGCCCCCATTATAGAATCTTGAAAAATCAAAACGATTCTGTTGTTGAATGTACCAAGAACCTTAGAGGCCAACAATGTTGTAATGATTCATCTTTGTAAGAAAGTGATTCGGCAATCCAAAAAGGAATTAAGGTTTTTCTAAGAAATTAAGGATGGGATGTCTTTGTTCTAAAGGGGGACAGATGTAAACGATTATGTTGCGGAATATGAAGAGTAAATTAGTAACTTAAACTGTGAATCAATGGTGAAGCAGAGCCGTGGTGATGATAATTAGGGGCTGAGTAAGGGTAGTTTGGATGTTACAATTAATTAATGTGTATTAAAGATGTAAAATGAAAGGGTAAAAAAGTCTTTAAATGGGGTGTATTTATAGATGTATGTTATTTATTTATATCCGGGGTATGTTTAGAAATGGGGTACGTTTAGTTCTTTCGGAGGTGCGAATAGCCGCCTCCTTTATTCAATTATGACGAACAAAAGCTTTCTTAAGAAAGGAATTCATTTTTATTATTTATATTATTATTATTATTATTATTATTGATTATGTTTTCTTGTTGCATTTATATTTCTTAAAATTTTATTTATTTATTTATTTATTTATTTGATTTTCGTTCTTTTTTTTAATTGTTAGTATATAATTTTATAATCTTATGATTTTTCTACGAAATGAACATTATTTTTCATGATTAATTTTACAAAAAATTTTAATTAATTTTTTTATGATTTTATTTTTGTCTATATTTTACTTACTAATTTTTATATTCTCTTTTGATTATTTTTTTATTTAATTTTTTTCTTTTAGTTCTGTTTTTCTTTTTTCTTTTAATTTTTAGTATGTAATTTATTAATTTTTTGATTTTTTACGTAATTAATTTTTTTATCAGTTAATTAAAAAAATTAATTCATTTTGTTATGGTTTTATTTTGATTATATTCTTTTATTTAATTTTTTTTGTTTTAATTTTGTTTTTTTTAATTATTAGTATGTATTTTCTTTTTTTACGTTATCAATTTTTTTTGTGATTTTACAAATTTATTTAATTAATTTTGTTATAATTTCTTTTTCTTTTCTTATTTGTATTTATTTATAATAAATTTATTTTTTATTTTTAATAATATATATTATTTTTATTATAGTTTTTTTTATATATTATTTTAAAGTTTTTTTTTGACAGAATTTTTTTAAAAGTTTTTTTAATATTTCCGTTATTTCCTTTAAATTTTATTTGTTCTAATTTTTTTGTCTTTTCTTTAATATATTTTAACCAACATTAAAATTTAATGATACCTAAATAATTTTTTTTTAAGGTTGAATATGGATGTGATATATTTTTTTATTACTTTCCTTTTTTTAAGATTGAATATGGATGTGATATATTTTTTTAATATTTGTTTTTTAATATTTTTTTAATTTTCTTTTGATTAATTTTTTTTATTCTGTTTTTTTATGAGTACGTAAGTTTTTTATCTTTAATTTTTTTACTTTAATAATTTTTTTATGGTAAGATTTATTATTTTTTAATTAAATTTTTTATGATCTTTCTTTAGTTTATTTTTTGTATTTATTTAATTTCCTTTTGTTTTAATTCGATTTTTTTAATTTTATTAATAATTTTTAATCTTTTGATTTTTTTATGTTATTAAATATTTTTAATGATTAAATTTACAAAAAAATTTGAATTTTAATGATGTTTCTCACTGAATTAATTTTAATTTAATAATTACTAATTAATATTTTGTGATAAATACATAAATATTCTTATAAATTTTCTTTAATGTTCGAATATTTATATTTATTAGATTAAATAAAAATTAAATCTAATCTAATCTAATCTTATCTTTAATATAAAGAGTTTAATTTTAATAAGGTTTCATCCCCATAAATTTTTTAAACTATTTTAATTATTATTTAATATAGATAATTATGTATGTTTATTATAAGATTTGAATATGAATGCGATCCAATAAAAAATATTTATTAATATAGATAATTATGCATGTATTATAAGTTTTGAATATGAATGCGATCCAATAAAAAATAATTATTAATTAAAATTTATTGTAGATAAATACATGTATTTACTTAAAGATTTAATTATGTATTGGATATAATCAAATCAAAACAAAATCTTATTTAGTTAAATAAATAAATTTAATTTTCTCTTCACTTATAAATAAGACTTTTATTCATTCATTCAACTATATATAGAGAAATTATATTTTTGAAGCTTTCTTCAAATTAGTATTTAATTTTTTATTTATTTTATTTAATTTTCTTTTGATTCATAAGTATTTAGTTCTTTTGAATTTCTTTATATTTTAAGTTCAATTTTAAGAAATTTAACTTCTAAAGAATAGATGCTATTCTATTTTTAATTTATATTATTCAATTTTTTTTATAAATTTTGTAATATTTTTATCATATATTTTTAATTATTAAATTTAATCAAAAGGTAAACCACTTGAGTCATGGTGTGCATAAATTCAAATTTCACAATCTTTAATATATTAAAAGAGAGTATAATAATAAAAATATTAAATTATAAAAATAATTATATTATATTTAAATCATATATATTTTTAAAATGATAACTTTGCGTAAATATAAAAAATTAAATTAAATTAAATTTATCCCTCCCTACCTATATAATAAGAATATTTATTTATTCGTTCACATAAATTATTCACCACAACGAACAAAAGCTATCTTCACTTTTTTTAAAAAAAATTCTATTTCTATTTTTTTATTAATTTTTGCTGTTTCTTTTATATTTTTTAAATTCTCTTTTACTTATTATTTTGTTTCTATTTAAACTTCTTTTTTGTTTTTATTTATTTTTATTTTTATTTTTTTGGAAATTTTCATGTGAATTTTTGTGCAAATAATCTACTCTTCACATATAAATAAAACTCTTTATTCGTTCTTTATACAAACACACATAAAGAACAAATTTTTTTTTAAGTTCTGTTCAAAGTCGGAAGAAAGATATCTTTTTTTATTATAATTCTGTTTATCTTTTAATTTTTTTTATATTTTAATCTTTTGATTTCTTTACATTACTATTTTTTTATGATTAATATTATAATTTTTTAAATTAATTTTGTTAATTTTTTTTTTATTTCATCGAATTGATTTATATTGAATTTTTTTTATTAATTAACTTTATTATAATTTTTTTTCTTCAATAATTAAATTAACATATTTTAAAATTTTTTGATTAATTTAATTCTGCAACAAAAATCATAACAAAAATTAAGAAACCAATTCAATAAATTTTTAAATTTTTTTTTGGTAAATCAATTTAACAACGATATTAAACTTTTACTAATGGAAGCAAATTTATATTTGAATGTATATAAATTGAATTTTACTTTTCAATATAAACTTATATTAGATTATAATTGAATAAATAGTTATTTGAATTATATTTTTAAAATTGTTGAATAAATAGTTATATTAAACTTGAATTATATATTTTTTTAAATTGTAACTTTACAACCCGTGTAATACCCGGGATCCATACTAGTATATATATATATATATATTATATATATATATAATGATTTTTAGCTTCTATATGAAAATATACAAGAATATAATGATATCTGGGTGGATGGCATAAATACTTTCTATTGATAGTAGTAAAAATGCTTACAAAAACTAGAGATATGTAATGATGGCTATGTACATTTAGATGAATTTTGTTAATATATCTTTGAATTCTATGATTTTCTATCTATTCTATTTATACCATCAAGGTTCAGTTCACGAGTTTGCTTTGTCTTGCAGTCTAGTCATTACCATTTGAGACAATCCACTTAAGTTTCTGTTTTTTGTCCTCAGATATTTGAGAAGACTCCTACCACAATCAAGAACTACGGTATCTGGCTGAGGTACCAGAGTAGAACCGGTTATCACAACATGTACAAGGAATATCATGATACAACCTTGAACGGAACTGAGATGGCTTCTCGTCACAGGGTTCGTCCTCATTGCATTCAGATTATCAAAACAGCCACTATTCCTGCCAAGCTTTGCAAGAGGGAGAGCACAAAGCAATTCCATGACTCGAAGATCAAGTTCCCATTGGTGTTCAGGAAGGTGAGGTCACCAACCAGGAATCTCAAGACGACGTACAAAGCATCCAGGCCCAACTTTTTTATGTAACTTTGGTGGAGATGAACGCTCATCCAGGTTCTATTGTTTTGATCTTCGCGACGACTCATTTATTGAGCTGATTATCAGCTGTAGAATATTATCCTTAAATTTTGTTCAACTCTAGGTGATTTACACCAGCTTAGGTTGTTAGTTATAGCCTCATGGGAATTTACATATTTTTTTTTCAAGATGGTATTTGTTTCAAAACATCATACATCTAATACCTAGTCTTATTTTGTGATGTTATATTGTCTCCATATTTTATCAAATGTTAATTATATTATCGAGGATCTATTTTGCACAAATTTTTACAGGTGGATAGAATCATCAATCAAAGATGCTATATCATTGTAACGTGGAAGCCCAAGATCTTACCAAATCTGATAGCTTATTCCAACCTATTCTAGATTGACTAAAGATGAATGAATAGTCACTATTATTCTTTCAAGTTTCAACAGTAATAAATTTCTCGTGTGTGGTTTAAATGGGACTACATATGATATTACTTGATGCGCAAAAAAGTATGTTGTCTCTGGATTGGGTCGAGACACGAGTTTTGTGTTGTTAAATGAGAATGGTGTCTAGTTTCAGATGATGCTCCCATCTGGAATCACTGCACATTAACAAACAATTCTCTCTCATATCATCGATTAGTCCAACATCAATCTTATCGAATCTTGAAAACATACCATAACATTCTTCCCGATTCTTGCATTCTTGTCAACTATGGCTTTCCTTATATGTGAACCTTCTCCTATACCAACCGGGATGCCGACTGCCTCCCCTTCATTCTGCACATGTAGGCTGTTAGAACACTGCTTGCATGAGAAACAAAATTGGTGACTGAATTTAATCTGATGTAGATTTTGAAGAAACTGTTTTAAAAGGTGGTGTATTTTCTTACATGATATGTATCAGATCCCATGATGATTGAATCCTCCACCACAGCATCATTTCCTATTCTTGTCCTCATGCCAACCACTTTATCCTGCATTTCTGCACGAAAGAGAACATTATGAGCAATGAATGATCCATGATCATCAGAGCATCAATGTTTTTCTTACACTGAGAATGCAACCATCTCCAATGACAGAATCTGTGATGACAGCATCAGTTACGAGCGTTGGAGGAAGATGGCTTGGCAATGTGTAGAGAGGAGAGGTTCTATCATAAAAGCTGCTGCCAATGACAACACAATATGAATCATACTGGGAATTTTCAGACAAAACTAACGCAGTTCTGCTTTTTAATATTATTTCATCTCTTACTCACTTGTATGCTTTGTTTGTCCTTCGAATGGTCTCCTTATTTGCGCGATAGTATGCTTCTATGCTTCTCATATTCTCCCAATATCCGTCGAACTGGTAGCCATGAATCTACATTTTCACAGAACTTGATATATGATTCTATTGAGGGGAGAAATGCATTAAACACAAAAGAAGAGTAAGAAAATAAGATTGCACCTTCATTCCAAAAGAAATTGCACCTGGTATGACTTGGCTTTTCAAGTCGTTCGCGTTTGGAAAATGCAGAGTCAGCAGCTTCATCATTACATCTCTGTTGATGACAGAGATCCCCATTCCTGGAAAACTATACTTGCCATTGTGATCATAGTTTTTCACCTGAGAATGAAGGTTAGATCTTCTTGAATGTTAGATTTTGTTTACTTGTCATGTATTATAATACCTGCAGAAAAACTCACTGGATTCTCTCTGAACTCAAGAACCTGATTCTCAGCATTTAGTTTGAAAATGCCAAATCCAAGATCCTCATTCATAGCTGTAGAGAGAAGAGCCACAGTTATATCAGCTTCTGTTCTCCGGTGGGCTTCTAGAAGTTTCTGATAGTCCATTTTGTAAAGATGATGCCCCGGAAGAACCAAGAACTCTGCCAACGGAAACTCCACCAGCACCCACAAACACCTCCGAATAGCATCTGCAGTTCCCCAATGATTCATACAAGGTAAACTAAGTGGAGATCACAGACTCAACAGTGTGTTTAATTTGCTAATCATGAACAGATTAGTAGTGTACCTGAAACCAGGACTCTGATATGCTGCGATGACATCAATGAACCCCTCTTTCAAGAGACGAGCCCCCGTGTAAGCTCTTGAAATGTGGGAGTTGAGAGAGGTGGAGTTGAACTGAGTGAGTGCATAGATTTTGGTTATGTTGCTGTTGATACAGTTGCTGTCAACTGCATCGATGAGACGGCAGTTTCCAGCGATTGGAATGGCAGCTTTTGATCTTCTCTTTGTCAATGGATACAGCCTCGAATGTGAAGATCCATCTCCAAACACAATCTCTGCAACACTCTGATAAACACTTCACATTCTCGATCAATCCATGACTAGTTAGTACATGTTCAAGAAAAGCATGATGAGCTATCACAATCACATTTATCACCTGGTTTGCTGGTTGGATCAAAGAGTTTGAGCAGTCGGGCTGCTGTAGATTCCTCGTGAGCAGCCTCGTGGGAGACGTAGACGAGCCAAAGTCGCGACGAGTATGTGGAAGACTAATCTTGGGATGACATGAAGTGAGCATATGCATGACACTAGGCTTGTTGTATAGTAGGGAAGATTTTCTTGATTCTCTCTCTCTCTCTCTCTCTTTCTCTTGGGAAGGATTTAATGAGAGAGGGATGAGGAAGGAATATTTAGGTTTCTTCATGTTCATGGACACTAACTTGTTGCTGGGAACAAAAACTGGTCATGAAATAGTTTTATCCAACAATATGCATCTCATGGACTTGCTTTTAGTCTTTCTTGATACATAACTTGTATGGAATAAAGTCCTAACATTCTCCTTACTAACATCTCTCCAGAATGACCATAGTGCACTTCTTTACTTGGCTAATATTTGATGTTTTCAAATTAGAAACATCTCATGGATCTACTTTTCTCATGATTTATGCATTCTTTTATTAGAAATGAAAACAATAAATTAGGGGTAACAAACATGTTGGGAGAAAGCTTCTTGGGAAGATTAAGTCATGTTTGGAAGATGGGAATATAGTGGCTATCAATGCGGAATATGCGATGTGATCACGTCAGCCTTCCGGTAATAATTGTTCTAGTCTAAGCCCAAGCTAAGGGAAGCAGATGCGATGTGGACGCCTCATCAATGTTTCTCCACCCCCTGCTCAAAAGTTCCATGCCAACTTTTTATGTTCAGACATACTGAATATAATTAAAATTTTGAGTAAATCACATCTATGGATAAATTAGTTATCTTGGCCAACATAACCATGCAATGCAAATCAACAAATTCGACTGCTTTTATCATGTTCATGCAAATATCTAATAATTATGTTTTCTTTCTGGGAGATTCAAAAGAAGGGGCCAACGGAAACCAGCTCCCATTCCCATATCATGGCCTAACACCTCCCATGCAACAACTCAAATTTAAGATATAAAATTAGTCTCATTTAGAACTGTATTCGGAGATTCAAAGGAATGATATCCCAAACCTGCCACAAATACATTTTTCAATTAGTCCCCAATGGAATATGTCTTGAGTTACCAGTTTTCCACCATAAAAACAAAAGAAAATTGTCCAACTCATGACAATGAACACTTCTATGATTATTTCATATATTAGAGAAGAACACAAAGATGAGAAGGGTGGAGTTGGTTCTTATCCTAACAGAATCATAATTTGTAATTTGTACTACAAAATCAATATTTGAAGTAAGATTGAACTTTGCAATTGAAGGATATCTTAAAGTATAGTTCTAATAGCAGAAAATACTAAGGTCTACTTAAGGTCAAATATAAGTAAGATATTATTTGCCAAGAAAATTAAGGACCTAAATTGTGTAATTTAGGTTGTGATGAGGGTTTGGTAAAAACTCCCATGAGATACTCATTTTTCTTTTCATTATGTTCTTTAAAGAAGTAAGACATACCATTCTTGCCATAAGACCTTATAAATCTCTTAACAATTATTTCACAGTTGAAAGAAGGGAAAGGAGCACTTGCACTTGCCACCGGACTATTTTAGGAGTTTTAAGTTTTATTGGAAAGGGAAAGCTAGCTTGTAGCTTGGGAGTATAGAGTGCTCTGGGCAGACAGGATGTTAGAGAAGCTATATCACTCGATCAGCCATCTGAGAGAACATCAACCATTATTGATGCTAATAAAGTCAAAACAAAAACAAATGATGAAAAATTCTAATTTAAATGATGGTTAAATAGGGGCACATTAGCTGGAAATTGAAAATATATCTCTTTGATACATCTCTTTTTCATGTTTACTCTAAGAAGAATTAAAACAATTTAACAGAGAAAACTAAAACCAAAAACATAGCAATTCAACATGAAGTATTACATAAATAGAGTCTCTTTGATACATTTGATACATCTCTTTATCCAGTTTACTTTAAAAAGAATTCAAACAATTTAACAGAGAAAACTAAAACAAAAAACATAGCAATTCAACATGAAGTACTACATAAATAGATTAATGAAGGAATAAATGAGAGAGAAGATTAAACTTTGCCTTGATCAAGTGAGCGAGTTCATTAAAGGAAAGGTATCGCAGTTGAGTCCATAAGAAAAGTTTGGAAACTAAAAACTCCTCCTGGGTAATGGGATCTGATAAAGTCTGATTATATAAGATGCAACTTTTCCTACTTAAAATAGGTGCAGTGCAGGAATCCATACAAATCATATTCACATGCCTTATAATCAAATCTCACCACAAGATCGAAGACTTCACTGAATTTATACCTCAAGAAATACTGCATTTTTTGCGTAATTTGCTGTAAAAGTTTTTAGTAATGAAATTTCAAAGAGGTCATACTTACCAGAAAAAAACAACCACAGAATGTACTTGCATTGATATAAAATCCTTGGTGGAGTCTACCATACAAGTCAGATGTTATTCAAGTTACTAAATTCAGAATTTTTCTCCAGTGCATAAAACACCAAACCAGTCGATGTGTGACACTGTTTAAACAAGTGATTCTTCCCAGCTATATGCAAAAAATGCCCAACCCTAAGAAGGTGAAGAACACCTATAAAAGAATACAAAATCCACATAAATTTTTTGGTTTAAATTCTTTGTACTACTCTTATAAGTGTCCCACTTGGGTTCTAATAGAACAACCATGCCAGTGTGGAACACACTTAAAAGTTTGTTTAGCATTTAAGACAAGAAACTACGTAAGGGTTTGTTAGGAGGATAGTAAGACGTAAAGTTGAATCTTAATGCAACCTTTTCAAAATTGTTAAGGAAATCATTTAGCCTCAACTTTGACAGTTAATGAGTTAAAACAGAAAAAGCATAAAAAGATTAACCTCATTTATGATATCTAATCAATTTATTTTTATTTTTCTTAACAATTTACTTCTTTAGATAATGACAATATACTTGTTTTCAGATAATACATTTCATATTAGGAGTCAAGAACAGAGTGCCCCTTTGATAAATCTTATTTTGTGGACAAAATAACAGTATCTACCATTACAATGTTAAAATAATGTGAAAAAAATCAAAAATATGTGAAAGTATCTAAGTTTCAGTTGAAATGTAACACAGTATTTATATCTTGTTATTTGAATCTTTACCAATGAAAGATGCAGTCAAATCACTAATGTATCTACTAATTAATGAATAAAGCAAATCTAAATTATAACTGCAAAAAAAAAATAAAAATAATAATCAGCCAAAATTCAATTGAAAACGTGGTGAAAACAACTTCTTGAACATAAGATTTTTGAGCTTTTGACAGGCAAGAATTATATACAACATGAGTTAACTAAGTTTTTTATGAACGCCAATGCCTCAAGAATCATCCTTATTATGGCAAATGACAATAGTTTCCAACTGCCAAACCAAGAGGCACCATTCAATAATATAAACATCTAAAACCACATCTACATATCATATATAATCCTCTTAAAAAAAGTAAAATATTTAACATAAGTAGTAAAAATAAAGTGTTGAGAATTAAAGGCATATGAGTACAGAGTAGGAGCCCATTGGATAACATAGATGTCATTTTTGTGCTTTGACTTCAACCTTCTATCATCACATTTTTTATCGCTTCATTGATCTCCGTCTTAGACTTGTAGAATTAAATCTCCCCTCTGTGCTCAAATACCAACAGAAAATTAATACGAGTAAACTAAAAGAGAAATAAATTCAAGTGCATCTATTATAAATTCATGAACAGTGACGTAAAGTATTATACAATCCAATGTAAAGGTTTAACAATGGGAGACCATATCTTTTGGAGTAATACATACACAAAATTACAATAGAAACTTTTTATTTTCCAAACCTTTTCATTTTTCTTTCAAAAAAAGTGTATTCAAGGAGAATATAGCCACTAATTCAACAAATAATGAAGAACAATCAACGATGTACATAATCTTTAATTCATATACAGTATATCATAATTTTCCAGAAACTTTAAATAAAGAGATACATACATTATAATAATACCACATTCTAGTGAAATAAAAGGCATGAGTATAACTCTACAGAACATATAACATGCAAGGTTGTTTATTCTCAAATGGCTAAACATCATTTATAGGTGAGTTAACTTAGTGATCAAATTGTGGCAAGACAATTTGTCGAACAGCTTGTATGCAAAGACACAAAACTTTTTGGGTAGGTAATAGTTTCATTTGACTACCTCAGATCCAATATTCAGTACCTGGAGAATGATAAGTAATATAGGTTTAACTTTGAAGGGCCTTAGGGAGACAGAACCAAAGTATAAGATCTGGTCCTCTCTGTATCCATGGAATCAAGGTCAGAATTCAGAACAAAATGTAAGGCTTTCGAATACTCACCAAGCTAATTGAATCGCACATGCAGGTCCAAAAAGTGGCGGGCCAAAATTAGAGTTCCACGAGCTGTAAAATTACTTCTCTGGCCGTGCACGGCGGAAGCAGATGGGGAAACAAGCCGAGCTTGGCGGACGGGGTGATTACGTTGAAGAAAAGAGAAATCGTACACATAAAAATGGGGAAATAGAAGTGGAGAAGGGAGGATAAGCCACGTAAAAACAAATAACGGAGGTGGCAACGCGTAGACAATTAGGCAACTTAGAACCAGCTGGAAACTGGCCAGCATCCCGCTCAAGCCTCTTTATAATATTAATAGATATATATAGAGCAGAATATTACAGCAGCTGTTTTTGTTTTTTCTTTATTCGTTGTGCTACGTTCAACTCAGTATTACTTATCCAGAGTTCAATTCAGAATGACTTATTTAAAGAACACGTAAAAATAATAAAAATAAAATAAAGATTCATATGAATTTTAAATTATTGTTGCTAAGTTCAACTTTACAGGTGCAAATAATGGCAATGTAATCACTTATTTGGAATTAACCACGAAAAAAATCCCAAGACAACAGATGGAAAGCATTGATAAGTTTTACATAACTAAGGAGATGCACTCATGAGGTAACTGAAGCAGATTTGCTCCCGGAAGAAACGTACAACATAAAGAAGACAGGACATGGTGGAACGAGAACTGAACGTCTCCAACCTTGTCAAAACTTCAGATGATGCTCGAATAAAGATGCCATCTCAATCTGCCAAACAAACCAAAATACGAACAAGAAAGTTAACTTTCTACAAAATGCAAGGATAGAAATAGAATCATATCTGCAATATAAGCGTAGATAGAAGTTCCATATAGCTAAGGTGGTATAGTTAACAAGCATTCGTTCCCCCATCGACAGTATTATTTTCTTTTAACTGTAACAACAATTCGTTGAATCGATATTCAGTTTAGGAGAATAAATTTTCACTATTGTCATCTTCAGAGCAGAAAACTATTCTCAGAAATGCACATTCAGTAATGTTCTCTTACTTTTCTACACAAAATGAAGAGATAATAGTTGCAATTGAATTAACAATAGATAAACTATCAGTCGACAAAACTATAGAAAACTTACAGCTGTCAATGCTGCTTCGGCGCCTTTATTTCCTGATTTACCACCAGCTCGATTCAAAGCCTGAAATCATTTCGGTGCGGATTTATTATTGATAACTTGGTTAACCACATTGATTGATGATTAAAGAAACTCATAAAAATTTCCAACTAATACAAATGTTGTTAAGTTATAGGACTCATAAGTTAAATTTCAAAATGTGCATTCATTACTAATAAAAATAAAATTGAGAAATGAATCACTCATGGCTAAAACACAGGATTTTACAAGAAAATGCATTGCTTTAATAATCTACCTGATCCATGTCATCACACGTCAGAACGCCAAATATGCAAGGTACGCCTATGAGTCATCATAAAACAGAAACGGAAGGTCAATCAAAATAGGGTTACAACTACAAATAAGAACAGCTATAAAGAATATACTCCTTCCGTCCCACATTATACTGCACCGACACGATAGATTTGGAGTTTAAGAAAAATTGTTTTTTTGACTAAGACTTTTGAAGGGTAATGCAGTCTAGGCAATAAATAAATTAGATGGGAGTGGTAAATTTGAAATTAAGATGTATTTTGAAGTTGGGGATTGATGTGATGTTTCATTTTTTGGGAGGTGAAATTTATTGTGGACGTGTGAAAATGGAAACTCGGAAAGTGTGAAATTTATCATAAGGGAGGGAGTACAACACATTGAAAGAACTGTCAAGTGTCAAGAGTTTCAAACATCAATTAGGGACATTCAATCTATTGTCTTTGTGTTTATCTAAGAGTTCTCTAAGAGTTCGCAAATAGAGGATAGGAATTACCAAAGCCAAAGGTAGAGAATAAGAAATCCATCCTAAATTTTCAGTGAAAGCAAAGAAATAAAAATATGTGAGATGTTTCTTGGTAGATGCTGGATATCTACTAATCTACTCCACTAACACCACTATATTGGAAAAAACATCAAGAAGAATTATAAAGCTTCACAAAACAACAAGTAAAATCAATCTACATGGGGCTTACCTGAATTTAGACCAGCCGACAGGACTCCCGAAGCAGCTGAATTGGCCACTGCATCATAATGGGTGGTGTCGCCCCTAACCTACCAGTCAAAAGGGGCGAACATAAGATAATGTAACAGAGAGACAAGAACATTACAGAAACTATAAGGAGTTTAAAATCTCGTTGCCGCCACCTTGACAGCTAAATAGCATAAGCATATGACGAAATATGAGACATTCACATTGCAGGAGAAAATGAGAATGATAAACAATCATGAAATCTTACAGGCTTGGAAAATATAGACAGGCTTGGAAAATATAGACAAAAGCTTACCACAGCCCCAATACACAAGACTGCCTGATATCTTTTCGATTTACCAAGCTTCTCAGCAGCTACGCCAATTTCAAAGCTTCCAGGAACCCATACAACCTGTCACATGATGATCAACACAATGCACATTCAGTATAAGATCTGTTGGTGCACAAAGAAATCATAGCAAGGACACTAGTTTTATTCCCAGGAATTCACTTAAGAAAATTAATAAACAGCAAAGCACGGACCAAATGCCACCGACAAAAATCACACTTCACCACTATACAGTTTGTAATTTATCTACTCACATTTTCTCAACTTGTTTTCTTTTCATTAAGATCTTTGATGCAGTAATCTTGACAAATGATGGCATTCACATTCTAACACATTAGTATCTTCTTGGTATTCCCAATGTATTTGTGACTACATCATCAAGTTAAGAGTTTGTTACTTAATGTAGTAAATCCTAATTAAAATGATGTTGGGTTGCCTGGATTGTTAAATGCTTGTCTATGTAGAGAAATTAACTTGAAATCATAATCTCCAAAGGAATCGACTAGATTCCACCAATGAGTAATCAAATAAGATAATTTTGCAAACACAATTATGAAAAGGCAAAAGGAAGCTATTATCAATCAAATTACAAACATCAACGTCTTCTTCTTTGACTGAGTACTTCTTGAAAGTATCCAAAGCTCCCTCCAAAAGTGGCCTCGTAACAATCTCATTGAAGCGTGCTACCACCTTTATACACCAAATGAAATTTATTACCATTAAGCAGAAAAGATAATATATGTACCCCCACGGGAAAAAAGTGATATAAATAGAGACAAGAAAATACTAAATATAGTTACAGTCTTGACTTCAATAAGACAGAAACATCAACATTCAGATCATATGCACAAAACAACTCATTAGATTGCCATAGAAACAACAACAAAGAGCAGCTTGAATAACCAGAAACTAAGATAAAACAAATGGATTCACCACTCCAAAACTAAAGCTCCTAAAAATGTAAAAAATAACAGAAGACAGCATTACGCACTATGGCAAAGCGAAGGCCTCCAGCTGAGAGAAGTGAGCCCGTCAAATGTCGAACAGCTGAAGTCTGTGAAAACGATTCCTTCTTCCATGGTTTCTCAATCCATAATCCAAAACCTGCAAATGATGAAGTTACTTAGGAAAGTAAATAAAAACCCATCGGCAATTAAGCACAATTTCAACATCTCACAAATTGGGAGAATAATGGGTCAAGCATCCATGAGATAAGAAAAGGAGAAATTTAATTCGAACCCATAATAAGTGAAAGAAAAGAAAGACCTTGTTGCAGGGGCGGCGAGGTAAGTGGATTCCCAGTCCCAGCAGTTAAATTAATGGGGTTTTGGTTAGTGTGTGAAGAAGAGGATGGGTGAGGAGGGAATGGAAGAATTAGTGGAAACACGGAGTGAAGGACGAAGAAGAGGCGATGAATGTGCAGAAACTGAAGCCATTCGTACGTGTAGAGAAGAAGAAGAAGAGATTCTCCGCAAATCTATGGTTTGATTACAGTACAATCGGAGGCGGATCCAGCTACTGTGAGATGCCTAATCTAAAGGAGTAAAAGAAACACATAAATTGCCGAAGCTGCGCAAATTTAAGAGCATGATCAATTATGCATTAGCGATGGGATTCATCTCATGAATTTACAGGAAAAAAAAAATGAACAGTTGACCTCAAGTAAGAAAAAATAAAATTATATGATATCCTTCGAAACAAATAACAACGAAGTTCAGGAACCGAACAATCGGAAAGCAACGAAGACACCTTTAGCATTGGCCGAAGACGATGGCGCAGAAGAAACAATCTGGCACGAGATTCGTCTAGGGATAGCCGGAACGGCAACAGATACACCGGAGAATCGGCGGATACTTTGAGCGCCAGGCGAAAGAGAAGACGATGAGGAGAGAGAAACTGATTCCGGTGAGGAAACAGAGGAGAGGTGGCAGGATATGGCCGCCGCCGCCATTGTTTTCGAGTAGTTGCGCTGTCAGTGACTCAGTGTGTTAATGAGCGGGTCAACGCGTGGTGTCTGTGAAGTGTGAAACGTGATTGACTCGACTCAGCTGCTTAATAATGGAGACTGACTTTACAATGTGTTGAATCCATTTGGGAAATTGGGGTTTGGATTAAATGCTGCAATAGGTTTGGGTTGGGCTGACTTTCATCAATTAACAGTTACGAATATAAAGATGAGCGGGGGCCCAATTCGGAACGGGCCCAAAGTTTAAGGATTAATGCTTGAAAATTTGTTTAGTAAAACATAAATTTTCATAATTAAATGTTAGAAATTAAAAAGCCCTCTTATAAGAAGATTATTACTCCCTCCGTCCCAAGAATACATTGACACTTTATATTATGATCCGTTCCAAGAATACTTTCACCCCTTAAAAATAAAAACAATACACAATATCAATAACCTTACAATACTATAATATTACAAAAATGACATCTTCTTTTTACAAACAATCTAGTCAAAGCCAACTATATCATACATTTTATTCTACTCAATTACCCAAAATAACTCATTCTCTTTCTTATATCACACTAACAAAAAGTTATTTTTTCTTAAATTCCGTGCTAAAAAATACGTGAAAGTATTCTTGGGATGGAGGGAGTATAAAACAAATAAAAAGTAATATTTAAATTAATAAAATAATATAATACTACCGTAATAAATTATTTAATGAATAAAATTGTGTATCATATAAATAAAAAATTGATACTTTTTAATGAAAAGTGATACCCTTCGTCCATTGTCAATTTATCAGTTTGCTTTTTGCACTTAAATTAAGGAGTATTATTATCTTATATTTAGTGGATAGTTGTTTTAGTAAGATGTGGTGAGTCATATGTAGGATCATCAGAGAAAATAAATAAATGAACGTACAAAATTATAAAAAAATGTATAATTAATTATGGACAAAAAGAGTATAATTATAAGATGAAGACTTTTGTAAGACTGACTTACGAATGACTTTTGTGAGATTGAGTGATAATCTTAATAATAAAAAGTAATACTCAACTAATAAAAAATAACACTGTTTCTATTCCACTGAAAGGTCCCTATTTTACTATATTGCGCGTCGTACTCAAAGGTCTTTATTTTTCACTTTCAGTAAGAAAACCCCACACATGGCTCACCATTAATTACTAATACAACTATTTAATACACATAAAATAATACTAATACACTTTAATCCACGTGAAAAAAATAAATGAGAACATTTGCCTGGGACGGAGGGAGCAATAATGATGCGATCTATCTACAATATAATAATAAAAAATATTTTAAATAAAAAACAATACTCCCTCCGTCCCGGAACAAGGTATACGTTTACTTTTTGTACGGATATTAAGTAGTATAGTGAAGTGAAAGAAATAATATTTTAATGTATAGTGAGTAATTGTATTATTATATTGTGTGGGGCCATGTGAATATAATAATACTTTTGTAGGGGTCACATCAACCAAAAATGAAATGTATATTTTATTTTGGGACGGACCAAGATGAAAAAATGTATACCTAATTGTGAGACGAAGGGAGTAATTGATAACGTAAAATGATTAAATCAGAACAAGGTTTAAAATTTTTGGAAATATTCACGATATATCCATATTTGGAGATTGGGGAAAAAGATATATCTTTTCTTCTGTCGAGGATATATCGGAAAATATTGGTAATAATATTGATATTCGTTTGTCAAAGTTTAAATTTTTTCAGATGTCGAGATATATCGAGGAAATATCGCTAAAATATCAATAAAATATCGAGGATATATAAAAAATATAAAAAATTATCCATATTTTAAAGAAATTTTTAATGTTTTTTATATTACTTTTACAAACTAAATATTCCCTCCGTCCCGCCCATATTGCATCGTTTACTGTAACTTTTGTAAGAGCTTTATGCAGTCAAACGGTACAGTTTGACCGGGACGGAGGGAGTACAATTTTTTTAATTAATTTGATCAATTTAAAAAAATAATAATAAAAAAAACACTTGCATGAAATTATTAAGACTGATTTATTATATTTAATTAATTATCACTCATTATTATTTTTCCTTAAAATTATTACTATTAAGAAAATGAAGAGTTTCCTTTCATGTACATAGTGTGATAGTATACTCTGGTTAAAAGTACAATAATTTTGGTACATTCAATCAGATTGGGATGGAGAGAGTATTTTATTGGTACATAACAATACTACTGACACATTCAAAATTATGTTCAAAATTTTTCTAATTCGATGAGTTGATACTAATATTGTTTAGATCAAGATGACATTACATGTTTTACATTTGGACATCATATATTTTCATTTTAGTATTATTTATTAAATATTGTATGAGTTTAGACTATTTATATATGTTGTGATTTGTTTATCATATGTTATGAGTTTTATTGAAATTTTAAATTTTATTTATATATTAAAATTAGTTAAAATATATTGCAAAGTTAAATAATTAATTCTTTTTTTTTCTAAGTTGTTGTGATTTTTTTAATTTTTACCAATATCAATATCGATATTCGATATATTCGTAAATTTGAGGTACCGATATTTTTATTGATATCGATATTTTAAATCTTGCATCAAAACATGATATTAGCTACAGCTATACCCCCAAATTGAAATTATTTGTACATATATAAATGGTATAAAATTCAAAATATATGTGTGGCTTGATGGTAAAGTAGTGAGCATTTACCTATTTAAGTCGCGGGAGTGCTATTTGTTTTGCCTTCTAATTTTTTAATAATATTTTTTACCCTTTTCTTATAGATAAAGTTTATTAATTTCAACACAAATTTATACATAACTCACTACTATTCTTATAAATATATAGTATACATTTATAATAATAATATCTTATATTACTTTTTACATTTAAAATTCGTCAGTCAATTATAATTTATGTATTTTGATTTATTATAGTAAAATTTGAATAATAAAAAATATTTTTTAATTACATCCATACCCCCAAATTTTAATTAAAATATTGTGTATATATATATATGGTATAAAATTCAAAATATAATAAAGTAGTGAGCATTGATCTATTTAGGTCGTAAGATCAAATCTTGTTTAAGTCGCGGGAGTGCTATTTATTTTGCCTTCATATTTTTTAATAATATTTTTCCCTTTTTTTATAGATAAAGTTTATTAATTTCAACACAAATTTATACATAACTCATTATTATTCTTATAAATATATAGTATACATTTATGATAATAATGTCTTATAATTAATGTGTTTTGATTTATTATAGTAAATTTTGAATAATAAAGAAAATTTTTTTAATTACATCCCGTATCCCAATTTTTATTTTTTGGATTTGCCCCTAACTACAATTGAACCAAGTTTAGAATTTACCATCGTTAAATACGTTGTTATATGTGGCGGGATCCACTCAACCTCCATCCTCAATGTCACCTGCTATAAAAACCTCATTTCTCGAAACACATAAGAAATACTTCATCCATGCCCGCATAATATTTCTTTCCCTTTTCTTATAGATAAAGTTTATTAATTTTATACATAACTCACTATTATTCTTATAAATATATAGTATATACATTTATGATAATAATGTTTTATAATTTATGTGTTTTGATTTATTATAGTAAATTTTGAATAATAAAAAATATTTTTTAATTACATCCCGTACCCCCATTTTTTATTTTCTAGATCTGCCCCTAACTACAATTGAACCAAATTTAGGATTTACCGTCGTTAAATACGTTGTTGTATGTTGTGAGATCCACTCAACCCCATCCTCAATGCCACCTGCTATAAAAACCTCATCTCTCGAAACACATAAGAAATACTTCATCCATGCCCCTATAATATTTCTTTCCCTTTTCTTATAGATAAAGTTTATTAATTTCAACACAAATTTATACATAACTCACTATTATTCTTATAAATATATAGTATACATTTATGATAATAATGTCTTATAATTTATGTGTTTTGATTTATTATAGTAAATTTGAATAATAAAAAATATTTTTTTAATTACATCCCATACCCTCAATTTTTTTTGTATCTGCCCCTAACTACAATTGAACCAAGTTTAGGATTTACCATCATTAAATACGTTGTTATATGTGGCGGGATCTACTCAACCCCCATCCTCAATGCCACCTGTTATAAAACCCCTATCTCTCGAAACACATAAGAAATACTTCATCCATGCCCCCAAAACTATTTCATGTTGTCTTAAAAAAAGTAATTTTTTAAAAAAAAATAATTTTGTTGATTTTATAGGTTATTTTAGGATTTTAAATAATAAAAATTATAATATAATGATATATGTGTATAAAAGGTATAGCAAAAATAAAATTAAAGTAACTTATGATTTTATTATATAAAATAATATTTTTTTTATAGTGGTAAAGGTTTTGTAAAACAAATAAATGAAAAAAGTGAAAAGGATTTTATGGGATGGAGGAAATAATAATTTTTTTAATGAAAAATGATATATAATAAAAAGTAATAATAAACAATTTTAATATAAATAAAAAATAATCAATTACAATAGCACAAAATAGTAAATTCTCATTGCCCCTTTAAAACATTCTTTCTTTAGGAAAAAGGTGCTATATGGATTAATTTTATTGAGCAGCTTTTTTTTTTTAAGGAATGGTGTAGTTTTTTTTAATTGAAAAATAATTCGAAATTTATATTATGTTGATGAAGTGAGAATGATTTAAAATAAAAGTGTGTGGTGTAGTTATTATTAAATTGAGGTGTTATTTTTATATTTTGATCATGCAAATTGAGAAATGAAAATGAAAATATAAATTTTTTTTGGAAGATAGTACTAAATTTACTAGGCAAATTCAGTGACCACTCAATATACAAAAAAATAACGCAACAAATACAGTGTAATTAATTAATATTTTAAAGAATTATTCATTAATAAATAGGTTTCATGAATTCGTACATCCGAATTAATTTATTTGATTAGAATAAAAATGAAAAAATGGAAAAATGAAAATAAAGGTAGATGGGCTGAGAATTGACGAAGCCCACATTCGAATGGACTGGGCTACAAGAAACGGGCTGCTAGTCTGCTAGAACAGGCAAGGCATCCATGGTAAACCCGCATACTCTTACTGAAGAGACGAAATAGTATCTCTTTTATTTTTATTTTGAATTTTGTGAAAATAGTAAAAAATAAAATTTGTGAGATTTCACAATTTTCCATTATATAAGACAGTAACATCAACATTTAGATTATATGCACAAAACAACCCATTAGCTTGCTATAAATACAACAACAAAGAACAGCTTGAATAACCAGAAACTAAGATGAAACAAATTGATTTCTAGAGTGTTGCTCCTACAGCTCCTAAAAGTGTAAAATATAACGGAAGGCAGAAATACAAACTATGGCAAAGTGAAGGGTGAGCCAGTCAAATGTCAAACAGCTTAAGCCTGAGACAACGATTCCTTCTTATATGGTTTCTTAATACATAATCCAAAACCCGCAAAAGATGAAGTCACTAAAAACACAATAGGAAAGTAAATAAAACCAGTCGGCAGATAAGCACAAAAATCTTCACAAATTGTGAGAATAATGGGTCAATCATCCATGAGATAAGAGAGGCTAAATTTAAAACGAACCTATAAAAAGTGAAGAAAAAAATCCTTGTTGGATGGGCGACAAGAAAAGTGGGTTCCCGGTAGTTAAATTAGTTGGGGTTTGGTTAGTGCTTGAATAAATGCAGCGCCAGAGGATGGGTGAGGAGGGAATAAAAGAATTAGCAGAATTACGGAGTGAAGGACGAAGAAGAAGCAATGAATGTGCAGTAATTGAAGCCATTAGTGTGTGTAGAGAAGAAGAGATTCTCTGCAAATGTATAGTTGACTACACTAACAGTTGAACCCAGTTCTCGATTTACCGTCGTTAAATATATTATTATTGGAAAGAGAGATAGACACCATTTTTATAAGGTCAATGTGGGATCCACACAACCCCCCGCTCCCACCTCATTCGGTATAATCCTTCTACCCAAGCATATTGAAAATAGAGGTAGATGGGCTAAGAATGGAGAAAACCAATTTTTAAACGAGCTGGGCCAAAATGGGCAGCCATAACAAACGAGGCCTCCATGGTAAATCGCATACATTTAGCGAAGGTCTGAAATAGTATATCTTTTTTTTTAATTTTGTGAAAATTAGTAGTTAATGCAATTTGTGAAATTCCACAATTTTCCATTATATAAGACAGTAACATCAACATTTAGATCATATGCACAAAACAACCCATTAAATTGCCATAGAAACAACAACAAAGAGTAGCTTGAATAATCAGAAACTAGGATGAAACAAATAGATTTCTAGAGGGTTGCTCCTACAGCTTCTAAAAGAGTAAAATATAACAAAAGGCAGAATTGCAGACTATAGCAAAGCGAAGGCCTTCAGCTGAGAGAAGTAAGCCGGTCAATTGTCTAACAGCTGAAACGTGTGAAAATGATTTCTTCTTCCATGGTTTCTCAATCCATAATCTAAAACCTGCAAAAGATGTAGTCACTTAAAAAACACAATAGGAAAGTAAATAAACCCCATCGGCAGATAAGCACAAAAATCTTAACAAATTATGAGAATAATGGGCCAATCATCCATGAGATAAGAGAGGCTAAATTTAAAACATACCCATAAAAATTGAAGAAAAAAAGACCTTGTTGGATGGGCGGCGAGGAATGTGGATTCCCAGTAGTTAAATTAGTTAAGGTTTGGTTAATGTTTAAAGGAATGCATTGGCAGAGGATGGGTGAGGATGGAATGGAAGAACTAGTGAAATTACGGAGTGAAGGACGAAGAAGGAACGATGATTATGCGGAAATTGAAGCCATTAGTATGTGTAGAAAAGAAGAGATTCTCAACAAATGTATGGTTAACTACACTATCAATTGAAACAAGTTCTTGATTTACCGTCGTTAAATACATTATTATTGGAAAGAGAGATGGACAACATTTTTATAAGGTCAATGTGGTGGGATCCACACAACCCCCACCCCACACCTCGCCCGGTATAATCCTTCCGCACAAACATATTAAAAATAGAGGTAGATGGGCAGAGAATGGAGTAAGCCCACTTTTAAACGGGCTAGGCCACAAAAAATGGGTTGCCAGAACAAACGAGGCCTCCATGGTAAACCTGCATACATTTATCGAAGGTCTGAAATAGTATATCTTTTATTTTTATTTTGAATTTTGTGAAAAATAGTAGTTAATTCAATTTGTAAGATTCCATAATTTTCCATTATATAAGACAGTAACATCAACATTTAGATCATATGCACAAAATAACTTATTAGATTGCCATAGAAACCACACAAAGAGCAACTTGAATAACCAAAAACTAAGATGAAACAAATGAATTTCTAGAGGGTTGCTCCTACAGCTCTCAAAAGTGTAAAGTAAAACATAAGGCAGAATTACAGACTATGACAAAGCGAAGGCCTTCATTTGAGAGAAGTGAGCTGGTTGATTGTGGTTAATTTCGTCTAAACTATAGTACTTTTTATGTGTGTTTTCGTATTATTTTATTCGTATTTTGTGTGATTTTTGGTGGTGTTAAGCACTTTATGAAATTTGTGTGTGAATAAACTTATAAATGATGAAACATGTGAAAAATGGAGCAAATACGGAGTTGGGAGAAAGAAGGAAGCAAAGTGCAGAAACATGGCCGGCTGTGCGCTGCTGGAAGGCCGCGTTGACCAAATGCCCTAGACACGACTTGGGCCGTGTTGCAACACACGATCCGTGTAGGTGTAAAAATTCTGAAAATTTTAGAATCATTCTAGAAGGCCCCCTAAGGGTATAAATACCACTCCATTCAACATTTGAGGGAATTATCATCCGAAAATTCAGCTGCCCACACACCTCACACACCACTCTCTTCATTTCACACCATATTTTTCATCCCTTCATCATCCATCTCATCTTTCACCATCCTACCATCATTTTACTACATTCAAATCAAGTGAAGAAGCAAGGAAGAGCGGGTGATCACCAAAGGAAAGAAGAAGATTCAATTGGACCCAATCTAAGGGAGTTTTCATCTCAATATTGTATTTATCCTCTAGTTTACCATGATTTGTAAGATTTTTAATGTCTATGTTAAGGATCTTATAAAGATTGTAGACTAATATCCATTATGAGATTAGCAATATGGAAGTTGTTGGATAATTTATGGATCTATGTAATTAAATTCATGTGTTGATTTGGTATATGATTTTCTATCATTGTTGCTTAAGATCTTGAGGTCTATGATGATTTGTGTATTTGATTGTGCTAAATATATGATTAGATTGAGAAATCAATTATGTTCTTAGGATAATTAAGTGAATCAATTCATCAAACACTTCATGCGCATAATAAATTGTGAAGAGATTGAGAAATCCTCAGTTATTTAGAACCCTTTGATAGAACATATAATTTGTTAGATTGAGAAGTCAATAGATCATATGAAGGGACTCTTAATTGAACGTAGTACCTAGTTGGAATTGTTTAATTTAGAACCAACCTTAGAGCTATTTAGAGATTGTGAAAATGATCTATATCCTATCCATATCGAAAGGAAGTTTATGTGGTTTACGTGTTGGCCCTTAGTCATGACCATTGATACACATGAGTTTAATGCATAGATCTTTGAATTACCACTTCTTAAGTGTTGTTAATCTCACTTTTGTTTAATTTGGACAACCTTTTTTAATCTATTTATCTTGTTCGTGATCATTGTTTGATTTAATTTCTTGTTATTTCTTCATTGACAACCAATCCTATTGATGATTCGTCTCTATAAAATTGTGATAAATATGATCTCGCTTAAGCTCTAGCATTGTCCTCTCTGTGGTTCGATAAATTCTTGAATTGGTCAACCCGACTACAAGTTATGGCTAATCAAATGGCGCTGTTGTCGGGGAGGTAACGGTTGCTAGTAGCTTAAAGAAAGAATGTTTTGAGTAATCTTACTAGAGACATTTCTTTTATTATTTATTTTATTTGCTTTCGAAAATCTTGTTCTAACTTCTTTTGCTTTGAAAGTGCATGCAAACAAGATCCAAGGGGAAACAAGTAGAACCTATTGATTGGGAGATTGAGCATACATTGAGAAGGAGAAGAAATGAGAACAAAACCAAAAATAGTGAGCCAATGTAGAACAATCAAGATGAACGTGTTGATGTTAGGAATGATGGAGACGGAGTGCAAAATATGCAAGATAATGCACAAACACCCCAAGTCAATGCTAATCCTCCTTAAAAAGCTCATCAACAATTTGGAGAGTTTAACAATCAAGCTTTGCTTCAACAAATGGTGCAACAAGCTATGCTTCAACAAGGATTTCAATATGCTTATGCACCTCCACAACAAGCTTATGAGCCACCACCATCACCTCCGGTTCATAGAGAAGCTCATGTTGATCCAAGGGTGATCCGTGATTTCTTCATGCCACGAGCAATGTCACAAATGATGGGGCCTCCCATTAATGCCAATAATTTTGAGATTAAAGCGGGCTTAATCAATATGGTGAGAGATCAACAATTTAGTGGGTTGCCAAATGAGGATCCTAATACACATCTAGCTCAATTTATTGAGATTGCTAATACAGTGAAGATGAACAGGGTAAGTGATGATTGCTTGAAGATGAGGTTGTTCTCATTCTCATTAAGAGATCGTGCTAGGCAATGACTCTCCACTATTACTCTGGGAACATGCAATACTTGGGAGGAGCTTGCACAAATATTTTTGAACAAGAATTTTCCACAGTCAAAGACACTTCAAATGAAGAGCTTGATCACTCAATTCAAGAAAAAGCCTCAAGAAAGTTTTTATGAAGCGTGGGAACGGTTTAAGGATATGTTACGCAAGTGTCCACAACATGGATTCCCGGAGAACCAACAAATGGGATTTTTCTACCAAGGATTGGTGAATAGTCAAAGGGTACTTGTTGATGCTTCGGCAGGTGGATCCGTACTTGGAGTAACTCTGGAAAGGGCTTTACGGATATTTGATGAGATTGCTACTAATGTCTATCAATGGCCATCGGAGAGAGTGAGTGGATGTTATGAATTTGAGAACTTTGATCAAGTACAACAGTTTAGTGTGAAAAGTGCTAGTATGGAGACAAGTATGCCAAGTATTGAAATGATAGCAACAGAGATAATGAAATAGATGAGCCTAAATCAAGGTGTGAACCAAGGAGTTAGCACGGTGGAAGGACAAGCAGAACAAGGGTTACTCCCTCCGAATGGTGTTAGTGGGGAACAATAGGCGATGAATATGCCAAGGGTTGAGGACGTACAATACTTGTAAGGAAGAAATTATCAAGGTAACTACCAAAATAATTACCAAGGTAATTTCAACCATAACCAAGGAAATTATCCACAAAGGCAAGGAAGTTATAACAATCAAGCTAGTGAAAGCTCATACCCTCAACAACCAAGGAGGCAAGACAACTTCTCTTATTCTAACCCAAACAATGCGGTTGCTTATCTCCCGGGGTATCATCCGGGAGCGAAAGCACCAAATCAAGAGAGTAAGACAACAACAGAGAAGTTAATTGAGAAGTTGATTGCGTCAAACAAAGCTCAAGATGAATCAAGAAGAGCTCAAGAGAGTTAAGAAGAAAAATTGATGAAGCTAATGACAAGAGGTTTAAAACTTTGGAATATCAAATGGGACAAATTGCTAGTTCGTTGAGTGCAAATGAGAAAGGAAAATTTCCTTCTATCACCGTTATAAATCCAAAAGAACAATGCAAAGCAATCACTTTAAGGAGTGGAACTAATTATGAAGGATCTTCGGTGCCCATGGACGATGAGAATGTGGAAGAGAAAGAGGTTGAGGAAAACTCGGTTGAAGAAGAGTTTGTAGGAGAAAGTGAAGTTGAAGTAAAAGCAAATGATGAAATGAATGTGGTCGAGCAGGAAGTTGTTGAAAAGAAATGGCAAAGAACCAAAGCAATGAAAAAGAAAGGGGATGAAGTGGAGTTGGAAAGGGATAGTTGGGGCATACCAAAAACTCAAGTTCCTATTCCTTTTCCACATCGATTTTTAAAGAAGGGATTGAATGAAAAATTTGCAATGTTTTTGGAAATTTTCAAGAAAATCCACATCAACATACCCTTTGCGGGTGCTTTGAGACAAATGCCTCACTATGCTAAGTTTTTAAAAGATATCATGTCAAGGAAAAGAAACTTAGTGGAGAATGAGACCATCAACTTGACGGAGGAATGCAGTGACATAATTCAAAAGAAATTATCTCCAAAGCTCAAAGATCCAGGAAGTTTTGTCATACCATGTGAGATGGGCAAGAGTGAAGTACATAAAGCTCTTTGTGATCTTAGGGCAAGTATCAATTTGATGTCTATGTCTATCTTCAAGAAACTTGGTATAGGGGAAGTAAAGCCTACGTCCGTTACATTGCAACTTGCAGATAGGTCTTTGACTTATCCTAGGGGAATAGTTGAGGATGTGCTAGTTAAAGTGGGAAAGTTCATATTCCCGGTTGATTTTGTAGTGCTTGATATGGACGAGGATGCAAATATTCCATTGATTTTGGGACGTCCATTTTTTGGCAACGGGGAGAGCTTTAATTGACGTACATAAAGGAGAGTTGACGTTGAGATTAAATGAAGAGGAAGTGGTATTCTCATTGAGGAGTGCAATGATGTATCCAAATGAGAAGGAAGAATGTAGAATGATTGACATGATTGATGAAGTTGTTGAAGAGAATTTACCATTCATTTTATCCAAAGATCCTCTCGAAACAAGCATAAGCCACTCTCTTACTTTATCTTTTAACTCTAACTCTTCTTTCCATTGTTTAGAAGATGATGATATAAATGATTACTTACATGATTTGAATGCTTGTAGGAAAATGCAAGAAGATGAAGCTAAGTTGATGTACTATGGAAAGAGGGAGTATCTTCCATTGAAGATCGAGAATGAAGAGTCAAGGGTCGATAAAGGAAAGGAAGAATTGAAGCCATTACCCGATCACCTTATGTATGCATACTTGGGGGACAACAAGACTTTTCCGGTAATTGTATCATTATCCCTTTCACCTCTAGAGCTTGATAAATTATTAAGGGTACTTAGAGATCATAAAAGTGCTATAGGGTGGAGTCTTGATGATTTGAAAGGTAAAAGTCCCACTATTTGTATGCATCACATTAGGTTGATTGATGAGAGTAAATCATGCATACAACCTCAACGTCGTTTGAACCCTATTATGCAAGAGGTTGTTAGGAAAGAAATTTTGAAATGGTTGGATGCTAGAATTATTTATGCCATAAGTGATAGTCCTCATATAAGTCCTTTGCATGTTGTGGCTAAGAAATGGGGATTAACCATGGTTAAAACAGAATTTGATGAAGAACTTGCTACAAGGGTGAAAACAAGGTGGAGAGTTTGTTGTGATTATAGAAAGCTTAATGAAAACACTCATAAATATCATTTTTATTTGCCTTTTATTGATCAAATGCTTGATAGGTTGGCTGAATACAAGTATTATTGTTTCCTAGATGGTTACTCGGGGTACACTTGAGGATCAAGAGAAAACAACTTTTATTGTCCGTATAGCACATTTGCTTTCTATAAATTGCCTTTTGGGTTGTGCAATGCTCCCGCCACCTTTCAACGTTACATGATGGCTATTTTTGGAGGATTGATTGAAAATGTGATAGAAGTCTTTATGGACGATTTTTCCATGTTTGGGTCTTCATTTGATAAATGCTTTGCTAATCTTTCTATGGTTTTGCAGGGATGTCAAGATACGAACCTAGTCTTGAATTGGGAAAAATGCCATTTTATGGTTCAAGAGGGTATCGTACTTGGACATCACATATCGGAAAAAGGTTTGAGAGTTGATAAAGCAAAGGTTGTAGCTATTGAACATCTTTCCCCACCAACAAATGAAAAAGGGATTAGATCATTTCTTGGCCACGCCGGGTTCTATCGACGTTTTATAAAAGATTTCTCTAATATTGCCAAACCTTTGTGTAAATTGCTTGAAAAAGATGCTCATTTTGAATATAATAATGATTGTCTTGATGCTTCTAGGGTGCTAAAGGAAGCTTTGATTTCTTTATCAATACTTGTCTCCCCCGATTGGAGCAAGCCATTTGAACTCCATTGTGATGCGAGTGACAATGCATTGGGAGTAGTACTTGGACAAGTACGAGAGATGAAATTTCGAGCTATATACTATGCATCCAAGACGTTCAATGTCAACTAAAAGAATTATACCACAACGAAAAAAGAGTTTCTATTTGTAGTTTATGCTTTTGAAAAATTTCGTTCATACCTAGTTGGCACAAAAATAATTATTTACACTGATCATGCCGCCATTAGGTATTTGATGAGTAAGAAAGATGCTAAACCAAGACAAATTCGTTGGGTTCTTTTTTTGCAGGAGTTTGATATAGAGATACGTGACAAGAAGGGAGTCGAAAATGTCATAGCCGACCATTTGTTACGATTGGAGAATGTTGATGAAAAATGAACCATGGAGCTTATCAATGATGTATTCCCAGACGAAGAGATACTTCAAGTGGATTTTCAAAGGATGTACACTTTGTGTGAGACCAGAAGACCATGGTATGCAGATTTAGTGAACTACTTAGCTTGTGGTCTCAAGCCGGACCATCTTACCAAGTCTAAAAGGAAGAAGTTCTACCACGATGTTAAGGAATATTTGTGGGATGATCCTCTACTGTTCAAAAATTGTCCGGATGGCATCATTCGAAGGTGTATCCCGAAAGAAGAAATGTTGAATATTATGGAAATGTGCCATAGTTCACCTTGTGGAGGACACTTTGTGTTTCAAAAGACGATAGCAAAGATCCTACAATCGGGACTGTTTTGGCCAACTTTGTTCAAGGATTGCAAGGAGTACATCAAAGGGTGTGATAGATGCCAAAGGAATGGAAGTATAGGGCAACATGATGAGATGCCTATGAGGAACATTTTTGAAGTTGAGGTGTTCGATGTATGGGGATGAACTTCATGGGCCATTTCCGCCTTCCATTGGTTATCTTTACATATTGCTTGCAGTAGATTATGTGTCAAAATAGGTGGAAGCAATCCCGACAAGGACAAATGATGCTTTAGTGGTCAAGGCTTTCTTGAAAAAGAACATTTTTGCAAGATTTGGAGTGCCAAGAGCAATCATTAGTGATGAAGGATCTCATTTCATCAACAAGATTATTGAAAAGCTTTTAAAGGGATATGGAGTGAAGTATAATGTTTCTACACCTTACCATCCTCAAACAAATGGCTTGGTGGAAGTATCAAATAGGCAAGTGAAGCTTGTACTTGAGAAGACAGTCAACGGGAATAGAAAAGATTGGTCTTTTAAGCTAGACGATGCGTTTTAGGCCTATAGAATGGCTTACAAGATCGCTCTTGGATTTTCCCGTATAAACTTGTCTATGGAAAGGCATGCCACCTTCCGGTTGAGTGAGAACATAAAGCATTGTGGGCCTTAAGGAAGCTAAATCTTGACGAGAAAGAATCGGGGAACAAGAGGTGTCTCCAATTAGTTGAGCTCGAGAAATTTCGTGAGGAGTCATATTCAAGCTCAAGGATTTTGAAGGAGAAGCTCAAAAGATGGCATGATGAAAGAATCAAAGCAAAGGAGTTTATACCGGGGGATAAGGTACTTTTGTTCAATTCAAGACTGAAGCTGTTTCCGAGAAAGTCCATTCGAAATGGACGGTCCATACTTGGTGATCGAAGTGAGAGATGATGGGTCAATAAAGCTTGAAGGATCGGATGGGAATTCTTTTGTTGTCAATGGGAATAGGGTGAAACATTATCATTCTCACTCTCAAAGGGAGTTGGTATATGTTGACACTTCTCTTCTTGAGATTCGTATCATTTAGTAGTTTTAGTTTGTACATATTTCATTTTCTTGTTTTGCATTTTTGGTCTTGTAGGTGGATCGTTGTCATGAGAAGAAGATGTCTTAAGATTACAAGAAGTGATTCATGGATAAACGACAGTATATCTTACCACTTTTTGCAAACTTACATCGAAACAATTATTTCAATATAAGTTTGGGGGGATATGGTGTGGTATGATATACTTGCTTACTTGCTTACATACTTGTGTCTTGTGCATACGTATTTTAAATTTTTTTCTCGTGAGTTTGGTGTGTTTTGGTACGTTTTTGGTGGTGTTTAAGTGTCATAATCCATTTATTTTAACGCTAATTGTTGAACTAATGATGTGAACAAGTTTTTGAGCATATATAGGGATCATTGGAAGCATCAAAACAAGGGAAAGCAAGATTTAAAGTTGGAAAATTAAAGAAAAGTAGAAGACAGGACTCAACCCGTGTTCAGTACACGGCCCTGTCCAATATGGTCCTGTACTGTCACCAGAAGACACAACTCGCCCAACTGAGGGGCGAGACCTGCACACGACTCGTGTCATGTTCAGCAACACGGGCCGTGTATCGCACATGGCCCTGTCCTGAGAGGCTGTGCACGGTCATCAGAAGACACAACACGGGTAAATTCCAGTTGTGTTTTGCACACAACCCGTGTCCGTGTCAGAACTCGAGCCGAGTAGCAGAACACGGGCCATGTCGCGTTCCAAGGTCAAATTAAAAACGCGATTTCAAAGCATTCTGCCTTCATCTCCACAAACCCTCATCACTCCATACTTTCATCTCCCCACCCCAAATTCTTTCAGAAACATCATAGAGTGATAAGATTGTGGGATTCAAAATTACCCTCTTCACTTTCAAACACAAAACTTCATTCAATTTTTGTCAATAATTCAAGGTATGAACCTTCTACTCTAATTTCAAATTTGAGGTTTAAATTTCAAAATTGTGTATGTTTATATTAGGCTCAAAATATGTTTAAATTGTTAATACATTGATGATGTGAGTCTAATTGACATGTTGATTGGAAAGTTTGAACTAGGGTTCATGTAGTGTAATTTGGGGGATTTTTGGATGTTGATGAATGGGTGCATGAGATGAAATGATTGATGTGACAATGTTCTATGGTGTTTACATTGATATGAAAATGCTTAAGTGTTGAGAAATTGGGCACAAAATCTTATTATGTTATTGAAAATTTGCATTGAAAAGTGTGCATACCAAGTGTTCGAAGAAATGCTTAAGTGAGTTTTGTAGATCAATTTGGGAGCTTTACATGAATAAAGAAACATTGTTGAAATATTATTGATGACAAATATTATTGATGATTGAGGCCAGTGGAATGGATTAAGTTTGTTGAAATTCTTAAAAATTGAATGAGATAATCTTGCATGATGGAATAAGAAGGATGTCAAGAAGTTTGTTCCAATTCTCTTATGGTTAAACATGGGGTTTGTATAAGTTAGAATTGGTGTATGTTAGAGCATCAAAGCATGATTAGGATTTGCACTTAGTTGAATAATGAGTGATGATTCTATGCTTAGTTCCAACATTATGATGAAGTTGAGTGTAATTTGAAAATTTTGAATATTGTAGATGGCTGAAAGAAGAGCTCGACAACGCAATGAAGACTTTATCATTGTGGAAACTGAGGAAGAGTTGGCTAACTTAGATGCCAAATTAATGGAGGATGGGATACACCCTGAGTACTTTGGAGTAGAATTCGAGGAAGGATGGGAGAAATACATCCTGAGATGGCAAGCTATCTATCCCAAGATAAGGCCAACTAGGTTTCAGAATACAGAGGCTATGATAGGACTTGGCATAGAAGCAGACTTGAGGAGGATGTTCAGATTGAGGCACATGGAGGAGTTCTTCAACAAAAGACCTCCCACCTATCAATGTTTGACAACAGAGTTCTTAAGTGCTCTACAAGTGAGGAAAAACAGGAATGGTTACCCAATTTCAATCTCCTTCCAGTTGAATAATGAGTGGAGATCAAGAGTGCCCATCGACACTTTAAATGGATTTATGGGATGTCCATAACCACTTCTATGGAGGTGGAGGATTTAATCAACAAAGCTGGTGGAAGAAGTTGGTGAACGATGGAACAGAGTTGCCAGCCTACATCCCGAGTGCTTCAATAGGGACGACCATAAGAAATCCTATGATGAGGTACCTAGAAAAGATAGTGTCAAACACAGTTTTAGGATGGTACGAAGGAGGATCTGTGGGGGAAAAGCAGTTATACATTATGTACTGCTTGTACCATGAGCTTGAGTTGAACATGGCCGCCTACTTTGTGCAACATGCTAAGAGAGTAGCAAAAAGGCAGACATCCCAAGGAGTGATGATTGGAGGGATAATCAAAATGATAGCTAAGGGGCTAGGGATTGACCTACGGGGTAGGCAAGATAAAATGACAAGCGAGGGACTCAACTATCAGCAGCTCATGAGAATGGAGTTCCTGTCATTGATTGGACAAACGTACTGCTTGAGGCAATAAAAATGAGTTGCATTCCCTCTACTTGCTTCTGAACTCACCACAGTTTACACTAGAAGGAGTAATGCTAACTTCACAATGGCAAGTGCTCAACACTCCACAGTCGTGAGGGAATTTTATCGAAACAATCGAGAACGAGTGGAAGCGGTGTTGAGACAAATGCGGGTTGTAGAGAATAGAGAGCTAGAACAATTGAGAGCTGATCCTGTAGCCATGGAAGAAGGAGAGAAAGAAGGCCATCAGGAGCACCAACTTGAATTTGAGGAGCAAGCCCCGGAACATCCAAACTTTGAGGAAGAAGATGAGCAACAACAAGAAAGAGGGATACCAGATGCAAGATGGAATTTGATAAATAAGGAGATTCGAGGAATCAGACAATCTCAGACTCTGCATGGAGACCAGATAAGACAAATGAGAGAAGAGCAGCAAAGGCAAGGAGTGCAAATCAGAAAAATCCACGAGGGACAACGTATGAGGGAGTACTATGAAGAGAACGTTCGAGCACATTTAAACAATATGGAAGAGATGCTCACGATGATATTTAACTTCCAGTTCCCTGCCTCACCTCGTTCTTATATCCCTTGGGGACCCTGTGGACCTCCTCATCCTCATTATCCGGACAATTGAGGGAGTACTTTTAGTGCTCGCCACTTCTTTAGCTTGCTTTTGAAATAATTGGATATTTGCTGGATTTGATACTTTTTATTGTTTTGTTATGGGATGTTTAATTTCGTCTTTAGGTTTTTAAATTTCAATCAAGGTGGGATATGATACTTTGTGATTGATGGATGATGTGGGGTATTTCATTTCTAGTTGGGTTCTTGTTATTGTGTGTTTGTTGGATTTTGTGCTTTGTGGTTTTGTTGTTTTGATTATTAATTCTTGTTGGGGTGAGCATTGGTGGTTTGTTTAGGGGATGTGTGAGTCTTGATCATGAGTGATGATGTGAATTGGTGATAAGAGATAACAATTCATGATTAAGAATTTCTACATTTTGGAATTATGACATGATCTATTTAATATGTTCAATTATGAGATGGATTAAGTTTGATAAGTCCTCTATAGTCTAATTGCCAAAATAGTGAGTATTTGAGCCTACACTGTGCCTACACGGGTGATCTTTTCATGAGAGAATCAGTTATGTTGGATAAGTTGAATACTTGCTCAAAGACTAGAGGAACGTGTCCGATTTGTGGAAATTAATGGTATGATCAAAGGCCATTCTTGTATTTATGAGTCATTGCCATAAAATTCCCTACCTTACACATTTTCCCTAGTCAACAATTTTGAGCTTTTAAGCCTATTTTTTGTGAATATAGCACATTACAAGCTTTGATGACCATTTAAGCCTTATATATAACCCTATGGTGTGAGTAATTAAGGAGATGTGACGAGACAATTTAGAATGAGAAAATAGAGGAATTGGCAAACTAGAAAAAGACAAGATGAAAGAACACAAGTAAGAAAAGTTTTTGTAACCTTCAAAAGAAATAAGAGCAAAAGAACAAAGATGCTTAAGAAATGCATAGAATAGAAGAAGGAAGCAAACAAAGAAAAGTTTTGAAAGAGAAGTGATGATTAGAGTTCGAAAATGTGAAAATACAACCGGAAGAAAAGAAAGTGGAAGAATTGAAAAAGTATGCACTTGTCTCAATTACTTACACTTGTTTAGTCACTATGATCCAAATTTTCCCTACCATACCAAAGAACCTAACATTACATCCTTAATGAAAGTCCTTTTTATCATTAACGGAAGCTTTTGAGGCCTATGAATTTAGTCTGCGAGCAAGTATGTGACGAATCTAGCTAATCGAATAATGAGTGTTGATTCACCCTATCTAAAAAGTGTTGAGTGAAATTGAAGCCCTATGAGAGGATTGGACTAGAAAAGGACTATATCATACTTGATTCTCTTCTAATTGAACTTGTTAATTCCTCATGTTGTGAATCTAATATTGTAGGATGACTTAGCATGAGTTGAAGTCTTTATAGCTATGTTTATGTTGTTACTCATGTTCATTAGGGAGTGTTTCTGGATGGAATTTTCAGTTGATCTTTATTTTCATTGTTTGGGGACGAACAACACTTCAAGTTTGGGGTGTGATTGTGGTTAATTTTGTCTAGACTTTAGTACTTTTTTATGTGTATTTTCGTATTATTTTATCCGTATTTTGTGTGATTCTTGGTGGTGTTATGCACTTTATGAAATTTGTGTGTGAATAAACTTATAAATGATGAAACAGGTGAATAACGGAGCAAATACGGAGTCGGGAGAAAGAAGGAAGCAAAGTGCAGAAACACGCCCGGTCGTACGCTGCTGGAAGGCCGCGTTGACCAAATGCACTAGACACGACTTGGGCCGTGTTGCAGCACACGAGCCGTGTAGGTGTAAAAATTTTAAAAATTTCAGAATCCTTCTAGAAGGCCCCCAAGGGTATAAATATCACTCCATTCAACATTTGAGGGAATTATCATCCGAAAATTCAGCCGCCCACACAACTTACACACCATTATCTTCATTTCACACCATATTTTTCATCCCTTCATCATCCATCTCATCTTTCACCATCCTACCATCATTTTACTACATTCAAATCAAGTGAAGAAGCAAGGAAGAGTGGGTGATCACCAAAGGAAAAAAGAAGATTCAATTGGACCCAATCCAAGGGAGTTTTCATCTTAATATTTTGTTTATCCTCTAGTTTACTATGATTTGTAAGGTTTTTAATGTCTACGTTAAGGATCTTATGAATATTGTAGGTTAATCTCCCTTGTGAGATTAGCAACATGGAAGTTGTTAGATAATTTGTTGATCTATGTAATTAAATTCATGTGTTGATTTGGTATATGATTTTCTATCATTGTTGCTTAAGATCTTGAGGTCTATGATGATGTGTGTATTTGATTGTGCTAAATATATGATTAGATTGAGAAATAAATTATGTGATTAGGGTAATTAAGTGAATCAATTCATCAAACACTTCATGTGCATTATAAATTGTGGAGAGATTGAGAAATCCTTCATTATTTAGAACCCTTTGATAGAACATATAATTTGTTAGATTGAAAGTCAATAGATCATATGAAGGGACTCTTAATTGAACGTAGTACCTAGTTGAAATTGTTTAATTTAGAATCAACCTTAGAGCTATTTAGAGATTGTGAAAATGATCTACATCCTATCCATTTCGAGAGAAAGTTTAGGTGGTTTATGTGTTGGCCCTTAGTCATGACCATTGATACACATGAGTTTAATGCATAGATATTTGAATTACCACTTCTTAAGTGTTGTTAATCTCACTTTTGTTTAATTTGGACAACCTCTTTTAATCTATTTATCTTGTTCGTGATCATTGTTTGATTTAATTTCTTGTTATTTCTTCATTGACAATCAATCCTATTGATGATTCGTCTCTATAAAATTGCGATAAATGTGGTCTCGCTTAAGCTCTAGCACTGTCCTCTCTGTGGTTCGATAAATTCTTGAATTGGTTAACCCGACTACAAGTTATGGCTAATCAATGGTTAAATGTCTAACAGCTGACGCCTTTGAAAACGATTCCTTCTTCCATGGTTTCTCAATCCATAATAAAAAACTTGCAAAAGATGAAGTCACTTAAAAAACACATTAGGAAAGTAAATAAAACCCCTCGGCAGATAAGCATAAAAATCTTCATAAATTGTGAGAATAATGGGTCAATTATCCATGAGAAAAGAGAGGTTAAATTTAAAACAAGCCCACAAAAAGTGAAGAAAAAAGACCTTGTTGGATGGGCGACGAGGAAAGTGGATTCCCAGTAGTTAAATTAGTTAGGGTTTGGTTAGTGTTTGAAGAAATGTAGCGAAAGAGGATGTGTGAGGAGGGAATGGAAGAATTAGTGGAATTACGAAGTGAAGGACGAAGAAGAAATAATGAATGTGCAAAAATTGAAGCCATTAGTGTGTGTAAAGAAGAAGAGATTCTCTTATAATGTATGGTTGACTACACTACCAATTGAAACAAGTTCATGATTTACCGTCGTTAAATACATTATTATTGGAAAAAAAGATGGACACCATTTTTATAAGGTCAATGTGGTGGGATCCACACAACCCCCCACCACACACCTCACCCGGTATAATCCTTCCGCCCAAACATATTGAAAATAGAGGTAGATGGGCTGAGAATAGAGGAAGTCCACTTTTAAACGAGCTGGGCCACAAGAAACGGTTTGCAAGAACAGACGAGGCCTCCATGGTAAACCCTCATACTTTTACAGAAGAGACGAAATAGTATATATTTTTATTTTATTTTGAATTTTGTGAAACATAATAGTTAGTGTAATTTGTGAGATTCCACCATTTTCCTTTATATAAGACAGTAACATCAACATTTAGATCATATGCACAAAACAACCCATTATATTGCCATAGAAACAACAATAAAGAGCATCTTGAATAACCAGAAACTAAGATGAAACAAATGGATTTCTAGAGGGTTGCTCCTACAGCTCCTAAAAGTGTAAAATACCAATATAAATGTAGTTAAGTTATGGGACTCGTAAATTAACTTTCAAAATGTGCATTCATTAGTAATAAAAAATAAAATTAAAAAAATGAATAACTCATGGCGAAAACACAAGATTTAACAAGTACATGCATTGCTTTAATAATTTACCTGATCCATGTTATCACACGTCAGAACGCCAAATATGCAAGGTACGCCTATGAGTCATCATAAAAAAGAAATGGATGGTCAATCAAATAGAATTACAACTACAAATAAGAACAGCTATAAAGAGTATACTCCCTCCATCCCACATTATATTGCATCGACACGGTAGATTCGAAGTTTAAGAAAAAATTATTTTTTGACTAACTTTATTGACTTTTTGGAGGTAACTTTATAAAATATGTCATGTGTGTCACGTGGGAGTACTAAATTTGAAATTAAAATGTATTTTGAGGTTCGGGATTGATGTGATGTTTCCTTTTATGAGTGGTGATGTTTATTGCACGGACAAAAATAAAAATTGTGAAATCTATCATAGGATGGAGAGAGTGTAAAATATTGAGAAGAAATATTGAGAAGAGCTGTCAAGAGTATCAAACATCAATTAGGGACATAAGACATTCAATCTGTTGTACTTGTGTTTATGTAAGAGTTCGCAAATAGAGGATAAGAATTACCAAAGCCTGAAGTAGATAGTAAGAAATCTATCCTAAATTGTCAGTGAAAGCAAAGAAATAAAAATAGGTAAGATGTTTTTCAGTAGATGCTGGATATCTACTTCACTAATTGATTAGCCATTTTGTAGTAGAGATGACAATTAAAATAATTTATCGAACCACAGAGATGAATGTACTAGTACTTAAGCGATCTCACATTTCTTGTAATTTTATAGAGACGAATCATCAATAGATAAGTGTTCAAATAAATAATTAAATCAATCAAAGCAAGCAAGCAAGCAATGATCAACAAATAAGATAGATTGATGAAATGTGGTTTTCCAAATTAAGTAAAAATGAGATTAATAACAATTAAAAAGTGGAAATCTTATGAGAGATGCATCAAATTCATATGAATCATGGATTGAAGACTACGGGCCAACACTAAGATCATCTAAACTCCCTCTCGAGATGGATATGATATGAATATCAAATAGGTCAATGAGTTGGTTTTCACTCAAACAATTCCAACTAGGTAATAAGCTTGAAATAAGAGTCATTTCACACAATTAATCGACCTCTCGATCTAAATAATTGGATGTTCTATCACAGGATTCTAAATTCCAAAGGACTTCTCAATCTCTTTACAATTTATAATGCACATAAACTGTATGATAAAATGATTCAATGAACTACCTTAAACATATAATTGATTTCTCAATCTAATCACATGTTCATGACAATTAACCACACAAATTAACAATACAAATCAAGCAATTAGCAATCGATGATAGAAAATTATATATCCAATCAACATATGAATTCAAATACACAAATCCTAAAATTATCCAACAACTCTCATGTTGCTAATCTCACAAGGGAGATTAGTCTACCATATTCAAAAGAAAATTAACATAGACATTAAGATCCTTACAAATCATGATAAAAATATGAGGTTTAACTACATAGTATGGATGAAAACTCTCTTGAAGTGCTTCAATGGCGATCTCCTTCATTCTCTTGCAATTCTCCTTTCTTCCTTGCTTCTTTTCCTCAATTGGATAAAATTTTTGATGGTAGGATGAAGGTAGATCCAATGGATGGTGAATTGATGAAGATGATGGTGTGAAATGGAGGAAATAGTGTGTGCAGCCTCAAACCCACCGAAAAATCTGAGGAAATATTGAAGTATTGGGTATTTATACCCCTTGGGAAGCTTCTAGAAGGATTCTGATTTTTTTTACAGAAACTGCACCTATACGGCCACAGGGGTGGCCGCGTTGTGTGCTCTAACGCCCGCACACGTCCTTGCTGGACAGGTCCGTACGCTGTACACGGCCCGTGTACGTGACACGCCTCGTGCGCCAGACATGGCTAGCCGTATTCATGCTGCTTTGCTTCCTTCTTTCTCCCGACTCTGTTTTGGCTCGTTTTCCCTCGTTTTAACTCCGAATTGAGATTCACTTTTTCTTACATCTTCTTTTTCGCGTCTAGAATCTCTTTTTACTTGGAAATCATACGTTTAAACTCATTCCCACACATCTCCATAAAAACACAAAATACAGTCAAAGTACACATAAATACGAATAAACTAATATGAAAATACATATAAAAAGACACTAAAATCTAGGTTAAAATATCACTCATCACACCCCCAAACTTAAAGTGTTGTGCATCCCCGAACAATGAAAATAATAAACCAAGGGGAGTGATTTTCACATGGGAAAAGACTAAACGAACATAAGTAAAAACACATCAATAGCAATAAGAATTACAAGCTATGCAAAGTCATCCTACAACATTAAACCCATGACATGAAAAAAATATTAACAAGTTCAATTCAAAGAGAGTAAAAGTGTAATATAGTCCCTTTTAATCCAAGGTTCATGTTTAGTGTGAAAATCTGCATGTTTTATCCGATTTAGCACCGTTTTGTGGAATTTATATTTGTATTTTAGCACTAAATGGTTCATTCTCATATACTTAAAATATTGGTGCATTTGAAGTGTTATTTCGTATTTTTAGGTGGAAAATTGATTAAAAGTGCAAAGTTGGAATGGAGCGTGAATTTGTGCAGATGTCAAGGAAACAGAGGACTACATTTTATAATTTTTCTGTATTTCTATAGAAGTCCAAACTGGTCTTGTGATCTATGGTTAGAAAGCTACGGAAGAGAGGGTAGCGTGAGTATAAAAATCACTTCAATCGGAGTTCGGAGGAAGAAGTTATGCTCAAAACCGTAAGGTCGCATAGCTGCTAGCGGGAATTCCGAAAATTCACGAAAATTACCCTCTATTTCCTAATTTCTTGGTGGCAAAGTTATTTCCTAATTTAATATCCCTCCATATATTCCATAATTATATTTTTCCTGATTTTTCACGATCCTGCATCCTTTTACTCCTTATTTTATTCAATTCTCCCACCTATATATACCCATTCTCATTAGTTTATTCAATTCTCCCACCTATATATACATATTCTCATCACTGTGAAGAACTTATCATAACTCTCTACAAAACCCTTTGGGCTACACCATCTTAAACCTTCACATTCCGCCATCCATCTCTACCCTTCACCCGCCTTTCACCTATCACACTCAATCACGGTGTTTGCTACTTGAGAAGGAGAACGGGAGAGGATCATCAAGACGGAAAGAGAAGACAGAGAATTATTCCAGACAAGGGTTTTTCTTCCTTCTTTAATTTCTTATTGTTGATTTATAGACTCATGGGTAAGTTTCTTTCCATAGACATGGTTGTTGCTTGTAACACCATAGACTAGTACTTTTTTGGATAGTTTTAGGTTTTGAAGGTTGAATTGGATTGAATTGATGACCTGAACTATGTTATGGATTTTTGCAGTATTCTTATTCCTTTATTAATGCTTTGATTTGATACTTATTGTGCTTGTGAGAAAATACGTATGGAAGAAGTAAGAAGTGCTTCATGGATTCTAGTAGGTATGTTTCACCACTTGTTGCAAACTTATTTCTCGACTCATGTCTCGAGTCAAGTTTGGGGGGCTAGTGTGTGGTGGACATTACTCAATTCGTTGGATGCGTTTACTTCTCTACAAGAAGATCATTGATGAAAACTATAAGGGTAAGTCCCACTACTTTTTACAAATTTAATTCTCAACTTGTTTCGATTTAAATTTGGGGGGAGACTGTGTGGTGTGACTCACCACTTGAGTGTGATTCTTGTAAAATTGACCCAATTTAAAAATTTTTCTCATGAGTTTTGGTTGGATTTTGGTTCGTTTGGTGGTATTCAAGTGCATGATAGTCCATATTTGTTAATGCAATTGTTGAGCTATATGTGTTTTATGAGTTTTGGAGCATGAATGAAGGGTATTGGAAGCATGAATGGAGCTTGGAGCTAATGCTTTCATTACCAAATGCCTATTGAGGGAGTACTTTACACTTTATTACTTCTATTTGCTTGACATAAATTGATATTTATTTTTTTATTGTGTTGGATTAGCATGCTACTTCATGTGTTATGTTTTTAGGAGGTTTCCTTTTCAATTAAGGATGGGGATGAATGTGAGCTATATTGATCATGGATGTTATGAATGTGTGCTTTATTGTTAATGATAGTGATTTTTATTCTTGCATGTTATGTGTTTTTGTCTTGTTTCTTGTTTGTTGTGTCTTTTATTTTATGTTTTGTATGTATTTTTTATTCTTATCTAAGGTTGTTTTGGTGGTTTGTTTTGGAAGGTTGTGAGTCATTTTTGAACATGAGTGATGACATGTTGTTGTGATAAGTGATGACAAATTATGATTAAGAATCTCTACACTTTCAAATTGTGATATGTTTTATTTAACTTGTTCAATTTTGAGGTGAATGTGATGTAATAAGTTTCTTTAGGTCCGAGCAAGCTTATAGCGAGTCGAGCCAATCGATTAATAAGTGTTGATTTACCCTACTTAAAAGAGCGTTCAGTAAAATTGATATCCGACGTGAAGTGCTTGTTCACCTTTTTGCGTGCCCCCAAGTGTAAGGAATCAATTGCAGTTTAGTGTGTGACCAAGTCTCTTATTGAACCCAAGGGATTAGCATTAAACAGATTACCACATAAATATAATTTGCACCACAAATAAGACAAAGTAACTTTTTCTGAGTTTGAAAATTATTAAACTAATTATGCTGAAAAATAAATACTAAATAAAATAAATAAAAATAAAATAAAAGTAAAAAACAATAACAAGTGTTTCAAGAGAGAAGACAAGATAACTCTAGGAAATCCAGTTTAAATTAGTCAAATTAAATCACTAGACAATCGGTTATAATTCCTGCAGATTTTATGGAAGCAATCACATAACTATGTTAAATCTCTTTTTTAAAGTAAACATAATACATAAATCTGGTTCAAACCCTCAGATGCAAAAGAATAATTTATACTCTCTTTCTAGGTACTTCATGCAAAATTCCATTAAAGACTAGAGCACTAGACTTCCATTTATAGGTACTTAAGAATTAAACCTCGGTTCTCACCTAACAATCTAAGAAATCAAATCCTCTAGAATGGTAATTAATAAATATATTAAGTGTCCAATATTAATTATTCTAATGAATAAATGTTATATGGTTAGATCCCCCTTACCCATAATATGTTGACAAATATAATTCTTATATAACGCAAGCAGTAAGCATAAGTATGCATAAGACAATGACATACACATGAATAAGAACATATCATATAAAACTTCAACCATCCCAATAGAGAGTCCCCGTCTATCTCGGTTATGAGCATCTATTTATTTTTATAAGGAAACTGATAATATGATCTTCCGCGTGTTGTCGCACAACATATTATCAACAGTATAAAGTAAATGGACTTTTGCACAAACATATAAATAAATTATAATATGCAAAATGTTTGATCATATGATTATTATTTCAAATAAATTGTTAAAACATTGTTTCATACAAAAACCAGACTTTTAGTATACAATCTAACAAAACTGCCATAAACTCAGTGCCTCACAGGGCTAATTTCATTACAAGCAGCATCAATTAGTGCCTCACAGGGCCAGTTAAATACCAACATAACAATAATTCACCCACAAATTGCTATAAAAACCGCAATCAAAACTCAAATAGAAGTGCCTTACAGAGCCAATTAATCAAACGTATCATCACTTAAATGCCTCAAAGGGCCATTTAACCCCACAAAAAAATATTTACACACAGGGAATATTTAAGAGATATACCGACAAGCAGGGACCCTGATACAAAGCAACTTGTGGATGAAATCTTTGAACTCATCCAATTGTTCATAGACTCTGTTAGCGGACTCCAAAACCTTCATTTTACGGCCGAAATCGCAGGAGAGCCCAGAGTATCTCCGGAATAGAGATTGACGGTGAATCTTCACAGAACGTCATCCTCAATATCAGAATCCTCAACAACTAAAGAGGAATCGTCAGTCTTGGAAAACAGAAAGTCGGGAACCACCATCTCGTGTGTGGTCTCGATGAAATCGTCATCGACCAATGAATCCAACCACAATGAATCAGGAACCACACGGTGGTTCCCGAGATCTCCCTCACGAACCGTCGTTCGGCCTCCACCGAAGGCATCGACTCAACCCCACTCTCAGACTCGCTGAATATCTGCTCAAATCCAGACCACAGATCTTCGATCTGAACATCCGAAGCATGATTTGGACGAACGACAGATGAGGCAAACATTGATTTTGATTTGAACATCGTAGCCACAAGAGAGGGTAAAGAAGACGAAAATGAGAGTAGGAGAAAGGGGTTGGGGGTTGCTCTAACCGACGGAGTGGCGCAGATCGACAGATCGATCGCCGCGACAGAGTGAGGCTAGGGTTTGTTCTTGATGAAGGGGCTCTCATTTCTTTTTTTAACACTTAAGTTGTTAATTTGGCCCAAATCTTTTTTTATCACTTAAACAGGGTCTAAACACAGATGGCACAATTGAAATTATTTAGTGCGTGGAGAATAAAATGGTCTTTATCTTTTGTCATTTTTAGGTTGTAAATAAAATTATGGACGGACAAATGTAAAAACGTGAACAAAATTGTGGGACGGAGGGAGTATTAATTATAGAATTTTAGTATATAATTCAATTTTAGTTTATTTAACTAACGGATATATATTGATTAAATTAATATATTGAATATGAAAATAATAAAATTTATATTTTTAATTTAATAAATAAATTAAAATATCGTAAATTAATAAATTAATTGAAATTTTATCCATGAGTATTTACGTGGTTTAAATGGTTACAGTTTATCTTGCAATATTATACAACCCAAGATCGGAGGAGTGAGAAACTTTTTTTAATTATTATTTCCTTTTTTTTTTTACTTTAATCAATATTTCAAAATTAATTAGTATACTCCATTAATTAAGTGTACTCTAAGCTATTGTATCACTATACTATAAAATGTCATGAAAGGCCATCACCTATTGCTATATTGGTATAGATTTGCATTTTATAGAAATGTTATTTTAGATCAAATGTATTATTAACTAATAATATAGTATGACATATACAAATGTCATAAAGGGCAATATTTTTAGTAGTGGTTGCAAATTTAATAAAAAATTTTATGGTTGAGAAACATAAGTATGAGTGTGCACTCCCCCACCCAAACCTACCCCACTATATAATAACCCAAACGTCTTCCCACCCCAAACATCAAGGGATATAAGTGAACCAAACCGTTTGCGAACTATTCGAGTTTCGGTTCGATAAAATATTCGTTCAAACTCATTCGTTAACTTTAACGAGTCAAAACAAGTTTGAATTTTGAGCTCGAATAGTCTATCAAGCCAAACTCAAATCTAAGGGTGTTCGGCTCGAAAGCTCGCGAACATATTCGTTTATGGATTCGTTAATGGCTCGCAAACGCGTTCGTAAATTTTATAATTATTCTTTAGTATTATATATTATTATTTATTTATTTATATTTAATAATTAAATATTTTGTATTAAACCACACAAATATGATAATAACTTAAGTGATTATTTAAATATTTTTTTATCATTTATTATTATATTTTGTTAGTTTGTTTATTTAATATTATGAATAACATTAAATGTTTATAAACGAAACATTCTTTTAATATCCACGTATAAAATTATTTAAATGTTCATGAAAAAATGTTCATGAATAAGTTACTTTATGTGTTCGTGAACACGTTCGTGAGCCTTAACAAACAGTTTGAGTTCGAACTCGAGTTCGATGTTTTTTTTCTTGTCGAGTTCGAGCTCGGGCTCGAGTTCGATAATTACTTAACAAACGATCCTCAAACCTAGTAGTGTTCGACTTGGCTCGGTTCGATTACATCCCTACCAACATCTATTATCATGGAGGATCATGAAAAATATGTGTGCACTCACTCTACTGTCTCTAGGTGGGCCACCTGCAACTGCTGTATCTGAAAACCAAATGGGGACCTTGGTCAACTTGGTCAACCCCAGTATTGGATCCCAACAACATCACAAATTCGGACCTACCGGCTCTAACATGATGGAGGTTAATTCCTTTAATTAATTTCTCATCATGCATGCATACTTTTGATGTCTGCTTGTTTCAAATCAGCTCAACAAAAGAAAAAGTATAGAAAACCACGATTTTTGTTCCTTTCATGGGGATTTAAACTCCCATCTCAAAACACTACTTATTAATATTAATTAGGTCAAAATTAACATGATTTTCCATGTTTAATTAATGAACTCATGTTGTGTGAATAAGATGCTTCCGGTCCCATGCTATTGCTGCATGGAAGGGTATAAAAACAATATAGAGTATTCGGGGTCGAAGCCATTGAAAAATTTACGTAGCCTGAAAACTCATTACAAGAGGCATGGGACAAAGAATTTCGATTGCTTGAAATGCGAGAAATTATATGTCATTCGCAGCGACCTACAGACTCACGAGAAGCATTGCGGGAAGGTTTGATTTTGCAAATGTGGGACGAAATTCAAGCACAAGAAGTCAGTTACGAAACATGTGAAAGCATTCGGACGTGGGCATTCCCCACTACAGTGAGAATCTCTACCATCCTAGGATCATGTAGATCAAGAATGTTAATGCATGTTAATGTAAGTAGCTTACTAGTAGTAGATCATCATCAAATATGTGAATTTTATTTCAACTGTCATTTTTTTCTTAATGTGAATTTTATTTCAACTATCAATTTTTTCTTACCAACCGGTTGATTAGTGACTCTTTGGCATCTTGTGTTAGTGTGTGTGGTAGAGCGACAGAGACATCTCTGATAATTTAAGGTAATACAATTGAGATAATGGAATTAGAGAAGTAGGGAGTATGAGTTTTGGTCAAGTGAAAATTAATTAATTAAGCATCATGTCACAAATTAATTAATACAATTAAGTATGCATGTCACAAATTAAGCATGCGCGTCACAAATTAATTAATTCGTCTGTTTATATCTAAAAAGAAATAAAGACTTTCTTACATCACTTTAATGACAAGAATTTATGGGTTTAATGTTATTAATCTGTTTAAAGGTAATGTTTATTTATTAATAAGTGTAATGACAAGAAATGTGGTCCAAATCCTCTCCCTCTCTCACCGCCTATTCGTAATTTATATATATATATATATATATATATATATATATATATATATATATATATATATATATATATATATATATATATATTTGAAAGATTTTTCCATCCTAAATAGATGAGGAGATATCCACAAATATCTGCCTTTATCATATATACCTACAAGACCAACATACAATAAACATCAAAAGATAAAAAGAATGGGTTGTCTTCCATTTAGCGCTAAGTTTAACGTCTTCAAGCCGGACGAAATTTCACGATCATTGGACCAAAGGATGGTCCATCAAACTTTCTCTTCACATCCTCACTTTAAACATTTGTTTGGCCCTCTTCTTGTCTACAAGCTCAACTTCACCATTTTTGCTTATGAGCATCAAATCGTCATCAATGAGTGATTCTAGTGGACTTCCTCTTTCTACTTTGTCTAATTTTCAATCGAGCTCCGATGCTTTCATCCTATCAACATCACAAGAAGATAAGCTAGAATTTGATATTTTCATATAGTCATGAAGAAATGAATTTAAATTGTCAAAGAGAATAGAGTCATGATCATTGAAATCATCCGGAGGCACATTCGGAGGCTTTGTATGAGACTTGGCTCTTTTTTCCTTATTGCACAAGAGGGACACTTTTTTCCTTTTGAGCTCAAGAATAACTTTTATCTACCAACATCAATTTTCGCTCTTCCCGTTGCTAGAAATGACTTTCCCAAAATGAGTGAAACTCGAGGGTCCGTCTTCACTTCTAACACCATGAAGTCGACCCGGAAAGTTAGCCCCTTCACTTTTACATCCACGTCTTCAACAATTCCTAATGGCTTCACAACCTCACAATTTACAACTTCAAAACGGATAGTTGTAGGCTTAAACTTTCCAAGATCAAGATACTTGAAAGTGGCATAAGACGTCACATTGACGCTCGCCCCCAAATCACACAATGCATCAAGAGTGTCTTTCCCTTCAAAATCACAAGGAATGATGAACTTCCCCAGATCACCAACTTTCGTAGGCCCCTCTTTTTGCATCGATTCACTTACTTCGGTTTTCTCTTCTTTTCTTTTCTCCTCATACTTTTTCTTGAGATTTTTCACATGTTCTTCAAACTCCTTTTTCTTCTCCTCTTTTACAAAATAGGGAATAGGAAATGGAGTGATCGGAATACCCCAATAATCACGTTTGTACTCCTCTTCTTTAACATTCTCCTCCATTTTCTTTTCCTCTTGCACCCTTTTCCACTTAGGTATCCATTTAGGCCTCGCGCTGTCTCTTCTTTCTCACTTACTTCTTCCATTTCTCCAACAACCTTACTTTCCATCAACCCTTCTTCAACCTTTCGTTCTTCTTCTATATCAACTAATAAATATTGAGCTTTTGGATTGACTTCGGTTGTGGCTGGAAACTTTCCTTTTGTTGAGTACTTAAAGCACTTGCAATTTGTCCCACTTAATACTCTAAAGCCTTGAGCCTCTTTTCATTTGCTTCTTTGGCCTTTTTCATTGCTTCATCTCGAGCTTTGTTAGATACAATCAACTGTTCAAGTAGCTCATCTATAGATGTCTTCCCTTCACTGTTTGGTGCCTTGGCTCCCGGTTGATACTCCAGAGGATAAGCAACCGCATTGCTCGGGTTTGAATAGGAAAAATTCCCTTGCTTTTGTTGTTGTGGGTATGAGCTTTCACTACTTTGACCATTGAAGTCTCCTTACCTAGGTGGATAGTTTCCTTGGTTGTGGTTGAAATTACCTTGGTAATTGTTTTGATATTTGCCTTGGTAATTCCTTCCTTACAAGTATTGCACATCTTCCACACGTGGCATTGTCATAGCCCATTGTTCCCCACTTACACTATTCGGAGGAAGCAAACCTTGCTCAACTTGTACCCCTTCAACCATATTCGCTCCTTGATTATTCCCACTTTGATCAAGCTTATTTGCTTCAAAGCTTTCGATGCTAATATTTCAATATTTGACATTTGTGGCACACTTGACTCAACATTCAAACTCTTCACACTAAACTGTGGCCCTTGATCGAAACTCTCAAACTCATAGCATCCACTTACCCTCTCCGATGGCCATTGGTATACATTTGTTGTAATCTCCTCAAAATTCTTATGGCCCTTTCCGGAGTCACACCAAGTACGGATCCACCCGCCGAAACATCAACAAGCACTCTTTGACTAATTACTAATCCTTGATAGAAAAATCTCACTTGTTGATTCTCCGGGAATCCATGTTGTGGACACTTGCGAAGCAATCCTTAAACATTTCCCACATTTCATAGAAACTCTCTTGAGACATTTGCTTGAATTGAGTGATCAAGCTCTTTATTTGAAGCGACTTAGAAGGTGAAAAATACTTGTTCAAAAATATTTGTGCAAGCTCATCCCATGTGTTGCACTTACCCGGAGTAATGGTGGAGAGCCATGTTCTTGCACGATCCCTCAACGAGAACGGGAACAACCTCATCTTAACACAATCTTCGCTCACCCCATTCATCTTCACGGTATTGGCTATCTCAATAAATTGAGTTAGATGAGCATTAGGATCTTCATTCTGGGTTGCACCAAATTGTTGTTCTCTCACCATAAAAATCAAGTCCGCCTTAAATTCAAAGTTGTTGGCATTGATTGGTGGTCCCATCATATGTGGCATGACCCTTGGCATAAAGAAATCCCCGATCACCCTTTGATCATTATGAATTCCATGTTGTACCGGAGGTGGTGGTGGCTCATATGTTTGTTGAGGAGGAGCAAAATCTTGTGGATATCCTTGTTGAAGTAAAACATGTTGCACCATTTCTTGAAGTAATGCATGGTTGTTGAAAGCTCCATGATTTTGATGAGCTTGTTGAGAGGATTAACATTGACTTGAGGTGCGTTGTCTTGCACGTTCACATGTTGTCCTCCTTCCCCATCATGCTCTATCTCCACACGAATATCTTCTTGAAAATTCTCCATTAACTCACTATTTTTGGTTTTGTTCTCCTTTCTTCTCCTTCTCAACGTATGCTCAATATCCCAATTAATAGGTTCTATTTGTTTCCCCTTGGATCTTATTTTCATACACCTTCAAAGAAAAAGAAGTTGGAACAAAGTTTTCAAAAGCAAAAGCAAGTAACAAATAAAATAAAAATGTCTCTAGTAAGATTACTCAAAACAATCCTTCTTTAAGCTACTAGTAACTGTTGCCTCCCCGGTAACGGCGCCATTTGATTAGCCATTTTGTAGTAGGGATGACCAATTAAAATAATTTATCGAACCACAGGGAGGAAGGTACTAATGTTTAAGTTATCTCACGTTTTTTGTAATTTTATAGAGACGAATCATCAATGGATAAGTGTTCAAACAAGTAATTAAATCAATCAAAGCAAGCAAGCAAGCAATGATCAACCAACAAGATAGATTGATGAATGGTGGTTTTCCAAATTAAGTAAAAGTGAGATTAACAACAATTAAGAAGTGGAAATCCTAGAAGAGATGCATCGAATTCATATGAATCATGGATTGAAGACTAAGGGCCAATACTAAGATCACCTAAAAATCTCTCTCGAGATGGATAAGATATGAATATCAAATAGCTCAATGAGTTGGTTCTCACTCAAACAATTCCAACTAGGTACTAAGCTTGAAATAAGAGTCCCTTCACACAATTAATCGACCTCTCAATATAAATAATCGGATGTTCTATCAAAGGGTTCTAAATTCCAAAGGGCTTCTCAATATCCTTACAATTTATAATGTAAATAAAATATATGATGAAATGATTCAATGAACTACCCTAAACATATAATTAATTTCTCAATCTAATCACATATTCATGACAATTAACCACACAAATCAACAATACAAATCAAGCAATTAATAATCAATGATAGAAAATCATAGATCCAATCAACATATGAGTTCAAATAAACAAATTCTAAAATTATCCAACAACTCTCATGTTGCTAATCTCACAAGGAAGATTAGCCTACCATATTCAAAAGAAAATTAACATAGACATTAAGATCCTTACAAATCATGATAAAACTATGAGGTTTAACTACAAAGTATGGATGAAAACTCTCTTGAAGTGCTTCAATTGTGACCTTCTTCCTTCCCTTGCAATTCTCCTCTCTTCCTTGCTTCTTTTCCTCAATTGGATGGAGTTTTTGATGGTGGGACGAAGGTAGATCCAGTGGATGGTGAATGGATGAAGATGATGGTGTGAAATGGATGAAATAGTGTGTGATGTGTGGTGCAGCCTCAAACCCACCAAAAAATTTGTGGAAATATTGAAGTATTGGGTATTTATACCCCTTGGTTATCTTCTAGAAGGATTTTGATTTTTTTACAGAAAATGCACCTATACGGCCCGTGTACGGTACACGGCCACAGGGTGGCCATTTTGTGTATTCTGACACCTGCGCATGGCCTTGCTGGATAGGCCCGTGCACTATACACGGCCCATGTACGCGACACGCCTCGTGCGCCAGACACGACTAGCCGTATTCATGCTGCTTTACTTCCTTCTTTCTTCCAACTCCATTTTAGCTCGTTTTCCCTCGTTTTAACTTCGAATTGAGATCCACTTTTTTACGTCTTTCTTTTTGCGTCTAGAATCTCTTTTTACCTAGAAATCATACGTTTAAACTCATATCTTCATAAAAATATAAAACACAACCAAAGTACACATAAATACAGATAAACTAATACGAAAATACATATAAAAAACACTAAAATCTAGGTGAAAGTATCACTCATCACTAACACTACTAAATTGGAAAAAACATCAAGAAGAATTGAAAAGCTTAACAATACGTTACAAGTAAAGTCAATGTACATAAGGCTTACCTGAATTTAGACTAGCCGAAAGGACTCCTGAAGTAGCTGAATTGGCCACTGCATCATTGTGGGTGGTGTCGCCCCTAACCTACCAGTCAAAAGGGGTGAACAAGAGATGATGTAATAGAAAGATGACAAGAATATTATAGAAACTATAAGACAGCTAAATAGCTTAAGCATAACGAAATATAAGACATTCACATTGCAGGAGCAAATGAGAATGAAAGCAATCATGAAATCTTACAGGCTTGGAAAATATAGACAAAAGCTTACTACAACCCCAATAAAAATGACTGCCTCATATCTTTTCGATTTACCAAGATTCTCAGCAGCTAGGCCTATTTCAAAGCTTCTAGGAACCCATACAACCTGGCACATGATAAACAACACAATGCACATGAATGATAATATTTGTTGGTACACAAAGAAATCTTAGCAAGGACACTAGTTTTATTCCCAGTAATTTACTTAAGAAAATTAATAAACAGCAAAGCATGGACCAAATGCAACCGACAAAAATCACACTTCACCACTATACAGTTTATAATTTATCTACTCACATTTTCTCAACTTGTTTTCTTTTCATTAAGATCTTTGATGCAATAATCTTGACAAATGATGGCATTCACATTCTAACACATTAGTATCTTCTTGGTATTCCCAATGTATTTGTGACTACATCATCAAGTTAAGAGTTTGTTACTTAATGTAGTAAATCCTGATTAAAATGATGTTGGGTTGCCTGGATTGTTAAATGCTTGTCTATGTAGAGAAATTAACTTGAATCATAATCTCCAAAGGAATCGACTAGATTCCACCAATGAGTAATCAAATAAGATAATTTTGCAACACAATTATGAAAAGGCAAAAGGAAGCTATTATCAATCAAATTACTAACATCAACGTCTTCTTCTTTGACTAAGTACTTCTTGAAAGTATCCAAAGCTCTCCAAAAGTGGCCTCGTAACAATCTCATAGAAGCATGCTACCACCTTTATACACCAAATGAAATTTATTCCCATTAAGCAGAAAAGATAATATATGTACCCCACACGGAAAAAAGGGATATAAATAGAGACAAGAAAATACTAAATATAGTTACAGTCTTGACTTCAATAAGACAGAAACATCAACATTCAGATCATATGCACAAAACATCTCATTAGACTGCCAAAGGAATTAGGAACAACAATAAAGAGCAGCATGAATAACTAAAAACTAAGATGAAACAAATGAATTTCTAAAGGGCTAAAAATGTAGTAAAAAATAACAGAAGGCAGCATTACAGACTATGGCAAAATCACTTTAAAAAAAATAATTGGAAAGTAAATAAAACCACCGACAGATAAGCATAATTCTCTGCTATTTCAAAATCTTCACTAGTTGTAAAAGTAATGGATCAAACATCCATGAGATAAGAGAAAGGCTAAATTTAAATCGAACCCATAAAAGTAAAGACAAGAAAAACGTTGTTGGAGGGGCGGCGAGGAAAGTAGATTCCCAGTAGTTAAACTAGTGGGGTTTTGGTATTGTGTAAAGAAATGCAGCGGCAGAAGATGGGTGAGGAGGGAATGGAAGAATTAGTGGAATTACGTAGTGAAGGACGAAGAAGAAGCAATGAATGTACAGAAATTGAAGCCATTAGTGTGTGTAGAGAAGAAGAATAGATTCTCTGTCTGCAAATGTAAGGTTGAGTACCCTACCAATTAAACCCAGTTCCTGATTTACCGTCGTTAAATACATTATTATTGGAGAAAGAAATGGAGACCGTTTTTATAAGGTTAATGTTGCGGGATCCACACAACCCCCATCTCTTTCTAGTGAAACAGCTAAGAAATACCCCGACCCCCAACCTCCAAACGTGATTTGTACTCCCTCTGTCCCACCAAAATGTCACTATTTTACTATATTGGGTAATAATACTCATTAATCTACGCATAAAAAGTAATCGGTGACATTTGAGCGGGACGGAGGGAGTAATATTTTTAGGTAAATAAAAAATACTTCCACCGTCTTTCGATATATGTAATGTAACGGTATTACTCCCTCCGTTCGCCACAATATGTGTCATTTGCTTTTTGATACGTGGATTAAAGGCATGTTGTGTTAACATAATGTAGAAAGCACTAGTAGAAATATGTAAATAATAATTATAATTGGTGGGTAAGAAAAATTAAATTTAATCTTAAATCATACTTACTCAAATTTGGAGTTCAACAATAATTGCTTAATCTTGTAAGAAAGCACTCGACCATAATTTGGACTTCAATATAATCAAGCTCAATAAAACATCAATATGCTTCATCGAGCAATGAAAAATGTTAATCAATATATCTCGACAACTAAATAATGGTTAAGAGTAATACGAAATATAAATATTCACAAACCTCAAAATTCAGCTAATTTAGTTCCGGCAACTAACCAAGCGACCATGCACACGTGCGACTACTCACGCGACTATTAAGCAACCATATACGCGATTACTTATGCGACCATGTACTCGAGTAACTAAGCAACCATGCACGCGTGCGACTACTCACGCGACTAATCAAGCAACCATGCACGCGTGCGACTACTCACGCGACAAATCAGCAATCATGCACGCGTGCGACTACTCACGCGACTAATCAAGCAACATGCACGCGACCATTCATGTGACCATGCACGCGACTAACAACACAACTAACTACGTGATCCACTAGCGACTGTTCACGCAACCATTCGTGCAACTTACAAGTGACTACTTACAGAAGATGCGTGCGACCTTACGCGCAACCTGTCACGCAACTCTTCGCAAATTGTGATTTTATAACTTAAAGTTTAGATTTTTACCAAAATATTCACAATATATGTGTTAATCAATATTCTAAACACGTCAGGTGATGTAAAATTCCTATTCATCTAATCAAACACCAAAATAACATCATCCCAACATAACTTACATGTTTATTTTCACAAAACTCCTAAATTTATTTTATGAAAAAGAAATGAGGACTAGACATTTATGCCCTATATGGAAGATCAACATGCAAAAATACCCACTTCTTTTTTTAAAAAGCAAATCTGGCACTTTCATATAATTTATCATTAATACCCTTTTACCTACCATTTTTATTCAAAATTAAATACTTAATTTTGGAAAAAAATCATTGATTCTGTCAATCATTAAATGATTGACCGATTAGGAGATCAATCATTAAATGATTGACCTATAAAAAGACCGAATAGAACAATTGCCCCCTTGTGCCCATTAGTCAATTGCCTCTGTTGCCCCTTTGTGAAGCATTGCCCCCTTAAGGTACAATTGCCCAAAAAATACATAAGGGTATTAAGATCATTCAAGTACGAAAGTGGACAGTTTTTAAGTTTTAAAGTCAAATTGTGCTCTTTTGCATTTTAAAATGTAGGATAGGGCAACATAGGACATTTTCTCAAAATAAATTGTAAGATTTACTAACCTAGATTCATATTGGGTTGTGTTGTGTTGTTGTTGCTCTTCTTGTATGGTTGCCTTTTAAATTTTTAAATTTTTTAAAAAGAATAATAGTAATAGAGTGAAAAGAGAGAATGAGACAAAATTAATAATAGTGAGAGAATAGAATGAATTTTATATGAGTGAGGGGGTATTTAGGTAAAAAAAAATGGCATATTTAAAAAAATATTAATGTGCAAGGCATTTTAAAAATAGATGTATTGAAAATTGCTTCTTAGAAATTTCCCTAAATTTTGTGATAAGATGAATGAACATTTGAGCAATCAAACACGCTCCAGTCTAGTGAATCCGAAACTTGAGTCGCTAACATAATTCAGAAATCCTGGTATTTGAGAGTTTGCTTATCATTTATAATAAACAAATTAAAGTTTGAATTCCCCATGGATGAAAATTGATATAGATCTGCTTGTGATAATCTTGGGTGTCAAATTAATCTTACATTTATCATTGCAAATTTAAAATAAGAACAATGAATTAAATTCGAAATTTCAGTACGTATATTTTCAAAATACGCACAATACCGCGCTAACCCCTAAATTGGTAGGATTAGGGCTTTTGGGATCGATTAGGATTAGCACTAGTGTAGAATCTGTGTGGGTTGACAAGGCGAATGAGAATATGAATTCCAGTGAAAGCAGAAAGAGGCCGTTTATGGAAATAGATAAACCGACGACGATACTTTGCGCTGTGGTTGCAATTAATCACACTTCTCTCTTTTACAGAGTTTGTTCCGTCTGTGAGAGAACTCTGCCGGAAAATCCCGCTACTGCTTGCACATACTGCAATTTCACCAACAATTTCAACGCCAATTCTTATGCTTCCAAGTGGATCTTTCGTGTCCTTGTAATTACTCTTTTTATCAGGAATTTTTCGCGAATATTTCTACGAAAATGACTTTATTTTCGCGAAATTACACATGGGTTTTTTTGGTATAGATTATTATGTGAATTGAGTTGTGTTCTTACGCAGCAAAGAATTTTAAAAATCTTTCTTTTTTTTTCTTGGTACATGATATAATGTAGGATATGTGTTGTGTTTGCAGATGTCTACAGCCACGGATACAAAGGTTTTTGTGGTGATAATGTTTGATAGAGCTGCAAGAGTGTTGTTTGGTTGCTCAGCTGATGAGTTATTTGACTTTGCCAAGACGAATCCTGACGTGGGTATTCTTGATTGTTTAGACATTTCTCTACAACCTTGTCATGAATTTTGTTTAGTACATTATTGTTGTTGTATCTAAGCAGATTACTTTTGACTATTGGAATTGGGCAAGTAAACTAGAAATTAATTCTAGATCACTCTAAGCTATAGACTGAAACACTTTGCTTTAGGTTGTAGCTTTGGAATAGTATCTCTTACTGTCTGTGGTAAAATAAGATTGCTTTGATACAATGAAATATACCTTCGCATAATGAGTTTCTTGGGGATAAATTCTCGTGAAGATGAAGATAAAATGTATGTTTTTGTTGTTTTTTGTTACTTAGTGTTGAATATCCATTTTTATGGCTTAAGTGTTGAATGCGGTGACTGATTACTGTCGGAAGGGTTTTATACTTTCCTTTCTGAGTGATCTTGTGGCTTCATCTTCTTTCTAATGTTTCCCCAATCCACTTCCTAATCTAAGCTTAATAATTGGGTTTCTACTTGGTAGTTTGTGTCGTTTTTCTCTGTAATGTATTATAATATTTATTTCTTTTGCAGCTGAAGCAGCTGGTAGGGTACTCGAGGGAGAGATGTTAACTGTGACATTGTCAAAGCCAAAGAATGGTAATGCTCAGCATCTCCGAGTAGTATCAGTTGTGCCCACGCAAACTGGTTTTCAGCCTGTTATTGAGACCTTGAGGGCATCTTGCCGAGTAAGAGAAGTTTCATAACAAACTCTGTCATGCTAAATTGCCAACTGCATAGAAAAGTCTTTGATGATCTCTGCTGTGCGTAGTTTTCTTTCGAAATATTTCATCTTTTTCTGGACAAATTTAAACTCTTCTCCCGTAACTTCCAAAAGGCATCCACGTATTGCCATGATATTTACTCATTACCTCGAATGCTTTCTAATTCCGATAAATGATGATTAATTCAGTTGGATTAACCGTTGTACACAGGGATGAAGGTCTGCATTGGATCAATTACTTAATGGAAATGTGTCCTCAGTAGAAATGATTCAGGAACTAATTTGTGACCAGTCTTTACAACTCTAAATTATATGTTACGAGTTGAGAAAATAACATCTAAGCTAGTAATACAACTCAGATGTTTTTGATAAAGCTTGTGCTATTTTTCAAACATAGTATTCCATTAAATAGTCTGTCTTAGAAAATTATGGACACTCCTTATCAATTAGTCTTCCACACTAGTAATTATATTTGGAAATCAGGTCTCTACCTATTCTTTTCTGTTTAATGTTATGTATTGGTGACTGCACATGATCATTTTTTTAGGCATGTTTGCTTGTTGAATTCTCTAGATATAAAATACGAGATCTAATGTTATTTAGCTGCTTAGTTTTTATTACTATTGAATTTTTCATAGTTTCTGGCCATGCATCCACCTTCTTAGCATCTCCAGTTATGCTTTTGGCTGAACCATTGGAACCATGTGACCAGCATTATGGACTTTTATGAAAGTAAAGAGGACCATAACTTTTCTTTACTCCGGCGATCATGCCACCCACCTTTAACGGAGTTGACAAAGCTTTTTGATACTTCTTCTGACCAGACCACTCCAAGGAAATCACCCATCTCGAGTTTCCTGATGATGTCAGATAGTATACGTTAGTGTCTTGGCATCATCGAAGCTCAAGAATGAAAAGCACTTACCAAGCCAGTTACAAATAAGATCATATTCCCCTGCACATATAAGAACTTTGATTCCATTCTCTAGTAATGCAGGAATACCAACTGCAAAATTCTTCATCAGGTCTTTAATCATTGCAATGTGCACTTCTAAACTACATGACACAAATTTTGTGCCTCCTGCACCCAGTGCTTTTTTATGTGTAGTTGGTTTAGGAATTTCCCCACATTTGAGAAGTCATAGCATAGAGGTCCTTCACATCTTTTTCGAATATCATAGTGCTGGAAGATGGATAAAAATCTCAGTTAGTTTGAGCATGCTGTGTGTAATATGATTACCAAGCTGTGTTGTATTACATTTTTATCACCAATTTCTCTACGTATGCAATTAAAAATACCATTGCAAACCTTCATTGCCAAGATACAAGAGAGTGAACCATAGTTGCCTGCCATAATTTGTTTGCTTAAAGATATTAGAGTTTATTTTATGGGTGGTGTTGGATAAACAAAGTGAATGAGCTTTAGGTTGCATTTGGTCTGAAGAATATAGATTTGAGGCAGGGCATGGATATAGGGAATGATTTTAATGACTTCCGAATAGACCTGCAACAAAATTCTAAAAGCTGAAATGAAGTTTATGGATAAAAAATCTATAATTTAAAATTGTATGAACAAACTTAAGTTTATTACTGAGGATTTGAATATATCTGTATCCATATTCATCAATCCAAATGCAACTTGTAAATTACCGCAACGTTTTATTTTATTTTCACAGAGAGGCAATGACTTGATCAGGCGGTTATAATAAGATTGGTTGATCAATTTCATGTCGAATGCATAATCAGGATATGCTTTATACTGTATCCCTGGATTTGTCAGTCCATTTCCAATAGCCAATCCCTGCTTATCAAAACTGAAACGTATTGAGTCGAACATTTAACTAGTTTAAATTTAAAGTTACAGACGAAAACAGCAACTGCAGCTTACTTTAATATTTATGTAAGTTGATCTCTTGCTTTTGTTTGACTGATGAATTCGTTTTGAAAAGGCTGGAATATAGTGTCCGGCATATGATTCTCCTGTGATATAAAAGTCATTCCTTGCATATTTACTGTGCTTTTGGAAAAATGCCTGCATCACATGATTTTGAGTATACCACATGCCACTGTATTCTGTTTAAGAATATTGTTCTTATATTCGGCCTGATTTTCATAAGTTAACTTCCTCAAATCGTAACAGACCTGTAGGAAGTCATAAAAATCCACGCTTGCCTCCTCTGTGCTGTGACGAATGTCTGATATGTCGGAAGTAGAACTAAATCCCGTTCCAATTGGCTGGTCCACGTAAATGAGGTTTGAAACCTACAATTTGATAGTTTATTAATACATATATCGGATATCGATTCATTTTCTGTTTTAATATTTATTTATATATTGATTTCCTAGGGTCACCCTTCTCTTGAAATCAGTTTTACATGATTACTAGGCTCTAGACACTACTCTCTTCTTTTTTCTTTTTAACTTTACAGCTTTCTGTTTATATTCTGCTGTTTCTCAATTTCGTATTATCCTGCATGAATGGTGATCATGGTTGACTTTAGCCATCTTTAATGCAGCCAAAAAGTCTTGTATATATTGTGCAATAATAACATTTCAAACCTTTACGAAATGTGTATCATTTAGAAATTTAAGTTGTAGAAGGTTTTGGCTAGCATTGACATTGAACTCATTTTTTGAGAAATTAAAAAATTAGCACCTTATCCCAGCCAAAATCGTTCCATATAAGCGACAAGTTGCTTGTGATTTGGAAAGGGCCGTTTTCATAGAACAAAGCTAATGAGCTGCTGCATCCTGGTCCCCCACTTAACCACACAACAACAGGGTCAGTTTTCCTGCCGCTCCTCGATTCAAAGAAGAAGTAGAACATCCTGCATATCATTGTTGTCAGTGTCACAAGGATATAATTTCCACTTAGAATTTTTGTTACCTAACCCCATAAAACCACATTGAAGATGATAAACCTTGGTTATCCTCTGAAAGAACTATAAGAAATAGCACTGTCATATCAAGAAAGAAGCATGTTGTATGTCAAGCAGAGGATTTATTCATCATGCATTTTTTTTTTTAAAGAAAGTCGTCGTCTGATAACCTTCATGGTATGGGCTATACCTCGCTTTTCTGCTATGAGGAAGTCTAAAAAATCCAGCGTGTTGCCCCAAGTTCTCAATATTGGTTCCGCCATCGTTAAGATGGGGAAATTGAATACGCTTCTCAACGAGTTTTGGTTCAATGTCTGCAGGTTCATCTTCCTCGATGTTCACATCAAGCTCGGGAAATAAGTTAAGCTCTCTGATCATCTTTTCTACTTGTGTTGTGGGATACTTTGCTGTTAGTGATGGAGAGAGATTGCCAACTTTAGATTTTTCTGCAATTGAAAGAGTTGGAAATGATAAAACAAGAAGTAGAGAGAGAAAGGCATGAGAGGATGCTGGTTTCATTATTATTGCCATAGGTTCTGTGAAGATATTGGTTTTACACTGCTGGTTTGAATATATAATGTATCCTGCATTAATGCTTTGTTAATCTTCTTTAAGGTGTAGATAATAGAAGATGTATTAGCAATTATGCTAATTAATCGATCATACAACTCTCTTAAGACATTTGCAATACACTTATAAAATATGTATATTGGCATTCAGACGGAGCATCATATATTAGGAGCGACTTAGTTCAAATTTTGGAATGGTAATGCTAATGTGAATTATTAATGATAGTAATGATAATGTGAATGAAATTGACTGAAGGATGGAAGTATATATATTGAATCAATGAGAATGATCGAAGATTTCGAATTCTCACTACTCTTTTCAAGCATGAGAATTGTTTGGATTCTAGTCATATATCGATATCAAAACAATAGCAACAATTTTGTTGATCTGTGAGTGATATAAAAATGACAGAAAAGTTATTTTAAGTTTTAACCTAAAATGCTATTCCGAAAATGATGTGTTCTTGAAGCACTCCATTTACACAACACTATTAATCAGAGAATCACTACCTATTTGCTACCATGTTCTAATAACTGAGTTAGTTTTCTATACAACTAACTAGTTGTGCATTTACAATCGAGTTAATTTGATTGTCACCTATTCTATTCGTTTTACAAAAGTTTTTACTCAAAATAATTAATTTTCCTCGTACTCTTTAAAAAAAAAAAAAAAAACTACTCTACATAACACACCTAATAGTATACTTTATTATTTAAAAAAATAGGAATAATTTATAATACCCCTAAAATTACACTTGTTTAATTAACTTTTTATACTCCTGTATCTTGACAAAAAAATTAAATAAACAACTGGGATTAAATTTTGATTCCAAAATGTCATTTCATAGTCTCGAACTCTCTATAACATACTTATATTTATACTTTTTGTATATAATCTTGTGATTTTTGGCACATAATAAATCAAAAATGAGTTGTGGATAGTCCAAGATAATGAATTTGCCTTTTTATTTGAATCTGCTGCTGTCTTCAACAGTATTATTTGTCATTATTATTATTATTTATTTAAATATAAAAATTAGCTTTGAAATAACAAGCAACCACAGAGCAGCATGCAATACTGATGATTATAGTAGAAATTATAATCTCCCACGTAAAATGAAGATAAAGAAAGCTCATATAATACAACCATAAGCTTCTGGTTTACATTAACATTAGTGTGAGTTTGTCAATTACAATCCACCGTCGTGCAGATCAAATTATGATCGAACTCTTGCCAGACGAGCCCTTATTTCTTCGAGCTCTTCGTCGTCGTCCACATTCTCCTGCAACTCACGCGAAAAATACTCAGCATGCTTTAAGACCGTACCATGTGTTTCATCTTCTATTTCAACAGGCACCTCATGCATTTCAACGTTTTATATTCTGCTACTTGCCATTTAAAACAATCAAACTAATGAAATACAAGGCGAACATACCTCAGCATCTTCGCTCGTTTCAGGTTGCTTGAGTTTCTCTTTCCTGATAGCCTGGGGTAGCTGAGCAGCAGTCTCCCCTGCGATTGCTGATAACACCTTATCGATCTCTTCTTCAGTCTCCTCCTCTATGTCTTCTGAGTCCAATGCATTGTCTAATGCATCACTCATCATCTCTTCAATCACACCAGCCTGCCATTGCTCAATTCAATATCAGTATCATCAACATTAATTTAAATCATAATTGAAAATGGAATTTCTTTTAAATCACGGGAGTAGAAGCCACCAAGAAAGATCATAAAGACAGAACCCATGAATGCTCACGTGAGATTATCAACCATCAGGTGAGAGTTTGGAAACAGGAGATGTAAGGTATTGATAAGGTCCAATAATCAATATTAAAGGAAGTCTCCCAAAGACATAACAGTAAATGTCCTTGAGGCAAACAAACACACCTTCGTCATTTCTTTACTGAATTCTTGCATGGTGATTGCTACTTCTGGAGCCTTCATAAGATTATTGACAAGCTTCATCACTTCGGAACTTTTTTGTAAATGTCCCACTGTCCGTGCAACAGCTGCAAAATAAGAGAAGCAAAAATATATATAAGAAGAATAAACCAAAACAAAGCAACTAGCAGGCGCAACTCAAAAAAGGTTACGCAATTAAAGTACAAACCAAATTACTTGGCAGATCAGGCCTACTTGGTATGAAAGCGGAGCGATATAACATGTTATGCTTAGATTTGTGGTAAAAATGTGTGAACAATTAAACCACAGCATGATGATATTCTGAACATAATATCATTGAACCTCATTTACGTTTTATAACATCATCCTGATACAGTGAGTTAATACTCAAAACTCCCAAGGCTCGAGCAATAACTTCAGTGATTTGCAGTGATTAGTCAGGAAGACTACAATGTCAGTCAATGTGACGCCCAGAATTTAATATCTACATAAGAAATATACATGCAAGACAGAAAAGAAAAGTAAATTGAACCAGATCATTCCAAAACTTTAAATTGAACCAGATCATACCAACACTTTCTCCGAGATGCATAGATATTGAATTCAACTGTGCCTTGTTTTCGTAGAGGCGGTTCACCGTTCTCCTAGATCGCACCAGTTCTTTGGCCAGTGACTGTCAAGACAAATTATTAAAGCAAAAAATCAGATATATAAATTACTTTTTTATTCTGAGCTTTATGACACAGAGAACACATGAGATGAGTCCACCTGAAACTGGAAATACATACAAATGGATATTACAGATGTGGCAAGGAGACATTAAATTCCAGTCAAATCTAAACAGCTCAAATGTGGCAAGAAGTCATGAAATCGAAACTAAACACATTCCTTTTAATTGAGTTATAAACATCTCAGAATGGCATAAACCAAGACCAGCAAAAAACATAAAGGCCAGACTTACTTGAACTAACATATTGAACATAGTTTTTTTTTTTTCCCTTTCAAAACCTCAATATAATACTTAATCAACATGTTTTGGCTCCACCAGATTAACCAAACATCAGACGAAAAGAGGCAACTGGAAACTCTTTCTGCAAATTCTAGTTGACTTCAGATACATTCACTTACACAAAGAAACTAGATAGAGGAATTAGCAAGTAAGAAAGATAAACAGCTTGTGTTGTTCTAAATGAACAAGATGAAAAATGCAAAAGAAAATTAATTCATACAACACAAGAATAACAATTCAAGCTCTCTTTAGTGTAATTCTTCTCTTTAGTGTAACTCTAGCCATGAGTTATATACCTTACCTGGGTTCAATGAGTTGTCTTCAATTTTTCCCACAGATAAACCTTTTAAGCTTTTACACGGTATGAATAAAGACTCCCCAAATCAAACATCATCACTTTGGGGTTTATCCAAAATAATGAAACACACTGGTGACATCACCATTATGTAATATGCTAATTCGGCCATTCCGTTGGCACAAAGTGCAGTCATAAGACTAATTATTTTGATTTGATAACATGGGAAGCGTAACTATTAGTATAGAAAAACTTATAGGAAAAACTCTAGCTTTCTATTGAGAAACTATATCCCCACCGTACTTTATGATACAAAAATTAAAGTGATCATAAGTCTGTAATCCACCCACCTGCTGACTAGAGTTGTATCTGACACCTTACAGTCAATTAAGTTCAAAGATTTTTGAAAAAAGATGTATTCTTGGGACCATGGATTATCAACATCTTGAACATGGCAAGGATCTTGAACCAGAATAATCAACACTGGAAGCATGACTCTACAAGTGAACTAAAGTTCTTATTATTCTAAATGTGTTCCCACAATATGTGATCCACTTCAAATATCTAAGGCCAATTTTCTAGACAATCTACAATTGGTTAAAATTTTAGAGGGAGAAAGAGTTACATTATACGCGAAAACAAGATAAAAGCTTTTGCATCTGAATCCACTTTCAGTCAGAAGAAAACAAACGAACAAGTTCAGCAAAGAACTTCAATGGATCTCCCAAAGACCAAGAGCTAATCATTCCTCTATTCTAACCTATAAAAATTTTAGAATACCAGAAGTAAACAAGCACATAAAATTATGAAATTAAACTGAATTATAATTACAGTGCCTTAGCAGAACCCATGTCATTTCTTTTTGCAGCCTCTTTGATCGCTTTCTGCACATTCTTCTCCTCTCTCTGTATATCTAATAAAAGTCATCAACAAATTTTCATCAATACTTCCGTTAATTCTAAAATTTAAAAAAATTAAAAATTAAAAAAATTTATAAATAACGACCTCGGATTTGGCGTTCAATATTTCGGCACTCTTGTCGGAGGCGACGCTGCCAATCTCTGAGTAATTCCTGTGGATTAGGCTTCGGCTTCAAAATATTCTTCATTTTTTCCATCTCTTCAGGATTTTGATGTCAATTAAGGAATTCGTGGAAGAAGAACTGAGATTCAGTCTCTCTTTTGGGGTCGCGTTAGGTTTCTGCAAAGTATGCCGATTTGGGACCTATGATCCGATTTTATTTTATTCTTTTTTGTTTTTTTTTAAAAAAAAAAAAAGAAGAATCAAATTGATTGAAGGTAGAAAAAAAAGAAGAGATAAAAAGCAGAATGGTTAATATGGAAAATTCAACGCAGGTTTTGTAAACGGGATTTTGACTAGAAGACGAGGACTTGGAGGAAAGCCGCGTAAAGTTTGGGGGCTTTTTGGAAACCTTCCGTTGTAGTGACGGGAGTAGAAATATTAAAATACACGAGACTCGACACGACTCAACTTGACTCGAGCTCGGTTCATGAGTTACTTTCTTTTCATGCTCATATCATCATTTACGCCTTATTTATTACTTAAAAATGCAAGAATACCCTAAAAGTTAATAAAGTTAGTAAAAAAATATTCACTTTGTTCCACCTAAAGAGTTCTTTTTGTCATTTTACTCGTCCCACTTAAAGGGTTCTCTTTTCTTTTTTACACACATGAGACCCACACACCATCTCTAATACAATTAAAATATGGGGTCAACACTCCCACTAATACAATTACTCACTACACATTAAATAATAATACTCCTTAATTCACGTGCAAAAAAAACAATCATTTGGGCGGGACGGAGGGAATAATATATTTTAAATAACGTGGAACAGTAAATGTGTAGCTTGTTATAAGATGGAAGGAGAAATAAATACTCCCTCCATCCGCTTTCAAGGGTATCATTTGCTTTTGGGCACGGAGATTAAGGAGTATTATTATTTAATGTGTAGTGGGTAGGTAATGTGTAAGTTTTACCTTTTTACCCCTCCACTTTATTAATATGAGGAGGGGCAAATGGGTAATTTGCAAATACATTTAGGGTTAGTAGAAGTATTATTAGTGGGTCCCTCATTGTACATAAATGAAAATGAAACCCTTGTGTACGGACGTCGTAAATGGTAAAATGGAACCCTTGAAAGCGAATTGAGGGAGTACTTAAATAAATTTTAGAGCTCGAGAAGGCAAGGCTCGATAAGTTCAATAAAGCTAAAAAAAACTCGACTTGTTTCGCTTAATGAATAGAATTGAGCTCAAGCTCGAACTCAAAAAAGTAAATTTTTAGTTGAATCGAGTCGAGTTGAACTCGTTCCCTAATCGAGTTGAGCTTGACTATAGTATAGAGTGATAATACATTTTGTTATCCTTATAATATTAATATTATCAAATTTAAAATTTGTTGTACTTAAAGTAAATTTATTAAAATAAATTAATTAATGATGATATTATGATTATTATAAGAGTAATATAAACATTTTTTTAAAAGTATAATAATAAATAAGGCAAAGACTTGCACGAGACGGTCCCACGAATCCCATTCCGTGAGACTAATAATACCCTACCCACAATATTATTTAAAATAAAAAATGCGGTAATCTTACAATTGTATATTACTTTAACACCCTTCATCAAAATTAGTTGTAATTCTCTCAATTCTCCTCTATACCTGTTTCCGTCTCAATTCCCCCCTCTATTTCTGTTTCCTTTTTCTTAGTTATTTTTTATTTTATTTTTATTTTTATTACACTGATTGCCTAATTGACTTTTTTTATTAAATATTATAATTAAAAGATAAAATAAATATTCATTAAAAATTAAAATTAATCAAATTAATTTAATATATTTCTCTTAATGTAACAATTCAATCCGTTCTCACGTAAGAGCTAATGTGATAAGATTAGAAAGTGATAACTTTTATATTGAGAAGTGATACTAAATTAATGAAAAGTGATAATGTTATTTCATGAACAATTTATAGTATAAATGAAAAGTAATAATATTTTATATCGAAAGTGATAACTATTTTAAAAAGTGTAAAATGGTCTTACGTAAGATTTACCCATTACTTTTTATTAAATATATATATATATACTTTTTATTTGTACAATTAATTATTATTCACATATATATATATGAAATAGTTTAGCTGGTGAATGGTTATCACTTTCCTTTTGTTAAATATAACTTATTATTAAAAATATTTCACTTTTTATTTATTCTGTGTTTTTTAAATAATTCAACTAAAAAGATATAATTTTTCTTTGATCAAATAACACTTTTATTAAAAATATTATCACTTTTTATTAGAAATATTATCACTTTTATAAGTACTTATAAAATAGAGTATTATTTTAATTGGATGTTTATCACTTTTCTTTAATCAGATATTACTTTTTATTAAAATTGTTATCACTTTTTATTCATTCTACAAATTTTAAAATAATTCAATTGGACGGTATCACTTTTTGTATGATCATGTATCATTTTTTATTAAAAATATTATCACTTTTAATTATTCCTATGAATTGTTTATAAATAGTTTAATCAAATAATTATCACTTTTTTAATAAGATAGTATTACACTTTTATTAATAATATTATTATTTTTTATTCATCATAATTTATAAAATAATTTAATTAGATGAACATCACTTTTTTCTTTTATAATTATAACTTTTTATTAATAATTTTATTAATCTATAATTTAATAAGTATATATATATATATATATATATATATATATATATATATATATATATATTCCAAAATTATCAATTAAAATATAATTCTGCTTATAGTTTTTTTATAAAAGAATGACAATGAAATAATGTCAATTAAAAAAGCTACTTTCACGTGCGATTGGAGTGAGGGCAGTTATGTAATTTAAATTAATATTGAATTTTCGCTAACTAGCCTTTCGGCCGGGCCGAACTATGTATTTGAATTTTTTTTATAATGGGTAAATTGGATCCGTCTCACAATATGAGATTCGTGAGACGGTCTCATCTAAAACCTACCCAATAAATAATATATTAAAATATAATTTAAATTGTTATAAATAATTTATTATAAACATGCTTTAACTACTAATAAATATTCAGTAATATACCTATATAATAAACATAATTTTTGGTCCACCGTCTCTCGTATATTCGTCCTTGAACTTAAAATTCCAAACAAACAAAAGGCTGGATTTTACAATTCTCATTCAATTTCAAACGAGGTATACTTCTTATTTGGGCCTAGAATGGGGACAATGTCCCAATGGGCCGAAACCTATTTTTTTTTCATGATATCCATTCTACTTTGGGGTATAAAATTATAAATATAATAACCCAGCCTACAATATATGGTATAAAAAATGGGTGGCACTATTGCCACCCGCAACTTGCTTGAGACACCTGTATTGAAGATAAAAAATAGGTAAAATGTCAATTATATCCTTACCCCATTTTAAAATTCCTAACCCATTTTAAAAAAAAAAATTTACTTTGTAAACCCACACCTAAAACACACACTATTATACACACCCAAAACAAACACCCATGGATTCCTTGATTGACTGGACGCTGCCCATCTTCCATATTAATGGGTGGAGCTTCACCTGGATACGGCGGTGATGGGTTGTTCTAATGTGTGCCTCCGCCATCCATCTACGGCGGTGATGGGTTGTTCTAATTTGTGCCTCCGCTGTGTCCGCCACCCATCTACCAAGCAATAAGCAAGCATAAAGTAACACATATGCAGGGCTCCAATTTGTTCTAAACATGCTGGGAAATCAAGAATGGGAAAATGGGGAAATTAAGAATGGAGAATGGGAGAATGGTGTCGTGCGTGTTTTGAGAAAGAATGGGAGAGTCTATCTGAGTTGTTGAATTCTCAGGGAGTGAGGAACATCGAATTCGCAGAGGCCAACGTGGTGGATCCAGATTCCGGCGAGAGGCGGTCGACGATAGGAGAAATATTTCTGAGAGGCGTCAGCGTGATGCTCGGATATCTGAAAGATCCGAAGGCAACATCGAAGAACATGAGAGGAGACGGGCAGTTTTACACCGGCGACATGGGGGTGGTGCATCCCGATGGGTACTTGAAGGTGAATGATCGATCCAATGTTATAAAAATCTGCAGCGGAGAGAATGTGAGTAGCGTGGAGGTGGGGGGAAGTGCTGTATAGCCATCCGGAGGTAAATGAGGCGGCGGTAGTGGCGACTGCCGACGTGTCCTGGGGAAGACTGTGCGTGTTCATTAGTGTGTGTTTTAGGTGTATAAAGTAATTTTTTTTTTTTTTTTTATTTAGGGGTTTGAGTTTTTAAAATAAAATAAAGATATAATTGATATTTTACATATTTTTTTCTCTCTAATATGATGCCTTAATATAAACTCTAGTGACAATAGTATGCCCATGAAAAATAGGTTTTTAATTAGTTAGCCCAAACTACACATGGGCTTGGTATCGACTAGCGAGGTCCTCTGGGCCCAATTCGGTAAATGGACCAAATAACTGTATAATTACCTATTCAATCAGTTTTCTTTTCCACGTTAGCTCATTTACTATTTTTTTTAAATATTTAGTTTTTTTAATTTTTGATTAAATTTTTAATAAAAATAAACTTAAAATTGAGTACACTTACGTTACTATCTCAAAAAAAATAAAATTCATTAAGTAGATAAAATATTAATTAAATTTTATATACATCCGATTAAATTATTTTACAAACAATTTATAGGAGGAATAAACAAATAAACTTTTTAATGAAAAACAGTGTCTAATTAAAAAAGAAATATTTTATTTTATCAAATTGAAATTTGATTGGCAAAAACACTTATGTAATCTGGGTTTATATGTAAACCTTATTTTTACATATTACTTTAGTATATTTTCACGTATTACTCTTTACATACATAAATTATTACTTTGCTAAATTAAAAAAAAAAACTTTTCAAATTCTTGTATAGCCTGATTTATCAATTACTCTCTCCGTCCCATAGAAGTTGATATAATTTTTTTTGGGCACGGAGATTAAAGAGTATAATAATTTAATGTAAAGTGGAGTAAAGTGAAGTGAGAGAAATAATATTTAATGTGTAGTGGGTAGTTGTATTAGAGGTGATATGTGGGCCCATGAGAATAGATTAATTGTTTTTTGTGTGGGTCCATGTATTAAAAAGGAAATATGTCAACTTTAGTGAGACAAACCAAAAAGGAAAGTGTGTCTTCTATGGGACGGAGGGAGTACTTTTTAATACATAAAAAATTATTTTTTAGAAACATGTATTATTATTCTTCTATATAAAAATTATTACTTTTCATAGAGTAATTTTTTATATATTAAATAATAGTTTTATAAAAGAAGATTTACATGTAAACCCGCTTTACACGAGACTCACTCATTTAATTATATTAAATCATAGGAATATGACAAATACTTGTGTAAACTAGGTTCATACGTGAACCCTATTTTTATTTATTACTATTTGATACATGAAAAATTACACTTTAAATTTTAAACTATTAGTCTTTTAAATGAAAAATTACTCATCAAATTATTTTATACCCTGATTTATTGATTACTCTTTGGTACATGAAAAATTACTCTTTAAAGACATTAACTATTACTATTTTAAATACTATTACTCCTTAAATTTTTTATATTAAAAATAATTTTAAAAATAGGGTTCACACGTGAACCCAATTTACATCAAACTTACTCTATGAATATAATTTGATTTAAAATAATATGCATGAATAAGGTTCTTAAAATAAAGAGTTGACATCTTATGCACCCAAGTGCACACGTGCATTCATATGTATATATTTTTATTAATAGTATATATATATATATATATATATATATATATATATATATATATATTTTTTTTTTTTTTTCTTAATAATTGTATAGATTTTTTACATTAAGTGCACGATAAATCCGAATACACAGAATAATTTGTCTAAAATATCTTTAATATAATACTCACTCGTCCCCTTTAAAGAGGGTCTTTTTTTCATTTTGGTCGTCCCACCCAAAGAGTTCTCTTTTCTTTTTTACACACATGGGACCACACACCCACTAATACAATTAAAATATGGGACTCACACTCCCACTAATACAACTATCCACTACACATTACATAATAATACTCCTTAATCTACGTGTCAAAAAGCAAAAAACTCTCTTAGTGAGGGAAAGAGGAAGTGTATAATATAATATACTAATTGAGAGTTTTTTTAGCCTACGTGTCGCTTCCAGAAGTCTTCGTAGTGTCGTGTCAAATTGTAATTTATTTGAATTAATTTAATTAATTATTATTTATTTAATTTAATTATTTTGAAATATAATACCTTTAAATTTACAACTAAAATATAAATATTTAAAATATTTGATACTTATTTTAAAGAAAATTCTTATAGAATTCATATATAATTAATTTTAATATTTGATTGATAAAGCTTTTAAATTTTTTTATTAATAAAAATTTATATAGATAAGTAAATATATTTATTTTCTCCACATATAAATAAGGTTCTCCTCCACACATAAATTATTCTATGAAAGTTTTTCTAAGTTTCCAAAACTTGACGGTATGTTATTTATTTATTATTTACATTTTAAATTGTATTTCTTTTAACTAATTCGTGTATTAAATTTATGTATAATTATTTTAATTTTCAAATTTACATTCTAATAAGTACATGGTTTTTATTTTTAAATATAAATTTTTAATTAATTTTATTATTATTTTTTGGTCATACATATATAATCATATTAAATTAAATTCTTTTGAGTATTTTTTTATATTTTTTTCTTCGACTCTCAAATTTATGACGTATATTTCTTGATTTTTATTAATTTCTTTATATTTTATTTAGTTCAGTATGATTTTTTATTTTTTTGGATAATTTTATTTATTTAACTTTTTTTAACTCTTTTAATTAATACATATTTTAAATTTATTTAATTTTACTTAATTTTATTAGTATATATAATAAAAATTATTATATATTTTTTTCAAACTTCTATTTTTAAACTATTTATGTATAACACAATTACAAAATGATTTAGTTATTAAATATAAACATATATTTTTTAAACAATTTTATCCCGAGTTTTGTACTAATAAATTATAAATAGAATTTAAAGGTAATAAGAAGTATGCATCTTTTAAAAAAATGTTTTTCGTATTTTAAAAATAATCTAATTTATTGTTATTTGATATTTAAAATGAAAAATATTAAAATGAAACAATATGCTTTAGAATTAAAGTGACATTCAAGAAATAATATATATATATATATATATATATATATATATATATATATATATATATATATATATATATAATTGTCACTTCTTATGTTTTGAGTAATTTTTTTTTCTTACATAAATTATGACAAAGACTTGTATGAGATCGTCTCACATAAGGCTTATGTGAGAAGGACAAAAAGTGATAACTTTTATAATGAGAAGTGACACTCAATGATAACGTTATTTCATGAATATTCTTTTAGTTTTTTTAATTTAAAATTGAATGTAGATCTATTCTATTATTAAGAAATATATATATATATATATTATAAATTTTAAAAGTTATACATATATGAGTGCACACGATCATCCGAATGTACTGAATATCAATTCTATTTATTCCTTAAATACTGAAATATTAAAAATATTATATAAAATAATTTAAAAAACTTAGAAATATTCATAAAAAAATATGAATATTTACGCTGAATGTACTGAATATCAATTCTATTTATTCCTTAAATACTATAAAATAATTTTTTTAAAAAAAAACTTAGAAATATTCGTGAAAAAAATATGAATATTTGAGCGTAAATATTATTCCTATAAAGCTAAATAAATAGATCACAATACGTGGGGCATAAAGAAAGACTTGGATGACGTGGCTAATGAAGAAAATTAAAATAGGATTAAGCACAGGTAATAGCCGGTAAAAGATTAGGTAATAGATGACCAGGTCACACAAATAATCCCGACAAATTAGCAGTGTTAGTTATAAACAGACTAGACATCGAATTGGTGGAGACAGTAATTCGAGATTTAATTATATTTTACGTATTTTTAATTATATTTTATAGAATTACTATATATTCATCAAAATTATTTTATGACGTTAAAAGTTCAATTTAAATAAAATATAATAAAATAAAAATATTTATAAGTCATAATTCATAATTTAATTCAAAATTTAAATATAATATTATAAAATAAACAAAAGTAAAAACGAAATCTCTTAAAATAAAAATAAAATTTATAAAAAAAATTATAAAAATTGAAAAAAAAAATACATAATTGGTTGGACATTTTCAACCAATTTTTCCAATTCAACGTCCTTAAAAATTAATTTTTTGGATTTTCGAATCGGTTTCGACTTTAGTTGCCAATCGATGGAACCGACCAATAAAATCCAATTTTAAAGACATTGCAAATAAGTCACAACTAATCTAATTTCATGCAAGCAATATCACAATAGATAAGAAAAGTATTATCTTTGTGTGGATTTAATTGAAAATGAACCATTTTACCCCTATACCTTAATAAAATACAACTGTGAAGTTACAATAACTATTATTATTAAATTCTAAAAATAGGATATAAACTACTACTAACTAGGTGATATTCGGTTTCACAATAGTTAACCTATTTCCTTTTTAAATACATACGTAATCCACACAAAATAATACCCTATGGAGTATATTATTATGAGGCTCACACACACTATTATTACAATTACTCACTATACAATAAAATATTATATTTTTAATTCATTACATATTAAATTATTATATTACATAATTTTACGATTAAAAAAAACAATAATAAAGCGTCTACTTCTCCAAAATGAAAGGAGTAATATTTAAGTGGTAAAAAAATACTAGGTATTTTAGTTAGCACAAACACTCGGAGAATTCACGGTATAAACCCTGAGGTCCCCCTTTCCAATTTTATATATCCAATGTATTGATAGAGTGTTTAAATTAAGGAAACCACATGATTTAAAAGGGAATTATGATATAAACCCAATTTACAAGAGAACAACTTTTCTTTAGAGTGCGTCTACTCTCCAAGTCGACCTCACTTTGCAGCATGCAGTATAGGGTAGGTGGTGTATTTAGCTACTTTGCTTGGACTAATTGAGCCTATATATGTGGGTAATTAATAATTAAGAGTAAATGCATGCATAATGCAAGTGACATCAGAAATCTTGTCTTTAACCAACAATATTAATTAATTATAATGAATATGATGAGTAGTATTTTATTATTCTTGAATTTTTTCTTCTTCTAAGTAATAGGTTAGATAAGATGAATATTTATGATTTATGGGTATCTAATGAAGATCTGAGTGCTTGATTAATAATGCACATTTATTTAAATACTAAATTGGGAACCCTTTTGGACTTGTAGCTAAGATTGGAATTCATCCTATATAGGAGTATTTATTAATCAGACTCTACTGTCGGTAGGCCATTTTTCCTATTAATTTTCATCTCAACATGTGGTCCTAAATTAAGCCAACATCCCCCCACGGTTTATATATATATATATATATATATATATATATATATATATATATATATATATATATATATATATTCAACGACTATTGTACTTCATGATGGCAATATTAATGAAGAATAATGAATTTAAAAAGATGATTATTAAGGATTGCAATTATACAAGTTGGTACAACTTGAATTCAGTGATATATATTTTTCGAAATTGAGAATTTTTTAAGTGATATATTGATCGCTCAAGTGGTTGGGTGTGGTAATTAAATGATTAATTATATTTTGGATAATTAGTACTTCACAATTTATATTTTCACGTTAAAAATCTCTAACACGTCTCTATTAAACTTTTGTAAATGTGTATCAATTAACAGTTAATCAAAGACTAACATGTCCTCTCTATGCATTCATCAAACTTGTAGAGGTGTGAACCGTTTATTAAATGACATCTTGTCGTCTAATACTTAATTAAATCACTTTAGCACGTCCATTATGCGCAGGCGAATTATTTTGCTTCAAGTCGTAAACATGTGGATTTTATTTATAAATTGATGACGGTGATGTAGAATCCTAAACCTTTCTTAAACTATGGTTTTGATACCAAATTAAATGACGATTTCGTCTAAAAATTTAAGCAAATAAAAATAGTATAATTTAATAATTAATCAAATTACTGTGACATGTATTACTTCAATACTTAATCAAAGGCTCTAACACATCTACTCAAATGCAGGCCTGTTAAGTTTAAAATGTGTATCATTTAATACTTAATCATATTCTCATAAATTATAACTTCCCTTAGGTGCAGACGAATTAATAAGCTTTTAATGATGTGGATCATTTAGTTCTTAATGTTATACTCTAACATGCTTGATACTTCTTTAGAAGGAGGTGGGTTAATTTGCTTAGGGTTATATGTAAGATTTTTATTACATGGGTGGAGGGTGATGGCATGTTACTATATTAATGATGGAGGGTGATGACGCTGATATATTTAGAAATGATTATCTCGTTTAAAAGCATAAGATAATAGAGATTATTATAAGAATTTTGATCTATAATGATTTAAATTCTTCTTTAATAACTTCCCTAAATAAAAATCTTTTATAACTGTAATGGAAAGAAAATAATGATAAGATTGCATTTCTATATAAGATTGCATTTCTATTATATGATCTTTACCTTCGAAAACAATTTCAACGAAACCTCTATCATTATAAATTAAATTTCTTGTGGTGATCGTATATCGATCATTTAATACTCTGGGTAACACTTGCGTATTCTTAAATAATTACACATTTTATCAAATACATTATCATTTTTCATCAATATTGACATATTCTTATCATTAAAGATCTTTTAACTATGAAAATAATAATGACAGATCTTCGTTATTATTTGACATTTTTCGGGAGGATTACTACTATATACACAAAAAAACTCTTAATTACTATGAGATACAAACATACAAAACTATTACTATTAACTATAAAAATATATAGTGATATTCCAATATTACCCCTACAATGTGATGCACATAAATATTGTATGCATCAAGAGTTCGCGTGCAGCAAAGTGTGTGCAGTAACAAAAGTGTGTGCGGTAAAAAAAAGTGTGTGCAGCAAAAAAGTGTGGTGGTCCGGCGAAGCTCCGGCGGAGGTACAGAATTTTCCGGCTACCGGCCGCCGGCGGTACGGAATTTTCGGACGGTACGGATTTTCCGGCGGCGGCAGTTTTCCGGCGACCGGCCGCCGGCGGAGGAGATGGTGGTCCAGCGGTGGGTGGGGGTTAGGGTTTGTGATTTAAAAATGTATGGGTTTAGTGTTATAATTGATATTTTACTTTAATATTTTGTATTAAATAATAATTATTTTAAATCAATGTATCTAGTAGTAATTAGGGGTACAAAGTGTGTACCTATTAGTAATTAATCCACATTTTTCTTGTATTTAATTAATGTTATTACATTTTATTTTTATTAATACGAATTATTTGTGAATTAATTCATTATAACACTTATTTTTCACTAAGCCGAGTATTATTTTTATTTACTAAAATGTTATTTATCCACCTTATATATAGAAGTCTTCTCACAAAATAGTCTAACAAGTGGTTGTCAATTACATATTCAAAGTCTCTAAACAAAAAGTGTCACGTTGTATTTTAAAAATTCAATTTCAATTAAATATTTTTTTACTTAACGATTTTATAAGAAAATTGTCAAAGATATTTTGTGATGTATACTATGTATTTTTTTTCTTTAAAAAAACATAGTAATTTTAATATTATTTGGATATTAAATTTCATATTAATTTGTAAATTATAATAATACATAAGAATTTAGAGAAAATATTATGTACAACAAATTAATTCCACGAATAATCGGATCATGATTGAAGAAAGGTAAGATTTATGTGACACCATTTTTTTTAACAATTAGTTATCATTTCTAGTAGAAATACTAGAGATGCTATATTTTTTATTTATATTATAAATTATTAATAAAATAATTTATAACAGAATGGTTATCACTTTTTTTTTATCGGAAAATGTTATCAGAATGATTATCACTTTCTATAACTTATATATTAGTTTTTATTAAAACTATTATAACATCTTACTCTTCTCATAAATTTAATTATGTGAGGCGATGTTATACAAATTTTTGCCTTAAATAAAACATAATGACCCGTTAAATTAATATTAAGTTTTAATTATAAAAATTCAACTTTATGGACAAATTAAAGCAGTATGAATTATAAGGGTGATAAACAATTGTATTATAAAATTAATTCTAAACTCTATAAAGTTAAAGATTAAGATTAATGATGATAAATTAAGCCGAGCTTAATTATAAAAGAAGAGCTGAGATTGTCTCGACCCGGCCTCTCCACTGATCTGGTAATCTGGTTTATCCCTCCATAATTGCAATTTAAGTAAAATTATTTGAATAATGTAACTTATTCTTTTTAAAATAATATTCGATTGCCGTCGTGGAAGTATAGATCTTCTGTCTAATCTTTTGATAATTTCAAAATAATTACAATCTATCACTTATCATAATGGGCCAATCCATTCATTAAACAATTTAATCATTATTAAAATTAAGTTGGGATTGTTAATGATAATAAAATTTACATTTGTCCATATTTATATGGACAGATCAAATAAGAATCTTTCGTGGGATCGATGCCGGGGAAATTATGTGGGGTAATATTTCAGAGACAATTAAATTAAGGTGATTTTTCTTTTTTAAGATAATAAATGGAGTGTAAACACGTTCGTATCCCATGCTCATGATATTTCGTTATTACTCTTTATATAAAATTTATTTTATTTTCTTTTTACTTCCCCCGTCCCGGAATATGTTTCAACTTTAATTACTGTTTCATGCTAGAAAAATTATGAGACGCGTGTATATATAATCTAATTACTAATAAATACATTGATCTAAACGTCTATTTCTTTTTTCAGCTTTACCCTTATTTACAATGTTGAATATTTCAACGTTTTTATTAACACTGGTTTCATTAAACACTAATATACACTAAATCAAATAAAAAAAATGGGTGAGAGATTTAAGAATAATCATAACAACCATATTTTCAATTTAATTAATCACGTATTTTCTGATTCTTTTTCAAAGATGCACACTAATGTACATTCGTAGTGTTCTTCAATTTAATTGCATATTTTCTGTTTCTCTCTAAGAATGCACACTAATGTATTTAATAATAGTTTCAATCGTGTATTTTCTGTTTCTCTCTCAAAAATGCACACTGATGTACATTCGTAAGGTTTTACAGTTTAATCACGTATTTTTTCTCTCTCAAGAATGCACGCTAATATACATTAGTAGGGTTCTTCAATTTAATCGTGTATTTTCTGTTTCTTTCTCAATAGAATGTACACTAATGTACATTCGTATAAATAACTTATTTTTATTTTTATCTTAACAATGCACACTAATGTACAGATATGTATAGGTATTTTGGGGAAAATAAAATATAATTTTGTATTTCTCGATAATTTTCTGAAGCGAATGTGTCGCTTAGTAATTTTTAATACGTTTTGTACCTACTATTTATTGACCCAAAAATTAATTTCTTTACTAATTTTATTAATTTTTGGGATATTTTAGATAATAATTAAATTATAAAATAATGTTGTTATTATTAAAAAAAATTATTTTTTGACTAATTTTATTAATTTTTGGGATATTTTAGTATTTTTAGATAATAATTAAATTATAAAGTAATGTTATGAGTGTGAAAAATGAGTGAAATTTGAAATTAAAATAACTTTTAAGATTATTGAAAAATATTATACTATAAAAAATATTTTTTAACAACTGAATTTACCAACTGAATTCAATCCATTGGTAATTATCAATGGATTAGTAACAAAAATGATATTTTTGTTTTAACAACGGAATGCCAACGGATTTATTCTCTATTTTAGCAACGGAATTCAATCCGTTGGTAATTACCAACGGATTACTAAGGAAATTATTATATAAATTACCAACGGATTATTAACGAAATTATTTACCACAGGAATTAATTTTCGTTGCTAAAAATTTACCAACCACCACTTTACCAATTAAATTTTACTAACGGATTCCGTTGCTAATCCGTTGGTAAGCCAATTTAACAATAGAATTAAGATTTTTACCAACGGAATATTCCGTTAGTAAAAAATAATTTTTTTTGTAGTGTTACCCAAAATCTTGCTCAATAACAATATAAAAAATCACAGCATATAAAAATAGTTAATCTATTTAAAAAGTAATTTTTCATGTATTAAAGAGTAATCGGTAAATAAGGGTGTAAAAATTTGAAAAATAATTTTTTTAATTAAAAAAAATAATAGTTTATCCTTTTAAAGAGTTTATCCTTTTAAAGAGTAATTTTTCATGTATTAAAGAATAACCGATAAATAAGCGTGTAGAATTTTGAAGAGTAATATTTTTCATTAAAAAGAATAATAGTTTATCTTTTTAAAGAGTAACTTTTCAACGAACTAAAGAATAATCGATAAATTAACTACGGTCGGTGCGCATGTGAATCCAATTCACAAAAGGTGTTTGCAAAATTTTATGCTAACAAGATTAATTTTATAATGACTTGATAATAAAATTCTTTTTAAAAAATTACAATACACTAAAAAAACTTATTTTGAGCAATAAATTTTATCAACGAAATTTAATCCGTTGATAATTACTAACGGATAGTCAACTAAAATTACATTTGTCTTTTAATAACGGAATGCCAACAAAAATATATTATCTTTGTCAACGTTACCGTTGTTATTTACTAATGATTCTTAACAAAATTATTATATAAATTACCAATAGAATTATTAGCAACAAATACTAACAGAAATATTTACCAACGAAAAATTACCAATAAATTTTGTTGTTAATTCGTTAAAAAACCAATTTAATAATTAAATTAAGATTTTTATCAATGGAAAAAAGTAGATTTTTAGTAGTGTGAAGTGAGTGTGAGTATATTTGTATAGGGCAAACTTGCGTATGATCATCTTACAATGAAATCATTTTACACTTTTGTAATTAATTTTTTTAAGAAAATATTATCATTTTTTTTACATTATAAAAGAAATAGTTCACAACATTGTTATTACTTTCCATCAATTGAGTATCACATTTCATTATAAAGATTATCATTTTTTTATCTGTTTTGACTTCCATAAGACGATATCTAAGTGTTTGCCTATTTTTTTTTTACTCCACAATATATAAAAGTTTTTTTTTTTAAATTTTGGTACAAGTGTACCCTCATCCCTCTACCCGTGATTTCAACAAGTAAGCCAATTTTTTCATTTATATATAGTGAAAAATAAAAAATTCTTCTGAAGCAAATAAAGCTACTTAACTTAGAGCAATTATAAAGAGGAAATTACTAAATGACGGATAGAGAGATGGATGTAAGTAAATATATGAGCGAAAACTAGGATTGATCTCATGCAAATGCAATCATGTCATCACACTCATGCATAAGAACAAAGAACGTCACGATATCATAGCATAACATGGCACAAGCACGTCACGATAATTGTGGGTTAACATTTGATATTATCGATCAATATTAACAAACCATCAACATATTGATTAATCAGTTAACGATTAATCAAATAATTTTTTTATCATATTATTATTGTATCGTGTCAGAATAAATTTTATCTTTTCGTATTCAAATTTACCCTTATCGTATCGAAAATTAAATACGCCACAACACATGGAATTCCCACCCCTAATAAAATGTACCGACAATGTGTAAAAGAATAGGGCAATAGTGTCGGCAGAGTTGGGTTGATATTAGGTGACGTAGGGCACATTAAGCCAACGTTATTAGAAAACCTCATTTTGTCGCTAATTTCATTAGTGTCATGTCACCATATCGATGTTGCTTGTGAAACCAAGAATACCATCATTTTGAAAGTCATTGCACACCAAACCAATCATTTCAATTATTTCTCCCCATTATTCACAATTATCATCCGTACAACATATTCTCTACATTTAGTTTACTTATCTACACTACATATTATTATTATTTCTTACAACCTGAGAGAAATCAAGAGTTCATTCACCTTCATTAAGTTTATTTTACATCACACTCTAATAATAATAATAACCACCTTTTCATTACAAATTAACAAATTCTTGCATTTACAATACTCCCTCATTCCCACGTATTTTTACTCACTTTTAATTTTGAGGTGTCCCACGTATTTTTACCCATTCAATTTTTGGCAAAAATACATAATATTTTATTACATACTTTTTACAATCTCAACAACTTTAATTACTTTTTTACACTTTATTCATCATTCCCAATAACTTTATTCACTTTTTCTTTTTTAAATTACTAATTTATCCCTACTTTTTCTTACATTATATTTTAAAATAATAAAACGTCTTAATCTCTATGCCCGTACAAACGGGTAAAAATACCCGGGACGGAGGGAGTAATTAAAATTTTCTTACTAACAAAAAAACAATAAAAAATTAATGCAGATCTAAAATGTAACAACTAAAAATTACAATATTTCCACAACTTTAAGTCCGACTGCAGTGCATCTGGTGCACCTGGACGATTTTAACCGTTAGATTATATTTTAATTCGATCTCTACCGTCAAATAAAATAAATACTCCCTCCATCCGGTTCTAAGGTGTCCGTTTGCTTTTTGCACGTGGATTAAGGAGTATTATTATTATATGTAAAGTGAGTAGTTGTATTAGAGGGAAGTGGTGTGTCATATTGTGTACCTTTTTACTAAATATGAGAAATGAATATTTTTGAACCGGACGCAAAACATAGTAAAATGGACACCTTAAAAACGAACGGAGGGAGTACTTAATTTTTTTTAAAAAAATGTCACTCCCCCTATTTTTAACCTACTAACCACCGCAGGTGCACCGCAGAATCACCCCAAATTTAAACTTATAAATTTCTATATTTACTTTTAAACTTAAAAATTGCAAATAAAATAAAATAAAACAAAACAAAAGAAACCCACATTTCGATTTCCATTTCCTAAATACTGGAGCCGTAACATTTCGTTGATGACGGTTTAGAGACGTTACGTTTTAGATGACTATTTTAACTCTAATTTAGAGTTTTGCATGACATGTTTTCTTAAACTACATTGCATTTTGTTAATTTTTTTTTATTAAAAAGATATACTCCATACACCAAATCATTACCTCTAGGTTTACTATACCCACCCCCGTCAATCACAGTTATTCATGGGATATTACTCCCTCCGTGCAATATACTCTCAAAATAATTTTTTTTTTCACCAACTATATATTTTGTTGTTAAAAGTCTTAATTTTATTATTAAATTTATTGATAATTTTCTATTAGTAAAATGGTGGTTGATAATTTTTTACCAACGAATATTCAACTCCGTTGATAAATAATTTAATTTGTTGTTATGTTGCTAATAAATTAGTTGACAATTTATATGGAGTAATGATTTTGTTGGTAATCTGTTTGTAAAAATATTATAAATTCATTGGTATTCTATTGCTAAAAGACAAATGTAATATTTATTGGCAATCCGTTACTAATAACATGCATTCTATTGATAAATCTCATTGGTAAAATATAGTTATCTAATTTTGGAGTGATAGTTGTACTTAGATTAATATTAGATAGACATTTACTTTTTGTACTTAGATTAATATTTTAATGTGTACGAGGTAGTGAGTTGAAGAATATAATGTTTTAATGTAAAGTGTATAGTTGTATTAGAGTTGTGTAATATTGTGTGGTTCTTATATCTATTAAAAAGAGAAATAAATCTAAGTAGAGAGAAAATGACAAAACGCGTACGTAGAGAGAGTTTATTTTATGGGTAATGAATATGTTCTATTTTTTAATAAATCTATGCTTATTTTTTTTGAAAAACCTTTTGGAGTATTAATTATGGGAAGGAGTATCATGTGACGCGGTAGTTCATAAATGCAACTTATTTTGCAAAATTACTAATTATTCTTTATAAAAATGAATTAATATTTTTTTAATAAAAAATATTACTCATCTTATCAAGAATATAAAAAATCACAATTGAATTTGAAGTTTTTCATTCAAAAGAATAATATAGTTCATCTCTCTAAAAGGTAAATTTACATATACTAAAAAGTAATCAGAAATTATAAAAAAAAATTTAAGAAGTAATACTTTTCATTAAAAACATAATGGTTCATCCCTCTAAATTATTGAATTATTGATTTTATGTACTAAAGTGTAATTTGTACATCATCGTGCATGTGTCGTCAACCGTTTCACAAAAGGGTTTGTTGATTAAGTCTTAGAGCCTGCTGCAAATTCTGGAATAGAAAATTAAGGATGTCAACGTTCTTGATTATAGATTAATTAATTGGTTTCCCATTTTCAAAATTATAACAAATTTGAATAAATTAAGAAGAAAATACCACTTAAAATTGGTTGACATGTAACTACAATTGCAAGTTTTAAGGCAAAAAACCTTGCATAATTATGGCCTAGTTTTTGTGATATAACTACTTATTTTATGACGAAGTCTTTGCATCTACTATTTACCAATGTACAAAAATAATATTCGTTTATGTTCTAATTTCACTATCCTAAAAAAATACTTCTCTCTTCTTATCCATTTTGGGCGATACATTCTCTCTTTTTAAAAAAGAGTGGGCAGATATACAATGATACACCTAACACAGCTAATTAGTATATAAAATAATAATATTTTTCAATTATATGAAAAAAAAAAGTAAATAATAATTTTAGAGGGGTGGAGGAAGAATAAAATATATTGGTATATATACTCCACAAGTTTGTTAGTTCAGGTACATAATTATTTCGTCAACATGCACGTGCATGGATGTTAGAATGCTTTTTTGAAAAGTGAGTCCTATTTTTATCCAATTTTTTTTTTTTAAGCCAATTAAACTTATCATTTTAAAAAGTAAAATGTATCTTAATAATTACAAAATTTGATAATAAGTTATATATATAAGAATATAATTATATATATATTATTAAATTTATCATGAATCATATAAAATATGTTATGAATAATAAAGATAAAGTTTCGTAAGTCATCATTATTACAAATGTAAGGCATGAAGACATGCCATAAAATACAATGATAAAGTACGAGAAGCACAATAATAAAATTATAAATTTACTGAACCCTTGTTTGACGTATATCTCCTTGCTTGACGTTTATTTCGAGTTTAAAATCCATGAAAAATGATAATCTATATTCGGCCCAGCTAGGTCTCTCACTGTCTCATAGTTGGTCATTTAAGCTAAGGGGCATATTCAGAGACTTTTTTTTTAAGTGATGTTTGGTTTGAGGTTACGTGAGTTCAAAATTATGAATAGTGTGTTTTATAGTATTTGTTTAAGGTTTTGAGCAAGATAAATTTTAACTTTATGTCAAATCAATGTATTAATTTATTTAAAAAGTTAAGTGAGAGAGGAGAGATAAAGAGAGAAAATGTATTAATTGAGGAGAGAGAATGTAGTAGACATATATATATGGGTGATTTTTAAAATTTGGGTGTAGATTTCGAAAACCAAAACTTAGATTTGAAAACCGTAAACTAACATTGGGGATACTGCAATTATAAAAATATTATTTAATATTCAAAATCGTATAATAACTAATTAAAATTAAAAAAATTATTATTGACACTATCTAATTTTTATTTGTAAAAATTAATTTAAAACATTATTATCGCGTAACTATAGTATAAATTCATAAAATTAGTAATGAATTAGTGAGAGTAAATTTGTATTGAAATTAAGAGTGAGGCTTGTGTGCGTCTGGGTGCACATCATGCTCCTTTAGAATTTAGTATTATGGATATGGGTACATTATTTTGTTCTAAAGGTATACACTTTAATTAATAAGGGTACACCATTTTATTCTAAAGATATACACTTTTCATTAATATTTTTTTATTTTTCTTCAGAAAATAAAGGGTACACATCTTTATACTAAAGGATATACAATTTAACACAAAATTCTAAAGGCGCGCGGAAAATGCTCCCGTGCGTCCGGGCGCATACAAGTTTTTGCCTAAAATTAATATCTATAGTATAAATTCTCATATCCAAATAAATGAAATTTCCTTTTAAAAAAAAAAACTATAGTATAAATTCATAAAATTAGTAATGAATTAGTGAGAGTAAATTTGTGTTGAAATTAATAATTTGGAAGTACAAAGTATATAATATTCTTATTTTTATTTTTTAAAGTTTGGGTATAGTTATACTCCTTTACCACCCTCCCCCGTCCAGGTGCCGATCACCTTTAACCTCACAAATATAACTCATTTCAGAAATGATAGGATTAATATATAACAAAGGCTGGAGTAAAATCGTCAATTCTTCATATTTGGGTGGGACGGTTAAGAAGTGAGAATCTTTATAATTAAAATGCTTATATAATTAATAAAAAGGTGATAACAGTTTTTCTGTAAATTATTTCATAAACAATTTAATATAAATAAAAAATAATAATATTTTAATAAAAAAGTTATAACATCTTTAATAAAAATTTATAATTAATTACGAAAGCGTAAAATAATCTCACACATCTTACACAAATATCCACGTATCTTTAAATATACACACATGATTATGTATAAGTAATTAGTATACTCAAGATTAACCTAGCCAAGTTATCAAAATGATTCGTGTAAGCTTTATTAAATTACAAAATTGGCAAATTGCCTCTAATTTCCTTTATAGGTAATTTTATTGCTTCAACTGATGCAGTTATTACTAGACATATGCAAAAAATAACCACGAATTGATATAACCTTTCAAAGTTCGCTTTCTATTGCCCGAAAATAGTCAAAGAGTTAATTAATACTCGAAGAAATTAAGAAGTTTCAAAATTATTTTAATTTCAATGTTTGCATACAGACAAGAATTCCACCAGTACAAAATTTTGTGGACTTTATGGTTTTTTTAGGTGCCTGTGGATATATTGGAAATAACATTAAATAATCAAGGCTAATTTTAGTGTGCATATGGTGCACCTTATCTTAAGGTGCACCTATATACAAATATAACAAAAAATATATACAATTATGAGCAATAATGTATACTACAATTTAATTGTTAGTTTTTTAATAAAAAATTGAGTGTAAAAAATATACAATTATTAAAAAATATGTATACACTATTAAAAAAAAGTTATACACATATGAATGTTAGTTTTTTTAATGAAAAACTTAGTGTGAAAAAAGTATACAATTATTACAAAACATGTATACAAAATGGAATAATATGTATACAAAATAGAATTAAAAAAATAAAAAATAAAAAATAAATTAAGGAAAGAAAGCTGCGCATTAATGTCGAGCAAACATTTTGATGACTACATATTTTATTTTTATTTTAACTACGGACGGTGGATTCAATAATCGAAAAAGTTAATTGATCGACTGATTTCAATCAATAAGAAAATGAATAACTATAATTTAAAAGTACCAAAATATTATTATATAATATATACAATTAAACTACTGGTTGCTACTGGACCTAGTGTCGCCCCATGTCTTTCTCTTGAACCTTAACGCGATGAACATTACTTTTGTTACCATGTATTGGGGTTTTAAATAAAACATAACTAGGCTCTACTCATTAAGCATTGAGTTAGACTTGACTAGTTAAGATTTGATTATAATAATTATAATTAGTAATATTATTATTAATAATAAATATTAGTATTTAATTATATTATTATGTATATATATAATAATTTCTAAATTAATAATAAATACTAATATAAATTATAATTGATAAAGCTTGAAAATTTAATTCGATTTGCTTAATGAGCCGAATTGAGCTAGACTTTAGACTCATTAACTAATCGAGTCGAGTACTCTAAGCCAAACTTGAGTATGTCCTAATTGGACTCGCTCCGTTCGTTTAATAGCAATAACCATGTACTAATATTTTTATATTTAAAAAAATACTTGTAAACAATTTTTTTTTAATTAAATAAAATCGAAGATCAATTTTATTTGAGAGAGTCTGGTTTGAATCCACTTCACTATACATCATATTTTTTAAAATTATTTTTTAATATATAAAAAATTACTTTTAGAAAGATAAATTATTACTCTTTTAAATAAAAAGAAATTTTTTATTTGGGATACTTACTATAAGGTACATTAAAAACTCTTTTATTATTATGAAATACAAACATACAAAAATATATTACTACTAATTATATAAATATATAGTGATATTCCAATATTACCCTTACAATGTGCTGCACATAAATATTTGTGTGCAGCATAAAAGTTCGTGTACAACAAAAGTTATGTGCAGTAAAAAAAAGTGTGTGCAGTAAAAAAAGTGTGTGCAGCAAAAAAAGTGTGAATCGTAAGTGTCATGTGCAGCGAAAAATTATATACTCCTACTCTCCGATGGCGGCACAGACGGTGGTATGGTAGTTCGGCGGCAGTCCGGCGGTGGTCTGCGGCCAGCGGTCCGGCAGTGGGTGAGGGGTTTAGTGTTTGTGGTTTAAAAGTGTATGAAATTATAATGAATTAAGGTTATATTTTGTATTTTACTTTAATAATATTATGTATATGAGAGTAATTTTTTAAACTCATTATATCTCCTAATAATTTAGGGTATAAAGTGTTTACTTTGAGTAATTTCTATTTTTAGTTACTTAAAAAAAAGAAAAGAAAGGTAAATAGGGTGCATTCGTAAATCCAATTTATACGAACAAGTATTTGACATGATTTCATTTTCGTTGGTTACATAAGTCAACTTAATCTCAAACTACAGATATCTTTTACAAAATCTCAAACTATAGATTCTTTGACAGAATCAGATTGACTAATTATGTGAAAGAATTACATGAATTTAGTATCTATACAATTAGTTTCTAACACGATTTAAAAATTTTAATTTATAATTTATTTTTTCTATGGTACTTTGAAATTCATAATGTCTTTGAGATATTTTATCTAACGAATTTATAATATTTTTATCAATAAAATAACATCAGTTGTTATTTACCAACGGAATTATTATATAGTTTGTCTATAGAATTATTAATAATGGACCACCAATAGAAATATTTATCAATAGAATTGAATTTTTCTTAATAAAAATTTATCCCCTCTACTAAAAGAAATTTTGTTGTTAATAAGTTGCAAATTAATTTAGAAATGAAATGAATTTTTTTTATCAATAAAATATTCCGTCAATGAAAAATGGAGTACTAATTCTTTTTTAGTGTTTACCCATCTTGTTTTAATTAGTGTCGCAATAAGGCTTTAATTCAAATTATATTATTATATGCATAAATTACGTTTGATTTTTATGAGGACAATATACACATCTTAAAGGGTAATTTACATATAGTTATTATAACTATATTCCAATAAAATTAATCTAAAAAAAAGAAGAAATATAAATAAAGTTCATAATATAATGGGTAAGATAGGCAGTACTCCCTCCGTCCGCTTTCAAGGGTATCATTTTTTCATTTTTGGCATCCGTCTCCAATGATCTCATTTCCTTTTTTATATATATGGAACCCACACACACCCACTAATACAACTAAAAAATAGGACTCACACCTCCACTAATACAACTAACCACTATACATTAAATAATAATACTCCTTAATCCATGTACAAAAAATAAATGACACACTTAAAGGGCGACTGAGGGAGTACATGTTAAAAATCCCAGTAAAGATTACAAGCAAGCAACCCTAACTAACAACCTACCATTTCATCATAAAGCTCCAAACTAATTAAGATTTAAAAAGTAATTAGAATATGATAACCATAATTAGAAAGCAAACTGCCAAGAACATGATCCCAACGTCTACGTTTCTTTGCCCATGCATTCACTACAACTTTGTCAAGTGGGACCCCATATTCTTCTTATTTATACCATGCTACACTGCTCACATTTCCATACACTATAACTAGACATCCACTCATCTATACAGATAGATATATAGCAGTGTATCCAATATCCCTAGCTATTTGATCATAAATGGCTCATCTTCTTCTGTGTTTTGTGTTTTTATTGATGTTCCCTTGGATAAATAATGCCCAAGGTGGTCCACCTGCACCAGGTTACTACCCCAGTTCAAGAATAGGGTCAGTAGGGTTCAACCAGGCCTACAGAAATCTTTGGGGCTCTCAGCATCAGCGTCTCGACCAGGGTACCCTCACTATTTGGCTCGATCGGACCTCAGGTATTAACTTAAGGCTAAAACTTGCGTGTTTCCGGGGACACTGTGTCCCCAAATTTTACATTTTTCGAAAGTTGTACTCTTTAATATTAATTTAAATGGAGTAATATTTAAAATAAAATGTTATACTATTATACATTTTGTGCACTATGGGATTCAGGGATACAAGAGACAACTCTTAACTTAATTCTTTTTTAGAATAATAATCAGTTCAAATAAAAATAGTATTTGAACTGATTATGAAAATTTTGCCTTGGACCACCTTATGACTATGAATAGTACTGCTACTTCTTGCACTTTTTAATTAATTTTAACAACTTACTATTATATATGTAAACATTACTATGCATATGTTATAAGAATTAAATTTTTTTTTTCAAACAACACCTACTTTATGATTTCATTACAAAAATCAAATTACTCTTTAAGAAATTACAATCAAATGCAAACACCCTTATATAATTAATATTCGCAACTGCCTCATCTGTATCTTTGTTAGGGGATAGAATCACTTTTTCTTTAGTAGATTTTGAAGTTTTATAGAGATTTTCTTTGTCTGCAATATATTCAATTAATAACATGGCCTACATATTGCATTAATTATCAAAATATTTTTCAAATAGTACAAATTGGCAAGTATTTTTTTATTACTATTTAAATACATATATCGATAGTTATTATTTAAAATGACCAGTATTATTTTTCTTGTTTGCATAATATCGAAGACTAATAGTTTTTTATGAACCGGTCTTTCATGAAATCATTTTACAAACTTTTTTTTAATATTTTAAATCTCATTCAAATTAAAATAATTTCTACTATTTTCTTTATCAATTGAACAGTATTAATTAGGGTACATATTTTAATTTCTAAAATTGGAAAATATTATACATATTAATTCTGAAAACACTACCCACATTAAATATTCTCCTATGTTAAATTCAATTTAATGCTAGTTATTATAATTTCACAATAATTGCAAACACCCTCTTAATATCAATGTCCCATTTCCAACTAATTAAACTTTTAGGTAAAATAATTATCAATAATAGAGAGAGTGACATCATATACAGTACTGATCGTAATATTCTTTGTGGGTCTATCTTTATAAATATATTATTTTTTAAAATTTATTATTATTATAATTAATTTTGCAGGGAGTGGATTTAAATCGCTGAATTCTTATTCGTCTGGTTATTTTGGTGCTGCTATCAAGCTGCAACCTGGATATACTGCCGGAGTTATTACATCATTCTACGTAAGAAATAATTAATCCAACAATTATTATAATTTTTTTTTCAAGAATTAATTAATGAAAAGAAAAAAATGTAAATGGCAGCTTTCGAACAGTGAGGAGCATCCGGGGAACCACGACGAGATAGACATAGAATTTCTTGGGACGACATTTGGGAAACCATATGTTCTTCAGACCAATGTTTATGTAAGAGGGAGTGGAGATGGGAATATCATTGGTCGTGAGATGAAAACTCATCTTTGGTTCGATCCCACTACAAGTTTTCACCATTATGCCATTCTTTGGAATTCTAACGAGATCATGTAAGTCTCTCTCTCTCCTCTCTTTCTCTCTCTCCTCTCTTTCTCTCTCATGTCGGTGCTGTTGAAAGGGAGGAAAAGTAGTTGCCTTTCAAAGAAATTATTTTTGCAATTTAAAAAAGAAAAATATAAATTTGAAGTGATTGCTAATTTAGGTCGCGTCATGAATACGGGACAACGAAATATGAACGTCACGTGAAAATATTACATGCAAAATGTCATAATAATGAGAGATCTCAAAAAGATATATAAAATAAATAATTGTAGAGATGGATGCAAAAAAATCATATATTCGTTGATTACTATTTCAATTAATATTATTACAAGGGTATCAAAATAATCGTCCTATAAGCATACGTAGATTTTTATATAGTCAGTTTAGTTTAAATCCTTAATTTTGATTTTTTTTTCAATTTGGTTATTTTTATTGAATTTTAGTCCTAATTTTTGGTTGGAAAATTTTAAATCTTGCTAAAATTCTCAATTTTTATTATTAATTTTTTTTATGTTCACTAAATTTTGATACTAAACTTTAAAAGTTGTCACTGATTCCATATATTGTTGCACTATATTTTTTTGAGGAAAAGAAAACTTTAAAAATGACTGAAATAGTTATGTGATACAAACAATTGTATTATAGTCATTCTCTTAATAATATTCCCTTCATCCCATTATTATGTTAAGTAGTTTTAATTTAATACTTTTTTGATTTAATGAAAATAAAAAAATCTACAATCATTCTTATTAATTCAATAATTATTCTCCACTCTTAAATTACTTTTAATTTCATTGTAATTAACCTCCATACTCATTAACATTTCGATTGAACGAGACCATATGAAATTGCAGATTTTTAGTGGATGATGTGCCAATTAGAAGGTACCCTCGGAAAAGTGATGGCACGTTTCCGTTAAGGCCGATGTACGTATACGGATCCATATGGGATGCCTCTTCATGGGCCACTGAGAACGGCAAATACAAAGCTGACTACTCTTACCAACCCTTTGTCGGAAGGTACAACAATTTCAAGATTGCTGCTTGCTCCGCTACCCCCTGCCGCCCCGCTTCAGCTTCTCCGTCCGGCGGCCCCGGGCTCAGCCGCCAGCAGTACGCCTCCATGTTTTGGGTCCAGAAATACTACAAAGTCTATGATTATTGCAGTGATCCAACACGTGACCATAGGCTCACGCCAGAGTGCTAGGTTTGTTTGTTTGTTTGCAAGCTTCCATTTTTACCATTTTTGGTAGCTTGAGATGAGATGGATCATGCATCCACTTGCTATAGATTTAATATGTATGAAATTAAGTGTTATTAATTAATTTTATGTTGTTGTCAAATGTGAAGGCAAGAGCGTCCAAGCTTCCAATTCAGTGTGTGTTTTGTGTGTGTGAGAGAAAGAGAGACAGAGAGCACTTTGTGAAAGACTGAAAGTAGCCGAATATGCACGTGTATTGTGAATTTTAATGGGAAGAGATCTTTAATTTGATTTAAACTTTTCTTTCATTATCCTCTTTATATTTCATTATTTGAATATAACTAAATAGGAAAGATATTTTTAAGAAATAATATAATCTCTAAATTTAAAATTGTAATTCTTGGTCCCTAAACTCTTCATCTCTACCGTACGTAGGAAAATTGTTGTGTTTTTACTAACTACTACTCAAGAAATCTTAATAAGGTCAAGCTTATAGCCCATAATATAGTGTTAGATTTGTCAAAGCAGGGTCCATTTAAATAAAATTATATTTTACCCGTACCTATTAAAAAGGCAGTCGTAACTCATAATAGCCCGATTAATTTTTTAATTATAAATAATTAATTAACAATATATTAAATTATTAATTTAATAATAATAATTCATTATGTGATAACAAATACTATTTTTTAGACAAAAATTTGTATGAGGATGTCTCACGTAAGTCTTTATGTGAAACAAATAAAAAAAATAATATTATTAATGAAAAGTGATATTCAATCGATAATGACTTGTTTATCCCGAGACTCGTTACAAGTTTACGTACTCATAAATAGAGGTTTGTTTAACTTGTTTAGACCATGGCCCTATAGGGCTGGGCCAACCATTTAACATATATAACTATTCCCTTCATCCTGATTGAATAAATTTATTTACTTTTCGAACGTGAATTAAGGAGCTAATAATTTAACATGTACTGTGGGTTGAAAGATATAATATTTTAATATGTAGTGTAATTATTTGTCTCATTAAAAAAAATTGATATGTAATTAAATGCATTAAAATAGCAAAATGAATAGTTGGGACAGAGGGAGCATATTGACTTTTGAGGATAGTTAATATAATAATTTTAGCGATATAAACGATAAAATAAGTTATATGTATTAGATGAGTGTAGTATTAAAATGTTTTTGTTTATATTATTTTTTTTAAGAGCCTAATGAGATAAATAAATGAGAAAATGTGAAGAGTGTAATGGAAACGGATGAATGGAATATGTATTTCAATAATTTATATTTTGGCAAAAACTTTTTGTGTATTCGTCTCATGGATTTCATTCCGAGAGGCAAAGATAAAAGTACGGTCTGAATATTCTGTGTCACTTTGGTGTGACATCTCCTATGATACTATAAATGACATGTAAGAAAGAGAGGGGGAACCACTACAACATAAGTAGCATTAAATAACACATCATAGTAACACTTTAAATTTATTTAACACAAAATGGTAACACTTTTAAAATTATTATGATATGTAATATTTTTTTAACACTTTCTATATAAGTAACAAATACATTAACATTTTTCTAATATGTAACACATGCATATAACACTTTTATATATATAACACATTTTATGTAATATTTTTATAAATGTAACACTATAATTTAACACTTATACTTAGGAAATATTTTTAAGTAACACTTCTACATACATGAATTATTTACACAACATTTAAAATGGAGTGGTATTTTTAATACTCCATATTTATAAGATAAATATTAATTGAAACGTTACACACACACACACACACTATATATATATATATATATATATATATATATATATATATATTAAAAAATAATTTAGTTTAATATAATTATATAATACAAAAAATATATAGTTCGTTACCTAAAATATATTTTATTTTAATATAATTATTTAAAATTAAATTATAAAATTAAAAAGAATACTATTATTCATGAAAAAATATTTTAAAATATATTTACTTACCTTTTATGTTAATGGTTAAAATATTAAACTGCAAAAAATTTTATTTAAAAAGGAAAAAAAGACTAGAAATATATAATAAAATAAATATCAAATACATGTGAAGATTGATGGACTAGCAAAGTTGGTAAACGAAATTTATTGTGACACATAGGTCATGGGATCAAATCCACACTATTACAATTTTATTTTTTATTTTATAAAGTGCATAAACTTTTTGTTGTAACATTTATAAAGTGTTACTAAAGTGAATGTAACATTTTTTTTAAGTGTTACTATATTAAGAAAATGTGTTAATAAGACAATATGTAATAGGGGCAACAGCGACACCTCTAAAAATGTTATATATCATTTATAATAACACATTTAAGCCATTAGATAATATTTTTTACGTGTTACGTAAAACTATTTATGTTGTAGTGAACTATTAAAATATAAGAAATATGCTGTGAATATTGATACACGTAAAAGAGTATATATTAATATAGTTTTAATATTGTGAATAATGATACACGTAAAAGAGTATATATTAATATAGTTTTAATATACTCCTTCCATTCCGGTCAAACTGCATCGTTTGACTGCATAAAGCTCTCACAAAAGTTACAGTAAACGATGCAATATGGGCAGGACGGAGGGAGTAGTTTGTGGATGTATTTAATGGTGGTTAAAAATAAAAAAACTAATATAATTAAATTCAAGTCAACAAGTCAAAGTCAAGATGGATTGATTGAGAATGTAACTCGTTTACATATCTACCAAATCAAATACATCTGAAATTATCTTTGTACTCCAATTTGTATTTATTTTATCATAAATACAAAATTTATAGTTACAGTTATTACTTTTCATCTATCTTTAAGGGTGGTTGTGAAATAGTTTAATGGGACGGTATTCAATAACTCAAGTATCATTTTAATTAAAAATTAATATTATTACTTCTTATTCATTCCGAGAGGCAAAGATAAAAGTACGGTCTGAATCTTTTGTGTCACTTTGGTATGACATCTCCTATGACATTATGAGTGACACGTAGGAGAGAGATTAATAACTATACCCTAAGTCAACCAGTAAATCTTAGGAGCGAGGGATTGAATTTTTATATCCTGACACATGTCATTCTATAAGGAGCGTCATAAGAGATGTCACATCAAAATTATTGGGTTGGGTTTCCAAATATGTGAAGAGCCCAATAGCCAATAAGGTTAGTAAAGCCCAAGTAGGCCCAATACTTAGTGTTATCTTGTCTCGTAAGTCATTGACGAAAGAAAGAAGAAAAATAGGGCAAAAATAAAATTCACGTTTTTGAGAGAGAATCTAGCGCAGTGATATTGGAGAGGCAATAACCAGAGTTTCAACCGTCAGATCGAGCTGAATTTTGGTCAGCAAGTTCAGACTAGTGGAAGTACATTCTGAACGGTGGAGATCGTGTTTGGAGCTTTATATTGACGGTAATAGGCCGAAAACAGAAGCAGGTTTTTGGGCAATTCTATTCTGCACAGTCGAAGGGAAATAGCCGTTTCTCATAAACTAATCGTTGGATCGAGCTTTAATTTGGACAACACGTTTGGGACTCATAGGGGTTGATTCGGGACGGTGGAGATCGGGTTCTGAGGTTCATACAGTTGCGAACATTGAACAACAGTTGGTGTAGTTTGGTAAGGTCTTTCTAATCTCGTTATTTGTTATCAAGTATTGAGTGTCTTGATACGTTTGTGATAATACGTATGTGGTGGCAGATTGTAACTCTTGGATTTTTCATCTCATAGTGAAGTTTTGGTAGGCTTCGGTCCCGTGGTTTTTTACCTTCTCATATTGAGGAGGTTTTCCACGTTAAATTGATGGTGTTGTGTTTTATTGATTACTTGCTTTATCGTGCATCATATTATTATGATTGTTTCCTTTTAGATTCACACAAGAGAGGGATAATTGATCATTCCGCTGCGTAGACGAATAGTTTATTATTTAATTATTCGTGTGTTTATCACAACAAAAATGTTACTGAACATTCGGTGCCATAAACTAATTGTTCAAATAAACTATTTCATGAAAGTGATAATATTTTTAATAAAAGATCTTAAATAAAAAGTGATCATGGGGTGGGGTGGGGTGGGGTGGGGGGAATAAACTGTGCAACGGTTTATAGAAAGTGTTATTATTAGAACACTCGTCATCAGTCTAATAAAATTACATAACTATAACAAAAATAGAGACAAACATTGAATTAAACAGATGATTAGATGCAGTATACCGTCCACCAACTCTTTCCACACGTTTAATTAATTTGGGCTGACCTCACAAGATAATGGGTTGGTGTTACTTAATTTTAAAGGCTTTAAACTAACAGTCTTATCATAATTTTAACAATCCATTAGGCCCAACTGGCCTGCCTTTAAGTGATCCAATTAATCTAAAACTTAGTTTGTAATTATTTGGTTATTCAATTTCAAATACTCCACATTTTATTAATCTGTGCTAAGTGCTAACCGAATTATAACATTTTATTATTATTATTTTGAATAATAGTGTGACTGTGTGAGTACAGAATTTTAGAGTTTTTTTTTTTTTTTTAACTACAAAGCACATTTTGAAATATTTAGTCTATATTAGGTATAAAATAAAGTACACTCACGGAAATTACAATGCATTTTCTATCATTACGTTTATTGCATGTTTAAAGCATTAATTTGAAAATGTTGGAACTTGTTGCTGGACCAACAAGGAGAATCTTCAAATTAGTCAAAATTCTATCACTGTCTGTTAAATAATTATGTTGAATAATTCACTATATAAATTGAAAAAAAAATGCTTATATAGGAAAGTGTATTTTTTTTCTTTTTTCTTCGCTACTCTTCTCTCATTCCTCTCTTCTCGATCTCTTTTCAATGTTGAAATCTTACTTATTTCTGTTTTTAATGTTAGAAAAATAAATGTTGCCATTAATCTTCTAAGTCTGATTATTTCACCGATTTATTTAATATAAAGAGTGAAAATACAATGAGGAGGAGATATGTATACCGCACGCGAAATATCGTATCATAATTCAACATTAAAAGTGTTGGCGTTGCTTGATTGTATGATTCCTCTAATGGAAATAAAGTGGAAATCTTAACTACGTACTCCACGTTATAATGGAACAATAATTGAAAATATATTATGGGGTGTCCAAAATTAAGTAAATTCTTTTAGATCTAAAGTAAATGAAAATATATTACGAGGGTGTCCACAATTAAGTAAATTCTTTTAGAACTAAAGTAAATTAAGATGTTTGGCAAAAACTTGTGTGAGTTTGTTTATATAAACTTACGTGACACAAATAAAAAGTGATAATTTCTTTTTATTTTTATTTATAATATAAATAAATACAAATAATAGGGTAGGCACGTGTCCTCTCTTTCCACGTTATTAGTCTCTCACTTCCTCCTGTTTTTCATCTCTCTCTCCACGCCCTTTCTTCCCAAGTGGGATCTCCTGTTCCACCTCATGTTATTTATATCTCATGTTATATGGGGTGGGATGGGGGACAAGTGTCCCATTTCACACACATAAAAATGTATACTACTTTGTTAGCGAATATTCTTTAATTTTTTTAATTTAAAATTGAAAGTAAAAAAATTATACAATTAAGAAATATATATACTCTATTAATTATATATATATATATGTATATTTATATATTAGTATGAATCTCGTGTATTACACGGGATATAAATTTACAATTTAAAAAAATGTAATTCAATTTTAATATAACTATTTATTCAAAGGTTTTAAAAAATATAATTTAAGTTTAATATAACTATTTATTCAATTATAATCTAATATAAATTTATATTGATGAGTAAAACTCAATTTATACATACTCAAATGTGAATTTACTTTTGTTCGTAAAAGCTTAGTTTCGTTGTTAAATTAATTTACCAAAAAAATATATTTAATTGGTATTTCAAATTTTGTTATGGTTGTTTTTCCAGAATTAAATCAATAAAAAAAATTAAAATATATTAATTTAATCAAACACTTGTGTAAACCGAGTTTACATACATTTATATGTAAACTCTGTTGCTCTTTAGTACATGAAAAATTACTCTTTAAAAACATAAATTGTTAGGTTTCTAAATTAAAAAATTAATATTCAAATTCTTATAAATCCAGATTTTTCGATCATTCTTAGTACATGAAAAATTACTTTTTAGAGATATAAATTATTATTTTTCTATATAAAAATTATTATTATTCTTCAAAGAGTAATCTTTTATAAACTAAAAAGTAATTTAAAAAACAAGATTTTAATGTAAACCCGATTTACATGAGACTCACCTTTAAAATATTTTAGTAAATTTAACCATGTAGAACATTTAATAACGTAAAAAAATTAAAAGATTAAAAAATACTAATAAAAAATAAAAAAAAATAAAACCAAAAAGAATTAAATAAACAGAAAAATAATCTAAAGAGAAATCATAAAAAAAAGTAACAATGAAAAAAAATTATTAATATAAAAAAACAAAAGATTAAAAAAATTACAAACTACTTAAAAATGAAAAATAAAATAACAGAATTAAAAAATAATAATAAATATAAAAGTTAATAAAAATATAATTAAAAAATATATAAGAAAGAGCCAAAATTATATAAAAAAATCGCATTCTTATTCGATCTTAAAAAAATTTATTTATGTATCACTAAATTTTAATGTTGGTGAAAATATATTAAAAAAATATTAAAACAAATAAAAATAAATGAAACATAACGATCTTTTTAAAAAATATTTAAAAAAATATAAAAGGAAAATTATAATAAAATTAATATATATTATTAAAAATAAATATATATATATATATATATATATATATATTTTAAATAAATTCAAAGAAATAAGAAAAGAAAAGAAGTAATAAAAAAATTAATTAAATAAATTTTAAAATCATAAATATAAATTAATAACGTAAAAACAAATTAAAGAATTACATACTAATAATTAAAAAAATAGAATTAAAAAAAATTAAATAACAGAATAAATCAAAAGTGAAAATATAACAAAATTAATTAAAAAAATTTGTAAAATTAACCATGAAACAAAAGTTAATTATGTAAAAAATGAAAAGATAAAAAAATTACGTACTAACAAAAAAACCAACAGAACTAAAACAAAATAAATAAATAAAAACAAAAAAAAATCCATAGGTTATGTACTAACCATTAAAAAAACAGAATTAAAACAAAATAAATAAATAAATAAATAAATAATTTAAAGAGAATATAAAAATATAAAAGATATCGTAAGAAAAATATAATTAAAAGTGAAATCATAAAAAAAATAAATTAAAGAAAATTGTAAAATTGAATGAAAAAAAAGGTTAATTACGTAAAAAAATCAAAAGATTATAAAATTACATACTAACAATTAAAAAAAACACTAAACCAATAAATAAATAAATAATTTAAAAATTATAAAAGAACTACAAAAATTATCAATAATAATAATAATAATAAATGGATACTCTTTTAGAATTTAAAGAAAGCTTCCGCTCTTCATGATGAATAAAATAATCAAAAGAGAATATATAAAAAAATATAGAATTAAGAAACAGTAAGAAAAATGTACAAAAATAAAATCATAAAAAATTATAAAATTAACCATGAAAAAAAAAGTTAATTACGTAAAATAAATCAAAAGATTATAAAATTACATACTAACAATTAAAGAAAAACTAAAACCAATAAATATAAAAATTATTTAAAAAATATAAAAGAACAACAAAAAAATAATCAATAAGAATAATAATAATTAATAACTGATACCTTTCCTTAAAATTTGAAAAAAGCTTTTATTCGTCGTGATGAATAAATTATGTGTGTAGAATGAATGAATAAAGAGTCTTATTTAGGTGGACAATGGATAAATTTTCTAAATTTTAAAGTAAATATATGTATTTATCTAATTTTTAATTAAATTTGATTTGATAATTGTTGCGTTCGATCGTTTGGTTAACGTGAACCGTTAGGGTTCATACGTTTCTACCAGTCAGCGGAAGCAAGAAAATAAGAAATGTATTACCTTTTATCAGGGTATGTTGGAGAAGATAAATTCTCGCAGGCAGCCTACACAGCCTCACCGTTTTGGGCATAACTCTCTCATCCGATTTCAGAATTGAGTGATCTATGCGCCAAAACGATTCTCTCTTCCGTGGATTTCCGTCAGTATATCGCACATCCAGTTCTGAGGTCTGTACGATTTTATAAAAATTGCGCAAGGTTGGCGGACAGCAGCAGCAAAAAATCTTCTGGTCTTCTGCTGTATTCCCAAGTCCAATCTCAACGTCGTGTGGGCGACGATCTTCGAGATCTTCTCAATCTGTTATTCCGTCTACCCTCTTTACATGTTGAGCGTGTCTCTCTTAGGGTTAGAACAGTTGAGATGACTTATATATGAGTTATAGCAGGGACTATGAGGAGAAATTAGAATTGGGCCTCCATTGGGCTTAAGTATCCAAGTTTAGCCCAAAGCTTATACTTAAGTCCAATAATAATAATATATACCACTAAAATATTATTACTTCACTACCATTCTAATCCCATAATTACGTTATGAGCTACTTCTTATTATGAGCCTGTTAATCTCCCCATGTTTAAGATATTTAATGTCCATTAATTAATTAAGTTACTGACAACTCCATTAATTAATATCTCATATGAGAGTAGTACCAATCAACCTCATTATTATGCCGGAATAAATCCACCTATAGGGTTTACATGATAATCCTTATGAGCTCCTCAAGGGGACATCATCAACCTATGACGGACACGGATTCCTTCTATAATCAACAGCACACCATAGAGACAACACTATTTTCCAACTCACCGAGTTTGTTGATTTAATTACATGTAAATCTCACTCATTGATGAATCAAAGAAATACATACTGCCCTATGTGTTGAGGTTATTGTATAGGGATTAAGAGCACGAACATTCATAATAACTGAGATCAAGTTCTTCTATATAGATAGTACAAGTCGAACGATCTCAAGTGGTCCTACTCTATACATACAAAGTGCACTAATGTGATTCTATAGTCAAGACAAATTAATACCAAATCACACTACAACCATCCCGATAGAGAGTCCCCGTCTATATCGGTTGTGAGCATCTGTTTATACTTTATAAGGAAATCAATAATATGATCTTTCGTGTGTTTTCACACAACATATTATTTACAGTATAAAGTAAGTGGACTATTACATCACATATATAAATAAATTATAAGACGCAATCATTTGATCATATGATTCTCATTTCAAATAAATTGTTATAACACTGTTCATACAAAAAGCTAAACTTTTAGTATACAATCCAACAATAATATCATATTCAACTTAAAATAATATATTTGTAATACCCGAGATTTTTCCTATTTATGTGATAATATAATTGGTATTTTACGCATTTTTATAATTATTTGATAATTATGTGGTAATTGTTTCTACATTTTATTTGTCTTTACATTTTTATTTGATACATTTATGATAAAAATGGTGACAATTTGTGAATGTATATAAGTTCATAAATATTTACTTGCATTAATTTAGATATATAATTAAATTGTTTTGTGTGTATAAATATATTATTTTCTTAATTATTAAGTATCACACGTGTTCTTATAATAATAATAGTGGTAAGAAAATGTACATGTATGTATTTTAATTCATAAATGTATTATATCTTAGTTATTAAGTATTGCATGTATATTTGTAATGAAAAATAATAATAATAATAATAATAATAATAATAATAATAAACAACCTAGTAGCAGCTACGTGACGTAATACATGTTAGTAAAACTAGTGGTTGATAATCATTTACGTTGCTTCAACCCTACCCAATGACTAAACCGCCTTACCACCCCTACAAATATATTAATCAACTCATTTGGGTGTAGTGTTCATTAAAATGGAGAAAAAGGAGAAAATGGCATCAACCGTTAAAAAAACAAAGAAAAAAAAAAGAAAGAAAGAAAGAAAGAAAGAAAAGAAGAGAGAGAGGGGAAGGAAAGAAGAGAAGAGGTGCGTGTGCGCGAGAACGGAAGAGATTAGTCGTAGTTCTTCATGAGATCTATACTATTATCACTATTAGGTGTCCAGGTAAGTAGAAATCCAACTACAATGCATAAACATGCTGTTTTGTGAAATTATTTGTGATTAAAATGTGATAATTATGTTATGGATTATTTGTGACTAGTTTCATTACGTTATGAATTATTTAGGATTAATTTGTGATACAAGCTGTGAATTTATGTGATTTGAGGAAAGCAGATTTCATATTCAATAATATTATTTGTAAATTATTTATATAAATTTGCAATTCAAGTTGTGAATCTATTTGATTTGAAATAATATCATTGCCCTATATAGATCTGTGTGATAGGAAACTGTTGAATATATATCTGTATGATTTGAGAAGATATTGGTTATAAGGATATGTGTGATCGGAGATGAAGTTGTTATTTCAAAAAGGGATCCGTGTGATTTAAGGTGAAGTGGTTATTCTATAAATGAATCTATCTGACCGAGGTGAAGTTATTCCAGGAGTGGATCTGTGTGAATTGAAATTAAGTTGTTGCTTTATTGTGATTAAATATTGATATTGATATCGTAAATGGTTTATGATGCACATTCAATTGTCCTGGTTGCATATCATGCATAATCATGAAAAATATTTTCCCCAAATTAATAAGATATTAATGGTGTGTGCGGCCACTATATATGCACTCTTTCAGGGACCGCCGAAAGTCGGTCCGAGTCATGTGTTGACTCACTTATTCAGGGATCGCGGGACGATCCGAGTGATGTGTTGACTCAACGAGTCTCTTGTCGACTCATTTTTATTCATGGATCACGTGGTGATCCGAGTCATGTGTTGACACAACGTGTCGTTTATCGACTCATCTTTATTTGGGATTCGGAAAAATTGTCCCCAATACTTTATTTAGGGATTGAAAAAATTGATCCGACACTAAGTGTGTCTATTGAGCTCATTTGAGGTGCATATCATAAGTGTGTCGTGGGGATCCCTCAATGTGAACAATTTTAAAAATAAAAGAGACCAACTAGAAAAATTAAGAAAAGGGCGATGACCTTGAGAAAAGCATTTCCATGCACTGTCATGCATGATTTCTACTTACTGAGATTTTATCTCACTAGTTTATGCATTGTAGGTAAATTGTATATGATGCTGGTGTTTGGGGTGCCGTAAGATCCTGACAGTTGTATACATGGATGACGACCTGTTGGGCCGGTATGATGAGCTGTTTTGTGAAAATTGTATTGTATAAAAAAAATTAAAAGAAAGGTTATTTATTTTTATTTATTGATTTAAAAAAAATGGGCCGTGAAAATATTTATCTACATTAAAATTTAATTAATAATTAAAATAATTGAGATTAATTCTGGTGGCGACACCTCATCAAAATTAAACTCTCTTTTAGTATATTAAAGATATATATATATATATATATATATATATATCTTAAGTATACTATAGCAGAAACTTTTCTTGCTAACGTGTCGTCTTCAGAGCGCTCCAATGTGAAGTGTAATTTTTTCAATTTTTTGAATTTTTAATACTTTTTTTAATATTTTCCTTTTTTGAATTTACTTTTTTTAATATTTTCCTTATTTACTTTTAATTAACTTCCTTATTTAATATTTTCTTTTTTAAATAATGTATTTCTTATTTTTAATAATGATTAAAAATATTAATATCCAATTAAATCATATATAAATAAGAAAAAAAGAATATTTCATATAATATTCTCTCTCACCCCACCTATAAATAAGACTTTTTGGTTATTCATTCAAAATACAAATATTCGATTCTCCAAGATAAATATGAGTTTTCTTCAATTTCCTCTAGAGAATTGATTTGTGAAAGTAAAAAAAAAAATATTTCAATAAAGCGAATCAAGTAGAGATTCGATCTACTTTTAAAAAATTGATTCAAGTATTTTCTTAAAGTGGAAGAGAACTGATTCAGGTATTCTTGAATTGATTTACCTCTTAAGAATTGATTCTTCAAGAGGAAGAAAATCGATTCAAGTATTCTTGAATAGATTTACATCTTAAAAAATAAATTTTCAAGAGTAAGAGGATCGATTCAAGTATTTTTAAATCGATCTGCATTTTAAGAATCAATTCTTCAAGGGAAATAAATTTTTAATGTTTTATTTATTTATTTGAGTATCATTAATTAATTACAAAATCTTTTATTGTAATAAATTAATTAATTAATATCAAATTAAATTATTATATATATAAAGGGAAAAAAGAATATTCAATATAATATTCTCTCCCACCTCATCTATAAATAAGACTTTTTGGTTATTCATTCTAAATACAAACATTCGATTCTCCAAGAGGAAAATGATCTTTCTTCAAGTTTCCCTAGAGAATTGATTTATGAAAGTATAAGAATTTATTTCGATAGAGCGAATCAAGTAGAGATTCGATCTACTTATAAAAAATCGATTCAAGTATTCTACTAGAGGAAGATAACAGATTCAGGTATTCTTGAATCGATTTACCTCGAAAGAATTGATTTTTCAAGAGGAATATAATCGATTTAAGTATTCTTGAATAGATTTGTATCTTAAAAATCAATTTTTCAAGAGTAAGAGGATCGATTCAAGTGTTCTTGAATCGATCTACATTTTAAGAATCGATTCTTCAAAGGAAAAAATCGATTCAAGTATTCTTTAAAATTTACCTTTAAAGTATTGATTCAAATATTCTTCAAGTGAAAGAGGATCAACTATTCAAGTACTCTTGAATCGATTTACCTCTAGAGAATAAGAGGTTGAAAAACTAATTCATGTATCAAAATCATGTATAGAAAAACAATTGAGATTTTTTATATATATATAATTTATATTCATTTTAGACAATAATAAAATTAAGGATTTATTATTTAAAAGTTACATACTTTGATCATAATTTTACTTAAATACAATGAAAAAATGAAATACTAACAATTATATAAATATACAACAAAGAGTCAAAATTAGGGTAAATATAAAAATTAGTCCTGTAAGTATGACATTTTCCAACTTTAGTCATTTATTATTTGCAATTCTCAATTTTGGTCATTTTTTGTCCAGTTTTAGTCATTTTGGTCCAGTTTTGCTCATTTTTTCAAAAATTGGTCATTTTTTGCCACTTTTGGTCCTAAATGTATACACTTTCGGACTATTTTTGGATATTTTTTAACATAAAATACTAAATTTGGACCAAAATGACTAAATTTGAATAAAAATGACTAAAAGTGGACCAAAAAGGACAAAAATTGATTGCAAATGATAAAGAACTAAAGTTAGAAAATGTCATACTTACATGACCAATTTTGATATTTACCCGACAAAATTGCCCATATGTGATTGCACATTTTTTAGAGAGACATGGAGAGTAATAAATAGTTTTCAATTATATTATATTATAAAGTAACATTTTAAAAAAAATATACAAGTCAAGATTCTTTCAAATAATTAGAATATATGTACATATTAACTTTTTACATGATTTAGTTATACATCACATTATAAAAAGCAAATGTTATAATTTGTTGTAAATTCTTTACATTGATGAAAGAAACTGTCTTACTATAAGAAAAAAAATCTCCGTAAATAATGTTGTTAAATTATATAACACAGATTATTTAATTATAAAAAATAAGAATAATAATTAAATGATCCAGCGTTGTACGCGAATATATATATATATATGTATGTATGTATGTATGCATGCATGCATGCGTATACTGAGTGAACAAGATATTAACTCTTAAATAATGAAATATTAAAAAGATTATATAAGAATTAAAAAAAACTGTTAATAATATTTGAAAAAATAATGAATATTTGAGGGTAACTATTATAAAACTAAATAAATAGAATATAATTGTGGTGGAATAAATAACGGTTTTGGATGACGTGGCTAATAAGGAAATTTGAAATAGGATTAAGTACCTTTAATATCCGGTAAAAATTTTGGGTACCTAAGTCACGCAAGTAATTAAAGAACAATTACATTATACACTTCAAAACCAACATTAATATAATCCCTTTGATTATGATGGGCTTGAGTCAAGAACATTAATTAATTTTGGGTTTGATTAGATTTACACTGATTGCATCATAATTAGGCCCATTGGGCCCCAAGAGTTTAACAAGATAAAACTGATCATGTGCACGCCAGATAATACATCCATATCCGATATCCATAATTATCCAATTATCTATACTAAATCTCATCTCCTAATGCGATTAAATCGCGGATTAAGGATAATAACTTTCAGATTATAATATACTCACTCCGTTCCATTTCAATTTTTATATATTTTCAAATTGGTCGTCTCATTTCAATATTTACATTTCTCTTTTTATAGATGAGACCCACACAAATTAATTTTTTCTCTATACATAACCTCATACTTCACACTGATACACATACCCACTTTACATTAAATTATTATTTCTCACCACAATACACATTAAAATATTACATTCCTTTAAAAAGCAAACGTAAAGTTTAAAACGGGATGGAGGGAGTATAAGAAAATCCCAAATAGCTCCTGAAGTCAATATTAGGTCATAAATTACGAATCAAACTGTGGATATTCAAGAAACTGTACTTCACATGTGAGCGGATCTTCGGATAGAGACCACTACTCCACTTGTTGATAATGGCAGCTCACCTCCCCATTCACATCATCAAAACTCCCCATCACAATCCCTCCAATCTTCACCTTTCGCCCTAATCCCCACTAAACACCACCCAATTCTGCACCAATCGAAGATGGGCGGCGAGGTAGCAACCGCCGGCGCCGCCATTGGCGGAAGCAGGAACCTTCTCGGCTTCGCAATGCACGTGATTCGAGGTCGCTGGTTCTCCCTCTTCGCCTCCTTCCTCATCATGGCCGGAGCTGGGGCCACTTATCTCTTCGGAGTTTACTCCAAGGAAATCAAATCATCCCTTGGTTACGATCAAACTACTCTGAATCTCCTAGGGTTCTTCAAAGATTTCGGTGCCAACGTCGGAGTGTTGTCAGGGCTCATCGCTGAGGTAACTCCGACTTGGTTTGTGCTGCTAATCGGATCCGCCATGAATTTCGCCGGATATTTCATGATATGGTTGGCCGTTACCGGAAAAATCTCGAAACCGAAAGTGTGGCAAATGTGTTTGTATATATGCCTAGGTGCGAATTCGCAGAACTTCGCTAACACAGGAGCTCTTGTTACTTCTGTTAGGAACTTTCCGGAGAATCGAGGAACCATGTTAGGTTTGCTGAAAGGGTTTACGGGATTGAGTGGAGCAATTCTCACTCAAATCTACTTAGCTGTGTATGGAAACGATTCCAAGGCTTTGATTCTCCTCATTGCTTGGCTTCCAGCTGCTCTGTCTGTGGTTTTCGTGTATACAATTCGTGCAATGAGGGTTGTTAAGCAGAGGAATGAGCTCAAAATCTTTTATCACTTTCTTTATGTAACGATTGTTCTTGCTCTGTTTATTATGGTGATGACTATTCTTCAGAAAGTGGTGGCTTTCTCACGAGCAGCTTATGCAGGCAGTGCTACTGTTGCTTGTGCTCTGCTCTTTGTTCCTCTGTTGATCGCCATTAGAGAAGAATCAAGAATTTGGATTCAAAAGCAGCAGCCCACCACCACTGCTCCTTTTCAGATCACTGTGGAGATTCCACCTAAAGTCCCTCAACCAGAACCCGCAGATCCAGTGGAGAAATCAACACCTTCACCTCCAACAACGTGCTTTGAGAACACATTCTTGAATAAGCCAGAAAGAGGAGAAGATTACACCGTACTGCAGGCCCTTTTGAGCACTGACATGCTGGTTCTGTTTCTTGCAACGTTTTGCGGATTGGGAACGAGTTTAACAGCAGTGGATAACTTGGGACAGATTGGGGAGTCATTAGGGTACCCTCAAAAGACAGTGAAGACATTCGTGTCACTCCTCAGCATATGGAACTACTTCGGTCGGATCTTCTCAGGATTCGTCTCCGAATCCCTTCTTGCCAAGTACAAATTCCCAAGGCCACTGATGATGACATTAGTCGTACTCTTGTCCTGCATTGGCCAACTCATAATTGCCTTCCCATTTCCAGGATCACTCTACGCTGCATCAGTGATCATAGGCTTCTCATTTGGAGCTCAACTGCCATTGCTCTTCGCCATAATCTCAGAGCTTTTCGGGCTAAAATACTACTCCACATTGTTCAACTGTGGGCAATTAGCAAGCCCACTTGGGTCCTACATCTTGAATGTGAAAGTTACAGGGCCACTGTATGACAGAGAGGCGTTGAAGGAGCTGGCCAAGAAGGGGATGACAAGATCATCTGTGAAGGAATTGACTTGCATTGGTGCAAGATGTTATCGATTGGCATTCGTTATTCTGTCATCAGTGGCATTCTTTGGGGCTCTATCTTCCCTGATTTTGGTGGCGAGAACACGAGAGTTTTACACAGGGGATATATACAAGAAATTCAGGGATGAAGCTGAGAAGAATGAAGCAGAGATGGCTGCTGTATCAATTAACAAATGAAGAATAGTGGCTAAGATTCATACATTGAAGAATATAACTTGTTTATGGGTCATTTGTTTCCATTTATTGAACATTCTTGCGTTGTGACATGGTTTGTGAGGATCTCAAAAATTCATAATGTCAATTTATAGTTATACTGGTTGTAACTTCAATCTTTTTTTTAGTCTATACTGAATTCAAGATTGTCTTAATAAAATCAGTTGAAGCATTAGCTAAGTTTATTGGATTTTAATATTTGTGGGGTGAGATAATTATAGAGAATAAGATGTAATTTAATGATTTCGTACGTTTATGGATGGTAATTGGAAGGTTTCGTCAGCATTCTATCATCACTATCGTCATCATCAATTGGAGCAGTATTCGGTTTACATGCATGTCTTAATAAACTTGTAAAATAAAATAAATAAATAAATAAAGGTATCTGTTCGTTTCACATGGGACAAACACTGCGCGAAAAAAATACCCTTTCCATAACTAATTGAAAAATAAAAAAAATCCATAACTTCACTCACAAATTAATCCCTACCTTTGGAAAAAAAAAAGTCTTTTTAGTATTGTTGCTAAAACCAGCCAATTTGTGGTTGCGTTTTGACAATCATTAAAGATCATGTTATTTTTTATAATTTCTCAAAGGTGAGGATTATTTTACAATATTAATAAAGTTCGTGATTTTTTTGTAGTTAATTCTTTTATCTTTTATATTTTTGTTGAGCAAAATTTAAAGAGTAATATATTTTTTATTAAAAAAAATTAATTCATACATGTAAATAGTAATTTTTTGTATATTGAAATGTAAAATTTAAAAAAAATATGGTTTTTAAGTTTTTAGACAAAGTCTCTTTTGAGATAGTATTTATATGGGACGAGTCTATCCATTGTTAAAGTATGTCTATAAGGTATGTTAATTTGTGATTAAAGTATGTTTTTTAAAATATAATGGATGATAAATTAAAGGTGGCATTACATGATAGTGCCCTATAGACTTATGGGAAATTCTTGAGTGCCCAAATTTTAAGGGAATTTTTAAAAATGCCCAAATTGACAAAAATGACCTTGACACAAAACTGACTCGATTGTAATTTTAAAAAAAAAGTTATTATCAAGTCAACTTTTTTATTTAATGCCCACTGTAGCATTTGACCCTAAATTAAATTATGTTTTTCAAGTATTATAGTACGATTCACTACCAATATACTTTAGTTATCAATAAACATATTTAATCTATATAACAACTACTCCTTTCGTCCCATTTCAGACGTCACACTTTTCATTTTGGGTTGTCCCACAAAAGTTTGCACATTTCTAAAAAAGCAAAAAGTCAAACACAATCACCCTTCCTCATACACTTTATTTACAAAAAAAACCACTCTTACTTAACACACCTAACATACTTTATCATTTATTTATTACCAAAAATACCATAATACCCCCTAAAAGTTAACACTTTTCTTAATCTCTGTGCCGGAAGAGGCATGCAAACTTTTATGGGACAGAGAGAGTATTATATGGCTTACATTGATATGCTGAGTGTTTGAAATTAATCCATGAACCTTAACCCTATTATGATTAACGAGATCTAACCGTAAAGTGGAATCGTACCTTAATCCATGAGTTGTATGGACGGAACACGAACTTGGAGATTGGTAGGTATTGTGGTTTTCCTCAACTAAGCCTCCTTATTCCTTATGAGGATCGTAGTAATCCCTCCCGATGGGGAGAAGGGAAGATCATGTGTGACTTAGTGTGTTGGGGACCATAACCTGTGAGCCTTTATATACTACTTGACTAGACCACTCATAATCACCTAATCAGTAGTATTGAGTATCTACTCATTTGACCCATATCAATATTATTATAGCTCATGAACTTTTAACCTTAATATGATCACTTAATTAAGCTCATATAATAATTGAATAGCTAATATAATTGCATAATAATATATTGCCCACAATTAGACTATATTGAAAATTAAAATTTCCAACAATCTCCCACTTGAGCTATATATTTCTCAAAGCAATTATATCAAGAGTTCTGAGTTGCGCAACTTTATGCTATTCCTCTTCAGACAATACTTAACAATCTAGTCCATCTCATATACTAATATGGAACTACTGCGGCATTCACCACATACAAATTGTGATTAAACCCTGACAATCACCAATATCAATATACTTAATGACATAGATCAAATATGGTGAGTAGCATGGAAATTGCATGCAATGTGATCAACATCATGTTTATTTCCAACTGGTCCTACTTTAGCCTTTAGTGAGATCAATTCAAAATGTAAAATATTACAAAATGAAATTATTGCTTTAGTGAATTCACAATGAATTCAAAGCCCTCAAACTTATTCTACAGAAAAATGAATTACCAAATCAAAGTGCTTTAAAAACTTTAAAGAGCAACGAATATAGACTCCCACTAAACTAATGTATTCTAAAACCATATAACACCCACATGAGTAGCTAGCTCATAAAAATTACAGGGCGTTGAACACATGGTTGACGGATCCGCATTTAAAGTCTATAATAATATGCTCTACTAAAATTTTATCCACACAAAACATATTCTTTAACAATCAAGAATTCTATGTCAATATACTTGACTTATAAGAACTCTTGTTGTCAATACTTTTTTGCAAACTAACTGTCACAATAAACTTTACGTGATAAAGTTTTGCAACCTTTATTTCATGTTTGAATGCCCTTTAGTGTGCTTGTCATGGTTAATGAGCTACAAATGTTTGCTTAACACTATTACTTGTATAGCTCTCCAGACCAACAGAAGATATAGACTAAAGTGGAACTTATACTGTATTGGCATCCAACAAACTTAGAATCAGAATTCCTTATGATCTCTAACAAATCTGATCCCTGATGTGCAAGTATGTTATCATTAATTCTCTGTAAATACTTTATAAAGATTCATACTAGAATTACTTAAATGTCTACTTAATAGACCAACAACAGAAGCCAAATTAGGTCTTGTACAGACCTCATCATACAACAACTTCCAACAATCAAAACATATAGAATATTTCTGCATTTCTTAAATCTTTAGTTTAACTTTAGGGCACCTTATTGAGACTGCACTTGTCTCCTTTAGTTTAACTTAAACATTCTCCCACTGAATCACATAAACATCTACATTTGTCTCAAAACCAAATGAGACAATTACCTCACGATGATACTTGTGATTCCAATATGGAAAAAACTTACTTGAATTTATAGATGAATTTCTTTTTAGTTCTTAACCTGTTGAGATTGTTTTATTAATGTTACCATCAACAATATTTATCTTTACATCCATCTAATGTCATGATTATCTTAAAAAAATGTCTTCTTTCCCTTTTGAGTATAATCTTTTATCAAGATGTAAACCTAATAATCTTGTATTAATTTATACTCATAACTTATAGCATTAAACCACTTTCAAGTATTTGGACATTACATGGCTTGATGAACATTGTTTGAATGCTCTACCATTAATTCTATATTGTCCTCTTTATTTAGGATAAAACTACATAATCATCCGAATTGTTTTTCCTCCCAACTCTAGTGGTTTCCTTAGTGACATTAATTCTTGATGTTGTTGATTTTATTATGCCTTAATATTATTGACATTGTCCTATCGATATTCTAAATTTGGACATTCTTAAAAGCATATGTACGGGTCTAATAGACTTCTCTTCAAAGACAATGTCTCTAATATTAATTATTCTTCCCCTAAATCAACATCCTCATAGAATTCCGTATTACCCGTCTCAAATATGAACCAATTAATTTGGATCACAAAACCTTATTCATAATCTTTAAAGCAGTCGATAACTGTTTGAGTCCAAATTTCTTTAGTAGATCCCATGATCTAGCTTTAGTTGGACATCACCATATGTGAAACTCATAAAGAGTTCTCACAACTACTTTAGTTAAAACTTTATTGAGACCATAAACTGCTATCTTAAGTGTTTCTCCCATTAATAACCATATGTTATGGAGTTCAATCGTGCCTTTCAACTACACCATTCACATTTAACAACTTTAATATGGTGTATTATAAGACAATTCCACAAGGCTTTAAGAGAAACAAAAGGTTATTCTTTAATTTCGTCTTTAGCAGATTTCTTTACGGGTATTCTTTTATTGCCCTTATACTTTATTGAGACTAAATTTTTTTGAAGCCTACTAGTCTCATCTTTATTGTTGAAGTTCTCATCATGTATGATTTTGTTGTTGATATCAGTTAAACTTAATTAGCAGACTTCTTGATTATACAGAGAATTAATCCAAAATGATTATCATGCTTGCACTAAATTTTATAATCTTTCAAAATTTAAATAAATTAGAATCATCTTGAGGATTCGAGCACAACATTAGTATCAAGTCTTTGGACAACAATACTAATTTAAATGATGCTCTCACGTAGTGATCAAATAATGACAATAAAAACTGTCAAGCAATAGCCTTCCTTTGGGCCGACTTATTACTTTCATGTCAAACCAAGTAATTGCCACGTATTCACCACCACAAGTGCTTGTGTATTTCGAGTCAAATATTAATCTACCTTTGGGCCGATCAATACCCGCATAAAGATACACTCACACAACATTATTAATTGGGGACTCATCACAAGCCACCTTGTGCAACATTAACCTCGTCTATGGACAAAAATTAACTGCAGGGGTAATCTTGGTGTAATAATCAAATACTGATAATAAGTTCTGTCAAACAAAAGTCCATCTTTGGACTGACTCATGTTCACATGAGCAATTCAAAATAATTATCACATACTTATTATCACATGTGCGTTATTATTCTGTCAAACTGTGCCTACCTTTGGGCCGAACACAGAACACATAAATAATTACACATTCATCTATGTAATATCAATAAAGTCGCACTCCACACACAGAGGCTACTATGGCAGCATGAGGCTTTGATTGACTAGATTGAAAAATTACTAGACCAATTAAATAAATACTTAAAATAAATATCTAAGTTTAATTGAACGACATAAAAAAATGTCTCCCCAATTATTTAATTAAATTCCACTACGAAATGAGAATATTAGATGATTAACTCAAATTTAAAATTAATGAAAGATTTCTTAACTAAGTTAGGATTTCAAATCCTACTTTAATAAACTGAATTTGGCAAGTATTGAAATTTCTCGTACGCATGATGAGTATATTCTTGATATTTCCATCAGTGGCCAATCGATAATTAAAACAAAGCATTTACAACATATTTCATTTTTAAGCTATAATATGAATTTCATATGCAGCAAATCAGCTAACCCAAGTATTAGGGATACTACAAGCAATTTCAAAAATTGTTCATATGACATGTACTTTAGTGAATCATATCAATTATTCATGTCACATATAAAAATTTTGTTTCAATCAATTAAATGGGAATCCATACATTTAATGAAAATTTTCTTAATTTAAATAAGGATTTCAAATTCCAATTTAATATAAACTAAATTGGCAAATGTTCATTTTATAAAAATCAATCAGAATATGGTGTACATATTTTTGTTGGGTAATTAATGTAATACCCTTAAAATCATAATCACCCAACACAATTTCCTTTCCCACATATTTATACGAATATTGGTAATAAAATTAATAGTGATTATAAATCACTATTACCAAAAGTAGAATACAATATCATTACCATATTGCCAAAGTTATCTATCATGAATGACCGAAATGAATTAAATACTTTTTTTTCGCATGAAACGAAAAACCAAGTTATCTCTTTAAATTACATGCTAATATGTTTATATAATGAATACTTAAAATGCCAAGTCAGCCACAAGAGATAATAAATCAATCCCAATAGATTATAAAATATACTTAAATTCACTTATTCTTTAAATGAATAATTACCCAAATAAAGCACAACTGTTAGATTACTTAAATGATAAATTTCACCAAATTTTAATCATTATGGAAAGCAAAAATTTCGAAATCAAAACTTATTAACAATGATTGAATTTAATAATATAATAAAACTATTTTATCAAAATATCATCCAAATTAATCATATCAGAGTCAAATAAATATTCGATCCTATGAACGAACACGTACTCCTGTAATTGTTTTGACAAATATAAAAAATTAGATGATAATACTCGTGTAAGCCTCAAAAATGAATTTGCATGACCATCCATATAAGCATGTTTAGAGGACTTAATTGCCAAAACTTGCCAACGCCATTTCACTGATCATTAACTAAAAATTATCATAATTAGCCTTATGAGAATTAAGGATCCCCCAATGACATGATATCACGATTTCAATATCGATTTTCAAATTATTGAAATTGAAATTACAACCCACTAGCACAAGGATCCTTTATTATTAAATTATCAGAACCTCAAATATCACATTATCAAAATTGTCACAACTCTTGATGTGACCGACACATGGAGTATTTGTTTGAAAACTGAAATTCAAAAATTAAATGCATGCTTAAACACTCAAGTGCTGAATATACTCCAATAGCATTAAATTGAAACAACGATTAATAAATCTGAAAACTCGTGAATAATAAACCATTATGTGAACCGAATAAAGTCATGAAACCATTATGTCTATAATCCACCAAATCAAGTCATGAGTAATCCAAATCATCAAATTAGCACAAATGTGAACCGAATGGACATATCGAGAATGAATCCATCTCAGGGAATGTGAATTAATCAATGCAATACATCACCGAAATTCGACCCCCAAAATTAATGAACTATATCATTAACAATTGATCATTAAACAGCCTCTAAGAATTCAAATGAGGACACCGAAATTGAACATCCGAGGACAAAAATGAATGCAGCAATAATCAAACATATGATTAAAAAATTTAATTTCATCAAATCTCAGATAATCATATATAGGGTGACTTTGATACCACTTGTTGGAAATTAATCCATCAACCTTAAACCTATTATGATTAACGAGATCTAACCGTAAAGCGGAAGCGTACCTTAATCTATGAGTTGTATGGACGAAACACGAACTTGGAGATTTGTAGGTATTGTGGTCTTCCTCAACTAAGCCTCCTTATTCCTTATGGGGACTGTATTAATCCCTCCCGATGGGGAGAAGGGAAGACCATGTGTGGCTTAGCCTCCCGATGGGGAGAAGGGAAGACCATGTGTGGCTTAGTGTGTTGGGGACCTTAACTGGGAGCCTTTATATACTACTTGATTAGACCACCCATAATCACCTAATCACGTAGTATTGGGTATCTACTCATTTAACCCATATTAATATTATTACAGCCCATGGACTTTTAATCTTAATAGGATCACTTAATTAAGTTCATATAATAATTGAATAGCTAATATAATTGCATAATAATATATTACCCACAATTAGACTATATTAGAAATTAAAATATTAAAGTTTGGAGTTTCAACTAGTGAGCCCACATTTCAAGGCTGTTCTTATCCAAGACGTAGTAGCATTTGTTTCGAAGAAATCGTAATATAATAGTCGGGATAAGACATGGTAGATAGTACTTAGATAAGGTTTGATATCTCTTACAAATCACAAATATTTCCCAGTTTGTTTGAGCGAAAATCGTATTTGTTGGAGAGTTACACCGAGTTTGAAATATAAAGGGATGACTAAAAATTTAGACAAATTATAAATTTCAATATATTTATTAATAAAAAATATTTTTTGGAAAAATTTATAAACTTCTCATATTTTTAAGTGAATTTTTACCGACAATAAATAATTTTCTTATCAATTTACATGTTTGACACTTTTAGGACATTAATACCCTAAAATGTAATATATACCTCTTTATACACTCGTTTTAACTCGAGTTTTCAACAGTTTCTTCAATTTCAAAATAGACATAGTCCATTACGACCATATCAGGCGAAGCAGGCTTCAACACATTAACTAAACAACATTAAACTTGATATTAATCAACCTAAAGTAACAGTACCTTTTTGATCGGGTATCCGAAAGGTTTTACGACTGCTCCTTACAGCCAACCAACGCCCGCAGTGCGATGGATCAATCTCGTTCCTTCAGTGGATCACAACACAATACTGATTCATTTCATACACCGGATGTACATGGCGTTGCTACTATTCTTGGCCGGAAAAATATGAAAATTAAGGTTATAAAAGAAAATGGAAAGTTACATGGCGGGAAGTAGCCAAAATTATTTATTTATTGAATGAAAATACTTAATACACACTCATAATACTTAAACAAGAGGAGAAAACTCCTCAAACTACCTATTTTAGCTGGAATCAGAACACTCAAACAGGAAGAAAAGCTATTACAATGTTTAATGAATGAGAAAAAAAAGGGAAATGATCGATGTCTTCTTCTTTCTCCAACTCTTTATATATAGAGATCTTGGACTTGAAACCTGGATTTCTACTCCTCGTAATTCTTTATGACGTTACTGCTTACATCATCACTTACATAACTCATTTTGGATACCAACTTTATCAGCTGGTTGATCCTCCTTTGTGCATTGGATGTCATCAGCGGCTGGTCCTCCTTTCCTGGCTTTTGCGAGGGTCACATGACTTTGTTTTCTTGAAGGGTGGGTCGCATGATCCCTATGGTATCCGAAGGTTCACCCGGCCCTCAGTTGTTCTGAAGAGATTTTTCCCTTTTCTTTCCACGCGGTTCTCTTTTGGCTGGAGATGGTCCATCTTCTGATGACTCTTCAACCTCTACAGTTCTCCTCTCAATGCCCAACTTCACTCCTTTCTCGAACTCAGATTTCGTTTGGGTAGAGTAACTCGAGCATATCTTGTCTTTTCATAGTCCGCAATGAGCCAAGTGGCAATATTTCTGATGAGTATTCCTACCTACTCATCGACAACTTGTTTTTCCAAATGAGTGCTCTCTTTCTTTCGAAAAACTTCTCAACGTAGTCCGTCTTTCTTCCTGTTAAGGTGTTTAACAGGAAAGATCCGTTTATAGTATTGTCAAAGTATTTTAACGGAAACTTAACCTTGTCCATTTTCTAGAGACAATCGTACAGAACCCTTGCTCGGCGCGTCGAGATCTGATCCTCTATGTAGGTAGAGATCAAGATTAGCCCCTTCTCTGAAGACTCTTTGATATTGTTGGATGCTCTGACGTCTGGTCCGTAAGTTGATAAAATGAAAGGTCTCGTGGTTGCATTTCCTAACTGGTTCCGAAGTGCACTGGAGAAGTAATTTTTTCATTTAAAAGAGTAATAGTTTTTTTCTAAAAGTAATTTTTCATGTATTAAAGAGTAATCGCTAAAAACAGAGTTCACATATGAACCCGATTCATACAAATTTATGCCATATATTATTTGTGTAATAGGGTGAAATGAGTGAACCCCATTCATACAAGTTTTTGCCCTATATTATTTGTGTAATAGGGTTAAATGAGTGAAGCATAACTATTGCATTCCAAATTTTGAGTTATTCTATAGTTCACCATGTACATCAATGTACCTAGAGTTTATAAGCTTAAGTTTTAGAATATAATTTTTTTTCATTTTAAAATAATAATTATTTATTAGATCTAAAAATTGTTATAAATTAAATTTTTTAATTTAATGACTCATATTAACTAGTTCCACACTCGCACTTCCACTTTAGTTTAACTTGAAATTTTTGTTGCGTGTCAAATATATATGCACGTGAGCCCGTTATATATCTTTCTCATTTTAAAACCTGTCAATTGCCAACCAGCCAAACGCACCATCCGAGCCTATTCAAAAATCACGTTCGGACGTGCTGTCCCCATTTAAAAATGTAGGCTCGTAACATCATAGCCTGCAACGCCTCGGTTCGGAATACCGTTGGATCCTTAAAGAGATTTAAACCTTCTTTTCCTAAATTTAATCTTCCACTTTTCCTTTTCTTTTGCTTTCTCCGGATTTCCTTTATTTTCGATTCTACAATTCCACCCAAAAATTGTTTCTGCGCAAGAAATTACTGTTTCACTTTCGCGCTGGATTCTTTTGCCAATTGCCCCGCTTAAAAAATTCAAGCAAGCCCTAACCCATCGCCATTCCTACAATCAATCCGTTTCGATTCGCTTTATGTGATGGCATATTTTTTAGAATAATCTTGTATTTAAGCATCAATTTCTGTTCTTGAGAAGCCCACTTGGTTTCTTGAGGTTTGAGTGTTTAATTTATCTTAAATAGCAACCTCTGCGAGATGAAAGGGGCAAAAATGGCGAAAAGATCCTCTTTTGGAAACATGGTGAGGAAGAGGCTTTCAGACATTACTAATTCTTTACCACAACAAAAATCTCCTTCATTTCCTGAGAAATTGCATCCTGATGATGTTTCTGATAAGGAATACATTGACCATCTGGTGAAGGTATAGAATTTCAGTTTTATTCTTTTAATTTCTTCAAATTTTATCATAAATTGTATCTCAAATTTTTTTGTACTGATTTTAGTTATCTATATCATTAAATCTGTTACAGGAAAAGATGGCCTTGATGAAGCTTATTCAAGAGAAAAAGTAAGCATTTATTGAGTATATTTCTTGAGAAATAGTCACAATTTGATCTGGTTATGTTAAATTGTAAGAGCTTAACAATTATACTTGAATGCTCGTTGGAACTTGATTAGAAATGCACATTTTTTGCTTACATTTTTCTAGTGTGTGTTTAATGATGGTAATTTCTGAATTTTTTCAAACAGTAAAATTCTAGAAGTAACTGGGATTGAGATTCAGAAATTAAGAACATGTCTTCAGAAGATGCAGCTACAAAATTGGACTCTGGCTCAGACTAATAGTCAAATGTCAGCTGTAAGTATTTTTCACGAATTATTGTTGTCCTAAATCTAATGTGATTAAGGATAGAAGCCATAATTTAACCTGATATTAACTTTGTGTTTCTTGTCTCTTGTAGGAGCTTAATTTGGGCAAAGATAGAGTAAGTCTTATGAGAATGTTCAATTGAAAGTTGTACTTTGATTGCATAATGTACAATTAAGTACTCCATATCTTTCTTCACAGTTGAAAGCCTTACAGCATGAGGTAGCTTGCAAAGAAGTACTGCTTAAAGCAAAGAACTTAGAACTGAAGGTGAGCTCTTTTATGCAGGCCCCATTATGTAACAAATCTTAGTTTTCTCATAATTCTTTTGTTATGTCTGTGCATCACAACTTACTAGACGGTTCCGGTTTGCCTTAATTAATGTTGTCGGGCTTAAGTTGTCTCATACCGAATTATTAGAGGAATGATAACTCATTTATATACCTAGAAAAGTATACCTTTCACAAGGAACCTAGTTTGTGTTGGACAGTGTTCTTCTTTTGGGACATACCAACTCATCCAAATTTCTATGGGCTTTCTCTACAGGCCTTAATTGTAAATCATCTATTTTTAATTAGATGTGATATTGACTAGGAATCTGATTTATAGCTATCGTTGTTGACTTAGTTACTGCCACTGGGGAGCATTGCAAATTTGCTGAGTGGATCTCACATAACATGATGTAAACTTACAATCGAGCCAAATGTTAACCCGACTGTATTACTGAAGTTGATTCGGGAGGTTCTGAGTCTAATTCAATTTATATATCTGTGGACACTGTAACTAAATTTAGGTTGCTTCTAATTGATATTCGCCAATCAGAAATAATATTTGAAGGACCTGAAATTCATCATCAAGGTTGAAGAAATAGTTCAAAGTGGCTGCTTTTGATTAAGACTGTCATTTTAGTATTTCCAAGTCAAGCCATGTGATGATAAATTACTGAATCATATCATGAATCCTTTGTTACATAACAAATAATATAATTCATGCTGTTGCTTTACAAACTAATGGATATGATCTTTGAAGCATTTACTAATTTGAGAATAAGTAGTTATGGTTTTGAGCTATTATTAGGTTAATCCAATTTCCTAATGGGGTGGTGCATATTGATTTCTTTAGGAGAAAGCAGAAACGAATGTTAAAAAATCACAGGTTCAGGTACAATTGCTCTGTTCTAACTTTGGCTGCTATAATTTGCTTTATATTTGGGACTGAAAAGGGGAGTAATTTATTTCTATCTGTTAACTTACTGTGTTAAGGAACAAGAAGTTGTAAAGGGATTGGAACCTAATGACGATACTAGACCATGCAATGGCAGTAGCAGGCGTCGTCTCTCTAGAAGCCGATGTAAAATCCTGGAATATAAATGCATTGCTTTATAATCTTATAAACCCTCATCAGCATGTTATTAACATGTATTCATGTGCACAACATGCAGCTTTGGGCAGTTCAACGACGTCTCAACAACAAGTTGAAAAGGAAGCTGCAGCAAGCAAAAGGTTTATAATCTGTTATAGTTTAAGTTTACAATCTTTAAGCTCTCTCTCTCCTGTTCATCATCATGATCAAAAACCATTATTGAACCTCTTCCCTTCTGTGTTTTGATGATAAACTTGTTATCATCTTAGGCGTTGTCTGAGAAGACAGTCTACTAGCTCAAGAACCAGACATGAAGAACCAGCTGACAATTTAGTCGAGATTGATGAAGCAATGTTTCCAAAGCCATCAAAAAGAGAACAGTCCCAATGTACCAATGGATCAGGAGATAGTGACCGTGCAACTGAACTGGAAATTGAAGGACGAAGAAGATCTATCTCCAGACCACTGCGCAGAGCAGCTGAAAAGGTTCAATCTTACAGAGAAATACCTCTCAATATCAAACTAAGGAGAACAGAATGAAGTTTAATTGTATTAACTTATCCCTTTACATTGGTTGTACTTTAAATTAAATCTAGGACGTGTATAATGTATACTTGGAATTCTCAATGGTTGTGTGGACAAGTTTATCTCAATGAAGCAATTTCAGTTGCTTTAGTGCAATCTTTGATTCAGTTTTGAAGAATATATGATTTGAGTAATGATAATTGGAAATCAAATTACATTAATCTCACTTGAGTTTATATCATTATGATTAGATTCTTGGATTATTCATCACTTCACCTGAATAGTAACTGATATGGATTATGAGACAGCTATCATTCACACTAAATGGCATTTAACCGAATAAGAAGTAATGGAAGTTGAGGAGAACTAAGACAGCTATGAATTCATAATTTTAATAGAAGATAAATTTAGACTGTTTAAATCCTTCAAGGGTAGGTCAACAGCCATAGAGATTTGAATGGTTGGAAACTAAACAGATTGGCCTAATATAAAGTGAAGATCAATGGCAACACAAGCAAGAAGATGATCATCAACTCATCACAAACATGAAGAAACTAGTAGCAGCAAAAAGAAAAAGAGCAGAAGAAGCAAGTGTGGATGAATCCAAACTAAGCATCAAGCTGTTGATCGACACCCGAGGAAAAAGAGTTTTGTTTGCGGAGGCAGGCAAAGACTGCGTGGATTTCCTCTTCTTCATTCTCTCTCTTCCCCTGTCCACTCTCATTCGTCTTATTGGGAAGGAACAAATGAAGGGTTCACTGCCGAATCTGTACGAAAGCATAGAAACACTGAATGAATCCTACATCCAACCTAACATGACAAAAGACACCCTTCTCAGACATGCACTCCCTGCTGGCTATTCAGTCCCTCTCTTGACAGAACCATCTACCAATGAGATCAGGTACATGTACAGGTGTGGAAATACAAGCTATTGTCAGAGACCTTATGCATACGTCTCTGAGGACCCGCGTGCAGTTTGTCCGAGCTGCAGCCACAAATTGACCACGAGCATGATGTATGTTTGTGTAGCTGGTGACAAGCAAGAAGGGGGGAGTAGTGTAGGTGGGGGGTTTGTGAAGGAGGTGGTGACTTACATGGTGATGGATGATTTGGTAGTGAAGCCTATGTCTGCTATCTCGTCCATTACTTTGATCAACCAGCTTAACATCACCAATGCCTCCTTGGAAGAGAAGGTTGTCAATCTGGGAATGAAGCAGGTCCATCTCATCGTTTCATATATATCCTTTTCATTTGAATTAGCTGCACTGTCCTTTTTATCTGATTTTAATTGGATCATCTGTTAGTACAGGCTGTGAAGTTGTTGAAGGCTTCTTTGGCATCCAACAAGGTTCTTACAGACGTCTTCCTCGCTGGAAACAAGTGACATCATAACATTCTCCACTCTACTCCACTCCTCCACTCCACTCCACTCCACTCCACTCCACTCCAACGTTATGGAACTATTTATTTACAGTTCGAATTCTATTATGATATGGAACGTGACTATAGGTTTGAATTTTAAGTGTTTGATCTTATATATACTTGTTGTGATTACAACGAAGAACCTATACTACACACTAAGCAATCACACGTGACTCTAGGATGCGTGAGACACACAAGACCTTTCAAATTTAAAAAATTATTATACATCTTTAAATTAAAACATTATATCAAATGTATACTCTTTCCATCCGGTTAAAGGTCACAGGTTATTTTTTATATGTGGATTAAGGAGTATTATATGTGTAGTGGATTGTTATATTAGTAGTGGCTGGTGGATCATATATGGGGTTCTTTTACTAAAAAAGAAAAATGAGGACATTTGAGTGAAACACCCAATATAGTATAATAGGGACCTTAAGGTGTAACCGAGGGAGTATTATTTTTATTGACATTTTGTATTATTTTATAATATTTACTCATTGAATTATAAAAAAAAATTGTAACAAGCCTTATTTTAAAAAAAAAAATTCATTGAGATGTAATAAAAATTGGGCTTTTATTTGAAAATTTTCCTAAATTTTAGCACTTACATGCTTTGTTTTAGTTTTCCAGCTATACATCATATTATATGTTAGTGATGTTATAATGGCATTTGTTGATTGCTGGTTTAACGGAGTATTAGTGTTGGGTTGAATTTTAATTAGTTAGTTTATTAGCTTTTTACCTAGGTGATTAGTCGGATTCTAGTTTGGATGACCAATTAAAGAATTTATCGAACCCAAGGGAGGTAGGTACTAGAGTTTAAGCGATCTCAAGTTTATCGTGATTTTATAAGGACGACGGAATGGAGGATAGATGCAAATGAATGCAATTACACTAATGCAAGAAATAATGAATGGAAAGATAAAAGGGGTTCCAAATGATGCAAAGATGAGATTAACAACAATCATGTCATGGATAACAAAGTAATTATGCAATTAATTATAATCTATCATGGACATGACATAGGAGTGATCACTAATTCCACCTAAACTCTCTACCAAGATGGATAGCCCTCAATAAGGCTCCCAAAAACATTTAAGATCGATACCATAACGAACATCTCCCACTAGGTACTAATTACTCTACGAGTTCCCTAATTAGGTACTAAATCATAGGCAATATTCCCTTTTAAGGTACTATGAATTCACTAATGGCTTGGGTCTCCTCATCTAATCAACTAATCTCTCAATTAATCTAATCAAATGTTCTATCAAAGGGTTCTAAATCTAGAAGGATAGACATATCTCATTCTAAATTAATGCACATGAAGTGTATGATGAAATGATTCAATGAACTATCCTAAACATATACTCCTAATTGATTTGTCAATCTAATCACATGTCCATGACAATTAATCACACAAATCATCGTATACATCAAGTAATTAACATCAATAATAGAAATAACACAAATGCCTAATTAAGATTAAAGTCCAATTACATAAAACCTAAATTATCCAACACTAATCATAGAGCTAATCTCACAAAGGAGATTAGTTTATCATAGTCTCAAGCAAAACATAATAAATTGTATTACAAAATTCCATGAATAAACCCTAAGAAAATTACAAAATAAAATAAATACTTCCCTTAAATTTCTTCAATGAAAGCTCTATCTTCTCTTGTAATTTTCAACCTCTCTTACTTTCTTGATCAAATTGAGTGGATGATGAAAGGATTTAGTGAATTAAATAGGTATGGACGATGAAAAATGAATGATGATGAAGGGTTGCATCTGCGTTGGATAGTGAAAATTTGCTACTGGTCGAACTCCCCTCCTCCTCACGGCTAATTCTCCTTTTATTTCAAGTGAGTGGGCTTTTTTAATAATCAAATGGAATGGCCCCACTTTAATTACTTAAATCAAGTGCCAATATTGATCTGAATTGCTACCATGATTTTAACAAAAGTGGGTCTGCCATTACCATTGAATTGATTACCAAATCAAATGGGCATATGGGCCTACTCACATGTAATGGGCTGTTCAAACTTAGAAGAAATGGGCCGCAACCATTATTGGCTGGAATTTTCAGATTGCGCAACGTTTTTGTTTTAGCCCGTATTTGCTCGTTTTAACTCCGAATCGTACTCCGTTTTTCTCACACTTTCGTAATTGACTGTAGAAGCTCATTTTATGCATAAATGCTGCAAATTCAAACAAAATACTTCTTTCCACAAAAATTAATGAATTAAAGAAATTAATCACTAAAAACAAACTTAATAATATAAATCATGCCTTAAAATGAACCCTATTTTCTTGTAATTTCGACACTCATCAATAGGTAAAAGCTCATGCACTCCGGATACGCCATGCACTCATGGGAACATAATCTTCCTCTTCATATTCTATTTAAACCTATGTATTGTTAGGGATTTAAATTGCAAATCGGCACAGTATCTCGGGGCACAAGAGCCTCACTCTTTTACTTATTCTTATGAGCTGAGTATATTAATCCTATTAGTAATTTTCCTTTGACTTCCTACTTTATAGTTTATAAGTTGAGTTGGTGGATTTCGATCTCTCCTTAATGCTATACATTTCATATTGGTATTTGTTTTTGCAATAAACTTTTATTTTGAAGTTTGGACAACCAAGGCTCTAACAAATATTTCATTCAATGTATTTTTATTACATCAATAATAACAGTAAAAGTAGCTGACAGAGCCTATAGTGTGTTGACCAATGCATATGCACAAGTTAAAATTTAAATACAGAACATCGTCATATCCTTGTAAGTTCATGATGATATTCAGCACAATATAATTTTCCTTCTAGAAAAAAGCTCACTGTAAAAGAGGTGAATGAATCGAGATAAATTCATGCAAAGTTTGTGTGGAAGCGAAAAGATATAGTTATCCTCGTTTATACATTTTCAGAGAATAAACAATAAATTTGATTGAGCTTAGAGGGTAAGAAAATAAGTTAGAGAAATCAGTTCGATAAATCTTGATACGATAAGGATATCACAACATAATCTAATGAATATATCAAAAAATAAAAAGGAAAAAAATGCAGGTTTCAACTTTCACCTAAGCAATTAGAAATGATCTAATTCTTACATATTTATAGGGAATTAACAAGAGCAAGAAAAATATGTATTTTAGAAGAAGGAGCCGACGAAGTCGAAGGGGAAGAATACATAAATAGTGGAGACGATCGAAACTTACCAGTAGACAAAGCTTGAATAAGAGACGCCAAGGAAAGAAAAGGAAACCTTTGCGATTTTGAGAAAGGGTAAAGGGGTGGGTGAGGTTTGAGCATTAATTACGACACATGATAAGAATCTAATGAATCCAATAGGGAATATGAAAATGAAATAGATGATCACATTTGAAAGACGAGTGTCCAGAATTGGACATTTCAAAATTTTTAAAAAATAACTCTTACTTAATTTAAAATGATGCCCTCCTTCCCGGACAAAGAGGTGCATTCGTTTTTTGGAGTATTATTATTTTATATAAAGTGTGTAGGTGTATTAGAGAGATGTGATGGGTAGTGGTGGACCATTGTTGAGCCATTTTTACTAAAAGAAGAAAATTGTGCAATTCATAAGGAACGTCCAATATAATAAAATGATACTATCTGAGTGTGACGGAGTGATTAATTTAATTTTGGAGTTTAGGATATATAAGGATTTAGTGTTATAATTTTTTAAGTTAATAGGAAAATAGGGGAAGATAATGGTAAAAATCTCAGACTGCTAATTTAATTTAAGAACTGTATTAATATTATGTTAAGTATTGAAATATGAATGGTATAAATATATGATTTACAAAATTAAGTTTTTATTCTAAAAAAATCAAAAGTATATATTTTTATACTATAGGTGTAACATTCAATATTAAATTGTATAACTTTCGAAAATCATGAAATTAAAACATGTATAGTGAATAAAATACAAATATATAAATAAAAAAAATATATTTTAAAAATATAAAATTAAATGAAATTTATATATTTTAAATATATATACATTGAAATTGAAATACTTACGTAAATTATTGGGTTCAAGGATTATTAAATTAGATTTTTTTTTTACAAAAATTCATTTTATTTTATAATAAATTTGATAAAATAATAAATTAAATATTAAAATAAATAATATATTTTTGTGGGGCCCTTCAAAATTGGGGGCCTGGGCCGTCGCCCCTCCGAACATGACTTAAAGCCGGTATTGTTGAAGGGGTAGAGTAATCATTGAATCAATAAAAATAATTAAATTGTAGTACCTTTTCATTTCTAATACCCTTGCCAAGCATCCCCTAGGATTTTCTTTTTATTTAATTAAATTTTTAACTTTAAACTAAAATTTTAATTTTGTAAAATAATCCTGATGAATATATAATTTTTATGAAAGGTGTTTTCATAAAATCGAATTGAAAATATATGAATTTTAATACGAAAATACACGACTGTAATGAAAATCCTATCTTTAACTAGTGATTCAGATTTCAGTTTCGAAATTGGAATTTTTGGGCCCAAACTGTTTTTCCGTGGGCCCGATTGGCCCATCTAATCTCTCTCATTAAAACTGCTTTCGTGATCTTCTCCATTTCTTCCCCAGAATATTTGCCTCCCGAGTAAACCTCCTCCGTACTAAACGATACCAGAAGTTTCTTTCGTCGGAGGTGGCAGTTCTGGTGAGCTAAGCCCCTCAATTCTCTTTCCATTGCAACTGTTTTTGTTTCTATCGAGTATTTTTACTGTATAGTAAAAGTCTTATTTGTACTGTGCTTGATTTGGCTTGCAATGTGAAAACACAGATCTGAAAACTAGTCTGTAGTTTTTTTATTCCATGAGTACCAGTGATTAGGGCACATTTCTTTTGTTGCGCATTAATGGCTTGAAATTTTGTTTGCATGTATAGTTTTCGCAGAACCAGTGTGTTTTTATAACAATTTTACTTAGGAAAATGAAATTAATGTGCATAAAGATGTGTATTTGATGATGGTTGTTTCAAAGTATTTATCTGTACGGTCATCTTTTGCATTTGTCTTCGTAATTATGATTTGATTAAATTTTGACTAATTAATAAATGTAGTACTGATTAAGTAATTAACTATGTGGTTGAATACTTTTACTGAAAGCTAGGTGATGCTTTTGTGGAATAAACTTGTATCTAAACATTAACTTCAATCTTTCGTCTTCTTATTGAACAATGTAAAAAAATATAGTAACTCAGAATTGTTGTTATCTCGCGATGTATTTGCTTTTTGTGTGGCTGCTTTCATTTAAACAGAGGATAATTATGCAGATTGATATAGATATGGCAGCATCTACCATGAGTTTGAAGCTATTGATTGACGCCAAAGGGCAACGAGTCCTGTTTGCTGAGGCTGGGAAGGACTTTGTGGACTTCCTCTTTGGCATACTCACCTTGCCCATGGGTTCGATCATTGGTCTTTATCAGAAGCATGAATTGGAAACCTCACTAACAAACTTGTACGACAGCATTCAAAATTTGAATGAATCCTGCTTGCAATCAAACCAAACCAAGAGCACCCTTTTGAAACCCGAGCCTCCCCTGATCTCTGGTTCTTCCGTTCCTCTGCTGGGCCTCAACGATGCACAGAATGCTGAAAAGTGCTATTATACGTGCAATTGTATGGCATATGCTTCTGATGATCAACGCGCAATCTGTCCAGAGTGCAATGAGCAATTTCCTACAAAACTGGCACACGTAGCTCCCCCTGTTGTGAAACATGCGTCTGGTGAAGGTGGATATGTGAAGGGGGTGATTACCTATATGGTGATGGATAATTTGGCTGTTACGCCATTGTCTACTATCTCGTGCTTCACATTGCTTAGGAAATTTGATATTAATGATATGAGTGTGTTGGAGGAAAAGGTGGTGGACTTCGGCATGAAAGAGGTATCATTTGTTTCATGCTATTGTGTATCTTAATACTGCTTGTCTGTCAATCTGACCTTGCTACTCATTGCCCTCTAGGCCATGAAGCTGTTGAGTGCTTCTTTCAACTCAAAAATGGTTCTTTCCGATGTCTTCCTTAAGGGTATGAAGTGAGTGGACGGTTTCTGAAAGTCGAAGAAAGGTAGCTAATGCAGGGAGCTGTTGTGATCCTACTGTTACATGTGATCAAGTTGGTATAACAGACACACTATCTTTTCTATGTTTATAACAATTTGCCACTGCTTTTACTCTTGCAAAGACCATCTTGACATAACAATTGGTACTATGTAAATACTGCTAATATGGCTTTTGTGGCTCTTCCATATCCTATCTCATGACTGAGGTTTTTGCAAAAGTTATTATGCTTTACAAGTAATTAGTTTGGTCTTAGGGTAATTAAATAATACAGACGTGGTCATGCATGCATGATATGTTTGGTCCTCTTCAACTTCATGGCTTTTATAGTTCTCTATTTTAAAATTTTTGCTCTATTTGATCCTCGTTTCAAGGGATCAGCTGATAAGAGGTGTGTTTGTTTTTGGATGTTAATAAATATACAGAATCTAGTCGAGGGGACTGATTCTTGTCCAACATGAGTAAATTCCAGGCATAACAAAATTACAAAGTTGAAAGGGAGAAGAATATCATATTAAGTCAAGAATTAAGTGTGAGATCTTGTGGGACCCAAGTCACCCAACTTGCTACTTTTGATTTAGTCGGACTCTATTCTGAATGAATGGAGTTTCCACAATTTATGTCGTATGTCTAAGACTGCCAAAATGCTATTAAAATTTGTCTAAGATCCTCTTATGGTTAAAGCGAATGGTTTGAATTTTCCTCAATTAAGTATTACACACTCTCTCTCTCTTTTTTTTTTTATTTTTTTTTTATTTTTAATGTGATAACTTATTATCCGTTATATATATATATACTCTTATTCATTTGATAGTGTATCACTTTTTTCATGATAAAATGGAGTACTCTTTATTGTAATATAATTTTTTAATAATTTTTTTTAAAATTTTTAATTATGAAATCTTAATTTTGGACATAATAATAAATATTTCGTCAGATAGAAAAAATGATCCGGATGCATGTGGTGAGGGGATAATTATAAAACGACAACTAATTAACTTAAAAATAATTTAGAATCTTAGTATGAATAAATGGATGAATAATAATGAAATTTAATAATTTCATTTTTTTTCATTTTAAATGAAGCAAACTATCAAATTTATCCTTCAGTATGAATTCATTCACTCATTTTGTTTTTAAATACTATTACAAATAAATAACCTCTTTGAGCACAAAAATAATCATTTTGGTTTTTACTTTATCTAAGTAACCCGTTAATAAGCTTCTTTTTTTTTTTTTTTCATAAGAGACCATAGTCTTAATAATTAATTTATTTTTAAGAAAAAATGCTTGTCAATAAGCCTTCTCCCAAAACAATTAAAGGAAATACTGCAACAACTCCAATCTCTTATTAGATTAGATAAAGAAGAAGAATTAAAGTCCATATAAATTAAAATCCAATGGTTCAAATATTTTGTGTAAATCACATTGTTAGATGGATGACACGTAAAAAAGAACAGGGAACTATACCCTAAACATCATATATAAACCGTACTCATTCTAACATCTAGGAACAATGGTATAATTAGCAAAGATCAAGAAGGAACAATGGTATAATTAGCAAAGATCAAGAATGTCCAGCAAGATAAAGACTGTACAAACTCAACAACAATGGGTAGAAGAAGAACAACTCTTCTCATCAATTTTCTTCCTTAGCTGTTATCCTACCCCATTCAGGTGACTTCATATCTCTCTCTCACTCACACCCTCACTCTCTCATATCATTTAATCAAGAAATCTTGAATTTTTATTACATAAACTGAGTTTATCAGTCCCAGTAGCCTCATTCTCAACTAAACAAAAGGATGTTACAATCCCTAAGCAAATGGTTCCCATAACCAATCCATCAACTCCCACAACCACAACACCAATGCTAAACCTGACCCATTCAACAGGATCCGAATCCCCCACCATCACGACTACGAATAATCTAAAAAAAACAGCTCAAATTGATCACCATTAGCAGGCGGAGCTGGTGCATAGCCAGACAGTCTACATCACATCATGCATTGCAGTATGGCGGCTAGGACTGCTCCAAAATCCAGCCAGGCGGTCGGTGCTTTGACCCAGTACCACTCCAAGGGCATGCCTCATATGCATTCAACAATCTCAAAATGTATACAAAATATGCTAGTAGGGACTTCTATGGTTTGAAATCTAGATGAAATATAGTCATATTGCAGTGGATGAATGTAGAGTTGCAAAAGTATGTAATTAACTTAAAACATAAATTAAAATAAGAAAAAGTAAGAAATCAATTAAAGGGGTTGTGTAATAATCTAAGTAAATCACGATGAATGAGCCCCCAATCAATGTGTCTACTGTCTTCCTCTCATCACTTAATCAGAATCTTCGCCTTTAAGAAAATTCCTTCCCCAAACAGACCCTTGACCCGCCCTACAATTTTCATCATCAATTGGCCTAAAATACTTACCACGTTATAACTTATAGCCTTGAAAGGCAGTAGTACTAATCTGGAAAGCAGTAAACTTGAAGGGCCCAATTTCAATAATGAAACCAAATAATCCAAGCAAAAACTAATTGGCATCTGAAAGTTCAATAACTAAAGCCACGAGAAAATTCGAACAAATTGTGCATGTGAAATCAATGACAACACAAAGGAAAATTGGTAATAATTTCTGAAAAAAAGAAAAGAGAAGGAAGTAAACAATGGTCACCTCGATATAGCATGGAAGAACAACCTCACAATAGATGCATCATTGCACTGCACATTAAACATATTTTGGACGGTAGATTAAAGAATTAGCTCAGTAAATTGGCATGATCATGGAAATAATCATTACGAAGAGAAATCAGTTGATAAAATTATCTTCAGAGTCATTATACTTGAGTTATGTCAAATGAAATCCAAGTACACAACCTGAGAAACAAACATGAGATTCACCATTTTAATAGCAATCAAAAACCTAAGAGAGTGGGAGGTTTTCAGAGGAGAATCAAAATTAAATTATAGAAAGAAATAAGTAGATTATACAAGTAACCCAACATATCATTTTTCCTATTTAAAGGCAACATATTCTTCATATTCTTTGATCCTAAACAATCACTCAAAAGAAACCCTAAATTCTGATTAAAAAAAAAATATATAGCTTCACTCAATTTTGAACTAAGCAATTAGGGAGTATGTAATAATCAAAGAAAATATAATTAAAACACTTTCAACATTATTCGTAAGTTAAATGTATAACCTTTCGGCGAAGGTTAATGTGTTGGAATTGATTTGCTTCCTCTTGCTTTTGTAAAGTCTGCTTCTTCTCTTCTTCTTCCTTTTGTTAAAACTACACAGAAAATCTCTACACATAGCTACATAAATAATCAAATTACTCAGTTTAATAATTTAGAGGCAAGACATCTTGTGCTGTAAGCTTGTAACGTCTATAAGAATAAGTTCAAAAGGCTACAAAAGTTGATAAAACCGAGTAACAGTTAATAGAATAAGTAAGAATTAAATTAACTAATGTATAATATAATGAAAAATCAAAAATGAAAAAATCAAATATTTAAAACTGAAAAATTGGATATTAGATTTCAGTTTCCATCAGCAAAGAAGATCATCAAATACCTTACAGCCTTATCAGAATTAGACCTTGGAGTGCATTATCCAATTTTCTCTTGTCGGAGAAATGCTAGCCACAGAAAATAGAGAAATCTTTCCGCTATGCCTCTACTTTCTCACCTTATCCCCAATATTTTCTCTGTATTGTTGTTAGAAAAATATTATTAAGATATAGCCAAAAGTCACAACAATTCCAAATATAAATAGCAAGTAGCCCAGCAAAATTACACATTCTACCATGTTAAGAGTTAAGACTTTCTCTCCAATGCCATCAATTAAAGCAGCTATTCGTTTATCGCTTGGTTCATCAACTTATTAAAAAATAAATAAATAATTTGGACAGCCAGCTACATTAGCTCTGAAATTAAAAAATACATCACAGACTCAAAAGATTCAAAATCAAACACAGGGAAGTCTCGATGAATTACTGTTTGATCAACCAACGAAAAAAAAAGGATAAATGTTAAATCAAAAGGAAAACACAGATGGTTCACCCCCAAATTGAGAGATTGAATGCTCACAAAAGATTCAGTATAAAGTATAAAGACGACCAATTAATAGGAATTCTTTTCAAACCCCAACCAATTATGTTCAAGGTCTCCAATAATCCAGCAATTGATTCGATATGCAGAGGAAAAGTAGTAATTCAATACCTGAATTTGTGTATCCTCTCGTATTCGATAAGATCCTCTCTATTGTCCCTTCGATCTTTCTCTCTCACACAGCCGAACACGCGCTCGCACAACACCCGAACACATATCTAGAGATGCCAACAGCAAACACAGTGTAAATGAATAATAGATGCCAACAACAACCTTCTTGGAAGTGATTATAATATGTGAACAGACAACCCAATATGTTAAAGAAATTGAAATTGTAGGATTACATACCTCAGCGGTGATAGCGTATGGAAGGATAACGAAACGAATTTGTTGCGATGCAAGGCCTGCTCAAGCAACAGTTTATGAGAAGGTAATTTAAATTGCAGAAGATCAAGAGTTTTGCGCCTGGAGGTGAATGGATCGATTACAAGCTATGAAAGAAAGCAGATGAAAAGTCGTTAATAAATTAGGATACAATAGTAGTAGATAATAAAACAAATGAGGGGCAAATGTGTCCAAAAATGTTTCACATCTCCAACGTACTTTTAATATACTTTTAATGTCTTATTATTATAAAATTATTTTTATACATGAGACTAAAAAAAAAGTTATGATAAATTAATGAAAAGTGATAACAATACAGTTAATCATTTCATGAACATAATATAATAAGACTTGGATGAGATCGTCTCACGGATCCCAGTGCAAAGCACACAAATAAGTGGTATTTTTTATTCATTCTTGCACATGGAGCGTGAGTTATGATTTTTATAGATTAGGATTTGTGTTGCTATTGTTCCAAATGGTTTTCTTAATTATTGTAGCACCACACTTCATTGTTCTCTACTCTTACATATGTTGTGATATTTTGGAGGTATTTCTTAATATCCCATGTGAATTTTTATTTATTAAAATTTTTTGTAATTATATATATATATAAATTAATAAAGGCTATATCTTTGTTTACCTAATAATCATATTGATTAAAAATTTAGGATAAATAAATTAAGGGTAAATTACCAAAACCCTCCTCGAGGTTTGTTTAAACTACCAAACAAACCTCATGATTTGAAAAATTATCAATTACCACCTTTAACTTGTTTTTTATTTGAACATTAAAAAATACATTTTTTCTTAAAATAAAGAATGATGGAAATATCATCAAGACCCATATATTTAATATTGTATTTTTAAATTTCACTATGTTTTTAAAAAATATTTTTTAAAGAGGGTAATTGATAATTTTTCAAACTAGGGGATTTATTTGGTAATTTAGACAAGCCTCGAGGGGATTTTGATAAGTTAAATTACCCAACATATATAATGCTAATTTAAGGTCCACATGCATGCATCAATCAAGAAACTTAAAATAAAAAACGTTAATATATATAACTAAAAGTATTACTCTAGAATGGATAAGTCCTTAGGCACGTATTTTTACATTGGTTAAGACGTTGGTTTTCATATGATAACATAGGCTGAAGAATACATTTGATGCAAGGACAATATATTATATAAGTAATAATATTAATGGTTAATGGCAAATATCCAAATTGAAGATTCAATATTCATTCAAATGAATGAGGTTAGTCATTGAGATACCCATTAAAGTTAACTTATTTAATCTTTTGAATCATTAAAAAAAAAATAAAAGTATAATATAAGTGTAAAGATAACAAATTAAAATTTTAAGGAGAAACTTAAACACTAAAGTCCCCTTATGTGAATTGGGATTACTTTACCTAGTCGAAAGTTCAAAACTCATTTGATCTTCCCCTTACTAAAACCTGAAATATGTATGACATTGCCATATTAACTTCATTAATACACACATTTGAGTTTACTTGGAACCCATGGAAAAGACATTGTCTATGAGAGTGAAGCATCTGCTACAGCCCAAGTAAAAAAACATAAGAGCAAAAATCATTATCAAAGAATATGTAACCGAGGAAAAAGAGAAATGAAGAGTTAAAAGTTCACTGTATATTGTATCCTTGTGGTAGCATGTGGCACTCAAGGACTACTCAATGGCACAGCTCTAGATAACTCTTCCGCCAAATCCTTGTTTTATGGATAAGTGGACTTTGGTTAGATGTGGAGATACATTAAGTGGTACAAACTTCAATAATGAAAAACATTGTTAACATTGTTCAATAATGAAAAACATTTCTCATGTTCCTCGTCTCAACAAAACATCATTTGACACCAGGTCATTGGTATGTCAGCAAATCGAATAATTCTGAATCACCATTAAAACAATTAGAAATCAACACGAAAAGGATTACTAACTTGATAGTAGCACTTACATTGATCCACCGTCCCTCAACCTAGTAAGAATAGACACACATCTAACTTCATACAGGTTAAAAAACAGTCCTTATAATAAGGATGATTAACACTATTTTTCCACATTTCTGCAACCAATAAACCCGGAGGGGAGGGAAGTTAACCTGGCAGGACAGAGGTGGATGGCTGAGGCGGAGGAGCCGTCGACGAAGGTGGACTGGATTGCACGGTGTCATAATGCTGGCCGGTGATAAAGAGAGATAGATTGTGGATAGGGATTGGAGGCGAGTTGAATATATAGAAGAGAGAGGTATGGCATTGGGGAGATGCATTGTATTGATCTCATGCCATAAGTGCAACAGATAATAACCTTTGAACTTCAAAAGTTTCAAATCAATTATTAATAATTAATAAAGATTTAAAATATTGAAGGGATAATAAAAGTAAATATTAAAATAGTGAAGGGATAAAATAAGAAAAAAAAAGTTTCTCAAATGTTCCATACTTTTAAGATACTAGATTTTTAGACGTGCATTGCACGTTGCATGCACGTCTTACTTTGTGCTACTTTCTTCGTTTCACAATATATTTCACCCACTCCCCAACATGAAGATTAAAAAAAGTAATTAATTTTAAGAGGATTATGATTTTTTTTGTAATAATGGTGTGTTATGTATTGGTAGTTTTTTTTATAAATAAAGTGTATGAGAGAAAGTTATTATTTTGACTTTTTGTCTTTTTAGGGAAATGAACTTTTATAACACATACCAAAATGAAAAGGGTGAAATTATTATTATTATTATTTATTTATTTTTTTGTTATTATGAAAATTCTAATTTTTTTTATGTTTTACATCAAAATTTCTTTATATACAATTTTTCATCGGATTATGTTCATCGATGCAACATACAATTGTCCATGCAAAATAACATATTTTGGGAGATTAACTCCAACATTTTAGATGATTTGTCATTGAGTTTTGTTAATGGTCATTGCAAAATATAATCAGATAAAAAATCGTATTCTGATAAATTGGATTGGGTATCCTTGCTGGGTTTAATGGTACGCAAAGAGTGAAAACTTTTTTTGTCTCCCAATATAATCTCCTGGTACAATTTCATCTCATATTAAATGTACTTCATAAAACAAAGGCCAAATTAACCGGTTCGGATCTTCTATTACATTTGGTGTACATCTCCTGTTACAAACCGTTGGATGATTGACACGTAGAATAGACTAATCTATACCCTAACAATCAACCCTAAAGGGAAGGGTTGAGATTTTCCTCTCCGCATACGTGTCACTCATCTAACACGTGTAACAGGAGATGTAACATCAAAATATAACCGGACATCCAACGCCCAAATTAACTGGCTTTCATTTGTAAAGATCTGGGTACATATTAGAGCATGTCCAAGAACTAATATAAAAAATAAAAAATTTATATTTCAAAGAGAAATACATTAAAAGTGAGTTCCAATACAATTTTTATTTTAACATTTAATTTAAAGAATCATTTTGACTCTCAAAATTAAAAAAGTCAAAACCACTCTCTATACTTTAATACATATATTTTTTTTTCGTTCAATAATAAAAATAGTTTAAACAATCAACAAAAAGAAAATATATAATTAATGAACATTGGAAAAGAGATTTTAAAGAGTGTGTTGAAACATAAGAAAAATATGACTCTTTAAAATTAAAATTACTCAATATTTTATGTAAATGTTCTCCAAATTTTGAAGTGTCTCTTGGGGATTCGACAATGTAAAAATGTTCACTACTATTATTGCAATTTTTCTCTATTCTTTAGATTGATTAAATACAAATTATTTACTCAAAATAATCAAAAATTGATATCGTCGTGAGAATTTGATGATATGAGAATTGAGATAGACCCTACACTTCGAAATGACAAATAAACTAAAACACTATCAACTTATTCTAAATTAATAATGAAGAAAAATAATAGCGCGAAACACACTTCTACAGTGGAATAGAAGTTCAGTAGAAATGTGAAATGGTTTCACTAACTATTTCACCTTATTTTAAAAAATAACTTTGATAAATTTTATTAACTTTTACGTAATGTCGTTGTTTTTTAATTATATATAAATAATAAATTAATAAGTTATGAGATTGAGATTATGATGACATTTTTAGTTGATAATAAATAAAATATTAGTTGATTATGAGAATCGAAATAAAGTAGTGCAATATATAACGATAAAAATTACTAATCACCCAATTATAATTAAAACAAAAAAGATTAATGAATAAACCTCAACTCTCTAAACTGAGATACAACATTAACCTCTTTCTCTCTCATTTTATGTAGAGACAGGAAATTTTAAAAAATAAAAATAAAAATAGGAAATTACATTAGAATATGTATATGAATTCGAATAGAATTAAATTTAAAGACGGTACGATAAAAATTAATAATCCCCCAATTTTAATTAAAATAAAAAGATTAACGAGTAAACCTCAACTCTTTAAACTGAGATACAACATTAACCTACTTCTTTCTCATTTTATGAAGAGACAGGAAATTTAAAAAAATATATATGTATAGGAAATTACATTAGACTATGTATGTAAATTCGAATAGAATTAAATTTAAAGACGGATAATAACATTTGAAGAAAGTTACAGAATAATGGAAGGGGTGAAGGGACAACCTCTATAAAATCTTCCAAAAGTGTTGATTAGAGTGAATGGCTTGAAAACCTTTTAGTTAATATATGTAGGTGATATATTATAGAAATTCAAAAGTTGCATTAAATTTAAATCAATTGTATTAAGTTAGAAATGAAGAGTTCCATGAATTTTATGAGATGTATAAATAAGGCTTGATAAATTGTACCATATAAAAGAATTAAATGAATATGATTTAATAATAATAATAATTACTCTTATTTATTAATTAAGGTTAAAGATGTATATAAAAAAAATAAGTAGGGATATTATGGAAAAAAAAGTTTCTCAATAGCAAGCCACTTTTAATATATTAAGATTAAGATTAAGATTAGGGTTCGTTTGATAGGCCACATTAAGGGCTATTCTCATAGATTGTACCCCTTTTTATTATGTTTGGTAGCCCACTTACTTTTGATGAGGGGCCCTATACAAAAACTGAGGCCCGTTAAAATAAACTATTTCCTCCACATAATTTATACAGCACAAACCGTAGTATTAAGATTATAGTTTCAACAAAAAATCAAGATAAGTGAGGTTAATTACAAAAAGACCCTTCATCTTCCATCCGACCCTCTCTCTAGTTTTCTATTTTCAATAGAACCAGAGTTGTTTTTTCTCCCATCTGCAGAATTTCTCACCTATCAAATCCTTGATCTTCATTTCCAAAAAAATCAAAGTTGCTCCTTCCAAATCTACAGAATTCGTTTAGAGATGGAAGTCGCCAGCTACTGAGTAGTCTGACCATGTCGATCGCTCGTTACCATTACCCATCTTTCTGGCCTTCACTATCAACAACCCGCGACTCATCACCATAGCATAGAAACGACTTGCTCAAGCTTTTTCGAAGGAAAGATGTATTCTCTCACACAAGATTTGTGATTATTCTATTGTTCTTTCCTTTTAATAGTTTATTTTAATTGAAAACAATTTTACCCATTGATTCTAGGGTTCTTCAGAATTAAGATTTTGAATAAATTTGCTATGATATTTCCTAATTGGGCTAAGGAATTGAATTTGTTTCATATCTCTTAGAATCTCTAGTTTATTTTAATTTTTCCTGTAAATTCGTGTTGCTGATTTGGGATCATAGTTCTATGATATTCCCTGTAAATTTTGTTGTTGATTTTCCTGTAATCTCTAGTTAATCTTTTTTTTTTTTTTTGCTGTAAAATGTGTTGATTTGGAATGATTTGCTTGCATCAATAAATTTCAGGTAAAATTTGGGTTATTTTTTATTTTATTTTATGGTTTGTTGTAAAATTTTCAATATATTCACGAGGCTTTCGACCAAGAACAAACAAAGATGATATGAATTTTTGGAATTTTTTTTCCTTTCAAGTTGTAATAAAAATAATAAATAAAGGTTATAAAAATAATTTAAGCATCTATCTTAATTCTTATATCTTCTATCAAACATCTCAAATTTCTATTTTATTTATTTTAATACAACCTATCAAACAATCTTCAATTTTCATATTATCTATTTTTATCTTTATTTAAATCTCAATTCTTATATATACCTCCTTATCTCATCTCACCTAGCCGTTAATATATTAGGATTAGGATTAGGATAAGGATAGGATATATTACTCCAATTTTTTATTCGTTTCAAGGGACTCACAAGATCTGCTCTTTCTGTATTGGATAAAAAATACCAATCTCTACATTCGTGAAAAAGGTATGATGTATGCATTTAAACGTTGAAAAATTAGTAGATTGTCGAGCATCTAATATTATGCACCGATATAACTTGAAATTCTAATGTGACTTCATAAACATTAATATTGTATGATTGTCTTGGAGTCCAATACAACTAACCACTAGTATATTAAAATATTAAGCAAGCGCATTCATACGGATGAAGGAGTACATTATATTTATGCAACATATACATATTTGTTGAATATCATAAGCAATCATGTTTAAGATAAGAAGTAAAAAGAGATTAAGTAAAAATACTTTATTCATTGATATATACAAAATAGGAATACATGTGAGTATATATAAAGAGTGATACATGTATCACAAAACATGTAATGGAAAGAATAAAATCCTATTTAATAATAAGCACTAATTAAGGCATAATTCTTGCTCTATATTCAACATTCCCCCTCAAGTTGGAGAATGTGAATAATCTGACATTCCCAACTTGACGACAAACTGATGGAATGAAGCTCCTCCTTGGATTTTAGTGAATTCGTCGGCTAACTGCTGCTTAGTGGAGATATAACCTGGAAGTATAAAACCAGCTTTATACTTGTCACGTACCAAATGACAATCAATGTCCAAGTGCTTGATTCGTTCATCGTTCATCAAATACAGGGTTAGTAGTAATATGAAAAGTCGTTTTGTTGTCACAATGTAGAGGTATAGGAAGGACAGAAGGCAAGTGGAAGTCCTGCAAGATGTAAGTGATCCGCTGTAACTCACAAACTGTGGAACCAAGGGCTCTATACTCCGCTTCTGTGGATGATCTAGACATTGTATTTTGTTTCTTGCTTTTAAAGGAAATTAATGAATTGTCAATAAAAACAGCATAACCTGTGATAGACCTTCTAGTGTCTTTGCAAGTTGCCCAATCAGCATCACAATAGGCCTCTAAAGAACAAGTATTTCTGGAAGGATAGAATAACCCAAGAGAGCTTGTGCCTTTCAAGTACTTTAAAACATGTAATGCAGCATTCCAATGTGACTGTGTGGGGTAGGTGACAAACTGACTTAGCTGCAGTACTGAGTAAGTAATGTCTGGCCTTGTCATGTTTAAGTACAAAAGTCTCCCAACCAATCTTCTGTATTTATCAGGCTGCTGCAATGGGACTCCATCTGTGGAAGTTAATTGGAGACCATGGGGCAAAGGTGTAGAAACAGATTTGCAATTCTCCAAATGTGTATCTGCAATAATATACATGGTATCACTACAAGAAAGTGGAAGTATAGCTGCGACTTTTTAGGGACGAAAATTATTTCATCGCTAATAACACTTGTTTAGCGACAAAAGTTAAAATTTCGTAGCTAAGTAGCCGATTTTCTCAAAATTAAATTAAAATTCAAGTTAGCGACGTAAAATATATTTTCGTTGCAAATATTTGCGACAAAAATTTTACATTTCATTGCAAACCTCTGAATTTGCGACAAAATTATATTTTCTCATCTGAAATTACATTTCATTGCAAACCTCTGAATTTGCGACAAACTGACGTACTCTGATCTGAAATTTAGAAACAGTTTACAGAAATTATATTTTCTCATTTTCTTGTTTGAATTAAGGAAGAAGACCTCCATCAATACTCCGTTCACCCAATTCGTCAATTTTTTAGAAGGGAATAACCCGTGACTCTTAAGAAGAAATAGGGTTTCAATTGGAGAAATTTTTTACATCCACCGCATCTTAGTTCCGTCTTTCTCTTCATCGTCATTGCTAGCTAGTGCCGTCGGAAGGATTTGACTTGGTGAGAATTGATTTTTTAGAAGAAAAAGGTTGAAAGATATTTAGACTCAATTCATTCGCTGATGCCATTCCCAATTTCTACAGCAGTACTCCGGTCCACTTTTGCCATTCCCAATTTTAGGTGAATTTAATTATTATGTTTTTTCGTTTTTCATTTTCATTTTCGTTCATGATTTGAGGATTTGAGGGTTTAGCTCCGAATTCCATGTGGCATTCAACAGCGTGTTCAAATAAAGGTAAGGATGTAGGATGTGTAAATTGTTGTGGTGTTGTTCAAATTAGGGGAAAAAAGAAAGAACAATCTAACTTAGAATAGGGTTGTGGTGAAGAGTGGGGTGTAAAATATGAAAATTAGAGAGGATGTTGATTATGGATGCCCTTAAAGAACTCTTGTAATTACTTGTGTTTTCTTTTTCTGTATATATATCATTATATCTGTTAAAAGAGTTCGAATATTTCTCATTAGTAATGGACTTTATACTTTATACTTTGTGATTTTTTATTTTTTAAGCAGAATAAGATGAAGCATGAAGTGTATAGGCAGGATTCATCATTGAAGGATATTATGATTTACTCAGAGAGTTCTATATAAAGAGTTAATATTCCTAACTCCATGTTTACCTCATATTATCTTCCTTGTGTATATAGCTACAGGTTGATTAACTCCAAGAGCTAATAAGAAGTTAATCTAATGAAGACGCTAAATAATTTGTTCTACAACGTACATTATTTTTATACTCTTCAACAATGGCTAAACTTGTAAGTTCAAAAACTAATTAGTTTTGAACTTGTGTTTTTATTTTTGAATTGGCTGATTTATCATGGAAGAATATCGTAATTTGTTCAAAGAGATTTAAATAAGTTTAAACTCCAAATTTACCTCTTCCTATATTATTTGGTTTATATATACTTACACAATGTGAATTGTATTTAAACTTAATTCATGAGCAATTCCATTTCATCAGTTATTCTTATTGTTATAATGATTAATAGTGTTTTCTATCCTTTCAAGTTATGCATTTGTTTCTTAGATTTCATGAAGCTTAAGTATTCTAGTTATTGAATTTTATTGTTAATTTTCTTCTCTTAACAGCTTCGTTGATCCATCAAAGCTTTTGGCATGAGATTAACATCTTAGGGTTATTGAATTCTTTTTGAAAATATGTACAACTAACTTGAAACTTGATAGTTGTAAAGATAAAAGGACAAATACTTTAGAAGAAATATATAATGTCTTTTTGTAATAGTTTTTGTAAGATTGTACAGTTTTTAGTTTAATATATTTTCTGATTAAGAACTGTAAATTTGATATTATAAATTATATATTTATAGAAGATTGGGATATTTATTAAAATAAAAGATTAATTTTAATTCATTTTTTAGCGATGAAAATACAAATCCGTTGCCAATATTGCGATGAATAATTTTTTTCATTGCTCGTATATGCGATGAAAATTATTATTCATCGCTAATATTAGCGATGAATAATAAGGTTTCATCGCAAATATTTGCGACAAAATATAATATTCATCGCTAACAATAGCGGCGAAATTTCTGTTTACGTCGCTAATATTAGCAACTAAATGAAAAATTTTATCGTTAAATATTTGTTGTGAAATATAAGTTTTGTCGCTAAATTTAGCGACGAATTTGAAAATTTTCGTCGCTAACCAAGTTAGCTACGCCCCTGTAGCATCGACTCGTGGCGACGAGCAAATTTCATCGCTAACATAGTTTAGCGACGAAATTTCATGATTAGCTACGAAAAATTTTCATCAGGCTGCTGCAATGGGACTCCATCTGTGGAAGTTAATTGGAGACCATGGGGCAAAGGTGTAGAAACAGATTTGCAATTCTCCAAATGTGTATCTGCAATAATATCCATGGTATACTTCCTTTGACATAAAGAAATTCCAGTTGCGCTTCTAGCAATCTCCACCCCTAGAAAATACATGGCTATCCCCAAGTCTTTAATTGTATAAGCATTATGTAAGAACTGCTTAAGATTAGTGATTAACTTCAGACTTGAACCTGTAATGAGAACATCATCAACATATACCAACATAGCCAAGAAAAAACCATCTTTATGAAGTGTGAAGAGACAATGATCATTTTTTGATTTTACCAAACCAAAATCATAAAGCTTTTTACAAAGCTCAATATTCCACTCTCTTGAAGCTTGCTTTAAGCCATATAAACTCCTTGTTAACTTACATACTTGTCGTGCACTTCCTTTATTATAGCCTTGTAGAGACATCATGTAAACTTCTTCTAATAATTGACCATGTAAGAAGGCATTTTGACATCCAACTGATGCAATTCCCAATTGTTCATGGAAGCAATAGCCAAGAACAATCTTACTGTCACCAATTTTTCTACTGGAGAAAACACTTCAAAATAATCAACCCCCGCTTGTTGATTATAACCTTTTGCTACTAGCCTAACTTTATATCTTTCAACAGTTCCATCATCTTTTCTCTTTATTTTGTACACCCATTTGCTTCCAATTGCTTTCTTTCCTAATGGTAAATCAGTCATTACCCATGTGTGATTATTCTCCAGAGCTTCAAGTTCTTTGTTCATTTGCCTCAATCCAAACTTGTTCTTTAATTGCCTCCCCATAGTGTGCTGTCTCTCTTTCCTGACACAAATTAGCCAAAAATGCTAGATAAGTATCAGACAAGGGATTTGTAGATGAATCATGAAGGGTTTGGCAAATATAATCCTTTTGCCAAGCAGGAGGATGTGAAATTCTTGAACTCCTTGTAGCAGCTGTGATAGGTATAATAAGCTCTGTAGCAGTGATATTATCTTCTAAAGATGGAGACTGATCAGGGCTAATTGGTGTGGAAACACCAGAAGAAGAAAGAACATTACCAGGACTGGATGGGGTCTGATGAGATGACAAATGGTCTGTGGCTCTCACAATATCATCTGTATTCATTTGTGAAGGCAAAGAATGCTTAGTATGCAACTCATACGGAAAAGTATCCTAAAAAAATACCACATCTCTAGAAACCAAGAACTTAGATTGTTCTAAATCATAAAACTTATAGCCTTTCTGCCCTTCCACAAAACCCAAAAATATACACTTCTGTGACCTTGTAGCAAATTTTTCTTTGTTAGGTAGATTATCTACAGCAAATACTAGGCAACCAATAGGCCTCATTCTAGTATAATCTGGTTCTTTCCCATACAACACTTCAAAAGGTGTTTTCCATTTCAATACACTGCAGGGCAATCTGTTAATGACAAATCAGCCATCAAAACTGAAAAAGACCAAAATTGTGTAGCTTGAAACACGAAAGATCTAGCTATTTCCAATACATGCCTATGTTTTCTTTCAACAACTCCATTTTGTTGAAGAGTATACACACAAGTTTTCTCATGTATAATTCTTTGTGAATGGAAGAACATATGAACATCACTACTGAGGAATTCAGTTCCATTATCACTTCTTATTCTCTAGACCTTCTTTTTATATTGTCTATCAACTATTGCCACAAATCTCTTTAAAATACCTGCCACTTCTGATTTATTTTTCATGAGAAATACCCAAACACATCTGCTATAATCATCTACCACAATCAAGAAATATGTAGAATTGAAAAACTTCTTATTTCTACAAGGCCCCCATGTATCTAGATGTATAAGTTCAAAGCAAGATTTTGTGTGAATAAAAGAATGACCAAAAGGAACTCTATGTTGCTTGGCTTAAAAGCAAATGTCACATGCTTTTATAGATTCTGAAAATTCATCAAAAAAATCAGGTTTCAGAAACTGAAAATGTTTCATAGTACTAAGAGAAGGATGTCCCATTCTCTTATGTCAAACATCTAAAGAAACATCACAAGCTAGCTGTGTAGTAGCAGTCTTAGTCTTTAGAAAATATAAGTTCCCCCTTAACTCTCCTTCAACAACCCGTTTATTACTTAGAAGATCCCAAAATACACAAGATGAGGCAAAAAATTCACATTCGAACCTAGAGTCTGCATATAGTTGTGCCACAGAAAGCAGATTATATTTGAAACCAGGGATCAATAACACATGTTCTAATTTAATTGTGGATGTGAGATAAACCTCCCCTTTCATACTTGACTTCTTTTGTACTACCATCTGGTAGACAAACTGTAACATTATTCTTAATAGGTGTAATGTTTCCCATCAAATTAGAACTCATGCACATGTGTCTACAAGCACCAGTGTCTATAATCCAACCATCATTGCTTCCAATATTATATGAAGATAATATAAATTGGGGGGAACTATGATAACTTTTACCTTCAAAGTCAGCAACTCTAGCATTCTGCTCAACTTTTTGTTTTGATTCATGTATTGAATCATCTCTTGTAACTGATGAAGTAAGGTCTGAAAATTTTGCGAGTTCAATTCTCCAAATCTAGTATTCGTATTCAATCAACTTCGCCAATCGGCTCTTCCAGTCAGCTCCTTCAAACAGATTGGTTTCATCAATCCAATCTGAAAATAACTAAAAAAAAAGACTGCTCTGATACCATGTTGAATATCATAAGCAATCATGTTTAAGATAAGAAGTAAAAAGAGATTAAGTAAAAATACTTTATTCACTGATATATACAAAATAGGAATACATGTGAGTATATATATATAAAGAGTGATACATGTATCACAAAACATGTAACAGAAAGAATAAAATCCTATTTAATAATAAGCACTAATTAAGGCATAATTCTTGCTCTATATTCAACAATATTTCAAAATTTCAAAAGTTTTAAAAATTTTATTTTTAATACTAAATAAAGATCATCCACCATTTTTTTTAAATTTATCAACTTGAATATTAGTCAGTGAAGTTTAAATATAATTTAATTTAATATAAAAATAATTAATTTAATTTAAAAATATTTGAATATTAATTTAACTTATATTTTAATTTAAATAAAAATATTCAAATATTTTAATTTATAATAATTGTGGAAAAAGAATAGCAAAATTAAAGTGAAATTTGAGATTAGTAGATTAAGTTTTGTTTGTAGTTCATGATGAAAAATATTGTAGAACACTAAACGAGGAAAGCGTGCAACCTTTTATGAGATGTCGGTAGTATTAATAAAAGTTTTTGGGAATTTAATGAGCTAGAATGTAATATGTAGATTTATATCCATGACTTTTCAAATATACAAGACCCAAAAGATAGGTAAACTATTAATTATGGATTTGAAATATTTTAATTATGGATGTGAAATATTTTTTCTATTAATTCAAGATATGATACGACCTAAAATTATACTCCCACCATTCCAAGTTAAATTTTGCATTTTCTATTTTCGTCCGTCCCACATTAAACTTCACAATCCAACAAAGAAAACATCACATTAATTTTCAGCCTAAAATATATCTTAATTACAAATTTACCACTTTCACTTAACACACAACATATTTTTAATTTATTTATTATTTAAAAATACTACATTACTCTCCAATAATCAATAAAAATTGGTCAAACATCAACTTTTCTTAAACTTCATATCTACCGGTGAAGATTAAATTGGGATGAGAGAATAAAACTACAAAAAATCATAATGTAACTGTATAAATTTTTTAGTCAGTTATTGTCTTTATCCGCTGGAAAGGTATACATTTTGCTATTTTGGGCGTCCGCACTGAAGGTATATATTTCACTTTTTAAACACATAGGACCCCCACACATCACTAATACTAAATGAGATTCATACACTCCACTAATACAACTATCTACTACACATTACATAATAATACTCCTTAATCCAGTGCAAAAAACCAAATGTATACGTTTGTGGCGGATGAAGGGAGTAATATACTATTGGGCAATTCTTAGGTGTCCCGTGGTCACCGGTGACCCCCTCATATGGGGGTGTGCACTTATGGGGAGGTGCACACCCCATGTGAGGGGGTCACTGGTGACCACATGTACCTAAGTAAGCTCCTATATTATTTTAATGATAAAATTTATAAAATTTATCTTAAAAACGTGTTTAATGCTATATTAAATATCAATGTGGCAATTAGTAAATTATTTTGAATGATTTTATGATTTTAAATCTAAATTAATTTTTTTATATTTTTTAAATTCTAAATTGATAATTTTTTTTAAATTCCTGATTAATAGTTTTCTATCTTTTCGTGAATTGAAAAAACTCCTTTATTAAATTAGGAATTATTACTCATTGATACAAAATATAAGCTAATATTATTAGTAGATACATAATATAGATTATATTACTAACAGATACAAAAATATGTAATTTAAAGTCTTAATTACCCCTTCATACATAACTATTTGAATACATAATTAATATTTAGTTAGGTAAAAATTTGTGTTTTTTAGTGCCATTAAAAAATTAAATACGCATGCATAATCCGTATTCAGAATGGAATAGACTCCGAACCAGTATTCATAATTTACTTTCCCACTATTAATGAAGAAATTGAATATACATGTATTTTGAATGGATCGAAGAAATTGAATACACATGTAAAATCATTATTCAAAATGGATTATACTCCAATTCAATATTCAGAATTCACTTCCCATTAAATACACATGCATAATCAATATTCAGAACGGTATATATGAGTTTGCAGGATGGAGATGGAATCCAAGTCACGGTTTTGAATAGTGGGGATTCCGTTTCCAATAGAACTCAAGAATCTTAGTTCTATTTTTTATTGTTTGATCGATCTTTGAAAGAAGGAGTAACCTCTCATCTATTTTTACGGATAAATTAGTAGGACACATTATCTTTTTATTATTATATTATAAATCATACCTCTTAAATTTATTTTTGAATACAATTAAAATAGGGTTAAAAGTGATATATCATGCATTCAATTTGTATTGATCAGTAATATAATTTAACTTATGTATCTAATAGTATTATAATAAGTGTATAAATGGGCCCATTAAATTATTAACTTAAATTCAAATCAGTTTGGAATTTAGACACTTTTGGGCTCAAACTATTATACAGTGGCCTGTAGGGGGCACCCTGGCCCATATAATCTTTTGAATAAAAACAGCTTTCGTGACCTTCGCCTATTTCTTCGTCAGAATATATTCTCCAGATTGAAGTACCGGTCGGCAGCTCTGGTAAGCCAAGCTCTTCAATTCTCTTCCATTTCAACAGTTTTTGTTTCCATTGAGTATTTTTACTGTTAAGTAAAAAATCTTGATTATACTAAACTGCTGCTCGATTTGGCTTGCAATGTGAAAACACAGATCTGAAAACTAGTTTGTAGGTTTTTTATTCAGCAAGTATCAGTGATTAGGGTGACATTTCATTTTTTGAGCATTAATGGGCTGAAATTTTGTTGGCGTGTATAGTTTTCGCAGAATTCTGTAACTGTTTCAACTTTCAAAAATTTATAATTTGGAAAATGGAAGTAATGTGTATATGAAGTCTATTTGATGATGATGATTACAAAGTATTCTGCATTTGTTTGAATGTTATTATGATTTGAATAAATTGTGACTTATGAATGAAGTGTTGATTGGAGTAATTAACTCAGTGATTGAATGCTTTTGTTGAAAAATAGGTGAATGCTTCATTGGAATAAACTTTTATTTTATCAAGTTGTGAGTGTAAACATGAACTTTTATTGGATTTCACTCAGAATTCTTGTTATCTCGCAATGTATTTGCTCTTTGTGTGGTTGCTTTCATTTAAACAAATTATAGTTATATATAGATATGGCGGCATCTAGCATGAGCTTGAAGCTATTGATTGACGGCAAAGGGCAACGAGTCCTATTTGCTGAGGCTGGGAAGGACTTTGTGGACTTCCTCTTTGGCATACTCACCTTGCCCGTGGGTTCGATCATTGGTCTGTATCAAAAATATGAATTGGAAACCTACTCACTAGCAAACCTGTACAGAAGCATTCAAAATATGAATGAATCCTGCTTACAATCAAACCAAACCAAGAGCACCCTTTTGAAACCAGAGCCTCCCCTGATATCTGCTTCTTCTATTCCTCTGCTGGGGTTCAACGATGCACAGAAGGCCAAAAAGTGCTATTACACGTGTGACGATTGTGTGACATATACTTCTGATGATCAAAGCGCTATCTGTCCTGATTGCAAATTAAAATTTTCTATTAAAATGACTTACATAGCTCCCCCTGCTGTGGAACATGCCTCTGGTGAAGGTGGATATGTGAAGGGCGTGGTTACCTATATGGTGATGGATAATTTGGCTGTCACACCATTGTCTACGATCTCGTGCTTCACATTGCTTAAAAAATTTGATATCAATGATATGAGTGTGTTGGAGGAAAAGGTGGTGGATTTCGGCATGAACGAGGTATCATTCGTTTCATGTTGTTTCATATGTTAGTGCCACTTGTCTGCCAATCTGACATTGTCACTCGTTGCCTTTCTAGGCTATGAGACTTTTGAGTGCTTCTTTCAACTCAAAAATGGTTCTTACCGATGTCTTCCTTAAGGGTAAGAAGTGAGCGGACAGGTGCTCCAAGTCGAAGAAAGCTAGCTAATGCAGGGAGGTTTTGGATCCACCTGTTACATTTGATCAAGCTGGTAAAACAGACACTCTGTCTGTTGTCTAGGTATATAACAATTTGCCACTTCTTTTACTTTTGCATAGATCATTTTGACATAACGCTTGGTAATATGGCACTTGTGGGGACTAAAGTTTTTGCAAAAGTTACTATGTTTTAATATTCCGTAATTAATAATCACAGATGTGGTTGTCTAATTATATATTTCATGCATGCATCATATGTTTGGTCCTTTTTAATTTCATGGCTTTTATAATTCTATATTTTCAACTTTTGCCCTATTGATCCCTTTTCTAGGGATCAGTTGATAGGTGTGTTTGTTTTTAGATGTTAATAAATCGGATTTGAGATTTCAGAATAAAGTTGGTTTTTGACATTTGATTATCATAAACTTAATTCGTTAATAAAATTGAATCTATTTTTAAGAAAATCGATTTTGAAAATTTCATTAAATCCCAATACAGAAAACCTCCACAACAAACATCAGTAAATTCCAGGCATAACAAAATTACAAATGTTGAAAGGGAGAAGAATACTCCCTCCATCCCGTTTCTATTTTGCGCGTCTCATTTCAATGTTTACGTTTTCCTTTTTAGGAATATGAGACCCACCTAAAACAATTAATATATCATCCAACATTGATACATCTACCCACTTCACATTAAATATTATATTTTTTCACCCACTATCTATTAAAATATAGTAATATTTTTTAATTAACGTGCAAAAAACAAACGTAAACATTGAAATGGAATGGAGGGAGTATTATAGTAAGTCAAGAACTTATACATAAGTGAGATCTTGGCCTTGTGGGACCCAATTTGCAACTTTTGATTAAGTCGGGCTCTATTCGGAATGAGATTCCACAATTTTTGTCACAACTCTAAGACAGCAACAATGCTGTTAAAATTTGAATGGTTTGAATTTTCCTCAATTAAGTATTACTCCTTTTTATTTTTGTGATCACTTATTATCCGTTATATGTACTTTTATTCATGAAATGATTAAATTGATAATGTATCATTTTTTTTTCATGATAAAATTGATATTTTTTATTGAAAATGTATTACTTCAATTTTTTATTCGTTTCTGTACTCATACTAGAAACTCACACAAGATCTGCTCTTTCTAGTTTCTACCTTGGATAAAAAATATCAATCTCTATATTCGTGAAAAATGGTTAATGTATGCATTTAAACGTTGAAAAATTAGTAGATTATCGAGCATATAATATTATGCACCCATATAACTTGAAATTCTTATGCGACTACTACTCCATAAACATTAATATCGTATGATTGTCATGGATTTTGAAAATTGGTTTTAAGTGCTAATTTTTGTTCTATTTCAGTTTTTATATATTTTTATTTGATTGTATCATTTCAATTTTTATATTTTATTTTTGGTATATGAGCCACACAAAATAATTGATATATCATTATGGGTCTACACGTAATACCATTTTTAACAAACCACTAGTGTATTCCCTCCTTCCATTCTTAATTTATCAATTTTATTATTTTGAGCCGTTACCCTTAATTTATCAATTTCCTTTATTAGATACTCCCTAGTTTTTGCTTTTTGGCACGTGGATTAAGGAGTATTATTATTTAATGTGTAGTGGGTAGTTGTATTATTGGGAATATGGTCCCCATGTTTTAATTGTATTAGAGGGGATAAGTGGGTCCCATGTATGTAAAAAAGGAAAGAGGACCCTTTGAGTGGGACGACCAAAATGGAAAAAAGAGACTCTTGCTGTGGGACGGAGGGAGTATATGAGATGCACACCTTTCAGTAATACAAATAAAATATGTGATTCACATATTTCATTAATACAACTACTCACTACACATAAAATAATAATACTCCTAAATTTGCGTGTAAGAAGCAAATGAAAACGTTAAGTTTGCCTTATATATTCATGAGATTGGGGAGGAGTACATGATATTTATGGCAACACTTTATAACTATAACGCTGACTAATTTTTCCAATGCAAATTACTCCCTCCGTCCCAGCTTAAAATGGTCTTTTTTTCATTTTGGTCGTTCCATTCAAAGAGTCTTCTTTCCTTTTTTTACACAAATGAGATTTACACATCCCCTCTAATACAATTAAAATATGGGACCCACACTCCCACTAATACAACTACTCATTTCACATTAAATAATAATACTTCTTAATCTACATGAAAAAAGCAAATGACCAACTTACGCCGGAACGGAGGGAGTATTGTGTAGTGTAAAAGTTAATAAAGGAATCCAAGGCAATGCATGAGACAGCAAGAACTTGTACCTCCAGCAACGAATTTCTTCACAACTTTTACTTTTCTTTACATCCCGTTGTTGTTTCCCATTCATAAAGTGAAAACACAATTTATTAATCAATATAAAACCCCATAATTCAAACCACACAACACCTTTCACACAAATCTAGCCAAGCCAGTGGACCCTTATAATCAAAAGTGAATTTCCACCTCCACAATTCACTCCTCAACCCCCACAAAACATGGCCTTGAGCAACAGTGTCATCGGAGTCATCAACTTCGCCGCCATGCTCCTCTCCATTCCGGTGATCGGCGCCGGAATCTGGCTGGCCACAGAGCCGGACAACTCCTGCGTGAAGATACTGCAGTGGCCGGTCATCATTCTGGGAGTGCTCATCCTGGTGGTGGCGCTTGCCGGATTCATCGGTGGGTTTTGGAGAATCCCTTGGCTGCTCGTTTTCTACCTCATTGCCATGCTTGTCCTCATTGTGCTGCTGGCTGCTTTGGTCGTGTTCGTTTACATGGTGAGCTCGGGCGGGTCGGGCCACCCGGTCCCCAGCCGGGCGTACTTGGAGTACAGCCTGGATGGGTTCTCCGGGTGGCTCCGACGGCGGGTGGGGAGCTCTTACAAGTGGGATAGGATAAGGAGTTGTCTTAGCTCGTCGAGTATGTGCTCAGAGTTGAACCAGACTTATCGCATGGCTCAGGATTTCTTCAATGCCCCTCTCACTCCATTGCAGGTATTATTTTTATTACCACTTTCGTGTTTTCACATTTATTTACTATGTTGTTGATAGAGAATAATCTAGTCTTCCTAAATAATAAATATGAATAAAATAAGTTATATGTATGAATAAAGTGACATTTTTAGAATAAAGTGCATAGGTTGTTTGTAATAGTAATTTTATAATTTTTTGAGTGTGAGAAATAATAGGAAAAGAAATGTGAAATTTTTAATGAGATGGAAGATTTACTTTTTTTAAATGTGGTCATACTTATCCTAAAATTTTGTTGAATAATATGATTAATGTTTTTCCGTTATTATATATATTATTTTCTTTTCTTGAGCAAGTTTAGATTTTGATTTAGGATTTTAAGAATTTAGTTTACAGTTTTTTTTTTTTTTAATTTCCAGTAAAGTTAATTTTTGGCCAATTAGAATATGTTCAAATAGTATCAGCCCTTTCTTTCTTTCTTTTCTTCTTCTTTATTTTTTTTAATTATTTTTTATTTTTTAATTTGTACATTGTTGCTTTCTTGTATCTGTGGCCTGTGGGTACAAGCGGTTGAAAGGTATAGTAACATTTAGCAATACTTGCTTGAGTCCGATTTTTTAAAATCAACTCTCACTTTTAATTATAGATATTGTCACTTTTTATTAAAAATGTTACTCCCTCCATTATAAACAAATTGTTTTATCGTTTCATAATAGGTTTACACCCTCATATATAAGGAAATAACACAAAATTCAACTTCCACGGCAAACTATTAATTTCAAAATAATTACCTTTTTACAATTCACATAACTTATTTTATAATTTATTTATTAACTACAAATATCAAATTACATTTAAAAGCAAGTGTAAAATAAATTTTCTAGAACTTCATAACTACAATAACTCTAAATTTCGTTAAGACATAGAGGGCCGCATCAAATTTTTTAAAATTTTTTTTCATTATAAACTTGTACGCACGGACCTAAATCTGTATACCCAAACACATAAAAGCCTTAGCCATCTGTATATTATTATTGATTCACATCTAGATGGTTTAGATTTAGAGTTAAAATTTTAAGAATTTAGTTTAATATAGTACTCCCTCCCTCTGATTTTTAGAATTTATTGCAAATAAATATTTACATTTTGATTTGTCCCAAATTATTAAACAAAAATGTATGTATTGGTATTTCAAATTTGGAATGAATAGTTTAGAAATTTGAATACATTTATTGTATGTCTAAAAGTCAGGATGCTGTAAACCACCAACAGAGTGTGGGCACACATTTGTGAACCCAACATATTGGATAAGTCCCATAAACATAGGAGCAGATATGGACTGTTTGCAATGGAGCAATGAGCAAACAGAGCTGTGTTATTCCTGCAACTCCTGCAAAGCTGGATTACTTGCAAATCTCAAGAAAGAATGGGTCAAAGCAGACATCATTCTCATTATAGATCTGGTTGCTTTGATTGTGGTCTACTTGATGGGGTGTTGTGCTTTTAGAAATGCTAAAACTGATGAGCTCTTCAGGAAATACAGGCAAGGAGATCCCTACAATTAATTAAACACTCCATTGCATAGATGCTAGCTAGCTAGGGTTCTTTAATATTTGTGTGCTTAATTGGTAATGTACAAGTTACATTGGGTGATCATTTGGTTTGTAATTTTTCAACCCAGCTTGGAGGTTTTTTATTTGTGATTGAAGGACTCATTTTGACATACTCTCTTGCCTCACATAAAGGTCACCATTTGCTTTATGTTTACTGGATAATTGTATTAATAGTGAGTGATAAATCATATATAAGGTCATTTTATTAAAAGTAAAAAAATAAGGATCTTTAAACGAAGACGACGAAGGTAGTATATTTTTATAATAACATGGTAGGATTTTTATTTTTTATTAAATAATTTTAAGTTTCCTCTGCTTACGTCAAGTGTATTGAAATTCTCAAATTACAGTACACAAGTTTTCAATGATTATTACTGTCAAAAAAATAAAATAAAATAAAAAAAGATTTCAATGATTATTAGCACGTGGAATTTTCGAGGCCGGTTTTAATTTTGAACTAGTCATTTGGAATTGATCAGGAATGTAGGCGAATCTAAGTCGAATCCAACTCTACTAGATTTGATCATCGTTTACTTTCTCCATTTCATTAAACGATTCGTGTTTGTGGTTACTACATGTTACTCCCTTCGTTCCACAAAAGTTGATACATCTTTCTTTTTAATTTATTTTATAAAAGTTATACATTTTCTTTTTAGTATATGATATCCACACAAAAACAATTAATTTATTCTCATAGGCCGACATACACGTCTAATACAATTGCCCACTACACATTAAATATTATTTCTCTTACTTCACTATGCATTAAATTATTATATTCCTTAAAATCTGTGCCAAAAAAAGTTTGTTAACTTCTCTGGGACGGAGGGAGCATTATTTAAGAAAAACTGCATTTTTTATCAACTTTATTAACTTTGGAGGGCATTGTAATATTTTTAGGTATAAAAAATATAAAGTAATGTTATGTATGTGAAAAATGAGTGACAAATTTAAAATTAAAATAACTTTTGATGTTATGAGATAGAGTGATGTTTTCTTTTTTTGAGATGTGAATGATTTTGTGGGACAAACAAATGAGATAAGTGCGAAGGATCTTATGGGACGGATTGAGTATTAAATAATAATAGTACTCGAGCTTCTATTCAAACTCATCGAGAGAAAAAATATATGAAACTCAAACTCGAACTGAGACTACTGTTTGTTAAGACTTGCAAACGTATTCAAGAATGCATAAAGAACATGAGTAAATGCTATCGAAAATCCTCATCACCTACAATTTGAATAAAGAAATTAGATTATACAAGATCGAGAAGGGAAGCACTGATCGACTTCTATCCAATTACTACCCAAGTAAAACATTAATGATCAAGTAAAATACTTACGTAACAACAAAAAGTAAAACATGATAAAACACTTTAACCTCTTAAGTAAAACTTGTTGATCAAACCCAATAACAAGAAAGTATGAGCACATCTAAACTTATAGAACCGTAATTGAGCCGCCTCTTCTTGGTCTTATAGATTAATCTCAACATCAAACACGCTACATATACAACCTCCACGTTTGGGAGAATTCATCTCTAAACTGAGAACTGGGGCATCTTAGTCAGATCGAAAGATCATTGTGTGGTTAAGTTTTTGAGAAAAATTGTAAATTCTGGGTTACTCCCAATCAAACACAAAAGACACCACCAATGAATCAATACCCACTTAATTTCAGACAGTCTATCGAAATCAGTCCATAAAGAACAACATCTACCTTATCCATTTGGCAAACCAATTGAGTTTAAACAAGACTCAAATTGTTGTCAAAATTCAAAGTACACCTAAATATTCATTTATCACCCTCTAAATCAAAGAGTTATGATTTTAACAGAGAATCAAGTCTTTTGTAGAGAAACTGAAAATACGCAATTAAATTGAAGAACTATACTAATGTACATTAGTATGCAAACAGAAAATACGTGATTAAACTGAAAAATCCTACGAATATACATCAGTGTACATCTTTGAGATAGAAGCACAAAATACACGATTGAAACTATTGTTAAGTACATTAGTGTGCATTCTTAGAGAGAAACAGAAAATACGCAATTAAATTGAAGAACCCTACGAATGTACATTAGTGTGCATCTTTGAGAAAGAAACAGAAAATACGTGATTAATTAAATTGAAAATATGGTTGTTATAATTATCCTTAAATCTCTCATCCATTGTTTTTATTTGATTTAGTGTACATTAATGTTCAATGAAACTAGTGTTAAGTGAAAACAATAAATATTCAACGTTGTAAATAAGAGTAAAACTGAAAAAAGAAATAGACGTTTAGATAAATGTATTTATTAGTAATTAAGTTATATACACGCGTACATCACTAATAATCCCTAAAAGAATATTATGATTTTTATTATTAAATTATACTAAATATTTAAATTCAATATATAATGAATCGTGAATATATAAAAAATACTCTCCCATCTCATTTAAAGAGGATTTTTTTTCCATTTTGGTCGTCACACCCAAGGGTCCCCTTTCATTTTTCAAACACATGAGACTTACACACCCCTCTAATACAATTAAAATAGATGGCCCACACTCCTACTAATACAACTACCCACTACACATTAAATAATAATACTTTTTAATCAACTGTCAAAAAGTAAATAACCCTCTTAATAAGGTACAGATTGGAGTATAATCTCTACTATTTAAATAACTACTATGAGGATCGTGCATCGCACGTGTGATGTACTCCAAAATAGTTTATTTAATGTTATAGTAAAAGTAATTAAAACATCCTGTATTATGTTTATGATACATTTTAATTAATGATTGAAAGACCAACACATAGAATGTGTACGTCACGAGTGTATTATCATGGATTTGGATCCTCTAATCCAATCACTTTACTACTCAATTTGTATTATCATGACTTTACTACTCAATTTGTATTATCATGGATTTGGGTCTTCTAATCCAATCACTTTACTCAATTTTTTCTAACCGTATTTACGATACTTTAACTACGGTATCGTAGTTATATAGAGAGAAAATTAAATAATTTGAAGTGTAAAGCCAACGTGCTTTGCTATCTGTCTAGCCCTTCGTCTGGTGCACTGCATCCATCACGTTTCACCGCTTTTTGTACGGATGGTGTGGAAAAAGTGTCAGGATACAGAGTGCTTTTTTGGAAGACCCTTTTAAATTTACTGATCTTGAATACATGAAAAGACGCGGCTATTTGCACCTTCATAATTGTTAGATAAATTCCAATAATTTATAGAATTAAAATAAGATTATGTGAGAAGACGTAAATACCTTTTTATAAATAATTATTAAATCTGAAAAAGAAAAATTTGTTCGACGTTTGTGATCGAACAGTTGGGTAACTTTTTCTCACTGTTTGCTTCCTACAATCGAACATATACGTGTGTTCAGTTGTAATGATCGAACACCCTTTCTTCTTTTTTTTCTCATTGTTCGCTTCCTACAACCGAACACATATGTGTGTGTGTTCGGTTTTAATGATCGAACACCATTTCTTCTTCTTTTTTTTTAAGAAGGCAGTCAAGAGGATTTACCAAAGACAAAGAAAAATTGTGAAAATGAAGAAATCTTCCGATTCAACTATCAGATGCAATTTCTCAATCAAGGGGTAGCCGAATATATATCCAAAATCAAATGCTCTACTAAGTACATGTGTAGTTCACCTCTTCTCGATGAATTGGTGTAATAAAAAAGCTATAGAATGAACTTTACATTCAGATCAGCAGCACACCCAATTGCATCGATCCGATGCAGCAATTATACTACTGAGAAGTTGTTGAGAATCAATCAGAAGATAACAAATTGGAGGAGATCAAATTATTTTCAATTCAACATTCAATTCCAAAATTTCCAATTTCCAACCCTAAAGTTTAGTTTTTTAAAGAAAGATCCCCAAATGTCGTCATCGTCGGGAAGATGGACGTCGTCGCCGCTGGAGACTTACAGGTGGTTACGATGGATAGAAAGTGTTATTCCCTTTTCTTTCTCTTCTAAACAGTCCGACACATCCACAATGCAGTTCCTGTTATTTTACAACACTCTTACACGTTTTCTTTAATTTAGTTTTTTTTTAAAATTTTATAATTAATTAAAAGGGTAAAGTTGTCCTTGTATAAGGTATATTTAGTAATTTAAATATGTAAGTTTTAATTTTAATGGGGTACATTTAGCAATCAAGGTTCGTCTAGCAATTATGGGGGTGCAAGTAGCCTTCCAAAATGAAAATCAGTAAAGAATTAAATGATTATGCAAATTTGAACTTGATAATCTAAAGGAAAGAATGGATAATTATAATCTCAACATTACTAAGTTTATATACCTAGCCATATCAGAGGAGAACAGAAATAACCTTATGATGTTGCAGTTTGAAAGTTGGGGTGCTTCATATTATTTTAACAATTTAGAGTACATACAATTAACCACTAAAAGACTAAAAAGTTTTTAAGGGATGGTTAATCATAAAAAAAAAATTGAGTTAAATTCATTTTTGATCCCATAGGAATTGACTTCATTGATTTCAGTCTCAAGATAAATATTTCTTTCAATTCAATCCCGTAACTATGTAATTTGATCGATTTATAGTCAATTTTAGCTGGAATTTCAATTTCTGCTGAAAAAAGACCACGTGGTATATCAAGCTATTGAAATTAACATCGTAATTTTCCAACGCTTTAAATTTATATGAAAATTTTTGCTGGAATTTTCCAATAGTTTTAGGTTTTATAGGAATTTTAGTTGGAAATTTCCAATAGAGAGTTTAGGATTCAAAAATGAAATTTGTAATACATGAGATTTAAAATTCATAAAAAAAATTTGGGAGTTTCTTTTAAAAATTCACAACGAACCAAAAACAAAAAAAACATAAAAAATATTATAATAAAATCAATATACATATTAAATAGAAGAAATAAAAAATTAATATATACATTAATATAAACAAATAAACCAATTATGATTTTAAAAAAAATTGTAAAAAATTAAGAGAAATTTATAAAGAATAAAAAAATAATAAAATCACATACCATCAATTCTTTAAAAAGCTTCAAGAGAATAATTTGTATGTTTTGAGTGAATGAATTGAAAACTATATTTATAGGTGTAGGGGAGATTGATTTTGATTTGATTACATCCATATTTAAATATTAAATTAATTTAACTATTTATCTATATTAAATTTAACTATTTATCTTAAAAAAATATATGTATTTATCTTCATTAAATTTTGAATTTAAATACTTCCTCCGTCCCATATAAGTTGACACACTTTCCTTTTTGGTTTGTCCACTAAAGTTGACACATTTCCTTTTTAATATATGGACACACACAAAAAACAATTAATCTATTCTCATAGGCCCCACATATCACCTCTAATACAACTACCCACTACACATTAAATATTATTTCTCTCACTTCACTTTACTCCACTTTACATTAAATTATTATACTCTTTAATCTCGCCCCCAGAGCATAGCTCAAGTGGTAGAGGGGAGGATGGAAAGGCCTTCCAGCTGAGCTTGGTTGCTGCAGGGTGGGGGTTCGAATCCTGCTTTTGGCATGGATTTGGCCCCTTGCAAGCACAAGTTTAACAGTAAGCCCTCTCTATAAGCCACTTGAGGCACATCATGCGATTTACTTCTCCACCAATCCCCAGGGCAGGGGCGGTAGGGGCCATTAGTAAGCCCTCTCTATAAGCCACTTGAGGCACATCCTGCGATTTACCTCCTCCACCAATCCCCAGGGCAGGGGCGGTAGGGGCCCCTAATGGTGGGGTACACCATTATACTCCTTAATCTCACTTCACTTTACTCCACTTTACATTAAATTATTATACTCCTTAATCTCCGTGCCAAAAAAAAATTATACCAACTTTTATGGGACGGATGGAGTAATAAATAACATAAATAATATTTAAATAAAAATTGTGGCAAAAATTTTGGAGATGACACCTCATCAAAATTAAACTCTCCTTTAGTATATTAAAGATATATGTATATTAATTTATTAATTTTATATAGTATTATTTTTATATATTAATATTTCAATTACTCAACAACGGAAGAATTTCAAATGACACGATTTCAGTGAGGATTTGAAATCCATTCAAAAACAACTAAAAAAATTCAAAATCAAATCCATGATTTGAAATCCATTGATTTAAAATCTTGAATTTATAAATCCATTAATTTCAAGTGTTATCCAAACGTGAGAGGAGATTTGAGAGAATGATTTATAAATTCTTCCTCAAATCCTTCCATCCAAACCCTTCCATCCAAACCCAACCGAAGCATTTTTTTAATAATAAATTCTTAAAGAAAAACAACAACAATAACGACAACAAAAATTTGTTGTTATAAGAAATATTATATAAAATAAAAATTCGTCCATGACCACGATGTAGTCTCCATAAAACTTAAATTAATCCAGAATGCATTATGGGTTTATAATTTGAGCCCATTAAGCAAAAAAAGATCATGCATTTTATTTGCCGGCTGAAATTTAGACATAGTTATTTTTTCCTCCCAAATTTATCCATTAGGACTTGGGTATCAATTTCCATATATTATTGAGTTTTAAAAAAAAAAATTCCATATGTTATTTTTTTTCTTTTCTCTTATTTTTTTTCTTTTTTAATTCTACTGTGCACACACATTAAAAATTTATACATTAATAAATAATAAAAATATGTACACTAAAAAATAAGAATTTATATATTTTGTTTGCGAATTTTTTCTTAGTTATTTTAATAAAATTTGAATATAAAAAAAATATAGTATTTATTAAGAAACACTAAATAAAAATTAATACACAATTCCAAAGGACAAACTCTCTTATGAGATGTTACATATGTGGCACGATTTATGAGACGTGTTAAAGTATATCTATTATATAAATAAAATAGATTTAATGATTGTCAAAGTATATATTTTCTAAAGTATGATAAAATAGATTTAATGATTGTCAAAGTATATATTTTCTAAAGTATAATAAATTATAAATTCGGCGCGTCTAAAAAACAAAAAGCTAGTATGATAAGAGGTTGTCTAAATATAATTTCAAAGATATGAACACAGTTGGAACTTTAAAAAGGAAAGAGGCCTACCCACACGCTTATATTAGAGTATCAACTCTTTTCTTTTTATTTTTTTTCAGGTTCATAATTACGCATAACCTGCAAATTAAAAATATCACATAATTATTTACAAAAATAAAAAGTAAAAAAATCTGTTATACAGTTCCGATATTTGTGAGATTGAACTTTCATATAATATCAAGTCCGCCTTAATAAAATCTTTCATAACAGCACACACGCTCTCCCTATGTACGCACATTTTTCGACACAGCATCAATTTAATCAATTCATCATCTTAAGGTTGCAATAACAATGGCAGAATTCAGCATGAACCTATGGGTGGACACGAACGCCAGGAGGGTTGTAATGGCAGAAACCAACAACAAATTTGCTTCCTTCCTCGGAAAAATGCTCTCTCTTCCATTCAAAACCCTAATGGATCTCCACAAGAAAGGGAGAACCTCATTTGCACATGTTTACCAATCTCTCTACGACAGTGTGCACACGCCCACTCCCCCCTTTCCCACTGCCATGGGTTTCTATGGCTGCAAGACTTGATTCTGTGTTTCCGATGAGGTGGGCGTTGCTTGTCCGACTTGCGGAGAAAGAATGATGGAGGATGTTTATTTCATGGATTCTCTCTCTACAGAGCAGTATGTATTGGGGGAGGAGAGAGAGACAGTGGGTAAGAGGCTGTTTATGGTGATGGATGATTTGACAGTGAAGCCTTTGTCTACTGCTTCCACTGTTGCTTTGTTCAAGAAGATGGATATTCTGGATCTTACTGACTTGGAGGAGAGAGTGGTCACCTTTGGCATCAATGAGGTATGTATATAAATTTAGGGTTAATTGAAGATTAATAAAGTTAGGGTTTTATGGTTTATGGCTTTTAGGGTTTAGGGTTTATTTTGGAGAATTGTGTATATACTCGTTTGTTTGTTTGTTAATTTAATTGGGTTAATCAGTAAGGTTAGGGTTTAGGATATATAAATTTTAGGGTGTATTTTGGAGAATTGTTTATATAATTGTTTGTTTGTTATTTAATTGGGTATTTTTTTTCTTGCGACTGGATTCACCTTACACTTGCACATATTAGTATATATGTGTGTCATATTATTTATTTTATTCTTAGAATAATGAAAGGTGTTTGTTATTTAATTGGGTATCTTTTTTCTTGCGACTGGATTCACCTTACACTTGCACGTATTAGTATATATGCGTGTCATATTATTTATTTTATTCTTAGAATAATGAAAGGTGTTTGTTATTTAATTGGGTATCTTTTTTTCTTGCGACTGGATTCACCTTACACTTGCACGTATTAGTATATATGTGTGTCCTATTATTTATTTTATTCTTAGAATAATGAAAGATGCTTGATTGGGGATATTGGGTGGGGTTAATGGAATTTGAGGTATATTAATTCCAATTGTTGATGTTCGTTTGGAATCAAAATTTCTCAATCATTCTTATTAATTCCTACTTCCTGCAGAATCACTTTCAATCACATTGTAATTAACTTTCTTAATGATACCAATTACTTCCGATTGAAGATCAAATTGAACCAAGCGGCTAAGAATATTGTTTATCACACGTCTTGATTCGCAATCTCTTAACTATTGTTGGTGTTATATTGTTTGAAACCTTTGTAACTTTTGATTTTTTATTTGAGTACCACTATTATACATATGATATTTATCTTTCTATTGATTATTAATATGTTTTGTGCAGGCATTTGATATGTTGAATGTCTCGTGGGATTCTGATGAGGTTCTTTCCACTGTCTTCTACGAAAAAATTGTTAGCACTGATGATTATGATGATAATGATGACGACAACGAATCCGACGAGGATGAGGATGAAAACACTGTGGACGATGTTGATGAAGAGGGCGATGACGATGATGACAAGGACAAGGTTGGTAACGTTGGTGAGGAAGACACTGGTAATTTTGACTACCAGCTTATTTAGGAATTATTCTAAAATTCGATCTACTTTATTTTTAACAGATTTAGATTGTGATCTCACCTCATCATTGCTTTTGAATAATTTATTTAATTGATGCATGATTTATATAACTATACTAGTATTGTGCATGCACGGGATTAATTAAATTATATATTCATCTTAATGATAGTATATGATAAAAATGTCAATATAATGATAGTATATGATAAAAATGCCAATACTAATAGGACATATGGAGTATTATATTTAAACATAAAATTTAGGAAAAATCACTAAGAGATACACTTTTAATTTAAATTACTATTAGATATAAGGAATTTAAATAATTACTCTCACACACAAAATATTAAAGTAAAATACCAAATATATCCTTATAATCTCATACACTTTTAAACCACCAACCCTACCCCTCACCCACCCATCCGCCGGACCGGCGTTGATCGGCCGATGACCGGTGTTGACCTGCGTTGACCGGTCGTTGCCCGTCGTTGGCCGCGGCCGGACCGCCGTTGACCGGTGTTGATCGCCGGCCGGACCGACTGTTGACCGCCGCCACCTGCTTCCAGAATTTTAAATGTGCAAACAAAATGTGCAAAAATAAAATTGTGTAAATATATAGTGGTATTTATGGTATCACAATCATAATTGTGTAGTTGTGAGTAATAGTACTTTGAGTCATGTAGTTTATAACAGTTATGCATTATTTTATGTACCTCCTAGTAAGTGACCATAAAATTTATATATTAATTTATAGTGTAAAAATATTTAAGTTTTAATTTATTTACTGATTTATATACAATCGAATTTATTATATATTATAAGATTGATTTTCATAATTTTACGTTGGATATTTTTACATGTAATTTTTTCCATCCGTCTTATTACACATTTAACATTTCTTCATTGTTTGTTTCAATACACATTATACATTCCAAAAATAGAATTTCAATAAATACATTATAATTTTAATGCAATTTATTTATTTTAAAAACATCACATATACTTTATTTAATATTTAAAAAAACTACATTACTCCTACACAGTTAAATAATAAATCAACAAAATAATTTTTTTAAACAATATGGTATAGCTTAAAAAACATGCTATAGTAAATCACTGTAGAGACAAAAAGAGTATTATATTTCCATAAGTTCTATACCCTCTTTTAAGATTCTTACAATACTAACTTATGAATAATCATATTAGAATATATATATATATATATATATATATATATATATATATATATATATATATATATATATATATATATATATATATATATATATATATAGTATATATTTGAATAAATATTCGATTAATTATTGAATTTATTCATCTAATGTTAAAAAATTAATTAAAATTAAGTATATCATTAATAAAATAAAAAATTGATGACATGAATTTATTCATCTAATGTTAAAAAATTAATTAAAATTAAGTATATCATTAATAAAATAAAAAATTGATGACATTTAGAAGAAGTGAAGTATTAATTTACTAATAAAATAGAAATGATTTTTTTTTTCATTCTGAATGATAATCAATCAAATATGGAGTAATATATAATAGTTAATAATTAATTAAGAAAGTTAGGAATTAATTTATCAGATTCCTAAAATTACAAATTTTTATAGAACCAACAATAAAATTTTGTATAAATTTAAATTATTGTTATTGAGATAAGTTTTAATATGGATCCATTTATCAAAATCTTAAGTAATATAAATTTAAAAAACATATATAATTATGAACAAAAAATGTATACAATTTAATTGTTAGTTTTTTAATAAACATCGAGTGTAAAAAATATACAATTATTAAAAAAACATGTATGCACTATTGAATAAAAAGTTATACACATATGAATGTTAGTTACTATTGAATAAAAAGTTATACACATATGGATGCTAGTTTTTTTAATGAAAAACTTAGTGTGGAAAAAATGTACAGTTATTAATAAACACGTATACAGAATAAAAAAAAAATTATACACATATGGGTGCACCTAATATCAACTCATATTAATTTATCATCACCTTAAATTAAAATTGCTTGATTAACGCTAACAAATGAAAAGTAAATTAATGTTTGAAGTAAATTATTTAATGAGTGAGACTTGCGTGTGCCCGGGCGCACGGGAACATATTTCGTGCTCCTTTAGAAATTTAGTATTATGGATAAGGGTACATTGCTTTGGTCCAAAGGGTATACACTTTAATTAATAAAAGATACACCATTTTGTTCTAAAGGGTATACACTTTTCATTAATATTTTTTTCTTTAGAAAATAAAGGGTACACATTTTTATACTAAAGGATATATAATTTAACATAAAATTATAAAGGCGCACGGAGTGTTGTTCATGCGCCCAGATATACACAATAATTTTCTTTAAAAAATAAAGGGTACACATCTGTATACTAAAGGGTATACAATTTAACACAAAATTCTAAAGGCGCACGGTGCACCCGGGTGCACAGGAGTTTTTGCCTAATTTAATTACTATATATTAATGAATCTAATCATATTAATTGGCAAAAGCTATATATAGAAATTCAAATTAATAAATTCATGAAAAGAATATAATTATTTAAGGTGTATTATTTTTTTTCTAAATTAAGCGTCATTAGAAAGGTATATGAGGTATGTCATATCCTCATAAAAAAATCTCTACAATAATAATTTAAGGATTTTACTTTAATCAATCAATAACAATAAATTAATGTTTGAAGTAAATAACTTAATTACTGTACATTAATGAGTCCAATCATATTAATTGGCAAAAGCTATATATAGAAATTCGAATTAATAAATTCATATTAATGAAAAGAATATAATTATTTAAGGTGTATTAATTTATTTTTTTTCAAATTAAGTCACACATCATTAAAAAGGTATTTGAAGTATGTCATACCTTAATAAAAAATCTCTACAATAATAATATAAGATTTTAAATTAATCAATCAATAATAGTAAATTAAATATTAGGTAAATGTAGTCATATACTTATACAAATCAATTTAATTAGGTCTTAAATATTTTTAATTGATAAATGTGTAACAATCAATATACATATAATAATCTATATAAAAACTCATTAATTATTTACTATTGAATGATTTAATGAAAATATAATTATCAATCATGTAATTTAAATATTTTAAAATAATTATTTTACATGGACATAAAGTAATAATAAAATACAAAATATTGAATTAATATGTATAATTGATATACTTACTTAAATTTTAAAAGTGATGAATGCATATAATATTGAATTGTGTTCATATAATTAAAATAAATAAAATAATTTCAATGAGATTAAAATAATTTTAAATATAAATTAATAGGTTGTACATATAATAGAAAATTAATTGTAGATATAAGAACCTAAATTATATATATATATATATATATATATATATATATATATATATATATATATATATATACGCGATTGTGATGTTTTTTTATTTATTAAAATCATAAATAAAACAAATGATGAATATTTAGATCTTAGAAAAGATATTCAAAATTAATTAGAGAAAAAAAAGTACATGAATAATAATTAATAGAAAATTATAATATACATGATTATTGTCTCTCAACAATAAAATTGAATTTTGTCTGAAATTTTGGATTTGACTTTGATTTTTTCTTCTTCTCTTTCTCCTATTTCTTGTCTACTCGAATTTTATCTTCATAAGAGGATAATCCTTCAAAACTGCAACACAAATTTTACTAAATTAAGTATAAAAAATGAATGAAAATTATGGATATGAATAGTATTAAACTAATTCTTTTAAAAAATTACTAATAATATAATAATAAGTGCAAATAACCATGCGCAAAAGAGAAAAAAAATAAAACTAAATCACTACATATATATGCTTCACAACAAAAAAGAAAAAACATAAAAAGTGAGAGAATAAGAAATAAAATAAATTACTAATAACATAATAATAAGTGCAAATAAAGAAAAAAAAATAAAACTAAATCACTACATATATATGCTTCACAACAAAAAAAGAAAAAAAAACATAAAAAGTGAGAGAATAAGAAATCTTAAAACATCTATTTCATAATTTTTTTTGCTGATGTGATAGGGTATCCTTCTTTCTTAGTGACATGACAAAAGGAGATAATTCACAGCCCTTTCCATTCTAACTTTATTTTTTTACGTTTTTTTTCTTTTCTTTTTGTTTTAATTATAATTCTTAATCTTTCATGCATTATTTTTTTTATTCTGCCTACTTTTTCTAACCTTCCATACTTATTTTTTGTTTTTATTCTTTGTGGCAATAAATCTCATTAAATAAAGACTTTTTATATAAACCTCATTTGCTATCTCATTTTTCAATCTTATGTTTCTCTCCTCCTTCATAAAAAATATTTAATTTTGTGAGCGGTGTCGAAAAAAAGATAATGTGTTTGATGGAATTGACTGTGGACAATGGAATAGAGTGGTAGACAACGAACAAGGACAAAGATAACATAAGTATGAGGTAAGACACATTTTCTGTAATTTTGTGCTTTCATTCTCTCTCTCTATTCTCTATTTCATTTTAATGAATAAGATTTGTTGTAGAAAAGTTATAATCTTTCTTCCCTTCAACTGTAGATCCGTATCGGAAGACTATGCATTTGATGGGATTAAATATGGAGGACGTCAACGAACAAGGAATTAAAATAATCGTAGATCCGTATTTTTATTTTTTTGTTATGCGTTTTTTTAATAATTAATTGAGTTGTGATGATTACAAAAAGTGTGGAAGAGATAGATTAAATGTAAGAACAGATGTAATTGTAAGTTACGTCTATCATTATAATTTATTATGAATGATAATGGTTTTGTGATTAAATAATTAAATAAATTACTCATGAATAATTTATTATGAATTAAGATTCTTGAAGAATTTCTTAATTACTTATTTATATTCTATGGTATCAACTCAAAATAATTTTTTTAAAGTTTTTTTATGAATAAGTAAACATAATTAAATATATGTATGCATTGTAAATAAATTTGATCTCCCATCTAAATTATGTAATTACATATCTGAACAAATTCAACAAAATCATTTTTATTAAAATTTCATTCTAACATTCAAATTAATGTTTTCATATTATAGTATGTTTTATTTTAAAGAATATACTTTTATTTAATTTCTCATATATATATATATATATATATATATATATATATATATATATATATATATATATATATATATATATATATATATATATATATATAAAAGTTTCCAAATTGTATTGATTCCAAAATTGAAAATTTATTTTTATTAAAATATAATGTCATATTTATGAAGTGGTTAATTAGAATATGAAGTGCATGTTAAAATAGACCATATATATTTTAATTTAAACTAAAATAAATTAAAGTATTTTTAGTATGATTGGATTATATTTACCCATGATTATTTATAAGAATTGTTCAAATTTTATATGATCAATTTTGTATGATAGAGTATAGACCTACATATTTACATTTTCTTTTTAATTAATAATAAAATTAAAAAAATGGGACACAATTAAATACACAGTACTCATTTTCATTTAAAGAAAAAAAACACATATAGAGCTATATTTAAAATTAAATTTTAGCATCTTATTTATTGATTCATATATACTATACTTAATTCCTTTAAACGTCTTATCAATTACCTTTTATTAATTATCTTTCATATATAAAGGTATATAATCAAATTCAATATCAAAATTAATTACTTTCAATTATTTTATAACTTCTATCCATTACTTCGATATAAAGAACTATAAATCAAAATGAATTCAAGCATAATTAGGTTAAATCCCTTTATAAAATTAAAAAATTAAATTTCATAAATTAATTATAACATTTCCTTCCTTTTTTTCAATTAATGATTATTATCAATTAAATATGGATAAATGCTTTGAATTATGATTATTGTTGTATTACACATTGATTGATTGATTATAATTTATCTTAATTGCTTGAAATAAGTGAACATGCAATATATTTTATCTAGATTTTAGTTAAGGACCACATTAAATCTTGCATTAAAGAAAAAAAACTACCATAAACATAAATCAAGCATAAAATATTCAAACAGAATAAAGGGATAAAACATTTTATACATTATTTAAATACTTGATTATCCAATAATTATTACAATGATAATGAAAAAAAAACATAATTGGCCTTCATTTATTCCATGATTCTAAAAAAAAATTAAATAAATTATTTTTTACCCTATTCCATGATTTATGTTAATTGTATTAAATTAAGTTATTTAATAATATTCCATAATTTAACTTTCATACCATATCTTTTTTTTATCTTATTTTAATATAAAATTGAATGGTTTTCTTTGTTTAAGTTCTAACTCTATTTCATAAAATATTTATTGGAGTTTTATCAATTCAAGGCTCGAATTATGGGTGTTATCTTTTGTTTTAGTTATACTTAATCTTTTTAATTATTAAATTTCAATAATCATCAATCAATGCTAAGTAAATATTACATTAATTTTAATTAATTACTCAATTTATTAGTTTTCAATCATCTTTAATAAAATTTAAATTACATTAATTTTTAATTATTTATATTCATTTATTAATATTAATTTATTGGTCTCAACTTTGATTTGTTAGTTTAAGGAGGATAGAGAAATAATGAATTATTATTTTTTATTTTACTTTAACAATTTAATTCATTTACATTTTAGTAACTATTCCTCACATTATTATTTTGCACTCATAATTTATCAATTAAGAATTTGGTTTCGATATTAATTACATCCTCCGTCCCATAGAAGTTGGTATAATTATTTTGGGCACGGAGATTAAGGAGTATAATAATTTAATATAAAGTGAAGTGAGAGAAATAATATTTAATGTGTAGTGGGTAATTGTATTAGAGGTGATATGTAGGGCCCATGAGAATAGATTAATTGTTTTTGTGTGGGTCCCATGTATTAAAAAGGAAATGTGTCAACTTTAGTGGGACAAACCAAAAAGGAAAGTGTGTCAACTTCTATGGGATGGAGGGAGTACTTTTTTTATTTTGACATTTAAGAATTTATTTATTTATTCTTTAAGAGCATTAAGAATATTGATGTGTTTTGAAGAAGTGATTTAGATTTCACGATTTTATCTTTTGAAACTATCAGTTTAAAAATTAAATATTATGAATTTAAATTAAAAGAATTATTATAATTTAATTTAGATGTTGATAAGGAAATACTAATGAATAGGTAAAAATGTGAATGTTAAATTTTCTTTAATATAATTATAAATCAATTAGTACTCCCTCCTTTCCGAATAATGATTACGTTTGTTTTTTTTAATGTAAATTGATTAATATAATATGAGTGAGTCTCACGTGCGCCCGGGCACACGGATTTAGATCCGTGTCCCTTTACAATTAATTGTTTTATGTGGGTCCCTACACGGAATAATTAATTATTTTATGTGGGTCCAATTTGACAAAAAAATGTAAACCTTAACGTGTGACAACCCAAAATAGAAAGCGTAAATCTTAACGTGGGACGAAGGAAATAGTTGATAATATGATTTTTTTTGTGCTACAAAAATTAGTGATTTATATAAATTGGTGTTGGAAATAACATGTTATTTCCTTATTTAAAATTAATTTTTTATAAATATTTATAAGATTAAATCAATAAAATATGATTATGCTTTAAACAATTACATACATTTCAAAGATTAAATCAATAAAATATGATATTGTTCTTCATACATTTGCATATGTAATTGTTTTAGTCTATATATATTCCATTTAAAACATAATTATCATGATTTAGGAATTTTTTATTAAATTAATTTTGAGTACATTATTACTATATGTGGAATCAAATTTTATTATTGACAATTCATGATGATAACTAAAAAATTAATGATTAATTAAAACAAACCACAAACTTTACTCCTATTGCAAATTAATTCTCACTTTTAAGAAATTACAAAAAAACACACCATTTTTTAGTTATAAATTGGGTGCATTTTGCAACAATACTTAAAGGTGTTTTTTTTTTTGAAATTTTTAAAGATAGAATTAATTTGCAATCGGAGTAAAGTTCGTGATTTTTTTGCAATTAACCCAAAAATTAATACTCATATACTCCCTCTTTACCATTTATGTTTGCACCCTTCATCTGACACGGATATTAAGAAAAATGATAACTTTTAGAGATATTATGGTTTTTTTTGTAATGAATAAATTATAAAATATGTTAAGTGTGCTAGATAGAGATTGCTTTTTTTTTTCTTTTTTAATAAAGTGTATGGGAAATGGTAATTTTGTTTGAATTTTCACCATTTTAGGAAGGTCAACCTTTTGTGAGATAACGCAAAATGAAAAATATGTCTTCCAAAGAGAGACAAAATGAGACAGGGAGAGTACAATTTATGAAAATATATAAAATAATATATAAATTTACAATGTAAAATTTATAAAAAAAACTATGATATATATTAAATGTTTCCTAATATTAAATTAGTAAATAAAATAAATTTTAAATATAAATATTTTCAAAAAAAAATTTAAAAAAAATTATTATTAAAAAATTAAATAATTTAATTAATCTCGTGCATCGCACGGGCTCAAATACTAGTAAAATACTAAAGTGATATTTTACACCAACTTGATTCAATATATATACACAAAAAAGAATTAAATACTATTAAATTTTAATAAAATCATACTTAAATTTTAAAAGTGTTGAATGCATATAATATTGAATTGTGTTCATATAATTAATATAAATAAAATAATTTCAATGAGATTAAAATAATTTTAAATATAAATTAATAGGATGTACATATAATAGAAAATTAATTGTAGATATAAGAACCTAAATTATATATATATATATATATATATATATATATATATATATATATATATGCGATTGTGATGTTTTTTTATTTATTAAAATCATAAATAAACAAATGATGAATATTTAGATCTTAGAAAAGATATTCAAAATTAATTAGAGAAAAAAAAGTACATGAATAATAATTAATAGAAAATTATAATATACATGATTATTGTCTCTCAACAATAAAATTGAATTTTGTCTGAAATTTTGGATTTGACTTCGATTTTTTCTTCTTCTCTTTCTCCTCTTTCTTGTCCACTCGAATTTTATCTTCATAGGAGGAGAATCCTTCAAAACTACAACACAAATTTTACTAAATTAAGTATAAAAAATGAATGAAAATTATGAATATGAATAGTATTAAAATAATTCTTTTAAAAAATTACTAATAACATAATAATAAGTGCAAATAACCATGCGCAAAAGAGAGAAAAAATAGAACTAAATCACTACATATATATGCTTCACAACAAAAAAGAAAAAACATAAAAAGTGAATTAATAAAAAAGGAAAATTTTAAAATAATATAGTGACGCCATGTCATCAACGAAGAAATGTAGCCTATCCACGTCAGCATTAAAAAATTGACAGTTAAATGTCTTTAGATATATAGCTAGCGTGAAACTCATTCTAACAATTTCCACCCCTGCCCAAAATCTAATATTTATATGCTTGAATGCCCATTTTGACTAAAATTTAGTAAACCTACCCACTTTTATTTTAAATTTATTGAAATATTACTCACGTATCTCACTTATTCAGTCAATGTCATGATTGGTGTAAATTTTTTCTGTTAATCTTTTGTGATTCTGTCCATTTTTTTTATTCTATTATGTCCATGTGTTTGTCAAATTTTTTTTTGTTAATGTTTCCTGAATTTTGTCAATCTTTTTTTATTGTTCAGTGTGTATTATCTGTAAGTATTTTTTTAATTATGTCAATTATTTTTTTTCTATTCGATCAATTTTTATTTATTTATTTATTTTAATGAGAATATGAATTTTTTCCAAGTTCTATAAAAATGATTCAATTCAGTATTTTTTTTTTCGCTAGAACTAATCGATTCGAATCGAGCTAATTGATTGAAGTACTCGTCTTCTTTCTTATTTTGATGGAGTGAATTATATATATATATATATATATATATATATATATATATATATATATATATATATATATATATATATATATATATATATATATATATATATAATTTTATTCTCCACGGAAATTGGCAAAGAAAGAAATTAGGGCTAAATGACCCATCTTATTGAAGTCCAAATAAAAGCATTTGGGCTCTATCTGTATGTTATGGATATAAAGCCCAAATTCGAAGATCTAAAGTGTGCAATAAAATAAAATACTCCATGCACTATCTTAAATTTGTACTCCCTCCGTCCCATTAAAGTTGATATAATTTTTTTTAGACACGGAGATTAAGGAATATAATAATTTAATGTAAAGTGAATTAAAGTGAAGTGAGAGAAATAATATTTAATGTGTAGTGGGTAGTTGTATTAGAGGTGATATGTAGGGCCCATGAGAGTAGATTAATTGTTTTTATGTGGGTCCCATGTATTAAAAAGGTAATGTGTCAACTTTAGTGGGACAAACCAAAAAGGAAAATGTGTCAACTTCTATGGGACGGAAGGAGTATTATTTTTCAAGTTAGTAATGTGTATCATTCCATTTCAATAATAAAATATATATTTTTATTTTATTTTACTTTATTGACAAAAATACAATGCGTGCAGGAGTATTAGTTGATTTACTAAATATAATTATCATTTGGATATGTAGCATTAATCATTTAGGGAGCGCTTACTTTCGAGGTTAGTAAGGGTTATTCCTTAGTAAACTCTCGTAACAGGCTGCTTACTTTTCAGTTTAGGACGAAAGGGATGACCCTCGGGCCCTCCTCGGCTCGGGTTAAAATCTGACGTGGAGGGGCAATTTTAACCCTTCAACCTTGGGCAGATTAATTTCAACCCTCGGATTAACGTGTTAAATTCTAATATTGTCCTCTTCATTCACCCAACTCATACTGCGCAGATCCGAAGAGATGACATGAGAGAGATGGAGTGACAGGTAGAAAGGGGTGGCGACGGGGAGGCATCTTACCGCCAGCTAACGCCAAATCTTGTCATCCACCGCCCTCCACAGATGAGAGAGAAAGGGATCGACATAGAGAGAAATAGAGATGAGAGATAAAGGGATCGACAGAGAGAGAAATGAGTGAGAGAGAAATAGAGATGACAGAGAGAGAAAGGGGTGGCGCGGCGGCGGCCAGGGCCGGCCCTGAGATTTCCGGGACCCTAGGCGAAATAAAAAAGGGCCCCAATTATAAAAAAAATTATAATATATATATATAATAAAACATAAATTTAATAATTGTGATATCTTAAAATTATATTGATAATTCTTATAAAATTTTACTAATGTATGGCAAATATTTTTAAAATGAGTACAAATTTTCAAATACAAAAAGATCAATGGACCATGTAATAAAATTAAAATAGTCAAGTTGAATAAAAGCTTCAATATCTTCAACACCACAGACATTAAAACCAAAAGATAAGTATCAAAATATTATTGAAAATATCTGGATCTTCGAGCATTCTGAGAAGCAAAATCATCAATAAAGTCATCTAAATCAAGTTTCTCCAACACCTCACTTTCAATACATAATATTGACAATCCATTCAATCTTTCTTGAGACATGGTTGAGTGCAAATATGATTTTATTAGTTTTAGCTTTGAAAAACTTCTCTCTACTGATGCTACAGTAACGGGTATAGTAAGCATGATTCTATAAGCAATAAAAATATTAGGAAAACAATCCAACATTCTTACAAACTCAAGAATTTCAATTGCAGACTTTGGTTCTCTAGGTAAACAATGTTGTAATACTTGCAATTCAGAAAATAAATGATTATCATCAATATCAAATTTATCATTATGCTTAAAAGCAACTTGAAGTTTAATACAAGATTCACGCAAATTCTTATCATCTAATGAAAGTAATTTCTTAGAATTAAATAAAAAACCAAAAATATTCTCAAATAAATCTAATTGTTCAAATATGATTTTTAAAGATGAAATGACAATATCAACTATAACAAGAAAGTAATTGATCCTAAAATGTTCCTCCGGAGATTGTAGAAATGCTTCTCGAGAATTATCATCAAATTATTTTTTTCTAAAAGTTTTATGTTTTGGGGGAAAAAATAGGATCAATCTCCATCTTAGATGCAAGCTCTTTAGCTAATATAATAGCAGATTCATAACCTTCCTCTCTATATTTTCAAAATAAGATATCAAACCTTTCAAAATTTTTACTACAGCATCAATTTGCATGTCCTTAGATTGTAATTTCTTACTAATCATGTCAATTTTTTTCAATATATCATGCCATATAGTCATGCCCAATAAAAATTCAAAAATTTCAAGCTCATGCGTTGCTAATGATTCAGCTTCACTCCTAGTTTTAGCATCTTCACATTGTTGGGTTATTATAGCTGTAACACTATTAATGTGACTTTCCCATCTTGTTGTTGGCAAAGGTTTTTGAGTTAATTGGAGAACATGATCTTGTAAAATTTTCCATCTTTTAGTAGAACTAGCAAACAAAGTATACATACGTTGCATAACTCCAAAAAAAGACAAATCTTTAACCAAGAATTTGTCATATCACAAACCGTCAAATTAAGAGAATGACATGCACATGACATATAAAATGCTCTTGGATTTATTTCAAGAATTCTTTTTTGTACTCCTTGATTTTTTTCTTTGATGTTGGAGCCATTATCATAACATTGCCCCCTCAAATTATCAATATCAAGTCCAAGAATTTCCAAAGTAGATAACAACTCATTAGAAAGTCCCAATCCAGATGTATCATCCACTTTTATAAACTCAACAAAATATTCTTCTATTTTTACTTGACAATTGAAAACATTTACACAACGAATTATCAAAGTCATTTGTTCATGATGACTTACATCTGAAGTACAATCAAGTATCACAAAAAAATATTTTGCCTCTTTGACCTTTTCAATTATAGCACTTCTCACTTTTGAGGCCAACATAGAAATCAATTCATTTTGAATCTTATGACTAAGATAATGATAATGAATCTCCTTATTTTGAATGCGTCTAAAATGGTCTTGCATAACTAAATCAAATTCTGAAATTAATTCAAGTAAAGCAAAAAAATTTCCATTGTTCCCTTGATAAATTTTCTCATTCATGCCACGAAAAGCCAAATTACGCCTAGCAAGACATTTCACGACTGAAATAATTCTTACTAAAACAAGTTTCCAATGTTATATTTTTATTTAATCTAATTTGCAAATCAATCCATGTTTTAATATTGGTAATATGCTCAATACCATTTTCATGTGATTTAAGCCCATCACTTAAGTGTTTCCAATCATTGAGGCCTTCATTCGCTAATAAGCTCTTATTATTTACTGATTTAAACAACTTGCAACAAAAACAATACACCATGTTTGCACTTTTTGAGTACACAAACCATTTTCTATCTTGATTCTCACTATTTTGTAATTTTCTTGTGTAATGTGTGTATGAAAAGTGTCTAGAAAGCTCATCTTTAGGAAATGTGAGATTATTTTCTCTTTTAGGACCTTTTTCCACTAATATATCTCTAATTTTATTATCAATGTTATCCCATGCCCTAGGATCATATATATCCCACGCATAATCTTCATTCTCTATAATATTTTTATGTTTCTCAATTTCATTATCAACATTTTCATCATCTATTTCTTTGTTTTGTAGCTCTTCATCATTATTTAAGACTATTTCATCTTCACTTACTCTAGTAAATTTCTTTTCATCATTCTCATTTAACTCATTTTTATTCTCAACTTCCAGCGTATTCATATCATGTAACTCATTACTATCTTTTAATTCTTCTTGCTCATTTCCTACATGTTCATCATTTTCTTTGAAGAACCAACCTTCATAAATTTATCAAGAGCACCCTTTGAGAATTAGCTTTATTTTCAAGTCTTTTTCTTTTTTGACTACCCGATGGATATTTTCTAGAATGATAAAACCTGATTTGGAGATTGATTTAGATTTGAAATTAATTAGAGCACCATCACCCATTCACCCCTGTTGGCTGCTGCTAGCTTGCTAGTAAACTTAAGCTTCTGTAAGTTTGTGTCATGTGACAATACTAAAATAAAGAATTAGAAGGATTGAATATTGAATAAAACAGAATGCTAGTAAACTTCTGTAAGCATGTGTTCTGTGAGTTTGTGACAATACTAAAATAAAGAATTAAAAGGATTGAAATTTGATAAGAAAGAGAATTCAGAGAGATAGATATTTGATACGAAAGAGAATTGAAAATATGTACACTAAAAGTGAGATTTATATAGACTGAGTAAGTTCGATGACAAAGAGAATTCAAAGAGATAGAGATTTGATACGAAAGGAAAGAGAATTGAAAAGAAAATATATACAGTATACTAAAAGTGAGATTTATATAAGCTTAGTAGGCAGGACATAATTAAAAGTTACAAAAGTAGGTTTGAGTAGCCGAGTAGGCTAACAGTCAGTCATATTAATAATAAAGTCGTAATAATTAAGATTACAACATTAATATATATATATATATATATATATATATATATATATATATATATATATATATATATATATATATATATATATATATATATATATATATACTAGGTGGTAATAATTTGGGGGCACTGAGTGGTCGCCCTTCTTGACTATGCTCAGGGCGGTCCTGGCGGCGGCTTATCGTCAACTAACGTCAATCTCATCATCGCCGTTTGCAGCCATCCACATATGAGAGAGAAAGAGATCGACAGATAGAAATGGGTGGCGCCGGGTGGCGGATTACTGCCAGCTACCGCCCAACCGCCGTCCGTCGCCCTCCACTTCCACTCCCACCGCCGTTCGCCGCCCTCCACTTCCACTCCTACTCCCATCAGTCTCTTTTCTTTTTCTAATTTTTCTCTTCAAAGAATCACGTTACAAGAATGTTTCAGTCTACAAGATTGTGATTGTGAATAATTTTGACAAGTCTTTTGATTGTGATTTTGTGATTGTGAATAATTTTGACAAGTCTTCAGATTGTGATTGTGAGAAAAATATGGCAGAACATTAACGTGAAGATAAAGTAGAAATCAGAAAGAGAGAGAAATGGGTGCTTTAATAAGGGTAATTATGTAAAATTACTTAATTTATAACCCTGAAAGTAAACATCCATAGGGAAAATGTTAAGGAGGGATAACCTCAGACGAACCTCAGACGATGGTTTAAATTAACCCTTAACTCTTATCCCTACCCTTGAAAGTAAACGAACCATTAGAGATAGCAAATACTCCATCTGTACCCTACGTATTAAGTATGCACTTTGTTATTGTGGTAAGTATTCGTTTATCCATGGTGATCATTAAATAATATTAATATATTCAACCCGCTATCTAGATCCACACTCAAAATTAATAGAATTATTATTTCTTATTAAATTATTATACTCTTTAATTTGCGTGAAAAAGCTAATGAATACCACGAAGAAGGAAGTACTTTATATTGAAATAATAAATGCTGAAATTGATATCCTCTTGTTCTATCGAAATGTCTTAATTTTACTATATTGGGTGTTCCACTCAAAGATTTCTATTTCCCCATTTTAGTATATTATTAGTAAAAGAGCCCCACATATGGCATATCACTCACTACTAATACAACTACCCACTACACATAAAATAATAATACTCCTTAATTTATGTGCAAAAAGGAAATGGAGACCTTTGCACGGGATGGAGGGAGTAATATTTAAGAAATTTAACACATGCATATTGATGCTGTCTTATTCTTAAACTAATGATTTTATACTCCCTCCGTCTTACCCAAAGGGTTGCATTTGCTTTTTACACGTGGATTAATGAGTATTATTATTTAATGTGTAGTGGGTAGTTGTATTAGTGGGAGTGTGGGCCCCCATATTTTAATTGTATTTGTGAATGTGTGTGGATCTCATATGTGTAAAAAAGAAAATGAGACTTTTTGAATAAGACGTCTAAAATGAAAAAATGAACTCTTTGTATGGGACAAAGAGATCCTCAATCAATGATATATCGACATCAAATTTAATACTATCAATTTGCTAAACTAAAATAAATTTGGAGAGGAAAATATACTATTGTATACTACACTTCTTTTTTTAAACAACCCACATATATCACTAATACATTTAATATGTGAGACTCACACACCTTACTAATACAACTATTCACTATACATTAAATAATAATACTCATTACTTCACATGCAAAAAACAAAGAGTGAGTATCACTTTATTATAAGAACTCATACCTTAAAAAAAATTGAAAAAAGAATTTTTTAGTCAAACTTTTACTCTTAATGTTTCAATGATTTTTTTTGTCTGAATAATAATACTCCCTCCGTCCCGATACAAGAGTTACATTTTACTAATTAGGGCGTCTCACTACAAAAGTTATATATTTTTTTAGTAGATGAGACCCACATAAATTAATCATTTTATCTTCATGGGACCCACACACAACACTAATATAACTACCCACTATATATTTAAATTATTATATTTCTCAACCAACTACACATTAAAATATTATATTTCTTAATGTTGGGTGTTTTCTTTACACACAATTAATCCCCAAATATGAAAGATATTATTGTAGCCTATATAAGCGACCAAGTTATTTATCGAACCCAAAAAATGGATTATTATTAATTTAATTATTAACTAAATTAATCAAGACTTTAAGTTGGCAATAAAAGTTTGAGATGATTAGTAAACTATTAAATAAATAATTAACATAGCAAATAAAGTAGACAAGCGTAGAGAATGATGAAAGTGGTCAAGTAAGAGAATAGTTAGCTCTTGGATCATCTAGTTTCACTAATTAATTTCTCTTTCATGTATATTGTCCGACTCTGCCTTGTAGATTATGAATGCATCACGAAGCCATGCATATCTACTCTATAGACATAAGTAAACATGCGTATAACACGTGTGAATAACCTTGGAGTAAGAGATATAATTTCACCCCCCTTTCTAGGTACTATCAGTATCAATTATTTCCCGTTTACTTAGTATCCTAACCAGATATGATTTTTCTTTATAGAAACTATTAAATTACCCTCTTTATCCTACTTATCAACCCGAATTCAATTTAATTTTTAAGTATTCATATATGATAGTTCTAATGAAGTTTCGGAGTCCCCTCACTTAAAATTATAACATGAAATCCTGTTCAACGGTGAATGCACTCAATCAACAATCAAGATATATATATATTCAGACTCTATATAACAGTTGAAGATGCACAAAACGACCGTAAATATGGATTAAAAATGCACAATCATATATAAATAAACCACAAGTAGTGTTGTACGTAGTATACACACGAAAGTTTAATTAACTCGTAAAACCTTCATAAACCTTATAACTATCAAAGCGGTTCTAGCCCATGATGTCGCGAAGAACAATCATGGTGGTTGGATAGATCTTATCCATAGTTTGAAAAATTATAAGATAAATTAAGAAGCGTGTAAAAGCCTAAATGCGGGAGTCGTCGCGTCTCTCTCCTTCTTGAATCTTCACTTGGTTCTCTACTTGATTTGACAGACGAATCTTTACAGCTCTTCCTGATGGAATTAGAATTTTGATGTGATGTAGGATGGATGTGGTATCTAACTCCCCTTTCTTGGATGTTAATAGTGTTCCTTTTATACTTGAGACTCTTCCAATTGACTTTTACTGGGCTTTTTCGACGAAAATACACAGATACATGCACTGAGGTGAAAAAACGTACGAATCAAAAAATCCATGATGCCATTCTACCAAAATAGTATTGGTCGAACAACTCGCCTCTAATCGAACGATGGTCAAACAAACCACCTGTGCACTGAATCTTCTGCTTTCCGTTCGATCGTTGTTCGATCAAGGTGACCTTGGTCGAATAACATACTCCCTGGTCGAACGGGACCTCTGTATACTGAAGAAACCTCCACACATTGGTCGACCACTGTTTGACCACAATGGTCCTGGTCGAACAGCTTTCTATCTGGTCGAACGGGACCTCGAAACTCATGTCTTCAGATTCTGAGCACTTTTAACATGTTTTCCTGCAAAATTATGCTCAAACAACCTCACTAGCACCTGATTCGTGACTTTTCCATACATATCCCGATTTGCCTCGATTAAAGACTAAATCGTACAATTCTAACGTAAATCAGAGCTTAAATTACCTGAATTTTCACTCTCAACACTTAATCTTCGTGCAAACAGTAAATATAACTCTTTTCATGGGATGAAGGGAGTATTTTATTAATTAAAGTGTATATTCTTTAAAATAAGATGTTATATCATTGAACATATTGTGCATGTTGGTGTACAAAAGACCCACTTATTATATACTCCCTCTGCCCCATCCATAAGTCCCAATTTTTATTTGCACGTGGATTAAGAAGTATTACTCTTATTTTATGTGTAGTGAATAGTTGTATTAGTAGTGAGTGATGGGCCATATGTAGGGTTATTTTACTAAAAGGGAAAAATGAGAACCTTTGAAGAGGATACCAAATATTAAAATGAGGACCTTTCGGTGGGATGGAGAGAGTTGTTTTCACGATAAATGTATAACGAAGGGACAAAATTATAACATGGAATTAAGTACTACCTCCATCTCATAAACAATTCGCACTTTTTATTTTTATATGTCTCACAAATAAGTTCACACACCCAAATAAGAAAGTACACACAAATCAATAACCCCACAACACACTTTAATTTCAAAATTGTCACCTCTTTACAACTTACATAACATACTTTATAATTTATTTATTATCTAAAAATATTAAACTACCCCTAAAAGTAAAGTAAAAAACAACTTTTTTAAACTCCTTATCTACACTAACCGTAAACTTCTCTTTGGGATGGAGGGAGTATGATTTTTGAACCAATTTTAATACGAAGAGTCTCTTGTAAATTCAATTCACGTACCGTGCATTCTGATTTTATAAAATTACTCTTTAGTATATGAAATATTATTCTTTAAAGAGATAAACTATTACTCTTTTAAATGAAAAATATTTATCGTTTCAATAAGAATATAAAAAAGTTACACCATATCAAAATTTGAGGAATAATTTTTTTCTCTAAAAAATGTAATAATTCATAAATCCATAAAATAATTTATAAAAAAATTCATCAACAATTTCGTTAAATTTGAGTGCAAGAGCCAGAGAAAACCACGGATCGAGAAAATACCACTATGTAAAAAATTTTACAATCACAAAGAATTTCTCTCTCCCGACCCCAATTCCTCTTATAAAATTTTGACTAATTCACACATTTCTCCCCATTCTCAAAACCAAGAATCCAAGAAATGAATTTAAATAGAATCAAACACAAATATTAAAGTGTACTTGATTGGTGCACTTGACATCAAGTCCAAGGACCTCCTTATATAGCACCAAGGATCCCTCCCCTTTTACTCTTCATCCGATGTGGGACAAAAGAAATAAAAGAATTTCCTTCTTTTATTCTTGACAAAGCCAACAATCTCCACTTGTCAAAATAAAAGAAGATTCATTGTCTTCACCGACAATTATTCTCAACCCCGAGAATTCCTTAGAATCAACCATTCTAAAAATCATTGTCTTCACCGACAATCCATTCTCAACCCCAAGAATCCTACTCCACCATATGAGTAGACCACTTAGAATCAACCATTCTAAGAATTTCCTGCAGCACATATCGAAAGCACATGCTGATTTTTATGGTGCTACTTCCAGCACTTGCCTACCCCTGGAAGTCCATCAGCCATCAATATACATTCACCACATCTTACATCACCTGCCAAGTTAATGTCAGTGTGCAGCTTACACTACAAGAAAAAGGGACAATAATTACATAAATTTAATGAGAGGAGCAAAAATTTATCATTAAAAGTGATATTTAATGAGAGGAAGAAAAAAAGGAATGTATTTAATGAGAGACCTTATTTTCCCTCATTATTATTAATAATACTCTCATTAAAACTATCCATTTGAGGTGCCTCTCATTATTGATAGAAGGGTTGAGAGCTAATCTTTTGGCCACTATATTTTTAATTCATTAAAAAAATACTAAGAACCAAATATCCCCATTATTTTAATTATAATAAATAAAAAATAAAAAATAAATTGAAAACGAATTAGTTTCTTCATTTACCCCAATTTCGACACTTCTGCAACTTTCAAACCTACGAGGGATTTCGTGGCCATCCCTGAATTCCCCGCCTACAAGCAGATGGCATCGACAGATTATTGTACAACACTTTACCGATGGTGTGTTATCGGACGAGCTCCGTCTCAATCGCCCGTGCGATTGGATTCTCTCGACCAGAGAGGCCCTTGTCTGAATTGGGAATTCTAGCTGCCGCCATCGCGACTTGTTGGTGCAGATCGCGCATGCGATTTCTCCACCCTTCCTCCGACGAGCATCCTAGCCTCCTTCCCGTATTCCCTATCGTCCCTTCACTCGCGAAGGAGGATGCCTTCGACATGCCTCCAGCGGTCGCCCTTCCTTCCAAGGGATCCCACTACCTAGGGCAGTCTTCAAATTGCCGCCGCTGGGATTCGCTGACGGAATCGACGCTGACTAGGGCTTCTCATGCAATCCTCGCGATGAAGGATTTAGTTTTTCTGTCAGCCACGCCGATGATTTCTTAGGCATATTGGCAGCTAACCGAGAAGCATCAGCTGCCAGAGATACCGCTGGACGCGTCCCTGGTCGTGTCTTCTTGCTGGATTCTGCGGGTTCTTTCCCCTCTACGCGATCCCCTGTTCGTTTTGACGGCAGAGGTCTTCTTTGTTCAATGGGCTTTACCCTATTTTTGGTAATTCATATATGAAAGAATCACTGTTGATCCATTTCTTACACTTTTGGTTTGAGTTTACTCGAGCACTTGCTGATTATCCTCCTTGATTCGATGTTGTTTACTATTTCGGGATATGGTTATGTTACACCCTTCAAGCACGCTGGTATTGATTTAACGTTACCTTGTGATTCGTCTGGTCTTGTTCTTAAAAATGTTTAAGCTGTTTGTTTATCCCTGTTGTTCATGGTAAAGTATTGAACTCAGTATGTTTAGGTTTTGAAACGGCCGCTCGGACTTGATTGGGTTATATGAATTTAGGCTGTATTTTCCATGTTTCAAACATGAACTTCGAAGGGCTTGGCCAGATTTGGTACGATTACATGTGATAGAGCCTTAGTTATCCATTCTTACAATCTTGGTTTGAGTTTTGCTTTACTGATGATGTCTCTTATTGCTCCTAGCAGCTTGTTTTTTTGTTATTGATAAGGATGTATTACGAATTAGTTAATAGGCCTTAGGCCTACTCTTGTTACATCTTTTACATATCACCATTTTTAGGCTTCTGTTTTATTTCAGCTGTATGAGCTTGATTGGATTAGATGCCTTAGGTTGAGTCTTTTTCGAGGCTGCCTGTTTGGCCTTTTACGAGCTGCTTGTTTGGTTTATTTACTTCTTGCTATTCTGTTCCCTTCCCCTTTTTTATTTTCATTTTCTTTTTAATAAAACATCACTTATTAACCAAAGAGTGATTTGAGGGATGTACAGTTGGCATACGCTCGGAAAGTCGCACGTCTAGCAGCAGTCAGAGGGTTACGAGTCTGGCAAGCAGTCGGAGGGTCACGGGTTTGGGAAGTGTTCGGCGTCCTTGAGAGGTCGAATTCAAACGGGCATCATTGTGGGGTCGGATTCAACGTGTTTCTCTTAATTTTAATATCTTAAACTTCTGTCTCTCTCTCTTTGTATATGAGTTGCATTTTCTTAGGGTGTATACGAAAGGTTAAGGTAAGAGAAGAAGATATGCTGTAATTTCTCCACATCAAGGTAAATTTCATAATTGCTTGTTTTATTGTCGCAAATTCTGTAAGTGGCTTGTTCTTTTCACTATTACTCTACTCAAAGGTATACAAAAATTGATTTTGTTAATTTGTTCTAATAATACAGATTTTGGACTAATTAAACAAAAGAACAAAGGTTTTGTTCTACTAGTGTGGTGCTACCTATTTCTTAATGTACTTGATCTTTTTTTCTAGTTAATCATTTTATTACACAGGTTTTGTTCTAGACCCATGAACTTATGTTATGAAGGATGTTCGAACATTTGTATTTAAACTCATTGATGTTAATTCATAAGCGATGCCTTATGAATTAAATTATCCATTCTTACAAACTTTGTGACAATAGAGTTGAGCGACATGTAAATAATTTTTTAACAGTATCTATTTTTTTTCTTTCGTATTATGGAACCATTAAGGTTTGCGAGAGGTGACTTGTAAATGCTTTGAAATTTCTACTTGAGTTCTATTAAAATTTTGGTCTCATGGTTATGTATTACTGTATTTTTATTTGACATTTTATGGTCAATGTATATTATGGTTTATGGAATATATTAGTCTTATTTAGGTGTTATTGTTAGTAGGAACAATAGGATTCGAGATCTCCCAGCCATTATCTATTTTTTAACATTATTCCTACAGAGAAAAGCAATGCAAACAAAAGAAGCAAGAGAGTATCCAAGTAAGACATATTAAATTGTTTTTTTTTTTTTTTCAGTTTTGCTCTTAGTAGAAGTACCTAGTTTATATTATGGTAATGCTTTAAATTTCTGTGCAGTCTTTGATCTTTATCGAAGTAACTGTATTATATGATAATAATGTAGTTTCATGTACCTTACATTTTAAATAGAACATATGAAATTCTTTATATCAATTTGAAGCATCTGTACTCATTTGCTTGTTTCAAAATGCAGCTTGAAAAGGGTATGGTTTAAAATTAAGAACTTTGATATTACTTTTAATTCTTGTAGCACTTTGGTTAAAAGCTTTGGTAATGCAAGAGCTTTGAGTGTAGAAAAACTTTAGGGGACCTCTCATGTTAACTTGATTTTCTCTTTTGTGATTTGATGCTGTAGTTTTTGTACTGCTGGGTTTTCTATTTTATGATTAGTTATAAGCTAGTTGCTTTTATGCTAATGAAGAAGACTCGTGTCCTGGTTTTCTGTTTACGTGATGTATGGTTGTTGTCTGTTGTTCTATTTGGGTAAATCACTGAAAGGTTGTATGCAGCAGGTTTATTTTGTTGTTGTGCTACTCTATTAGTTGCTCTCGGGTTATAAACATCGGGTATTTAGCTCCTGTAATTGTGCTATTGGTTTTATGCAATTTGTGCTGCTGGTTTTCTGCAACTTTGGTTAAAAGCTTTGGTAATGCAAGAGCTTTGAGTGTAGAAAAACTTTAGGGGACCTCTCATGTTAACTTGATTTTCTCTTTTGTGATTTGATGCTGTAGTTTTTGTACTGCTGGGATTTTCTATTTTATGATTAGTTATAAGCTAGTTGCTTTTATGCTAATGAAGAAGACTCGTGTCCTGGTTTTCTGTTTACGTGATGTATGGTTGTTGTCTGTTGTTCTATTTGGGTAAATCACTGAAAGGTTGTATGCAGCAGGTTTATTTTGTTGTTGTGCTACTCTATTAGTTGCTCTCAGGTTATAAACATCGGGTATTTAGCTCCTGTAATTGTGCTATTGGTTTTATGCAATTTGTGCTGCTGGTTTTCTGCAACTGAGCTAGTTTTTCTGCAATTTTGTTGCGGGTTTCTTTAGTCGTTGGACTCATCAATTCTGCATTATGTCTGCTTTTCTACATTGTGGCAGCTGGTTTTCTATGCTGGGCTCATCTTGATGCTGGTTTTCTCTTGGTGGAGGATATGATTGTTTAGCTTGTTTTGATACTGGTTTCCTACTGCTCATCTGTGGAATGGGAAGGCAACATCAATTGGCAGAAGAGTTCTAGCTGCCATATTTCATTGAAATCTTTTTCATGATTGTAATTAGATAGGAATTAGATAGCAATCTTTTGTAAATTCTGTAATTTGATTCTTTGAATGTATCTTTACATTGTACATTTATATTTTGAAATATATTTAATTTTTTCATATATATAATTTTAAGCTATATTTGATGATACAAAATAATTAATGAGGAAGATTTAATGAGAGGTATGTAACAGTTTAATGACAAGAACTCTTATCACTTTGGATGAATTTTAATGAGAAGGGAATCCTATCATTAAACATGTTCAGAGAATAATGACAGGACTCATGTCATATCATTAAAGACTTTTATATAGAGAGACTATAATGACGGACTCATGACAGAGAATTTCCTGTCATAATAAGTCTTTAATGATAGGATTCTTACTTTTAATGACAAGAATTCCTGTCATTATAGACCCTTTTTCTTATAGTGTTGTGGACCAATTAATATTATTACATTCTTTTCCATGACAACTGAACATATCATAAGGATCCCCAATAATATTAACTAAACATTCGGAGCCGTTGCCGCACCAGCTCCTCATTGACCAGCAACGTCACCATTGCTCCATCTTAAACAATTACCGTGTCATTGCTCCACCTTGAGCAACCACCGTACCATTGTTACACCTTGAGCAAAAACTATCTGTACCGACATGACATCTCTGCCTTTTACCGCCAAGTTACACCTGGTTTGTCCGAATCCTTTTTCTACTGAAAGTGTCGTCACTTGAAGCCGATTCCAACCCTCTGGAATTCACGATGCTTTCCCACTTGTCGGCCTGCTACTCTTTACCGATCTAGCGCCCCCGATACCAAGTACCACATCGCCATCTTCCCCGTTGAATCGTTGCTTCCCCACGCCACCAATTATTACCGAAAAACTCGTTCCTTTCAAACCTCCTTGAGCCGACATTCATGGAAAACCCCATGCTTCTGTTAAGCTAACTCCACCACCGGGAGTACCAGCATATAGCTGCAGGTCCAAGAACTCCGTCAAAAACTGCTGACCTACAAATTCTACCCCTTGCCACGCCACTGTCGCCACTGTCTGACGCATTTCACCGCAAGAAAGGAGATGCCACCGCATCCGACTGATTTTCTGACCCCCTTGTGCCACTAGCTTTTCCCACTTCTTTCATGCCACCCTTAGCCTAATGAATAACCCTCTTTCTCTCATAAAGTCTTTTCTGATGTGGAAGGTTAGACTATGCTGCAACCACAAAACATACTAAGAACTTTATAAGCACCCGAACCGGGCTCAGATACCACTTGTTGGGATCAGCAGATCCCCATTTATTCCTAAGGGACAAATAAAGAAGAACATAAAAAGCACAAAACAAGAATTTGTGTGGAAAACTCCAAAATTGGAGAAAAACGACGGACCGAGAAAATACCACAATGTGAAAACATTTTACAATCACACAGAATTTCTCACTCCCGACCCTAATCCCTACACTCTTACAAATCTTTGACTAATTCCCACGTTTCTCCCCATTCTCAAAACCGAGAATCCAATAAAGGAATTTAAATAGAATCAAACACAAATATTAAAGTGTACTTGATTTGTGCACTTGACATTAAGTCCAAGGGCCTCCTTATATAGCACCAAAGATCCCTCCCCTTTTACTCTTCATCCGATGTGGCACAAAAGAAATAAAAGAATTCCCTTCTTTTATTCTTGATAAAACCAACAACTAAATGGTATACAAGTGTTTATGATGTTAATTCGATTTACAAGAGACTAACTATTTTAAACATATATGAGACCCCCACACATTCCTTATACAACTAAAATATTGGACTTGCCCCCCACTAATACAACTACTCCCCCACACATAAAATAATAATGGATGGAGGGATCGGAGTAATAATTTATAACACCTGTAAAAAAAAATAAAAATAAAGCACAATATCTTCACAATTATTCACTATGTTTAAAAAATATCTACACATACTAAAATTCAATATATTCTCACCTACATAAATTACAATCTACAACTATCGGCAGATTTCTTACTAACTGAGATTAAACTGATTTCAGTACATTGTCTTCAATGACATTTTTGTTTCTGAGTTTTATCTCCATATATTTGTTTTTATGGCAGTTTTGGGTGGGATGGTATTACGGTGAGATATTTTTATATTTTTTTTTAATTAGTTATTATTTTTTACAAGAGATGTTATTACTTAATTTACTTTAAAAATATTGTCACTTTTTACTTATAATGCATAATACTATAAGAGATGTTATTAATTAATTTACTTTAAAAATATCGTCACTTTTTACTTATAATACATAGTACTATAATTTGTTTATAACATAATAATTAACTGTACAATTATCACTTTTTATCCATTGAGTATCACCATTTATTAAAATAATATTATTTTTTATCCGTATCATAAACACCTATTAGTGAAACGTTGTCATCCAAGTTTTTTTTTTCAAAGTTTTTTAGTTATGTATATTCATTGGAAAAAGAAGATTCTTTAGTTTTACAGAGTATGGACCCACCACTTGGAGATAATTCATCATCTAGTAGCCCCACAAGAAATTAATTTTTTAGTACTAACTTAAATCAATTTCTAAAGATCTAATTCACGAATCTTAATCTTCGATTGAATTTCAAAACCACTGCGATTGGACTACACACATTGAATCGACCTTTGGGGTGTATATATATGACCAAAAACTTATATGCATGACAAGAAATTATAATATATTTAATAAAAAAATTTGAATGTATAATCAATAAAAAATTATAATCGTCTAATTAAATTATTAGACAAGTCATGATACGAGAGTCCAATTGAATAATTTGCAGATAATTCGTCGGAGGTAATCAAATTGTAAGTTAATTAAAAAGTAATAACATTATTTATACAAAAATAAAAATGAAATATTTAATAATAATAACTAATCAAAAAGTATTTAAACAATATCATCTCGCAGAACTTAATTGCATATATGTATCATGCATGTGTCCCCATGGACAAAAAGAAAACGCGTTTTTATGCACATGAATTCAATCAATAAAAAGAAAAAAAAAAGAATAATAATTGTTTCTATTGGCATCAACTTAATTCTTCCAGAAAATACATAAGTCGACATCGTAGCAACTTTTTCTAAGATTTTCCAGTGAAAATTCATTTGGGATTCCCATTCGGTTGCACATGAAGGAACAGTGTAATTAAATAACTTTGCCAAGCACATTCATACCATCAATTATAAGGAGTATTTATTGATCCAAATGTTTCCAACCACTCGTGAATTTTTATTTTGGAAGGAATTAATAATATGAAAAATAAAAAAGTTAACCGCCAATTGCACTCGTGACTCGATATGAATATCACATTAAACCCCCAATATCCTTATGTAAGGGTGTCATTTGTTTTTGTGTGGATTAATGAGTATAATTATTTAATTTGTAGTGGATAATGTTATTTAGTGAGAAGTTCCATATTTAGTTGTATAAGTGATGTGTGTGAGTATCATATATTTGAAAAGAAATATAAGACCCTTTTGGTTATATATTTAGTTGTATCAGTGATGTGTGTGAGTATTGTATGTTTAAAAAGAAATATAAGACCCTTTTGGACGAATACTTGAAACGACAAAATAAGACTCTTGTTGGCTGATGGAAGAAGTACAACATTTTCAATTAAAAATATTACTATGTATATAGATGAGACTATCACATTACTTATAAATAAGGCTAGTGTTACATTTTATAGGTAAGATAGCCTCATTATATAGACAAAGATAAATTTTTAGATTAAGGAGATTAAATTAATTTTGGAATGTAAATTAACTAATTAATCCAATATTATGCAAACACAATTTTACAGATTCGAGTTCTTTATTGACTAATTTTAGTGGTTTAATATTAATCGTTTTATTTTGTGAGGAAGTACTTTTTAGAACCATTCTTGGTTATTTTCATATTTAACCCTTATTAAATACATGTGCAAATTTTATTAATCCATATATTAACTCAATACAAACCCAACTCCTCCCAAAATTGTATCTTACTCTATGTTACGTACAATTTTGGGAGAAGTTACGTACATTTGTGATTCAATGGAGGAATGTGTTCCAAGTAGATTCTCCTTGTAGTTGCTTTATAATTAGCTAAATTTGAAGTTTTTATACTTAGGAGTTATATTCACACGAAATTCTTGCTGTTATTTTAGTGTATTATCTCATATAACACTAATTGCATGATTGACATGGAAGAAGAGAAAGAAATCCAATAACTCGTCTTAAAGTTGATATTTTTCTTTTCAAGGGTATAATTTTCTCTTTTTCATATGTATCATTCATCTAATGAAGTGACACAGAATATAATATACTAAAATAGCACAGGAAATCCGAACCCAGTAATATTGTACTTTTGTACCTTTCGTTGCTTCCTCTTCAACACCAACTGCATCGTACTCCCTCTGTACCACGTATTTTTACACATTCCATTAATTATAAAAATACATAATATTTTATTATATACTTTTTACCATCCCAACAACTTTAATTACTTTTTTACACTTTATTCATTATTCTCAATAACTTTATTTACTTTTTCTTTTTAAATTATTAATTTATCCATACTTTTTCTAACATTATATATTAAAAAAATAATACGTCTTAATCTCCGTGCCCGTACAAATGGGTGAAAATACCCGGGACGGAGGGAGTATGTTTATTCTAAGTATTTTTACGTCGTTAAATGAATTTTTTTTTTTTTTATGTTTGTGACTCTACTGCACCATTCTTTCTTTGCAAAACTTCTATTTCTCTTCAAGTTTCCTTGATGCTCTTTATAATCTTACATTTTTCCTAAGTTTAAAATAAAATAAATCGAAGATGTTTTTATTTCCTACTGCACTTAATTTGCATTCATCAAAATAAGGATGCTTAATAATATAAATTAATGAGAACGTAGGGGCCAAAATCATTTAGATAAAGAGTTCATATATATATGCCAAATTAAGTAAACTCAATGAGTTCTATAAATGGGCTAGTCGATTAAAGGGAATTTCACCCAATAAATTACTAACTTCAAAAGTCCCTTACATTAATTATTATTTTTTTTTTTAAATAAAATGTTTTGAGTTCATAAAATAATAATCATTAAAAGAAATTGTAAACAACGGAAATTCAGAGATTAAAATTAGAAAAATGGATATATTTTGGCAGTCTTAAGGGGTCAATGTGGAAATTTTTGTGTAAATCGCCGGTTTTTATGACTATTGTAAATTATGTATAATTTAGTTCAAAATGGAACAAAATCTTGTATCAAATTAAAAATATAGAAATGTTGGAAAATAATGCTTTGAAGGTTCAACATTTCATATACTGTTAATTTAAGTGCTGTTCATTGTCAAGTGCACATGGTTGTTAGCTGTTTTTGAGTAAATGATAATTCAAAAGAATTTACGTAATAGTTTATATTTTTTGGTGGCTTAAATATGATTGTTTTATAGGAATTTACATTGAGTACAAGATATTTAGGGGCAATTCTTAGGTGACCCTCTCGTGGTGTGCACCATGTGAGGATGTGCACACTCTATGTGAAGGGGTCATTGGTGATCACCGATCACCTAAGTAATCCTGATATTTATATACATGCCAAATATGCCATGCAGTATCTGTGCATCCACATCTAAATCCACATTCAAAATATACACATTAATTAATAAATATATATACTCCAATAAATAAAAAGTTATAATCCTCGCACCATTAAAGTTGACACATTTTCCTTTTTGTATTGTCCCATAACAGTTGACACATTTATTTTTTAATACATGAGACCCACACAAAAATAATTAATTTATTCCCATTGACCCTCTCATACCACCTCTAATATAACTACCCACTACACATCAATTATTATTTATCTCACTTTAATTTAATTTACTTTACTTCACTTTACATTAAATTATTATACTTCTTAATCCCGCACAAGAAAAAATGTCCTAACTTCTCCGGGAGGGAAGGAGTACAATTTATTAATGAATTTTTAGAAAAATTCCAGTAAAATTTTAATGACCATTTGAATATAAATAAATAAAGTAATACATTCATTAAAAAAACACATAAATTATTGAATAAAAGTAATACATATTAGATACACATGATATCAATTCTTATATACTCTCTCAGTATCATCATAAAGTTTACATATTTCTACTTTGGGTATTCAACTTATAGGTTTACATTTATTTTTTTAGCAAATGTAGATCCTATATCTAAATATTACACAATTTGTCATCAATGTAAATTAAAGTTTTGGGCAAAATAGTAAAAGTACCATTAAAATCTAACTACTACAAATTAAAATACTACTTCCTCCGTCCCACGTATTTTTACTCACTTTTCATTTTGAGGTGTCCCACGTATTTTTACCCATTCCATTTTTGGCAAAAATACATAATATTTTATTACCTACTTTTTACAATCCCAACAACTTTAATTACTTTTTTACACTTTATTCATCATTCTCCATAACTTTATTCACCTTTTCTTTTTAAATTACTAATTTATCCCTACTTTTTCTTATATTATATATTAAAAAAATAAAACGTCTTAATCTCTGTACCCGTATAAAAGGGTAAAAATACCCGGGACAGAGGGAGTACTATATTTCTTAGTTTCTGCGCAAGAAACTAATATAAACATTGGAATGAGATGGATGTAGTATAATATATATAAAATGCAAAACGTCGACCTATATCAAATTTTCATTAGGAAAATAACATAATTTTTTTGGGTTTTCTACATCAACCATACCACGCATTTCCAAAGATAAACCAAAAGCACCTTTATTTTTCCTCCTTCTAACAAGCCTATTAAAATGAAGTAAATTAGAGGGATTCGAAAAAAATCTCATTTCACACCAAATTAATTAATACACTTTATTGAGAAGGATAGAAAAACTCACATTAAAATAAGACATAGCGAATTGTTTCTGGAGATTTTTTGCAGAACAAGCAATTAGTATTTGCATTATACACCATAATCTTTCTTTTTTGGATGTTTATATAATTAGGAAGACATTCCCACAAAACTCTCCATACATAAACTCAAACTTTAGGCAAAGTAATATTGTTCTTCACAAGATTGAATTGCTCCTTTCCCCTCTCTTTAGACCAATTTTTTGCAACCAATTTTTATACTTTTTGTAGTTCATGTTCTATTTTACCCCTAAAATTTATATTCTTTAATTAAATCTTAAAATATAATATATGTAATATCACCCTCCTAATTTAGAACATATTTTATCCTAGTGACGATTCATATCCTATTTTACCCTTAGTGTTTATATTAATTTAATTTATTCTTAAGATATTATTATAATTTTATCCTGATTCATTTCTAGTTTATCCCTGAAATACATAATTTATTTTTAGAATTTAATGTTACTCTATTTTTTAAGATATAATTATTATTAATTAAAAATTAAAAATATAACGCATAACATTTAATTTAATTACTAATTGTATCCGGTTCCATCATGAACCGGTCGTACAGTAATTGTTCTCTTTTCTTTTCTTTTTTTTTTGTCAATAAATAGTAGGTACAAAGTGTATTTAGGAATTATTTAGCGATACATTCGCTTCAGAAAATTATTGATGAATAAAAAATTATATATTTTTTTTTCCCATAATACCTATACATATCCGTACATTTGTGTGCATTGTTAAGATGGAAACAAAAATACATTATTTATACAAATGTACATTAGTGTACATTCTATTGATAAAGAAATTGAAAATACGCGATTAAATTGAAGAACCCTACTAATGTACATTAATGTGCATTATTGAGAAAGAAACATAAAATACATGATTAAATTGAAAACCCCTACGAATGTACATCAGTGTGCATATTTGAGAGAGAAACGGAAAATACATGATTGAAACTGTTGTTAAGTACATTAGTGTGCGTTCTTAGAAAGAAACATAAAATGCGTAATTAAATTGAAAAACCATACGAATATACATTAGTGTGAAAAATATTTGTTATAATTATCCTTAAATCTCTCACTTATTGTTTTTATCTAATTTAGTGTACATTAGTGTTCAATAAAACTAGTATTAAGTGAAAACGTTGAATATTCAACGTTGTAAATAGGGGTAAAGTTGAAAAAAGAAAAAGACGTTATTCATCAGTAATTATATTAGATCGATATATTTATTAGTAATTAGTAGGTTATATATACGCATAGTTATAAGTAATAATTTTATTTTATTTTATTGTATGGTGTGTTCAAATGTTGTGCAAATCATGAACAGAGCATATAGAACACCCCACTATCAAAATTCGTGCAAATATTGAGTATAAATTTTTGTGTTCAATTTTTTTATTACTTCTCTTTAATTTTCTTCATTTTTTTTCTTAATTCTGCTGTTATTATTTTTACTCTGTAAATACAATCTTTGAATCCAGTTAAATCAAATAAGTATATGATTTTTTTTAGTGAACTTTATTGGTTAGTTTTCATTAATTTTGAATGATTTTCATTTTTTAAAATTTGTAAATAATGATAAACTAGTTTTCTTAATTTTGGGAAAGTAGAAGTTGCACTTCTTATTAAAAATGATCATATTTAGATCATAATTGACTAGTGAAATCAATCAAGACATCATTAGACATTTGGATTATAAGACAACTTGTAATTTTTTTTTAATAAAATGGAGTACTTAAATATGATAAATAACGTAGAGAGATACACGGTTCTTTGTTCTGGCGATAATTGAGTCACAATACAATAATTAATTAGATGCCATAATTAATATGCCAAACAAATTAAATTCATTGCATTGGACCAAACTCAACATGTCGTATTAACGTTCATTTCAAATTAAAATTATTTGACTTTAGGCAAAAAGTGGATTCGATAATTTTGTTAATTCAATTAATTAATAGGACTAAATCACTACTAATCTCAGAAAATGATTTGACTAGTTTTATAATCATTTTATGTATTCATACATAGAATTCTATTTTGTAATGATGTTAATGGAATCATAATTTAAAAGAAAAAAAGATTTGGGTGTACTGTTACCCATGCATTACCACTTGGAAATTTAATTTAGAAACTATATGAATTGTAGCTTTGATTAATTACATTGTAATTGTACTGACAAGTGACATGCACGCATGTTCTAGAATTGAATCAAGTATGTCATAATAATTCTAGTAATTAGATTGATGAGCATGTGATTGGTACTTTTTTTAAGTGTATATATTTTTAAATTTATGTTTATAAAATTAAAAATTATATGTGAATTTTTTTTGGTTATATCTATATAGTGGTTCAGGTTTTATTTTATCTTTATTGTTTAATTTTTACTCTTAATATTTTGTGTTAATTCTAATTATCACATAAATATATTTTTAGCTTCATAGTTAATGGAGTATTATTTTACACTTGTTATTTATGTTACTAGAAAGAGTTGCACCCAAAAAATGCACTTAGCCAAGTGAACTTAATGTAAATTAATATGGTAATTTTTCACGCTAAAATTGTTTTTTAAATTATAAATACATTGATCTACAAGTAACGTAAATCGAACTTCACCCTAATCCGTTTACTTTTTCCAAAATTATATTTATAACCCGTAAATAAATTGATTGATTAATAATCAATTTAATTAATCTTTAAATCAATCAGCTGACATAAATATTAAAAATAATAATGATAGAATGAATGGGAACATAACACATACTCCATCTCAATCGAGTTAATTAATTAAGATATACCCCTCCGTAATTAATGAGTAATACTATTATTTAATATATAGTGGATAGTTGTATTAGTGAGAATGTGAGTCATATTTTAATCGTATTAGTGAGTGTGTGTAGGTCGTCCCATATATATAAAAATGAAAATGAATTCTTCAGGTGAAATGCCAAAAATAGAAAAAAAATATCCATTCGAACGGGACGGACAATCCGCATCCACAAAATATATCAATTTACAATTTTGGACAGTGAATCTTATGTATTCATTTTTTCTTTAGAGTTAAAAGATCCTACACATGGCCTACCACATTCATCTAACACAATTACCTACTATGCATTATATAATACTCCCTCTTTTCATCTTTAATCTATCCAATTTACTATTTGGGTCGTTCACTCTTAATCTATTCATTTTCTTTTTTAGACATATGAGACTCACATCACACACACTAATACAATTAAAATATGAGATCCACACAACTCACTGATACAACTACCTACTACACATAAAATAATAATACTTTTTAATCTACGTATAAAAAAGCAAACAGATAGATTAATAATGGACGAAGAGAAGGGAGTAATATTCACTACAAAAAAATTATTTTTTACCAACAGAATAAAAGCCTTAATTTCATTGTTATATTGGTTTACAAATATATTAACAACGAAATTTGTTGGTAAATTTCTGTTGGTAAAATTGTGGTTGGTAAATTTTTTGCAACGAAAAATCAATTCCGTTGGTAATTTATATAAAGATTTCCTTGGTAATCCGTTGGTAATTACCAACAGATTGAATTCTGTTGGTAAAATAGAGAATACATTCATTGGTATTCCATTGCTAATAGAAAAATGTTATTTTAATTGCTAATTCATTGATAATTATCAACGGATTGAATTCAATTGACAAATTTTGTTGCTAAAAAATACTTTTTTTTAGTAATTTATTAACCCACATAAAAAACAAAAGGTTATATTTGGACTAACCAAAAGGAGTACATTTTTATTTGTTTTTTTAAGTAAATTAAGATATATTATATTTTATTTGGTCGTGCTATGTATAAACTGTAATTTTACCTTTTTGATCCTAATTTTAATTTATATTAATAACAAATTATTTAAAATTGTAAAACTTTTAAACGTATTGGGTTTTGTCTAGATGGCTCCAATTACTAAAAGAAAAAAAAGTTGGTATCTTGTATTCTCAAATGCACAATATGTATATGTGTATAATATTTGTTTGGAAAAGTATATATTTTAATTAATAAAAATATAATTTTTTTATTGAAAAAATAACAAATTATTTAAAATTGTAAAACTTTTAAACATATTGGGTTTTGTGTAGATGGCTCCAATTACCAAAAGAAAAAAAAGTTGGTATATTGTGTTCTCAAATGCACAATATGTATATATGTATAATATTTGTTTGGAAAGATATATATTTTAGTTAATAAGTGTATAATTTTTTTATTGAAAAAATAATTAAAATATAAATAGTATAAATGTTGATTAAAAAAATTAAAAATTTTCTCAAAAATTCATGGGTACATATACTTATTCCATTTAATACTAAAAAAAATCATACAACTTTTAAAAAAACATGAAATTTAGAGACACGTAACTCATATACACGTAACTTTTAGCAAAGTGCGGATCGGCGGGAATACCGTATACATTAATCCGAGAATTGATTTTGAAATTGAGTACCATTTTTACAATATTTAAAAGAGAATATTAGAGTATATATCTCATGAACAAATTTATAACTTCCTTATTAATTATTTGTATCAAAGAGTGAAATTAGATTGCACCTAATTAATATTCCATCTATCCGATTCTAAGATGTCCGTTTGCTTTTTACACGTGAATTAAGAAGTATTATTATTATATATAAAGTGGATAGTTGTATTAGAGCTATATTGTGTACTTTTTTACTAATTAGGAGAAATAAATACCTTTAAAGCGGACAACAAAAATAGAAAAATAAACACCTTAGAAGAGGAAGAAAGGAGTATATGTATTAGATTAAAAAGGGTAAATAATATATTTTATTGTCTGATAAAAAAAAGATTAAAAAGGGTAAATATCAAAATTAGTTCTGTAAGTATGACGGAATCCAATTTTAGTCATTTTTTCCAATAATTCTCAATTTTGATAATTTTTTGTCCAGTTTAGTCCTTTTGATCCAATTTTGGTATTTTTTTTTCAAAATTTTGTAATCTTTTGTCAACTTTTGATCCAAATTTTTATACTTTCGAACCAATTTTGAACATTTCTGAACATAAATGACTAAATTTGAAAAAAAAAAACTACGTTCTAGAAAAGGACTAAATTTAGACAAAAAAGACTAAAAGTAGAAATAAATGACCAAAATTGAGAATTGCAAATGAAAAATGACTATAGAATAGACATATTTATAGGATCAATTTTGATATTTTCTCGATTAAAAAATTAGTATTGTATAACTAGCTTTAGATTAAATAAAAAAATTAAGAATTTAAAAATTAAAAATACTTATACTTTAAAAAACTGCTCTATTAACCCTAATGTATTAGTGTACTTGGTGAAAAATATCAATTTAAATATAAAGAATATTTATATTTAATTAATTTTTTTTTCAAAAATTAATTAAAGGAATAAATTTTTATATTAAAAAGTATAACATTCAATATGTAATACTTTTCCAAATAAAAAGGCTCCTTTGTTGGAAAACTCACGTACCTAAAGCATAAACCCTAAGCGTACTTAGAGAGAAATCTCATACCTCTCATCGTAAGATTGTGTTGCAGCGGAACAACACGTACGAACCGATTGATACTCACGTTACTATCTCTGGATCAAATCTTAAACACAGGGTTAGATTAATTTTTCACGAATGTATATTACACTGAATGAATATGAAGAACTCAATTTTGAATTGTGATTGCGGGAGAGAAAATACACAGAAAGAAAATTTCTAAATTATGCGTTTTGCAATCTGTAACGCATGTGATAACTGTTTCACGCAGTATAATTTATTCCTCCTTTTTTATTCTCCGAAAAGGAGGAGTTAAAAAATCAACTTTTTAACTCCCCCTCTCTGCATTATCCACACTTCATATGTGGAATATTATTAATAAATAATATTATTATTTACATCTTCCACTCATGTATGAAGTCAAAAGTCGCCAGGCTCATTTTCTTCATGAATCATATTCTCGTACAGATTAATACATCGTGTGACCCACAAGATATGAGTTTTAATCATTATACACTTGTTAGAGATATATAACATCTCAACCAGTTTATCGAAGAAACTCAACAAGCTCGCCATACTCCAGAACTCTTGAACATTTAACATAAGTTGACATATCTCTTTTCAATCCCTTAATTTGTAAGAGCATATTCAACCCTTTTGCAAAACTATGTATTCATAATCAAGACCTTGCTTGATTGACTAGTCAATGAATCACAATAGTATATGTTAAATTAAGACATCATTCCCATCTCACTAAGTATCTACAATCTCCCACTGTAACTGCTTTCCTAGACATGCACCGCATTGCCGTTATTAATCATAGCTCTTTTGGTATATATTAAAGTAGCAACACTAAAGTGAAGACTTAAAGTATAGTAGAAAGTGATAAGGGTAACAAATTGTAAACGTGATTAGAGAATCATCGATAATTGGTGATTTGGGAAAGCTTGTATTAATAGGAATTGAGGTTACAAGGATTACAACATCCTTTAATTGAGGGGAGAGACATATGGAAATCAAATACTAATTTACAAAGGAGTGAAAATATATGACAGCTAATTTCAATATGACAGCTAATTTCAAGTTCCCTTAATACAAATAGATAAGGACTCATACTTTTGAGAAAATGCGGATAATTTTCTCAATCTTGTTGGGGTCAACTTAACACAAGTCATTTTCCTAAAACACTAGTCACAATGTCTTTAGTTTCCTTCCATGAAAGCGTATGTCGTGTTTCGTTTTAATTTTGACATCGTGTAAAAGTGCGTTCCATACACTAAACCCGGATATCCTCCTCCAAAGTATAGGATCTCCGTCGATTTAGCTTTACAAAAAGTTAGATTAGATTCGTGGCAAAATCTACCCCGATTATATTAATTATCGTAGTCTCATCTCTGCGCTCCCACTTAGCTAGAGGTGATTGCTCGTATGAGAGAGTCAATCATACCTTGCCGATATACTATTATATATGAACCATCACATATAATTTATAAAATATATATGTATAGTTAAGCCGTTAACCATTCCATTAACATACATAAACATATTCAATATATCGTTTAAAATCCTTCGCAAACCTAATTCTTTTACATGTCCTATGAAAATATATATGGGAATCGATTTGATAAAGGGATCTGCTAACATTAAACGAGTAAAAATGTATCTAAGGATCATTTTTTTCTTGTCTACAATATCTCTAATAAAGTTGAACTTAATATCAAGGTATTTGGTATTTTCATGATATTTTGGGTCTTTTGTGTAAGCAATGACCGCTTGATTTTCACAATTGATTAAAACAGCTCCCACTGGAGTGTTTAAGACCTCCAGGTGTTTCATGAATCTTCTCAACCAAATAATTTCTTGAAATGCAGACGCACATGCCACAAACTCGGTTTCCATTATGGACAATGCTATGCAAGTTTGTTTCTTGCTACACCATGAGGTTGCTCCATTGTTGAGCAAGAAGACATAATCAGAAGTTGATTTACGTTCATCTAAATCTCCATTCCAGTCAGCGTCCGAATACCCATTTAGTGTACTGTTATTCCCTTGACAACAAAGAGAATAATCTGCAATCCCTTTCAGGTATCTGAAAATTCTTTTTACAGCCATCTAATGTTTCTTTCCTGGATTAGACTGATACCTGCTTACCAGACCAACAACATAGCAAATGTCTGGTCTTGTACACAGCATTGCGTACATAAGATTTCCAATCACATTGACATATGACATTTTGGACATTTCATTCTTTTTAGATTGAGTCTTGGGACACATTTGTTGACTCAATGATTCTCCTTTCACAATGGGAGTATCTATGGGCTTGCAAGTTTCCATCTTGAACCGTTCTAAAAGTTTCTTGGTGTAAGTCTCTTGAGACAAACCGAATAATTTCTTTGAACGATCCCTATGGATCTTCACACCAAGTATGTATTCTACCTCACCCATATCTTTCATTTCGAAATTTGAAGATAATCACCTTTTTATGGTTTCAAGATACTCTTTGCTATTACCCACTAGTAGTATGTCATCCACAAACAAGGATAGAATCACAAAATAACCATTGGACCATTTAACTTAAACGCAGTGGTCTTTGTTTATCATAACGAAGTTATATGAGATAATCGTAGTGTGAAACCTCAAATACCACTATCTAGAGGATTGTTTGAGTCCGTAGATCGTCTTCTTCAATATACAAACTTTATCCTCTTGACCTCGAAGAATAAATCCTACAATCTGTTGCATGTAGATTTATTCTTCTAATTCTCCATTGAGAAATGCAGTCTTAACATCCATTTGGTGTAACTCTAAATTCATATTAGCTACTATAGCCAACAGTAGACGAATCGAGGAAAACCTCACTACATGTGAAAAAGTTTCCCCGTAGTATATACCCTCTTGTTGAGTATAACCTTTTGCCACCAAGCGAGCTTTATACCTTTCTATTGAGCCATCAGCCTTTCTTTTGATTTTGAGAATCCATTTATTCCTAATTGCCTTTCGTCCTTTCGGAAGATCTACAAGTTCTCAAACTTGATTTGACTTCATAGACTCCATATTCTCTTTCATCGCTTTCATCCATTTCTCATTTTTCAGACAAGTCAGAGCTTCTTTAACATTTCTGGGCTCTTCCTTATCAACAGGAGAAACATCTCCATTTTCTGGTGAAACAAAGAAGGCATGTCCTATAATATCATAATACCTTTTGGGCACATGTTTCCTAGAACTTTTGTGAGATAGCTGTTGATGATCTTATGTAGACAAAATGCTCTCATTGGGAATCGTCTGATCCTCAATCGGCAAATATCTATCAAGATCCACACCATCAGCTAAACTACACTTCCACTTGGATCTTGTAGGTATTGGTTTTCTACTACCTCGAAAATAGGTTTGGCATCCCTGATGCCCCCTCTACTAGGAAATTCAGTTTCCAGAAAATGAGCATTACGTGATTCTGTCTCAGTTAAGCTCCCATCTTGATCTCCTATGAACACGTAATCCTTAGAATGTTCACAATATCTTATAAAAATACATTTTTTTCCTCTGGGACCAGGCTTTCCATACTGACTCGATGAATCATGTACATAAGCTGCCGATCCCCAAGCTCTAAGGTTACTTAAGTCAGGTTTTCTACACATCCATAATTCATATGAAGTCGAAGCAACTGATTTGGAAGGCACACACACGATTAAGCACATAAGCTGCCTTAAGCAATACATTTCCTCAAAAAGAGATCGGTAGATTAGCTTGTGCCATCATGGATCTCACCATCTCTAACAAAGTCCTATTTCTTCTTTCACCAACACCATTTTGTTGAGGCGTGTAAGGAATGGTTAATTGTCGGATTATACCCTTCTATTCACGTCCTCTATCAATTCTTAAAACTTTGATAGATTTGTCCTTTTGATTTTCAACTTAACTCAAGAATCATTTAAAACAATCCAATGCTTCATGAGATATCAAATAGACATATCCAAAACGTGAATAATCATCAATGAACGTAATTAAATAGTGAGCTCCATGTCGTGCTCTCACATTTACAGGACCACATACATCGGAATGGATTACTTCCAATGGAGATTCAGCTCTAATGGCTTTACCAAAAGGTTTTCTAGTCATTTTTCCAGCAAGACAATGTTTGCATTTGGATAATTCAACTTTTGAAGAAAGACTCAACAATCCTTCTTTTACAAGTCTATTCATCCTATCTTGCCCAATATGACCTAATCTAGCATGCCAAACATTATCATTCACATTTGCATTACTAGAAGAAAAAGCATTTAGTAAATATGAATAATTATCATAATAACTAAAAGTCATTATATTACAATTTAAAACCATAAAACCATCATTCATATGTCCAGATACATAACAAGTATCATCAATACTAATTACCACAATATTTCTAGTAAATAATACATCATAACCCAAATTAACTAAAACTGAAACAGAGATTAGATTTTGCGTGATTTCTGGAGCATGGAGAACATCATGTAGAATAAAGGCCCGACCATTGTTAAGGTCTAGTTTTCAAGTCCCAAGTCCTTTGACTTCGACTCGAGCATTATTTCCCATATATATCCACCTAGTCCCCTTTGGAACACGACGAAAATCTACAAAATCTCCCTTGTCTCTCGTCACATGGTCCATTGCTCCTGAGTCTATAATACACAATAGATAAGAATCAGTTAGCAAGACAGTACTTGAGACATTAATTTCACACGAAACAGAATAAGATGATCTTGTCCCTCATAGGCTCAAGATATTCACGTGCAAAGTGACCAAGCTTACCACAATTGTAATATGGCATTTTGCTCTTATCTTTCTTATTCTTTTTGTTATGCTTCTTTTTCTTCTTATGTTCATCAGTTTTGTTCGTTGGGTTGTTGTCAGGCTTTTCACCATCAGATCGTTTTCCCTTCTTTTCCTTCTTCTAATTTCTTTTCCTTTTGAAGTCTGAAACTCCTTTGGAAGTAGAACCGACATAGAAGGCCCCAGAGGTTGGCTTTGAGGCTCCGAGCCTCTCATCTTCCAACTCAACATGATGTGCAGCATCGTTGAAAGTTTAATACTTTCATAATGAGTCAAGTTGACCTTAAGATGTTCCCAACAATCAGGTAAAAAGCAGATCAATGCTTGGATTTTTTGCTCATCAAAGAGAATATGACCAGCAGTCTTAAGTTCGATTATCATATTAGACATCTCCCTGAGATGTTGTCTAATGTTATGATCAGGTTTCTTTTTGTAGATGTCAAACTTAATAGTCAACTGCCTAAGCCTTGTAACCGATGTACCATCATACTTCTCACGTAGATACACCCAGATATCATATGCGGTGGGATGTTGCTCACATTCATGGATCATCGGATCGATTACTGAGCTTACAAGGATACCACGTGCAACGAAATTTTTCTTTTTCCATGCCTGGTATGCATCTTGGTCACGCCTCCCTTGACTTTCATTTTCCTCACCTGGATCAGCCATGACTTGGTTTATAGCATCCAATGCATCTTTTTCATCCAACACGTACCAAATCTTATGACGCCATGTGTCATAATTGTTACCATTGAGTTTTTCACCTATGTTCAACTCAACGACAATAGATTTTGATGCCATGATCTTTATTAGAGATTAAAGTAATTCAGTATGTTAAAAATATTTTATCAAAATTTTACGTTAAGCGAAACAGAGACATCTCAGTCAATAACATAAGATTTAATCTCGAAAAATAGCTCAGAGACTACTAATCATCAATCTCATCAAGTGTCATAATACTAGATACTTGTTTCAAAGCGTAAAACACATTCAAGGTTCAAGTAATCGACAATAACATTGAACTGCTACTTATAAATAGAACATCAACAACCATCCATAATTGTAAATAAATCAAGTCTGACAACACAGAAATTCTAATGAACCCCTCGAGTTTCCAATTAGAAAATACAATTAAGGAAATCTACTGATAGAACCTCTAATACGTCACTTGATTCCAAATAACGGCCATAATCAAAATCTCTAGTCCCCACACTATAGATAGCTCGTGCCAAAGGATCTATAAGTGGATTCTTTATCTGACTCTTTGATCAGTGTGAAATTCACCTAAAATTATGGGTTTAATTGCATGAATTTACTTCGATTTATGTGGCTTTAATTCAATAGGTAAACATGTTTTTATGGAAGATACAATTAATTGCTTAATTACTTGAAAAAAGGTATTTTTATAATATTTGTAGAAAATTGGTGATTATGAGGTAGAAATGGATTCTACAAGTAAAGAGGAAGATGTGAGAGAAAACGGAACTCAATTCGGAGTTGAAACGAGCAAGAACGAGCGCGCATGCTGTCACAAAAATTCGAGCGAATTTTTGTGTCAGTTTATGCCAATGAATTTTTAAAGCCTAATTTTTCTATTTTGGCCCTTGAACTAAAGTATCCCACATTGAATAAACATACCAACACTCCTCACACCCCACTACTATAAATATCATCTCATATGAATGTCATCAATAACAATTCTCCATTCAAGTCAATTCACTCCATATTTTAGATTAGAATTTGGGGAGCTCTTGAAAGAGAGATCTCCACTAGTTGAGATTCCTCTCCCTTTGGGGGAGTGATCCATTTCTTTAAATGTTTTTCTAGATTAGGTTTTTATTATTTTCCAATAAGGTGGGGACACCAAGGAAATGATGATCCTCATGAATGTAAAAACTTCATTAAGGTGTAATCTAATCCTACTTATTATCTTTCTATTTTCTATGTTTTGGTGGTTGATTGAAGCATGATTATTGATTAAATTATGAAAATGTCTTGATTGAATTTCCAATTTTGATTAGGTTTCATTTATGAAATTCACATGCTTGTAATAATATGGAATTTATGTCTTTGATATTAGTGTACAGTGATTAGGTTGTGTATTGTGTATCTCCATGTCTTGTCGTAGCTTTACCCTTAGTTGCTTTGCATGATTATCATATGTGAGTTTCTTCCATTTATTACATGAGAGTTTAATATAAGGGGAACCTGGCAAGGAATCCTTATGTTTAGAACAACATAAATGAACACTAGGAAAACCACTTAGGCCCGAGGATTTAACTAGTGAAGGGAACCCCATCCATACGAGCATAGTACCTTGAAGGGAATTGCAAGTAGGATCGATCCTAGGAGCTTTTTAGGGGTTGTGAAAATAATCTACATCCTATTCACCATGGCCATTTGGGATAGGTGGAAATCGTGATCGCTCTTACCATGATTAGCTTAAAAATGGAAAATAATTAAAGATGTTGAATGTTTGATTATTTGATTGCATCATGAAAGCTACCATCACATTGAAAATCCAAAAATATTGTAATTAGATTTATTTTTCAATGCATTTTATTTTTTTTTATTTCTTACCCTCCTTTTCGATCGTCCCTAACTAATCACGATACTATAACTTGAAGGCCACAAATCCTAAATTCCCTTGGGTTTGATATTTTTTTGCTTGGTCGCCCGAACTACAACGACCAATCAAATGGCGCCATTGCCGGGGAGGTAACGGTTACTAGTAGTTTGACGAAGGATTGTTTAGAGTGGTCTTAATAAGGACATTTATTTTTATTTTTGCATTTTATTTGCTTTAGAAAATTTTGTTCAAATTTTTCTTTATCTTGTAGGTGCAGATCTTGAGAAGGAAGAAGAAGGAGAACAAGCCAAAAAATATGAGCTACATGGATATTCTTCAAGATATGGTGAATAGAAGTGCTTATCACAATATGAACACACAAGAAAATTTTCAAGGATTTCAAATGCCAAATTGTGAACCTAACTTGCAACTGGATTTTGGAGTACAAGTGTCTAATATGCAATTCCAACAACAAGGTTATGGAGATTTTGGAGTTTCTCATCAAATGTGTCAATAAGTATACCCTCAAGGTGTGGATGATGTTTTTCAGGAAAATTTTTCTAGAAATCAAGAAGGAAATCAACCACAACTTTGGGGAGATTTTCAAAAGTCCAACACCTCTTATTCCACCCAACGTGACTACAAAGATTTGTTTGAAAAAATGGTGGAACGTTTGGAAAATAGGATGGAGCGCATGGAGAAGGCAAAGAATAATAATGAAGCATGGAAGGATCAGATAGGGAATTGGTGTGAAATGGTGACAAATAAAATCGTAGCATACGGTGCTAGATTGGATTTCATTGAACACCAAGTAACTCAAGTTGTGTCCATCGTGGAAAGACTTCAAGAAGAGAACAACAAGCCTTCTACCTCCGGAACAAAGAATGAATGCATGGTCGTGAAGGATAGAAAAGAGGCTAGTTTGGGGGTTGATGAAGTTATGAAGGAGAAGAGAGAAAGAGTTCCTAAGTGGGTGTAAGCCAAAGAGTTGAAAGAAGAGTTGAAGGGGGAATTTGAAAGATTTGTTGAGTCTCTTGAAGTGATGGTTGAGAAAGTAAAGCATCGAAATCAAGAAGAGATTCATGCCCTTATGGAAGAAAAGAAGCCTCCGGAAACTAAGATCATGTATTCTACTCCCCACAAGCCAAAACCTTTTCATTCTATTGAAATTTCAAATTCTCTTAAGAACTTCCATGATTTTATTAATAAAAATTTATTTGTTGAAAATTGTAGGAAAATGATTGCAAAAGGGCACCAACACTTGTCAATGCCCAAATTCTTATCGGGGGATGTGGTTGAAGTTCAAAACGCATATAAAGCCACATGGAAAAAGTGGAACAAGTGGAAAGGGTCATTCCTTGTGAAGAACGCCTTTGGAGAACAATTGCTTGAATTATTCAATAAGAAAGGACACGTTCTTGTGGTTGAGCGAGAAAGCACAAGGAATTACTTCAAGAAGAAACCTATGATAGTGCCTAAGGACTATTCTAGACCGCCATGAGCTTGATAATATCATCCGGCTTGAAGACGTTAAACTTAGCGTTAGATGGGAGACAACACATCATTAGCTTTATTGCTTTAATAGTGCTTTCAATAAGGATTGTGGATTTGATATTGTTTTGCATTTTGGCCTTGTAGGTGGATTGTGCTTATGAGAAAATGCATATTGAAGAAAGGAGAAGTGCTTCATGAATTCAAGTAGGAATGTCGCACCACTTGTTGCAAACTTAATTCTCGACTCTTTTCTTGAGTTAAGTTTGGGGGGTGCTAGTGCGTGGTGGACGTACCTTGAGAATTGTGATGCATATGCTTCTCTACAAGAAGATAATTGATGGAAACTACAAGGGTAAGTCCCACCACTTTTTGCAAACTTAATTCTCAGGAGAGTGTGTGGTGTGACTCACCACTTGAGTATGATTCTTGTAAAATTGGGTCAATTTTAAAAATTTTCTCATGAGTTTGGGTATGATTTTGGCATGATTGGTTGTGTTGAAGTGTATGATAATCTATATTTTTAATGAAATTGTTGAGCTAATGATATTTGGTGAGTTTTTGAGCATGAATGAAGGGTATTGGAAGCATGAATGGAGCTTGGAGCTAACGCTTTCCACTACCAAATGCCTATTGAGGGAGTACTCTACACCTTATCACCTTTAATTGCTTGACATGATTTGATTTTGATTTGGATTGATGTGATTAGCATGCTACTTCATGTGTTATGTTTGTGGGAGGTTTACTTTCGTAATCTAGGATTTTATTTTCAATCAAGGATGGGATGATTGTGAGCTTAATTGATTATGGATGATATAAATGTGTACTTCATTTTCTATTGATGGTGGTGATTGTTGTTTTTTTTTTTTTGCATGTTATGTTTTTTGTGTTGTTTCTTGTTTGGTGTGTTTTTCTTATATATTTTGTGTGTATTTTCATTTTTGTCTTGGGATGTTTGGTGGTTTGTTTTTGGGATGTTGTGAGTCATTTTTTAATGTGAGTAATGACATGTTGTTGTGATAAGTGATAACAAATTATGATTAAGAATCTCTACACTTTCAAATTGTGACATGTTTTGCTTAACTTGTTCAATTTTGAGATGAATGTGGTGTAATAAGTTTCTTAAGGTCCGAGCATAAACTTGTGAGCATTTGAGCCTCAACCGTGCATACATGATAATTTTTTTTGTATGAGTGGATCGGTTGTGTTAGATAAGTTAGAACTTGCTCAAGGACTATAGGAACGAGCCCGATTAGTGGAGATTAATGACATGATTTAAGGTCATCCTTGTTATGTGAAGTCATTGCCATATATTTCCTTACCTTGTACATCATCCCTAGTCAACCATTTTGAGACTATAAGCCCATTTCTTGTGAATTTAGCACATTACAAGCCTTGATTACCCACATGAGCATTATATATTTACCCTTTTGTGTTAGTAAATGAGGAGATGGTGGCTAGAAAGGATTGGTAAGATAGAAAAAGAAGAAAAGAAAATGGTAAACAAGCAAGAAAAAGGATGAAAAGAGCAAAAACAAGAATGCACATGCAACCTTAAAACTCGAGAATGAGCAAAGCAACATCAAGATGCTCAAGACAAACAAAAGTCAAAAGAAGGAAGCATGCATCATAAAGAGTTTAATACAAAGGAGAAATATGATGAACAGTGCTTGAGATTTGCAAAGATAAGAAAGGAAGAAAGAAAAGTGACGAAGATGAAGAAAGTAGCTACCTCTTCGATTACTTACATGTGATTAGTCACTATTAACCATATTCTTCCTACCCTACCAAAAAGCCTATCATTACATCCCTAATTAAATATCTTTTTGATCTTTGATTGAAACTTTGCAGGACACGAGCAAGCTTATAGTGAGTCAAGCCAATCGGTAGATGAGTGTTGCTTTACCTAAATTATAGAGTGTTGAGTGAAATTGTTATCCGATGTGATGCTTGGACCAAAAAGGGACTATATTACACTTTATTCTCTTGTGATTGAACTTGTTAATATTTTTTGCATGTTATAAGTTTAATGTTGTAGGATGACTTAGCATAAGTTGTGGTTCTTATTGCTATCGAGGTGTTGTTGCATATGTTCTTTAGGTTTTTCTCTAGGTGAAAATTCCATCTCTTGTTTTCTCATTTTCGTTGCTCGGGGGACTAGCAACACTTTAAGTTTGGGGAGTTGATCGGTGTCCTTTTTACCTAAATTTTAGTGTCATTTATGATGTTTTTTTATGTGTCTCTATTCATTTTGTATTCCATTTGGTGGTGTTATATGTTCATATGGAGATTTGTGTTTTGAAATGATAAATGTGTGATTTTCATGATTAAGTGCCTTAAATTGCGCGACATTGGTAAATATTTAGAGAATTAGTACTTTTGATTATTTTATATAATTTTCAGGCATAAATGGGCTCTAGAAGTGAAGAGGAAGATGTAGGAAAAAGCAAAACTCATTTCGGAGTCCAAACGAGAAAGTTATGATTAGAATGGTGTGCCATTTTGCATGACTTGTAACACTTTCAAATGTGGGAATTTTTGTAAGTTCTTTATATGGATAGAAAACCAAGAAAGAGAGGATCGCGTGAGCGCAAAAATTACTCAAATTGAAGATCGGATGTGGAAGTTATGCATGAAATAAAGAAGCATCGCGAAGCTGTCACAAAAATTCGACCTTGCACATAAATTCGGTCGAATTTTTGTGACAGTTTAGGGAAAACAGGGGGTGAAACAGAGCAACAGAGGCTGAGCGGACTGACAGAAAAATTCGACCATGCTCATAAAAATTCGATCGAATTTTTCTGCAATTTTGCAGAAAAATTTGACCCCTCACAAATATTCGGTCGAATTTTTGTGAAAATCGCCACATGTGCAGAAAATCAGTTTTAATTTCCTTTTTGGTGACTTTTTCTCCAAGTCTTGAGAGGATTAATGAGAATGAGTATTGTGCTTGCATTTATCCCACCATGATTTGTGCATATGTTTATTGATGTTTAAGTCATGTGGTTTGATTTGATTGATTAGTTGAAAATGATTATATTATTTCTTTGATCCATGCACCAATTCACTCAATTTCTACCCTCATGTTCTTTTTCTTTTCTTCGTTGTTTGGGTACGAACAACACTTTAAGTTTGGGGGATTGATGAGTGTAGAAATCTCATGAATTTAGGGTCCATTTATAGCATGCTTTCATGCAATTATGCTTGGTTTGAGTGTTTAAGTGCCCTAAATTGCTTGATATTTGTAAATATTTGGATAATTTATACTTTGGTGGAATTTGTGTCATTTTCAGGTATAAATGAATTCTAGAAGTGAAGAAGAAGATGTAGGAAAAAGCGGATCTCAATTCGGAGTTAAAACGAGGGATAACGAGCCAAAACAGTGAAGCAGTGCGAAGCTATCACAAAAATTCAACCCTTGCACAAAAATTCGGTCAAATTTTTGTGAATTTGAAGGAAAAAAGGGCGAAACAAAGGATTGGAGGTTGAACATACTGACATAAAAATTCGACCATCAACAGATAAATTCGGTCGAATTTTTGTGCAGAACTGCAGAAAAATTCGACGTCCCTCACAAAAATTCGGTCAAATTTTTGTGCAAATTGCCAACTGTCCAGAACATCAGTTTTAATTCCCATTTTGGAGACTTTTTCCCCAAGTTTGATTGAGGGAGAGTTGGGGAGACCCAAAATCGCCCACACACACTAACACACCACTTTTCACACACACTACCATCTTCCATCCATTATCCACTCAATTTTCACTCAATCTCTCTTCAAATTCCATGGATCTTCAAACTTTCCATCAACCCATCACATATCTATGGAGGATTGAGGTTCAAGGAGAGAGGAAAGCATCTTGAAGGAAGAAATTCAAGCCAACTCAAGAAAGGAAGATATTTTTACTTTAATTTGTAATTTCTTTGTTTTGTTTGCAACAATGAATTTGTGTAAGCATTTTGAGGATGTTTTCATGATGTTTATTGTTGGCTAGACCTCTTGTAAGGCTAGCCACTTGATGGATTAAGGATCTATGAATTTGTTGAATTTTTAATGGTTTAATTGATGTGATTTTTGGAATTTCTTACATGATTTATGATTACTTAATTTGTATTATGATGTGTGTGGTTGAATTCTCTAGTTATAGTATTAGGAGAGCCAATCCAATATTGTGATTAGGGTTTTGATTGAATCATGTTATAATATGAATTTTGTATGTTAGTATGTGGTAACATCTTGATATGCTTAGAACATTCATGTGAGAACACTTAATTGGTTTATCATATTTGGTTGAATAATTGAGTGAGAAGACTAATCTTGTTATCATAGTACCTTAAGAGAATTGAGAGTGAGATTCAATCTTTTGTGCTTGAAACTTGTAATGAGTTGAGAACCTAATTACCTTGGCCTAGGGCTTAGGGGTATATATGTGATTGCTTCTATTTCAATGATTATTGATATTTGTCATTTGAATTTAACAAGTCATGTTGTGTCATTGATCTTAAATGTGGTTAAGCTTGCTCCTCTTTAGATTGTTACTTCATCCATCTCACATTCATCCATCTTCCATATTCATCGTATCATTCTATCTTTTAATACTTTCCTAGTTGCTAGTTTGTAGTGTTAAGCTCCCCTTCCTTTTATTGATTAGTCCTTCTAGAGTGTAACATCTTTCAAATACGGCTATCCATCATTGGGTTCGATATTATATAAATTTTACACTTGGTCGCTTACGTGCTACACACGATAGAGTACACTTGCTCTAAACCAATTTAACCAAAATTGAAACCAAGTTCATGGCGCCATTGCCGGGGAATTTAGTTGTATTTGTGACTTTGGGTTCGTTGAGTGGTTAGGATAGGGATATTTTTTTTGCTTTGATCTGTTTTTCGTTTTATGGTTGTGTTCGTAGGGACTAAAGCATGGAGCCATGGTATTGGCCTTGAAGAGCAAAGGAGAGGTGCAAATTGAGGTAACAAACATTTTCTCAACTTAAATTAGACTTTGTCTAATTTAAGTTTGGGGGTATGTTGTTTTTGTTACTTGACTTTTCTACGGTTTGAATTAGAAAAATTGCATCCATAAACTCCTACTTGAGCATATTGCATCGGCGCACGTTTAAGTCCTTACTCTTTTCTTTGGCACGTATTTTCTCCTTTTTTGTTGTTTTTGTTTTTCTTTTTTTTTTTTGCGCTTTTCTTTCTTTTTCTTGCTTTCAATAAGGAGAAAATCTTTCTTGGCTCTCTTGTGCATAATTGTGAGAAATTTTGAGACTATGATGTTTGGTTGAAACTTGTGACTAGATGGATTTTTGTTTGTGTACTTGTTGAGCTATGGTTTATGCTTGTTTTGTGTTATCTTTCACTACTACAAGCCCGTGAGCTTTTTGAGCCTTAAAATCATTAAATCAAATGATTTTTCCTTTCTTGTGTGTGCATCATTCTTTTGTGTGCATTCTAGAACTTGCCATTGTATCTTCTTGAAACTACATGTGTGTGAAGATTGTTGGAAATGATTTAAGTCCATCTTTGTTTTGACAAGTCACTTAGCCAAATCGATCCTACCAAATGAAATCATATCGTAGTTTGCTCCTTTGAGCTTATTATCCTTATTTCTTTGGCAACCTACAAATTTAGTCATTTTTATCTGTATTTTATATCCTAATCACCTTTGTCGATTAGTAGAGGATTAATGGGGATGAAGTGGTTAAATTGAGCTTACAAGAGAGTTTTGAAAGAGAGAAATGGTGAAAGTGCAAGAAAAGAAGAGGAAAAAAATGGAGGTTGTGAAAGAAAAATTGAGTAATGCTTGAATTTGAAGAATGCATAGAAAAAAGAGCTCTACTAGAAAAAATGAAAGAGAGTTTTAGAATAAGAAAGAGAAAAACTCAATAGTGTTAAGAAAAGAAGAAAGGGTTCTCTAGTGAGTCGGATGGAAGATTACGTTTTTCTTGAGGTGAAAAGAGAAAAAAGAGAGGATGAGAGTTGAAGTGATCAATCAACGTAAATTCTCTACTAATCTTGAGCTTACTTTTTCCTAAATATTCATACCTAAGACCAAAGAGCCTACATTACAATCCTATAAAGACCTTTTTGATTCAACAATTAACACACGTACAAGTGGTGGAGAGCGTAGACTTTTGGCAAGCATATGGTAATGTCATGCATTTGAATAGATTTTTGAGAGTATACACGTCTCCCGTACACTTCTTTTGAGTGTGAGAGTAATGCAAAATCTAGAGAGGAGTAGTGAAGGTCTCACTTTCTTGCATATTTCCTAAGCTTAACTTGTATGCATTTAAATTGATGTCTTGTCACTTGTTTTGATTGAATTGAAATGGTTTTGAAATAACTCAATTCTTATTGATATCTTGATTCAATTCTAGGTGAATTTCCCTCCTCGTTCTTTCTTTTCTTTCGTTGCTCGAGGACGAGCGACACTTTAAGTTTGGAGGGTTTGATCAGCGTGAAATTCACCAAGAATTATGGGTAATTGCATGAATTTACTTGGATTTATGTGGCTTTAATTCAATAGTTAAGCATGTTTTTATGGAAGATACAATTAATTGCTTAATTACTTGGAAAAAGGTATTTTTATAATATTTGTAGAAAATTGGAGATTATGAGGTAGAAGTGGATTCTACAAGTAAAGAGGAAGATGTGGGTGAAAACGAAACTCAATTCGGAGTTGAAACGAGCAAGAATGAGTCAAAACCGTGAAGCTGCGCGCGTGCTGTCACAAAAATTCGACCCTCTTCACAAAAATTCGAGCGAATTTTTGTGTCAGTTTATGCCAACGAATTTTTAAAGCCTAATTTTCCTATTTTAGCCCTTGAACTAAAGTATCCCACATTGAATAAACATACTAACACTCCTCACATCCCACTACTATAAATACCATCTCATATGAATGTCATCAACAACAATTCTCCATTCAAGTCAATTCACTCCATATTTTAGATTAGAATTTGGGGAGCTCTTGAAAGAGAGATCTCCACTAGTTGAGATTCCTCCCCCTTTGGGGGAGGGATCAATTTCTTTAAATATTTTTCTAGATTAAATTTTTATTGTTTTCCAAGAAGGTAGGGAGGGGTCCATTTCTTTAAATGTTTTTCTAGATTAAGTTTTTATTGTTTTCCAAGAAGGTGGGGATACCAAGGAAATGATGACCCTCATGAATGTAAAAACTTCATTAAGGTGTAATCTAATCCTACTTATTATCTTTCTATTTTTTATGTTTTGGTGGTTGATTGAAGCATGATTATTGATTAAATTATGAAAATGTCTTGATTAAATTTCCGACTTTAATTAGGTTTCATTTATGAAATTCACATGCTTGTAATATTATGGGATTTATGTCTTTGATATTAGTGTATAATGATTAGGTTGTGTATTGTGTATCGTCATGTTTTGTCTTTGCTTTACCCTTAGTTGCTTTGCATGATTATCATATGTGAGTTTCTTCCATTTATTACATGAGGGTTTAATATAAGGGGAACCTGGCAGGGAATCCTTATGTTTAGAACAACATAAATGAACACTAGGAAAATCACTTAGGCCCGAGGATTTAACTAGTGAAGGGAACCCCATCCATACGAGCATAGTACCTTGAAGGAAATTGCAAGTAGGATCGATCATAAGAGCTTTTTAGGGGTTGTGAAAATAATCTACATCATATTCACCATGGCCATTGGGGATAGGTGGAAATCATGATCGCCCTTACCATGATTAACTTAAAAATGGAAAACAATTAAAAATGTTGAATGTTTGATTATTTGATTACATCATGAAAGCTACCATCACATTGAAAATAAAAAAATATTGTAATTAAATTTATTTTTCCATGCATTTTATTTTCTTTTATTTCTTACCATCCTTTTTGATCGTCCCTATCTAATCGCGATACTATAACTTGAAGGCCACAAATCCTAAATTCCCTTGGGTTCGATATTTTGTTGCTTGGTCGCCCGAACTATAACTACCAATCACTCTTTCTTCGACTTCTCAGTCTTAAACATTCAGAGCGTCGAATCCCACCCATACTTAAGCAAGCAGATCTTAGTGCCCGTCTTTTATCTTCTTCTAAAGAAGTAATCATCAAATCATGTATCATATGACGACCATTTGGCTCCACACTGTAAGTCTCCCTATGAGCCCAAAACTCTTTCTGTAAGTAGGGAGGTAAAGTGTTAGCCCATGTCTTAGGACTAGAAATCTGAACATACAGTCTAGTTGGGAAAATTTTATTTGTGATCAAGAACAACAAATGGTTGTAGAGCTCAAACAGTTCCAATGCGTGGTCCCTAATATTGTGTGTTGGCTTCATTTTGTAGTTCAAAAATTCATGAAGGACTTCATGTTTGGTTCTGATGTCCTTTGTTGAAAATATTCTCCTCCTTGATGCCATACCTATGAGAAAATGAGCAACTAAAACAAAACAAACCAGTGTTAGTCAAACTATGTCACATGAATTTCATTTCCATATAATGCATATGGAAGCAAATTTCCAAGTTGCAAAATGAGTTCAACTCTCTTTGGCTCCCACTTTCATAGGCTATAAGAGTTTGAACAATTCAACATCACAATGAATTTATAATTAAATGATATATTAAGGTGCATAATCAACATAAAATGCAACCAAATAGCTACCACTTAGGTTTGTATTCAACAAATATGTTATAAAATGAAGTAAAACCACACATACACACTAAAGATGACGTCAAACGCTCTCGAAAATGTCCATTGGACTCCACGCGTCGAAACACGTCAGAATACGTTGGACAGTCGCCGGAAAATGCCGTGACGTGCCGCCACGCAATGCCTGGAGCCGTCACGCGCCAGGACGCGCTCTCACGCGCCAGCTGCCGGTAGGTTGCTGTCCGGTACATGTACTACACACGCCACCGCCGAAGAAGGTGTCGGTCAACGCGTGAACTCCACACGCCACCATCGGAGCCGCCGTCTGCCTACGCGTGACCTTCACGCGCTGCCGCCGATGTACCATCCTCTTGTGGATCCTGATCGGTCTGGTTTATCTCCGGTCTGGTCTGGTCCACGTCGGTTTAATCCGATTCAGGCTAGTCTGACCCGGTCCGGCATGATCTGACCCGGTTCAGCCCAATTCAGAGACAATAATATTTTAATTATGGAAAAGTCCCTGAACTTTCTCTAATTTTTGAAAACACACCCCTAAAGTCTCCGAAACTTCTCAGTTTTGGCCCAAGTACGAAAATAACTACAAAAAATCATATCTTGAGTTTTAAAAGGCCAAAAATGCACAAAAAATACTGACGGTCTCTTCTCGACAAGACCTATCCAGTGGTATATCGAAAACATGCTTTAACTTGCACGAAAAAATAATATCCTCAAGTATAAACTGTGAATTAGAACGTCATATACACATATCCATTGGAAACAAAGTAATCTGCCTCAAAATCACATTAATGACCCATCAATGTCACATAATATAACTATTATATAAAACCAAACATGAATCATGCAAGAGCATATAAATCATAAAGGCATGATTCTAGATAAAAAAACGCAGAGTACCAATCATTGGCTCTAATACCAATGTTGGAAAACTCACGTACCTAAAGCACAAACCCTAAGCGTACTTAGAGAGAAATCTCATACCTCTCACCGTAGGATGTGTTGCAGCGGAAGAACACGTACGAACCGATTGATACTCACGTTACTATCTCTGAATCAAATCTTCAACACGAGGTTGAAAGATTAATTTTTCACGAATGTGTATTACACTGAGTGAATATGAAGAATTCAATTTTGAATCCTGCAACATCTTCAACACGGGGTTTGAAAGATTATTTTTTTTTACGAATGTGTATTACACTGAATGAATATGAAGAACTCAATTTTGAATCGTGATTGCGGGAGAGAAAATACACGAAAGGGAATTTCTGAATTATGCGTTCTGCAATCTGTAACGCGTGTGATAACTGCTTCACGCATTATAATTTAGTCCTCCTTTTTTATTCCCGAAAAGGAGGAGTTATAAAACTAATTTTTTGACTCTCTCTCTGTATCATCCACACTTTATATGTGGAATATTATTTATAAATAATATTATTATTTACACTTCTTATTGCTCCTTACCTATTCTTTTTCAAAAAAAATCGAACTTTGATCACTCACCTTAGTGAGAAGTTCAGTGTCCAAATGAGCACTTGGTTAAGCAAGCTCACATAATATTATTATAGGTATAGTAGTAAATCAAACTTATTAGACCAAATAAAAACGATGTCTGTCTTTATAATTAAAACCTAAAGTGTAATTGAAGGTACAGGTCTGGATTATTATTTTCATTCTTGTTGACAAGCTGCCAAACTATTAATTTAATTATATTCATAATTTATTGGTGCACTAATTTTTATTTGAACAGTCAATTAATATCACAAGTTACTTTATAATAGATTTGTAGGATCAGTTTCTCGAGCCCATTAATCTGGATTCTTTTTAAATTTGCAAAAACCCACAATTATTCTCTAGACAAATACACAACAAAAATTATAATAATAAACTCTGCAACAAGGTAATAATTAATCACAATATAATTATTGTATTGGGATATTCCGCGTACAGAAAATTCTAAGCATAACGCGGCTGCAGAGAAAAACAATTAATTTGTGATTAATTAATTTCTTAATTAATTAAATGGATAAACAGTAAAGTTTCTCAAAATTCTACACAAAAGTTAAATAAATCCACCTAACTTTCATTATGCTCCATATAATAATGAGATTTAATGACTATTTGTTTGTGTACTATACTGATTACTGACATTCTTTCAAGTTCCAACAACTGTTTAGTAGTAACTAATCTCATCATTATGCACTAATAAAATATACTCCACACATTATAAATGTCTTCGTAAAGCGTTACCTAGAGGTATAAAGGGTCAAATTTGGTCTAATTTTATCTTTAATTTTCTTAGTAAATTAGTCAATTTCAGTCCATTTTTTAATGTTTATGAAAGGAGATTCGTACACCCTCTTGTGAGAGACGGGTCGATTTATTGTTAAAGTATACTACATTCGTCCTGCTACAAGACTACTTTTACTACTTGCACGAAGATTAAAAATATAGTATTTTAATTTATAGTTTATTGAGAAATATAGTAATATTTTAATGTACGGTGGATAGTTGTATTAATATTATATATAAGTCCATAAAGATGTATTAATTATTTTGTACGTATCTCCTTCACCAAAATCTTTGTGACTGGACATGTATAAAGTATATTTATTGATTGTTAAAGTATTTTTGTAGTGAAACATATTATAGCATTTTAAAATTATATTATTTCAATGCTTCACTTATCATATTTTAAAAAAATATACTTTAATAACTAACAAACATACTTCACTTACATAACAATTATACTTTTTAACACGTTTACCACATAGTCTCACATAAATTTTTACAAAAGAGATTATAAATATATATATATATATATATATATATATATATATATATATATATATATATATATATATATATATACACTGCTATTGAAAACTATTTTATTGAATCAATTACATTTAATAGCAGTGTATTTGATTAATAATAGGAGTATATATTTTAACTACTCAATAAAACCAATATATTATCCACTATATATTAAAATATTATATCTTTCAATCCACTTCATATTAAAATACTCCCTTCGTCCTAAGCAAAGGTCCTTATTTGCTTTTTGCATGTGGATTAAGGAGTATTATTATTTTATGTGTAGTGGGTAGTTGTATTAGTAGTGAATGATGAGTCATATATGGGGTCCTTTTAGTGGACGTCCAATATAGTAAAATAGAAATTTTTCGGTAGGATGGAGGAAGTACAATATTCCTTAATTTTCGTGGAAACTGTAAATGCAATTCTATTAATGTAATATAGTGAATAGTTATTATCTAAAAATATTAAAAAAATTCTAAAAAATCAATAAAGTTGAAAAAAAAGGAAAAATCTTAAATAAAGAGAAACAATAAACATGAATTATAGTGGGAAGGAGAATGAGAGAGTAGTTATGTAAGTGGATCTACAAGATTCACTTAGAATAAATTTAATTTATAAACTTGATTTATAGTAGTGGATAGAAGAAAAAGTAGTTGAGTATTTAGAAGTAGAAGTTAGAGTGATTGTGAATAGAATGAGATGGTTTGGTGTAATTAGTTTGTTAATAATTGGCTTGGCAGGGTTTGCAAAAGCAAAACTCACATGCCTCTACTCTGAGTTGTCATCCCTCCCGCGGCAAATACCCTCTCTCTCCTTTCAGTACACTTTGGTAGGTGTAATTGTCCAATCCAGACGTCTATAGAGTGTAGTAAAAAAAGGTAAATTATACTGATTCAATTGATCATGGTGTCTCCATAAATTATTAATTATGATTCAAATGATCAATAGAAACTATATCAATATTTATATGTTGTCGCATGGGCGACTATTTTCAATCTTTTGTCATATACTATGACTGGATGGATGTATCCTTTTATCTCTCATGTACTCCACATTTTGGTTTGGCACTCTCTCAGTCTCTCCCTCCCTCTCTCTTGGCATTTTCTGTATTAGTCCAACCATCCAACCACCCCATCCCATCCCAACACACCTCACCCCACCCCACAATTTAGCAAGATATTTTTTAGAGATAAAATTTTGTGTGAAAAAAAATAAAATAAAAATTAGATGCTCCCTCAATTTCATTGAGAAGTGAGTGTTTCTTTATGTTTCATGAAACGTAAACGTTTGTTTTTTATAATATGATTATTATTTTCAATCAATCATTTTAAACTTAAATGTCAACTAATTGTATAAATCATAATATTACAAAAAAACTGTTTTTTACCAACACAAGATTTCGTTGGTAAAAATTTTAATTCAATTATTAAATTGGTTTACCAACAGATTAGCAATGGAATCCGGTGGTAAAGTGGCGGTTGGTAAAATTTTAGCAATGAAATATCAATTCTATTGGTAAATAATTTCGTTGGTAATTTGTTGCTAATAATTCCGTTGGTAATTTATATAATGATTCCGTTGGTAATCCGTTGGTAATTACCAATGGATTGAATTCCATTGCTAAAATAGAGAACAAATCCGTTGGCATTCCGTTGCTAAAATAAAAATGTCGTTTTTGTTGCTAATCCATTGGTAATTACCAACGGATTGAATTCTGTTGGTAAATTCGGTTGCTAAAAAATATTTTTTTTGTAGTGTAAAAGAATTTAAAAATTCTAAATCACAAAAAGTTTAAATAATTAAATTGATAAAAATTAAAATGATAATAATAAAATTTGAATACAATTAAATTTTTGAAAAATATAAAAATATAATTTTGAAATATTATTAATTTAACTTCAATTCTTCAATGTATACATATTGAAATAACATACTAATTTATATTGAAGAATTTAAATTCTTCAATATTGTACCAAAATATCCTTCCTAATTTATTTAATATTAAGCTATTTATGGTTCGAATTTAAGATGATAGTATAATACATATAGTGGGTTAATAGTAAATTGTAGTAGTATAATAAAAGTTTATTAATAGTAAATTGTATGATTTTACATGCAGTCTTCGTAGTTTCAGTTTGAAAAATGGAGTATAATTCTAGTGAGTAGGTGTGAATTTGAAGATGAGGCATGTTGTTAAAAAGAAAATTAATTAACTTTAATTAATGTATGTATTAATTTTTAAAAATGATTTTAATTAGATACATTTATATTTTAAAATATTAAATCATTTTAATATTTCAATTTTATTAAATATTACTCCTCCGTCCTATGACAAATTTCACATCTATAAAGGAAATGTGAAATTAGTTGTTATTATGAGCCAGGAGAAGTATTTTAATATGTCGTTATATTTCAATTCTAAAATTTTGTAGTTATATTTTGATTTTTTTTACTTTTTAATTAAAATATTAAATTTAATAGTTATTATGTTTCATTAATTGATTTATTAAACAAATCAAGATTTAGATTTTTTTTCAATAATTTCTTTCATTGAGAGGTGACATTGAAATATCATCTCTCTATCCAATAATGTAATTTTTTTAAATTTATATTTAGAAATAATTTTAATATTTTTAAGTAACAAATAAATTATAAATTAAGTTAGGTGAGTTGTAAAAGAGTCGTTGTGGGGTTATTGGATTATGTCTATTTCCTTATTTGGAGATATGAATTTATTTTTGAAATGAATAAAAATAGTAAATGCGAATGTGTTTATATTATGATGAATTTATTTTATGCGAATGTATTTATATTATGATGAATTTATTTTAATGTCAATAGGCAAAACTCCACAAATTAAATATTAATAGCAATAACTTAAATATATTCTTTCTTTTTTAATCAAATTATGTCATTATACACCTTCCACAAAAATAAAAAAAATTCAAAGTATCCACCTATTCATCTACACACACCAGTGCCGCCGACCACCACCGCCCCCGCCTGTCGCGTGGGTGACCTACACCGGAATCGATGTCGGTGGACCCGTGTGAGTGACCCACATAGGGGACACATTGAGTATTGATTTTGAATAGTAAAAATTTTTAAAAAGTACAATTATGTAAAAAAAATATTCCCTCCATCCCGGGTATTTTTACCCATTTGTACGGGCACGGAAATTAAGACGTTTTATTTTTTTAATATATAATGTAAGAGAAATTAGGGATAATTTAGCAATTTAAAAGGAAAAAATGAATAAAGTTATTGAGAATGATAAATAAAGTGTAAAAAAGTAATTAAAGTTGTTGGGATTGTAAAAAGTAGGTAATAAAATATTATGTATTTTTGTAAAAAATGGAATTGATAAAAATACGTGGGACACCCAAAATAGAAAGTGAGTAAAAATACGTGGGATGGAGGGAGTATAACAAACAAAACAATGTGGGTAAAAATTTTGCAATATGAATTATTTATATTACTATTTTAATTCTGCCTTTATTTTACTCCTATACTAGAAATTAGTCCAAGATCCCACCCCTCCACTCGAAAAAGGAAAAGAGAGAAAATGCACATTCTTTAGAGGATTGGAAAGCAAATAAAGCAGAGCCAAAATCTAGTCCTTTATAAGGGACCAATCACTCCCTCCCTCTCCCTCTCCCTCTCACTCTGACTCTCCAAACCTCCCAACCCCACATTTCACTTCAAAGTACCAAGCAGCATGGATCTTCAAAGAAGCCTTCTTCTTAATTGGACTTATTTCCACCAAGAGAAGGTACTACTACTACACTCCTTCCATCACTCACATTCATTAAATTCACACTTGTTTAATCATATGCTATTTATTGCAATCATTTCTTCAACTCAAAATTAATGGGCATTAATGTTGTGTTGATTGTTTAAAAACAGAGCATGGATGAGCTGAGGCAATCCCTGGTGCTGAACATGGAGTTAGAGGAAACAAGATTGAAGGCTGAAGAAGAAGTAAAGATGAGAGATGAAGAGATAGCCCAACTCAAGAATCTCCTCAACACTGCAATTCTAGAGAGAGAAGAAGCCCAAGATAAATGCCGGAAACTCCTCCACGACAACCTCCTCCTCCACCGCCAGCTCCCCCAATCCACCCCCAATTCCCTCATTTCCAGCATCGAAGACGACCCCAGATCAAGAAACGTCGATTCCACCACCGGATTCTCCTCCTCCGACTGCGACGAGAGCACTGTTTCATCGCCCCACCACTTCCCGCTGCCGCCGGAGCCGGAGCTGGAGCTGCCGGTGGTCGTCGACAGGCCATTGCCGGAAAAGGGTAAGTTCTTACAGGCTGTCATGAAAGCGGGCCCACTCCTCCAAACCCTCCTCCTCGCCGGACCCCTGCCGCAGTGGCGTCACCCTCCGCCGCCGCTCGACACCTACCAGATTCCACCCCCGCCGGTGGTGATCCCGTCGCCGAGGGGCTTCTCCGTCGGACAAGAAACGTTCCTTAACTGCGGCAGTGTGAACAGGAAAAGAGGGGTGTCGGAGAATTCGGATTCGTCCATGGAATTCAAGTGCCAGCGAATTGCTCTCCAATGACTTGGGTTCTGTTATCCCAAATTAGTCGGTTTACGGATCAAATACCGGTTCACCGAAAATTTTAATTGGGTGATTTTCTCATCATACTTTGATTGGGTGTTTTGCTCATCATACGACTCTGATTTGATCTCCCGAATTGAGATTAGTGAGTAATTAGGGAGGGTAATTAATTGATTAATGATGATTAGCATTTGTACAGTGGGTATAATTAATTAGGGGATTAGTGAAAGTGAAGTAGGGTGGTGGAAATCAAGGGTTTGTCTTAGTTGGGGTGCATTTTGGTTGGAGAGTCTCTTTCTTCACATGAATTAGTCTTGTTTCTTTTTACTCTTTTTCAAAATGTTGCTTTCAATTCCTTGTGGAAAGGGAATCCACATTTTCACATCATATAATATAATTAGAGATGTAACATGTTATATAATTCAACGGTATTATACAGCTAATAATTATGTTAATTTCGTTTTTTATAATAGTATCGTAACTTTTATTGATCAAATTTGATTTTTTTTTTTCATTGAGAATTCTATCCCTCTTCATTCATTCGTTTCACACGATTTCTTTCATGAGATGATTTACTACAAACTTTACATGCACAAAATGATCTTTACATCCGCTTCAAGAGAAGTTCATTTGCTCTTTACATGTGGATTAAGAAATATGATTATTTAATATGTAATGATAATTATAATATTGATGAGTATGTGAATCTATATTTTAATTGTATTAATAGAAATATATGGATACTATGTATATAAAAAGAGAAATGAAATTGTTAGGGCAGGATGCCAAAAAAAAAATTGATCTCTTTTAAGGAAGTATATGATAGGTATGTTTATGAGTTTATTTAATTTTAAAATATCTTATCAAAATATTCATAATGCACAATTTATTATACTCCATAATAATAAAACTTTAGAATTTATCAACTGCCAAAATGATAAATGTTCTTTAGACCCACCTCATAAAGTTAGTCCTAATATCATTCTATAAACGAAAAAATTCCCCCCTTTTTTTACCAACACAAATCAAAAGTCTATTTTGAAACTTTTTTTCACATTTATTGATACTTATGAACAAGGGAGAGTGGCCCAAATACATGTACCAAAATCATTATCAATCATCAATTAATTTGCATAACATTTCTATCCAATTATCTATTTTTTAATCAAAATACTCGCATCCTGTCGAAATATTATGTCGGGGTTCCGACAATGAATCCAACATCCAATAAAATATTCCATCCTGTCGGAATGTTATGTCGAGGTTCCGACACCAAATCTGAAAATGAACAATTGGGTATGAAAATTATACAATTTATTTTATGGATAGCAATAATTTTTGTTTATTCATTTTGGAGATTTTTGACAATTGATTCTATGAACAACATATTAATTTTTATAACTAAGCAATAAAAAATAAGAGGATCACTTGGGTGACCGTGGTCACCCATGATCCTCTCACATGAGAAGGTGGAACCCACATGTGAGGGGTGGCCCCCACCCCCTTATGTGAGAGGGTCATGATTGACCACGGGTTACCCAAGAATTACCCAAAAAATAAATATAATTAACCATGGACTGAGTCTTAGTCTGAATGGAGGAAGTGATGGGCCAAGAACCAGAAGGTGTGAAAGGGTCGGCATGTCGGGTCGAGTGGGCTCCACGGATCCGAATTGTAATCTACTATTTGACCCTTGTCTAATTCATTTTAATTATTAATCATCATGCCCTTTTATATCCTTTTCCTTTTCTTTAACCCACTTTAAAAAAGAATCCACCCTAATCTTTTGAATCTTTAATTTTTCAACTCAATGATATATTTTAATTTTATGTTCAAAGTTATGCAAAAAGAAGCACTTCCCGCCTCCCTTGAGCCCATAAATTTTAATCCTTTAATCCATGAAATTATGGATGGCGACTTTGTACGTACTCGGCTCACTAATTATCACTCTAACTAAAAACATGTTTGGTTGGATTTGGATGTATATATTTTTGAGGTAAACTTGCGTGGGACCGTTATGGACTATATATTTTATATATTTTTAATCAATTGTCATTTTTTTTTATAAAATAGTTCAAAACATTGTTATCATATTTCATCAATTGCGTATCATTTTTCATATAATGATTATCGCTTCTTATCCTATTCATAAAAATTATTTCGTAAGATGGCCTCACACAACTTTTTACCATATTTTCCACACAAATTTATACGTATATTTTGTATTTAATATACTAATCATATAGTTTCGTGCAATGATCTATTATTATTATTATTATTTATTATTATTATCTTATAATATTAGTAGTATTTATCAGGGTTTATTGCATTTTTAGTTAATGGGTTTCAATTATTATCAATTTGTTCAAAATTAAATCCATCGTTTTGAAAATCTAAGAATAAATATTTATAAGGTATAAAGCATTAGGGTAAATATAATAATATCACACCCTTATGCATTCAAACAAAAAAAAAATCTTTGAAATTTAAGTAGATTTTGAAGACATAATTTTAAAAACCAAGAGCATTGAAAACCAATTGAATATAATAATCTGTATTTAATTTGAGTTAATTTTGATTGGTTATGTGAATCCTATTAATTTATATTCTTTTATATCCTTAAAGTTTAATGCTTATTTGTAACCCTTAAAATATTTAAGGGTATAATTGTGTTTATATTTTAGAGAATTTAAATAAAACAGGTTCACACTAAATTCGCTCTTTAGTTTTAGTTTTATGTAGTAAGACATGTGTAGTATTGTATAAGAAAATGAGAAAGGAGTGAGAAAAAAAAATTATTTGATGAGAGAAAATATATAAAAAGTTTGTGAATTAAGCATGCAGAGTTAATATAAGTATATATATATATATATATATATATATATATATATATATATATATATATATATATATATATATATATTCGATTTTTAAAACCCCAAATAAACACAAGTTTCCAAAATCTAAAATAGATTTTCAAAATTATAAAAAAAAAAACATGGATATGTTTGTTTGAAATTCATGTGAGTTATAAAACAATAAACAACAATAATCTAAGTTTCTTTCAAGTTTGGAGTGAGTCTGTAAACACAGTTCATATATGCATCATATTTTAGCAAAATTATTTTTAGAATGTGAAAATTTATTTTTAAAGAAATGAAATAGTACTTTTTTGAAAGAAAAATATTATTCATCTCAATAAAAATATAAAATATCACAATATATATATATATATATATATATATATATATATATATATATATATATATATATATCAGAATTTAAAGTGTAATTTTTTCATTCAAAAGAGTAATAGTTCATCTCTCTAAAGAGTAATCGATAAATTAGGATGCAAGAATTTGAGGAATAATGTTTTCATGCAGGAGAATAATAGTTCATATCTTTTAGAAGTAATTTTTCATGTACAAGTAATCGATAAAATAGGGAGCACTTATAAACTCAGTTCACACAAAGGGGTTGTCTTAGGTTTTTATATGATATGAAAATAATCTAAGTTATTTTTTTATGGTATGTTTTAATTTTACATTAATTTAATATATAAGAAAAAGTATGATAAGATGTGTAAGAGAGTTTGAGTATTTATTAAGGTGAAAAAATGTATAGAAAGTGTGTAAATTGAGTATTAATAGGGTTTGTAGCTACGAGTTTTATAAACCAAACTAATTTTAAAAGAGCTAGTCCTTACTATCTGGGTGTACAAGATGTTAAATGATACTCCCTTAGTTCCACAATATCCTTCATACTTTCTACATTTGGACGTCCCACAATACCCTTCACACCTCATTTTTGGCAAAAAAAAAAATTGACAAATATATCTACAACTTAACCATCAATTACACATTTGTCATCTCATTAACACCACTAGCTTAACAAAAAAAAGGATTTAGGCCCGATTAAGTACACAATTAAACGCCCTAATTAATTATTTGGGCCTAACCACATATTTGGACTGTTGGATTATATACTAAAAGTCTAGTTTTTTGTATAAACTATATTATAACAATTTATTTGAAATGAGAATCATATGATCAAATAATTGCGTCTTATAATTTATTTATATGCACGGTGCAATAGTCCGCTTACTTTATACTGTAGATAATATATTGTGCGACAACACGCGAAAGATCATATTATCGATTTCCTTATAAAGTATAAACAGATGCTCACAACCGAGATAGACGGAGACTCTCTATCGGGATGGTTGTAGTGTGGTTTGGTATTAGCTTGTCTTGGCTATAAAATCACATTAGTGTACTTTGTGTGTATTGAGTAGGACCACATGAGATCATTCGACTTATACTGGCTTATAGGAGAACTTGATCTCAGTTATTATAGATGTTTGTGCTCTTAATCCCTATGCAATAACCTCGACATGTAAGACAATATGTATTTCTTTGATTCATCAATGGATGAGATTTACATGTAATTAGATCAACAAACTCGATGAGTTTGGAAATAGTGATGTCTCTATGGTGTGTTGTTGATTGTAGAAGGAATCTGTGTCCGTTATAGGTTGATGATGTCCCCTTGAGGAGCTCATAAGGATTATCATGTAAACCCAGCTGGTGGATTTATTCCGGCATGATAATGAGGTTGAGTGGTACCACTCTCGGATGAGATATTAATTAATGGAGTTGTCAGTAACTTAATTAATTAATGGGCATTATATATCTTATATATGGGGAGACTAACGGGCTCATAATAAGAAGGAGCTCATAACGTAATTATGAGATTAGAACGGTAGTGCAGTAATAATATTTTAGTGGTATATATTATTATTATTGGACTTAAGTATAAGCTTTGGGTTAAACTTGATTACTTATGCCCAATGGAGGCCCAACTCTAATTTATCCTTCTGGTCCCTGCTGTAGCCCGTATATAAGTCATCTCAGTTGTTCTAACCCAAGAAGAGACACGCCTAACACGTGAAGAGAGTAGATGGAACAGCAGATTGAGAAGAGATCTCGAAGATCATCGCCCACACGACGTCGAGATTGGACTTGGGAATACAGCAGAAGATCGGAAGGTTGTTTGCTGCTATTGTTCGTCAAATTACATGATTTTTATAAAATCTTACAGACCTCAGAATTTAACGTGTGATATACTGACGGAAATCCACTGAAGAGAGGATTATTTTAGTGTGTAGATCACTCAAATCCGATATCGGATGAGAGAGTTATGCCCAAAACGATGAGGCTGCGCAGGCTGCTGGCGAGAATCCATCTTCTTCAACATACCCTGGTGAAAGGTAATATGTTTCTTTGGTTTTCTTGCTTCCGCTGAATTAGAAATGTATGGAACCCTAACGATTCATGTTAACCAAACGATCGAATGCCAATAATTGGTATCAGAGCTTCAGTTTCATGGTGAAGCGTGAAACGTTAGGCTAGGGTTTATGTGTGTGCATGATGTTAGGGGTTTTAGAATTTGTTTTCTTGTTGGATACCCTAACTGTACACGACACACGTATTGCACCATCGACGCGACTGAACTGACGACGGAATGGTGGACGATGAAAGACGCTCATAGCGCTGGGCTATTTTTGATTGGTAAAGATTGCGTGAACGATGATGTGTTCGTTGAAAGCATGGTGAATGCCAATCCTAGCGGGACTCAGCGACATGGCTGGATGGCGGACAGGGGCTGGAAATCACTAGGCAGGTCACGGCGAGCGTGCGTGGTTGCCGACGCAAGCATCCGGACTTCCAACTGGTGGCAGTGGCGACAGCATGTGGTGGCCAAGGCTTAGGCGATTCTAGATACTTGTTCACGATGTTTCCAGCAAACGACAGCGATAGGAAGATGGCGTGTGATGCAAGGCAAACCTGATGCTGGCTGTGGCAAGTGCTCGTCGCTGTGCTCAGCGACGAAGCATGAGGCTATCAACGTGTTTGCAGCGCGATGGAGACAGTGTTCCAGGTGAGTCTTGTTGTTGTTCCTTGGCCTGAACTATTTCCGATCGAGTCTCCACCAGGTTTCGATTGGATTAGCACCAAGTTTTGATCAGGCCTGCAGATTTTTGGGATGAGTCAGCTACATTCCGGAGTGGATCTGGGTAACTTCTGGACGAGTCTTCTAGGTGACCCGGTCGGGTCTGCAGATGGCTGGATGGGCTGGGTGTTCAGCAGCCTGCACGGGAGTATGCTGCTTGGCGAGCTGCTAGACGAGCACATAGCGAGCAGCAGTAGACACTGTTGGACGATTGGAGTTCTGATCACGTTATCGTAAATAGCAAAACTCCAATAATATTGTGGCGAAGCAGCTTAGCGCCAGCGCAAATTTTGCTGGGCTGGAAGCTGCTTGGCGCCGACTGGATTTTAGAGTGGCTGGAAGATGGCTGAATGAAACTTCAGAGCTTGTTCTAGCTGTCGGTAGTGGTGGTCTGTGCGAGATGCATGACCTGCCGGAGATGATGACACCGAGTGGATGGTAGTGGCATGCGGATCGACGAGTGTGGCACCCATTTGGAGCGCACGGAGGCTTCTCATCATTGCACGATGGCGGGCAGGATAGGCTGCGCGATGACCATGGCTGTGCACACATTGCGGCAAGATCAGAAAATGGTGCCGGCACGACTTCTGGTTGTTTGAAGCACGAGTCGTGCCATGGCATAATTTGGCGAGGCTGGCATCGGCAAGGCGTGTGAGGCTGCAACATGGGGCTGCACGACTCGTGTTGGTGCCTGGCACGAGTCGTGCCAGCGTGTAAAGTGGTCAGCGGAGTCGTTTTGCTCGTAACGTGATAGTTAGGGCGATGAAATGTGATGGATAGGGTGTCGGAGTGGTGGACCAGGCTGTGGGGCAAGTAATCTGGAGAAAAATTCGTGAAGACCGGCTTTCAATTTTCAGATTAGGTTTCGGGGCGCTGCCCTGAGCCCCGCGACCTGACTAGGCAGGTCATTCCCTGGACCTCACCAGGGAGGTCGAACCCCGTATAATCGATGTTGCTCAATTACGTGATTGGTGGCGAACAATCGAATTCGCCAATATATATAACTGTTTATAATCGATTTTATTATTTGATTATTATTATATATGCTATGCATGATTCTCTGTGATTTACTGCCTATGTGCCGTAATAGGAGCATGCTAGGTTGTGTATTTTATTTTTGAATATTCTATGCATGTAAAACCCTCGGTGTTAAATAACTAAGTGAGAGAGGGGATTGATAATTAATTCCCGCGGCCTCCATTATTGGTTTGTAAGTGATGTGAGTAAACTTGCGTGTTGGCAATAGGCTTTCCTCCCTAACGGATGAGTTTATTCATGGATCACTGGTACAGACTCCATTAAATAATTATTGTCTGTAATGTTGCACATGAACTTGCATGTTGACATAGACCTTCCTCCCTAACGGATGCGTTTATGTGCGGTTCACTGGTACAAACATATAATCAATGATTGTAGGAAGTTATCTGAGCGCGTGTGTACCTCTCCAACTGTAAGGCACATAAGTTTGGGCCGCGGACTTGGGATCAAATAATGATGTACACTTTGGTGTAAATAATTAGTATCCTCCCCAATGGAGTCACTGCTATTATTTGCATGGCTAAAGAGGAACTGACTATTAATTATTTTGTCATGAGGTTAAGTTGACGAATGAAATTAATGGGTAAAATCTTCTCTTGTAAATGTTCGGGTTTGTAAACGTCCACACTAACGTGGCTTGCAGACTCACGGTACTTAAGATGTCGGTGAATTTTAATTTTATATTATTTTGAGGGAATCAATATAAATGGATAAATTCGAAGATTTGATCAGTGTATTTATTTATGATTCTTTGAATTTCAAATGATTTTATCTCACTTATTGTTTGCTGAAAGAAAACATATTTAATGGTCCAAAATTAGATGATTAGAAAAGAATATTGGTTTTAATTTTTACTACTTAGAAAATTAAATGTGTTCTCACTAAAGATGTCTCATTTAAAGTCTCTAGTGGAGAGGTGAGAGGTTCATAGAAATATGATGGTCTCATGCGACTCTTCAGATACTTGAGTAAGTAAGAAAGGCAAGATGTCATGGATAAGTTGATGAATGAATTGAGAATACTTGGAGTAGAAATTGAAGGGAAACCTAGGTTGATTTAATTCTCCGCGGTTTGCCTGGATGTTTTGAGCAAGTTGTACCTGAAATACGAGAGACTGTATATGGTAGGGAACTTCTGACAAAACATGTGGCGAAGGAAATCAAATTTCATCAACATGTGAACAAGGTTAGTATCTCATTCACTAGTTGCTGAAGCATGATTAGTGATGACATTTATTGACACGTTGTCTGTAGATACCGGAATTACTAAAAGCTTGTAACTTAGTGATGATGAGATTATAATATACATGGGTAATACTACGAGAATAGTGGCTGTTGCAGTGGGAGTTGTTTATTTATCTTATGATAGGAATAAACGTTTGATTTTGAGAAATTGTCTTTACATATGTTTTCATAGAAAGAATTTCATTTCAGTATCTATGCATTTACAGATGGATATTCCATTTCATTCAAATGACATGGTCATAGTGATGAGGGATGAATCTATAATCTGTTGTGGTATGTTGGTGACAATTTGTAAACTCTTAAATCATGTTTATCTCATGGATGCAACAAATAGTGATTAATAGCGCGTCTTCTAATCCTAATAAGAGAAAGACTCTTATGCAAATGATTAGATGAATGATGAATTATTTGAAATTACTAAATTCATTTTATGGGTATACCCTAGAAACAACATGTCGTATAACGTTTGTCTGTTTGTGGGATATTCTAAAAAAATGAAGGGTGTTGATTTATTTAGTCCAAAAGATCGAACGGTGATTGTTAACGCAAACACTAGGTTTTGGGAAAGGACTATGTAATAAATCACAAACCTATGTATAAAGTGTTCTAAAGGAAGTGAGAGGGAAAATACAAAGTATTAGTACCAATTGTACAAGAGGATATACCACAAGGTAAACTGCAACGCGTGTCATGTCTGATACACAATTGCGTGTAGTGTCTTTTCGTAGTGGGAGGGTTATTCGACAACCTGTAAGAAATATGTTTTGGGAGAGTCGTGAGACTTGGTCCCTAGTAAACATGGAATGGACCCACGGATATGACGAAATATTAAAGATAGAAATGCGATATCTTAGCAAGTGCAATGATGTTGAAATAGAATCGATGAATTCTAAATAAAATCTGGGAGCTTGCAGGACCATTAAATAGTGTAAAAGCCATTGGAAGTAGTCATACAAAATAAAAGAGGATCATACGGTAAGGTGAAAACCTTGGAAGCAAAGCTTGTTGCGAATAGGTATACTCAGAAAGAAAGAGTTCGATTATGAGAAAACCTGATTCGCCGGTAGCTATGCCTTTGTGAATCCAGATTCTTTTATCTGTTGCTACTCATATGAAATATGAGGAATAGCAAATAGATGTCAAGACAGCTTTCCTAAACTGGAAGTCTTGAGGAAAACATCTATGTGAAGCAACTAGATTGATTCATTGCAAAGGGTTAAGAGCATTTTGATTGTAAGCATAAAGGTGTCCATCGGTGGACTAAAGCAAGCTTCAAGATCATGTAATATCCATTTTGATGACAAAATCCAGTGATATAGATTCATTCAATGCGCGGATGTGGATTGTGTATTGAAAAGAGTGACGAAAACATGGTGGTATTTTCTTGTACTATACGTAGATAGTATCTTGCTCATTGGAGACAATGAAAAAGTATTGTCGGGCGTATGATGTATGGTTGAGAAAGCGGTATGAGATGAAGGACTTAAGAAAAATAAAATAATATCCTTTTGATCACGGTAATATGGATCACAAGAAAGGATGTTATGCTTGTCTGAAACTTCATGAAATGATACAATCCTTACTCGTTTTAGCATGTCGCTTTATCTAAGGAAGTGTGTCTTCAGACACAAAAAGAAGATAAAAGTGATGAAAGCGGTTCCTTATGCTTCGGCGAATAAGGAAGCTTAATCTGAAGAATGCTATGCACAAGCATGGGTAACTATTTTGCTGAAGACATGAACAGTGGGTATCAAGGTAACCCGAAACAAGAATGATGAACTGTGGTAAGACATATACTTATGTACCTGAAAAGGACCAGAAATTATATGTGAACTTACCGAACAGATTCACTGATTCTTATGGGTTACATAGATTCAGTTTTTTCAAATCAGATAGGCACGGCAGTAAATCCACCTCAAAGATTATATGTTTAATTTTAGAAAGATAAGACATAATATGGAGAAGTGTTATATAGAAATATATTTCAGACTCCGGATTCCATCATGGAAAGATGATAAATTAGGAGCCTATGAGGCAGCCAAAGTATCTGTATGACCCTAGAAACTTCATGATGGACTTTGAAGTGTTTCTAAATTTGCCCAAGGTTATCATAATTTATTTTGATGATAATTGGTGCAGTTGCAAACTTGAATGAATCAGGAGTCCATAAGCAATTAAACACATGGAGCGCGAGTACCACATGTTACGAGAAATCGTATGATGAGGGGAAGGTTGTTGTCGCCAAGATTGCATCGGATAATGACCTAGTAAATCTATTTACAAAGACCTTAATGCGGGAGCTTTTGATGATTGTGTAGTGGAGTGGAATCAGATGTATGGCAGAAGACATGACAACATAGTCTTTTAGTATAAGTGGGAGATTGTTGGATTGTATACTAAAAGTCTAGTTTTTTGTATGAACAATGTTATACCAATTTATTTGAAATGATAATCATATGATCAAATGATTGCGTCTTATAATTTATTTATATGCACGATGCAATAGTCCGCTTACTTTATACTGTATATAATATATTGTGCAACAACACGCGAAAGATCATATTATCGGTTTCCTTATAAAGTATAAACAGATGCTCACAACCGAGATAGACGGGGACTCTCTATCGGGATGGTTGTAGTGGTTTGGTATTAGCTTGTCTTGGCTATAGAATCACATTAGTGCACTTTGTGTGTATTGAGCAGGACCACATGAGATCGTTCGACTTATACGGACTTATAGGAGAACTTGATCTCAATTATTATGGATGTTCGTGCTCTTAATCCCTATGCAATAACCTCGACACGTAAGGCAGTATGTATTTCTTTGATTCATCAATGGGTGAGATTTACATGTAATTAGACTAACAAACTCAGTGAGTTGAGAAATAGTATTGTCTCTATGGTGTGCTGTTGATTGTAGAAGGAATCCGTGTCCGTTATAGGTTGATGAAGTCCCCTTGAGGAGCTCATAAGGATTATCATGTAAACTCAGTTGGTGGATTTATTCCGGCATGATAATGAGATTGAGTGATACTACTTTCGGATGAGATATTAATTAATGGAGTTGTCAGTAACTTAATTAATTAATGGGCATTATATATCTTAAACATGGGGATACTAGCGGGCTCATAACAAGAAGGAGCCCATAACATAATTATGGGATTAGAACGGTAGTGCAGTAATAATATTTTAGTAGTATATATTATTATTATTGAACTTAAGTATAAGCTTTGGGCTAAGCTTGGTTACTTATGCCCAATGGAGGCCCAACTCTAATTTCTCCTCCTGATCCCTGCTATAGCCCGTATATAAGTCATCTCAACTGTTCTAACCCTAAAAGAGACACACCTAACACGTGAAGAGGGTAGATGGAATAGCATATTGAGAAGAGATCTTGAAGATCGTCCCATACACGACATCAAGATTGGACTTGAGAATACAGCAGAAGACCGGAAGGTTATTTGCTGCTGCTGTCTGTCAACTTGCACGATTTTTATAAAATCGTATAGACCTCAGAATTCGACTTGTGATATACTTACGGAAAGCCACTGAAAAGAGGATCGTTTTGGCGCATAGATCACTGAAATCCAATATCGGATGAGAGAGTTATGCCCAAAATGGTGAGGCTGCGCAGGCTGCTGGCGAGAATCAATCTTCTTCAACATACCCTGGTGAAAGATAATACGTTTCTTTGGTTTTCTTGCTTCCGCTGAATTAGAAACGTATGGAACCCTAACGGTTCACGTTAACCAAATGATCAAACGCCAAAATGGACCACATCCTTTCAATCCCATTTCAATCTGCTTCTTTCCATTTCATCTCCTATCTCCTCTCGTCCTCTTCGCTGCGACAAAACCCTAACAGTATTTCTCACACTGCTCACTCCTTCATCCATGCTTCCGCGGCATGAAGAGGAACCCTAGCCCCTTCTTCTGCTCCTCTTCGCATGCGATCTACCATTTTTTTGTGAAATCACTTCGAACTCTAAACCCTCGAAGTCCGATTCACTTTATCTTCTACTAGATAATATTTCTGAGGTTGAAATTCTAGATCTATGGTCAGGATCCGAGTATAGATAGAGCAAGACAGTGGTTGGGGTTGACTTCATGCCGTCGGTAGTCGATGCACTTGAAATCATAACAGATCTCGCCGGAACCATCAGCAAAACGGTGGTTCCCGACTCCTTACAGTCGGATTATGTCGTTGATCTCACCTCTTTTGCCAGGGCAGTTTGCGATCTGGTGGTTTCCGACTCTCTATTTTCCAATTTCGAGAAAGTTGCGTATGCGGTTGAGGACTCCGACGTTGAGGACGAGTCGCCGGAAAGTTTGCCCCGTCAGTCTCTATTTTGGAGATTTCCTCACAGCCGGTGAGATTTCGACCATCAAACAGTGATCCTGGAGTCTAATATCGGGGTTGCAAATGTCGGGGAAAACTTGCCCCAGAATGAGGAATCCATTAGATTTCAACAGTTCATCTACGAGATGGTCTGTATGTTTCTTCCAGCTTATCGGTACATCCCTAACTTCTCTCATTTTTTAAATTCTATAGCTTGGGATGCCCTGTGAGACTTGGTACGTGTTTTATGTGCTATATTTGGCCATTTGAGGTACTTAATTGATGTTTAATGCACTTGATTTAGCCCTGTGAGGCACTGAATTGATGAAGCATGAGTTTATTTGGCCCTGTGAGGCATCTATATGGCCCTGTGAGGCATTGAATTGTTTATACGTGTGAAACAGGTGATTACTTGACCCTGTGAGGCATCTATTTTGGCCCTGTTAGGCATTTGATGGGTGATATTGCTCTATTTGATTCCTACTTGACTCTTTGAGGCATTTGCTGGTTGATGATGGGAATATTTGGATAGTACTAGGCCTTGTGAGGCACTGAATTATTTAAACTTGAATGCAACATGTGTTTAATTGGCCCTGTGAGGCATCTATGTGGCCTTATGATGCATTTTGGTGCTGTTGATGCTTTGTTTGCTCTTTAGTTGGCCCTGTGAGGTATTTGGTGGCTAATAATAATTGTCCCTGAGAATTGTATTTCAGATGTCAAACTTAATTTGGAATTAAATGTAGGTTTTAAATTAACCCAATGACGAATTTATTCCGAGGACTAAGGATTCAATGTTGTGGTTGTCCACTGGTGATCATGCAATATGAACCAGCCACAGTGAATAAGTATATTGAGTCACCAATAGGTATATACGAACCTATTTAGGCGACCATGACCCATTGACGATGTTATTTCGAGGGTTAATTATCTCTCTTGATATAACAAGCTTAGATAAACTTATTCTTGTCCCTGAAATTAGTTGTTCAGTGTCACCATTAGGTTTCATGCCTAGTTTGGAGACGCTTGATATCTTTTAATATCGTAGCAGTCACCAATAGGTATAAGAAACCATTTAGGAGACCATGCTCGGTGATGAATATCTTTCTGAGAGCATTGTGAACAAAAAGGTCATACCATGATATTTGTTTAAAACATAAACAACAAAAGGACAGTGTACAGTCCTATTGTTTATGCTGTAAACAACAAAAAGGCCATATCATTACTATAGGTTGATTGTTACAGCTTAAACAACACATAAAATCAAAATGACATTGTTCAGTCCTGTGTTTATGCTGTAAACAACAAAAAAGGGTCAGTTTATAGTGTGATGGTTCATTTTTCTATGATTATTGATCCTAACAATTTATCTTAAGGTCATTTTATCTAACTTTTGTCATATAAACATGCATTCACATCATCTTTGTATTTTCAGTAATCTTTGAACAGGTATATAAAGATTTCTCTAGCTTATGTACTTGAGAAGAAATCTGTAATTTTATTTATTTTTAATATAATTCAGCAAGTTCTGTAATTAAAATTGAAGTGTAAGAAATTTCTACAATTTCTAGGACAACTGTACCAGATTAATGTAATAATATGGTACTGCTGTAATTTTAATTTTTTTTAAATTTCTGTTGATTTTATGAAATTACATGTGTTTTTTAAATTCATTTCTGGATTAACTTTAATGATAAAGTTAATCAAAACCCTAAACCCAAAGTATGGACAGTTTTACCCTTCAAAAAGTGTGTTGAAAAAGTTAAAAATTAACTTTTCTTAAACAACATGAAACAGTAAGTACGAAGGGTATTCCGGTACGAAGGGAGTAATATTTAATTTTAAAGTATATTCATTTTAATTAATAAGTGTATTGATTTTTTTATTGAAAGGGTATGTTGAAATATTAAGAATATTAAAATTTGTCAAAAAATAAAATAAATTAAATTAAAAGTATAATTTTTTATACTAAAACATACTCCCTCTGTTTCCTTGAAAGGTAATTGTTTACTTTTTATAAGTGAATTAAAAAGTATAATACTGTATAATAGGTAGTTGTATTAGTATTGAGTGTGAGTCAATATACAATGAGTTGTGTATATAATATTTTTTTATGGGTCACATCAATTTAAAAATAAAATGAATGCTTTGTATTGCACTGAACTAAAATGATAAAATAGATAGTAGTATTAGGTACGGAAGGAGTAACATTCATAGAAAGGTTTTGGATTGAGTCACAAAATTTAACCGTTTTGAAATGAGTATATTGATCTTTATAAAATATTCAATTCTATTCTTTAATATATCTGAATGACGTGGCAATTAATTAATATTAAAATGAGACAAGGCATATATATGTATTTAGCCTATCCTCCAATCCATATAGGTCAATGCGTGTAACACTATTGACAACTAGTCATAAACGGTCCCCAACTTGCATTAAAATCGAGTATCACGGAATGTCCAGCAATGTCTTAAAAAAATAAAATAATAAGTAAATAAAAATTCTGTAGTAACTTGTTTACATTTATTATTCATTCATATTAAATAGTACTACTTGAGATTCAATAAATGTTATACTCCTCATCATTAGAACTCCCCAATATATCGTCAATTTATTCCATTTCATCGAAATAAACTCTCGACAGCTACGTTTCACACCTCTCTTCTCATTCTCCTCATTAATTTAGGAAATTCAATATTATTCATTTCCAGTTACATTTCCATTAATCTTTAAACTATTATTTCGAAAAATAAAATATATTGTCGTTGTGTATGTTCACCTTTGTTAGTTTTATATTTACAATACTAAATAAAACCCCCTTCACTATATTTTATTTACTAAAGCTAATTCATACATGCCAAAAACGGCACATTTAGACTCCTACCAAAGCTACTAAACCTTCCGAGCTCGCTTAATTAAACTCCCTCTCAGAATCTGTATTAGAAAACGAACAAGTCCTTAACGTTGAATGATGTTTAAATAACGAGTTCCATTTCTACGATCAAACTCAACGAATTTAAAGCAAAAATAGTTCGATTATGTAATCCGCTTTGAGATCCATGCCAATTTGATCACTGCCGTCTCATGTTCTTTAACCAACAGGCTTTGGGAAAGGAAGATTTCGAATTTGTAACCTAAGGAAGTCCTTGTATAGATTAATACAAGCATTAAAGTCATATTTTATCAAATTTGGTTTAACATTATGACATATGGTCTTCACTAAATCAAGAGCAGAATGCGTTGTAGTTTAAAGATGTAGTTTTGTTAAGGGCATCAACAACAATTTGAGTTAATGATATTGGTGCCATATTCTTATCTTCAAATCCTATTTAACAAATTGCCACTCAAGAAACAAGCAGATCCAGCGATTTATCAATGGAAAACTTCAGACAACGTGTGCTACTCTAACATTCTGTATTAGCTAGTATATATTTTCGAAAGTACTTATATTAAATATATTGATTAATTTGATTATTCTACTGGTTATAAAAAGAAAATTTTGGCCTTTCATCAATTTTAAAGTGTGAACATGCCCTCTAAATTGAAAGAACAAAATAAAAACCCAGCTAAAGATGGCTTTTAGCTTTCCCCTTTGAGTTGAATATCTTTCATATGGGTAGGCCTCTTGTGCACCTAATCCCACAATTTATATAAATTGAATGAAAAACACTCAAGTCAAAACCCAAACATCAAATCGTAAGAACAAAATAGTACTTTGCAGTCCCACAAAAGTTCACTTTTCATAAACACTACTCTTCGTCTCAGCTAAAAATTAATAGATGTGAAAACTTTAGTGGATAGAGGGAGTAATAATAATAAAATTAATACAACTTACATCTATACATTTTATTTATAAAAATGTCACACAATATATTTTATTATTTATTTATTTCATAAATTACTTAAAAGTTTTATATCTCTTAATCTTCGTGCAAAGTCAAGAGTGAAAAGTTCTTACACAAAATGCACCCAGTAGTACACATTATAAACCTGAAGAAGAAAGCAAAAAAGCCCCACAACAAAGTAATTCAACCACAAGGTTATAATAGTAATATAGCACTCGAATGTACACCGTTTAAACAGTGTTTCCCTTCATGAGGCCTAAAGAAGAGTGAAACAGGAGAGAGGGATAGTTGAAACTGTGAAGAAAAAAATATCAGAAAATAAAAATAAAAAATTGTAAATTTGGGCGTGAGAAGCGGTTGGAGTTATTGGGACAAGAATATAGAATGGTGTAGAGGAGTCAAGAATGGTCCACACGGCGAAAAAATTAGAAAAAACACACAAGAATTCACATATTTTCTTGCCCTCACAAGTTTCTATCAACAACATTTCTTCATCCCATTTTCTTAAGCACATGCTGCCCTACCCAATTTGTCAAAACTTTCCAAACTGCAACCCTGAATTTCACTTTAAAAACACCAGCATTCTCCACGCACGACCGCGACAGCGATAACTAGAGACAGCTATACAACACTAGCTTCGTTTCGTTTTCAGCTTTTCGATTGAAAAAGTAGCAATTGTGTGTCGACGCAGACACGACAAACTCTAGTAGTTAAACTGTTAAAAGTGATTGTTCGTTCGTACAGGAGTTTAGCACTAGCAGGTAAAAAATGAAAATTAACCATGAGTTAAAGGTGGAGGATTTGGTAAAATACAAGGATATGGTATCAGTAGTTTAAAGATGATTTCCATATCCAACTTATCTGTAGATCAGATCTCAATCAAATTGATAATCCCGCAGATCGGAGTGTCATAACGCCAGTGTAGCTACTTCACATTTACGGTTGCTATCTGCCAGATCAAATGAATAGGTCAAATACGGAATCAGAGAAAGCAAAACACTGCAGAGAGTTCAAATTCAGAAGCATGCAATTGAACACTGCTATGGAAAATGCATATTGAATTGTCAGTCATAAATTTTATACAACCAGGAGAAAATTAAATTAGCAACACAGAATGGCACAACAAATCCAATTAAACACACTAGTTTCCGATGGTGGAGACTATTGGGTAGAATAAGAAAAGAAGAAGAACGTAATGAATAAAGTTTTTTTTAAATATATTTATGTATATATGCAGAACATATTAGAGCTGGTTACTGACATTTGTTATGGTATGATTTTTGGGAAATTAACAGGTACACAACAGTATTAATTAACTAAATCACTTTCCCCTAAAGTAAAGGTGACTAAATCATAAATGTTTAGTACTCTTAGGTAAAAAATGACATAACTTACAGAAATGACAATAAAATAAAAAATTTATGTAAAGAAGGGGGAATAAACTTATTTACAAGACAAAACCCAAAGAAATTAAAGAGACGGGCATTCTGATCGCAATTTCAATCATCCTCTTTTTCATCTTGGTTGTCTTTCTGGTTGTGCTTCTGCGCGTTATACATATCTGCAACCTGAATTTAGTGAAGACATCACGCCCATCAAGTGCCAATAAACTACATCCATAGAAAAATTAAGATAGGTTAATTGATTGGAACAAAACTAGATCAGCGATTACTTACCATATCAGATGATGAGGCCTGCTCAGGATTTTTATCTTCACGAACACGAACTAATCGTGGAAATCTCAGAGAAATTCCCTAGGATTAACAAGAGCATAAGCTCTTCAATCAAAAGTGTTGACAAAGAAATCCAGCTTTCACCCCCGGGATAAATTACCCCATCCATGCAGTTTGTATATGTGAGATCATTTAGCATGAATTAGAATAAAAAAGATAAAGTGAACATCCTAGTGCTCTGATAATAGCAGTAGAAGCTCAAATTTTCAATTAAAAGAGTAAAAAAGATCTATTTGTCAATATTTTATTTGAGATGATAAACACAAAACTCGACAATCCCATGTACTTGTTGACTATGAATCAGCACATGCATTAGTGAGCTGACATAATAATAAATAACAAAGATATATCCAATTATGCCATATCATGGAAAGAAAAGCTCTCTACCTCAACTATTTTTTTATGTTTGGCCAGACTAATGTTAAACTCATATTAAACTTACACTATACCAGGCTACATGTAACTGGTATCAAGCCCCATTAGTTGGGTTTAAGTTCACTTGCTTGGATTCTGGATTCAGAGACATAGATCACACACAAAATAGATAAAAATAAACAAATCATTTATAAATCAACAAGTACCTTGTCAGGAGCTACAATACCGATGGCAGCACGATGAACAGGGCTAATAGTGAGATCGGCAGCTTTCACTTCCCAAACCTAGAAAGAGTACAACAAATTTGGGTCAACAATTCTAATATTCTTGTTCCAAAAAGGACTTAAGTTTCCTCCATCTAAGGGACCCTGAAGTTTACCACAATGATAAATTTGAAAATTTAATTAGACATACAAGAAAGATGCTACATTAGGGAGGAAGGAAACTAAAAAAAAATATACTACACCAAATAAGAAAATGCTATTAAAAGACAACTAGTTAATTCACTTTCTTTCTAATCCACTAATAATTTAACCGATTCTCACTATTCATGAAGAGAACATTTTTTAGTTCTTTGATTCTACAGCTAAGAGTTGGGAGTTTAATATGGTATGCAAAACAGTACTAGTTACACTTCAGGAAAGAAAAAAATGAGGATGTGGCTTACAGGTGATTGGAAGACATGACAATTGGTAGACGACGTTTACTAGACAAACTAAAATTTAATTAATAGAAATAAGACATCTAAATTCAGAAGAAAAATGTCATTGGTACCTTAGATGGTTCAAACCATACATCTGGGCTGACTGTATCTGAATACCTATAATATGACTGTAAAGGAGCATGTCAGATTCTGAACATTGATAATCCGATAAGAAAATAGCAAGCATGTCTAGAGGGCCAGAGGCAACATAAAACGATTTCAGTCCAACCTTTGGCTTAGGTATAACGTTAGAGCGCAGACTGGCAGAACATTGTTCAAGCTCTGCTTCAGTAAATCCAGTTCCTAAAGCACAAGTTCCCACATTAACTAGACTCAAAAATCACGAAGGATGGATAGTTTTTTATTTTACAAATTATCAAGCAGCATTAAATGTTATCTCAGGCATATGCCATATATTACATTCTTCCAATGACATCATAGCTTTAGATTAAGAGTATGTCCTCACCAATTTTACAAATGCTTTGGAACTCTTCTTTCTCATTATCATAACAAGCAAGGAGAAAGGCCCCATAGAGACCTAGAAACAAATAACAGTACTACTATTGAAAAATGTATAACAAAGAGAAGTTTTCAACATAAAAGATATAACAGTTTAATATATTTCCACAGGTATGCACATAAGGGTATATGTAGGTATAGTTGAAACCCTACTAAAAGAAAAACTTATCAACAATTTACCAGTACGTTTCCCCTTGCCATGAAATCCGGCAATGGGAACCAAATCTAGAGAATCCCCAATACTGCAGATGAAGAAAAAAAAATCCCACAACGCAATGAGCTTAAGCAGTATAGTTAAAACTTAAAGCTTGTCATGTGTATAAGGCTTACCTTTCCATGTAATCCTTTTTCAGTTTAAGCCAGTTAAGTGACCTTTTTGAAGGCTCGTAAGTAGCATCTTTGTTCAACGTTTTGATGATCAAACCCTCAGAACTGAAATAAAATTGAACAGCATTCAAAAGAAGATGGACACTTCTTAATTCAAAGCTTGGTAAAACTAAAAATAAATTCCCCAAATTTTCTAGACGTCAAATCATTCAAAACTAATACAACAAGAACAAGCCATATCTAATCTTTGGTATATTCTCAAAATGAAGAATCCATACCTTTCTTGAACAAGATCAGACAGTTTAATGCCTTAATCTAGAACACATAAAAATTAAACTTACCTAGAATTAACAGCATCATTAAGAAACTTTTGAATTTCCTCAAGATCATTTGATGTTATAGCAGTGGCAAATTGGAAAAATCCAGGTTCTTCTTGAAATGATCCATACAGATGCTGCATAACATGATTAAGTGGTGAATAAACATTATTATATGTCTTGAGCTGCTAAAGGACAGTCCAAAGTGTAACAGAGAGCAAGAAAGAATACTAATGATAAATTTGCAATTATGCATGTATTGAGTTTTATCTGCTGATTCATGAAAGACTACTAATTTTACGTCTTGACAGTCAGTGCAGAAATTTAAAGATTAATTTAGATCTTAAAAAAAAAAATTAGGTATCAGAGTTAAGAATGGATGTTCCATACTCAAAGCAACGACCTGCATCAGACAGACAAACTTCAAAAGTGAGCTAAATAGCTATTACTAGGCTAATCCTCAAAATTTTTTTAATTTTTTGTTAAACAGGAAGAATTGAAGCAAAAAAGATATAATCATCTTCATGTAAGCATAAAACTACATAAAGAATCCAGATTGTTTTGGGGAAATATATTCAAAGGTTTATCAACTATGTAGCAAAAATAAGAATAAAATAACTGTTGTTAAACATCATTATCAGTTAATTGAGTGACAAGGAAAATTCATAACTGAATCATCAAATAATTAGCCCACAAATGACATCATACCTCTCTTCGAACATTGAGTTGCTCCTGCAGGAGTTGTTTGCCATTCAGATATAGGATGTCAAAAGCATATATGCAAACATTGACTTTGATTTCATTCATGACAACATTTTTCCGAGCACGTGTGCTGAGTATCTGAACAAGACAAACTTCTGGGCAATCAACAATTGCATCAAAATATACTAACTCTGAATGTTCTGACAAACACAGCATGCACATCAACGCACAAAATGAACTAACAGCATAAATTTATATTATCGAATAAATAAAAGAAAGGGTAAACGAACAAACACAAAGAGATGAATCAGAGAATATGAATCAGAGTAGCATTATAAGAAAAGTGGCAAAAAAACTGGTAAGCAGTAGAAACAAGGCAAACAAAGATGAGGGTGATGCCAATAAATAGAAACTATATCAGTTATGTTAGAAAAATCCCTAGTTCTATGCATCTTTCCAAGTTTCAACATCTATGAAGAGGTACCCGAGATAGTCATTGTCCAAACCCTTTGACCCCAGAGTTGTGCCCAATTTGCAAGGAGCCAAGGATAAAAATTCGTCCAGTCAAGAAACAGATACACTGAATGTTGTTCCAAAATTATCATGGATAACATTTCATGCATGTCTGATTGCTAGAGAATAAAGTGAATTGAATTTAAGGGGTAGCACAAGGTACTAATGTTCAGAGAAACAAATGAAACTTTTAACAATTTGATACATCTCATAATTTGTTCGCTGAAAAGCATGCTAGTACATAGCTTAATCCACATTGGAGCACATCTAGATATGGAGGTATTAGTTGATGTTTGGCAATAAAATATCAAGTTCTTTAACTGCATTGAAAAATCAGCAACCACCAAGAACACTTTAAAATCACAGGAAGAAATTCACCTGAAAAGGCTGGATTTTCTGTTTCTCACGGTCGTATGCAACAAGTTCGCAGTCAAGAACGAACGATGTTACAGAAGGCTTTTTTAATCTGCACTCAGATGGTAAACATTAGCAACTACTAATAAGAAAAGGCAATTGCAGACGTGGAGAGAGACGTCTGTGAGAAAAAAATGATTATGCCACATGTAAAGAAGTCGCTCTCTTTGGTTTGGGATTAGAAATTAATGGATTAATAAATAAAAATTTCATAAATTGCCAATTGAATAAGTATTTAGAACTTCTTTAACTCCTAAATAGCTTCTAAACGATACCAGGATCATACTGCATTTGTATTACAGGCATAAAGCCACAGATAAATAGGATATCGATTATTTCATCATATAGACAAAACAATTTAACGACACAGGAGCATAAAAGGAAAAGAGAGGGAATTGACCTTTCCATAGAGACCTATAATATTTCTTTTGTTTTTTTCAACTTCTTTCAAGACAAAAAAAAATATTGTGTTTGGGGATACGAGTACTGAGGAATAGTATTTTCATTCTTACAACATGCAAATAATACGTTATTCAACCCCAACTACAATAGGACAACAATTAGAAGGAATGTATAATATTAAATCTCTCCTAGTAAGCACAACAAAGACAAAACTAACAAGACAACAACAAATGAACACGTCTTCCCCACATACAACACACTGCATAATCCATACATTTCCATTATTCACACATTTCCTTCCCACTACCCAAAATGCACACTTGAAAAAGTATGAAGAGTGAAACTAAGATTGTGCTCAATTATATAGATAGGGAATCCAAACAGTTTCTTAGTTTGCTTTATCCAAGTAACCCAGTTAGAATACAAAACTACAGGGCTAAAGCAACAAAATTATTAGTACTCTCTACAATAAAGAATAAGAATTAAGAACATCAGATCCATATCAATTTCTTTTAATTAAACTCAAGATTGGCATACAATAGAAACATAAGACAAGGGATAGCCCTTTTGTAGAATCATTTCTTTTCAGCATAAGAACTAAAATATCAGATGCGAGATGTTTCCCTTCAAAGTTTTTAAGCCCTTTGAACATATTTTATTAGGAGCAGTTCATGCTACCATGATAGCTGCTTGCACAATCTTTCTGGATCCATTATGCCATAAGGATACGTTTACAAGATTAGAGTGTATAAACAGGGTTTCTTTTTTCTGGACAGGATATGCCATAATTAGGCATCATAATTTGATCCCAGAAAGATGGGAATCGACACATAGCTAGTCATTAAAATAAAGTGTACCTTGTGATAGCGGCAACAACATCCGGAAATTTTCCAGTATTCCGTTCAGCGTTTCTACTGTATATCTCAACTGAGCCATTCTCCATATAATGTATCTACATTAAAAGCTAACAGTTACAGCACAGAGTAGTCTACACCATTCTAAGTTTCAAGATTTTAGGCATAATTATTTTATTAGTCACCTGGGCACACCATTCTAAGTTTCAAGATTTTAGGCATAATTATTTTATTAGTCACCTGGGCACGTTCTCCATCATACTTGTACTCACAGGTGAACTCCACATTTTGAAACTTATCCACAATTTCAGATACTCCTTTCGTTGCTTTAGCTAACATGGGACCAACTGGAATGCCAGGTGAAAAGTCACAAGTCTTTGAAAGATTCCAAACACCGCCAGCAAGAAGAGCAGGAACTATTTTATCATACACGGGTATTACAGAATAAACTAGCTTGATAATTTTTGCAGCCTGATCAACAGGAAAATAAAATAAGAAAGAGTTAACAAGAATGAGCAAAATATTAATAAATATCCTAATGAAGGCACATTATAAATATCATATGATGTCATATATTCATATAAGGGTAAGTTACGTAAGTATGATGACCTAAATTTGAGGGCCTCAAATATCAACATCCAAAAGAGTATTCCAACATACAGTCTTTTTTTCCCCCATTTTAACACAGTCGTGGAACACAAAAAGAAGCTCACATCAAACAGCAAGGTATAACTCATACAAAGCATTAACCTTTTCAGGCAAGAAAAGAACCTCACACTAGATATCAATCAACTCAAACAAAGCTTAAAATAATTATACTACAAGGTCTCTTTAATAACTATGTTAGTTTTGTAAGTCTAGTGACAGATCTTGAAGCATGATCCTTTTTATCTTGTAACACAACTTTAGTAATTACACAGGCATTACCTTTTTTAGCTGGTACTAGACACTGAAAACAAATTCCTAACCAAAGGTTTCAATTGAATTGACCGCTCTGAAATCCTAATTTTTTTAGTTTAATTTTCAATCCTCTTCATATAATTTCTTTTCATTAAATCTTTGAAATTCCTCAAGTATTTCTATTTCAGCTACTTCCTTCCAAACATTTAACTGAATATATTCGTGGTTGTATTGGTAGCCACTAGCATAGCCAGGAATTATAAGGACAGCTCGATAAGCCAAATGATAATAATTTTAATCAATAAAATACAATAGTATCAATTATTTGAATTATTCATATGGTTGCACAAAAAAGCCACTACAATATTAAAACCAGTATTTGCATTACCAAACTTGCCAAGGTCTCATATACATGAAACAAGAGTGTCAACTAAATACATGATAAGAACTCGCAAATGCATATCGGATATTAGTATCAAGCAGATAATGGGGAAAACATTAGGCTCCAGCATGAAATGATTTTACCAGGTACAAAATAAGTATTGGCAGCTAGCTTAAAATACTATATTACGAATCTGCAAGTCCCTAGTGAAATTACAATTTTCTCAATCAATCAAAGTACTGGAAATGTTGGACAGTGTAGCCCCAAATGATGAAGCCCAAATGTACACTGAGAGACAATAATTAAAACCTTAAGGCATAGTTGTTAAAAGCGAGAGGCGCACCTAGACGCACGGACGCCTAGGCGCGCGCCTGAGCTACATTTTGCCCAAAACTGAATTTACAACGTATATACGCAAATATATCCTACTTACAATCATATTACCTAACTAAACTAAGATAAAAATCACATAACATCACATAATGATACATAATAACTAATAATAGCATTATAACACATAAAACATACACACAAATAAAGTTCAAGTAGGCGGCAGATGGTGGAGGTAGGCGGTGGAGGTGAAGGAAGCCCACCTTTTTGTCTTTGTTTTGAAAGTTCAAGTACTAAAACCCTAATCCTAATTCTCTATTTATATCATTTTATAATTGGCTGTCCACTTTTATCTTAAAAATGTGTAAACACTTTAATAATTGAGTAGCAATTTAAAAAAATTAAAAAAAAAAAGAAAAAACAGGATGTTGAAGAGGCGCACCTAGGCGCGCGCCTTTGATACATGAGCCTGGAATAGCAAAAAATCAACAATCTAGGCGCAGACCCCTGAGCCTGAGCGCTTGGGCGCGCCTTTAACAACTATGCCATAAGGAAACCACAGCATATATCTCTTACAGGCATGGGAGTTGGGACAACCCCATCACATCCTCACTGGGGGCTAGTGCATATTCCCCAAGTCAATGGTCACCCAATTGGATAGAACCATTGACCAATGGCTAGGAACCAAGACAAATATTGGCACATAACAGTATCTACACTAATTTCGACAAGATTCAGCCATCCAGGGCTAATTAACCAATCACACTATTCCACGCATGCCACAGCCAATGTGGAGAAACTTTTAATCAATCTATCTGTAAGCCAATAAGAACTGCTGGTATCTATCTGGGACACTCATACTAATTTGCAAAGTTCAGATAAGATGTGTTGGTGACTCTAAGTTTCTAAACATGAAAAAAGTTGCACCCAGTGATCCCTTCAGAAAGCAATTTCACTGTCACAATAAGCCAATATTTTAATGAGGGTAGCCCATGGTGGTAGAAGTAAACACACCTAGCAAGTCCATCTTAAATATTCTAGAGATGATCCAATTGACCTCAGAGTTTGAAGAGGTAAATTGTTGCTTTCTAGACCCTAGGTGCATTTTCTTTTTTGGAAGTTTATGAATATAAGTTTTCTGCAACAACTTTACTGTTACATAATATGATAGTTCTGCCCAATTTTCAGATTTCATATGCAAACTAAACACAAAGACTCAAGATTTAACGCAATCAGTCTAAGCATAAACTAAAGTGAAGATTACTTTTTGGTACGAAAATCGTATAAACCCATCTCGTGAACATTGTGACAGTGCTACACTAAATTACAGTCAGAAAAAACTAAATTTAGCAAAAAAATGTATCACAACATACTTTGGGATTCTCATTGCTAAATTTGGTGAAATAGATAGAAAAAAACATACCTAACATACCAATAAATTATATACCGTTAACATGCTTTGTAAGATTTTTTCAGTTTAAAGATATATTGCTAAGAACCGCCCCAAAACATTTACAAAAGCCATCTATCTACAAACTCAAATTGGTTCCAGAAAAAATGGCTGAAGGTTATCACTTACTTCTTCAAGAGGGTTGTCACCCTTTGCCGGACGAGTTGAATGCTTCTCAGAATACACAGAAGCATGACCCAATGCTGTCAAGAGTGTTTGTTCGGCCAAACCTATTCGCAATTTTGCCTGCGTAGCCAACCTTATTTATGTGACATGAAATAAACAGAACAATAAAAATGAATACAGTTTACCTGGAGTAAACGAATCAAATATTGAGGTTCACAATCAGTGGCTGCAACCAGCAGTGCCTTTATGTGATTCTTTTTCTTGTCTTGACTATCTTTGCCAGATTCCTGTATGCTTGCATTACCCAAAAATTAATTTCATCATTCCTAGGACAACATACACTTCCTCTACCATCGCATTTTACAATAAAAAATAATAATAATAAATATATATATATATATAATAATAAATATATATATATATATATATATAACAGAATTCTCCAACAAGCAAATGAAAACAGAATCATAAATCTTATATAGAGCATGTAACAGATATAAATCTTGAGTAATAACAATGAGCTTTTATGTAAATATATAATGGCAGGCAGAGGGGTCTCAAGTCTCGACTTGGAAATTAACCATCAGTAATGCAAGGTTATATATAACTGGGAAATTTATTAAGAAATTACCAAAGCCATTCACTTCTCAAAGGAAACAAGAGTGTCAAGGTATCTTGGGGGGATAGAAGCACGAAGGAGGAGTTCAAATCACAGGAAATTTGAAACTGAGTCAATTGTTTTTATTCATAGCACCATATATTACATTTTGATAAGTCCAATTTTTTTTTTGCAATTTCTCAGAAGTCAAGAGGAAAAAATGGACTAAAGATTATTGATAATCCTTTTCTCTTCACCTCCTCAATTTTCAATTTTTTACTAGAATACTGAATAGAATATTATGATTAAGGGACATTCATGGTTAACACTTGCTTGAAAGTCCAGAACTATTACATGCACCACTCTACTCAAGCCAAACTGGTGTTGACTGTTTAATGAAAATGCATTAGACCCTTGGATATGGTTGTAAACAGTGTCCAAGTTCACTCATCCACAGGGCACAGAGATCTAAGTATTTTAACGATCGGACAACTCTAGGATATGATTTAGACTAATGAATTACTTCACGTGTCATCTAGATTGGAGTACGCTTAATATAAATAAAGAGGATAACCATAGAAAGATCCAGGTAAATATAAATAAATTGAATATATTATAATAAGCACAATGTACCTTAGCAATAAGCCGAAATGTGTCAAAAACCTTTACAACAGTTAAAGCTTCTGGTTTACGCATCAAAGGCTGTGATGAACGACTGGCTTTTGCTACAAGGCCTAAATCTCCAAGCTCCTAAAGTTATTGTATAAAAACATTAACCAGAAAGGTTAACTACAATATGAGTAAATAACAAACATATACACATTCTTTGATTACATAAAAATATTAGTATACTGCAAAACTTATACCCACTAACAAATAGCAAGATATTTCAAGATAGCAACAGGTTCATATCTCAACTGTAAACAGTCTGATACTGTATTCCATTAAAAGAGCATGCATAGATTAGGAAGTATATATATTTGACATTCGGAATTTCGGGTTTCCAGACCTATGGAACGCTTGTACTTTTACACAACCAACAATGCTATACAGCTATATAAAATTACCAAGTATCTCACAATCCAAAACACACATAAGAGAAAATGAGCAATGATATTTGATTAGAGAAAAACCCATGTTAGCAGAGAACTATAGACTTTGTAGCATTGGTACATTGTGTACAACAATTGGCAAAGCAATCATTCTAGCTTTCTAAAGTATTGTACTGGTATAGACTGCCAAATTCCAATCATGTAGGCTTGTAGCTCAAGCATAGCATTATGAAAGTTTTCAAAGTGCAAGAAATTAAGAGTCATCCCAGAGTTGTTGCTCTACTACCATCATGGCCCGAGCCGCACGGTACACAATGCTACAACTCCAGCACCTCAAAATCATACAAGCACAGGTGCAGGTGCCAGGAGTGCGCTTTCTCCTGGTGCCTTGTGGTTTTCTGTTATTTTTTAGATTTTAAATGATATGTAGAGGTTTCTATAATAATTAATTTAAATAGCAACTTCACTTTTATTCGAAATACATTTAAAATGGATTTGTAGCTATTAAGATTTCCTGTCAAAATTTCATCAATATATACCACTTATTTTCATCAAGTTCAAAAATACTATGTGCAAAAACTACAACATTTTTATCAATCCAAAATTCAATAATTTATAAATAAGGAAAACAGCAGCACAACCTACATATTTTTCAGCCAAAAAAACTGTTAATTACCATGGCTAGACATGACGGTGACTGATGAGACATCAAGGTTGAAAGATTACCATTCTGGAATCATATAAATTTGTCAACCGTGAAGAAACCACTGGTCATATATGATTCATCAGCTACACGTAATATAGCCTAATACACTAATTAATGCTTGGAAAGAGAAAGTGAAGCATCTTCAATTGCCTGCCATTCACTCAAGTAGAAGAAAAGGAACAAAAAACAAAACCAGATATGTGAAGTGCAATAGAATGCAACTAGACTTAATTTGTAAAAGAGTTCTTAGACAAGTGAAGGCACCATATTTCAGTAGTTCATAAGAAAATCTACCGAAGATAAACATAAGCTATTACAAGTGCACAAAATTAGCAATTTGGAGGGGCATTTGAAAGGTTAAAGATTACATTCAAAAAAAGATTCACACGGAAGTGAGCTCAAAAGGAAATCATTAACTCACCTTGTATTGCTTCTTAATATGTGCTTCTTTAGTCCCACAAGCCTCTGCAAGGGCCTTGATAATCGAAGCCTCCCCAATACCTAGCTCCAAACCCTCATGCGCGGGTGCAATCCTATTAGCCAGAAGGTACACAACAGACAACAAGTCATCTGGTGTTGTCTCCATCACTGTCCTCAGCATACTACACACAATCTCCGTGATGACAATCCTACCAGACTCCTTCGATATGGCATCAAACGCCTTCACCACAAACATGAAAGGAACCCTCTCTCCCTCCCCCCAGTACACCGCCCTCTTCACTTTGAAGTCCGCCGTCTTCTTCTTCAACTCCTGTAGACTTTCATCTGGGGTAATTGAACTTTTGGGCTTCTTCGCTGCCACCAAGCATTTATCCGATTCGGCATTGTCCGACCCTGTCTGATTTAAGGTCTTCGCACTTCCATCATTCAACGAGTTCTCCACCTCGGCATCTCCAATTTGGTTTAAACCTGAGTCCTCGACGCGCTTCTCAACCGCGTTCTCATTAGAGCCAGAAACCGGTAACAGGGAATTAACATTGCCTGGGGATGAATTAGGGGTTTGGGATTCAACTGGAGCTTTGCGTTTCCTTGGTGAGGATTCCTGCGGTTTTGGCGAGTTCTTCTTCTTGGAAGCATTGGCCATGAGCACATCAAAGGCGGAGGGGCGAGAGGCGGACATTGTTCTTACTACAATAGGGTTTGACTTATTGAAAATTAAGCGACGTTTTGAAGAGAGAGAAATGGAGCGATGGCATGAGAGTTTTCCGGCGAGATTAACAGAGAGAGAGAAGAGGATTGAGCTGTGGCGGCAATGGCAGAGTGAAATCATCAACCACGAGTGAGTTGGCGGGAATTCGCAAGAGTTTGCTTTGCCCTCTCTCAAAATCTGCAGTAATGAGTGGGGCCTAGAATTTTGCTACGAAGTAAGAACGACAAGATAGATTCGGACGAAGTACACATGCTTAAAATGGATGGGCCTGACTAACTGGGGGTTATGTTTGATGTTACGTCGGCCCAAAGATTTCAGTCCTTCAAACGGCCCATTTTACATGGTAAATATTATACGGCTCGTTTTAATAGGGTATATGAGATAAGGAAGTATTTCTATAAGAAATGAGATTTAAGATAATTTAAGGATTAATATTATGAAAAATAGAGATAGTTTGATAGGATGTATTAAGATTGATATATAATAAAAATAAGGCGTTTGGTAGGAAATAGATTAATTGAGATAAATGTTCAAATTACTTTTATAATCCCTCTTCATAATTTTAATCACAGTTTTAGGATTTATTATTTTAATTGTGGGTTTTGTTTTGAATTTGACTTGACTTCTATATATTTTTATTATTATGCCATTTTGATGTTGGTATGCAAAATGAACAAATATATACATGAACTAATATATTTTAAATTGGATTAATATCCTACGCACAACAATATATACACTAGATCATTATTTCAGTTGACAATTATAAAAATTTTCAACTAGTAAGCAATAAATCCTATAGCATTTTCATACTTAATTAGATATGAATTCATGATAATAGCAGGAAATGTAATTAAGAGGACCACCAAAAAGAATGAAATAAAAAAAATTATATATATAAATAAAAAATTTAAAATTGTAATTATACTTATATAAATGTTTTGATGCGCGCGCTTAGAGACATATAATATTTGAGTTAGTCTCTTATATCACCGAATGCACAAGGTGTATACACTAGAGTATAATAATTTTTTTAAGAGTGCATACACTTTATTTAGTAAAGGGTATAATTTTTTAATTAAAAAAATGATTAAAATATGAATTTATTCTGTAATATTATACAAATTATAACTTTTATTAATAATAAAATTGCAATATTATACAAATTATAAATAAATCAGTTTGAGTATAATAAATTCTAGTAAATGTCAAAATTATTATTTTATTAATATAATTTGAATTTAATGACTTACATTTTAGGCAAATTGGGTCTGTAATTTTAGAGTTCAATTACAGTGCACCTGGACAATTTCAACCGTTAGATTCATTCTTAATCTAATCTCAATCATTAAATAAATTAATATAATTAAATTTATTTTTTTTTTAAATCACACACTACCCCTATTTTACCCTATTAACATGGGGTGTACTGGTGTATCAGGTGTATTTCAGAATAACCCGTAATTTTATTAGTAATACGGTTTGGTACATGTTTTAATCAATAATTTGCCGTTAGCTTTAACAGCTCCCTTATTCATTTTTTTTAAAAAAAATTATTGTCTTGCAAGGAGATATTTTAGTATTTAAAGTAATAAATAAATTATAAAGTAATGTGATGTATATTAGCTAGAAATCAAAATTATAAATTAAAGTACTTTCTTCATTAGCTTTAATGATTTTTTTTTCTCTCCGTTGGTCTCATAGAGTCATTCATTTTTTATACACATGAGACACACTCTCACTAATACAACTACCCACTACACATTACTTCCTCCGTCCCATCCTAATGGTTACATATTTTCATTTTGGGCGTCTCATCCTAATTGTTACATTTCCCTTTTTAGCATATGGAACTCACATAAATTAATTACTTCTCTCTTCATGGACCCACACATCCCACTAATACACCTATCCACTTTACATTATATTATTATTTCTCTCACCTCAATACACATTAAAATATTATATTCATTAATCCCCGTGCAAAAAGCAAACGTAATCATAAGGACGGGATGAAGGGAGTAAACAATAACACAAACACTTCTATAAACCCTGTGGTCCCTCCTTTCAATCCATATATCCTATGTATTGCTATGATGTTTAAATTAAGGGGGCCACAAAGTTTATACGGGTTTATGATGTAAACTGGTTTATAAAAGACTAACTCAAATAATAATACTTCTTAATTCATGTGCAAAAAGCAAATTAGACTCTTTAAATTGGACGGAGGGAGTAATTTTTTAGGTTATCGATATTTTTTTAAGGATTTTATAGAAGAAAATGATACTATAAATGATAAGGGATCGATTACTTTGAGGGGCAGGGTCAGCAAAGTATGGTTTAATTTGAACCTTGAGTAAGGGTTTTAACCTTCATATTCGTAACCCTCACACTATTTACTTTGCATATTAAGAAAACATGCTTTTACTAATCTACCCTTCATCGAACTATTGTAAGAAATCATCTGAAATTATCTGTTCATTATTTCTAATTGAATTTCCAAAAATAAAAAATAATAATAATTTTTAATTAAAGAATTCAAAATCAGAGTACTGAAATTAAAAAAATGGAACGAGTGAAACGATCTCATCAAATTAACCCCACCCACATTCAGCTGTATAAGATTGTAAGATTGGAAATAGATATGCAAATCAGAAAGATTCAATTTGATCTCAATTTTCTCTCTCCTAAATCACAAGCCCCCCATTCAGCTGTATCAGATTGGAAACAAATATGCAAATATAGAGAGAGAGGTAATTCAATCCAGTTTTCTCTCTCTTAAATCAGATCTCGGATCCTCCTTGCCCATATTTAAAATATATCTATGGTCGAGGTTGCCGAGAAATTCATAGCCGGAAAGTTGGGGGGATTCAGTCCAATCAGAGGTGGCGTCGCAGATATGTCGTCGGTGAATTTTCCAATGGACTGATGTTCATGTGGCTAGTTGTCCTCCGTCGTCTGTTTCGCGACATCGCGATATCAAAAAATTTCAACTCCATAAAATTTCAACTCCAGAACAGTTCTCTATCCTCTCAAATTTTTGGAATATCAACATCTAAGTAAATTAACTATGGTCAGTGGGGGTAATTTTCCCGTTGGCCAATTTGTAGTGCGAGAACAGGAAATTTTACACCGGCAAACACTCATCCTCTGTACAATTTTTGAACAGAAAAATAAGGTCTTTGAGGTAATTTCCCACTCTTAACCCTACAGATAAAAACTATCCGCCCAAATTTGGAGGGTTCACTTGGCCCTTCCATAGCCTTCCACATAGATTTTAACCTCGGGCAGGGATCTGCCCAGGCGGTTATCCATTCGTCTTATGTTGAAAAGTAAACAACAACATCTATGGGTACAATCATGGATAACCTTTGTTAACCTCCAAAGTAATCGAATCCTAAAAGTTAATAAAGAGATTAAAAACATAAATCAAAACTAGCATATGATTTACACTTTACAATAAACCATTTTGTGATCTCCAAAGTTGTTGATGTTTGGCATAGCTGGCACATTTACAATTATAGGGGGTTGTTATAGTGCATGTCATGACTTGAAAGAAGTGAGGTAGTATTGCAAATAAGATTCTAAACTTAGGGGGAAATATGTGTGCAAGAATTTAGGTTCATTTCTATTTATATGTAGTTATTTGAACAAACAGGATTACCATTCCACTGGCTATTTCATTTACTATTTAATTTATTAAATATACTCCATAATGTGCTGCGATTATTGTTTAAATTACTGTTAAGTGTGTAGGCACCTGAATTTTATTGTCTATTAATAAAATATGTGGCAAATTAATGCAATAATTATCAATTAATTATTTATTTATTAAGGAATTTAAATAAATTAATTCCTAAAATAAATAAGTAAATTATTGATAATTGGGTCAGATCCAGTCGAACAAGCCCAATCAAGTGGACCTAAATCAAGTCAACAAGTCCAGCGAATTAAATCCAATCCAGCAGGCCTAATTAAATTAAATAGACACGTATCCAATCCAGCAGACTTAATTAAAGGAGATAAGCCCAACATATCTTTTAAAGGAGAAAATATCTCTCAAGTGGTTATTTTCTCTACCTATAAATAAGGACCTTCAGTCCTCATTCCAGACACCAAAACATCTGAAGATGCACTTCTGAAGAGATAAAGAATACGAGCAGTGCGCCCTTGAGATCTTCAAGCATCTTCAAGTCAAGACTTGAGATCTTCAAGCATCTTCAAGATCAAGGTGTCAAGCCCCTCCAATCCGGCGTTCTTTCAGCCAACCGCCTCCGATTAGATATCAAGGTTCTAAGCCCCTCTGATCCGGCGTTCTTCCATCCAACCGCCTCCGATCAGAGATCATGGTTCTAAACCCCTCCGATCCGGAGTTCTTCCAGCAGTCTCCGTAAAGTCAACGTTCTACTAAATTGAACGGCGTTCTTCATATCAAATTCATCCAACAGTCTCCGTGAAGTCAACGTTCTACCAAATTGAGCGGCGTACTTCACAACAAATCTCCATTCAACATTCAATCTGAACAAAGGCTCGACACCTCCGGATAAACGTTATAAAATCCTAAATCAGAGCTCGGACAAGCTTCATTCGAAGATTCGACTCAAAAAGTTGAAAAAGTCAAGAAGTCAACTCAAGAGAGGAATCAGAGGATAAATAGAAGATGTTTACTTCAATTCTCAAGTTCAATCCATCTCGGATTTTTTCTGTAATTTATTTTGTGTTTATTTTATTATAAATACAAATTTTGTTGTTATAAATTTTGACACGCCCAGTGGGACAGTTTCTATCTCACATCTCCTCTCTTCAAAAGTTCGAAGATACAAAGTATGACTCTACTCAGGATTGCAATAAGAAGGTCTTCTGCCTTAAAGCCTTCAAAGTTGCAAATTGAAGAGATTCAAAGAACAACTCCGCTCAGGATTGCGATAAGAAAGTCTTCTACGTCAAAGCCTTATGAGTTGCAGACTGAAAATGTTGAAGTTGTTAAAATGAGTATGTCTGAAGCCTCCTCAGAGACAAACCACGTGGTGGGAATTGTTTTCGATAAGCCATTGCAAAACAATAAAGATGTTGAAGATGACTCTATCTTTCAAACTCCTCAATCCACGGAAAGTTCGGCGTATGACTCATCCATAGCCTTATCCATGACAACAAGCACTTCGTCTATCGAAGAACAACTGGAAAGCTTGACTCAGTTAGTTGTTGCACTCACCAAACAAAGCCAAGAACAAGGTCTGTTGATATCCAAACTGATGGAAAAGATGGAAATAGCACAGACAAGTCATGCAAATAAGAAACGAGTTGAGGATGAAGGCGAGGAGGAGGACTCCACAAAGCATCATATATCTGAAATAAATCCAGTTGTGGAAGAGATACAAATTTCAGCTGACGAAATGCTTCCTATGAACTTACTAAAGAGCATCGTACTAGAAACAATAAAAGACAAGTTTAAAGAGAGCTCTAAATCTTCTGTTGCCTATAAAAAGCCATATACAAAGAGAGTTGACAGCTTGAAGATGTTAGTTGACTACCAGCCTCCTAATTTTCAACAATTCGATGGCAAAGGCAACCCAAGAGAACACATATCGCACTTTGTCGGGACATGCAATGATATTGGAACCTTTGATGATCACATGCTCAAACAATTTGTCCGCTCACTGAAAGGAAATGCCTTTGATTGGTATATCGACTTAGAAACTAACTCCATCGACAGCTGGGGGCAAATGAAAAAAGAATTTCTCAATCGCTTCTATAGCACTCGAAGGACTGTTAGTATGATCGTATTAACTAACACTTGCCAGTGGAAAGATGAGCCAGTAATCGATTATATTAATCGATGGAGAAATCTAAGCTTGAATTGCAAAGATCAATTATTTGAAGTCTCTGCCATCAACATGTGCATTCAAATGATGCAATGGAGCCTGCGATACATCCTTCAAGGAATCCAGCCAAAGACTTTTGAAGAACTAGCTACAAGAGCTCATGAAATGGAGCTGAGTATGATATCAAGTGACTTCGAATGGCCTTCAATTAATGACTCCTATAAGTTTGAAGACATGTCTTTTGATGAGCCTCTCGAGGAGGAACCACAGTCAAAGACGCCAGTGTCTATAAAAATTCAAAGAAGTGAAGTGAAAGCAAGAGAAGATAGTGCATCCCATGATTGGGGGCAATGAACTATTAACAAATTCAAAGCTCCTTGACACGAGCGAAAACTATCTGCATTATACTCCTTGATACGAGCCAAAACTATCTAAAATCCTTTCATGTTACGCTCCTCAACACGAGCTAAAACTGTTCATATGTTATGCTCCTTGATACAAGCTTAAACTATCCCCTTCCAATCAAATCTCCTTGAGAAGAGACGAAACTCTCCATATGTTATGCTCCTTGATACGAGCTTAATTTGTCTCACTCAAATCAAATTTCCTTGAGAAGAGACGAAACTCTCCATATGTTACACTCCTTGATACGAGCTTAAACTGTCCAACTCAAATCAAATCTCCTTGAGAAAAGACGAAACTCTCTACATGTTATGCTCCTTGATACGAGTTTAAACTTTCCAACTCAAATTCAAGTTCAAGACTCCTCGAGAAGAGTATAAATTGTCAGCAAATTCAAGTTCGATGCTCTTTGATGCATGAGCTAAAATTACATGTCACTCCTGGCCCGCATGAGTATAAATTGTGTATGACACCCCTCTATTCAAACCAAATCGTGTCCCTTTGAACTACGTTATGACTTGATCCTTTGCAATGAGGTACGTAGGTAGCTTAGTACTCTGCTAGCTAAGTTCAGTCATATCTCAGTCTATTCTCATCAAGTTTGTGAGGCGTGAAAAAGTTGAAACATGATTGAGTTGAAAAGCAAAAGTTGATAATGGAAAGACGACGATTGAATGCACATGCAAGTGAAGAAGTTCAAATTCTTAAAATGGTGGAAGAAGTTCAAGTTCTTGTAGTGTTAGTGAATTCAAATTCTTACCATGATGAAGGAAGTAGGGATGATGAGACGAGAAACTAAATTGCATGTCCTAACTCAAAATTAATTTATGCTTCAAGTTTAATTAATTTAAACTCAAAACATGAATTAAAATTATGAGCCCAACGACTGATCCACAAACAAATTGTTTCCAATAACAGAGTCAGGGGAAAATCAAATTTAAAAAAATTGATTGAACTCAACATGGAAAGTCAACATTGCATAACGTAAGATTTGATTTCTCAAAGAAAAGCCCTCTCAAGATTAGAAGTTTCTCTCTCCAATCAATTAAACTTCCTTCCACCATCCACAAAGTCGCGTAAATTTTAAAGGGAAAAAAAGGAAATGTTTCTCTCCACTGTTTGCTTCCAGATTCGAAAAGAAGAAATCTCTCCTCCAAAGGAAAGTCGTTTTCTCTCTCCTTTCAAATTGCTGCTGCTTTTCACCAAATCTGCGCCATCGCCATCAGGTACCAACCGCAAACAGCCGCTGCGTGGTCTCGTCGCCGAATCGCTTCCACTCACACAGCCGAGTCATCCCTCATCAAGCCACTAGAGACGGTTGACGTAGACTGTTGATTGTTGACGGAGAATGTAGACTGAGCTAGGTTGACGGAAAATCGAACCACTGCTGCTGTAGACGGAGAAGGGTAGGCAGAGAGCAAGACGAATTCAGAAGCCACGCTCATCGATCGGTCTGAGGGTTCATTGCAAGCAGCCATTCCAAGTCATCTCAGCTATGCACCACATCGGATGCTAGGAAAACCTGCAAAGTGAATATGTGGGAAAGAATCGAGTTCTTGAGCCCTTCTTATATGGTGTTGAAAATTTTCAAAGATAATTCTTTGTGAATATTTGATCTTTATTATGAAAGATTTTATTTGGAGTTATCTTCTCAAAAACACTTACGTACAGTGAAAATATGGGTAAGATATGGTGGTATGAGGAAATATCTTGCAATATTTCATGAAGATTCACTGCACAAAGAACTAAAGCATGGTTTATAAAAGGGACTTGAGAGGGTGTAGTCCATTAAGTGAATTGGGCCGACAACATACTCCTATTTGGGCTCCAAGGTTATTGCTCCCATTATGGATATAAAAAAGCTAATGGGCCGTGGAAATTTAAATTGAGATTAAGAGATCAGAAAGCGAAAGAAGTATAAAAGATGTTGCAATTTGTCCACTTCAAGATAAATTTTAATGAACAAAATGCAACGGGTCATTTGTAGAAAGTTAAATTTTATTGTCTAATAAAGTTATTAAATATTAATTAGATATTTATTTATTAAGGAATTTAAATAAATTAATTCCTAAAGTAAATAAATAAATAATTGATAATTGATAATTAATATAATTATTTGAGCCCAAATCTAAGTCAAATGGGCTCAATTCAAGTCAAGTGAATTCAATTCAAATCAAGAGGGCTTGACCCAAATCAGTAAACCCAGGAAATAAATCATGTGGGCCTGATTCAAGTCAACAAGCCCAGCCCAGCAAATCAAATCCAGCAGGTCTAATTAAATTAATAGGCCCGTATCCAGTCCAGCAGACTTGAGTAAAAGAAGGAAGTCCAACATATCTTTTAAAGAAGAAAATATCTCTCAAGTGGTTATTTTCTGTACCTATAAATAAGGACCTTCAGTCCTCATTCCAGACACCAAAACATCTGAAGACGCGCTTCTGAAGAGATAAAGAATACGAGCAGTGCTCCCTTGAGATCTTCAAGCATCTTCAAGTCAAGAACGGTCTGCGATCAGAGATCAATGTGTCAAGCCCTTCCAATCTGGCGTTCTTCTAGCCAACCACCTCCGATCAGAGATCAAGGTTCTAAGTCCCTCCAATCCGGCGTTCTTTCACCCAACCGCCTCTTATCAGAGATCAAAGTTCTAAGCCCCTCCAATCTGGCGTTCTTCCAGCAGTCTCCATGAAGTCAACGTTCTTCCAAATTGAACGGCGTTCTTCATATCAAATTCATCTAGCAGTCTCCGTGAAGTCAACGTTCTACCAAATTGAGTGACGTACTTCACAACAAATCTCCAGTCAACGTTCAATCCGAACAAAGGCTCGACTCCTCCGGATAAACGTTATAAAACTCCAAATCAGAGTTCGGACAAGCTTCATCCGAAGATCCGACTCAAAAAGTTGAAAAAGTCAAGAAGTCAACTCAAGAGAGAAATCAGAGGATAAATAGAAGTTGTTTACTTCAATTTTCAAGTTCAATCCATCTCGGATTTTTTCTATAATTTCTTTTGTGTTTATTTTATTATAAATACAAATTTTGTTGTTACAAAGTGTACAAGAATTTTAATGATTATTTGTAAAGCATATAATATTTCAATTATTAAAAAGGAACCTTATAGAATGAAGTGGAACATCATTATGAAATATAGAATCCAAATCGTTATTTGATTTTTTTTATCTATAAAATTTTATTGATCATGCAAGAGAGTTGCCCCGAGTTTTAGATACAACAATGCTACATCAGTAAAGAAAAGTAAGATCACAATTCCCATACAATTTCTAGGACTAATACACAATTCCAAAGAGTTTTTGATCATATATAATTATTATTTGATTGAATCCCGTATTTGTTCAATGTTGAAAAACATGAAAAGGGTACCAATTTTAAAATTTTCAAGTAAGGATTACATTTTTAATTTAGGTATCAATTTTAGGCCCAATTTTAGAAATGTCTCATTTGAAGCCTCAATTTTACCTTTTTTCTCAAATTAAGGCTTGTCGTAATGTTATTTATTTTCGAATTCAATATATATTATAAGATAATATAAAATATTAATAAAAATAACACAGTACTATTTAATTTTATGATTTGATTTGAAGGTATATAATAATATTTTAAAATTATTTTGTATGACTTGAAATGAAAATATAAATTTTATGGTAAGTTTTAAAATGAAAAAAAAATAACAAATATAAAAACTAGGCCTTAATTTGAGAAAAAAAACTAAATTTAAATCTTAATTTGAAACGCTTATAAAATCGGGTTTTATTTTGAGATCTAAACTAGAAATTAGATATTAATATGAAAATCTTCCGTTTGGGCTTGGATTCTCTGTGCCATTTGGCACATCATGTCATGTGCCACACCGTTAGATGGACGACACGTAGGAGAGGAAAACTATACCTTAAACCTTAATCCTTAGGGACAATGGTTGAATTTATTTCCCCCTCTTATATGTCAATCACTTAACGTGTGATACAATAAATGATACACGAAAATGACATAAAAGATCCGGTCTGGTTTTAAAATGTGGCAAAGTAACTTATTATATACCTTAACGTGAGTTAATCTTTGGGAAAATCACTAATAGATACATACTTTTAACCTAAATTACTATTAGATACAAGGAATTTAAATAATTACTCTCACATATCAAATATAACCTTATAATCCTATACACTTTTAAACCACCAACCCCACCCCTCACCCACCCACCCGCCGTTGACCGGCGCTGACCGGCGGCCGGACAGCCGCTGACCGCCGCCGCTTGCTGCCGGAATTTAAAATGTGCAAAAAAAAATTGTGCAAACAAATTGTGCAAATACATAGGGGTATTTATGGTATCACAATCATAATTGTGTAGTTATGAGTAATAGTACTTTGAGTTATGTAGTTTACAGCAATTATGCATTATTTTATGTACCTACTAGTAAGTGACCCTTAATCTTTTATGTCCTCAGGTGCACAAAGTGTGTAAGGGTACAACATTTTGTTCTAAAGGATATACACTTTAATTAAAAATGATACAATATTTTGTTCTAAATATATACACTTTCATTATATTTTTTCAAGAAATAAAGGGTACGTACGCGTTTTTATATTAAAAGAGAGTACCATTCAATACTATAGGATATCTATGCGCACGGTGCTTTGAGGCACACAAGTTTTAGCATACCTTAAGTACTCGCGACTTTAAAATAAAAAACGTGCCACGCCTTTTTATTTACTTAATTGAAATTTGTCAAACGAAAGTTAAAAAAATTAATTCAATCTTACAACTTTCGAAATTGCTTCTTTGATAAAGTTTTACCCTTCCTTGCCTTTAAGTCATAGTGATCGTCACAAATTGCACATAGTGATTAAACAAAAGTGAAAAACAGAAAAAGCTCCAACCACATTAATTAATTTGATCAACAAGCTCTTGACATCACGCCTTCACAACGAAAATAAATGACTTTTTTACATTAGTGGTTTTATTTGTAGCTAGCACCATCAAACCACTCGATGCTAACTTTATTAAAGTACATAAATAACAAACCATACTATAATTAAATTGGTGAATGATCATTGAAACGATAATTTATCCGAAGATGTGAGCCTCCACTTCTTTGGTTAATTCAATAAAGAAGTTCAAGACAGCGACGGGTGAGAATTCTCGGCATTGACCAACTCGTAGTCTATAGTCCATGAAATGAAGTCAACGCCATTCTTGGTATCCACTTATCAGCATGTTCTTGTTAGAAATATTAAACTTGATTTAATATTAGATGATTATAGAAGCTTTAAGAAAAATGTATGACATAATAGAAAGTTTGAGATTATGTATAGAATAAACTAGAAGGTGGAAGAATCTATTAATTAATTAGAAGAATGATCTAGAATAATGACATGTGAACAAAGAGATGAATTATCTAGATTATTAGGATGAAATTAGTGTAAAATTATCTAGAACATTTGAGATTGTACTCTTGATTAGTATAAATAGGTGATGTGATGTACCATTTTGAAGTAGAAGAAATACAACCAATTAAGTTGAAAGTTTATCACAAACCTTGTTCTCTCCCTCAAATTCCTTCTATCATATTTGAATCACCAACTCACAAATTCCTACACCCGTCCACAAATACCTACACATATCCCTCCAATCTTATATTCCTACAAAGTGGAATCAGAGCCACAAGATTCTCCTGTGAGAGATGACTAACAACCTTCAATCATTTCAAATCTCGTTGCTCAACAAGAGCAACTTTGATAATTGAAGTATCAAGATGAAGACACTTCTAGGTGCTCATGGTGTTTAAGAGATTGTAGAGAAAGGGTACGAGCAACCAGAAAATGAGGCGACACTATCTCAACAACTAAAGGATAAGTTGAGAGATTCAAGAAAGAGAGACAAGAAAATCTCTTCCTCATCTACAAAGCTTTGAGAGATGATGATTTCGAGAAAATCTCGAGTGCAACTACCGCCAAGGAAGCATGTGATAAGCTCCAAGTGTCATGCAAAGGAGCCGATCAAGTTAAAAAGGTATGTCTTCAAACTTTAAGAGGTGAATTTGAGTCCCTACATATGAAGGAGTCCGAATTTATTTAGAATTGTTTTACAAGAGTTTTGGCGGTCTCTAATCAAATGAAAAGAAATGGTGAAAATTTGGAGGATGTTAGAATAATAGAGAAAATATTAAGTTCGCTGACTCCCAAATTTGAGCATATTGTGGTGACTATTGAGGAGACTAAAAATTTGGAGGAGATGACAATTGATCTCTTAATGGGGTCGTTACAAGCTTATGAAGAGAAATAAAAATGGAAGGAAGATATGGTGTAGCAATTATTAAAATTGCAAGTAAGTACAAAGGATAAAGATGAAGGCCCAAGTAGCGGTCAAAGTCGTGGTCAAGGACGAGGTCGAGGCCGTGGATGTGGACGAGGGGGCTATGGAAATTATAGAGAGAGAAAAGAATTCTATCAAGGAAGAGGCAACCAAAAATCGAGGTACGATAAATCCTCTATAAAATGCTATAATTGTGATAGATTTTGGCATTATGCTTTCCAGTGTTGGAAAGCAAAACAAAATGTTTAAGAGAAGGCCAACTTCGTTGAGAGCAAGAAGGAAGAAAATGCAAGTGTGCTTCTGGCGTACAAAGGAGAAAATGAAAGACAAGATGATACTTGGTACCTCGATACGGGAGCGAGCAACCACATGTGTGGCAAAAGGAGCATGTTCGTGGAGCTGGATGAATCAGTAAGTGGAAATGTCTCCTTTGGTGATGAATCTAAAATTCCGGTGAAAGAAAAAGGGAAAATTTTGACTCGCTTAAAAAATGGTGGTCATGATTTCATCTCGAATGTTTATTATGTGCCCAACATGAAAAATAATATATTGAGTTTGAGACAACTCTTAGAGAAAGGTTATGACATTCAATTGAAGGATTATAACCTTTCAATAAGAGATAAGGAAAATAATTTAATAGCAAAGGTGCCAATGTCGAAGAATAGAATATTTCTACTAAATATTCGGAATGATGTGGCAAAATGCCTTAAAACTTGCTTTAAGGATAAGTCTTGGTTATGGCACCTACGATTTGGGCTCTTAAATTTTAAAAGATTGGAGCTGTTATCAAAGAAGGAGATAGTAAAAGGATTACCATCTATCAAGCATCCCGACCAACTATGCGAAGGACGTATACTTGGGAAGCAAGCTAGAAAGCCATTCCCAAAGGAGTCAACCTAGCGAGCAAAGAAGCCATTGGAGTTGATCCATGCCGATGTGTATGGGCCAATCAAACCAAGCTCTCTTGGTAACAATAATTATTTCTTGCTCTTCGTTGATGATTTTTCTAGAAAAACGTGGGTTTATTTCTTAAAGCAGAAATCAGAAGTATTTGAAGCCTTCTAAAAATTTAAAGCTGCTGTTGAAAAGAAGAGCGTGTTAGAAATCAAATCCATAAGAACCAATCAAGGTGGTGAATTCACATCCAAGGAGTTCATGTCATATTGCGAAGCTAATGGGATTTAGAGGCCCCTTACAGTTCCAAGATCTCCTCAACAAAATGGAGTAGTGGAAAGAAAGAGCAAAATCATAGTAGGGATGGCACACATCATGTTGAGGACGAAGAATCTTCCAAAAGAATTTTGGGCAGAAGCAGTGGCATGCGCGGTGTACCTATCCAATCGTTCTCCAACTCGGAGTATATGGGGAATGACTCCACAAGAATCATGAAGTGGGAGAAAGCCCGAAATCTCTCATCTCAGAGTATTCGGAGCAAAGCATATTTTAACGTGGCAAACGAGATAAGAAGAAAGCTCGACGATAAGAGTGAGCCATACATATTCATCGGGTATGACTCTAACTCTAAAGGTTACAAGTTATATAATCCCCTCACAAAGAAAAGTGTGATAAGTTGAGACGTGGAGTTCGATGAGGAAGGTGCTTGGGACTTTAGATCAAGCGTCAATGTCACAACTTTATAACTCCACAATTTGAAGATGAAGAAGATTTGGAGCAAGCATTTGAAGGTGAAGAGGCAGTGACTCCACCTGCTTCACCAGTAAGAGAAGTTGGAGACTCGCCACCATCTTTCCTAAATGAAAGAAGTGCATCGCGTGTGAGGAGCTTAGATGAGATCTATGAAGAGACTGAAAGGTTAGAAGATCTTACATTACGTTGTCTTTTTGCTGACTGTGAGCCAATAACTTTTGAGGAGGCTACACAAAGCAAAAGATAAAGAAATGCAATGGACGAGGAAATTAAGGCCATTGAGAAGAATGATATGTGGGAGCTTGCAATATTGCCTAAGGATCATAAGGCCATTGGAGTCAAGTGGGTGTATAAAGTAAAAAAGAACTCTAAGGGTGAGGTAGAAAGATACAAAGTAAGGCTTGCCGCCAAAGGATATAGTCAAACAGCTGGAATCGACTATGATGAGGTATTTGCTCCTGTCGCCCGCCTAGATACCATCAGATTAATAATTTCTCTTGCAGCCCAAAATAGATGGAAAATCTATCAAATGGACATGAAATCAGCCTTCTTGAATGGTGTTCTTGATAAAGAAGTCTACATCAAGCAACCACCAAGCTACGAGGTGAAAGACCAAGAAGAAAAAATGTTGAAGTTGAAGAAAGCCCTATATGATTAAAACAAGCACCAAGGGCGTGGAATAGTAGGATTGAAAAGTACTTGGAGGAGAATGGTTTTACCAAGTGTCCACATGAGCATGCCCTTTATGTCAAAATCAAAGGTGATGATGTCTTAGTTGTGTGCTTGTATGTAGATAATCTTATATTCACAGGAAGCAACACAAAGATGTTCGAGGAATTTAACGAATGACTAAAGAGTTTGAGATGACTGATATTGGGCTCATGACATATTATCTTGGAGTTGAAGTTAAGCAACTTGAGGAAGAAATCTTCATCACACAAGAAGGTTATATGAAGGATCCTCAAAAAGTTTAAAATGGAAGATTGCAAAGCAATCAATACCCCGGTGGAATGTGGAAGTAAACTTTCCAAGCATAAAGAAGGAGAAAAGGTGGATCCGACGCTCTTTAAAAGTTTGGTTGGAAGTCTAAGGTACTTAAGTTGTACGAGGCCAGACATTCTCTATGCAACAGGGCTTGTGAGTAGATTTATGGAGAATCCAACCACAACGCACTTGAAGGCAGCAAAGAGAATTCTTCGATATCTCAAAGGTACGCTCAACTATGACCTACTTTATTCAAATACTAATAATTATGAGCTTGTGGGCTATAGTGATAGCGACTGGGTTGGAGATGGTGATTGATCGAAAAGTACAAGTGGATTTGTGTTCTTCATGGGAGACACCGTTTTGCCTCTCTCGCAGCCAAAAATCAGCAGTAGTGAGTGGGGACCGTGGGGTTTAGAATTATGCTAAGAACGACATGGATTCGGACGAAGTACACATGTATAAAATGGATGGGCCTGACTATCTGGGGTTTATGTTTCAGGCCTGTTATGTCGGTCCAAAATTTTCAGTCCTTCCAACAGCCCATTTTACATACTCGGTAATTATATTTAATATTATAATTATATAAATCTTTTATTAATAATGAAATTGCAATATTATATAAATTATAAATAAATCAGTTTGAGTATAATAAATTCTTGTAAATGTCGAAATTATTATTTTATCAATATAATTTGAATTTAATAACTTACACTTTAGGCAATTTGAGTCTGTAATTTTATTAGTGTTACGGTTTGGTACATGTTAAAATCAATAATTTGTCGTTAGCTTTACCTGATATGAGTTCACGTTTACCTTTTCATTTCATGTTGTTAAGAAAAGTTTATTTTCAAAAAAATTTATTTAATTATTTTTTAAATTACCGTCAAGTGTGTAAGAATTTAATGATTATTTGTTAGGGTATCATGATATTATAATAAGAATAAAAAAAAGTATCTTGTAACATCCTTGTAAAATAGAGAATTCAAATCGTTATTTGATTGAATTCAGTATTTGTTTAATGTTGGAGAATCATAAAAAGGGTAGCAATTTTTAAAATGTGTCAAAGTAACTTATTATACCTTAAATAACATACAATATCCACTCACGAGTTTAAAATTAAAAAATATCTCACAGCTTTTTACTTTATTGAAGTTCAACGAAAATTTTAAAAAATCAATTTAGTCTCAAACCTCTCAAAATTGCGTCAATTTTGTTTAATTTTAGTCGGAAATTGATAAAATTTTACCCTTCCCTCTAATTCTCGTCACAAATTACATATAGTGAAAACAAAACAGTGAAAAGAAAGAAAGAAAAAATAATAAAAACTCCAACCACATTATTTCATTTGATCACCAAGCTCTTGACATCACACATTCACAACGAAAATACACAACTTTGTACATTAGTTTTTTTATTTGTAGCTAGCTAGCACCATCAAACCACTCGATGCTAATTAACTTTATTCAAATAACAAACCATATGATTAAATATGGCGAATGATCATTGAAACAATAATTTATCTGAAGATGTGAGCCTCCACTTCTTTGGTTAATTCAATGAAGTTTAAGACAGCGACTGGGTGAGGATTCTCGACACTGACCAGCTCGTAGTCTACAGTCCATGTATTTATGAAGTCGACGCCATTCTCCGTCTCTACGTGCACGGTTATCACCAAGTTCTTGTACATTTCCAACAGATCTCCTCCTATCATTTTATATGAGATTTGCTTCTTCTCTTCATCCACGTCCTTAAGCACTTGTTTGGCTATCTGTTCTTTTCCATCTACGTGTGTGCACACAAAATTCAAACAGTGCCCTTTAATTTCCGTTTTTGGAGTTTTCAAATTCGATTTTATAAAACACAACCTTACAAATTCATGCATGTAACCTTAATCAGCAATTGTTACAATCATTTAAATTTCAATCATATTTTAACCATCGCATGCATGATGCATATATAGTTATTAGTTATATCAAATTATGTTTCTTTTTTTTTTCATAAATAAATTATAAAACTCCATATCAAAAATAAAGTGTAAAATTATGTATACGTAAAAATAATAGAAATAAAAATTCTATATATGATCATTATTGTATTGCTATATATATATATATATATATATATATATATATATATATATATATATATATATAATATGAAATTTAGAAGGACTTAATAAGGTTACCTAGGGTGTATTTCCATTCAATGACAGATCCATCAGTTCCATGATCGCCATGATGCAGCTCATAACCTTGGACTTTACCGGGAGACTTTAGCCAAGTGATGGGGACTCGAACGAAGGATTTCGTGAAATACATCTCCACCCGCCTTAAAAGCTATTTGAGTGATCAACCTGTCGGGTAATCCTGCCATATCGAATTATCGATGTATCCCTACCGGCTACTTCGCCTTTACTGGATACTTGATTTGTAGACTATATAGTTTGATTGTTACATGATAATACTTGCATTTATATAGCAACAAATTTACTGCATTGTCTCTTTAATTATTCAGTATTAAATACGTACGTGTATCTTTCTTGTTTGCTTGCTTTACTATACGATTTGGACAGTGATTTCTAAGGCAGATACTTAAACACATGTGATGTCATATATAAATGAGTATTCTAGATTTCCACTTTTATTTGTATTCATTTGATTATTTCAGTTTGGTAGGAGAATTAATACACAACTGCAATATGCACATTTTCTTATGGACATTTTCTTCTGTGACATGCATGGCTAGATTAATATAATTACTGTGTGTATATTTGGTATTTGGTAGCCAACCCAAATTTCTAATTTTGGGGAATTGAAGTGACACTTAAATATTACTCACCCGCCTGAATATATTGCACCATTATTGTCGAAGCCCACACCGACGTCATTTTCATGCACCATCTTTTGTGTCACACATTAAATGATTGATACGTATGTGGCACAGCAAATGATGATGTTATATTTTTTTTCCTTTTCTTAGTACTTTAATCTTTTTAAGTAATAAAATATTAAATATGTTATGTACTTCGTAATTTTGTGATGAGGTTGACGCACATAGCCCGATTCTGACAAGGCCCGGATTTTTTTTTCTTTATTATACACTCAATCCTTTATTGTACGCTATTAAAGATGATGTACCAAAATGGTATAAAGAATCCGAACCGGCTTTGTTGTATGCATATGTTATTCTAGATTTGATGACCAAAATCTACATTAAGGACTAATTTTCCCATTTTATCGATTGTGCTTATTCTAAAATATGATTTTTATATAGGTAAAATATATTTCTTCCATTCTGTAATAATAATTACATTTGCTTTCTAAAGTAACTGGTTGTATTAGTGTTGTGTGTGAGCCCCATTCAGATATATTAATTGCTTTGTAAAAAAAAATGTAACTATTGAGATGAGACTGTCAAATTGAAAATATATAATCATTATTGTATAACGGATGGAGTACTTATTTGTAGTTAAAATATAATTCTTTTAAAGTATGATTAATAAATTATACTTTAACTTCAAATAAACATATACTCTATCCGTCCCGCATTAACGTTGACGTTTGCTTTTTGCAGGGAGATTAAGAGATATAATATTTTAATGTTTAGTTAGGTGAGATAAATAATATTTAATATAAAGTGGGTAATTGTATGAGTGTTGTGTGTGATCTTATATAGAATAATTAATTGTTTTGTATGGGGTTGTGGGCCAAGTTGACAAAAAGGAAATATAAACCTTAACGTGTGACAACTCAAAATATAAAATGTAAACCTATATGAGTTAGAGGGAGTATATACTTTTAACTTCAAATAAGGAATATATTTTAACATATATACTGTAAAATATATACTAATGAGGAGTATATATATCTTAACATAATAATGAGTCGATCCATAAAAAATATATCCAAAGATCCAAAGAGTTAAGAATATTAAAATGTATTTTGCTCTTATGTGAAATAAAATTCTTAAATATCTCCAAAAATTAATTTATGTTTAAAAAATAATAATCTATTACATAGAAAATAATTGTCATACTGATATACTTCATCCATCGTCACACAAAAGCTATTTCTATATAACTATGTTGGCAAACACTTTGAGGGGTATAAAAAAGTGATTACATTATTATCATTTTTATTATAAAATATTATTACTATAAATTATTTTATATTTATACTATAAATTATTGATGAAATAGTTTACTGCACTATTATTATTTTTTATCGATTGAGTATCACTTTTCATTAATAATGTTATCACTTTTTATCCATTTCACATAAAAACTTACGTGTTTAACACAAAAATTAGACCAATTATGTTATATCAAACACTTCATCCAACCATTACAATTTTCGCATTTATTTATTTATTTGTGTCATTTTATTTTCACAATCCAAAGTTAATAAAAACACCTAATTCAAACACTCTTCTTACTTCTAACTCCACCCCACCCCACCCTCACCCCCAAAAAAAGTTAAATAAAATAAAATAAAAACTTTTCAACGGTACTTTATTTCCCAATTGATTAATAGTTCAAAATTTCACGTATTACTTAATTCTAAAGTCAGGTGGGAGATCTTGGATTCTTGTTATAATTTGATGTTATATTTCCTATTACATGTGTTAAATAAGTGATACGTATGCGGAGAGGAAAATTTCAATATTTCTCCTTAGGGTTGATTGTTAGAATATAAATTAGTTTATCCTACGTGTCAATCATCAAACGATTTGTAATAGGAGATGTAACACCAAAATATAAAAGGAGATCCAAACCTGTTGAAGATCTTGGATGTCCTGTTACAATTTGGTGTTATATCTCCTGTTACATGTGTTGAGTCGTATGCGGAGAGGAAAATCTCAATATTTCTCCTTAGGGTTGATTGTTATAATATAGATTAGTTTATCCTACGTGTCAATCATCCAACAATTTGTAATAGGAGATGTAACATCAAAATATAACAGGAAATTCGAACCACCTTACTTTAGGGCGCATTTGATAGGATTTAATATGGGGTAACTGTACGAATAATCTTACCTTTTAGGATGTTTGATAGCAAATATAGTATTTTGAAGGGGCCCTGTAATAACTTGTCGGCTCGTCAAAATTCATTGTTACTCTTTACATAATTAATCTCGCCAACCGCCTAGTATTAGTATTATGGTTTACACGGTGCTTCTAGAGAAAGACCTCAAATTACTTAATTAACCTTCTTTCTCCCCACCCTCAACGCCTCCACTATTAGTCTACCAATAACATCATACCTTGCATCAACCACAATCCTCTGCAATTCCTTAATCGGCGTGCGACTTCTCACTCGTGTTTTGAGATTGAGTATTCAGAACAACCCATCCAATATCTGATTGTTTATTTTTATTTTCTTTTTTTGCAATTTTTCAGCGAGAAGGTGAGAAGTATTGTATCTAGTTTCTACACTTTCAAAGGAGCATTAAATAGCCTCAATTTTGATGATGTCCGTCTCTATTCTGCGTAACCTCGTTTATTGTGAAATTTATTTTTACTAAAAACCTAATTTAATTTGCTTATCCATTCAATTTATTGTGAAGAGGATGTGTTTTAATTAGTCAAATTTAATTTGCTTATCCCTTCAATTTATTGTGAAGCAGATGTGTTTTAATTAGTCATTTGTGATATGTTGTGCTCTGTTTATTAAGTTGGCTTTTTATGTTTTGTTGTTGGGTTTTCAATCCTCATTGTCAACACCTTGGATCGGTTAGTGGTGATACAAATGCATACTTTAATGTTTTCCATGGCCTATGAAGGGAGGGTGGAAAGACCTTCCAACTGAGCTTGGTTGATGCAGGATGGGGGTTCGAATCCTGCCTTTGGCATGGATTTGGCCCTTGCAAGCACAAGTTTAACAGTGAGCCCTCTCTATAAGCCACTTGAGGCACATCCTGCGATTTACCTCCTCCACCAATCCCCAGAGCAGGGGCGGTGGGGGCCCCTAATGGTGGGGTACACCATTTTTCAAGAATGGGATTTTGGAGGCTTCCTGAGTTGAGTTTTATTAAAAGTAAAAAGAAAAAGAGAGTACAATAAGTAAAAAATTGACAAATGTCAAATGAGTAAGCCAAACAAGAGGTTGTAAAAAAAAAAAAGGCCAAACAGGCGGGCTTGTGATAAACGCAGCTAACTTTAATAATTCAAAATCTATATGCGCTGCTGAAATAACCTAAAGAAGCCAATGGACTGTCCCCAAAAATATTTCAGTAACTATCCCATGGTCCACAAAAGATAAGGCAAAACAGATAGCCCTTTGTAAAAAGGGCCTTACATGCAGCTGATATATCCAAACAAATCTGTGGCATCCAATCCAAGCAGCCACAGCACCAAAACCAGTCAACCTAGCCTCCACAAGAGATATATCATACACATCACAAGGCATAGGATACAGCAAGGCGTTAGACACCTTCATTAGCAAACCAATTCTTGGAGTCCATAAACTACGGGAGCAAAACCAATCCAAGAATGTAAAACAAAAAGGACTCATTCACATCATTCTACCATTCATACAGTGCCCATTAAACCAAGGGGAATGCTGTCATCAAACCAGCAACCCAAGTAGAAAAAACGGAGTTGAAAAAACAAACTCAGTTTAAGAATAGACACCTAAATATCCCAATCAAATCATCACGGCAGATGCATCTAAAGCAAACAGATCCACAGGGTATAGTCTGTGAACTGTGTGAAGTGAAAGGAGTAAACCCAGCGCAGCTATTGCAAAATATCTAGCAATCCAAAACCAAAATCAGCCACACCATAAAGTATGAAAGAGGAGAAGCAGGGGCACAACATGTCTGTAAAACCTGCAGTTGCTTTAAGAGCCTTGTTGGTTTTTTTGGTTTTTTGTTTAAATGATGATAATAATTGTAATTTAAAATATAAATAAGGGTATAAAAGTAATATCATCATTTATCTTAATCCTTTTATTTCCTATCAAACATCTCAACTTTTTATTATATCAAACAATCCCCATTTTTCATAATAAAGATACTTATCTTCATTTAAATCTTAATTCTAATATATACTCCCTTATCTCATCTTATCTATCAAACGAGCCGTGACAATACAACGGCCGTGTTATAAGAGATCACACTATAATAACACTAAAATTCGGGCGGGAATCAAACCTTTTTTTTTAATAGCAAAAAAATAATTTTATTAAATTATTAGAAAAGTATATAAGAAATACCCAAGAAAATTACACTTGAAACGTTATCAATAAATTATGTAGGACTCCAAGACAATAAAATCATATACCACTCAATACTGACTTACTAATCTTAAGAAATATAAAAAGGGGCGGTTATTCGCACCCCAAAACTGCTAAACATACCCCATTTGTATTAAAGATTAAAATATTCTTTTATAATAGACATAAATATCCCCATAAAATTATATCATTAAAATTAACTAATAAATTAATTATTTGCCTCATCTTACATGTTAATCGGGTGCTGCAAGCCTAAAACCAATTCAGATTCATTATCTGCCTTATGTTTTCTCCACTACCCAAACTTCATCATAGTTTTAATTCTAAATTTCTGTTGTTAATTGAGTTATCAATATGATGTTGTTTACCACGAGCCTTTTGTCCAGATGAATACTCATACGACGGCGCCGTCGAAAGGGTGAAACCGGCGGCCTAAAGCATCGTCTGTGATTTAATGCATTTCCTTCGTCATACTTCTCGCTCTCCATCTCTTCTTCTTCCCCATATATTTTGGATGATTGTAGGTGAAACAAATTGGGTCAGAAAGAATTCAAGAATTTGGTGTAATCAGAGATAGCTTTCAAAATTTCAACTTTTTTGGTAGAGAAAGTTTGTACAGTTAGAGTTTCCTCCATTAATGGGGTTGGAAAGAGGAAAGAGGAAAGAGGAAAGAAGAAAAAATCTATAAAAAATTTTCATCATTGTCGTTTCTGTTAATTCGATTTACCTAGGTTTCAATTCTCCATCATCATCGTTGTTGTTTATGATCGCGAGACTGGCGAGGGAATGAATTATAATACAGTGTTTTATTTAAATAATAAAAGGTTAAATAATTTTTTTTAATGGAAAGGATAAAATAATAAAAAAATTGGGTATATTTAGTAATTTATGTATATATTTCTTAATTTTGATGGGGTGCGTTTAGTAAATGGGGTACATTTAGTAAGATTGAGGGTACGAATAGTCGCTCCCATATAAAAAATATATTAATCAATTGATTCATCCTTCATCCGAATCCAACTCTAAATGCAACAACAATTCTAGATTTCCATATTATATATTCTCACATACAAACGAAACATAATTAATTTGCAAATGCTTCAACTTAATTCAAAAACTGGCTTAAAAAAAAACCTTAATTCACATCTATGATGAAAACACAACAGTGAAAAGAAAGAAAAAAAAACTATATAAAAATGATCAATCTCCAAACTATCATCACACATGCATTCACAACGTACATGTATAACATACATGTCTTCTTTTCATTATTTATTTAAATTGATCATGTAGGTAGGACCCTCAAACCAGTGGATGCTAGATTTATTTAGGTAGATAAATAACATATTGCAAAGGATAATAATTATCCATAGATATGAGCCTCCACTTCTTCAGTGAATTCAATGCAGAAGTTCAAGAGAGACACTGGATGCGGAGTGTCTGCATTGATCAGCTCGTAGTCTATGGTCCATGTTATGAAGTCGACGCCATTCTTCGTCTCCACGTGCACGGTTATGATCATGTTCTTGTACAGTTCCAGCAGATCTCCACCGATTATTTTATATGCGATTTGCTTCTTCTCCTCGTCTATGTCTTTAAGCACTTGTTTGGCCGTTTGTTCTTTTCCATCTACATGCATTATATGTTTCAATCATGTAATTTATACCAAGAAAGTAAGTAAAAATTCTAGATATCTAGGAGCATTATATGTAGTTAGTTTTCCATTAACAAATATATGAAGGAAATAATTAACCACCCTTATTACTATATTGATCATCTCGTCTAAAAGCTCAAACTGCTAGATATGCGTGCGTATAATCTACTCCCTCCGTCCCTGAAGACCATTCACTCTTTCCTCATTTGTCCGTCCCACACATGGTTCACCCTCTAAAAAAAGGTAACATCATTCCAATCTAACCCCTCAAAAGTTCACATTAATTTCAAAAATGTCATCCCTTTTTTCCACACATAACATACTTTATACTTTATTTATTACCTAAATATACCAAATTACCACCAAAAGTCAATAAAATTAGTCAAAAAATAAAATTTTCTTAATATCAGTGGTATAGTAAAGGTGAACGATTTTGTAAGACGGAGGGAGTAATATTTAGTTAAATTACTCTAACGGTTAGTACCGATGGTGTATTTCCACTCAAGGACAGCTCCGTCGGCTCCGTGTTGGCCGTGCTGCAACTCGCAACCTTGGATCTTAGTAGCCAAGGATTTCATGAAACACATCCCCACCTGCCTTGAAGGCTACTTGAGCAACCACCCTATCTGGTAATCCTGCCATATTGATTGCTTAAATCTCAACTTAATTCTTGATTTGTAGATTAGATAGCTTGATGCATTATTAGTTGATAAATCTTGCATTTATATACATGCAAATTTACTATTATCTTTTTAAATAATTCATGATCATATATTTGTATAGTTTAGTATTATATAGTACTATTTCTTGATTGCTTTACTAAACGATTTTTGGACTATGACTTTTGTCACTATTTTTTTGAACAAGTGTCACGTCATCGTTATATAAAATGAGTATTCTTCATATCTTTGTATTTGTATTTATTAGTCTATGATCAGTAGGTAGGAGATACAACATGATTTTTATATGGGTCTACGTTCTCCTCATGTGACATGCATGAAATGTATATATCTTGCTAGATTTGTGAGTCATTAATTAGTATACGTGCATAATATAAATCGATTTCGTGGTATAAAATAAATGAATTAGTGATCCCTTAATCATATATTGAGTAAAAATTCCATGCAAATTTATGATACTAATTTTGCATATTCTACCACATGGATTTCCATGAGTGATACATATATAAAAGAGAAGAATATTTTGCTCCTTGCCCCTAGAATTTGCATGTGCTTTTGTTTAGCATCATTCTCTTTTACATGTCACTAGTTAATTCAGTGACAAATTTGGACCATATATATAAATGGTTGAAAATTTTTGCGCCAATGATTGCAAACATTTGAATGTGATCTACACTACAAAAAAAATACTCCGTCACAAATTCCATCACTACTGTAATCCGTCACTGTTTCCATCACTAAGTATTTCCGTCACAAAACGTCACTATTGTGATGGATCCATCACAATAATTTAGTAACGAGTGAAACAACGACGAAGCCTTTTCCGTCACTATCCATCACTAAATCCGTCACTAACGAGTGATTTTTTTGTAGTGAGCTAGATGATCATGTGCCTGTTGCTATTTTCTCCTTATGAATTAGGATATACCCGTTCCATCTTCTTAAAACTTGCACATTTTCTTTATAATTTAATTTTAAAAAAAAAGTGTGCAAGTCATTCTAGAGTCGAAGGAGTATCATTTATATCCTAAGAGGATTTAGTCTCTAGTTTTTAAAGTGAAATCGTTCAACTAATTAATTAAGTTAAAATATTTGTAATTTATGTTACAACATTGATCCCTAAAGTTTATTGCATGTTTTATGTGGAGATTTCATCATCGATTCATTCAAATTAAATGGGTCAATATATGTCCAACATCCGAATGTTCGGACCTATATATGTCTATTTCTCTATCCTTTTATGTTTCAATTTGATAAATTTTGACACGGAAGTCACTTTATAAGACGACGCTACACGTCTTTTCCTTATTCTTTTCATTCAATTTAAATTTGGATCGAATCAATTTAATTTTACGGTTTAAGAATACATACAACCGTGGGTAAAAGTGTACCTCATGAATATATGTATTTGTATTTAACCAACTATTAATTATCACTAGTTTGAGAAAATAGTATTAATCGTTGAATATCGATTAATTAATTCGTTCTCAGATAAATTTAAACGTATAACTTTGTTATCATTTTTTCTTGTAATGCAACTTGTTCTTTTTACTTTTTCTAAAGATCAAATACAAAGAGCACAAATTTATGATGAAAAGTGATATTCAAATCCTATCATTATTACTTTCATGCCGTTATTGTTGCTTAAGTAGATAAAAGTCTTTAATAAGAGAAAAGTAATTAATAATGACTCATTAAATACTTTTACCTAAAAAAAATAATGATGGATCTCAATTATTAAAAGTTTTTTTTTTTTGTTGTAGTGGTACTTATCATAAATAAAACTTTGGAATTGTAAAATTAATCATTAAAAAAAAGTTAATTACGTAAAAAATCTAAATATCATATATTTCATATATATATTTTGGAGTGTATACATGTGTTAAGTTTTATTCCGTAAAATCATCCTATATTCTCAACATTAGGTATTCATATGAGATACCGTTAATAAAATCTTCTTAAGTGAGTGTACGTGGACAATTTGACGAACCACTATAGTTGTTGGTGTTCTCCGTTTTCTTTTCTTTTTGATTAGTTCGTGATTCACAACAAAAATATCACCCAATTAAAAAAAATCTTTAAGTTTCGAATTTAATATTTCATTCTAACACACATAAAATGTAGATGAAGTTTTCTATAAAATGCTATTTATATGAGATGAATTGTAAAATTAGTGGACTCATTTTAAAAATATTAAATATTATTATTTAAATAAAGTGTGCTTATAATTAAATCAATGCAACAAATTTAGGCAACGACAGTATAGTACTTTCCAATATATTCCCCTACTATAATTTATAATAGGATGCATTATAAAATTTAATCAAATGAATAGAAAAAATATTTATGATTTGTAAGTTATTTTTTAAAAAAACACCCAATTATAATTTTTGTTAGTAGTAGTATTTAATTTTTAATTGTTAGCAGAAAATGAGAGAGAAATTTGAAATTATAAGTGTTGTCAGCGGCTAATTTTTACCACCAAGGCACAAGCTTTTTCGCGGATCGCCGCCTGCATCTCTCTCAAATCAAAAGTCGTTAAATTTGGAAAAAAAAAAGTCAGACACGATTATGTTGGGCGCGGAAGCTTTGACGGGTAAAGAAAAGGATTTTATTTATGAGATTTTAAGAGTTGCTATATCACACTAATTTAGATTTTAGGAGAAATTTTACTCTCTTCACTCTTGAATTAATTTGCTGATACATCATATGATCTTTTATACAAGTAAAAAGATGATTCTAGATGCATACATAACAACGAGACCATCAATAGAAATTAATTACTCTATGCAACTTTCAAAGTGATGCCTCAAGTTCTCCCTGTGGTCAAAATTACAAATTACTGCATGTCATTTAACAAATTAAAGTATATATATGTGTGATATCTTATCAGCTGTGTGGAAACACGTTTATTGGTGAAAAGGAATTCAAATTTGATTCAATTGGCTAACAAAACTATATGGGTCGTTCTAAAATACAATATATATATATATATATATATATATATATATATATATATATATTGCATTTTATTATAGTAGGGGAATCCATCCATTCCGAGGAGTTCATCAGTGTTGCTTACTTGAGAAGGAGAACAAGAAGGTTTAGAATCACGGAGAATAGAACGGATAATCACACCATATATAGGGTTATTCTTATTCCTACTCCCTTTTTAGGTACTTCATGTAAAATTTCATTAAAGGCTAGTACACTAGACTTCCCTTTATAGGTATTTAAGAATTAATCTCCAACTCCCACCTAACCATCTAAGAAACCAAATCCTCTAAAATGGTAATTAATAAATATATTAGGTGTCCAGTATTAATTATTCTAATGAATAAAGGTTATATGGTTAGATCCCCTTTAGTCATACCATAACAGATAGATAAATATAATTCCTCCTATGACACAAGTAATAATCATGAACTTGCATAGGACAATGACAAACCCATGAATAAGGACAGATCATATAAGACAAAATATAAGTCTCAACTCAAAGCATTAATAAAGGAATAAGTATACTGCAGGTATCCAACTCTAAATCTAGATCATCAATTCAAAACAACTTAACCTTCAAACCTAGCGTTATCCAAGAAGTATTAGCCCATGGTATTACAGGCAACACACATGGTTGATATGAAAACATGTTCAAAATTAAGAAAGTAGGAATAAGAATAACCCTATATATGGTGTGATTATCCGTTCTTTCCTCCGTGATTCTAAACCTTCTTGTTCTCCTTCTCAAGTAAGCAACACTGATGAACTCCTCGGAATGGATGGATGAGATGGTGAATTGTGAAAAGTGTGTAGAGTTATGGAGAGTTAGGGTTTGGAACACCCCAAGGGTCCCTTTTATAGTTGAGGACTCAAAAATCCCGAATTCTGACTTAAAAGTGAGTTTTTTCACATAAAAAATACGAACGGGCCTCGCTGGGCAGTAACACGAGTCATGCCAAGGGTGGCACGAGTCGTTCCGGGCATGTCGTGCCGCACGAGTCATTCCGGGCATGTCGTGCCGCACGGGTTCTTGCTGGTGGTCAACACGAGTCGTGCCAAATGTGGCACGGGTCGTGCCACCCGTCAATAGCTTGCGCAACCTCACGGTTTTTCTCATAATTTCTTCATTTGATCTCCGATTGAGGTAATTTTTGCGCTCACGCCATCCTCTCTTTCTAAATAACTCCTGAAAACTCATCCATTTGAATATGGCACGAGTCGTGTAAAATAGTGGCATGAGTCATGCACTTTCGGGGCGTGATGGGCAGCGATGGCATCTCGTGCCGCATGTGGTCGGCACGACTGGCCTCCTGGCCGGCACGAGTCGTGCCATGCTGTAACAAATTCTACTTTCACCCGGTTTCGACCCAAACTTCTGATTTTGCTCTTTTTACCCCCGTTTTCCACCTAAAAACACAAAATAACACCTCACAAGCATCTGTAACACAAATATATGCAATTCAACCAAAAGAAGCTCAAATACGGATATAAATTCCATACAATGGTGCTAAATCGGACTCTAAAACACGCAGATTTTCACACTAATCAACTATCATGAAAATCTTTCAAATCTGAAATTTTGCGAAAATTGAAAAATACTTCAAGAATTTGTGAAAATTGAGAAATATTATATATTTGCTAAATTTTCAAAAAACTTAAAATTCTCATAAATCCTCTAAATTCTCCAAATATTTTTTATGACTTTTTTTTTGTTTTTGGTTTGGCACTACCCTTATGTCTAACGTGAAAGAATTGGGGTTAAAGATTCTTGTTTTCTTCGCCAAAATAGATTCTTGATGGGGGTTGTTTGGTTATGCAAATAAGGCGATCTTCTTACCATAATGTGGTGAGGGTTTCAGAGATTTAGAAGGTTCTAGATATAAGTGGTGTTCAGACATATGCGATCAATAGTTGTTAGATACATTTAGATTATGCTCTCTTGAATGTAAGGTATGTATGTAGTCATCCATTCTGTTTCTTGATTCTTACATTAATCTTTATTACCATTAGATGAGATGATAATAATTGTGGGTTTGGTTTCCCAACGGACATTCATCTCACCATCACTCTACATAACATGTAACCAAATCCCATCAATTAATAATGAAATTGAAATTGAAATTGAAATTGAAATTGAAAGCCCCTCATATATCTAATCCAATCCCTATCATCAATTTTGGTTTTGGGTAGAGTTAGTATAAATGAAAAGTGATATAACATTTTTTTATAAAAATGTATAATAAATTATTACCAATGGATTATCAACGAAATCATTATATAAATTCCCAAAAGAATTATTAGCAACAGATTATAATAGAATTATTTACCAACAAAAATTGAATTTTGATTGTTAAAAATTTACCAACCATCACCTTACTAATGGAAATTACCAACGGATTCCGTTGGTGAATGAATTTAACAATGAAATTAAGGTTTTTACCAATGTAATATTCAGTTAGTAAAAAAATAAAAATTATAGTGATATTTTTCATAAAAAACGATCAAATGGGATGCAAATTTTATGATTCTGGAATTGAGTATCGATTCTACTATCTGTAGCTAAGGAGTTCGATCGTGGAATTTCTTTCTTTCTGTCTTTCCGTAATATGAGTGTGCAACTTGTTATATATTTTAGATCCTCGTAGAAGGAAAAGAAGAGCCTACGATCCCATTCTCGAATGAAGGCTACCATATGAAGAATGGCTTTTTGGTCCTTTTCGTCCAGTATAGTCTTTTTATGCTGGAACTTTTTCTAACTAGAAATTGAATAAGGCATTCCTTAATGTTCCTATTGTAGCTAACGACCTGTTGCTGCAGCTAGGTTTGCTGGTGCCACGACATTGGATATTTTGAAGGAATGGCCGAAGAGAAGAAGAGAAAGTAGTTGCCTATGGAGAGACTAAGCTCTATTTCAGAGATTGGACTCGCCTTAGCTAAAGGAATAGGAAAAAAGAACAACCAGGGCATTGCCCTTGTAGAGCTTCTAGAGTAGATGATTCAACTCCTTTTCCCTTTACTCCGGGAATTGGACGAGTTGGCTTCTGGCGAACGAAATCTTGAATTGCGTATGGTTGATTTAGACTCAAGATCAAGGTCTTCCTGGGCCAGACACTGTAGAATCAAGAGAATAAACTAGAACGAGGTTATCAACTACTAGGATTGCTTGAAGATTTCACTTTAGTGAACCCGACGCCAAGTTGGTGAAGTTATGGGATCTTTTTTAATTGTACATTTTTGCATATTAGCATCCACCTTCATTCCTCAACTCTCACTAGTTGAATTCACTTTCAATGCACTCATGATCCAAAATATTTCTTTTGCGTGTTTCCTTATTCAATGATATATATAACCGTAGTGACATAAGAAATTCAACAATGCAACTAATTAATTTGCAAATGGTTTGCAAATTAAATCATATACATACATATAGTGAAAACACACACGTAAAAAAAAAGATAAAAAAGAAATTATTCAACCACATTAATTCATTTCACCATCATTCACGACGAACATACATCACTTTTTTTTTCATTATTCATTTTATTTGTAGCTAGGTAGCATCATCAAGCCACTCGATGCTAACTTTATTTAAGTATACAAATAAAAAAGGCAGAGGATATTTCCTGTATACTATCAATTTATTTTACTTCTAATATAATATATCTTACTCACATAATATTTTTATTTCCTGTATTTCGAATGCGGTAGCAACTATGCAAATACACACAAGCATGATACATGCCATGCATGTCAAGGAGAAAACATATTCCACAAGAAACATGGAGTATAATGTATATTAATTCTCTACCAAATGAAATAATAAAATGAATACAAATAGAAGTGTAAGGCAGAATACTCATTTATTCATTAATAAAATGAATACAAATAGAAGTGTAAGGCAGAATACTCATTTATATAATGATGACAAGACATTTGTTTTTAAGAAGGGTTAAACTTTTATATGCTTAGATTTAACAAAATTTTTAAATGCTCAAATTTTAGTGATAAATGTTAAAATGTACAAAATGACGAAAATATTCTTGACTCGATTCGTGACTTGATTTAAAAGTTTTAATCGAATCATGAATATGTTCAATCGAGTCATGAAAATATGTACAATCAAATTATATATTTTAATCTTGTTATTCTTTACTTCTTTAAATTAGAAATTTGAGACAGAGGTCGCCGTCCAAATCGTTTAGTAAAACAAACAAGAAAGATACATAAGATATACATGTGTATTTAAATACTGAATAATTAAAGAGACAATGGAGTAAATTTGGTGCTATATAAATGCAAGTATTACCATGTAACAATGCATCAAGCAATCTGGTTTACAAATCAAGTATTGAATAAAGGCGAGGTAGGGATACATCAATAATTCGATAAATATGGCAGGATTACCCGACAGGTTGGTCGCTCAAGTGGCCTTTAAGGCGGGCGGAAATGTGTTTAACGAACTCATTGGTAAGAGGCCACATCACTTTGCTAAAGTCACCCCTGGTAAAATCCAAGGTTGTGATTTGCATCACGGCGAACATGGAACTGATGGAGCTGTCATCGAGTGGAAATACACACTAGGTAACTCAATTCCTTCTAAATTTCATATTATTAATTGAAGGCAAACACTTAAATGAGACCGTCTTATGAAATAATGTTAGATAGGAAGCAAGACATATTTAAAATCAAATTATAAAAATAAACACTTTGCTTTTAATTTGAGATTTTTTTTTTAATTTTTGAAAAAAGCATTATCAATATACTATGCATGCAATAAGATATCATAAAGCTTTTGAAATTTGGAAGATTATAAGAACTGCATGATTAGTGTTATAACATTCAGTCATGCGTGAATTTGAAAGATTGCGTTTTTATAAAATCGAATATAAAAACTCCTAAAGAAGGAGTGTTTGAATTTTGTATATACTCATAGATGGAAAAGAACAGACAGCGAAGCAAGTGCTTAAGGACGTAGACGAAGAGAAGAAGCAAATCTCATATAAAATGATCGGAGGAGATCTGTTGGAATTGTACAAGAACATGGTGATAACCGTGCACGTGGAGACGAAGAATGGCGTCGACTTCATTACATGGACCATCGACTACGAGCTGATCAGTGCCGAGAATCCTCACCCAATCTCACTCTTGAACTTCTTCATTGAATTCACCAAAGAAGTGGAGGCTCACATCTTCGGATAAATTATTGTTTCAATGATCATTCACCATTTATGAATTATCCTCTGGTTTGTTGTTTGTCTACTTAAATAAAGTTAGCATCGAGTGGCTTGATGATGCTAGCTACAAATAAATAAATAATGAAAAAGTCATGTATGTTCGTTGTGAATGTGATGAGAGCTTGGTGAAAAGAATTGAAGTACGTAGTTGGAGTATTATATGTATATTTATTTTTCTTATTTCTTTTGACTTGTGTGTTTTCACTATGTGTGTAATTGTAACGAGTATAATGTGAATTAAGTTGCAACCATTCGCAATTGCTTTTTAATAGTTTTAGTTCTTGTCCAAATTTCTATACGGGACATCATTGATATATCATTGAATGAGTAAGATTGTGGATGAGTGCATTGAAATTAAGTGAATTGCAATGTTTAGTTGAGTAAAAAATATTTATTATTTGTTAACATACCAATCAATCAGATAATTAATCCAACTATATACTAATAATAATTGTTAATATTCTTTAAGAAATTAAATTACTGTAATAATATCGAGCCAAGTGAAAAATAGATATGTCGAATTCCGCATTTTATGGATCTTGTAAGTTGTAATGATTGTTATCCATTTTCTAAAGTATGCTTCATATTATGGGTTATTCTAAAATAAAATTAAAAAACAATTATATGCAGTTAGGAGATCTTTGATTAAGATTTTAAAAATTAGATTTTGATTTTAAAAATATAATAATAATAATGAATAGTATGTTTGTTTTGGACTTTAAATATCATAAATTTTAACTTTACGTTAAATCAATAAATAATAAGGTACTCAATCCATTCAAAAATATGACTTGCATACTTTCATTCAATCCGCTAAAAAAAATTGCATATTGTTCACTTTTTCCTCACTAAAAGAATATTTTATCCTTAAATATCAATGGATATATAGTTGTATCTAGTAAGTGTGACTAAGTTACATATCAAACCCACAAGATAATATTCTAGTGATAAATAAATCCTAATTATGATTATTTCTATTTAAGATAATTCACAAGTTTTTGAAAATGAAATAATAACTATTAAATTGAAAATAATTAAATAAAATATATGTCGAGAAATCAATCAAATATTTCAAGACATGCTATGACAATCTAGTTCAATCATGCCAATTAATTTCTAGACCCAAAATTTATGTTCATAAGAACACTTATAAGAATAATCACTCAAGCATACACAAAGCTACTTTGGCACTAAAGGGCCAAGGAAGCATTGGGCCTCCTGGAATTTTGAAAATATTTAGTGTAGTGTGTAATAATTATTCCATAATAATTTTATGCCACGGCGGTTCTCCATGCTCTAAAGTCTCACCCATGACACTCTATTCTTCCTTTTTTTATTTTCAATTTATCATTATAATAATTATTTTTCTCCTTTTTTGTTTAATTGATTTTATCTATTTTCTCTTCTTTTAATTTTTTTCCCATCATTTTATTACTAGTAAAATACATGTATGAATTAATGATTTACAAATTAAAAAGAAACGTATGATATTTTAATAGGTATTGGGTAAGTTTTAATCGTTTTGTGTGAGCTCATATAGAAATATTACTTGTTTTGGGTGTGTTTTATCTATAAAAAATGAAAATAAATTACTTGTAGTTGAACGTACTAAAATGACAAAATGTATATCTTTAAGTGAGACGTAGGAAGTATATACATTATACTCCATATTATATTTGGGCCCCCATGAACAAAAATCATGGATCCGTCATTGGGTGTATCAGGTGCACTTTATAATAGACCTCAATTTAGTTGCTCTCAATTAGTGATGCTCTATTCGATTACGAAAGGAATTGCAATTCTTATCCTAATTTCGAGTTAAACTAGGGTGCATCTAGTAATAATCGTCAAATAAAAAATTAATCAATAATCACCCTTAAATTAAATTAAATAATTAAAATTATAAAAATTTTTAAGAAAAAACTATAATCTAAAAACTAACCTATCAAACCTAGGTGAACCGGTTTTGGCGCACCATATAATAATCCCCTAATAATTTTCGATTAAAAAAAAAAGCTCTTGTGTAGACGTTTAAAAACTGAATTTGTTCTTGGCAAATAATAGTGCGAGATTATTTTATGTAATGAGTTCATTACATATATAAAAAGTGGAGTAATATTTTAAATAAGAGTTTATTTTGTGCAAATCCATTTTATGATATACTCGAATAGAATATACTGTTGGATATAAAACAATTAGATCCATAACACCTTAATCACTAACATGATTCAACAAGATTCATAAAATAATTAAATAGAGGAATACCTGAATCCATTGATCTTCTTATGCGGAATTAAACAGAAAATCAGCAGGTGTAGCAGCTGTAAGGCCTTCCTTAACTAAGCATCTGGATTTCCCTCAGGACCTTCGTAATCTTTTCAGATGGGGAAAGAGAGAACTGCGTGTGGCTTAATATCAGGACCATAACCTAGGGTATATATATATATATATATATATATATATATATATATATATATATATATATATATATATATTACTCAAACAGGCCACTCATAATCACCTGATTAAGTAATATTGGATATCTACTCATTGGCCCATATCAAATAATATAGCCCATAGACTTTTACTTTATTTTAATCACTTAATTAAGTCCAACATATTATTTGAATAGCTAATATAATTGAATATTAATATATTGCCCACAATTAAGTTATATAGGAAATATAAATTTCCTAACAATCTCCCACTTGGGCTATATATTACTTTCCGAAGACAATTATATTAAGAATCCTTAGTGCACAACTTTATGCTATCAATTCAGACTACCTTCAACAATATGGTCCATCTCATATACTAACAATGAAATTACCACAGCATTCACCACATTGCTATCCATGGTTAAACCCCGATAATCACCATATTAATATACTTAATGACATAGATCAAATATAGTGAGTAGCATGGAAATTACATGCAAAATGTGATTAACAACATATCTATTTCCAACTGGTCAAACTTTAAACTTTAGTGAGATCAATCCACAATGCAAATATCACAAAATGGAAATTAACTTAAGTGAATTCAGAACAAACCAAAAGGTCATGAACTATATTCTATAGAATTCCGAATGTCTTAAATATGAAGTTCAATACATAGAACATAAATTCTCACTAAACTAAGGTAACATCAGAATTAACACCCATTTGAGCAGTATGCTCATGAAAAACCTTCGGGGTTAATGCCTTAGTTAGTGGATCTGCTAGCATGATGTCTGTTCCTATGTGTTCAACAATAATTTGTTTATTCTGAACTCTCTCCTTAACAACAATGTACTTAATTTCAATGAATTTTGATTTGATTTAGCAGCACTTCTGTTGTTATTGGAGTATAACACTGTTGAACTATTATCACAATGCATTTTCAACGGTCTTTCGATACCGTCAACCACACGCAGCCCAGTGACAAAGTTCCGTAACCATATTGCATGATTGGATATTTCATAACAAGATATGAACTCTGCAGCCATGGTGGAAGAAGCTACAAGAGTCTGTTTGGCAGACTTCCAAGAAATAGCTCCTCCAGCCAACGTAAACACATAACCCGATGTGGAACGCTTGCTATTTTGACATCCAGCAAAATTGGAGTCAGAGTATCCAACGATCTCCAAATTCTCCAACCTCCGATAAGTGAGCATATAATCCATTGTTCTCTTTAAGTAACGCATTACGCGTTTGACCGCTTTCCAGTGTTTCTCTCCTGGATTGCTTAAATACCTTCCCAAAACTCCCACTATAAATGCTATATCGGGACGAGTGCAAACTTGAGCGTACATAAGACTTCCTACTACCGACGCATAAGGAATCTTTTACATCTCATTTTTCTCATGATCATTGCTGGGCCAATACTTAAGACTGAATTTTTCTCCCTTAGCCAGAAGGGTGTCTAGTGGTTTGCTTTCTTTTATGCCGAATCTTCCTAAAACCATATCGATATAGCTCTTTTGCGATAACCAAGGATACCTCGAGAACGATCTCTAAGTATTTGGATTCCTAATACAAAAGAGGCGTCACCAAGATCTTTCATTTCGAATTTCTTCGCAAGAAATCTCTTAGTTTCGTGCAATAAGCCTATATCATTACTTGCAAGAAGAATATAATCGACATACAAAACTAAGAAGACATATTTACTCCCACTGAACTTGCAGTATACACAATCATCAACAACATTTACCTCAAAACCAAAAGAGGTGATGATTTGATGAAACTTGTGATACCATTGACGGGATGCTTGCTTAAGACCATATGGTGTAGCTCCAAGTCAAAATGAGCTACAAGCGCCATGATAGTTCTGAAAGAGTCTTTCGAAGAAATTGGAGAAAAAGTCACTTTGTAGTCAACGCCTTCCTTTTGAATGAAGCCTTTAGCGACTAGACGAGCCTTATATCTTTCAATATTGCCTTTTAAATCCCTTTTGGTTTTAAATATCCATTTACAACTAATGGGTTTCACACCTTCAGACAATTCGACAAGATCCCAAATGTTATTTTCACTCATAGACTTCATCTCATCTTTCATGGCGTCAATCCATCTCTGAGAATTAGAACTACGCATGGCTTGACCAAAAGTGACAGGGTCATCTTCGGTCAAACCAACGCCATCCTCATGTTCTTGTAGAAATACTATATAATTATCTGAAATAACATTTTTCCTCTCTCTAGTAGATCTCCTTAATGGCACTTCTTGAGGTGGTTGAGTTTGTTCATCAGCTAATGGAGGAAGGATTTCAATGTTGCCTTGATTTGGAATAATGTTTTCCATATGAGTCTCTGGAGTTGTTTCTTGAGCAATGATTGGTAAAGTTACTAAATCATCGTCAACTCCAGGATCTTCCTCAAAGACAACCTTCCTCATAATATCTTCCCTCCCAAACTCAATATTCTCAAGAAATTTGGCATTTCCCATCTCGAAAAAGGTTTTTGATGTGGGATGGTAAAATTTAAACCCCCGTGAATGCTCAGAGTAACCAACAAAATAGCAGCTTACCGTTCTTGATTCTAGTTTTCCTTCATGTGGCTTATAAGGCCGCGCTTCAGCTGGACAACCCCAAATGTATAAGTGCCTAATGCTAGGTTTCTTGCCTATCCAAAGTTCATAAGGGATTTTCGAAACTGCTTTACTTGGTACTCTATTGAGAATGTATACTGCTGTTTTCAAGGCTTTTCCCCAAAGAGACTCTGGCAAGGAGGAATGACTTATCATACTCCTTACCATATCCTTAAGAGCCCGATTCCGACGTTCAGCAACACCATTCATGCGAGGAGAACCCGGCATAATGTATTGCGGAACAATTCCACATTCTTTGAGGAAAAGTGTGAAGGGTCCTGGACGTTGTTCTCCTGATCCATCAAACCGACTGTAGTATTCACCTCCACGATCAGATCTGACAACCTTAATTTTTTTACCAAGTTGAAGTTCAACTTCAGCTTTGAAAGATTTGAAAACGTCTAATGATTGAGATTTCTCATGAATCAGATATAGGTAGCCAAAACGAGAGTAGTCGTCTATGAACGTGATGAAGTAATATTGCCCATTCCATGCTGCTATAGGGAATGGACCACACATATTAGTGTGAATAAGTTCTAAGACTTCTTTAGCTCTTTCGGCTCCTAATTTCCTCATATTAGTTTATTTTCCTTTTATACATTCAACGCAGACTTGAAAATCTACAAGATTTAAGGGATTAAGGATTCCATCAGACACAAGCCTTTGAATTCTATGTTTAGAAATATGGCCTAAGCGCTTGTGCCACAAAATGGCATAATCCTTTGAAAATTTTCTCTTTGTACCTCTTGAATATGTTTGCAGAATAACAGTATTGGAATTTATAAGATCAAGCATGTAAAGATTATCAATTAAATGACCATCACCAATAAAATTGGAATTTTAAAAGAGACATACTTTATTATTTCCAAAAGACCAGGAAAATCCCAATTTATCCAAAGCAGAAATAGAAACCAAATTCCGTCTATAAGACGGCACAACAAATGTCTCAAACAAGTCTAAATAACAGCCACTATTTAAATTCAATCTAAAGGTTCCAATAGCCTTTACTGTAACTTTATTCCCATCGCCCACAAAGATGAATCTTGCAGCATCATTTGGCAGCCGACAACTTAGGCAACCCTGCAAAGATATACTTATGTGAGTAGTAGCACCAGAATCTACCCACCAAGTATCTTCAGGTACAAAGGATAAATTAACCTCAGAACAAACCAAAGTAAGCGGTATACCCTTCTTAGCACGTCATGCAACATATTTGGAGCAATTTTTCTTAAAATGATCCCGCTTCTTGCAGAAGTGGCATTTATCATCCTTAGGTTCAACCTTTTGCTTCTTCTGCTCTGAAGCAGTAATCACAGTACCCTTCTGCTCTGAAGCAGCAACCATAATACCATTAGGTTGATTTCTTTTCTTGCCTTGAGCATTTGCAGCCAAGTGAGCACTTTCAACTCTATCTCTCTGCACTCTCTCTTCCTCTTGCACACAGTAAGATATAAGCTCATTAAGGGACCATTTATCCTTTTGAGTGTTATAACTCACTTTGAATTGCCCAAAGTGTGCTGGAAGTGAGATCAGAACCAAGTTCACAAGCAAATCATCAGAAATATCTAACTTGAGTGCCTTAAGCTTTGATGTGAGATTAGACATTTCCATTATGTACTCTCTTATGTTCCCTTTGCCTCTGTACCTCATGGAGACAAGTTTAGCCAAAAGACTAAACTTTACTTTGAGTGCCTTCGCCTTGTCATTTTTGGCAAAGTATTGCTCAACAGCCTTAAGGAACGATTTGGCATTTTTTCTCTCAGCAATAAAGCTCCTAAACTCATCCGGAATGGAGGACTTCATGATCATCATGCACATTCGGTTTGATCGATCCCACTTCTCAATTTTAGCCTCATTTGGATTCTCAGCAGTAGCAGTGGGTCGATCAGAACTAAGAGCCAGATCCAAATCCATACAGCCAAGAACAATCTCAAGGGTCTCTTTCCAGGTCTTAAAGTTTGTCCCATTAAGCAGTGAGATGTTATTGATTTGTTGAGAGAAGTTAGGAGCTGTAGCAACAGAAACTAAATAGATAACAAATTAAGTATCTCACAAAACATTCATGTCATAAAGCAAATTATGAACGAATAAGTAAAACAAATTGGGGACCCATCTCAAGACACCAAGTGTAACATTAACCTCGTTTATAGACAAAAAATTAACTACATTGGTAACATTGGTGCAACAATCAAGTATTAACAATAAGTTCTGTCAAACAAGAGTCTATCTATGGACCGACTAATGTTCACATGAACAATCCAAATAATTATCACATACTTATTATCACATGTGTGTTATTATTTTGTCAAACTGTGCCTACCTATGGGCCGAACACAGAACACATAAATAATTTCTCACACATCTATGTAATATCAATAAAGTCTTTCTCCACAGACAGAGATTGCTTTGACAACATGGTGCTTCAATTGACTAAATTGAAAAATTACTAGACTAACTAAATAAATATTTAAAATATTAAATTTAATTGAACGACATTGAACTGTCTTTCCAAATTAAATAAGTTCATTATGGGTTCTGAATGAGATTTATAAATTAAATCTCTATTAATTTTTTTTATGGGTTCTGAATAACATTAATATGTCTTCCCAATTTTAACAAAGGCCTAGAAAACCAAATTAGACTTTACATAAGGTACAATAGAGAGGATAAATTAATTATTTCAAACTACATTTAAAAGTGCTTTAATAGGACATGTACATAAAATTCAGAATGCATTACTGATCAAATCGCTGAAGTATTATAAATAATCAATAATAACAGTACTCCGACATATATTAATCATCTAACAATAATTGCATAAAAAATTATTCACTCTACGTTGACAATCTTATGTATACTGTAGAATTGACAATCTTATGTATACTGCAGAATTGTACATTTAATCATGATTGTCACTGGATCCATAAAAATGGCAATTCAATGTCCCGAATTACAGTACAAAAATCATGAATATATTAATAGGATTAATTACTCCAAGGTACACACTTTGTACCCCTAATTACTATTAGATACATTGACTTAAAATAATTATTATTATACACAAAATATTAAAGTAAAATACCAAATATACCCCTAAACTCATACACCTTTAAACCACAAACCCCACCCACCACCGGACCGCCGCCTCCGGCCGATCGCCGGAGCACTGCCGGACCGCCTGCCAGCCGCCACTGCCGCCGGAGCTCTGCAGGACCACCGCCGGACTACCACATTTTTTTACTGCACACACTTTTTTTTGCTGCACACACTTTTTTCTACTGCACACACTTTGCTGCACACAACATTTATGTGCAGCACATTTGTAGGGGTAATATTGAAATATCACTATATATTTTTGTAGTTGGTAGTAATATTTTTATATGTTTGTATCTTTTAGTAATTAAGGGTTTTTTTGTGTACTTAGTAATAATCTATCGTATTATTGTCATTAAATGAATCTGAGACAACAATACAAGTTTGCAAATTTAATATGCTGCAAATTATAATAATTTTTTTTAAACTTTCACGAAATTCATGGCCAATTTACAATTAATGGCTTCTGAAATTTCTGAATATTACTTGTGTGTCAAATCAATTTATCATGTGGATTTCAATTATAAATATTTAATTAATAAAAAAAAAATATAATATTGAGCACACTGTAACACACATTACCCAAAAGAATATATGGCATATTCATGGATGATTCAAACGTGAATAAGGCCATTATTGACCATGTGGAATTTAATTTAAAAAGTCAAAATGAATTAATCGTTCACTAATATTTTCTAAAGCATCCGTATCAAACGACCGATTAATCAATACCAGTTTACGATTTCAATTGTTAAGAAAAACAATTTTATACCGATCTCAGAGAATCACAATTAGGATGACTCTGATACCACTTGTTGGATATAAAACAGTTAGATCCATAACACCTTAATCCCTAATATGATTCAACAAGATCCATAAAACAATTAAATAGAGAAATACCATAATCCATTGATCATGTGTAAGGTCTTCCCCAACTAAGCCTCTGGATTTCTCTTAGGACCTTCGTAATCTCTTCCCATGGGGAAAGAGAAAACTGCTTGTGGCTTAGTGTCGGGGACCATAACCCTATATATATATATATATATTACTCAAACAGGCCACCCATAATCACCTGATTAAGTAATATTGAGTATCTACTCATTGACTCATATCAAATAATGTAGCCCATGGACTTTTACTTTATTTTAATCACGTAATTAAACCCAATATATTATTTGAATAGCTAATATAATTGAATATTAATATATTGTCCACAATTAAATCATATAGAAAATATAAATTTCCTAACATATACTCCCTCCTCCATTTATCTTACACAATTTCTTTGTAATTGTGATTATAATTTACATTTCTTTGGAGTATAATATTTTTATTAATTAAATATAGTATTATTGTTTTCTTCTTTTTATAAAACTTGTATGCTCTCGCATACCAAATTCGATGGCTTTAGAAAGTTGTACCTTTTAGTATTACGTATCGTATTATTTAGTATAAAAATTCATGTACTGAATTTTTCAAGAAAAAAAATTCTTATTCAAACATTAATATCAGTCATATTTCAACCAATTTTTTCTTTGAAGAAAATAATATTTTTAAAATTAACGTATATACTCTTTAAAAAAATGTTATATTCTTTAACGTCTTGTTCGTTAGGACTCAGGCTCACATGAGACCAAACTTTTTTTAATATGAAAAGTAATACATAGTATATAAATAAATATATACAACCAACTTTTTATTTATTTATTGAATTATGAGACACTCTTTTGTCAGACAGGTGGATCCATCACTAAAGTATGCTTATTTGTAGTTAAAGTATGTCAATAATAAATCATACTCCCTCCGTCCCATAGTACGATTCACGTGTACTGTTCCATGTTATTAAAGAAAAGTTGTACTTTTTGACCAACTTTATTGACTTTAGAGGGTATTGTAGTATTTTTAGTTAATAAAAAATATAAAATAATAGTATGTGTGTAAAAAATGGGTGACAAATTTGAAATTAAAGTAACTTTTGAGGTTGTTGGATAAATTGATTTTTCCTTTTTTGGGGTGTGAAGGGTATTGTGGGACAAACAAATGAGGAAAATGTGAAGGGTTTTGTGGGACGGAGAGAGTATTATATATAATACTAACGTCGAGTAAACTTTAACACGTCTTATAAACCTTCCCACATAAGTAACGTCTCACAAGAGACATTGTCTTGAATTATAACTAATACTCCATAACAAGTTATTTACGCAATGTTTTCAATTTTGAAATTCGGTTTTTGGATTTCAAAATCTATATTCAAAATTTCAAAATTATACCTATATACAACAATTATAACCCCAATTAAAGAAAAAAAATGAGAATTTCTTATTATACGAATTTATTATATAGCTAAAGTATATTTATAAGTAATTAAAATATATTTGTAGTAAATTATATTATAATAATATAAAATTATACTTTGATGCATTATTTATCATATTTTGTAAAAGAGGTAAATTGTTACATTTGAATTGAAGCTCAAAATGATAAAATGATGACCTTTTCACGGAGGGAATAATAAAATAAGTCAGACAAAATTTGCGTGTCCCTGAACAAACCGTGCAGTTAAATTCGATGGTCTAGAACGTTGTATTATTTAATATTAAATATTATACCATTAAAAATAAAAAAATATACCTTTAATTTTTCAAGGAAAGAAATTTTTTTCTTATCACAAACATTAATGGGTGAGACCGTCTCACATGAGATCATTTTACACATTTCGCTAAAAAATATTATCACTTTTTATTTATAATATAAATTGTTCATGAAATATGTCAATATTAATACTATGTATATTTGAACGGACTATTTCATTAAAAATTAATATACTTATAATTTAAAGTGTATATTCTTTCAAAGAAAATGTCATACTCCCTCCGTCCCGGATAAAGAGGTGCATTTGCTTTTTGCACGTAAATTAAGGAGTATTATTATTTTATATAAAGTGGGTAGGTGTATGATGAGAGTGGACATTTACATTTTTCAGTCTCACAATACACTGTTTTTGTTAGAATAAGGCCATATATTCGTGTGGAATTGCGTGGTTTACGCATTTTACATGATTATGGTGCTACTAAGGTGTTTTGTTGAGTTTTGAAGGTTAAAACAGGTTAAAATGAAGTAGAACCAAAGACGAGTAAGAAACGAGTTAAAAAGAGGCTTACTCGAGTTGCAAGGCTCAACACGACTTGGCAACTCGAGTCGTGTTGGGTGCCGTAAGAGGTCAGAATGCAACAGACGCGCAACACGACTTCTCATGTGCAACACAACTTGCAACACGGGTCGTGTTGCGTCTGTTCCAAGTCGTGCTGCATGTCGTGTGAGGCAGAGCAGTGTCAAAAAATGTCCAGAGAGCCAACACGAGTTGGCAAGTCATTACACAACTTGTAGCATGACTCGTGTTGGAGTCCGTAAGAAATCCAAAATCAGGGCATTGCGACACGACTTGATAGACGAGTGAACAGTTTGATAACACGACACGTGTTAGGGCCACACGGGTTGCATTTCAAGGCAACACGAGTCGTGTTGACAACTCGAGTTGGTCATCCCAACTCGTGTTGCATTAGTTTGGGTTAGAAATTGAGATTTTCCCCTTCCAGTACGTGAAAATATGTGAAAAGAGTCCAGTGGAGTAAAATTTGTGGCCCAAGATATAAAAGGGGATCAAGATACCAGGAGAGAGAGATGGATCACTCACCAACATAACACATCGTGAAATCATTCACGCACCATACATCCATCCACCCACTCACATCAGATCATCCATCCCATCATTCCATCGGTCCGGAAGAAGATTCAAGTACAGTTGAGAGAGTCAATCCAATCGGAGAGACGGAGGAAGGACGTAAACCACTGACACTAGGATTTTGTTTCTTCTATTTATTTATTCTTTTATTGATTTTGATATGAAATTGTCAGCCATGAGGGTTGTGTGTAACCTCATGGGCTAAAACCCGTATACTGTTCTAAGGATTGAAGGTTAGGGTAGTTGAATTGGAAACCTAAACAACTCTTGTGAATTCATGCTATTAATATTCTTGTTTATTTGATTAATTAAGGCTTTGTTTATATGTGTGTAACGTCTTCACATTATATCATTGATGTTGCCTGTGATGCTTGGTATGTTGTATTAGCTTGTGTGCATACATAATTGATATTGTCTATTTGCTAGGGATTATAGTAGTTTGTTCGTGAACACGATAATTCCAAGGGCTGATAAACTAGATACTTGATTTTCTTAGTGGAACAATGCAATTAATAAGTCAAGTAGGAAGTGAATAAGATTGAGTAGTATTTTCAGAGAATATATGTTAGTCAAACTGGTCATCCAAACGTTCTTTAAGTTTACATTATTAGTATATAGGAAGGAGGTTCAAGATTAATCACGCATCTTTTGATATAAATTGAATAATACTATTAACTTGAAATCGAATTGAATCATATTTGATGGGTTAATAGGGATTAGTGATGTATTTCCATTAACATAGCATGAATGAACAATAGGCGTCTAGGAAACCAAATCAATTGCACCACACCTGATACCTTAGAGCTTTTATTTCTATCTTAATTCACTCTCGAATAATTCTTCTTGTTTTTATTTATTAAGTTATTTATTATTTCAACACTTTAGATATTAAAATTCAAATCTTGAAATTGGTTACATTAATTCTAGTTGAATAGTAATTTAAGATAATAGATAATTAACTGTCTTCAAAGGGAACAATATTTTTTTAACTTGGGTACTTGCCATTACAATTGATATCCTTATAATTGGGGATTTAGTTGGAGTGCGCAAAATACGCCAAACAAGTTTATAGCGTCGTGCTGTCGGGGACAGTTTTAATTATTTATATGCTTTTATTACTTTTTTAATTAGAATATTTATTTTGAGATTTAATTGTCTTTACCTTGAATCTTTCTTGAAGTTGCATGCACACTAGGTCAAAGAAGGAAACGTAAGATCTCGAATTTGATCCGGAGGTTGAAGCGCCTTTGAGGAAAAGGAGAGGTGTAGCGAAGAATCTCAAAGCACCTCCTAAGGCTACTAAGGTACCAATTCCGAAAAAGAAAGTTAACACACCGGAACCTAAAGCAGTTGTAGAGGAGGAAGAAGAGCAGATTAAAATCAGGCTATCCCAAAAGAGGCTGAATCAGGAACAGAATTAGAAACAGCGGCTATGGGAGAAAGAGTGACACATGAGGATGACATCGTCATCCGATGACGTTCAAGTCCACCAACTTAAGAGGTTCAGGCATAGTTGGAGCCATTCAAGCTGATGAAGTGAATGACATAAGGCCAACCCTGATTAATATGGTGGAGAAAAACCCCTTCGCCAGAGGTGTTTTCGATGAACCATACGGACATCTGAAGCGCTTCAACAGATACATGGATACAGTTAAAGCCGCTGATACTACTAATGACAGATGAAAGATGAGTCCTTTTCAGTTTTCTTTGGTTGACAAGGCGAGGGAGTGGTATGACAAATTGGCAGGAGATAGTTGCTCTAATTGGGCAGAGTTGCAACAGCTGTTTGTTGATGTTTTATGCCACCGGGCAAGATTCTTGCACTGAAGCAAGAAATCAATCAGTTCTAGCAGAGAAGATATGAATCATTTGGAGAGGCTTGGGAAAGGTTTACTGATGCAATGAGGAGATGCCCACAGAATGGATTCAAAAAGTCTCAGCTCATCAGTGTCTTCTACAATGGCCTCGACAATGAATCAAGAGTGTTAGTTGATGCATCTATTGGAGGAATGATTTTTGACAAGACGTCAAATGTCGTAGAAAGCTGTTCGATGATATCTCTATTAACTCTAGAGATTGGCCATCTGAAAGGATTTGAGGGACTTACATACTTGGAAAGGTTGCAAAGGTTGAAGAGAAGTTTTTTGAAGCTGATAAGAATGATAAAGTTGTTTCTCAGTTGGAGCAAATGAACAAACACCTGGTTACTTTGATATAAGGTAATAGTGGGGGAGGCAACCAAGGGTCTGCAAGTGATGACGTGGTGATGAACATTCAAGAGGTTGAGGACGCAAATTAGGCTATGGGGCAGAGTCTCTAAGGTACAAGAGCACTTTAGAATTGGCAAGAGAATAGGTACCCCCAAGGGAATTCCAACCAAAGGAATAACCAAGGGGGAGGTCTAGCAATCAAGGAGGATGGCAGAATTAAAAGAGGCATGAGAACTTTGCTTATTCAAATCTGAATAATACAGTTCAATACCCTCCGAATTTTGATCATAGAGCCAAGACTGAAGAAGGGAAGCCCAGTATTGATAATGTGTTGGCAAAATCCATGCAGAAGAATGATGCTGACATCAATAAGATCAATAACCGCATAGTACTCATGGACTCTAATATGACAAAACAGAATGAGGAAGTGAACAAGCAGTTGCAGAGTCTTACATATTCTATGGGTCAGATCTCAACCATGGTAAATCAGCAGCATCAACAATTTCAGAAAGGGAAGTTTCCTTCAGATATAGCAATCAACCCGAAGGAGAGTGCAAAAATAATCACCTTGAGGTCAAAGAAACAGTACGAGGGTCCAGAACTGATGCAAGATAAAATAGAGGATGAGCAAGGTCGCTCGACCACTAGCTCGGAACCAGTTCAAGCCAAGCAAGGATTGGGGGGTGACCAAGTAGAGCCAAACAGCATTCCTGCAAATCAGACAGAGCCTCAGGGTACAGTTCAACCTCAGCTAGATACAAGCTCACCTCCAGGGTTCCCTACGCGTCCAAATACTAAAGTGAACTAATCTGATCAAACCATCGCTGATAAAAATGGCAGCGAACGAAGAAGTTGAGAGAAACGGAAGAGGTGTTCAAAAAAGATAGTTTGGGTCTCCCAAAACAAGGGTAGCAATTCAGTTTCCTCAAAGATTGTTGTCAAAGAGCCTTGATGAGAATTTTAGAAAGTTTGCTGAGATAATGAGGAACATCCATATCAGTATTCCCTTTTCAGAGGCCTTAGATCAAATGCTTTACTATGCAATGTTTATCAAAGAGCTCATCTCCAGAAAGAGAAATTTGAACAGTGTGGAGACGGTAAACCTGATAGAGAACTGTAGCTCCATTATTCAGAGAAAGTTACCAAAAAAGTTGAAGGATTCAGGTAGCTTCATCATTCCTTGTGAGATAGGAAAAGGACCTACAAGGAGATCATTGTGTGATCTGGGAGCCAGTATAAATTTGATTCCCCTTTCAGTTTTCAAGAAGCTTGGTTTGGGAGATTTGAAACCTACATCTGTGGCCTTACAGTTAGTAGATATGTCATTGACATACCCCGAAGGAGTATTGAATATGTGCTGGTGAAAGTATCTAACTTGGTTTTGCCTATTGATTTTATGGTCCTTGATATAGAAGATGACATGGATGGAGCCCTCTGATCTTGGGACGTCCTTTCCTTGCAACTGGAAGAGCTTTGATTGATGTATTTAAGGGAGAGTTGAGGCTTAGGGTAAATGATAAAGAAATCTTCTTTTCATTGAACAAGGCGATGCAGTGGCCCACAGAACAACATCAGTGTAAGTTTATTGAAGTAGTAGAGGAGATCGTGGAGGAGGACCTGCCTTTTATCCTGTCTAAGGATCATGTGGAGACATGCATAAGCGAATCTCTAACTTTACCTACTACTGAACTTGATAAAATGTCTAATGAACTTGCTATTAAATTTCTTGAAACCTTACTTAATCTTAATGAGAGCAGGTACAAGCAAGAAGACGCAACAGTAGAGGAAGTCATGTGGACAAGGTAATACTTGCCTCTTCGTGTTGAAGGTGATGGCATAAAGGAGGAGAAGAAGGCCGAGCTAAAGCCACTTCCAGATCATCTCATGTACGCTTATTTGGGAGAGAATGAAACTTTTCTGGTAATTGTATCTTCTTCCCTATCTAAAAGTGAACTTGATAAACTGTTAGTAGTGTTAAGAAAGCATAAGTCTGTAATAGGGCGGACAATTGAAGATCTAAAAGGAATAAATCCTGCTTTTTGCATGCATAAAATAAGACCAGAAGATGAAACTAAATGTTCTGTGCAGCATCAGTGGAGGTTGAACCCCGTTACGCAAGAAGTTATTAGGAAACAAGTGCTTATATGGTTAGATGCAGGAATTATCTTTCCTATTAGCGATAGTACCTATGTGAGTCCTTTACATGTGGTAGCTAAGAAGGGGGAATGACTGTTATTAAATCTGATGATGGTGAAGTGCTTGCTACTAGGGTACCTACGGGGTGGCGTGTCTGTGTGGAATATAGAAAGTTAAATGAAAACACGTGTAAGGATCATTTTCCTTTACCCCCTAAGTATCAGATGTTGGATAGACTAACAGGTTATGATTTCTACTGTTTCTTGGATGGATACTTGATGATAGTGATAATTCACGTATTTTGAGCTTGGATTTATATGGAAATTGAGTATGATTTGGTCTATTATCAAGATGAATCGGGATGTTTATGGAAAATTCACGAATCAGATGCTACTAAGGCTATTTGAGCATATTTGTACAGAAAAATATGTTAGAATTAAGTGCTCGGAATTGGAAAATATGTTTTTCGAGGTGCAGTTCGACCATGCTCAGGATGGTCGAACTACAGGAGTGAAGTCGAACTGTAGCATTTCAATTTACAGAGTGGTCGTTCGACCAAGGAAGTTTCATTCGACTAAGTGAAACCTGGTCGAACCACAGAGGTCAAGTCGAATGGTGAACATGAAGACGAAGTTCAGTTTACAGACATGTTGTTTGACCAAGAAGGTCCCATTCGACCAAGCCAAGTCTGGTCGAACTGAGACACATCTATGCTGAAACATCGGGATTTCCACCTCCAATGCGTGCATGTGCATGTTTTCTACGAAAAAGCCCAGTGAAGGTCAATGAGGAGAAGTTACAAGTATAAAAAGGGATGCCGACCACATCAAAAAGGGAGTTAGATTCCACATCTATCCTACACCACATCCAAACCCTAACTCCATCTGTAGGAGTTGTAGAGAGAGATTCGTGCAGCGAATCAAGTGAGAACCAAGTGAACATTTAAGACGGAGCGAGAAGCGACGGCGCCCGCATCTAGGGTTTACTTCGCAACTTAATCTTTCTTGTAATTTTCAAGACTGTGAGTAAGATCTATCCATACACCATGAACGTTCTTCGAAGCGTCATGGGCTAGAACCACTTTGGTAGTTCTAGGGTTATGAAGGTTTTTATCTAGTTAATTGAACTTACGTGTGTATACTTCGTACAACACTACTTGTGGATTTATTTTATATAAGGTTATGCTTTATTAATTCATACTCAGAGTCGTTTTGTGCATCATTAACTGTTATGAGAGTTTGAATACATATCTAAGTTATTGATTGAGTGCGTTTACTGCTGAGCAGGATTACATGTTATGATTCTAAGTGAGGGGACTCTGAAGTTTCATTAGAACTATCTTATATGAATACTTATTAATTGAATTGAATTCGGGTTAGTAAGAAGGATGCAGAGAATAATTATATAGTACCTATAAAGGGAGATCATATCGAGTTAGAGTACTTTGTGCACGAAAAATAATTGATACTGATAGTACCTAGAAAGGGTGTGTAATTATGTCTCTTGCTCCGAGGTAATTCACAAGTGTTACACGCTTATCTGCTTGTATCTATAGAGTAGATTTGCATGGTTTAGTGATGCGCCCATATTCCACAAGTTAGAGTCGGACATTGACACATGGAAGAGAAATTAATTTGTGAAACTGGATGGCCCGAAGAGCTACCTATCTTCTTACTTGTCAACTCTCGTTTATCTCTACTGTCTCTGTTATTTTATTCTTTTTATTAGATTTATATCTACTATCCACTTAAATATCCAACAATAGTTTCACTTAATTTAAATAATAATAAATTGATAACCAACTGTCCTTTGGGTTCGATAATATAACTTGGTCGTGTATCTTAGCTACAATCGCATTCTTCATACTTGGGAATTAATTATGTGTTGAGAAAATGCCGATCAATACTCGGTTGCAATCAGATAATGATTACACTGGGGATTAGGAAAAGACCACATTTACCTGCCCTTATGACACTTTTGCCTTTAGGTTGTTGCCCTTTGGCTTATGTAATGCACCTGCGACTTTTCAAAGGTGTATGATGACTATTTTGAGGTTTTAATTGAAAGAGTTATGGAAGTGTTCATGGATGATCTCTCTGTTTTTTGTTCTTCTTATGACTCTTGTTTGTCTAACTTGTCTTCGGTTTTGGTGAGATGCGAAGAGACTAACCTCGTCTTGAACTGGGAGAAATGTCATTTTATGATAAAAGACGGGATAGTCTTGGAACATCATGTTTCTGCTACAGGTCTTCAGGTTGATCGTTCCAAGGTAGTGGCGATTGAGAAGCTTCCACTGCCCACTAATGAAAGAGGAGTCCGGTCATTCTTGGGTCACGCGGGATTCTATAGGATATTCATAAAAGATTTCTCCAAATATTCAAAACCGCTATCCAAGTTGCTTGAAAAAGATGTTAAATTTGATTTTGATGAAATGTGCTTACACGCTTTTCAGGTTCTCAAGGAAGCATTGATAACTGCTCCAATTCTCATCACTCCGGATTGGGCTCAACCCTTTGTGTTGGAATGTGATGCAAGTGATACTGCTTTGGGATGGGGAATATTTCGAAGAGTGATGAGATGTCATTGCAGAGTAGCATCGTAGTTGAGGTTTCGATGTGTGGGGGATTGACTTTATGGGGCTATTTCCCCTATCTAGTGGATTCCTCTACATCTTACTTATAGTAGACTACGTTTCGAAGTGGGTGGAGCAATTCCAACCAGAACGAATGAGGCAAGAGTAGTGCAAGATTTCATAAAGAATAACATTTTCAACCTGTATAGGGTACCGAAAGAACTCATAAGCGATGGGGGAAGCCACTTTGTCAATAAGTTGATGGAGAAGGTGTTGCGAGATTATGGAGTGAAGCATAGGGTTACAACACTCTATCACCCACAAGCTAATGGGCAAGCAGAGGTCTCTAACCCAATGTTTTCATAACCGGTCCGAACCAGCTGGTTCAATCGGGAACCGATTAGGAAACCTGTCTGATTGTCCCTATAAAACTATTTTTGGAGTAAACCCGGGAAAAACCGATTTGGATCGGCCAAAATCGGGAAAATCGGTTGTGCCGGCCGAACCAAAAATTACCGGTTATACCTTTTTTCTATCTACAATTTGCACTCCCTAAACCCAAACCACAGATATGTAATCTACGCTCCCCAATCCCAAACCACCAGATCTGTAATCTATAAAAGCCTTCACAATTCCGTTGATAAAGTGCGCAGTAGATCTGTAATTTATGGTGTTCGTCGCAATTCGGCAGATTCAATATGGTTCGATGGAGCAAGACTCCGACAAACGTTAGGTGGTGTCTGGCAACATGATTTTCGAAAGGGGCTGATGGTAAGCAACGACGATCTTCATTTGGAAAAGAAAAGAGCTCTCCTTTGATCCAGGAACAGAAATCATAGAGAAAGAGTCTGATAACTTTCAATTAGATTTGGGAATTGGGGGACGGAAGTTAATTATTGATGTCTTACTTTATTTAACTCTTTTTTCAAAGGTAGGATTAATTTTGAACATGAGCATGGAGGATGCTATGGATTTTTGTCTTACTTAAATCAATGAGTTATATGAATTCCGAGAGAGAGTGTATGAGAATTCAAGGATCTCAAGGCACGGATGAAGTGATGGCATGATGCGAAGATCCAGTTCAAAGAGTTCAATGTTGGTGATCATGTACTTCTTTTCAATTCTAGTCTCAAATTATTTGCAGGTAAGCTCAAGTCCAAGTGGGTTGGACCATATGTCATACATAGAGCATGTGGATGGGGGAGCTTTGAATTGAAGGATGAAAAAGTTGAGATCATGGTGGCGAATGGACAATGTTTGAAACACTATACGTCGCTGCCTGATAAGCAAGTGCTCTCTCTTGAGTACTTGAGTTAGAGGTTTGATTTCATCGTGACTCTCTGACGTTAAATGTGAGCGCCTGTTGGGGGCCGACCCTTCGATTTTTTGTTTGCTTTATTGAGTCTGTGTGGATGTAGGAATTTTATTAGGTGTTGCTAGACTATGGTATATACTTCTTAACAAACTTATGCTCTCACTTTGTTTGATCTAAGTTTGGGGGTGGTTACGTATATACTTGTATCTTGCTGCACCAAAGTAAAATTACTTCATTATGTTGTGTGCTTGAATAATTATTTTTTTTCAATTTTTCAATATTTTTGATTCATTTGATTATATTGAGTTGTCGATTTTTTGTGATTGTCTAGGTGTGTTGTTAGTTTATTTTTGTTGTGTGTTTATCCTAGTCTCAGGTTGGTTAATTTTTGGTTCTTGAGGATGATTGATTTGCCTTAGCACTTGATTGAGTTGAACTAGTGATGTTTGAAGCATTGATGATGATATGGTCGGTATGATTGAGTTATTGGTTGAAAGTTTAAAGTCGTGTGATGAATACGAATGAGTTTTCTCTCCTTGTTAAAATTGAATGTTTGATGATTGATATATGATTTCTAAGTGAGTTTAGGGGAAAAACAGAGCAAAGGGCGAATTTTTGGAGGTTTTGGAGCCAACACGAGTTGACGAGTCGCCACACGACTTGTTACACGACTCGTATTAGGTGGCCGTGGTGATCAGATTGTAGATAGACCCAACACGACTTGACAGGCTGTAGCATGACTAAGTACACGAGTCGTGTTGGGCACCGAGAACTGTCCAGAGAGTTAACACGACTTGCAAAGCCCAACACGAGTCGTGTTGGATTGCTGAAAATGATCAGATTCGTCCAGAAGCCCAACACGACCCCGTAAGCCCGACACGACTTGCAACACGAGTCGTGTTGGGGCTCCAGGTTTGAATTTTTTAAGTTTAAATTGGGGATTTCACTCACTTTGGGTTTCATTTTTCTTCCCGATTCCAACCCGTGTCGCACCCATTTCTTTCCCTTTCGAATTTTCATCCGTAATTCACCATTCCACACCACTTAATCACTTCACCACTATCACGAACACGTAATCTCTAGCGTTTTGAAGCGATTTGGGGATAAAATTAGGGCTTTTCGAAATTTCCTTGTGAAGAACACTTCAAGTCCGAATTCACCATGTATAACCTTAGAGGTATGTTTCTCTTACTCATTTTATGCTTTGAAGTGCGGATTTGTTGTGAATTTGCAATGAGTAAGTGTAATGTGTTGGAATTGACATGTCCAATATGGCTTTTGGTTGAAGAATTTTGTCGAACATGTGGTATGCATATTAATTTGTTTACAAATTGATTCTTATTCATAGTGTGAGACGAATTTATGATTAAGGCTTGATTGATATTGAAAGTTTGGACATGGTGATATATGTGGAGTGAAATAATACCATGAACAAGTTTAAATTATGAATGTTTAAGGGCATGAATGTTGAGTATGAAGAGTTTTGTTAGAAAAAATTGATACTCTTGTATATGGGGTGAAATTTACTTGATTAGGACTTGAATCACTTGATCATGATTGCAATTGGTGGTAGAATGGTGTAGGAAGCATGCTAGAATACTATTGAATCCATGTTGCGGAATTGAAATAGCAAGTTTGAGTATTGTTAAGTGAAATTGATTCATGTTTATTTTGGAAGTTTCACTTGATAAGTACTTGAGTTTGTTGAATTGGTTGAATTTGATTGGTATTAGTTATTGATAATCTTACACATATCTCATGTGGTGAGTATATTGTATTCATGGTATAAAGAGTGTAGTTAAATATTTTTCATTTCTTTCAGGAAGAGGAAAGAAGAGCGATGGAGGGAGTGGAAGCAAAGGAAAAGGAAAGCAAACGGACAAGGAAGATGAACCAAGCAAAAAGAGGAAAGGTTCCTCTAGTCAAACACCAGATGATACAACCAATGCAAGGATCGATAAGTTAAGGAGATCAAGAGATTGCCTTCGGACTTTAAGCTGAATATGAACAACTGGCTTGAGATAGCACCGACGTGGGAAAAGGTGTCGGATAAGATCACCCGTACTCGATATCAATATGATGGGACCATGATCACTTTGAAAATTGCTAAGGATATCCTAGATATGTTCGATCGGGTTGGCATCTGGCAGATTATGGAGAAGAAGGGAGGAACTCATTTTCAGTTGACAGCAGAGTTCTTATCCACATTGAATGTCATGTCCGATCCGGTGAACAAGCTCCCCTACGCTGTTGAATTCTATCTCGGAGGAGTGTTCAGATAAATTGATTTGGATGGTTTAAACAGAGCATTTGGAGCTCTGGTGGGTGTTCCTTTTGCTGAGGATAAGAGGTTTAAGGCTGATGATTTCTGTAGATCATAACGGAAAGAATAAGTTTAAGTCGAGTTTGGCGAAGGCTACTGCTATCAGAAATCTGGTCATTCGATATATCGATCATATTCTGACAAGAATAATTTTCGTCGCGTAGAAGGGGGTAGCATTCCCCAAGGAGAGTTGTATATTTTGTGGTGCATGATCAACTCAGTTCAATTCAACTTGGCTGCGTACCTTCTGTAACAATTTCACAGGTTCAAGGTATGTGCAACTCAGAAGGTGAATATAGGAGGACTGATAACTCATATAGCCCATCACTAGGATATCGATACCTCGGGATGAAGTATATCAGAGATCCGCCAGACATCGGCCTGACAGCTTTAGTTCGAAGAGGGATAATGAAGAGGGACCCCCAAGAAATCATGTACATATATTCAAAGAAGATAGGTTGTATTTTTGGTTCCCTATGACGCTGCAGGAATTCACCACAGTTAGAACCGAGGGAAATCTTTTGATGGACACGGATGATCATGTAGCCATTCGTGAGGGCATAACAAACAGAACTTGGCAAACTATAGCGAAGCAAGCACTTGCTAGGAGATTTCCGATGGCTATGGGAGAGCTTGAAGCTCAGGAGCAGCATCCATAGCCGATGGAGGAAGAGATCGGTGGAGGTAGTCTGGGAGCTGGAGAGTTTGGTGATGCCCAGCACCGTGATGAGTTTGCAGGGGCACAACAGTATGCAGTACCACCTAATTTTGGTGGAGTTCCACTGTATGGGATGGCACCACTAGTTCCTCCACCCAAATTTGAGGCATGGGCACCGATGTTTGATTGGTGGGGATAGCAGGTACATGGTGTGCACATGAACAATGAGTATTTGATGGAGGAAAACAGACTGAGAAGAGAGGAGAACAGACAGAGAGCTCAGGATAATAGGGAGATGAGCCGACAAATAGCTATAGTTGTGAGGAATCAGGCTGTTTCTGATAGGCATCTTAGTGCGTTGGCCACAACCACCAATGACATCGTCACTAGACTATCTGATTTTGAGGATCTGAGGAGAGATTTGATGAGTGGCGGATGGGTCCAGGTGATGACGAGGGCGCCGAAGATGACGATGGTCCAGGTGATGGCGAGGAGGACTAGCAGCCTTATCATGAGGTTGTACTTTTCTTTTCGTTTCATGGTATCTGTATTGCTCTGTAGCTGGATAGTTGATAAACTGTTAGGTTCTCATTTTTTATTTGATCGGCCTATACTAAGTGAATTGAATTGTGATTGATGTGATGTAGTGGTAATTTGCAGAACTGATGCATGAATTAATTGAGAATGTGGTGATGTGATATATTGTAATGGTGATAATCCAGCTAGATATGCATTTGGATGTTGGAATACTTAAGATTGTTGCATGTATTAAAATTGGTTCATAAGCCTATGTAGGAGTGCTCATTATTCTATTAAACCCATGTGAGATTTGAGCTTCTAAGAATCATGAAAAAATTATTGGTTTCTTTCTTGAGGGCATCATTTACATGCATGTATTCTAAAACTTGACTCTTAATCTACTTGAGGCTAGATGATTGATTAGATGATCGGAAATGAACTTAGGCCATTTTGTTCTTATTGAGCCACTAGCCAAAGTTTTATCTTATCTTATAATATAATTCATAGTTTCCCGTTTGAGCCTTTAAGCCTTATTCATTGGAAACCTATAAAGATAGCCAACTTATTCCTTTAGAAGCCTTTAAATACCTATCCTAATAGAGAATTAAAGGAGTTAGATTGGTGTTGTGTAAAGAAACTTGGAAAGATAAACGTGGTGGAAAGTGAATGAAGATGAAGGATGGTTAAAAACTTGCAAAAGGGGGTAGTGCCTGAAACTGGTACCCTATTTAAAAAGAAGAGAAAGAAATAAAAAGAAGACGTTGGTCTTGTAGTTAAGGGATGACTGAAATGATGAAAAGAAAGGGAACGAGGAAAAAAAGTAGGAGATTGATTTGTTAAGTATATGTGTTGAAATGTATCTCTACTTTTGATTCTCTACTAGTGATCAAGTCAGTTATCCCAAATATACCTACCCTTGTCCAAAGAGCTAACGTTACAACCCTAAGCAAGTCCTTTGTGATACCATCGTTAATTCTTTCAAGTTAGTGGAGAGTCTAGATAATTGTCAAGCTTATAGTTACGTGTGCATGTGAATTGATTTGAGTGTATATATTTTAACCATGAAAGTGTACATCTCACACTTGTGCGATGAGTGTAAATACTATCCGTGAGAGTGAATGATGAGCATTCTGAAATGGGAAGTGACTAATTTGAAGCGCATGTTTCAATTGATATAATTTTGACATTTGAGTATATTATCTTGGTTTGGATGTATGTGATCCCTTATTTGCTGTAGAATTTCAACTATCATCTCTCTATTGTTTTGGATTCATTGTTCGGGGACGAACAACATGTTAGTTTGGGGGTTGATGAGAGTGGAAATTTATATCTTTCCGTCTTACAATACACTGTTTTTGTTAGAATAAGGCCATATACTCGTGTGGGATTGCGTGGTTTACGTATTTTGCATGATTATGGTGCTACTAAGGTGTTTTGTTGAATTTTGAAGGTTAAAACAGGTTAAAATGAAGTAGAACCGAAGACGAGCAAAAAATAAGTAAAAAGGGGCTTACTCGAGTTGCAAGGCTCAACACGACTTGGTAACTCGAGTCGTGTTGGGTGCCGTAGGAGGTGAGAATGCAACAGACGCACAACACGACTTCTCATGTGCAACACGACTTGCAACACGGGTCGTGTTGCGTCAGTTCCAAGCCGTGCTGCATGTCGTGTAAGGCAGAGCAATGTCAAAAAATTTCCAGAGAGCCAACACGAGTTGGCAAGTCGTTACACGACTTGCAGCACGACTCGTGTTGGAGTCCGTAGGAAATCCAGAATCAGGGCATCGTGACACGACTTGACAGACGAGTGCATAGTTTGATAACACGACACGTGTTAGGGCCACACGAGTTGCATTTCAAGGCAACACAGTCGTGTTGACAACTCAAGTTGGTCATCCCAACTCCTGTTGCATTAGTTTGGGCCAGAAATTGGGATTTCCCCTTCTAGTGCGAGAAAACGTATGAAAAGAGTCCAGTGGAGTAAAATTCGTGGCCCAAGATATAAAAGGATATCAAGACACTTAGAGAGAGAGACGGATCACTCACCAACAGAACACATCGTGAAATCATTCACGCACCATCCTTCCATCTACCCACTTATATCAGATCATCCATCCCATCATTCCATCTGTCCGGAAGAAAATTCAAGTGCAGTTGAGAGAGCCAATCCAATCTGAGAGACGGAGGGAGTACGTAAACCACATGACACTATAATTTTGTTTCTTCTATTTATTTCTTCTTTTGTTGATTTTGATATGAAATTGTCAGTCATGAGGGTTGTGTGTAACCTCATTGGCTAAAACCCTTATACAGTTATAAGGATTGAAGGTTAGGGGGGATAAAATATTTTTTTGCCACGTAAGTTTGGTCATGTACAATTTTTGCCCCAAAAAAGATAAGATTTGGGCATTTGTCCCAATATCTTTATAGTTGCACCAATGTTGCCCATTTTTTTTTGGAATTTGATATTTTCACTAGAATCGATCACGTTCATGTCACGTGATTATCGGATTTGACATTTCCTGATGAATTTCCTGACCTAGCGACACAGTGGCATCCACATTAACAATAATAATATTTTATTGGTAATTCAATTTAAAAAAATACCCTAAATATCGATGAACTCAGTTCTCACGTGCCCTCCATGTGCTTCCACTATCTACGCAAACTCACTTTTCTTGTCATTCAGGGATCTCCTGTGTACCCTCTCATAACCATGGGCGTCAACTGTCAGATCTTCTCCTCCAAGGGCCTACCACCAATGAACGGATCACATTATACATGGTCTCGATCCGTACCCTCCGACACTGCGAGCAACCACATGATATCGGAGCCATGCAGAGGAGGATGAGGTCGTTGGCATTTTTTTAGCTCCGATTCAGTCCTTCACACCCCACTAAAAAACAAATGGTTCATTATCAGTCTCGCGATTCTAATTGTGATATGGATATCAATATCATATACACGCATCCCCACGTGGTAGACCATGTTTTCGGCGATGCTTCTTTCCATTAGAAAAACCCTAGAGAATTTAGCAAATTCTTCGATCGAAGGGTTGGCGTCACGACCGGCGAGTGCTTAGGTTTTAGCCCACTGCACTTCGTCCATGAGGTCGTCGTACGCCTCCAGAAGACGATTCTCCAATGCTAGGTATTACTCGACGGAAGCGATGAGGGAAGGAACGTGAGCAACCATTCAGTTGCATGACTCGTGGAAGAATATGTAGTGGTGGAGCTCAAGAATACGAATCCTCCGCCGTGGAAGTAGATGATGATGGGGAGCTTGGTGACGTGAGTAGGGTGGTGCGAGCGGAAGATTTAACAGCTGCCGCCCATGGTGGTGAGATGGTACACGAGGGATCCTCTAATTGATAAAAAGAGGGAGTTTCCGAAGATGGTGGAAGTGCATGGAGAGCACGTGAGAATTGAGTGCATTGATGGAGTGTATTTTTTTAATTAATTTTTCAATAAAATATTATTATTGTCGTTGTTATTGATGTGGATACCACTGTGTCGCCAGCTCAGTAAATTCGTCGGGAAATGCCAAATTCGATAATCACGTGACATGCATGTGATCGATTCTAATGAAAATGTCAAATTTCGGGAAAAACGGAAAGGGGGGTCGATTTGGATGGAACATTGAGTGTCCACACCCCCTTAATCATCAACATTTTTCGAAACATCCACTTTCTCTACTCTGCTACACGCCAACCCTCGCCCTAAATTAACTACTCCCATCAGTCCCTTTCTCCATCTCCACTCTGTCGTTTCTCTCATCACTCTCTCCACACCTCTCTCTCTCCCTCCAACGCACACTGCCTGTTGGGGGAATACTGCTGCATTTAATGTGGCCCTTCTCTTCGTACCTCTGCCTCCATTCCCCCCAGCTTCCCCTACTTCCCCCCAAATATTCACTCACATTGTCAATTGGGTTTGCTTTTTTGTTGATTTTCTTGAACATCTTTTGGGTGTTGTTTGCTGTTTGAATGATTTCTGAGACTGCTTTCCAGATCTATAATTCTTTCAGTTGTAAAAAAATGAAGTATTTAACGCTTCTAGGGCTCTGATGATTGTGCTACTTCAGCTTCATTTGAAGAAGGACTTTGAATTCTTGGGTTTTCTTTTTTATTGTTGAGTTTCTGCAATCGTTGACGAGATTGAGCTCACATAAATGGAGGCGAGAACGAAGAACTACAGGCAAGTAAGCCCTGAACGAGCCAAAGTATGGAAAGAAAAATCCCCCAAATATCAGTACAATCATCACTACAATCAGCAGCAGCAGCTTAGCAGCAAAGTGCCGGTGGTTTATTATCTATGTCGAAATCATCAGCTTGAGCATCCACATTTCATGGAAGTCCCCCTTTCTTCCCCTGAAGGCCTTACTTTGAGAGGTACCTATAACTGGAGTTCCTTTATATGCTTTTGTTTTATCTTCTGTTATTTGGTGCTGAATCCTTTTGAATTATTGTATTTGATTTGAAGATGTGATTGAAAGGCTTAATGTTTTGAGAGGCAGAGGCATGGCTTCAATGTACTCCTGGTCTTGCAAGAGGTGCATTGATATCTTTTCTTTGTTCTTGTAGTTTGAATTGGACATCTCTTTCCCTCTGTCAATCACTGCTTTACATTTTGAGGTTAATTTGTGGGTGCAGGAGTTATAAGAATGGATATGTATGGCATGATCTTTGCGACGACGATTTAGTCCTTCCAGCTCACGGGAATGAGTATGTTCTTAAGGGTTCTGAGCTCTTCGATGAATCCAATTCTGGTAAGATGATTTCAATTCTGTGTGTTCTTTACTTTTTGTCAAACTTTCCAATTTATAAGGAGAATAGAGTTCTGTTTTGGTTTAAGGAAGAAACTTGTTCAATTATGAAATTATGGCAGTTAGTTATTGGCACTCAAGTGTGGCTGTGGCCTGCACTTTAATGTTCTAAGCAATAAATTGGAGTAACTCAAGACTTAGACATGCTCGACTTGAAAGTGTTATATCTACATTAAACCTTGTACATCTTTCAGGGTTGGTAATAGTTTCATTTTTATATGTAACGGGTTGAAATCGGCTCTTTCTATTGCTTTAGTGATGATCTTGATTAGAGTGTTGAATACTACTAGTAAATAGTTAATAGAAGAGAGTTCAAATGCATTCACCGGAGATGGAATTGGTGCACTCATGTGAGCATCCCATCGATCTGAGATCCTGATATTTGATTCTTGTTTTCTAGGTAATTTTAGTCCTGCTGAGACTGTCATATTACAGAATCAAAAAGCACTTCCAGAACCACCATCCTTCAGAAGCCAAGAGGAATCTTCGTCTTCCTCGAGCTTAAATGGGCTGACTACAAAGACTTCTCAGGATGATGAACTATCTCCACCGGATCAAAGGCCTTGCTCATCAGCTGTATCTCCAGAGTTTGGTGCTGGGAAGAATTCCTCTTGGAATGGTTCTTTGAGCCTTACAGAATATAAGGTCTACAAGAGTGATGGTCTTGCTGATGCTTCCACTCAAACAGAGGAAAATTCTAGTAGTGCTATTGTACCTAGAGATAGCTGTGTGAGAGGAGTTTCAACGGACGAAAGTTTACTAGACCCTGATATTAGTGGCAGTCGTGTGATTGAAGTCCCTCGGACTAAAGCCACTCCAAAGATCTCAAGAGAGATTGTCTCGCCACCTCCGTCTACATCCAGTGCTTCTTCGTCGAGTGGTAGGACCAATACCTTGGAATCTCTCATCAGAGCTGATGCTAGGAAGCTCAGCAGCTTCAGGATACTCGAGGAGGAAGAATTTCGAATGCCATCCCATGCAAAACTAAAGCCTTCAAACATGATACTCCAATTAATCTCTTGTGGTACAATATCTGTGAAAGATCACAGCTTTGGCCTAATTCCAGCCTACAAGCCAAGGTTTTCACACTCCAAATTTCCTTCTCCATTCTCGACATCATTAATGCTGGGAGAGCTTAGTTGCCTGGCAGAGGATCCTCGTCTTACTGGCACGCCATTGGAAGACAAAGAATATTTCAGTGGCAGCTTTCTAGAAAGGAATACAAACAAGGAAGGAGTGCCCGTTCTAAAACGATCTTCTTCGTTCAATGCTGACAGGTACGTCCTCTAAAACTCGGCTAACATTCTGTTCGTAATCCTGTAGCATATGGTAGTGAGATTGTTAGAAGTCTTTGTACAAGGCTGTATAAATTGTTTCTCCATCCATATAATTTTTAAAATTATGTTCTGCAATTTTAGATCACTTTAATTATTATTTTTATCCATGTCACAATTATGATTCTTCATCATCTAGATGCAGAACTTTGCTTCTATCAAGATAATCCAGAGTCACTCACAGCTTAGAGCTTATGAAGCCCTAGCTTAGCTTTTGGTTGGTTATGCTTGTATACATTAATACTAAATGATAGAGCTTCTAATTAGCTAATGTGAACAGTGGCAAGCATAAAGACTCCCTATTGTTTATATGACATGTATCAACCAAAAGAAACCATTGGTATTTGGGGTGAAATTCTATGGTCCTTCTGTAAATGTGGGTTGGTGTATGCATACAGCATCAAGTCTTTGAAAAATGCTTTCTTTCCTTTCTTCACTTGGAACAGAGGAATCTTATGCAATTGATAAAATGCAGAAGTACCGAGCAATTCGATTCTACGGACGACAAAGAAGAGGGAAGTTCCACTCGGACGAAGTGCATCCCTAGATCAATTAAGGTCTCTCTAAGCAAGCAGCCAAGATGTGAGTCAATGAGATCCCCTGTTTCTGAGGGACCTCGAATCTCATCTGATCGAACACGAACAACTACTCCCGCTGCATCCACTGGTGCAAGCAAGAGAATCACTGACCCTCTCTCGGTGAAAAAGCAACCAAACAAAGTGGATACATCAAGAAATCATGATGCAAACATAATCAAAATCGAAGAAAGTTAAAACTCCGAATCTTCTCATCTTACTGCATTTACTCAACTCAAAAGTTTACGTCTCTTTCATGTTCATGTAGGTTGAAGTTTTGTTTTCCATTTTGTCCAACAGGCTTGCTTCAGGAGCTCGGGTTATAATACAATCCAAGATATCTTCCGACAGCGACGGCGTTTCTTAAGAGGCATTTCTGAGATTAGGGAGATGGAAGAACTAATACCTCAGTCTCTCTATGAATTGCAAAACTTCACTTCAATCCATGTTAATAGGTATGAGAGAATTGTTATTTTGGATGGATCAATAGTTGTTGAGCTGATTGCAACGTTAAATATACAAGTTTTTTATAGCATTGTTGCTTCCACATCTCCTATCTTTGCTGGGATACAACTGTAGCTGCAAAATGTTAGGAACCAGACAAGACAATCAGATTGAATAGCTATAGAACGAGAAAGTCACCCTCGTAAATGATACTCAGTATGTCCTTTAAAAGAGTTAGATTTACTATTTGCACGGAAATTACGGAATGATATTTTAATGAATAATTGGTAGAGAGAGACAATATTTTTATATAAAGTAAGTATTTGTATTAGTGTTGTGACGAGACTCATGGAAATATATTACTAACTGTTTTGTATGAGTCCAGTCTTTCAAGTAGGGAAATGTAACCCTTATTGTGTGATGGCTAAAATGAATAAATATAACTCTTATTGCAAGATGAGGGAGTATCTTACATTCTCCTTTCATCTCGCATTAACATATACGTTTGTTTTGTTTTTTTACTTAGACTAATTAATTGTTAGTTAAAGCACTATACTCCAAATTATTCTCCTATCCCTCCTTAGAGCAACTCCAAAAGCTAATGTAAAATACATAATATCTATTTTATAAAGAAGATTTCAATAAAATTCAGTTCAAACACATTCTCTATTTTAACTTTTAAATTTACACAATCATTTTCACCCTCTAAATTTGAAGAACCAAATTCATTCTTCAAACTTAAATAACATTAAATGTTATTGACTTATTTGTGTGTTTTTGCTTAAGAAAAATAATTTTTATTAAATTAAAAGAGAAAATATTTTATAAATGTACATTAGAAATGATGATATAAAGAACTTGTTGGAGCATAAGAAAAAAATGATTCTTTAAAATTAAAAATCATCTTTATTTTTTGGAAATCCTTTCTAAAATTTAAATAAGTTTTTGGAGATGCTCTTATAACTTTGGTGAGGAGCCAATGGTCAGGTGGACTAGATTATTGTCTGAATTAATTAATAATGTTTCCTCAAATGTCTGAATTAATTAATAATGTTATCTCAAATTAATGAAATGTTTGACAGAATCATATTTAAACATTTAGTTATGGCCTGGATTTAATAATATTTGATTCCATCAATTAAATTTAATTGATTCAATTCGAATTAATATGTTTCCCCGAATAAATTAATTTAATTAGTTATAAATACATCCTCAGAATTAACAACTCTTCCCAAAATATTTTTTTTATTTCTATGAAATTATGACAATATTTACCGTGTTTTTTTGAGATGGGTGTTGAAGAAGATTTGTTCATAAAATTACTACCATAAAAAATAGTGATAGAAATCCTTTCCAGACTCCCCATTGTAAACATATTGTGATATGCAAGTGTGTTTGCAAGTCATGGCTCCGTTTGCTCGACTCCGATGACTTCACCCGCTGCCATCTCTCTAAATCCGACCCGTGTCTGGTCATCCAGGACCCATTGGACCCTCATGGGTACCATTTTTTCGAATCCGAATCGAACAGCCGATTTTACTTTGAAGATGATGATTTCTGCATGCAATCTTCGGTTAAAGGTTTGATCCTTCTCACCAAGTTTAGTGCAAACTCGTTCCAACTGTTTGTGTGGAATCTGATTACTCGTGAACGTACACTATGGGTACGAGGTTATGGCGAAGCATTCTAGGTTACGACAGTGAAGGAGTCACGTTTGCATTCAACAAAATCAGTGCCTTTGTGAAAGGGAAGTTTCACTGGTTGGTGTCATGATGCTTCGATCTTGAAACTGAGGTCTTTACGCCCACATTTCACCGTCCGCCTCCTCCTTTCCAGTCGAGTGCTGATCGTCTTTCGCTGGACCTCGTCGCTTTGAATGGTTGCTTATGTTGTTATGATACGATTGTGGAGCATGTGGAGTTGTGGCTGATGAAAGATTGTGGTTGAGAAATCTTGGAGTATGTTATTTGTGATGAATCCAACTGTGGTGGTTGAATAATTTTTGCCCCATTAGTATTTGTGGTGGCCAAACCTTGATGTTTTTCACAGGTGGGTATGTGTTTTTGAATTGTTCCAATCAGAAAAAGATTACTGGAGTATTATTTAATATGATTAAACGTCCAAAAAATTGGAGAAAAAATGGGGCTTCATCTTGTTATATTCGAGGAGGCCTACACACTCCAAGTTTGAAGAGATTATTTGGATAAGAGGACATAGTCTAATTTGACAAATGATATCACTATTTCATTTTCTTGTTAATTGCTCCTCTGATTCTAATTATTAAATAAATTATTAGTAATTGTTTAATTTTTTCCTAGTTGATTTTTATTAATTTCTAGTTCTTATAATTTTAAAATAAGTCTAGACCATTTAAACAAAATAATTATTAATTTATAGTATTTATAAAAAGTAAGAAACAATTATGATATTTTTAATATAGAATGATTAATTAAAATAATAATAATAATAATAATAATAATAATAATCACGACGCCATATCACACAGGACTACCAGTCCCTTTAGCGACACGCCCGGTACAAACAAGTGTTGGTTCAAATAGTCAACCAGTATTAAACACATTCGTTAATGCACACCAATCTATATTGATAATTGGAATCTGATTGAAATATGATGTATAAAAAATAGAAACAAATAAATATTAGTAAAATATATAGTCGTAACTAGACAAAATCAATTTCTTATAAGTTCATACCAAATTTTTTATAAATACCCGCAAAATCATATGAAATCAAACTGAAAATGGCGAATGGTGAAACAGGAACATCCCTATTCCAAGAATTCTCGAATTCCGATTTAGGGATATTAGATTTCATGGATAACGAAACCAATCTGGATCAGTTCTTCGATCTCATCCAAGAAGATCAGAATATCGCATCATCCAACCCTGTTGTCAATTTCAATTCTCAACTCTTCGATTTCGATAATCAGAATACAGATGGAGGGTGTTTGGTTGATAGCAATCTCTTTTCTGAGTTGTTTGATTTCAACGATTTCGCAACGAAATCCAGAATCAGACCTGATTGTAGTACGGAAAACGAGGTGGAGGAGGGGGAATCCTCTGCAACTACGACCAATACACCGGAGAAGAAGCAGAAGAAGAGCTATAGATCTCGAACGTTGATTTCGGAGAGACGGAGAAGAGGACGAATGAAGGAGAAGCTCTTCACTTTGCGCTCATTGGTTCCTAACATCACCAAGGTTTATTTGTTTGTTTATTTGTTTTTATTTAAAATCAACCTTTTTTTTTTATGAAAATTGATAATTAATTAAATAAAAATTATCATCTCACACAATTATGGGTAGGTCTTGTGTGAGACCGTGAGACAATTTTTCACTTTTTAAAATAGTTATCTATAAAACGTTATCACTTCCAGTATAAAATGTTATCACTTTTTATTTATACTATAAATTCATAAAATAGCATTATCACTTTTTATTAATTTATTATCACTTTTCTTTATAAAAGTTATCATTTTCTGACCGTCTCACGTAAACCTTTACATAAGATGGTCTCTAACAAGTCTTTCCCCACCCTTTTATTTATTATTTTATTATAAATTGAAGTATAACAAGTCTTTCCCCACCCTTTTATTTATTATTTTATTATAAATTGAAGTAATTGTGACGAGGGTGGTCATGAAGACAGTCGAGGGTGGTTTATGTTAACTATTCCCTTCTCATTTAAAGAGAAAAATAAAAAATAAAAAACAAAAATCATGCAAAAACATGAGATGGAACTTTGTATTAATGACTAGTATATATTTTCTTGTAATTTGAATAAATGTTAAAGATGACATTAAAGATTAGTAACTGAGAAAGTGAGACAATGCGTGTGAAATTGGTCTGTTGAATATTGTTATATGAGTAAAAATATGAATATAGAGTGTTATAATATGAATCAATAAAAAAATAATTTAACTATCAATAAATATATTTTATCCATTTAATAATTATATAATCGAGTCTATGTGAAATTATCGAAATAAAGTTAAAAATTTTAAAATCGTTAAAAAATAATTTAGCAACAACTAAATTAATATTTTGACATAATAATTGGCGTACGTGTAAGAATATATTTATAGTTTGTTTATATCGTTAGATTGTCATGTCAATTATGTGACAAAAATCATGAATGAATTAATTATAATTATTATTGTCGTAAAAAAAATCATGAATTAAAGATCACTGTCTTATTAATTTTAGTTCTTTTTATTTGGAAAACTCTTTTGAATCCTATAGACGATTTACTGATTTTTCATATCTTCTACTAACAAATAAACTTATTTTCGTTGATTTCATTAATTTGGTGATGCATAAATAATACGTACTCATCCGTTTTGTAGAATGCCTCAATGTTCATTAATGTTTAAAAATTGACATTTTTATGTAATATAAGAAAGAAGGAAACTTTTCGGGACTTACAAAGGAAATATGAAATTTTTTTTATGAAGACAGAGAATAAAATTATAAAATATATTATGTATAATTGGGGTGAATTATATTATATTTTAAAGTTATTTGATTTATGTATGATATTTTCATTTTACGACTGAGAAAAGTTTTATGATAGAAATAAATGAAGAAAATATAAAGTAATGTTTTAAAACGGGGATTATGTATTAGTCGAGGAAATTTATTAGCTCATCGAGGTTATTCGAATAAGGGAAATAGATTTGAAATGTAGTATCTAGAAGATCTGGATTGTAATTTACACACAACAAATTAGATCTTCATCATATACTTATGATCGTGTTTTTTTTTTTTTTTTTTATAATCGTGCATAATAATCAAACATTAATTGTCACATCAGCCATTTAATGTCAACTCATGGTTGCTCAAAAGAATAGTTGACTTGTATATATAATAATGTTTAAGCTTTCACATAGTATGTAATAACTAATGACAAATACGATGATATGCAAAAAAATTACTCTAATTTTCTCTGCTATTCGGTGTATTAATTTTCTCCAATGCATTATTGAATAACCACCAACTAGAAGAGAAAATGATGATTATACATATCCTTTCTATAAGTTGATTAGGGATTATTTTAATTGTCTATTTTAAAGATTTATTTTTTATAGCATGAGTAATTCACACGTACTCATCATTCACCATTAATATAATTAATCATTTTATATAAAATATTAATACTTCTTAATTCACTTTGATGGCAGGAGAGTGCAAAAGATCAGAAGCACAATTCTAACTACAAATAATAATCACTTATATAACTAAAAATATAAGAGAGAAATAAAAAAAAAAGAAAGAGAAAGAAAGAAAGAAAGAAGGTAGAGAGATGGTGTATTATTTGCAATATTTTAAGATTTCAAATACTTATATAAGAATCCAATCCTATGTTCTATTTCAATCGTGCATAATGACAAAATGTAGTCACATCAGCCACCTTAATGTCAACTATGGTTAATCAAAGAATGGTTGACTTGAATAATAATATTGGCTGTTAATTACGTAAATGTAAGATTCGTAATAATATTGGTTAAAATATATATAAAAAAAGTGATGTGATTAATTTGCAGATGGACAAAGCTTCAATAATTGGAGATGCAGTGCTATACGTGCAAGACTTGCAAATGCAGGCAAAGAAGCTCAAATCTGAAATAGCTGCCCTTGAATCACAATTTACAAATAATAATAACATCAGTAAATCTACGAAAACAATTGCTACAACTCCATCTCTTGATTCCATTGTCAAGATTATTTTCAAGGTAATGTGAGGCAAACAACGTCTCATCTTCTAATTATTATGACTATTATATGCCCATTCTGTTTTGCACGCGTATGTGAGCAAGTGGATTAATAAAAGTTACGTTTTTACATGTACAACGTGAGATATATTATGAATATTTTAGGTAATTTAATAACAAAAGATGAATAAAGTTATTGACTTAGGTTTAATATAAAACTGTATGTGTCGTTTTTTCAATATTATAGTATTGTGATGATATTGGTATTGTGTAGCATTATTATTATATAAAAAAAGGTGCATAGGTGTTCTTAAATATTAGGGATAGAGGGAGGAGTAATATTTTATTGGATGTTACATATGTAATGTCAATTATATTGATGACATCATTTTATCCTGCTGTATGTTAGCATTAATGAAAGAATAAAAGATGCCAATTAGACCTGCACAATATGCATTAATTAATTATTTAACAATTGTGTAGTAATTAAACCATGTGATATGGAGTATATATCAAGTGGTGTTGTTTAGTGATTTATAAAATATTAATTGCAGATGGATGTAATCCAATTAGAGGAAGGAGGGTTGTATGTAAGAATAGTTTGCAAGAAAGGGAAAGGAGTTGCTGCCATCTTGTTGAAGGCCCTTCACACCCTCACTACTGTTAAAACCTCTAATTTGGCTACTGATCATGATGCTCAAAATTATGTCTGCACCTTCACTCTCCATGTAACCACTCTTTCTCATCTCTTCAGCACACACACCCCTCTTTATTTATTTAAAAAAGATTAAATGTTTTGATTGTTGAAAACCAGATTGCAGAAGAGGAGAATATGAACTCATCAAGTCTGAAGATTTGGGTTGCAAGAGCTTTTCTTGCTCAAGGATTTGTATTTGAAACATTGCCAAATGCCTGATTCGTAATGTTGATTCCTGTAGTTGATGTTTGGTTAGTCTAGAAGGAATCAAAATGAATTACATAGATTCAATCATCTTCAATCACATTATTATTATTACGCGAGTCATAATTGAATATAGCTACCTCAACACCAATCCATCGGGGCAAACACTTGTGTAAATCGGGTTCATGTGGTCCCCCCATTCCAATCATATTATACCCTAAGTATTGCTAGGGTTTAAATTAGAGGGGGACCACAGGTTTTACACCTTAAACCCTGTTTACAGGAGACTAACTCATCCACCGGACGTGTTTCTGCTGGCCTGAGCTCTAAAGCTGAGCTAGCAGTGGCACGAGGACATGCCATTTGGAAAAGAGATGAAGAAGTTGGTGGGATCATTTGCATGGATGAAAAAGAAATATAGCTTCTGCAGCCCCTCTAATTGATTTTGAAGGGAGATTGATGTATATGGGTATCTACAATTGGAATATTGAAAATGAATACTTTACTGGACATGTCTTCACCTGCTACTACACTACCATTTTCATCCCTCTATCTAATGCCTACCTTTTTATTTTTATCACCCTATTATTCTAATTTCGAAAGATATCCCTCTCACTTTTTAATTAACCATATATCATCCATATGTACGTTCCCGCTTCAACTCTTCTGCGAATTTCATTCAATTATTGCTCTGTTTCTTGATATTTTTGAGAAAATTAGCCATAGTTTGTAACTGTGGTCAAGTGAAAAACCAGCAATTCATAAGCAAAACCAACTGCAGCATACAAGAAATAAACTCAAGATTGTGGTTGCCCCATGACTAAACGATTCACTCAATTTGAATGCAAAAGTTGTAAAGGATTCTATTTAACTCTCTAGATTTTACTCTATCAAACTCGTAAACTAAACTTATTACAAAAGATCTAGATATGTGATATCCAATCACAAAACTATTCTAAAATCTTCTAGTATAAAACAGTGTGGAACACCGAAATCAGCATGCTAAGAAGACCTAAAGTGTGGTTTTTATCAAATATTAGTGTTCCACTGGAAAGAAGACTGAGTTTTTTTTTTTTTAATAAGTCAAGGATCACCCTTGCTTCAATCCAGTAATTATTTTGCCTTCTAGCCTATATTATTTTGAGCACTAACTTTTCAAATACAACCTTTTTTCATTTCTTTAAAAATTAGAAATTGTAATCTCCCAATTTTAATCATAGTCGTTCCCTTCAAATATTCAGAAAATCTTTCTCTTCCGTTCCTGAAAAACCAACATTAAAAACCAAGCAATGCAACATGATTAATTGAACACGTGATGTGGGGAGATGAAATTCAGTGTAAGTTTAAGTTTTGAACATAATTTTATTATTAATTATAAAATTAAAAGTATTGATCATTATAACTATTTAAAATACATAATTTTATTATTAATTACAAAATTAAAAGTATTGATCATTATAACTATTTAAATTTAATAAAATAACAAATTTAAGAATATTCCTTTAATCACAAAATTTGAGGGAAATACTACTAAATCACAAAAACTTTGTTGATTTGGTGATTTGAGGAATGCTTCCTGTTGGTTTCTCTTAGCCTTAGCCTTATTTTATGCTTTTCCGTAACAAACATATCTATTTGAATTTTTATCACCCCCATAGTATTTTAAATCACGTTCTATGCCTTTTAGACCATTAGTACCAATATCAAATGAAATCTTATCTCTACCATACTTTATGACAAATTTCACATCACTATAAGTATTAGAAATATCATTTAACAAGATAATTGGAGAATATTTATCAATGTACTTATCATCGGATTGCATAATATCAATAATCAGCTTTGTAAAAATGTTAAAGGTCTCATCAATGTACATCCTTATTCAAAACAAATTTAAAATTGAAAAAATTTTCAAGTAAGAATATTCTACTAGGCAAAGATGACACATTGAATAATTCTTCAAATTTTTCTCACATCTTTTTAGGAGAATCAAAATGACCAACCTTCCTTGATACAGAGTTAGAGAGATTTAAAGTGATAGATGATAATGCAAGTTCATTCATTTCATTTTTCTTTTTTTTTTTGGGCAACAATTTAAGCACAATAGCTTTAAAGACATGTTGTTAAATCAAAACACATTACACCTTTTGTTACCAAATACTGAAATCAGTTTTGCCATCAAAAGGAGTCATGCACACCTAATACTACAACAAGAAAACCCAACTCTAAAGCCCCGGCAAGTGACTCTAAGAATCTGAAAAAGAAGAGTTAAGGTTTCAGGCGCTTTACCAGATATGAAAACTCTGATAAGTTTTCAAAATACCTCCAAATCCACCACACAAGAGCAAAGGCTCGGACGTGCCTCAAGCTTTAAGAAATACACCATAGAGGATGGAACGGGGTCAGAATGACTCATGCAACACCGAGCAGTAGCGCGTGGGGCACTCACTGTGGCAGCACCAAATGGACGGCCACCAGGCTAGAACAGAAGGGGACGGAGATAGCAGTGGCTCTAATACCACTGTTAGGTTTATAGGCCCACAGAGAGCCGGAGTCTAGTGGACCACTCGATCCAATAGCATGATATTGTCAATTTTAGGCCACTATAGGCCCGCACAGTACTTTTGCTCTTGGGTTTACTCCCAAAAGCCTCGTGCTAAGGGAAGTCTAGTCCACACTTATGAATCCAAAGTCATTCCCACTTTTCGCCAATGTAGTACTTTGATTAGCTACTCAACCCAAACTTTGCACCCTAATGTTTTATGTCCAATTAGGGTTTAATATTCATTTTTATAATTTTAAATATTTAAGGGTATAAGTGTAAGGATTTATCAATAAAAAGAAGTGTTCATCATGCACACTACATTGATTTAATTGAAGACTAACGCAGATTTTTCACAACTTCACTTTAACCACTTATGCACATATACTAACACATGACACGTAAAATGGTTTGAACATATATCGGATTGAGGATTTAGACAATGAGTAATGTTGATTTAATCAATAAAATAATGAAAAAGAAATGAAAATGAAAAGATTAATGGAATTAATGGTGAAAAGTCACAAAAGTGTCCATATGACAGTTACCCTTATGGTGCACACTCTTTGCCATCTTTGCCACTACTCCATCACCCTTTACTATATATGCCCTCAACTGTCCCTACACTTTGTCATTTTCCAACCACAACCTCTTGAATACCACCCCCAAAACCTTTTTAATTCATGTAAATTTGAATTAATCTTTTTACGCCCCGTTACAAGATTTTGTTACATGGGTTTGAATGTTTGATGAGTGATATATGTGAGCGGTAAAAAAATCTTAATCTTTTCTTAAGTGGTTAATATTTTCATTTTAGAATATAGATTTTGTCTCTCATCTATATATCTTTCGTCCAATAATTAGCAATAATAGATGCAAAATTAAAATGTAACAGGAGATGCGAACAGTAGGTAATATGTGTAAATGTAGTGGAGACCCAATTAAATTTGTGATCGAAAGGAATATATAGTTGATGAAAAAAAGTTGTGGATTTGACCGAATCTTGCAGGTTTTCTCAGTTGAGTTCTTCTCTCATGGTGTTCTCTCTCTAATCTTTTATGTATATGTGTATGTATATTGTATAACTTTGTTTAAGTTAGAGAAGAGATGGAGAGAGTGAGGTGGAGCACGTGCAAACCCCCTTGTTTTAAATTTTTAATTAACGCTACTGTTTATTTATTATTAATCCTCACCTTCGCTGGCAAAATGTATGATCACTCTCACTCCCATCAATCATCAACATATGTATACACATTATTATTTGAAACTGACTTGTAAACCTTAACACCAACCTTATTTCTTCTTAATATTTTTTTTTATATATTCCAATTACATCCCTACCATTACTTCTTTTTCTTAATCATTATGTGAAGTGTACAATATTGGGAAAATTGCAATGGGAGGAGGAATTATGGGCTTTGTATTTTTAGAACACTATATTGATAATTAGAGAACATTCTTAATTTCGTAATTAAAGAATAAACTAGAACCAAATTGAAAATTTCAGATTCAATTGCAAATTTTTTTTGGGCTATTTGCACCCCCAAATCTATTAAACGAACCCCATTAATTTATAAATTTAAAATAAATTTATGTGAGAAAACGTAAATACTATTTTATAAATAATAAAATAAGATAAATTATAATTATATTTCTAAATGCACCCCATCATTATATCACTAGACCATGATGAACTCTAATCCTATGAATTCTTCGTTCCGAAGGTGCACTGATTGGCTTAGGCTCATGGAATAAGAGACACATGATTTGCTATACATTCAAAGGTGAACAGTCGTTTCATACCAAGAAGAAGGGTTGTTTCACGCTTTGGCTGTGGAAAGGGATCGAATTGCCATCCTTTGGGTGAGTTGATAAATAGTTTGAATTTTTGATTGATCGAGGTTGTGCCTTGTCTAAGGATTCATACGTAATTGGTGATGAATTATTTGGCTTTGGACTTCGAATCCAGAGAAAGAGATAGATTGATTGAAAATTGAGTGTGTAGTTACAAGATGATGCATTTCACTTTGTACTATGTTTCTCTCTCTAAATTTAATTTCATCCCCTTCGCCTAATTATCTTCTCTCCCAATTGCTCTGTGATCCTTGTATCCAAATTTAAAATATAGAGACTTTGGCTCGAAATTTCGAGTCGGTTTTTTTTCATTTTCCCTTCCAAAGTCTAACTATAGGAATTTTGCATTTGAATTGATAACTCAGAGGCGAAATCGTCGTTTGCAAAATTGAGAGTATCGGTTTAAATTAAGGGTAAATGAGATCATAAATTTTCGTTAGTGTGGATTAACTAAAGCAGCAATGGTGGATCTTGTTCCATCTACCACCTGATTTCCACATCAATCACGACCACCTTCACAAGCACCGTTGTTTTGTTTTGTTTTGTTTTGTTTTTTTAAATTAATTTGTAATAATTTGGGCATAATTAATTAAAAGAGTAAAATTGCTTTATATGGGGTGTATTTAGTAATTTACATATGCAACTTTAATTTTAATAAAGTTTATCAAGAATTCAGGATTTGTTTAGTAAACTTGAGGTGTAAATAGCCACCTATTTTTTTTCCCACACGAGGCTCAATAAATATGCTTTTTATGACATATTGTCACTATTACATCTTTAAAAATTATCATGTCACCGAAAGTCTTATTTCTTCCTAAAAAGATTAACTCTCCCATCTTTTCTCAATAAGTAATTTTTCTTCTTTTTTTTATCTTTATTTTCTTTCATTTTTCTTTTACCTCAATTAATACTCCCTCCCCTCCCATTTCAATTAACATATTTTTAAAATGGAGTGTCATTTCAATCTTTATATTCTCTCCTTCTCCTTTAAAGAGTTCATTTTTTTTTCATTTTCGTCGTCCTACTCAAATTGTCTATTTTTTTTACACACATGAGACCTATACATACTTATTAATACAATTAAAATATGAGATCTACACCAATTAATACAACTACTTACTACAATTAAATAATATTACTTCTTAATCCACGTTCAAAAAGTAAAATACGCTCTTCAGGCAGGAATGGAGAGAGTATATCATTTTTAATAGATAAGACTCACACAAAATAATTAATGTATTTCATGAGATCTACACACATTACTAATACAACTACACATTTTATATATATTAAATATTATATCTTTCAATCCACTACATATTAAAATACTATACTTATTTTTAATTTACGTACAAAAAACAATTTTTTAATTTACGTACAAAAAACAAACGTAAGCATTGAAACAAAATGAATGTAGTCTTTAATTGTACTTAATTTGACATAAAGTTTAAATTAATTGTACTAAAATCTAAAACAAATATACTCCATTTGTCCCAATTTCAATTTCATATTTCCACAAAAGGAAAAAAACAACTAACTAATATTCCTCTAACACACTTTAATTTCAAGTTTGTCCCTACTTTTTTAACACATAACATAGTTATCATTTATTTATTATAAAAAATATACTCCTTTCATTCTACCGAAAGGTCTCATTTTACTATTGTATTTGGTGTCACTGTTCCATTCAAAGGTCCCATTTTTCTTTTTTAGTAAAAGAGACTCACGTATGGCATACCACTCACTACCAATACAACTATTCACCACACATAAAATAATAATACTCCTTAATCAACGTGTAAAAAATAATCGGTGACCTTTCATCGGGACGGAGAGAGTACTATCCAAAAGTAAGTTAAAAATAACTTTTATTAATATTTGTGTAAACAGTAAATACGAAGATGAATTTAAGACGGAGGTAGAATAATACTTACTCTCTTCGTCACATTTCAATGTTTACATATTTCCATTTTGACCGTCTCATTTCAATATTTACGTTTCTTTTTTTGCAAAATGAAACTCACCTAAATCAATTAATACATTACCATGAGACTTACATCCAACACTAATACACTTATCCACTTTACATTAAATATTATATCTTTTCACCCACTATCTATTAAAATATTATACTTATTCATCAACGTGCAAAAAGTAAACGTAAACATTGAAACGAAATGATATATACTAATTTAAATACGAATTAAACACCCATATAAATCATACATGTATTATCAACTTATATAAAAATTTAAAATAATAATAGTATATATAGGTAGTATTTAATAGGCCCTCACTCGATATCTCCCCTTCAGTTTCCATAGTTCCTTTTCAGTTCTCACTCTTCACTCTCTAGCTACTACTCTCCTCTCTCCAATTTCCTTAATTTTTTTTGGTTATTAATTGCTAACACAGTTTTCACACGTACAGTTTCGTATAATGAAATTGGATTTCATGGAAGAGTTTTCAGGATCTAATGGTCACACCATCGTCAAACGAAAGCGCTCGAAGCGGCAAAGGCCGTCGTCCTCCGCCTCCTCCAACGGCGGCACCGACTTCTGCAATTCATCTCCGACCACCTCAACAGAACAAGACCAGGACATGGCCAACTGTTTGATTCTCCTCGCGCAAGGAAATTCCCCCCAACAACCACAAGATGCAATCACGTCGGCGCCGGATACCAAATTCACTAGCCGGAAATTCACAGCAATGGCGGCCGGAAAATTGGGCATCTACGTTTACGATTTCAAAAAGTTCAATCGGATTTTCCCATCGTTTCAAGCGTTGGGTGGGCACAGGGCCAGCCACAAGAAGCCGAAAACCACCACAGACGATGATCGGAAAAGGCCGCCGCCGTCTGCGGCGGCGCTGGGTTGTCCGGATGTTGCAGAGCAGCGCCTCTCTCCGCCAAATTCACCGCAATTTCTCGCCGGGATTTGCCGTAATGATCAGAACAAGCCCAGAATCCATGAATGTTCAATCTGTGGATCGGAATTCGGGTCGGGGCAAGCGCTGGGTGGGCATATGAGAAGACATAGACCAGCAGGCAGCAGCACAGAAAACGATACGACGTCGTCTGATGACGTCGGTGTGAAGGCGAGAAACATGTTGGCATTGGATCTCAACCTCCCGGCGCCGGTAGATGAGGAATTCGGGCAGTTTCCGGCGAAACAACAACCGCGTCTTGTCTTCTCCGCCGCGCCACTGGTGGGTTGCCACTATTAGATAGTACGACAAGGGGTTGTCAATTTGATCGATGTGAATACTTATTTACTTATCTTTTGATTTTGTTTTTCCAATTGTAAATTAAAGTCACATAATTCACTATCGTATATTTTTATGTATTTATTTTTTTTTCATATAATTAAATTAAGAGATTTAATATATACTCTTTACGTAACTTAAGTGATATGATATTTTAATATGCGGGGAGTAATTATATAGTTATATATTAGATGAAATTTAATTCCTTCAGAAAAAAGAGAAATGAGCAATTAGAGGTAAACTCTCACAAAATGAATACTTTTTGGTACACAGGATGAGCATATTATAGGTGCATTATAAAAATTTGAGGTGAATAATATACCGTTGGGATTACTTATTTCATTTTACTATTCAATAATTCATTATTTATGTCACGTGTCACAATTATTTTTTAAATTATCATTAAATGTGTCAAGGATTTAATAGTTATTAATAGAGTATAGTTTTTTTAAAAAAAAATAAGTTATAAAATAGAAAGTGGAATATAACATGCAATAATGGATTCAAATCGAATAATATATTAAGTTATCTAAGTTGAAATTAAGAATATATTTTTGGAAGTGAGAGAGGAGGGTGGAGTGATGGTAGAGATCGCCATTCGCCACAACAAAAAGTGGTGGATTGGGTGTTTGTTGTTTTATTTGATTGGAAATTCAACGAAATGAGAAGTATATAGTAGTGTCCTTTTACACCTTCCAATTTTTAAATGGATAAAAAAGATGGGTCGTAACCATCCCTTACTCATCCATCTCACTCAACGTACCTCTTGTATTAAACAAAATTTGGCTTTCTCCACATATCGTCTCTATATATTATTTGAGCACACCAAAATGTATTGTCTCCTTTTATGTATTAAAAAAAAAAACTTTTAAATCAAATTCACCTTGTACTCCAATAAATTATGTTTTATCATATTCTTAAGATTTAATGTTTATTTTTAAAATTTAGAATATTTAAATGTATAATTGTGTTTTCAATCGAAGTGTTTACCAATAAATAAAGAATGTTCATCAATGCAATCTGATTCACTGGAAATTAATAAAGTTGATCGTTTGTTTGGAAGGTATGGGGAGCATGAATGGAAATAAAAGTGATTTTTACTCTCTTTTTGTTATTTTCACACTATTAGTTTGATTCCTAATTTTGTTGGAATTATCCATTCCTCTTTCAAATGGGTCATGCAATGAGTGGAATAAGTTTCTAAGTATTCCTTTCCATATTCATAAAATTCTCATTCCCTTCATTATTCCAAACAGCCCCTAACTCTTTTATGGACTATTTTATATAAAATTAGTTAGATGAGTGATATTTAATTGATGAAGAGTAATCACAGTGCAGTGAATTCCAATTTATTTATAATGCAAAAGACTAGTGATGATATTTTTAAAATAAAAATGATGGCATTTTTCATAGTAAAATAAGTTTACTGGTTTCAAACAAATCTTTGCCTTAAAATGTATAATTATAGTTAGTAATTAAAAAAAAAGGGGGGGTAAGAACCACCTAGGTTTCACATAAAATCAGTTTCATATGATACTCCCTCTAAACAATTATTACTATATCACCTTTTATAATCTATTCCATCTAGAAAAAACACTTCTGCGATAAATAGTGTCACGAGAAGAGTTTATGTGAAACGGATATAAAGTGATAATATTTTAATTAATAGTAAGTTTTCTGTGAATCTATTTCATCACACTACAAAAAAATTATTTTTTATCAACGGAATATTTTGTGGTAAAAACCTTAATTTCATTGCCAAATTGATTTTTTAATGGATTAACAACGGAATCCGTTGGCAATTTTTTTCGTTGACAAAGCTTTGATTGATAAATTTTTAGCAACGAAAATTCAATTCCGTTGACAATATGTTGCTAATAATTTCGTTGGCAATTTATATAATGATTCCGTTGATAATTATCATTGTTTTTATTTTGTTAGTAAAAACATGAGAAAATCTAGTTACCAATGGATTGAATTCCTTTGGTGAATTTCGTTGCTAAAAATGAGTTTTTTTAGTGTCATTCACCCTATTTTAAAAAGGTGCAAAAATTTAAGAGCTTATATTTTTCATTCAAAAGATTAATAATTTATCTCTTAAAAGAATAATTATGCATTAAAAAATATTCGATAATTAATCAGGTGCATGTGTGTATTAAGAACTCAATTCACACAAATATTTGTATTAGTGAATTTCTTTTATTAACAATTTGTAGTAATAAAATAAAAATAATAAAATTTTTTTATTAAAAATGATAATTATTTAAAAAATATTAAACTTTATCAAGTAAATTTGTCTAGTATTTCTAAGCTGTTTCTTTGCTACCCATATGACCACTTCACTATCACACGACCCGCATCACTTACTCTATCAAGTATCAACGTCCACATCTGTACATCCCGTTACATTTTAAATACACAAACACAGAGTTAAATTCATTTTTTGCCCTATAACTAAGCAAAACTTCGATTTTTATCCTAAAAAGATAAGTGGTTCAATTTTGCCCAATAACTAACGAATCATTTCAATTTTTACCCAATTTTCGCCGGATAATTCAAATTTCGCCGGGATCCGCCACGTCATTCTTCAATTTAGAGGTTTCCGGCTAGTCAATCCGACGTGACAATTTTGACTTTTTTAGAGTTAAATTCATTTTATGCACTGTAACTAAGCAAATCTTCGATTTTTGCCCTAAAAAATATAAATGGTTCAATTTTGCCTTATAACTAACTAATCATTTTAATTTTTGCCCAATTTTCCCCGAAAACGCGAATTTCGCCGGAATCCGCCACGTCATGCTTCAATTTGGGAGTTTCCGGCTGGTCAATCCGACATGACAATTTTTATTAATATATTCAATGCTATCATGATCTTTTATTTTTGTCAATTCAATACAAGATCTATTTAATATTTTCAATTTTATCACTACTTTTATTTTTGCAATTTGTTACACTACTTATCTTAAATTTTCAATTCAAATCATTATTATTATTATTATTATTATTATTAATAATGTATTATAATAATAATAATAATAAAGTAAAAATGTGTACTTATTAATTAATGAGATTAATACTCCATCATTTTTTTATTTTTATTTATAAATTTAAAATGATTATTAATTTTCTTTGCTATAATATCCTTCTAATCAATGAATAATTTTAGGGTTAATTGCAAAAAAAAACAACGAACTTTACGCATATTACAAATTAATCCTCACTTTTGAGAAATTGCAAAAAAAATCACCACCTTTAAATATTGTTGCAAAATGCACCCAAAAAATCCTACTTTTAATCACAAATTGAGTTTATTTTGCAATAATACTTAAAGGTGTTGGTTTTTTTTTGCAATTTCTCAAAAATAAGGATTAATTTGAAATAGGTGTAAAGTTCATGATTTTTTTTCAATTAACCCATAATTTTATAATTTGTCTAGCCTAATTATTTATTCGGTAATAAATAAACTTAATTAAGATATTATATTTATTTAAAAATTACCAAAACACTTTAATCATAGTAAATTCACATCCATAATAATAATATTATATAAATGAATTTTTTTTTAATCTTTATTCATAAATAGCAGAAAAAAATCTTATGAAATAACTAATAAGTGTACGACATTATATGATTTAACTTTTAAATAACTTTTAATAATATTAATAATAATAATAATAATAATGAAATGAATTGAAAATATGAAATAAGTAGCGTATTAAATTGCAAAAATAAAAATTGTAATAAAATTGAAAATATTAAATAGATTGTGTATTGAATTGTTAAAAATAAAAGATCGTGATAGAATTGAAAATGTTAAATAAATCATGCATTGAATTGACAATTATTAAAAGTCGTGATAGATTTGAAAACACCAAAAAGGTGGTGAATTTTTAAAGAATTAACCCTACTAATTAATCATGGCTGCAAACTATGCGACCGTTCAACTGTTAATATTTTTATGTAAAATAATATTTGGATTGACCATCTGAAAACTCCCAAATTGAAGCATGACGTGACTGAATCCGACGAAATTCGCATTTTTTGGTGAAAATTGAGCAAAAATTGAAATGATTCTTTAGTTATAGAGCAAAATTGAATAACTTATATTTTCAGGGCAAAAATCGAAGTTTTGCTTAGTTATATGGTATAAAATGAATTTAACTCTAGGCTAAAAAAAGTCAAAATTGCCACGTCGGATTGTCCAGCCGGAAACCTCCAAATTGAAGCATGATGTGGCGAATTCCGGCGAAATTCGCATTTTTCGGCAAAAATTGGGCAAAATTTGAAACGATTCGTTAGTTATAGGGCAAAATTAAACTACTTATATTTTTTAGGGTAAAAATCGAAGTTTTGCTTAGTTACAGGGCATAAAAATGAATTTAACTCCACAAACACATGTGTAAATCGAATTTACATATGTTTGAATGTATGCTTTGTTATTATTTTATACATGAAAAATTCTTTTTTGAACACATAAATTGTTACTTTTCAAAATTAAAAAAATTACTTTTCAAATTCTTGTAAACTCTTAATTTTCGATTACTTTTTAGAATATGAAAAATTACTCTTTAGAGATAATTTATTGACATCACATGATTTATACTCTGAACCCAGTTTACACAAGTCTTTATGAAAATATTTTAGCATCCGCCATCTATGGACAAAAATAAATTATTTGAAATAACACATTTGCAAACGCTAAATTTTTTCAAACTAAATGTATTAAAAGACTTTTGCTACCATAAAACCATTTATGATTTTTTTTTTCAAATTATATATGGTCCCAAGAATCATATAACTATTAGTTATATGGAAACACTATTTATATAAAGAAGATTATAATCAAATTGCAGGCTATCAAGAATTAAAATGAGATCTACTTTAATGGTGAGGTACCTTCAAGAGGCATTGATTTAATGTAATTAAATTATGTGTATATCACGACATATAAGAAAAGAAAAGGGCAATTGTAACGCGTAATTAACATTATTCATTTGTATTTCAAATGGAATAAATTTATACGATTTTATATTAACAAAATAATTTTTTATTTTATAACCATTGAAACCAATTGGGTTAATAATTAAGGACAATTGGAGAAACAATTATTTGTATAAAATGGAAAAAAAGAAAAGAAAAAAAAGAGAGGGAGACATGAAAATCTCAAGGTGCATCTATTTAGGTGAGGTATAACCTATTATATATGGTTCAACCATCTTGTCAAGGATTAAATCAATTTAGTCAAAGTGATTAATGAGTAAAATCTTATATAAATTAATTTCTATATATCTAATCACACAAACAAAGAGGTGAGAGGGTGGTGGGGTTAAGACTAAGAGTGAGATAGGTCATTAATTAATGTTGGGAGTAGTTATAATGTGCACGTTTAGGTGATTATTTCATATGCATGTGCCCATTACACTTTCATTCATTTCTAATCCTCACATGTTAGTGGGCACTACCCTGTCTATTAATCATCTCTATCATTTTTTTTCTTATTACTTCTTACTTATATACTATAATTTATATATAAACAAGTCATAATAAATCTTTTTAATAATCTTATTTTTATATAAAACTATCTCATCATTATGTATGTGTGTATGATAGATAGGGGTAATATTTAAAAATTAAAGATTTTTTTTAAATATTGAATTGAGTTGACATTTTGTTTTTTATATATAGAGTATTACTCCTTTCATTTATTACATGTTTTATTTTATTATATATATATATATATATATATATATATATATATATATATATATATATATATTACTTTTTTGACAAGTAAGCTCCACACTAAACAATTACTTCATATTTTAATATGGAGTCCGCACACAATACTAATATATCTATAAATAATAGTTTTTACATGGCAAGGTACAACATATTCACGTAAATGTTTGCCTTAAAAAAGATATACGAATACAATTTTATCTTTGTCTTTCGTAAGTTATTAAGTTATAGTGGTTAATGAAGCCTTTTCGATACACATGATCTTTCATTTCGTCTAATTGAACCCATATTTCAACATTTCTAACATCTATTTTTTTCATCTTTTATACACTTGGAAGTTGTTGTTGCTTGTTTTTGTCATGAAGACTTAAACAAGAACAAACATGAGTAATCTCCTCCATCGCCAACAATGAGCTTAAAACTTGAAGAAAAGTAAATGAACACAAAGAGATTTAACATGGTTCGGTTCAATAGAACCTACATCCACGTGAGTCGAAAGAGTATTCTTATTGATGAATTATTTACAGTGTTGAAGATGTGTAGAACTACAGAGAGAGAATTTTTTGTGGGTGTTGAAGGCATGAAGAAGATGAAGTGAGCAAAAGTGTATATGTGTCAAAAGGTCCCTTCCATGTATCAAATTCCACCCTTTATAGTTGTAGCTCTTCACGTTTGTGGCAAGAGGCTCTAAGCCTTGATCCTTGGATTCTTGAGTGGGCCAATGAGGTGTGGCCAAGTGTAGAAGGTTGAATCAAATTAGTTGTGGAGTGGGCCCAATTTATCCCCATTGGTTGATAGAGTATATTGATGTGTGATGAGTGAAGGGGATGTGCTCCTCCATGCTATAATTGAGCATAATATTAATCAGCTGTGGATGGGGATAAATGGATGTGCTTATACTAGGGCAGACTGGGGATAAATTCACTTGTCCTGGGAATGAAGAAAGGTTTATCCTCGGTGATGAGCTAACTTTATCCCCGACTTCAGACTAAACCCGGCTTTCTTATCCTTGGCTGGAACGAAGGTTATCCTTTTCAGATGTTCCATACACATGTTTTTTTTTAATATTTTGCATATATCCATTACCTTTCTAGCGCATAACGCCACGCTCGTATGAATGTAATAACACCCATAATAGACGTAATAGTGAACAAAAAGTTGAGGTACATATTACTGGGCAAAAAATGTGTAGTACTGCAAATGTCTCATAAACAATTCACAAAAGAGTAATTTAAAGTTTAGAATGTTCGTAAAAAGTGCAATTAAGAAAGGAATTAAGGGTAATCTCGTAAAAAATATGTTATCCCTCAAAGTAAACATACTTCGAAAAAAATTTTAAGGTGGGTCAACCTTATATGGAGGGATAAGGTTATCCTTTTCAACTTAATCCTCCCCGTAAATGTAAAGTATAAACTTTATGAATTGTGGTTACTCTTTATGTACGTGTAATTTTGGATGTTTCGTTATACTTGGTGTCACATTTCCTATTACACGCGTTAGATGAGTTACATGTGTACAGAAAAAAAATCACTATCGCTATCCTTGGCAATGTTCGTTTCCAGGTTTCAAACCCAGATTTTGATTTACAAAACCCACATCCAGATTTTAAAAATCACCCCTATATATACCTACTACATTCTCTCTCCTCAATTAATACACTTTCTCTCTTTATCTCTCCTCTCTCATTTAACATTTTAAATAAATTAATACATTGATTTGACATAAAGTTAAAACCAACTCTACCCAAAAACCAAATTATCACCTAGGGTTTAAGCTTTCCTTTTAGGGTATATATTTTATTATATTATACGTGTCAATTATTCAATGGTGTGCAATAGAAGATGTAACATCAAAATATAATAGGAGAATCTAACTAGTCAATTATAAACTCCTTTCATCTCATGATAATGATTATATATTTAATTTAGAAGTCTCACTTCAATAATTATATTTCTCTTTTTGATAGATAACACCAACACAAAATAATTAAAATATTTTTATGGATCTCACACACAACATTAATACATGAATTACATACCAAAAAAACAAACGTAACCATTATGAATTTATGATGGGATAGAGGCAGGGCCCTTTAACTTGAGGGGTCTGGTGTGAAATTTTTTTAAGCCTCTTAATTTTATTCATCATATAAAGATAATAATAAAATCGTAATATGAATATAAATATACAATTAAACATTGTAACTAGACGTACAATAATAAAATACGATTGATATAACTCATCAAATAAAAAAACCAATATTTTATTTATGCTATCTATTACTACCTCCATATATCACTAAGGTATCCATTTTGCCATTTTGGTCTGTCTACACTTAAGGTATCTATTTTCCTTTTTTAGCAAAAAGGTACACACATGGCCCACCACTCCACACTAATACAACCAAGGTTTAAAATTTCTGGAAATATCCACGATATTTCCACGATATATCTGTATTTGGAGAGTACCGATATCGATATTGGGGAAAAAGATATATCTTTTCTAATGTTGAGGATATATCGGGAAATATCGATAACAATATCGATATTAGTTTGCCATAGTTCAAAATTTTCAGATGTTGAGATATATCGAGGAAATATCGCTAAAATATCGAGGATATATCAAAAATATCGAAAAATTATCCATATTTTTATGAAATTATTAATGATTTTTTATATTATTTTTACCAACTAAATACTATTTTTTTATTAATTTGATCAATTTAAAAAAAATAGAGCAACATTTGCATGAAATTATTAAGACTATTTTATTTTATTTAATTAATTATCACTTATTATCACTCTTCATTAAAATTATTACTACTAAGTAAATGAGGAGTTTCTTTTCATGAATACAGTGATAGTATACTCTGATTTAAAATACAATTATTTTGCTACATTAAATTGAATCAGGACGGGGTGAGTATTTTATTGGTACATAACAATACTACTGACTCATTCAAAACTATGTTCAGAATTTCTCTAATTCGATGAGTTGATACCAATATTTTTTAGATCAAGATGACATCACATGTTTTATATTTGAACATCATAGATTATCATATTAGTATTAGTTACTCCCTCCGGCCAATACAAAGGTAATCGTTTACTTTTAACGCGTAGATTAATGAGTATTATTATTTTATGTGTAGTGAGTAGTTGTATTATAGAGAAGTGGTGAGCCATGTGATGTATATTTTTGCTAAAAAAGAATATGGATATCTTTTAATTGGACGCCCAAAATGGTAAAATGGATACATTTGCGTTGGCCGGAGGGAATATTAAGTATTGTATGATTTTAAACTATTTAAATATGTTATAATTGATTTGCTTGTCATATGTTATGAGTTTTATTGAGATTTTGAATTGTATTTATATATTAAAATTAGTTAAAATATATTGCAAAGTTAAATAATTAATTTTCTCTTTTTTTTTCAAGTTTCCGTGATTTTTTTTATTTTTACCAATATCGATATCGATATATCCGTAAATTTGAGGTACCAATATTTCTACCGATATCGATATTTTAAACCTTGGTTACTTATATAAAAGGTGTTATAAATGTGTTACATATTATAATAATTTAGAAAGTGTTACTAATATGTGTTAAATAAATTAAAAGTGTTACTCTAAGGTGTTATATAATGGAACTTATGTTGTAGTGATTTTTAATTTAAATTTTTGAAATGATCCAACGATCATGAGTAATCCCATCTTAATCAAATGGTTTAAAGTTCTTAGGTACAATTTTTTGCATCACATGTAGAGCACAATTGAAAGTAATTTTTTTTAAATCAAAAAAAAAGTTTTATTGCTTCAAAGGGCACGAGATTTACCCATATGTTATAATTGAAAGTAATTACACTCAATAAAAACTCAAACATAAATTCACAAGCATCAGGAAAATCAACAACCCTTCTGAAATATTGAAGTGAAGTGAATCTTTGTGTCATGGAGATTATGGTAGTACGTTTTCTTTATATAAGCATAATAATGTCACTACATTATAATAAATTAAATACAATTAGGCATAGAGTACTGAATAATGATTCTACCATTCATCATACATACATATAAATCTCACACTACCGATACCGTAGACTCAGCAGAATCTCTGATGCCTCCAAATCCGTTGGCACCACCGGGACAACCGGGCCTCTCCCTCGCCCTCTCTTGGCCTCCTCGGCCACCCCTTTAACTGCAAGCAAGGACGAAAAATATCCCGATATATCCACGATATATCCATTTTTTCAGAGTAACGATATCGATATGAGGGAAAAAATATTTCTTTTTTGATATCGAGGATATATCGAAAAATATCAAGAAATATCGATATCGAATTGCCACAGTTCAAATTTTCCCAGATTTCGAGATATATCGAGGAAATATCAAATATAATATCGATAAAATATCGAGGATATATCGAAAATATCAAAAAATTATCTATAATTTTTAAAAAATGAAATAATTTTTGTTTAACTTTTACTAACCAAATACATTTTTTTATTAATATGTTTAATTTTAAAAAATAAAATAAAAAATAAAGCAACAATAAAAAATAAAGCAACACTTGCGTGAAACAATCTAATGGTGAGATTGTTTTACATTTGATTAATTAATTATTATTTTTTTATTAAAATTGTTATCACTTTTTACTAAAATTATTATCAATTTTCATTAACATTATTATGACTAAGTAAATCAAGAGAGTTCACGTACACAATATTGTGACTAGACGACACACTCAGAACTATGTTCAGAATTTCTCTAATTCGATGAGCTACTAGTCTGGTACCAATATTGTTTAGATCTAGACGGCATGACATGTTTTACATTTTAGCCTCATAGATCATCTTTTTGGTATTAGTTATTATGTATTAAACAATAAGTAGTAATTATTGTATGACTCCAAACTATTTAAATATGTTGATATTGATTTGTTTATCATGTGTTATGAATTTTATTGAGATTTTAAAGTGTATTTATATATTAAAATTAGTTATAATATATTGCAAAGTTAATTAATTAATTTTTTTTTCAAGTTTTTGTGATTTTTTAAATTCTTACCGATATCGATATTCGATATTCGATATATCCATCAATATATCCGTAAATTTGAGGTATTGATATTTTTATCGATATCGATATTTTCATCCTTGAATACGACTACCTAATTTATATAAAATAATAATACTCACTCCTTCCCACCCAAAGAGTCTATTTTTTCCATTTTGCGTGTCTCACCCAAAGAGTCTCATTTTCTTTTTTACATACATGAGACTCACATACACCCACTAATACAATCAAAATATATATGGGGCACACACTCCACTAATACAATTACCTACTACATATTAAATAATTATACTCCTTAATCCACGTGCAAAAAGCAAAAACTACAATTTGGGTGGGACGGAGGGAGTATTCCTTAATCCATGTGCAAAAAGCAATCGAATACTCATGTGCAAAAAGCAAACGAATTGAATACCTTTGCGATGGACAAAGGGAGTAATATATACTCTCTCTGTCTCACAAAACCGTTCACACTTATTTTATTTATTTGTCACACAAAACCCTTCACATTAAAAAAAAAAGAATATCAGAGCAACTTTTTTTAAACGATGTGAAACAATAAACGTAAAACGTTTTATGGAACGGGAGAGTATTTGATATCTCGATTATGAGGAAATAAATTTATACAATATAATAATTGCATGCCACAATTTGTGGCAGTGACAAAAATATACTTCATCAATTAAAATTAGAAAAACAGGGAATTTTAGAAATTAGACAGCTAACAGAGTAAAAAATTATTTTGCCAGGATTCAATCCGTGTGATGGCGGGAGGAAAAGGAATTAATGACAACTGAGCCACTCAACAAATTTATTTATATGTTAGTAGCCGAGCAACTCCGTGACTTCTTACGCCTTTATTCATCGTGCTTGGTATGGAGCATACGACAAATATTCTGCGCCATTTTCGTGGATCATCTTATGTGACACACGTTAAGTGATTGACACGTAAGAGAGGAAAATAAATCCAACCATTGCTCATAGGTTATAAGGGTTTAAGGTATAGTTTATCTTTCCTATGTATCGTCCATCTAACGATGTGGCACAAGAGATGATGTACCAAATGGCACAGAAAATCTGAGCCGCGAGCACACCTATTCAATAGATACCGAGCACTCCAATTTTGGGAGTTCATTTAGCAAATGGATAAGGGATCCACTTATATGTATTGATTGGTAATAAATTTCACTTGTACTTGCTTGAGTCTAATGAGCATACCTGATGCTCTATAACTCCCTTTTTAATAAATAAAACTTTTACTTTTTTCAAAAAAAAAAAAAAATCCAACTTCCTTTTTTTTTAATCTTTTTATCCCTAGTTTCCTATTCAAGACACAACAAAATACCCCAAATACACATTTTTCATAATTATATACTAGAAATTAAGACTTTTCATGCTAGATATGACAATCATTAAATTGGACCTAAAAATATATGAATTTCTACTTTCACCTATGTATAACAAAAAATTAACATGTTTAAATAGATTAAATAAAAAAAATGGAGTATAATAATAATTAACCAATTAATACTAAACTCATAAATGGACTTATAACCTCTAAGGTGTATCTAATAACCAATAAATTAATATTTCATTTTGTGTGTTTCATTAGAGTACAATACTACAATTATTATGTTGAACATGACACATTGTGCCAATTAAACGTGACAAGTATTGATTAAGGATCCAAATTCAAATTGATCATAAAAGCAAAGGGTACAATAAAATAAATTTAAACATTTTATGAAACCTAAATTTCACGCATGATTGAACTACTGAAATAAACATAATATTTATGTGGAGATCCAATCAAAGGAAATTCATTACAGAAAAAATGTTCGATCTCTGAAATTTATGCGTTAAAATGCTGATTTCATTAATCTTATGACGATTTTTCAACTAAGAACGTGATCCCAGAAAGCCAATAAATCTTGTACTGGTGGTGGAGCATCGGGGTGATTAGGTTTATGATGATCATGATGATGTGCATGACTATGATCATGATGAAGAGGTGGTGGAGCATTGGGGTGATGAGGTTTATGATGATCATGATGATGTGCATGGCTATGATCATGATGAAGAGGTGGTGAAGCATTGGGGAGATGAGGTTTATGATGATCATGATGATGTGCATGGCTATGATCATGATGAAGAGGTGGTGGAGTTTGGGGGTGATGAGGCTTATGATGATCATGGTGATGTGCATGGCTATGATCATGATGATGAAGAGGTGGTGGAGCATTGGGGTGATGAGGTTTATGATGATCATGATGATGTGCATGGCTATGATCATGATGAAGAGGTGGTGGAGTTTGGGGGTGATGAGGTTTATGATGATCATGGTGATGTGCATGGCTATGATCATGATGAAGATGTGGTGAAGCATTGGGGTGATGAGGTTTATGAGCATGATCATGATGATGTGCATGGCTATGATCATGATGAAGAGGATTTTCATGTGGAGATGGTACATGTTTTGGAGGTTCACATTGACTAATATTTTGGTGGTGGTGGCCGCGGCAGCGGCAGTGGCGGCGGCGATGGTGATGATGGTGGTGGTCATAGGTTGGATCAACCCCACCGTTGACTGATGAAAGAGTTTGTGCTGCTGGGTTTTCATCTGATGTTAGGGTTGGGGTTGCAAAAACCACCAGCCCTAGGAGGACCGCCGCCGCAACGGTTATAAAGTTCATAATTTTATTTATTTGGTTAGAGTATAATTTGGAGGAACTATAGTTTTTTATTTAATAGATGAATAGCTAGCTTTAAATATTTAATCCAAATATACATATAATTTGGCATGTTAGTATAAAAAATGTAACAACCAATAAATATTATTTATAATAATTTAATGTTATTATAGATGATAATAAGTAACACTTTTTGTAATGTGATTATTGCTTTTATAACTTGAAGTCTACGTTATATTCTTATATCTCATGTAACATTTTTTTTATTAACGTATCAATTGTAACATTAAATTATGGTAACACTTTTAAAAATGTTATATATACTTTTTATTTAACGTGCATATTTTTATTGTAATATTATTTTGTTAACAATTTTTAATATAATATTATATTATGTATTTTATTTTGTTAACATATTTAAAATTAATAACATCATTACATAATGATTGTATCACTTTAAATATGTATAGGCAACACTCTCGTAAGACAATTATGCAATTTTTTTTTTATCATCATCTCATGTGTTATTTTTTACTATTATATATATATATATATATATATATATATATATATATATATATATATATATATATATATATATATATATATATATATATATATACTCCCTCCTTCCCGTTTCAATATTTATGTTTGTTTTTTGCACGTTGATTAAAAAATATTATATTTTAATAGATAGTGGGTGGAAAAATATAATATTTAATATGAAGTGGGTAGGTGTATCAGTGTTGGATGATATATTAATTGTTTTAGGTGGGTTCCATATTCCTAAAAAGGAAAACATAAACATTGAAATAAGACGAGCAAAATAGAAATGTAAACATTGAAACGGGACGGAGGGAGTGTATATATATATATATATATATATATATATATATATATATATATATATATATATATATATATATAATTTAATGTACATTAATATATATCATTAATTACCTAGCTAAAATCTAAATCATAAATATTAGTAAAACAGGGTAAATACGTTATATTGTCTAAGTTTCATATACGTTATATTGCCTATGTATCTATACGTGTAAAATTAGATTTGATAAAATTAAAATAAAAATAACATGTACAGTTATTATGATGAAAATGCTACATTGTATTGTACGGATTACACGAGATAAGTATTAATTAGATAAAAGTTGCACCAAAATAATTAAGATCCAAATCCGAACTGATTATATAAAAGCACGTGTATATGTGTACAATAAAATAAAACCTAAACTTCAAGCATGATCGAATTACTAAAGTAAAGACATTATTTATGTGGAGAATTTCAATCATAAGAAATTCATTACAGAAAATATTCTCCATCACTGAAATTCATGCGTTAAAATGCTGAGATAATTAATCTCATGAAGATTTTTCAATTAAGAACTCGATCCCAAAAGGCCAATAGATCTTGTGGTGGTGGTGGAGTCTTGGGGTGATGGGCTTTATGATGATGATGACGATGATGATGTGCATGGCTATGATAATCATGATGAGGAGGATGTGCATGTGGAGGTGGTGCATGCTTTGGAGGTTCACATTGACAAATGTTGCGGTGGTGGTGGTGATAGTGGTGGTGGTAGTGGTGGTGGTGGACTTGGGTGCCACAGGATGGTGCATCCCCACCGTTGACCGATGAAGAAGCTCGTGCTACCGGATTTTCATCCGATGTTAGGGCTGGGGTTGTAAAAACCACCAGCCCTAGGAGGAGCGCCGCCACAACGATTGCAAAGTTCATAATTTCAATTATTTGGTTAGGATATGAAATGGTGGAGTGACAGTTCTTTATATATAGGTGAAAATGTTTAATTGTTTTGTACAAATTCTATGTATAATTTTCCATGTTAGTAATAAAAAATCTATCAAGAGTTGATTTCATTGTATTACAATATCTCTCTTATGTGCTTCTAGATGTTATGCAATTACTTCAAATCTATCAAGAGTTGATTTATACATATTGTTACTTTAAAATTTATTAAATATTTTAATTAAAATAAAAATACAACATCCTAAATTGTATCAATTCTAAATTATTACAATACAATATTTTGTGTAACTAATTCTTATATATTGCATTTAACATTTAATTTTAGATTAGCCGTGAAAGTTTGACTAGGAAAATAAGAATGGATGAATGGGTAAGTCGAGACCGTCTCACTTGAGATTATTTTACACTTTTTAAAATAGTTATCACTTTCGTTATAAAATGCTATCACTTCTCGTTTATACTATAAATTGTTTATGAAATAGCATTATCAATTTTTATTAATTTAGTATCATTTTTCATTATAAAAGTTACCACTTTCGATCCGTCACGTAAACCCTTATGTAAGACGTTCTCACACAACTCTTTCCCTTCATCAATTTGGTCTTATGCACAATGAAAATGAGAATAAAAAATGCAAGTAATGGGCTCGGCCCATTAATAGAGTATGAATTTGTGATTGATGGATGAAGCTTCTAATGGGCTGAGTAGTGGCCCATTGTGATTTGGATAGTTTAATGGATCGTAGTATACCTTTTGGGCTCCTTGTAGTAATAAGATTCGTGTGAGAATTTCACACCATTTTTCTTTTCATGATTAATATATACAAAATACAATACCAAAAAGTTAATTTATAATTCAAGAGATGTCGTATATATGTGTATTTTTTTCAGTTTACATTTAGCATTTAGCAAAACATGAGTTGATTTTAGTGCAACATTGCACCATGTTCTGTCACTTAGATGATAAAATTATTCGTGAGTTACGCATATAAGTAGTACATTTTTACATTAACATAACAACACTAAAGTAAAAGCTGATTTTAGGTTAATGGCAAGAAAAATAACTTAATTATATTGCAAATATATATATATATATATATATATATATATATATATATATATATATAATTGCATCTTTAAGCATTATTGTGAAATGCATCATTGATAAAATATTTAAACGAACTTTTTTCAATTACCTGAGCTAAGCTCATTTTACTTGTTAATTTTTTTATTTATTTATTTTTTTTATCGGACAAAGTCAGTTTTTAGTATAATTAATTGACCCAGCATAGTTAATTAAATGAGCTTCCAAGCATAGTTAATTCACCAAGTATTGTATTGTTAGCTCATTTTACTTGTTGATTAAATGAGCTTCCCAGCAAATCTCAAGCTAAATTACTTACGTTTGTCATTGAACTTCTTCCGGATGAAATCAAATTCGAAGTTGACTCAGTTTTACAACTAACAAATGCCAAACTCGAGCTATTCATAAATGCTTCTTTTTTTTTAAAAAAAAGCAATGAACTCTAACTTTATTATTCCTTTATCCACTAATTTTATTATTTTTTTATGTACGTCTACTTTTAATATAATCATTTTGTCTTTTTATAAAATGGGCTCCACACGTGGCCTATCATATTCCCACACAGATAAAATAATAATATTCCCTTCATCCTATCAAAAGGTTCATATTTTATTTTATTAAATGTTATATTCAAATGTCCTTATTTTCCCTTTATAATAACAGGCCCCACATATTACTCACTATTCACTACTAATAAAACTACGCATTACATATATAAATAATAATAAGGATTTATTAATTATATGTATGTGTATTTACAACCTAATTATTAATAAATACATTAATTTAATATAATTACTGCGGGATATATAATGATTTTTTTTTCTCCCAACATTACCCTTGTTCACAACGTTTAATGTTCAACGTTTATACAGAACAATATTTTTGTTGAACACTAATGTACACTACATTAAGACATATTCAATATTTAATATTAGTGTATACTAATGTACACTAATATACAACATTTAATATTCAACGTTTATACAGAACTAATATTTATTTTGTCAATGTACACCGATGTACATTATTATTATAGTTATCACTCAAGATTTTAGGAGAGGGAATTTAGGAAAAAATCGTTTTCCTATTCTCTCTGTGGTCACTTTCTTTTATTTCTCTCTCTAAATGCACGCTGATTTACAAATTTTTGAAAGAAATAATTTAGGAAAAAATCGTTTTTCTAATTATCTCTACGGTCCATTTCTTTATTCATCTCTCTAAATGCATGTTGATGTACGGTTTTTGAAAGAAATAATTTAGGAAAAATCATTTTACTAATTTTCTCTGCGGTCACTTTCTATTATTCTCTCTCTAAATGCACGCCAATGTACATATTTGTCTTCGTTCTTCTAATTGTGACTTCATTCTTCATTTTGTGACAAAGTTTCCGATTAATTAATCAAAGTTCAGATTGATTAAGTACATTGTGCCCACGTGTGTATAAATTAAGATTGTATTCAATGAGTCTATCTTCGACAATTATTTATCTCACCTATATGTACACTGATGTACATTCATATAAATAGTTTATTCAATTTTTTTCTTCCCAAAAATTATTTATCTCAAATTAGTGCACAGTGATTTATATACATATAAATACTTAATTATATATTTTTTTAATTTGTTTCACACGATGTACACTGATGTTCAGTAAGTATGGGTAATATGGGAAAAATAAAATTAAATTTTGTATTTGTGTATAATTTTCTATAACGAATGTATGAATTAGTAATATCTAAATATATTTTTTATTGACCCTAATAATAATTAATCTATGCATAATAGAAACAAATTGATACATTGATGGTGATCATAGAAAGTATTAATATTCGATACACCTTTAAAAATACAAAAACACAAAATAAACTTCCTCACTATACAACAATACTACAAAAAATATGGCATAAATTTTCCACTTAATCAACTGAATCCAATAATTTCAATGAATACAAGTCTTATTAACGTTGTAGGATGAATTAATTAAAACCAAACTAAATCAAGTGTAGCTAGGTATTAAATTGTCAATCATGTGATATATAACCAATGGGCATTCATATTCATCCAAAGGTCAATACATATTTAATGTAGAGTTGAGGTCTTACAAATTAGTATTTGAGAAGTTCAACAAATTGATGCGTGAAGTTTGACGCCACAAACAATACCTTATCCATTGAATTCATTAAAAGTAAACCAACTTGAAACAGACAATAAACATTACAAAACTAGGTAAATGGATGAGCATTAAGCATATATTCTATTAAAAATAAATATAAAAACGCTTTCTTAATTTAACGTTTTATCTAAACGTGAAATCGGTGGCATTCGAGGGAGGTCTTAAGTGGTGATGAACATAAGCTCACAAGTAGTTGACTTGGCTGGCAATAAATTGTTTCTTATACCATTACCAATATATATATATATATATATATATATATATATATATATATATATATATATTTATTTATTTATTTATTTATTTATTTATTTATTTATTTTGTTTAAAAGAACAATAATTCGGGCAACTTGAATAGTTAAACGAAGAGGTGAGAAATGATATCTCTAGGTTGAGATACAACTGTAGAACATATATATATATATATTTATTTATTTTGTTTAAAAGAACAATAATTCGTGCAACTTGAATAGTTAAACGAAGAGGTGAGAAATGATATCTCTAGGTTGAGATACAACTGTAGAACACCCCTCATGCAGTGCAACCCACGCTTACTTAAGAGGGAAAATTACAAATAGTTACTAGAATTTATGCTCTTCTTTTAGTTCTTTCTATCTTCGATTGTACAGTTTTTCACATTTTACTCATTTGTTTAATCTACAAAATTCTTCACATTTTCAAAAAAGAAAATATCATTTATCCAACAACCTTAACTTTAATTTTAAATTTGACAATTTTAGTCATTACTTTATTTTTTTATTAACTAAGAATACTAAATATCCTCTAAAGGCAAGAAAGTTGTTCAAAAAATTCAATTTTTTTAACAACGTACAACAATAAACTTGTTGGTCAAAAAATTTAACTTTTTTTGACAACGTATAACAGTTAACATGAAGCGTTCTACGAAACGGAAGGGATATTTTTTCCAGGAAAAATATTCACATTTACTATTACACATTTTTTTAAATAAATACTACCTCCATCCCATTCAATGAGGGATTTTTTTTCATTTTGGTCGTCTTATTCAAAGGGTCTCATTTTTTTTTTACACACATGAACCCACATACCCCCTCTAATACAATTAAAATATGGGGCCCACACTCCCACTAATACAACTACCCACTATACATTAAATAATAATACTCCTTAATCTACGTGCAAAAAAGCAAAAGCCCCTCTTACATTGGGACGGAGGGAGTATAACTTTATTGACTTGCTATTTTACTTTTCGAGTGTAATGTACTCCCTCCATCCCCTTTAAAGATGGTCTTTTTTCCATTTTGCCCGTCCCACCCAAAGAGTCCTCTTTCCTTTTTTACACACATGGGACCCACATACACTCACTAATACAATTAAAATATAGGACTCACACTCTCATTAATACAACTACTCACTACATATTAAATTATAATACTCCTTAATTCACGTGCCAAAAAGCAAAAGACCCTCTTAGTGAGGGACGGAGAGAGTAAATATTTTTAGATGATTACAAAATAAAGTATGTTACGTCAATTATGTTTGAATGATATTTCTAAAAATAAAATGTATTGAGGGATTTTTTTATTTTTTTTAAGGGATTGCTTTTTACTTCATCATATAATTAATACATGTTACATGTATAGTCGCAAATATAGTCTTCTGCAGTGATTGCATATACTATGTTAGTAAATAAAATATATGTATGGTCGCAGATATAATCGCATGTAAGGTCGTACATATAGTCGCATATAGCGTATCCTAATAAAAAGTAATAATTTATATAATAAAAAATATTACTCCATTAATAAAAAGTGATTATGTTATTTTATAAACAATGGTATAAATAAAAAGTAATAACATTTTATAACAAAAGTAATAAGTATTTTAAAAAGTATAAAATAGTCTCACTCAATACTTAACCTATTTAAAATACCAAGAAACTTAAAAAAAAAATAATATATCACATGGGGTATGTAGTGTGCACACCTAATGTGAAAATATCACCGTGGTCACCAAACAATCACCCTAAATTTAGTCAAAATATATATATTTTTTTTAACAATTTGAACTATTTTGGATTGGAATTAATGTACAATAATAAACACAATATAGATATACTCTTGAGTAGTCTGTACAATAATAAACACAATATAGATATACAATATAGATATAATAAATGTACAATCCGAAGTCGTCATTCATGTCGTCTGTGTTGTGGGGTTCACAATCGTAAGGCCAGTCCAGGGCTCCAGGCACATATATTGAGTAGTCTGTAGAGACCCCACCCCCCACCCCACCCCACCTTCTTTCTTTCTTCATTAATCTTGCTACTTACTATCTCTACTTCAATTTTATATAAATATCGCCAAGGTTTTTCCAGGGGAAAAGATTTGAGCCAAATCTAGCCACCACAATCCAAAACAAGGTGGCTTCCTCTAATTTGGAAGCAAGATTTTACTTACAGATTGGAAACAAACAAGAAATCACAATATTTCTAACCTTACTTGCATGATGATCACTGGGCCCACTCCCTGTTACTCTGATCATCAAAATCACTCCATTTTTGGAGTTTCTGATCATGATATTCTCTCCTCTTCTCTTGATCCCGCCACTTCTTCATCAAACCCCACTTCATTCCTTTACAATCTCTCTCTTCTCAAGGATAAAATTCTCCAGGTCCAATCTCTCGCCACCATCGCCTTCGATCATACCCATCATCACGAGTCAACGCCAATCGCCCTACCCACCATGGCTACTCTGATTCAAGAAATCGTCGTCACTGCTTCCTCCATGATGTTTGCCTGTCAGCAGATGTCTCTTGGCACCTCACAGGCTGCCAGCACAGCCGGCGGCGGCCAACATGACGGAGGCGGTGCGGCGGTGGAAAGGACTTCCTCCAGGTTCTTCATCAATCATCAGGACACGGTTGATCAGTGGTACGGCGATGGGTACAACCGTGATTTGGGCGAGGACCATAATCATGGCAGTAGTCGCACTGAAGGTGTTTGTGAAAAAGCCTCTGAGAAAATTGGCAGAAATATTGAAGGGGTGTCTATGAACAACATGCAGGATATCGTGGAATTGGAGGCTGCTGATTTGCTGGCAAAATACACACACTACTGCCAGGTTTGTGGGAAGGGATTCAAGCGTGACGCCAATCTCCGGATGCACATGAGGGCTCACGGCGACGAGTACAAGTCGAGCGCCGCCCTGAGCAACCCGACGAAGGTTGCTCAGAGCGTGAGCAGGGAGAAGAGGAAGTACTCGTGCCCCCAGGAAGGGTGCAGGTGGAACAAGAACCATGCTAAGTTCCAGCCACTCAAGTCCATGATCTGTGTCAAGAATCATTACAAGAGAAGCCACTGTCCGAAGATGTACGTCTGCAAGAGATGCAACACGAAGCAGTTCTCCGTGCTTTCGGATTTGAGGACTCACGAGAAGCACTGCGGTGATCTCAAGTGGCTGTGCTCTTGTGGGACGACATTCTCGCGTAAGGATAAGCTCATGGGGCATGTCGCCTTGTTTGTTGGCCACACGCCCGTGATTAATTCTTCAACGAAGACGGCTAATAATGGAGCTCGGAATATGCACTGAAATGGCTGCAGGTGATAAAGATTAATCTTTTCTTGGAGGACTTGATAGTTAATTTCTAATCATCTTCTGGTTTGTGATGGCAATGTGCAAGTTGTAGGTGTAAATTAGTTGGTTTCTAATGCCATAGTTTATCGTTTGCTTAGTTTAATTTGTTATTAGAACTTTGTTCCTTAGGATTTATGATATTTCATGAGTGTAAAGGAATTCTACACTGACTAGCCAGTCATTGATTCTTCGTAGTTATTAAGGTTGAATTTTGGCAGATAGTGTAGAATTCTTTTGCACTCACGCTACTTTCTGTAAATTGCAATAAATGTAAAATGTACATCATTTTAATCATTCTCTAAATTTTTGTTTTTATGCAAGTCAAATAACGATTTGGATTTCCTATTACATTTTAGTGTTACATCTTGACACGTAAATATATAATAAAATCGATATCAGCTTAAAAGAAAAATATTGACCTTAGGGGAAAATATTGAGATTTTTTTCCTCGCATACATGTCCTGTTTTATATTAGTGTTACATCTTGATACGTATATAATATAATAAAATTTATACTCTAAAAAAATATCGACTTTGTGGGAAAATGTTGAGATTTTCCTCCCGTATATGCGTCACTCATTAACACGGAGATGTACTTAACTTCAAATCCAAAAAAATAAAAATGCAACATGTATGTGCATGTTTATAGCAAGCTGAGTTGTTCAGTCCAGCTCACCTACAGTTAACGAGCCACTTGGACTAGTCAAAATTCATGCTACTGATCAATAAAACGATCTGAAGTAATCAGCCACAATATTAATCAAGTTAGATGAACTCATGTACGTTGTCAACAGTAAGATACAACAAACAGCAATATTGTTCGAAAAGCACCCACCCCACTGCTCCCATTGTGGAATCGATGGAGGAGGTAAATCATCGCACATCCCTCGAATGGCAACTGATCGAGGCTCACTGTATTGCTGCATGCAGTAAGTTCTTTCACAAAATTTCAAACCGGAAACTTAATTTCCTGTGGTTGTGGTGATTGCAATGAGTAAGTCATTAGACATGAAATTATATCTTCTAACCATAGAAATTATATACCTTATATATAAACCTTGCTTCGCTGGTTTTGCTTATGTGAGTATTTAGGATAACAACTTCGTAGGAGTACCTGTTTTTCTCATCAAAGCAATTGGTTTAAGATTTCTTAGTGGCCTAAAATGAGAGAGACAGACGCAGACTTTATCATTTATTTATTTTTTAAAAAAAAATCATTACATACCTAAGTTATATTTTTTCTTAATTTCCTTGCCGAGATAGGGGCAAATTTAAATGGGACGGGAGAGTATAAAAATGCGAGGTATCAATCATATATTAAGTAGGCATTTATGATTTTTTAAATTTTGTAAAATAACGAAATATTATTGGTAGTTATAGATTTTATTTACTTATTATTATTATTATATTTTGTTCTTTCAATTGAAATTGGATCACAATTTAAAAGCCCAATTTCCAAAAATCTCATTTTCCAATTCCAAACTTTAAGATTAAGTCGTGGTTCATTATTCAACTCATTTTCAATTTTAAGTTTAAAGTATGGCCTATTTTTCATCTCAAAGATTAAATTACCTATGGATTAGACTTCAACGAATATGAGAGCATTTGAAACTATGTATTAATTGTTGTTGTTATTATTATTATCCAATAAAAATATATATTTTATTATTATCCATGACAAAATGATATAATTAAAAGTCACACTTGCTTCTACGCGTATTCAAGATAAATGAGTCAATTTTAAGTTATAAAACCGAGAGATATTAACATTTTCCATTTTCAATCATTACTCTCATTCCAATTCTCTCTCAACAGCAACATAACGTGAAAGAAAATTTTAGGTATATGATTTTTGAATACAAATTTATTTAACATAAATCTTTTTACAAATATATTACTTATAAATCTTTTGAATACATAAATTTATTTTAAGTATATGACTTTTGAATACATATTGAATATAAATATTTTTACAAATATATTGATCATAAATCTTTTGAATATATAAATTTTGAAAAACAAATTTCTGAATACCAAAATTTCTGATCATAAATGAAATCCCCCTTATGCGCGCACCGACTGGAAAATGGGTATGGAGAATGGGTATGCAGTATGTGTATTCAGATTTGGAACAGGAATACCATGTATTCAGAATGGGTATCCAGTATATGTGTATTTGAATACCATGTATTCAATTCTTGTCCAGCCGCTATCTCAGTATTTGACCTAGGGTTCGATCAGACGTAAAGTGGAATGGTGGATAAAATCGGTAGTCGATCCGCTGGAAGTTTGGAATACAGTCGCTCAGTCTACACCCTCTGCCTCCTCCCCAAACGACGGTGATCAGCAACCGAATCAGCCCTTCACGCTGCTACTGCCTTTGCCCTCTTGTTAAACCTTCAGCGGAGTCCCCCAATATCGCCGAATGTTTCGATGTATTGGTTGAAATTGAACATAACTTATTATTTGAATATTATGTAAGACTCCTTTTTACCATATATTTTCTTTTTTTATAGAGATATAGATTAATGATTAATTAATTTCTTAATACAATAAATCTTATAATAGGGTTAAAAGGGATATTTCATGGGTTCAATTTGTAGTGAATAATATTTTAATTTGGATAATGTACCTGCTAATAATATAGATAGATAAATTGTACCCATAAGTAATGAACTCAGTAATAAATTTATGGATGAATTTAAGGAATTACTATTAAGTTATTTGTTAATGTGTGAGATATGATCTACGTTTAAACATGTAAATAGATGCAATCATATGTTCCTATAATTTTTTTATTTCTTTTATTTTTTTCATTGATTACATGGGTCCAGGGTTGGTTCGATACATTTTTATCTTTTTAAGGTATCGTTATATCTATTTTCAAATTATTATTATCGAAGTGATATTTTAATATGTACTAGTTGGTAAAATACATAGTAATATTTTATTCTATTAATGGTGATTGTTTTGTTATAGGAATTATGAGTTGGTGATACTTGACTCTATAATTTTAAGTAATTAATTTTTAAAATCTTATATTATTAATTTAATCTAATATGGAGTATTAATTTTCGACAATAAAATTTTATTTTTCAATTTTTATCATTTTTCTCTTTAATTTTAGGATGATTTTAGAGTGTACGGTGCACATAGGTTTAAATAGAATTATAGTTAGTAGTTATTTTATTTAATTTTTAGTAATTTTATTTAATTTAAAAGTGGAGATTAATTTAAAACTTAATTTAATGGTTGAGATCATCCAAATGCACCGGTATCACAAGTACAACATAACTGAACTCTTAATTTTATTATATCATATAGTGAAATGTATTTTGATTGTTTTTTTATTCTTCAACTATATTTTTTTATGCATGGAATGCAAGAGTTTTAAATTTTGAAATTTTAGATATATTATTGTTTTTAGTAGTATTAAAGTGCATAAATAAAATTAAGAAAAGATAAGTAAAATTGGATGATGATTATAATTATAATATGATAATGTTCATGTATGAAATATGAGATTAATCTTATGTATAAAATGCATCAAACTAAGACTTTACGCTTTCCGAAAAAGGGTTTACATTATCTTCAATCCCTACCACAATAACATTTACATCAAAAAAAAAAAACTATCTAAAATTACTAACCTCAAAAGTTATTTTAATCTCGAATTTTCTAATCATATTCAATATACATAATATTATTTTACACTTTATTTCTTAAAAATACTAAAATATCTACCAAAAATCAATAAAATTTGTTAAAAAAGTAATTTTTTTAAACAATGTGAAACACTAAATGTGAATATTATGTGAATACACTAATTAATTAATATCACATTATAAATTGTGTTTTTTATATGAATGGAACTTCTTCTTTCTCTTAGAATGTAATGTGATTGCTATAAATTAATTAATTACTTATTTTTGAATAAGAATACTAATCATTGTAAAAGTAAAGATGATGCATATTGTCTCAAGACATTAAAAGGTACATATTTTATTTATTTAAACTATATATATAAGGTAAACATCACAAATATATTACTCCATATAGAGAGAAAACAAAATAGAAAATCTCATGTGAAATCTAGATTCAGCTGCCTTCTCAAGGAGTAATAGTTTTAGGATGTTAGATAAGGTGGTGAGTTTTAGTGGCCCTTGGGGGATGGAGCATGTGCATGGTGAGTGTGAGGCGGCGGAGCATGATGACGAGGCGGTGGTGCATGTTTCTTGTGAGGTGGCGGAGCATGGCCATGAGGGGGTGGAGCATGTTTCCGGTGAACATGAGGTGAAGCATGGTGGCTGTGGGGTGATGGAGCATGAGCATGGTCGTTATGAGGGTGTGGAGCATGGTGGTGGTGGTGGTGGCGGTGGTGCTTGTGAGGAGGCGGTGCATGGCCGTGTGAGGGGCGTTTCGACGTTGAATCTTCTTCTACATCTTGAGAAGCAATTGGGGTAGCAACAATGAAGACGAGAGAAAGAACTAATAGAGTGCAAAAACGAGACATGGCTAGCTAGATGTTGATGATGTAGAAAATTAGGAGTGACACTCGTTTTTATAGTTGATGTAATGTTATACTCCTTCAATTCAATACACATTATGAAAGGATAAATTCATATTACCTTTTGAATGCAAGCAAATCAAACCATATTTAATTTAAAATCACATATATTTGATATGTATATACTAATGATCTCTAGTAAATAATTAATTCATGAAAGGATAAATTCATATTACCTCTTTAAATTATGATCAACCCATATTTAAATTTTGAATCATACTTTGATGTATATGTATATAAATGATGATAAATTTTATAAGAGACCATCTCACAGTGATAGTATTCTTTTCATAAAAATCGAATGAAAAGTGATATCAATAACTGATCAAATTTTATTGTATCATGAACAATTTGTAAGATTTATGAAAAATAATAGTCTCTCTGCCCCGAAGAACACTCACTACAATAAAAAAACATTAAGACAACATATATAATTTGTTGTCCATTAACTTATTTTAGGGAAAATGTTATGTAGTCAAAGCTCCTGTTATTTTAGAGTCTATTCTTTGTTCTTAAAAAAGACGCACAAAGAAAACACATAATATGTGTAGTCTTTGTGCTTAAAAAAGATGCACGAAAAAAAATACATTATATGTGTAGTCTTTGTGCTTAAAAAAGACGCACAAAGAAAACACATTATATATATATGTTGTCTTTGTGCGTCTTTTTAATAAACTCTTTATTAAATGATGATCGCTATTTTCTTTCACCCTCAAGTGTAAGAAATCGATTATAGTGCATGTGATCAAGTGAAATATCGTTCCCACGAGATAGTTATAAATTTAATAAGTAATTCTATATGACAATTCAAATGCAAGACAAATTTGGGGGTTTTTGAATGGATAATTAATTAACTAATAAAACTAAAATTAAACAATTAAATTAAGCAAATAAAATAAATCACGCAGAGAAATCGATTGAGAATTCAAGAATGGAGAATTGGTAATGCTCGGACAAACAGCTTAACTACGTGACTAATTTATTACCTGTAGAAGTTTATAAGAGGATCACTAAACCCAGTTAAATCACAATGATCGGGTAGGATTTAACACTTATAATGAGCTGAAAATCCTAGGATCAATAAGAAATTAACTCCCTCTCCCTCTATAGGTACTTCATGCTAAATTCCATTAAAGGCTAGAGCACTAGACTTTCCTTTCTAGGTACGCGATTGTTAACCCCTTTTGTCTCTTTACCAATTACATAATAATGATGTTTTACCAAGTAATTAATATTCCAAATTGATTGTCTAACACTCTTAGGTATTATAGGCCAATTCCCTAAGACTGTCACAGGAAACAACAATTATTATGCAGAAATAAAGAATCCTATTAACTATCAATCAGTGATACCGTCAATAATAATTAAAGGAATCAAAACCAAAAAACACAATAATATGAAGTTTCAAAATATCCTCTTCAATAAAGAAATAAACATTTTGCAGAGTAATAAAATCCAAGTCTATGGTCATCAAATCACATAGTCAAAACTATCTAAAGCCCTAACATTACCATAGAGAAACTTAGCCCATGGATTTACGAGGGCAAATCACAAAGACGTAATAAACCCTAACCATTGTTCTAAAATAACAAAGAAAAATAATTAAAGATAAAGAACCATTTTTGGAGGACTCCGTCTCTTCAATTACGATCTCTATCGGAATCTCCGTCTCCAATCCAAGTAACAACTCCGATCGTCTCTCCGGTGGGTGGATTGAAGATGGTGAGTAATAGAGGAATTAAAGCACTGTGAATTATGGAGTAGCAGGCGTAAATGGGGTATGTCTCTCGTGAAGGTCAGGATTGGAGTATTTATAGGATGGAATGGGCCTGGGCCAAAATAATTGACGTGGCGTGAAAGGATTGGGCCACACGGCATCGTGCGTCCTTCACACGGCTCTCACACGGCTGCATGTAATCTCGCACGGCTTTGTGTCTTTGCACGGCAGCAACCGTGCGCGAATTAGCCTCGCTCGGCCTAGTTTGTTGTCACACGGTAGCAACCGTGTGACAAGATCCCACACACGGCTGCTAAAGGTCTCACACGGCTCTTAGTGAGCTCTCACAAGGATGGAAGTATGTTTTCACATGGTGAAAAACGTGCAACATCAGCCCCACGCACGCCCCTGCCCGTGCGTGCCTCGCGCGCAGCCGCGCGCGCTGTTGACAGCTGCGCGACTCCACGGTTTTGAGTATAACTTCTTCATCCGGCCTCCGATATGAGTGATTCTTGCGCTCACGCGATCCTCTCTTCCTTGGCTTTCTATTAATATAAATAAAAGATATAAAAACTAACATTTGAAGGTAGAAAAATTCCTGAAAAGTGGCACCATCGTGCTGAGCAAGAACAGCTTGCGCGACGTCATCGTTTTGATCATAACTTTCTCGTTTGAAATCGGATTGAGGTGTTTCTTAAGCCAAAATGATTTTCTCTTCCTTGGCATTCCAATCATATATCAAATGACAAATTTGTACAATCTCACCGATACCAAAAAATTATGAAAATTGGACATCTGTTTGATTACAATGAGCACGAATTCATCCTTCATTCCAACTTCGCGTTCTTGATCATTTTTCCTATCAAAACACAACAAAATATCTCTCATGCACCTTTTAGTCGATAATAATTCAAAGTATAAATATTTGTGCAAATAATAGTAATTAAACACTCAAAGAGGTATCAAATTGGACTCAGAAGTACATGAATTTACACTCTCATCCAACCCCCCAAACTTAAGTTGTTGTTCGTCCTCGAACAACGAAACGGCAAACCAAGAGAATAATGAGATGGAAAGTCATGTTCAAAGGCAAGGATCATAGCATTTACAGCTCATGCTCCTCACTCATAAGAATTCGAAACTCACAGAAAAATTTAGAATAAGGAACGAAGTAACCTGATTTCAATCTCCTTCATATCTTGCAAGTTTACTTCATCACCTTTAATACCTTCTCAGTCATAAAAGCTCAACCACCAAACTCATCATCACAGGAAAAATAAAAATATCGAAAAGACAAAAATCAACGACAGAATAACAAAAGACACACAAGACACCTGGATAGTTGCAAAAAAATTCGAAAGATCGAAAAAGATTTGAAAATTCTAAAAAAAATCGACCTCCAAGCAAACAGACACTAAAAATGCAGAGTAAACATATCTGGGTGCAGATGGAACAAGGGAAAGGGAAGAACATCACACCCCCCCCCCCCCAAAATTTAGATGAAAACCTGAGTTGAATCTAAGTTTAAAAGGATGTTATTACCTTAAGTGTAAGCACGCACCTTGAGTATAATTCACCTAGCACAAGACACAACAAATCAAACAAAATAAAAACAATAAAATGGTGGGTTGCTTCCCACCAAGCGCTCTTGTTTAACGTCGAGGAGCTCGACGGAATGCAGACTCAGAGATGTTTGGATTCATGCATCAACACTTCTTCATCATCTTTCATCTTCACTTTGAAGTGTTGTTTTGCCCTCTTTCGATCCATCCACATTATCTCTCATTTCATGCTCATCTGGATCTCCATCTTCATATGCATCTTTCCTATCAAAGTCAAGATAATCAGAAAGATAAGAGTTAGTATTATGATAGGCATAAAGATGAGAGTTAAAGATATCTGGAGGGGCTGATGGAATTTTCATATAAGGATTATCTCTCTTTCCTTTGCCACATTTGAATGCAACAACTTTTCCTTCAGAATTCAATGAGATTGATCCTCCTTGCAAGTCAATCTTCGCTCTTCCTGTCGCTAGGAATGATCTTCCTAAGATTAGTGGAACTGCAGGGTCTACTACTTTTTCAATCACCATAAAATCAGTCGGGAATGCTATCTTCTCAACTTTCACCACAACATCTTCAACAACTCCTAAGGGTTTTATTACATCACCACTAGCAGTATGAAATTGTCTAGATGTTGGTTTCAACTCTCCTCCTTCAAGCTCCTCAAAAACTGCATTAGGCATAATGTTCACAGTAGATCCCAAATCACACAGTACATTCATTTCCTTCTTCCCTTCAATCTCACAAGGGATTATGAATTCCCCCGAATCACTCAACTTTTCAGAAGGCTTTTCAAACTCTTTTTTCTTCTTTCATGCCTCATACTTTGATCTTAAAAACTCAATGTATTGCTTGAACTCTTCCTTCTTCTCTTCTTTCACAAATCGTTGTGGAAAAGGAAGAGGGTAAGGAGTAATAGGAATTCCCCAGTAATCGCACTCGTATTCTTTACCCTTCTTTCTTTCTTTTCTTTCCCTTTTTGCTCTTTGCCACTTCTTTTCCATGATTGGAGGTTGTTCTCTCTCTTTCTCAGAGTCCACGGTATCACAATATAGAGGAACGGGATCAGTAGGTCCGTTATACTGTGTACCACTCAAAGTTATAGCCATGGAGCTCTCTCTCAGATTAATTTCTGGCTGTGAAGGAAATTTCCCTTGCTGTTGTAACTTACAAACTGCAGCATTCAACTAACTAATAGCAAGTTCTGTTTCTTTGAATGTTCTTTCTGACTCCTTATGCCTCGAATCATCTTGCTCTTGCTTGTTCATTATCAGCTTGAGCATCATGTCCATCTTATCCTCTAATGATGCTTTCCTTTCAGCAGATTTTTGAACTTGATAGAATCCTAGAGGAGGCTCAACTGAGCTATTCGGGATTGAGTAAGACAGATTTTCATTCCTTCTTTAATTGTTGAAGTTAGAACCACTTTGGAAATCACCCTGCTGGAAATTCCGATAATTCCCTTGGTCGTTCCTCCCCCCTTGAAAGTTACTCGGTCTGAAGTTCTGTCTGTTTCTATACTCTCCTTGGAAATTCTAACCCATAGCATAGTTGACATCCTCTATCTGCTCTTCTTCCCTCACCATCATTACATTCTCTCTCTTGCTATTTCCTTGTGTGAGAAGATCAATCTTCTTACTCAACTCATCTAGTCGATCATTCAAAGCTGACATCTCATTCTTGGGAATCGGTTGTTCCACTTGAGCAATCTGATCAAAAGTTGCTCCGCCCCCATCGTTGTTTCGGATGACCAATCATAGGTATTTGTTGCCATCTCCTCAAAGATCTCTTCAGCTTCATCTGAGGACTTCTTAAAAACTGATCCACCTGCTGTTGCGTCCACCAACACTCTTGAATCACCCCTTAGACCTTGATAGAAAAAGCCTACGTAAGTATCCTTTGAAAATCTATATTGGGTACAACAACGCAACAGCTCCTTGAATCTCTCACATACCTCATAGAAACTTTCCAAGGGTCTTTGCTTGAACTGAGTGATCATCTTCTTCACATAGAAACTCTTGGTTGGAGGGAAATATTTGTTGAGGAACTTATTTTCTAAGTCCTCCCAAGTAGCACAACATCCTGCAGGCAAGTTCTTATACCACTCCTTAGCTTTCCCCGTCAGTGAGAATGGGAAAAGCCTCATCCTAACTGCATCATCAGGAACTTCACGTTGCTTTTGTGTTCTAGCATACTCATCAAACAGCTGCAGATGTTCATTGGAATTTTCTAGTGGTCCCCCACTGAACTGCTGTCTCTTCACCATCCTAATCAGTCCATACGGCAGTTCAAAACTGTCTGCGGTGATGTTTGGTCCTCCTATTCCACTATTCACAGTGTGTCTCAGCTTATATTGGTCCCGCATAGGCGTCGAGATTTGCGGATCATCAGTCATCTTAGCTACTTTTACCTGTGCTCACGAAGAATATCAGAATTATTTGGATCTAAATAAATAAAATAAAACAAGTAAAATTTAACGTCCTACAAGAAAATAAATCACTATAAAATTAAATTTTATATCTATAAACTATCCCCGGGAGGCGGCGCCAAGAACTTGATCGCTATTTTCTTTCACCCTCAAGCGTAAGGGATCGATTGTAGTGCGCGTGACAAAGTGAAATATCGTTATCACGAGATAGTTATAAATTTAATAAGTAATTCTATATGACAATTCAAATGCAAGACAAATCTGGGAGTTTTTGAATGGATAATTAATTAACTAATAAAAATAAAATTAAACAATTAAATTAAGCAAATAAAATAAATCACGCAGAGAAATCGATTGAGAATTCAAGAATGGAGAATTGGTAATGCTCGGGCAAACAGCTTAACTATGTGACTAATTTATCTAGACCCAAATTAATTACATGCAGACGTTTATAAGAGGATCACTAAACCTAGTTAAATCACCTTGATCGGGTAGGATTTAACACTTATAATGAGCTAAAAATCCTAGGATCAATAAGAAATTAACTCACTCTCCCTCTATAGGTACTTCATGCTAAATTCCATTAAAGGCTAGAGCACTAGACTTCCTTTTCTAGGTACGCGATTGTTAACCCCTTTTGTCTCTTTACCAATTACCTAATAATGATGTTTTACCAAGTAATTAATATTCCAAATTGATTGTCTAACACTCTTAGGTATTATAGGCCAATCCCCTAAGACTGTCACAGGAAACAACAATTATTATGCAGAAATAAATAATCCTACTAACTATCAATTAGTGATACCGTCAATAATAATTAAAGGAATCAAAACCCAAAAACACAATAATATGAAGTCTCAAAATATCCTCTTCAATAAGGAAATAAACATTCTGCAGAGTAATAAAATCCAAGTCTAGGGCAATCAAATCACATAGTCAAAACTGTCTAAAGTCCTAACATTACCACATAGAAAATTAGCCCATGGATTTACGAGGGCAAATCACAAAGATGTAATAAACCCTAACCATTGTTCTAAAATAACAAAGAAAAATAATTAAAGATAAAGAAGCCTTTTTGGAGGACTTTGTCTCTTCAATTATGATCTCCGTCGGAATCTTCATCTCCGATCCAAGTAACAACTCCGATCGTCTCTCCGGTGGGTGGATGGAAGATGGTGAGTAATGGAGGAATTAGAGCACTATGAATTATAGAGTAGCAGGCGTGAATAGGGTCTGTCTCTCGTGAAGGTCAGGATTGGAGTATTTATAGGATGGAATGGGCCTGGGCCAAAATAATTGACGTGGCGTGCAAGGATTGGGCCACACGGCATCGTGCACCCTTCACACGGCTCTCACACGGCTACACGTAATCTCGCACGGCTTCGTGTCTTCGTACGACAGCAACCGTGCGCGAATTCGCCTCGCTCGGCCTCGTGTGTTGTCACACGGTAGCAGGTAGCAACCGTGTGACAAGATCCCACACACGGCTGCTAAAGGTCTCACACGGCTCTTAGTGAGCTCTCACACGGCTGGAAGTATGTTTTCACAGGGTGGAAAATGTGCAACATCAGCCCCACGCACGCCCCTGCCCGCGTGTGCCTCGCGAGCCGCCGCGCGCGCTGTTGACAGTTGCGCGACTCCACGATTTTGAGCATAACTTCTTCATCCGGCCTCCGATATGAGTGATTCTTACGCTCACGTGATTCTCACTTCCTTGGATTTCTATTAATATAAAGAACAGATAGAAATACTAACATTTGAAGGTAGAAAAAGTCCTGAAAAGTGGCACCATCGTGCTGAGCAAGAACAGCTTGCGCGACGTCACCGTTTTGATCATAACTTTCTCGTTTGAAATCGGATTGAGGTGTTTCTTAATCCAAAATGATCCTCTCTTCTGTGGCATTCCAACATATATCACATGAAAAATTTAGACAACCACACCGATACAAAAAATTATGGAAGTTGGACATCTGTTTTATTACAATAAGCACGAATTCATCCTTCATTCCAACTTCGCGTTCTTGATCTTTTTTCCTATCAAAACACAACAAAATACCTCTCATGCGCATTTTAGTCAATAATAATTCAAAGTATAAAGATTTATGCAAATAATAGTAATTAAACACTCAAAGAGGTAGTACATGAATTTTCACTCTCATCAAATGACAACAAATTATATGTATAGTCTTTGTGCAATTATATTCATAATAATTTTTTTAAATGACAACTGATTATATATGTTGTCTTATTTAGTTAAAATAACGCATATATGTGTTGTCAAATTTATTAATTTCTTTAATGACCAATATATTTATTAACATGTGGAATTGATAAAATTTAAAAAAAACATATTCTATATGATCCACAATACATAATATTAAATAAATATCTCAAATCTGAATGTTGGTAAAAAACCAATTACATCACATTAAGGAGTAAGGACATAAAGCAAATCGTATTTGTTCAATGGAAATACTCGGGAGTAAATACCCATTGATCACATACTGAATGAACAAACAGTAGAAACCAACAAGCGTAAAGCTTTAACCAACAAAAATGAATCCAGAAATTGAGGCCTTCAAAATCAACGTCCACCTAATAAACAACAAATTAGCAAATCCACATAATTTGTAAAAATTCGATTAAAAATTTTACAATAAGCTTATTATAAGATATACTATAACCAACTAAAATTTACAAGAAAAAATTCACATTAACTTACGGAACACACTTTTAATTTTAAAATTGTCATCTCTCCTTTCCACTCACAACATACTTTACAATTCATTTATTACCCAAACATAACAAATTACCCCCAAAAAGTATTTTTCTTAATTTGCATATATACAGTAAATGTGAAGATGAAAATGGGATAGAGGGAGTAATTGATTTCTCAAAGCAAACCACTTCATTCTCTCTACCTGAGAAGCATAAATCAGGCAACACAATGATATACCCAAATGAATAGTAAACCACAAGTCAAATACTCTGTATTATATGTCCGCAGAGCTCATATAATGACCTTTTCATTGCCCAAGAGGGGTAAGCACTGCCACCCAATCCCCTCAATTTAGTTATAACTTATAATAAGACATGCATTTCAAAAAAATACTTAAACACTCAACTCAATTTCTAATGCCATACTTTTTCAACATACTGATAGATCAATTAGCAATTGGATTCTTGAGTGAGATAAACAGATCAACACACAACTCTAATCAGCTCACAAACAAAATAAAAATCTCAATAAAAGCTGAAAAACATGGGCATTCAGGTTCAGTTTACCAGAACTGCTAATGCGGAAAGAAAGCATGCCACTAAACTTAAGTACATTTTACAATAGAAGTTAGAGAAAAAGGTTACCTTGTCAAGTTCCTCATCGAATTGAGCCAACTGGGCACATTTAGCCATGATATCTTCCCTCATGAAGAAAGGAGTTTGTAATGTTGTGAAGCCTCTCTTCTCCAAAAAAATCAAGACCAAAATTAATTAGAGTTTGATTTAGTCAGACTCCATCCACTTTGAGATAGAAACCTCTGCCTCCTGCTACATTGGCACCTAAAATGAGCAGAATACTTTATTTTAAAAGAAAATTCTACAATATTGGCAGGGGAAAAATATATGGCTGTTCAGGCTCATTCCTGAACAGTATAAACATTAGTAACAACTAACATGCAGATTAAATTGAAAATGAAAATGCCTTAGGTGAAAAATAGTAACGGCTGTTGTTACTGTGTAAGTGCTACATGCTTGATTCGTATTTTATTGATGACATTGAAATCCCCATAAACAATTGTAGAGAAGGTTAAAACTTAAAACTCATATCCAGTCCGGACATTCAAAAAAAGATTAAAACGAATACAACTCAAAAGGTTTAAATGTGGACTGAGAGATCAAGTGGTGGGTAAATCAGATACAAAGGAAGAGAACTCAAGCTTATCCGGGAAAACTAAAGCCATTCGGACGGTGAATAAATTATGAACTGATATATTTGTCATTCACTAAGATGATTCTCAAATTCATTCTAAGAAACGAAAATAGACCATAGTCTCAATTAGCATAAATGCTAAGTGCTTAGAGCATGAACTTGCATCAATACGAAGCAAATAAATTCATATTTTCTTACCACTTGATAGTTAATCCCAAAAAACATCATCTTAAACCAAGTTGCTGGGAACAAACATCAGAAGAAGCATAATCAGAGCAAGCTGATAAATCGAAATACCAAGAAACAGTTTAGAAAATTAAAGCAAATAGAATAATTATATTCAGAGCGGTCGCACCAAAGGAAAACAATAGCAGATCATGCTAAATTTACTGCTTCCGCGGCAGATTCAATCTTGGTGGCCCAAGGAGTTCAAACGTACAAAACTCAAACCAAGATTATATGTGAGAATCGACATCCCATCGATTTCAGGAAGACCATTGTCATCAAAGACGAACAGGGTAAACAAAAACTGAAAAAATGGCCACTGAAAAATATCCTATGAATTGGATGAAAAATACTCCAATTATTACTGAAAAATGCCCTATGAATGAGTTTCAAAATACCAATAAATTGGCCAGAAAAAAGCGGCGAGATATGTCTGTCGTGGCTTGATGAGGCCGCCGGATTCTAAGAGAACAAGAGTTGCACACCATTGGAGATTTCTGCGGATCGGTCGATGGTGGCGAATTGAAAGAGTACTGGACCTTCGGACCGTCCAGCGAAAGAATACACAAGCCCGATTAAACAAAGCAGTCATTGGGCCACCGTCGATAGGGCTGGGAGCGGTGGCTTTTGATTAGTCATTTTGTAGTAGGACGATCAATTAAAGAATTTATTGAACCACAAGGAGAAAGGTACTAGAATTTAAGCGATCTCAAGTTTATCGTAATTTTATAAGGACGATCGAAAAGGAGGATTGATAAGCATGCAAATAAATGTAATGCAAGAAATAAAAGATAAAAGGAATGCAAAGATAGATGTGTTCCAAATGATGCAAGAATGAGATTAACAACAATCATGGCATAGATAATCAAGTAATCATGCAAATAATTCTAATCTCTCATGGACATGGCATAGAAGCGATCACTAATTCCACCTAAACTCTCTTGAGATGGATAGGATGTAGACCCTCAATAAGGCTCCCAAAAGTACATAGGATCGATACCATAGCGAACACCACTAGGTACTAATTACTCTACGAGTTCCCTAATGAGGTACTAAGTCATAGGCAATATTCCCTTTTAAGATATTATGAATTCACTAATAGCTTGGTTCTCCTCACCTAATCAACCAATCTCTCGATTAAGTTAATCAAATGTTCTATCAAAGGGTTCTAAATCTAGAAGGATATCTCTAACTCATTCTAAATTAATGCACATGAAGTGTATGATGAAATGATTCAATGAACTATCCTAAACACATAATTGATTTCCCAATCTAATCACATGCACATGACAATTAATCACACAAATCATATATATACATCAAGCAATTCACATCAATGATAGAAATAACACAAATGCCCAATAGAGATTAAAATCCAATTGCATAAAAACTAAATTATCCAATACCAATCATGGAGCTAATCTCACAAAGGATATTAGTCTATCATAGTCTTAGAGAAAACAACATAGACAATTGGATCTACAAATCCCATGACAAAACTATAAAGAATTTCACAAAAATTAGAATTAGATTCCCCTGTTCAATGGAGATCTTCTTCTTCTTCTTGTGATCTTCACTCTCCCTTGCTTCCTTGATCACTTAGATTGTGGATTTGATGGAGGAGATCAAGTGGATTGGATGGATGAAAGGTATGAAGATGATGTAATAGAGTTAGTGTGTGAAAATATGGTGTAAAATATGTGTGGAGCTGATCCCTACAGATCCTTCTCTTATTTTACACTAAAAATGGATATTTATACCCCCTGGAAGCTTCTAGAACACGTTCTAATCATAAATTGATTTTGGGCCGAGCTCAGGTCGAGTTCGGGTTAGTGCAGCGCAGTCTCACCGTATCGCATATAACTTTTACATATCCGATTCGGGTGATTCTTGCGCTCACGCAATCCTCTCTTCCTTGGCTTTCTATTCATATAAGGAACTGACAAAATTTCAATCATTTAAAGGTGTAAAAAGTCATGCAAAGTAGCACAATCGTGCTGAGTATGAACAGCTTACGCGACGCTACCATTTTAATCATAATTTTCTCGTTTTGGCTTCAATTGAGGTGTTTCTTATGCCAAAACGATCATCTCTTCTGTAGCTTTCCAATCATATATCACACTTCTAGTTTTGATCTCCACACAAGAACAGATAAATTACACAAGTCGGACGTGCGTTGTTCAGCATTTTGCTTTGACTCGTTTTCCCTCGTTTCAACTCCGAATTGAGTTCCGTTTTCTCCTACGTCTTTCTTTTCGCATCTAGAATCCATTTTCACCTAAAAATCATATGTTTAAGTTCATTCACACACATCTTCATAAAAACACATAACTCCACCAAATAGCACATAAATACGGATAAAAATATACGAACACACATAAAAAGACACTAAAATCTAGTGAAAATATCACTCATCACACCCCCAAACTTAAAGTGTTGTTCATCTCCGAACAACGAAAATGATAAACCAAGAGCAGTGATTTTCTCCTAGGAAAAGACTAAATGAACACAAGTAATAACACATCAATAGCAATAAGAATCACAATTTATGTTAAGTCATCCTACATCATTAAACTCATGACATAAGGAATTAACAAGTTCAATCAAAAGAGAATAAAGTGTAATATAGTCCCTTTTTAGTCCAAGCCTTACAACTGTTATAAAGTTCTCTCAACACTCTTTAAAGTGGTAACAACACTCATCAATCGATTGACTGGACTCCCTATAAACTTGCTCGCGGACTACATTCACAAACCACCAAAGTGTTAATTAGTGATCAAAAAGGTCTTTCATTAAGGATGTAATGATAGACTCTTTGGTAGGATAGGAAAAATATGGATAATAGTGACTAATCATGTGTAAGTAATCGAAGAGGTAGCTACTTTCTTCCATTCCTTAACATTTTCTTTCTTCCTTTCTTTCCTTAATTGATCACAAGCACTATCATCAAATTTCCTTGAATTGAGCTTCTTTCAATGCATGCCCTTTGATTTTCATGATTTCCTTGAGCATTTTGTTACTTTGCTCATTTTCTTGTTATGAGGTTGCATATTCATTTTTGCTTATGCTCTTTTCATCCTTTTTTATTTCTTTTCTTTTACCATTTCCTTTTCTTCTTTTTCTTCCGTATCAAACCTTCCTAGCTACCATCTACTCAATCACTCATAAAAAGATGATGAATATATAAGGCTCATGTAGGTAATTAAGGCTTGTAATGTGCTAAATTCATAAGAAAAAGGCTTAAAGGCTCAAAGTAGCTAACTAGGGATGATGTTCATGGTAGGAAAATATATGGCAATGACTTTTAATAACAAGGATGACCTTAGATCATGTCATTAACCTCTACTAATTGGGTTCATTCCTATACTCCTTGAGCAAGTTCTAGCTTATCAAACACAATCAATCCACTCATGAAGGAAATATACCATGTATGAGGGATTCAAGCATGACGCCAATCTCCGAATGTACATGAGGGCTCACGGCGATGAGTACAAGTCGAGCGCCGCCCTGAGCAACCCGACGAAGGTTGCTCAGAGCGTGAGCAGGGAGAGGAGGAGGTACTCGTGCCTGCAGGAAGGGTGCAGGTGGAACAAGAACCATGCTAAGTTCCAGCCACTCAAGTCCATGATCTGTGTCAAGAATCATTACCACCAAAGTGTTAATTAATGATCAAAAAGGTCTTTCATTAAGGATGTAATGATAAACTCTTTGGTAGGGTAGGAAAAATATGGATAATAGTGACTAATCATGTGTAAGTAATCGAAGAGGTAGCTTCTTTCTTCCATTCCTTAACATTTTCTTTCTTCCTTTCTTTCCTTAATTGATCACAAGCACTATCATCAAATTTCTTTGAATTGATCTTCTTTCAATGCATGCCCTTTGATTTTCATGATTTCCTTGAGCATTTTGTTACTTTGCTCATTTTCTTTTTATGAGGTTGCATATTCATTTTTGCTTATGCTCTTTTCATCCTTTTTTCTTTCTTTTCTTTTACCATTTCCTTTTCTTCTTTTACTTCCGTATCAAACCTTCCTAGCTACCATCTCCTCAATCACTTATACAAAGATGATGAATATATAAGGCTCATGTGGGTAATTAAGGCTTGTAATGTGCTAAATTTATAAGAAAAAAGCTTAAAGGCTCAAAGTGGCTAACTAGGGATGATGTTCATGGTAGGAAAATATATGGCAATGACTTTTAATAACAAGGATGACCTTAGATCATGTCATTAACCTAGTCTTTGAGCAAGTTCTAGCTTATCAAACACAATCAATCCACTTATGAAGGAAAAATACCATGTACGAGGGATTCAAGCGTGACGCCAATCTCCGGATGCACATGAGGGCTCACGGCGACGAGTACAAGTCAAGCGCCGCCCTGAGCAACCCGACGAAGGTTGCTCAGAGCGTGAGCAGGGAGAGGAGGAAGCACTTGTGCCCCCAGGAAGGGTGCAAGTGTAACAAGAACCATGCTAAGTTCCAGCCTCTCAAGTCCATGATCTGTGTCAAGAATCATTACAAGAGAAGCCACTGTCCGAAGATGTACGTCTGCAAGAGATGCAACACGAAGCAGTTCTCCGTGCTTTTGGATTTGAGGACTCACGAGAAGCACTGCGGTGATCTCAAGTGGCTGTGCTCGTGTGGGACGACATTCTCGTGTAAGGATAAGCTCATGGGGCATGTCGCCTTGTTCGTTGGCCACACGCCCGTGATTAATTCTTCAACGAAGACGGCGAATAATGGAGCTCGGAATATGCACTGAAATGGCTGCAGTGATAAAGATTAATCTTTTCTTGGAGGACTTGATAGTTAATTTCTAATCATCTTCTGGTTTGTGATGGCAATGTGCAAGTTGTAGGTGTAAATTAGTTGGTTTCTAATGCCATAGTTTATCGTTTGCTTAGTTTAATTTGTTATTAGAACTTTGATCCTTAGAATTTATGATATTTCATGAGTGTAAAGGAATTCTACACTGACTAGCCAGTCATTAATTCTTCGTAGTTATTAAGGTTGAATTTTTGCAGATAGTGTAGAATTCTTTTGCACTGATCATGCTACTTTCTGTAAATTGCAATAAATGTAAAATGTACATCATTTTAATCATTCTCTAACTTTTTGTTTTTATCCAAGTCAAAAACGATCTCCTATTACATTTTGATGTCACGTCTTGACACGTAGTATATAATAAAATCTATATCCTGAAAGAAAAATATAGACCTCAGGGGAAAATATTGAGATTCTCCTCCTCGCATACGCGTCCTATTATATTTTGGTGTTACATTTTGATACATATGATATAATAAAAATTTGTACCCTAAAAGAAAAATATCGACCTTAAGGCAAAATATTGCAATTTTTCTCCCCACATACATGTCACTCATTAGCGCGTGTAACAGGAGATGTACTTAACATCCGGCTCAGATTCTATGTACCATTTTGGTGCTTCATCTCTTAAATCTTAAACCCTAGGCAATGGTTGGATTTATTTCTGCTCTTACGTACGTGTTAATCACTTAACATGTCACACAGAAGATGATACATGAAAATGGCGCAAGATGTGTGCTTCCAAAAAAAATATGCAACATGTATGTGCATGTTTATAGCAAGCTGAGTTGTTCAGTCCAGCTCACCTACAGTTAACGAGCCACTTGGACTAGTCAAAATTCATGCTACTGATCAATAAAACGATCTGAAGTAATCAGCCACAATATTAATCAAGTTAGATGAACTCATGTACGTTGTCAACAGTAAGATACAACAAACAGCAATATTGTTCGAAAAGCACCCACCCCACTGCTCCCATTGTGGAATCGATGGAGGAGGTAAATCGTCGCACATGCCTCGAATGGCAACTGATCAAGGCTCACTGTATTGCTGCATGCAGTAAGTTCTTTCACAAAATTTCAAACCGGAAACTTAATTTCCTTTGGCTGTGGTGATTGCAATTAGTGATTTATTAGACATCATGAAATTATATCTTCAAACCATAGAAATTATTTATATATATATACCTTATTTATAAACCTTGCTTCGCTGGTTTTGCTTATGCGAGTATTTAGGATAACAACTTCGTAGGAGTATCTGTTTTTCTCATCAAAGCAACTGATTTAAGATTTCTTAGTAGGCCTAAAATGAGAGAGGCGCAGACTTCATTATTTATTTATTAAATTAACTTATTATTATTATTATTTTATTTTTGTTCATTCAATTGAAATTGGATCACAATTTAAAAGCCCAGTTTCCAAACATCCCATTTTTCAATTCCAAACTTTAAGATTAAATCGTGGTTTATTATTCAGCTTACTTTCAATTTTAAGATATGGCCTATTTTTCAACTCAAAGATTAAATTACCTATTATTATCATGTTGGATTACACTTCAATGAATATGAGAATGAACATGTAAATATATGCAATCATATGTACCTATACTTTTTTATTCTTTTACTCCGTACCATACTTATATTCACACTTTTCGTTTTCGTTTTTGTTCGTCCCACACTTATGTTCACCACCCAAAAAAGGAAACTTCACATTAACCAACAACCTCAAAAGTTATCTTAATTTCAAAAATATTACTCTCACCTAACACACATAACACACTTTATAATTTATTTATTACCTAAAAATACCACAATACCTCTAAAAAGTCAATAAAGCTGGTCAATAAGCAACTTTTCTTAAACTCCTTATCTACAGTGTCGGTGAACTTAACTATGGGACGGAGGGAATATTTTTTTTTTCATTGATTACATGGGTTCGATACTTTTTTATCTTTTAAGGTATCATTTATCTATTTCTAAATTATTACTATGGAAGTGATATTTTAATATGTAATTGATAAAATACATACTCCCTCCGTCCCACAGCAATGGTCTCTTTTTTCCATTTTGGTCGTCTCACCCAAAGGGTCCTCTTTCCTTTTTTACACACATGGGACCCACTCATCCCCTCTAATATAATTAAAACATGGGGCTCATACTCCCACTAATACAACTACCCACTACATATTAAATAATAATACTCCTTAATCTACGTGCCAAAAAGCAAAAACTACCCTTGCCGTGGGACGGAGGGAGTATATAGTACTTCCTCCATCAGGTTCTAAGGTATTCATTTGTTTTTTGCACGTAAATTAAAGAGTAAAGTGGGTAGTTGTATTAGAGGGAAGTGGTGGGCTATATTGTGTATTTTTTTACTAAATAGAGAAAATGGACACCTTTGAAGCGGACGCCAAAAATAATAAAATAGATACCTTAAAAGCGGACGGAGGGAATAATATTTTTATTCGATTAAAGGTGATTGTTTTGTTATAGGAATTATGTGTTGGGGGATACTTGACTCTATAATTTTAAGTAATTAATTTTTAAAATCTTATGTTATTAATTTACTCTTATGTTATTAATTTACTCTAAGAGTATGTATTAATCTCTGACAATAAAAATTTATTTTTCAAATTTTATCATTTTTCTTTCTAATTTTAGGATGATTTTAGAGTGCACCGATGCACCATAAGGTTTATAGGTTTAAATAGGGTTGTAGTGAGTAGTTATTTTATTTAATTTTTAATAATTTAATTTAATTTAAATGTGGAGATTAATTTAAAACTTAATCTAATGGTTGAGATTATCCAGATATATCAGTGTCACAAGTACACCCTAATTCAACTCTTAATTTTATTATATAGTGAAATGTATTTTGATTATTTTTTTAGTCTAGCAGCTATAATTTTTTTATGCATGTTATCATGCTTGGAATGCAAGAGTTTAAAATTTGAAATTTTAGATATACTATTGTTAGTAGTAGTATTAAAGTGCATAAATAAAATTAATAAAAGATAAAGTAAAATTGGATGATGATTATAATATGATAATGTTCATGTTTGAAATATGACATAGATTTAAGTATAAAATGTATGAAACGAAGACTTTACATATGGAACAATAAACATGAAGGGTATTGTGGAACGGAGGGAGTAATTGAAATTAATTCTTGTGACGACACCTCATCAAAATTAAACTCTCCTTTAAGGCGATTCTTCTTATGTGACCGAAATATTTGAAGCCTCCGAGTGGCATGGCTCTAGGGTTTCCATAGATCAAACTTTTTCTTTCTTTATTTCTAATCTTTTGAATCCTTTTCGTGGTGTTTGAAATATGATTGAAGCTTGAGAGAGGGTTATATACAAACTACGATACAATGATAATTTAGTCTAACTATATATGATAAGAAATATGGAAATGTACTACATCCATCTCATTTTAGATGACACACTTTTCATTTTTTGTTGTCTCATAAAAATTTACACCTTTCTAAAAAACCAAAAAGTCAAATACAACCACTCTTCTCCATATATTTTATATACAAAAAAGGGTAAATATAAACGGATCAAATTGATCCGGATCAATGGAGTTGTTATGGTAAATTTTGAATATTTAAAAATTTTCATAGACTAAATTACCTTTTTAACATATAAGGTAGTATATTAATTATAATTTAGGTGAGAATTTATCATATTAGTTGAACTGATGAGATGCATTAATTGTTTAACTTTTCTTATAAAATAAATTATAATGTAAATATTAATCTATATCTAATTTATTATTATTAATTAAACAAAATTATATATATATATATAACCTAGTATAAATCTCGCGTATTATGCGGATTTTAAAGTTATAATTTAAAAAAATATATAAATGTACCGTCTATAAATATTTATAAATGTTAAATAATGAATTTAAAAAAAATTCAGTGTATTATTAAATTAAATTTTAGTTAATAGTTAATACTCCTAATAATTAATAAAAACTGAGAAAATAAAAGAAAATTTATAATTAATTTAGTAAGAAAAGTTTTTTTAAAAAAAAGTGAATATAACAATTAAAAAAATTACTCCCTCCGTTCCTGTAATTACTGCACACTTTCCTTTTAGGTCCGTCCCAATACATATGCACGTTTCTATAAATTGATAAAATACATTACAATACTACTCACTTTATACACACTTCCCAATAACTTTACGCACCTTTTTTCATTAAATAATCTAAAATACTCACTTTTTACACATATATCAATAACTGTACATATCTTTATACATAAAAATTAACTTTTCTTAATCTCCGCGCACTAGAATACGTGCGCAAATTACCGGGACGGAGGTAATACGTGCGGAAACTAAAAGGAAAAAAATTAAATATTTTTATTAATAAAAAAAATTATAATAAAATGTATTATATACATTAATCAAACTAAATAAAAATAAATATATATCTTTATCTACATTAAATTTTAATTAATAACTTAAATATACTAATAGACAATAATTTTGGGGATTCAATATGAAATAAAAAAATAAAAAACTCTTATTGTTCATGTTTATAAAATGTGTAATATAACATAAAAATAAAATACTCTTACACCTAAAAAAATAATAATAATAAAATAAAAACTTAACATGTTAAAAATTTTCAATTATACATAAAAACAATAAACTTATCATATGTAACATAATAAATAAAGATTAAAAAAAATCTCACAACAATAATAAGAGAAAAAAATAAAGTTCTCATGAAAAATAAAATAAATTAATTAAATAAATAAATTGTATACAATAAATTCTTTAAAATCGAAAGAAACCTAGGAAAAAAATTTTGCCGGGAGTGAATAAATAGACGTAGGATAAAAAAATTACCTTGGTAATTCGTTGGTAATTACCAACAGATTGAATTCTCTTGGTAATTCGTTGATGATGTTTGATTTAGGTTTTTTATTCCAGGTTTAGATTTATTAAATCTCCTTAAATCTCCCCTATAAACACCTACTAACCCTATTAACACTTACTCACCCCATACTATACATTATCTCTCTTCAATTAATATTTTTTCTTTCTTTATCTTTCTTACTTTTATCTCTTCTCTCACCTCAATTAATACTTGATTTGACATAAAGTTTAAATCTACCCTACTTAAACCTAAAACAAACATAACAACTATAAAATAACACTATTCACTGGTTTATTAAACCAACTTAAACCCAAATCACACATCCCCTTAGTAAAATAGAGAATAAATTCGTTGGCATTCTATTGCTAAAAGAAAAAATGTCATTTTTGTTGCTAATCGCCGATAATTACCAACGGATTGAATTTCATTGGTAAATTCCATTATTAAAAAATAATTTTTTTGTCATGTAAATCGTCCATGCCTTTTTTTAATAAATAATTATTAATTAAAATTAATTTTAAATATAATATATATATATATAATTTAATTAATTATCCATGCTTTTTTTATTTTTGAATAAATAATTATTAGTTAAAATTTAAATATAATATATAAAATATAAAATAAACAAAAAGAATAAAAATAATAAAATAGATATTCAAATAATCTAAATTAGTTATAATTTATTTATGAAAGAAAATTAATTATCCTAATTAATAAACTCAAATAATCTAAATCAATAATAAGGATAATAATAGTAATTGAATCTTGATAAATGATATTGATCTGATCAAATTTATCCAAACAGCAAGGTCCATTTAACAGCTTGCTATTGATATCTTGTACATGCACTTCAAAACTTTAAAACTCACGAGTATTTCCATTCATGCAAATTATTTGTTTGACTTTACTCTCTCCCCAAAGTATTTCAAACTTTCCTTTTCCATCCTTCTCACAAAGTATTTCACACTTTATTTTTATTAAAAAAAAAATTGCCCCCAGGGCATAGCTCAAGTGGTAGAGGGGAGGGTGAAAAGGCCTTCCAGCTGAGCTTGGTTGCTGCAGGGTGGGGGTTCGAATCCTACCTTTGGCATGGATTTGACCTCTTGCAAGCACAAGTTTAACAGTGAGTCCTCCCTATAAGCCACTTGAGGCACATCCTGCGATTTACCTCCTCCACCAATCCTCGGGGCAGGGGGGTGGGGCCCCTAATGGTGGGGTACACCATTTTTGATAAAAAAAAATACACTATAACAATACCTACTTTTTACAACATCCCAACATAATACTCACTTTTTCACACATTCCATTAACTTTACATACTCTTTTCATTAAATTAATTAAAATACTTCTTCTCTTTCTTACTTTATGCATAAAATAATAATTTTTTCTTAAACTCCGCCAAAAACAATACGTGAAGTATTTCGGGGGACTGAAGGAATAATTTACTACTATTAAATTGCTTTAAATATTTTATTTTCCCCCATATATAATTCAATATTAATGATAGTGAATCTTTTCTTTTTTATCATAAAAAATAAAAATTAATGACAAGAGTAGTATTGATGATCATCTTATGATATTGAGTTAGTATATTATTTCAACTATGATTGATTTTTATGTCTTTAATTTTTGTGTGTGATATATATTTATGTCAATTGTTATATTATTCATTTTCATTTTTTCATTTTATAAAGTAATTATGTTCAATATATATATTAATTACTATGTTTATTGTACGATAGATTTTATTTATTTTTTACTTATTCAAATCTATAAGGGAATAAAATTCAATTAATGTTCCTAGATTTATTTTTCTTTTCAAAAGTATAATTTTCTTCTCATTTACGTAAATCATTCATTAGTGACATAAAAAATGTCATATCAAAATGACACATTAATAAAATAAGATTGATTTCATTCTTATACCCAAGGAGCGTCCCAGGAGTGCGCCTTGCGCCTTTAATAAATATGGTTCAAATTAATCGAACTCGCAGGTGGCGTGCACATATTCTTCTAAATTAAAGTTTTTTTTTCCGATCTTAACTTAGTTGGTCGTCCATATCATCAAATAAAATACCATCTTAGCCCCCAATGATCATCACACTTCAGCCAAGCAGAAATGGGTTTAGAATGAAACGCTGAGTGCCAAAATAAGAACAAGCAGACATAGCAAACAAAGCATTCCAACAGAAAAGTACATATAGTATAAGAAAAAAGACTAATATCATTAAAAGCAGTAATCAGCAATCCAACAGTTTGGATCCTGAAGATGGGATAGATTAGGCTTCGACTAGAGGAAAAGGCACCCAAATTACCTTGGAAACTTAACTTGAAACAATGTTGCTCTCCTGCTGCTGCGGGAAGTTAAGCGGCCACCTCAAGAGCCATAATGTGTGGCTCCGGCCGATGAAACCGCCCTTGACTTAGCTGCACCCAAATTACACACTGCTCTTTCTATTGCCAACAGTTCATTATTACCCAAGAGAAACAAGCAGCAATGTGTAACACGAACAACGTTCATATGCCAGATCTAGGGAATTACTCGTACACAAAACAGCATAGAATTTCCAAAGGATCACATTTTAACTTTTAACAAAAAAAATAGAAAGTCGGGGAAATTAGTACAATGAGATTGGGGTTCTCACTGGAACCTAACTGCATTCAATAAGATATGTAGAATGACTATGAATCATACTTAAATCTACTGAAATTCTAACAAATGATGAAACCATGTGACAATGTAATTCCATTGAGTTCAAATGCAAATTAGGTAATGACCAATTATAGCTAACATTGAACTGATAAGCATTTGAACCCAAAAGCCTACAATCCATAGAGCTTAGCGAAACACACAACTCAGCACCCATCCTCGACTCAGTTGCACCCCATTGCGCGTTTTTATCTAATGCCAACACTCATCATTAACAAGAAAACAACTAATGTCACATGGGAAGAAATTACGCCAAATCAATGCTGATCACAGACAAAACCAGAATAATAACTTTAAAGGAAAAACAGGAAGTTGGAGAAATTGATGCAACAAAATTGGGGTGTACTCAGCAGAAACCTAATTGGATCTAATATGAAATGAAGAATGACTACAAAACAGGAGTAAATCAACTTAGATTCTAACCAACAGTATAACCATTTAACATTACAAATTTACAATGTACAACCTACTCACATATCTTACTCAAAAACTACATATTCAGAAATATTTCTATAAATTCTAAATACATGCATCAATTCAAAACAATCACATCCAACTAAGTCTATACAGCCATAAGCTTTAGAAGTTTACTTTTGATACCTGATCCCTGTTACATAACAAAAAATCAAAACAAAATAAAGGATAATTTGCAAGTTCAATGCGAAGTAAAATAATGAACAGCTCAAACAAATTTGGTTTCACTAAACCAATTTGCAGATTGAATGGAAGATCTTCATACAAGACTTGCAATCATGCTAAAACTGATTACAGTGCCAAGAATTGAATAATAAAGGGGGGGGGGGGGGGGGGGGGGGGGGGGAAGACTTATAATACAAAGGTAGATACGGTTCTTAGAGAAAGGGAGCCAGAATTTTCAAAATTGGTTGCGCCAGAGAACTTGCGAAGTACTATTGACTTTATTCCTACAAAAAACAGGGAACCTGCAGTTTTTGTGTATTCCTATGTACTTCAGAATTTTCACGTTTAATAATATTTTCCAAAAAATTCCAGCAAAAAAATGTATTTATCACGCTACTTGAGCAAAAATTGCCTGGCATATATAGATGTGAATATCGAGAAAACCCCAAAAAATGGTTATGAAGGAAACAGCCTAAAACGACAAAAAGCACATTCCGTGCTCGTTCCATGCCAAAAGGGATATTCTGATGAAAATGTTGTACATTCACCACCAGTCAAAAAAGGGTTGGTATTTTCAGGACTTCAAGATCAATTTATGCAGAACGGAAGTTCCTTCAAAAATCATCATTTGATAGCTCTTCCGGTATTCATCCAGCTGCAGAGCAACAAACAGATAAAAGAGATAGTAAGAACTAGACATGAAAGTTAATCCCAGTCTTCCACAATGGAGAGCACAAACAAACACAACCAACCAACCTGCTCCTGGCCAAGTTTCTCGAAGCCAAATCTGTTTTTCCACAGTGACTCGGCTTCATCAGCAGCAGGGAGTACCAGATCTTTGACATTAAGAGACTGTAAAAGATCCTCGATGCAGGCATACAGTGATTGAAAGTATCCCTGTAAAATCAGTTAGTGATAATATGATGGACTTGGAAATCTGCTATAGTGACCTCAATCCATTTTAGTGATGATCGCATAAATCTCTCTAAAGGCGAAGCCAAATTACATATAAAAATTTTGTATCAATAACAAGGTGTTTGTAAGAAACAAAATTTATTTAGTGTAGTAAGGTTGTTCATTAATATTTCAAAGAGAGATTTATGCAAGAAAACAAAATTCATAGAGCGTTTTGTAATAATCCCATCTTTTGGTAATAGAGAAAGTAAAAGAATGTTGAAAGATAAAATTTAAATAAGAGCCGAATTAAGCAAGACTACCTTTCCCTGGCAATCCTTCCTTGTTGCTACCAGAGGAAGCTCTGCAACTTCATCCCCAAAAATCCGGAATATTGCAGCAGATACTACAACTGAGCTGTTGAAATAAAAGGCTGTATGAGAGGTTGAATCCAAAAGGATAAATTAGCGCATATAAAGAGAGTATGTCTTACTCGACCATCAATATTGCACAATGCATGCCACAAAACTCCTGGTCTTTGAATTTCCTCCTGCAGATTATCAACAATGGTTACATGTCCAATCAAAGACACGACATGCTGAACATTTGACAAAGGATTGAATTATTACCCATAAACCATTGTTGGAATAAGGTCAAGACGGCTGGTGCTGGCATCAGCAATGGGATCAAATCGGTCCTAAAGAAACTTGTTCGTCAGATGGATTCTTAGATAATTTGCTTGGCCAAAACAGTACCATAAGGAATTATTACTCAAATAAAGTAGCAAGGAAATGCAGCAAATTAGTTTGATTGGCGCAGAAAAAAAATAAATTTCAGTAAAATGTGTAATGTGCTTTAGTAAAATCAATTCTCTATAAAAAGTACGCACAAGTTGCACGATGCAACTTTAGTGCAGAAGTCTTACTCTTATATATTAACACAACTATAAAAAGGTATTAATTGGATAACAAATTTTAAATGATTGCAAAATATGTACATTTATATTATTTAGATTGAAATACTTTTAATCCATGTGATATTGGATTCCATGGGTTTTGCAAAATATAAAGTTAATTTTGCAGTTGTTTCTAGGGAATAAAATTACTATTACATCATAAAAACAATAACATTTATTATAAAAATAGACTGAAAATTTACATAACATTAGAAAGGAGAATCCATTCAATAGGCAAGATAAATTAAGGTGACAATTTTGAATGACGTAAATTTAAATATTTTATGAATATATATAAAATGTTTTAAACCTTGCAAATCAAACAAATAGCAAAATAAGAATAGTAAGAGGGAAAAAATGATAAATCAAATAAAGAGGCAAACTAGCATTATAAAAATTTTAATGTTATTAAAAAAAAAACTAAATGCAACTCACATGGAAAATAGAGACAGCACCAGAAAGCCATGCCCTGGTGTCCCCAGAAGCATCTTTTCCTCTGAGAAGCCTCCATTTTATATCTAGCTTGGGTGATGGCTCTGAACCTTGCCCATCACCTTTCTTCTCCAGAGTACTCAAAACAGCTTCTGGAAGCCTCTGCTCACCCTCACCAACCAGCTTCTGAAGGGTTGAATGAACATTGCTACATTGTCCACTGCAGAACCATTCAGCTTCTGGCAGCGCCTGCAGTTTTAGGTACTTGTCAGCAAGGACTTTAATTCATTTATCAGTTCTGCAAATCGAGATAGAAAGCACAGGGATAGATAGATAAAGTACAAACCTTCAAATCATCAATATTTTTCTCCTTCAAACATTTGACATGGTATTCCTTCTCACACTACAAAAGACCAGTAGCAATATTTATCATGCTTCAGACATAGTAATAAGAAAGCATTTTGACACCACTCCGCCAATTTCAACAGAAACATGTTATTACCTGATCACAGATTATAACAGTGAGGTCATTAAATCCTGACCGGCTGAAATCTTGGCGCCTGCAAGAAAAATACCTCAACAATCAACACAACTACCAAAGAAAATGAAACAACAAATAGAGAAGGAAATGAAATAATAAAGTATGAGTATGATTTGTGCACAACACTCTTATCGAATTAAATGATACTTGTAAACAATACAAATACCAAAATGGAATGAAGATAGATAACCTGCAAATGATGCATCCACCAATGGTATTCGTTTCAAAATTTCCAATAATACGAATGCACCTGCGTGTTATCTCTTCTAAGGGATCAGATCCCGAGACTCTTCCAGCAGCTATTGCATTTTTATCGTTCTCTGCAAACTTTTCCTTTTCAAACATGTTCCTGCAATATTTGCAATACCATGTTCCTGTAGGGATACATGAGAGACCAACACACTCTGCAAGACAAACGTACACATATGAAACATGGGAAAATAATTTAAACTGCTATGAAAAAAGTAGACTAAAATGGAATTCACAAGAGTTGGCGAAAAAGGCTAGTTCTAGACATAATCAGTAGATTTCAAAAGGAATAGAAAAATAAGCCATCTAAGACCAGGTAGAAAAGACTCAGAGTTCTAATGAATAGATTTTTTTCTGTTTCTTGTATCAGAATGTCACAAAGGCACAAATATTTAAGATGTAAATTTGTTATGATTATATTATCGTATATCATATATACAAATAAAACATTCCAAGAGATCATATCCTCACCAGTGTGAAAAGCTCGCGGACAATTTTCACAGCATAACAAATCGCCTCCATCCTTACAGATAGAACAGAGGTCGTCATTTTCCTCTGAAGACGCTTTACGATTTTTGGATAGTTCAAGAGACAGCTGATGCAGAGAAACTCCATTGGAAGTGTATATACTCATGTACCTGCAACCAAGCAGACCTGAGTTGATGGAAATGCACCAGGTATAATTCTAAAAAATGTGTCTAGTAATCCATCAGTTTCATCAATTATATGTATAATTCTCATGTTGTTGAGTATAATAATCAGGTGTAGAGGTTAATAGTGTAGCCCATTTGCAAAAGAAATTAAAGAATCAAAAGAAATACTTACGGCTTTCGACGGGAAGAAAAACCAGCATGAGCCTCAAACTGCGAGGGGCTCACCTTTTAATGAAACACAACAAGATTATCAAAATCATGAAGTAAATTAGGTATATTAATAAATTATATGTATTTAGATTTTACACTTAAGATAAAAAGAAAATACCACTTCATTGCAGCAGAAGCAAAAGATAGCACCATCTTTCTTGACACCCTGAAGCTTTATCTGATCCATAGTAAATACATAATAAACAGTTAACAATTTGCTTCAGCAAAATAATGTCAGATCAATTCCAGAAACCAGAAATAACTTTCCAGTCCCCATTGGCCATTAGCAATGTTGAGAAAATATTTAAAATAGGAGATGAAGAGAGAGTAAAAATAGTCCACATTCACCTCTCCATGTATAACATACGATAAAGCAGCACCATCAGGAAGCACATCATCAGCCAAGACAGATTTATGCATCCTCAAATCCCTGCAAAACAGATCAAACAAGATTTGACTTTAGATACAGTCGTCTACAAAATAATATGTTGAACTTAGTGAAAACCAGCAATTGTAAAACTATAGTTACATAAAACAGATTTTAGAAAAATACTAACTTCCGTGTTAGCTTCCCATAACGTTTCATTGGATGGCTATTTGAAGATTTTTCTTCATTTTCTGAAACTTCAGGCTGATGACTAGAGGAAACCGGAGCCGATGAACCAACCAATGGAGACCTAAAATGCACATCACAAGAAGCTAATTCAACTACAGATGACAAAGAAGGTAAAACAACAGAAAGTAGGGTATGTTTTATAAAGCACATCAATATAAATGAGATAGTCCAAAATTAGTTAAGCCTAACTGCTTAAACGGAGATATCAAACTTCAACTAACTTTTGGTTCTTCCTAAAACTTCAAACCCCTTGTATATGTCTATTTAGCTGCCCATCAACTAAAAACCATACATAAAAGTTTAAATACATAATTAGGTGGCACTGGAGCAGAGATGAAATAGATTCCTTTCCTTGTCTGCATAATATGTATTATACATACATACCAGAAAACGACTAAATCTTGATAGGACACTATCAAGATAATATTAAAGTTTTTAAAGATTATTAAATATCTTGATAGGTTATCATTAAATTATTTTAAACAATTTTATGATTTCAGGCCCAAAATCAACAGTTTTATATCTTTTGGGCCCCTAGCTGATAGAAAAAACCTTTTAGGCCCCGAATTTATTTGACCTATTTTTCAGGTCTTGGATTGAAAAAACACTCCCTCCGACCCACATTTGTTTCCACCTTTCCCATTCCGTCCCACAAAAGTTTACTTTCCTAAAATGGTGTTTCAGAAAAAAAAAAAAAAGTCAAAACAACTAACCTTTTCATACACTTTATTTACAAAAATACCACTACGACCTAACACATAACACAACGGATCCTTTACTAAATACCCCCAAAAGTAAAAACTTTCTAAATCCACATGCAAAAAAAGGGTGAAAACAATTACGGGACGGAGGTAGTATAAAATACAATTTCTCTTACTAAATTACTCTAATATTATCCATTAAGCTGTTTCACTTTTTACTCCAATTTTAATAACCAGTTTTACCGTGGAAAAGATAAATAGAGGGTTTCATGAGTCTCTACTATCCAACATGTTCCCTAATATGGTGTCCTTTATTTAATTTAGTTGATGTTAAGGGACATGACTCAGAAACATTTTTCTTACATAGTATATATGAATATAGTAAATAAATGCTAAATTAAGCATGATTACATTTACTTTGTCCTCACAGCTAGGTGCAATACCTATGGGCAGTATCACTGATCTGATTAAAACTAGGATCAGGCTCCTTGGACAGAACACAGGAATCGCAAAGCAGCATTCCCCTGCCAGAACCAGCTTCAGGAATCGACCCTGAATTTATAGAAAGAAAAGCAGCATGAGGAAACAGATATTGAATATCCTATTCAAGAGCATATGCAACATATGACACATCAGACAAGGGCATGAAAATCACCTCTGCAGTTGAGACAGAAAGCTGCTGTATAATCTGACCGACCAATAGCTTTCTGTATGACATTATCCAGAGAATCTGAAATATTGGCCTTACATGCATTAAGAATGTCACGAAGGTTATTTCCATTTTCCAAATAGATATATTCTGGTGGGCGCTTATTGCCACTTTGAGCATGCGATTCAAAAAGATTAGGCGTGATGACCTACACCAGAAACCAAATGTAAGTGGAATGAATCATCTACATCAACTGGGTAGGAGCCGGAAACATTCGGAGCATTTACCTGTTTACCTTCACATTTATCACATTCACATAAAATACCAGTTCCTTGAATAACTCCTTGAAGTTCAGACTCTGGCTGCCGCCTCCTCTGTAAAAGTTCATATCATAGAATTATCAAACACATAAAAAAAAAAGCTCAACAAACAAAAAGCAATTGTCAAATATGATTACTTTTGAGCCATGGATGTATCGAACACGAAGACCCTCAAGCAACCCCGTTACAAGAAGGTCTTTCAGTTTTCCGGGAATCTTTTTCAAACCAACCTTCTTTGACATTTTCATTTCCAACTTCGACGGACTACTGTTTATAGACTCTACCGCCTCTGCCTCCAATTTTAACTCAGACTCCCCCTCCCGCAGCTTCAAAGCAGAGCGCGTAAACCTCCTCTTATAAATCTGAGGCACGACACTTGAACGCTTTTCAGTACTTTCACATCCTTTATCAGAGAGCCCTCTATCACTACCTCCAATCTGAGCCACAGGTGAATCTGAGCACAAAGATTGCACAGAACATTTCCCAGCACACTCAGTCCCCATTTTCTCTGCTTCTCCCACCTCTACATCAACTAAGTCAGCCTCTAAACTTCTAGCACAGTCTCCAACATGAGATACTACCTCTACTACATCCCTCTCTGACCCTTTCTCAACACCCAAAACATCAACCACCACCAGCGTCCCTATATCTTCGCCACCCAATTTTCCTTCTTCATCCTTTTTCAATTTCTTTGAATTAGGCCCCTTCATTTTCTTACTACTATTAGCCACAGGATCAGCATAGCCTCTGCCAGAACTACCAACACTTTGGGACCTCGTCACTCTCCTTCTGCCTGCTGAAAGTTCCACCATTTCTGACTGGGCCTTCATGATGAAAGCAAACTCCCTCTTCATACCAGCACGAATGGATGACACCATTCTCTCGGTTGTATCCAAGTCCTTCAAAAACATAACAAAGAAAAAAAAAGGCAGAAAGTAACATCAATAACAAAGCCCTCATAAAACCAGCACAAAAGATTTCGTTAATTCTGAACTCCAGTAATTATAGTATGAAACTAGTTCTCCTATATTTAATACAGCAGAAATACAGTAATTATAGCGTAAAACAATTTCTTCCTACCTCATGAGTTAAACTAAAACCAAGGTGCTATACATAGTCATTGACGATGTTTCTTAACTATGGGACAGAATAAAGTTATAATAATAATGAATGCCTAGTTAACAATTTACAAAGCAGAGAAGTAAAAAAGAGCACTTCAAAATATTTCAATGGACTGGAAGATAGATGTAAGTGAACTGTTTTAAAAGGCCTGGTATATATTGTACCTCTGAGAAAGGAAGCTGCATGTATTTCACATATGCATCATGCATGCAAGTCACACAAGTAATGATTTAGTATTAGACTAATACTTCAGTCAAAATTCCACCATCAAGGAAGAAAATATAAAATTGCAAGTCGGGAATGTAGGTACCTTGAAGGCATATATAGTAATAAGGAACCACAAAATTATTTCAACAGTTCAACTTTTCATATCAAAAGAAAATTAGATGAGTATAAGAAACCATATTTTAAACATCACTAATCATATTATCAAGATTGAAACAAAGAAACAGATTATATACACTTAATAAGTAGCTTAACATGACCAAATAAATAGATAAATAAATTCAACCACAACAATTCTTAATTTCCTATACATTTTACCAGGAGATGATAGAGCAAAATAGACCTGGGCATGAGCAATGTAGAACTTTGACCGATTCATTTCACTAGCTATTCTCCTTAGCAGCATTTTTTGGGTTTCCCAGGCATTGATTCCATATTCTACATTCAGAAAGGAAATATTATGACTTATTTGGCCATTTCCACTATAATTTATGGTACCACTAAGCCAATCAGTTGGAACAGTAAGCAGCTCCGTTATCAGTTTCTCAACCTGACAAGTATAAGATGCACTTTGATCATAAAACACTAAGCAGCTAAAGGATGATATTGTGTTACATAAAACCCTTTTTCAAATCAAACTACTATTTTCTTCCATTTAGTGGCCTTTTCATCATCTGTCCTGTGGCCAGGTCAGATCAAGACATGTCTCAACAAAGATAGTGTATGTGTATCTCAGGAAGCATAAGACAAACCACTAATATATGGACAAAGATAAACATAGAAGTTCAAGATACGGGTGAAACAACTCTCTATTTCACATCTATAAAAGAGAAAGGGACTAGTACTTCAACTGAAAAAAATAATTAAACAGAGTCCCAATATGCACAGATTTAAGCAGCAGAATTTAAAATATATATGGTATCAAATAAATTCCAAAGGAAAACAATCAACCAGCAGAGTTTGGTTCTAATGTAAAAAAACATGAAACATCCCAACCCCTAATAATGTCGTCCGGTAATTTTCAATTAGCTATTTCTTATATCTTTGAAAGGATTTCGAGAAAAATAAAAGGATAAAGAAAACTGTTTTCAATTTTTGTTGAAAAGAAAAATCAGAAGTTGCTCAATAAAATACATGACGCTTTTATTTGCTCATCAAATATGAATGTGCATGCAAAGTAGATGGGTGTCCGGATCACTTCAGTAATATAAGCTATTGCTGAATAGCTCATATCTTTCCTTATGTGGTGAAATCAATTTCCCCTACTTCCACCGTTCCACCCTCTAATTAAGCATAATTTATCAGAAATCACTAAGGAATTTAATTAGCATTCCAGATTGCTCTCAAAACTAGCCACATTCTGATACACTTCAACAATGAGTTAATGTAAGAAGATGGTCTATTCAAGTCCCAAAATAAAAACAGAGTACGAATCAGAACCCTTTTGATCGACACTCAATACATGGCCTATTAACGGAACATAACAGTTACAAGGACTCACTAACAGTCTAATGGAAATTGCCGAAAAAGAATTCCATCATAAAATTGCCAACTACTTTGAAATACCTAAAAAAACCTCTAACAATTGGGGAAATAATCCATCACTGGAACTTATCGATTCCATACCCATACAGAGAGATGAGAATATGAATAATAGAGGAAAAACGAATTTACCTGTGGATTTGCTTCAGCGAGGAGGGAGGGACAAGGGCAGCACCGAAGAGACGAGGAAAGGTTCAAAATCAATTGGTAGAAATCAGGGGCAGATTCACGAGGAAAATAGAAGATGGATTTGGATTCAATAGGTGTAGATGTCTCCGTACAATATTTTTTGTCAACAGTTTATTCTTATCGATTCAGAGGAAATACCCACCAAAGATATTGAATTTGGAGAAACGGCGAGAATAACGTCAAGGAGAATTAATTGGGGAAAAAATTAGGGTTGGTTGCAACTTTTCTTTTTTAATCTGTATATCCTTGGCGCTCTTTTTCAATTTTTTGGTATATATTTAGGAGTTTTAATTGAAAAAAGTGGGGATGTTGGTTTTCCATTGATATATACAATTATACTAAACAAAATTTATAACACTTAATATTTTAAAAGTATTCTATGCTATAATAACAAAATATAATATAAATATATATTGGACATATATCTTGTCGTGAATCGGTGCATAGGATTTATTGGAAACATTGTAGGTTTAGGGTTTTTTTGTTATTTTATTTGATCCAAATATAATGTAATTAACACATCTCGTATATCTGGTAAAGACATAAAATTCATTCTCCTTTTATCGAAATTAGATAATAAAAATAGTTATTTTTAAGTTAATCATATATATAAATTTATAATATTTAAATTAAAAAATAAAAATTTCAGTTATTATATTTTTAAATAATGAAAATTATAATTAAATAAGAAGATAGGTAGAAAAAATATATATACATGCATAGATATTAATTCATTTCCATAATTATTTTTTTTTTAATTTGATATACTAATCAAACAACATCCTTTTAAATTACTTAAACATAATTAATTTTTCAAATTTCTACTCCAATTTAATAACAACCAAATAATACAATTTAAAATTACTTAAATTGATTTTTCAGAGGTGAACCTTTACTTGAATCACCCTATCAAAATAAAATTATACTAGATCGAATCTAGAAATTTGAGGAAAACACGTATTCCTCTTGAAAAAAATAAAATCTTACAGAATAAATTAAAGATTTAGTAATTAATTACAGGTTACTAAAAAATAAATTATACATCGAAAATAAAATCTTATAGAATAAATTAAAAAATAAATTAAAGATTTAGTAATTAATTACATGATACTAAAAAAATAAATTATACTCCCTTAAATTGAGTAAGAGAGAATATTATAGAATATTCTCTTTTTTTTAACTTGTGATATAATTTGATTTGATACTAAATATTTTATTTATATTAAAGATTTAGTAATTAATTACAATTAATCATACTAAAAAATAAAGGGTTTATTAATTATAGTACGTGTATTTACAACCTAATTATTACTAAATACTATATTAATCTAATATAATTACTGCGGGATACATAATAAATTTTTTTTCTCCCAACATTACCCTTGTTCACAACGTTTAATATTCAACGTTTATAAAGAACAATAATTTTGTTGAACACTAATATACACTACATCAAAACTAATATTCAACGTTTAATATTATTGTACACTAAGTACACTAATATTCAACGTTTAATGTAGTAGGGCCCAAGGAACTGGGCCCTCGGACACGACAGCTGCGGCCTCCAAGGTTAGGGCCCAAATAAAACACATCTGCGGCCCAATCTCATCATGCCTATTAGCGAAGGTCCCGATCCTGCCAGCCTCCAATTGCATATCCACCACCCACTGGGCCGTAACGACTCGACCATCCTCTTCAAGTTGGTCACTTGCTCCCTTCTGCTAGGAAGCTATACAGATATCCCCTAAGATATCTGCATAGGGGATATCCTAAATCGGATCCTATAAATAGGCACTAGAGGCTAGTGTATTTAAGGCCCCACACTATAAGCATATATTGTGATGTGACCTAACGATATATTCAAATACGAATAACGTCAGGTCATACAATATAAATATGGAAACAACCCATGGCAATAACAACAACATTCACCCCAAAAAAGGTGCATAACTACCTGGGGAGCAATCATCTCTCTTACATGTTATGTTAGATTAGTACAGATAATCCCATAACTACTCACAAACAGCCACATTAATCCACCATTAGTAAGGAATCAAATCTGACTATCTACATTTGGCGCTAGAGGAAGGGCCCCGGGCCACCTCCGCCTGCCAACGCTACAGTAGGCCTTCACCATAATCCAACAAATTCTGGCATGGAAAAATGTGCCTAGAAATGACAAACGGCAGAGAGGAAGAGACCCCCAGTAGAGCTGATGCAACTACCAGTCGGCATCAGCAGGAAGGTCCGAACCCCCCTCGGATTGTAGAAAAAGAGGTTCCGCCACAAGACGTAGATCTGAAAGGAGATGACCCACAAACCTACTTTCACCAGAAGTATTTCGACCTTCTCAAATAAATGAAGGGAAAGCGAGCGGCAGGACCAAGGACCGCTAGTCGAAGGCTAAGTTTTAACCTTAGAAAAATTCAGCAGAGCAAACAAATGAGCGACAACGTGATCGAACCCCTCAAGAAGGTCGGTGCACGAACAAATGGGACCAAAAAATGCACAAAGTGAACCACGAAAAGCCTAGAAAGTGGTAGACGAAGGACGCGAGCGGAGGAAGACGGCATCCCATGCTAACTCGATCACTAGTAGGTCCCCCACGCACACTGCCAGAAGCGTAAGAGACCGACTAGGACCAGATCCGATCAAGTCTCGGCACGAGCAAATAGGAGAAAACACGGGCGACGATCCTGTAATCCGGCTCAAACGACAGCATGATTCAGAAATAGACGCGCTGAGGAGACGACTCGACGAGATGGAGAGAGAGCGGAGCTGGACTCTACAACATTCCCAACCCAGAGTCAGGAAGAACTCCGTTCACCCATCGGATTATTGCGGCTGCCACCATGAAAAAGATTCAAATCCCTCAGATCCCCCAATACGCCGGAGATTCTAGTCCAATCACGCATCTCAATAAATATGTTGGTTGGATGCTGGCGCAGAGAAGTTCAGAGGAAGACCGAATCCCTTTCTACTAACTCAGTCAACTCGTGGGCACAACTCGCCACGGCCTTTTCGTCCCACTTTGCATACCTGTGACAAGGGAAGGAGCCAAAATAGAAGTTGTCTTGCCTACGATAAGGACCGAATGAGTCCCTGAAGGATTTCATGAAGAGATTCAACGAGCATCGCGCTAATACGGAGGAAGTCTCTGACAAAACATCGACCATCCTGCCAACCGCCGCCCTACTTCCGGGGTCCCCAATGTGGACTAGCTGTCAATTAAAACTACCAGCCAATTACGCGGTCTTCATGGCCTCGGCTCAAGCATTCATCCATAGTGAAGAAATCCTCGAAGATTACAAGAAATCCAAGGGCGACCTCAAAGAAAGCGACAAGAAAAAGAAAAAGGAGATAAAGACTATAGGACTCCGTCATCCTTCAAACCGTTCCCGGATGATGACCAAATTCAAGAAATGACCGAGGTACTCGAGCTCACTCCCGAAGAAATATTCAGTAAGATACAAGACACCAACCTGTTGAGTTCTCCTCCAAAAATATGAGCAGATCCGGCTAAGTTGAATAAGAAAAAATTCTACAAGTATCATAAATCTATCGGTCATGACACCAACAAGTGTCGTGACCTGTTGGCAGAATTATTGAAACTGTTCGAAGATGGGAAGCTAGACAGACTGGTGTCTGGCCCAAAGTGGAGGAAAGAGCAACCCGTCATGATAGACGAACGGCTAAAAGGACCAGTCAATCCACAAGGACGGATAGGGCCAGAAGATTGTCTGCCCTCGCCACCTTGGGAAGTATACATGATGGATGAAAATTATGTATTGAATGGAAGCTATGTGGGAACATCATAGGCCCTAACCACTCAGTCATGAATGAAATGGAAAGCCAAGCTACGAGAGCTCGACAGGTACCAGCATGTGTTCATGGCGAGTCACTGACCGCCTCTACACGAGGCTGGCATATTCTTCTCTGAAGAAAATCTCGCCGAGGTACGAACCCCCACAATGACACACTGGTGATTTCGACCACGATATCAGGTGTAAAGGTACACCAATGCCTGATCGATACATGGGTGTACACGAATATTATATTCAAAAAGGCGTTTGAAGCCATCGGAGGACCCACTCATCACAAGGCGTCTCCTTGTGATGATGAAATTTTAGGGTTCGGTAATGCCATAACTACCCCCTAATACAGGCGGATCTATCGATCCAGATGTCGGACATAAATCAAACAGTGAAAGCCCAGCACACTCTCAAATTCAAAGTAGTGGACCTCCTGTCACCATACAATTGTATCCTTGGAAGGACATATATCCACATGTTCAACTCCGTCCCATCCACGCTCAACCAATGTCTGAAGTTTGTAACCACTGATGGTTGAGTCGGCACCCTTAGAGGCAGCCAGCGAAAAGCAAGGGAGTGCTCGTTCATCAAAAAGGGAGACGGACTTAATTATCATGACCCATACTTCCAGTTGTTAGTAATTGATCAAATAAATGGTGAGGGACCCCCAGCAACTAACGATCCACCACCGGAAGCCTTGGTAATGGATCAAATAAATGGCGAAGGACCCCCAGGCACTAACAATCCACCACCGGAAGTCCTAGAGGAGGCCCAAAAGGTTCTGACCCTTCGACGGTAAAGAAATCAATCTTTCCCAATATCCGACGAAAATCCAAGATCGGAAAAGAAAAAGAAAAGAGGGGAACCGGTTGAGGAAGTCGAGGCAATAAGGATGGAACCGAGCAACTCGGACTTAGAACTGTATGTCGGGTCGCAGCTGAAAGAGCCGCACAGAACGGCCCTGATCGAATTTCTAAGATCCAACTCATAGAATCATATACTAATGCTCTTATCCGCCCACATACATATTTTTTGGCTCTTCCATTTCCTTTCACAATCATCTTTGTTTTTTTTAAGCCTTGACGTATTCTCGTATCCATTCTAACATGGTCAAGATTGACTTAGTTCTTGCTTCAACTAATATATTGTTAAATATCTCACACATGTTGTTCACAAGGATATCACACTTAGAAAAGACACCAAAATGTGACCTCGACCACTGAGATGGAGAATTTTCTTTTAGCCACTCTAAACATCTAGGATCCTGATCTCCAACTTTCTTTATTGCTGTGTCAAAGTCAGGGATAGTGGTACTCTTTGCTGCAGCCTACAATAACTTTTTAAATGGATCACCCCTGTAGCCAGCTTTTTTCATGTTACTATGTAAATGTCTTACACAAAACCTATGTTCAACCCCAGTCAATTACACTTTCAAATGCTGAAATCAACCTCTTCTTCTTGTCTGACATAAAAGTACAGAGACTTTGATTTCCATCTAACAAATCTTCCTTCAATAGCTGGAGGAACCACTCCCAAGCTTCTTTAGTTTCACTCCCAACAACGGCATATGCTAAGGGATATGGATCATTGTTTGGATCCATGCCTACTGCAGTCGTTAGAACTTCAGTGGTGGGACCTTTTAGGTGGCAAGCATTCACACCAATCCATGGTCTGCACCCATTCTTGAATCCCTGCTTTAGTGCACCCAAGCAAATGTAAACTTTGCTGAATATGTTGCCATCAGGTGTATTGTCCACTTTCAAGACCACAGTTGAGTTGGAATTTTTATCAGTCAATATTTTAGCATAGTCCCAAAGTTTTTTGTATTGCTCACTATTTTCACTGTCGATATTCTTCAAAGCCAACAATTTTGTTCTGTATGCTAGATATGGAGAAACATAACACTCTATCTTCTTCGATGCTATACGCTTAAAACCTTTGCTACTTTTCTTGGGATCAGCCCTGAATCGCTCCACAAATTTTTTCGCCAACCAAGCTAATTTTACATTATCAACTATATACTGTCGAGCACATGAGTGATCTGGATTGTATTCTCTAATATGAAACCCTTCTTCACTAGCCATTTTCAATGCATTAATCCTCTAATCACAACCTTCTTGTTTATATCTTGCATAGATTCTTCAACCATCATTCTTTGGAAACCACAATGATCTACCTGTCTTAATAATGTGTTGTGTCACAACCTCCTTAAATAATTTTTTGGTTGCAAAAATTTGCTCTAGGAAGAAATTAGGATTTCTCACTTGAGATGGCTTGAAAACCATATCAGGATACCTAGAGTTATCATGCTCTACTTCAGAATACTCCTTAAGACTATCGAAGTCTTCTTCATTGTCTAGGTACTCTTCTTTGCTGGAAGAAGATGTAACTGCTTTATCAACGCAGCCTAAACTAGCCCACTCTACTTCACTGTCAATGTTTTCATCAAACATGATATCTTCAAGAATGTCATCAACACTGTCTTCCTTATATGCGAATTCATCATCCTCTCATGAATCATCATCATTAACATCTTTATCCATTGGCACTACATCTCTTATTCCATTCAAGTTTACCACTGGTTCTTCTTCATTTCTGTCTCCACAATAACTTCAGTCTTATTAATATCATCGTTATCAACCAACACTGGTTCTTCCACTATAGTTTTTTCTCTACTAATTCCTGCATTTTCATAGACTCTACCTCTCCCTCAATGTAAATATCATCACCCATAAACTCTTCGAATCTTGCAGCATCAAGAAACATAGTACATATCCTATTCTTTGTAGTATTAACACAGCTATCAATATCAAATACACAATCAACTATGTCCAATTTTTCATCTTTTCTCATTCCATAGTACTTTTTACTCCTAACATATCCTAACTGTTCACACATCCTGTCAAGATATCCTAAATCTACCTTGGAGTAGTTAACAAAATCATATGCGCTTATTGAGCCTCCAATATACTCAAAATCATCTATGGTATTCCCAATTATCATTCTACCATGATGCAACTTAATAGTGTACAGATTCAGAGAATAAACCTAAAACAAAACATACTAACATTTTTTCTTAATCACAAAAAATAATTTTAGCAGCTAAATAGACAGAAGCAGAAATAAAACGAGGAATTTTTTCGCCATATTGTGTTGTCGAAACTGCAAAATGACGAGATGAGAAAGGGATTCGACGGGAAGAAATCGATTAATGAAGAGAGAAAATTACAGCGGACTCAATTTTAGGGAGAAAATTAGGTATTAGGGTTTGTCTACAATCGAATGAGTGATTAGGATTCGCCTACAATTTGGGAAGAAATCGATTTGTGATGTTGAAACTCTGAAAGGAACGGCGAATTGAGAGAGTTGATTTCTGATGTTGAAACTCCAACGAGAACGGAGAGGTGAGAGAGGACTTCGATGGGAACGGCGTGTGGACTCAATTTGGGGAAAAAATGAGGGATTATGGTCTGGGGTCGTTTGGGGGCAGAATAGAGAACATATTTCTATTGACCCTAACGACCACGTAAGAAACACGTGAGCCACTCCGTTAAATTTTAGACGGCTTAGGGTTAAAATTGTAGAAAAAAATTGAGCGGGACCATTAATGTTGGAAAAAAATATTTGGGACTGAAGTCAAGACTATTGGGTCCAAACTCAAATGAGACTGTGACTGGTTTTGCAATTTTCTCAATCATAAAATTAAAAAAACTGAAAGTGACAGTCGAAAATTCAAATGTGATACTTATAAATAAAAAATATTGATACACTTTTATTGAATTATTTCATGAAAATTTTATAAATTAAAAAGTAATAACATTTTTAATAAAAAATAATAGATGAACATGAAGAAGTAATACTTGACTAATCAAATTATTTCATAAATAATTTTTAAGACAGACAAAAAGTGATAATATTTTCAATCAAAAGTGATACTTGATTAAGGAAAAGTGATACACATTCAACTATTTAATGAAAATTTTATAGGATGGATAAAATTGATAATATTTTTAATAAAAAATGATAAATATCTAATTAAATTATTCAATAAATAGAGACGGATAAAAAATGATTACATAATTAATAAAAAGTAATATGTGATCAATGAAAAAGTGACAAATATCCAATTAAATTATTTAATGAATATATTTTATCAAAAATAAAAAGTATAATATTTTTAATGAAAAGTAATACCAGATAAAAGAAAAGTAATAATCATTTAAATGAAATTTTTCATGAACTATTAATATGATAAAAAGAAGTAAATTATTATCCAAACTCAGTTGTTAATTATATACTCCATTTTGACATGATTTACATTATTATGTTAAAAAAGTATTTTCTTATTTTATTTACAAATAATAATATAGATGTAATAAACAATTATATATTCTAATAAATTATAATAAAATAAAACAAATCCAAATTGACTTGTTAAAAAAAAGAGGTTAATTAAACAGGAAAAACAAAATTGAATTAGTTAAGTTAATTGCCAGGGCCGGTCCTTGCTTGAGTCGATTGAAGCGATCGACTCAAGCCTAAAAAGTTTTAATGAGAAGTAAGGGTCCATTTTTTTTTCTAATAATAAGTATATGGATTTATTACTACTTAGTACAACATATATACTAGTATTACTAATAGATATAATAGGTAAAAAAATTATTAATAGGCACAAAATATCAAGGTAAAATTTCCAAATATAATCTTCTTCATTAATTTTCAAAATAACGGGATCCGTCATTTATGCAACGCAATATCAGTATATAATAACAATAAGTTAAAAACTCTTTTTGGAAGAAAGAATTGTTTTGGGTTTCTCTTCCTCAAAGAACATCACAACCCCTTTTCTCTCTCCTTCAAACCATGTACAGACTCTTCAATTAAATTTCTCTCACTAGCAACCCTTTTATCTCTCCTTTAAATTATATGCACTCATCAATTCAATTTTCTCTCTCTCTAACAAAGTGGGTAGCCTATAATATTGAAAACAAAATCTCGTCTACAACATCAGTTACTGGAGCAAGTCATAGGCAATTCCTCTTGCTGGATTTCAGTGTCGCTTGCTCGCCTCCGTTCACCGCAATATTCATTCAGATCTGCCAATCGCGGAAAATAATCTCAATTATCTTGTACTCGCCTCCAATAGCTATCCACGACGAAGAATTTTCAAGAGAAAGCGCAAGTACAGTGTGTGTTTTCAGAATTAGCAAAGGGTGATTGTGTGCACTGTGCAGTGTGTGTGGTGAGTGAAGAGATTTTGTGTGCTAGAGGGATTAGAGATAGAGAATGTATGTATATGTGCGTGCCTGTTTTTTCATATTTGTTTTTTTAATTGGCCTCTTTCGTCTTCTCTTTTATTATTATGAATTACACTTTTGGGTTGTGATAATTGTATATATGGGAGTGGAGATACACTAGATTTGGAAGAAGATTAAATATAATCCATCTCACGCTAGTTACATAGTTTAGGAAAATTTTTTTTATCACGAAGTGATTTTATTGATTTTTTAAATTCTAAACACAAATATCTCAATACAAATATTGAACGCTATAAGTATGAATTTCTGAATACAATTTAAAGGAAGTTAATTCTTTTTTAATACAAATATATTAAACATAAATATTTTCGAATACATAAATTTTATTTTTCTGAATACAATTAAGGGTAAATATCAAAATTGGTCCTGTAAGTATGACATTTTCCAACTTTAGTCATTTATCATTTGCAATTCTCAATTTTGGTCCTTTTTTGTCCACTTTTTGTCTTTTTGTCCAAATTTAGTCCTTTTGGTCCAAATTTAGTCTTTTATGTTAAAAAAATGTCCAAAAATGGTCCGAAAGTGTATATATTTAGGACCAAAAGTGGACAAAAAAGGACCAAATTTAAAAAAAAAAGACCAAAATTGGACCAAAATGACTAAAACTGGACAAAAAAGAACCAAAATTGAGAGAGTGAGGCTTGCGTGCGCCTTTAGAATTTAGTATTATAGATAAGGGTACACTATTTTGTTCTAAAGGTAATACACTTTAGTTAATAAGGGTACACCATTTTGTTCTAAAGGGTATTTCGTTAATATTTTTTATTTTTCTTCAGAAAATAAAGGGTACACATCTTTATACTAAAGGGTATACAATTTAACACAAAATTCTAAAAGATGTGTCCGGGCGCACACAAGTTTTTGCTTTGTAAAATAAAGGGTACATATCTTTATACTAAAGAATATACAATTTAACACAAAATTCTAAAGACACACGGAATGTGCTTCCGTGTGCCTGAGCGCACACAAGTTTTTGCCAAATTGAGAATTGCAAATGATAAAGGACTAAAGTTGAAAAATGTCATACTTACAGGACTAATTTTGATATTTACCCTACAATTAAACGTAAATATTTTTGAATACATAAATTTTATCTTGGTGAATACAAATATATTAAAATAAAATATTTTTGAATACATAAATTTTAACTTTCTAAATACAATTAAACATAAATATTTTAGAATACATAAATTTTATTTTTTTGAATACAAATATATTAAATATAAAATATTTTTGAATACATAAATTTTGAACAACGTATAACATCGTATTTATTTTATATTTGAATACATAAATTTTGAACTATATCATAACGTAACAAATTTAATATATTGAATACAAATATGTTGAATATAAATATTTCTGAATACATAAATTCTAACAACAATAAACGTGATTTTAAGGGTATGATATTGAAATCAACTTCTAGCCTATTTTAAGGGAGTAAATCATGGAAGATAATTATTAATATTATATTAATTACTCTACCTGATGAGAGTGTAAATTCACATATTTTAGGCTCTGATTTGTGTGGAAATTGAGTACGATTGAGTCTTTTATTAAGACAAATCAGAATATTTATGGAAAAGCCACGAATCAGAGGATATTAGGGCTTTTTGAGCATATTTGTACAAGAAAACAGATCGTAAGGGCTCAAAATTGGAAGACACGTTTTTTGAGGTGATTTTTGAAGGTTGTTCGACCTCAGGACCTTGTTTGACCATCATCACTTTAGTCGAACAAGGTAGTCAAGTCGAGCAAAATATGCAGAAACGTACAGAGAGCTTGCTTGACCAAGGGATGTTGTTTGACCAGCATCATCTTGGTCGAACAGATGAGGCTAGGTCGAACAAAATGTGCAAAAACTTACAGAAAGCTTGCTCGACCGTTGCTCGACCAGTCGAGGCTTGATCGAATAGAATATCGCTGCTTTTATTTTTGGAAATTCTGGGTTTCTTTTACCAAATTTGACGTATACCTCAAGCAAAAGCCCATCCAAGGCCCGTAAGGAGGTTCCACGAGTATAAAAGAAGAGCTTTCGCAGGAGAAAAGAGAATAACACACCACTTCATCATCCATCACCACCGAAACCTACCGCCATCCGAAGGAGCTGTGGAGAGAGGTTCGTCTGTCGAATCAAGTGAGAATCAAGTGAAGATTCAAGACGGAGAGAGTCTCGACGGTGCCCGCATCTAGGGTTAACTTCACTACTTAATTTATCTTATAATTTTCAAGGCTATTGGTAAGATTCTACCAACCACCATGATTGTTCTTCAATCAATTATGGGCTAGAACCGCTTCAACTCCGTACAACACTACTTGTGGTTTATTTTATATAAGATTGCACCTTTTAAATTCATACTCACAGTCGTTTTGTGCATCATTAACTGTTATGTAGAGTTTGAATACATATCTTGGTTATTGATTGAGTGCATTCACTGCTGAGCAGGATTACATGTTATAATTCTAACTGAAGGGATTCCAAAGTCTTATTAGATTTATCTTATATGAATACTTGTTAATTGAATAATATTCGGGTTAATAAGTAGGATAAAGAGTATAACTTCATAGTACCTATAATGTGAAATCATATCGGGTTAGAGTACTAAGTGCACGGGAAATAATTGATGCTGATAGTACCTAGAAAGGGGGGTGAATTATATCTCTTGCTCTGAGGATATTCACACGTGTCATACGCATGTTTACTTGTGTCCATAGAGTGAACTTGCATGGTTTAGTGATACGTCCATAAACTACAAGGCAGAGTCAGACATCAATACATGGAAGAGAGATTAATAATAAAACTGGATGACCCGAAGAACTACCTAATTTCTCACTTGATCACAGTCATATTATCTCTATTGCTTGTTTACTTTATTTGCTATTTTAATTACTTGTTATTTAGTTAATCACCATAAATAATTTTCCAACATAGCGTTAATTCATTATAATATAATTAAATTAATAATAATCCGCCCCTTGGGTTCGATAATCACTTGGTCGCCTATCGAAACTACAATTGATATCCTTCATACTTTGAAATTATTTTGTGTATTGAGAAAACGCTCATCAAGTTCTTAGCGCCGTTGCCGGGGACGGCTTAATTATTAATCCATTATTTCTAGTTTAACTAGGACTATTTTATTTTTATTTTCTTTTCTTTCTAACTTCGAATTTTTCTTAGGTGTATGCACACTAGATCGAATGGAACTAATCTAGAACCTTTTGATCCGGAACCAGAGGCATCCGCGAGGAAAAGGAACGCTAAGAAGAAGAACAAGAATAAGAATAAGGAGCCAATCGATACTATTGATCAAGTAGTTGACGTTGGAGAGCTAATTCCGGAAGCAACTGAAGTTGCAAATGAATTTAACTTGGAAGCAGAAGCAGTCAACATGGCGGCGAATTCCGATACACTTGCCATCCGTGAAGTCTTTAAGAACAACGGAGGAGGCAATGCGGGGCTGTTAGGAGCAAGAGGGGCCGGAGCCGATTTTGATCTGCACCCTGCTCTTATCACCATGATTGAAATGAGTCCTTTCTCTGGAGGAACCTTTGAAGATCCTCAGCAACATCTAAATAAGTTCCTTGTGTATGCAAGTACACAAAAAGATGCAGGAGCTCATGAGGATGCGAGGAAGATCATCTTGTTTAAGTTCTCCATGAATGAAAAAGCGAGAGATTGGTACGATAATTTTAATGCTGCTGAATGTGATACCTGGGAGAAGTTGAAAGTGAAATTCTTGGAGCGATACATGCCACCTTCGAAGGTGTTTAAGATGAAGTAAGAAATCAATCAAGTTGTTATCCATGGTAATGAGAAGTTTCATGAAACTTGGGACAGATTCAAGGACATGCTTCGGAAGTATCCACAACTTGGGCTATCTAAAGCTCAATACATCAGTATTTTCTATAATGGGTTAGATTTCGATTCTCGTGTGTTACTTGATGTTTCATCCAATGGAGCATTGCTTACGAAGTCACCCATAGAGGCTGAGAAACTCTTTGAGGATATTTCGATGAATTTAAGAGATTGGCCGACTGATAGAGTGAGAGGCACTTATGTTCTTGGTAAAGTAGCACAAGTTGAGCATACTATGGTGAAATCAGGAAGAGATGATGAGATCGTCTCTAGCTTGGCTAATATCAACAAGTTATTCAAGTCTCAGCAAAAGCAAAGTACGGATATATCTCAACGAGTTCCAATTATGCAGCAGTATGGTGGCTATGAAGGAGCTAGCCAAGAGGAGATAGAGGAGGCTAACTATGTCATGGGTCAAAATATTCAAGGAACGAGGTTCCAAAATCAAGAAAACCAGAATTATTAGGGGAACTACAATAATCGTGGTCCGTCGGGTAATTATCAACAACCGAGAAGGACGGAGTTTTCGTGGAGTAACCCCAATAATGCATTACAACCTCCTATTGGTGTTGATCCGGGTGCTAAGGTGGAAGAAGAGAAACCGGGTTTCGAGGATACTGTGAACAAGTACATGGCGAGGAATGATGCAAGAGTGGATCGTCTTGAGGCCAAGTTAGAAAAGAAGATTGATGCTAATCATGAGGATTTGTCTAAACAAGTGAAAGAGCTTACGTTGTTGATGAGGGAAATGACTGGAAACGTAAATAAATTGACTCAAACTATTGAGAAAGGGAAGTTCTCATCTCAAAGTATTGAGAATCCAAAGTCTTGTCATGCCATCACATTGAGGTCGGGGAATATGAAGGTCCGATGATGCCAGCGAGCGAAAACGAAGGAACCAGAATCCTATTTGTTCTAGTTGTTAATCCCCACTGCACCCTCTTGCTTTCTAAATGCATTTCCAAAATCTATCAGCCCCTCAAGTTCATATTTAATTTATCAATTAGGAATTGCTAAACCATAACCATGCCATTTCACGATTCAAAACATTTGATCATTCTCAAAATTGTGTTATCATGCATACATTCATTCAATAAATAAATGGTTCATAACCCGCACATGTAGCACATGGGACAAGATCTTTCACACTCCTCCAAACGTGCAATATAAGCAATATGAGGAAAATATAAAGCGTTATCCCATTTAAAAAGACACATGCGTTATCATACATGTGCTATTTTGCTCTATTTGTATCACATTATTGGTTAAGTCTTACAGTAGAATTATCAAGGCAAGACCTACTCATGTGGATAACTTAATAAATAATAAAAGTGAAGAGAAAGATACTCAAATATGAAAGTATAAATCCAAACCAGGACAGTCCGTTGATCTGATTGAGATTTTTATCCATGTAGAGACTTTCTATACCCTTCGAGGTCGATGAGAACAATAGTCGTATCCAACTGGATGTTTTCCATAAACCCTCTTGAGTTTTGTTTCGGACCTGCAACCATGATAAATCAATGATTAGCCCGAGCATTTCTTCAAACACCTCATGTGCGTCTCTTATTAGTCTGAATTAGCAAACTATCTTTCGTATGTCGTTTCGTTTGAATTCCCGAAATGAATTTTGGATCTCGACTGAAGGTTGTTCTCCTTGTTTCCGTCGCATTTCAACTCTCGTCTTGGCCTAAATTTCCGAAACGACGCTTCCTCTCTCGCCTAGTTTCACGTTTTGTGAGGACATTTCCATGATTTCATCTTGACAAGCTAAGGAGTATGATAGTATCTCACAAACATTGTAAAATTGTTAGTTCATACATTAATAATGAACCGAATAATGGAGCCACGCACACTCGATTTGACAATGAGATGAATACACTTCAAATTGGCAGTTATAGTTATTAATTTGTCATTAGCGACTCAATCAAAACTTAAGAAGAATCATCTACTCACGCCTCAACTATTAAGTTCCCACGGACAGCGCCATTTGATGAAAATACATGAATAAATAAATATAATAATAATGTAAAAGATTAGGAGAATACAAAATTAATTAGAGTTCTGCAATCTCCTCCACGAGTGCTCTTTAAGATTTCTTGTTCAGTTGCGAAGATAACCTGCAAAAGTACGCCGGAGAGGATCTCCGGCGTAGACTCTCCGACAATCAAGTTAGTATCAGGATATAAATTAGAGATTATCTTAAAATAAACTGTAGATAGAATCGTTATAATAATGGTGTATTGGAAATATATAAAATAGACGATCACTGCCACCTTCTCCCTCGCAAATGTGTATAATATAATGAATCTTGGACAACAAGTTACTATGTATCAGTATATTCCAGATTTAGAATAATGAATCTTGGCCATAGAACTCCTAATTCTACCCCAAATTTAATCCCCACACACACACACACACATATATATATATATATATATATATATATTTTTTTTTTTTTTTTTGTAATAATAAAACTCTTATCTATTTTTAATTTTCCATATATATATAGATTGTAATTATAAAACTCTTATCTATTTTTAATTATTAACAATAATTTTTTTTCCCTTTAATTTCTTTGTTATTCCCTTTCATTCTTTATTACTATTTTTTATTAAATTACGACCTACGACGGATATTTTTTTAAATTAAGGGTCGCACTGTTATTATCGAAAACTTTATTAAAAGCACCCGACTCCAAAAAAAAAAAAAACTAAGAGTGAAATGTTTATTTTACCCTACTTCTAATTTACACCTATATTAACTGCAATGAATCTATTTTGCTAATTAAGCCCACCTCCACACTAATTCTAAGCACATCTAAAATTTTTACAACGCAAAGAACACATATTGAAGAGGAATAAACACAGACTAGGCAAGGCCGCATGAGCAACCCTTCTTCATTTTCTCCTTCTTCTGGTGTTATGTCTTCTGGGCAATGATTGAATGTCAGGAAACGCGAGATGATGCCTCCTACATATGAAAGTTGCCAAATACCACTTTGGTTACAATCGGTGATTTGACAATAATCATATGTTTTTCTTTCTTCATGTAATCCTGATTAAAAATTAGCATTTGAATTAATATACTCCCTCCGTCCCACACTAAGAGGGTCTTTTATTTTTTGGCATGTGGATTAATAAGGAGTATTATTATTTAATGTGTAGTGGGTAGTTGTATTAGTGGGAGTGTGAGTCTCATATTTTAATTGTATTAGTAGGTATATGTGGATTCTATGTATTTAAATAAATAAATAAAACTCTTTGGGTGAGACTACCAAAATGAAAAAAAGACCCTCTTTATTGAGGGAGTATGCCTTAGGAATTTTCAATTATGAAAAAAGAAAATATGTTTGAATATTGAGTAAAATTTACCCTCTTTTCCTTCTCTTCTCTTTTTCTGCTCTTACTTCTTTTATAATTATTTTTTTCCAACACGTTTTTTCTCTCTTTAGTATGTGTTGTGTGTGTTAGTAAAAATTTTGAATGAGCTTAGTAATACATAGGTGAAGTGAAATAGACATTTCATTCTTTTTTTTTTTGATTTGGGTGCCTTTAAAAAAGTTTCAGATGACAATAACACCGTCCTTTAATTAAATTAAATTTTGATCTCTTTTTTTTATGTTTTTAAATTCAATTCTGACTGTTGTCATCTATTTTATTTTTTCTAATTCTGTATGTCTTGATCTCTTTATTTTGTAACTCTTTTTTATATTTTGATATTAGTACATCTCTCATTACTCTGCCTCATTATTTTAATCTGCTTATCCATCTGCATCATAATTCTTTTTATTAATATTTATTATTTATCATCTGTCTCTTAATTCTTTTTAATGATTTTTATTAATTTAAACATGTTTTAGTTTGGATATAGAGTGATAATATTTTAATAAAAAATAATATTCGAATTAATGAAAAGTGATAGTAGTATGATAAATTCATGAATAATTCGTAGTATAAATAAAAAGTGATGACATTTTTTATGCATTTCTTTTTAATGAAAAGTGATAACTATTTTAAAAACAAAAAGGTGATCTCATGTGAGAAGGTATCACGCAAGTCTTGCCCAAATAAAAATATTTTAGTAAAAATTACTCCCTCCGTCCACAGTCAATCTATCAATTTTATCATTTTGGGTCGTCCATCCTTAATCTATTCATTTCCCTTTTTGAACTATGGGACCCACACCCTCCACTAATGCAAATAAAATATGAGACTCACACCCTCCACTAATACAACTACCTACTACACATAAAATAATAATACTCCTTAATCCACGCGCGTGCAAAAAGTAAATGGATACATTGAGGATTGACGGAGGGAGTAATATTTAGCGGATCAAATTGATAATCATTTAAATGAATTATTTCTTGAATAATTTATTAATATAAATAAAAAACACTCACTCCGTCCATATTTACTTGTATCTTTATTGTAGATACGGAGTTTAAGAAAAATTATTTTTTGACCAACTTTATTTACTTTTGGAGGGTAATATAATATTTTTAGGTAATAAATAAATTATAAATTAGTATGTTATGTGTTTTAGGTGAGAGTGATAAATTTGTAATTAAGATATATTCCCTCCGTCTAGAGCTGTTACATGAATCAAGCTGCTCGATAGCTCGAGCTCGGCTCGACTTGTGTCTACTCGAGCTCGAGTTTGAGCTCGTCTTAATACTCGCTACGTTATCGAGCCGAGTTCAGCTCGGCTCGACTCGATAAGGCTCCATAAATAATATTAATATTAAAAATAAATATTATATAATGATATTATATGGAAAAGACTTAGGTGAGACCATCTCACGGATCCTCTTATGTGAGACGGATCACCTATTAGTCCATTAATTATATTTTTAAAGGCCATGTTTGGCTGTAGTCAAATTAGAAAATTGAAAATTTTAATTATAAAAGTAAATTAATTAGGTGTTATATATATATATATATATATATATATATATATATATATATATATATATATTTGTAAATATATAATGTTATTTTTTAAATTATGTTTTTATTATTAAAATTTTTATTAATTTAAATTTGTTATTTATTTAATTTATTTTTTATTTAAATATTATAAATTTATAAAATGTGATAGTCAATTGATGAAAAGTGATAACAGTGCTGTGAAGTATTACATGAATAATTTATAATACAAATGAAAAGATAACATTTTAAATGAAAAGTGATAACATCTTTAATAAAAAGAGATAACTAATTATCAAAGTGTATTGAACAAATAATTTATAGAATAGATAAAAAGTGATAATATTTTTAATAAAAAGTGATTTCTAATTAAAGAAAAGTGATATCTGTATAATTGAATTATTATTATTTCACGAATAATTCACCGGAACAATAAAAGTGATCACATTTTTTTATAAAAAATGATAAATAATAAAGAAAAAGTGATAATCGTTTAATTAAATTATTTTATGAACAATTTGTAAAATGAATAAAAAGTGATAACATTTTAAATAAAAAGTAATGCATGATAAAGAAAGAGTGATAACTATTTAATTAAATTATTTTATAAAGAATTTTTAGAATGTATAAAAAGTTATAACATTTTTAATATATAGTGATACCCGATCATGATAAAATAATAATAGAATAATTGAATTATTTAATAAATAATTCGTAATAATAATAATAATTTAATTCAAATTATTAATATATTTAAAATTACAATTGATTAATGCGTGGGTGGATATTTAGCTGATAGGTGTGCAACAGTGCATTAGCGTGAATAATTGAATATATGATCGCAATTAACATACGCCCCGCCCGTTTTTTTCACATAATTTTTTTAAAAATTATAATATGTTTATTTTACCATTTTGGTCCGTCCCATTGAGCCTGTTAAACGAGTCGAGCGAGCCCAAATATCACATACTCGAGCTCGGCTCGAGTAGTTATCGAGCCGAGCTCGAGCTCGAGCTCCGCTCGATTAGAAAACGAGTTATATACGAGTTCGGCTCGACTCGTTAAGCAAAACGAGTAGAATTTTTCGAGCTTTGTCGAACTTTATTTAATTAATTTTTATTATATTTAATAATAATTAATGTAATATAATTAAATAATATTTATTATTATTATTATTAATTAATTATTATTTTTGTTATTGAGCCTAAACGAGCCTAGCCGAGCTCTGCTCGTTAAGAAAACGAGCATAAGGGCGAGCTCGAGCTCGAGTGTTAACGAGCCGAGCTGGGCTCTTGAAGTTTCGTGTAACAGCTCTACGTCCTACTACAAAGTATTCATTTCCTATTTTGATAAAAATAGGTCCTACATTAATTTACAATACCCCACTAAATTACTTAAAATTAAACGCAATAACATTCCTTGGAATTTATTAAAATTATTAACACTATCCAAATAAACCTTCTGCTGTTCCTTGAAATCACTTATTTTTCAAGAAAATTGAAACTCTCATCTTCTCTCTCTTCAACAAAATCTCATCCTCCAAAATTAAAAATTAAAACTGCCAAATTGAATCTCTCATCTTCTCTCTCTTCTACAAAAGCTCATCCTCCAAAATTAAAAATGCCTCCACACTGTCAGAATCGCAAGCTCCGCTGGCTGTTGGCAAGCAAATGCCGTCGACCACCACCATCGTGCGCAAGATCGCCCGTTGCCGGAGTACCACCGACAGCCGCCGGTCACCCACCTACAGCCTCGTCGACCGCCGCCACGCAGTGCCGATCGGATTCTTCGCAGGAGGTCGCCGCCAGTAACGCGTGCCCTCACGAAAGCAGTCGATCGAGCCCCGACACGATCTAGCCGCCGAAGAAGTCGCACCGCCAGATCCCGTCGTTCAACCTCTAGTTGTTGCTAACCGTTGACCGCCGTCCGCCGGATCTGCCCGTCGTCTACCGGATCTGCCCGTCGTCAGCCGGATCTGCCGCAACACCCCAACAGGGCCGTGGATCGCGCCAAAGGGGATGAATAAGGGTAGAAATTGGTAAAACAACACATAAAATCTTCAGCCTTTAGCACCCCTATTTTTTCATTCTGTAAAATTGGTTCTGTACTTCTGTAAAGATTTTTTTTTTCTGCTATTTATTTTTTATTTTGATAGGTTATGAGGTTTCTAATTTTAATTTAGAGGAAATTAATGATAAGGGTAGGAAGGTAAAACAACAATTAAAATCTAACCACTACATTTAACATGAAACACAATATTTCTTAATCCAAAAGTAAATGGACACTTGGACGGAGGGAGTAGTACTTTTGAGATTAGAAATTGATATAATGTTTCTATTTATAGGTGATGCAGTTCAATATGGGATGATCGAATACAACAAGTGTGAAATTTAATTTGTAAAGAAGAGAGTAATATTTTTAATTAAAAGTGAAAAGTAATTATGAAAAAATTATTTCCTAATTTGTATAGATAAACTTTAATATTTTTAATTAAAAGTGAAAAGTAATTATGAAAAAATTAAATGATCGATATCACTTGTGCAAGTGTTCTCTTTCCTAATTTGTATAGATAAACTTTCTTGTGGGATGATTTTTTGTGAGATTGGTTGACCCATTTCTAAAGTAAGCTTATTTATAGGTAAAGTAGGTTAATAATGAATTATATTATAACACTCTAAAATCATACTTTAATTTATTATTTATCATATTTTAGAAAATACACTTTAACAATCATTAAACATATTTTATCTATATAATAGGTATATTTTACCATGTTTCACAAATCGGCTCATATATATAATGTTTCACAAGAGAATTTGTCATTTGTATATCCGTGTATCTTTTAATTTTTGCACTCTTTCCTATAGCAAGTATTTATAATGTTTTTCAATTTTCGTTGTTCTTATTAAATCATATTCGAGATCGACTAAACTCTAATATTTGTTCTTGATTTTAAAAATTGATTTGAAAAATCACGCATGTACCAAGATTTTGAATTTCATATATTCATAATTAATATTATTTGTTTTTAAAAATTCTCTTATGTACAAATCAAAATGCATATGTATACATTTATTAATATAAATGTATATTATTAATATAAATGTATACATTGATTAATAATAACTTGTAGTTTGATGGCTAAAACTTTTGTGTTCACGGACACCATGCACTCAGATATCTTTTAAAATTAAATGGTATACCCTTTAATATAAGTATGTGTACCCTTTATTTTTCTAAAAAAATAATATTTTAATGAAAGTGTATACCCTTTAGAACAATACGTTATACCCTTACTAATTAAAGTGCATACTATTTAGAACAAAATATTGTACCCTTACACACATTGTGCACTTGAGACACAATAAACCAACTCCAGTTTGATAGCAATTTTTTTTTGGGAAAAATGTCACTTAGGACACAAGCCCAATGGTGCCCCTTACCCAAATCATCAAATCACCAAATTTTTGGTGATTTGGTGCATATTTTCTCCAATGATTATTACCCAAAATTTGGTAAAAAGGGAATATTCTATAAAATCTTATTAAAAACATTATTTTATTAAATTTAAATAATTATAATATTCTAAATTGATTATTTATCCATCTAATTTTAAATTATTAATTAAATAATATATTTCTATTTTGTATTAATTAATTTATATTTAAGTTTTATGATATTTATTCATATGTCTAGTGTCCAAAGTATTTGTATGTCTATCTTTTTTAATTTTCAATGTAATTTTTTTAGTGTAATATGTAGTTTTAATTGTGCATGAAGTAATTTTTTAAATTATTTTAATGACACATAATTTATTATATATTAATTATATAAAGTATAAAAAACATAAATATATATTTAACGATTAAAATAATTATTAAGAGTGATTAAAAATATATATAAATATAATTATATTTAAATTGAACATTAAAAATAATTGTAAAAGAAAAAAATATTTGGGTAACACCCAAATTTACCCAAATTTGGGTAAGGTTTCCCTTTTACCCAAATTTTTTGGGTAAAAGGGGTAGCCATTGGAGGACATTGTACCCTTTTACACAAAAATTTGGGTAAATTGTAATGGATTGGAGATGACCTAATCTTTACCCTTAGGATCATCTACACCCTCCACCTTATATTTTGTTCACCCACGCCCTTTTCCTTCTTGAAATGGATCAAATATGCCCCTCAATTACTACAAATCAACAAATCAACCCTTCAATAAATGAAATATGGCTATTTCCCCACCTTTTACTATTTTCAGAATTTAATTTATATATTTATTTATTCATTTATTTCAATCTATACCTAATATATATACTCAATTTCCTTCCAAATTTCATCTATCCGTTTCAAAATAGACATAGTCCATTATGACCATATCAGACCCAACATGCTTCCGTACATTAATTAAACAATATTAATCTCATGATTAACCAGCTTAAAACAGTAATATTACCTTTTTTTACCGTTAATCCACCAGGTATCCGGGAGAGGTTTTACAGCTGCTCCTCACAGCCAACCACGCGCCCCGCAGTGTGATGGTTCAGTCCCGTTCCTTCAGCGGACCTCAGCATAACTCTGGTTTGTTTTCTACATCGGGCGTACAAGATGCTGCTACTGTTTCTCATCGGAAAGTATGGAGGTTAAGGTTGTAGAAGAAATGGAAGATCACATGCTTCGGGCAGTAGCCCAAGATTATTTATTTATGAAATGAAAATATTTATTACACACTCATACTACTTAAGCAAGAGGAGAAGACTCCTCTAGCTACCTATGGTAGCTGAAATTGAAACACTCATACAAAGAAAGAAAAGAAACTATAATGTTTATTGAAAGAGAGAAAACAGAGGGTGATGGTCGATGCCTTCTACTTCCTCATCTCTGCTATTTATAGAGGCTTTCAGATGTGAAATTCGGATTTCAAAGCCTCTTTACTTTGGCTGACGTCACTGCTTACATCATTGTGCTAGCGTCACTGCTTACGTCATTCCCATTGGATTTCAACTTTTGCAGCTGGCTGGTCCATCTCTCTTCATTGGATGCCTTTATCTGGTCCATCTCTCTTTTGGCTTTTGCAGGAATTACATGACTCCTTACCCCTTTAGAAAAGTCATCTGACTCTTGCTTTTTTGAGGAGTCATTTGTCTTCCTTGGTGCTTGAAGATTCCCCTGACTCTTGGATAATTTGAAGAGATTTTACCCTCTTCTTTCCACGTGTCTCTTTTGCTGGGGGTGTTTCAACATTCCTGATCATCCCTATGCCCAACCTTATTCAATTTTCAAACTCTGGTTCTATTTGTGTGGAACAGCTTGTGCATACTTTGTTTATCCATTGCCCAAAATGGGCCATGTTACAATATCTCCGATGAGTTTGCTTATTTACCGAAATCTTGTTTTTCTAAAGAAGGTCTTATTTTTCTTGGAAGGCCTTCTCAGCAAACCTTGTCTTTTTTCCTGTTAAAGTATTCAACAGAAAAGACACATTCAAAGACTTGTGCTCGAACTTGAATGGGAACTTCACCTCCACCATTGCTTTAATGCAGGTGTACAAACCCCTCGCTCTATGCGTAGAGATCTGCTTTTCAGAAAATATAGAAACCAAGACTGGTTCCTTCCTAGAAGACTATTTGATCCTATTTGATGCTGAGACATCGGGTCTTCTTAGCTTGATGAAATAGAAGGCCTGGTGGTTGCCTTTTCCGACTGGTTCTGGAGCCGCACTGGTGAAGTAAACCTCCAATACATTGCCTCTGGATAGAGTTGCGTTGTTTCCCATGCCTTAAAAACTGTTTTTCCTAGCCACTCTGGTAGCTTCGAAAGCTCTGGGAAGCTTGGTGCAAAGGTATATATTGAAGTGGCGCTCCAAAATCATACCATTGCTTTACATCATTTGGATTTGATCCTTCTCGCATCCAAACTCGGGGATATTCTCCAGATATATCCACCAGGCATTTCTCCGGTCGGATTCCTTGTCTGGTATTTAATTTCTTTCAGATGGCCTGGTATTCCTGCCAATAAGAGAAATCAGCTAAGTTAATACCAACCTTAGCAGTGCCTGTCATTGGCCTAAGGTTGATCTCTCCCTTTTTGACCCCAGAGGTGCTGGGTTGACTCGTAGACTCTAGATGTGACTCTAGAGCCTAGATTTTTCCTTGGACCGGTTTCTCTTTTGGAAGTTCCAATCTAAGACTTGTGCTAAGGGTACTTGAATCCCTTGCTCTAGGTTTAGAGCACCGTTCTCGACTACTCTCCTTTTGTAGATTGCTATTGCTATCAACAGCCTGGAGGAGTGGCTCTCATAATGACTCGAATAGACTCGCATTGTTGCGAATACAATCTCGTATGCGATTTGACACTTTGGTCTGATCGCTTTCCTGTATACTTCCATCATGCTTTGCTTTGAGTGCTAGATTCTCGAATTCCCTTTGGAGCAATTCAAGGTTGTCCATCAGGTGACTTGAAATAATCAGGATAGAGTCTATTTCAGCTCCCTCCATCTCTCGTCAGGAAATCTGCCAAAACATTATCAACATATTTAATAATGATAATATTAAAATCATAATATTGGCATTCTACTTGCCATTTTAATAGTCTAGCCTTTTCTGGTTTAGATTCAATTTTATTTTTAAAAAAGGCTTTGACGCTTGTGTTATCAATTTTAAGGATAAATTTCTTTGCGAGAAGAAATAATGTCCATTTTTTGAACGCCTTCCGAACCGTAAAGAACTCTTTTTCATTGATGTGCAACCTTTTCGCTTCATTCTCTGCAAAAAGCCCGCTACAGTATCTGCATGACATTTCTCCTTCAGGTGTGGACTTAGTTAGGACCGCTGCCCACCAATGGTCACTGGCGTCTGTGTAGAGTACCAGTTCATCCTCGTCATTCGGTATAGCTAACTTGGGGAGCTTCTTGCAAACCTCCTTTAGTTGTTTAACCATTGCGCGGTGTGATTCCTCCCATTTGAATTCAGTATCTTTTTTCAACAGATGACTGAACATCTTCTTGTATTGATCCAAATTGTTGATGAACATTCCAGCAAAGTTGACAACTCCTAAGAAGCTTTGGAGTTGCTTCTTGTCCTTGAAATCTTCAGAAAATCCTTGAACCTTTTCTACAATGTGTGATTGTAGAATAATTCCGGACTTATCGATCTCGACTCTAAGAAACTCGATCTGTCTTGTTGCAATTACTGCTTTATTTTCAGAAAGCACTAATCCTTCCTTGTGACATACTTCTGAAAATACTTCCAGATGCGCCAAATGCTCCTTCATGTTCTTTGAGGTTATGAGGATGTCATCCACATAAACAAAAATGAATGAGAAATAATCTTTGAAAAGATTATCCATCTCCCTTTGGTATATCTGGGGTGTGTTCGCCAAACCCATAGGCATGACATTCCAGATATAATGGCCTTATGGTATGGAGAAGGCCGTAAACTTCTTGCTTCCTTCTTCCATCATAATCTGGTAGAATCCAGATTTGCAATCGAACTTTTGAGAATACCTTGTCATTCTTGATACAGTTGACCAAGTGTTTCCTACTTGGTATGTAGTATCCATCGAACTCCAAGATGTTGTTGATCCCTTTGTAGTTGATCACTAGTCTCAACTTTTCCCGCTTGACTTCTCCATGATTTCGAACCAAAAATCCAGGACTGCTATATGAAGATACTCCTGGAGATATCAACTTAAGGTTTAGATGTTCTTTAAGTATTTGCTGCATATCTTTCTGGTCTTCTTGATTCATCAGGATAGGTTTGTATCTTACAAACTCATGCTTCTTTCCTTCTTTTACTTTGAGAGAGGCTTTGAGCTTGTTTTTGCCCCATCGGGCTAGAGGATCCTCATTGAAGTTTCTCTGTATCTTCCTTTTGACGTCCTCCAATGATGTTTGCTCTTTGATTGTGGCATCTTTCTGTAAGCTTTCTCCCAAGCTTTCCTTAAGAAGGTGGATTGTATTTTCTTTTAGGTTTTCCATCTTCCAACCTCCTCTGGTCTCGCTTCTCATTTGAAGGACTGCTCCGCCATATCTCCTTCGATCATTCATCTTGGATGGCTAAGTCTTCCTTCGTTATCACCATGCTTGCTGCGAAATCTGATTGGCATTTTTCTTTGAAATGCATTACGCAGTCTTGGTGCGATGATCTTATGTTCACAAAGGGTTGTGAAAATAAGTTTTCTTGTTGCGTTCTCTTGGGTAAAATACTTGAATGTATGTAGAAAATTATTTTCTAGCAGAATATCCGCTCCGATATCATGAAAATATATTGGTAGAGTTTTTACCTTGTACCATGAGGTACGATCCTCTCCCCCGTTCATGATTTCTGCTTGCTTGATTCCTCTGTTAAGGATTAGCACCATTTGAGAGAAATCTTTTCCTAGCACTGTTGGCAACTCTTCGCCTGAGCCTTTAGGAAAGACTCCTTCTTTTACTGTGCAGATGCCGGTTTCTGAATCAATGTATGCCGCAAAATACTCCGCACGATATTCCTTATATATCATCCCGATGGTGATATATATCGAGAATGGGTTTGTGGTCATGGGTAGATTAGAGCTTATAAGCCCGAACCTCTACTAGTACACCTTGTATCTTTTCCCTTTGATCGTAAATTTCATTCCATCTTGTAATCATTCCCAAGGTTTGAAGTCCTCGAGAAATTCTAATCCCAACACTAGCTGCTCTGGGAATCTTCCTGCAACTCCCTCGATTATCAGCTCAAGATCACCAAGTTTGAGCTGTCCTTGGTATCTCTAGTTGTTGGTTGTTGAAGATAATACAGGACATCATAAGGAATATAGTTTTCCTTTTTGGTGATATCGAATAGTACTTCGACTCCTCTCCATTCTTCTGAGCATTTTAGTTCACCTTTAGTTGTGAACTTCTCTGGCTCCTGGATTACCTCCACGATTGGCTTCTTTCCCCATCTCTCGCTGATCATTCTGTCTTCTTGGAAAGAAATCATTCTTTGCTCGAATCTGAGTCTGTCTTGTCTGCTCCAGACCGGCTTATCTCTAATCTGTAAATCCATGTCATGAATTGACGGTAACTCTATTATCTCTGGCCTAGTTGTGCACGCAACCCTCTCGAACACTTCTGGTATCTCAATATACTCCATTTGGAATAAATCCGAATGATGAGTATTGGACAGGGCATACGAGATACTGTATGTGATAGAGTAAGGCTTATTCCCTTTTCTCATCAAGTCTTTATTCTTGAAATCTTGATGAAGGGTGAGTGCCCTATTGAAATCTCGGTCTGTCAGATTGTAAGCGATCCTTGGATAAATGTAGGAGGCCACATTTCCTGCGTATAGGTTTCCCGAGAGTCCTCCTAGGCAATATCGATTGGTGTATCGATTCCTTCTTTGAATATTGCTTTGATGAGGATCCTAATAGCTCCGATATAGACCCAAGACATAGTCTTAGATACTTTTTCCGGGAGTTACTGAGTTCCCTCTTGATCTCTTCATAGGGAACCAGTTGCATTTCCATCATATTCCCCGTAAGATCCATAGGGATTGTAATTTCCCATTCTGTTACCTTATATATGATGTTGTGCTTTCTTCTTTTGAAGCTGAGAATTTTCTCCAACCTCCCTACTGTGAATCCATCGTATAGGTTGAGACTTGGATCCTTCTTCATGATTCTCATAAGGGCTTTATGAGAAATCGATGTCTGGGAAAAAAATCCAGACACATCTTCTTGCATCTCTTGCCTGAAGTTTTCTTCTTCACTCCGACTCATCTTCGGAGGATTCGTCTTGGCTGAAGAATTCTTCTTCATAGATGCTCTCGTCTGAGGGTATATCTTCGAATTGATATACCTGTACCAGGTCTTGAAAGTAAATAGCTTCCTTCATTTCTGGAGTTGTTTTGAACTATCGTACTCCCCTCTTCTTATTCTCCGGGCAATCGGGTGAGATATGTCCTCTAGCTCCGCATGTATAGCAGTTACAATCCTTAAATCTTTCATTAGCTCATGTAGCTGCTCTTCGGAACGTCTTTCTCCTGGGAGTCCTTCCTGTACTCCTCTGGTTTGATCCTGAGGATGATGCTTGACTTTTTGAACTCCATCTGGATGGTCCAGACCTTTGCCCTGATTTATAGTTTTGGGCCTTTTGTTTAGATAAAAAGGACCTTGGTCTTCTGAACCTCCATCCTCCGCTCCTTTGGGTGTAAGGATGATTTTTCTTCATCATTTTCTGCTTCCTTGGACTTCTTCCAATGATAGTTGAAAGATCATTATTCTCGCAATATAAGGGTATTGTCTTGTTGATTTCCCTTAATCTCTTGTAGTTTTTGTGTAGTGATGCTTGATGACACCACTCTGCAATCTTGGCTTTGAGGAAAGACATCATCCTTGCTATTTAATCCAGTTCGCATGGTTCATACTCTTTGATTAGCATTTCCTTCCATGGACTTTGAATCTTGGAAAAGAATAGGTGGAATACTTTCTCCTCCTTGATCTTCGATTTCCATCTATACTCGGTGAAGAGTTTGATGTATTCGTCTACGTGACAGATGTCAAGTATTTCCAAGCTTTATAGGGCATTCCTATACTTCTTCTTCTTTTTTTCTTCCATTCCTTCAAAGTAACCTACTCCGATGAAGTGGATCTTGAAAACTTGGTCATGCGATCAACAATATTGGCAAGGTCTTCTCCTTCCATTGCTTTCTTCTTGACATCGTCTGAGAGTACCTCCCAAGCGCACTTTACTGATCCTTCTAGGCTCATAGTTAGGAATCTTATGAACCCTTCTTTATCCAACTCTAGTGCACCTCCTGCAATTTTCATTGCATTTGTCCACTCGTCGATCAAGGTCTCTCTATTTTTGAAGTCGAGAGTGTCGAGGTTTAAGATCAACCCGTATGAATTTATCGATTCAAGGTGAGACTAATCATATGGGGTGTTGTGTGGGTTAGATCCTCGAACTCGGCTTGCTCCTGTTGACATTCCTATTGCCTTCATCTTGAAGTTTTCTGGCTATTGAAATGTTTCTTCTTGTCTTACCTCATGGACTCCATGTGATCCAGAGGTTCCTTCATTTTGGCTCCGATCATGTTGTGTCTAATGAATCTGCGACTGTTGTTGAGAACTTGATGTTTCTCCAACATTCATTTTCAGATCTACGATTGTTAGTCCTTGGAAGGACTCATATAGATCTTGTAGATCTTCAAGATTCGCTCTTTTCATCTGGGGATGTGGATTCTCCTTTAAGGATAGCGATCATCTTCTCACTCTCCATCTTCGGCCTTGTGACCTCCGTCGTCTTTCCCTTTTAGTTTAAAAGGGGTTCTATTCCGAAGGTTGGTGGTAACCTTCCTCCTGACCTTCTTCCTGTTACCTTAGTTTCCAAGGACTTTACTTGCTCTATCAACTTCTTGATGAGGTCAAGTTGTTTGTTTTGCAAAGTCTCCACCTTATCCATCTTGAGGCTGATCTCAAATATCATCTTGGACATGTTCTGGCAATATTCTCTAAAGAATTTCACCGTCTTTTGCAAGTCTCTAAGATCTTAGTTTATCTTAGAGTTATCTATCTCGATCTCCTTCCACTCTATCATTCGGTCTAATGTGAAAAGTGATAAGGCTTGCAGATCTCTCTTGGACCCTGATTTGGGCGTCTCCTCCATTGTTCGTGTTTGGAAACACGTCCATGGATCTCGGTGAAACTTCGGAGTTCCACTATGTTTCTTGATACTTCTTTGGAGTATCTTATCTCCATCTGGCAACCTTCCTCCAGATGTTCTTCCTTGGTGTGGTTAGCACTGGCATCCGCCAACTTCCACCTTCGATCGAGACTATCCCAAAATCGATCGGCGTCCTCGTATTGCTTTTTCGCATATTGTCTATACAGAACATTATAATATTGCTGTATAGAGCTACTTGTTTCGTCATATCCAACAGGTCAGAAGTCCCTGTTGCTCCAGCTTTGAACAGGGCTAATAGTCCTGTCACTCTCGGATGTCGAACTTTCGTTCGGATCCATATATCTTGAAATTCTCCTCTCGTTAAGTGATATAAGCTTATAATAATTTTTTCCATTCATAAATAAATAAACCTAGGGCTCTGATACCATTTTGAAGTGTGTAGATATTGATGAAATTTTAGTAGAAAATAAAATAAATATATATAGGTTAGGAAATAAAATATTCAGCTCGTGTTGAAAAAGGTGTGTTGTTGAAGGCTTAGTTTGGAAATAGTCCAAAATTTTAAAGAAAATAGTCAAAATGTCTATTGTTTGTTTTATGAAAGATAAAGGGTGCATTTGATCCTATTTTAAAAGATAGAAGGCATGGATAACCAAAATAATAGTTGGGGGACTTGGATGATCCTAGGGTCTTAGTTTGGGGTCATCCTTGACCCTTTGCCCTTTTTTTTTTTATAGTTTTCTTTAATGAAAAAATAAATAATAAATAAAATGACCAAAATATTCTCACTAAAAATTTACCAATGTATTTATCCATACGACCACTCAAAAACCTACCGACACCTTAACCCATAATCTAACATACACACTCATCCACACCACTTTTGCCTTAATACCGATATTCTCACAGATATACACACCCACACTACATTCACGCAACATTACCGTAATCCTAATCCATAATATTACCTACATATTCACTCTTAACACACGTACGTACGTGTTAATTCCAATATCCGTACCGATATTGGAATAGATAATTCTTGTCCACACTTAGAAGCATGCATACGTGAATTCTCTATTCTATATTTTCATGGAACTTTATTCTTATTTGCACTGGGACATGAAAACATTTGTAGAGAATTACAAGCAAAGATGATAGAGGAACGCGTTGGTAAAATTTTCTTTTTGTGTTCGTCGGTTTATTTTTATTACATGCGTACACTCCATCTTACTGCACCACTAATATCGAAATCATATTTCGAAATTGCAAATTTCATCAATTGATGAATGATATATCATACCGGATTAAACCTCCCCTGCCCCAACCAAAAAAAAAAAAAAAGAAGCAATGATGTTATAAATGTTAAGAAACTCTAAATAATTAAAAAATAATATACATATATGCCAAATCTAAAATCGATGTGTACAAACCTACTGGAAAGTGTTATTTTAGTAACTAGATCATTTCATTAAGGGTTGATTACATAAAAACCTATAGTGTTTTCTTTAAGAAGGAATTCATTAAAGTGGAATTTATATTTATTTATTTATTTATTTTTGTCCAATTTTAAGGAGAAGTTTAAAAATGCTCAAACGAAAAATCATTGACTCGATATTAATTTTTAAAAAGACATTATCGAATAAGAGCAATATATAAATTATGATTGAAATCTAAATAGTTGAAATTAAATATTGCAGTTGAAGTATAAATTATGATTTTATTGCAAACCTATAAATTAAAACCCAAACAAGTTATAACTTTAATTAAACAATCAAATGATTCAAGATTTGGAAACAGAACAACTTTAAAGATGGTTTTAGAATAGCTTGAGTAGAAAGCAATGATTGCACTAATTGATTCCAAAATTTACATAGAAAAAGACTTGTTATAACCCTGCAAGACAAGAATATTCATCACTCCTCTCTCCCTCCATACAACCCTAATCTATTACCAGTATATTTCTTGAGTTCCATTCAAGAAATCAATAAAGTTATGAACACTAATTACCAAGCATAGCTGTCTTTATATACTCCATTAATTATTTTTAAAAAAAATCCCCTTTCCACTTGTATAAATCCACTAACGTATCTAAACTAATTTGTACCCCCCACAAACATCTAAGTACGCATAAACCAGCCACCATGCCACCAACAGTACCACCGCCGGGGCAGGTTCAGGCGCGGCACTCTCCACTAGTCCGATACATCGCCGGAGTTCTGCTAACCCTAATAGTAATCACGGGCCTTGTGGTCCTCATCATCTGGCTGGCCGTACAGCCGAAGAAGCTGCGATACTCCGTCGAACAGGGCTCAATCACGGGCTTCAACTTATCCAATGACCGCCTTAACGCCAACTTCCGGTTCGTTCTGCGGGCCGACAACCCCAACCGGCGGATGTCGCTGTACTACGACAGGATCGACGTGACCGTGCTGTACGAGGATCAGAAGCTGTCGGTCAACAATGTCCATCCGTTTTATCATCCGCGGAGGAATGTGACGTTCGTGGAGATGGATTTGGTGGCGAAGAACGCGACGGTATACGGGGCCGTGGCCCGGGATTTGAGGATGGAGCGGGCCGGAGGGGATGTGAATTTGGACGTGAAGGTGCGGGCCAAGATAAGGCTGAAGGTCGGGATTTTCAAGGTTCATCGGACGTTGAAGGTTACTTGTGGGTCGCTAACGGTGTCGTTTGATTCTCACAATGGCTTCAAGAGCTTTCCATGTGATACTGATATTGATGGTTAAGAAGATGATATTGTGTTATAGATTAGTGTTCTTCAACTTTTATTTAATCTGTGGATTTTTAATTTTTTTATTTTATTTTCTTTGTTGGGGTGGGGTCGTTGACTGTGTTGATATTGTGAGTGCCAAATGGATTTGTGATTTTTTATTTTTATTTTTCTAATGAACTATTCTTCATTTTTTGATATTTAAGTTGCAAGGATGTGTGTTATATTGTGATTGTTATTATAATTGTTGTAGTTTTGGTGAAGTTTTGGAACACCTCTTTATATATTTTTAATATTTATTTATTTTTTCATATATTTTTCCTTTACAAATACAAACAAAATGAGATACTTAAAATAGTTTAATAAGAATTTCTATTATAAATTCCGTACTTTTTCTCTTGAAATAGATGTACCATGTTAAATACAAAGAAAATGGATGATCGAGGAGGTAAGATAAACGAAGAATTAATAATCTCATTAAAATTTTTTTGCCAAATTGAGTATTGTAAGTGGAATTTTTTTAAAAATGAGTGATGATGAAATTTAAGTGAGAGGAATCATTTAATACTTAATTTTTCAACATGACATCCTTTTTATCGAAAATAAATTGTAAAAGAATGTAAGTACTGAGGATGAGATAAGTAATGCAGTGTATGAAATCACGGGGAATAGAGATGAACATGTCATTAGAGCAAAATTATTTCAGCACGACTCTTGAATACTCCCTCTGTCTCATCCTTATGGTTACGTTTGTTTTTTGCACGTGGATTAATAAGTATAGTATTTTAATGTGTATTGAGGTTAGAGAAATAACATTTTAATGTAAAGTGGGTAGGTGTATTAGTGTGATGTGTGGGCTCATGGAGAGAGAAGTAATTAATTTGTGTGGGTCCCATATACTAAAAAGAAAATGTAACCATTAAAAATGTGACCCCCAAAAAGGAAATATGTAACCATTAGGATGAGACGGAGGGAGTATATATTATATACTCCCTCCATTTTAGAGTAATAGTCACATTTATTTTTTCACGAGGAGTATAATATTTTAATATATAGTGAGGTGAGAAAAAATTAATATAAAATGAGTAGTTGTATTAGTATTGTGTGTGAGCCTCATAAAGATATACTAGTTGTTTTGTGTGGATTCGATTTACCAAAAAGAAAAACATAACTATTGAAGTGAAACGCCCAAAATGAAAATGTGTTGTGGGACGGAGAAAATACTTTAATTTCATACTCCTAGTTATAAATTGTAACTCATTTCAAGACATACTCCCTTTATTCCATGAATATTGTTACGTTTAATGTTTGCACGCAAATTAAATTAGAATATTGTATTTTAATGTGTTGTCAGGTGAGAGAAATAATATTTTAATGTATATATAGTGGATAGTTGTATTACTTAGTGTAGTATTGTGGGCCCCATAGAGATATTTTAATGTTTTTGTATGAGTCTCATCTAACAAAAAAATGAAATGTAACATTATCTATGGAATGCTATTTTTAATAAAATATAACAATATTCATGGGATATAGAGGGAGTTTTACAAAATATTACGTATATGCAAGAGGCAACGCATGCTTTAAAAATCTCATTATAAGAAAACATTATCAAACATTAACTGGTCAATAGTCTTTTTTTTTTTAAATCTTGTTAGTGGTTAAAAGTTAGTTCATTCATACTTCAAGATTTTTCTTCAAGTCTCCTTATAACTCCCTATTCCAATTCGTTCACAAAGGAAATCGAACCTGAATCATTCACTTTAGTGAGGAGCCTAGTGGTCAGATGAGCTAACCCACCTAGTTCACCGGTCAATAGTCCTATGCAATCGGAAAACGTTGTTATTGTACGTGTTTGTTTAAGAATACTGCACATTGATCCTTTTATTTTTGCAAGTGCTCGAAATCTGATTGTTTTCCAAGGATAGGTTTCAACCACTTTGCTGATTTATTTATATTGTAGTGGGTCAAAACATATTTTATCACATAATTAAAAAACCCTTTTATTTTAGTCCAAAAATATCACTTGTATCAATTTAGTCTGTTCACGTCCTAATTGAAGTGTCACGGCGTACATGACATTTTCTGATGAAAATTGAAGATTGCATGAAAAATTGGAACAAAATTAACCAACAAAAAAGATATGAGATAAAATTGACAAATAGTAAGCAAATTTTTTGGGATCGATTTTAAAGTTCGGAGATGGATGTGGGACTAACAAAATTTTTAACTCTACTAGTTACATTAATAGCTGGAAGTTTAAGGTCCTTGTTATATAATCCTTCTGTCACCCACTAATAGGGTTTTTTGTTTTTTGACAAGTGGATTAAGGAGTATTATTATTTAATATGTAGTGAGAATATATATAGTTGTAAATTGTAATAGTGAGAGTATGAATCCATATTTTAATTGTATTAGTGGGTGTGTGTCTCATATATCTAAAAAAGAAAATGTGACTTTTTGGATAGGACGCCCAAAATGGAAAAAATTATTCTCTTTAATAAGGACGAAAGGAGTATGTAAGCACATTGCATAATTCATGACACCAAGGAATACATAAATACTTCCTGCTAAGTGCTAACCAATATAATTCAGCAAGATAACACTAAGATCATCAAATTGAGAAGAACAGATGATAACACGGAATGCATAATGTGCATCCTTTTTTCGGTCGCAAAAAGAAGTTTTATTAAATGAGTAACGGCGGTTCTTCTTAGAATTACCTATATATATCAGGAATTACAGAGTAAATAAAACAGCCTCCCAAGCAATATCAATACCAAACTATCTCTACTTTCTTATTTGTTGTGATTTCATATAATATAGCATGCGATTTTTACTAATTGAGTATAAAAATATGGCAAAAACTTGTGTGCGCCCGGGCGCACGAGAGCACATTCCGTGCGCCTTTAGAATTTTGTGTTAAATTATGTATCCTTTAGTATAAAGATGTGTAACATGACAAAAACTTGTGTGTGCCCGCCTTTGAAATTTTGTGTTAAATTATATACCCTTTAGTATAAATATGTGTACCCATTATTTTCTGAAGAAAAATAAAAAATATTAATAAAGTGTATACCATTTAGAACAAAATGGTGTATCTTTATTAATTAAAGTATATACCCTTTAGACCAAAGCAATGTACCCTTATCCATAATACTAAATTCTAAAGGCGCACAGAATGTGTTCCCATGCGCCCAGGCGCACCAAGCCTCACTCTAAAAATATATACTCCCTTCTCTCAATTAATGTTGTTATGTAAGTTTCCACGGAAATTAAATAATAATGTATTTTAATATGTAGTAAGATGAGATAAATAATGGAGTATTTATTGTATAGTAAATAATTGTATTAGTATAGTGTTGCAGGCGTATGAATATATTTAATTGGTTTGTGTGGGTCACATCTATCAAAATTGAAAATGTAACATTATTTGTGGGACACTCATTTTAATAAAATGTAACAATATTCATAGGACGGGGGGATTATATGTTATTCATACGTGTTACTAGCTTAATTACATATACTAAAAAAAACTATTTTTTACCAGCGAAATATTCTGTTGGTAAAAACCTTAATTTCATTGCTAAATTGATTTACTAACGTATTAACAACGGAATCCGTTGGTAAAATGGTGGTATCTAATTAGCAACGAAAATTCAATTCCGTTAGTAAAAAATTACATTGGTATTCTATTACTAATAATTCTGTTAACAATTTATATAACGGTAATCCAGTGATAAGAAAATTCGATTGGTATTCCGTGGCTAAAAGATATACTCCCTCCATCCCGTTTCAGTGTTTACGTTTGCTTTTTACACGTTGATTAAGGAGTATAATATTTTAATAGATAATGGGTGGAAATATATAATATTTAATGTAAAGTGAGTAGGTGTATTAGTGTTGGATGATATATTAATTATTTTAGGTGGGTCTCATATTCCAAAAAGGAAAACATAAATATTGAAATGAGACGCGCAAAATAGAAACGTAAAAATTGAAATGGGACGGAGTGAGTATATATATATATATATATATATATATATATATATATATATATATATATATATATATATATATATATATATATATATATATATATAGCAAAAACTCATGTGCACCCGGGCGCACGCACGGACCACATTCCAGTGCGCCTTTAGAATTTTGTGTTAAATTATATACCCTTTAATATACAGATGTGCACCCTTTATTTTCAAAAAAAAATTATTGTGTGTATCTGGGCGCATGGATAACACTCCGTCCGCCTTTAGAATTTTGTGTTAAATTGTATACCTTTTAGTATAAAAATGTGTACTCTTTATTTTCTAAAAAAAAAAATATTAATGAAAAATGTATACCCTTTAGAACAAAATGGTATACCTTTTATTAATTAAAGTGTATACCCTTTAGAGTAAAGCAATGTACCCTTACCCATAATACTAAATTTCTAAAGGCGCACGGAATGTGTTCCCGTGCGCCCGGGCGCACGCAAGCCTCACTATATATATATATATATATATATATATATATATATATATATATATATATATATATATATATATATATATATATATATATATATATATATATATAATTGGTAATTCATTGGTATTTAATAATGGATTGATTTTTGTTGGTAATTAAATTTTGTAACTAAAAAAGAGTTTTTTTTTTTGTATACTCCCTCCGGCCACTTGAAATGTATTAATTTTATCATTTTGGGCGGTAACTTTGAAATTATTAATTTTCCTTTTTTAATAAAAGGGACTCTGACTCACCATATCTCTCTAATATAACTATCCACTACACATATTATAATAATTATAATAACAATACTTTTTAAAGTAAATACATTTTAAATGGGCGGAGGAGTATTATAAAGGGTTACGTATTACTTTTACCAACACATTCTTTAAGCACTACTACTCCATTAAGTAATACTCCACATGCAAACAAAACATAGTTAAAGGGTACCTGGCAGCCATGCATGATGGTCAATTTCACATGAAAGTTGTCCACCACTCTATTGATTATTTTTCTCCTAATGTTGGTTCTTTGTTTTTGTTGTAATATTTTATTTCACATTTTTTGTCTTCACAATTTATGGGATTCATATATGTACATTGTTGATTGTGCACTGGAATTAATATAAAACTTCATAGATTTTTTTGTCTTGTGCTGCTTGTTTCCTTTTTTTATTATTTGCTTGATAAAAAAATATAAAAAACTTCATCGATTTTATTGTATCTGATTGGTTGTGTAATTTTAGTTCAATTTTCTACATATATTATTAATTTGGAGTAAATGATCATTTCAATATATAGTGTGTTATTGTAATTTAAAAGAATGATGACGATATTTGTTGATGATCATCGATTAATTTATGTAATGTTAGCATTGATAGCTAACCAATCTTTTAGTTACTACTATAGCTGGTACCTAAATGGAGATTCACTTTTCCAAAATGCAAAAATAGTTGAAGTATTGAACTACTAAACAAGAAATTTTAGGAAGTCTATTTTTACTTTTTTCACAGAAAGTTTATGTCAATATAATTATTGTTATGAATTTTTTTATGCGGATTAAATAAATTTGAAAAATTAAACAAAGTCTTCCATGTGAAATGTGCTAAAGTGTGATTGTTATATAAATAAATGGACAAGTCTTGTGTGAAACTATCTCATGTAAGTCTTTATGGAAGACAGATAATAAGTGATCACATCATTAACAAAAAGTGATACTTAATCGATGAAAAATGATAATTATGTAATCAACTATTTCATGAACAATTTATAGTTAAAAAAGTGATAATATTTTCACATTTTATAGCGAAAGTGATAATGATGTTATCACATTTTATCCGTCTCACGTGTACGTTAGCCCTCGGGTGAGACATTCTCACACAAATCTTTGCCTAAATAAAGTATACTTATTGATAGTTAAGATATATTATTCTAAGGTATGATAATTGATGCAATAAAATATAATTCTAGATTTTATAGTATACAAACAAACTGGGTTCACCGTGTAAACCCTGTGGTCCCCCTTCCAATCCTATATACCCTATGTATTGTATTGTTAGGGTGTTTAAATTAAGGGGACCATGCACAGAGTTCACAAGGGTTTATGATGTAAACTCGGTTTACAAGAGACTAACTCTTTATAATAAGATTCACTTAAACATATTTTACCTATTAATAAATATACTTTATTAATGGCTCGACTCGTTTCACATATATCCGTCTTATAATAGAGTGTAAAAAAAAACAATGAGTTTAGAGTTTACAATAAATTATAATTAATGCATCTATCAAAATTAAGAGCTCAACTACATGCACATGCGACACCGGTGCACCTAGACGATATTAATTATTGAATTATACTATATATAACTCAATATCTTCCATTAATTATATTAAACAATTAAAAATAAAAATAGATAACTACCCACTACCCCCATACTCTTAGCTTTTAAAACTTAGGATGCAACTAGTGATCTAGGTGCATCCCATAATAGCTCCAAAATTAAATGTTGAATACCATAATATGCATAAAAATTATTAATCTTTCAATACAAATATTATTACTAAAAAACTTGGGAGTTCTTGAGGTACTATTTTAACTTTAATTGTATAAAATATAGTAATGTGTTAATGTGCGTATAAAGTAAGGAAAGACTTTGGGAGATTGTCTCACGTAAATCCTTATTTAAGACGAATAAAAAGTGATAAAAATATTATCACTTTCGCTATAAAATGTTATAACTTTTTGTTTATACTATAAATTGTTTATGAAATAGTTCACTAAAGCATTATCACTTTTCATCGATTAAGTATAACTTTTTGTTAATGATATTTCGATCAGTCTCACGTAAGTATTTATGTGAGACGGTATCATACAAAACATACCCCTAAAAGTATTACACTCAACAATAAAATTTTCGAATTTGTTTAAAAACCAATTAATTATTATATTGGAATTATGGATATTAGATTCGTGATAACCGTGACATGTAAGGGTTTACGTGAAGCTGATGAAAAGTGATAATTTCTATAATTAAAAGTAAATGAAATAATTTATAGTATAAATGAAAACTGATAATATTTTATAAAAAGTGATAATATTTAAAAAGTGTAAAATGATCTTACGTGAGACGATCTCATATTTATATATCAATTTTTACTAAAATTGTTATTAATACTGAAATAATTTATAGTATAAATGAAAAGTGATAATATTTTATAGAAAGTGATAACATTTTATAACAAAAATGATAACTAATTTAAAAAGTGTAAAATGATCTCACGTGAGACGATCTCATATTTATATATCAATTTTTACTAAAATTGTTATTAATACTTTTTGTCACTCTTTATTATGCATAATTTTTTATTAAAAATGTGTATTATTTTTTATTCATCACAAGATATTCATTTTGCTTTTGTTATATGTTATTGTCTAGGATTAGAAAGTTTGAATCGAATAATTAAATGGTGCAAAATCAATGAAATAATGATAATATATAGTACTTGTTTTGGAATTTAATGATTTTAAATTCATGATATTTCAAACCATCTCATATAAGCCAAATGTTAAGTCTATGTTAATTAATATAGGTTGAACTTCATTAGTACAAGTTAACTAGTTGAGAAAAACAAAACTTAATAAGGAATTAAACACATTATAATATCATAGAACATCATAGACAATAAATCTAAATACACACCACCAGCAACCGATAAAACTAAATACACACCAACAACTAAGACACTCTTAATACACTACAACTAAATATACATCAACAACTAACATACTCTTAACAGACCCTATAGACGAAATGATGATGACATTTTAAGAATAATTAAAAAGGTACGAATACAATCATATTTATTCTTATTATTAAATCACACTCAGTCATACTAAAGAAATTAAACACTACCCTAAGCAAGATAGCCCATGGCTCACCAGCATTGTGAGTTTTTATTCCTGAGTTTCCAAGGATGAATTATCCCCCACATCCCATCTATGGAGTTTCAGCTGCATAGCTGCTATAGCGGCAAGAAACAACACGCCTTTTTGAGTAGGTTTGAGTATCCCACTATCAAAATTACAGTTTTCTTCCTTAAATTAACGACATGCCTTGAGTAGGTTTGAGTATCCCCACTATCAAAATTACAGTTTTCTTCCATAAATTATCTGTGCGTTCTACTAAAGTCTCCAATGTCAATTTCATTTCGTCCATAATTGAATCCATGTAATTCCTCTCCCCATTTCTGTATCCTTTCTTGCCGCCACGCCATCTCTATCATTGGTTCAGACCACTGCAAAACATTTTTAAAGAATTTTAGCATTTTAAAAATAATAAAACATTATAAAATACTGAGATTAGAAATTAAATTAAATACTACTTACCAGGACCTTGTTAACTCCACTGCACTTATTAGAAATTTGTTCTTCTTCAACTTTCATCTGTTGCATCAGTTTGTTTATGCTCTCCGACTGATTATCGGTCAAATTCGTCAAGTTGTTGTGGACCAGATGGAACGCTATATCCGGCTTATAGCCGCCTACCCATAGATGGGACCTTTTGAGAAAGTTGAACCAACTTGGTGCAAGGATTCCATACTGAGATGGAAACCTCATATTAATGACTGATCAACATTAGTAATTGGTTGGATTGTGAATTAGCAAAGTTATTGATCGTGTGAAGTGCATGGAAGTACCCAGCTAAACTGCAAGTCCATCAAGAATGCCATGTGAATGAGTGGTGACTGGTGCAGTGTGCAGCGGTTGTACAGAAGGTATGGTAGTTCGTTGGAAGCAGTTCTATGCATGGATTGAAAGCTCATAATGCTAGCTATGAGCTGGAAGTAGTTGCAACAGAAATAGATTCCATTTATCCACCCATATGACAGCTGGAAGATGCTGCACTCGATTGGTCCCATAAGTTTGTGTATATAGCTGTAATCATAGCTTGTATGTATCTGTAACCTCTAAAAACCCTCTGCAAGCAATACAAATTCATCATCATCAGAAGTGGACGTAGGCTTGGTTAATAAGCCGAACCACTATACATCTTATTCTTCAAAGTTCTTCAATCACAAACTCACACACACTTGAGTTTTAGTTTTAGTTTGAGAGTTTGAATCAATCTTTGATTCATAGTCTGAAGTTTATCAAAGCAATTCGATTGATCAGTTTGTTTTTACCTTCAAAACTGAGAATTGGCGCCGTCTGTGGGAAACACCATAGACAAGCAGATCAAAGGAGCAGTTATCTGAAGAAGAAAGAAGGATTCAACATGGTTACCAAATTTGATATTGAGCGGTTTACTGAGAAGTCAGACTACGGGCTGTGGAAGATCAAAATGAGATCCATCTTGGTACATCAAGGTCTCAGAGGAGTAATCAAAGAAGCTCCAGTCAATGAAGCAGCAGCAGTGGATGTACAAGCTGCAGCAGCTGAAGCAGATCTTCAAGAAAGAGCTCTAAGTGTCATTTTCTTGTGTCTTGGTGACAAGGCACTCAGAGAGGTTCAGAGGGAAACAACTGCAAGAGCAGTATGGAAGAAGCTTGATGATCTCTATATGGTAAAAACTCTTGCAAATCGATTATATCTGAAACAGAAATTATACTCATTCAAAATGACAGAAGAGAAATCAGTTTTAGTTTATCTTGATGAGTTTAATAAGGTACTTGATGATCTGGAAAATGTTAAGGTTAAATTAGAGAATGAAGATAAGGCTCTGATTTTGTTATCTGCACTTCCAAAATCATTTGAAAATTTTAAAGACACATTGCTATTTGGTAGCAAAGAATCAATAAGTCTTGATGAGGTTGAATTAGCTTTGAAAACTAAGGAGTTACAAAAGTGTAGTGAGGAACAAGGAGCATCAGGTGAAGGATTGATGATCCGGAAGGGAAATCAGAATAAGAAACATAACAAGAAGGGTAGTTCTGATGGTAAGAAACAAGATACCAAAGGTGATCAGTCTGCCAGTGACAAGGAAGGAAGAAAATGCTTCCACTGTCATGAACCTGGTCACTTTAAGAAGAATTGTTACAAGTGGAAAGCAGCCAAAAGAAAGAAGGCAGAGGCTGGGAAGGATGGACAACAAATGGTGCAAGCAAATCAGGTGGCAATTAATCAAAACCAGGTGGAAATTGATTATCCTGAGGCACTGTTAATCTGTTCATCAAAATGATCCATGGACTGGATCCTTGATTCAGGATGTTCATTTCATATGTCTCCAATGAAGCATTGGTTTACTGATCTCAAGTATCAGAATGCTGGATCAGTATTATTAGGGAATGATCATACATGTCAGATAAAGGGAATAGGCTCTATCAAGTTAAGAATGCATGATGGAGTGGTCAGAACCTTGACAGGTGTTAGGTACATTCCAGAACTCAAGAGAAATCTAATTTCATTGGGTACTCTAGATGCTTCAGGATATGAATTTAGAACAAAAAGAGGAGTACTCATTGTTGAAAAAGATGAGTATGAAGTAATGAAAGGAATCAGGAAAAAGGAGTTGTACATTCTTGATGGTCATACTGTAACTGGACAGAATAATGCTACAATTGGAAGTGATAATATACACTTATGGCATGGGAGGTTAGCTCACATCAGTGAGAAAAGGGCTACAAGAACTATCAAGGCAGAAAGCTATCTGCATCACTCCCTCAGAGCAGTTGAAACAATGTGAACATTGCATTTTTGGAAAGGCTAAGAGACTTAAGTTTGGAACTGGTGATCACACAAGTACATCCAGACTGGATTATATTCATTCAGACTTATGGGGACCTGCAAGAACTCAAACCAAAGGTGGTGGCAGGTACTTCATGTCTTTCATTGATGACTATAGTAGGAAAGTGTGGATATATATTCTTAGAACTAAGGATGCAGCCTTTAACACTTTTAAGAATTGGTTAGTTGAGGTGGAGAACATCTGTAATACTAAGATTAAAGTGTTAAGAACTGATAATGGTCTTGAATATTGTTCTGAAGAGTTCAACAAGTTCTATAGAGATAAAGGTATCATAAGACACAAGACTGTTCCAGGCACACCACAACAAAATGGTGTTGCAGAAAGATTAAATCAAACCTTACTAGAGAGAGTAAGATGTATATTGAGTAATTCTGGTTTGACAAAAGATTTTTTGGGTGAGCTGGTCACTACAGTGGCATTCCTCATAAATAGAAGCCCATCAGCAGCTCTGAAGTTTAAAACACCTCAAGAGGTGTGGTCAGGAAAATTAGCAGATTACTCAATACTTAGAGTCATTGGTTGTTTAGCTTATGCTCATGTTAAGCAAGATAAGTTAGCACCAAGAGCAGTGAAGTGTGTTATGATAGGATATCCTAAGGGTGTGAAAGCTTACAAACTATGGAGTATTGAAAGTAAGAAGTTCTTAGTAAGCAGGGATGTCACCTTTAATGAGGTTGTAATGCCACTATGTCCACAACAAGTTCAGATTATTCAAGGAAGTAATAAAACTGAGCTTGAGGTGGAGCATGCCAAGAGAATTGTACATGACCAGAGGGCAGGTGATGAAGAAATATTACAAGATGATACTGTTGAAACCACTGATAATGATCAATGAAGATCAGAAACTGATGAGCTGTTAAATAGCTATCAGTTAGCTAGGGACAGACAGAGAAGGTCTATTAAACCACCAGCTAGGTATGCAAATGCTGACATAGTCTCTTATGCACTATATACAGCAGAGGAGATTGATTCATATGAACCAAAGAATTATCTAGAGGCTATGAATTGCAAGGAAAGTGACAGGTGGAGTGTTGCTATGCAAGAAGAGTTAATGTCTTTGGAAAAGAATCAAACATGGAAGATAGTTCAGAGACCAAAGGATCAGAGGTTGGTTAGTTGCAAGTGGATCTACAAGAAAAAGATAGCTCCAGAGAATGCAGGTGGAATAAGGTACAAGGCCAGATTAATTGCAAGAGGTTTTTCACAAAAAGAGGGGATTGATTACACTGAAATTTTCTCTCAAGTTGTCAAACATTGTTCAATTAGAGTAATGCTAGCTCTAGTTGCTCAGTTTGATCTTGAGTTACATCAAATGGATGTAACAACAGCTTTTCTTCATGGAAATTTGGAAGAGAAAATATATATGAGTATTCCAGAAGGTGTAGCAGTTCAAGATACTACCAATAAGGCTTGTTTACTGCTGAAATCCTTATATGGTTTGAAGTAAAGTTCAAGGAGATGGTACTTGAGGTTTGATGAATATATTGTCAGCTGTGGTTTCAAAAGAAGTCTGCATGACAGTTGTGTGTACATTAGAAGTGATGTTGATTGGCAGGTATTCTTACTATTGTATGTTGATGACATACTAATAGCTTGCAAATCTATGGATGTAATTCTAGCTGTCAAAGAGATGTTGAAATCAGAGTTTAGTATGAAAGACTTAGGGGAAGCTACTGTAATCCTAGGAATGCAGATTGAAAGGGATAGATCAGTTGGATCAGTTGTGCTTCATCAGAGTATTTACTTGGAAAAAGTACTAAAAAGATATAATGTGGATATGTGTAAATCAGTTTCCACACCAGTTAAGCAAGGGATAAGTTTATCAAGTTAACAATCAGCAAGGACAGAAGCAAAAATTTCAGAAATGGATAGAATTCCATATGCTAATGCTATAGGAAGTCTTATGTATGCAATGGTGTGCTGTAGACCAGATTTAGCTTATGCAATGAGCTTAGTAAGCAGGTTCATGGGAAATCCAGGAAGGGAGCATTGGGAAGCTGTCAAATGGATTCAAAGATATCTGAAAGGAAGCTTAACAACAGGTTTGCATTTCAATAAGATTTCATCTAACATTGATTTTCTTGCAGGTTATGTAGATGCTGACTATGCTGCAAATTTGGACACAAGGAAGTCACTATCAGGCTATGTATTCAATTTATTTGGAACAGCCATCAGTTGGAGGTCAACACATCAATCTGCGGTGGCACTATCAATAACAGAGGCTGAGTTCATTTCACTTACAGAAGGGATTAAGGAAGGTCTGTGGTTGAAGGGAATTCTATCTGAATTTGGTATTGTGCAAGAGTCTGTGGCGCTGTATTGTGATAATTCTAGTGCCATACATCTCTCAAGGCACCAAGGATATCATGAAAGAACAAAGCATATTGATATCAGACTATACTTCATTAGAGATTTGATAGATGATGGAAGAGTGATTGTGAAGAAAATTGGAACAGAAAGGAATCCATCAGATTTTCTTACAAAGGCTTTGCCTATTTCGAAGTTCGAATTGTGCAAAAGTCTTATCAACATGTGTTAAGTATGTCAGTGAAGATTTCTGCTACTCTCTCAAAGTAGTGAAGTGAGTTTTGCTGCTCTCCAACAAGGCAGTGTAAGTAAAGTTTGCTGACTTAAAACAGTGTGATGAAGGTGAAGTAATGAATGCTTAATTATGAGGTTTAGGTGGAGATTTGAGATGGAAACCTCATATTAATGACTGATCAATATTAGTAATTGGTTGGATTGTGAATTAGCAAAGTTATTGATCGTGTGAAGTGCATGGAAGTAACCAGCTAAACTGCAAGTCCATCAAGAATGCCATGTGAATGAGTGGTGACTGGTGCAGTGTGCATCGGTTGTACAGAAGGTATGGTAGTTCGTTGGAAGAAGTTCTATGCATGGATTGAAAGCTCATAATGCTAGCTATGAGCTGGAAGTAGTTGCAACAGAAATAGATTCCATTTAACCACCCATATGACAGCTGGAAGATGCTGCACTCGTTTGGTCCCATAAGTTTGTTATCACATGTGATGTATATATATATAGCTGTAATCATAGCTTGTATGTATCTGTAACCTCTAAAAACCCTCTGCAAGCAATACGAATTCATCATCATCAGAAGTGGACGTAGGCTTGGTTAATAAACCGAACCACTATACATCTTGTTCTTCAAAGTTCTTCAATCACACACTCACACACACTTGAGTTTTAGTTTTAGTTTGAGAGTTTGAATCAATCTTTGATTCATAGTCTGAAGTTTATCAAAGCAATTCGATTGATCAGTTTGTTTTTACATTCAAAACTGAGACATACATATTTTGTTGTTCAACCCTTGCTTTCACCTCAAAGTATTCCTCATAGTGACCAAACATTTTATCTATAAGGTTATTGCATCTTTGTTCCTTCTCTTCTTCCCCTTCGTAGTTAAACCCTAGAGCATCGACAAGTTCCTGATCGTAAAGTTCCAAATGGTTCAACCAAACCTCAAAAAATTCCATAAATGATTGAGAGTTCATTATAAAATCTCTTCCGATAGAAGAAGAAGATTATTTGAGTCTGTATAGAAGAAAGAAGATTATTTGAGTCTGTGAAAGTTAGATGTTTTTTTATGCATAATATATATCGGATCTTGGAGGAACTCAAAAGCGGTGGGCCTTCTAGTTTTTAGGTCCTCAAGTATGCGGTACAGAAAGTCTGTAATAACGAGACAATGGATATATAATATTTCTTACCTTGATGTGTCAGACAAGCACAAAATACTGAGAGGACACAAAATACTAAGAGATGCTAGCTAAATTATGAACGATGAATATATATATATGTATGAACTCTACTATTCTCATGGAGTTGTTGCATTTATTGTGTGATTGAGAAATAAAGAATTTATTGATTTCTCATTTTTTGAAAAATGGTGTACCCCACCATTAGGGCCCCACCGCCTCTGCCCTGGGATTGGTGGAGGAGGTAAATCGCAAGATGTGTCTGAAGTGGTTTATAGGGATGGCTCACTGTTAAACTTGTGCTTGCAATGGGCCAAATCTATGTCAAAGGTAGGATTTGAATCCCACCCTTCAACAACCAAGCTCAGTTGGAAGGCCTTTCCACCCTCTCATTTTTTATATTTATGTTAATGCATTCAGGCTCATGATGGAGTTTGTTGCACTTTATTGAAAAATAAAAAAATTATTGATTTCTCATTTTTTATATTTATTTTAATGTTAATGTATTCGGGATTCATGTTAACGAATTTAATTTAATTAAGATGTAATATGGTTAAAAACTTAAAATTAAAACAAATTGTTTCTCAGTGTTATTATGGAGTATTATAAATTAAAACTACATTGATTTATAAAAAGTTATCACAAAAATATCTAAAGTATTTTTACATGATATTTATTTTTAACATAATAAAAAATGCAAAATAATTTTTCAAATATTCTAAAAATAGACATTTTTTATATTTTAATATTTTTTTATGTTCTTGCTATTTTAATTTTTTTTTATGATACTGATATTGTGAAAAAAAAAATAGACAAACTATATAAGAGCTCAAGTAATTAAAACGAGTTAAAATCACATTTGGTCCCAAAACAATAGGGAATTTTTATTTTATCCCAAAAAAATAAAATTTTCAATTTCGTCCCTTAACTTCCAACATTGACTGATTTTGATTTCAAAGTCGCCGAAATTTTTTTTTTTTTTGCCGAAAATTGATTAATGGGCCAATGAAATTGACACCCGCCCGTACAGAGTCGGTCCTCCCTCGCACCGTAGTCGGGTTTCAATTTTTAACATATGAGGTGGAATTTCAATGATTTTGCCCATTTTCTTTCTCTTCTTCCATACTTTTGCTAGTCTTTATTAGCTTAGTGGTCAGTTCATTAATCATTTCAAGAATCATACAACTTTAATTTTTTTTCTTTTTTTTTTTCTAAATTTCAAGACATATTCTTCCCATATTGAAATGTAATTAATATTCGGCATTTCGTTATAATTTGGTATATACCGACAAAATCAGTACGTTATACATTACGGTTTGGCAATCGTATGCATTTTCAGATGTCGAAAATTCGGTATCAACATCGATATGCAAAATAACATACCGAAAATTTCAGTACGATATCGCTATTTTTGGTATGCCTTTTCCCACCCTTAAGTGTGATAGAATATACCAATTATTCTTGTATATATTTTGTAATCTTATAAGTATATTAGGATTAGCTTAATTTCCGTCAACAACATTACAAATTTCTAGCCTTATATTTGTAGGCATGTTGCATTTCTTTCAATCAATATAATAGACACAGGTTCATTTTCTTTCAATTATTATTTCTCCCTCCGTTCATCATGATGATATCTATTTATTTTTTGTTACGTTAATTAAGAAGTGTTTTATTTTATGTAGAGTGAACAGTTGTATTAGTAATAAATGATAGATGATGGGCCATTTTTCTAAAAAAAATGAATACCTTTAGATTGAACATAAAAAAATACAAAATTGATTACTTATCAACAATTTATAATATAAACATTCTAAAAGAAAAAATGATGATATACCTAATTAAAAATATAAAATAGTCTCACCGATATCACACCAGTCTTACCTCAACCTCTATTCACTTGTGCTTTTGGACATCTCGTCCTTGATGAATTAAATTCATAAAAATAATTCATACAAATCAGAAATGGACCTCAATTATTATTTAATATCTTGGACCATTGTTTTAGTTCAGCTTGGGCTTGTCACCTCTTACCACTATATTGGATACAACTCTTGTTAAGATGCTATAATTGAGAATTTGAAACAAACGAAATGGCATATATCTCTATCTCACTTTAGTTATTTGCATGTAAATGCGATTATACGAATTAAGAAAATTATTTTTTAAGTGTAAAATGTAATACTATAAAGGAGTATTCTGAGTAATTCAACGAGAAAATATGAATAAAGTTATTGTAATTTTGTTAATGAAGAGTAAAAAGTGGGTAACATTAAAATTAAAAAAAAAAGAAATAAAGAAAGAAAGGTGTGCCTCATCATTAGAGGTTCTTACCACCCTTGCCTTGAGAATTGATGAAGAAGCTATGCTTCAACTGATTTATAATGAGAATTTACTATTATTTGTTTATGCTTGCAAAGGATCCAAAATTACGTGTAAAGTAGGATTCGAAACTCACCCTTTCACCCCTGCAACTATCAAGAAGGGTTATATGTATAATATTATAAGGATGTTACTATTTAAAAAAAACAAATGGTAAAATTAGAATGATGACAAAAATGACAAAATGAGTGTTTTTGAGACGAACAGAGAAGTATTATATATATTTATTCAGGCTAAAGTTCGTAGAGATAATTTGCAGAATAGGGGCCGGAAAACCGGGGACATGTGGCGCACACGAATGCATATAACATGTGGCTAGATGGAAGACTTTACATCGGACGTGATGAAGAACTCCATCAAATAAGGATGAATGAATAAATTTAAAAACTTGTTGAAGCAAAATAACCACATAAATTTGAAGAATGAAAAATAAAAATATTTTAAATTATAAATTAAAAAGTATTAGTATTAGTAGGGCAGAGAGAATATATGTTCATGAACCTGATGAGGATTGACAGATAGGGCGACACCTACTGCGACGACGTTTTCCTTCCAAATCTATGCATTTGTCTTCATTGCAATTTTGCAACAAACCAAAGTATGAGTTTATTCATCTCCCACCAAACATCACTACTACCACACCTTCATGCACCCTACCTACGTTACTCCCTTCATCTTCCATAATCATTCACCTTAATTTATTGGAATATCATTTTTTATTAAAATGTTATTATCTTACTGAAGTATTTTAATTAAATTTTTATGTGTAATATTATTGGTTGATGAATTATATGTGACATCTTATAAAAACATAAACAACCTTATAATCCCGGTTTACATCGCTTAATATATGAACCTTGATCTTTTTTCATCCTAAACCATGTGGTCCCCTCTCAATCCTATTGTAACCTATGTATTGATAGGGACTTAAATTAAAAAAAGACCACAGGGTTTACACTGTAAATTCATTTCACAGTAGACTAACTCCTTATAAAATTATGTCTTCATAGTATATCCTCCTTTATCCCCCCGTTAAGATTTACTATATTTCCCTTTTTGTCAGGCGGGACCCACACAAAATAATTAATAGTATATCCTTATGTGCTTACATACTAATTAATACAACTACACACTATATATTAGTATTTCCTCGGTTTATCCTTAATATATCAATTTTACTATTTTGGGTCATCCACCCTTAATCTATCAACTTCCATTTTTAGACATATGGAATCAACACTCTCTACTAATACAAATAAAATATGGACCACATCATCCACTAATATGCATATAAAATAATAATATTTCTTAATCCACGGTGCAAAAAGTAAAATGGATTCATTGATAATTGATGGAGGGAGTATTTATTATATCTATTAACTTACTACACATTAAAATATTATAACTTCCTAACTTACGTGAAAAACGGAAACCTAATTTAATTTGTACCTAACTATTTATAGGTCATATTCATGCTGATTCGAATCCAGTTATATAGGATCGAATTCGAACTCTACATTCTTGTGTGCATTTTTGTTTATATTAAAGAGAGTTTGAATTAACAATTTTAATTTGTAATCACAAAAATCCATTCTATCGATCTGTCAAGAAATTTAAATAATGTCCATAGAAAGAATTAAAAAATGTGAATAATTATTTGATCTCTCCCCTGAAATCTAACTAGATTAGGTTGAATTATGAAAGGCCTGGTGTATCGTAATTATTAATTATTCACCATAATGATAGCACAATAAACAAGTCAATGCGTCTAAAATCATCATTAACCTAGTATTAACAATCATATTTTTATATGATCAAAGTATTCGTGTGGGACTATAATCATGTCGGATTATCCAAATTTTTATGTTCAAAAAAAGATGGGACAATTTGTGTATGGTCTGATTGCCTGCACGTCGACGAACCACCACTAAAATAATATATTAAATTAAATTGTGTTGTGCTATTCTTAGACATTTGCATGCTTTTTTACTTATTCCATAATCATCACCACCAATGGCTTCATATTAATTCATTTTATTTAATTAAATTCATTCAACAATGACATAACTTTTAAATTGATAATTAGAATAATATATTTAAAGCCGACGTAAGATTATTGTCGGATAAATACTCGCAACATCTCGCATGTTATCGTATTGCATTGAAAAAATATTATAGTATTATATGAAATTGAATTCTTTAGTATTATATGAAATTGAATTCTTTTTTTTTCCTAAACTTGTGTGAGACGTCTCATTATGGGACAATTTTATACTTTTATAATTAATTATTATTTGGGTCAATAAATATTAGGTACAAAACGTATTTAGATATTACTAATTCATACATTTGCTATAGAAAATTACGCACAGATACAAAATTTAATTTAATTTTCCCATATTATACATACTTATTGAATATCAATGTGCATCGTGTGAAGCAAATTAAAAAAAAAAGATTAAGTATTTATATGTATATACATCACTGTGCACTCATTTGAGATAAATAATTTTTGGGGAAAAAAATGAATAAACTATTTATATGAATATACATCATTATACATTTAGGTAAGATAAATAATTGTCGAAGATAGAGTCATTGCATACAATCTTAATTTATACACACGTGTGCGCAATGTACTTAATCAGTCTGAATTTTGATTAATTAATCGAAAATTTGTCACAAAATGAAGAATGAGTCACATTTAGAAGAACGAAGATGAATCTGTACATTGGCGTGAACGAAGACGAATCTGTACATTGGCGTTCATTTAAAGAGAGAAATAATAAAAAGTGACCGCAGAGAAAATTAGTAAAACGATTTTTTCCTAAATTATTTCTTTCAAAATCTGTACATCAGCGTTCATTTAAAGAGAAGAATAAAGAGAGTGACCGCATAGAGAATTAGGAAAACTACTTTTTCCTAAATTATTTCTTTCAAAATCTATACATCAGGAGAGGAATAAAAGAAAGTGACGGCAAGCGAATTAGGAAAATGATTTTTTCCTAAATTCACTTTCCTAAAATCTCAAGTGATAAGTATAATAATAGTGTACATCGTTGTACATTGAATTATTTGCGTTTGTTCTTTTTATTTGAATTATCTAAAAAAAATTACTTGCTTGAGGTTTAAGAGAGTGGTAGTGGTTATTGATGTTAGAGAAACACGAGTTTGCTGTTTTTATTTGATGTAGTGTACATTAGTGTTCAACGAAATTATTGTTCTGTATAAACGTTGAATATTAAACGTTGTGAACAAGGGTAACATTGGGAGAAAAAAATCGTAATGCATCCCGCAGTAATTATATTAGATTAATATATTTATTAATAATTATGTTGTAAATACACGTACCTATAATTAATAAACCCTTATTATTTTATTAAAGATGCTGTAACTTTTTAATTGTATATGTTTTATTTTAATTACATGTTCTTTTACAAAATCCATCTATTATGAAATATTTATTTTATTAAATTATGCTCAATATTTATAGTCAAACTTGTATGAATTCCATAATATGTAGCCGTGCAAATGAAATATTTCATGATTAATCGTTATATAAATAAAAATAATAATATTTTTAATTTAAAATAAAATAAAATAACTTTAATAAAAAAAAATTATAACTATTTAAGATCAAATGATAAAACTATCTATCTAACGTTACAAATGGAGTAAATTTTCCCGTTCAAACTTTTGTAATTAAATTGACCGATAGGTTCGAGAAATGAGATGCAACGAAGGAAAGTATAATAATTAACTAATGGGAACGGCTTTTTACACCCCCAGAATTACTGAACGTACCCCAAAAATATTTTTAATTGATATAATTAATTTTGTAAAATTTATATATGTTCGGTTGTTGCAATCGAACAGAACAAAGAATTCATTCTATCTTATGTGTCGAACAGAAGACAAAATTCATTCATTTATGTGTTCGGTTGCAGCAACCGAACAAAACAAGATTTTGTGATTTTTTAAATTCATATACTCCTAACACATAAGTTTTATAGAAACTTGCTTACTTTAACTGGGAGAGGAATAACTTTTTAAAGATCGATCATGAAATTTATCTGTTAGGAGTATATCTTATATATTCGATAATGTAGATATAAATTAAAAAAAATCACAAATCTTGTTTCGATAATGTAGATATAAATTTTAAAAAAAATCTTCTGTTCGATTATTACAATCGAACAAATTTATTCTGTTCGGTTGCTGCAACCGAACAAATAAGATAGATGAATTCTTTATTATGTTCGAATACTGCAAGTGAACAGATAAGATGGATAATTGTTCGGTTGTTGCAACCGAAAAGATTTAAATTTAATAAGGATAATTATATCAATTTAAATATTTTTGGGGTATGTTCAATAATTTCGGGGTGCAAATAGCTGGCCCCTCAACTAAAAAAGAAGATTTTACAAATAAGATTCAAGTGTATAATAATTAATAACCAACATCTTGTGATAAATTAATCCCATTCGAGTTTTGCAAGCAATCCCAAAAAAAAAAAATCACTGGTTTAATGAATAATTTTCTGCTCAAAAACCTTTAATTTTATTTAATTCCCTCAAATTTATCATCAAATAATAGTAATTAGAAATTTTTTATAAGAAAAAAAAAGGAAAATTAAAGACTAAAGAAGAACAGGCTCCTCCCGTACTCTATTAGCATTAAATTCATGCATAAACACTGCTTACCGTTAAACAGAGGGTTACTTTCGTAATTTCAAGGACGGAAAGCGAGCGTACAGAAAAGGAAATAATCTAGTGCGTCGCCACGTAGAAAATAGACGTTGGAATTACGGCGAATTTTCGAAGTAAAATGTGCATATTATTTAATGGCGCCGCGACTGTGTACCCTTCCCTCTCCCTCTCCCTCTCCTTCTCCTAATTTCCTTCTCTTTCTATTTATTATTCATAACTCTCTATATGTAACTGCTTCTCTCCCCATTACTGTTACATTAAGCTTGTTTTGAACTCCACCCTCTATTGTACAAAGGTATTTTCGTTTTCTGTGAGAGTATTAGAAGCAATCGTGTTTTCTCTGTTTCACTACTGTTTGCTTGTATGATTTGTTAATTTTGATGTTGTTTCATTGTGAATGTAATCGGTGAATGTAATCGGTGGTGCTTTTCACCGGTTAATTTGGCATATTGTTGATGTTGGTTTGACTTTGATGTGGGTCTTAGGAATTGGTTGTTTTCATCATTTTTTTCATGGAAACCCAGCTGGGTTTGGTTTCTTGTTGTTAGTTTGATTAAAGATTCAGCAAATTGGATGTTGTTGGTGAAACTGCTTTTCCTTCCTTTTGGTGGGTTGTTATTAGTCAGGACTAGATGGATCTGCAAGTCACCTACTTTTCTCTTTTTCTCTTATTTTATTTAATAGTTTTAGTATTATTGTAAGGTGTTAGCATATTAGATTTTCTTTTCAGGGAGTTGGATAAAAGTTTGTAAAATCTAATTTGAATGGTCTTATGTTTACTTGAATAACATATACTATTGTGCTGTTGTGTTGTCATGATCTTTTGCATTCAATTTATAGTAATTTGTTTTGAGTATTGTCTTTACTAATTCCAGTGCAATGGTTGATTATGAATTTATAATTCATGGCTACAGTGATTTCTATTGTTTTCTGCAAATAATATAACCAATTTTATGATGATTATATTCAGTTGTGAGGCCTTTTCAAGCTAGAAGACTTCTATAATATCAGTGGCTTACTTTACTGTGCTTTCTGCAAATGGCCGTTGAGGGCATGCATAATGCAGCGGATTTTGGTCAGCCCTTCTTTGGTGAGTCGCAGAGGTGTTGGGATGATGACCGTGTAAAGCCTAGCACCCGAGCATCCAGTCTCTTGCAGATGTGGAGGGAGATCGAGGGCGAACATTTGGTGACTCAATCTTATAGGTCAAAGCAACGTGGTAGTGGATCTGATTCTGAATGTGCAAGTACGACCACGTCTATAGGAAATGGAAGTGAGAATGGTGATGATTTATCACAAGCTTCTGATGAGTCTGAAAATCAAAGCTTCAGCAATTCACAGATTGAGCATGAGGATAATCATAGTGTGATATCTGAACAATCTAGTGACTTGGGAGAAATGGAAAAGGAAAGAGTGAGACAAATTTTTCAAGAATGGATGAAATCTGGTTCCAAGGGTCATTTATCCTATGGTTTCAGAGAACAATGCCTTGGTGAGAACGAACGTGAAAGGGTGAGAATGATCAAAGAATGGGCACAGATGACTAGCCAGCAGAGAATGAATTGTAGATCATCTAGAGATGGTGTTGCTGAAGCTGATTCTCAAATCAAGCAGTCGTGTGATGGCGAAGTAATTAATAGTCCAAAGATTGGTGCACGAAAGATTCGAAGATTATGTGGAAGACAAACTCTCCTTGATCTTCTACAGAAGGCTCAGAATGAAAGAAGCAAGGAACTTCTGAATCTTTCAGGGAAGAGGCCTGTGTCCAATTTTACTCATCGCAATCGCATTCAGGTGACTATCATGTAACACATTTCCAAAGAATTCTTGTGGGCAAATTTGTCTGCTCAATTATGCACTTCTCAGGGTTAGGCTTACATTTTTTATCTAATTACCTTGCCTCTTATTGTTACATGGTTGTCAATTTCGCAATTATGGCCTTTCCTTGTCTGGCTGTAAATTTAATAATCGCAAACAACTGAAAATTCTTTCTAGTTAGAAATTGTATCTATTGCTTAAAGTCATCATTGAGAGCTGCACAAGATAACTAATAAATGGAAATGTTAAATTCCATATCTGATTTGTGGTTAACTCTATGAAGTGTGTTTTAAGTCAAACGAATGGCTAATTTTTTTTACCATTTTGTAGGCACTCCTTAGAGGTAGGTTCTTAAGAAATGACGGAATGGTGCTCGACCGAAAATCGTCTTCGGTGGCTGCAACTGAACTTGGATTGCTGGGACAAAGGCATACAGTTTCTGACCTCAGGTAGTTTAGAGCAATGTCTTTAAGTTTACGTGGCCCCAACATTTATCTACATTTTATAGATGCTGTTTATCTCTGCTATATTATTGGTCTCTGGAAGCAATTGATAACCACTATCGAATCAGTAATTGATTATGTTTTGGGTCTATTTTCTTACTTCTTGCTGATATGGACATTTGAATGTAATAATCAAACTTCTACGCACAGATGCGATGTGAATGCAGATATTGATTTTATTGCCTAATGGACAAGAATTATTATCATTCTTCTATTTCCTTCTTTTTTTCTCTATTGGCAATGAGGACTGGGGGTGTGTAGTTGGGTTCCTTTGTTCCAAACTGTGTTTCATTACTGCAATTGCTAGTTAATTTGGTTGTTCTTTAAAGAAACTGCAACCTTATGGCATGAAACTTTACTTTGATTTTTTAAAATATAATTTTATAAGATTATTTCAATCATAGTTAATATCCTGGTGCTTACTGATTCTATGAAAGAAAAATGTGCTTTGTGGTGAAAGACTTGTTGAAATCTGTCACAATTCACTTAACCAGCCTCTATAACTTGTGCGTTTATTTGTGAGCTGTTTATTAAAAGTGAATATGACTTCTGGAGGAGTACTTTTATGTTGATAATAATTTTTTGCTTCTCCAATTTTACTTTCTTTTCTTATTTCCTAATGGCATCATTATATGATTATACAGAGAAGGATTCCTCTCCAGGTTGGACAGTTCTGCTTCCACTTCAGCAGAAAGTGCTGAACCAGATTCCTCTTTCAATAATAAAGGTGAATCAGAGTACAGATGCAGGGAAGTGGAAATAACTGTGACTCAAACATCTTTAGACTCAGATAGTGGGGGCAATGGAGACTGGAATATGCAAGAACTTGAAGAACAAGTAACTGAACTAGAGAATCTTGTTTTTGTCCACGAGGAAAATGAGCAAGAAGTGGTGCTTTGTGAACAAGAAAATGCTAACATTACTGATGAATCATTGATAGTGGTGGACACAAATGACAGTGGATCCCATGAGATTTACCATGAAGATTATGCACTGGGAAGTGTTGCAAGCCATGGTCCAGATGAGGTTGGTCCTGGCACTGACTTGGAGCGGAACGCAAATCAGGAATTTATTTCACATGATGCTTCAGGTCAAGTTGAAGCTTTTCAAGAATCAGCGATGGAGACTGAAAACAGTGCCTTGCAACAGCTAGATACGGGTGTGTTTGCTGAATGGGATGATGATAGAAGAGGTTCAAGTCAATCATTACCAGGACCATCAGATAACCATGTTGACGAGCAAGATCAGTTTCAAGAACAACATGATTGGCCCACTCATGATTTGCAAGAGGCTATTGACAGTTGGCTCCATATGCCTTCTGAAGAAGGGGGAACATCTGTAGAAAGGCTAGATACATTTTCTTTCCCTGAAGATGATGATGATAATGTTCATGGAATGGAACTCAGGGAACTTCTTAGCCGGTATGCTATCTAATAGTGTCTCAAAATAATATCATACTTTTGATTCTCTCTCTTGGTAAACAGCATATCATTTCTGATGCAGGAGACGTGTATCCAGTCTTCTTCGGAGTGGTTTCCGTGAGAGTCTAAATCAGGTGTTACAGTCTCACGTAGAAAGGCTGGCTCATGCTTCTGATGATTGGGAGCTGGATGATGCATCCTTTCTGGCTTCAGTTGAGCAAAATCAAGAGCAGATTAATGGAAATCAAGGGTTGGTTCCATCTGATGGTGCTGAAATGAATCAATCTGTCCAACCCTCTTCAACTCCTCTTGATGACTCCTATCCAAGTTGGAATGAGAATTTGCAGGATGCAAATTGGCTGCACTACAACTCGAATCAGCAGTTGGAAACAGTAAGCTTAAACATTGGTATTACATCACTTAATTTAGTTGTATATCCATTTGACAACTTGTTTTTGGCTTATAAGAGTAACCTACAGCTTGTAAATGCTAAGAGAGAGTGTTGCAATTGATATCTATTTTCATGTATTAGTGCAACAACTTTTTATTACAAAGAAAGTTTGAGATATATGCTAAATATTCAGGAATTGATTTGTCAATTTTATGATTAATGGCCTATTTGTTGTGTTTTTTATTGAGGGATATTTACTTGGTATTTGTAGTCTTGGGTTGTCAATGGCCTCAAATTTCTTTTGTATCTACCTAAATAATGTCTTTCATTGCATCCTTCATTTTTCTCATTGAAATCTATCTTTGATTACAATTGTCAGGAATGGGACATCATCAATGAGTTAAGGATTGACATGGCTCGTCTTCAGCTGAGGATGAACGATATGCAAAATATACTGGAAGCGTGCATGGACATGCAAATAGAGTTGCAGCGTTCAGTTCGTCAAGAGGTTTCCGCAGCTTTAAACCAGTCAATCTTTTCAAAAGGTGAGTTTCCATCACCCATAGATTGTGCAAGTCAACATCTTCCACCTTAGTTTTATATTTTCTTCTGAACCTCTCCATGACTATGAGATGACAATCTGACATCTTACTCTTATATTAGATACATCTGAAGATAACCAAGTTCATGATGAATCTCAATGGGATCACGTACGTAAAGGAGTTTGCTGCCTGTGTCGGGATAGCAAAATCGATTCCTTGCTCTACAGGTAGGACAAATCAACCAACTCATTTTCCATTCCCAGTTACAGAACAACTTAAGAGGCTGTTTGGTTTAATTAAGGGAATGAGAATTGGAATAGGAATGATAATGTTTAGGAATGGTTAAGGGTTTGTTCTTAAAAATTACATTGTTTGTTTATGAATAGGAATGACTACCTTTACTATTTGGATTGGTACAAATATTTTGATATGGAATCAAAATCATTTTTTTTTTAAAAGATTTTTTGAGTAAAAATTTAATTTTCTTTTTAAAATAATTTTAAATTAGAAAAATAAAAATAATTTTTAAGAGAAAAAAAATGAAAAAAAGAATGAAGGCCGGTATGAAAAAAAGAATGCTCATGGGAACACCTCCTCACCAAACATTAAATTCTATTCCATTGCCATTCCCTTGTTCTAAATGTGCTTATCCAAACGCACCCATAGAATATGATAGCGAAATTCACCTCACTTTCTCAACGAAGTTCTGTTTACTTATGACCACTCTTGCCCTCGATTTTTTTGATAATATTGTTCCTGGTTCATGCAGGTGTGGCCACATGTGCGCGTGTGTCAAATGCGCAGAAAATCTTGTCCGATCCAATGGGAAGTGTCCAATGTGCCGGGCGCCTGCTGTTGAAGCTGTCCGTGCTTATTTCATCCACTAATACAAACCAAACACAGTTTGTGTTGTACATAAGAGAATAGAATCTAACTATGCTATTTGTTCCTGCAGTATACTACTAGGTAAGCATTGCCTAATAACCTCGCTACAACCAGTGAACTGTGTGTGTATCCAGACAAAGAATTAACTTCGTACGCCTCGATATCTTACATATTTCCTCTTATACTAGTTTGTTTTGCAGAGATGAAGGGACAGTATCACCCTACCTCTTATTTATCTGCATTTATTCCAGAAGAAGTGAGGCATCTGGCTTGCCAAGTATTGATAGTGATATATGGTTTTTTTTTGTGAATAAACTTTTTTGAGAAAAGAGGAAATATTTCAAGTAGTTGATCCCATTTGATTTGTTTTTGGACTTGGGATCAATACATGAGTACACGAGATTTTGTGTATTTTCAGATATTATGTACTCCTATTAATTTATTATATACCACAAGAATTTGAAAATTCATTTCAATATTGTTCCTCTAGGTCCCTTTCCATTCTTCAATTCTTTGAGGACGGCTATTAAATCACTAAACTTGCCCCATAAAATAATTTGAGTAAAATATCCAAATTAATAAAGACCAAAACATCCTTCCTTCCAATGTAAGTAACCACGTATAAATATATGTTCGGTTAAAAGAATCGAACAAATATGATATTTTCATGATTTGATTAGAACACTTTATACGTTCGCTTAAATGAATTGAACAAATCTGATATGTTCAATGAATAAAATACTTGTATTACCATCCGATTTCCAGAAACTACGTGATTCGCCCAGAATTCATCCACCCAACGAGACCAAAATCGTATACATTACATTAATATAGAGTTTTGATGGAGTTCGAACTGAAGCCGAAGAGCTTGAAGACGTGAAGGCGACTCTAAGGTACATGATCAAGAATCGCTTTCCGACTGGCAATTTTCCTGCTAGTAAGGAGCATAAGATTCAAGATGAGGTGTTACATGGTGTCACGGAACTCCTGAAATCGCCGTCACCGTGGACTTCTGAAACAAGTTGCGCTTTGTCATGGCATCAATGGCAATGCCTATGCCGGAGCATATAAGGAAGCATCTCAATCACGAGATAATTAAGGAGAATCGGTGCACTTCTTTCCATATTAAGAATTAATTTTAGGACTTTGGTTTCCATTCATTCTTTTATGGATGAGTTAATTGAATTTGATGGATTTTGGTGTTGATTGCAATCTGCAGATGCTATGATTGAAAATAAAACAAATATTGATATCATAGTTTGTGCTCATTCTATTCTTTTGTCTAACAAATTGCAAGTGTTCATATATTCAAACAATACTTTTCAATTTTGGGATGTGGCTGCTCTTTTCTCTTTCTTGAGCGAGCCATTATCTTTTAGACGCGATTGTTTAAATGCCTGATGAACATGAATGGCATCTTTTATTATAAAGGGATAAAATTGTTTAAATTGGAGTATATCTAGTGATGTGTATATAAATTATGAAAATATATTTGGGTATATTTAGTAGATGGGGTATGTTTAGTGATTTTGGGAATGCGAATAGCTGTCCCCAATTCTTTTATGTGTTAAATGATCGAGACATTAATCAATTTTTGAAATGAATCGTTTAAATCAAATTAATGATAATGATAATTTTAAAAAAAAATTAAAAAATTTTATCACTATCGCCTAACACATAATACTTCACATTTTATTACTTATAATGAGACAGTTCTGAGTAAGACAATATCAAGGTTCATCATTTTACATATTTTAATTAGTTATCACTTTTTTATTAGAGATTTTATCACTTTTTTAAAATGTAAATATCTTCATGGGGCTGATAAGAATCATCCTTTGAAATTAAAGGATAATTATCGAAACTCTGGCTCAGGCGATATAAACTGAGACTTTGACTCAGGTCAGCAAGTCAACGGGTTTACAAACAATGTTATGAAAGAATTAACTTTACTTTTCTTATTGATTCTTTCCATTCTTACGCTTACAACTCATTCTTATAAGATTGACCTCCTAAAAATTGATTCTTCCCATTCTTACGCTTACAACTCATTCTTATAAGATTAACCTCCTAAAAATCAGGGAATATATGCAAAATAAATGATAAATCCTAAATAATATACGTAAAATAAATAAAAGTAAATATCGTAAATAATATCCTAATAGGGGTACTTACTACTAGGTACATTAAAATTCCTTTATTACTATGAGATACAAACATACAAAAATATTACTACTAACTACAAAAATATATAGTGATATTCCAATATTACCCTTACAATGTGCTGCATATAAATATTTGTGTGCAGCATGAAAATTCGTTTGCAGTAAAAAAAAGTGTGTGCAGCAAAAAAAGTGTATATCCGGCGGAGGTCCGCCGGCCGGCCAACGGTCCGATGGTGATCCGCTAATGAGAGTGAAAATAAGCGTGTTTAAGTGTTCAATTTAACACCTTTTTTATTGGAATTATTGTTATATATTAGCACAAAGGTCCTATATTCGATATATTTGAGAAAAATGTGCACTTAAGGTGTTTTATTTTGTTTTACGTGGAAAAATGATCAAAAGTGCAAAGTTGGAGGAAAGGTGCAAATTGTGCAGGAATACTGAGAAACGCACGTCCAACTTGTGTAATTTTTTTGTTCATATGGAGGTCTGAATTAGAAGTATGATACATGGTTGGAAAACCACAGAAGAGAGGGTCGTTTTGGCATAAAGAATACCTCAATCGAATTTCAAACGAGAAAATTATGATCAAAGTGGTGACGTCGCGTAAGCTGTGCTAAACAGAACGACTGTGCCATGTTTGATGACTTGTTATACACTCAAATGTTGGAGTTTCTGTGAGTTCTTTATATGGATAGAAAGCCAAGGAAAAGAGGATCGCATGAGCGCAAGAATTACTTAAATCGGAGTTTAGATGTGGAAGTTATGCGCAAAATGGTGAGACTGGGCAATCTTACTCGACCAATATAGTCCGTTCAACCAAATAAAATCAGGTCGAACGGGAGAAGTCTGGTAGAACAAAATACCGAAAACTTACAGAAGGGTTGTTCGACCAGCGTTCAACCAGGAGGTGTTGCTCGACCAAGAAGGTCTGGTCAAACAGAATTGAGCTTGTGATATTTTTGGTAATTCTAAGTTTCCTTAGCCAAATTTAACATATGTCTCAAGTAAAAACTCATCCATGGTCCATAAGGAGAGCTCACAAGTATAAAAGGGGATGTAGATCACATTATTAGGGAAGATTAGATTGGATTGGAGAGAGGTCACACCAATACTACACCCCACAAGGTTGAATCACCCCCCAACCATCATCCACATCCTTTCCTCCATCCATCCATCACTTTGAAGATTCGTTTGTGGAATCAAGAGAAAAACCAAAAGGAGGATTCAATACGGAGAAGGACGCGACGACGCCCACATCTAGGGTTTACTCGTTTCCTAATTTATCTTGTTTTCTGGACTACGGGTAAGATCTATCCAACATCCATGATTGTTCTTCGCAACATCATGGGTGTAGGCACTTGAATTTTATTGCCTATTAAAGGAAAATATGTGGCAAATTAATGCAGTAATTATCAATTAATTATTTATTTATTAAGGGATTTAATTAAATAAATTTCTAAAATAAATTACTGAATAATTGATAATTGGGACAGATCTAGTCAAATAAGCCCAAGCCCGCAGAATTAAGTCAAATCAAGGATCAACCAATCAAACTGCATTATACATGGAAAAGCCAAGCCCGCAAAATCAGGTCAAATCAGCCCTGGACCAATCAAATTGCGAGTTATTTATGGGGCTTCCTCATCCTTCACATATATAAGGAGCTCTCCTCCATTTATTCCAAACACACTAAAATATCTGAAGACGCAGACACTTCTAAAGAGATCAAGAGTACGAGCAGTGCTCCCTTGAGATCTTCAAGCATCTTCAAGTCAAGAACAACCTCCGATCCGGCGTTCTTCCAGCCAACACCCTCTAATCAGAGATCAAGGTGTCAAGCCCCTTCGATCCGGTGTTCTTCCAGCTAACCGCCTCCGATCAGAGATCAAGGTGTCAAGCCCCTCCGATCCGGCGTTCGTCCAGCCAACCGCCTCCAATCAGAGATCAATGTGTCAACTCACTCCGATCCGACGTTCTTCCAACCAACAGCCTCCGACCAGAGATCAAGGTGTCAAGCCCCTCCGATCCGGCGCTCTTCCAGCCAACCGCCTCCAATCAAAGATCAAGATGTCAAGCCCCTCCGATCCGGTGTTCTTCCAGCCAATCGCTCTGATCAAAGATCAAGGTGTCAAGCCCCTCCGATTTGAAATTCTCTCCAGTCAACATTCAATCCGAACAAAGGCTTAATGCCTCCGGATCAACGTCACAAGACTTTACATCCGAGCTCGGACAAGTTTCATCTGAATATCCAGCTCAACACACGCTGTCAACACATTCAGCGCAGTCAACATACAGTCAACACACACTCCAGTCAAAGTCAAGTCAACAAGTCAAAGTCAAGTCAAATTAGTTCGAGAGAAGAATCAGAGGATTGATTGGAGATTTGTAACCTGCTTAAATACTCTTTCAAATTAAATTCATCTGAAATTATCTTTGTACTCCAATTTGTATTTATTTTATCATAAATATAAAATTTGTTGTTACAAATTTTGGCACGCCTTGTGGGACCATCTCTGCCTCTTATCTCTTCTCTTCAAAGGCTCAAAGATACAAAGCATGACTCCTCTCAGGATTGCAATAAGAAGTTCTTCTGTCTTGAAGCCTTCAGAGCTGCAAACACGAGATTCAAAAGAAAACTCCACTCAAGATTGCGATACGAAGGCCTATCACTTCAAAGCCTACGGAGTTGCAGACTGAAGATGTTGAAATCATTAAAGAAAATGAAGCCTATTTGGAAACAAGTCCTTCAGTTGGAGTTGCTCACAATAAGCCACTACATGGCGAAAAAGATTTTGAAGATAACTCCAGCTGCTCAATGCCAAGCTCACCATCTACCTCAATTGCAGCTGTAGTAATGACAACAAATGCTATGACTATTGAAGAACAATTCTCAAGTATGATAAAAGCCATTGAAGGACTCAACAAGCACATGGAAGCTCAAGATTTAAAAATCTCCGAACTTATGAAGAAAATGAAGAATACAGAGACAAGCCGTGCAAATGGAAAACAAATTGAGGATGAGCACAAGGAGGAGGACTTCGCGAAACACCATCCATCTGAAGAAAGCCAGCTGAGGATAAGATACAAGTTTCAACTGACGGAACGCCTCCTATCAACAAACTAAAAGCCATCATGATAGAGACGATAAAAGATAAGTTTGAAGGGAGCTCCAAATCTTCTTCAACCTACGCCAAACCATATACAAAAAGGATTGACAACTTGAGGATGCCAGCTGAATACCAACGCCCCAAGTTTCAACAATTCGATGCAAAGACAATCCAAGACAATATGTGGCGCACTTCGTCGAGACATGCAATAATGCTGGTACCTACGGAGATCATATAGTGAGGCAATTCGTCCGATCTCTAAAAGGAAATGCCTTCGATTGATATATCAACTTGGAATCCGACTCCATTGATAATTGGGGGCAAATGGAAAAAGTATTCCTCAACTGCTTCTATAGCACACGAAGAGCTGTTAGCATAATAGAGTTAACAAATACTCGTCAAAGTGATGAAGAATATATCATCGATTACATCAACAGATGGAGGAGCCTAAGCCTCAATTGCAAAGAAAAGCTGTCAGAAACTTCAACTATTGAAATGTGCATTCAAGGTATGAAGTGGAATCTTCGCTACATACTCCAAGGAATTCGGCCTAAAACTTTTGAAGAATTGGCTACAAGAGCTCACGACCTGGAGTTAAGCCTGACATCAAATGGCCTTCTATTCAGGACTCTTACGAGTTTGAAGAGATGCCTTCTGATGGGCTCAAGGAAAAGGAACCGCAAACAAAGACCATAAGGATTCATAGAAATGAAGTGGAAGCAAGAGAAAATTGTGCATCCAAAGATTGAGAGCAATGAAATATTGATAAATCAAAGTCAAAGCTCCCTAGCAAGAGCAAAAAATATCTACATAACGCTCCTTGATACGTGCTTAAACTATCTAAAAGACTCAAGTTATGCTCCTTGATATGAGCTAAAACTATCTACAAGCTACGCTCCTTGATATGAGCTTAAACTATCTAAAATCCTTCAAGTCAAAACTCTCTGATACGAGTCTAAACTATCAATATCCACATAAAGCTCCTTGATATGAGCTAAAACTGTCTACATATTAAGCTCCTTGATATGAGTTAAAACTATTTAAAATCCCCACATGTTATGCTCCTCGACAGGAGCTTAAAACTGTCTACGTTACGCTCCTTGATATGAGCTTAAACTATCCAAAATCTCCACATGTTATGCTCCTTGATATGAGTTAAAACTATCTACACATGATGCTCCTTGATACGATCTTAAACTTTCTACACACAACGCTCCTCGACATGAGCAAAAACTGTTCACTTGAAGCTCCTCGACATGAGCTAAAATTGTCTGCATTATGCTCCTTGATATGAGCTAAAACTATCTACACACAAGGCCCATTGATACGAGTTTAAACTATCTAAAATCTCTCAAGTCAATGCTCCTCGACACGAGTGAAAAATGTTCACACAATACTCCTTGATACGAGTTTAAACTATCTACACATCAAATCAAATCTCTTTGAGAAGAGATTAAACTCTCTACACATGATACTCCTTGATACGAGTCTAAGCTATTTAACACAAATAAAATACAATGCTCCCTTATATAAGCCAAAACTGTCTACATATTACGCTCCTTGACACGAGCTAAAACTGTCTACAAATCAAACTCTCAGCTCATCGATATGAGCAAAAACCATCCACACAAGGCTTCTTAACATGAGTATAAACTGTCTACAAGCTCAAATTCAAGACTCACTGACACAAGTATAAAATGTCAGCAAATTCAAGTTCAACGCTACTTGACGCACGAGCCTAAACTGCATGTTACTCCTAACCCCATGAGTATAAAATGTGTACGACACCCCCCATCCAAACCAAATCATGTTCCTTTGAACTACGTTATGACTTGATCATCTTCAAAGAGGTATGTAGGTAGCTTAGTACTCTACTAAGTTCAGTCATAATTCAGGCTATTCATATCAAGTTGGTGAGGCAAGCAATAAAATTCAATCATGTTGATCAAGAATGGATTATCGCAATTTGTTCACTTCAACACAAGGGCGTCCATAAACAAAATACGAGGGGGCATTTGTAGGCACTTGAATTTTATTGTCTATTAAAGGAAAATATGTGGCAAATTAATGTAGTAATTATCAATTAATTATTTATTTATTAAGGGATTTAAATAAATAAATTCATAAAATAAATTAGTGAATAATTGATAATTGGGACATATTTAGTCAAATAAGTCCAAGACGGCAGAATTAAGTCAAATCAAGGATCAACCAATCAAACTGCATTACACATGGAAAAGCCCAAGCCCACAAAATCAGGTCAAATCAGCCCTGGACCAATCAAATTGCGAGTTATTTATGGGGCTTCCTCACCCTTCACATATATAAGGAGCCCTCCTCCATTCATTCCACACACACTATAACATCTGAAGACGCAGACGCTTCTGAAGAGATCAAGAATACGAGCAGTGCTCCCTTGAGATCTTCAAGCATTTTCAAGTCAAGAACAGCCTCCGATCCGGCGTTCTTCCAGCCAACAGCCTTTGATCAGAGATCAAGGTGTTAAGCCCCTCCGTTCTGGCGTTCATCCAGCCAACCGCCTCTGATCAGAGATCAAGGTGTCAAGCTCCTCCGATCTTGCGTTCTTACAACAAATCGCTTCTGATCAGATATCAAGGTGTCAAGCCCCTCCGATCTGGTGTTCTTCCAGCTAACAGCCTCCGATCAGAGATCAAGGTGTCAAGCCCTTCCGATTCGGCATTCTTTCAGCCAACCGCCTCCAATCAAATATCAAGTTGTCAAGCCTCTCCGATCCGACGTTCTTTCAGCCAATCACCTCCGATCAGAGATCAAGGTGTCAAGCCCCTCCGATCCGGTATTCTCTCCAGTCAACGTTTAATCCGAACAAAGGCTTAACGCCTCCGGATCAATGTCACAAGACTTTATATCCAAGCTCGGAAAAGCTTCATCTGAAGATCCAGCTCAACACACGATGTTAAGACAGTCAGCGCAGTCAACATACAGTCAACATACACTCCAGTCAAAGTCAAGTCAACAAGTCAAAGCCAAGTCAAATTAGTTCGAGAGAAGAATCAGAGGATTGATTGGAGATTTGTAACCCGCTTAAATACTCTTTCAAATTAAATCCATCTGAAATTATCTTTGTACTCCAATTTGTATTTATTTTATCATAAATACAAAATTTGTTATTACAATGGGCAATGACCTTTTTGGTAGAACTAGGGTTGTGAAGGTCTTTACGAATTAATTGAACTTTCGTGTGTATACTCAGTACAATACTACTTGTGGTTTAGTTTATATATGACTATGCGTTTTTAATCCATATTCAGAGTCATTTTGTGCATCATTAACTGTTGAATAGAGTCTGAATGTTCAACTTGATTATTGATTGAGCACGTTCACTGTTGAACAGGATTCCATGTTATGATTCTAAATAAGGGGACTCCGAAATTTTATTAGAACTATCATATATGAATACTTGTTAATTGAATTGAATTCGCGTTAATAAGTAGGATAAAGAGAGTAATTTTATAGAAAGGGAGATCATATCGGGTTAGAGTACCAATTGGCCAGAGAAATAATTGATACTGATAGTGCCTAGAAAGGGGGTGAAATTATATCTCTTGCTCCAAGATTGTTCACACGTGTTATTCGCATATTTACTTGTGCCTATAGAGTAGATTTGCATGGTTTAGTGATGCATCCATATTCCACAAGGCAGAGTCGGACATTGATACACGAAAGGGAGATTAATGAGTGAAATTAGATTATCCTAGAGCTACATATTCTTCATTCTTGAGAAACATTCGAATACTTCTAGTGTTTATTCTTCATTCTTCATTCTTTATTTTTGTTAGTAGTTTAATAATTCTAAACTTCAAACGTTATTGCCTTTCTTCTTAATTAATTTAGATAATAATTAAATTGATAATACGCCCTTTTTTGGGTTCGATATTTAACTTGGTCGTTTGCTTAAGCTGCAACTGATATCCTCAATACTTGAGGATTAACTTTGCATGCAAAGAAAACGCGCTTCATGTTTTTGACCGGCCGGCGGCGACGACAGTGGGTGGATGAGGGGTTTAGGATTTGTGGTTTAAAAGTGTATGAGTTTAGGGTTATATTTAGTATTTTACTTTAATATTTTGTATGTAAGAGTAATTTTTTTAAATCAATGTATCTCACAATTGTACCTATGAGTAATTTTTCCATCATATCTAAATACTAATAAATATAATAAAATTAAAAGTAATATCTAAATCCTCATCATTCTCATCCCCTTCAAGAATATCCTTGTCCTCAAGGATAATTTTGGAGATGCAATCTTTCAATCAACCATAGTCATCTGGTTCGTCTGGTTTATCATCTGCTCTAATAAACCATGCTTGCTTGAATTTACGCCTATGTTTAGGCACAAACTTTTCATCTTCGCAGTTGATGCAAAGTCCTTTTCTCTCTTCTTTTGCAGCCTTAACACTATTCAACTTTTTGCACCAGCTGAATTCATAATATCAATATCAGTATAGGGAACTGCATTATAGAAAATCGATGGGTCAGCGTAGAAAATTGATGGAACAACATTAGCATGAATATATCAACGATCCCTTTCAACGATGACCTCTCAACGAGAGTACCAATGATGAGAATCACCCTTTGAAATTAAAGGATAATTATCGAAATTTTAGCGCATGCCTGGAGTTATGACGATTTAAACCGAGACTCTGACTCAGGTCAGCAAGTCAACGGATTTGCAAACAATGTTGCGCAATAATTAACTTTACTTTTCTTATTGATTCTTCACATTCTTACGCTTACAACTCATTCTTGTAAGACGACATCCTAAAGATCAGGAATATCTTAATCTTGATAACTAATAAATAAAAATAAATCCTAAATAATATACGTAAAATAAATAAAAGTAAATATCCTAAATAATATCCTAATATTTATACTGATTAATATAATAAAAAAAAGTAATATCTAAATCCTCGGGCCACAACACTACAATTATCAACTACTACATACATTAAAATATTATTTCTCTCACCCCACTGCACATTATAATATAATATTCTTTAACCTCCGCACAAACAGTAGATGTAATAACATTCGTGGAACGGAATGATTATATTTTTGAGAGTAAATGTATTATTATTATATATTTAAAATTACAATCTATTATATATATATATATATATATATATATATATATATATATATATATATATATATATATATATATATATATATAATTACTAAAAAGTTAAATGAAATATTTATATAGTCAAATTGCTAAACATTCCTTTCACTGGAAAAAAAAAAGATAAGATAAATAAATCAAGTAATGAGAGATATGGTCACTCACAAGCCACATTTCCTTGTAGGCAAAAATTTGTATGGCCAGGGCACGCTGTGCATTCATACCCTTTAGTATTAAATTGTATACCCTTTAGTATAAAGTGTGTACCTTTTAAAATAAAATGATGTACCCTTATTAATTAAAATGTATACCCTTTAGAATAAAATGATGTACCCTTACACACTTTGTGCACCTGGGGACACAAGAGACCAACTATTTCTTTATATGTTTACACTTATTTTAGGTATGGGTAAAATATAATACCCACACAAAAATATAATGAGTGGGTAAAACTCAAATTTCTTGTAGTTTTACAAATTTTACAATGTATGAAAGATTAAAATATCCTTAACTCAATTGGTGACTCAATTTAAAGTTAAACCAACCCATCGAAAAATTCATAAAAATATATACATCAAGTCATTTTTTTTACCGAGTTATCAACCGAGTCAAGAGTATTTTTGTATTATAAAAGTTTGTTCATATATTTTAAAGGGTATATACACCCATTTCCTTAAAAAAAAAATCCTCTTTATATTTTTAAATAATATTTCATAATCACCATCATAAAAAATACACCCTCCATCCCAATTTAAATTAGTACATCATTACTGTAGACATAAAGTTTAAAAATTTTTATTTTTTGACCAATTTATTGACTTTTGCAGGATAATGTAGTATTTTTTAATAATAATAATAAATCAAAAAGTATGTTGCATATGTTAGGTGGGAATGATAAATGTGTAATTAAGATGTAATTTTAGTGTTGGAGATTGATGTGATATTTTTTTTTAGTAATGAAATTTAATCCGTAACGGACGAAAACGAAAAGTGTGAAATTTAAGTTAATATAAGGGAGTAATTATTTTGGAAAAAAAAGAGATGGTTTTAAAAGAACGTCTTTAAAGATAGAATTGTTATAAACTTATAATATATTCATAATATACATTTTGCAATATATTTTTATGTTGATGAAATAGATTCCATTGTTATAATAAACACTTGTGTGAGATCGTCTCACATAAGAGTTTATATGAGATAAATAAAAAGTGATAATTTTATAAAAGGTGTACTCAATGGTGTACTCAATTAATAAAATGTGATAATGCTATTTCATGAATAATTTATATTATAAATAAAAAATTGTAATATTTTATAGCAAATTTTATAATAAGAGTGATAACTAATTTAAAAAGTATAAAATTATCTCATGAAGACGGTCACACAACTAGAGCTGTTACACCGAACGAGCTGCTCGAGAGCTCGACTCGACTTGGCTCGAAAAGGTCGAGCTAGGCTCGAGCTCGTGACTATTCGAGCTCGAGTTCAAGCTCGTCTAAATACTCGGTACGTTTTCGAGCCGAGCTCGACTCGTTAAGGCTCGATAATAATAATAATATTAATATAAATATTATATATTGATAATTATATATATTAATATAATAATTATTAAATATAATATTAAATATATTAATAAAAATCCGGCTCCATTAGGCTCGAAAACTCGTTAAGGCTTGAAAGCTCGACTAGTTCTCCTTAAATGAGTCGAGCCGAGCTCCAGTTCGAGCTCGGATGAGTAATTTTCGAGTCGAACTCGAGCTCGCTCATAAGCTCATTATCAAATCGAGCTGTACTCAAGTATGCACTACTCGAGCTCGCTCGGCTCGTTTAACAGGCCTATACACAACACTCGGCATAATATTGTTTTTACATTTTTGTGTAACGGTTGCGGAAGCAAAACCGCTTAAGGGCATTAATTTTTTTTCTTTTTTTAAAACTTATATTTAAAAATCAACTATATAAAAAATTTATTAAAAAATTTATTATTATTATTGAATTAACTCATAATTTTTATTTAACTTTATTAAATTTAATCTTCTTTATTTTATTAATTTCAGCATATGATGAGCATTAAATTCTATCATTCATTTATTTATTTTAAAATTAGATATTATGATTATATGAAATGCATGTGATAAAATATTTTTTTATAAAAAGTGATACATAAATAAAGAAAGAGTTGATCTCTTATATCCCAATGTGCATAAAGTGCGGAAGAGTACAATATTTTGTTCTAAATAATATACACTTTAATTAATATGGGTACAATATTTTGTTTAAAAGAGTATGAACTTTCATTAATTTTTTTTAATTTTTTTAGAAAATAAAGGATATATGTTATATACTAAAAGGTATGGAGTATCATTTAATATTAAAGGGTATGTGGGTGCATCATGTAGCTGGGACACGATTATATTATTTCATGATCAATTAATAGGATATATAAAAAGTGATAAAATTTTTATGAAAAGTGATGCTTAAAATTTTTCTTATAATATTATATATATATATATATATATATATATATATATATATATATATATATATATATATATATATATATATATATATTGTTTATTTCTAAATTAATATAATATTTATTCCTTTAATTTTAGTTAAATTTAATTTCTTTATTTTTAAATTTTAAAATGTGGTAATTTAAATTCTGTCATTCATTTATTTATTTTTGTTTAGATATTACGAATCTATAAAAAGTAATAATATATAATTAATGAAAAATGATGATTGTTTAAATAAACTACTTCGTGATCCATTTGTAGGATATTCTACTTTATGATTAGGATGAATAAAAAGTGATAATACTAAAAATAATAGCTTGAATTTTTTTATATAATAAAATACTAAAGAACTTATTGTTATTATGATTAATTCATAATTATTAAAAATTTATTAAGTTTAATTTTCTTTATTTTTTAATTTGATATGTGTTAATTTAAATTTTATCATTCATTTATTTATTTTTAAATTATATATTATAAATATAACAAAAGGTGATATATAATTAAAGAAATTGACCGTTTAATTAAATTAATTTATAAATAATTTATAGGATAAATAAATATTAATAACACTTTTTTTTAGAAAAAGTAATATTTGAACTAGGAAAAGTGATGGAACAATTTATAGGACATTAAGAAGAAATTATAACTGATTTGTGATCATGAGACAGTGATAACTAATACTCCATATTTATAAATAATTAATATTATAAATAAAAAGTAATGATATTTGTAATAAAAGGTAATTTCAATTAAAGAAAAGTTATAACCTACTTTATTCATTAATTAATAATTTATATTAATTTATAAGAATAAAAAGTAATAATATTTTTAATAAGAGGTAACAACGGATACCCAGAAAATGTGATATCTCCATTGAACTAGTATTTTATTAAAGAATATAGCATCTAATTTGATTTACTTAAGTTTTACAAATTTTGATTTACTTGTAAATATCTCCATTGAACTAGTATTTTATTAAAGAATATAGCATCTAATTTGATTTACTTAATTTTTACAAATTATGATTTACTTTAATTTTTACAGAATATCTATGTTGTATTTTATTAATTTAAATATTAAGTGATAATTTTCACCTTAAAATTATTATTATACTCATTTATAATTTTAAGAGGCAAACACGTGGATGAGATCGTATAAGAATTGATAAAAAATTTATAAAAAATAATATCTAATTAATAAATAGAAAAATTATGGTCGTATAAAGTGAATTACTTCAGGACTAATTCATAAAATAAAAAAATAAATAAAATTTTAATAAAAAGTGATAACAATTAACAATTAATTAAGATTTTCTAATTAAACAAATGTTTATTTTAAAAATGTGCACCCTTCACGGAGTAATAGTTACGTGTTAATAAAAAATGTTAACAACTCTATTGAAGAGTAACAATTAATTAAGATTTTCTAAACAAATGTTTATTTTTAAAATGTACACCCTTGGAGTAATAATTATATTTGATTTTTATACGAGAATTAAGAAATATAATATTTTAATATATGATGAAGTGAGAGAAATAATATTATAATATAAAGTGAGTAGTATTAGTATTGCATGTGGACTCATAGAGATATAGATTATTAATTATTTTGTCATTTTGTGTGACTCTTATTTACCAAAAAAATGAAATATGATTATCGAAGTGAGAAATTATTGAGACACCAAAATAATAAATGCATACTCCCTCCGTCTCATTCTAATAGTTACATATTTTCTTTTTGGGCGTCTCATCCTGATGGTTACATTTTCCTTTTTAGCATATGGGACTCATACAAATTAATTACTTCTCTCTCCATGGGCCCACACATCACACTATAAACCTACCCACTTTACATTAAAATATTATTTCTCACACTTAAATACATATTAAAATACTATTCATTAATCCGCGTGCAAAAAGTCAGGACGGGACAGAGGGAATAACTATTATTGTAAGACAAAGAGTATATCTAAAAATAATAATAATAATAGATAGTATTTAAATAGTTAAAAATAAATATTGATGAAAAAAATAATTAAAGAAAAAAAAGTGACGAGATAAAAAATAATAAAAAAATGTAAGGGGAGACGAAAACACCATTTACCTGAAAAGGTTTGAATAGGGGTGGGCGGTATGGTATACCGAAGATTTTTGGTCATACTAAATACCGTACCGAAATTTTCGATATATAAAAAATCATACCGTTACCTTACCTAAACTTTCGGTAGTTCGGTATACCGATATTTCGGTATAGGAAAATAGTATACCTTCTACTTACCAATATTTCGATATACCTTATCATACCTAAAATATCGGTATATATCGTCATATTAGATAGTTTGTTATGTCATTATGCACCTAAAATTCAATAAATCTAATTAAAAACTGTACTAAAAAAGTGAAAGATAACTATAAAACAAATTTTAATAGATAACAAATTCATAATAAGAAAAATATACGACAATTCACAAACGACTATTTTAAATAAGAGTGAGTCTATGTAAATCGGGTTTACATGTAAACCCTGTTTTTTAAAATTACTCTTTAGTATATAAAAAATTACTCTTTGAAGAGTAATGATTTTTATACAGAAGAGTACTAATTCATGTCTCTAAAAAGTATTTTTCATGTACTAAAAAATAATCTATAAACAATTATTTATAAGAATTTGAAGAGTAATTTTTTAATTTAGAAGAGTAACAATTTATGTGCTAAAGAGTAATTTTTTATATACTAACGAGTAATAGAGTTTATATAATTAAATGTAAACCCGATTTACATAAGTGTTTGTCATTAAATAAATAGTACACAATAGATCTACCAAGAACCATATGAAACTTATAAATAAACACTTTTAAATTTTCATATAGGATAGAACTGCATAATTAAAAAAGAAGTACAAGATATCATGAAAGCCAATCAACTTTATCATCCATTTATAATTATGAAATTTACAGTAGGATTTTAAATTTAATCTTTTAATTAAATATTGTATATACATAATTTAATTAAAAATTATAAAATACAAATAATAATTATTATTGCAAATATCATGTAGTATGGTATACCATATCATATTACTCAAAAATTAAATATTTTATGGTATTTCGGTATATACCAAAATACCGCGGTATCGATAATTTATATATCTTTATCATACAAAAAATTTCAATACGGTATCATATCTTATCAAAAATTTCAGCATACCTAAAATTTTGATAAAATCGATATTTTTCGATATGATAAAGGCGGTATACCGAAATTTCGGTATTTTTCCCCAGCCCTAGGTTTGAATGCATTGAGAAGGATATGTTTTGTGAGAGAGCGTAATAGCGAAATGAAAAACAAATAGGGATAAAATTGAAAAGAATTTATTCTCAATTACTCGGTACTTTTAATATATATTATTATGATATTATGATGATATGATAAAAATAATACTCCCTCCGTCCTTTGGTAAGAATCTCATTTTCTTTTGGGCACGCGAATTAAAAAGTATTATTATTTAATGTGTAGTGAGTAGTTGTATTAGTGGGTGTTTGGGCCCCATGTTTTAATTATATTAGTGGGTGTGGGTGAGTCTCATATGTCCAAAAAAAGAAATGATATTTGGGACAACCAAAATGGTAAAATGAGACTCCTACCTACGGACGGAATGAGTAATAGTCATGTGTTTGGTACATTAGGGATTGGTCAGTCAAATCGTGGGTCACAGCAGAAACGCTGATAAATAATATTCCCTCCGTCTCGAACTTATATTCACCAGCACTGTAGATACAGAGTTTAAGAAAAATTACTTTTTGATCAACTTTATTGACTTTTTAGGGGTATTGTTGTATTTTTAGGTAATAAATAAATTATAAAGTATGTTATGTGTGTTAGGTGAGAGTGATATTTTTGAAATTAAGATAATTTTTAAGGTTATTGGTTGATATGAAGTTTCCTTTTTAGGGTGGTAAACATATGTGTGAGACGGACGAAAACGAAAAGTGTAAACATAAGTGTGAAATGGAGGGAATATGCTTCAATAGAGGAAAATACCCCCAAATTGGATGTTCATGATGAGTGATATATAACATCGTAAAGTAGTACAACTATTTTATTTATAAATTACTCCTTCCGTCCCATAAAAATTGACACACTTTCCTTTTTGATTTGTTTCCTTTTTAATACATGGGACCCACACAAAAATAATTAATCTATTCTCATGGGCCTCATATATCACCTCTAATACAACTACCCACTACACATTAAATATTATTTGTCACTTCACTTTACTCCACTTTACATTAAATTATTATACTCCTTAATCTCCGTGCCCAAAAAAATTATACCAACTTCTATAGGACAGAGAGAATATAATATAAATAAAAAGTGATAACATTTTATAGTGAAAGTGATAATATTATCACTTTTTAACTATCTTACTGTTTGAGATATTTTAATTATGTTACTCGATAGGAGAGAAATCTATATCACAGTAGATGTGAGAGGATCATAAACAAGACTTCCCTAAAACTATTATTCAGTTTGTGTGATCAGGATTTTGTTATAGTGAATGTTTACACGTTATCAATATCAAGTCTTTAAGGTGAGGTCACAAATAATGTTACTATTCAGTATGGGAGTTACCATTGGAATCTTTGAAACGCAATCAAAATTAAAGCAACTAAAATCAACATGCATGTACCAACATAACATGAAACAAAACCCTAAACACAAGCAACATAACATAAAAACCTAAACACAGTGCTTACAACTTATTCAAGATCCCATTACAACTTATTCAAGATCCCATTACGACATGCAAAGAGAAAGTAGGGCTACTTAGGAAGCATAAGACACGTAATTGTTAACCGCTTTAATCCCCTCAGCAATTGCATGCTTCCTCAACTCCCCTGGCAGAACCAGCTTGACTGCAGCCTGCACATCCCTCGAAGAGAGGGTCTGTCGCCCTGTGTACTTATTCAGCCGTGCTGCCTCCTCTGACAGCCTCTCGAACATGTCTGATATCATGTTGTTGATAATCGCCATCGCCTTTGACGAGATCCCCATGTGCGGATGCACCTGCTTCATCACCTTGAACACATACCTTTTGTACCCATCTCCTCCGCCACCCCTCTTACGCTTCTTCTCCCTACTTGTAGCGCTCGCCCTCTCCACCCGCTTCTTCTTCCCACTTGTAGCGCTCGCCCTCTCCACCCTCTTCTCCTTCTTCTCTCTCTTCCTTGGAAGAGGGATGGGGAAGGTCTCAGTCTCTGTGAACGACTGTGTTTCATCGTCGTCATGGTCTGACTGCGGCGGTTGAGGAGCGGTTTCCACTCCTTTGATTTTTCGTTGGGATTTTATCCTAACTGGAACGGGAACGGTTGAGATCTCCACGTTTTCTTTCTCTTTGCTGGCGGAGGAGGAAACCAGTTCTGTCGTGGCAGAGTTTTCTTTGGTTCCCGGAGGAAATATGACTGCTTCAATGGTTTCCTCCACCACTTTCTTGGCCGTTACCACTGCTTTCACTGCCCTCTTTGCCTCCTTCTTCGGCGCCATTTTGCTCTTTTCGTTAATTTTTCTCAGAATGAAAATTTCTACTGTTATTGATGTTTTTGATAGTATAAAAGTAGGGTGATGGCGGTTCTTTGGATAACCACGTGTTACAAGGGTAAAGCCACGCGTCGGGTGCTAGTAATTCATTACTGATACGTGGTTAAAATGTAAAAAGTAAAAAAAATTAACTTTTATTCGAATATTCAGCAGTTATTAGGTTAAGACTAACACAAATAATGAAGGTATAGCCATGTGTCGAGTACGAGTAAGTAGTAACTACGTGGTTAAAAGCTAAAGAAATTTAACTTTTATCCGAGTGTTCAACAGTTATTAGATTAGACTAACACAGAAATATAATTTAATTTATTTTTGTAAAAATAATGAGAAATTAATAATCGATTAGTACTATTTTATAGATTGAAATATGAAGTCCATATCATATTTTACTAAAAAAAAATATATTTATTCAGTTAGAAAATGAAAAGTATATATTGTACAACATTTAGTAATATATATAAGTATGGATGATATTTGGATTAGATTGGACTTAGATCCACCCACATGAAGAAATTAGCCTACTATCACCCACATAAAGAAAAATTAGCCTACTATCACCTACATAAAGAAATTAGCTTGTTTGATGGGTGAATTTGATTTATACTCTTTTAAATATGTAACATAAGAATTTTATGTCAATTTTACCATACAAGCTAATTAAAATTTACAATTACAAAATAAATAAATAAATATATATATATAAATAATAAATAGAATAATATTAAAATATCCCAAATATGGAAATATTTGTTGATATGTGAGATATTAGTGATATGGATGTCACAGTAAGGCTTTGCTAGAAATTTAATATAGTTTTTCAAAGTGGGTTGGAAATTTCACTGCAATAAACTTTATTGTAAAATAGTTGAATGAGTTTATAAGAGATAAGTGGAAATTATAAAATATTTCAACGAGTTTATTAGAGATGTAAAATATTTGAACGGAGTTTAAAAAAGATAGGTGGAAATTATAAAATATTTGAACGAGTTTATTAGAGATCATGTGGACATTAACTAGCAATAGAGATCTTTTGGAATTTACAACTATAATCATTGTACTCAAAAGAAAAATTTAGAATATACAATTTGTCTTTCATAGAATAGGAAGGAAGAGAGTGTAATAGTGCGAAGGTTCAATAAGAAGTAAAAAAGTTAGGATTATGTCTTTCACGGAATGACTTAATCTCCATCCAAAAATATGTATAAAAGCAAAAACAAATGTGAACGTTGAGGTAATGTGTTTTTAATTTATTTTTTATCAAATAAATATTATCACTTTTTATCAATATTACGAATTATTCATAAAATAGTTTATTTGAACGGGTGTCATTTTTTATTGATCAAATATTTCAATTTATTAACATTGTTGTCACTTTTAATTCATTTCATGAATTGTTCATAAAATAATTTAATTTGATGACAATCAAATTTTATTAATTAAATATCACTTTTTATTAAAAATATTATTAATTTTTATCCATCCTATTAATTATTCATAGTTCAATTGATAAGTTATCCCTTTTAATTAATTATGTATAATTTTTTATTAAAAATGTTGTCACTTTTTTTTATACATTCTATTAATTATTAATGAAATAATTCAATTATACGATTATCACTTTTTCTTAATTAGATATCACTTTTTATTAGAATGTTATTGTTATCACTTTTTATCCGTCCTATTAATATTTCATAAAATAGTTTAATTAGTAAGTTATCACTTTTCATTACTAAATATTATTTTTTATTAAAATGTTGTCACTTTTTTATATATATTCTATTAATTATTAATGTAATAGTTTAATTAGACAAATTTCACTTTTCGTTAATCAGATATCATTTTTTATTAAATGCGTTATTACTTTATGTACCTTCTATTAATTATTAATAAAATAATTCAATCGGGCTATTATATTTTTATTAATCAAGTATCACTTTTTATTAAAAAAATTATCACTTTTTCATAATAAAATCTTATTATTTTTTATAAATTAATACTATAATTCAAAAATAAAATCAATTTATTTAAACATAAATAAATAGAATTTTGGGCAATTATATTTTTTTATTAATTAAGTATTACTTTTTATTAAATAAATTATCACTTTTGTATAAAATATTATAGTAACTTTTTATAAATTAATACTATAATTTAAAAATAAAATCAATTTATTTAAAATAAATAAATTCAGTTCGAAAATGAAAAAAAGTAAAAACAAAATGTTTTATTTTAAAATTTCCTGGCCGATAGTTTTGATCATGGGTTACTCGCCCAGCGCCGCATCTTGCAGCCGTTAAGGCAGTTACCAATTCGAAGACTTTTTGCTATTATTATTTAATGTGTAGTGAATAACTATATTAATGAGAGTGTGGTCCCATATTTTAATTGTATTAGTAGGGGGTGTGTGAGTCTCATGTATGTAAAAAATGAAATGGAACCCTTTGGATGACACGCTCAAAATGAAAAAAGACCTTCTTTGGATTGAACGGAGAGAGTAATAGTAAACAGGTAATAGAGAAGTTCTATCTAAAGGATTCGTCTCACGGAATGAGATCCGTGATACGGTCTCGCACAAGTCTTTGTCATAATTAATATTCCTCCAACACACTTTAATTTCAAATTTATCACTACATTTTTAATACACATAACATGCTTTATCATTTATTTATTATCTAAAAATATCAAATTACCCCCAAAAATACACGATCTCACACAAGTGTACCACATAAGAATTGTTAGTTAGAAGAATAAGTGTCACATCTTTCACGGTAAAATTATTTTACATTTTTATAATTAGTTATTATTTTTTTTATTAAGGATATTATCACTTTTTTTGAATGATTCATGATTATCACTTCTTATCTTATTTGTCTTACCAAAATTATTTGGTGAGATAACTCCATACAAATTTTTGCTAACAATAATTAACAACTAAGAACTGTATTTTTTAATAGTTCTAAAACAGTAACTTAGGAGAATTTGCATTTTAGGATATTATATTGTCAGATTGCTAATTAGATTAGATGACATAATATCTTAAGTTTCGTAATTAAAAGACAAATTAGATTCAAATTGAAAATTTTGAGTTCAAATGAACGTTTTTTCACTTTAGATACAATAAATGGCTTCTTATACCATATTGTCACTACCTCATCTAGGGATGTGCAAAATTAAGTTAAAATCGAAAAATCTAGCCAAATCAAACCAAAATAACAATTTCGGTTCGGTTTTAAATAAATGAATTTAATTTTTATTTTCTTAAATTTCGGTGTTCGATTTCAAATGAAAAAACCAAAATAACTAAAAACAAAACCGAATTTTATAAATATATATAATTTTATTTACATTTTTATATATAATTAATAACCACATATATTACATTTTTATAGTGTCATAACTAATTATAGGGTAATTTTAGGGTGCACCTGGTGCATGGTGTACCCCCAAATTTATAGCAAAAAAGTAGTGGGGTAGTTTTTTTGTTTTTTAAAAAATTAATTATTTTTTCTTTTTTAATGGTGAAGATTGAATTGTGTGTTAATCTAATGGTTAAAATTGTCTAGGTGCACTCAGTGCATCCTAGTTGGACTCCTAATTATAATATTAAAATTATTTTTATGACATTTTAAATAGAAAGTAATTATCAAAATAAATCATTAATATTAATACATTAATTATACCATTAAAATCATTAATTAATGATAATTTAAATTACAAAAAATTGAGTGAGTCTGGTGTGAATCGGGTCCATGCGTGAACCTTATTGTCGTATAAATTGCCCTTTGAAGAGTAATATTTTTTATTTAGAAGAGTAACAATTTATCTCTCTAAAGAATAAATTTTCATGTACTAATTTTTCATGAACAATTTATACTATAAATGAAAAGTTATAAAATTTTATAGAGAAAGTGATAATTATTTCAATAAGTGTAAAATGATCTCACGTGAGACAGTCTCGCGCAAGACTTACCCATTTATAAATCAGGATTTACAATAATTTGAAGAGCAATTTTTTATTTAAATGAGTACTTATTTATGTCTTTAAAAAGTAATTTTTCATGTACTAAAGTGTAATAATTGAAAGTAGGATTCACACAAGTGTTTGCCTTTTTGATATTATTAATATTTATACAATATTTATAGTATTAAAAAAATTTTTATATTAGTTAATAAATGATTAATAATTTCGGTTTAATCAGTTAAAAATCGAACCGAATCGAATATTTCGATGGTTTATATTCGATTTTTTACTAATTTCGATTTGGTTTAGAAAAAAACTAAAAAATTTATTTTCAATATTTGGTTTGGTGACCGACCGTTGCACAGCTCTAACCATATCTTCCAAAAAAACCATGTCATCCTAATTCTTATTTCTTTTTGAATCGGACTTTATTGGTTTAATAATATGATCTTTTGAGGATGTGACAGTGACATAACATAAGAAGATTATTTATTTCGAATAATACCTTCTAATTGTGAAAATTTAGACATCCTCTAATATTTATCAGCCCCACAACACATTACTGTTTTAAAATTGCAAACTCTTTTAAGTTATTATCCTAAAATTGCAATTTTCTCAAAGTTCTATAACCAAATAAGTTTAAGAAAAAAATGTTGTTACCCACTTTATGAGTTAAGAATTTTTCTATCCAAATTTAAATAAAAAGACATAAATTTACGGTCTTATTTTAAATTTTGGTCTTTGAAAACTAAATCCGTACACATTAAAATTCATTTCATCCTTTCAAAGCTCATTTATTTCATTTCTTTGATTGCTTCTTGATGAAGTTCATTGCTTCATCTAAAAGCTCGCTCGTTGTCTTTTATCTCGAAGCTTATTGTCTTATTTTAAGGCTCTCATGCATTTAGAAGCTTATTCTTAATCTCTAAGACTAGTGTACAACTTCAATTGGTACAACCCTCAATACAACCTCCTTCATTCACCTCCAGTGTGTGTTTTCTTCTTTTTTTATTTTTTTTATTTTATTTTTTTAAATTGTAGCTGTACGCTACTGTTTTTTTTTTAATTTTAGGGATATAATTACAATTTTATCCTTGTAGTTTAGGGTATAATTTATCCCTAGAGTTTAGGGTATAATTGTAATTTTACCCTTGTAGTTTAGGGTATAATTATTTCATAGGGTTTAGGGTATAATTGTAATTTTACCCTTATAGTTTAGAGTATAATTTATTCATAGGATTTAGGATTTAGGATATAATTGTAAATTTACCCTTACGATTTAGGGTATAATTATCCCTTAGGGTTTAGGGTATAATTGTAATTTTACCCTTATTGTTTAGGGTATAATTTATCCCTAGGGTTTAGGGTATAATTGTAATTTCACCCGTGTGGTTTAGGGTATAATTTATCCATAGGGTTTAGGATTTAGGGTATAATAGTCATTTAAATAAAATAAAATTAAAAATAAAATTAAAAATAATATTAATGAAGGAGCGGAATTGATTAAGAAGAGTGGGGACCAAGGTTATATCAATTCAATTGGACCCTAAGTCCCTCTCCTCAAAGTTTATTGCTTCATTTTGAATCTCGTTATTTTATCACGAAACTCTAATCTTGATGCTCAAAGGTACTTAAGTCATTTTATCTACTTTTTTTTTGGGTAGAAAACTATGCTTTTTTATAATGTAAACGGAAAACAGGATATTTTGTTATTGGGTATTTTTTAAAAATTTCTCATGAATACTATAAAAATACTTTCAAACGATTCTAAATCGATATATTATACATTGCCAATTACCTATTACATTTATACATTTTACACCACATTTGAAATTTCACAAGAAAAACTTTAGTTAGAAGACTGCTACTAAGATTCATTGCAGAAATATATGCAGTGAGGGTCACCATTTTGTTTTTGGTTGGAATAAAAACACAATATTAAACTACATTCACTCATACAATAAACACAAACACCTTTATAAACTCGATTTACATAACTTATTATATGAACCTGATATTTTTTCACCCTAAATCCTATGATCACTCTTCCAATTCTATTATACTCTATGTAGTGTTAAGGAATTAAATTAAAGGGAGACTGCAGAATTTATAACGTAAATCCGATTCACATGAGATTAAAACTTGGTCACCAACAATATGAAATAAAAGGGTCCATCATGTGTTATATACTTATATTAAATGTATGTTTATTTTAATTTTGAGGGTCAGCTAAAACCCTATTCATATACTTCCTCCATCCCAAAAAAACTATTGCCACATTTTTTATACAGAAATTTAGGAATATAATATTTTATTGTATAATGGTTGAGATATAATATTTTAATATGTAGTGGGTAGTTGTATTAATAGTATGTGTACTGTGTGTGGGGATCCACATGAATATATTAATTGTTTTTGTGTGGGTCCTATATGCTCAAAAATAAAGTATAACAATTTATGTAGGACAATCCAGAAGTAAAGTGTGTCAATTTTTTTGGGACGGGAGAGCATGAACTAGATTTTAACAGGTTATAGGTAAGAGGAGATCCACCTTTATATTTTATTATTATTAGTTTATTAAAAAATATTTTTCTAACATGATATTAGTACTCTCTCTGTGTTTGTTTTTACTTGTTTGTACGGACACGAAAATTAAGAGTGTTATTTTTTAATATATAATGTAAGAAAATTACGGATAAATTGGTAATTTTGAGAGAAAAAATAAATAAAGTTATTGGGAATTATGAATAATAAAGTGTAAAAAATAAATAAAATAATTGAGATTGATGAATAAAGTCATGTAAAAAGTAATTAAGATGTATAGTGTATTTTTACTATTTATGAAACGAATAAAAATAACATCACATAATGTAAAGCGAGTAAAAATAGTGTATTTTATTTGTCTTTGTTCACCCATTACATCCAATATCATTCCCAATGTATTGAACATGATGCGTGAGTATTTTATTTGTCTTTGTTCGCCCATTACATCCAATATCATTCCCAATGTATTGAACATGATGCCACATTAAATGCATACCTTGACTTCGTTTTCAAATTTCTTTTGGTTTGAAATAATTTTAGAATTTATAAAATTCATATGTTTCTTATTGGATAAAATGTAAATGATTAATACATAATATATTTCAAATAAATTCATAATTTATTATTTAATATTAATGAAGATAAAATTCTTAAAGCTTTATTTTTTTGTTCATTTTAATTTTTAATTTTAATTTAATAAAAGTTTTAATATTAAATATTAAATAACTAATTATTAATACTAAAAGATATTATTAATTTTAGGTTAATTTCTAAAAAAAGTGCACCATTTTATTGGAGTTTTCAAATCTATCACGATCTTTTATTTTTGTAAATTTAATACACAATCTATTTAATATTTTCAATTCTATCACAATATTTTATTTTTGTCAATTTAATACGCACTCTATTTAATATTTTCAATTCCATCACAATTTTTATTTTTGCAATTTAATATACAATTTATTTTATATTTTCAATTCAATTATTATTATTATTATTATTTATGGTTGTTTTACTACCATGCTGTTGCAAAATGAAACATTATTATTATTATTATTATTATTATACTGGTAATTAAAATTATTTACATTTTGGATTCAATCTTTTTTATAATAGTACACAATATTATTATTTCGACCTTTGTTTCAATCTTCGTACAATTTTTATTTTTCTTATTAAAAAATTAAGGTCTACGTATATATAAATTAAAAATAAACGAAATAAGAATTGTGAATTTAATGAGGAATAATAATTAAAAAGTTTAATTTATCATGTCGTATATCATCTTTTGTAAGAAAACAATTTTTAAAACCAATTAGTATCACAATACTAGTGCTAAATAATTCATCACTTATCTTATTATATTATTATTATTATTATTATTATTATTATTATTATTATTATTATTATTAAGAAATTCACAATTAAGTATAATCATAATAATAATGGGTAGAATTGAAAATATAAAATAAGTATGATAATAAATTGAAAAATAAAAGTTGTGATATAATTGAAAATATTAAATAGATTATGAATTAAATTGATAAAAATAAAAGGTCGTGATAGAATTGAAAATATTAAACAGATCGTGTATTGAATTAAGAAAAGTAAAAGGTCATGATAGATTTGAAAACTTCTAAAAAAGGTGATGATTTTTTTAAGAATTAACCCTTAATTTTATATAGGATGTATTAAGGGAAAGTAAAAAGACACTGATAAAATTATGATATATATATATATATAGCATAATATTATGCTATGGCAACACTTGCATGAGAACATCCTCGTGAGATTGTTTTTACGTTTTTCAATTTTTTTTATTAAAGATATTATTATTTTTCATTAAAAAATATTATTACTTTAGTAATAGTATCACTTTTTATTATATAATAAAAAATATTATTATATAATAAAAAATAAATTGTTCATAAAATAATTCACTTTAGTAATAGTATCACTTTTTATTAATTCAAGTACAAAATTTTATTAATTTTTTTAATACTCCCTCCATCCCATAGAAGTTGGTATAATTTTTTTGGGCACGGAGATTAAGGAGTATAATAATTTAATGTAAAGTGAAGTAAAGTGAAGTGAGAGAAATAATATTTAATGTGTAGTGGGTAGTTGTATTAGAGGTGATATGTGGGGCAATGAGAATAAATTAATTATTTTTTATGTGGGTCCATGTATTAAAAATGAAATGTGTCAACTTTAGTGGGACAAACCAAAAAGGAAAGTGTGTCAACTTCTATAGGACGGAGGGAGTAATATTTTAATAAAAAATTGATAATCAATTGGTGAAAAGTGATAATGGTGTTACAGTGAACTATTTCATTTCATGAATAAGTATAAGTAAAAAGTAACAATATTTTTTAAAAAGGTGATAATATCTCTAATAAAAAGTGATAACTAATTATAAAAAGATATAAAATGGTCTCACCAAAACTTCCTCTATTTAAGGCAAATACTTGTGTAAGAATGTTTCATGAAATGTCTTTCGAGATGAATAAAAAGTGATAATCTTTATACTAAAAAATGATACCTAATTAATAAAATTGATAATGGTGCTGTGAATGATTTCATGAACAATTTATAGTAATAATTTTTTTAAAAAAATATTATTATTAATAAAAAGTAAGAACTAATTACGATAGTGTAATATGTCTCATCATCTCACACAAGTCTGTCCTTATCTGTAATTAATAATTTTTTTTAAAAAAATTAAAAGTATTAGCTAGTTTAAAATTAGAGTTTTATTCATGATAAATAAAAAATAATGAAATTTTATTATATTAAATATTAAAATCTAAAATAAAAATAATAAATGGGGGTTGATGGGTAGTGGATCTAAAATTTTATTTTATAAAATAAAAAAATTGGGGGATTGGGGTTGTGGGGAGGGAGAGTTTGGGGGGTTTTGGGGTAGATTATGTGATAGGGGTTAAATTTTAAAAATAAAAAAAATATTTTTAAATTAATTTATTAATTTTATATATTTTTATTAGTATATCTATTACACAACGTAATGTATTCAAATGACACGATTTGGGTGAGAATTTGAAAATTCATCAAAAACAATTAAAAAGGCATCAAAATCAAATGTTTAATTGAAATTCATTAATTTGAAATCTTGAATTTATAAATTTATGAATTTAATAATGAATTAAAAAAATTGAGGGTGAATTTATAAATCATTCTCAAATATACAAAGGAATCGGTGATACACTAGTGTTGGACATAAATTAATGAAATGGAAATCAATCAATGAAAAATAAGGAATCCAATGCCTTAAAAGGACGTATATAATTGACCTACTAATGTGAAGTCCATATATGTCGACTCTATATAATTGACGGAATTTTCAATTCCACACATGTTATGTCTTCATATTCTTGTCGCTTAAAAATGGTTTTATCCCGTTTTTTGTAAATTACTTAATATTTTATAGTCAAATAATTAAAACTTTACCAAATGTGTTTAACGAATGTTTATGGCTTTGTGTTAAACAAGAACGGCAAATATCTGCTCTTATACGTGTAAAAAGTGATAATATTTTTATTAAAAATGATAACTAATTGATAAAAATTGAAAATTATCTAAATAGACAATCTTTAATAATTTGTAGTATGAATGAAAAGTTATAATATTTCAATAAAGAAAATTGATAATTTTTTTGATAAAAAGTGATAACTATAATTAAGAAAATTTGAAATATTAGAATTAAATAGTATATATAAGGTAAAATATTAAATTGTATGTGTAACTGGTAGACACAATCATACTCATGAGAAACTCTATCGTTAGACCGATCTGACCCATTAATAAAGTACTTATTTGTAGTTAAAGTAATTTAATAATATTAAATTATATTATAATATTTTAAAATTATATTTTAATTCATTATCCATCATCATCATACTTTAAAAAACACTTTAATAACCATTAAGCATACTTTATTTATATAATAAACATGTTTGACACGTTTCATAAGATACTTTGTCTACATTTGTATGTTTAGATTTTCTGAATTTGAAAACCAATTTTATATTCTGACCCAAACAAATAGACTTTTTATAACTTAAATAACTCAACGTATTAGCCCACAAAGAAAAACCAACCAAAATATTGAAAATGTAGTATTTGATCATCGTACACATCTTATATTCTAATGGATTAGTGTATCTTAATTGGAAGAATCTTGCTAGTCAAATTCAAAAGTGGTTGTTCAAGATGTGAATTATATCAATGTTTCAGAATTTGGTATGATTATTAATACGGGTGATTAATTTATGTTCAAAACTTTTCTTACAATGTTACTTTCGTTAGAAGTGATAGATATATGTATAAGCCTTATTGTATAAATTGGGCTTGGCCCAGATTGTATCTCAATCATTGGTATATATACATTTACACAATTCAATAGTCAATGAATTCAATTTCCATATACTCTTACATAGTATCGTAGCCATGGTCAACAAAGGTCTCTTCACTGCCACCCATTTATGAAAAAATTTCACATGCAAGGCTTGAAGCAAAATTCTCCTGCATGTAAGGGGCGTGTTAGAGTGATTTGATTAAGTATTAAACGGTTATCCTCTCTACAAAGTTAAGCTTTTAGATGAGGTGATCGTAAACCATTTTTTCCATTGCAGCCGCCGTTCTCTCCATGGCATCTGATCCTCCGCCTACATCCAATATTTCTGTCTTCACTTCGACGTCTACTCCTCTGTTGATATCCTCTACTGATATCTCCTCTTCTTCAGCGGTAGTCACAGGAGTTTATCCCACCACCACCGTCAATACATCGCTACCCCCTTCCCCCTATTCTCCTTTTAAATCATCCCTCTCATCTACTCTTTCAGAACATCAGTCTTCGCCTCTCATATCATCAATTGCTGTCCGCCACACACAACATCCCGCTCTATATCTCTCACACATCAGATCTCACGTTATTGAGGTTCTTGATTACTCAAATTATCTTATTTGGCGTGAATTATTTCTGCCAATTCTTCAAGCCTATCAAGTATATTCTCATATTGATGGGACACCCCACCGTCTCCCTTGTCTGGTGATTATTCATATTGGCTTCAAATAGACGCCCTGGTCTTGTCATGGATCCAATCCACAGTTTCGCGTAATATCCTTCATGCTATTATTACTCCCGGTTCTAGCATGACAGCTTTCTCCGCCTGGACTAAGATCGAAGTACTCTTTTGAGATCACGTAGAAAGCCGCATCGTACAACTTTGGCAAGAGTTTTATGGTATATAGAAAGGGGACAACACTATGCAATAATTTTTGTTGAAATTAAAAGACTTATATGACTGTCGTGTGTCTGTTGGTTACCTCTCGGGACTTACTTGTACAAATTGTTATGGGTCTCGGACCCTAATATAACACGATTACCTCATCTTTTTGACACAGCAGCCGTCACCATCTTTCAATCAAATGAAATACATGCTTCTTTTGGATGAAGCAAAACTCAACATGAAGAAGGAACCATTGCCGCCACCCTCTAATCAAGCCTTGGTTGCACAGCCTCCTTCCAATCCTGCCAAAGAAATTATCGTCAGTCTCGTGGTGGAAACCGAGGTCGCCACTCCTCAGGTCGAGGTTCCATCCCCTTTCGTCTGCTTAGTGCTGTTGGATATTAGGACCTCTACCAACAGCCAACTACAATAACATCTTAGCCCAGCATTACCAATATTCGTGACGTGTTATCGTTGAAGTGGATTTGGGCATACTGTCCGCATGTGTCCTTCCATTCTTAAGGACGATAGTTCCACTCCTCAAGCCTTCTTGGCATTTCCAGCAACTGATCAGTCTGCGCCATCTTGGATTTTTGACACTGACCAATGACAACGGTATTCTTCTTACATCTCTTACTTCTATTGATTCTTCTGGAATATGTGTTGGTAATGGTAATGTAATTCCTATACGTTGTTCTGGTCCATATGTACTTCGCACACCCTCACGTAATTTTCATCTTCTAAATGTCTTGTGTTCTTTCCAACTAACTCATAATCTCTTGTCTGTTCGTCAGTTTACGCGTGATAATAATTGTCTAATTGAGTTTTCTCCATTTGGTTTCTATGTTAAGGATCTGTGCACGAAAGCTCCTCTTCTCAACTCCAGTAGCTCTTCCGGCCCCTACACCTACCCTGCATCCACTACCAAATCGCCTCCTGCTACTGCTACTGCTCTTGCAGCCTCTGTTTCCTACACCTTATGGCATCGTCGTTTAGGCCATACTAGTTCTGCTATTTTATCTGTTTTGTCGAAACAAAATTTCATTCCTTGTTCTAGATTAGACTCTAAGGCTCCATGTATATGCCATGCATGTCAATTAGGCAAACATGTACGCCTCCCATTTTCTCATTCTCTGTCAAAAATACTCATCCTTTCCAGTTGGTGCATTCTGATGTTTATTTATCGACATGCTTCGCACACAGTCTTTCTCTTACTTTATGTTGATGATATTATTCTCACTGCTTCCTCCTCCGCTCTCTTGCAGTCTCTCCTCACTCTTTTGAAACAGGAATTTTCCATATCGGACTTGGGCACACTTAAATACATTCTTGGCATCTCTGTACAGCTTACTCCTGACGGTTTATTTCTATCACAAGGAAAATATCTTCGCCAAGTATTAGAAAAGTGCAACATGCAAGACGCCAATCCATCTTCTAGTCCTATTGATTCCAAGTCCAAGTTATCCATCAATGATGGTGATCCTTTACCCGATCCTACACTTTATCGGAGCATCATTGGAGCACTTCAGTATCTCATATTTACCACACCTGAGATTACTTTTGCCGTTCAGAAGGTCTGTTTGTTTATGCATGCTCCTAGGACTTCTCATTTTCAGGCAGTTAAACGTATCCTACGTTATTTGAAGGGGACTCTCGACCATGGCCTTTCTTCGCCCTGATCCCCCTGATAATCTGACAGTCTATTCTGATGCTGATTGGGCCAGCTGTCCGGATACTCACCGATGATGAGTGTAGAAATTGCTAGAAAATAGGGTCCATTTTAATCTAGTTTTTACATTGCTTTTATTAATTAATTTCTTTAATTCTTTAATTTTTGTGGAGAGGAATCTTTTGTTGGAATTTACAGGATTTATGTATAAAATAAACTTCTACATTCAATTACGAAGACGTGAGAAAAATAGAGCTCAATTCAAAGTTAAAACGAGCAAATACGGGATAAAACGGAAAAGACGCGCAAGCTGGAAATTTCAGCTAATTAAAGTTGCGGCCCATATGTTTTTGCAGCCCATTTTTCAAGCCCAATGCCACACATTAATTTACTTGACATGGGCCTAATTTAATATCAAGTGGCAGGCCACCTTTTGGTTGATAAACGATGAGGCCCAACCAATCAATTAGTGAAGAGCCCAAATGTTAAATTAATTGGTTAATAGCCAATTGCCATATAACAACAAGTCTCCCTCAAGGCTGGACCCACTCAATATATGGTGAGGATTTAAGGGAGAAAAACATGATTCACTATAAGAAACAGTCAGATTACCGATGGAAAATTTCCGTCGGTAATACTTGGAAAAATCATCGGTAATGATTTTACCGACGGATTACCGACGAAAATTGATCCGTTGCTAAAACCATGGTAGGTAATTCATTATTGATGAAAATTTAAACCCATCAGTAATTACCGATGAATTATGAACGTCGATAAATAGAATATTTCATCGATAGTCATGCAAATAAAATTCGTCGGAAGCCAAAAATAACGACGAAATTCCTGATGGAAATATTCCGTCGCTAATTACCGATGGAAAAATCTATCGGTAAATACAAAATATGGTGACATATAATACTTATATTAGCGACGAATTTACCGACGGAATAAGTTACTGACGGAAAAATCCATCAGTAAAATGCTGAAAGTGAAATTTAACGACGAATTTTTCCGTCGCTAAAATATTTTTATATTTTGTAATATATATTTTTAAATTAATATTAATACCTAATAAATAAACAAAAATTGTCATTAAATAAACCTTCAAAACACAACCTATAAATATCTCCAGAATTTCAAATAAAGACCCATATCCATCACAAAATATCAAATCCTACTAAATCCTTAATACATTATATCTAATTACATTAAACATTGAGTAAAACTAGATTGGCTACTTGTACTTCTTCGCCCAAATTTCCAATGTGATTCCACAGCTTCGCCAAATTTTTGCTTCACTAAGGCTCCATTGCGCAAATCTGAAGCATTGATCTAGCAAAAACAGATGGAGTAGATAGATTATATTGTATCCATTGATCTGTGCATGTAACTTCAACATGTATTAAGATTTATGAGCAGATGTCAGACTAATTGCCAGAATATATTTAACAACACAATATTCTTTTTTAAAAAAAAAAGAGGGAACAATAGTAACACTCTGATTCCAGAAGTTGGAAGAGATCTATAAATGGGCACAGGGTGTTTCTTCACATTCTAATCAAAAGATTCATACGCATGTTATATCCTAAGATGGTTTAAAGGCATTAGCTCATGAAAGGAAAAATGTTAAAAGCTAAGGAATTTTTTTTACATAAGCTAAAACTATGTCCAATAAACCATACCTCAATAATCTAAAATCCTTGATCTCTGGAACAAGCATATATTGCAGCAGATTTCCCAGACTGCAATATAAAGAAAGTAATGTCAATCGCCAAGAACTTTACAGTTTCTTTTCATTGAACTAGTATAAAGTATGAAGAAGACTCGAAGCTGCTTTATGCATTTCTCATTAATTTAATGAAAGAAAGAAGAAACTAAGATTAAAATGAGCATTTTCATGAATCCAAAATGAATGGCCTAAAGCTAGTAGTGAATGATGTCAAACCCAAATAATGGTAGTTTGTAACAAATTATTATGAATAAAATTAGTTCTGGACTACTTATTCCACTATCCATGAAATGGGTAAAACATCATCTCACCAGGTCTCATAAAACAACATTAAGTATAAGTTCTCCTTTGCATATCAGAGTTATTCAGATGTAAACTTTTGTAAAGAGAAAAAGAAAGGCGAAGTATGCATTACATAACAACATTAAGGTGTGTATTATTTCTAAATCTAATAAGTAATCTTATAAGAACAACCAATTTGATAATTAGAACATAACAAGATGTTTGTGAATAATATACAGACACCATCATAATGGAAGGTGGGAAGCAAGAATCGAACAAGATTTTGGAAGGAGTATCTCTACATTGGCACTTACAGTAACTTGTCTTCTCATCTACATCAATCAAGAAATCATGTTCCGTGATTTCATAGCCGGCACCTTCTTTTACAGGTATGCAGGAGTAGGCTCGTGCGTATGATATAGCAGCAATAGAATACAGAGGAATCAATGCAGTTGCCAACTTTGACTTGAATAACTAAATCAGATGGTTGAAGCCGGGAGTGAATACTTCTATTCCTGCTCAAGAAACAAAACACAGTTCAAATTTAGCACCTCTGTCACCCCCCTTACTAGAAAGAGATGAATCTGTTACAGATATATGGATCAATCATTAAATTATCCGAACTTTCAGCCCTACACTAACTATACATCAATCATTTTACCAAAATAAGTAAAGCATTCTCCACTTAATATTCCAAATATTCTAAACAAAAAACAATACTCATAATCACAAGTTCTTTGTTCCTTTATTCCACTGGAATTCATAGTATCTTCGTCACAAATCAAATCATCCTAATGCTTACTTTAGCAACACTGCATCCATATTTGGCTGGGGACTAACCCAAAACATACCAGAAACATACACAGATACAGATATGGTCACAAGAAGCACCAGAAATAATGCATTCTCACTCTTCCTCATTTGAAATCGTATATCTCATCAAATCGCCGAAATCAGTTAAACATAAAATATTTAAGCAACTCTACAGGAAAGAGGTCAAATTACCACCAACTAAAATCAGACGACAATTTTTAATTTTCATTGAAATTGCACTACACTAATCAAATAAACCTGAATAATCACAATTTGGAAACGACTTCAAATCCACATTCAATGAAAGATATAATTAATGCACAAGGAGCAACATAGCGGTACTCTAAGCCCTAGTTTAAAGTCTATTTCAGAATTTGTCAACGGCTTCATTGCTGAAACCTCTATTTGAAAATTTCTTTACGAAAACATCAGCACAATATTTTTGGATAAATTGAGATATATATTACCTTTCAGGTATATCAATAAGAATTAAGCTCGATGATTCTCGATTCTCCACTTAATAAGTATCGAACCCTTCCGTCTCTGCGATGGAGATGGTAACAATCAGAATCGATGAGTTGGTAACAAATTAGAATCGATCTCTCAATTACTCACTCGACTGTTCTTCTACCTCTCGCTCGTCAGAGGCAGCGGTGACTGGGGACGTGCGACAGGCGGAAGAGGCGATATTCTCCATGCGTGGCACGGAGCGGTGCTGAAATTGCCATTGGAGATAGTTTGGCGGTCGCGGAGGGAGATATGGTACAACGGCATGGGAGAGGAGGAGCGAAATTGTTGGCTAGGGTTGTCTTATCGGGAGAGAGAGGAGTGATTTTGGGGATTTTAGAGTATGCCTTGTATCTGTTTACAATTAATTGAGAATTTCTTAATAAAAATTTTACAAATTTACGACAAATTAACCTGTTAGTAAACTAAAGACAGAAATAATTTTTTAAAAATAAAATCTATATATTCGTCGACGGATTATATTCGTCGGTAAATTAAAGACATAAATTATTTTATTTTAAAATAAAATTTTATATCTTTACCGACGAACTTAATCAGTCGATAAATTAAAGACATAAATTATTTTATTTTAAAATAAAATTTTATATCTTTACCGACGAACTTAATCCGTCGGTAAATTAAAGATATAAATTATTTTATTTTTAAATAATATTTTATATATTTACCGACGGATTAAATTCGTCGGTAAATTAAAGACATAAATTATTTTATTTTAAAATAATATTTTATATATTTATCGACGGATTAAATCCGTCGGTAAATTAAAGACATACATTATTTTATTTTAAAATAAAATTTTATATCTTTACCTACTAACTTAATCCGTCGGTAAATTAAAGACATAAATTATTTTATTTTTAAATAATATTTTGTATATTTACCGACAGATTAAATCCGTCGGCAAATTAAAGACTGAAATTATTTTATTTTTAAATAATTTTTTTACATTTAGCGACAGAAACTTGTCGTCGGTAATTTCTCGGGATGTAATCCCTCTAAAATAACGACGAAAATAGTGACGAAAATAATTCCTTCGGTAATCCATCGCAAAAATCGTCGAAAATTTTTTTGATAATATTTTTAAAAATATTAAATCAATAAAACGTCGGTAATTCGTCGGTAAACCATCGGTAATTACCGATGAATATTTTTCATCGGTAAATCCATCTGCAATCCGATAGTTTCTTGTAGTGATTGGAGCCGCATTCTGTTCTCCCAACTTTCAGCGAATCAGAGTCCCACTTCTCCATTGTTTCAATTTTACTTCCCAAATTCATTTCTAATTCATTACACCATTTTAGTTATTTAATTTTTTCCATCCTCTCCAAATGATCAAGGAAGCAAAAGAGATTGAAGATTCCAAGAGAAGATAAATGCCCTAGTGAAGAAATTCAAGGAAAGTAATTATTTTATCTTGTAATTTTCTTTGGGTTTAATCATGAAATTTTGTAGGACAATTTATTTTGTTTTGCTTGATACTATATTAGGCTAATCTCATTTGTGAGATTAGCTCATGATTGGTGTTAGATAATTTAGGTTTTATGCAATTGGATTTTAATCTTAATTGGGCATTTATGTTATTTCTATTATTGATGTTAATTGCTTGATGTATATGATTAATTTATGTGATTAATTGTCATGGGCATGCGATTACATTGAAAAATTAATTATGTATTTAGGATAGTCCATTGAATCATTTCATCATACACTTCATGTGCATTAATTTAGAATAAAATATAGATATCCTTCTAGATTTAGAACTCTTTGATAGAACATTTGATTAGCTTAATCGAGAGATTGATTGATTAGATAATGGGACTCAAACCATTAGTGAATTCATAATACCTTAAAAGGAAATATTGTCTATGATTTAGTACCTCATTAGGGAACTCGTGGAGTAATTAGTACCTAGTGGGAGGTGTTCACTTTGGTCTCGATCTTATGTGCTTTTGGAAGCCCTATTGAGGGCCTACATCCTATCCATTTCGAGAGAGAGTTTAGATGGAATTAGTGATCGCTCATATGCCATGTCCATGTGATATTAAAATTAATTGCATGATTACTTAATTATCTATGTCATGATTGTTGTTAATCTCATCCTTACATCATTTGGAACCCATTTATCTTTGCATTTATTTTATTCTTATTTCTTGCATTAATTTAATTGCATTTATTTGCTAGCTATCCATCCTGTCCAAACACAACGTATGAAGCATGTGGAGATTGATTTGCATTTTGTTAGGGAGCGTGTGGCCGCTGGAGCTATTCGAGTGTTACTTGTTCCATCCTCTCAATAGTTTGCAGACATGATGACCAAGAGCTTACCTCTGAACGTCTTTTAGGAGTTTCGCAACAATTTCAACGTCCGTTCCCATCCCGTTGTGATTATGGGGGCTGATAGATATATGTATAGGCCTTGTTGTATAGAATGGGCTTGGCCCAGATTGTATCTCAATCATATGTATATATACATGTTGTACACAATTCAATAGTCAATGAATCCAATTTGCACATACTCATACAAGAAGATCACCACGAATTTAGTGGCACACGCTATTGCCACACACTCTAGTTAGTGTTCTTATGCTAGTTCGATGTCTTTCATCTCATTTTTCTAATGCTCTTATTTATAATTAAAAAACTCGTGACGCCATATTATAGTGTGGCAATTTTCGACAATAGTAGTTAGTCACCAAGCACCCATACTTTTCCTTACTCTAAATCTTCTTATAATCTCCTTCCTAATTCGTTCCCAATAAGAATTAAATTTGGATCACTCACTTTCATGAGGAGCTCAGTGGCCAAGTGAGCTAGCCCACTTGGTTAGTGTTTGGCCTTATTGGGTTCGTGTCGTTATCGTGTCAACTCAATAAGGACATGAAAATTTCGTGTCGGGTTCGTGTCAACCCGTTAAGCACGATTAATATTAATAGATGACCTATTAACCCGTAACAACCTATTAACCTGTTAACAACCCGATATAAATAAAAGATTAGGTAAATATATAATAAAAATACTTTTTAATAATTATAAAATATATTTACTTAAAAAAATTAATACTTTTAATTAGAATTCTTTTTAATTTTCTTATCGTGTTGTTATCGTGTCATGTCATGTCAACCCGTTATTTTTCGTGTTCGTATCATGTTTGAACGAATTCTTGTTGTGTTGTGTTCGAGTTTGCCCTCATCGTGTCGTGTCATTATCGTGTCGACATGAAACCCAACTCGTTAGCATGAATTGACACCTCTAATCCTACCGTCTTATAATGATACAATTTTCCATTTAATTAAATAATTATAATTTTTATTAAAAAAATATTATTATTTTTATTTAAAATATTATCACTTTTTATTTATACTAAAAAAATGTTCATAAAATACTGCTCCACCATCACTTTTCTTCAATCTAGATGGAGTATTACATTTTATTAAAAATGTTATCACTTTTTATCATTCTCACTGATCGCTATTTTCTTTTGGGAAAATATGAATCTCACCCTCAAGTGTAAGGGATCAATTGTAGTGTGCGTGTGACCAAGTTAAATTATCGAACCCAAGTGGAAGTGTCAGTGTGATAAATAAATCTAATATGACTATTTCTATTTAAGACAAACTCAAGTTATGAAAAATCAAATAATAACTAATAAAATAAAATAAAATACGCTGGCGAGAAAACAATCAAATATTTCAAGATAAGAGACTGATAATGCTAAGGACAATCCAGCTTAACCATATGACATATTATTCTAAACCCAAATTAATTACTTGCAGATATTTATAAGAGGATCGCTAAGTCTAGTTAAACCTCCTTAATCAGGTAGAATCTAACATTTATAATGAGCTGCAAATCCTAGGATCGATAAGGAATTAACTCTCTCCCCCTCTATAGGTACTTCATGCTAAATTCCATTAAAGGTTAGAGCACTAGACTTCCATTTCTATGTACGCAAGTCTCCTTACCAATTACTTAATAATGATGTTTTACTAAGTAATTAATATTCCAAATTGATTGTCTAACACTCTTAGGAATTATAGGTCAATCCCCTAAGACTGTCACAGGAAACAACAATTAATATGCAAAAATAAGGAATCCTATTAACTATCAATTAGTGATATCGTCATGAATAATTAAAGGAATCAAAACTTAAAACATAATAATATGAAGTCTAAAAAATATCCTCTTCAATAAGAAAATAAACATTCTGTAGGCAATCAAATCAAATACGAATTAAACCATCAAAACTCTAACACTACCAAAAAGATACTTAGCTCATGGTGTTACAAGCAACAACTATGTCTATGGAATAAGACTTACCCATGAGTCTAATTAAAAACTAGAAAGAATAAAGTAAAGAAAGGAAGACTTATTTGTTTGGTTCTCCTTCTTCAACTCCGTCCTCTCCAGAATTCTCGTCTCCAATCAAGTAGACGAATACTCTCTTGAATCCTCTCCAGATGGTGGATGGTAGATGATGGGTAGAAGATGAAAGGAGGATGTGGTAGATTAGGGTTTTAAACCCTATGTGATGTGGTGGTGGTAGATTATGCGGTTTCCCCACACTTTTATGTGGTGATAAGAATGGAATATATATAGGTATGAGAATGGAATAAGATAAGGAGTAGAAGGATGTGGGATCTTGAAAAATTAGGAAAAATATAATTATGGAATATATGAAGGGATGTTAGATTAGGAAATAACTTGGCCACCAAAAAATAGGAAATAGAGGGTAATTTTCATGAATTTTTGGAATTATCGCTGGCAGCGCGACCTCACAGTTTTGAGCATAACTTCTTCATCTGAATGCTGATTGAAGCGATTCTTCCCCTCACGCGATCCTCTTTTCCGTGTCTTTCTAACCATGTATCATTTGACCAGTTTAGACTTCTACACGTGTACAGAAAAATTAAGGAATGTAGTCCTCTGTTTCCTTGACATATTCCACAAATTCATCCTCAATTCCAACGTTGCATTTTTTTATCATTTTTCCTATCAAAATACAATAAAAAACCTCTCAAGCACCTTTTAGTCAATAATTATTCAGAATATTAAGATTTATGCAAATAATAGCAACTAAACAGTCAAAGAGGTATCAAATCGGACAAAAAAATACATGAATTTTCTCTCTCATCACTCACAAACTCGTTATATGGGGTACGATGTAGATGAATATTATTTTTATTTTTAATTACTTTATTTTATTTAGTGGTTAGGATTAATATAAATAGATCTAACGACTTAGATTATTTAGGTGCAATGTAGTTTTTGACTCTTAAATACTCTCTCCGTCCCGCCACAAGAGTTACATTTTACTAATTAGGGCGTCCCGCTAAAGAGTTACATTTCCTTTTTAGTAGATGAGACTCACATAAATCAATCACTTTATTTTCATGGAGCCCACACACAACACTAATAACTACCCACTATACATTAAATTATTATATCTCTCAACCAACTACACAATAAAATATTATATTTTTTAATCTCCTTGCAAACAGTATATATAACTCTTTTTATGGGATGGAGGGAGTATATCATAATAAGTAATTAAATTGTATGAAATACATCAGAAAGTATAACTCCAAATATTAAAAAACAGTTAGTCTCCATGTGAATCGAGTTTACAGTGTAAGTCCTGTGATCCTCTTTAATTTAAACCTCTAGCAATACATAGGGTATATATCATTGGAATGAGTGGATCACAGGGTTTAGAGTAAGAAAAAATTGGGGTTCACATACTAAGATATGTAAATCGAATTTATAAGAGTGTTTGTGTTATAAAAATAAAAACTTTGAAAAGTATTACATATAATTAATTAATTATATTACAATGTAATTTAAAGTACTATACTGTGTAAGTAAAAGTATTTTAATATTGTAAACTTTAAAATATTAATTCTTCAAAAAATTGTTAAGAGTATTATAAAATTTCATCAAATGTATATCTGAGTTGTAAAATTTTGGTAAGTAAAGTATATTACAAAATATAACTTTAATTATCACAGAGTATTGGGCTCAATTTGTTGCTGCTCAAAACGATATTCCTGATGTGGTTAAAATTGTAATTTTATTCCTTAAAATTAAATTTTTTGAATTTAAAATTTTATAGTATTTCAATATATTTTAATTTAAATTCATTAAATGTGGACATTTTAGTTCAGTGAGATATATATAGTCAAGGAGAATTCAGGATTTATATCAAAATATAACTTAAATTATCACAAACTATACATTAGTATAAAAATTTTACTATACATACTTATAAACTTAATTTTTTATTTAATAAATTAAAACACTAGCTACTCGAATTTTCGTATACAATTGATTTTACTCTTAAAAATATAGGCAAGGTATCTTGTGAACGATGTTTTATGCGAGACGAATAGATTTATTATTAAAATATGTTATTGGATGGTTAAAGTTATAGTATAATTTAAAAATAATGGGAATTTTATCAATTCAATGCCTAAAAAATGGATAAACTATCAATACAGGGCTTGAATTATTTTTTCTATCGATTAGGGGTCTAAATTATGTGAAACAATCAATTCAAGGCCTGAATTTAGGCATTTGATTGATAAAATAGGAGATAATATTTGACAAATTCAGGCCTTGGATTGATAGTTTTACATATTTCAGACCTTTGATGGATAGAAAAAATAATTCAGGTCTCGAATTGATAATTTACCCATAATTCGGGTCTTTAATTGATAAAATTCTCCCTCCGCAATTTAGAGAAATTGATGCATTTACCTTTGAGATAGAGGGGTGAGATCAATAATACATCAAAAAATGATAATTATAACATATTATAATATACTTCCTCCGTCTACTGTCAATCTATTCATTTTACCATTACGGGCCGTCCATTCTTAATCTATCAATTTTCCTTTTTAGACACATGGGACCCACTCATTCACTAATACAATTAAAATATGAGACTCACACACTCCACTAATACAACTACCCACTATACATAAAATAATAATACTCCTTAATCTACGTGCAAAAAGCAAATTGATACATTGAGGATGGACACAGAGAGAGATTTATTAAAGTATAATTATTCATTACACAAAAAAAACTCTTTTTTAGTAACAGTATTCAATCTGTTTATAATTACCAACAGATTGTCAACAATTTTTTTTTTTAACAATGAAATGCCAACAAATTTATTAAATTTTTACCAAGAAATAAAATCTGTTCCTATTTACCAATAGAATCATTATGGAATACTATAAATTATCTATAGAAATTATTAACAACGGATTACCAAAAAAACTGATTTGTTATTAAAAATTTATCAACCACCACCTACCAATAGAAAATTATCAACAGATTCTATTGTTAATCTGTTAGTAAACCAATGTAATAATAAAATTAAAACTTTTACCAACGAAATATTCTGTTAGTAAAAATTAACAGTTTTTTTTAGTGATTAGATAGTAAATATTATAATACTCTAAAATTATACTACCTCCGTCCACTGTCAATCTATCTATTTTATCATTTTGGACTATCCACTCTTAATATATACATTTCCTCTTTTAGACACATGGACCCACACACACCAATACAATTAAAATATGAGACTCATACATTCCATTAATACAACTTCCCACTACACATAAAATATTAATACTCCTTAATCTACGTGTAAAAAGAAAATAGATAGATTGATAATGAATGGAAGGAGTATTTTAATATATTATTTATTAAATTTTAATCACTAAATATTTTTTTTATATTCTCTCTGTCCCACCCAAAAGGTCCATTTTTTCCATTTTGAGCGTCTCACCCAAAGAGTCTCATTTTCTTTTTTACACACATGGACCCACACACACTCACTAATACAATTAAAATATGGGCTCACACTTCTACTAATACAACTAATTACTACACATTAAATAATAATACCCCTTAATCCACGTGCAAAATGTAAAAATTACCCTTTGAGTGGACGAAGAGAGTATATAATAATTATATTTTAATAGTTGACCAATCTTTCACACAATCAATCTCTCCCATATAAGTTTATAACCGTGTTACATGGTAAAACCAAAAAATTATTTATTTTTGAGATATTTGACTCATTGAGTGTCCCTCAAAATTAATATAACGGACCAAATTTATAGTAATCACTATTCACTATTCACTAAGTATAATTTTAAATAGTCACATCTCTTATATATAATTTTTATTAGCTACTATTTGGTGAACTTTCCAAATTATCCCCATAACTGTCAAATAAAGGACGACAATAATGGGGACATGATTATGTCAGTGTTGAATGCATTAAATAGGGTGGGTGGGACCATATTTAAAATTATAGGAAATATTTTTTTTTCAAAAAAATTTTTAAAAAAAATTAAAAAAATATTTCTTCTATTCGGCCAACACTAATTGTTCTATTCGGCCAACACTTTTTTCCAGAAAAATTAAAAAAATTCAAAAAAATATTTCTTCTATTCGGCCTATTCGGCCAACAATTTTGTTCTATTCGGCCAACAGTATTTGTTCTATTCGGCCAACACTTTTTTTCTCAAAAAAAAATAAAAAAAATTTGAAAAAAATATTTCTTCTATTTGGCCTATTTGGCCAACAATTTATTCTATTCGGCCAACACTATTTGTTCTATTTGGCCAACACTTTTTTACCAGAAAAAAATTAAAAAAAAATTGAATAAAATATTTCTTCTATTCGGCCTATTCGGCCAACAATTTTATTCTATTCGGGCAACACTATTTGTTCCATTTTGCCAACACTTTTTTTTCAGAAAAAATTAAAAAAATTGAAAAAAATATTTCTTCTATTCGGCCTATTCGGCCAACAATTTTGTTCTATTCGGCCAACACTTTTTGTTCTATTCGGTCAACACTTTTTTTTCAGAAAAATTAAAAAAATTCATACGAATAAAATTAATGCATCTTGTTGTATTTTAATAAAAAAAATATATTCATGAAGCATATAAAAATAACAAATTAATGTATTCAATAGACTGTAAAATAAATTATTATACTTTTATACTTTTTGGTCAACACATGTGATCAGTGGGTCCCTTTCAAGGGCATTTTGGTCAGCTCCATTAAAAGTGTCTAAAATAAATTGTTTTTAAGACTTGTGGCTAATAAAAATTACATTTAACTAAGAGTAGTTACTTTTTACAATGATCATATAATATAATTGAGTGTTGATAGATGCTTATGTGGTAACGTGAGAGTCATTGACTTGTGGCGGTTATTAAATTGGAATTTATAAAAATAATCAACAAATGGCATCCCATGCTAGCTAATTGGACTTATACGATCAATAATTAATAATTAAATCATAGTTTGAGCGCACGCAACCTTGACTCAACTAATTTGATTGACACATCCGCACATGATCTTTCTCATCAACAAGCCATGTTCAAATTGCTCATGTCTTTTTCCTTTTACTCTCATTTTATCTGAAAAATATCTGTGTGAAGCCGCGGAACCTAGAATTAAATAGATAAAAATGATAACATCTCATCAAAAAATAATATTTAAATTAATAAAAAATAATAGTAATGCAGTAAATTACTTCATGAATAAAGTATATTATAACATTATTAATGAAAAATAATAATATTTTTACAATAAAAAATTATAATTATTTAAGAAAACGTAAAAATAATTTCACATGAGATGATCTCACGCAAATGTTATACAATATATTATGCTTAATATTTGAAAAAAGAAAAAAATAAAGAAAGCTATACAGCTTAATACTCCACTCATCCCACCAAAAGGTCATCACTTTTTGTGCAGATATTAAGGAGTACTATTATTTTGTGTAATTGGTAGTTGTATTAATAGTGAGTATTAGACCATATGTTGGACCATTTTACTAGAAGTGGAAAATGTGGACCTTTGAATAGGACACTCAATATAATAAACACTACAACATAAATGAACTTATGTTACCCTCATAGTAACATTTTTATTATATACAACACATAATTGTAACATTATTCAAATTTTAACAATATATAACACTTGTTTAATATATAACATTTATATGTAACATTTTTATGAAAGTAACACTTTTTAAATAACACTTCTGTAAATGTAACATTTTTTAGATTACATTTTTTATATGTAACATTTTAATAGTATCATTTTCATATGTTACACTTTTTATGTAACATTATGGTACTATCATAATATATTTTAAATACATAACATTTATATAAATAATAATGTAATATTTTAAGTAGTTTAAATAATTAAATAAACTAAACACTGTTAAGCACTATTAAATAATTTTTATATTATACGAGTTGAAAAAATATGTACTCATATAAATAAAATATTTATTATGTAAAATATTTATTATATCACATAAAATATTAATAATGTAAAAAAAATATTTATATTTATTTTTAAATAATTTTAATTTATATAAATTTATTATATAATAATAGATTTTTATTACAGATTACTTTTAATTATTTAAATAAATATAATTTTGAATAAAATTATATCGTATAATATAAAATATTAATTAATTTTTTTAAAATTAGTTAGTATAGTAACACTCAAGTTTAAATGTATTAAATTGTTTTAAAATTTATATTTTAAAAAATTAAATAAAAAGTTTTGAAGTGTTTAATAAAATAAAAACTCAAAATAAAAATAAGATTGTAGTTTAGTCAAGGTGGTAGAAGTCACACCTTCTAATAAGAATGTTAAGGGTTCAAACCTTTGTAGTGCATTTTTTTTCTTATAAATAGTGTTATATAAAAAGAATATCAAATGTAACATTCATAAAGTGTTAAATAAAGTTTTTTATTTTTTTGAAAAGTGTTATTAATGCTCAAAATAGTGTTGCCTTAAACAATAGGCAGCACGAGCAAGCATTGCACCATAAAAAATGTTATATATTATCTAAAGTTACATATTTTTACTATTAAATAACACTTTTGACGTGTTATATAAAGCAAGTTATGTTGTAGTGAAAATAGGAGTATAATAAAATAATAATATTGAATGTGAGTAATATTGTATGTATACAATGACCTAGTACTCCCTCCGTCCCGAATAAAGGTATACATTTGTCATTTCAATTTGTCTTAAAGTAAGGTTACATTTATTTTATTTTTTGTTAAGTGAAATATACACAAAACAATTAATGTATCTTAATTGGACCCACACAATATTAATATCAATACACACCTTAGGACATGATTGGTATGATGGAATGGGGTTGGAATGGAATCGTAATTCCTAATCTCATTCTCATTCCTACGATTGGTATATTTTTATGAATAGAAATATCGATTCCAAAGGAATGGGTATCACCTTATATGTTGGAATGGACATTCCTATCACCCCCATGGTATTGCCCATTCCATTCCTATTCCCCCCACCCCACCCCACCCCACCCCATCCCATCCCATCCCATATATATATATATATATATATATATATATATATATATATATATATATATATATATATATATATATATATAAAATTAATTTTTTTAAATTTATATAACATCTATTTATATAATTATAAAAATTATAAAAATGTTATTATTTTTCTATTTAACATGTAATATTTATTAAAAAAATTTGTATTAAATTATTTAATAAAGAAATATTAAATCATTTAAAATCTAAATAAAAAAATAAAATATTTTTATATACTCAACTCAGTAAAAAAAATATAAAATTAAATTTAATTTGTAAAATTTTAAATATATATATGAATATAATTATTTTAATATTTAAAATTTAGTAAATTAAATATAAAAATTTATATTATTAATTAAATTGAATATAAACATGTAATATAAATATAAATATAATTTTATATGCATAGTCTAATATTTTTTAATATATATAAAATTTTTTGTTTGTATTTTAAATTTTATTTATATTTTAAAAATATTAATATTTTATTTTATTTTTAATTAATTTAATATTTTTTTTAATTATTAAAATGCATAAAATCTTCACTAAAATTTTAAATGTAATATTATTGATAAGATTGAATTAATTAAGGAATATAAATTCTATTACTTGAGTTATTCCTAAACGATACCAATCATGATAAAAATAGTTTTTAATCATTCCATTCCCATTGTCATTCAGTTCATTCCATTCCATTGTTATTCCATTCAGTCATACCAATCTAGTCGTTAGAGTTTCTAAGATTAAAATAGGATGTAGTGGTTAGTTATTTTTTTTAATTTTTCATAATTTTATTTTATTTAATGGTGGATTAAAAAAAACTTAATACCACGGCTAAGAACGTACAGGTATATCGAATATTTATTAATTCACCATATATTAAAATATTATATCTCTTAATTAATTTACGTAAAAAAACAAATGTAAACATTTACTTGAGGGTGCAGTATTTGTAAAAGCTTTAAAGGAACCACTTTCTATTTTTTCTTTGGAATTGGTGCACTCTAATTGAATTGAATATTCATTATTCCATTATACAGTAAAATATTGTATCCCATAAAAAAACGTAAACATTTGCTTGGAGGGGTAGTATTTATAAAAGCTTTGAAGGAACAACTTTCTTTTTTTACTTCAGTGCATGAACTCGATTCAGTCAAAATTTATTGATCTCTCTCTTTACATTAGCAGGTGTAGTTGGTAAAGTAACATATGTAAAATAAGTTTCGTCGTAAGATTGTATAAGTATATATAGGGAGAGTATTTATAATAGTTTATATAAACGCATACCGTTAAAAGTTATAAGTTTTTTTTCTATAATACAAAAAATTAAGGTAAAGACTTGTGTGAGACCGTCTTATTATGTAAGAGTTTACATGAAATGGTCAGAAAGTGATAATATACTGAAAAGTGATACTACTAAATTAATGAAAAATGATAATATTGTTTCATGAATAATTTATAATATAAATTAAATGTAATAACATATTATAGTGAAAATGATAACATTTTATAACGAAAGTGGTAACTATTTTAAAAAGTACTATAAAATGAACTCATGTGAGTGATACGGTCTCATGCAATACCTACCCAAAAATTAATTACTCCGTACGCTTACTGTTTTCATGTTTTCATTTAATTATTACTTCTAATATACATAATGACTTTCGACTTTAGTTGCATAAACAAAGTTGTTTCACTTTTTTCTCTTATAATACTTATTATCTTTCCCGTTTTATGAAAGAGATGCGTTTATTTTTTTTTATAAATTAAATGATATACTCCCTCCGTCCATCTATAAGTTATCCATTTGTTTTTGCACCTAAATTAAGAAGCATTGTTATTTTATATAAAATGTATAGTTGTATTAGTCTCACTAAGGTGAGTGACCCAAGTTCGATTCCCATTAGATACGAATTAGGAGGGGAGTTATATGGAGATTTTATGAAAGGGGAAGTATGGGTGCTTGGTGACTAACTACTAACTATACTAACAACTAACATTTACCTATAAAAAAAAAAAGAAAAAAAGTATTGAGTGGTTGATATGTATGGAACCTTTTTATTAAAAATGAAAAATGGATATCTTAAGAGTGGACGACCAAAATGGCAAAATAGATATCTTATCAGCGGACGGAGGGAGTAATATTTTATATGTAGATAATGAGAAAGATGGAATAATATTTTAATGTATAGTAGTTGGTAATTGCATTAGTATTATGTGTGGGCCCCATGGAGATATATTAATTGTTTTATGTGGGATTCATTTAACAAAAAAAAATGCACTCTTTGTATTGGGACATATTAAAATGATAAAATGCACCTCTTTTAGAAAGATAGAAGGAGTATGTTTCTTTATTAAATATAATATCCTCTTTGTCTCATAAATAAATTCGCACTTATTATTTTTATTCATGTCAACCTATAAACAAGTTCACACATTCAAGAAAAGAAATAGCATAAAATTCAACAATCCCAAAACATACTTTTATTTAAAAATGTCATCAATTTATAACTCATATAACTTACATAATAATTTATTTTTTACCTAAAATTACCAAATTATTCCTAAAAACATATAAAAAACCTTACTTAGAACTTCTATCCACAGTATCGTTGAATTTTAATATTGGATAAAGGGAGTTTTACTTTCATTTGTTCTACAATTTAAAGGGTTACACTAAATGCACATCCCTTTTTATTAAATACACACCCCTATTATTATATAATTAAAATATATACTTTTAAAAAGTCTAAATTATCCTTATTATTTAATACACACCCCCACATATTTTATAAACATTATAATATAATAAACCCTAATTCTTGCCCTAAATTAATTAATTTTTTATACTGATCACTATAAATAATACACATCCATCAAAGATTCTAACCTTAGAGTGCTTCCTTCAATGACAACGAACAAAAATATTGCAAGAATGGGTTGAAGCTTCCAAGATTTAATCCTTGCTCTCTTCTGAAGATTTTTTTATACGATATTTGCATTCCTAACAGATTTCAAGTATCATGGTTTCCTCCTTGCGAATCATATGCTGATCGCTCACTCAATTGTGTCTTTTTTTTTTTTTAAAATTTCTAATGTAAATGTTTATTTTATTTGTTTGAATTTCAATCTGCTATTCAATAAAAAATTTTCATTTTGATTTTTCTTCTCACCGTCTGGAAATCCTCAAGACTTCAACCACCCACCGTCCTTCACTTCCAAATTTAATTTAATGGATCAAAAGAGAAAATTAAAAGCGTAAATTGAAAAATTATAAGAAAATGGGAGATTTTGAAGAGTGTATAATTTTAAAACTAAAAGGGTAAATTTGGGTTTTCAGGGAGTGTGTATATAATAAAATTAAGATTTGAAAAATTAAAAGAGGTGTGTATTCAATAAAGAGTGTATATTCACTAAAAATTAGTATAACTTTTTATTCATATCATAGAATTTAATTACTTGAGAAGTTCTCACGCTAATTTTTACCATGTATAGGGATGTGCTTACCTTTAATACTTTCAAATTAAATAGATTTAACCAGTGTTGTATGAGATATGTAACTATTATTTTTAATTGATTGTAACTTTTTATTTATAGGCAAATTGTTTATGAATTGATTTATTGGTTTGGTAATATCACTTAATGTCAATCTGATATAATTTTTAAGTATTATTATCACTTTTTATCAATCTCACAAAATAAAATTCAATTTTCAATAATAATTATACTAATTATTTAATAAATAAAATGATGTAATTATTTTAAACAAAGTCTCTTGTAAGACGATGCCTAAGTGAGACGAATTGTGAGACGATGGTGCCTAAATAAGATGAATTGTGAGACTGGTTGATATATTATTTAATTATAATTGTTATATAGGTAAATTAATATGCTCATTATTAGATAAAGTATATGATTTTATAAAGTATAAAGAATGATGAACTAAAGTACTCCCTCTCTCCCTTAAACAAATTCACAGTTATTATATTTATTTGTCCCAAGAACAAATTCACACACTCAAATAAGGAAATAACATACAATCCAATAATCTTATGAGATACTTTAATTTCAAATGTGTCAATACTTTACAACGCACATATTTTAGGTACTTTATAATTTATTTATTACCTGAAAAACCCAAACTACCTTTTAAAAGCAATATTTCTAGAACTTCGGATCTACAGTATGCGTGAACTTCATTAGTATAAGACGATTATTAAAAAATATGTATACACTATTGAATAAAAAGTTATACACATATAGATATTAGTTTTTTTAATGAAATACTTAATCTGAAAAAAAATATATAATTATTACAAAACACATATACAAAATAGAATAACATGTATACAAAATAGAATAAAAAGTCATACATATGGGTGCACCCTTGCATCCGGGTGCACCCAATATGCACTCATTTTTTTTGTGGTATCAAGGGAGTACATATTATTTATAAAATTAATTGTCACCCTATGAAAATCTTTAACATATTTTACCATTTATTTATAATTGAAAAAAAATCAAATATCTTTAAAAGTAATTTTTTCTTTAAAAAAAGTGAAAATAGTCATAAGATAGAGGAAGTAATATTTAATTCCTAGTTTTATTTGCTATTTTATTTTATTTCATTATATTTTATTTCATTATAAGTTATATATATTATCTTCTTAATTTTCCCAGGAGGTGGGAATTACATAAAACAATTAATCCTATATTCTATCTTACCCACAATATTAATACAATAATTCATTACATATTAAATTATTAAATTATTCGATCCATACAGACTTATAAAGGTGATCAGTAGTATAATCCTCAATCCTTCAAACCCTACATATTCTCTCGTCCAGAATTAATGCAATTACTTCCTAACATTCTGCAGCGGTGATATATATTAAATAGTTTCTTATCACGTTTGCTTAATTTGTTGAATATATTATTGTGATAATAATTTATGTGGAATAATAAATAATAGGTGTTGCATAGCATGTATATGATCAAGTTGGCGTAATGTGTCCAAATTAAATGGATGAATAGGAGTGAGAGTGAGAGTGAGAGTGAGAGTGAGGGTGAGGTGGTGGGGAAAGAAAATGTGGAATAAATTTGTGGAAAGAGAATTGGACTCACGTCTTTATATGCATACAAAGCCAAGAGCTCTCAGTACATAGCTGAAATAGCTGAAATGATAAAGGAGAGGGTGAAAAGATCTTTCAATTGAGTTTGGTTATAAGATAGTGGGGGCGATGTGGGCCTGGGGTACACCATTTCATACAAAGCCTAAAATTCATGTTAGGGTATCCTATGCAAATTACAGGAATGACGACAAAGTAGTGAGAGAGAAAGGAAGGAGAGTGACGTGACTGGTCTAGAGAGAGAAGATAAGGCTACACGCCCCGATAGATTCGGAGGGCGTATAGCTGTTTCACCAGACCCACAAATATTTAAGTTTAAATTACGGTGCACATGTAGTTACTGGGTTAAAAATAGGATGGTGGATAATTTTTTTTTTAAATAATTATTTTATTTCATTTGATAATAGAAATCTAATTAAAATACTTTCTCCGTCTCAGGCTTAAAGTCTCATTTGCTTTTGGGCACGTAGATTAAGAAGTATTATTATTTAATGTGTAGTGGGCAGTTGTATTAGTGGGTGTGGGGGCCCCATGTTTTAATTGTATTAGTGGGTGTGGGTGTGTCCCATGTGTCCAAAAAATGAAATGAGACTCTTTGGGTGGAACGACCAAAATGGTAAAATGACCCTCTTAGCCTGGGACGAAAGAAGTATAATTTAACGGTTAAAATCGTCCAGGTGCAACCCGTGCACCAAATGCACAACAGTCGAACTCTTAAATTAAAAACCGAACGCTCCTAACATTTTATAGGCAAATCGAATACGTGTTGACTCATTATCAAAATATAGTACTCCCTCCATTTTGGGTATTTTTACCTGTTTGTACGGACACAAAAATTAAGAAATAGTATTATTTTTTTAATATATAATGTAAGAAAAAATAAGGATAAATTGATAATTAAAAAATAAATAAATAAAATTGTTGGGAATAATGATTAAAGTGTAAATAAGTAAATAAAATTATTGGAATTGATGAATAAAATTTAAAAGTTAGGTGAGCTGTATTACCATTAATGGAATGAGTAAAAACACATGCGATGAGGAAGTAATTGTTATATATATAATGTATGTATTGATAATTAAAGTATAATAAATTATAAATTAAAATATAATTTTAGAATATAATATTATTCATTACAAACATACTTTAATTACTAATAAACATATTTTATTTATATAATAATCATATTTTAATAATGGATCGAACAAGAAAGTATCCTTTTAAGAAATAATGGTTGAAAGAGTCCTAATAAACTTGGTTTTTTTTAATGGATATTTGTTTAAATGCTCCATTCTATAAAAATAATCTTAAAACTAAAATTTTTCTAGTAGAGGGTATTTTTCTCAATTCTGCATAAAGATATAAACTTAAATTTAGTTTAGAAAAGTATTTTATTAAATTTGATTGGGCACTGCACACAATTGTCTTTAAATGAACAGTATAACGCAATAAAAAAAGCAATTCTGAAAAGGGTACGAACAACTAATTAAAATTTAACCTCGTATTTACAAGATCTGAATTGCAGTTCTTAGGGGCTGTTCGATATTTTAAAAGGAATAGGAATAAGAATTAGGGTGATAGTAGTGTGGAATTGGAATGGGTATGATATTTAAAAATATATTGTTTGGTTAATGATGGGAATCACTATTTAATTTTGATTTTGTTTGGTTTATTTAGGAATGGAATGAAATATAGTTTATTTTTAAATTTATTTAAATAAAAAGAATTATTTTTATTATTGGTATTATTTTATTTTTATTATAATTAAATAATGTTTTAAAAAAAGAGTTTAAAAAAAATCATAAAAAACGTTATCACATACTCCCAGCCACCAGAGAATGACTGTAGTATGGAATTATAGTAGACAAACAAACACCACATCTCAATCCCATTCCAATTCCTAACTTGTAAACCCACCAATCAAACAGCCCATTAGTAAAGTAATTAAATACATTTTGAATATTCTTTTTAATATATATATATATATATATATATATTCATTTATAAAAATAAAAATAATACTGGTATTTAAATTAGAGACACTTTAATGAAATCGGGGGCAGATTTCCTTAAAAAATACTCCCTCCATCCCATTTATATTGCAACTTTTTACTCAAAAAGGCGTCTCACCTCTATTGCTACCTTTCCAAAAAAGGAAAGTGGAGCCCACACTTTTTTACAAAACTACCCCTTGATCCAACACTAATCTTAAAAAATGCCATCACTTTAGGGTTTGCAAATAACAATAAAATAATGTTGTTTTGGCGTTTACTGTCATTAGGGTTTGCAAGCTCATTCCCCTCTTTAGGTTTTGTTCTTACCCATCCTTCCATTTTCTCTCTGGTCGCCTCGTCGTCACCCCTCTATTTTTTCTATCGCTCGTCTCTGTCACCCCTCCATCTTCTCTATCGGATCTCTGGCCGTCACCCTTCATTCTGTCTCTGGCTCTTCTTGCCGTCACACACTATATCTCCGTTTTCTCCCTTCTAGCTTCTGTGACCAAGAAAAATGGCGATGCTGAAGAGTGAGTGCTTCTCCGAGGTGGCCGTGGAGACTGTTGAGTCATGGGGTGACTTCTCCGAGGAGGTGTCAGATTTTCACAGATTGACACCGTCATGTGAGAACGAGGTATTCTCGACTTCCAATGTCACTGGGTGTTCGGTTAGAGAACTATCTGACATCGTTTCTGACACCGACGAGGAGATCGTGAACTCCCGTGGTATGACCTGCCCGCCAGTATTCCGAGGAGTGACCCCCCAAATGGTTGAGGCAAAATCGGAGCCTCATTCGGAATTTGAGGGACCTGTGTCCTGCAACCCTTAAATTGCCCAAATGGGGTGAGGTATAATGACTTTACTCTCTCTGTATTCCGTGAATATGGGTTTCTGTGTATTGCATGATGAAAAACTTGTGATATCTGTGGGGTTATGGGGTTGGGTTTAGTCTCACCATGCGCGGTTCGTTGGAGACTTGCAATTTCATATTGTAATGTCATCAACCGTGCATTTTGGAGACACGAACACTCGATGATGAGATTAAACTCTGAGAGTGTTGTTTGTGTTGATGTATAAACTGTGTTATATGAATATGTCTCTCTGACCTGTTAACCTGTGGGGAATTAATATTGGAAGAGTGTGATATTACAAACTGTTAAGTGATAAATTACTTTTGGAAGAGTGTGATATTACAAACTGTGATGTGATGAATTACTATTGTATGTCTGCTGGAAGAGTGTGACGTATCCCCTGATAAGTGATGAATTGCTTTTGGAAGAGTGTGATATTACAAACTGTAATGTAATGAATTGCTATTGTATGTCTGTTAGAAGACTGTGAAGTATCCCCTGTTAAGTGCTGAATTTCTGTTGGAAGAATGTGGTATTTGATGTGTTACTGTTTAATGATCTTGTTTGAAGTGTGATAGTGTGTGATATATGATGTGTTTAGGGTGAAGTGTTCTTGTGTGAAGTGTCTTGCATAAGTCATATACATCCATTTATAGGTTTAGATTCACAACTTTACAAAAGATTGTTTACTGCTAAAACAAACTCTTTCTTTAAGTTGTGTTTTAATTGTAAACAAACCATCTTAAGCCCTATTCACATGCAAAATGCATCCAATGCTTCCACCACCATTAGTTGTGTTTTGTGTAGGCATCCAATATTTCCAAATTGCATCTAATACTTCCATTGCATCCAAAATGCATTCAAAATATACTGCAAAATCCTTCTAACCGTTCTGTACTGCAAAATGCTTCCACTTTCAATAAAAAAACTTCCTTCATAACCTGAATTAGATCTTCCAATCCATCTTTTGCATTTTCTTCAATTAGAAATTCAAGACTTGATTGAACCACCTCAGGGTCCACTTCCAAATCAGTTGGAAGCTCACCTGCTCTCTGTAATGCAGATTTACCCATATGGGGTATCTTGTATTCATTTCCACCACTACGAACTAGAATTTCCTTTAGGCAGCTTTGCAGTGTTAGAAACATTGAATTCAATTTTGTGTGGCTTAAATCTTCAAAAGATTTCCTCACCACTTCTAACAAATCCTCCACTTTGTCAGCAACTTCTTTGAATTGTAGAGATTGTAAAGCTCTAAACCAACTCAAGTCCAAAATATTAGTATCCGGACTCTTAGCAGGCTAAAACACAAGATGGAAATTGAATCCATCTTATGTTGAAGCCTGCCTCCACTCTTCATCATCATCTTTTATATGTGGCTTAGCATTATCCTGTTATATGTATATATCTTTGCATGCTCCACTAGGCCATTTAGACTTGATAGCTGATAGGACCTGTTATGAGTGTAAATGAAATATAGTGCAAAATGAATGTATTTGTATGTATATCATGTGTGTAAACTGCAATCTGTGTTCAGATTGTATACCTGGTCAATTAGAATCTTTTTTGTCTCATTCCTTGTCACTAACAACATTGGTTTAGTTACAATACTTCATGCCTCTCTGTTCTTGCTTTTCCAATGTGCTGCAACTTGTTCCGTAAAGGGAAAAATCCCTTTCTTCCCATCAAAAATGCAGTCTCCGTTAGAGTCATAGGCTGGTCTTGTAATTGCAGGTAGGAACATGATCTTTCCAATAAAATTTTTACTTTCACAAGTCCTATGTGGTTCTGTTTCTTCTTGTATGAGGTAGTATCTCTCTGTTGTTCTTGTTAGGTTGAACCATTTCTCATCTATGTGAGCTATTTGTGACATACTCTTGAATTTGATCAGTTTCTTCACTATGTCCACTTCTAGTGCTTTAAGACTGTGTCTGACCATGTTAATCTTGTGTTGGTGTATGAGATATGGCTTTATAACACTAGTATGAGGTCTAATAAGCCCCTACTTGATCCACCTATGAACTGTGCTCTTAGATATGACCATCTCTTTTGCTAAATCCCTAATTGTCCCCCTTTTCTTAAACTGAATACTCTTCATTTTTTCCTTATCCAATTTTTTGCCATAAACTCCATGTGGTCTAAGTGTTTTGTTGTTGACTAAAGAGATTGGATTACTTGATAGCAGTTGTTCTCTAGCTCTTTCCCATATCCTTCTAACAGTAGCAATGTGCACTCCAAATATAGAACTGGCTAAAATGAACCTCCTACGAGCTGGTTGGCCATTGCTCGACCCCTCCAACAAAAATTGGGCAATGGAATTACGCTCTTTGGTTATTAGGTTTTTGGGTCTTGGTATTCTCATTTTGTAAAATGTATTTATGAACTGGGAAAACGGTGTATTTAGTTGGAGAAGTTATTGTATTTAGAGTAGTAAGTGTTTATATAGTGTAGTTTAGGTGAAAATTGTATATTTGTATCTGTAAATTATTTTTGATAATGGAATGAAAACAAAACTTAATTACCTCCAAGTATTATGTAATGTAATGATGTTGCAGTTTTTGAATTATGAATTGGAGCGCATGACATGTAATGATGTTTCAGAATTTTAAATTATGAATTGGAGATAATTTCCATTCTGATGTGATTTTTGTGATAATGTAAATTTGAAAAAAGTGGGACATGTTTGTGTTTTTATATGTTGTCGCATTTTTTCATGTTCGCACCAGAAATCCCATAATTGGATTAACTGCTTTCTTTTTTAAAATAATGTATTTTAATCTAGGGGTACAATGGTAAACTTTCTCTTCCAACTACCCAATACACATTAAATATTAATACTCCTTAAAGAACGTGCAAAAAGTAAAAGTAACAATACTATTGGGACGGAGGGAGTACTATATACTCTCCCGTACTAGGAGTACATGAATGTATTTGGTGGCACAGAATTTAAGAAAAATATTTTTTTGCTATAATGATGTAAGTAAAAGAAGGACATTTTGGGTAATTAAATAGAATAAAGTATATGAAATAGTTGACTTTAACTAGATTGTATGTAAAAAGAATGTGATATTTTTGTAATATTGTAAGATTATTTATATTATACTCCCTCCGTCCACTGTTAATCTATCCATTTTACCATTTTGGGTCGTCCACTGTTAATGTATCAATTTCTACTTTTAGACACATGAGACTCACCCACCCACTAATACAATTAAAATATGGGACCTACACACCCCACTAATACAACTACCCACTACATATTAAATAATAATACTCCTTAATCCATGCGCAAAAAGCAAATGGATAAATTGGGGGTGGACGGAGGAAGTATATTATTTCTATTTTTAGGATGTGCAGTTATTTTGGACGGATCAAAATAAAAAATGTGCAATTATTATTGAGATGGAAGGGGTATTGTTATTTAAAATAATGAGATTATTTTTCTTTTTATAATCTATCATAAGATGTAAGAGTAAGATTAATTACTCTTTGCTCTAACATAACTCTAGGCACCATACTAAAAATAATATTACTACAATAAAAAATCCTCAGTGGTGAGAATCATTAATTAGTCGTCCATGTGAAATGATTACTCTTAATTGAGATAAATTAGGAAAACAAAATCGATTAACATAATATATACTCCCTCGTTCCCTGCAATGACACATTTTTTTTTCTTCAGAAAAGTTAATGTATATATTTTTTAATATTACATGAAATCCTCACAAAATAATATACTTATATATTACCATCCACACACATTAATTTTACGTTAAATTATTATATTTCTAAATCTCTGTATAAAAAAATGATGTCAATTTCTCCGATAGGAAGGGAGTATTGTATTGCAAAAGGGTACTATTCATATCCCAAATTTATCAAACATAAGTATGTCAGGATTTTGTACGTTTAGCAAATTCTGCGTATATTCTGTAACATGACACAACTTAGCTACATGGAAAAAGTTTTTCATATATTGTGAACGTATGTATAAATATAGAGTATATATATTTTTTAAATACTTTAGTCTTATATAATTATTATTGAGTTTTGTCCTAGAACTTAATATATTTGTCAATCGAGACTATACTTTTTTTTCAACCATTTGTTATCAGAATAAAGCACATTGGTTGTAAAAACGTTTTGTCGTTTTTCCATCTTAAAATAAACTGTGAAAATTTTTTTTTTGCGAGAACATAATTATTAATGTTTTCAAATAATTAGATGTTAAGGTTATGTGATCTAATCTAAAATACTGATGGGTGGCAAGAATTCATTACAAATAAATCAATTTAAGCAATTAAAGTCAGCTCAATATTTATTAAAACTTCTTTTTCTAAAGAAAAAATACACACGATCATCAGAATTTTCATACAATTATTCAAAATCAGCTTAATTATTTTTGCTCATTTTCTTTAGTTAATCAATAATTGATTTGGACATATTTTAATATAAAATACGTTTTAGGTGATAGAGACAAAGAAACACTAAACTGTATCTCGAGTATAAAACAACAAAATAATTAATGAACACATTTTCTCAAGATATATGAGTTACATACAAATGCATTATTATTTCAAGAAAATAATCACCAAAAATATTCATTGATGAGAATATATATATATATATATATATATATATATATATATATATATATATATATATATATATATATATATATATATATATATATATATATATATCAATTCAATAATCTCAAAATAGAATTAATTTTTCTTTTTTAAAATATTATTCTCACCTCGTGTATAACTTACTTGGCAAAGTATTTCTTACACTCGATATTACTCTTAGAAACTTAAAAAATTATACTCCCTCCGTTCCATGATTATTTTTACACTTACTAAAAAGGGTGTCCTACAATTAGTGTTACATTTCCTTTTTTGGATGATGTGACCCACACAAAACTATTAAATATCTCCATGGGGCCCACAATGCTTCAATAATACAACTACTCACTTTACATTATAATATTATTTCTCTCACCTCACAATACATTAAAATACAATATTCCTTAATCTCCATGCAAACAATAAACGTAACAACAAAGGTGGGACGGAGGGAGTATAACTTTAAGAGTAATTTTTCATTTGTTAAAAAGTAATTTGATCTGGAAAATTAGAGTATACGCTACAAATTAGAGTCTACAATTAACAAGTCAATCTACTTTACACTTTATTTACTTTATTGCCTAATTAATTAAAATACTAAATTACAAAAAAATAAAAAAAATATTAGTACGATTTTATTGTAGTTTATAAATCGAGATACAAATTGAATTGGGAATATTTATATAAATTTGGACATTAAAATAATTTATCATGTAAAGAATTGTGATAAAAATAAATAAATAAATAAAATAGGATCATGTGAAATCTAACCCACGATAATATACTAATCAGAGAAACTCTCTTGTGAAATGGGTAATCTGTGAGACGGATCAACCCATCACTAAAGTATGCTTATTGTTGTGATACCCGAGCTTCTCACTACTCATGTGTCAATATAATTTAATTTTTTTGTTATGTGCATTTTATAATTATGTGATAATTATGTGGCAATTATGTGATAATTGTTTTTTACATTTTAATTATCTTTACATTTTATTTGATACATACGTGATAAACATGGTGACAATATGTGAATATATGGGTGCATAAATATTTACGTGCATTAATTTGGATATATGATTAAATTATTTTATGTGTATAAACACTTTACTTAATTATTAAATATAGCACGTGCTTTCATAATAATAATATAATAATATATATATAGTCAAAAGTTGCTGCAATTGTGATTGATGGATGATTAGGCATGCATGACTGCTGAATTTCAACCGTGAGTTAAAAAAAAAAGTCAAAAGTTTTTGGCAGCCAAATTTGAATGCATGCATGGCTGCAAATCAGCCGTCATTTTATTAAAAAAAAAAAATTTTGGTCAGCCACCTCTTTTCCCCTTGCTTATATATACCTCATATTCCAAATCAATCAGCAATAAAAAGAGAGAGAGAGAAGAAAGGGAGAGAGAGGAGAGAGAGAAGAAAGGGAGAGAGAGGAGAGAGAGAGGAAGAAGAGAAAGAGAAGAGGGAGCGCGCCGGAACGTGCGTGTCGGAGCGAATTAGTTACAGTTCTTTACGGGGTTTATATTACTGTCGGAATCCAGGTAAGTAGAAGTCCAACTACAATGCATAAACATGTTGTTTGTGAATTATTTGTAATTAATATGTGATAATTATATTATGGATTATTGATAATTAGTTTAATTACGATATGAATTATTTGTGATTAATTTGTTATACAAGCTGTGTATTTATGTGATTTGGAGAAAGTAGGGTTCATATTTAACAATAGTATATGTAAATTATTTGTGATAATATTGTGATACAAGTTGTGGATCCATGTGATTGGAAATATTATTATTATCCTATATAGATCTGTGTGATTGGAAATTGTTGCAAATATATTTATATGGTTTGAGAAAATATTGGTTATAAGGATTTGGGGGATCCAAGATGAAGTTTTATTCCAAAAAGAGATCCGTGTGATCCCAGGGTGAAGTGGTTATTCTATAAATGGATTTATATGATTGAAGTGAAGTTGTTATTTCAGAAGTGGATTTGTGTAAATTGAAATTAAGTTGTTACTTTATTGTGATTAAATGTTGATATTGATATTGTAAATAGTTTATGATGCACATTTAATAATACCATGCATAAACATGAAAAGTGTTTTCCTCAAAATTAATAAGATACTAATGGTGTGTGCGGCCACTATATATGCATCTCTGTCAGGGTTCGGAAAAATCGTTCCCGACATTTTTATTAGGGGTTCAGAAAAATCGTCCCCACCACTTTGTAAGAGTTCGAAAAAATCGTTCTCGGTACTATTTTTGGGGTTCGGAAAAAAAATATCCCCATTGAGCTCATTTGGGGTGCATATCATAAGTGTGTCGTGGGGATCCCGCAATGTGAACAGTTTTCAAAATAAAAGAGATCAATTAGAAAAAAAAATTAGGACATAGGCGATAGAAAACTAAATGCATTTTCATGCACGGACATGCATGATTTCTACTTACTGAAATTTTTATCTCACTAGTTTATGCGTTGTAGATGAGCCTGTTGATGATTGAGTTTGTGATGTGACTGTGCAAGCTGTGGAGCTCCTTCAAGGTTTTGAGCGGATGTACATAGATGATGACCTGTTGGGCTAGGCCGTGGGTTTATTTTGTTTCCGCTGATATTTTGGTTATGTAATATAATAAGTATTATCGCGAGTTTGTCTGATTTGAAGTGGTATCAGAAACTAGTTATGTATGTTGAACTGATGTGAAGGTGTTGGTTATAAACATATTATGTGGAAAAAAAATAATTTATATACAGGTTTTTATAATGATGATGTTTATTTGAATTATAAGTTGTGTAAGGTGGGTCGTGACAGAGTGGTATCAGAGCACGGTTTGGGTCCTGCAGATTATCTATGTACATGAACTCATTCTTTGGGAGCGCAGCTTTGCAAGTAAGTGTTATTTTCCTTCTGTGTTGTTATGTGTCTTATAAATTATATTGGTCATGGGGTGCAGGAAGCGTAATTATTAGACAATATGGTAAGGGATACAAGTAAAAGTTCTGAAGGGGATATGACTGCTGAGCAAGCAGCACCTCCTGAAGGGAATAATCGTGATGCGGTGATTACTCGACTAATGGAACTGGTTGAGCGCCAGTCCCAACAGATACAGCAACTAATTCAGCAGAGAGATATGGGTGGACAACCAGAGGGTAATGCAAACCAAGATAGACGTCAAGTAGAACGTGTGGAAATGGTTTGTGAGAGGTTTCGAAAGTTGAGCCCTCTAATATTTGAGGACGCAGCAGACCCCACAAATGCAGAGGATTGGTTACGCATGGTAGAAAACATGTTTCAATACAGTAGAATTCTATATGGGGACAGAGTGCTATGTGCTTCTTTCATGTTACGAGGAAGTGCAGGCCACTGGTGGGATACGATTAAAAGTATCGAGGATGTCACAACTATGAAATGGGAAAGGTTCAAGGAGCTTTTCAGAAACAAGTACTTTACGGCACCAGTGAGAGCCATGAAGATGAACGAGTTCATACAGTTGAGGCAAGGTGGCATGTCAGTCACAGATTACCTTCGTAAGTTTGAGCAGTTGTCGAGGTTTGCTGAACATATGGTTAGTACGGAGGCACTGAAAGTGGAGAGATTTGTGGAAGGCTTAAGGCCTGAACTTTACAGAGATGTGAGTATGACGGGACTGCATGGAGCAACATACTCACAAGTTGCAGAAAGGGCTCAAATTGCTGAGCAAGCGGAGACGAGGATTAGACAAGCGCAAGCTATCAGACATCAATTTCAATAGAAACCAATACAGCAGTTTGGGAGAGTTGATAAGAGGCCGATGCCATTTCAGAGGCTGAATTCAAATGTTCAAGTGGAGCAAGGACAGAGATGAAGAGAACCCAACAAGCGTCCTAAATTCGATCAGGGTAAAGTACCACCGGCGCCGTCACTACCTATATGTCCTAATTGTCTTAGATCACATGGTGGAGAGTGTCAAATTCCTCCGAGAATGTGTTACACATGCAGGGAGAAAGGACATGTGACTACTACTTGTCCTAAGAAAGGGAAGCAGGCACAGCAGGGAAGAGCTCCAGCTATAGTGTATACTTTGACGCGAGAGGAGGCAGACGCGAATCCCTCAGTTGTCACGGGTAAGTTCTCTATTTTTGGCACTTCTACATATGTGCTATTTGATTCTGGAGCAACACATTCATTTGTATCCACTGAGTATGTGAAAAAGTTGGGTGGAACACCTAACTTGATAGAAGCTAACTATGAGGTGATGATACCTTCTGGTGAGTCAAAGCAAACTAATCAACTTCTTCGAGGTTGTGTTATTCCTATTGAAGGAAGAAGACTCCTCGCTAATTTGATTGTGTTAAATATGAATAATTATGATATCATATTGGGCATGGATTGGCTGTCAAAATATGGTGCTACAATAGATTGTCAGAAGAAGAGTATCACTTTTCAGCCAGTGAAAGGAGAACCGTTCACTTTTGTTGGAATTAAGAAAAGCTTTAGATTTCCGATGATATCAGCAGCAAAAGCACAGCGGTTGTTGGAAAGTGGTTGTGAGGGATATCTGGTGAGTGTAATGAATGTTGAGGGACAACAATGTCCAATTCTCAGTAATGTACCAGTAGTTCGGGAATATCTGGAGATATTTCCAGATGATCTTCCAGGTTTGCCACCAGATCGAGAAATAGAGTTTGTTATTGAGTTACAACTAGGAACTGCTCCTATATCTAAAGCGCCATACAGAATGACACCAGCTGAACTGAAGGAATTGAAGATACAGTTACAAGAGTTGCTAGACAAAGGATTCATCCAACCTAGTTTCTCTCATTGGGGAGCACCAGTTTTGTTTGTTCGAAAGAAGGATGGCACATTGAGGATGTGCATTGATTATCGGGATCTCAACAAAATTACGGTGAAGAATAAATATCCATTGTCTCGCATTGATGATCTGTTTGATCAGTTACAAGGTGCAGCTATCTTTTCGAAGATTGATTTGCGGTCGGGGTATCATCAGTTGAAGATAAAGAAGGAGGATATTCCAAAGACTGCATTCAGTACAAGGTACAGACACTATGAGTTCTTAGTGATGCCGTTTGGATTAACAAATGCTCCTGCAGCATTTATGGATTTGATGAATAGAGTATTTCAGGAATTTCTCGATAAATTTGTGATTGTGTTTATCGATGATATTCTAATTTACTCTAAGAATAAGGAGGATCATGCACTGTACTTGAGAAAGGTGTTAGAGATTCTGAAGGAGAGGCTGTTGTATGCGAAATTCAAGAAGTGTGAGTTTTGGTTAGACCGAGTTGTTTTCTTGGGACACGTGGTATCGGAAGAAGGAATTTCAGTGGATCCAGGTAAAGTTAAAGCAATCCATGATTGGCCACAACCCTCAAATCCGACTGAGGTTCGTAGCTTTCTTGGATTGGCGGGATATTATCGAAGGTTTGTTGAAGGATTTTCTAAGATTGCTTCACCATTAACACAGTTGACCAGGAAAAATGTGAAGTTCACATGGACGGAGGAATGTGAACAAAGTTTCCAAGAATTGAAGAGACGATTGACATCAGCACCTATCTTAACTATTCCTACGGAGACAGGAAACTTCAAGGTTTACAGTGATGCTTCAAAGAATGGTCTTGGGTGTGTATTGATGCAAAATGGGAAAGTGATAGCGTATGCATCCAGACAGTTAAGGGAGTATGAGAAAATTTATCCAGCTCATGATTTAGAGTTAGCCGCAGTGGTATTTGCACTCAAGATATGGAGACATTATCTGTATGGGGAACGTTGTGAAATCTATACTGATCATAAGAGTTTGAAGTACTTTTTCACTCAGAAAGAGTTGAATATGAGGCAAAGAAGATGGTTGGAATTGGTGAAGGATTACGACTGTGTTATCAATTATCATCCGGGAAAAGCCAATGTGGTTGCTGATGCATTGAGCCGAAAGGCAATACAGAGTGTAGCTGCTATGACCGTAAATCAGAAACCAGAGTTGCTTGATTTGCAAAGGATGGGTGTGGAAATCATTCAGGAAGGATCGTTGGAAGCAAGGATGGAAGCTCTGACACTTCGACCAACCTTGATGGATAAAATTCGACAAAGCCAACAAGAGGATAGGTTGTTTGACAAGATAAAGAATGATATCAGATCTGGAAAGTCTTCTGACTTCCAATTAGGAGATGATGGCGTGATTCGTTATGGAGGTCGATTATGTCTACCTGAAGTGAATGACATTCGAAAAGAAGTGATGACAGAAGCTCATTCAGCACCCTACTCTGTACATCCAGGATCTACTAAGATGTATAGAGATTTGAAGGCACATTATTGGTGGCCAGGGATGAAGAGAGATGTTGCTCGATATGTGGAGCAATGTTTGACTTGTCAGCAAGTCAAAGCCGAGCATCAGAGACCAGCAGGAACTTTGCAGCCTTTATTTATTCCAGAATGGAAGTGGGAGAATATCACAATGGATTTTGTTATTGGGCTACCGAAGACAGTGAAAGGTCACGATGCCATTTGGGTTATTGTGGATCGATTGACTAAGTCAGCTCATTTTCTTCCTATTAGCTCTACGTATTCCATGGATCGTTATGTCCAACTATATATACAAGAGATTGTCAGACTCCATGGAGTACCACTTAACATTGTGTCAGACAGAGATACGAGATTCTTGTCTGCTTTCTGGAAGAGTTTACATAAGGCGTTGGGGACACAGTTATCTTTCAGCACATCATTCCATCCACAGACAGATGGTCAATCAGAGCGTACAATACAAATCTTGGAGGATATGCTCAGAGAGTGTGTGTTGAATTTTCAAGGTCAGTGGAGTAAATTTTTGCCTTTGATAGAGTTCTCGTACAATAACAGTTATCAGTCTACTATCGGGATGACTCCATATGAAGCATTGTATGGGAGGAAGTGTAGATCTCCAGTTCATTGGGATGAAGTTGGAGAGAGGAAACTTTTGGGTCCAGATTTGATTCGTGAAATGTCAGAAGCTGTTACCCGTATACGAGAGAAGATGAAAGTTGCTCAAGATCGGCAAAAGAGTTATGCAGACAAACGGAGGAGAGAATTGGAATTTGAAGTGGGTGATCAGGTATTTCTGAAAGTATCTCCAATAAAGGGGATAAGGCGGTTTGGAAGGAAAGGGAAACTCAGTCCAAGATATGTTGGTCCGTTCACTATCATTGAGAGAGTTGGCAATGTTGCCTATAAATTGGAGTTACCAGCATCGATGTCTAGAGTACATGACGTGTTTCATGTATCTTTGTTGAGGACGCATGTTCCAAATCCATCTCATGTTCTCAGGCAGGAACCAGTTGAGTTGAAAGAAGATTTGAGTTATGAGGAGGTACCAGTTGAGATCTTGTGGCGAGAAGTGAAGAAGCTCAGAAATAAAGAAATATCATTAGTAAAAGTATTATGGAGGAACCAGTTAGCTGAGGAAGCCACTTGGGAAAGAGATGATGAGATGATGACTAAATACCCAGACCTCTTCAGGTAAGTAAATTTCGAGGACGAAATTTTTATAAGGTGGGGAGGATGTGATACCCGAGCTTCTCACTACTCATGTGCCAATATAATTTAATTTTTTTGTTATGTGCATTTTATAATTATGTGATAATTATGTGGCAATTATGTGATAATTATTTTTTACATTTTAATTATCTTTACATTTTATTTGATACATACGTGATAAACATGGTGACAATATGTGAATATATGGGTGCATAAATATTTACGTGCATTAATTTGGATATATGAGTAAATTATTTTATGTGTATAAACACTTTACTTAATTATTAAATATAGCACGTGCTTTCATAATAATAATATAATAATATATATAGTCAAAAGTTGCTGCAATTGTGATTGATGGATGATTAGGCATGCATGGCTGCTGAATTTCAACCGTGAGTTAAAAAAAAAGTCAAAAGTCAAAAGTTTTTGGCAGCCAAATTTGAATGCATGCATGGCTGCAAATCAGCCGTCATTTTATTAAAAAAAAAAATTTTTGGTCAGCCACCTCTTTTCCCCTTGCTTATATATACCTCATATTCCAAATCAATCAGCAATAAAAAGAGATAGAGAGAAGAAAGGGAGAGAGAGGAGAAAGAGAAGAAAGGGAGAGAGATGAGAGAGAGAGGAAGAAGAGAAAGAGAAGAGGGAGCGCGCCGGAACGTACGTGTCGGAGCGAATTAGTTACAGTTCTTTACGGGGTTTATATTACTGTCGGAATCCAGGTAAGTAGAAGTCCAACTACAATGCATAAACATGTTGTTTGTGAATTATTTGTAATTAATATGTGATAATTATATTATGGATTATTGATAATTAGTTTAATTACGATATGAATTATTTGAGATTAATTTGTTATACAAGCTGTGTATTTATGTGATTTGGAGAAAGTAGGGTTCATATTTAACAATAGTATATGTAAATTATTTGTGATAATATTGTGATACAAGTTGTGGATCATGTGATTGGAAATATTATTATTATCCTATATAGATCTGTGTGATTGGAAACTGTTGCAAATATATTTATATGGTTTGAGAAAATATTGGTTATAAGAATCTGGGGGATCCAAGATGAAGTTTTATTCCAAAAAGAGATTCGTGTGATCCCAGGGTGAAGTGGTTATTCTATAAATGAATTTATATGATTGAGGTGAAGTTGTTATTTCAGAAGTGGATTTGTGTAAATTGAAATTAAGTTGTTACTTTATTGTGATTAAATGTTGATATTGATATTGTAAATAGTTTATGATGCACATTTAATTGTTCTGGGTGCATACCATGCATAAACATGAAAAGTGTTTTCCTCAAAATTAATAAGATACTAATGGTGTGTGCGGCCACTATATATGCATCTCTGTCAGGGTTCGGAAAAATCGTTCCCGACATTTTATTAGGGGTTCGGAAAAATCGTCCCCACCACTTTGTCAGAGTTCGGAAAAATCGTTCTCGGTACTATTTTCGGGGTTCGGAAAAAAAATCGTCCCCATTGAGCTCATTTGGGGTGCATATCATAAGTGTGTCGTGGGGATCCCGCAATGTGAACAGTTTTCAAAATAAAAGAGATCAATTAGAAAAAAAAAATTAGGACATAGGCGATAGAAAACTAAATGCATTTTCATGCACGGACATGCATGATTTCTACTTACTGAAATTTTTATCTCACTAGTTTATGCATTGTAGGTGAGCCTGTTGATGATTGAGTTTGTGATGTGATTGTGCAAGCTGTGGAGCTCCTTCAAGGTTTTGAGCGGATGTACATAGATGATGACCTGTTGGGCTAGGCCGTGGGTTTATTTTGTTTCCACTGATATTTTGGTTGTGTAATATAATAAGTATTATCGCGAGTTTGTCTGATTTGAAGTGGTATCAGAAACTAGTTATGTATGTTGAACTGGTGTGAAAGTGTTGGTTATAAACATATTATGTGAAAATAATAATAATTTATATACAGGTTTTTATAATGATGATGTTTATTTGAATTATAAGTTGTGTAAGGTGGGTCGTGACAATTGTATAAATAAAATATGTTTATTTGCAGTTAAAGTATGTCAATAATAAATTAAATTATAATACACTAAAATCATACTTTAATGCATAATCTAACAAACTTTAGAAAACATACTTTAACAATCATTAAACATATTTTATCTAAATAATAGATATACTTTAACACGTCTCACAAATTATCTCACCTAATTAGAGTCCCAGAAGAGACTTTGTCTTTATTAGATCGAATACCAAAAATATCTAGCAGTGATTTGAATTCAGTGACAGTAATCACTTAACATGGGTAAAATCTAACAAGAGGCCAGTTGCATGAGAATACTATATTTTTTCAACCCTATTTTTTCGAAAGATAAAGAAATGTATATCTGTCAGAAATCAAACTCATTGTCAACCTCCTCACCCTCAACACCATCCCCCACCCTCCCCCAACCCACCCCCCAACCTTATAACCTGCAAAATTCTTTATTTTCTGCACCTTTTAGTATATTTCATTTCTCTTAACGATGTCTGATCAGGATGACCACCGTACTACTCAACAACAAGAGGATAGTGGGCCCAACAAAGACATCGACGATGAAGGGTATCAAACTCCGACGGCTGAACAAAGCAGAATTCCGGCCGTAGTTTACAGCTGTCCACCGCCGCCTCCGAAGAAACGGCGCCGTTTGCTTGTGAGCCGGAAGAGTATGAAGAGAGTGAAGGTGTATAAGGGTAGGGACGTAGTTGATTCAGATTCAGACATAGAGTTGTTCTTCGGATCATTTGAGGCTAAATCTGAGACGGCTCCGCCGCCGCCTCCACCGCCTGTGGCGGCGGCGGTGGACTCCGACACTGAAACAGATGAAAGCAGCTGTCCCAAGGGAAGGCATGTTGATAAGTGAAGTTTTTCTTTAATTTTTTTTAAAAATTTAAAAAAGGTATATATACATAGTATTTTTTTTTACTTGATTATTATATACAATTTAATAGTGTGTATGCGTATATATGTATGTATAATCATTTTTGTTTCTTATGTAATTTTTTAAATTTAATTTATGGATAGAATTCAGGGTATAATTAGAGGATGCTAATTAATTTGGAAACAAGAGCAACATCTAATAAATAATTAGACTTATCAACTACTCCATAATGTAATTATAAGAAGAAATTCAATTCTATATTTATTATTTCAATTTAATTTAATTCTTTTGACGCGTAAATAATGTTTCTTCTCTCTCTTTCTTCTTCGTTCTTGTCTTCACATACTTTGAATTTTATCCGATAAAAATTGTATGTACTTGGGATTGGGAATTAAAAAAATAATAATAACATAATTTTCAACAGGATGGATAATCTATGTATAAATATTTGAAATATATTGTATATGATGTCATCGAAAGATCAAATTTTAGTACTTATCGACGACACGTACTCGACTCTTAAGTTGCTATCGTGTGTATTAATTATTATTGCATCAATATGATACTCCTATCATAACATAAAACTTAATAGAACAGATGATCTAGCATTATTAGATGCATACTTCTTCCTTTGTTCACAATTTTCTCATTACATGGAATTATTTGCATCCAAAGAACGAAAAATAAAATCCCATTCAATAAGAGTAAATAGCGTTGGCTCAATTATAAACATGCATCTTAAAGCTAAAATGGAATAAATATTATTTTAATGTGTAGTGGGTAGTTATACTAATGAGTGTGTGAGCCTCATATTTTAGTTGTGTATAGTGGATATATGTGGATTCATGTGTGTATAGGAAATGCATAAGAGTATGAGACCCTTAAGTGTGAACGCCCAAAATGAAAAAATGAATCTATTTTAAACGGACAGAGGGAGTTTAAATTATTGTGTTTCACAATATCATTTATCTTTACTGTTCCATATTGATCAAGAATTTTTTTTCTTTAAAAAAAACTATTTTTATTAATTTTTTCCAAAATAATTAGGTACTTTTAGACAATAAATAAAATACTACTCCCTTCGTCCGCTTCTAAGGTGTCAATTTTACTATTTTTGGCGTCCGGTTCAAGGTATCCATTTCCCATATTTAGTAAAAAAGTACACAATATGACCCACCACTTCCCTCTAATACAACTACCCACTTTACATATAATAATAATACTCCTTAATCCACGTGCAAAAAGCAAACGAACACCTTAGAACCGGATGGAGGGAGTATAAAATATGGTTTGTACATTAAAAAAATGACAATTTTGATATTACAATGCACTTTTAAAGTTTGAGTAAGCTTTACTGTGTATTGGGATTTGGTACAGAGATTAAAATGGTAAATTGCGTATATTTCAGTGGAGTGAAAGGAGTACAAAATACTCCATCTGTTCGCTTTCAAGGTTTCATTTTATCGTTTACGGCATTTGTACCCAAGAATCTCGTTTTCATTTATGTACAATGAGGGCCCCATTAATAATACTCTTGATAACCCTAAATTATTTGTAAACCTCTCCTCATATTAATGAGTTGGAGGGGTAAAAATGTAAAATTAACATATTACATACCCACTACATATTAAATAAACAATATTTCTTAATCTATATGCCAAAAGCAAATAATACCCTTGAAAGCGGATGGAGGAAGTAAGTTTCATGAGATTTGTATAAGAAAGTATTAATATCGAAAACTGTCTGATACTACAATTTTGTAGGATAAATGAAAAATGCATTATATTATTTTTATTATGAACTTATAACTAATAAATAATAATTGAAAAGATATCATTGTAGATGATGGTGTTACACGAGACTTTCTTATATACTCCCTCCGTACCAGGAAAGTCACCACCTCCCTTCCTGACATGGAGATTAAGAAAATGATAATTTTTAAGAGTAATATGATATTTTTTGGTAATAAATAAATGATAAACTATGTTAAGTGTGTTAGGTAGGGGTGATTTATTTTGTAAATAATAAAGTGCATGGGAAATAGTGATTGCGTTTGAATTTTTACTTTTTTAGGAAGATACAAACTTTTGTAGGAGTACCCAAAATAAAAAGTGTGTCATCTGGAATGGGACGGAGGGAGTAACAATTAATCTCTCTCTATTCCTCTAATAAGGAAAGAGGTTAAAGATTTTTGAACTAGATAATGAATTGCTTTTCTGTTTTGGGCCGATACAAGCGGAGGCCCAATTCTTTAATTACATTGCTACTCCGTCGCTCGCGCCATTTGTATTGGTCTGCTATTTATTTATCATCACTAAGAAACTGGAGAACTGTTTTGTGTTGTGATCAAATATTTCGTGGTATATGCATATGCCAAGATTTATGTAATTAACATGAGATGATATCTTGTGCAACATGTATACGTGTGCACTTATATTTGTATAAATTTTTATTTAACATGTATATGTATTTTTTAATAAATAGTATATAATTTTTTATTTTTTATTTTTAATTAAAAAATTAATAAAAAATTTACTAACAAAGTATATAAGTTATTATTCATTAGTGTATACTTATATTTTTATTTATTAGTGTATAAATTTTGAATTTCGTGCACCTAAGTACACAAAAGAATTAGCCTAAACTTATAGCAGTTAGTACAAGGGATTGAAGAAAACTTAAAGTTCTGAATGTTGTGTTAAAATCTTATACTTCCCATGTTCTATATACAAAATTCGTCTAAACTTAAGGTAAGTTTAAAATGATGGATGGTCTAATTCAATAATGGATTGATTCTTTGTACAAATGTAATCTTTTACACCAAACGCTTCTACACTCCGGCCCGATAGTAGAATTGATTCTTTTTCGGAGGAATTTTGCATACTATTTGGTCATCCGTCCTTCTATTTTGAATAATCTTCCTTACCAAACATGTTAAGTATGATTTATGTATTAAACTGCTATAAGATATAATATTTTTATGAATTAAAGTCAGAGGCGGACGTACGAATGGGGTAGGGGGGCACTGGGCCCCCTAAACTTCTAAAAATTACTAGTAGATATAAAAATTTTCTTGAAATACTTTTGTGTCCAAATGGTGAAGTGAGGACGTTTTAGTTTTAAAGGTCCCGTGTTCGATTCATGCAGCACTATTATTTTTTTCCCCTCTTCTATTTATTTTATTTATTTATTTTCCCTCTAAATAACATATTTATTTAATAATTTTAATGACTTTAGTTTCAAAATTGTTACTCTTACATAATACAATTAAAAATACTAAAACATCTTTAGAAAAATATTAATAAAAGTTGGTCAATAAAATAATTCTTCTTAAAATTTGTAGAACAAAAAACACGAACTATTGTATGAGAAAAATTGGGCCCCCCTCGACGCATATAATACACTTAAAAATACTATAACATCTTTAGAAAAATATTAATAAAAGTTGGTAAATAAAATAATTCTTCTTAAAATTTGTAGAACAAAAAACACGAACTATTGTATGAGAAAAATTGGGCCCCCCTCGACGGAAATCTTGCGTCTGATTCATGCAGCACTGTTATTTTTTTCCCCTCTTTTATTTTATTTATTTATTTATTTTCCCTCTAAATAACATATTTATTTAATAATTTTAATGACTTTAGTTTCAAAATTGTTACTCTTACATAATACACTTAAAAATACTAAAACATCTTTAGAAAAATGTTAATAAAAGTTGGTAAATAAAATAATTCTTCTTAAAATTTGTAGAACAAAAAACACGAACTATTGTATAAGAAAAATTGGGCCCCCTCGACTGAAATCCTGCGTCCGCCAGTGATTAAAATGTATGAAGGTTTAGGATATTCAGTTATTCACCAGTAAATTGATTTTTTGTTTGTACAAATATAATCGTCCACACGAGACGCCTCTATATCCAAATCCGACAGTAATGGTTTGATTCTTCTTCGGAGGAATTTTGCATACTATTTGGTATACGTCCTCCTACTTTGAATGATCTTCCTTACTATACATGTTAAGTAGGGTTTATATTTTAAACTATTATAAAATATAATATCTTTATGAATTAAAGTTTATAGTATTGAAGGTTTAGGATATTAAACATAAAAACCCTAAAAAGGTTGATAACATACCATTCATATTTCAACCAACTATTTTATTAAAAAAAATTATGAGTTAAAATCATTTAGAACAAATGTTATACTTTTGATTGTCTTTTGCGCCCGCGCATAAGAGACTAACTTCACTTTAATTGAAAAATTATCATTATCTTTTTAACACACTTAACATATTTTATTATTTATTCCTTTCGTCCGCCTCAAAGAGTATCATTTATTTATTTTGGACGTTTATTCTTAAGGGTTTCATTTCATTTTTTACACACATATGACCCACATACACTCACTAATATAATTAAAATTGGAATGAAATTCTCTTTTCATTTTGGGGTATTTCTCATACCCAATTGGAATAAAATTTCCTTTTCCTGAAAAAAAAACTAATATAATTAAAATATGGGGCATATACACCCACTAATATAACTACTCACTACACATTAAATAACAATACTCCTTAATTCACATGCATAAAGAAAATGGATCTCTTTGGGCCGGACGGAGGTAATACTATTTATTAAAAAAATATCAAAATAACCTCAAAAGTAAGTAAACATTTGATTTTATTAATATATGTGCAATTAACCTCTCAATACATTAGCATTTTAAAAATATTACTCTCATTTAACACATATAACTTACTTTATTATTTATTTATTACTTAAAAATATAATTTTTACCCTAAAAAAATAATAAAGTTGATAAATTTTTTTAAACTCCATTTCCAAAACCTTCGTAATACATTTGCCCACATACTTTAGGGTCATTCTGAGGTACCAGTGCATTCCCTAATTAATAGGTTAAAAGGGTAGTGGGTTAGTTCTTTTAAAAAAAAAATTAATTATTTTATTTAATGGTAGAGATTGAATTAAAAACGAATCTAATGGTTAAGATTGTCCAGTTGCACCGATGCACCAGGTGCACCCTAGTTGGACTCCATACTTTATCACGTGTTCAAATAGATGGGGCGAAGATCATAACATAACAAGAGTTGAATATTCTGTGTACTTAAGTGCATGCGCTTCCATTTATGTATATATATTTTTAATAATTTGATGGAGATATGGAAGATTCAAAATAATTATAATCCCTTCGTCTGGTTTCAAGGTGTCTGTTTTTTGCACGTGGATTAAGGAGTATTATTATTATATGTAAAGTGAGTAGTTGTAATAGAGGGAAGTGATGTGTCATATTGTGTACTTTTTTTATAAATAGGGAAAATGAATATATTTGAAGCGAACGCCAAAATAGTAAAATGGTCACCTTAGAAGCTGACGGAGGGAGTAGTATAGATTAATTAGATATTAATATGATTTGATTTTATTTATATCTGTCATTGTTACCTTTTATACTTATCATTATTGTACTCCTTCTGTCCCGTTTCAATGTTTACGTTTGTTTTTTGCACGTTGATGAAGGAGTATAATATTTTAATAGATAGTGGGTGGAAAGATATAATATTTAATATAAAGTGGGTATGTGTATTAGTGTTGGATGATTTATTAATTGTTTTAGGTGGGTTCCATATTCCAAAAGGAAAATGTAAATATTGAAATGAGACGCGTAAAATAGAAACGTAAACATTGAAACGGGACAGAGGGAGTAATAGATTTATCCCTATAAATAGGTGGTCATATTATTGATCGGTGTCATTTTTACCTAAATTTTAGTGTCTTTTTATTATGTATTTTCGTGTATTTTTATTCATTTTGTATATCTTTTGGTAGTGTTTTATGTTCGCAGGGAGATTTGTGCTTTGAAATGAGAAATGTGTGATTTTCATGATTAAGTATCTTAAATTGCGCAATATTTGTAAATATTTAGAGAATTAGTACTTTGGTGGAGTTTGTGTAATTTTCTGGTAAAAATAAATTCTAGACACGTCAAGGAAGATGTGGGTAAAAATGGAGCTCAATTCGAAGTTGAAATGAGGGAAAACGAGCCAAAACAAAATTGCTGAAAACTGTACCAATTCAACCCGAGAGCTCGATTCGAGCCCAGAACTCGACTCGCGTTTGGTCAAAAGTCAGATTTTTTATTAGTACGTGTTCTAGAAGCTTTCAGAGGGTATAAATACATGTTTTGATCACAAATTATGGGAGGAATCATTCTGGATCAGATCCACACACTTTACACCACATTTCACACACATTCATCTCCATCTTTTCCATCTTTCACTTCATCCACCCTATCCACTTGATCTCATCAAATTTGTCCACTATTCCATCAATCCACCAATCTAAGAAGGAAAATACATCATTGGTTGAAAATTTTAGCATGATAAAGAATGAGGAAGTTCACCATCAAAGGGGAGTCAACTTACCTTTATTTTGTTATTTTCTTCATTATTTGGCTCAATTGGAGCATGCCATGAATTTTATAAGATTTATTATGATGATTTGTAGTGGTTATTCCTCATGTGAGACTAGCAATATGATTGGTTAGAGATTTTGTAGATTTTGCATACCACATGTTTGATGAATTGATTATTATGAATATTTTCTGTCATGAATGCTTATTCTCATTTCATGTATGATTTGTGTGGTTAAATTCTCTATTTAAAATGTTAGGATGACCATTCCAATATTATGCCTGGTGGTTTAATTGAATCATTGATTGCATGAGATGAGTATGTGGAGAGTTAAGTCATAACCTTATTGTGCTTAGAACCTCATGATAGGACATTAGTGATGAACTAGTGAGAGGAACCAAACTTATTATCTTAGGAGATTTAAACTTGTATAAGAGTTGAGAACCCAATTGCCTTGGGCATAAGGATTATGGATACATAAGTAATTGCCCTTAATATCATAACATGTCGACTTTTAATGCATGTGTGTGTGAGAGTCTACATAAGCCTTTTCCATGATATTGTTTGTATTGCATAATTCTTAGATTGCTCACCTTCATCCACCATCCATCTCATATATATATTTTCTATCTTTGATTGCTTTTTTTAGTTAGTTTGTAGTGTTAATCAATCCCTTATTTTATTAATTAGTCCTACTAGAGTAAAACATATTTTGAATACGGATATATACACTTTCTCCCTTGAGTTCGATATTATAAATTTTGCACTTGGTCACTACGGTTTACACAATGATAGAGTACGCTTGCTCTCATCAATATATACCAAAATTGAAACCAAGTTCAATTATTGTATCAATGGAATTGAAATTGAATGATAAAAAAGAGAGTTTTCTCTTGTCATCTTCTACGGTATTCTTATGAATCAATGTATTTGAAAAGTCTATTTTTCGGTATTTTTTAGGAATCAAAATATTATAGAGTTTGTTCTCGTATTATTATAATTTAATACGCTCTCGCTACATCAGTTGGTTATTATATGATCACAATATAGTGCACGGTACACCTGGTGCACCGAATAATTAGCGAAATAATAATAAATATTATAGAATATTGTGATCATATTATCAATAATAAAATGTAAAAATATTAATATATTAAAATTTAAATTAAATTGCATGAATGTTAATTAAATCTTTACAATTGATCCATGTTACTTCTAATTTAACTGTCGTCTTACAATTGGAATGTACTTCCATAATGTTTAATATAAATAGTTTCATCCCTAATATATAAACGTAAAAGGAAAAAGACAAAATAGAGTTTTAAACTTTTAAGACCAAACTCGATCCCACGACAGATCTTTCTAATACTCTTTAATCATTCGATTTTCAGAATCGGAAAGTTTTCCCGGAATGTCGCCGAAGCCATCGGAGAACGGAATGGAAGGCGACGACGAGAGAGAAGAAGAATCCGAAGAAGATAATTCTGAAGGAGAGGAGGAGGAGGAGGATGAGCCGAGGCTCAAGTACCAGCGCATGGGCGGCAGCGTGCCCACGCTCCTTCAAAGCGACGCCGCTTCGTGTATCGCCGTCGCCGAACGTATGATCGCTCTCGGCACTCACGGAGGCTCAGTCCACATTCTCGATTTTCTTGGAAATCAAGTGAGTTCCTTTACGTATTTGTGTTGAATTTCCTCTCGATTGGATTTTTTCATTTTTAGAGGGTATTTGCTTCGGTTTGGGAGTTTTCGTGATGATCGAAGGGGGGATTAATTGAGCTATTTTGAATTTGCCTTTCGAATTCTGTTTACTGATAGCTACCTCAGCATGTCATTTCAGTATGTTAATAAAGGTGTTACGAAAGTCTTTTGTTGGCATTTGATTAAAGAAGTTGAACTTTGAAGAAGCTGCAACTATTAGAAGAAGTTATTAGGAATTTTATGCTCACGAATTTAACTCTGGCAGAGCATATTAATACTTGCAGGTCTTAGCTACGTTTATGAGCTTTAACTATGGTTAAATTATTTTATATTAATTTTACAATGTTTCTGATCAGTGATCATATTGTCAAATGTATTCTGTTCTCTTTTTGGAAACTATAAAGTTATACTTAAAGACCTCTAAAAATCCTTATTTTCGGATATGTCATATTTTATGGTGTTTATGAGATTCTGGATTAATTTCAAAATATGCTAACAACATAACTTCAAGTAAAAGAGTTGAACAAGATATCAGGAAAGGGTACTTAGTGCTCCAAATAAACGTTCATAACTTAATTATTAAAATGCTACAAGTGTAGAATAGAGATGTCTATTGCTGTAACTTCACCACTCCCTAGAGTGAGAGCATATTCCTGTCGTCAGTTAAGATATTTGAATGCTCATGCTTGATGGGGGGCTTTCCAATACTTTCAAAGCTGCTCCTACTTCTCACCTTAAGTCTTATGTAGTAAATTATTCAATTTCAGATGCAGGATTGGAGGATATTAGGCAAACCAATAGATTCCATATAAATTCAAAATTTTAAATTGAAGGGAAAAGTTTTATCTATGACTAACATTAAGAAATGTGACACCCTGCAAATCAGAGAGAACCTCAGTAACATACTAACAATGATTTCTTAGTATTACTAATTTGCAAAGCTCTCCAAAGTTGCACTTATTTTTATGTGTTTATCAGAGAATGAATTCCTATTTCAGAAAATTTTAGTTAATCAAAGACAAATCAGTTTAGAATTCGATCCTGATTTCAACTTTGCATCTTTAACCCCTTTGTAGTTCAATTTCCTTTGTGACCCTTGTGCAAATTGGTATTCCTTTTTCAAATAGAAATGGGAGTCATTTAACACCTACCACACTGATCTTGCACAAATGTACTTATCTTCTTAACTAAGGGACCTTATATCCGAACCATACCATTCTATGGTAGGTAGGAAGAGATCTAGCTCCTCTGAGGTGCCATTGGTGTATGCATTACATATGTTTTGGCAGATTGAATGTTCCAAGAAATACCAATAGCGATAATAAAAATTGCATGTTACTTAATCACAGTTGAAGCAATAGTAGTTCAACTTGAGCTGTTGATCACTTTTCTTTATAGGTATTACTAAGGCATTTAATTAATCTTTGATTATGTAAGGCCACAATATATGCAATTTTTGTTTTTCTTTTAAACGTAAATGAGATTATTTCTGGAATGCAATTTGTTTCTTAGATCCTACAGGCTTGGCCTTCTATAATTTAAGTGGATTAAAATCATCTTTTTAGAATGTATAGTACTCCAGCTTTACATTCTGACTCTATTGTCGTAAAGTTCGCACTATGCTGAGTAACTTATTGCTGTTGTCATTGAGGCGAATATTAATTTAATGCATTTTTGAACTCTTTTCTGCAAGGATATTTTGTCTGATAATGTGACTGGTTTAGCAAATCAAATATACCATTTGATGTTTCAGTCTTTCAGATGACTAACCAATCTTTTCTTCGCCAGATCAAAGAATTCATTGCTCATACTGCTTCAGTTAATGATCTTTGCTTTGACATCGAAGGTGAATACATTGGAAGCTGCTCTGATGATGGTTCTGTTGTAATTAGTAGTCTTTTTAACGACGAGAGAATGAAATTTGAGTATCACCGTCCTATGAAGGCAATTGCTTTAGATCCAGAATATGTGAGGAAATCATCCAGAAGATTTGTGACTGGAGGTTTAGCTGGTCTTTTATATTATAACATGAAGAAATGGATAGGCTATCGAGACCAGGTTTATTTAGGTTTTGTGATACACTGTGCTTCTATGCTCTCATAAAGAAATCTGAAACGCATTCTGAAAGTTTGACCTCTTAGAAAAGGAAATTTCCTTGTCCCAGGTCTTGCACTCTGGTGAAGGCCCAATTCATACAATGAAATGGAGAGGTAATCTAATAGCCTGGGCTAATGATTCTGGTGTAAAAGTTTATGATGCCGCTAATGATCATCGTGTAACATACATCGAACGACCTCGAGGAAGCCCCCGGCCCGAACTTCTTCTTCCCCATTTAGTTTGGCAAGTAAGTAGATTATGATTATTGAGATATCAGCATTTAATCTGTAATGAGTGGTAATGGTTTGAAAGAGAAAACTTTACAGGGCAAGTACCATGTGAAGTAAGTAGATTGCCTTACTGCGGATAATAGTGCTTCACTCATTTCTTTTGCAATTCATTCAGGATGACGCAGTGCTTGTCATTGGATGGGGAACATCTGTAAAAGTAGTATCAATAAAGAATAATCAAAATAAGTGCGCCAATGGCACTTATAAGCAGATGCAACCATCCAGTGTGAACAAGGTGGATATTGTAGCTTCTTTTCAGACCAGCTATTTCATATCAGGAATTGCTCCCTTTGGTGATTCTTTGGTTGTTCTAGCATACATCCCCGTGGAAGAAGAAGGAGAGAAGGACTTCAGCAGTACTATTCCTTCACGGCAGGTATTTTCCTCTGCTATTAATCAGTTCAGACCTTATGGCTTTGGCAAGTAGTTCATGGACCTGTACGCCTGTAAATATTACATTTTCTTAGTTATGGCTATTTTGAATGTGCTCACTGTGAATCTCACTCAACGCCTAATTAACTAAACTAAATGCTTGTTATATATTTTATTTGTAATAACAGGGAAATGCTCAAAGACCTGAAGTGCGAGTTGTCACTTGGAATAACGATGAACTGGCAACTGATGCACTACCTATTCATGGCTTTGAGCATTACAAGGCCAAAGATTATTCCCTTGCTCATGCTCCTTTCTCAGGTAATCCTTATTTTACATATTATCTAAAATTAAACACACAACTATACCTATTTGTTCTTTCCTTCATGGGTTCATCTAAGTTGTATTATTTTTAGATCTGTGACAGTGGACCTGATGTTATGCACCTGATACAGGTAGCAGCTACGCAGGTGGTCAGTGGGCTGCTGGTGATGAACCCTTGTACTATATTGTGTCCCCAAAGGATGTTGTTATTGCTAAGCCTAGGTTAGTTATTGTCTTTTGCATTCTGCAGAGTGTTCCTGGGTTTTCTGTTCTCTTACGTTAATGTGAATGATGTACATATGATGAGAATTGTTGTTTTGAGGTACCATGATAACATAATTTTAGTACTAAACAGAACCTTTCTTGTTCATGGTTTGTCTTCCTTGCATAGCTGTGTGCTGACTTCAAATCAGATTGCTAAATGAAATGCATTGGCAGCCAATAGCATGTGTTTATATGTACTATCTAGATGTCATGTGTAGACTGCAGCTGTCTCCAACCAATTTCATGCTACCAGCCATTTAAATGCTTGTGGTAGGTGTGATATTCTTTGTTAAAAAAGGTTTGTTGGTTATGCATATATTTCATGATCTCTGGGTGAAGATACATCTGATTTTGAGGAGGATGGATCTATTGAGTTCCTATATGAAGCAAACATCAGGGAGGATTCTAGTAAGGTAGCAGAGTAAAGATGAAGTTGCGGTCTGGAGTTATCTTCAATTAATAAAGTGACACTTTTGGTTGATTGCTATAGAGGAATGTCCATGCATTTGTGCTGCATTCCTAGTCAATTTCATTGTTCCTAGACTTGTATTATGGTTTTCATAAGTAGCTGTGTAATTCTCTCCTCTCCTAACCCAAAAGTGGACATTAAATTTGTAAATTTCACGAACATTTTATCTATCAGATGATACAGAGGCAGCTAATTTATTAAGCTACTATAATTTTGGATTTTAGGGATACAGAGGATCACATATCCTGGCTTCTTCAGCACGGATGGCATGAAAAAGCCTTGGAAGCTGTTGAAGCTGGTCAGGGTCGGAGTGAGCTCCTTGATGAGGTAATGTATTTAGTCTGTGCCTACCTAGATTATAATTTTGAAGAAGTGTGTTACGCTGGAATTCTTTGCTCTAGATGATCGTGTTTAGACTTCTAGCCAACCATAGGTTGCACTTATTTTTCTCCTCTTTTTTTTTTTTTTGGGTGTGTTTTTTGATTTTATTCTTCACATTATTCGCATTAGTAAACTAGATTATGAATGCACCAAGTACTAAGGAATTTTCTGTAGTTAGATTTGACTGCTAATTTTGACATACTCTTAGTTTCAATTTATTTTCATATAAAAATCTCTTAGAAATCTGGTATATTATTCTCCATAAATTCAGAATGTTCACACTTTCGTTTATGTTATCTTCGTTAAAAGAAAAAAAGACCAGTAAAACTCACTGGAGTTGGATACTTAATTGAAGATGTGTATGTGCCTATTATGTATTTCTGATTTACAGTTGATCTTCAACATCATCCATATTTAGTGACTAATCATTTTTATATTTTATTCAATCAATGGTGTCTGCGTACCATTGTCTTGAACTCTAATTTTTATTCTTAGGTATAACATATAAACACAATATTTCTATATCTTTTCCTAAAAGTAGCTGTAAGCGCTCACTTTTTTTTCTTAGTGTTCTTTTATTTTAGCATTTTGTTGATGCAAGACAGCTAAATGTTTTCCTTAGATCTGATTTAGTACACTCGTTATTATAAATAAAAGCCAAGGGTAAAAGACCACATACTTTATTTATTGTGTTAACAGGTGTGTGCGTTTCTGTGAAATAAATAGTTTCTGCTGTGGATGGTGTAATTGTATGATGCAGAAATTTCTGAAATTGTGATAACTATGGCTAGTTGATTATTATTATTATTTTTTTATTAGTATCCTGTGATTCTTTTGGATTGTGTGATTGCTGATAAATTATGGCAATTTCCTTCTGTTCGCTACTTGTATTCTTCTTGTTTCCCTTTGCACGGTTTCTTGTTATCCAATTTTTCCTTTTCCATTATTTGGCCTTTTTGTAGGTTGCTTTTCTAATGCCATGGAACTTTTTTCATGAAAGAAAGAGTGCAGCAATAATGTAATATGAAGAAAATCAATTGAAATAATTTATATTAACACCATATGGTTGGTATATTGGCTATAGAAATGCAATCATAATAATTAGATTAGAAATGTGCGAGCTATTAAAACACTGGCCTGTATTTTTTTAGGTTTGTTTTACATGAGTTCATTAGCTTGGAACCAAACCTTGACTAGATGTATATCTAAATTGTTTGATTTAACAGGTAGGATCTAGATATCTTGACCATTTGATTGTGGAACGTAAATATGCAGAAGCAGCATCTTTATGTCCCAAATTACTGCGGGGATCATCTTCTGCTTGGGAAAGGTATTATCATCTTATCTAAACATGCTCGAAATATTCTTTTAAAATAGCTTTGTTTCACTTTGCCAATTATGTACTCTGGGGTTTGGGGTTTTACTTTTACCTGATGCAGGTGGGTTTTCCATTTCGCTCATCTGCGTCAACTCCCTGTATTAGTTCCCTACATACCAACAGACAACCCAAGGTTACGTGATACTGCTTATGAGGTGTGTAATTCTTGGTGTTCCTCGTCACCTCGTATCCTTTTATTGATCATGCCGATTGAAATTTATCGATGCCTAAAGTTTTTGTTTTATATTAGGTTGCTCTAGTTGCGTTGGCTACAAATGCATCATTTCACAAGGATCTCCTTTCAATTGTTAAAACTTGGCCCCCATCAATATATTCCGCTTTGCCTGTTATATCAGCTATAGAACCTCAGCTTAATACTTCGTCAGCAACTGATGATCTCAAAGAGGTTAGTATCTGGGAGTGGAAGTACCATTAGTCCAATTATGCGCTTGTTGCTACATCTTAAATGGTTCTGTTTCATGTCAGGCTCTGGCTGAACTATATGTTATTGAAGGACAATACGTGAAAGCCTTCAGCCTGTATGCTGATGTAAGCAGTTAGCCTTTGAATTCAAAATTCGACTGTTTAACTTCACCCTCCTTATTAACATGATCTGTGACTTCTGACGTAAGCGATTTTGACTTTGAATTCTATATACATCTGTTCAAGTTCACTCAATATTGAAGTGATCTCTGATTTGCTATTGGGAGGATAATCTTGCTTGGATTTCTGGTATGGTATACTTGATTCTTTAGTTAACTTTTAGTTTGTGTATTTCAGCTTATGAAGCCGGATATATATGACTTCATTGACAAGCACAATTTACATGAGGTAGTCAAAGAAAAGGTACATTCTGAACCATATTAATAAAGTGATATATTTTGCAAGAGCACCCCCTTGCCTGAAAAAAAATTTAAAGCTTAGCAATTATTTACAACAGATCCATAAATTAGATACGATTAGTCAGTTATTCCTAAAATTTTTTGTTAAGAAAATTGAAATATACCAATTTCTGTTTCTTCCTTGCATTCGACTTTGAAATTGGTTTTGCACTTTTTATATCATGCAGTATGATATGATGCAATATATACATAGCAAAATTGCATGTTAAATTGATATAAATGAGTTCACCTCGTCAAACCAAGACATTCAGTACATTTCCAATATTGAAACTATTCTGCAATCTTTTTGATTCATCTAACATGGTTTTGCAGGTTGCCCAGCTAATGATGATTGACTGCAAACGTGCAGTTCCATTATTTATCCAGCATATAAACATCATAAGCCCTTCCGATGTAGTTTCACAACTTAGGGCTGCGAAGAATAAATGCGACTATCGGTACTCTTTACATCTGTACCTTCATTTTCTGTTTGAGTCACATCCCAACGATGGAAAGGCTTTCCACGACATGCAGGTTTGTTTATGCATGAATTTTCATTAACTTCTCCTGGTTTATGTTAAGCTTACTGGTAGACATGCAATATAATTCTTCATGAATGAAAATGTTAATAAAATTTGGTTACATATTCGTGGTGGTTGTGGACAGGTTGAATTGTATGCTGATTATGATCCAAAAATTCTCCTTCCGTTTCTTCGCAGTAGTCAGCATTATACACTGGAAAAGGTCTGCTCCATAAATGGATTACTTCTTAGCTCTTATTCTTTTATGGTGTTTGACTTGCGATAATTTGTTTCAGGCACATGAAATTTGTGTTAAGAGAGATCTTATGAAGGAGCAAGTCTTCATCCTTGGAAGAATGGGAAACGCGAAGCAAGCATTGGCAGTAATTATTAATAAAATGGGTGACATAGAAGAGGTGCTGATCTTGATACCCGTTACCTATTTCCAAGTTCTAAATCTGTATTAAAATGGCATTTATATCATGAAAATATACAGGCCATAGAATTTGTCAGTATGCAACACGACGATGAACTCTGGGAAGAGCTAATTAAGCAATGTCTGAACAAACCTGAGATGGTAAGTTGTAAACTGAGCTTGCTGATCAAATGCACGTGCAATAGTGTTACTTGGATGTAAATTCTCTTGCTTTGTATTGTTTTATCAGGTAGGGGTATTATTAGAGCATACTGTTGGAAATCTTGATCCTCTTTATATAGTAAACATGGTGCCCAATGGCTTGGAGATACCTCGGTATGGAGGCCTGCCTTTTCTTTTCTTGTAAATTCTATTGTGGGGGTTAAGCTTTATATTTGGTGAACTTTGAATCTGCTAAACTTGCTGGAGCGAAATGCATCTTGTTACAGGCTACGAGACCGTCTAGTCAAGATCATCACCGATTACAGGACAGAAACTTCTCTCAGACATGGTTGCAATGATATACTCAAGGTAATAATCATATTCAAATTCATTTTTAAAGAACCAAAGCCAATTGTGACCTATTTGAGCGTCTCGGTAAAAATTCTTTAAAGCTCAAACTATCAAGATCTCAAATTGGCCTCGGCTCTATCCATGAGTAGTCCTAGTGGCCATCAACAAATGACTCGATTGATAGTAGTGTCTGATAACCGTACAGGCAGATTGTGTTAATTTGCTAGTCAAGTACTACAAGGAAGCAAGGCGGGCTATATACTTGAGTAACGAGGAAGACGAGCAACACAATAAAAGTGACAAAAACAGGATATCTCTATCAACATCACTGAGCATCAAAACTACGGAGGTCAAGTCAAAAAGCAGGGCAGGCACACGGTGCTGCATGTGCTTTGATCCATTCTCCATACAGGATGTGTCCATTTGTATTTTCTTCTGCTGTCATGCATACCATGAAACGTGCCTCATGGATTCCATTATCTCAATTAGTAGCAAAAAGAAGCCTGCACCCCCTAAACAAGACGACTTATCCTACTACGAGTACGATAATGGTGATGGTGATGACGATGACATTGGGGATGAAGACGGGGATGATGATGCTCGGATGCGGTGCATTCTGTGTACCACTGCTGCTGTCTGAACTTCGTATCTTTAGGTACCAGTTTATGTTTATGTAGGATGTATGTACATTTTTGTGTGCATATTACACGAGCATGATCTTCTTGAGTTCATTTCATTTCATGTATATGTTACAAATCTGCATATTGTACGTCATAATGCTAACCATTGTTTTCTATCTTGAGTTGTATTTGGCCTTAAAACGGCGTCGGTTGGCAATGCTACTGAATTTTTTGTTGGTGATCACTTGTATGTACTCTCTATTAATGCACAATTTTTTTATGCTCAAACCAACAGTCCTTACTTTTAATCGTGGATTTTTTTTTTTTTTTAATAATAATTAGATCATTAATTCAAGAGCTTTTTCGTTACTGAAATTTAATTCAAATTACGTTGGTGCATCTCCAGGGGTATTTTTTTAATATAGATTGATTTGCATCATTGAAACAAAATTAATTACATAATCCACTGTTCATCTTCTCTATCAATATAACAATAATAAAATTTAAATCCTTTAAAAATATTGGCAATCATGACATCCCATGTGAGCCATATTATACACGGGCAAATATTTACTAACTTCACTTTACTCTTTCTCTCCAAGCACAATATTTAAACTCATTTAGAATTTAATAAGGATTTGAGTAAAGTACTAGTTAAATCTCAAGTCAATTCAAACGAATCATTTATATCTTATATGCCCACTTCACATTCAAAAAATAGATGTCTCATAGTTTCCTCTTATTCTTTGCATAACACACAATTCATTCATATCTTATATGCTCACTTCACATTCAAAAAATAGATGTCTCGTAATTTCCTCTTGTTCTTTGTATAACACACAATTCAAGTCGACCGTAGAATTAAGAATGTTCATCTTGTTCAAATTAGTTTTTGTTGGCAAAAGATCAAAGAGGACTCTCCATGAATGAACAATTACCTTCAACGGCGTGAATTTAATCCAATTGCTTTTGAAGCTTTTTTTTCGTTTTCTTTTTCAATGGGCTTAAACTTCTGACGTAACAACCTTGCTTGGATCCCTTCCATCTCTATCCGTCTTCGGTTGCTTCCTTACAACTATCTACTTTATACAATAACATAATAATACTCTTTAATATATACGTAAAAAAATAAATTTATACCTTCTCAATAGACAGAGGTAGTACATAATTGATGAAATATAAAAAAAATTCAATTAATTTATTTCATTAACAATTTATAAAAAACATATAATATTTTTTGGCCTGGGCTATCCACACACAATTTTCACGAATACGCCCATTACTTAATACACTATTAAAAATTATATATACACTCACTCCACTTTTACAAATATACCCTTTAATTTAAATTAACTCCAACCCACATATTCACTGTATATAAATGTTCAAAATTTCGTCCAATAGTGGCCGACAACTTACATAAATGTCGAACAGTATTGGACGACCATGCGTTGTTTCTGTCGGCCAGTGGTGGTCGACCATGTATTGTTTCTATCGGCCAGTGGTGGTCGAAAATTGCCGTCCCGTTCAGCCCTGGCTGGACGATTTTTTGCGACTTTTTGGAAAAAAAGCACAAAACTACATTTTAATCGGTTAAAACACATAAAAACATATACCACTATGATCTTCGAGCTACCTTTGTCCACCATTATGCTACATATGTGTATAGGTATGACCCAAAGATGTTTTCTTGAACTAAAATTTTTTTCTTTAGTTCAAAAGAGATGGAAGGATTGTATAAAATTTTGTTGGAGTGGTGAGTGTATAGATATATTTTAGTATGTGTAACAACAAATTTTGTATTTATAATAAAATAAATACAATATTGAGTACAAAGATGATTTGAGATGGATTTAACTTGGAGAATATGTAAGCAGGTTACAATCTCAATCAATCATTTGGTTCTTCTCTCGAACCAATGTGGCTTTACTTGGCTTTGACTTTGACTTTGACTTGACTTGTCTTGACTTGTGTGTATGCTGACTGTGTTGACAACGTGTGTGTGTTGAGCAGGATCTTCGGATGAAGCTTGTCCAAACTCGAGTGTGTAGTCTTGAACGTTGACCCGGAGGCGTTGAACCTTTGTTAGAATTGAACTTTGACTGGAGAGCCTTCCTCAAAGAACACTTGATCTGGGGGACTTGAAGCCTTGATCCCGGATTAGTAGCTGTTCTTGACTTGAAGCTTGCTTGATGCCTTGAAGATCTTGAGCTTGAAGCTTTGGAGGCTTGAAGACTTGAAGATTCGTTGAAGATCTTGAACTTGAAGCTTTAGAGGCTTGAAGACTTGAAACTTTGTTGAAGATCTTGAGCTTGAAGCTTTGAAGACTCTAAGGCCGCTTGAAGCTTTGAAGACTCGAAGGCCGCTTGAAGGCTTGAAGATCTTCGAAGATCACTTGAAGACTTGAGCTTGAAGAGTTGAAGATCCGAAGGTCGCTTGAAGTTTTAGAGGCTTGAAGCTTTGAAGACTCGAAGGGCGCTTGAAGGCTGAAGATCTTCGAAGATCACTTGAAGACTTGAAGATCCGAAGGTTGCTTGAAGCTTTAGAGGCTTGAAGATCGCTTGAAGACTTGAAGATCCTCGAACGTTCTTGAGCTTGAAGCTTCGAAGACTTGAAGATCGTTTGAAGTTCTTCGTTCGTTCTTCGCTTGAAGATCTTGAGGAGCTTTACTCGTGTTCTCGATTTCTTCAAGAGCGTCGTCTTCGAATGCTTGAATGTGTCTGTCTCCTATGAATGGCGGAGACCCCTTTTTATAGGTGAGAAATGAGGTCCAGGCCACCTTTGGGTCTCACTTAACAGGCTTAGGCTCCAACTTGCTGGACCATAATCAGACCTATTTGACTTGGGCCTGATTTAATTTACCTGGGCTTATTTGACTTAGGTCAAGTCTCATTTGACTTGGGCTTAATTGACTTGGGTCAGACCTTATTTAACTTAGGCTTAATTGACTTGAGTCAGACCTCATTTAACTTAGGCTTAATTGACTTGAGTCAGCCTCATTTAATTTAAGCCTATTTAATTTGTTGGGTTCAAATTATCTATTAATTTACTTTAGGAATTAATTTATTTAAATTCCAAAATAAATTAATACTTAATCAATAAAATCCACGTGTGACCATTTAATTGGACCGTAAATTTTAATTGCTTACAATATGATGAGTGGGCGTATTAATAAGTTTTTTAAATAAATATTGAGTAAGATGTGTGTGTATGGTTGTAATTTATTATGAAGGGAATTTTTTACATTTCCTATAAAATATTAACGAAGGTAGGTGTATCCGTGAAAATTATGTGTGTGAATAGTGGCGGCATATTTTTTTCAATAAAAAGTGATAATTAATTAATAAAATAATATTATTCATGATAGCGTGTTACTTACTCTTAGATAAGTGTTTAATAACTTTGACCTAATAAGGTTAGTTTGTTTAGAATAAATCATGAAATTCTGAAGTCACGTAATATGTCCCATGACCTCTGATTTTTTTTTTTATATGATATTTTTGTTCTTGTTTTTCTTTTTGCTTATAAGTTTATATAAAAGATTTGAGAGAGATGCTAATCTACAACCATGCGAGTAGAGTTGTAAATGAATCAAATAATTTAAATTCAATTCGGTATTCGAATTCGAATATCAGTATTCGAATTCGAATGCGAATTCGAATAATTATCTTAGTTCGAATAATATTCGAATCGAATATGATTCATAAGATATTCGATACGAATATTCGCGAATATATTCGAAAATTAATATATAATATATATTAATTATATATTATTAATATTAAATAATTATATATTTTTATATATTAAATATAATATTTTGTTTTATAAATATAAATAAATATGTATATTATCTAATTTATTACTATCTTAAAATAAAGAGGAAAAGACATATTTTTATTTTTTTATTTATATAATGTAAATTATTTAATTATAATTTTTAATAATTTAATGGTTGATGTATTTAGTTAGTATTTCTTCTTAAATTTATTAATAGTACAAGAAATAAAAAAATATATATTATTTTTAAAAAATGAATTTATAATTTTGAATTGAATTCAAATTCAAATATTCAATTTCGAATGTTAAAATTCGAATACTCGAATATATTCGAATAATTCGTTTATTAGTTTCAAATTGAATACGAATCCAATTTCGAATTCGATTATAATCGAATTCGAATTCGAATATTTAATCAAATACCATTAAAATATCTTAGTATTCGATTCGATTCGTTTATAACCCTACATGTGTATTCACTCTTTAAAATAAATAAATAAATAATAAAAATAAAAGTTATCTACCCCATACAAGGGTCTTGTACTAACAAGGCTTATTTTTGTGATTTAATGTCATGTCTGAAGCATAACTATAAATAGACAAAAGGACGAAATCGGTCACAAGAAATGGACGTAAATGGGACCCAATAGTTAACGTATTGTTTGTTTTGAGGGTGAGTAAGAAAAAAAAAGATTTAGTAAAATTTAAAAAATAATATTAATTATATTTATTTTAAATTTATTTTTCAATATGTAAGAATAAAAAGTGATGTGTAACTGTGTGAGAGAATATAACGTTATATAAGTAAAAAATAGGTATAATAAGAATTTATTAGTAAAATCTAACTAAAATAAAAAAAGAATAAGAATATGTTCATTTCTGAATTTTAAACTCAAGTTTTGGTTTTCAAAATCCATATTCAAATTTTAAAAATCACTCTTATAATATATCTATTGCATTTTCTCTCCTCAATTAATACACTTTCTCTTTTTTCTCTCCTTTCTCATTTAACTTTTTAAATAAATTAATATATTAATTTGATATAAAGTTAAAATCTACTCTACCTAAAACTCAAAACAAACATAAAATAATTATTCATAATTTTCAAACCCCCTGTCAAATAGAAGACAAAGACTTATATAGAACCTCCAATTGGTACAATCCCTGGTAAAACCTCCTTCCTTCTCCTTCAATGTGTGTTTTTCTCTTTTTTTTATTTATAATTTTAGGGATATAATTGTAATTTTAATATTGTGGTTTAGGGTATAATTTATCCATTGGTTTAGGGTATAATTGTAATTTTACCCTTGTGGTTTAGGGTATAATTATAATTTTACCCTTGTGGTTTGTCACTCGTCAAATTTTAATCTCTTCTTAATGGTGGATTAATGTAGCTGTTATGGGAAGAAGAGGCATTAATCTGCGCAAAGCTAACATAAAAAGAGTGAGATTTGCCCCCAGGCGTGATTGTGCCTTTTTAGGGGGTAAAGGGGATGATTGTATTGCTATGGGGGTTTCTCATATATATATAAGATAATCTGACGTCACCCGTATTTGGGTAAGTTGATAGATTATCGTGTACAGTGCGAGTATTAAATGCGTTTAGCCTCATGTGACTACTTTTAGGATATGATCTAGGATATCCCCTACGCGTATATCTCAGAATATATGCTGCGTATCTGAGGCAATTGGATCAAGTAGCCTTGTTGGCTTAGTCAGGCGGTTGCTCTTCACTTCTGGTAGAGAGGCTCGTGGGCTCTCAATGGACTATTGGGCTGAAGGGCCCAACATCCGAACAGGTGAAAGGCTCATTCCCAGAATTTATACCACATTAGTCCCCAGGTTTTTTCGTCACTGGCGCGTGGTAAGTGGAGGTGAAACCTTCTTGAAGCATGCGGGTGTCCCAATTTTCAAATTTCGAATCTGAAACGACGTCTTAAAGATCGTGAAGCGACATTTTAAAATTTTAGGGCATTTTCGACGTATCTTTCCGTCATTCGAGCTGCTTTCGTCAGGCTCCGCATTAATTACCTTCTGAGCGGGGGTCACGCCGATTAGAAAATGTGCTTTTAAAAGGGCATTTCCCCTGCCACATTTTTATCTTCGTTCCCTATCTGTTCGCTCTCTCGATTTTCCATTCTGTTCCCCAATCGCTCCTAAGCATGAGTTTTAGCGGTCAGCAAACCAGTCAGTCGGGTCCTCAGCAAGCAGTAAGTGGAGGGAGGTAGTATCAAAATCTTTGGAGAGGGCCTTTTAGGATTTATGAGAAGAGATTGAGGTTTCTTCATCTCGCCGCAGGCTTCCGCCGGTGTCTCGCTCCTTGCCCTTTTCGTTTGTTACGGCGAAAGACGTGCCAGATTTGTAAAATATTCAGGCACGTATCGCCTCTCACGACGGGGTCCACAATGGGATGTGGGCCCACTTTTAAGATAGCACTATTCCTCGCTCCCAATTTGAGGAGCTATCATCGAAGTATGCGGCACCAGGGGTGGAATTCATCATGCCGGTTGAGAACGAGAAAGCGAGTAAGCCGGCTCAGGATGAGTGGCAGTGAACGTTCATATGCTGAAGTTAGGGTTCCGTCTGCCTCTTCACCCTTGTCTGGCAGAGCTTCTCAATTATTGGAATTTGGCGTCACATCAGCTTTCCCCAAACGCTTGGGCTACTATAATTGGGTTCATACTCTTATTTTGCAAGAAAGGGTATGGGCACCTGTCCCCCAAGGAGATCGACTACTTGTGTCATCCTTCAGAGGAGAATGTTCACTAAGGGTTTTATAGAGTCAACCCCTCTCGTGGATTGACTCTCTCGGGGAAGTCCACATCCATAAAAAATTGGAAGGAGTGGTGGTGTTGGGCTTCAGGCGTATGGAAGCCGTCGAACATTAGGGTTCCTTCAGCCTTCTAGTTGATTCATTCTCGCGGAGGTATGTTCGCCTTCTTTTGTCTATCGTTATTATTTTTGTGTGCACGTGACGTATAGTCACTATGTTTTAAATTTTCAGACAGGGATACTCGTCCTGGTCCTCCCACTTCAAAAGAGTTCTTGGAGTTGGTGGGCGTTATTAGCAAAATGAGCGTCCAGGAGAGGAGTACCGACATCATTACTGATAAGCTTTTGAAAAAGTATGGGCTCATGGTGGATTCGGGGGTGCCGGTTCCTCTGCAGATGGTGACCATGGCTACTCATGCAGGCGCTCATTCGGAGCCACCGGCAACCTCCCTCGCTAATCCAGATATCCCTGTCGGGGTGGCGATAAATCCTATAGAGTTGTCCGCCTCCCATGATCAAGTGGTTCTAAGATCTGATGCCTTGACTGATATAATAGAAGTGGACGAGTCCTCTCCGATGGAGATGAGTCCTCGGGCCTTACAGGGAGACACAACCGTATCGATGTCGAGAGCCGGGGACTTTACGGGAGATGATGTCGGAGCGAATCGCGAGTCGGTTGGTGCCATGCTTCAAGAGGGTCTTGACGACGTGGTAGTCGTTTCAGAGGGGGAACGCGAAGAGGATTTTCTGCTCCATGATTTTTGTTGCTCTTCCCCAGTCGTTAGCATGATGCAGCACCGTCCTTCGGGATCTAGCGGGGTGGCCATAGACGATCAGTCAGCGCCTGTCAGCAGGGCTTCTGAGCCCCCAAGTAAGAGCGTTTGGGCAGATAGCTATGGCCTTTCCTCTGGCAGAGCCGCCTTAGGAGTGCCTTCGACCGAGACCCCTTACCTCGGTTTTAAGGTTGGCGCTTCTACTTCGGAGGTTCACTCTTTGCCTCCCGTTCTTCGTAGCCTGTACGGGTCAAACCCATATCACCCTGATCAGCCTACTCTTTCCGCATAAATGTTGAGGGCGATGGAGTCCGTCCCCACTAGTTTCACTCAGGAGGAGAGTGATATTATTGGGGTGTTGAATCTGGATGATCTTATTTATGCGGCGACTGGATATCATGCACGGGCTTTAAGATATTTAAGCCAGGCATCCCTCCTTTTAGCTCGCCAGATTCAGGAGGCATCTCAAGTCGCTGTCCTTAATGGTCAAAACTAGGCGGAGCTAATCCAGTTGAAGGAGAAGATGGAGAAATGTGAGTGGAGGCACTCGGAAGAGATGGCGGTGATTAAAGGGGAGGCGGACCGTCAACGGATAGCTTCAGAAGTTGCCTTGAAGGCCCTTCAAGAGGAGTCGAGGCTGGTTGAGGGGAAACTCCTTTCGAGTGAGGCGTCGGCAAGGGCCGCTGAGGAAGCTTTGAAAGAGTCAGAGGAAGTGCAGAGTCAACTCGTTCGGGAGTTAGATGAGGCGAAAAGGCAAGTAGCTTATTCCCAAGAAGACCTGAAGGTCAAGGGAGTAGAAGTGACTACATTGTCCCATAAATACAAGGCAGACTTCTCTTCCGTGATTAATTCTGAGAGAAAGATTGCTGGAATAGTTGGTTTTGCCAAAGCCTTGGCTCACTCGGCGTGGTTAGCCAACGGGATCAGTGCAACTGTCCTTTTGGAAAATTTTCGTCAAATGCTACACGCCCACATAGCGGCTTCAGGGCTGCCTGCCGAAGTAGACTGGGAGTCAGAGGGGATGAACTTAGCTTCGTTATGACTCGTGTCGGACTTTTTTCGTGTCCCAGGTTTTTCCAGTCGAGTGGCATCTCAGACTTTTACAGCGACGACTTCCGTCGTGGCCCCTACTAGATCTATCCCGGCTTCGCCTGGCGGGACTTAGTTTTTAGGATGGAATTGTAATCCTTCTTTTTGTTGATTTTCACCTGGTTTGTAATTTTGTTCTTTAATAGTAATGATTGCTTTTAATGGTGGTTCTGACATGCATTTATCACTCATTTAATGCGGTGGATCCCCCATATCTTCACTGTCGGTTTTTCTCTTTGAACTATCACATCAACATCTCTGTCCCACGATATCCTAAACTCGATTTTGTCCACGTGTCTTGATCGGACACTTCACGATTTTCCCCGCAAGTGGATTCTTCGAATTCCAAGGGGTAGGGCAGAGAGTGGGGCAGTTATTGGGTCTCCACTCCTCTTCTCCTTATAAAAGGGGTTGACCATGTTGAAACCTAAGACTACACTTAAACTTTTCATCCAGAGCAAATTTCTCTTTCTGTTAAACTTGTACCAAAAGAATGGCGATTGTTTCATTTCTTGCATTATTTATACTTCTCATTCTGTGTCTTGCTGTTCCTCCACTCATGGCGGTGGATTTGCGATCTTCATAGGAATTTCTTAGTTCTGAGGAAGACGAAGTGGCCAGTAATGCCAGGGCTCCTCCCATCACGCCTGTAACGCGGAGCAGCCATCGTTTAGTTCCTCCGCCGCCACATTATGAGGTTCTCCGGGAGGCTACTCTTTAGGGAGAGGGTTCGTCGCGGTGGCGCGTAGTTCTTAAGATTGAAAATCGAGCCTCTCCATCCTTTATTAACCTGGAAGATTCTGTCGGCCCTAATAGCACAAGTCATCCCTCCAGTCGGGGCCGCGCGGTGACTGATTCTACTCTGCGGGGTTATCCCACCAGTATGCGGGATGAGGATGTGGACAGGGTCTTCGCTTTATACAGTTATCCTGGGATCGAGTTTGGCATGCCTGGGCTACACCAGCGTCCTTGGAGCGGTGAGCCTGATCACGTTGCTTTTAATACGGGTATGTTTGCTGTCGGCGTCAGGTTACCTCTGGCCCATGTTATCGGGCGAGTATTGATTAATTGGGGTTTGGCTCCAATGCAGATAATCCCTTCAGCTTGGGCGAACTTGATTTGTCTGCTAGTGTTGCTCCATGAGAACAGATGTCCTTCTCCTTCTGCCCGGGATATCGACTATATCTATCATTACGTCCACGACCCTGGTTGTCATGGCCATTACAACTTACAGGTGCAGAGAGGCTTCGTCCTATATTCAGTAGAAATTCTATCGGTGGGCAGCATTAGAGGCGCCAGTGGTTTTGGGACTCCTGAATCTGGTAAGTCTTATCGTTGCCTCTTTTCTTGTGCTCTTACTGTAACTCACTGGCCTCCTCCCACCCTTTTTCGGTAGTCTTGCTTCGGCCAGCTGAGAAAGAGTTATCCCTAGGGTTCTACCGTGTTTTAATGCGATCAACCGCATGACTCTTCCCCACGATGTGTTATCACTTTTGTCGGACGACAGACTATCGGGGGCAAATCTTTATCAGGATCTGACTCGGGCTCCGCCGGCAAGCTTCGAATGGAGGGTAAGTGATAATTTCTCATCTTGGGACGCTGCTCTTGACTAGTATTTTTCGGATCAGGTTGTTTTTCCTTTGCCTCGGAGGCCCCATCAAGAAGTTGGTCCTAGCACGACCATGGCCGAAGATGCTTCCACAGTCGCAAGGGGTAGGACTGGTCTTCGCGGCATTGTAATTATTATTGCTGATGAAACTGAGAAGACGGTGATGGGTGCAGCTCAGGATGGGGTCTCTGAAACAGTACACACTCGTTCACTGGACAAGGGAAAAACTCCCATGAGGGAAGCCGAGGTACGAAAAAGTGACCTTTTGGAGACGACCATTCTAGAGGCCACTCGTAGAATTAGTCAGGGCGCCGGCATTCAGAGCAATCCGATTGAAGATCTGCCTAGTGTCAGTCAGCCTCAAGTTCCCTTCCCAGATAGCGATTCGACTCCCAGGGAGAAAAGACGTGAGAACATTGCCCAACCACGGGTTCCACCAATACGAGAGACTTTTTCCACGGAAGGCGGCGTTGGCGGGAGCATCTCCTTAGTTTCGTTGGATGGATTGTTACGATTGAGGAGTATGGGTGATGCTCGATCAGCTAGTGAGTCAGAGCTGAGTGTTTAGGAAGCCAATTTTATTCTCGCTCGTTCATGGAATCCTATGTTGTCTCGCTGGTTGCAAAGTACGGGGCCACATGAAATTGGGAATGCCGCCCTGGTGAGTGTTGGGCATGCATTGACTTTTCTCTGCAGCTTTCTTCTTGTGATAGAGTCTGGGCAATCTATCCCTCTGGGAGTCGGTCTTAGCGCGGGGGCCTCTACCAGTGCTGAGGGGCTTCCTTCTATGGCTAAGACTCGTCAAGCTATGGTGGCGGAGCAACTTATCACTGCGGCTAACACTCGGGCTTCGTCCTATAAGGAGAGAGCACGCATGGCCGAAAACCAGGTTCATCAGCTGGAGGTTGCATGTTACCTAGCTGAGCATGAATTGGAGCGGGAGAGAGAGCGTGTTGCCCAACTGGAGGCGGAGGTAGCATTGATGAGGAGTCTTCCTAACTTTTCAGGGGCTGGTGATGGTGCGGGCCCTAGTGGCACTGGCGGCGCAGGTCCTAGTGGTGTGGGTGGTGCGTGCCCAGTGGTGTCTGATGGAGGATCCTCCTTTATTTTGTGTTTTCCCTTTTGCTGTAAATTTTATTTTGACATTGTGGTGGTATGTGTATTTTCTTGCACTCTTCTAGGTTATTATGGCTTTATAACTCTGTAGCCTTAACTTTACAATTTATGCATATAGGAATTTCACTAAGTGCGCTTAAGCATAGAAGCGTTTTAAATTCTGTATATTCCACGGATTTTTGATGCCTTCGCCACTGAGCTCACTTAGTTCATACGCTCCATTACCCAAATTTCTTTTTATTACGTATGGGCCTTCCCAGTTCGCTCCGAACACTCCTTCTGGTTGGCATATTTTTCTCATCACCAAATTTCTAATTGCAAAATCCCTATTGTGTACCTTTTTGTTGTATTGAGATTTTAGCCTTGATTTGTATATCGCATGTCTCTCCGCTGCCTGTAGCCGAAGTTCCTCCAACAAGTCCAGGTTGAGTTTGGTGGCTTCTAAATTGATTTCTCCTCCTTTTTGAGATACACAAAATGTGGGGCAAGCTACTTCTGCTGGTATGACTGCTTCCGTTTCGTATGTTAACGAGAAGGGAGTCTCTCGAGCTGATGTTCTGGCGGTGGTGCGATATGACCAGAGAACACCAGGCAGTTGTGAAACCCAATTTTTCTTGAGGCTTTCCTGTATGGTTTTGAGGGTATGTTTAATTACTTTATTGACCGCCTCAACTTTTCCATTTGACTGGGGGTGGTAAGGTGTTGAGAATAGCTTCCTTATCCCCAGCCCGTCACAAAATTTTTTAAGTTGCATGCCTTCAAATTGCTATCCATTATCCATCACAATTGCATTGGGTATTCCGAAGCGACAAACGATGTTTTTTCATATGAAGGTTATCATGTTAACCTCATTAATTGTGGCTAACGATTCTGCTTCCGCCCATTTCGAGAAGTAGTGGCCGCCACCACGGTGTACTTGACGCCTCCTCTAGCGGGCGGAAATGGGCCTATCAGATCGATTCCCCACTTGGCGAAAGGTCAAGGCGCTGCCGTTGTGATCAATTCTGTAGAAGGAGCTCTGATTATGGGAGAATAAATCTGACAACTTTTACATGCTCTAGCGTATTCGATAGCATCCCTTCTAAGAGTAGGCCAGAAATATCCTTGTCGAATTACCTTCAACGCCAATGCCTGTCCTCCCGAGTGATTCCCACAGACTCCTTCATGAACTTCCATCAACACTTTGGCAGCTTCCGCTTTATTCAAGCACCTTAGTAGTGGCATCAGATATCCTTTCTTATATAACACATCATTAATCAATGTGTACCTGGAGGCTCGGAGCTGCAGTCGCCTCACTTCCGCCCTGTTTTTTGGTTCCTCTCCTTCTTTCAGAAAGGCTTTAATAGGGGCCATCCATGTCTTCTCCTCGTTGACTTGCCAAATCGCATGGGCACTTGGGGCTTCTTGGTTCACTATGTTGATGCTTCCTAGTCGTTCGACATTTTTTGAGGTTGCCAAACGAGCTAACGCGTATGCTTGGGTGTTCCGTAGTCTAGGGACTCGCGTGATGTAGATGTGATCAAATTTTTGGATCATGTCTGCTACTAGCTTGCGATATCCTACCAACTGTTGGTCTTTTGCTTCGTAGTCTCCTCTTATTTGCTTGACCATTAATTCCGAGTCGCTATAGATCATTACTCTCTTCACCCCGATTGTCAATGCCATTCTCATGCCAGATAGTAGAGCTTCATATTCAGCTTCATTGTTAGTTGCTGGGAATCCAAACTGATGGCCGAGCAAAATGTCTCTCCGGTGGGGCTGGTGAGTACAACACCGACTCTGGAGGCGTAAGTCGTAGATGATCCATCCACCGACATTTTCCAGGGTCTATCGGTCACCTCTCCTGGTAAAGTGGGGATGGTGAGTTCCGCTATGAACTCGGCCAGGGCTTGCGCCTTGATTGCCAGTCGAGGCATGTACTTAATATCGAATTGGCTTAATTCTACTGCCTATTTCATTAGTCTTCTTGCTACGTCCAGTTTTGAGAGCACTTGCCTTAGTGGGAAAAACGTTACACCTCGATCGAATGTCCCAAAAAATATGGTCTTAGCTTTCGTGCGTTCATTACCAGAGTGTAAGCAAGTTTCTTAACTGCGGGGTATCTGAGTTCAGCATCATGGAGCATTTGACTCACATAGTATATTGGTTCCTGTTGCTTTCTTTCAGTCTGGACTAGTACCGCACTCAATGCGGACTCGGAAGCGGCTAGGTATAGGCTGAGAGGCTCACCTGGCTGTGGTTTTGACAAGGTTTGAGTGTTAGCCAATACGTCCTTCAATTCTTCGAAGGCCTTTTGAGCCGCCGGTGTCCAATCAAATTTTCCTTTCCGAATCACGTCCATGAGGGGTTTGCACTTATCGAACGCTCTGGGCAGAAAATGACTAAGAGATGCGATCTTTTCGGCTAGCCTCTGTATACCTTTTGAGTGTTTGAGAGGTTCCATGTCTTGTATGACTTTCACCTTATCTGGGTTTGCCTCTATTCCTCTCTTACTCACCATGTATTCGAGGAATTTTCCGGCGGACACCCCGAACGTGCATTTTTTAGGGTTGAGCTTCATTCCATATTGTCGTAAGGTATCAAACGCTTTTCTTAGGTGGTGCACATGATCGTTTGTGTCCACACTCTTAACCAGCATGTCGTCCACATATACCTCCATGGTCTTTCCTAGCTCCTATTGGAACATCTTATTCACTAATCTCTGGTACGTGACGCCTGCATTTTTCAACCTGAATGGCATCATTACCCAGCACAGTAGATTTCTTTTGGTGTAGAAAGCCATTTTTTTCACATTGTATAGGTGCATAGGGATCTGGTGATAGCCAGAATATGCATCCATGAAACTCATCAGCTCGTGGCCGGCCGTGGCATCCACCATTTGATCAACATGAGGCAGTGGGAAACTATCCTTCGGGCATGCTTTATTGAGGTCCGTGAAGTCGATGTATAATCTCCATGATTTGTTTGCCTTTTGCACCAGAACTGGATTGGTTACCCAGGCGGGAAACAACGCATCCCTCACTAGATTATTTGCCAATAATTTTCTGGCTTCCGCCTCAATGATTTCATATTTTTCGGGGCTGTACTTCCTTTTCTTCTATTCTACAGGGCAATATGATGGGTTTGTGTTGAGTCGGTGGCATGCATGTTTCGGGTCTATTCCCTGGATGTCGCTGGATGTCCAGGCGAACACGTCTAAGTTGGACTTTAGAAATTTAGTCAGAGCCGTTCGATGGGGATCCTTTAGTTGTGATCCGATATATAACTCCAAATCTGGGTTACTTGGCTCCATCCTTATCACTTCGGTTTCTTTGGCCGGTTCTCCCCTTTTTTTTCTTATCTGATCTTGGATCTTTGTCTGTTATTGAGGGCAGATCGACTCTCTGGGTATCGAAGGATTGGAACTTTTGGTCATCCCCTGCCGTTGAGTCGTCCAGCAGCGGAACCCCCTCATGATTTGCTTCCTCTTCATGATCTTGTTGTCCCATCATCATCAACTGGAAACTTGGGTTGTGGTAATTGAGCCCATCTCCTTTTTCGATGAATGAACACTCTCTAGCTTTCCTCTGGTTCCCTCTAACGGTACCGACTCGGCCATCAGTGGTCACAAACTTTAAGCATTGGTGGAGTGCGGAGGGGACAAAGTTGAATCGATGAATGAACGTCCGTCCTAAGACGCAGTTGTAGGGTGAAAGAAGATCCACTACTTTGAATTCAAGGATGTGTTGGGCTTTTACCACATGCTTCTCATCTATCAATTGGACTGATAGGTCTGTTTGCATCAAGGGGGTAGTGATGGCATTTCCGAAGCCCCTGATCTTGTCGTCGTAGGAAGACGTCTTGTGGTGGGAGAATCCTCCTATAGCTTCGAATGCCTTTTCAAATATGATGTTTGTGTATGCACCTGTGTCGACCTGACACCGGTGCACCTTCACCCTAGATATGATGGCCGAAATCACTGAAGAGTCATTGTGAGGAGTCCGTATTTCGGCGAGGTCTCCTTCGGAAAAGAAGACATCGGCCTCTTGTAAAGGTGGTCGCGGACTTGCTATAAGCACATGTTGGTACCTGTTGAGCTCCCGCAACTTGGCTTTCCGCTTTCTTCATGACAGGGTGGTCAAGGCCTGGGAAGTCCCTACGTGCCCTTCGCTCAGCATGTATACCTCCTTAGGCGGTGTGGGCAGACGGCCTCCCAACTCTCCTTGTCCCTGAGGGTGGGCTGGTCCATTAGGCTGTTCGACTATAGCTTGGGGTTCTTCTTTCCTTCGTTTCAGGCCAGCCACCATTCGATCGAGTTTTCCATCCTCGAACAGTCTGATGAGTTCGATCAACAGATCTCGGCACTGGTTGGTGTCGTGGCCGATGGATTTGTGGTATTTGCAGAAATTTTCTTATTTAGCTTAGTTGGATCTGCACGTATCCTAGGCGGGGGGCCTCAGCAGGTTGGTGTCGTGTATTTTGCTGAATATCTCCTCAGGCGTGAGTTCAAGCAACTCTGTCATCTCCTGAATTTGGTCGTCATCTGGGAATGGCTTGAAAGAAGAGGGAGCCTTGTAATCCTTCTCACCTTTCTTCCTCTTCTTGTCGCCTTCCTTAGGGTCGACTCTGGACTTTTTATATTCTTAGAGGATTTCCTCACTGTGGATGAATGCTTGGCTGCGGCCATGAAAGCTGCGTAGCTGTTTGGCAATTTCTGCTGGCAGCTAGTCCACATAGGAGATCCTGGGAATATGGTGGCGGTTGCCAAAATGATTGATGCTTCATTCGACTCTTCTTCCGTATCAGCGCGCTGTTCGTTGAATCTCTTAATAAAGTCCTTCAAAGATTCCTTCGGGCTTTGCCGTAGGCAAGCTAATTTTTACTTGGGCTCCTTTCCCTATCCCAGATACACGAAGTGGGACGAAAAGGCAGTGGTGAGTTGTGTCCAAGAGTCGATGGAGTTAATGGGGAGTGACTCGAACCACGCGTGCGCTTTGTCACCCAATGTCAAGGGGAACATCTTACACCGATCCTCTTCTGAGCACCCTTGCGCCAACATCCACCCAACATACTTATTAAGGTGCGAGATTGGGCTGGATTCACCGGCGTATTGGGGGATTTGAGGGATCCGTATTTTTTTCATGGTGGTTGTCATGATTACTCTATGGGTGAATGGGGACCTCCTCGATTCCGGGTCGGGGATGCTAGGGAGTCCGACATTGTTTCTTCTTTCCATTTGGTCGAGTTGTCTCCTCAGCGCGTTGATTTCCTCATCATGCTGCCACTTGAGTCGGGCGATAGGGTCGTCTCCTGCGCTTCCCACACTTGCTCGTGTCGAGTCCTTACGTGATCTGATCCGAGTCGATCTTTTGACCTTACGCGTCCGGTTGTGTGTGCGGGGCAACGGCTGGCGATCGAGCTAGCCTGGGATGCCATTCTTCTCCGTTCGCGTCCCTCGTCTACCAATTTCTAGGCCTTTCTTGGTTCCTTAGATACATCCTTTTGGGTCATTCGTTTATGTACCGACTTTCGAGTTGGAGTTTGTTCATATCGTCGCTCGTTCGTCTGTTCTGCTGAATTTTCTTCGAGGCTAAAGCTGAGCCTCCGACTGGCAGTCCTCGCTCGCTTTCCTTTTATCTGTTTGAGAAGGTCGAAGTACTTTTGACGGAAGTCGGTCTGTGGATCGTCTTCTTCCGGGTTCGTGTTGCGCGGCGGAACTTCCTTTTTCACGGTCCGGGGGAGATTAGGGTCCTCCTGGCGGCGTCGGCTGGTGGTCGCATCGGCCCTACTAGGAGTGGCTCCGTCTTGCTCATCCACCATTTCTACGTATAGTTGAGTAGGGCGAATTGAAGAAGACAGTCGTTCTGGAGATTGAAGCCCATCTGCCCATTCCTCTAGCGCCAAATGTTGCTCGTCAGATTTTAATATCTTCTTAATGGTGGATTAATGTGGCTGTTATGGGAAGAAGAGACATTAATCTGCGCAAAGCTAACATAAAAAGAGAGAGATTTGCCCCCAGACATGATTGTGCCTTTTTAGGGGGTAAAGGGGATGATTGTATTGCTATGGGGGTTTCCCATATTTATATAGGATAATCTGACGTCACCCGTATCTGGGTAAATTGATAGATTATCGTGTACAGTGCGAGCATTAAATGCGTTTAGCCTCATGTGACTACTTTTAGAATATGATCTAGGATATCCCATACGCGTATATTTCGGAGGATATGCTGTTTCCCATATTTATATAGGATAATCTGACGTCACCCGTATTTGGATAAGTTGATAGATTATCGCGTACAGTGCGATCATTAAATGCGTTTAGCCTCATGTGACTACTTTTAGGATATGATCTAGGATATCCCCTACGCGTATATCTCGGAGGATATGCTGCGTATCTGAGACAATTGGATCAAGTTGCCTAGTTGGCTTAGTCAGACGGTTGCTCTTCACTTCTGGTAGAGAGGCTCGTGGGCTCTCAATAGACTATTGGGCTGAAGGGCCCAACACTCGAACATGTGAAAGACTCATTCCCAGAATTTATACCACATGATTCAGGGTATAATTTATTCTAAGAATTTAGGATATAAAAATCATTTAAATAAATAAATTTAAAAATAAAATAAAAAAATAACATTAACTAATGAGCATAAATTAATTAAAAAGTGTAGAGTAGTCCTCTCGAATATATAATATGGATTGAAGAAGTGAAAAACAGAGAAACTCTATGGATTAATCATGGTACGTCCATTTCCAGAAGGCCAAATTGCTTGAATTTTTGTCCTTGTGGGTCCCTATTAATTTTGATGGACTAGTTGCTTGACTTTCTCTCCATGCGATGCGACTCCCTATTAATTATCATTAATTATTGATATTTCCTTTAAACTTTTTACGTCGTAAAAAATACTTTTTAATGTAAATTAATGACTATAATATAATTTGTTAAATTCTCACATTCACTATCAAAAAACAACAAAATTAATAAAAAATAATTTTTTTAATATAACTTTTCATAATATTATATATTACTGTTCGTTTGGTAGATTAAATAAAATGAGTAAGACTCTTGTTCCCCGGGGATATCGTTTTTCAATTTTTATGTCCCTTTACAATTTAAATTCTCTAGCAAAATATATGTTTAAATAGAATATGAAATGGAAAAGTTGTGTTCACATGGAATACAGCGTATCCCGAGTGCAAGAGCTTTTGCCTAAAATAAAAGAGAATTGTGAGAGTAAGTATTATGTATGTTTATATAAGGAAAGTTGTGTTCACATGTGATACAGCGTATCCCCGAGGTGCAGGAGTTTTTGCCTAAAATAAAAGAGTATTATGGGAGTAAGTATTATGTATGTTTATATAAGGAGGTAATATGAATTTGTGTTTTTATTTGGTAGAATATATAAAAAAGTAAAGTTAATATTACATGGCGTTTGATAGGCAATATTAATATTGAGTTAAAGTTGTAATATTACTTTTATACCCTTATTTAATATTTTAAAATTAAAATTATATCTTTTAATGAAATATATATAATTTAAATTATTTTATATTTTATATCATATAAATTTTAATTTTAATTTATAATTCAATACATAATTTAAAATTAACGATCACAAATTATCCAATTAATTAAAAAAAAATCAAATTTAACTAATGACGCAAAAGTGTACTATATTCCAAGTAGATAAATCGAAGGAATTTTCTAAAAATAATTAAAATTTTCTAAAAGAAAAGGATAAAGGGAAAAAAAAATGAAATGAAGAAAAGTCTGCTGTCGTCTTCTCCATTAATTCACCATGAGTGCTCATCTCATCTCCATAATCATATAAGGCAAAAGTTCCTGCGCCCCCGGGACACGGAGAGATACTCCGTGTCCCCATGTGAATACAACTCTCCCCCTTCAATTCTATTTAAATCTATGTATTGTTAGGAGTTTAAATAGCAAAAGGGCACGAAAATTGCAAAGGCGCAAGTATTGTGCTCCGTTCGTTCGGGTGCACAGGAGCCTCACTCATCATATAATCATTAATTTACCATTACTTTGAAAATCCAAACAATATGCAGAAGTAACCCATAATTGCTTTTAACCAAGTCTTTCACCTTTTGGACACTTTTGGAGATCATCTTTTCAACTATTATATACGATGACAATGGAGATGCTGAGAAGGTGAACGACGGCTTATGGGGACAATGGAGATGCAGAGAAAGGGTATGATAGCGATTCCCTTAAAACTGACCCGTAATTTGATAGAAATGGAAGATGAAAATTATTACGATGGAGGATTTTGGAAACAATATACTAGGGACTTGTGAGAATTCCCAATTTAAATCCAAAGCAAATGCCCAAAATGGTAATTACCCTCATTTATCTGGATTCACTGTTAAAGATGTTTTTTTTTTTTTAATAAGGTCAAAGAATTATCATTCACACAAGATATAAGAAATATAAAAAAAAAATGCAAGTTTACAGTAATTAATATCCTAACACCATACTTAGGTTAACTAACCAATCACTAAATGAAAAACTAGAACACCCTATATTGTTTACATAAAACCAACTTCACAATCTGATTTTAATATCGTTCACAATTTTATCAACAAAGAACTCTACACCATTAAATATCAAATCATTCCTCCTTCTCCAAATTCTCCAAATCACACATAACCAAATAGTTACCGCCACCTTCATTCCTATTTTGCCTCTTAAGATTCGACTATGTGCAATGAGTTAGATAGAATATGAGAATGGATGACAGTAGTAATTCCCAACCATTTAAAGCAAGTCATCCATACCTCATGTGCGATTGAACACTCGAAGAGAATATGCCTTTCAGTTTCAATATATGTTTCGCAAAATGCACATTTCGAATCATTCGTAGACTGCAACAAATTTCTTCTAAGTAGTTTAGCTCTTGTCGGCAACCTATTCCAAAGAACTCTCCATGCGTGGACTGTTACTTTTAATGGTGCAAATTCTTCCATATAAGTTTGAATCCGTGCATCCTTTCTTCGTCAATCACTGCCGCATCTCTGAGTTCTACAAGGATCGAATAAGCACTCCTCATACTATAGCTATCATTGGAAATTCTCAGCCATCTCCATGAGTCTGCAACTCCCTGTTTCAAAGTGAACATGTTAAGAATAGACAACAGTGAATTAAAACTATCAAGTTCCCAATAAAAAAAAATTCTTCTCCATTCCCAATCCCATCTCCATCTCTCACCCTCCCACCTCCCCATATCTCCAACTCAATTATTCTTATTCTTACAAAGCTGAAAGAGACGTGGAAATTTCAGCTTCAAAGAGCCCTCTCCCGTCCAATCAACTTCCCAAAAGTTTGTGTCCCTCCCATCGCCTAACATCCGTACTAATCTATTTTTAAACCATGCACCCCCTCCTCCAAAACAAAGCCTTATCACATCCCTCCACCACCCTGACCATAAGCTACCCTCATCTTTATTGAAAGAAATATCTCCCAACTTATCCTTCAACCCGTATTTGGACTCCACCACCCTCACCCATAAGCTGTTTTTTTCTCTCAAAAACCTCCATGCCCATTTTCCCAACAAAACTTTATTAAAATTTTCTAAATCATTAACCCGGAGACCCCATGGACTTTAGATTTACAAATCGCTCTCCACTCAACCCATGCTATCTTTCTAATGCCCTCTCTACCTCTCCCCCCCAAAAAAAAAGTTACGTTGTAAACTCACAATATCACACAATATTTTTTTTAGGAACTTGGTAGAAAGATAGGTAGTAAAGAGGCAAAGATGAGAGAACCGCATTTAATAGGGTGATTCTGCCGCCTAATGAGATTTTATTCTCCTCCCATTCCGCATTTGACCATTCCGCATTGTTTTTATGATTCATTCCAACCTTGACACCCAGGTAGACAAACGGAATTGATCCCAAAGAACAACTAAGAATATCCGCCATTTCTCCAAGAGTGTTACTATCAACATTTATTCCAAAAATGCACCATTTTTCAAAATTAACTTTCAGCCTCCATTTATGATTCACTGTTAAAGATGTAATGTTAATACTGCGGATGCCCCACGATTAATTAATGAATTTAACTATGGTGCACCTGACATGAACGATATTAGTCGTTGGATTAAACAATAATTCAATCTCAACCATTAATTATGTTAAACAATTAAAAATTAAAATTATATAACTACCCACTAACTTATATTTTTAGCCTTAAAAACATAAGGTGCACCGGTGCACCAGGTGCACCCCAGAATAACCCTTAATGATGTAAAGCGGAATAGTAGAATTAACTGGCCATCAATTTAATACAGGGCCCTTATTAACAATATATGTGTTACCAAACATTAGATAGGAGGGTAATACTTGTGTGAATTACCCATATTATACACTCCCTCCGTCCCATACTTATCTGCACCGATAGTGTAGATACGGAGTTTAAGAAAAATTATTTTTTGATCAATTTTATTGACTTTTTAGGGGTATTGTAGTATTTTTAGGTAATAAATAAATTATAAAGTACGTTATGTGTGTTAGGTGGGAGTGATATTTTTGAAATTAGGATAACTTTTGAAGTTGTTGGTTAATGTGAAGTTTCCTTTTTTGGGTAGTGAAGATAAGTGTGAGACGAACTAAAACGGAAAGTGTGAAGATAAGTGTGAGACATAGGGAGTATTATATAATACCAAACTAGACCTTAGATTTTCCTTTTATGTTGCATTACTCAGCCACATGTTAACAGTTGGTGAAAGTCTATTACAACGGGAGGCACGTTACATACCACATACTCTATTTTTTATTTGAGAAATTCTCGTGTGAGAATGTTTTTTGTGAGACGGTTGTAAGACGCGTTAATTCATTACCAAAGTATGCTTATTATATAGATAAAATATGTTTATTTAAAACTAAAGTATGTCAATAATGAATCAAAATTATAATACCCTAAAATCATACTTTAATTCATCATTTATCATATTTTAAAAAACATACTTTAACAATCACTAAACATATTTTATCTATATAATAGACATATTTTAAGGCGTCTTACAAATCGTCTCACATATGTGCCGTCACAAGAGAATTTATCTTTATATTTATATATTACCCACACATCTCAATAAGTAACGTAAAAGCAAATTTTATGGATATGATCACAATCACATGCTAGTGTAATTAGTATATATATAAATAAAATAGACAAATTCTCTTATAGTATGGTGATTATGTGAGATAATTTGTATGACAGTATTAAAATATGATTGTTATTATATAAATAAATTATGTTTATTGGTAATTAAAGTATGTATTTTTTTTAAGTATCATAAATGATACATTAAAAATGTTATAATATAATTCATTACAAGCATACTTAAATTATCAGTAAATATATTATATATATAATAAACATATTTTACTAGTGGGTCGACTCATCTCATATGTAATCAAGAGAGTATCCTAATAATTTTTTTATTTCAAAATTTTTTTATCATTTATTAATTATAAGTATTTTATCATTTTAAAGATATTTTAATTAATTTGAATAACAGATAAATGGCTCAAATAATATGTACATGTCATATATTACTACACATAAAATAGTACTCTAGTTGGTACGCCGATAGATTCCAAGTGTTTACAGAAGAATTAATCCTTATTTCTATATTATATTTTGCATGTTTTAAATATTTTAAAAACATTAGAGCTTTTAATAACTATAACACCTTTATATATAGATGAATTTTTTTAATTGAAAATCACATGAAGTATTTATAATATAAGTAATGTAAACGTGAAAATAATTGGTTCAGAATACAACGTTGCGAGGTAGATGGGAACAAAAATATAAATAAGATGTACCCCATTGAATGAAAGTGAAGGAACTAAATTCATTGGGTCACAATAATTATCATTTGTCATACATCTTAGGATATTTTCAATTCAAAGATCTCCTAAGTAAATTATAATTACTAATGGCAGATCTAAATTATTTTTTCGATCAATTAAAAACTTGAAATATATAAATAAAATTATTAATTTAAGGTTGAATATATCACATATTATATTTTATTTTATTAATTAATTTAGGGTTGATTCTATATTGATAGTTTTATTCTCCATATATTTCACTCACTAATTGACACAAAAAATAAATCAAATCCCAAATTGATAGTTTATCTATTTTTCTGGTCTTAAACAAACTTCAAACCCGTATGAACAGATAAAAATGCCCGGAACGAAGGGAGTATCAATTATTATTATCTATAACAAATAATATTAATAATAAAATTATTTTTGTATTTCCATTAGTATACTCCATCCGTCCTATTTATGTTTACACCTTAATTTCCTTTGTAAAATAATAATATAAAAGAGACGGAGGGAGTATATAATGTACTGGCATATATTTTATTATAAATATATAAATATATTTTTATATTTATTATATATAATATATAAATTTTATAGCCACATCACATAATTATGACCGTTTATAAGGCAATATACCCTCAAAAGTTGTCATATAACGGTGTGAAAATGAGTAAGTATATTGTAAACCATCTTGTACTTAAACACCTTAGCAATGTATATGGTATATAAGATTGGATGAAGGACCACACGGTTTACACCAAAACTGCTTTACACAAGTGTTGGATAGGGGACCACACGATTTACATCATAAACTGCTTTACACAAGTGCTTGTATGTGAAATCAGCGTGTTGCAATGGATTATTGAAATATTATTTTTTATACTCCCTCCATCCCGGGTATTTTTACCCGTTTGTACGAGCACAAAAATTAAGAATGTTTATTTTTTTAATATATATGGTAAGAAAAAGTAGGGATAAATTGATAATTTTGAGGAAAAAAGTAAATAAAGTTGTTGGAATTGATGAATAAAGTGTAAAAAGTAAATAAGATGTAGGGTGTATTTTTACCATTTATGGAATGAGTAAAAATATTTGGGACACCTCAAAATGTAAAGTGAGTAAAAATACGTAGGACAGAAGGAATATTTAAATTAGTATAGAGTCAGCGTATTATATGGGATTATAATTTTTTCTAATTTATTATTTATGTTATAAATCAAAAAAATATTTTTATATGATAATAATTATTGTTTTAATATTAAACAATATTTTTATATAATAAAATTTTTGTTGAATTTCGTAATTAAAGTTTGAAATGTAACAAATTTAAAGCAAAAGATATGACAAGGCTAAACCTAGAAATGTTTAAAAATAGATCACAAAAGATACAAGAAGATATTTAGATTAAAAGATAATTATGGAGTGCACCTGTATACTCATGTACTTAAGAGTTTAGGGATATACACTCTCTTATGAGACTGAGTCTATGTGACACGTATTGTTAAACGGGTCGGTTCGTTCTTAAAATATAATTATTATATAGATAAAATATGTTTATTAATTGTTAATATATTTGTAGTGAGTTATACAATAACATTTTAAAAATACACTTTAATTTATTATTTATCATCATACTTTAAAAATCCATACTTTAACTATATAACAAACATACTTTAACAACAAGTCGATTCATCTCACATAATTACCGCCTCACAAGAGATTTTGTCAAGGGTTTATAACTAGACTAAACCTAGGGTATAATTGTATTTATACATTTTATTTTTTAATTTTTTTAAATTTAAATTTAAGGTGAAATTCAATTAATTTAAAATTTAAAGGTTTAAATTTTATAGGTGCGTTGATGCACCAACAACTCTTAAATTAATCAAGTATTAAATTTTTTAAATTGGGATACTTAATATTATGATCTTAACATTTTTTTTAAACATTTTGCATTTTAGAATTTTAAAACATCTCATTTTGTATATTTTTTAGAGGTTATTTAAAATATTGAAATAATCAATTTTAGATGGGGCAAGTCTTGTATGAGACTGTTTTATGGATAAAAATAGTAACAACATTATTAATAAAAAGTAATATTTAATTGATGAAAAGTAATAATAGTGCTTTGTTGAAATACATTTTAGATTTATCCAAAAGAAAATTATTGATTATGTCATTTTTAAATTTAATTAAATAAAACCTATTTACAAGTGTAAGTAATTATATTTTAAATTAACAATGTAAATTTTATTATTTCAATTCATTACAATTTTTACATCTATATTAAATATTTATTTGAACTTTTATACTGTATTTTAAAATTATTATGTGATGTATAATTTAAGGGTAATTTTGGGGTGCACCGAGTGCACCTAAGGGTTTAATGATTTAATTTAGGGTATAATAGTAATTATATAAATTAAGAAGTTAGTTATTAATTAAAATCTAAGAGTGGAGATTAATTGTTTTAAAATTTAATGGGTTAGATTTTACAGGTGCATCAGTGCCCCAAGTACACCATAGTAAGACTCATAATTTAAATTAAAATATTTATAAAAAATATTATAAATTGAATATAATATAATACATCTAATAAATATTTTAAATTTTTTAATATAATTAAAATTAAAATATACTTGTAATTAAATTTCACAAATATTGATTATGCCTAAGGAATCTTTATCAATGAACTAAATATCATTAAAATAATCAATGAACTAAATTTCATTAAAATAATCAATAAACTAAGGTAAAAACTTGTGTGAGACTGTCATAGAGAGATTTCTGTGAAACGGATAAGACGTGATAATATTTTAATAAAAAGTGATATTCGATTTAATAAAAGTCCACTTCAACTTGGTTCAACCGAGTCAGGCCGATCAATTTGACTGATTGAACTGAATACCAAAGCAGGAATCGATACGAAAAAAATATAGGTTGGATCAGGTCGAATAGAAAAATCGGTTCAACCGTTTCTATAAATGCATATTTTTTTATTTTTCTTTTAAATTTCAATTTTTAAAATTATTATTTTTATAATGCTTCACTTTTATTGTTGTTTATTTTAGAACATTATATTTAGATATTGGATTAAGTTATGAATCATAGTATTGTTTATGTTAAATGACCAACTCATCTATAAATTTAAGATGGTAGAGAGGTGAATCGTTTAATAATTAATCAAGTCATTCGTATTGTTTATGTTAAATGATCAACTCATCTAAAAGTTTAAGCTGGTAGAGAGGTTAACCGTTTAATAATTAATCAAGTCATTCTAACATGTGCATGAATCATTTAATATTTAATCAAATCACTATAATACATCTCCTCACATATAGGTAGGGTTAATTTGAAACCTTGCATGTTGAATTCTCTTATAAATGGATGACTGTAAGGTCGGTGACCTTCGAACTCTGAACCTTTGCTAGAGTCAAAATTTCCTTTTAAACGAGTGGTGGTGAGGTTCGAACCTTGAACCTTTACTAGGTCATGACTCTGATACCATATTAATGATCACCTCATCTAAAAGTTTAAGGTGATAAAGAGGTGAAATCTGTAAAATATAATTAAAAATGTGTGAAATCTAATTTTTCAGTTCAACTAATCGCCGATTGAATGGTCCAATCGATTAAACCTCGAACAGTTGTCTACACCGATTTGATAACTGATACAATTATAAAAACATTAATTCCACTACAAGAAAAATATTTTTTAGCAATGGAATTTACCAACGGAATTCAATCCGTTGGTAATTACTAATGAATTAGCAACCAAAATGATATTTTTCTATTAGCAATAGAATGACAATGGATTTATTCTCTATTTTACCAACGGAATTCAATCCGTTAGTAATTACCAATGGATTACCAAGTGAATATTTATATAAATTATCAACAGAATTTTTAGCAACGGATTACCAACGGAATTGATTTTTCATTGCTAAAAATTTACTAACCACCACTTTACCATCGGAAATTTACCAACAGATTTCATTCCTAATCCGTTGGTAAACCAATTTAATAATAGAATTAATACTTTTACCAACAGTAAAAACAGTTTTTTTTTTTTTTTTTTGTATACTCTTAAATTGTTGTGCGGATTCCATGGGAGTAGTACCTTTTTTTTTTCCCTCTATCCTTTCCTCTCAATCAAACACTTGCACCTTATAATTATAGACTATCTCCATGTATCAGAGAATCATTGGGGGTGGAGCAACCATGATGATGATGACACACGGAGAGCATCAATGATGCCATCTCAAGGAGATACTAATTAGAGTTTATTATCACTTTTTTTATACCGTTTCAAATAAAGTTTATATACGTTACTTTAAAAAAATTTAAATTTTTAACAAACTTTATTCATTTTTTTTGGATCATATGAATTATTTAGGTAATAAATAAGGTATAAAGTATATTGTAGGTTGGAATTGAGATTGAGATATTATTTTTTCTTTTTAAAAGGTAAATTTTATTATGAAATGGAGAAACAGGAAAATGATAAAGAATGGAGGAAGTAATTTTTGATTCTACAGATTTCCCCTGTCATTTGGTCAACCTCCTGCATAGTATTGTTGGATGAGCGATAAAGAAAAGGAATTACATATGGCTATTTTTGTTTTTGATTTTTTAGTCCATACTTAAGATTATGTAATTGAGTAATTCAATCATTATTCTATTTGAGATTTAATTAGTAAAACCAGATTACATAAAATCTTATATACCTTTTTCGCATATCACATCTTAATATTTAACACATATCACTCTAATTTTTATATATTAATTTAACATAAAATTAAAATATATCTTATCTAAAATTTTAAAACAAACATAGATTTAAAATATAGCCTACTTAATTCCTCAAATAAACATAACACTACAAGAAAAATGAGATATAACAACAAAAAATTTGCCGTGAATTCAGATTTTATCGCCAAATTCATTCTATTAGCGATTAATTCTTGTTTTTCGTTGCTAAATTAATTATCCGCTAAATAAATTGCGACGGTCATATTCACAACAAATTTAGCAACAAAAAATTTCATCGCTAAAATGAAATAACGATGAAATACACTACTTTAGCGACGAAATATTTCGCAACTATAACACTATTTATTGAATTTATTAAATACATCTAATTTTAAATCTACTTTTCTTCTTTTCTTTTTACGTAACTAAAAACAAGTATCACCTAAAAGACAAACATAAATCCTTGAAATGATGATTAGATTTTCAATGTATGAGTCATACAATTAAAAGAAAAGAAATACAAATGATACACGAAATTGCCCTGAATCTGATTGAATTTTTAGGGAACCAAACGTTGGTTCCTCCTAAGTCGGACATGATACATCTATTTTGACGTTTAAATTAAAAAGATATATAATATTTTTAATAAAATTAAGTTGATATATATATATATATATATATATATATATATATATATATATATATATATATATATATATATAATACATACATATAAATTTTGTCTTTTTAAGTTTTTAACGTTGAATTCCTTATCATTTTAATCATTTTAAGTATAAAAAGTTTTGTATAAATCGTGTTCATATATAAATACTATTATTTGTAAAAATAATTATATTTTTAAATATAATTCTAATAATAAATATTAAACCAAACTTCAACTAATTCAACTTCAACTTCTAATAATAATAATAATTATTATATATATATATATATATATTCTCCCAGTCCTAACTTCAACTTCACACTTTCCGTTTTGCTCCATTCCAAATTTAACTTCACACTTCCATAAAAGGAAAAAGCAATTAATTAATATCCCTCTAACATACTTTAATTTCAAATTTGTCATCACCTTTTTAACACACATAACATACTTTATTATTTATTTATTACCCAAAAATATCATACTATCCCCAAAAGTAAGTCAAAAATGGACTTTTCTTAAACTCCGTATCTACAGTAAACATGAAGATGAATTTGGGATAGAGGGAGTATATTACAATAGGCAAAAACATGTGTGCCCAAGGGTACACCGTGCGCCCATACTCTTTAGTATTAAATTGTACTCCCTCCGTCCGCTTTCAAGGGTATCATTTTTCTATTTTGGGCGTCCGCCCTCAAGAGTCTCATTTTCTTTTTTATCCACACACACCCACTAATACAACTAAAAAATGGGACCCACACCTCCACTAATACAACTACCCACTACACATTAAATAACAATACTCCTTAATCTCCGTGCCAAAAAACAAATGGCACCCTTGAATCAGGACGGAGGGAGTATAATTTAATACTAAAGAGTATGGGCGCACGGTGTACCATGGGGACACACACGTTTTTACCTATTATTATATATGGAATAAAAATGAGATTGCCACCATTTTTATATGTAATTTTAAAAATTATATTACTCATTTAATTATTAAGTAATATAAGAAAAAGAAAATAATGCGTAGTACAGAGGGTAAAGATATTGTGCGAAAGGCAAAAGAGCCTGAAAATAAGCCAAACATGCGGCTTAAAAAGATAATAAACTAAGAAAATAATTGGCATTAAAAGTGAAAACAGAAAAGAGGACTTCCTAAAAATTAGTTCCTGAAAATGGTCTTCTACGAGTATTCCACCTTCCCCCGGGTACTCCGCGGCTCTTAGTAGAATTTCTATAAGGCTGCCATAAATAAGAATTCATATAGCAATCAACAGTCTCACAATCATCTATGTAATCTTGCTTTGCAGTGAGGCTGCTTGTAATCAGTTTGTAGTCCGTTTGAACATTGTCCTTTTTCCTATCCCCTCTCAAAATTGTTGTGCTACTTTCCAGGGTTGGAAATTGATCAAAGGCATTTTCTTCCTCACGATTTTCCTGATCAGGAATAAAGTGAACCTGATCAGCATCAACACGAAATGGAGCTGTCTGATTTGAGCAGGCATGAACTTGATCATCGCTGGGGAAATCAGCACGAAGCTGAGAGTTCTCAGCTTCAAAGAGGTGTGCAGCTAGCGCTCTCATAGTTGCCTCGAAACTCGTCGAGGACATAGCTAAATCAGCCAATTGGTTATCACTGTTCCATGGGGACTCAGCCATTTCTTTGGAATGATCCATAGAAGGATCCATATTCACATCCAAGTGAGAGTCTTCGTCCAGCATACTAAACTTATTCGAGAGAGGGATAGCTGGAATAGAGTGAGCATGTAAAGCATCCGAAGTTACCTTGTCAATATCAACCATCCTATCAGGATGGGCAGAACCAGCATCATGGGGCATCACCGAAACCTTTGGTTGAGTACTCATTTAATTCATTATAAGACTACACTTAAAAATTAATTACTCTAAAATTTTTGTATTTAATTACCATAAATCTTCAACTAAAAATATAATAATGTTTACAAAAATATTTATTTAACATAAATGTTATACTATTTATTATTATATATATAAATTTTAGTTATTTAATTTTATAAATTTAAAATAAAGTAATAACAAATATCATATAAATGGGGCAAAAAGTAAAATAAAAACAATTATATATATTAATAATTTAATTAATAAATATTTAATTAATATAAACACGTGTTCATAAAAGTAATAAATATTGATGAATTAATTTGTCTTATTAATTTATGATAAAGTAAATTTATGAATTCGTGTAGCACACGGAGGAAAAAACTAATATATATATATATATATATATATATATATATATATATATATATATATATATATATATATATATATATATATATATGTGATCTTGCATTAGACCGTCCCACATGAGACAATTTTACACTTTTTAAAATAATTATCACTTTTGCTATAAAACGTTATCACTTTCGCTATATAACATTATCACTTTTCATTAATTTAGTATAACTTTTCAGTATAAAATTTATCACTTTCTGACCATCTCACATAAGCATTTAAGTGAGACGGTCTCACACAAGTCTTTGCATATATATATATATACCCCTTCCCTTCCGTTTCAAATATTTCGTTTGCTTTTTGCACGGAGATTAAGTATTATAGTATTTTATTGTGTAGTGAGGTGAGAGAAATAATATTTTGTTTTAATATAAAGTGGGTATGTGTATTAGTGTGGAGTCTGGGCCCATGGAGAGAGAAATAATTATTTTGAGTGGGTTCTATCTACCAAAAAGGAAAATGTAAAGATTGAAATGAGACGCCCAAATTAGAAATATATAAATATTGAAATGGGACTGAGGGAGTATATATATATATATATATATATATATATATATATATATATATATATATATATATATATATATATATATATATATATATATATATATATATATATATAACATAAACTTCCATTACTAACTACTACCTCCGTCCCATAAACAAATTCACATTTTCTATTTATGTCCGTCCCATAAACAAGTTCACACCCCAAATAAGGAAATACACACAAATAAACAACTCCACAATATATTTTAATTTCAAAATTGTCATCCTTTATAACTCACATAACTTACTTTATAATTTATTTATTATCTAAAAATACTAAACTATTCCTAAAAGTAAAAAATTTTTTTTTTTTCTTAAACTCCGTATCTACAGTAACTGTGAACTTTTTTTTGGGACGGAAATAAATTGATTCACACAATATTCACTTTACACATAATTGTATCCAATCACTATTTCTCTAAACATCACCTTAACTATATATATATATCTTAAGTATACTATAGCAGAAACTTTTCTTGCTGACGTGTCGTCTTCAGAGCGCTCCAATGTGACGTGTAATTTTCTTAATTTTTTAAAATTTTTAATACTTTTTTAATATTTTTCTTATTTACTTTTAATTAACTTCCTTATTTAATATTTTCTATATATAATAATGTGTTTCTTATTTTTAATAATGATTAAATTTTTAATATTTTATTTATTTATTTGGGTATCATTAATTAATTAGTAAATATTTTAATGCAATAAATGAATTAATATCAAATTAAATTATATATATAAAGGGAAAAAATATTTCATATAATATTCTATCACCCCACCTATAAATATGACTTTTCGATTATTCATTCTAAATACATATTCGATTCTCCAAGAGGAATATGAGTTTTCTTCAAATTCCTCTAGAGAATTAATTTATGAAAGTATAAAAATTTATTTCGATAGAGCGAATCAAGTAGAGATTCGATCTACCTCTAAAAAATCGATTTAAGTATTCTTCAAGAGGAAGATAATTTATTAAAGTATTCTTAAATCGATTTCCCTCTTAAGAAATGATTTTTCAAGAGGAAGTGAATCGATTCAAGTATTCTTGAATAGATTTATATCTTAAAAATCGATTTTTCAAGAGTAAGATGATCGATTTAAGTATTCTTGAATTGATTTACATCTTAAGAATCGATTCTTCAAGTGAAAGAGGATCGATGATATTTCAAGTACTCTTGAATCGATTTACTTTTAAAGAATAAGATGTTGAAAAACTAATTCATTTATAGAATCGAAAGTTTAAATTCTTATAATATTAAAACTTAGTTTGTAAATATTTTTTAATTTTTTTAAGTTAGTATATTAATATTTATTTACATATATCTTAATTATTCAATTATAACATATGAATTATAAATTTTTTTTCTTTAGTTGTTTATATAATTTCAAATTAATAAAATTAAATAAAAAATAAAATTAATAAATTTATTATAAATTTATGAATATTTAAAAGAATAATATATATAAATTAATTTTATTTATATTATATATATATATTCTGGAATAAATTTATATCTTAAAAACTAATTTTTCAAGAGTAAGAAGATCGATTCAAGTATTCTAAAATTGATTTACATCTTAAGAATCAATTCTTCAAGAGGAATAAAAATCGATTCAAGTATTACCTCTTAAGAATTGATTCAAGTATTCTTTAAGATCTACCTCTAAAGTATTGATTCAAGTATTCTTCAAGTGAAAGAGGATCGATGATTCAAGTACTCTTGAATAAATTTACATCTTAAAAATCGATTTTTCAAGAGTAAGAAGATCGATTCAAGTATTCTTGAATTGATTTACATGTTAAGAATCAATCTTTCAAGGGGAATAAAAATCGATTCAAGTATTCTTTATGATCTATCTATAAAGTGTTGATTCAAGTATTCTTCAAATGAAAGAGGATCGAAGATTCAAGTGCTCTAGGATCGATTTACCTCTAAATAATAAGAGGTTGAAAAACTAATTCATGTATAGAATCGAAAGTTTAAGTTCTTTAAGTTAAATCATTATTTCATATCAAATAACATTAAAATTGAGTTTGTAAATATTTGTTAATTTTTTAAATTTAGTATATTAATATTTATTTATTTACATATATCATAATTATTCAATTATGACATATGAAATATAAAATTTATTTTCTTTAGTTGTTTATATAATTTGAAACTAATAAAATTAAATAAAAAATTAAAATTAATAAATTCATTACAATTTTATAAATATTTAAAAGAATATTATATATATATATATATATATATATATATATATATATATATATATATATATATATATATATTACATTAGTTTTTTAAAAATAACAATTAATGGAACTAGAATTATTATTATATAGTTATAAGAAATACTAAACCATAATCATGAGTACAAAGTAATACTCCATTTAAATATTATTTATAATATTACATATATTTTAAAATATATATGTATATAAATTATTTAAAATATTTTAATAATTTTATTTTAATTAATAATAAAATATTTGACCTTATTTTCTATAAATAATCATTATATAATAAGTATAGTATAGCAAAGTCCTTTATCATTTGATTTCGTATAGTTTTACTATTTATTTATTTTTCCTATACACTTATTATGACTTTATTATGACTAATTTACTTTAGTATTACTAATTCTAATTAATAAATAAATCATTCGATATAAATAAATAAATTAATTAGTATCAAATCAAATCATGTATTGAAAAAAAAATGAGATTTTTTTATATATAATTGATATTAATTTTAGACAAACAATAAAATTAAAGATCTATTACTAAGAGTTACATATTTTGATTTAATTGCACTTAAATAAAATGAAAAAAATTGTCCCTATATGGTTGCATATTTTTTTTAGAGAGACAGAGGGAGTAATGAATAGTTTTCAATTGTATTATTATGTTATAAAGTAACATTTAAAAAAATACTAAGTAAAGATTCTTTCAAATAATTAGAATATATATACATATATATTAACTTTTTACATTATCAAAAGTCAAATGTTATAATTTGTTGCAAATTCTTTACATTGATGAAAGAAATTGTCTAACTATAAGAAAAAAAATTCTCCTCAATTAATGTTGTTACGTTATATAACATAGATTATTTAATTACAAAAATAGTAATAATTAAATAAATGATCCCGCGTTGTATGCAGTTTCATACTAGTATATATATTAGTCTAAACTTTTTCAAATTTATACTCATATTTTTCCCAATTACTCTTTTTATAAAAAAAAGTTACACAAATATGCATGAATCTAGTAAAATAAAATTCAATATTGTTGTAAACTATTTAAAAAGAAGAACAATAACAGAAATATAAAAAAGAAGAGAAGAATAAAGAAATATGAGGAAAGAGAGATTTCATTAACGTTCATGTTGATATCAGTCTGTACAAAACCCTCACTCTTTATATAGGGAAGAGAAAGGGTACAATAGTAATAAGCTCTCTTCCTATTCAATGATATATGGAGTAATATCCATATAAAATATTTCACAACACACCTCCTTGGACATTATGACATCATATGCATGCCTCGTTAAAAACCTCGCTAGAAAATCCTGTGGGAAAAATCAGTCGAGGAAAAGAGTACATGTCTTATCATTTCATAATATTTCATATTAGCTGCCTCATTAAAAAACTCTCAACCAAGGAAACCTTGTAGGGAAAAACTTAGTTAAAGAAAAAGAGTACAGCTTGGTCTTCAGGACCAATCTTCATGATTATTTAGAAGTTATTTCATCCCCAAGACATTTAGCTTGCATGTCTAACCTTCAACTAAGAAAAACTCTTAGGAAAAAACTTAGTTAATGAAAAGAGTGCAGATCTTATGATTTTGATGTATTGCATTAGTTGCCTCGTTAAAAATCTTAGACTAAGAAAACCCAGTAAGAAAAACTTAGTAAAGGGAAAAGAATACAACTATTAGTCTTCAGGACTTAATCTTCTGGATTGTTTAGAAATTACCGATCCTCCTGAAAATAGGGATATATTGGGAATTTGAAATTTATTTGGAATTGTCACTCCTCCTGTAGACGACAATCTTCTGAGTCTAGATAATACAATACTACAAGGACATACTAAAATATAATTTGGGAGTAAACAAAACAATGATAAATAATTTACATGAGCAAATGTTATATATATTTGTAATACTCACTGCTCTTCTAGAGCATATAAATTTGTCTTGTCTCGCATAATATATTAATTGTTCATCTATGCAACACATAATTTATTGTCTTATAAAAGACTGAGGATATTAGTCTTTCATCATGCCCCATGGGCTATATATTTATTATATCAACAATCTTATTACACCAGTTTGAAACCTTAACATTGTGGGGATCATTTAATTAACATTCAAATCAATATGTCAATGTCACGTTGGTTTCTTATAAATAAACCAATAGTATTTTGTATCTACGAGATAATTGAGGATATGTTTAATTTCATGTAACTTCTCTTTGTCTGAGAGTCATAAAATCTTACTAGCAAGTTCATCATAAGTGCATATCAGGCCTGATACAATTATGAGAAAGCATGTGCTTTAAAAGCACTGAATGGATGGACTTCTAGCCCAAAATATCCTTATTATATACTTCAAGTATATAGACATTAGTTTTCCACTTCAAGGGATAAAAATGACAATTGACATACAATATAAATAGATATATCGAAAATCAAAAATTCATCTAAAACACATAAAAAAGATTAACTGGTGTTTAAACTGTAAGATATTCTCAATCTACATGTTGAGACAACTTTTTGGTTTATCCAAATTCTTTCATTCTGAAAAATCCGTCATGTTTGCATGTGATATCTTATATAAATTTTTTATACATTTCAATCTTAAAACGTTCATATACATACAATTTTCATTCTTCTTCAAGGAGAAATAACAAATTAAAATATAGCATATCCATATTAAATGTTTCAAGGTCTGGCTATGACCAATATTATAGTTATATGTTGTGATATTTTATTCTCATCCAATTTGAGAAGTTTTAATCCTTCGAGGATTTTCATGTATATCACATAATGATGTATATTTACTGCATATCTAAATATATTGAAACTGTCATATAAATTAAGTTTCGAGACGTAATTTATAATGGGAGAGTATCTATCATTTATATATTGGGCCTCTACAAAGAAAAAAAACCCTTTGAGCTTTAACTGATCACCATGTTATCTTTCATATGTCCTTCTGGGACAAATATTTATATCATTTTAGATAATATTCGAATAAATATTTAACGAGTTAAGCTCAACCTCAATGCTTTATTCTATCTTACCAAATATTTATGCTTCTGGCACTTTGATATCAAATATAAGTTCCGGATCCAGATTATTATTTAAGACAGTAAAAGCAATCAAAGAAGCAAACGTGTTGTCGACAACTTTCTATTTCAGTTCATATTTTTCTCCCAAAATCTATAATGATTTATGTATTTATATAACTAGATCCTCGTCATTTCCCAATACGTATGGATCTAGCCGTTTCGCATACCCAGTATTTTGATTATTTTGATGCAGGTCTGGGTATTTGTCTTCTGGACATATCTAGAGAAAAGAGTTTTCATTATCAAAACAAACTCTTCACATAATTTTGGAAGTGACTATTTATTCTTAAAATAATTTTCGCGGATATTTAATTTTTAAATCATAAATCATTTCTCCGCTTCTAGCGTTGATAAATAATTATTTAAAGTATTATGTCCCCGGGGAACTCCACTTTCAGTGGTGCATTGATAATAAATTTAAGGGACTTTGTCACTTCATCATGATAGTTTGTCAGTTTATTTGCTATTGCGAACTAATAATCTTTTAAACTTCTGGTTCAGTCAATCTAGTGCAAAATAATAGAATTTCTCGGCATTTACATAAATATTGGGTTTAAATCTCCCCCTAATGCCGTGAAATAATTTTATTAAATGTGCAATTAGCATACTAAAAAATATATTGATCCCCTATATCGAGCTTTATAAAAATTGACGGATAATTATCATTAGAATGCCCATTGAAATACGCTATGGTGGTGATATAAAATATTAATTTCACAATTCAAAATTTGCAGATGAGAAATGTTTAAGGCTTCTGGCCATGATTGGCAGCACTAGTAAATGGGTATAATTATGATATGCAGGAGCCAGAATTTGTGTTTAGTTTTTCTAAATTCCCCAAATATTAATTGTTGGAATAAAATATTCACTGCATGTGAACATAAAACATTAGATGTTCCACTTTTTTTTTTTAATATTATCAGTTGATATTCATTCCAATTGACTAACTCAAATATTCAATATTTGAGCTCTTCATATGTAATTTTATTTGTATTAGTGCACTATGAATAAGAATGTATTTATTCAGTGAATACATCAATAAATTGAATCTTTGGAACATATTAGGAGAAATAATTCCAACTTTAGTATGTAAATATCATACCATAAATATTCCACATAAACTTCATAAGTATCATTTAATATCTCATGACTAAAAGAATTTAAATTATCTAGCTCATCTGTTTGCCCAAAATAACCCAATTACTCATGGCATAGTTTAAAATTGTTGGGTTTCAAATATAAATATCACAACAATATATATATCCAACTATCTACTTATAAGATATGTATGATTTAGACAAGATCATTTAACAAATAGTATAATTTAACAACATATATAACACTAGAATAAAAATATAATGTCATAAAAAAATCATGTTTTAACAAAATATTTTTGCAAATATATAAAGTTCTTTAAGAAGATATGTAATGTAATATAGTTAAAGTGTCTAGCATTTTTAAACAATCTCAAAAATTGAAATTATACTTAGTCACAATGATTTTCGAGCTTAAGTCCCAAATTGTCATCATTGACTAGGTCAATATTTTTATTGGCTTCAGGCAAATAAATATATTTATTTATTCCGCAAATATCCCTTTTTTCGCATATTTTGATATTGCACAACCAGGTGTGTCATATAAATTAAAGCAATGACTATTTCATCAACATCTATAATAAATTTGTTTCTATTAGAGTATTTGTCTATTTCTTATGGAGGGCAACTTGAAATATCTCGAATACTTTTGATAAGACCTTTAATAAGTCTAATTTAAATTTCATCGACCCTACTATGGGGAGACCAATGTGAATTCACTATTCCACTATAACTATTTCTTACTTATCATATGCCCCTTCCACTCCAAATATAATTCTACTAGAATGTACCATGTGCTTCAGGCACAATTTTTGAACCAAATGGTCTAGCAGTATGGATTTTATTAACAATTGATTATGCTTTTAAACTAACAGTAATGCAGAAAATAAACTCTGAATATATAGTATAATATTTAGCTCTTTACTACTGCTGGAGTACGAGGTTAGTAGCATGGAAGGTAGAAATATTTTTATCAATCGATTCTAATTCTGTAATATTCTGCTTACAGAGTTTTAGACAATACTGTGTAAAGTGAAATTTTATTCTTTAACGGATTTAGAATCTTGAAATCTTTGATTGCTGATCAAAGCGTTCCTTCGGGGACTGTCATAAAATAACATGATCTTTTTCTGTTAAAAAAAACTTTTTTTTTAAGGTCTTTGTTTAGATGATGACGAATTTTATTTTTTTTAGTATTTTGGCCTTCTAGGCCGGAGTACATTCAACTTTTGAAAATAATATATAGTTTCACTTAAATCTCAGGAGATGAATTCTAATATCTAAAGTTGCTTTAGACTAAATAGGTATTGACATCAAAAACTAACTCGACATATTCTCTTTTAGTGATGTCAGACATTTTTTCAATGAATTACAATTATTTAAAAACTAAGTGCATGTTATAAGTGTAAGTCAAATTTCACACGTATATCAAGAGTGAATAAATATTTTTAATCTTTGCTTAATATGGACACATAATCATCAATTTCCTCATGTATTATATGTCAGACTTTTTTTTTTATTAAAAGTGTCATCATTTAAAAATAAAAAAAATGCGCCACGTCAGTTAATTTATTAAGTCGAGTAAGTAGGAAAACATTATACTCCACAATACATTGTGAACAATATTAATTTACACAAATATTTCGTACACATATCAGTTTCTTTTAAAATGGAGATGTAACAAATATTTTCTTTTATTTATAAAATTAATCCATGTTGACCTCGAAGTATCGACCAAATCATCTTCTAGATGGAGTATAATAATAATATTACCCATGTTCAATCATGCATATTTGAAAATATATCTTACCATATACGATTTAAAATCAAATAAAGTCAAGATAATTTTCTGCTAAATTAAAAATCTTAACCAAAACAATTAAAATAGTCAAACTTTTCTAATTTAAATTTGCATAATATACGCATATGAAATTAATCCATGTATCTCACTGGCAATATACGCATATGGAATTAATCCATGTATCTCACTGGCAGAATTGCCTATTGGCACTTAAATAAAATCAGGTTATTAATGGCTCCAATTTCTAATAAAGGCATGATTATGTATACAAGTCAATGAATACTATACTTATCATGAAACACAGGCCGTGTGTTATTTGACTATTCAAGAATAGTACGATAAATAATTTTTATTTTATCTAATATACATAATAAAATATTCAAGAATTTCATGATTTAATTTTCATATAAACTTGGTTTGTCATTCAAGAGAATAGTATAAATCGATACACATATATTCCACAATTATCATGCCATACAAATGTAAACAAAATCCAAAATTAACATGTAGACTATGGAGAAAATTTCCAACACAATTAATATACCATCATCGAAATGATCATATACGACATTCACGCATATTTTTTAAAAAAAAAAATTAGAATGAAAAAGCTTATGACTTTGATTTTTACAAATCTACCGTATGGACAATTTAAATTTGCATAATCAAAAGTTTGCTAACAACATGATTTCAATTAATCAGAGCATCACAGAAATAAGCATACATTATTATTATCGTTATTTAATGAAGTAATTCAATAGATCTGGATTTAATCATATTCTAGTATGATTCCGATTGAATAAATTTAAAATTTTAATAATACCTAGCAAAAAAGACACGATTCTTTTATAGGATTTTCGTCAATTAGTAGCTATTCTCCCTCGATTTGTAGACTCAATGTCTCAATTGTTAGAGTGTGCTGTTAATGTGTTGTAAACTATTTAATAAGAAGAACAATAACAGAAATATAAAAACGAAGAGAAGAATAAAGAAATATGGGAAAAGAGAGATTTCGTTCTTGATATCAGTCTGTACAAAACCCTCACTCTTTATATAGGGAAGAGAAATGATACAATATTAATAAGCTCTCTTCCTATTCAATGATATATAGAGTAATGTCATATAAAATATTTCACAACAAATATCATTAAAAAAAGAGTAGTTTTGGGAGGAGAAAAAACAACCTAAACATGTGTTACGTCCATCTCCTTACGTGAGTTTTGCTTGTAAGGAACTGAAATTCTATATATGGTCCACATTTATTGTCATTTCTTTATCATTACTATTAATTCCATTCTGCCCTCCCAAGTGCTCCTAACTGATTTGTTCAAACTCAGCATATTAAAATAATGCTACACTTATTCTTTGTTAACTTGATAATTGATAATAAAAAGTTTGATTCCTTCATTATTAAAATAAAATAAAATACAAGTGCATGTATGTGTCCATAAAAGATACGTGAGTACTACGTAATATTAGAACATATCTAATTAGTAACTCATATAATTGGAGCACAAATTACTATACGTATGACTTCGTGGTTGTGTTCTGATTTATTTTGTCTTCCGTTTTAGGTTTTTAAACATACATCAATTCGAAGGGGGTTTCGGGGGTCCATTCAAGGTATCAGTACAACCTACGTCAGTGTTGATAGGTATTATATACTCCATCCGTCCGATTCTAAGATGTCCGTTTGTTTTTTGTACGTGGATTAAGGAGTATTATTATTATATGTAAATTGAGTAATTATATTAGAAGGAAGTGGTGAGCTATATTGTATACTTTTTTACTAAATAAGATAAATGGATACCTTTGAACCGAACGTATAAAATAATAAAATAAACACATGAGTAGAATATAGTGTGGATTTAACTATTAAAATCATTTAATTGCTCTGGTGTGTCGTGTACATTCTAGTTAGACTACTCTTTTAGATAGAGTTTTAAAAATAACTCATATATGGATACTCTATCAATTCTAAATACGCCCACATCTCATATATCATTTCTCTTAAATTAATATTTTTTCTCTATCTATCATATCTTCTCTCCACATCAATTAATAATTTCTTACATACGTGTCACACTATTCACCTTTGTCAAATACCATCTCTCGAGAAGACTTAAAATATATGAATAAGAAGTTATAACATTTTAATAAATATAATTCTCGTATTAATAAAAATTAATAATAATACAATGAGTTATTTAATAAACAATTCATAGTATAAATAGAAGGTAATAATAATTTTAATGAAAAGTGATCCTCCTCCTATATTATAGTATACCTAAAAATAGTATGCATAACCCTGATAATCTTAATTCACAAAAAACATATAGGTACAAAAGGTGGAATCACCCACCCAGGCACCCCTACATCCCAGCCTGACAGAATTGTGGAGAAGTTAATCATGGTAACTCAATTGATCAATAGAAGTTAGAACATGCCTACTATACATAAGGAACCCCTCGTTTTGATAGGTTGTTCCCTCGGTCGTAGGATTCGATTCTGGTAAGACATACTCAATTACATACACATGACAGATGCTCATCTAATTAATTTGGATAAGATCTATCATGATATTGATAACATCCATTACCTTAATCACTTCATATTTGACTACTAGCATTTTTGTATATAGTAATTGGGACTCATTTCTTGAATATATAATTCATATATCATGATGGACATTGCCGGGTGGCAGGAAACATGGCGCCATTTCACTAATTTAGAAACAAAAAAAAATTATTATACTTTTATACATTTAAATTTGTATTGTTGGTATATAAAGTGAAATTATATTATAAATATTATATTCTGGCCAAAAAATATTAGATCTTTTTTTTTGTGAAATTAGAAAAAGAGTGATTCGATAAAAATAAAAATATATTGTTTGTATATGAAGTTTAAAATCTTCTAAAACTATTACTTAATTATTATTCCTTTTTTAGTATCATGAAATATGAAATTCTTAAATCATTAATTCGATGCAAGATTTGCAAATGCTAATTATCACAATAAATAAATATATGGAGTATATAATTGAAAAAGTGGTGCTCCCTCCGTCTCACCTAATTGGTTATTTTTTGCTATTTTGGGCGTCCCACTCCCACCCAAAGAGTTCTCTTTTATTTTTTACACATATGAGACCCACACACACCCACTAATACAATTAAAATATGCCAACTAACATAACTACCCACTACACATTAAATAATAATACTCCTTAATCCACGTGTCAAAAAGAAAAAACAACCCATTTGGTCGGGTCGGGGGAGTATATTTTAGGGCAAAAACTTATGTGTCCCGCGGACATGCCCCATAGGAGCACAAGAATTTACTAAGCACTGGTGTATCTCAAACACACAAGTCAACTCATATTTTAAAAGTCAATTTATACTCAATTGATATAAATTAATCAAAATCTGAAAAGTCATAGTTGAAAAAAGTGTAACATCATTTTGAAGTAGGAGTATTACTTAACTTTCACACTTTACTTTCTACGAAACTTGTTATTTATGAAACTCAGCTATCAGATAACTACTTAAAAAAAAAAAAAGGAATCTTTCAAAATCGTGTTGGCTTCAAAGGTAAGAAAATATTGGAATCTCTCATTATCGACTAAATAGCAATGATCGAGATGGAACTATATGTAAGAGTGACCCTTTATATTGAGTTTATCTATGGATAACAAGGGAACTAATACCCCCTCCATCTAGAATAAAGTATTATTTTATTATTTTCGACGTTAATTCTAAAAATATTTATTTTTTATTTTTTAATTTTTAGACACCACACAAATAATTAAGTAGAATTACTAATTACTACATATAAAATGATACTCATACTTATTAATTAATTTACGTAAAAAATTAAATGAATATGTTAATGACGTACAAGACACTAAAAAAAATATTTTTTAGCAATAGAATATACAATGGAACTCAATCATTTGGTAATTATCAATGAATTAACAATCAAAATGATATTTTTGTATTAGCAATGGAATACCAACAGATTTATTCTCTATTTTACCAACGGAATTCAATTCATATGAGATCTTTATATAAATGACCAATATAAATTTTAGCAACGGATTACCAACGAAATTATTTACTAACGGAATTGATTTTTTATTGCTAAAAATTTACCAACCACCCTTTACCAACGAAAGTTTACCAACGGATTCCGTTGTTAATCCGTTGGTAAACCAATTTAATACTGGAATTAAGACTTTTACCTACTGTATATTCTGTTGGTAAAAAACAATTTTTTTTGTAGTGAGGGGAGTATTTTTGTTTTAAAGTTTAATTGGATTTTTAAAACCATGAATAATGATAATCTAGTAAAGGTTCGAACCTTGAAACTTTACTGATTCTAATACCATATTAAATGATTACCTCATCTATAAATTTAATCTTATAAAGAAAAGAATTATTTAATATTTAATTAATACACTCTAATAATATTTTAATTTTATTAAAATATATTATCACTTTTATTCCTGTCATGAATACTTCTCGTGAAACAGTACCACACGAAAGTTTATCAACGATAAAAGGATAAACTTTAAAGTAAATCACTAAAATAATAATACTGCATATGTAGAGTGTATAGATATTTTGGCAACTATAAATACCTACACATCTATGTATTAGAATCATGAAGAATATTCAACACCAATTTCAGTCCAACTCTTTGATATGAAGATTCCATTTGGAGTAATACTTATATTCCAACTTTACCCTCTCCTCCTCCTCCCTCTCCAAACACTTTCATTACAGAAAATACCACGGCTGTCTCGCCATGACAGGGAATTAACGCGGACATGGAGACACCATGATGACGTCGGCAACACGTCATCACGGAGATTTTATTACTACAATCAAACACTAGATCATTTCAACTACGCACCAGGGAGTTACGCCACCTTCCAGCAACGATACGTCGTCGTATCCGAGCACTGGGGTGGCGCGAGCTCCGACTCTCCGATTTTCGCATACCTCGGGGCGGAGGGATCAATTGATTACGACGTGGATGTTGAAGATGGAATTGGTTTTCTCAATGAAAATGCTCCTCGTTTCAACGCTCTTTCAGTTTACATAGAGGTGATAATATTTTCCTTCTAACTATTTATTTCCATATTGGATCTTCTCCGCCATTCTTGTACACCATCTTTTGTGTCACGCGTTAAGTGATTGACACGTAAGAGTAGAAATAAATCCAACTATTGCCCATAGGATTTAAACTTTAGGGTATAGTTTCTCTTTCCCTTACATGTCGTTCATCTAATAATGTGACACAAAAAATGATGTACCAAAATGATACAGAGAATCCGAGACGATTCATTTCTATATCTCTTAATTATAATTTAATTATCGGCACTCATCCAACCGTTAGATGCAGGAAAAGGAAATGACACACAAAGTTGTCATAGAAATCCGATTGATAACCTAAGCTAATACATGCGTGTACGACGTACGTATGTAACGTATGCACCTCATGGACCAAACTTAGTCCCTACCTAGTATTTAACTAGCTATTAATTCGAGGAAAAATGAATACTTTTACTTTGTTTTTGTACAAGGACTAAATTTAAATATAATATTTTAATAAATATTAAAGTGAGAGATATAATATTTTAACGTATAATGTGTAGTTATATTAATATTGTGTGTGGATCTCATACAGATATTGTGTGGGTTCTACTTATTATAAGGAGAAATGTAAATCTTATGCTGAAATGCCAAAAATAGAAATGTGTAAATATTACGGTGGGATGGAGGTAGTAAATATAATTAAGAGTTCAAAATAGCTTAGATTCTTTTTAAAAAAATAAAACCATTTCTTATTAACCGCCCTAAATATTATAACATATAGAATGATACTTTATTTTATTTATCATTTTTTAGAAAAATATACGTTAACTATTAATAAGTATTTTTTACTCCTATAATAATTATATTTTTACGACAAAATTATAACACGTCTCACAATTTATCAATAACCAGCAAAGACTTTGTCATAAAGGATAATTAAAGTGATTTATCTCTAAAAATCTAATTACGAATAATAATTGGAAGCTCAATTAGTTAGGTATATATTTCATGTATTGTATAATGAAAGTGATGTTTGCCTAAATATAACTGATGTTTAATAAAACGATAATAACGGACATCATTATTTGTATTCTAGCTCATGATATATATATGATATATTTATTTCAGCATAGATTCTATGGGAAGTCAATCCCATTTGGAACAACAATAGAGGAAGCCTTGAAAAACGAGTCAACTCGTGGATACTTCAACTCAGCACAAGCCATAGCTGATTATGCAAAGATTTTATTGCACATAAGACATCAATTTTCAGCATATTATTCTCCCATTATTGTCATTGGAGCCTCATATGGGGGAAGTGAGTAATTTAATTTATAGTATATATTTTTTAAAATTTAATAACTAAATGTATAGTATATATTAAATTTATTTCAGTGCTTGCTTCGTGGTTTCGACTGAAGTATCCACACATAGCTCTAGGTGCTCTAGCATCGTCATCCCCCATTCTTTACTTTGACAATATTACCCCTCCGGATGAAGGATATTATTCCATTGTAACTAAAGATTTTAAGGTACCATTTCTTATATTTAATTATTCAATAAATCCCTTAATTAAATCAAATTTTATAATTAATTAAAATTTTGATGCATGCAGGAGGTTAGCCAGAACTGCTTCGACACAATACGAAAATCATGGGATGAAATCGACAAAATAGCATCACAACCTGGAGGCCTCTCCATACTTACTCAAAGATTCAAACTTTGCTCGTAATTAAAACAATATACATAATTAATTAGATCAATTATTATAATAATAATTAAGAGAGGATTAAGAATTAATTAATATTTCAGGCAGCTAAATAATACAGAGGAATTGAAGGAATATTTGGAACTAGTGTATGCGGTGGTGGCGCAGCATAACAGACCACCAAATTATCCCCTGCAGGCGCTGTGCAGGGGAATTGATGGAGCTCCCACGTGGAGCGACCTGATTGGCCGGATCATTGCTGGCGTGGCGACTTATCAAGGGAATAGCAGTTGTTGTCAACTAAAGGAGTCTCAAATATCACAAACAGAATTGGGTTGGGAATGGCAAGTGAGTCACTTATTAATTATTATGCTATCTAAATTTCTTCCATCTCATCTTTAATTTACTTTTACCCTTCATTTATATTAGGTTATATTTTTATGTTTATCTTCTTTTATATGCGTTAGACGAGTGATCAGTGACCGACCGTTACACATATGCGCAAGAAAAATCTTACTCCCCCGTCCTCCAAAGTATTTTGCACTCTCCTTTTTCATTCGTCCCACAAAGTATTTCACACTTTACTTTTACTAAAAATGATAAAAAATGCACTATAACAATACCTACTTTTTACACACATCCCAACATAATACTCACTTTTTCACATATTCCAATAACTTTACACACCTTTTTCATTAAATTAATTAAAATACTTCTTCTCTTTCTTATTTTATACATAAAATAACAATTTTTTCTTAAACTCTGCGAACAACAATACGTGAAGTACTTTGAGGGACGGAGGGAGTAGTCATTATTCCTTAAATTGATATTTTTCTTTTAGAGTATAGATCGATGCTAACACAGGCCCACCTATAAATATGTCACAATTAGCTATAATCCTCATTTCTTCGTCTCATAAAAGTTCATAAAAGTCTTCACTATGTGTTTGTTTTACAGAATTATTCACCCTTCAAAATGGAAATTACGTTTTTATTCATAATCTTAAAGACACTTTAATTACAAATGTTTCATTTTAACTTTTTTTAAACAATTCATAAAAAAAACAGTAAAGGTGAGGGAGAGGTATTTAATAAATTAATCTCATTTTTCATAATTATATGTCTGACTTCTTCCTAAGAAAGCCATCAATTTTCCAAAATGCATTATTGTAACACTTCTATTGCATATGAAGCCTTACATCATATGAGTTGGAACATATGGATCCTTACATCATATGAATTGGATTTTGGGTGACTTGTAAATTAATTAAGACAAGGAAGTTGTGGGGTGACTTGTAAATTAATTAATTAGGAAAAGGAAGTCATAAAGATACAGACTAATAAAAAAACTTAATGGTGGTGGGAAGTCCACTCCACTCGATAGGAGTGGATAGTGATGCATATGGTGATATGTGATATATACAGAGATATCCTGTGTTTTCAAAATACTGATTTAATTTTATGCATTCAATTTTTATTTTTTATAATAAAATCTGTATTAATTTTGATTTAATAATATATTTCTTAATAAATACATCATTTTTTAATATTCAATTATACCATTAATTTTTCATTAAAAAATATTTAATAAAAAGTTCTCTAAAAATTAACTTAACAAACTAGTATATAAATTTTAATAAATTAATGTAGAGAAATTCTCTTGTAAGATGAGCTATTTGTGAGACGATCGGCCCATTACTAAAGTATGCTTATTGTATAGATAAAATATGCTTATTTGTAATTAAAATATGTTAATAATAAATCATATTATAGTACACTAAAATCATACTTTAATGCATAATTTAACATATTTTAAAAAATATATTTTAACAACCATTAAACATACTTTATCGTTAATGTATATATGCATTTATTATAACGTCTACTACAAATAATATTTTGCTAAATATATGTATAAGATATTAATAAAATATAATAAATTAATTAAGGTTTGCATTGCAGACATGCAGTGAGATGGTGATGCCAATGGGTAAAGAGGAAAATGACATTTTGTTTCCACCATCGCCCTTCGATTTGCATCAATTTACCCAAGTTTGTACCCACCTCTATGGAGTTCAACCTCGTCCTCATTGGATTACCACTTATTATGGAGGTCATGTGAGTATTCCCATTTTACCCTTCATTCAATTCCATTTTTTCTTCTTCTCATTTTTTATGTCACAATATTTTGTGTGGTACTACGATATAATTTGTATGTCATCTATTACTTTATCAGAGTTTATTGTTTATTATTATTATTTTCATTGTATAATAGTATTTTTAATATTATGGCTCACATGTGAGAAAAACCTTGTTGTTCGTGTTTAATTTCACATTCAAAAAATAATATGGTTCATGTATTATATACTTTATCTTTAGGGTTGAAATTTTGTACTAATTATATCGTTATTATAAGTATAATTTCATTCTTAACATTCATATAGTAATATATTTCATTGTGGTTCAATTCGAGGTTAAAGGTTTAACCCTTTGAAACATAGTGTTGATTGTTAATTCATAATTAATTACTTTATTAAAACTATAAATATAATTAAATTGTACTCCATAAATTAAAGAACAATACAAAGTGTATGCGGACCAATAAATTATTTATGCATTATTATTATTATTATTATTATTATTATTACTTGTGTACTTGTTAATTAACTTCATACTTATTAGATAACCCCAGCTACTAATTATTTGAGTTCTTTACATGATACAGGATATTAAAATGACCCTTAAGCGGTTTGGGAGTAATATCATTTTTTCCAATGGCCTAAAGGATCCATACAGTGGTGGAGGGTAAATTACTCTATTATTTACCAAATTAAAATACAATTATATATATAAATATAATAATTTGTACTATGTATAGTGGCCATCTATTTATTTGATTATGTGTCATCTGTCATATCATAGGGTCCTGGAAGACCTATCGGAAAGTATCATCGCAGTCACAACAGCCAATGGTATGTTGTTGTTTTATTGCAATTTATATACTACTATATATAAATAATTAGATCAAGATTAAAAATAAATAAAAATTGACGATAGTTGGGGTGTAACTGGTCAGTGGTCATGTACAAAAGTACAAGTACACCTACCTTAGGGTTTATGACTTTAGTTTAAGGTATACTATATAATATTAAATATAATTTAAAGAAATAAAAATTTAAATAAAATTCGAGAAAATGGATTAATTAATTTAAAAATTAATAGTTTAATTTTAAGATTAATTACTAATAGGTACACATTTGTACCCCTAATTACTACTAGATACATTGATTTAAAATAATTATTATTTAATACAAAATATTATAGTAAAATACCAATTATAACCTTATAATTTCATACACTTTTAAACCACCAACCCTACCCCTCACCCACCCATCCGACGGCGTTGACCGACCGTTGACCGGCCGTTGATCAGAGTTGACCGGTCGTTGGCCGGCGTTGACAGGCCGTTGCCCGCCGCAGGACCACCACATTTTTTTTGCTGCACACACTTTTTTTCTACTGTACACACTTTGCTGCACACGAACACTTATTGCACACAACATTTATGTGCAACACAATTATAGGAATAATATTAGAATATCACTATATATTTTTGTAATTAGTAGTAATACTTTTGTATGTTTGTATATCTCATAGTAATTAAGGATTTTTTTTATACCTAGTAGTAATCATCCCTAGATTTTATAAGTGTATTTGTAACTTAATTAGGTGCACCTTATTACGTCGTCATTAACATTTTCTCTCTTTTTATAACGGTAATAAACGCTACGATTGATGCACTATATATTATCAACCAATTATATATTACTTCAAAATTAACAAAATAATAATAAAATTCAAGGAGAGATTTACATACAAAACTTATTAAATTAAGTTTGTAAAATGATTTTAAAATCAGCACTCATGGAGTTTGGATTTAAGTAAATAAAAAATGTCAATCAAAATTCATAAACGTATTCACACCATATAGTTTCGATATTATTTTATATAAACCATTATTTGAAAAGAAATGTGGGTCTCACGAGAAGATTAATTACTAGCTATGTGTGTTTTTAAAATATAGGAATTAAAATAAATAATTAAAAAAAAAAGGAGATTGTATTAAATCGGAAATGGGAATGCAGGTTCACATTGTCTGGATATGTTAATGGCAAAAGAAACAGATCCAGAATGGCTGATAATGCAAAGGAAAGAAGAGGTTTCCATTATTGAAGGATGGCTCTCCAAATATTATGCTGAACTTCATGCTGCTGAATAATTAAGATTATTTGGTTAATGGAATTTTAATTAATGGCTTTGTGTTTAAAATTGTGTTTTAGTATATATGTAAATATATGATCTAGTTTGAGATTATGTATGTTTTGTTTATTCATTTTTGTTGTAAAAACTTGACGATGGATATGATCAGAGAATTTAGTATACTCCTATATGGTGAAAAGTTTTCGATATTGTAAAGATATTATCAATCGTTATCTATCTCCATTTAATAAATTGATAAAAATAGTTTTAATAAAAAAGTTATTACTTCTTCTTTATCAAACATTACTTTATATTATAAATATTATATTTTTTTTATGAATTGATAAAAATAGTTTTAATAAAAAAGTTATTACTTCTTCTTTATCAAACATTACTTTATATTATAAATATTATATTTTTTTATGTATTGAACCCACACAAGTTTTTTCTGGCTGGTTACAATAGTAAAATTATTTTTAACTTTTTATATTTAAATAAAAGCAATAGCAGAATGATTGAAAATGACTAGAAGGATGAAAATAATGAAAGGAAACATAATGAGGGAGTATTGCGTGCCACGTACGCACCTAACAAACGTCTTACCTATTTTTAATTAATTATTTATTTATTTTAATTACAAAAATTATACATTTAAAAATAATATTCAATCCTAATAATAAATATTAAAATTCAAGAGAAAGAACAGACTAAAACCACACGGTTGAAATTATGATTATATTATTAGATCAATACTAAATTCTTATTAAATTTTAACATAAAATAAACTATATATTCAATTATAAAATTACGTTTATACCTTAAAATTAAACTACTATATAAATCATGAACTACTTGACCAACTATTACAGTAAAATTACTTATATATTATAATAGTAACTTTAAAAAAACGAGAGTAAAAAACAAGGTAAAAATAATATAAAAAGACAAAATAGTATATAAAGGGTATAAACCTTCTCCATGATAATTTGACAAACTTTTTTTTATCAGTAAAATAATTTTTATTAATAAAAAATATAAATCATGAACTACTTGACCAACTATTACAGTAAAATTACTTATATATTATAATAGTAACTTTAAAAAAAAAAGAGTAAAAAACAAGGTAAAAATAATATAAAAAGATAAAATAGTACATAAAGGGTGTAAACCTTCTCCATGATAATTTGACAATCTTTTTTTTTTTTATAAGTAAAAGAATTTTTATTAATAAAAAATGAAGTTAGGCAAGAGAACTGTCATGACTACACTTGATATACATGCAAATTTACATAGAAATTAAAATACCTGAAATTGTTTTATAAGATCCTAATCACCTGTTAACAAGTAAGCACCTAGGATTACGAAACCAATCTTGAATACTTACACTCATATCATAAATATAAGTATCATATAACCAACTCCAGAGCCTTGATTTCAATTCATCTATAATCTTCCCCACTTCATACGTCTCGCCATGAAAAATAAATGCATTTCGATATTTCCAAATGAGCCACACCACACACTCCCATATGCACACGCAAAGATTCCTTCCTTTCCTTTCTCCAAGTAGATGACTAAAGTGCAGTAAATTCATAGATGAGTTAGAACAAAGAGCAGATTGAACTCCTAACCAATTCAAGCATTTCATCCAAATATGGTACGTAAAAGGGCAATAAAAAAACGTGGCGTACTGTTTCCGGGCACGTTGTGCAGAAGACGCAATTGGTGTTGGCGTTTGTAGGTAGGCACTGTCTTTTTTGTAGATTAGTTGTTATAGGTACTCTTTCCCAAAGGACTCTCCATTCATGAACACGAACTTTTGGAATGATCAACTTGTTCCACATCAATATGAACTCCTTTCTAGCTGGTATATTGTCTGTTGTTTTGTCTCTTAGAAGCACATCATATGCTGCCTTTGTGGAGTACATGAAATGTATTTTTCCCCACTCCTGTCCACTGATAGTGAATATGATGTTTAGCCCAAAACATTCATGTCCAGAAATGCTTAAACTTAGATCCTCACTTGGGCTTGGATTGGGCTTCCTTAGACTTGGAATGATCCAGCCCCTCAATTTGTATATTTTGGGCATCTTCAATAGTTGGAGGATTTTCATTATCCACGTTATTAGAGGAGGGCCCACCATACTTCAAGGATTTCGTCTTCCGCCCGTTCTTTTGATATCCCGCATCCCTTGGAAATTGTAGTGTAATTATTACTGCCCCCACCGTCATCATCATTTTCCTTGGGAAGACCCTCTGCGGCGGCGGAACAGCAACCTGCATCGGAAATTTCAGAAGCAGTGAGCTATACTCCGATGACATATCAGAATCGTTATCTGACAAAAGATTAGACTCGCATTCCTCCACCACCTTAATACGGAAAGAGCAATTGTTAACTATCGTTGGTATATGGAATAGACAATAGAACTCTTGTCACATCCAATCTTTCTCTGTTCTTTGTTTGCTTGTCAGTTTTGATGAACGACCCAATCAATATATGCACTGGCTAACCTGAAGAATCTAGTATTCCAAACATGATAAGGAACACCAGTCCATCTTGCCTGACATCTGACTCACTAATCCATTCAAACCACTAGGATATCCATTCTTTCATTTCTTTTAGTAAATCTTCCATAGGAACATCACTCAAATTCTGTCACCTGCAAAGCGCATTTTCAATTTAATACCACATTCTTGCTGTATCTCCTCTCCATTTTCATCTCAAGATAAGTTGTTTTTAAGTTGTCCGAAGTAGCATCTTCATGTGGATTAAAACTAAAGCTAGTCATCTTCAACTCCACATTCTGATTTTCTTCTTTTTTTTGATCCTGATACTTTATCTTTAAAAGATATTCCTGGCACACATCCGCTTTGATAAGATGAGTACTCCTGAATACATGGCTGGAAGATGTCCTCTGGTTACGATCAAATTTTTGTTTAGTTTTTCCAATCCAAATTTTTGTTGAGTTTTTCCAAATTGCTTTCCAAGTTCAGAATTTGTTTCTTCCAAAATCTTACAAAACCAAATCTCTTTCCAGCAATGTCTCTTTTGAATGGACAGAATAAATCTGCAACCTCTCCCACTTCACTGAATTTGGATCTCAACAAGTAGTTGTCATATTCTTCTGGAATGTTTCTGAAGAAGAAAGAAACTGAATCATCTTCAAGACATGCTGCATTATCATGGGACATTCTGAAATTATTCCTTCTCCAAGAAGTACCTGAAGACCGCCCATCGGAAAAATAAGGGTTAACTATGTGCCTCACCGGTTTACGCTCCGAATGGGTGGACCTAGATTCTACCCAAAATCTCACTCTCTCTCTAGCCATCCTTTCTTCACAGTAATAATTTGACAAACTTAATACTCTCTCCGTCCCGTTTCAACTTTCATATTTACTGTTTCACGTTGTTTAAGAAAAATTATTTTTTTAACCAACTTTATTGACTTTTAAGGGTATTGTTATATTTTTAGGTAATAAATAAAATGTAAAGTAATATTATGAGTGTGAAAAATGAGTGACATATTTGAAATTAACTTAAGTTTTGAGGTTATTGAACAAAGTGATGTTTTCTTTTTTAAGTGTGAAAGTTATTGTGGGACAAACAAATAGGGAAAGTGTGAAAGTGTTATGAGTCTGAGGGGTTGATATTAGGAACAGTGACCCTGGATTTTATTATTAAAAAAAAGACAAATATTAGGATGGAATCAGTTTCATATGTATTATTATTATTGATTTACTGATAGCTAATAAAAATAAAATTGTATCCTATGAATTTATACTAATTTTACAGTTCATGTCATATTTTATTATTAGGGTTTATAAATATTAGTTTAATTCTTAGAGTATGATAATTGTAATTTATCGTAATAATTTATGATGTATTTTACCTTAATAGTTCAAGTCCTATTTATTAGGTTTTATGTTTTATTTAGGGTTTATATACTTTAGTTTCATTCTTTTAGGAGTTGGTATCATGTCTATTCAATTTTATTCAATAGTGTATTTTTTTTCTTAATACTTGTATAAATTTTTTATATTCGATTTTTTTTATTAAAAAACAAACAGAAAATTCACTAGTAATGTATATAAATTCTAATTCATTAGTGTATAAGTTTTTAAATATGGGTGAAAAAAAATTTATCTTCCTTTAAAGTGTTATCACTTTAAATTTATAATATAAATTGTTTATATATACATAGCACTTTTATTATTTTTTATCAATTAATTATCACTTTCATTATAAAAATTATTGTTATTTATCAATTTTACAAAAATTTTACATAGGAATGTCTTATACAAGGCCTTTAAAAGTACATATCTGTGTTAATCTTTCATAATTCATTCAACAATTTATTTACTCGTATCTTGCTTTTTGGTAGAAATCCTAAATCTTAAGAAACTTTTATTATTCCATTAACTAATGTTTGTTTGGGCCTTACTCTTTGTGGACAGACTCTCGTAATATATTTTCCGAATATTTATGGCCCAAAATAGGATGGACTTTTAATGATTTTTTCAAAATATTTATGGCCCAAAATCAGAGCTCTCCTATGCTCATAAATTCATTAATTATTAATTAGTCATTAAAATATTTTGAGTAAATAATTTTAAATGCAAACACTTGTGAAAGACATATCATGGAATATTAAAATAGAAAGTAGTACCCTGATTAATGAAAAATAATAATAATTATTATTTTATGAATAATTCGTGATATAAATTAAAAGGGATAATATTTTATGAAAAGTGATAACTATTTAGAAATGGTAAAACGGTCTAACCATTAGACAGTTTCATGCAAGTGTTGCTCTTTCAAGATAAAGTCTCTTGTGAAACGTCCATTACGTGAGATGGATCATAAGATAAGTCAAATTTATATATTATTTATTAATTAAATAATACTCGATAATTAATTTACGTTAGTCAACTTCTTAATTATGGAAACTCCCTAAAATCCATAAAAACAACTAAATAAAAAGGTTCTGCATTTTATGCGGCTAGTGTAAATTAATTTTCATTCGATTTATGTCGTCTACACTGTCATCTGACTGCCGTAGTCTACTCCATCATTTGATCCCCGCCATCTACTCTGTTGTTTCCACAATAAATATATTTTTTCATATTTTACTGTGATCGGTAATCAACTATAAACCATTAATATTGTTTCATATTACGAAGGAAGAAGACAATGAGATGAATTTGTGTTTATGTTTAAGTTATGTAAAAGTATGTTTAATACTATATATGCTAAAGGGTACGTTGGTTCTGTGTTAAAGTATATTGTTCGATACTTATTGATAGTAGGATTTTAGGAAGAACAGATTTATTATTCCACCTGTGTATTCCATCTGATGTGTGACACAATAGCTAGATTAAAGACACATCACCATTTTTTATTATTTATTTTTTAAATTTTAATAAGGGGTGATGTGTCTTCAATCTTGTGTGTATGGAACAAACATTTGAAATAGGGGATCCTATTTCGAATTTTAGGATCCTATGCCAAAAATTATTTAAGCCTTTTCTTTTAATAAAAATCATAAAATAATAATAAGATCACATGATACAATGTAATTATTTTTTTACGCACATAAAATGATATATTTAACAATAAAGGGCTTGTAATATATGTTAATATAAAGCTTACAATATCACAATTCACGTAACACTTTTTCATCATATCAGTGTTCCGTCGGAAAATTTTCATATAATTAAAAATTCAATTTTTTATGTAAATCTTTTTTTTTTTTCAATTTTTGAAGCGTATTTACCAAAGATTCAAATTTTATTTCTTTCTCAATTTAAGATTGGTCGTAAAAATATTATTTTTCAAATTTAATATATACTATAAATCGATATGAAATGTCAATTAAAATAATACATATTCAATGTCATGATTTGATTTGAAAGGGTATAATTATTTTTTAAAAAAAATTTAGTGCACGTAAATATTGCTTCTGCTATATATTCCATATTCATCATTATATGTTACCTATGAAATTGAAGTGGATGGTAGCTTCAAAATTAAGCAGAAGACCACTTTTTGTTAATGCGCGATGGGAAAAATGATCGAGAGTGGAAGAAATAATAATGAGAAAGTTTTTCTACATAAGAAGATACTATGTTTATACTAGTTTTAACTAGAAAAAAATGTGTACACACTTATTTGGCTTTTAACAAAATTTAATTATGTGAATAAATTAAAAATACGATTCTTTTTGTTATCATATATATTAAAAGCCTTCACTTATGTAAGTATTAATTATCATATAATAGTGATCAATTAGTAAGTTTCCATAAATATTTTTAGGGTTAATTGCAAAAAAACCTCGAACTTTACTCTTATTACAAATTAATCCTCACGTTAGAGAAATTGTAAAAAAACCCACAACTTTTAAGTATTGTTACAAAAAAACCCAATTTGTAACTAATAGTAGGGTTTTTTTTGGGTTTTTTTGCAACAATACTTAAAAATTGTGATTTTTTTTGTAATTTCTCAAAAGTGATGATTAATTTGCAATAGGAATAAAGTTCGTAGTTCTTTTTGTAATTAACCCATATTTTTATTTCCTTTTCTTCCTTCCAAGTATTGTACACATTTATTTATTTATATTCTTTAGAACTTTTCCTTGCACCAAGTTTGTACTTTACACCCTAATTGTGTATATTTTATTACTCTTATCCTATATGATTGGCATGATTAAATAAAATTATTTGTAAATGGAATAGTGATTAGAAAAAAAATATATTATGAAATGATAAATTTTATGATTGATATGACATGATAATAAATTAAGTTATAAAAAGTAGAATAGTGTTTCTAATTCTTCAGAGAATGAAAGTGTTTTTTAATAAATATACAAGGTGAGATGAATCTCAATTCCTTAAAATATTTGGTTATATAATATACTTTTATTTATTTCACACTTTTCTTTTTTTACACATATACATAAATGATCTTATGTTACACCTCATAGTAATATTTTTATTATATATAACACATAATTGTAACATTATTCAAATTTTAATAATAAATAACACTTGTTTAATACTCCCTCCGTCCCGGCGTAAGAGGGTCATTTGTTTTTTTGCACATAGATTAAGAAGTATTATTATTTAATGTGTAGTGGGGTATTAGTGGGAGTGTGAGTCTCATATTTTAATTGTATTAGAGGGGGTGTGTGGGTCTCATATGTGTAAAAAAAGAAATGAGACTCTTTGGGTGGGACGACCAAAATGGAAAAATGGTCCTCTTAGCCTGAGACAGAGGGAGTATGTAACATCTATATGTAACATTTTTATGAAATTAACACTTTTTAAATAACACTTTTGTTAATGTAACATTTTTAGATTACACTTTTTTATATGTAACATTTTAATAATATCATTTTTCATATGTTACACTTTTTATGTAACATTATGGTATATTTAATACTATAACAATATATTTTAAATACATAACATTTATATAAATAATAATGTAATATTTTAAATAGTTTAAATAATTAAATAAACTAACACACTATTAAGCACTATTAAATAATTTTTGTATTATACGAGTTAAAAAAATATGTACTCATATAAATAAAATATTTATTATGTAAAATATTTATTATATTATATAAAATATTAATAATGTATAAAAATTATTTATATTTATTTTTAAATAATTTTAATTCATATAAATTTATTATATAATAATAGAATTTTATTACATATAATTTGATTACTTTTAATTATTTAAATAAATATAATTTTAATAAAATTATATCGTATAATATGAAATATTAATTAATTTTTTTAAAATTAGTTTGTATAGTAACACTCAAGTTTAAATGTATTAGATTGTTTTAAATGTTATATTTTAAAAAATTAAATAAAAAGTGTTGAAGTGTATAATAAAATAAAAACTCAAAATAAAAACAAGATTATGGTTTAGTCAAGATGGTAGAAGTAACATCTTCTAGTTAGAAGGTCAAGTGTTTAAACCCTTATATTGTTTTTTTTTTTATACTTATAAAAAGTGTTATATAAAAAGAATATCAAATGTAACATTCATAAAGTGTTAAATAAAGTTTTTTATCTATTGTAACATTTTTTGAAAAGTGTTATTAATGCTCGAAATAGTGTTGCCTTAGACAATAGCTAGGCAGCACGAGCAAACATTGCACCATAAAAATGTTATATATTGTCTTACTTTATAACTTAGCACACCTCGATAGCAATTTTTGGATCTGCCACTACTAGTAAAAGTGTTTGTTAAGAGAATTATTTCAAATTAAAAAGCTCACATATCTATCAGAATTAGAAAAATTTGTTTTGACCGTTGACCGGTGAAATGTGATGGAACGACTCTTTGTACGCGCTTTTACCACACCATATCGATTGAATACTGAAAACAACAGAAACTGAGAATTTTCTTGCTATGGAAATCAAAAGGCAAAAAGTAAAAAGGAAGAAAGAAAAAGTATAACTAATATAAATGATTTTTGAGCCATAGAAATTGAAGTAGATATTTTGTTGCAAGAACCCAATTCTTTTTTGCCATGCTTGATTAATGAATTGCCAACTATGATGGAGAAATATTTTGTGATTCTAATGTGAGTTTGAATATAATGGTGGTAATTAATTGGATTGAGAAAGTTTGTTACCATATTGTAGTATATATGTATAAAATATTATATTTTATGCAATGCAAACGTTATATAGTGAAACTTTTTTTAAGTAGGTAAATGTAAGAGTTTGTAAGATGGATAAAAAAATATAAATTTAATAAAAAGTGATACTTGAAATGATAAAAATGATAATGATGCAGTGAATTATTTCATAAACAATTTCTAGTATAAATAAAAAGTTTAAATATTTGAATGAAAAGTGATAAATCTTTAATATCAGCAGTAGTATTTTTTAAAAAATTGTAAAACAATCTCACTTTGAGATAATTTATGCAATTATTGCTTTTTTAATTAATTATAGTTGAAAAATAGATTTGACCCATAGAGATACAACTTCACACGAACTATAAGTTTATAAGGTGAAATCACAAAGTATACATTTAAAAGTCTGAAGTCAAATAATATAGTAATCCATTTACCCGTTCATAAGGGTATCATTTATTTTTTTCACGTAAATTAAGGAGTATTATTATTTAATTTGATGAAAAAATCTCATATTTTAATTATAGTGATGGTATGTATGAGTCTCATATCAATTAAAAACGAAAATGATACTCTCTTTGTAGGTAGCTATAATGACAAAATGTTATCCTTCAAGTAATATACTCTTATTATGTTGACGCTATAAATAAAATACTAACATGAAAATAGAAAAAAAAAAGAAAAAAAACAAATATATATATATATATATACCAAAAACGCTGATTGACATTGGTTAAAAACCGATGCCTATTTCACCAAGCAGCCGATGTTGAAGGCCCCGATGTTGAAAGTGGGCGCTGATAGACATCGATTTTTAACCTATGTATTTTACATTGTTTAGACATCGGTTACACTCTTTGACATCAGTTGCATTCTTTGACATCGATTATCCATCGATGTCTTTTCTAGAAAAACATCGGCGAAGACACATTAGACATCGATTTTTAGCTGATGTCTATCCACTTAAAGACATCGGTTGGCACCTAAGACATTGGTTTGCCACCGATGTCTTTTTGTGAAAAGACATCAGTTTTCACCAAAACACTTCATTTTTCCACTGATGTCTTTCCTAGTATAGACATCGTTTTCATACCATATCTTTCATATTTTTATTTTTTTTTAATTTTATACATAAATATATATTATTATTAAAACAAGATTAAATGCAATTATACTATATACTTAAAACTTACGAATTTTTTACAAAAAATTCAAAATTTTAATTTTAAATACACTCAAAATCATCCATTAATCTAAAAGTACAAGAATATTCTTACTAAATAAATCTAAAGTTACATTGAGCATTTTCTTATCTTATATAATAACTTTATCTTCTTGCCTTCCATCATATAATATCTTTATCTTTTTGTAATCTCACTGCAACAGAGACGAGAAGTAACTGATGATCCACACAAATACAACTTCAAAAGGATATTGCGGCTGCGCCTTCACCCTTCACATCCACAAATGAGAAAATACCAACATCAGATCCACCATCTGTAAGAAACTCTGGTAATAATTTACTAGAGGATGTAAAAACTTACCCAAATCATGAGAGAGTAGCTCATGTGTAACATCATAAAATCATACACAACTTTATCTGCACGTTCTGCCAGTTCAAGAGTAGGATTGCTGATCAAAATCAAATGGAAGATGTTAGCAAATAACTTTTAATTACATTTTATGTTTAACATTAAATTGTTCTTTGGAGTTGAACCCAAATGAAAAAGAACAGTTGAGCACTAGACAGATAAAGTGTACATATATATAAAAGGACGACATTGAGAATTTCAAGGTAAACCAACCAAAAAAAGAAGAAAAAAGTCCAGTAGGGATATTGAATAATTTCAAGACAAAATCATACAAAGACATCATGGCGTCCAATTAAACAAAGTATGAATATGAATCCAGAGAGAAAAAACACTTAAGAACTGTAACTAGCTAAAATTTTTGGTTCCAAACAAAAAGAATTAAAAAGAAAGAAGGCTTACCAACTGTATTTCTGAATATGAGATGCACCAGTTCCACGATACAGTCAAAGACTAAACTAGCATCTCGCAGACCACAAATTCATATTACAAATTCATTTATGCATTTAGAAGTATAGTACTGACTTCTTACAGTTTCATATTCAATCATTATTAACATATTCATGTTATAAGTGTGTTAATATAAATCAGGTGTGTTAAGATTTAAATATTAAAAAATGATCGAGGGATGGGGGATTACAAAGGCCCCTTCAAAGCAGAAAATCTATTTAGCACCGATGTCTAACAAAGCATAAACATCATAGACATCTTTAAAGATAAAAAAATTAGTTCAAATTCACCCAAAATTGAACAAAAATATTGTTGAAAATCAAACCTAAATAGAAAATCAAACTTAGACAGAAAGAGGAGAGGGAGAATACCTGGAAGAAATGTATCAGGAAAATTTTAGTTTTTGAAAGCAAAATCGATACAGGAGATTTCAAAGCTACCGTCGGATAATACAAACTCTCACGCAAATTTTTCTTCGTTCGATTGAGGGCTGCGAGCGTGTTGGCGATGGTTGCAGAGTAGGAGAGATAGCGGAATGGCGATTTTCCCAAGCAACAATAATATCGTCGCCTTTCCAAACACAAATATTCTCCTTCGGATTGTGTGGCGAGCGCATCTGCGACAAGAGAGAGAACTGAGCGGCGACATTCCCAAACGGCGACGAGTGTGGCGATGATATCGTTGCTGACCAAAGGATGAAATTAGGGCTTCAATCGGAGAATTTGGGAATTCTGTGTTAGAGTTTTGAAATGGTTTGTTCACTTAACAAACAAACAAACAACGATTTTAAGAATAAAACTACGTTTTTTTAGTTATATATATATTTTTAAATTAATAATATAATATATATTATTATAAATAAAAGACATCACTATAAGACATCATATAATAGACATCGATTTTTTATAATCGATGTCTAACAAAGCATAAATGTGATACCCGAGCTTCTCACTACTCATATGCCAGTATAATTTAATTTATGTTATGTGCATTTTATAATTATGTGATAATTATGAGACAATTATGTGATAATTATGTGACAATTATATATTATTTATACATTTTGTCTGTCTTTACAATTTTATTTGAGTCAAAATAGTGACAATATGTGAATATGTGTGCATAAATATTTACGTGCAACAATTTGGATATATATAAATTATTTTATTTTTATAAACATAATATTTCTTAATTATTAAGTATCACACGTGTTCTCATAATAATACTAGTGGTAAGAAAATGTACACGTATGTGTATTAATTTGTGAATATATTATATCTTAGTTATTAAGTATTGCACGTAAATTAAGAATGAATAATAATAATAATAAAAAAAAGTAAAGTCACGGGAATGTGGTTAATTTGCAGCCATGACTTTATTCGGGGGGAGTGACACACGTTCATACATATCTTTAAAAAAAAGAGGTTGATAAGGCCAAACCTTGACCGACTTACCCCCCTCACAAGTACTATATAAATAGGTGTGGGGAGGTGATTACCTCACGCCCAAAACAGAATTAAAAAAAAAAGAAGAAAGAGAGATAGAGAAGAAGAGTGAGAGAGAGAAAGAGAGAAGAGGAGGGAGAAAGGAGAGCGTGTCGGGACGTGTGGGTCGGAACTGGAGATCGAGAATTAGTTACAGTTCCTCACGGGTCTATAGTATTATTATTGTCGGAGTCCAGGTAAGTAGAAGTCCAACTACAATGCATAAACATGTTGTTGTGAATTATTTGTGATTAATATGTGATAATTATGTTATGAATTATTTGTGATTAATTTAATTACGTTATGAATTATTTGGGATTAATTTGAGATACAAGTTGTGGATTTATGTGATTTGAGATAATATCATTGTCCTATATAGATCTGTGTGATTGAAAACTGTTGAATATAGATCTGTATGATCTGAGAAGATATTGTTTTTAAGATTTGTGTGATTCGAGATGAGGTTATTATTCTAAAAAGGGATCCGTGTGATCCAAGGTAAAGCAGTTATTCTATAAATGGATCTTTGTGATTGAGGTAAAGTTGTTATTTCCAGAAGTGGTTCTGTGTGAATTAAAATTAAGTTGTTGCTTTATTTTGATTAAATATTGATATTGATATTGTAAATAGTTTATGATGCACATTTAATTGTTCTGGTTGCATACCATGCATAAACATGAAAATTATTTTCCCCAAAATTAATAAGATACTAATGGTATATGCGACCACTATATATGCATCTCTGTCAGGGTTCGGAAAAATCATCCCTACACTTTATTAGGGGTTCAGAAAAATTGTCCCCAACACTCTGTCAGGATTCGGAAAATTCATTCTCGACATTATATTCTGGGATCGAAATTGATCCGACACTAAGTGTGTCTATTGAGCTCATTTGGGGTGCATATCATAAGTGTGTCGTGGGGATCCCGCAACGTGAATAATTTTCAAAATAAAAGAGACCAACTAGAAAGATTAGGAAATAGGCGGTAGAAAACTAAATGCATTTTCATGCACTGACATGCATGATTTCTATTTACCGAGATTTTAATCTCACTAGTTTATGCATTATAGGTGAGCCTGATGATGATTGAGTATGTAGTGTGTTGTGCAAGTTGTGAAGCTCCTTCAAGGTCTTGAGTGGATGTACATAGATGACGACCTATTGGGCTAGTCTGTGGGTTTATTTTGTTTCCGCTGATGTTTTGATATGTCAATAATAAGTATTGTCATGAGTTTGTCTGGATTGATATGTTGTCAGAAATCAGTTACCTATGTTGAACTGGTGTGATAGTTTTGGTTATAAATATTATATGAGGAAAAAAATATATGCAAGTTTTAATGATGATGTTTATGTTAATTAGTATTTTAATTATAAGTTATGTAAGGTGGGTCGTGTCAGAGTGGTATCAGAGCACGGTTTAGGTCCTGCAGACTGTCTATGTACATAAGCTCATTCCTTGGGAGCGCAGCCTTGCGAGTAAGTGTTATTTTCATTCTGTGTTGTTATGTGTTTTATAAATTATATTGGTCATATGGTGTAGGACTCGTAGTTAGTAGACAAAATTGTAAGGGCTATAGGTGAAAGTTCTGAAGGGGATAGGACTGCTAAGCAAGCAGCACCTATTGAAGGAAATAATCGTGATGCGGTGATTACTCGACTAATGGAACTGGTTGAGTGTCAGTCCCAACAGATACAACAACTGATTCAGCAGAGAGATATGGGTGGACAACCAGAGGGTAATGCTAATCAAGATAGACGTCAAGTAGAACACGTGGAAATAGTTTGTGAGAGGTTTCGAAAATTGAGCCCTCCAATATTTGAGGATGCAACAAACCCCACAGAGGCAGAGGATTGTTACGCATGGTGGAAAACATGTTTCAATATAATAGAATTCCAGACGGGGACAGAGTGTTGTGTGCTTCGTTCATGTTACGAGGAAGTGCTGGTCACTAGTGGGATACAATTAAAAGTATCGAGGATGTCATGACTATGACATCGGAAAGGTTTAAGGAGCTTTTCAGAAATAAGTACTTTACGGAACCAGTGAGAGCAATGAAGATGAACGAGTTCATACAGTTGAAGCAGGGAGGTATGTCTATTACAGATTACCTTCGTAAGTTTGAGCAGTTGTCGAGGTTTGCCGAACACATGGTGAGTACAGAGGCACTGAAAGTAGAAAGGTTTGTGGAAGGCTTAAGGCCTGAACTTTTCAGAGATGTGAGTATGGCGGGACTGCATGGAACAACATACTCACAAGTTGCAGAAAGAGCCCAGATTGCTGAACAAGCAGAGATGAGGATCAAACAAGCGCAGAGTATCAGACGTTAATTTCAGCAGAAACTAGTGCAGCAGTTTGGGAGAGATGATAGAAGGCCGATGCCATTTCAAAGGCCAAAATCAAATGTTCAAGTGGAGCAAGAACAGAGACAAGGAGAACCAAACAAGCGCCCCAAGTTAGATCAGAGTAAGGTGCCACCGTCGCCGCCACTACCTATATGTCCTAATTGTGCTAAGCCACATGGTGGGGAGTGTCGTATTCCTTTGAGAATTTGTTATACATGTGGAGAGAAAGGGCATGTGACTACTACATGTCCTAAGCAAGGAAGGCAATGACAGCAGGGAAGAGCTCCAGCAAGGGTGTACACTTTGACAGGGAGGAGGAAGATACGAATCCCTCAGTTGTCAAAGGTAAGTTTTCTATTTTTGGCACTTCTACATATGTGCTATTTGATTCTGGAGCAACACATTCATTTGTATCCACTGAGTATGTGAGGAAGTTGGGTGGAACATCTAACTTGATAAAAAGCTAATTATGAAGTGATGATACCTTCTGATGAGTCAAAATAAACCAATCAACTTTTTCAAGGTTGTGGTATTCCTATTGAAGGAAGACAACTCCTTGCTGATTTGATTGTATTAAGTATGAATAATTATGATATCATATTGGGCATGGATTGGCTGTCAAAGTACGGTGTTACAATAGATTGTCAGAAGAAGAGTATCACTTTTCAGCCAGTGAAAGGAAAACTGTTCACTTTTGTTGGGAATAAAAAGAACTTCAGATTTCCTGTGATATCAGCTGCAAAAGCACGTCGATTGTTGAAAAGTGCTTGTGAGGGGTATCTGGTGAGCGTGATGAATGTTGAGAGACAGCAATGTCCAGTCCTTGGTGATGTACCAGTAGTTCGGGAATACCCGGAGGTGTTCCCAGATGATCTTCCAGGGTTGCCACCAGACCTGGAAATAGAGTTTGTTATTGAGCTACAACCGGGAACTGCTCCTATATCTAAGGCGCCATACATAATGGCACCAGCTGAATTGAAGGAATTGAAGATACAGTTGCAAGAGTTGCTAGATAAAGGGTTCATCAGACCTAGTTTCTCATATTGAGGAGCACCAGTTCTTTTCGTTCGAAAGAAGGATGGTACATTGAGGATGTGCATCGATTACTGAGAGCTCAACAAAGTTATAGTCAAGAATAAGTATCCATTGCCTCGCATTGATGATTTGTTCGATCAACTACAGGGTGCAGCTATCTTTTCAAAGATTGATTTGCGGTCGGGGTATCATCAATTAAAGATTAAGGAAGAGAATATTCTGAAAACTGCATTCAGTATAAAGTACGGGCACTATGAGTTCTTAGTGATGCTGTTTGGTTTGACAAATGCTCCAACATCATTTATGGATTTGATGAATAGAGTATTTTAGGAATTCCTCGATACGTTTGTGATTGTGTTTATCGATGATATTCTGATTTACTCAAAGAATAAGGAGGATCATGCTTTGCTCTTGAGGAAGGTGTTAGAGATTTTGAAGAAGAAGCAATTGTATGTGAAGTTTAAGAAGTGTGAATTCTGGTTAGACCAAGTTATTTTCTTGGGACACGTGGTATCGGAGAAGGAATTTCGGTGGATCAAAGCAAAGTTAAAGCAATCCATGATTGGCCACAACCCTCAAATCCTACTGAGGTTCGTAGCTTTCTTGGATTTGCTGGATATTATCGAAGGTTTATTGAAGGATTTTCTAAGATTGCTTCACCATTAACACAGTTGACCAGGAAAAATGTGAGGTTCACATGGACGGAGGCATGTGAACAAAGTTTTCAGGAATTGAAGAAACGATTGACATCAGCACCTATCTTAACTATTCTTATGGAGACAGAAAACTTCAAGGTTTACAGTGATGCTTCGAAGAATGGTCTTGGGTATGTACTGATGCAGAATGGGAAAGTGATAGCGTATGCATCCAGACAGTTAAGAGAGTGCGAGAAGAATTACCCAACTCATGATTTGAAGTTTGCTGCAGTGGTGTTTGCACTCAAGATTTGGAGGCATTATCTGTATGGGGAACATTGTGAGATCTATACTGATCATAAGAGTTTGAAGTATTTCTTCACTCAGAAAGAGTTGAATATGAGGCAAAGAAGATGATTGGAATTGGTGAAGGATTACGACTGTGTTATCAATTATCATCCGGGTAAGCCAATATGGTTGCTGAAGCATTGAGCCGAAAGGCAATACAGAGTGTAGCTGCTATGATCACAAATCAGAAACCAGAGTTGCTTAACTTGCAAAATATGGATGTGGAGATCATTCAGGAAGGATCGTTGGAAGCAAAGATGGCAGCTCTGACACTTCGACCAACCTTAATGGATAAGATTCGACACGGCCAACAGGAGGATAAGTTGTATGACAAGATAAAGAATGATATCAGCTCTGGAAAGTCTTCTGACTTCCAATTAAGAGATGATGGCGTGATTCGTTATAGAGGTCGATTATGTCTACCTGAAGTGGACGACATTCAGAAGGAAGTGATGGCAAAAGCTCATTCGGCACCATACTTTGTACATCCAGGAGCTACTAAAATGCATAGAGATTTAAAGTCGCATTATTGATAGCCGGGGATGAAGAGAGATGTCGCTCAATATGTGGAGCAATGTTTGACTTGTCAGCAAGTCAAAGCCGAGCATCGGAGACCAGCAGAAACTTTACAGCCTTTATTTATTCCAGAGTGGAAGTGGGAGAACATCACTATGGATTTCGTTATTGGGTTACTGAGGACAATGAAAAGTCACGATGCCATTTAGGTTATCGTGGATCAATTGATTAAGTCAGCTCATTTTCTTCCTATATGCACTACGTATTCCATGGATCGTTATGCCTACCTATATATTCAAGAGATTGTCAGACTCCATGGAGTACCACTTACCATTGTGTCAGATAGAGACACAAGATTTTTGTCTGCTTTCTGGAAGAGTTTACATAAGGCGTTGGGGATACAGTTATCTTTCAGCACATCATTTCATCCACAGACAGATGGTCAATTGAAGCGTACAATACAGATTTTGGAGGATATGCTCAAAGCATGTATGTTGGATTTTCAGGGTCAGTGGAGTAAATTTTTGCCTTTGATAGAGTTCTCGTACAACAACAGTTATCAGTCTACTATCGGGATGGCTCCATATGAAGCATTGTACGGGAGGAAGTGTAGATCTTTAGTACATTGGGATGAAGTGGGAGAGAGGAAATTTTTGGGTCCAGACTTGATTCGTGAAATGACAGAAGCTGTAACACGGATTAGAGAGAAGATGAAAGTTGCCCAAGATCGGCAGAAAAGTTATGCAGACAAACGGAGAAGGGAGTTGGAATTTGAAGTGGGTGATCAGGTTTTCTTGAAAGTATCTCCAATGAAAGGAATAATGTGATTTGGGAAGAAAGGGAAGCTCAGTCCAAGATATGCTGGTCCATTCACTATCATTGAGAGAGTTGCAGTGTTGCATATAGATTGGAGTTACCAGCATCAATGTCTAGAGTACATGATGAGTTCCATGTATTTATGTTGGGAAAATATGTTCCAAATTCATCTCATGTTCTCAGGCAGGAACCAGTTGAGTTGAAAGAAGATTTGAGTTATGAGGAAATACCAGTTGAGATTGTACGACGAGAAGTGAAGAAGTTCAGAAATAAAGAGATACCATTAGTGAAGGTGTTATGAAGGAATTTGTTAGTTGAGGAGGCCACTTGGGAAAGAAAAGATGAGATGATGGCTAAGTATCCAGAAATCTTCCGGTAAGTAAATTTCGAGGACGAAATTTTTATAAGGTGGGGAGGATGTGATACCCGAGCTTCTCACTTCTCATGTGTCAATATAATTTAATTTGTGTTATATGCATTTAATAATTATGTGATAATTATGGGACAATTATGTGATAATTATGTGGCAATTATATGATAATTATTTATACATTTTGTCTGTCTTTACAATTTTATTTGAGTAAAATGGTGACAATATGTGAATATATGTGCATAAATATTTACGTGCAATAATTTGGATATATATAAATTATTTTATTTGTATAAATATATTATTTCTTAATTATTAAGTATCACACGTGTTCCCATAATAATAATAGTGGTAAGAAAATATACACGTATGTGTATTAATTTGTGAATGTATTATATCTTAGTTATTAAGTATTGCACGTAAATTAAGAATGGATAATAATAATAATAAAAAAAAGTAAAGTTACGCAATGTGGTTAATTTGCAGCCATGACTCTATTTGGGTGGGAGTGACACACGTACATACATATCTTTAAAAAAAAGAGGTTGATAAGGTCAAACCTTGGTCGGCTTACCCCCTCACAAGTATTATATAAATGGGTGTGGGGAGGTGATTACCTCACGCCCAAAACAGAATTAAAAAAAAAAGAAAGAGAGATAGAGAAGAAGAGTGAGAGAGAGAAATAGAGAAGATGAGGGAGAAAGGAGAGTGTGTCGGGACGTGCAGGCTGGAACGGGAGATCGGGAATTAGTTACAGTTCTTCACGGGTCTATAGTATTATTATTGTCGGAGTCCAGGTAAGTAGAAGTCCAACTACAATGCATAAACATGTTGTTGTGAATTGTTTGTGATTAATATGTGCTAATTATGTTATGAATTATTTGTGATTAGTTTAATTAAGTTATGAATAATTTGGGATTAATTTGTGATACAAGTTGTGGATTTATGTGATTTGAGATAATATCATTGTCCTATATAGATATGTGTGATCGGAAACTGTTGAATATAGATCTGTATGATCTGAGAAGATATTATTTATAAGATCTGTGTGATTCGAGATGAGGTTGTTATTCTAAAAAGGGATCCGTGTGATCCAAGGTGAAGCGGTTATTCTATAAATGGATCTTTGTGATTGAGGTGAAGTTGTTATTTCCAGAAGTGGATCTGTGTGAATTAAAATTAAGTTGTTGCTTTATTGTGATTAAATGTTGATATTGATATTGTAAATGGTTTATGATGCACATTTAATTGTTCTGGTTGCATACCATGCATAAACATGAAAAGTGTTTTCCCAAAAATTAATAAGATACTAATGGTGTGTGCGGCCACTATATATGCATCTCTGTCAGGCTTCGGAGAAATTATTCTCGACACTTTATTAGGGGTTAGGAAAAATCGTCCCCAACACTCTGACAGGGTTCGGAAAAAATCATTCCCGGCATTATATTTAGGGATCGGAATCAATCCGACACTAAGCCTGTCTATTGAGCTCATTTGGGGTGCATATCATATGTGTGTCGTGGGGATCCCGCAACGTGAACAGTTTTTAAAATAAAAAAGACCAACTAGAAAGACTAGGAAATAGGCGATAGAAAACTAAATGCATTTTCATGCACTGACATGCATGATTTCTACTTACTGAGATTTTTGTCTCACTAGTTTATGCATTGTAGGTGAGCCTGATGATGATTGAGTATGTGGTGTGTTGTGCAAGCTGTGGAGCTCCTTCAGGGTCTTGAGCGGATGTACATAGATGACGACCTGTTGGGTTAGTCCGTGGGTTTATTTTGTTATCGTTGATGTTTTGTTACGTCATATAATAAGTATTGTCATGAGTTTGTCTGGATTGATATGTTGTCAGAAACCAGTTACGTATGTTGAACTGGTGTGATAGTTTTGGTTATAAATATTATGTGAGGAAAAAAAATATATGCAGGTTTTAATGATGATGTTTATGTTAATTAGTATTTTAATTATAAGTTATGTAAGGTGGGTCTTGTCAATAAACATTAGGTGAAAAGGCATCGGTTTGAAGAACCGATGTCTATCAGCGTGTTTTTTTAAGGATTGAGAATTGACATCACTTGAAAGACATCGGTTAGGGAAAACCGATGTCTTTCAGCGCATTTCTCATTAAAATCGATGTCTATTAGCGTACTTTTACTCCGATAGACATCGGTTATTTACCGAAAGACATCACATTTTATGAAAAATCGATGTCTATTCAGTGATGTCTTTGAGCTTTTTTGGTGCATGTAAAAATTGTAATAGATTTCTCATGTAGTTTCCAATATCTTAAGAGTTAGTCGTTCCCGGGTACACAAGGTGTAAAATATTATTCCTTCCGTCCATTTGTAAGGTATTAATTTGTTCTTTTCATGTGAATTAAGAAGTATTACTAATATTTTACATAAAGTGGGTAATTGTATTAATAGTGAGTAGTTGGTATGTGTGAGACTCTTTTACTAAAAAAATGAATATTTTAAGAGTGGACGATCAAAATGGCAAAATAGATATCTTATCAATTATCAGTAGCAAAATGGATGTCTTATCAGCGAATGGAGGAAGTATAATATTTTGTTCTAAATGTATATATTTTAATTAATAAAGATATAATTATTTAATTAAAAAATCTATTAAAATTAATATGAATAATATAAATGTTTGATTGAAAAAAAAAAAATTTTCAAAAAAATTAAGGTATAATTCCTTATACTAAATTGTATATTATTTAATATTAAAAAGTATAACTTTTGAAAATTGAATTATGTAACTTGATGGCACGGGTCAGGCAAGTTTTAGGCATATCTTAATTTCAACAAATTAAGTTTATGTAAAGTCATTGAAGTGCATATCGTGTCCTAAAACTAAAAGTGGAGATGCACTTTTATTTGACCCGAGATCACTAATCACGCACGCTAGTGCCAATGTTTCCAATTATAATCTTCTAGATTCTAAATCACACGTGTCACGCTACAATTAAATCAAATAATCGATGTATTACACTATATCCCCATCCACAACCCATAACAACCCAATCCAAAAATATAATATTTATTTCTCTCTCTTCCATATATACAATCTATAACTCAACCCAACCTAACCTCAATTTTTCTATACTCTATCAACAATCTAATTCAACCTACATTTTTTCATAAATAATCATTGACAAAGACTCTTGTGAGACCTTAATTTTGTGAGACGGTTTGTGAGACCAGTTAAAGTATGTCTATTATATTGATAAAATATGTTTAATTATTGTTAAAATATGTTTTATAAAATATAATGAATTATGAATTAAAGTATAGTTTTATGGTGTTATAATATGATTCATTATTGACATACTTTAACTATAAATAAATATATTTTAACTATATAATAAGCATACTTAGTAATGGGTCACTCGTCTCACAAAAAATCCGTCTCTCAAGAGAGTAACTCATAATCATTTCTCTCTCATCTATATATACAATAATTATTATTATGAATTTTTTTAAAAATTATAATTAAAATTATTATATTTTAAAAATATTTAATTTCATAATTATATTAGAAATGAGAATATATAATTTGAGATTGAGAAAAAAAAAGAGAATTTTTAATATTGATTCAAAATATGTCAATATTATACTCTATTTATAAAGAAAAAATAATTTTGATAATTTTTTTAAGAAAAAAATTAATTTAAATATTATTTATATAAAAATTTAAATTATATTTATAAAAATATACAGCTACTAATCACAATGTGACAAATGTCAACATTGTGATTGTGATTGGTAATTGATAGGTTGAGTGGGTGTCATGACACAAAGGTCGACTGAACACCCGGTTGCTCAAATGTTTTCTTTTTTTTTTTCTTCTCTTTGTCGTTTGTGAACAACCCGTGGGAGTGGTTGCCAATGGAGATGTCCTTAGCTACTTTGCCATCAATATTATGGGGATGGCCTTAGCTACTTTGCGATCAATATTATGCATATACTTCTATTTCATATATATTCTATCGTATTTTTTTTATAAAAATATAAAAATTGAAAAAATTCTTAAAACATTAACTTCATTTAGTTACTTTAAATATTGAGTTTTGAAAAAAATGTTTTTTAACTTGTTTTTAAGAATAATTTAGTATTTTTAGGTAATAAATAATTATGAAGTAAGTATTTGGGTTGATTTTTATTTTGAAATTAAAATTTACAGTGGGGGATTATGTGATATCTTTTATTTAGGAGTGATAACTTGTTTGTGAAATAGAAAAAAAAATAGTAAGTGTGAATTTATTTATGCAACGAATTTAAATTTTATATGTATGTATATTCTCGTTACTCCCATTGCTGTTAGGATACGAATTTACCAGAATAATAACAATATATATTGCTTTGTTTTAATTTTCTTTTAACTTTTGTGGCAATACCAATGATAACTAACAAACTAAACCCACGCTAAAAAGAAGTTTCAGCTAATAGTTTTATTATTTTTTTCCAACGAAAAAAAAATACAAGAATACTTGTATGTACGTACGATTTTTACTATGTGTGCTATGTAGCCTTTCTTAATGTAATACTTTTACAAATGATGGACAATAAATATCTCTTTATAGTTGCAAACAAATTATTTAAAACAATGTATGCGTTTAATACTTAATTTTTATTAAAATAATCTTTAGAAAGGATTTTTACGACCTCAAACAAAATGTTTCAAATTAATTACAAAAAATATCAATCTTGTTTAATTTTGTTGAACAATGAACTGTATACTTGAGAGGTAAAATATTTCGAAATAGGTAGATACACCATACATGTATATATATGCTACCGTGCCTTCATCATCATGTTATACTCTTTTGAACAATTAGTCTTCAAAATGAAAAGTAAGGGGCTGTTTGGTTAATTGAGAGGAATTGGAATTGGAATTGGAATTGTAATGGTAATGATAGTAGTGATGAATGGTAAAAGGGTATGATTTCTAAAATTTTGATGTTTGGTTAATAACAGGAATCACTATCATTATCATTAATTTTATTTGGTTTGCCTAAAATTTCTTTTGGAATTGAATCAATTATTTTTATTTTTTTATTTTTTATTTGAGAATAATAATGTTTTAGTATTATTATTATATTTTTATTATTAAAAAAATATTTATAAGAGAGAAAAATATAAAAAATAGAAATTCCATTTTATTGGTAAGGAATGATAGTGAAAGTATCCAAATTAGTGAGATATGGGGATTCCTTACCTTTTTGATATAGAAATACTATTCATTGGAATTAAACCATCCAACCAAACATTAAATTCTAAATCCATTCACATTCCACCCCTCCAAAGCCACCAAACAAACTCCCCCTAAGTAGTAGTACCACTTAGTTATGTCTATAAGGGCACAAAATTAAGAAATATTATTTTTTAAATATATAATGTAAGAAAAAGTAGGGATACATTGATAATTATTTTTAAATAAAAATTATTGGAAATCATGAATAAAATGTAAAAAAAAATTAGTATTTTATTATTAATGGAACATCTATAAATACTTGAATTACCTCAAAATGAAAAATGTACATAAATACGTGGGACGAAGAAGTATTATTTTTGTCTATATGACATATTATAACTTTCCCTATCTATAATATTTATTGTATAGTATTTTTCTATGCTGGGTTAGATATAATCTTTTGTGCCCCATCATGTATAGCCAAGGATAAAAATGTTTCGATATATCCACGATATATCTATTTTTTTAGAGTACCGATATCGATATGGGAAAAAAGATATTTCTTTTCTAATATCGAGAAATATAGATAACAATATCGATATCGAATTGCCACAATTCAAAATTTTCTAGATTTCGAGATATATTGAGAAAATATCAATACAATATCAACAAAATATTGAGGATATATCGAAAAATTATCTATAATTTAAAAAAAAATAAAATAATTTTTTGTTTTACTTTTACTCACCAAATACTTTTTTTATTATTAATATGTTTAATTTAAAAAATAAAACAAAAAAATAAAGCAATACTTGCGTGAAACCATCTAATGATGAGATTGTTTTACGTTTGATTAATTAATTATCACTCTTTATTAAAATTGTTATCACTTTTCATTAACATTATTATTATAACTAAGTAAATCAAGAGAGTTAACGTACACAATATATTTTGACTAGACGGCACATAGGCCCGGCCCTGGGGTTATCATGGTGGGCCCAAACCATGGGCTCCATAATTTGGGGGCCCCAAGACCTTTATCTCTTTACATATATATACTACTAATATGAATGGAAAATGTTTCAGGCCCACTAATTTTATTTTTCTTCTTAATATTAAGGCCCAACTATTCAATTTAACTTAAAAAAAAATCAATAGTAATAATTATTTATTGTTCTCTCTCCTAATATAGCGTCCTTTCTATATTCTTCTTTAAGAAGCCCTAACACAAGTGATGATACTCACGCTAGAATTATTTCCCAATTTTAAATATTTGCATTCCTATTTTCTCTCATGCAAAATTAGTCATTAAACACCAAATTTCATATTATAATTTTCAATTCTTCCAAGTTACTGTTCTTAGTATTATTCATTTATTATACAATTAAAGCCTAAAGTCTTAGAGGAAAATTATTTTTTATTTGTATTAATATTCTATTACTTTTCTATGAATTTTCTTTTGCTTTTCCTTTTATTTTATAAGTCATATTTTGAGAAATATGAATTTTATATAAATAAACTATTGGGTGCCACTAAATACACACCCCATTTTATTAAATACATACCCTCATTATTATATAATTTAAAAATATATTTTTAAAAGTTTAAATTGTCCTTAATTCGTTAAACACACACCCTATCTATATTATATACTCCTACTGATTTGATAAGCTTATTAAAATAGAGACACAGAAATACAAATGAATGTAAATTTATTTTTGTTATGAACAAATTAATCAATTTCATGTTTTTAGACTTTGCGTATACATGAATTTTGGTTAGCATCTCGGTAACAGTTAAGGATGAGTGATGATAAGAAAAAGGGTGTATTTAACCATACTCTAAACTATTTGAATGCCTCAATCTATTTGAATTTTTTATAAATTCTAAATCCTAAAATAATTTTGTAAATTGAAGATCAATAAAAATCTTGAATTGAAGTAAAATAAATCAAGTTAAATATATGATCAAGAAAATATGAATCGGGTAGTATAAGAAGATTCATTGCACTTTATAAATTATAATTATCATGAGAAAATAGATATATTTTGATTATAATATTACTTTTTTGTTGAAATATTTTATTATATAATTTATTAAATAAAGAAAAATATTAAGGGCCTCAATTTTTTTTGCACGGGCCCCTAAAAACTCAGGGCCGGGCCTGACGGCATATTCATAATTATGTTCAAAATTTCTTTAATTCGATGAACTGACACAAATATTGTTTAGATCTAAACGACATGACATGTTTTACATTTGAGCCTTAAAGATCATTATTTTAGTATTAGTTATTATGTATTAAACAATAAGTAATAATTATTGTATGACTCCATACTATTTAAATATGTTGTTATTAATTTGCTTATCATGTGTTATGAGTTTTATTGAGATCTTAAAGTGTATTTATATATTAAAATTAGTTACTAATATATTGAAAAGTTAATTAATTAATTTATTCTATTTTTTTTCAAGTTTCCGTGATTTTTTAAATTTTTACCAATATCAATATTGATATTCGATATGTCAATCAATATATTCTTAAATTTGAAGTACCAATACTTTTACCGATATCAATATTTTCGTTATTGACAATACTTGCATGAAATCATCTCATGATGAGATTGTTTTACGTTTGATTAATTAATTATCACTTTTTATTAAAATTGTTATCACTTTTTATTAATATTATTATGACTAAGTAAATCAAGAGGGTTCACGTACACAGTATATTGTGACTAGATGATACATTCATAATTATGTTTAAAATTTCTCTAATTCGATGAACTGGTACCAATATTGTTTAGATTTAGACGGCATGATATATTTTACATTTGAGCCTCATAGATCATCATTTTGATATTAGTTAATATGTATTAAACAATAATAAGTAGTAATTATTGTATGACTCCAAACTATTTAAATATGTTGTTGTTGTTGATTTGTTTATCATGTGTTATGAGTTTTATTGAGATCTTAAAGTGTATTTATATATTAAAATTAGTTATAATATATTGAAAATTTAATTAATTAATTTTTTTCTATTTTTTATAAATTTCCGTGATTTTTTAAATTTTTATCGATATCGATATCGGTATTCGATATATCCATCGATATATCCGTAAATTTGAGGTACCACCATTATTAATATCTTCATCTTTGTGTATAACCAGATTCATTAAGGTCACATTAGATGATTAGGAAGAAGAGGAAAACCTACCATAAAAATAAAGTACTATAAATTAACTCCATTATATTAGTAATGATTAATTATTATTTTTCTATAACTGTGTAATAAATTATGTAACCATAAGACAATAAACGAAAATTACATATAAAGAAAGAAGGTATTTTACAAATGTGACCACGACATGCAAACTATAATAAGTCTATAAATACCAACATCCATGGCTAGAATTTTCAAGAATATCCCAACTCAAAGAAGCTAGTCAATTCTTTATCACAATGATCCCATATATAGTACAATACTTGTTCCAATTGTACCCTCTACTCATCCTCCCCCTCCTTCTGAAAAGAGCTTCAGCACACAAGATTCCAACACTGTCTACACATAACAGAGAAGCATTGAGATGGAGGCAACCCGACGATGACACGTGGCGTGCATCTGACAGCAGCGATTTGGAGACATATTATTACAAACAAACAGTGGATCATTTCAACTATGCCCCTCAGAGTTACTCCACTTTCGAACAACGATACGTTGTCGGCTCCCAACACTGGGGTGGTTCGAATTCCAACTCTCCTATCTTTGCTTATTTGGGAGCAGAGGAACCGCTGGATGAAGACTTGAATGTTATTGGTTTTCTCAATGATGTTGCTCCCCATTTCCACTCTCTTTCGGTTTACATTGAGGTAATAAAGTCTATCCCTTACCACCATTCACACCCCAAAAAATAAAACATCACTTTATTCAACAATCTCAAAAAGTTACTTTAATTTTAAATTTATCACTCATGTTTTACAAACATATTATTATTTTATATTAACATATTATTATTTTATATTTATTATTTATTACAAAAAAAAACTATAATATTCTCTAAAGTCAACAAAATTGGTAAAAAAATGCTTTTTTTCTTAAATTATGTGGGGCAGTAAACGGAAAGGGTGATTGGGACGGAGGAGTATTTTATTTCAATTTTTGTATATTAATTCTACATCTGAAACGGATTAAATATGGGAACGTGGATTGTCCGATATCATTTTCTGTGCCATAATTTGAATATATGATTTAGACACGCTGGTTCGGAACCTCCGATTTCGGTTTTTAAAAATGGGGAACCGGAATCAAATAGGGGTAGGAAGGTTTCAGTTCAATTTTGGAACCGTCAGTTCTAGTTCAGAACTGCCGATTTCAATTTTAATTTTTTTTAGCAACGTAAAAAAAATCGCCGATTCCAACCAGTTTTGTTGGTACTGATTTTACGAAAAAAATTAGAATCAAATCGAAATATATTCAGATTCGGTTTCATTTTGATAAATTCCAATTTTAGTTAGAGCAGTACATGTCTAATATAATAAACATGGGTGAGGAAAAAATTTAACAATTGACTTTTGGAATGTGGGGGAGGACCGGGGGCTTTGTGGGCTACGTACCGTTGTAACCCCAAATCGTAAAACAACTTGGTACCTATTAAAAAAAATTTTTTCACTTATAAGTTTAAACATTCTTTTTTTTTATCAGTAAAAAAAGTTTCATTCACATAGGGTATAAGAAATACCCAAAAATTACAGCTTATACAAGTTTACAATACTTAACATCCTAGTGCCATTCTCGGATTTACTAGCCAGTCACAAAATGAAAAATTAGAGCATCCTATCTTATTTACATAAAACCAACTCCAAAGTCTTGCCTTAATATCTTCAACAATTTTGTCAACAGAGAACTCAACACCATTTAATATCAAATCATTTTTACCTCTCCACAGTCTCCAAATCACATACACCCAAATTGTTACCGCCACTTTCTTCCCTATTTTGCCTCTCAAAATTCGATTATATGCAATGAGGTTAGAAATGATATGAGAATGAAGTACAGTACAAATTCCCAACCACTTAAAGAAAGTCATCCATACCTCATGTGATATTGGGCATTCTAAAAGAACATGCCTTTCAGTTTCAAGGTGTGTTCCACAAAATGCACATTTTGAATCTTCCATCGAATGCAACAAATTTCTTCTAAGCAAATTAACTCTTGTTGGTTGCCTATTCCAGAGAGCTCTCCATGCGTGAGCTGTTACTTTTAGCGGTGTAAAAGTCTTCCAAATAAGTTTGAATCCGTGCATTATATCTTCATCAGTCACTGTCATTACACTGGGTTGCATAAGGATTGAATAAGCACTCCTCGTATTGTAGTAATCGTTAGAAATTCCCCTCCATCTCTATGAATCTGCAATTCCTTGCCTCAAAGTAAACCTGTTAAAAATAGATAATAACAAATTAAAGCTATCAAGTTCCCAATCAAAAAGATTTCTTCTCCAATCCAACTCCACCTCCATCTCTCTCCTTCCCACTTTCCCATTTCTCCAACCCGACTATTCTTATTACTACAAAGCTGAAAGAGAGGTGAGAATTTCAGCTTCAAAGAGCCTTCTCTCGTCCAATCATCAACGCAAAAGTTTATGTCTCTTCCATCTCCCAATATCCTTACTAATCTATTTTTAAACCAAATACCCCCTTCCCCAAAACAAAGCCTCATAACATCCCTCCACCACCTGACCATAAACTACCTCCCTCTCCACTAAAAGAAGCATCCCCCAACCTATCCCTTAACCCATATTTCGACTCCACCACCCTTACCCACAGACTGTTTTTTTCTCTCAAATACCTCCAAGCCCCTTTACCCAACAAAACTTTATTAAAGAGATCTAAATCTTTTACCTCGAGTCCTCCATGATCTTTTGATTTACAAACTACTCTCCACTCAACCAATGCAACCTTTTTAATTCTCTCTCCACCCTCCCATAAAAAATTACGCTGTAAACTCACAATATCACACATGGTTTTTTTAGGAATTTGATAGAAAGAAAGATAGTAAAGAGGCAAAGTAGAGAGAACCGCATTTAATAGGGTGATTCTGCCGCCTAACGAGATTTTGCTCTTCTCCCATCGTCTTAAACGATTTCTGATCTTATGTACCACATTAGATCATTCTGCATTACTTTTGTGATTCATTCCAACCTTGATCCCAAGTAGACAAACGGAATTGAGCCCATTGAGCAACTAAGGATATTCGCCATTTCACCCAGTGTGTATCTATCAATATTTATTCCAAAAATAATTTTCAAAATTTACCTTTAGCCCCGAAACTAACTCCATACATCTCAAGATTCTTCTCATAATCCAAGCATTTTCCACTGATGCCTTTCCCTCAAAAATAGTGTCATCAGCAAACTGAAGATGAGATATTGTGATGTTGTTTCGCCCTATTTTTGCTCTTTCAAACAGCCTCATCTCAGATGCCTTTGTTATGAATATACACAAGCCTTCAGCCACAATCAAGAATAGAAAAGGGGAAAGAGGATCACCTTATCTCAGACCTCGTTCTAACTTGAATTCACCAGATGTGCTTCCATTAATTAACACTGATGTCGTTGATGTTGACACACGCTCCATTATCAACTTTCTCCAAATAGGATTAAAATTAAACCGTTCTAGCATCACGTTTAGAAACTCCCAATCTAACGAGTCATAGGCCTTAGAGAAATCAATTTTGAAGAACATCCTTCCCAATTTCTTTTTCTTCGCTTCATCTATTACTTCATTAAGGATCACAATGCTGTCCAGAATTTGTCTGCTTCCCACAAAAGCACTTTGATTTTCAGAAATAATAGAATCCATGACTCTGTTTAATCTCCTTGCCAAAGCCTTAGACATGATTTTATAAATTCCTCCAACAAGAGATATAGGCCTGTAAACATTCTATCTATTAATCTCAACTCATCTTTACATTTACTGTATAAATATTAATAAAAGTAATTTTACATACTTCTAAAAATGTGAAGTAGTATTTCTTTTATAATACACAGATGGTAAAGTATGCTATGTATATTTAAATGAGATAACTTTGAATTAAAGTGTAATGTAAAATTATTAATTAAGTTTAATATTATATAGGAGTATGAACTTTAGTTGGGACAAAGGGCAAAGGGAGTATACTTTTTAACTAACTATATTCCCTTCGTCCCGTACGCACATGCACACTTGGTATTTTAAGAAAAATGATTTTTTTTCCTTTTACTTAATTTTTTTGACTTATTGAGATAGTTTGATATTTTTATATTATAAATAAATAAATTATATGCATGTAAGTCTTTTGTTTAAAAAAATTATGACAAATTTTAAATTAAAGTGCATTTTTGAGATTTATATGAGATTATTTTATTTTATTTTATTTATTTTTATTTTTATTTTTATTTTTATATTGGACAAATTAGAAAAGAAAGTGTCCAAATTAAGTATTAAATGGTAAGAGTATATCATATTTCCAAAATTACATTTTTGGATTCGCCATTGTTTGGAGTTTATGCTTTTGTTCTAGAATTAGTTTTTTTTTCCCACGCATGTATCTCTCATTAACATCCTCCATGAGATTAGAGATGATACATCATTATTTTTTTAAATAATAAAAATAATTAATAATTCAAACATATGATTATTGCTATTTCCCACGATATGCATGAGAAAGAAGAGACAAGTTAAAAGAGATGAAAAGTAACTAACCCTATTATATACTCCAAAACTTCAAATCAAACCGTCCATATGTAGTGCTTGTGTTTTATGATATATATATATGGGGTGGGTGATCATGTGATTATGGACTTCGATAGTCCTGAAATAACAATTGTACAAAGAAGTGAAACGATACTTAATTTATTAGTGTGTGTTAAAAAAAGTTAATGATTCATACCTTTCAAAATATATATTTCAATCATAAAATAAATGGGCCGTGTACACGTGTTTAATGAAAAAAAAAGTGTGTAATATTTAAAAATCATCCTTAATTTATATAGACGATGAATAAATAATAATATATTAGAGATAATAATTGTTAATTTGTCCAATATAATTATATGTCACGTCTCTTATGTCTAATACCATATTTCATCTTATGGTGGATTATTTTGACGATTAAAAATTGTAGAATAAACGCTATTTCGATTATTAAAAGATTAAATTTAAATATTAATTCATAATTTGGTGTATTTCAGCATCGATTCTATGGAAAGTCAATTCCATTTGGACTTACATTGGAGGAAGTCTTGAGAAATGAGTCAACTCGTGGATACTTCAACTCGGCTCAAGCTATTGCTGATTACGCACATATATTATTTCACATAAGGAATCAATTTTCAGCTCATAAATCTCCCATTATTGTCGTTGGAGGATCATATGGAGGAAGTCAGTAATTATATATATATATAATTACTCCTTATATATTTTTTCTTTTAAAAAATATTGAGTTCAATTCCATCTTTAAATTATTATTATTTTGTTTAATAATTTTACTATTGATAAAAATATATGTTGAATTTCAGTGCTAGCTTCGTGGTTTAGACTCAAGTATCCACACATTGCTTTAGGAGCCTTAGCATCATCAGCCCCTATTCTTTACTTTGATGATATAACTCCCCAAAATGGATATTATTCTATTGTAACTAGAGACTTCAAGGTACATATTTAATTCCATTTAATTATTCAAAATACATTTTATATTAATTCACAATGTTTTGTATGTAATGGTGATACGAAACTTGTGCATTATATACCTTTGGGTTAGATGTTTATGTTTAGGTTACAGTTTAGTATAATTTAATTAAATTCATGAAATATATATATATATATATATATATATATATATATATATATATATATATATATATATATATATTAGTGTTAAATCTTTATTTTTAGGTAACTTCAGTTTTATGGTTCATAAATCTATTTTACCCCTTGATTTAAAGTTTGCTAGGGAGTATATATTTTGTGAATTCATATAGCATAATAATTATGTTTTTTAATTTGTATAGGATTAAATAAAGAGGTTTTAAAGGAAATCGATTCTATAAAATGAATAATATAAATAAGTATTTAATTTTGATGCAGGAGGCTAGTGAGCAGTGCTTCGAGACAATACAAAAATCATGGGGTGAAATCGATGAAATAGCATCAAAACCTGGAGGCCTCTCCATTCTTACCCAAAGATTCAAACTTTGCTCGTAATTAAAAATAAATAAATAAATAGTAATTAATTAATAAATTATTAAATAATGAAATTTGAATTGTTTCAGGCAATTAAATAATTCTTGGGAGTTGAAGGACTACTTAGGGGGGTTATACGCAACAGCAGCACAGTATAACAGTCCACCAAATTATCCAGTGGAGAGAGTGTGCAGGGGGATAGATGAGGCTCCCACGTGGAGCGACGTGATTGGCCGGATATTTGGTGGTGTCAAGTCTTATTACCAAGTGGAAAGAAGTTGTTATCAGACTAATCATTCTCCCTCCCAAACTACAATGGGTTGGAAATGGCAAGTGAGTCACTTCATTAATTACTATACCTAATTTAATGTTATTTTTTCATTAGGTCTGATTTTACACGAGTTTGTGCAATATATATAATGTGATGGATTAGTTGAACATGTAGACTTGCAGTGAGATGGTTATACCTATTGGGATTGGGGAAAACGAAACCATGTTTCAATCACAGCCTTTCGATCTTCAACAATTTACCCAAGACTGTAAGAATTCGTTTGGGGTCCCACCTCGACCTCACTGGATCACCACTTACTATGGAGGCCATGTAAGTATACATCTTATATTTATAATGATTTGCATAATTTAATTTTCGATGGATCGGGTTTACATATATGGTTAGTTATATGAATCACATTAATTTATTATACCATTTTTTTCAAAGTTTATTTTTAGAATTTAAAATGCATGTTTGAAAGCGTGTTAGTTATATGAATCATATTGTCACTCTTATCGTACAAAAATAACTTACTTTAGTTTTTATTTATTACTTAGTTGTCCAGTTGAATATCAACATTATAACTAATAGTAGCAAACATAAATAGTTACTTAGTTGGATTAATTCAGATTAGATAATGCTATTTTTTGATCTTTAATACAGGATATAAAATTGGTCCTACAGCGGTTTGGAAGTAATATAATTTTCTCCAATGGCCTCAGAGATCCCTACAGTAGTGGAGGGTAAATAATGCAATTATTTACATTTTTCATTATATAATTGGTGGAGTATTTAGATACTCCTCTGTCTCGAACTTATCTTCACCGAAACATATGTAGTTTAAGAAAAGTTATTTTCACCAAATTTTAGGGATATTGTGGCATTTTTAGATAATAAATACTCCCTCTGTCCCGTCAAAAGAGGGTCTTTTGTTTTTTTGCACGTAGATTAAGGAGTATTATTATTTAATGTGTAGTGGGTAGTTGTATTAGTGAGAGTGTTGACCCCATATTTTAATTGTATTAGAGGGGGGTGTGGATCCTATGTGTGTAAAAAAAGAAAAGGGTCCCTTTGGGTGGGACAACCAAAATAGAAAAAATATCCTCTTTAACTGGGACGGAGGGAGTAAAGTATAAAATATATTATGCGTGTTAGATAAGAGTGATACTTTTGTAATAAAGATAATTTTTTAGGTTATTGGTTGATGTGATGTTTCTTTTTTGGATGGTGAAGATAAGTATGAGACGGACGAAAACAGAAAGTTTGAAGATAAGTATGAGACAAAAGGAGTATAAAAAAATATTTATACACCTTAATATATGGAATGGAAGGTCATAAGCGTATAGTATATAGTAGTACTCCCTCCGTCCGCTTCAAAGGTATCCATTTTTACTTTTTTTTTGGCGTCCACTTTAAAGGTTTCCATTTCCCATATCTAGTAAAAAAATACACAATATGGCCCACGACTTCCCTCTAATACAACTACCTACTTTACCTATAATAATAATAATACTCCTTAATCCACGTCCATAACATATTTGTTCATAATTTGAACTTTATATATATAGTAGATGATCATATTTGAACTTGTATTTTGAAAATTTTTACAATTACAGGGTGCTGGAGGACCTATCCCAAACTATCGTTGCAATTACCACGCTTAATGGTATGTCACAAACCCTACCAACAATATTCCATCACCAATGCCAATTACAATATAGTATAATTAAATCATGATAAATAGATAATAAAAATATGAAAATGGATATATATTTCATAATTTATCTCTTTTGATAATTCTAAGAAATGATCGATCGATCGACAGATAATAAACCATTTTTAATTAGATTACTATTTCTTAAAGAAATTGTGAGAGAAAACCAGCAAAAAAGAAAGTTTAGTTACATACAAAACAACTATCACTACAAAAAAAATATATTATAAATTATCGAAGTGTTAATACAGTAGAACCTCGTTAAATTAATACTTGATAAATTAATAACCTCATTAACAATCAGATTCTTATAGATTTAAAAAAAATTTCTATAGATTCAAATAAATAAATAAATAAATAAAAACTATCAAAGGTCTGAAAGAATAATTTTGTTTAAAATAATTTAACAATAATGTAAAAAAAAAGGCAATTACACTTAAGTGAGATTTTCTACAAAATGAGTTTAGTGATGATAAAAGTGATAACATTTGATGAAAAATTATAATGAAAAGTGTTATCCGTTCAATAAATTATTTCATGAACGAAGTAGCATAAAAGAATAAAATCTTTAATAATAAAATAATAATATTTTAATGAAAAATGATAAGTGATTAAAAAAAATTAAAATGGTCTCATACAATTCACTAGCTCAACATAAAATTATTAAATATGCCCCCAGGACATAGCTCAAGTGGTGAAAGGGAGGGTGAAAAAGTCTTCCAACTGAGTTTGGTTACGGCAGGGTGGGGGTTCGAATCCTGCTTTTGGCATGGATTTGGCCCCTTGCAAGCACAAGTTAACAGTGAGCCTTTTCTATAAGCCACCTTTTCTATAAGCCACTTGAGGCACATCCTGCGATTTACCTCCTCTATCAATCCCCAGGGCAGGGGTGGTGAGGCAAATCATGCGATTTACCTCCTCCATCAATCCCCAGGGCAGGGGTGGTGGGGGCACCTAATGGTGGGGTACACCATAAAATTATTAAATTTAGTTTTGTTATATTTTAAACAAATTTATTATTTCATGTCTTGAATTATCGATAGTTTGATATTATTTCAGGCACGTGCAATTTCCGGGAACTTACTTTAAATTTTCGTACAAAATGGACTATATATATATTTTGACAAAAAAAAAATAATAACTAAAATTTATATTGTATTTATCTATAGTAAATTGTAAGGGAGTGTTTGGTTGGTTGGTATGGATGACAGGAATAGGAATGGTAAATGAGTGTTTATTTAATTGGAATGAAAGTAGCAAGTGATTTTGATTCCAATGGTAAAAGAGCGTTTGTTTAAATGGAATTAAAGTAGCAAGTGATTTTGATTCCTCAAAATGTGGGAATGGGCCATTCCACCCCATTTTGGCATCTATGACTTTCATACAACACCCCTATATTTGCAATCAAAATTTTAATGATATAAATTTTTTATTATAAATTATAAATATTAAAATAATAATTTCTTTTTATAAATAGTAAAATTCTATTCAAATAAAAAAAATAATTTGTAAAAATTATGAATCGATTCCTATTGAATTTCATCATACCAAACAGATTTAATAGTAATGAAAGTCATTCCCTACCATTAACCAAACAACATAATTATAAAAAACAAACTCATTATCATTCCATACTACTATCACTATTATACACATTCCGATTCCTTCCAATAAACCAAACACTTTATCCTAACTTAGAGACACATTAGCGACTCTACCAATACCAATCAAATTCTCATCTAAACTAACTTATAAATAACTTTATTTTTTATTTTTTAAAATGTTTTTAAGGTATATATTAATCTGGCTCTACACTTTAATAATGTTACATTTAAATGTGCATGTTTCAGGTTCACATTGTCTTGACATAGTTCGAGCGCATGAAACAGACCCAGAGTGGCTTATTATGCAACGAAAAAAAGAGGTTAACATTATTGAAGGATGGCTGACCACATATTATGCTGATCTTCATGCCTTGAATTAAAATAAGGGTAGGTCTTGCGTGAGACCGTCTACGTGAGACCATTTTATATTTTTTAAAATAGTTATCACTTTCGCTATAAAATTTTATCACTTTCGATATAAAATATTAATAACTTTTTATTTATACAGTAAATTGTTCATAAAATAAAATTATCACTTTTCATTAATTTAATATCACTTTTCAGTATAAAAGTTATCACTTTCTGACGGTCTCATATAAGAACTTACGTGAGACGGTCTCACACAAGTCTTTGCTTTAAAATACTGAAATAGTACTCGAATTTCAATTTCAAGTTTTATTTTAAATTTAAATTAATTTATAAGATGCGATATTGTTGTTTATTAACAGGGGTTCAAATCAAATCCAAGATATTACTCTTAATTATGTCTAATTATTTCTTGCACAGTTATATCATTCACCCTTTATATATTATTACATGAAAATTATACCCCTTTTCTTCTGTGTCAAATTAATTATCGTGCACTGTTATGGTAGATATTACGTTAAACAAATTAAAGTTACTTTCTACCAACTTTATTATTTTTTTAAAGTATTTTTAAGTAATAAATACTTCTTCCGTTTATTTTCATTATTATCTAATTATAGATAATAATATGTTATTATTACATTATGGACAATAATATATTATTACGCAATTATATTAGTTAAGTGTTTTAATTAAGATAAAAAAAATCAATGGGCTATAATAATAAATTGGTATGAACTTATTGAGTAGATACTCAATATTAAATGACTAGATGATCATGAGTGGAGGTAGTATATAAAGACTTCCAGGTTATGTTATATTTGATTCCTTAAAATTGTTCTCTCAACTTTGACTGGATTTTAAGGTTGAGATTGATACTTATTTGGATTATTTTACTTCATTAATTTAATTATAATTGTCGCATGATAATTAAAAGCTATTATTGGGGATGAGATAATTAATTAATACTGCTAATTCTGATTATGATTAATAATATTGCTTGTTCACCTTTTCGCGTGTCCCCAAGTATAGGGAATCAATTGTATATAAGCGTGTGACCAAGTCTATTATTGAACCCAAAGGATAATTTTAGACTTACTATTTAATCTACTTATGACAACTTTAACCTAAGACAAATCTGGATTTTTAAGAGAATTTATTAAACTAAAAATGCAGAAAATAATTACTAAAAATAATAAAATAGCAAATAAAAATAAGGATGAAGTGTTCAAGAGAGAAGATAGATAACACTAAGAAATCCAGTTAAATTGGTCAAATCAAATCACTAGACAATCGGTTAGAATTCCTGCTGATTTTATGAAAGCAATCACTTAATTATGTTAAATCCCTTTGGTGAAGTAAACTTAACACATAAATCTGGTTTTAACCCTCAGATGTAGAAGAATAATTTCTACTCCCCTTCTAGGTACTTAAGAAATAAACTTCAATTCTCACATAACAATCTAATAAACCAAATCCTCTAGAATGTAATTAATAGATATGTTAGGTGTACAATATTAATTATTCTAATGAATATATGTTGTATGGTTAAGTCCCCTTTATCAATAAATAGACAGACAAATATAATCACTTTATGACAAAAAAAATAATCATAAATATGCAAATGTAATTGACATCTTCATGAATAAGGACAGATTATATAAGACAAAAATATATGTCTCAAATTCAAAGCATTATTAAAGAAATAATTATACTGCAGAAATCCAACCTAGTCTAAATCATCAATTCAAACCAATTCAACATTCAAAACCTAGCACTATCCAAAAAGTACTAGCCCATGATGTCACAAGCAACACCCATGGTTAGGTATGAAAACAATCTCATGAGTCTATAATTCAAAAGTAAGAAGGAAATAATAAGAAAACCCTAGTTGTGGCGTGATTCTCCATTCTTTCTTCTGAGGTTTTGAACCTTCTCGTTCTCAAGTAGGCAACATTGATGAACTCTCCGGGATGGGTGGATGAGATGGTGAATCTTGATTTCGATATGGTGGCAGGGAAAGGGTATGAGAAAGTATGAAGAGTTGTAAAGAGTTAGGGTTTGGAACACCCCAAGGGCTCCTTTTATAGTTGAGGATTGATAAATCCAAATTCTGACTCAAAAGCGGACTTTTTCACGTTAAAAACACGAACGTCGCCAAAAACTTGATCGCTATTTTCTTTTGGAAAATATGAATCTTACTCTCAAGTGTAAGAGATCAATTGTAGTGCGCGTGTGACCAAGTTAAATTATCCTACCCTGTCCAAAGAGCCTACGTTACATTCAAATCATAAGTCCTTTTTTATTCATGATTTGTTAGCTACAAGTAAAAGGAGAGTTGAGACAATAGACAAGCTTATGGTTACGCATGCACTTAGAATTGAGAGCACTTATATATAACCCATACGGTGTACACTTTATACACCATGAGCGTGAGAGTTACACTATATATATACTGTGAGCATAGGTGGATTGAGCACTTGAATTGACAAAGTAATTATCTTAATTTGCATGTTTTGAATGAATTGATGCTTTTGAACTTGAAGTTATGTGAACCGAGTTAAGATTGATTACATCTTTTGAAGGCTTAGTTGATGTTTTGATCATTCCCTTAGAACATGACTTTCTATCTCATTATTTTCTCTTGGTTTGTCGTTTTTTGTTGTTCAAGGACGAACAACACCTTAAGTTTAGGGGGTTTGATGAGAGTCGAAATTCATGTATTTTTTTATCCGATTTGATACCTCTTTGAGTGTTTAATTGCTATTAGTTGTACAAATCTTAATACTTTGAATAACTATTGACTAAAAGATGCTTGAAAGGTATTTTTTTTGTTGTTTTGATAGGAAAAATGATAAAAAATACTAAGTTGGAATGAAGGTGAATTTGTGCAAGATGTCAAGGAAACAGATGACTACATTCCATGATTTTTCTGTATTCTTGTAGAAAGTCCAAACTGGTCATGTGATATATGGTTAGAAAGCTACGAAAGAGAGGGTCGCGTGGGTGTAAGAATCACCTCAATCGAAGTTTCAATGAAGAAGTTATACTAAAAACCGTGAGGTCGCGCAGCTGCCAGCGAGAATTTCGAAAATGCACGAAAATTGCCCTATTTTTCTTATTTTCTTGGTGGCCAAGTTATTTCTTCATCTAAAATCCCTTCATATATTCCATAATTATATTTTTCCTGATTTTTTCAAGATCCCACATTCTTTTTCTCCTTATCATATTTCATTCTCAAACCTATATATACTCATCACCACATAGAAGTGTGGAGAATCTGTCTAATCTACCACCACCACATCACTTAGGGTTTTAAAACTTAATCCGCCATATCCGCCTTTCATCTTCTACCCATCATCCGCTACCCATTATTTGGAGATGATTCAAGAGAGTATTCGTCTACTTGATCGGAGACGGGAATTCTAGAGAGGAGGGAGTTGAAGAAGGAGAACTTAAACAAATAAGTTTTCTTTTCTTTACTTTATTCTTTCTAGTTTTTAGACTCATGTGTAAATCTTCTTCCATAGACATAATTGTTGCTTGTAACACCATGAGCTAAGTATCTTTTTGGTATTGTTAGGGTTTTAGACAATTTTGGCTATGTAATTTGATTGTCCTAGATTTGGATTTATTATATTGCAAAATGTTTATATCCTTATTGAAGAAGATATTTTGAGACTTCATATTATTGTGTTTTGAGTTTTGATTCATTTAATTATTCATGATAGTATCACTGATTGATAGTTGATAGGATTTTTTATTTCTGCATGATAATTGTTGTTTCATGTGGCAATCTTAGAGAATTGGCCTATAATTCCTTAGAATGATAGACAATCAATTTGGGATATTAATTACTTGGTAAAACATCATTATTAGGTAATTGGTAAAAAGACAAAAGGGATTAATAATTTAGTATCTAGAAAGAGAAGTCTAGTGTTTTAGCCTTTAATGGAATTTAGTATGAAGTACCTATAGAGGGAGTGAGAGTTAATTTCTTATCGATCCTAGGATTTGCAGCTCATTATAAGTGTTAGATTCTACCTGAACAAGGAGGTCTAACTAGGCTTAGTGATCCTCTTATAAATATCTGTAGGTAATTAATTTGGGTTTAGAATAATCTGTCACACGTTAAACTGGATTGTCCTTAGCATTATCAGTCTCTTATATTGTAATACTTGATTGTTTTCTCGCCAACGTATCTTATTTTATTTTATTATTTAATAATTAATTTTCATAATTTGAGTTGGTCTTAAATAGAAATAGTCATACTAGATTTATTTGTCACCCTGTCACTCTCCCGTGAGTTTGATAATTTAACTTGGTCATACGCGCACTACAATTGATCCTTTACACTTGAGGGTGAGATTCATATTTTTCGAAAGAAAATAGCGATCAAGTTTTTTCATTTGCTTGTTCACCTTTCTGCGTGTCCCCAAGTGTAGGGAATCAGTTGCAAATAAGCGTATGACCAAGTCTATTATCGAACACAAAAGATAATTCTAAACTTTCTATTTAATCTATTTATGATAACTCTAACCTAAGACAAATCTGGATTTTCAAGAGAACTAATTAAACTAAAGAAGTAGAAAATAATTACTAAAAATAATAAAATAGCAAATAAAATAAATATAAAAATGTTAAAGAGAGTAGATAGCACTAGAAAATTCAGTTAAATTGGTCAAATCAAATCACTAGACAATCAGTTAGAATTCCTTCAAATTTAGTGAAAGCAATCACTTAATTATGTTAAATCCCTTTGGTGAAGTAAACTTAACACATAAATCTGGTTCAAACCCTCAGATGCGGAAGAATAATTTATACTCTCTTCTAAGTACTTAAGAAATAAATTTCAATTCCTACTTAACAATCTAAGAAACCAAATCCTCTAGAATAGTAATTAATAGATATATTAAGCGTCTAATATTAATTATTTTAATGAATATAAGTTATATGGTTAAGCTCCCTTTACTCATAACAGACAAACAAATATAATCACTTTATGACACAAACAATAATCATAAATATGCAAAGGTAATTGGCATATTCATGAATAAGGACCTATCATATAAGACAAAAATATAAGTTTCAATTCAAAGCATTAATAATGGAATAAAAATACTGCAGAAATCTACAACCTAGTCTAGATCATCAATTCAAACCAATTAAACCTTCAAACCTAGCACTATCCAAGAAGTACTAGCCTATGATGTTACAAGCAATACCCATGGTTATGTATGAAAACAATCTCATGAGTCTATAATTCAAAAGTAAGAAAGATAGAAAAAGAAAAACCCTAGTATGGCGTGGATGTTCTTTCTTTCTTCCGTGGTTCTGAAACTTCTCGTTCTCTTTCTCAAGTAAGCAACACTGATGAACTCTTCGGGATGGGTGGATGGGGTGGTGATGGTAGTGGTAGGTTATGGAATAGAAAAGTAATGAAAAGTTCTGGAGAGTTGTGGAGAGTTATGTTTTGGAACTCCCCAAGGGCTTCTTTTATAGTTGAGGGCTGAAAATTTCGATCTCTCTCTCAAAATTGGGCTTTTTCACATTAAAAATACGAATGAGCCAAAAAATGCATTTTGGACACGCTGGGGCTTGGTACTAGTCGTGTCGGCCATGACACGGGTTGTAACGGCCATGGCACGGGTCGTTCCGGCCATGGCACGGGTCGTGCCGGCCACTAGTGCAGCATCTCCGCACGTGTCGTGCCACCCATCGGCAGTCTGCGCGACCTCACGGTTTTGATCATAACTTCTTTATCCGATCTCCGATTGAGGTGATTTTTGCACTCACGCGATCTTCTCTTCCTTGTATTTCTATTAATATAAAGAAATCATGAAAATTCACTCATTTGAGTATGGCACGAGTCATTCAAACTATGGCAAGAGTCGTGTGGCACAGCTTGCGACTTCACCGTTTTGATCATATCTTCCTTATCTGAGCTTCGATTGAGGTGTTTCTTAAGCCAAAATGACCTTCTCTTCCGTGGCTTACCAACCATATATCACATTACTAATTTGGACTTCCATATAAATATATAAAAATTATGCGAATTGGACATGCGTTTTTCAACATTCTTTCATGATTTCACTCTTCATTCTAACTTTGAACTTTTAATTTGTTTTCCACCTAAAAATACGAAATAACACCTTAAATTCAATAATATGTTAAATATATGAAAATGACCCATTTAATGCTAAAATACGAACATAAATTCCACCAAACGGTGCTCAATCAGACCCTAAAACATGCAGATTTTCACACTAATCAAATGTTATTTTATATAGATGAGTGTTTAATTATTATATGTTCTATGTTAGGCCCATAGGTAGGCAGAATAATAACATTCATGTGATGATAAGTATGTGATAATTATTTTGAATTGTTCATGTGAACATCAGTCGGTTCAAAGATAGACTTTTATTTGACATAACTTATTATCAGTACTTGATTATTACATCAAGATAACATCTGTAGTTAATTTTTGTCTATAGACGAGGTTAATGTTACACAAGATGTCTTGTGATGGGTCTCCAATTAATAATGTTGTTGCGAGTGTATTTTCATGCGAGTATTTAATGGTCCATAGGTAGATTAATATTTGGCCCGAAATACACAAGCACCTATAGTGGTGAATAAGTGACGATTATTTAGTTTTACATGTAAGTAATAAGTTGGCCCAAAGGAAGACTATTGTTTGACAGCTTTATTATCAGTATTTGACTACTACGTAGAGGGTGTCACTTAAAGTTAGTATTGTTATTCAAAGACTTGATACTAATGATGTGTTTGATTCCTCGAGATAATTCTAATTATTTAAATTGTGAAAGATTATAAAGTTTAAGGTAAATATGATAATTATTTTAAATTAATTCTCTGTACAATTAAAAAGGCTGCTAATTTTGCCTATATCAACAACATACTCATATTTGATGAGTGAACTTCAACAATAATGATGAGATTGGTAAGTTTCTAGCAAACATAGTCTCAATAGAGTATAAGGGCAATAAAAAAAATCCATTAAAAAAAAGCTTCTAAAGACTAAACTAAAATATAACCTTCTATTTCTATTAAAGGCTTGTAAAATTGTCTTAGAATACACCGTGTTAAAGTTACTCAGTGTGAATGGTGTAGTTAAAAAACAAAAATAGTAATCCACAAGATATGGTTACTAATGAGAGAAATACTAAAGAGTGCAGCTTATGATCTCAATAAAGTTTCTAACTATAGTAGTTGTGAGAACTCTTTATGAGTTTCACATTTGGTGATGTCCAACTAAGACTAGATCTTTGGGATCCGCTAAAGAAAGTTGGACTCAAATAACTACCAGCTACTTTATTTATTATGAATAAAAACAAAAGTTTTATAATCCAATTAATCGGATTATATTTGAGACAGGTAATTTGGTATTCTTTGAGAATGTTGATTTGAGTGGAACAATAATATTAGAGATATTGTCTTTGAGGGGGAGTCGATTAGACCCTTACTTGTACTTTTAAGATTTGCAAATTCAGAATATCGATAGGACTAGGTTAATAATATTTAAGGATAACAAATTCAACAACCTCAAGAATTAATGTCACTAAGGAAATCACTAGAGGGAGAAAAACAATTCGAATGATTATGTAGTTTTCTCCTAAATAATGAGGACATTATGTAATTAATGGTAGAACATTCCAATAATGTTCATCAAGCCATGCAAGGTTCATATACTCGAAAGTGGATTAATTCTATAAATTATGAGTTTAAATCAATACAAGATTATCATGTTTGTATCTTGGTAAAGGATTATACTAAAAAAGACATTGTTTTAAGAGACTTTCTATCCAGTTACAGAGAAAGATTCTTTTAAGATAATTGTGACATTAGTATCATATTTCGATCTTGAATTGCATTAAATGGATGTAAAGATAATTTTTCTTAATGGTAACGTTGATTAAATGATATCAACGGTTAAGAACTAAAAAGAAATCCATCTATCAATTCAAGCAAGCGTTTTTCACATATAGGAATCATTGGTTTTGAGACTAATGTAGATGGTAATGTGGTTCAATGAGAAAAGGTTTAAGTTAAAAAAAAGGAGATAAACAAGTCTCAATCAAGGCCCTAAAGTAAAACTAAAGATTTAAGAAATGTAGAACTATTTTGTATGCTTCGACTATTAGAAGTTGTTGTATGGTTAGGTCAGTACAAGACCTAATTTAACTTTTGATGTTGGTATATTAAGCAGACTTTTAACTTAAATGAGGATCTTCATAAAGTAGTTATAGAGAATTGAAGATTACATGCTTATATATCAGAAATCAGATTTCTAGAAGATCATAAGAAATTTGACTCTGAGTTTGTTGGAAGCCAATACAGTATAAGATCTACTTCTAGTTATATCTTTTGTTGGTTGGAAGAGCTATACAAGTAAAAGTATTAAACAATACTTATAGCACAATAACCATGTCCACAAAATTAGTAGGACACTAAGGGTTAACGAATCATGAAATAATGTTGCGAATTTTATAACATGAAGTTTATCGTGAGAATTAGTTCGTAATAAGGTACTTTAATAGCAACAAGAGTTCTTATAAGTCAAGCATATTGACAAAGAACTCTTGGTTATTAAAGAAAGTGTTTTGAAAAAGTGTTTTGTGTGGATAAATTTCGGTAAAGCATATGTGATAGACTCTAAATGCAGATCCGCAACAATATATATATTCAACACTCTGTAATTTTTATGAGCTAGCTACTCATGTGAGTGTGATATGATTTTAGAATACACTTTTTAATATGAATCTATTGCTCTTTAAAGTTTCAAACACTTTAATTTGGATATTAATATGGTGATTGTCAGGGTTTAACCACGATTTTAGTGTGGTGTATGCCGCGATAGATCCATATTAGTATATGAGATGGACTAGATTGTAAAGTATAACCTGAAGAAGAATAGCATAAAATTGCGCAATTAAAAATTCTTGATATAATTGCTTTGGGAAAATATATACCCCAAATTGGAGATTGTTAGGAAATTTTTATTTCCATTATAATCTAATTATGGGCAATATATTATTATGTAATTATATTATTTATTCAATTATTTTATGAACTTAATTAAGTGATCTAATTAAGACAAAAAGTCCATGGACTATAATTATATGGGCTTATTAATTAGATACTCAATACTACATGACTAGGTGATTATGAGTGGCCTAGTTGGGTAGTATATAAGGCTCACAAGTTATGATCCCCAATACTCTAACCCGTACATAGTTCTCTCTTCTCCTAATCGGAAGGGATTACGACGATCCCATAAAAGAGTAAAGATGTTTAGTTGAGGAAGACCATAATATCGATAGATCATCGAGTTCATGTTCCGCCTAGAGGACTCAAGTGATCAAGATACACTTCCACTTTACGATTTAGATCTCAGTTTATCATGATATGGCCTCAAGTTTTGGGATCTATGAATTTATTTTCAATACTTCCGTCCCGCCTTAAGAGTTATATTTTACTAATCATAGTGTCCCACCAAAAGAGTTATATTTCCCTTTTGATACATGAGACTCACACAAAATAATTAATATATCTTCATTGGGTCTACGCACAATACTAATACAACCCACTATACATTAAGATATTATAGTCTATCCATCCCACAAATATTGTTAGATGTTCTTTTTTAGTAGATGAGTAATCGCTAAATTTTTTGCATGTGATAAGACCAAACTCTATTGTAGTAGTCTTTAGGTGACCAAGTTAAATATCAATCCACGGGTGATTTAGACCTTAAGTGATATGGATTCGTGTTCAATCATCTTTATACGAATATGGTTTGGAATGTGAAATCAATCACAAGTATCAACTAAAAATAAATGAATAATTAAACAAACAATCAATTAACAAGAACAAGAGATGAAATGGATGTGGACGAAATGTCAATCTAAGGAAATAACAATGTTAACCACACTATGACTAAGGACGATTCTTGACTTATAGATATACAATGGTTTCTCTTGTTCATCAAGACATAAAAGACAATCACTCGACGCACTTACTTCCAATGGCCATGGCGAGAAGGATATGAACTCTTTACAAGCTCTAAAAAGGGTCCAAGATTAATCTTACTCTCAATTCCCAACAAGGACATTATGATGGTAAGGATGGGTTCCCCTCACTAGGTTAATCCTCTTGCATGAATAAACTTCTCAGTGTTCTATTTTAAATGTTCTAAGATCTCGGAGGTCTTAGCTAGACTCCCTTACACTAATATACATAAATCCTAGAATAAGACTTTTCAATCAACCTCCCTAACATCTAAATGGAATTTCTATCCTAATTACGTGAAAGGATAAATCAACCACACGTCTTAAAATGACATCTAAGGAATTAGGATTAAGAAAGATAACATACCATCATAAATCAAGAGGGTTCATGTACACATTATATTGTAATTAAAAATATAATTATTTTGTTGCATTCAATCGGGACGGGTGGAGTATATTATTTCCCACATAAAAGTATATTGTTACTCACATTCCTCATAGATCATCATTTTCGTATTAATTATTACTATGTATTAAACAATAAGTAGTAATTATTGTATGACTCAAGACTATTTAAATATGTTGTTATTGATTTGCTTATCATGTGTTATGAGTTTTATTGACAATTTAAAAGTGTATTTATATATTAAAATTAGTTATAATATATTGAAAAGTTAATTAATTAATTTTTTTCTATTTTTTTTCAAGTTTTCTTGATTTTTAAAATTTTTACCGATATCAATATCAATATTCGATATATCCGTAAATTTGAGGTACCGATATCGATGTTTTCATCCTTGAGTCCACCATTCTTTTGTGGAGATAGTCTTTGGATTTTTTAGATATGGAGGAGGGGGAAAAGAAAGGAGATGAACAGAGGTTGAACATGCAACATAACTGAAGGAAGAAGGAAGATAATTTGTAGGTAAGAATGCGATGCTGACAACAGATGTATATATTAATAGGACAATTGGCACAGCCTAACCATTAGAGTACAAAGGCAAATGATATGATTTCAGATAATTGAAGTTAAAAAGTAATACTGAAATAGTTAAATAGATATTTTTAATGTCTTCGTACAGTCCAATGACGGAGGATGGCAGGATCACTGGGCCCCCTAAATATTATGTCATATTAATATATAATAAATATGCAAAATGGGCCCACATTCCTTCGAGCTACCCCCATCAATGACACTAATCACTCGGTCGTCCACTACAGGACAAAAAAATTAAAAAAGAAATGTAATGGTGCAACCAGTTGAAGAATAATGTCTGACACAACCATTATCCACTTTATCTCAACCTATTGATTTTCATCCACAATGTGACATTTGCCACATTGTGTTTGTGTATTATTTATTTTTGAAAAAAAATTTTAGATTTTCAATAATTAATATTTAAATTTTGTAAAAAAAAAACCAAAGTTCTTATTTTTCTTCTCTATAAATAGAGTACAATATTGACATGCTATGTACCACAAAAAGAAAACACTCTTTTCTCTCCATCTCAAATTATATCTTCTTCTTTCTTTTGAGTTTCATTTTTTTTTTATCATTTCTCATGAATCCCAACAATCCAAATTGCTTTCCAAACTCGCAAAAATTTTTAAACTTTGATGATTTCATTAATTTTGGAAGTTACCAAAACTCTCAATACCATCAAAGCTCCCAATTTTTGCCAAATCTCAATCAAACTTCAATTTCCGAACAAGTTCAAGCATCACAAAATATTTCTTGAAATTTGTTCTATAATATTCGACAAACAAATCCCTTCCCAAAGAGCAATTGGTGTGTGAAAGAAGATATTTCTCTTATGTCATCTTGGTGTTTCATTAGTGAAGATATAATGTATGGAAAAAATCAGAAGAATATTTCACTATGGAGACAAGTTCATGAGATGTTTCATGACACAAAAGCAGAAAATCCTGAAAATATGAAGGAAAAAATGTGGATATGTTAAAATGTCGCTCAAATGACTCAATGAAAGCGCAAACAAGTGGATTGCAACTTGAAAGGAAGCACATACTCGAAAAATGAGCGAAATGAGTGAGCAAGATATCGAGAAAGAAGCTCATACAATTTATTAAGCAAGTGGTTCTAAGTTTACTGATTTAATTGTATTTAATAAAGTTGCATGTAAACATCCAAAATGGAAGCTAAAATTAGATCATGACTCAACATGTTTCCGTCCTGAAGATGAGGAGGACAATGACGAAAGTGGTGGAAGTTCCAAAAGAGCCAAAACAAGTGAAGATTAGGAGTATTCTTTTTCCAAAAATCCTAAAACTCCAAGTTGTGGATGCTCAACCATTGCTCGTACTAGTGCTAGAGATAAGTGAAAAAAAAGGAAAGGTAAGGCATCACAATTCCTAAGAATGAGATTGCTGGTAAAATTCGTGTATTGAGGCTCACTAGAGATAATAAAGTTGAAGTAATGAAAATTTTGGGGAAAGAGAAATTCGAATTGAAATTAGCAAAGTTACAGATGAATCAAATGAGGATGAAAGAACTTATTCTGAATACATTGCTAGCTAAAGATCACTTATCTCCAGAAGATGAATAAATAAAATGCAAATTAATGACAATTGTATTTGGACAATAAATCCGTCTTATTATCATGTATTTTAGGTATCACATTTTAATTAATGTCTTTTAATTAAATGTATTTTAAGCCTTTTAATTAAATAAAAAAGGTCGGACATGATTAATATAGCGAACATGATCTATTTAATTTATTATTGGTCTGGCGAAAGTGTCTTTGAGTGTGAAATGTTTAATTTTATGGGCGGACAAGTAACTTTGTTGACAATTAATCAATTTATTTATTTTTAATATAAAACATGTTCGATCATAATAGTAATATTTGAAAATAATAATATTGAGAATATTTATTTAAAATAATATTAAAAACTTTTTAGAAAATTATATATGGAGAATATTTGTTAAATATTAATATTTTATATAATTGATAAAAACATTTTTTAAAAATAACTTGGGCAATTATGTATTTGCTTGCCCAGCGATATAAGTCATAACAGACATGGGAAAAAATGGATTTGGTAACCCATGTCTGCTATGACTTATATCGCCGGGCAAGCTATGGCTTACACACACACATATATCAGCGGACATGTATGATTTTTTTGTTGAATTATGAATTGTTATAATAATATATATTGGCGGACAAAAGAAATTTTTTTAATATTTTAATAAATTACTTTTTTAATTTTTTATTAATATTATAAAGATTGTTTCACGTTGGGGGAGTACACGTTGAAACAATTTACAGTGTTTGATGATGTAAGTTAGTCAAATTGAGTGTATGGATGATAAACAGAGTTTGATATTTGTGTGGCCGCCAGAAATTTAGCATGTCCGCCATCTCAATTAAGGCTTGCGTAACGTGTCCGCTGATAAAATTGTTATATAATTGTATGTCTGACGATCAATTAAGCATTAATGTAGCGTGTCCTCCAATAAATTTGATAAGTACTTGCATATCCGTCAATAAATTATGCCTTATGCAGTGTGTCCGCCAAAGAATTTCTTAAGTAATTGCAGATTGAGAAGTAATTACATATATAGTGTGTCCGCCAAAAAATTTCTTAAGTGATTGTATGTCCGCCGCTAAAATTCTCTTTAAATGCTTGTCCACAGTTGAATTAGATATGTAATTGCATGTATGCAGCTAAATTAAGGCTTTTTGATTTATTTTTCATTGATTTTTTTATTATTTCATAAAATGTCCAATATCATTTTGATATTCACATGACATGTCTATTTATAATCCTCACAATTTTTTTTAATTTCATCATCATCATTACTAGACATCAAGCAAAATAAAATAAAATAAAAATCTTTTATTTATTTTTTCAATAAATCACCGGACATATATATAATTATAGATATGATATATTTATGAAAGAAAAGAAAATTCGATTATAAGTAAATGTTAATGGCAATGTTTGATAGATATCAACTTATAAAAAATTGGATTTTCTTTATCAATGTGTACAAATATTTAGAGTATATTTTTGATATAATATCTTTTAGGGTTGTCTGGGTGATATTCATATTTTATGGATTTTTGTTACGTAATCTTTATAAGAATTAAGAAGATAATTAGAAAAGAAATGACAAATTAAAGAAAAAAAGAAAATTAAAGAAAAAATATCTTATTACCGGACACGTGTCCGCCAATCTGTGTTGATGTGTTTCTATTTTTTTATATGTTCGTGCCATGTCCTGAATAATATTTTTTTGTTTCTTATAACCAGACATGGCGTGTCCGCCAATATGTGTTGATGTATTTCTGTTTATTTTATTTCTTTTATATGTCCGTGCTATATCCGTCGGTGAATTTCTTTTCTTATCACCGGACACATGTCCGCCAATCTATTTGATGTGTTTCTTTTTTTTATATCCGTGCATTTTTCAATTTTGTAATTATTTATTTATATTTTTAGTATGTTATATTCTTTTTTCTTTAGATATGTCCCCCCAAATACTAGTCGGTGTCCCTTTATTTAAAAAAAAATAAATTATCTTAATTAAGGACGTGTTCATCATGTAAAAAAAGAAGAAAAATCATTTATATTTTATATATTATTTTAATTTCCAGGACATGCAGAATCTATACTCCCTCCATCCCACTGAATGGTCACCTTGTATTGAGCGTCACATCCAAATATCTCAATTTCTCAATTTTAGTAAAAAGGTACCACATGTGGCCCACCACTCACTACAAGACAACTACCCACTACACATAAAATAATAATGCTCCTTAATCTTCGCACAAAAAGCAACCTGTGACGTTTGAGCAGTATGGGGGAGTATATATATATATATTCACAATTATTGAATAAAAAAAATCATGCATGTCCGCTGATAAATGTCATGTCCGTCAATTGGGACATGTTCAACATTAAAGAAAAATTGGCCCAGTGCATGTTCGTTGTACCAAAGAGAAAGAGAGAGAGAAATAAAGCCTGACACGAGAGAGAGAAATAAAACCTGTCACATGACATATCCCAAAAAATCTTTCTTGACCAAAGCTGACATGTGGGCTACCCTTAAGGGGTATTGTTGATATTGTTGGTAGAATGTCTTAAAAGTGGGCATTTAGATGTAATCTAAATATGTGGATAATTTAGATGTACCACATTTAATATTGGGCAAGACTTGACATTTATACTTGCGGGATTCAAACGACTCAAGGATTACTTCAACTCTGCTTAATATATTGCTGATTACGCAAAGATTTTGTTGCATGTGAAAGATAAATATTCAGCACAACAATCTCCCATCATCATTTTTGGAGGCTCATATGGAGGAAGTGAGTAACGTAATATAAACAAGAAAATTACAACCATATGCTACAAAAATTTCATAAATTATAATAATTGATTAATCATGTTTCAGTGCTACCTGCGTGATTCCGAGTCAAGTACCCACACATCGTTGTATGGGTTGTAGCATCTTCGGCTCCCATTCTCTATTTCAACAATATAACTCCCAAGATGGGTATTTCTCAGTTGTAGCCAAAGACTTCAAGGTAATTTTCTAACATGCATTTATATATGTATTCAAGTTCAACAAATAAATAGAAAATATAGTTACTTGAACACTAATACACGAAGTGAGCCAGAATTGCTTCAAAACAATACGAAAATCATGGGATGAAATTGAGCTAGTAGCATCCAAACCTGGAGGCCCCTCCATTCTTAACAATAGATTTAAAACTTGCACGTACGTATATATAATATCGGCTCAGATTCTCTGTGCCATTTGGTACATCATCTTTTGTGTCATACCGTTAAATGGTCGACACGTAGGAGAGAGAAACTATACCCTAATCCTTAAACCCTAGGGCAATGGTTGAATTTATTTCTCCCTCTTACGTGTCACTTAATTAACGTGTGGCACAGAAGATGATGCACCAAAATGGCGCAGAAGATCCGGTGTGTATATCATATATATTAGTGTTAAGAAGGAATAATAATTCTAAATTTGCTATTAATTGAATAGTTATTAATTTGCGGTTAAATTTCATTCTTCGTCTTGGATTTAAATTTGCTATTAAATTAAAAAAATCGAAAATTAGTGCTAATGCTACTGTAATATTCAGCCTGAAGGCCTCTCCAAGAGTTTGCTATTGAATTTGTTTATGCGGTAGAAATTTAATTAACCTGCGGTGGTAATGCTCAAATTTTAAAAAAGGATTCGTTAAAGTTAGCTCAGTAAATAAAACATGCAATTAACTTAAATAGAATTAATTAAATAAAGCACCACACTCTTTCCATTCACACCTCCTCCGCCTAGGGATGTAATCGAATCGAGTCGAGTCGAATGCTACTATCGCTACAAGAAAACTGTGAAATTCCAACAGAAAAATTCCAACGAAAAGCAAATTCGTTGGAAATTTTAGAGGTCCATCGAATTTTCCAATGAAACTTTAAACCGTTGGAAAATTCTAACAAAAATTCCCATGGAAATTTAAACCGTTAGAAATTTCCAATGCTAATTCCAATAGCCTAATAAACTATTGGAAATTTCCAACGAAAATTCCTGTAAAACCTAAAACTATTGGAAAGTTCCAACTAAAATTCTCATATAACTTTTAACCATTGGAAAAATTCAATAATAATTCTAATATCTTGATAAACCGTTGAAAATTTCCAATAGAAATTCCAATTAAACTTAAGCCGTTGGAAAATTCTAATGAAAATTCAATCAAAAAAAGAGACTTTAACAAATTTAAATGTCAATTTATTACATAAATTATATATTAGTTAAGTTGGTAGATGATAAACTGATATACTCAATTGGTCAAAGGTTCAAATCCGAATAAACACTTTTTTTTCGTTGGACAATTCCAATGGAGTTGGAAGAACGTTGAAATTTATTCCAGCGGTAATTCCAAAAGAAAATTTTGTTGGAAAAATATTTGAATCACTTTTAGATAAAAAATTCAAACAAAAACATGTCAACGGATTCATCGTTGGATTTTAGAAACCATTGGAAATGTTGTTGGAAAAATTACATTCCAACGGCCACTTTTCCAATGGAAAAAATTAGTTGAAATAGCTATTGGAATCATGAATTCCAATGATATTTTTACATACTCCAACGATTTTTCGCCGTTGAAATTTGACATTTTTCTTGTAGTGTGTTGAGTATCGTTTGTTAAAGAATAATCGAACTCGAGCCCAAATTCAAACTTGTCGAAAAAAAATTACCGAACTTGAGCTCGAACTAAGACTGTTTGTTAAGGTTCGCGAATGTGTTCACGAGCACGTAAGATAATTTTTTCATGATATTTTGTAATGAACCTATAAATATTTTTGTTTGTACACATTAAAAGAACATTTCGTTGATAAACATTTAATGTTATTCATAAATGTTAATAAGCAAACCAACAAAAGAAAATAATGAATGTTAAAAAAAACATATTTAAATTTTTAGAAAATCATTTAAATTATTATGATATTTGTGTTTTTAATATAAATATTTAATCATTAAATACTAATAAAAAATAAATAATACTATTTAAACATAATAATAAAATTTACAAACGTGTTCGTGAGCCATTAGCGAGCCCATTAATGAACATGTTTGTTAGTTTTCATGACAAATACCCTTAGCTTGAGTTTGGTTTGACTCGTTAAAGTTAACGAATAAATTCAAATAAATATTTTATTGAACCGAAACTCGAATAGTTCGCAAAAATTAACTTTTGTGGAAAGAGACCATATCCAAACTAGAACAATCAAATAGGCAAAGATATTCTCAGCACAATGGAAATCCCAATAATATCAATGCACTAATCCTTCCACTCAAATATTGTAATAGGCAATAAACCAAATAAATATATAGAAAATCGATAGATCAACACCAACGATTTTAACGTGGAAAACCTTTTCAACCAGAGGTTAAAAATCACAGGACTTCTCGTATATGAAACAATCCACTAATGCACAAAAAATACACAGATCAATCTCTCTGTCACAAGTAGAGAAATACCATCTCTATCATAAGTAGAGGAATACAACAGAATTACCAAAACACCATCAAGAAAATCACTCTTTGAATACAGAATAATAAAGGAGAAGAGAATAATAAATCTAGTAAAAAAGAATACGAATCACCCGAGTCTTATTTCACCCCTCGAAGATGTTTCTAGAAAATCCACTTCAATCAATATATAAGGGATGTCGCCACGAACTCCCCTCAAAATTTGAAGTGAAACGGTAAAAAAATGAATCCTTAAATTTAGGGTGCTTCTCACGCAAACTTCTCATTTTCTCTCTTATTTATTCACACTCTGATTCTGTTCCTTTTTGTGTTGATTTGAGCGCTAGACCACACAATCACGCCTCCTCCATTATTTATAATCAACCCATGGAGTGGGCTTCCTTTTTAATCTACACATTAAGGGTCTTAAAATGGGCCTTATAGTTAATGCAATTCATGGGCATTATTAATATACAATTAGGCTTTTTTTATTTTTTTTTTCTAGCCAGTAGCCCAACAAGTAACCCCCTCCCACGAAACCATCTCTGAACCTATCCCCTGATCATCCTCTCCATTAATCCTCTCCTAATCTATATTCACCTATGGTTTATATACTACTTTCCTTATATTAAAAGAATTATATTACTGTTTGCATAAATATTAAAAAATATATTATTTTGATATATAATAGGTTGAAAGATATAATATTTAAAATTTATAGCGTGTGAGTATTTTAGTGGTATGTATAATCACAGTTATCAGTTGTATATAATGATCGAATATAAATATATTAATTATTTTGTAGGTTTCATCTATAAAAAGAAAATTTTACCTTTATAGTATGATGTTTGACTAACCTTTATAGTATGATGTTTGACTAATAAAATGTAACTTTGATGTCAAGATTAAAATTGTGCAATTTAATTAGTATACGTTAGTGGCAAATTAGTTAAGTCTCCTTGACGATCCCAAAGGTGTCGTGGGTTCGTGTTATTGTCATGACATTGGAAATTGAATTTTCCTCTTTATTTTATTTAGTTTTTTCTTTCTTTTTTTTTCTCCTATTTCATTTTATATATTTATACAATTAATTTTATTTATTATATATATATATATATATATATATATATATAATTTTATAGTAAATAATATTTATTCATATTATAAAAATTTAAAATATTAATCTCTCCATTCTTGTAGTTTTGCGTACTTTTCATTTTGAGTCGTCATAGTTATCTTTGCATGTTCGATTAATAATAAAAATACACTATACATTTTACTTTCTTTTTATACTTTATTAATCAATTTTTTACATTTTATTCATTATTCCAACAACTTTTATTTACTTTTTTCTTTAAATACCAAACTTACTACTACTTTTTTTTACATCATACATTTAGGAAACAACACCTCCTAATCTATATGCCGGTGTAATTGAGCATAACTATTTAAAACGGAAGGAGTATTATTAATATTTATATTGTAATTAATTAATTTTAAAATACGTAATACTCTAGTCCTTTCAAATACATAACTCCCTAAATATAAGGAGTATTATTAATTACTCCTAATTTTATTTGAAAGTGATATATGTAATCCACACAAAATGATGAGTCCACACACAATACAATTACTCACTTTAATATTAATTCTCTTGCCCCCATTTTATATTAAAATATTATTATTTTTAATCTCCTTAAAGAAAACAAAAATAATTATTATTGTGAAATAGTGGGAATATCATGTAAAATATTTTAAGAAATTATATACTGTACAAAGAGTAGTATGAACAACGTGAAATATGGGCTCCCTTTGCTTAAATTTATGATTCAAATTAAGGACAGCACAAAGTAAAAAGATATAAATTTATATTACATATTAGTGTAAAAGTGAGATCATTAATGGTTCTTACACGCATGGAATAAGACAAGGGTCATTTTCTCTGATATGCATTTTTAAGACAGAACAAAGGTGCATGCATTTTTTTTTTTTTTAATTTGATGAATTGTACGCACGCATTAATGTGATATAATTAGCTTTAACTAATTTTATGTTTGTGAATACAGTACACGACAAAACGTTTAACTAAATTATGTTTTTACTGAGTACACTTGTGCCACTCGTATTTGGACGATCTCAGATTAAATTTTAATTTAATTCCTAATATTTATTAATTTAAATAATTAAAAAATAAAATAGAAAAACTACTCACTACTTATACTTTTAGCCTTTGAATTCTAAGGTGCACCCTAGAATAACCCCTAAATTATATTCTCTGCAATGATATAATTTTAGCGTTATTCTGTTGTGCACCGAATACATCGGTGCACCTAGGGTTTATCGGTTAGTTTTAAGGGTTATATATAGTTATATTTAGTTTTTAAAATTTTAATTATTTTATTTAATCTAAAGGTGGTTATTAATAAGTTTTTTATCCAACGATTATTACTAATTAGGTGCACCATAGTTTAACTCATAATTTTAACATATACTCCATACTGTACGTGTATCTGTTTATTTTTTTCATTTTTAAGGAAATGTTTGTCATGAATGTAAAAGTGATTAATTGTACTCCATCCGTCTGCTCAATAAGTATATATTTGTTTTTTGCACGTAGATAAAGAAATATTATTATTTAATGTGTGGTAGGTAGTTGTATTAGTGGGGTGTGTGAGTCTCATATATTAAATTAAATGTATTAGTGATGTGTGTGAATTCCATGTGTAATGTGTTTAAAAATAGAAATGTATACTTTTGGTGCACACCTAAAATAACAAAATGATTACATATGTGTCGTACGGACGGACGAATTAATAATGTTTAACTAAATTTGTGTATTTACTAATTATTAACGTACATCGGTTGTCTTATATCCTTTGATGTCAATAATTAGGCCTCCAAACCACAATAGGCATCCCTCTTCATGAAGAGCAGTGCTTATATTTAGGCTCAATCTTGGAACGCATATAACCTAGCTTGTGGATCTTTTGGTCTGAATATATTCAAGCATCCAAAGGAGAGTTATGTGTATTACAACTACAGTTATTGCCAGGTGTAGCATCCAATCTTGTGTTCGATTGTTTGATTGTACGCACGACATTAATTATTGTTTAACCATTTCGGTGATAGTTTTTAACAACGTTAGGCTGTGTCAGCACCATACCACCTTCTTATCTGCCAATTAACTTCATTCTTCTTCTTCTTCCTTACCAGCTTGGTCGCCTCTTTTCTCAAACACACCAACCATTGTTAATTATGTTGCCTGTTCAATTGAGAGTAGTTCTATTCCCTCTTCTATTCATCTTCTTTATTTTCCCCCTTCTTCAAACCCACAAAATCCCGAGACTGTCTCCACACAAAAATGGCGGACTCACATCGGAGGGCATTCGAGATGAAGAGAATGTAGTAACATGCTACTATGATCAAACACTGGATCACTTCAACTATAACCCTCGGAGCTACGACACCTTCCGACAACGATATGTCGTCGACTCCTGATATTGGGCCGGTCCAGGTTCCAACTTTCCAATCTTTGCTCATCTGGGGGCTGAGTATCGGTTGGATCTGGACTTGAAGTTCATGGGCTTTCTCACCTACGTTGCTCCTCACTTCCAATCTCTCTCTCTCTCTCTACATTGAGGTGATTATTTATACATATCTACTTCCAAATATCTATAATTCACATGTACGCTTGGATTGAAAAATATACTCCATAATACAACATCGATTCTATGGCGAGTCGGTCCCATTTGGGAGCACGAGAGGAGTCCTTGAAAAATGAGACTACTCGAGGATACTTCAACTCTGCTCAACCTATTGCTGATTACGCAGAGATTTTGTTGCACGTGAAAGATAAGTATTCAGCACAGCAATCTCTCATCATTGTAGTTGGAGGCTCATACAAAGGAAGTGATTGAAGTTAAGAAAATTACAACTATATATATGCTACATAAATTTCATAAAGTATTAACAATTAATTAATCATGTTTCAGTGGTATACGCGTGGTTCCGACTCAAGTACCTACACATCGCTGTAGGGGCTGTAGCATCGTCGGCTCCCATTCTCTATTTCGACAATATAACTCTTCAAGATGGGTTTTTCTCCATTGTAGCCAAAGACTATAAGGTACTCCCTTCGTCCCATAAACAAATTCACACTTTCTATTTATGTTCGTCCCATAGACAAGTTCACACCCCCAAATAAGGAAATACACACAAATCAATAATCCCACAACACACTTTAATTTCAAAATTGCGACCCCTTTACAACTCACATAACTTACTTTATAATTTATTTATTACCTAAAAATACCAAACTACCCCTAAAAGTAAAGCAAAAAGTAACTTTTTCTTAAACTCCGTATCTACAGTAACCGGGAACTTGTCTTTGGGATGGAGGGAGTAATTTTCTAACATGCATATATGTATTCAACTTCAACAAATAAATAGAAAATAATTACCTGAATACTGATGCAGGAAGTGAGCCAGAATTGCTTCGAAACGATACGAAAATTGTGGGATGAAATTGAGCTAATTGCATCCAAACCTGGAGGCCTCTCCCTTCTTAGCCGTCGATTTAAAACTTGCACGTACGTATATATTAGCTCCAAGAGTTTGCCATTTAATTTGTCAGATGCAATAGGAGTTTAAAATTTAAAAAAAATAGTCTATATGAATCGGGTTTACGAAGTAAATCCTGTAGTCTTGCTTTAATTTAAACCTAACAATACATAAGGTATAATAGGATTTGAAATTGGACCACAGGATTTATACTGTGAACCCAATTTATACATGTGTTTGTGTTTCGAAAAAGGATTCATTTAAGGTAGTTCAGTAAATAAAGCATGTAGTTAATTTTCATAGAATTAATTAAATTAACGTAGGGTATGCAACTGTAATTGCTGATGTGAATATTTATATCAAAATGGTTGATTTAGTCCTTTGCAGTATATGTACCTATCAAACAAACTCACATGCTTAGTGGAGTAAGAACCTACCTAATTACTCTGGATTAATTTTCATTGTATTGAAATTTTTACTATTAGTTCCAAGAGTTTGCTATTAAATTTGTCCGATGCAGAAGGAATTTAATTAATCTGCGGTGGCAATGCTCAAATTTTAAAAAATGATTCATTAAAGCTAGCTCAGTAAATAAAGCATGCAGTTAATTTTCATAGAATTAATTAAATTACCTTAGGGTACTATGCGAGTGTAATTGCTGATGTGTATCTATATATATCCAAATGGTTGATTGTGTCCTTCGCAGTATATGCACGTATCAAACGAACTCACATGCTTAATGGAGTAAGAACCTACCTAATTACTAGATCTGGATTAATATATGGTGCACATATGCAAGCGAATTCAATTTTATTGGAAACAACTTGTTATATAATAATTAATTATCTCATTATATATATTTATATATAATATGATACACATAGAAGATTAAAAATAATTAGGCGTTGGTTAATTCTATAAATGAAATATGTTGGTAGCGCGTGAAGTGAGCGGATGATGCAACCCAACTGATCTTTACTTATATATAGACTAATACGAACATTAATTTAGATAAAAATGATTATTATAAGAATTAATTGTATTGTATATTTCAGGCATTTGAAAAATTCAAGGGAGTTGAGGGATTTTCTGGAGGATATGTATGTGGAGGCAACACAATATGACCGTCCACCAAATTATCCGGTGACTACTGTGTGCAAGGGGATTGACGAAGATTCTCCGACCAGTGACGTCATTGATCAGATATTCAACGGCGTCGTTTCTTACTTGGAGGAAAAACTTATTATCTGACCTCTCCCCCACCCATTACCGGTTGGCAATGGCAAGTGAGTACTACATGCACTTAATTAATTACCTAATTAGTGATATATGTTATTCTTTTTTGAAGATATATATAATTAATTAATTTGGATGCATGATTTAGAGCTGCAGTGAAACAACACCATGTTTCCACCGTCACCATTTGATCTTCATCAATTTGTCCAACATTGTAACAAATCGTTTGGGTTCTTACCCCTTCCTCACTGGATTACTACTTACTACGGAGGCCATGTAAGTGCATATTAGTTTTAATTAATTGATTATGATTCATTAAATTATTACATAATTGTAATATTATAGCCCACCTTCATAAATACAGGATATAAAACTTATCCTTAAGCGGTTTGGGAGCAACATAATTTTCTCCAATGGCCTCAGAGATCCCTACAGTAGTGCAGGGTAAAATAGTAAATCTATATTTTTTCTTTTATTAGATAATTTCATGCATAATTTTAAAACATATGCAACAAATAATTCAAAATAACAAGTTAACCATTGTACATGTAGGGTATTGGAGGACTTGTCTGAAAGTATTGTCGCATTAACAACTCCAAATGGTATGTACTTACGAATTTTATACTAGCATTGTGTTTGATTACTTTAAACTTATAAGTATAAATTAAATCATTATAAAAAATAATAGTATTAAATAATAATTACATACTGCATAAAAATTATATATATATATATATATATATATATATATATATATATATATATATATATATATATATATATATATATAGGCGGAACTAGACCAAATTTTTAGGGAGAGGCTAAAAATAAAATCACGTTGAAATTGTAGCATTAAAATTTCTTTTGTCTCGATTTTATTTGCATCGATATTGCTGATATAGAGTTTTAAGAAAAATTATTTCCGTACTAGTTTTATTATGTTTTAGGAGTAATATATCCTTTTAAATAATAATAAAGTGTAAAATATGTTTTATGTATTAGGTGAGAGTTTTTTTTTTTAAATTAAAATGTAGAAGTATATTAAAGTGTGATGTTATTTTTTGGTGGTGCAAGGATTATGGGACGAACACAAATATAGAGAGTGATGATAATTGTGAGATGACGGGAGTATAATGTAGTGTAATATAAAAGCATAAGTTATTATAAAAAAATCTAAGATATTTTCATATAATTTTCAATGTTTTAATAAAAAAAAGTGTAAATGATATTTTCATGGATTAAAAAAGACAAATTATAGAATTTGTGATAAAATTGGTAGATTTTTCTTTATAATATGTAAGTTTAAATTAATTGCAAGAATAATTATTAGAAAGTTTGAGGGGTTAAATTACCATTAAAAAGAGAATAATAGAGAATAATGATTAATAACTAAAAATACCATGCATATATACTAAAAAAAATTTTTTGGGGGTCTAAAGCCCCCTTATTTATATATATATATATATATATATATATATATATATATATATATATATATATATTTATATTTATATTTATGACTCAATTATGTATATCCTTTTTTTTATACTTGTACGTATGGTTAATTGAATATTGACTTATTACACAAATTAGTATATTTTACAAATATAAACTTAAGAGTATGATAGTAATTTATATGATAGTCATTCACTTCATTCATATTGATTTGAAACACATTATAGTAACAATGAAATAGATACAACCTTTTCATATGCAACAAGTGTTTATGTTATGAGTAACATAATTTGTGAAAATATTGTATATTTTCTTATATACATTTAATTTTATTTCTGTAATTGTAATTAAATAAAAAATATGTGCTGGTTCACATTGTCTGGACATACTTGTTGCCAGTAAAGATGATCCAGAATGGCTGATCGAGCAAAAAAATTTAGAAGTTAAAATTATTGAAAAATGGCTAACCACATATTATGAAGATCTGGGACTGCCTTGGGGCTGTAGCATCGTCGGCTTCCATTCTCTATTTCGACAATATAACTCCTCAAGATGGGTTTTTCTCCATTGTAGCCAAAGACTATAAGGTACTCCCTCCGTCCCATAAACAAATTCACACTTTCTATTTATGTCCGTCCCATAAACAAGTTCACAACCCCAAATAAGGAAATACACACAAATCAATAACCCCACAACACGCTTTAATTTCAAAATTGTCACCCCTTTACAACTCACATAACTTACTTCATAATTTATTTATTACCTAAAAATACCAAACTACCCCTAAAAGTAAAGCAAAAAGTAATTTTTTCTTAAACTCTATATTTACAGTAACCGGGAACTTGTCTTTGGGACTGAGGGAGTAATTTTCTAACATGCATATATGTATTCAACTTCAACAAATAAATAGAAAATAATTACCTGAATACTGATGCAGGAAGTGAGCCTGAATTGCTTCGAAACGATTCGAAAATCGTGGGATGAAATTGAGCTAATTACATCCAAACCTGGAGGCCTCTCCCTTCTTAGCCGTCGATTTAAAACTTGCACGTACGTATATATTAGCTCCAAGAGTTTGCCATTTAATTTGTCAGATGCAATAGGAATTTAAAATTTTAAAAATATAGTCTATATGAACCGGGTTTACGAAGTAAATCTTGTAGTCTTACTTTAATTTAAATCTAGCAATACATAAGGTATAATAGGATTTGAAATTGGACCAAAAGATTTATACTGTGAACCCAATTTATACATATGTTTGTGTTTCGAAAAAGGATTCATTAAAGGTAGCTCAGTAAATAAAGCATGCAGTTAATTTTCATAGAATTAATTGAATTAACGTAGGGTATGCAAGTGTAATTGCTGATGTGAATATTTATATCGAAATGGTTGATTTAGTCCTTTGCAGTATATGTACCTATCAAACAAACTCACATGCTTAATGGAGTAAGAACTTACCTAATTACTCTGGATTAATTTCCATTGTATTGAAATTTTTACTATTAGTTCCAAGAGTTTGCTATTAAGTTTGTCTGATGCAGAAGGAATTTAATTAATCTGCGGTGGCAATGCTAAAATTTTAAAAAATTATTCATTAAAGCTAGCTCAGTAAATAAAGCATACAGTTAATTTTCATAGAATTAATTTAAATTAACTTAAGGTACTATGCGAGTGTAATTGCTGATGTGTATCTATATATATCCAAATGGTTGATTGTGTCCTTTGCAGTATATGTACGTATCAAATCATAAGCTTAATGGAGTAAGAGCCTACCTAATTTCTAGATCTGGATTAATTCCCATTAATGATTTGAGTGAAACATTTAAAATGAGTTTAAATTAATATATGGTGCACATATGCAAGCGAATTCAATTTTATTAGAAACAGCTTGTTATATAATAATTAATTATCTCATTATATATTTATATATAATATGATACACAGAAGATTAAAAATAATTAGGCGTTGGTTAATTCTATAAATGAAATATGTTGGTAGCGCGTGACATGAGCGGATGATGCAACGCAACTGATCTTTACTTATATATAGACTAATATGAACATTAATTTAGATAAAGATGATTATTATAAGAATGAATTGTATTGTATATTTCAGGCATTTGAAAAATTCAAGGGAGTTGAGGGACTCCCTGGAGTATATGTACGCGGAGGCAGCACAATATGACCGTCCACTCCGGTGACTACGGTGTTATAAGTCGTAATTTTACAGATGAATTTATATATATTTTATGCAAGTAATGGATTATTACATGTTAATTACGACTTATTTCTATCTTATATACTTGAAATTTAATTATTTATTATTTATTATTGAAACAGGACAAAATTGAGATAAATTGTACATTCACCATAATTTATTTTGTGTGTCTGTTACAATAATTTTAACTGATGAAAATCAAATTAGTTAACCAAGCATTATGGAAAGAGGGATTTGATTTGAGGAGAAATAAAAGACTTACAAAAAATGAAAGGGTACAATGAATCTAGACATCATTCAAGAAGGAAGGTCGGAGAAGATAATTAATGGTTTATATCCATACACGGTTTTTTGGATCTTTAAAAAGACCACTATGGATCAGAATCATTCCACGCTAGGATAGATTGAGAGGGCAGGAGACGCACCACTCACGAAGAATAATATCGGTTCTTTTGTTTCATTTTTTATTAAGTACTTAATATGTAATTTCGTTTCTAGTTCGAGGATTGTGAACCTCCCGTAGAATGTTTATTTAATTGTTTTGAATTTTATATTATTAATTTTTATATGAATTTATTCCATTGCATGCATTGAACCCTTTTGAAGTAGTTTGATAATTATTTTAGACTGGACATCTAGTTTGATTATTTAATTATTTATTGCTATTTCGTGATCTACAATCTGTAATTTTTGTGAGTAATGAATTTAGTAGCAAATAGAAAGAGTCCATCTAGATGTAATGGGATCTAAGTTGTATGTGTTGTATATTTACATAATAATTAGAATTACACGTCAAATACGTTAAATCATTATTTATTAATATTTTTATTGTTATTATAATATATGTTAAAGAGATAAAGGCTAGCAGATAAAGTTAAGATTGCTATAAGCGGTTATGCAAAACTGTTGCAAGTCTAAACGATGCGTCTGTTCATTCACATCGGTATTGTTTTGTGGAAAGGCAGAACTCTCAAAGAACAGACACATCCTTTTATTGCAATCTTTTGGCTTCTATAAATACTTAGAGATTGACGTGAAAAGAGATTGAGCGAATAAGCTTTTCTTTCTTTTTCTTTCTTAAAATATTTCTGAGTGTTTCATAGCACTTCCGATTTCTAGTTCTGAATTTCGATAGAGTGTAACTATCGGAGTTCCGTGGAATAGGTTTTGTATCCTGGAAGGATAATTCCTTGTGAGAACCATTTACACTTGTGTGCAAGGAATTAATACATTTAAAGAAAACATCATTTTTCGGTGTGTCTAACCTATCTTTAAATCCACTACCCACATATTATACAACAATTTTAAAGGTATTAAGTTTTATGCAATGGAGTCGATATTGGTAAAGGCACAAATAAATGATGGAGACAAACTTGAGAGGCTTAATGGGCTTAACTACAAACGTTGGAGTATGAAGATGGAGTATTTTTTGACAATTGTAAAAGTATTTTATGTTCTGGTTGAAAGCTGTCCTAAGGAGATTACTGATGCAGAAGCAACTGAGGCACAAAAGGCTGAGGCAATAGAGAAAGCAAAGAAATGGAAGAATGATGATTTCACTTGCCGTTACACCATTCTGCAATCACTAAACAACGCACTATTCAACGTGTTTCACATTCATAAGACTGCTGCAGAACTTTGGAATGCTATTAAGAAAAGGTACGTTAATGAAGATGCTGGTAATAAGTCATTTTTGGTAAAAAAGTAATTGAATACAAGATGGTGGATACTCGACCGGTCATCGATCAGGTCAATGAATTAAATGATATAGCCATAGAATGTGCTGATGCTGGTGAACCCATTTCCGAAACTTTTCAAGTTTCTACCATTATTGGTAAACTTCCACCTTTATGAAAAGATTACCAAAAGAAACTGAAGAACAAGAAGAAGCATATCTCTTTGGATGAACTTCTTCAAGGTATTCAAATTGAGAATGAAAGTCTTAAGAGAGATGGTCAAGATTCTTTAAGAATAGATGGTGTGAACTTTGTTGATCTTCAGGGAAATTCTAAGGTAAACCAAGAAAAAACCTAGAAGATGAATAACCCAAAAGAAAGTGGAAATGATGATAACAACAACAAGAAAAAGAAAGGTTGTTGTTGGGTGTACGGCAAACCAACCATTATGCTAGAGAGTGCCATCACCGCAAGGAGAACAATGATAAAAAGGAAGAGAAAAAGGAACAAACGAATTTGGTTAATAAAGATTTTGTTACTATAATGTTTGAAATCTGCCTAGCAAACAATGGCACATCTGATTGGTAGTTAGATTCAGGTGCTACATGTCATGTCACTCCAAATAAGAGTTTGTTCAAGACATATGAGATAGTGAAAGAGGAAAAAGCTGTCTACATGGGAAATGCTTCTTCGAGCGAAGTTCTCAGTGTCGGCATTATTGTTCTCCTCCTCACATCTGGAAATACTTTAACCTTGAAAAATATGTATCATATTCTCGCTATGCGAAAAAATCTTGTATCCGTCACTAAGTTAGACGAAAATGGATTCAAGGTAGCCTTCTGTTCCCAAAAGGTGTCTATCACTAAATGGGAAGTTTGTGGGAAAAGGCTATATGAAAGATAATATGTACTTGCTGAATGTTGACAATAATAATTAATATTACATCTTCTGCTTATTTGTTTTTACCTTTTATTTTATATATGAACATGCTAATTGACATTATATATTAGGACGTGTTTATATAAATGTTATGAATTGCATGATAAAAAATAAATAATAATAATAATAATGATAATAATAATAATAAATTAATTCTTAAGATACTTGAAGGCAACTAAAAATTTGTAAAAACAAAATTGTGTTGCTTTATTTTCAATGGAATGGAATCAGAATACATAGCCTTGTCAATGGCTAGCAAAGAGCTCGTGTGGTTCCGAAGATTTCACTATTTACAATGCGAAAAATGAAGGAGTATCAGATCATAGCAAACATATTGCTATGGGATACAATCATGTTAGAAATATGATCAAAAAGGGAAAATCATACTTGAGTATCTCCCAACAAATCAAATGCTTGCGGATCCGTTAACAAAACCATTATCGGGAGATAAGATTAAAAAGGTTGATGTGCTATCGCCGACACCCAAAGATAAGATTTGTAATTTTTTCTAACAAACCCACTAGAATGTAGTAGGGTAAGTAAGGGTCGAACTCATAGGGAGTAATTGAATTTCAATTGAATTAATTGTACTTTTAAAAGTAACCAGAGTGGGGATTGGATTGAGTCTAACAACTAACAGACATGAAAACATAAATAATTAAAGGTGCAAAAATAATAAAATAAGATAAACAAATAAAATAACAAACCTAGTCCAAGGATTTGATCCCTCCCGTATCCTAATTCACATGTATGAAATTTCTAAAATACCAACAAGTTCATAAACTCAAGTCCTTAAGCTCACGGTACGACCAATTAACTCGAAATATCCTTAAGTTTAATAACCTAGGGTACGACCTCTAGATTAAACTATTCCAGAGTGGCCCTATGGATTCGAACTCGACAATGCATTAGGGTTTAGATATTAGAACTACTAGGCTATGAAAATGAGGGTAGCGAATCATACAACCAAGATTTCGTGATTTCATGATGTACTCCCTCATTTTGCTACTTGATTCACTTATTATAATAATTACAGATTATAATATGTAAAATAGCTATTGAGCAATCAATCACCTATTAGAGGGATAGTCCAAACAAGCAATTGAAAATTCAAGATTCACATCAAAGCCAATCACAAAATAAATTCATAAAACATGTTGGTAATTTTATTCCTAATCAAACATTAAAATTAATCTACGGAGGTTCACAATTCTCGAACTAGTAAATGAATTACATAATCGAAATTAAATAAAATAAATTAAAAAGGGTAAACTGATGTTCATCGTAGTGGAGTTCTTCCCATTGCCTCCTAATCTCCTTCTAGCGTGAGTATGCAGCCCGAATCATGATATGATATATATATATCCTCCTTATTTTTCTTCTTGTCCCCCAAGAAACCTAATTGATTTCTTTCCTTCTTGAAGATTGTCCAGGTTCATTACATCTCCAATCTTTTTGGTAAGTTTCTTTATCTCTCTAAATCAAATCCCTTCCTATTTTACTTGGTCATCTCTTCCTTATTTCCAGCAATTAAATTATTGTAACAGTCACACAAATTAAATTATGGTAACTATACAATTTCTCTTATTTTTGGTCTGTTTAGACAAGAATTAAAATAATTAAAATATATTGTAAAATAGAAATAAGTCGTAATTAATATAAAATAATCACAACTCACGTAACAATAAATATGAATTCATCTAAAATAATGAGGTAAAATTACAACTTATCAAAGGTCATGCGAGATATGTGGCTATTACCGAATAAATAAAATATCTAGATTGAAACCAACTTCATCTTAAGGTACTAGTGAAAATTTGTTACCTTAATATTGAGATAAAAAAGGCAATTCAATACTTGACATTGGCGAAATGGAAACTTGGATACATTTCGAAGTGCATAACCTAGAAATAGTGGGGGTGATACTATTTCGAAAGCTCTATATCTGACCTATGCACTTATATATTACCACAACAAGTAAAGGTTGGGTTCTAAATCCTCAATAGACTCATAGCTCTGTGGGATGCATTGTGGACATTCATGATGAGTCTACCTATGCAAGTAAAGAAGTAAGAGAGGCCGCTTCTAAAGGAATATGTCAGTAAGATCCTAGAGTACTTGCGAGACCAGGATAAGCACAAGTCCCGTTATGAATTGTTGCTGCCAAAGTAAAGAAACAAGAAATCATACGCAATGAGAACTTGGTTCCATGTTCAACCATAAGTTAAAGGCGTTGTCCACTTCATGGCTATTCGTTGTGTAAAGCAAGTGCATTTTATTATGTTCTTATTATATATGTAAATAAGTGGGGGATTGTTGTATATTTACATAATAATTAGAATTACACGTCAGTTATGTTAAACCATTATTTATTAATATTTATATTGTTATTATAATATATGTTAAAGAGATAAAGGCTAGCAGATAAAGTTAAGATTGATATAAGCGGTTATGCAAAACCGTTGCAAGTCTGAACGTGTAGATGCGTCTGTTCATTCACATCGGTATTGTTTTGTGGAAAGGCAGAACTCTCAAAGAACAGACACATCCTTTTATTGCAATCTTTTGGCTTCTATAAATACTTAGAGATTGACGTGAAAAGAGATTGAGCGAATAAGCTTTTCTTTCTTTTTCTTTCTTAAAATATTTCTGAGTTTTTTCATAGCACTTGCGATTTCTATTTCTGAATTTTGATAGAGTGTAACTATCAGAGTTCTGTGGAATAGGTTTTGTATCCTGGAAGGTTAATTCCTTGTGAGAACCATTTACACTTATGTGGGAGGAATTAATACATTTAAAGATAACATCGCTTTTCGGTGTGCCTAACCTATCTTTAAATCCATTACCCACATATTATACAACAATATGATTTCTAGCCGGTTTTCATAGCCTAATAATTCTAATGTTTGGTGTCTTAATGCTTTATAGAGTTCGAATCCATAGGGTCACTCAGGAATAGTTCAATTTAGTGGTCATATCCTGAATTGCTAAACATAAGAACATTTCGAGTTAATTTGATTGTACCATTAAAATAGGGATTTGAGTTTGTATAATTGTTAGCATATTTAATTCTTGCAATGTTATAAATTAGGTTATGGAGGGGATCTAATCCTTTGATTAAGTTTTTATTTTATTTGCTAATCTTAATTTTATATTTCTGTAATTTTAATTATTTAATTTTGAATTCTAGTAGTTATTAGATTCAATCTAACCCCCCTCCGATTACTTTTGAAAACACGTTAAATTTAATTTAAATTCGATTATTCCTTGTGGGTTTGACCCTTACTTACCCTACTGCATTTCTAGTGGGTTTGTTTGAAATTTACAAATCTCATTTTTTGGTGCCGACGACAGCACACCATGTGTGCAAGGGGATTCACGAAGGTTCTCTGACGAACGACGTCATTGGCCGGATATTCAACATGGGGGATATATGTATTTAAGGTGCACATCGTTATGGGTTGGCAATGGCAAGTGAGTACTACATGCACTTTATAACCTAATCAGTGATATACTCCCTCCATCCCTAGATATGAGTCTCATTTTACCATTTTGGTTGTCCCACTTAAAGGATCACATTTCCTTTTTAGGACACATGGGACTCATCCACACCCACTATTACAACTACCAACTACACATTAAATAATATTTCTTAATCCACGTGCCCAAAAGCAAATGAGACTCTTACCAAAAGACACAAAAGACGAAGGGAGTATATTTTTCTTTTTTATGATATATGTAATTAATTAATTTGGATGCATGATTTAGAGCTGCAGTGAAATGGTGAAGCCCATTGGAATTGGAGAAAACAACATCATGTTTCCACCATCGCTTTTGATCTTCATCGATTTGTCCAACACCGTAAGAACTCGCTTGGGGTCCTACCTCGTCCTCCCCCTTTTTTTTTTACTTGTACGTATGGTTAATTGAACATGGACTTAATTACACAAAGGGTGCGGCTATTTGCACCCAAAAATACTAAATGTATCCCGTATAAATTTAGGAATATATAATATCTCAAACTAATAAAACTTAAATACTCTTTTAGCTATTTGTACCCCAAATTTTTTTAAATTTAACCCATTTATTAAACCCTAATTTAATTTCTTTTTAGCTAAATTTATCCATAAAAAATTATGGAAAATCTCTTATTAATAAAATTTAAATAATATGATTTCATTTATGCTAATCATGCTCCGCGCGTAAAATCATAATAAGGGTAAGCATGAAGGCAAATGATCAAGTTTAGTTGGGTTTTAGATTCCGTATCTTTTACCAAGTTTAATTTTAGTTTTGTAACTTTTAATATTTTTAATTTTAGTTATTTAAGTTTCAATTTTGGTCATGTATCTTTAAAATTTTAATTTTAGTCCTATTAATTTCAGAATTAGTCATATATCTTTTTTAATCATCAAAATTAGTCATTTTATAAATTATATCCTATTTCAAAAAATACATGACTAATTTTGATAATTCAAAAAGATATAGGACTAACTTTGAAACTAATATGATTAAAATTGAAAATTTAAAATATACAGGACTAAAATTAAAATTGAAAGGACTAAAATTTAAAACACTGAAAGTTATAGGACTAAAATTGAATTTGATAAAAGATATAAGACTAAAATTGATATTTTCTATTGTAAATTCACATTGTCTGGACATACTTCTTGGCCGTGAAAGCGATCCAGAGTGGCTGATCAAGCAAAAAAATTTATAAGTTAAAATTATTAAAAAATGGCTAACCACCTATTATGCTTATACCGGACTGCCTTGAGGTGGTGCCAGAAGTGCCCCGAAGAAGGTCCCTGAATATTTTAATTATATATTTATATTTATGTCGTTTGTTATATGACTTTAAAGTTGAAATATTATTAAAAATTTTTGTGGCTTAGTTGAGATGCTATTAAAAAGTCTTGTGGCTTAATTGATCACTTATGTGGCTCTTCCTATTTCCTAACACAGGCTCGAATCGTGTTAAAGTATATATAACACCTCTGAGAAAAGCAATCACCAGTTGACAGTGATCGTGATTATCATTAATTTATAGATTACGTTACAATAACAACAATCCCATAATTCATGCAATAAATCATGGGATGAAATGAAGTCAAATAAACGAATGATTACAATGAAATAAAGTCAAATAATGACAGCAATAATTGAATGAGGCGTGGGAAATAAAGTCAAATAATTACAGCAATAAATGAATGATTGCAATAATTTAAAGAAATGATATACTATCCTTTGTTACCCCGTCAAGCGAGGCGTTGGGTGAGGTAAAACGCAGAGCTTGGTTCTCAACAACTCGAAGGCAGGGCGAGGAAGCCTTTTTGTGAAGACGTCGGCCAACTGTAGATCAGAAGGCACATGTTGAGTATACAATCGACCAGATGACACTAATTCCCGAACAAAATGGCAATCAATGTCAATATGCTTTGCCCGTTTGTGAGCAACAAGGTTCTGACTGAGGAAGATGACACTCTTGTTGTCGCAAAGAAGTTTAGGTTGTGGCGTAGTAATGCGAAGCTCAGATAACAAGTTGAGTAGCCATAGAACCTCCGAAGCAGTGTTAACCAAGGCTCAATATTCTGACTCACAACTCGAGCGTGCGACAGTAGGTTGTTTCTTCGCACTTCAAGAAACTAGATTACCACCAAGAAATATAGAATATCCGTATGTGGAGCGACGAGTCTCGGGACAACGCGCCTAATCAGCATCTGAATAAGCTAGAATAGACAGCTCAGATCGAGCAGTGAAGGAAAGTCCAAAATCCAACGTCCCTTTTACATAATAAAGTATTCTCTTTACAGCATCGTAGTGATCAACCGACGGTGTATGCAGGAACTGACTGACTTGACTAATGGCATACGAGAGATCTGAACGAGTAATGGTGAGATACTGCAGGGCACCAACAATAGATCGATAGAGAGTAGGGTCATCAAATGGTTGACCAGCGCTAGTAAATGAGCATCCTGCTGCAAGAGGTGTGCAAACCGATTTAGATTCCCCCATTTGAGCATGCTCCAATATATCATGAGCATACTTAGTTTGGCCAACGAAGAGGCCCTGAGAAGTGTAAGAGACTTCCAAGCCCAAAAAATAGTTTAGTTTCCCAAGATCTTTGATAGCAAACTCCATATTCATGCGTCGTATGAGCATCTGAAGCAAATTGGAAGAGCTCCCTGTGATGATAATGTCATCAACATATAGTAGAAGAAAGACCACTGATGAACCATTATGATAAGAAAATAGAGAGGAATCCGAGCGGCTTTATTGGAACCCTAATGTAGTGAGAAATGTTCTGAAGCGCTGAAACCAGGCTAAAGGAGCCTGACGCAGTCCATAAATTGCATTCTTGAGACGAAAAACATGAGATGGATATCGAGAGTCGATGAAGCCCGGAGGCTGGGCCATATATACTGGCCTAGTGAGAATGTCATTAAGGAAAGCATTTTTTACATCAAGTTGATGTAGCTCCCATTTGTAGTGAACATCAAGAGCCAAAATAACATGAACAGTACTTGCCTTGACGACGGGGCTAAAAATGTGTTGGAAATCCATGCCCGGAACCTGTGTAAACCCTTGAGCAACAAGGAGTGCCTTGTAGCGTTCAATAGATCCATCAGAATGGTACTTCGTCCGAAATACCCATTTTGACCCAACAATATTAACGTCGGCTGGCGGAGGCACCAAATCCCAGGTATTGTTAGAGTGCAAGGCATTAATCTCTTCATGCATGGCGGCAAGCCAATGAGAAAACTTCATAGCAGATTTAAAACCTCGGGGTTCAGATGCTGTAAATAAAGCTGTATGAAGAGCAGTGGTGGTCAAATCAACCGAATACTTAGGCTTGAAGATTCCAGCCTGGGCACGAGTTATCACAGGGTGTCGAGAGACAGGAGCAACTGCTATGGGCAGAGAACTTGACGATAAAGAGGTGTCAGGAGTAACTGGAGGAGGTGGAGATTCTGTCTGAGGAGAAGCCGGAGTAGCAAGTTCTGGGTCAATGGGACTAGAAGCCAGTGGTGCAGGTATAGGCATGGAGGAGCATGGCAGACAAAGGGGCGATACAGAGGCCGTGCGGGAAGGAGTGGAAGGCGTATGGTTGAAATAATCATCATAACCTGTGATATCGAGATCATCAACGGCAGATGAAGACCCTTCTTTGGTGAATGGAAAAACAGTTTCGGCAAACTGAGCATGGCGTGAAAGAAACACCCGGCCCGTAGTAGGATCGTAACATCGGAACCCTTTGTACATGCTGCTGTAACCAATGAAGATACAAGGGTGGCTTCTGGGAGCCAATTTATGCGGTGAATAATCACGGAGGTAAGGAAATACCCGACAACCGAATGGTCGAAAATTTGCATAGTTTGGCGCTGTACCAAAAAGAACCTCAAATGGAGAGATATTGCCAAGTACATGTGTAGAGAGTCAATTAATGATATGGACTGCAGTTGCAAAAACATCAAACCAAAGAGAAACAGGAGCAGAAGCATGAAATAACATAGATAGACCTGTCTCACATATATGACGGTGTTTGTGTTCTGCTCGGCCATTCTGCTGAGGGGTATACGTGCAAGAGGTGCGATGATGAATTCCATGATCATAAAAAAAGGAACGCATTTTATGATTCATAAATTCAGACCCCCCGTCACTCTGAAAGGTCTTCAGAGTTGCCGAAAATTGATTGCATACAAATGCATGAAATTTAACAAATATAGCATAAAAATCAGACTTTGAATGCATCGGATAGATCCAAGTGAACCGAGAGAAATCATCCACAAAAGAAACGTAGTATCGATAATCAATAGAGTCTATAACTGGCGTAGGGCCCCATAAATCACAATGAACAAGATCTAAAACAGCAGAAGCTCGTTTATCATTCAACTCAAAAGAAAGTAGCTTACTCTTGGCTAATTGACAAGAAGACCATACAGTCGGGTTTGGCAATAAAGAAGTAACACCCAAATGGCCATATTTATCTAACAAGAAAATAATAGAAAATGGTACATGCCCCAGGCGTAAATGCCATAAATCAAAACTAGCTTTTAATTTGTTGAACTGAACAATTGAGAGAAAAGCAGGGATGCCACGATCCAAAATATAAAGACCTTGCTAGTACAACCTTGCTAATTCGGTCCTGAATAGTAAATGATTTATTAGAAAATAGCACATCAACGGGAGAATCAGCAGTTAATTTGCTTATAGACAACAGATTTTTCGTGATTTGAGGCACCACGAGAACATCAAGTAATTTAATACCATTAGACAATGAACGAGAGCCAGTATGAGATATGGAAAGAGATTTACCATTTCCAACCACAACACATTGATGACCATTGTAGGGCTCGACGGAATCAAGAGATGCGGGCTGAGCAGCTATATGGGTCGAAGCCCCCGAATCAACAAACCAATCAGGTGTGGGATCGATGGGCTTGGGTAAGACGGTACACTGGGCCTGAAAGGCTTGGGCCAAGTCTGCTGATTGTGGAGCTCTATAAGCCACTGGAGGAGGAGTAGGCCTGTTAAGAAAAATAGGGCAATGATTTGCATAATGCTCACCACTGCATAACTGACACCGGGGAGGACCACGCGGATAGCCACGACCGCGACCACCTGATTGTCTGCCGTAATGGTTTCCACAATGCCCGGAATACTGGTTCTGCTGATTATTGGGCTAACGTGAATTGAAGTGCCGAGAAGAGCTGGAGTGACGACGAGCATCAACAGTGAAGGCGATCTGGGACTGTGACGGTGAGGCATCCATGGCCTTCGACATGAGGTCGAACTGCACGGCCTGGTGCCGAAGCGTTGTAAATCCAGGAACCAGTTCAAGAGCCATACGTGTATCGGCGAAATTTGCGAACGGAGCACCCAATCCCGGAAGAAATAAATGACTCTTGTCGGACTCGTCTACCGGTCGTCCTATAGCTGATAACTGATCGCAGATGGCCTTGAATTTCCGGCCATATTCCTGGACAGAGTGAGAGCCACGTCGGAGTGACAAAAGTTCCTCACGCAATTGAGTTGCGCGAGAGGTGGAGTTATGAGAAAAAGCACGTTCGAGATTGTACAGTCGACAACCTCAGGCGGAGAGTACACTTAATATTTTCTGATATATATGTGAGTTTTCAAATTATCTTGTATTTATAATCTTGACATCTTAGTATAAGTTGTTGCTTACGTTCGTCGAATGTCATGCAAAGTATACGTGTACACAGGGAAATTTGCATGGCTCAAGTCATAGTATCTTTGCTAACCATCAGTGGAGAGTTATTAGACCATAAATGTTGACAGAATTTCACAATATATCTCATTGTTAACCCAAAATTATATTTTTAAATAATGAACCTAATGTGAAATAAATGACTACCATTGACCAAATTTGGCAATAGTGTGGAAGTTTGTCTAAAATCTCAATCTCTTCAAGGGTCAATCAGGTATGTATACCCTGCTACCCTCAATGACGTCATCCGCTGTGGGCATCATATCGAAGACTGATATTCCAGAGTAATTGCCTTTCAATATTTCAAGATCAAGATGTGTGGACGTAATTGTAGATGTAAGATTGATTCTACACTCTATCTCTCATCTGGAAAGTGAGATTTGGTGGTTCCTTGTTTAATCTGGTATCAGAGAACATGAATAATAAGCGCATAGTGAAGCTGGTGAGATTGGATATCACAAATATTTGCATTCAGGCATAAATAAGTAAGATAGCAGGTCTTGCAACATCATTATGCATTTATTCCAAATTTACTTCCATTTTCAAATCAATTGTCTCACAACATTTTTAAATAATATTAAAAAAACATTTCAAATAATCTAAGTATAATATAAGTTATTTTATTTTACTTTTAGATTGTCTTAAAAATATCAATTTAAAAATATTTTATCCAATTAATAATATCATGATTGCGTATTAGTAATGTATTAACTAATTTTAAATAACTATGTATGATGAAATACATTCGATATTATAAAACCCTATAATTTTATATTAAATTATGATTGTTTGCTATAATTCTAAATCATGTGAATCAATGAATGAGTGTATTCAAATTATTTTTTGTATTTTTAATAATATGGAGTATATTTCTAGAAGTTTTAAGTCTTTAAAATGTTAATCGGTAATTAATTTTTTTTTTTTCTTTTATTTTCGTATAAATCAATATTTTAGTTTCAACTATATATAAAAAAGTTGGTAATCAAAGTGGTCCAAATATAAATTACTATACTTAATAAATTAGATTAAAAACTAAAAAAAAAAAAAAAAAAAACAATCATGATCAATAAGTCTTGCCTCGATAAAAAAAAAATTGATATTTTATTTTATTTTTTATTATGATTTAAGATGGTGAATGATAATTTTTAAATTATTCTCATTTCTTTAATTAGTGTAATAAATTAGATTACTCAATTAAAGTTTTTTTTCAACCAACGACATGTTTGAGTCTAATAATAATGAATACTCTATATATTAATAAAATTAATTATATGATTATTATATAAGTAAAATTATATTTTATTAATCGTATATTTTTCTAATGTATAACTCATAAATATGATTATACAAACATACTTTACCTACCAATAAACATACTTATATAATAATCATACTTTAATAATAAGTCCACCCATCTCACAATCCATTTTATATAAGTTTTTTTCAACCTAATAACGAGAAGTTTGAGTCTAATGAATACTCTATATATTAATAAAATTAATTATATATATGATTATTATATAAGTAAATTATACTTTATTGGTAGCATATTTTTCTAATGTATAACTCATAAATATGATTATACAAACATACTTTACCTATCAATAAACATACTTATATAATAATCATACTTTAATAATGAATCCACACATCTCACGATCTATTTTATATATACCAGTCTCAAGTACCTCTATTTTATATCATTATATCATTTACTTTACTTTAATTAATTAGTCCTTTAATTTTCTTTCTCTTTTTCATATATATAAATCATTAATTTAATTTGAAAGGATAACAGTATTAAAATTTCTAGATCTTTTTAAAAAATAATTGGTTAAGGGATAATTGGGCCTTAATTTTCCATTTTCTTTTCGTATAAATCATTAGTTTTAGTTATAACTATATATAAAAAAATGGTAATTAAAGCTTTTTAAGTACAAATTACAAGTTACTGTAACTTAAAATAACAAAATTAGATTTTTTTTAAAAAAAAAGTTGTTTTATTTAATTACTATTATTATTTAAATGGTGTATAGTTATTGTTAAATTATTCTTATTAATTTAATTAGTATAATAAATTATATTATTCAATTAACAGTTTTATGCATCTAATTAAAGTTATGAATAATAGAAGCTCTATATAAATATTCTTTTACCAACAAAAAAAAAATCACACTTTCAATTTGATTGATTCTACTTAAAAAATATAAATTAAAAATAATAAATAAATAACAAAATATGATTTTCCGCATTGCATGCGGGAATTATACTAGTTCATTTAATAAAGAATTAGTTCAAAAGCTGTTATATGCTTGCAGAAAAAAAGAATGGTAAGAAGTTTTGCAATCTCTTCAATAGAAGACATTGGCTCTTTGTGAGAAACAAATATCTAGTGGATAGGCGGTTAAAGAGAATTGTGGAATTGATTAGAATCCATCAACTTATGAATTACAGAGAAAGTACATTCTCTATTTTTGCCGCCTTTGGCACCCTCAATAATACTAGTAAGATCTAGTAAATGTCACAAGGCATGGAACCAATTAAAAAACTATTTAAAGTTTAAATATCAATCCTGCTAATGCACTCATCAAGAGGTATAATGAAAAAAATGTCAATGAAGAAATAAGAATTATTATTAATGATGACTACTACAGCAGAATTTAAAATTATGACTTTATTGAGGAATGGGTGCTGATAAAGCATTTAGTTGGTCCACTTTCACTCATCATTGATGTGTAGTTTGATTTTCACTTCAACTCTTTGAGGACGGATTTATTTTTTTAGGTCTTAGATAAATCAGTGCACCAAAATTATCATTAACAAATAGCCACTAAACATTTGAATCCCCATCACATGGAAATAGAAAACTGAAGAAATTAGGATTTAAACAAAACACCAAATACGAAGGTCAAAGCTGATGCAGCAATTCACCAGAGAGTATTATGATATGGGGGTAAAGATTTATGGTTAGTGAAATGTATGGTTACATGTTATGCATGCATTACACTTTTTCCAGTGCATCTGGGAGAATACCATATATGTCTATATTTCACAAAGAGCACAACCAAAAGGATTTAAAGTCATTCAGAAACTCAAGCCAAGTTCTACCTCACTTTAGAAACAGGAAAAACTAAATCTGAAGACATGAAAATACAGGGTTTACAATGCACTGAGAGGGCATGGGCATTCAAAAACTATATCAGTACCAGCACTGATATAGATCAAAAGATATAACATATTGTAGAGTTCTTCAGTGAACTGAATACGAAAATGAGTGACTAATTGTATTGTCTTCACACATAAACATAGAAACATGTAATGTAGACCGATTTACTGTCAACTAAAATTGAACATATGAATTTAGCAGATTGGAAAGAAGGGTTCAGAGAGCAGCAATAGTGAATCAATATTGACTATTTGAATAAGAAACTTAATAAAATTGAATGAGAACATCTCGTGTTATTGAAATTGAAATTACCCTAGTTTTTTAGGCTTGGTATGAAGAAACAACAAGCAACTAAGCCCTAATAAAGGTTAACATCGCAAGAAACCACATTTAAAGTTTTAACTATTACACCTAAGTAATAGGTAAGCTCAATATAGAGAAGCAACAAGCAACCAAAGTGTAAAAAAAGTTTAAGATCGAATATTCAAATACACATACAACAATAATTAGAACATAGCCAAGATTTCTATTTTTAAAGCATAACATATCTTTTGGCCAAAAATTTGCTATAATCTACCTAACAAGATTTACACTACTGCATGAATCATTCCAAAAACTCATTAATCAGGTCTTCCCTAACAACCCAAAAGAAGCACCGACCAGCAGAATTAGCAGTAACCACAAAGGAGGGGAAAATGGAAAACTGACATTTTAGTTTGTATTATACACGTTTTTAGGTTGAATTACCCGAGAGGTGCTACTGATATGATATCATGTCGTCCCCCTTTTCTAACGTTGCTCTGCAAGATAGGAGAAAATAGCATAAGTATACTGCCATCATAAAAAAACGTAACACACCACACAATCATAATTGTCTACCGTAAATGATGCTCTCTCTCACTCAGTTCAAGCAATATGCTATTCTTATTCCTTAAAATGGCTTTACCAATCAGCCATAGTCATTATAAAGAGAGTGGTAGCGAACAAAGGTAAAGCTAATCAGGGTTTCCACTCCCCACACAGTAATGCAATAATCTTCAAAGATGATGTTTTTGTAATTACAATTTTACATCATGAACAAGTGATAGTGAGGGATTTCTGCATTAGGGGTTGGCATATTATTGCATTAAGGAAAGTGTGTGTGTGATGGAAAGAGGTGGAATGATAGACTTCACAAGAGGCTCCAGAATCAAGGGGCGATTGCGAGAAGTGGGTGTGTGGCGTATCTATGGAAGTGATAAATTTATACAAACAAAAGGGGGAAAATTAGTGTCTGTTTCCTGAGGTGTATTCTTAGGATTCAAAAATAATTAAGCTATTTGTAAATGAACGCATAAAAATTGATTCTGTTACTCCTGTGAGAATAGGAAGGAAAATTGAGGTGTATAAAGATGAAGGAATCGTTGGAAACCGCAAGATTAAGGCTGAAGAAGAAAAGAGGGGAAAAGAAAGTAGAAAACCAGATGAGGTGGAAACCGCAAGATTAAGGCTGAAAAAGCGAAGAAAAAGAATGTAGAAAACCAGAGGGAGAGCTTGTTTGTATGAGATGAGAATGGATAATATTTTACTCCATTTTTTTCAAATTTTTTTCTTCCATTCCACACAAATAAAATTTGATTTAGTACAATATATTTTTAATTTCTTAAAAAGGGAGTCCAACCATTTACATTATCGGTCCACCCAACCTTATTCTCTTGGTCTTGGCCCAAAGTAATCTCACAACTTAAAAAAACTAACTAAAAAAATATATGGAGCAATAATATATAAATATAAATGGTTTTTAATTTTTTTTTTATTTCTACAAGATTATCCTCAAATGGATATATTTCTTTATTCTACATAAAAATAATAATAATAATAAAAAAAAAAGAGATGAAGAGTTTCAGGATTTAGCTAGTTGGTTTATATATTGTTATTAAGTTTTTGAGACAATGTTTGAGACAAGCTATCGAATTTCTATACACCAACTTATTTTTTTAGCTCCATTGATTAGTTGTGGAGTTTTACTCATAATATATAAACAAAGTTACAACAGTAACAAGGTTTTTTGAACAATTGGACCAGAACTCAATGCTAACTAATACAACTGAACTCAACTCAACTCAAAAAATCATTTTTCTTATTGTAAAGGAGCTTTCAACTTTTAGCATTCCAGCAGTCACAGAAGACAAAAAATGTAATCCCAAAGACATCCAAAAAGTATATGCACATCAAATTGGCATGACAAACTATAGAGAAATTATCCACAAGAAGTGATTCTACTTAAGTTAAATGATGTTAGTGCAAATTATAGAACTCAAAGACTAAGACTTGATGTTGTGTATATGCAAAAGTTGAAGAACTACCTCAACGAAAACCATGATAAACCTGGGCAGAATGCACTCACGGATGCAGAGCTACGGAGATTGTATATCAGAAATAGGGGTGTGATACGCATTAGGGCTCCCCGTAGTAATTGGGCCCGACAAAATGAAACGAGGAAAGAAGTAATCAGAAGTCTCATGTTGAAATTAAGTAACTAAGTACGAGGCGAATGTGAAAGCATGGCTTACCAGTGGAGTAAGCTTAAACGAGGAAGACCGTGAATGAAAAGGAACGTGAAATCATAGTAAATAAAAGTAAGAGAAGATTAAAAAAAAGTTTTTAGCTAAATTACAGGGCAATTAAACCTGATTAACCTAATTAAAAGACATCCCAAAAGAAATTGCGTACCTGTATGACTATGATTATGGTTGAGCAATAGAAGAAGATGACAGAGCGAATGCAGATGGGAGTGGGAAGCAGGCATTGCCGAGGAAACCTTCGGTGGAAACATACTCACGAAATCCTAAATTACTTCTCTCCCCTGCTATTTCATCCCCATTCCCAGCACCCACGAGCACGTTCTACCTAGGTTTTTATTATTATTTGCTGTTGCCTAATTTTAAGTTTTTAAGGGATTTACACTAAGTATGATTTGGGGATTTAGACAGATTATGCGGGTCACTTTCAGAAAGGGGAAGAAACATGGTTCAAATTTACATCAGTTGAAGCTAACAGAATTGAGAATACAAAAAATTTACAGAGACTCGGTGGTTACAGGGAGCCGACAGGAGTAAAAGAAGGAAGGGAAAGGAAGTGGGAGGAGAGGAGGGCAAGATGTAGGAGACTGTGTGTGAAGAAGAGCATGCATCTAACACGTGTGCAAAGTAATACAAGTTAAACACATTTAAACAATCACACTTAACTAATGGATATTCAAATACACATACAACAATAATTAGAACATGGCCAAGATTACTATTTTTAAAGCATAACATATCTTTTGGCCATAAATTTGCTTTAATCTACCTGACAAGATTAAAACTACTGCATGAATCATTCTAAGTAACTCATTAACCAGGTGTTCCCTAAGAAAATCAGCAGCATAAATTTGGTTCCTACAGAAAACCCAAAAGAAGCTCAACAGAATTCTCAGTAACCACAAAGGAGGGGAAAATGGAAAACTGACATTTTAGTTTGTATTATACACGTTTTTTGGTTGAATTACCTGAGAGGCGATACTTATATCATGTCATCCCCCCTTTTCTAATGTTGCTCTGCAAGATAGGAGAAAATCTGCCATCATAAAAAACGAATGGGCCCTCGTAACACACCACACAATCAAAATTGTCTACCGAAAATGATGCTCACTTTCACTCAGGTCAAGCAATATGCTGTGCTTATTCCTTAAAATGGCTTTACCAATCAGCCATAGTCATTATAAAGACAGTGGTAGCGAACAAAGGTAAAGCTAATCTGGGTTTCCACTCCCCACATCTCACACCAGTAATGCAATAATCTTCAAATTTTACATGTGATAGTGAGGGATTTCTGCATTGGCATATTATTGCAATAATGAAAGTGTGTGTGAGATGGAAAGAGGTGGAGGAATGATAGACTTACACAAGAGGCTCCAGAATCAAGGGGCGATGGCGAGAAGTGGGGGTGTGGCGTAGTTTTGGAAGTGATAAATCTATACAAACAAAAAGGGGGAAAATTAGTGTCTGTTTCCTGAGGTGTACAGAAATAAAGCTGTTTACAAATGAACGCATAAAAATTTGAACTTTACCTATGCCAATGTGAAGAAGGGCAAATAAAAAAAAAACTTAATTAGGATTATATTTCTCCTGAGAAAATAGGAAAATTGAGGTGCAGAAAGATGAAGGAATCAGTGGAAACCGCAAGATTAAGGAGCGAAGAAAAGAGGGAAAAAGAAAGTAGAAAACCAGATGAGGTGAAGAGTGAAGAGTGACCAAGGCAGAGGGAGAGCTTGTTTGTACGAGAAAGGATAATAATTTTTATTTTTTTTTTAAAAAAATCTTCTAATCCAGACAAATACAATTTGGGGTTATTCTAACCACTGTTGTCAGAACCGAATCGGACTGACCGATTAGACCGGTTGGATCGGGAATCGGCCCGGTGACCGGTCCGATCACCCGCTAAGAACCGTTTTTGGCTCAAAACCGGTAAGAACTGGTTTGGACCGGTCAAAACTGAAAAAATTGGTTGGACCGACCGAACCGGAAACCGCCGATTTTGATATTTTTCAATTTTTTTTAGATTTTTATTTATTTCAATTTTTTTTATCCCAAATTTATTTCAATTCAATATTCAATCAAATTTCCCTTCTAAATTTATTTCAAATTTTAACTCATAGGAATATTTGTTATTAAAGCTGATTAAAATAATGATTATTAGTATATTTCTTTCCAATTTATTTATTTGTGATCGAAGTAGTTAGCTATTATAAGAATTTAAAATTCAAAAATCATATTTCTTCACATTAAAAATTTCCTTTTTCAATCTATTACTATTTTTTTTAATTAGGTATTTATTTAAATATACACTAAACATATTAATATATAATCATATATAAGATATTATATAAAATGTATAAAACACAGATTCTAACGACTAGTGGGTAGTTTTTTGTTTTTAAATAAATATATAATTTTATTTTTTTTAATGGTGGAGATTGAATTATATATTAATCTAACGATTAAAATTGTACAGGTGCACCCGGTGCACTCTAGTTGAACTCTAAAATTTGATTTAGTACAAATATATTTTTAGTTTCTTACAAAGGGAGTCCAACCCATTTACATTACCGGCCCACCCAACCTTATCCTCTTGGTCTTGGCCCAAAGTAGTCTCACAACTTAAAAAACTAACTAAAAAAATATATGGAGCAATAATAATTTTTATAATATTATCCTCAAATGTATACATTTCTATATTCTACATAGGAGAAAAAAAAAAGATGAAGAGTTTCAGGATTTAGCAAGTTTGTTTATATAATATTGTTATTAAATTTTTGAGACAATGTTTGAGACAAGCTAATAATTTACTCCATATCAATTTATTTTTTAGCTCCCTTTAGAGTTTTACTCATAAAATATAAACAAAGTTACAACTGTGACAAGATTTTCTGTACAATCGGACCAGAACTCAATGCTAGCTAATACTCCCTCCGTCCAGGTGTAAGAGAGTCATTTGCCCGTAGATTAAGGAATATTATTATTTAATATGTAGTGGGTAGTTGTATTAGTGGGAATGTGGTTCCCATATTTTAATTGTATTAGAGGGGGTGCGTGGGTCCCATGTGTGTAAAAAAGGAAAAGAGACTCTTTGAATGGGACGACAAAAATGGAAAAATGACCCCCTTAAGCTGGGAGGAAGGAGTATAACTATACCAACCGAAAGGGAAAAAAAGGACGTACACTCTACATCAAGGATACATGCAGTCATCGTAGCACTATTCTACTTATTATGTCATCGATTTCCACCATGCACAGCCCTTACTAGAGTCATATAGCTACAAATCAAAAGGTTAGATTTAATGAAAATTGGAGGTTACATAGGCATAATCGCAATCAAATTTAAATGGGAATAATGTATGAGTTGGGTAACCAAAGAAATGTCAAATTTGAAATTGCATTGAATTTCTTCCTTGTAGGTTCATTTTTTGTGCAGAAAGACCCAATTAGGTTCATAAAACGCCAAATTCGACATAGCTTTTCTATATAACTATAAAGATCACAAAGCAACCATGAAGTGAGTAGAAAAGATACGCCATAATAACAACTTCAAAGTAAGTAGGATACTGCAAACAGATTTAACAATTAGCACACTGCAACACCATCATATTACAAAATAAAACGAAAAATAGACACATGTTTACTTAGTTCAAGCTGTGCAAATGCCCAAGGCGATAGTTGAGTAGAAATAGTATCCGTAGAGACAACTTGCCCTGAGCAAAGCATGAATTTTCTATTAGGAACAATATTTCAACAAAATCCACAGTGACTTTAAATTCATATATAATATAAACTTAAGGAATAAATAAATGAAAAAATTACTCAGATGTACACACTTTGTACCCTAAATTACTAGGAGAAACAATGAGTTCAAAAAATTACTCTCACATACAAAATAATAAAGTAAAAGACCAAATATAACCTTAATTTATTATAATTCCATACACTTTTAAATCACAAACTCTAAACCCCTCACCCACCACTTCCACTGCCGGACCACAGTCAGCTGTCGGACTGCCGCCGAAGAGTAGGAGTATATAATTTTTTCGCTGCACATGACACTTACGATTCACACTTTTTTTCTACACACACTTTTTTTTACTGCACATAACTTTTACTGCACACGAACTTTTATACTATACTCAAACATTTATGTGCAGCAGATTGCAAGGGTGATATTGAAATATCACTATATATTTATGTAGTTAGTAATAATATTTTTGTATGTTTGTATCTCATAGTAATTAAGGAGATTCCAGTAATTACCCCTAAATAAATCACTTTGAAACATTACAAGTTAATCAAGTAGAAGTTAACAATTACACACATTCAAAATGTAACTTGGCCAGTTTTTGGCACACATGATAATAATTTTCCTTTCAGATGGTTATTTCATGTATGTTTTTGCCTTGTTATTTCTTCTTGTTTGTTTATGAGCAATGTCCATGGTATGCAAATATTCACAATTTAATATTTTCCAAATTTTCAGCTATGCATGACCTTACTCTGTTGCGCAGGCAGATGATGTAATGATAGTATTTAATTTAGTAGGTATATAATGGTTGGTTTATCGCAGATTTGTTGTAGTAAATCAATATCTTTTTTTTATGAATCAATTAATAATATCATCATCAACTTCAAATTATGTTAGATTTAATTTGGAATTAATTTTTTATATTGCTGTTTAATTAAAGTTATGTTTTTAATCATACTTTCTTCTAAAAAAACCGCCTTCATCTTTTTTTTTAATACGTGACTTGCTCATTAATAGTACAATTATGAAAATTTTTATAAAATTATAGTACATTGGGACATTTCAAAGTGTCCTATTTCTTATTTTTAATTAACACATAATAAAAAAAAAATTAAGTGCCCTAATTATATTAAGTAGTTTCATTTTTAAACTATACTAGATAGTAAATATGAAAGGTAGACTGGAACAGAGTAATTATTAGAAATATATATGTGACATATTTATTTCGTGCATAGCCGGAGATGAAAATACTAATTTATAAGAAAAAACAATCAAACTTTGTAGCTGTATTATCTAAATCGGACTGGATCGGCCAATTTCATCAGTTCTATAGGAAATTGATGCCGGAACTTGTTCAGGAACCCTTTAAACCATTTTTTCCATCAAATTAGAAAGAAATTATTTGGACCAGTCAAAACTGAAAAATAAGTTGAACCGTCCAAATCGAAAATCAACGGTTTTTTTTAAGTCATTAAAAAGTGAGGATAAAACATAAGCAAAAGTCGTTGAACCCTATTTCTAAACCATTTTTTCCATCAAATTAAGAAGAAACTGTTTGGACCAGTTAAAACTGAAAAACCGATTGAACCTTTCAAATCAAAAACTGCCAGTTTCATTTTAAAATCATTGAGAAGTGAGGATAGAATAGAAGCAAAAGTCGCTAAACCATGTTTCATGGTACAAAAAGTTGGAATTGTCTACTCCAAGCATTATTACACCTCTACTCGACAAAGTGGTGGCGAGGTAAATTGTGGTGACTCAACTGATTAATAGAAACTAGATAACTACCTACTATACAGAAAGAGACCCCCTCCTTGTGAGCAGAGCGGCCATGAGATTTCAGGGGCCCTGGGCGAAATTAATAAGGAGCCCCTATTTAAAAAATAGTGTTAATAAATATTTTTTAAACTTGAGATACTTTTTAGTATAATTCTCTATCTATATATCTCTAGTTTGAATGTTTTAATATAAATATTATCTCAAACTCTAAGATAAAGTATTATTGTATGATCTCTATTCGTGTTTTTCAAGTTCATTATCTCTTTAGTTATTTTACAAATTTTCCTCTCCAAATTATTTTTATTTTCATCCAAACTAAAACTCATTTATATAACAAAAAATTAATAAAAGAAATTAAGAGATAGATGGATGATGGATAAATAAAAAAAACATTAAAAAGAATTAGGAGGAAGATGGAATAAGCAGATTACAATTAGAATTAGAAGGTAGAAAATCAGTTAGGAGGTAGATGAAATAAGAACATTAGAATTAGAATTAAAAGGTAGGTTTGTGAGAAATGTACCATGATCAAAATATAAAGAAAAAATCATAAAAAAAGATCAACAAAAAGAATTAAAAAATAAATTAGAAAAGAAAGAGATTATAAAAGAAAAAAAAAGTTAAGAATTGAATTAAAAAAACAACTAAAGAAAAAAAGAAGTTGAGAATTGAATTAAAAAAAGCAATTAAATAAAAAGAGAAAGAGATCATAACAGGTATAATTGAATAAAAAAAATAATTAAATAAAAGAGATTAAACTATCAAAGTTTAAATAAATACTAAGATGTAGATTGAGATTAGTGAGAGATTAATACGATCAATAAATAAAGAAAAATTTTAATTAAATAAGAAATAGATTAGTAAGAGATTACTACGATCAAATATAAAGATAGAATTAGAAAAGAAAGAGATTAGAAAAAAAATTACAATAAACTGTTTTATACATGTAAGAATTGGGGGCCCTGGGCGGTCGCCCTTCTTGCCGATGCCCAGGGCCGGTCCTGAATTTTTGAGAGATTATTCCCATATACCGGTTGTAAAATTCGATCTTTGATCATTGGTACAAAATGTCATCTCCATTTATGACCAATTGAGCTACACAAGCGTGCGTTGAACCCTTTCTTTCACATAAAGTTGATGAAAACCTAAAGGCTAAACCCTAAACTTCATTCACTGGATGAAGGAGGAACAGCCACTACAGCTCGGTGGGATGAGAAAGTTGAAAAGATTATACTTCCTTTCAACCTCAAGTTCTTATTTTGTGACTAAAAAGAGGTAAAAAAAAAAAGAAATTCTTTTTTGGTAGCTTTAGATTTTGAAATGCATATTTAGATAATTTGGAATATTTTGTTTCTTGAAGCTATAATTTGTATTTGGATTAACAAAGTAATTTGTATTTGGATTGAAAGTAAGTTAAAGTCATTGTTATTTATACTTAATTAGAGTTGGTCTATTCTGGATACACAAGGGATGTAAGAGTATAATATTTTGTTTTAAAAGGTATACACTTTAATTTATAAATATATAATTTTTTTCATTGAAAAGATTAACTAAAATATAAATTGTATAAATGTTTAATTAAAAAAATAAAAAATTTTCAAGAAATAAAAGGTACACATTCATATACTAAAAAATATATCATTTAATACTAAATGATATATCTTTCAAAAAAAGCGTGATTTGAGACACAGTGTACCCGAGCACACGCAAATTTTAGTCATTCAATAATCCTACAATAAACTTTAATTTCAAAATTAACACATTTTTTCAATTTATATAACTTACTTTATATTTTATTTATTATTTATAAATACAAAACTATCCATAAAATTAAAGGAAAAAGTAACTTCTTCAATTCTTCTTGAACTTCATATCCATAATAACTTTGAATTTTAAATGTGAGATTTAAGGTGTATCACTTTTTATTTATGTAAGACAAATTCTTCAATGCACCACATTCAATATGCATACACTAATAAATAAAAATATATACATTAATTAATAAAAATTTATATATTTTGTTACCGAATAAAAAACTAAATATAACAAAATTATACTATATTAATTAAGAAATACAATACAATATTAAATAAAAAATTAATCTCTCCATCTCATTGAAAGGTCTTCATTTTATTATATTGGGCGTCCAATCCAAATGTCCCCATCTCCCACTTTTAGTAAAAAGATACCACATGTGGCTCACCACTCAATACTAATACAACTACTCACTACGCATAAAATAATAATACTCCTTAATCTCTGCATAAAAAGCAACCAGTGACGTTTGGGCGGGACAGAGGGAGTAATACATGTGGATGCATCCGTATACCCAAATGCACAAGATATCACACTTTAAATAAATTCAAAAGCTTGCATATCCCCAAATTTCATTTTTTTCGAAAGTTGTACTCTTTAGTACTCACTATGTCCATTCCAAAGAGTCTTTTTTTTTTATTTTGGGCGTCCGCTCCTAAGGGTCTTATTTCCCTTTTTGCACACTTGGGACCCACACACACCCACTAATACGAATAAAATATGTGGTCCACACACCCACTAATATAATTATCAGCTACACATTAAATACTCCCTCTGTTCGGTTCAAAGAGTCTCATTTACTTTTTGCACATGGATTAAGGAGTATTATTATTTCATGTGTGGTGAGTAGTTATATTAATGAGTGTGTGAGCCCCAACTTTTAATTATATTAGAGGGAGTGTGTGGGTCTATATATAAAAAGGAAAATGAGACCCTTAATACCGAATGTCCAAAATGAAAAAAATGAGACTTTTTGGGGTGGAGAGAGGGAGTAAAGAATAGCGAGGACAAATAATTTTATTTCTAATATATGTGTCTTGTGTGTAAAGAATAGCAAGGATAGACAAATCATTTTATTTATTAATTTAGATTATGTAATTAATTTCATGAGAAATTTCCAAGAATGTCACTTTCAATATATCTTTTTTAGAAATGCCACACACGATAATTTTTTTTTTTAAATACGTCACTTTTTAATTTTTTAGACTCAAATACCCCTTCACTCATTAAACATTTTCTCTCTTCTCTCTTTATTATTTATTTTGCCTCATTCTTTCTTCTCACTCCATTATTCATTCTTAAAAAATTTTAAAGATTTGAGAAGGCAACCACACGAGGAAAGTAATAACGGCACAACGCAACCCAATATGAATTTAGGTTAGTCGCATAATAGATCACACAGTTGGTTGTACAAAGATCGCATGTAGGGTCGCACACTAAGTCTCACAAAAGGTCACGTACATGATCGCACAAAAGGTCGCATACAGGGTCGCACAAAAAATCGCATATAGGACCGTACAGTTGATCGCTCACAGGTCGCGTATAGGGTCGCGTACAGGGTCGCACGGTATTGTGCGACCTTTCTTATTACTATTTATGTGACCAATAATGCGACTATATATTTCTATCTATAATCGCACAAGTGTCGCATGCAGGATCGCACAAGAGGTCGCATGCAAGGTCACACATAAGGTCACATTGATGTTCGCGTGTGTTGTATCGTAAGTAGTAGCATAATTAGTTTCACAAGAAGTTGTTTATACTTGAAGCGTATAGTCACATAATATGTTGAACAAACAGTCGCATGTAGGGTTGCTTATGTGGTTGCATGCAGGATTGCGTATGGTCTCATAAGCATTTACGTGATTGTTCATGCAACTACATGTATAACAAAAAATGCAATTAAATTGTTTATAATAGAAATTCATAATCACATAGTTGAAACATATAGTATAAGAACAAATATTACAATCCTCAATTTGAAAGCTTGAAAAATAATTATTAAAGGAACTTCGAATACATAGAAAGTTAATAGTCCAAACAAAAATACCTAAATTTACAATGATTTGAGTACACAACTCAACAAAAAAGCTATTATGCACGCGTACGACTACTCACGCGTATAACGAATCGACTATGCACACTACTATATATGCAACCATGAATGTGACTAACCAAGCGACCATGCATGCATGCGACTACTCACGCGGCTAATCAATTGACCATGCATGCGACTACTCATGCGACCATGCACGCGACTAACCATGCGACTAACTAAGCGACTATGCACGTGTGCGACTACTCACACGATTAATCAAGCAACCATGCACGCGACTATTTATGTGACCATGCACGCGACTAATCACGCGATTAACTACACTACTGCTCACGCAACCATTAGTGTGACCTTACACGCAACCTGTCACGAAACATCGCACGCAACTCTGCGCAAATTGTAATTTCTATACCTCAAAGTTTAGAGTTTTACCAAAATATTCACAATATGTTTGTTAATCAATATTCTAATGTCAGGTGATGTATAAACTTTTATTAATCTAATCAAACACTAAAATAATATCATCCCAATATAACTCACATGTTAATTTTCACAAAACCCTAAATTTTGTTTTTGAAAAACAAATTGTAATATTTATTAACCTATATTCATATTGGGTTGCGTTGTACCGTTGTCACTTCTCTCTTATGGTTGTCTTTTCTAATCTTTAAAATCTTTGAAGAATGAATGATAGTGTGAGAAGAGAGAATGAGGTAAAATAAACAATAGAGAAGAGAGAATGAAGTTTAATGAGTGAAGGGGTATTTAGGTCTAAAAAATTTAAAAAGTGACACATTTCAAAAAAAATTATGGTGGGTGACATTTTTAAAAATAATGTAATGAAAGTATCATTTTTGGAAATTTCCCTAATTTCATCCATATTATTCCAATTTTATGTAGACCAATAATTTTTTTTTCTTTCTAGATTTAGATAAAGTAATTAATTTGATCTTATATTTTCAGTAGACCATGCAACAATGATAACTAATAATTTTTTTTCTAAATTTTTATTATGTAATTAATTAATTTAATCTTATCATTGCGTTTTTGGTACTATATATTTTGGATCATATGTTACAATTAGAGGTGAGTTAGGCAAATATTGGCATAAAATATAGCCTTGATGTTTTAATTGTTTGGTTTGAATTTAAGTACGAACAAAAAAAATTAAATTTAGAATTAAATGAATTTATGTAAGAATAAAAGAGTTGCTTTCCAATTAATTTTAACTTCATTTTTTTTAATAAACAAATTATGGTATGTAAAAATTTATGTGAGACTGTCTCGTCTCATCTCACATGTAATGAGTTCATGAAATCGATAAGAAATAGTAATATTTTAATAAAAATATACCACTATAAAAAAGTAGTATTTTTTTGCAATCGAATTTATCAACGGAATTCAATCTATTGATAATTACTAATAGATTAGCAACAAAAATGACATTTTTGTTTTACCAACGTAATTCAATTAACATTTGTTTGGGTCAAATCAAATGGAAGGAATGGTGTGTGAGGTAGGTGCAGCGGTGAAAACCCTCGACCAATCTGATCAAAAATTAAAGTATTGATATTTATACCCCTTGGGAAGCTTCTAGAAGGATTCTGATATTTTTCTGATCCTGCAGCAACACGGGTCGTGTACTGCAACACGGCCACAGGGTGGCCGTGTTGGCGTTTTTGATGACCGAGCACGGCCAAGGCTTACAGGGTCGTGTTGTGCGTGTGCTGCAACACGGCCGGCCGTGTTGGTGCAACCCCTATTTTACACAATTTGTTTCGGCTCGTTCTCCCTCGTTTCAACTCCGAATTGAGATCCGTTTTTTCCTACGCCTTCCTTTTCGCGTCTAGAATCCATTTTTCTCTAAAAATCATACGTTTAAACTCATTCATACACATCTCCATAAAAACACAAAACACAACCAAATACACATAAAATACGGATAAAATACTACGAAAATGGATATAAAAAGACATTAAAATCTAGGTGAAAATATCACTCATCACACCCCCAAACTTAAAGTGTTGTGCGTCCCCGCACAACAAAAATGATAAATCAAGGAATGAGATTTTCACCTAGGAAAAGACTAAACGAACATAAGTAATAACACATCAATAGCAACAAGAACTACAAATCAAGCTAAGTCATCCTACAACATTAGATTCAAGACATGAAAAATTAACAAGTTCAATCAACAGAGAATAAAGTGTAATATAGTCCTTTTTTAGTCCAAGCCTCACAAAGATTATAAAGTTCTCTCAACACTATATAAAGTAGGTAAATCAACACTCATTAACCGATTGGCTCGACTCGCTATAAGCTTGCTAGTAGACTATATTCACAAACCACCAAAGTTTCCATTAGTGATCAAAAAGGTCTTTAATTAGGATGTAATGATAGGCTCTTTGGTAGGGTAGGAAGAATTTAGATAAGAGTGACTAATCATGTGTAAGTAATCGAAGAGGTAGCTACTTTCTTCCATTCCTTAACATTTTCTTTCTTCCTTTCTTAACTTTATTGGTCACAAGCACTAATCATCAACTTTCCTTGAATTGAGCTTATTTTAATGCATGCTTCTTTCTTTGAACTTTTAAATACTTGAGCATTTTGTTGTTGCTTTGCTCATTTTCTTGTTTTGAGGTTGCATGTTCGTTCTTGTTTTTGCTCTTTTCATCCTTTGTCTTACTTGTTTACTATTTTCTTTCTTATTTTTCTTCCTTATCAAACTTTTCTAGTTATCATCTTCTCAATTACTCACACCAAAGAGTAAATATATAAGGCTCATGTGGTAATCAAGACTTGTAATATGCTAAATTCACAAGAAATGGGCTTATAGGCTCAAAGTGGTTGACTAGGGATGATGTTCAAGGTAGGGGAATATATGACAATGACTATAAATAACAAGGATGACCTTAGATCATGTCATTAATCTCCACTATTCGGGCTCGTTCCTATAGTCCTTAAGCAAGTTCTAGCTTATCAAACACAATCAATTCACTCATGAAAATAAATACCATGTATGCACGGTTGATGCTCAAATTCTCACAAGATTATGCTCGAACCTTAAGGAACTTATTACACCACATTCATTTCAAAATTGAACAAGTTAAATAAAACATGTCACAATTTGAAAGTGTAGAGATTATTAATCATAACTTGTTGCCACTTATCAAAATAACATGACATCACTCACATTCAAAAATGACTCACAACATCCCAAAAACAAACCACCAAAATGATCCCTAAACAAGAATAAGAAAACACACAAAACATACAAGAAAGACACACCAAACAAGAAACAACACAAAAACACATAACATGCAAGAATAAAAATTCCATCCATCAGTAGAAAAATGAAGCACACATTCATAACATTCATAATCAATTAGGCTCACAAACATCCCAACCTTGATTGAAAAAGACCATCAAAAAAATCATAACAAATGAAACAACATGCTAATCATATCAATCCAAATCAAAATCAATTAGAAGTGATAAGGTGTAGAGTCAACTCCCTCAATAGACATTCAGTAGTGGAAGTTGTTGGCTCCAAGCTCCATTCATGCTTCCAATTCATGCTCAAAAACTCATCAAACACCATTAGCTCAACAATGTCATTAAAAATATAGATTATCATGCACTTCAACACAACTAATTGGACCAAAACATATCAAAAATCATGAGAAAATTTTTTAAATTAGCCTAAAAATACAAAAAGTATATGCCTTCAAAACAAAGTATGTCACACTACGCCATATTCCCCCAAACTTAAATTGAAACAAGAGTTTCGAGTTAATATCCGCCTACCTACACCTGTTCCTTTGCATAATTTCGAAAAACAGGTGCAACACTGAAAGGTTCAGTGTTCCTTTCAACGAAAAATTCTGCAATCAAATTCCAACTTCTCTGTTTGGCCTTTTTTTTCAGCTCCTCGTTTCTTTCATGCCCCTATTTTTTTTTAGCTCCAATTTTTTTTCTTTTCAACCATTTTTTTTCTTCCATCCTTTCTTTTCTTTCTACTTTTCTTTTCTTTTCCATTTCTTTTTCAATCATTTATTTTCCTACAACCATCAATTCCCCCTTCAACATAAATCCAATCACAACAAATATTTTTCAATGAATTCTACAATATGCAAAATAGTAGGGGTCCAATAGGAAGAGTTCAAGAAAGAAATGGAATATGGATAAATTGATATGTTCATTCAACAAGAAAAGGTTAGGCTCAACGTGACTCTGCTAAAGGTTTAGCACATATTTGGGTAGGTAAAAAGAAGGCCAAACAATGGGTTGCCTAGGTGCCTTTATCATTTAAATACACATGCTCAAATGAAAGATCTCAAAATGCATTCAAGGAGCAAGTTCTAGAATGTACATATCATGTTCAATTTGCACACAATCAAGAAAATAATAGAGCTTATATAGATGATAGTTCTTCAAGGCTCAAAGCTCACAAGAAGATAATTTTGCCATGAATTCTCAAACAAAAATTATTCCACATTCATCACAAAAAATAACAAGGTAAATCCATCAACTCACATGTATAGATACATCAAATTCAATTCTCTTGTCATGCCAAAAATTTTACATGTCAAAAGCACAATTTCAACATAAATCCAACACTAACTTCACATGTGCACAAGTGTAAAAATATGATCTCAAATGAATTATTATATGCACATGTAATTAAACAAAAAAATAGCAACTTCAAATATCACTCAATACACCAGACCTACCCACACCTAATCATTTGCTTGCCCTCAAGCAAACAGAACAAAATAAAATTCAAAGGAAAATCAAGTGCAAGAGTGGAAAGAAGTCACCGGGTTAAGCTCAATTTGATTGACCATATTTGGGATTTTTTTTCTCTCCAAAAACGCCATCAACACCATCATTGTATCATTTCATAGCACATCCTGAAATTTAGCAAACACCAAGAGAACAAGGTTATTTATTAAGAAAAAAAATCAAATAAATAAAAATCTAAGTTGGGTTGCCTCCCAACAAGCGCCTTTTCTTTACGTTGTTGGCTCGACGTTCACTTTCCTTTCACGTAATTGGAGTAAAATTCACAAACTAATATAATAATTTTATTGGTTTGTGAGAAGTGTTCTCTCCCTTTAAAATTATGTGGTTCTTGGTCAGCCTTAACATGTCAAGCTCTACAGAAAATTGTTTGATCGCCTCAAGGAAATAATCTTGAATTTCATCAATCCGAAACACTTCAACCGTCTCATTTTCTTAAGGATCTTCAACCTTTGGTAACCTGCATTGAGATGAGAAAATATTAGAATTAATAGAAATTGAATCGGACAGTTTTACCTCATTTTTGTTTCCAGCATAACTGACACTGAAGGCTTCAGTGTCAGTTTCTTCTGTCATAAATTTCTGCTCAAAATCTGCACAAATTACCCTCTTCAATTTTGACCTTTGATCTCCAATTCCTCATCTCGAGTAGACTGCATAGTACATTCCTCATGACTTACACTTTGTTGTGCCACCAAACAATCAACTTCAGACGCTAATTGGCTACATTGGCGCTCCAAACTCCTAAGACACAATTGAGTTTCTTGTTGAAATAATAATGTACTAATCTCTATCCGTTTCACTAAGGACTCTAATGAATCCTTCGAACTTTGTTCATCACCATAATACCCATCATCCTCATAATAGCATTTACTATTATTGAAGGATTGGGGTCTTTGCACATTATAGCCATGACTTGGATAATTGTAGGGTTGATCATATAGGTGGTCTACATATCGGGAATGGTAAGGATTACACCACCCTTGATTATAAGTGTTGGAGTATGGATGATCATTCCAATACCTTTGTTGATTAGCACGCAAATATTCATCTCTTCGTCTCACCGCTAATCTATCAATCAAGGTGGGGCAATCATGAGTAGAGTGATAAGTGGTTGCACAAATCCGACAAGGCTGAATATTCTGACCATAAGAACCACAATACTGATCCATTACAAGCACGCCTATAAGGGGAGAAAGTGATTAATCACGAAAAATCAGAAAAATAAAAACAGAGCAGACCTGACACTGAAGAGTTCAGTGTTAATGCTCAGAGCAGACCTGACACTGAAGAGTTCAGTGTTAATGCTCTGCTGGGCAAAATTCAAAAATATATAAATTAAAAACACAAAAAATTCAACCAAATTTGGGATTACTCCCCGGAAATGGCGCCAAAATTTGGTGTGCTGTCGCCGGCACCCAAAAATATAATTTGTAATTTTTTCAAACAAACCCAATAAGAATATAGTAGGATAAGTAAGGGTCAAACCCACAGGGAATAATCGAATTTAACTTGAATTTTAAGTGTTTCTAAGAAAGTAACAGGAGGGGTGTTGGATTGAATTCTAACAACTAATAAACATTAAAATAAATAATTGAAAGAGCAAAAATAAAAAATAAAATAAAATAACAACCTAGTCCAAGGATTTGATCCCCTCCCATATCCTAATTTATAAAATTGCAAGAATTAAATACGCCAACAATCATATAAACTCAAATCCCTAGGCTAATGGTACGACCAAATTAACCCGAAATGTTCTTATGTTTAGCAATTCAGGGTACGACCACCAAATTACACTATTTACAAGTGACCCTATGGATTCGAACTCGACAATGCATTAAGACACCAAACATTAGAATTACTAGGCTATGAAAACCGACTAGGAATCAACGAACCTAGATCTTATTATACCTAGAGGGTCTTCCTCTATTTCATCACTTAATCTAATTCTCATATCAATTACGGATTATAATTCATGGAATGCAATTAACGATTTAACAATTAATCTAGATGGCCAGTCTAAAACAATTATCAAATTATTATAAAATCGATTCGGTGCATGTAACAAGATAAATTCATATAAAAACTAACAATATAAAATTCGAAACAATTAAATAAACATTCTACGGGAGATTCACAACCCTCGGACTAGAAACGAAATTACATAATTAAACTACAAAAGTAAAAACAACAAAAGAACTGATATTGTTCTTCGTGAGTGGTGCCTCCCTTCCCAATCTACCTCAGATGATGCGTGGCTTGGAATCTGCCTTAGCATCCCTGCGTGGGATATGATGAATAATCGTGTGGTCTCTATATAAGGTGGGATCCCATTTTACTTTCCTTTTTTTACTATGTGTCCAGATTCGTTGCATCTCCAATCTTTGGTAAGTTTTCATTAATTGTTGATTATCAAATCCTTATTTTCCTTAATTGGCCTGATCAACTCTTATTAATTCCATAAATTAAAATTATTGTAGCAGTCACACAAAATTAAATTATGGTAACTGTACAATTTATCTCAATTTTGGCATGTTTTAATAAGAAATAAAATAATTAAAGTTCAAGTTTGAAAAATATAAATAAGTCGTAATTAGCATTAAATAATTCACAACTCACGCGTAAAGAAGTGAATTTCATCCAAAATAATCGTGTAAAATTACGACTTATCATAAATTCTAAAATCTATTAATTTAAAATTTCTTCCAAAAATGTATCTGAAATTTGAACAAATGATCAAAATCACTTCTAAAATATATTGAGCACATAAAAGGAAGAGCAAAGAGAAGTAGAAATAATTGAGGCAGCAAAATTTCAAGAATAAAAGATGATGGGGTTGAAAGTGATTCCATCTCTATAAAGAAAATGTTGCAACAAAGTTGTTGCTTTGCTTTATAGATACTAAAGACTCTATCTGATTCTCAACTAAAGAGGGAATCTTAGAGCACAAGTTATTTTATTTTTATTTTATGGACACCCACCAAGATTAATTTATGGCCCAATTATTTGCCACGTTTAGTTTTTATCTTTAGCCATACAAATACGCATTTATTATGCATTAATAAGATTTGGAGTTCGACTCGTCCGAATGCTATATGATATTTTGATGCGAGAGATCGTGTGTCATTCTGTTGAATAAATAACACATAAAAGAGAGTGGAAAATTTATACTTGAGTCAATATATAAACCTTAGGAGCAGAAGATTTAATTTATTCTCACTATCACATGTCAATTATTAAAAAAAAATATTACATCAAAATATCAAAGAACAAATAGTCCCTCATTGATAGTGTTAGTGTAAAGCTCGATTAATAGACATACCGAATATTAAGTGCAACAAATAATATGAATTATGTAAGAACCATCCAGAGGAATATAATTTTTCCAAATATTGATGCATTCAATTCAATTGCATCTATTACAAGTATAACACATTCGGCCGATAAACTTTTTTGAATGTAAATAGTGTGGAATGTTCCACCATGAAACCCCCTTTAATTAGGATTAAAAAAACAATTATATCATCGGAAATAATACTAGATTCTATGTTAAACCCTAATTCTTATGGATAAAATATATACTATATGAAACACAATGGTAAAATATCCATAAAAGATATCAATAGTTCTATACAATCAGTGTATGTGCCCCATCTCAAAATGTATTACTCTTTAAAATGTGAGTGTTGATTGTGTTGCCCTTCAAAAATATGTGTGTTACTCTTTTTGAAATGATTAAAATTTATCCTAGTATATAAGAGTAATATTACTCTATGCATGTTTTGAAAAATAACCATTTCTTTTTGGAGAAGATTTAACAATCAATTATATAAAATAATTAATAAAGGTATGGTAACTTTTTGGATCGACTACAAACAAATATTTAACTCATATATAATATCCACTTCTTGACCTATTAAATGTTACACTTTTTGTTTTCTTTCAGTCTCATAATAAATGTTACGTATATTTCAAAAAAAAATCACATTAATCTATAATTAACCTCAAAATACATATTAAATTCAAATATTATCTCATTTAACATATTTATAATTTATTTATTACATAAAAAAAACTACTACCCTCTATATATTAATAAAATGTGGTCGGCTATTCGCACCCCAAAATTACTTAGCGTACCCCATATTTTAAATAAACCCCAAAAAAAATTGAAAAAAATAGAACATTTGTTATACATACTCCACTTATGACCAACTTACCCTTTCAATCATCATTAAATGGTAGTCATTTCCAATCCTCCAAACCTAAAAATGATCTTGAAATTCGTGAAATGTAAAAAACAAATTAATGAATTTGCGTTGGGTGGTAGATCACCATAAAAGCACATATTGTAGAAGTAAATATTTTAATTTGCAGCAGCTCACCTCTTGATGTTTTTGGGGCAAAAGTCCAAATTAATTCCCAGGATGATTAAAAAAATAATTAAGAAAAATCCATGGAGGTAAAGCGTTGTTCACTCCGCCACCGTTCTGCCGCCGATGGCTGTCGGCACTGTATGGAGAAGTATGTTCTGAAATAGATTCTAACTCTCACGCCCAAACTAATCATTTTCGTAATCCTAAAATTGTTTTTATCAAAAAAAAAAAATTCGCTGGAGAAAATTTTCTTAAGTTTGTTGTTTCAATTTTTATTTCAGACGATGAGATTAATTTGCAATATTGTCTTTGGTAATGGCGCGAATTTAATTTGTTTTCTTTCTTTGAAATAAAAACAAATACAGTTCTAATTTTGTATATGGATAATGATGGGTATGTTGAGGAATGAAAAGGATATTTAAGTTATTAAGAATAATTGAGATTTAATTGTTTTAGAGTAATTTATAAAAAAAACTATTTCTTTTAAACCCCATATATGTGCCACTTAGAAAATTTATAAAAAAAACTATTTCTTTTAAACCCCATATATGTGCCACTTATTCCGAAACGTAAGAAGTAAATAATACATGTTGTGAAACATGCTGATATATTTATAATCACAGCAAATTTTCTTGAATGGTTACATAAAAAAATATTATATTTTTATTTTGCGACAAACAATTGTTTTTTTTAATATTATTTTTCTATACTATTTTAACACTCGACATCACGAAGACTAAGTAAGATATATTTATAGAATAATGTTATATATTGAAAATTAGCACATATATCCGATTTCACACCTTGCATATTTATAATTTGCAATTGGTCATGTCACATTTTTTCTTCAACGGATTTGATTGCTGAAACAAATCGAAATTTCAAAACTGATTAATCAAATTTATTTTAAATTAATAATCGTATCTAATTAAACAAATGTAATAACGAGTCGAATTGAACAAAAGTAATGACCAAATTATAGATAGGTAGGTAGGTTCGTTCGGGTTATCGAGTTTCAGATTATTTTAATTAAATTATTTACGGGACTTGGAATTTAGATAAAATTAATATAATATATATAGATGTGCATGTCCTAGTTTCTGTTCGATTATGGATAATTTGATCATTTTAATTTAAAAAAAAAAATCCAATTTTGATTTACGGTATCGATCTAACCAAATTAATGAACAAAGGTTTTTTTTATGTCTCTCGTGTTACCGTGTATATATTTCTGTGTGCTAGGAGAGCGTCTTCTTTGAGGTACTTATGTTTTACGGTATTTCTGCATGTTGCATGTGGCTCGTTGTAAATAAAGGAATAAGTGTTGAATCTAAAAATTCTTATAAACATATAATCAGAGTTGTTAATAAGCTCAAAAATTGTGGGCGCAGCCCGATTTACCAGAAAAAAAATTTAGGTTAGGGTCTAGAAATCTGAGCCCATTTAACATTCGAGTTTTTGGCCCGAACCGATTAACTCGCACGCTAATAGTGCTGGGCCGTGGGCTAATCGGGCCGGCCTGTAAGGTTGGTAATTATTATTATTATGTTTAATTAATTTTAACACTCATAATCTATACATCAACCACTCACTCCCATGTACCCTACCCCCAACCCATCGTTGGACAAACTCTCATCATCTTTAAATTCTCATCTCTTCCTCGTCATTTTTCTTACTCTAATCCACAATTTTCTCTAATAAATACTCCCTCTGTCCCACCCAAATAACATCATTTTACTATATTGGCGTCTCATTCAAATTGCAATATTTTCCTTTTTTTAGTAAAAAGAACTCATCAATGGCTCACCACTACCCATCACATCTCTCTAATACACCTACCCACTTTATATAAAATAATAATACTCCTTAATCTACGTGCAAAAAGCAAATGCATCTCTTTGGGCGGAACGGAGGGAGTAATATAATACTTAAATAAATAAATATATTAAGATTAATTTAACTATCACAAATTCTTTTATTTATATGTTTTAATAATATTTTGCATGTATTAATCTTAATTTTCTCAAATTTTAAACAATGTATTAACTAATTTTGAATTTGTTATATCATTTATAACAAATTATAATTTATAATTTTTTAAATAATTTTTATCATACAACCCACGAGCTCAGCCCGTTTAACCCGTACCCCGTTAGAATTAAGATTAGGTTCACCTTTTTGTAGCCCGTTTAAATAGACCCAATTTAGTCTAATTAGCCCAAAGCCCATTATGACTGATCCTAATAGGTTAGGACTGACTCGTTTAACATCTCTTGATTCTTCACATACCAAACACTCTAGAGATGTGATAAAAGTAAATTGAAATTCAGATAATTTACCATTTGCAACCGCTTTAATCCATTTTGATAGCGCAGGAAGAGTTGAAGAGACCTACCATCTTTCAGTGGAGATTGATTGATTGAGCTTAAAAAGTTCGATTCCATTGTCAAAATCTCTTAACATGTGCTCCTTTGTTTCAATTTCAACAATATAAGTATGGTCGAAATCAACGCATCTACTTATCAAATTACTTAATTACACATTAATTATTTCTTACTTTTATCTTTCTTTTAATTATTATGGATGCAATATAAAATTAATTTGACTCTTCTTTCGTTTTATTTTTTTCTCAAAGAAAGTATTTGGACACTGAATACCTCAAAGCAATTAATTTTAAAGATTTTGTTTTATCTATCCAACTTTGAAGGTCAAAACTTATTATGTAAAATCAAAATTCAAGTTTGAATCCATTTGAGAACTAATTAAGGAAGTAATAAGGGGAATTGAAGAAATCTTAAAATATATGTGATGGGTAAACTAACTTCAAACTACTACCGAATTAACATTAATATCAATAAAAAAAATCACTTCTTAGAAGTGTAATTTAATTGAATGCTTTTAAAGTATGCTCCAGCTCAATCAAATCCTATCTTTATTTGGCTTAGTCAACTATTCTTATTATAACCCCAAATAAGCCTGTTTTATTTTGGGACTGCCCAAATGATCTAAGGTGATCCAGAATTTACAATAATGCATTCTACTATGTAAAATAAGTATTTTATTTTTAAATAATTTAATTTAATTAAAATATATATATAAAGTAGCCTAGGTTGGTGAATAAGAATTTGTGCCTCTGAAAAGTTTGACGGAATGGGTGATGGTGGGTGAACTACCTATTTAATTTAATTAATGAAAGGGCGACACTATTGCTACTCTACTCGAACGAGTACTAAGAGCATCCAAATTTTTAAAATTATTACAGTGAAAATACTATTTTAACTAAACTTACACCACTAACCCTCTTACACCAGATAACCAGAGAAATGGCGAAGAGAGAAGAAGAAGAAAAGAGGAAGAAAGAAGATCAAAGGGAAATATATAGAAACACATCTATGAGACACGAAGAAGCAAAGATAAGCTGCCCAAAAAAAATCAAACAACCAAAATTCATGAACTCTGTAAAGAAAAATACACGCCATGCGAGAAATAGAAACGTCGTTAAGAATGCAATCAATCACCATAACAAAGACCTTCTTTTATAGGGGAGATTTTTGCATGTGATTCCTGGGGCAGTTCTTCATTTTTTTATTCTTGTGATTTGTGAACGTAAATAACATTAAACATAGTTTTTCTTTGGTGTGTTATTTTTTCTTCTTTCTTCTCTCCTATCTTAATTCCCTTCTTCATTTTATTTTATTTAGTTTTCTTCAATTACAGTAACTGTATTATCTTTAAAAAATCTCCAACATATTAACGTTTCCAGCCAGCACCCGACTCACCATTGTACTCCACCGCCGTCGTCGACCGCTGTGTCGTACTCCCGTTGATCATCAAGTTCGGGGGTCGCCGGATGAATGAGGACACCCCAGAACAGTAAAATCAATACGATTTCCTAAATTGATTACGTAAAAATTGGTGAATATGGAGTTTGACTTGAAGCATCGTGTGTTGAGGGTGGGAAAGCTGAGGTGGGTGGGCTTAGTAAATAGAATTGGTGTGCTAGGTAATAAGAGTTTTCGGGAGTATTTTTACCATAATTATTTTGAGAATTTGGGTGCCCTTATTATTCTTTTGGTGTTAATAATACCGCCCTTAATAAAAAAAGAAAGTCTTCTCTGCAATTTACTATTCAATAATTGTTTTTTTGACGTGTGATAATATTCTTCTTAATAATTCACAAATTGAATTAGTGGAATATAGTGAAATTATTTGCACAGTGGACAGAAAAATATACAGCCGTAGCCTTCCCAAAAATAAATAAATAAAATATAATAATAATAATAATAATAAAACCTTCATTTCTACAATTGAATTTGAATTAACAGAATATTTACTTGTAAAATCTGAACCCGGTTAGAAAGCAGTTGAATTCAGTTGTATTTGTTAGAAATTTTTAATTTTCAATATAATCTAATTGTGGGCAATATATTATTATGTAATTATGTTAGCTATTCAATTTATTTTATGAACTTAATTAAGTGATCAAATTAAGGTTAAAGATCCATGGACTATAATAATAAATGATATGTGCTTATTGAGTAGATACTCAATACTAAATGATTGGATGATAATGGGTGACCCAGTTATGTAGTATATAAAGACTCCCGGTTATGATCTCCAAAATACTAAGCCGCACATGTTCTTCCATTCTCCCCATCGGGAGGGATTACTACAGTCCTCACAAATTCCGAGTTCGTTTTCCGCCTTGAGAACATATTGGATCACGAGTTCGTTTCCCGCCTTGAGAACATATTGGATCAGGTAAGCTTGCGCATTACAATTAGATCTCGTTAATCATAATAGGGTTAAGGTTTCATGGATTTATTTCCTACCGTATTAGTATATATATGCTTAATTTATTTTTTTAATTTACTATCTTAATTTATTACGAAAAAGAGTAATTTATATTAGAAGTTAGAATCGACCCATGTCGATTGAGACTTAATATAAAGAAAGTTCGTGCACGGTATAACTTTCAGAACAACTAGTTTAAAATACAAACGTGCAAGACTTTCTTAAAGATTTTGTGAATTTTAATAAATAAATAAATTACACCCAAATTAATGAAAAGTAATCGTGAATTATATAATGAATAATTAGTAGTATAAATAAAAAAATAATAATATTTTTTATTAAGAAAAGTGAAATTAATAATTTGATAAAGAGTGAAAACTATACTCCAAATTTTAAAAATGTAAAAGCGGTCTAATTCGAATATTCTTAATATTCTTAAGAGTGAGACTTGCGAGCACCCGAGGACACACCGTTCGCCTTTAGAATTTAGTATTATGGGTAAGGGTACATTATTTTGTTTTAAATAGTATATACTTTAATTAGTAATGGTACACTATTTTGTTCTAAAAGGTATACACTTTTTAAATATTTTTTTTTATTTTTCTTCAAAAAATAAAGGTACACATCTTTATACTAAAGGACATATAATTTAACACAAAATCTTAAAGGCGCGCCCCATGCGCCCGGATACACATAAGTTTTTGTCTATTTTTAATTTAAAATGAGGGTGTATCCCATTAAATCAATTTTATGTACTCCCTCCATCCCATAATACTTTTCACGATTACTATTTCACGTTGTTTAAGAAAATGTGCACTTTTTGAGCAACTTTATTGACTTTGAAGGGTAATGTGGTATTTTTAGATAATAAAAAAATATAAAGTAATGGTATGTGTGTGAAAAAGAGCAGAAAATTTGAAATTAAATGAACTTTTGAGGTTGTTAGATAAAATGATGTTTTCTTTTTTAGGGTGTGAAAGGTTTTGTGGGACAAACAAATGAGGAAAGTATGAAAAGTTTTATGGGACAGATGGAGTATAATTTTTATGGTCCCCAATTCCTTTTTATAGTAATTACAATTATAATTTTAAATTAATATTATATATTTAAAAAAATATTATATTTTAGTCACAAAATAAAATATAAACTACAAAAATAATAAAATAACAATAAAAAAACAAAGGTTTTAAAATGAATCTGATGTGAAATGGATTTACATTAGAACTTTGTTTTTACAATATAATAATATAATTTTTAAGTACATAAAATATTACTTTTTAAAAAATAATATTATTTTTTATATAGAAAAAAATAATAATTCATTTTTATGGAGTAATTTTTAAAAGTAATCTATAAATTAGGATGTGCAATAATTTGAAAAGTTAGTTGTTTTAAAAAATTAGGTGGGCAATAATTTGAAAATTATTAGTATTGTTTTATTTTATTATTATACAGTATTTGTTATATACTATTTTTTTTAAAAGTATTATTGTTTTATTTTATTATAATGACCAATTGACACATAAAGGGTTTGATTGTTTTGGGTTAGTAGAAATAAAAAAATTTAAATTGAGGATTTGTTTCAATAAATAATGTTAATTTATATGTTTGTGTAGATTTTAATTTTATGTTAAATTAATAGATAAGAATAAAATAAAATATACTAATGTGTAAGACAGTAGTAGGATGTGATGTGTGTTCTTGAATTTAAATTTTGGAATAAAAAACAAATATCACCATAAGGTATTAATTTTGATTAAGAAAATTAATTTTCCATTTTAAAATTAAGAGCTTTACCTTTTAAACGTATTACATTTAATTAACAAGGTATTATCTTTTAGGCAAATATTTGTATGGAATCATCTTGTGGGATGATTTTTTTTTTGTAAAACCGATAAGAAGTTGTAAGATTTTAATAAAAATGATACTTGAATTAATGTGAAATGAAAGTGTTGCAGTTATTATTTTATAAATAATTTGTAATATGAATAAAAAGTGATAATATCTTTCTTACAAAAACGATAAATATTCCTATTTCCGTTCACTCTATCCATTTTACTATTTGGATAGTTTACTTTTAATCTATCTATTTCTTCTTTTAGACACATGAGACCACACACACTAATACAATTGAAATATATGACTCACATACTCCACTAATACAACTATTCACTACACAAAATAATAATACTCCTTAATCTACGTACAAAAAATAAACAGATAGATTAATGACGGACGGAGGGAGTCCTATTTAACAAAATATAAATATAGTTTCACATGAGACAGACTCGCACAAGTGTTTCCCTACCTTTTAAGCATCGAAGAGAGACACCATCTCATGACAGACAATTTTAATATTTTTTTAAATAACTATTGCTCTCTCCATCCCACTAAAATACTATATTGAGCGTCCTATTCAAAAGTTCTCATTTTCTACTTTTAGTAAAAAAACCCCACAAATGGTTACCACTCACTACTAATATAACTACCCACTACACATAAAATAATAATACTCCTTAATCTACGCATAAAAAGTAATCGGTGACATTTGGGCAGGACAGAGGGAGTACATTTTATTAAATATATTACTCCATTTATCTCAAAATACATGCTTTTATTTAGTGGCACGAAGTTTAAGAAAATTACTCCCTTCGTTTAGTAGAAATGTTTATGCTTGTTTTTTTGCACAAGGATTAAGAAATATAATATTTTAATGTGTATTAAAGTGAAAGAAATAATATTTTAATGTGTAGTGGATAGTTGTATTAGTGTATTATTGTGGGCCCCATGAAAATATTTAAATATTTTGTGTGGGTCCCATTTATTTACTATAAAAGAAAATGTAAGCCTTTATATGATACACTCAAAATAAAAATGCATAAACTTTAATATGGGAAGAAAGGAAGAAAGGAATACTATCATTTTTCATGTATAATATTTATAAAATAACTCATATCACCCTCATCTCTTCTCATATCACATTTTATTAAAAACTCATGGGAAAGTCTTGTACGTGATCATTTCATGTAAGTCATCACATGATACAGATAAAAGTGATAACATTATTAACATAAAATAATTATTAACATAAAATGATACTCAATTGATTAAAATAATTTATTTATAGTATAAATAAAAAATGATAACATTTTATAGCAAAAGTAATAATATTTTATATCAAAAGTGATAATAATTTTATTATTTTTTATTCATCTCACGTAAAGGCTTATGTGAGACCACGCTCTCGGGAGGAAGGGACTACAAGTATTTTCAGGACGATAAATCCTACATTAATTAAATCCGTGTGCCGGATGTATAGGAGATTTTCGCAACGCGTGTGCTAAGATTTCAAAGCATTTGACAAATGCTGGCGATATCATCAAATTTATTTATTATTTTCAGTTGAACTAATTTCATTACTATTTTATCATTTTACATAGCTGAAAATTACAATTAACTCAACCATTCCTCTCTAGATATAACTTCTAGATTAACTCACTCAATACAAATCTTTGCTTTGCGTTGACTAATTATCTTATACTACAAGATAATCACTAATTAATCTACTCTACTTTTTAAATATTTTCCAAATCAAACTTCAGTTATCTTCCGTTCTCTTTCCCCTCTCTCTCTCTCTCTTCGGTACCACATCAACATACAGAACCCACATGATACGTATACAGAGATAATGGCACGAAAATATTCTCGTAAAATATTGCCGTAGTGTTGATTAGAGTAGAAGGGAAGCCAAGAAACAGCGACATATTTTGGGGGAGAGAGGTTTTGTTGGTAGGAAATGCCGCCGGTGACTTTTGCGGTTGGTTGGGCGGTGTTTCTGGTTGTGTCGGCGGCGGCGGTTGGTGGGGACTCGCCTAGCCTCACGCTGACTCTGGAGAGGGCTAATTACGACGGGTTGGAGCTAAGTCAACTCAGACACCGTGACTCAGTCAGACACCGTAGAATCTTGCAGCAACGTCCTACTGGTGGCGTCGTTGATTTCCCTGTTGAAGGCACTTACGATCCTTATCTTGTTGGGTACACATCAATATTCTTATTTCTGGATTTTTTTTATTTTTTTTTATTTTTTGAATTATATATGTATATGTATTTGTGTATTCTGTGAGTATTCCATGAGAATACGAGCAATAATGTACAAGTATTGGTACTGATTCTTTAGGATTCATTGAACATGGATGGATGAGAATCATGTTGAATCTTTAATGTTTCAATAATTTCTTGATTAATTTGTGTCCCTTCTCCATCCTTGATTACGAACTCTGGTTTCAAGTCTATTTAATTTTGATGGTTGTGTAATTAATCCTCTAAAGGAACTGATTGTAGTCATAGGAATTTATAAATTTAATTCAATACAAGAATGATCAAATTTCAATTGTTTTATCAAATTCTTGATGCTTTACTTGCTATTAGGGGACTATCATAATCTTCTGGTTTACTTATTGAGATTGTGAAATCTTATGTTTTAGGCTATACTTTACAAGAGTTAGATTGGGGAATCCTCCTAGAGAATTTTATGTTCAGATAGATACTGGAAGTGATGTGTTGTGGGTTAGTTGCAATTCATGCATTGGTTGCCCAACATCCAGTGGTCTTCAGGTAAATCCAGCCTTTATGTTACTATAATCTCCTTTTCTATCTTCGTTTTCTACCGTTTCAGATTCTGCCTTGATTCTTGATTTGGAATCTTTGAAGCTGTGAAATGCTTAACTTTCTTGCCTTTTTAACAGATAAAGCTTGAGTTTTTCGATCCTTCCAGCTCATCAACCGCGTCACTTGTTTCATGTTCAGACCAGAGGTGTTTGTTGGGAGAACAATATTCCGACTCTCTTTGTTCGAATCAGAATCAGTGTGGATATACCTTCCAGTATGGTGATGGTAGTGGGACAAGAGGATATTATGTATCAGATTCAATGTCTTTCGACTCTGTAGTTGGGAATTCATTGACTACAAATTCTTCAGCAACTGTTGTTTTTGGGTGAGTTACTACTCATTGATCTAAAACTCAGTTATCATAATTGTAGCTGCTGATTGACTTTTCTTGTGTTGTCTGTGGTGTTTTTGAACGCAGCTGTAGCACATCACAAACTGGAGACCTTACCAAGCCTGATAGGGCTGTTGATGGTATATTCGGTTTTGGTCAGCAGGGATTGTCCGTCATTTCTCAACTTTCTTCACAGGGAGTTACCCCAAACGCATTTTCTCATTGCTTGAAAGGGACAAACGGTGGCGGTGGTATATTGGTTCTTGGTCAGATTATTGAGCCTAACCTAGTTTACACTCCACTTGTACCATCACAGTATGTATTCATCCTGCTCTATACTTTCAAAACTAGCCATTCTTTTTTCCTTTGTCCTTCTTTGTTTTCAACTGATTGTGGTTTGAATTTTAATATGAATACTATGAGATTTGTTGAAGTTTTGAATTACACTCATTTCAATTAGGTTTTGAATGTGGTTACATCACTCAAATACTTAGTTTTGTAAACTACTTGTGTAGACTGAACTGCTACCATACGAAAATCGTTTAGTGTACTCGCTTAAATTCTTCTTTGAATTATGATAGCTTCATTAAGAAACATGCATCGTAAACTGCTAAATAACCGATTGTATACTTGGGTATTAGATTAATTAAGTACTAATATATTCCCTATCTAAATAATTCTGTGATGTTCTGGTTAACATCCTAGAAGTGTTTTTACGTCCCAAGTGTTGAGAGCTGAGCTGATATATGGTATTAGTTTTAGGTGTTCCGGATAATTGATGAGAAGCAACGCTATTTCTTTGATATTATTAATGAACATGAAATTAGATATGCTCATATTCAATTGATTTCATATATAAGAGTAAAGTGGTTACTCGGTCCCAATGTGTTTGTTCGTGTGTTTATTTTCTCTGCGGAAGTTGATCTGATTAGCATTTGCAATGTGACTATCGTATATGCTTTACCTATACTCGAGCAATGATATTTTCAGAGTGAATGTCAATATAGTGAATTAAAATCATTCAGACATAATACATCATCTGTCTAGACCTTAATATGTTGTGGGTAGCTGGTGGGTTACATTTGTTAATATGACTATAACTGCATAGTTTTATTTTCGAGTTGACCTCAGATACTGTGGCTTGATCAAATCTTTTTACCTCCAAAATTTCAGGCCACATTACAATGTAAATTTACAAAGCATTGCTGTAAATGGACAGACATTATCCATTGATTCGACGGTATTTGCCACATCAAGCAACAGAGGAACAATAATTGATTCGGGTACGACATTGGCATACCTTGCAGAAGAGGCATATGATCCTTTTGTTAATGCGGTAAGTTGGTAATTTATTTGGGTATCTTAATCGATGCTCGTTTGTATCAATGCTTCTTGAATCATCAAATTTTATTTTCTTTTTCTTGTGGTTTTCTTATAAGATCATTCAGTAGTTAGAGGTAAAAAACATGTCCTTTTTGTCCATCTGCAGATTATGCAAACTGTTTCGCAATCTGTTCGCCCTCTTTTATCCAAGGGAAACCAATGTTATCTAACCACCGCAAGGTTGTTATTCTCCACTGCAGCATTCTTAACTCTAATTTACTCGTTATTTGATTCATTTTTCTCTTCTCAATTCTTATTATTTCCAATAAATTGTTTTATTTTTCTCTAGTGTCTCAGAAATTTTCCCTTCCGTTAGTTTAAACTTTGCTGGTGGTGCTTCGATGATACTGAGGCCTGAGGATTACCTTTTGCAGCAGAACTCTGTTGTAAGTCGTTGTATCTTCTCTAATTTTTTACTCTATTCTCAGTGTTTTTCTACAACAGTATGAAAAGCAATGGAAACAACTGAAAGTAAATATTTCAATGAAGCCTTAGAAGTTTCCTATTTAAATTCATTGTGATACTATAGCATTTTATTGAGGATTCGGCAGCACCTCGCTTCTAAACAACTTGTGATGATAGTAAAACTTATGGTCACAATAATTTAATGATCAACGATGCTCTTGTATCTTATACTTCATATGGATTCCTTGATTGCCATTGTTGGACTTAGGATTTTGGTGAGATAAACGGAAATTAAGGAGAAGTAAAACCTTAGTAATATAAGTTGACAAGAGGAAACAGCCAAACGAAACACAAAAACTATTTATTGCAGTGTGCTGCATCTTGTTCATTTATTAGGTTTGGAAGATGATGTTCGTCGTGGTTTGTTTATTATTGAAAATGCCCTGCGTGTTTACCGTGTAGGGAGGTGCTGCTGTCTGGTGCATCGGCTTCCAGAAACTTCAGGGTCAAGGAATTACTATATTAGGAGGTAACAACTAACAAGTGTAGAATACATGCTACTACTCAACTTTCCTCTCAGTTCTCCCCCTACTCTCAGAAAATAAACCCCAAGCTAACAAGCGTATACGTGTGGTTGATTTATTTATCGACAAAATTTGCTAATTTCCTTTGCGATCGTGTCTGTGGTCAGACCTTGTTTTGAAGGATAAAATCATCGTATACGATTTGGCTGGTCAGAGGATTGGATGGGCAAACTATGACTGTAAGTTTCATCACCCCATTCAAAGACAACTATTAACCATTGATGCAAGGAAACCATTGCTAAATCATCCTTTTCCTCTGTGGTTTACAAAACATTCATTTCATGTCACAGGCTCGTCTTCCGTGAATGTCTCTACAAGTAACACTGGCACTACAGAGTTTGTGAATGCTGGACAATTTGGCTCCAAAAACTCAGCACAACACGAGCGATACCAGCTGATTCCAACCGTTGTCGTAGCCCTCATGTTGCATATAGCATTATTGGGTGGTGTCATACCATTTTTGTGATATTAACCAGTGATGAATGGTGAAAAATTTTTATATCTCCCTGTACAATAACATTATAGCCGTGGATACATAGGTTATACAAGATCCAACTTTCATCTGTTTTATTCCTTATTTTCCATTTCTGGAGTTAGTGAAACCACCATTTTTCGTTGGTTAGGACATAAATAGTCTCACCTTGTTGTACAGAGGTTCATACAGGAGCATTACATCTCTTTTATACAAATAAACATGCTATTGTTATATCCTTCACAGATACATATTTCAAGTTAACTTTATTTTTACATTGATTGTTAAGATTTCTCTTTTGGGGTTTCCTTTTATGCCCACTTCTCTCTATTGAATATTATCTTGTACCAATAGTTCATTTAATACTCTGTAAAAGATGGAGTAATCAATACTACCAAATTTTATCAAGAATCCCTTCAGAATACAGCTCAGATAATTACAATAGTTAACCAAAGCAACATTTAGAGTGTATTTGATACATCAAGGTGGGTTAATAAGCTTACAAATGTGTTAAATAAGGTATGAAAATGTGTATTCTCTTAACTTTTTAATATTAGTTTCATGTGATTTAGTTACTCATTTTTCTAAAGGTTGTATTTTATAGTTCTCTTATTTTTTATTAACGGACTTGGAAAAATAATAAAGTTGCTTAAATTCTCTTATTTTTGTCAACTTTAAAAGCAAGGACCAAACACACTCTATGGGCTTTGTTATGAGTAGTAGAGGATGTAATGAAAATCATAGAGTATGCATTTCTATGGATGATGTTTGATTAATAGAACATGATTTCGAATTAGTTTATTATTCTTTACTTTCATTAATTACTCCCCTCACCAATCATATTTATCAATCACATTATAAATTATTCAATGATTCCTGTTGCTATTATAATTTATATACTAATCATCTCCTAAATCACCCATCAACACTTAACATCAAAGTGAATAAGAAGATGAAGTTGGCAAAGGTTGTGTGTTAATGCAAAGGATGGGGTGGGCCCAGTAAATTTGTGTGAGAGTAGTGATTGGCTGGTTTGTGCTTGAACCAGGCAAGCTAACTCCTTGTTAAAAAGGACTTCATGTTTTATATAACTTTCATTTTAGATTTACAAATTTATAATTAGATTAAGCAATTCTTTTGTATACAAAATTTATTTATTCGTACACCCAGCATTTTACTTTTCAGTATATTGAAAACTTTATTCTTTAGAGTAATGAATTTATTTTTTTTAATAAAATATATTACTCTTATTTAAATTCTGTCATATTGTAATTTTTTCACATTCTTATTTAGGTGAATAATAATTTTTATTAAAAAAAGTAATAGTTTATCATAAAAAAGTATTTTTCATGTTCCAATTCCATTAATATTTTTAAATATTATTAGTCTTATTAATGTTAAATTTTCAACTCAATATCACCGTGCATATGTAAATGTTCTTAATGTTTTTCCATCTTACGGGTTTTCCACTGCATTTTTCTAATAGGAGGTTTTAGTGAGGTCGTTCGGGGTTGCTTAGTCGCCTTTGGTCTTCCATTTTCACGCTTCGGTTCTCCTGTTATATTTTTATGTTACATCTTCCGTCATACGCTGTTGGATGATTGACACGTATGATATAATAAAGCATATATCCTAAAAGGAAAGCTTAAATCCGAGATGATAGACACGTATGATATAATAAAGCATATATCCTAAAAGGAAAGCTTAAATCCGAGATGATAGACACGTATGATATAATAAAGCATATATCCTAAAAGGAAAGCTTAAATCCGAGGGCAATGATTGAGATTTTCTTCCCCGTACACTGTCATTCATCTAACGCGTGTAACAGGAGATGTAACACTAATTGTAACAAAACAAGAACCCATTCCGAATCGTGTATTGGGCTATTTTTGCTGGCTCTGTTTCACTTTTTTTTTTCTTTCCACTCATTTTTTTCCTTTCAAATTTGGCTTTTCAATAAAATTTGCGGGACAATTGATAAATGTTCTTAGTTCTTGGATGTGTTCCCTTGACATAAACATTTACTCCTATATTATTCTCTAAAGATAATATATAATTTCGTATGGTTTTTAAATTTCTACAAATTGCAATATAATTTATACTCTTGAAAGGATAAATAAGTTGACAAAATTAATGGACAGATAAAGGATTAAAAACAGATGAGGTCGGATACTTCGAACTTGAATTCCCTATTTCCTATTTCATTGGTATTTCATAACTTGAAAAAGAACTATACCCTACAAATAATTAATTATAAAACCTTTGGGCATGTACTGTTAATCAAGAAAACAATATTAGCACGTGTCATTCAATTAACAAGTGAAATGCAACACCAAACTAGAATAGGTAACATTAAAAAAAAATATTTTTTAGTAATCAAATTTAACAATTTTGTTTTAGCAACGGAATGCCAGATTTATTCTCATTTACCAACTAAATTGATTTTTCGTTGCTAAAATTTACCAACCATCACTTTACCAACAGATTCCGTTGTTAATCCGTTGGTAAGCCAATTTAACAATGAAATTAAGGTTTTTACTAACGAAATATTCTTTTGGTAAAAAATATTTTTTTTTGTAGTGTAACCATTTTAGGATATCCCAAAGTATTTAGCCTCCACATGCGTGGCAAACGCTTATTCGGGCTACTTTGTTTTTCGAGAAAAAACGATCAAACTTAAGCAAAAATAGCTAAAATTTAAAATAAAAAAAAATCAAAATTGAGAATGTGAGATCTACAAAGGCCCAAAGTTATACTCGAACGTGTTTAAAAGATGAAACGTGACATTTTCTCAAACATCATTAATTACAAGCTGGTTACATTTCAATTCACATTAAATTACAAGTACTAAGTCATATTGTTGGTTTGATATTATTTCATAATATTGTTGGTGTGTCATTGCTTCTTCCACACCAACTCTTGAAACATTAGATTTGGTGACAAATAATTGATATATGTGATTGTATAGTGCTACCAACAATTTAGTTAATGGGATCCCATAAATTTATCTGCATTCTCTAAAGTCAAACGTTATTTTTAATTATTTGAAAATAATAAGTTGTCCATGAATCAAATTCGTTTTTAATTGTGTACGTGTAGACATATTCATATTAACATTCCCATCATATTCCTTCACTCATGTTTTCTGCAGTTGTTTATCCACCTACTATGAACATAAATTTATGTCCAAATTCAATGCTAAGTACTACAATGTTATTATTATACAACAACACGATTTTAACGGAGAGAGAGAGTAAATTGTGTACACTTATAACTTTGGTCGGATATGTTTCGCCAAATTTTGAAGCGAATTGAAGGTGTTCTTCTAATTATCCACTTTTTATTTTTTCTATTTTTGGCTTTCTTTCCGCATTTCCTCTATGAATTCAAATGAGTGGATTTTTAATAATTAAAAGGGCAAAATAGTCCTAAATGGGATATATTTGATAATTTAGTTTTTGAATTATATCTAGTAAAATTGAGGGTATGAATATTGACAAAAACTTGTGTGCACCCGTGCACACGGAGCACATCTCGTGCACCTATATGATTTTATGTTAAATTGTATATTCTTTAGTATAAATATGTGTACCCTTTATTTTCTGAAAAAAATAAAAAATATTAATAAAAAGTGTATACCTTCTAGAACAAAAGATGTACCTTACTAACTAAAGTGTACTATATACCATTTACAACAAAACAATATACCCTTACTCATAGGCAAATACTATTGTGCACCAGTTTTTAAGGTGCACCAAGTAACCCATATTCATTTAACCCATCATATATAATTAAATTTGACTCTATTTCATTATTTACCTTCTCACAACTTCACGCTCTCTTTTTCCTGTTTATTCTCTCATCCTAATTCCTAATTTCTCTCATCTTTCATCTTAATTCCTAATAATTTCTCTTCCCTAATTTTCCGTTTCCTCCTTTTTTTAACGCCGTAGGTAATTTTCTCTCTCCTCTTTTTTTCCTTAATTTTCTCTCTCCTATTTTTTTCCGCTTAATGTATATGAAATATTCACCGTATTATGTATATGATTGTGTATATAGCTGTATTACTTTTTTTAAAAGTAATGTATAAAACTAAAAATATTACAAAAAAATAAAAAAAAATAATACACTTATTAAAAAATATATATACATTATTGAATTATAATTTACAACTTTCGATAAACAAAGATTTGAATAAGTTTTTAAAATCACAGTATTAGTGTATATGATTGTATGTATAATTGTATTATTTTTATTAATGTAATGTATAAAACTAAATATATTACAAAAAATAAAAAACGTAATACACTTAATGAAGATGATGAAATTTCACTTGTATGGCCTCTCTTCACCATCACCATCAACATAGGAAAATGAAGAAATTGAAACAACATACTTATACCAGCTTAGCTTAATTAGGGAGGAGAGAGAATCTCCATCATCAATTGGAAAAAAAAAATCACCAAACTTAGATCTGTGGAGGTACAGCGACGGAGGTGGCCGTGTGAAGTTTCAGATAGATGTGGACGGAGGCGGTGGTGCGGAGGTTCAGATCGGTGTTGACGAAGGCCGCACGGTAGATTCAAGGAGAACGAGACGGCGGAGGTTGAGATCGGAGAAACTCAAATCTGAAAGTAGAGCGATGAAGGTGGCAGTGCGAAGGTTCAGATCGGAGGGGACGAAGGCGGCACGACAGATTTGAGGAGACCGAGGCGGCGGAGGTTGAGATCGGAGAGTACGGAGGCCGCGACAAATCTGTAAAGACGAAGGTGGCTCGGAGGTTGTGATCGGAGGCTACGTGGAGGAGGTGCGAGGGAGTGGAGCCGACAGAGAGAGAAGAGAGAAGAAGGAAGGGAAATGAGAGAAGAGAGGGGGAGGAGAAGGGTCCAACACAGTGAGAATAAATTATTCATACGGGTATTTTGATATTATATGTCTGACCCGTTTCTATATATGGGTTTAATTTTTAGTGTATAATTGGTGTACAATATATCAACTCTTACTCATAATACTAAATTTTAAAGCGCACGGTGTGGCCCGGGTCGCAAGCCTCACTCATGAATATTAGTCATTCTTTGTATTATTTTTTCACATTTTTGCCGCATATAATTTATTCCCTAATGATATTCAAACTCGCAAGTCACAACCGTCATATGTACATTTTGCGTCATAAAATAATATTCTTTGTCTTTTTATGTACTTTTATGAAATTCGATTATTAAATTTAATTAATATAGTTATAAACTGTGTAGCTTCATATACTAAACTTCATATACAATAAACTGTGTAACTTCACATTTTGAATTTATATTAAAATTTAATATTATAAAAATTATAACGATTATTAATATTTATTAATTGTTACAAATATTATGTATAATTCCGATTAAAATAAGGCAGCTACCAGTATATTTTGTCAAATTAAAAAATAATTAAAGAGGGTCGTAGTCACTTGAATTTTATTTCCTGTTAAATAAAAATATGTGAAAAATTAAATATTAAAAATGAATTAATTATTTATTTATTAAGAAATTTAAATAAATTAATTTCTAAAATAAATGATAAATAATTGATAATTGGGTCAGATTCAATCAGATAAGTCCAAATCAAGCAGACTTGAAAATGAAAGATCTCAAAGCCCAACTCCTTGGATGTGATAAAATCAAATCAAAATCAAATTTAGAACCAAATCAAGACCATATTTGATATAGATCAAATCTAAATCAACCAATCAAATTGTAAGGATGGAAAGGCCCAAGCCAGCAGAATTAGGTCAAATCAGCCCTGCACCAATCAAACTGCGAGTTATTTGTGGGACTTCCTCACCCTCCACCTATATAAGGAGCCCTCCTCCATTCATTCATAACACACTAAAAACATCTGAAGACGCAGACGCTTCTGAAGAGATCAAGAACACGAGCAGTGCTCCCTTGAGATCTTCAAGCATCTTCAAGCCAAGAACGGTCTGTGATCCGAGATCAAGGTTCTAAGCCCCTCTGATCCAGCGTTCTTCCATCTAACAGCCTCCGATTAGAGATAAAGGTGTCAAGCCCCTCCGAACCGACGTTCTTCCATCCAACTGCTTCTGATCAGAAATCAAGATGTCAAACCCCTCCGATCCAGCGTTCTTCCAAAGAACAGCCTCCGATCAGAGATTAAGATTCTAAGCCCCTCTGATCCGGCGTTCTTCCAGCCAACCACCTCCGATCAGAGATCAAGGTGTCAAACCCATCCGATCTGGCGTTCTTCCAGCCAACCGCCTCCGATCAGAGATAAAGGTGTCAAGTCCTTCTGATCCAACGTTCTTTCAGTCAACACACGTTGTCAACACAGTCAGCACACACTCCAGTCAAAGAAGTCAAAGTCAACACACACAGATGACAAACCCCTTTGATCTGGCGTTCTTCCAGCTAACCACCTCCGATCAGAGATAAAGGTATAAAGCCCCTCCGATCTGGCGTTCTTCCAGTCAACACACGCTGTGAACACAGTCAGCATACACTCCAGTCAAAGAAGTCAAAGTCAACACACACAAGTTAAGTCAAAGTCAAGTCAAGCCAAATTGGTTCGAAAGAAAAATCAGAGGATTGATTGAGATTGTAACCCGTTTACATATCCTTCAAATTAAATCCATCTGAAATTATCTTTGTACTCTAATTTGTATTTATTTTATCATAAATACAAAATTTGTTGTTATAAATTTTGGCACGCTCGGTGGGACTGTCTCTACCTTTCATCTCTTCTCTCTACAAGCACAAAAAATGAATCCTCTTAGGATCGCGATCAAAAGGTCATCTACCTCAAAACCTTCAGAGCTGCAAGCTGTGAAGACTCAAATGATGTATCCATTAAAGATTGCAATAAGAAGGCCTATTGCATCAAAACCTCCAGAGTTGCAAACTGACAAGGTTGAAGACTTAACAAGAAGTATGTCTGAAGACTCCTCAAAGGCAAACCATGTGGTGGGGATTACTCTCAATAAGTCATTGCAAGGCGATAAAGATTGTGATGATGACTCTGTTTGCTCAACTCCTCGCTCCACACCAAGCTCACAATCTGTCTCAATTGCAGCTGCAGTGATGACGACGAGTGTTATAACCATTGAGGAAAAACTCGCAAGTATGATGAAAGCCATTGAAAGACTCAATAAGCACATGGAAGCTCAAGATTTAAAAATCTCGAACTTATGAAGAAAATGGAGAATGCGGAGACAAGCCGTGCAAATAAGAAACAAGTTGAGGATGAACAAAATAAGGAGGACTTCGCAAGACATCATCTATCTGAAGAGAAGCCAGCTACGTAAAAAGTGCAAGTTTCAGCTGATGAAATACTTACTGTTAACCAACTAAAAGCCATCGTGTTGGAAACAATAAAAGATAAGTTTGAAGGGAGCTCCAAATCTTCTTCAACCTACGCCAAGCCATATACAAAGAGGATTGATAACTTGAGGATGCCAACTGACTACCAACCTCCCAAGTTTCAATAATTCGACGGCAAAGGCAATCCAAGACAACATGTGGCATACTTTGTCGAGACATGCGATGATGCCGGGACCTACAGAGACCACATGGTGAGACAATTCGTCCAATCTCTAAAAGGAAATGCCTTTGATTGGTACATTTACTTAGAAGCCAACTCCATCTATAGTTGGGGGCAAATGGAAAAAGTATTCCTCAACCGCTTCTATAGCACACGAAGAACTGTTAGCATGATGGAGTTAACAAATATTCTTCAAGGTGAGGAAGAATACGCCATCGACTACATCAATAGATGGAGGAGCCTAAGCCTCAATTCCAAAGAAAAGTTGTCAAAAATTTTAGCTATTGAAATGTGCATTCAAGGGATAGAGTAGAATCTTTACTACATACTCCAAGGAATTCGGCCTAAAACTTTTGAAGAGTTGGCTACAAGAGCTCACGATATGGAGTTGGGTATGACATCAAATGATATCGGTGAATGGCCCTCTATTCAAAACTCTTACGAGTTTGAAGACATGTCTTTCGATGAGCCCGTGGAAAATGAACCGCAAACAAAAATTGAGACGTCTATAAAGATCCATAGAAAGGAAGTTGAAACAAGGGAAAATAGTGCATCCCTAGATTGGGGGCGATGAACTGTTGATAAATCAAGTTATGCTCCTTGACATGAGCGAAAATTGTCTGCATTACGCTCCTTGATACGAGCTTAAACTATCTGAAATCTCTCAAGTTCACATTACGCTCCTTGATATAAGAAAAAACTATATAAATGTTACGCTCCTTGACACGAGCTAAAATTGTCCATACTATGCTCCTTAATATGAGTTTAAACTATCTAACTCAAAGTAAATCTCCTTGAGATGAGACGAAACTCTCTACGCATTATGCTTTTTGATATGAGTTAAAACTATCCACACAATGCTCCTTTATATGAGTATAAACTATCTACACATCAAATTAAATCTCCTTGGGTAGAGAATATACTCTCTATACACAAAGCTCCTCGACATGAGTGAAAAATATCCACACAAGACTTCTTGACAAGAGTATAAACTGTCTACAAATTTAAATTCAAGACTCATTGACACGAGTATAAACTGTCATCAAATTCGAGTTCAACGCTCTATGACACATGAGCCTAAACTGCATGTTACTCCTGGCCCGCATGAGTATAAAATGTGTACGTCACCCCCTATCCAAACCTAATCATGTTCCTTTGAACTACATTATGACTTGATCCTCTTCAAAGAGATACGTAGGCAGCTTATCACTTCACAGCTATTCGTATCGAGTTGGTAAGGCAAGCAATAAAATTCAACCATGTTGATCAAGAATGGATTATCACAATTGATGAGAGTGAAAATAAGCGTGTTTGAGTGTCAAATTTAACATCTTTTGGTGGGAACTGTTGTTACATATTAGCACAAGTATCTTATATTTGATATATGTGAGAAAAAGGTGTATTTGAGGTATTTTATTGTGTTTTAGGTGGAAAAAGGATCAAAAGTGCAAAGTTGGAGAAAATGTGTAACTTGTGCAAAAATGCTGAAAAATGCACGTTCAAATTGTGTAATTTTTCTGTATTTGTGTAGAGCTCAAAACTAGAAGTGTGATATATGGTTGAAAAACCACAGAAGAGAGGGTCGTTTTGGCGTAAGAAACACCTCAATTGGAATCCAAACGAGAAAGTTATGATCAAAATGGTAACGCCGCATAAGTTGTTCCTGCTCAGCACATTTGTGTCACTTTGCATGACTCGTTATACATTCAAATATTAGATTTTTTTTGTTTTCTTTATATTTATAGAAAGCCAAGGAAGATAGGATCCCGTGAGCATAAGAATCACTCAAATTGAAGTTTGAATGTGGAAGTTATACGCGAAATGGTGAGACTGAGCAAGCTGGTTCGACCACTGGATCGGGTAGAACCAAAAACCTGAAAGTTTGTTACAGTGTGGTTCGACCTCGATGACATAGTTTGACCATCCATGAAGGTCGTCGAACAAATACCTGATTTTCATATTTTCCAAGAAAAAGTTCATTCAAGGTCCATAAGGAGAGCTTACAAGTATAAAAGGGGATGTAGATCATACCAAGAAGGATGGAAACACATCCATCCTACACCACCCACAAGGGGGATCATCCCCTCAACCATCATCTACATCCTTTTCTCTATCCATCCATCACTGTGAAGATTCGTCTGTGGAATCAAGAGGAGAACCAAGAGGAGGATTCATGATGGAGAAGGACGCGATGACTCCCGCATCTAGGATTTTATTCGTTCTCTAATTTATCTTGTATTTTCCAGACATATGAGTAATATCTATTCAACTCCCATGATTGTTCTTCGCAACATTATGGGCTAGAACCGTTTTTGTAGTTCTTGGATTTATGAAGGTTTTATGAATTAATTAAACTATCTTGTGTATACTCCGTACAACACTACTTGTGGATTGATTTTATATATGATTATGCTTTCTTAATCCATATTCACAGTCGTTTTGTGCATATTCAACTGTTATATAGAGTCTGAATATATATCTTGGTTGTTGATTGAGCGCGTTTACTACTGAACAGGGTTTTATGTTATGATTCTAAGAGAGGAGACTCCGAAACTTCATTAGAACTGTTATATATGAATGTTTGTTAATTGAATTGAATTCGAGTTAGTAAGCAGGATAAAGAGGGTAATTTTATAATACTTATAAAGGGAGATCATATCGAGTTAGATTCCAGACGTGGAAAATAATTGATGCTGATAGTACCTAGAAAGGGGGGTGAAATTGCGCCTCTTGCTCCGAGGTTATTCACACGTGTTACATGCATATTTACTTGTGTCTATAAAGTAGATTTGCATTGTTTAGTGATGCTTCCATAGTCCACAAGGTAGAGTCGGCCTGCACTTGAGAGGGAAGTTAAGTAGTAAAACTTGATTACTCTAGAGCTACATATTCTCCATACTTGATCCACTTTCGTATACCTTTACTGCTTGATTTATTTTATTTGTTATTTTAATTATTTGTTAATAGATAATAATTCAATTCTCAAACTTAATTGCCTTGTCTTAATTAATTTAGTAAATAATTAAATTGATAATACGACGTCCTTTGGGGTTCGATATTTAACTTGGTTGCTTGTTTAAGCTGCAATTGATATCCTTAATACTTCGGGATTGATTTTGCGTAGGGATGGCAATGGAATCCAAAACCGAAGTCAACCGAGCCGACTCCGATCCGAATGGGGCGGGGACAAAAAGGACTAAATTTGGACAAAAAAGACTAAAAGTGGAAAAAAAGAACTAAAATTGGACAAAAAATGACCAAAATTGAGAATTGCAAATGATAGAGGACTAAAGTTGAACAATGTCATACTTACAAGACCAATTTTGATATTTACCCTATATATTTCAATAAAAGTAATAATATATGTAAACTTTGAATTAAACATCATATGTCTTTTTTAATTAATTTATATATTTTAAATTTTTTTAAATTATAATTTCATTATTTTTAAAATAATATATTAATTATAATAAATTTAAAAAAATTATTTCGGTTCGGATACGGGGATACTCGACACCGATAGGGGTGGGAATGTGGTGCAAAATTAATTCCCCGACGGGGTATGGGGAGGGTTCGGGGATGAAAGCTTTCAAACGGTTCGGGAATATTATTGTTAAAACCCGCCCCATACCCCTAATTTTGCGTGCAAAGAAAACGCGCATCAGCAATTTATTCACTTCAACACAAAAGCGTCCGTGAATAAAATGCGAGGGGGTATTTATTGAATTTTATTGCCAGTTAAATGAAAATATGTAGAAAAATTAAATATTAAAAATTAATTAATTATTTATTTAATAAGGAATTTAAATAAATAAATTCCTAAAATAAATGAGTAAATAATTGATAATTCGGCTAGATCCAGTCAGATAAGTCCAAATCAAGCAGGCTTGAAAATCAAAGATATCAAAGCCCAACTCCTTGGATGTGATCAAATCAAATCAAAATCAAATTTGGAACCAAATCAAGACCATATTTGATATAGATCAAATCCGGATCAACCAATTAAATTGTAAGGATGGAAAGACCCAAGCCCGCAGAATTAGTTCAAATCAGCCTTGACCAATCAGACTACGAGTTATTTATGGGGCTTCCTCACCCTCCACCTATATAAGGAGCCCTCTTCCATTCATTCCAAACACACTAAAAATATATGAAGACGCAGACGCTTCTGAAGAGATCAAGAACATGAGCAGTGCTCCCTTGAGATCTTCAAGCATCTTCAAGCTAAGAACGGTCTACGATCCGAGATCAAGGTTCTAAGCCCCTCCGATCCGGTGTTCTTCCATCCAACTGCCTCCGATAAGAGATAAAAGTGTCAAGCCCCTCTGATCCGTCGTTCTTCCATCCAACCACCTCCGATCAGAGATCAAGGTGTCAAACCCTCTGATCCAGCGTTCTTCTTCCAAAGAACAGCCTTTGGTCAGAGATCAAGGTTCTAAGCTCCTCCGATCCAGCGTTCTTTCAGCCAACCGCCTCCGATCAGAGATCAAGGTGTCAAACCCCTCCGATCCGACTTTCTTCCAGCCAACCGCCTACGATCAGAGATAAAGGTGCCAAGCCCCTCCGATCCGATGTTCTTCCAGTCAACACACACGCTGTCAACACAGTCAGCATAGACTCCAGTCAAAGTCAACACACACAAATCAAGTCAAAGTCAAGTCAAGCCAAATTGGTTCGAGAGAAGAATTAGAGGATTGATTGAGATTGTAACCCATTTACATATCTTTCAAATTAAATCCATCTGAAATTATCTTTGTACTCCAATTTGTATTATTTTATCATAAATACAAAATTTGTTGTTACAAGGGCTTTTGAGATTGTATAGATATTTGTCATATCAAATAGAGACAGCCATGCAAAAATGGTCTCAATATATAAACTATCACCAATCGATTGGCCAAAACCGTCTAAATTGAAGACAACACCAAACCGTCTCTAATATAGCCGAACCGGTCCAGCTTTCGTCAGTTTAAAACTGTCTCAAAGATCGTCTTTAAAATCATTTCAATTTGAGAAAGTTTCGTCTCTCATCATTTACGATGATCAAAATATTGATGGTTGAAATAGGTGGGCTAGCTCACATGGCCACTGAGCTTCTCATTAAAGTGATTGACCCAAGTTCGATTCTCTAACGAATAGGAAGGGAGTTATAAGGAGACTTGGAGAAAATGAGGTATGGATGGTGAACTAACTATACTAATAACTAACTTTGTCCGATAAAAAAATTGACGATTATTTTTCCGTCTGTAAAACTGCCTCAAAGGTTGCTTTGTCGTCTTGAAAATCGTTTTTTGTTCAAAGTACTTTTTTAGTATCATAATTTAACCATAAGCCTAATAAGTTTCGCTCATTCACCTCTACCTAATGTGATCATGTATTTCACTCTCATATTCTATCAAACTATTCAACATCTTCAATATATGTTATATGTAGGGGTGGGAAAAAAATCAAAAACTCGGTATGTCGGGCTTGTCGTACCGAAAAATATCGAAATTTAGGTATACCGAAATTTTCAATACGGTATAGTCGTCGTACCGAAAAAATTGGTTCGGTATTTACCGAACTAGAATTTCTGTATATCGGTATACCGAAAAATTGTATGTATATTCTATTATTTTATATTTGTATGGAATTTTATTTAGAGAGACTGCCTAATTTGGGCCCAAACATAACACCCAACAGCCTAGCCCATTTAATTTTGCATCCCAATGACCCAAACCCAATCTATTAATCTATTACCAATTCCCTATCTATTAAATCATTACAGATTTCACAAAATAGCGCCGCTGTTCTCTTCTTCTAACCTAGTACACAACCTGTCAATCTTCTCCAGTCTCCACCATATCCATTCTCTCTAGAACTCTACCCACCACCAACAACGTCGCGTCCAATCTTCAGCACCCCTTCGGAGGTTGTTTCATTGGGTCCCTCACAATTATACTCACGCTCGTCGCCACATTCTTCGTCCCACCACATGCCGCCCACACCTCTCCTTTTTCTTTTCCCACTCGCTCACCAGATCTTTTATCTTTTGGTAATTAGAAATTATTAGTGAATGCATTTATTTTTGGAAGTCTCGACTCTTTGATAGGACTAATATTTTGCAAACTCCTCGCTATTTTTGGTTAATTCAGTTCAATTTGCTCTCATCCCTATTCATGATTTTTTCTTTTCATCAGGATGCAAGCCCAAAAAAATTTTAGGGGAAATTACAAGAGCTATTGTTATTTTGAACTCTTTAATCTTATGTTACCAATTATTGATTATTGGATGTATTTTGTGAAATTATTTAATCAATTATTATCCATGAGTTTTTTTTAATGATTAGTATGTTGATAATTTCGGTATGACTTCGGCATTTCGGTAATATAAAAAAAATTGGCACGGTATAAATTACAGTTTGGCAACGGTATGCATTTTTAAATACCAAAATTTCGGTATACCTAAATTTCGGTATCGACATCAGTATGCAAAATAGCATATCGAAAATTTCGATACAGTATCGGTACGGTATCGGTACGGTATTGGTATTTTCGGTATGTCGTATTTACCCACCCCTAGTTATATATCATACTCCCTCCGTTCCACCACAGTTTTCACACCTCCTTTGTAAATTACACATGAGGTGTGAAAACTGTGGTGGGACGGAGGGAGTAATTATTATCTAAATTACTGATTTACTGCCATGTGCAAGAATTTAATAATAATTATTTAGGTTCTGAAAAATGGAATGAAACGCCATGATGGAATAACGGTTTAAGAATCGAAGATTATTTTACTCCATAAAAAAAATAATAAAAAAAATAGTGGATAGAAGTGATAAAAAAACAACTCTCCTCCATTTTTTAGTCTATCTATATGAAGAGATTATATGAAAAATGTAAACGATTCTTTAACTTATTTGGACACCTATACAATAAATAAATCCATGATGTGGTCATTAGTCAAGCCATTTATTAATATGAAATATATAAGTCTCTACCAACTAAAAAACGTTTATTCTCATTATCTGACTTAATTGTACACATTTACCATGCATGTTAAAAAAGAAGAAAAACCTTCATGGATTAATTTTACTGGCTTTATAGGAGGTAAATTGTAGCTTTTTTTTTCTTAAAAATAAATAAATTACAAAGTGAATTGTGTGTATTAAGTGAGAATGAGATTATCTAAAATAAAATGTATCAAGAAATTCTTGTGTGCAAGTCATTTTGTTATTTTTCAAGTGTAAATTTTTTATTGAAATAAATAAATATAAGAAAATGTAATAATACAGAGGAAGTAATAATTAATTAATTAATTCTTAAAACCCATGGTGAATAAATATATATGTGGTCATTAGTCAAAGCATTAATATAAGAAAATCCCAAAATCTCTACCGAACTAATTTGAAAGAAAAAAAAAGGAAAAAAAAAAAAACAGCTATTCACAAATGATGAACCTGTCCATGGGATTGGGATATTGACTTTTTTGGTGTCTAAATGAGGATATTATCATTAATTGAAAATCCCTTCCTTCGATAACAAATATCACATTAGACAACACCACCACATTGAATACATATAGGTATAACTAATATTTATAAAGAGATAAAACTGAATTTAATGATTAAACAATTAAAATGTTGGTGATTTTACTCATATATAAACCCCATATTGTGGCCTCCACGAATCTCAAACCAATTACATCCATATCTCTTGCCTTAGATCACCTAATAAACAACCCATGAAAGTGAAAATTGGGAACTCAAAGCTTGTTAAGCCTTTCTATGAAGGCAACCCTCCTCCTACCACCGATTGCATTCCCCTATCCGTATTCGATAAGGTCACGTACAACCAACATGTGGCCGTTATTTATGCGTATCGCCCTCCGACCCCATCAAACACAACGATCGAGCTAGGGTTGAGAAAGGCTTTGGCTATGTATCGTGAGTGGGCCGGGAGGCTCAGAAGTGATGGCAACGGGGATCCTATTATTCTTCTAAATGACGATGGTGCTAGGTTTGTGGAAGCATCGGTTGATCGTGTTCTCGATCAAAATATTACTTCCAAACCTTCGGCGTCTATGTTAAGCCTCCACCCTAGCTTGGAGGGCGTGATAGAGCTCGTCCAAGTTCAGGTAACAAGATTCTCTTGTGGGTCGATGGTGGTGGGGTTTACTGCCCACCACCTTGTGGCTGATGGCCACGCTACAAGCAACTTTTTAGTTGCTTGGGGAAAAGCCTCTAGAGGACTCGACATGAGTCCTCTACCTTTTCATGACCGCACAATTTTCAACCCTCGAAATCCTCCCAAATTTGAGTTTGAACATAGAGGGGTAGAGTACATTACCAAAAACTTTAAAAAAGTGTATCCTCTCATCCAAAATAGCCCCGAAGATATTGTGACGCACAAAGTTCATTACACCGCAGAGTTTCTTTCCAAGCTAAAGGCAAAGGCATCATCCATGAACGGGACCAACAAGCCCTTTAGCACTTTCGAGAGCCTCGTAGCTCATCTCTGGAGAACCATAACCAAAGCACGCGGCCTAAATGGATCGGAGACCACCCAAATAAGAATCTCTGTGGACGGTCGTTCTAGACTAAACCCTAAAGTGCCCAACGAGTACTTTGGCAATTTGGTTCTATGGGCATTTGCTAAAGCAAAAGTGGACGAACTCTTACAAGAGCCACTCCCACATGCAGCTAAGCTTTTACATGAGGCGGTCATAAATGTGAACGACAACTATTTCAAGTCATTCATCGACTTTGCGAACGAGAAAGTGAAGGAGGAAGAGCTCCTTCCGAACGCAGTGGCGGACACAGAAGAATCGATATTATTGCCAAACTTGGAGGTAGATAGTTGGCTAAGGTTCCCATTTTATGACCTAGATTTTGGAAGTGGAAGCCCCTATATCTTCATGCCATCTTTCTCTCCGACAGAGGGGATGATATTTCTCTTACCATCATTCACAAACCTCGGAAGTGTCGACGTTTTTGTTCCTTTTTTTCAACAGAATTTGGCAGCCTTCAAAAAGATTTGCTATGCTCTAGATTAATGCATACAAATTCATTTGCATGAATTTTATTTTATTTTTTCTTTTAGTGAAGTTGAATTGGGGGCATGAAAAATATACGTAGATTGCGAGTATAATTAGTAATTAAATATTGTTTTCCAGTTTTTAACTGTGTAGCAATATTATAATTTGAGAATAATTGTTATATATTGAATATATTTATGTTTTGCAATTTCATCAACCATTTGATTAATTATAATCTGTAGTGCTGGCAATAAAATACGATTTTTCTTAATTTTAAATCATGATCTTATAATGTGTTTACAACTAATCACAACTTCATTAGTCAAAAACTGAACAAATTTATGTTATTTTTATAATAAAATTCATGATAATGATAATAATTATCATAATCCGTCCAAGTTTAGTTATACTCTTATTATTAAGAAACTTAATAAGCCCAATTATTCGTCCACTCTTATCCAGCTTCTGTATTATAATTGAATTTTATTTTTATAATTTTATAATCATCTATGAAGATTTTAAAATTTTGTCTCTAACTGATTAAAAAAATCAAATTATATATTTAGAGTTTTCTAAATATATTTAATTTTGCATGTGTTATAGATTTTATAATATAATGGTGGTAATTTAATTTAAATTTCATGTCAATCTAATTCATAAATTATGTTAAACGCAGTGTACCAATTTTTAAGGTGCATCAAATAACTCAAATCCAATTGATCTATCATATATAAATAATTTTGACCTATATTTTATTCTCTTCCTTTTCTCCTACTCCTTCTCCTAAATTTCTCTCTCCCCTCATTTTACTCACTCTCTCTCTCTCCTAATTTTTTTCACTCTCTCCTAATATACAAATATATTTTGAATTAATTTAATTTCAAATATTTTTGGAATTAATTTATTTATTTTTATTCAATTCAACTCATATTAATTAACTTTTTGACCCACTATATTAATGTATATAATTGTATTATTTTTTTAAAGTAGTGTATTAAACTAAAAATATTTAAAAAAACTAAAAAAAATATAATACACTTATTAAGAAAAACTTGTACATTATTGAATTACAAAAAATACAATATCTGATAACAAATATTTGAAGTAAGGATCGCAGATCTGAAGCATAGTAAACAAATCCTATGATACTTTTTCAATGTTAATTCATAGAAAATGTTTTCCCTGGATTATTCTTTCTCATCTCCACCACATTAACACATATACATTAATTAATAATAAATAATACATTATTATAAAAAAAAAGTAATGCAGTTCAAGCTCATGCCCAGTTCAACCTTCCTCTGCCTCGTGAAGAAATATTGGGGATGTTAGTATCATAGCTGGATAGCATTGCAGCCTCCGCCACTATCTAAATCCATTGCTGAAATTGTGCCGCCGCCGTCCATTGTCGGAAATCCCTTCACTATCAGATTTGTTGGAGGATATACAGCCCAATCCCTTCTTGTCTCTGCCATATCTATCGCATTGTGAGAAAAGAGAGAGAAACGGACAGACGAAACGAGACAGTGGAATGAGGAAGGAGACGGCGGATGTAGGCGGCGCGTAGAGAGAGGAGGCGGAGCGGCGGCGCAAATTGAGATCCAGAAGGGCTGCAACGGAGATCTAGAAGAGAAGAGTGAGGAGATCAGCGTGAGATTCGGAAGAGAAGACAAGAGAGAAGGTGGAACGGTGGAAGGGCTGTAACGGTGATCTGCAAAAGAAGGGTGAGGAAATGAGCTCCGGAAGAGAAGAGACTGCGTGAATAAAGTATGAATGACCCATTTGAGTTATATATTTGACCCACTTCTAAATATGGATCCTGTTTTTAGTTTGCCCAATTTTGTATTGTCTTTTAAAAAAAAAATAAAAAAATCTGAGGTATAAATTTTAATGACTAATTTTTAAGAAAACATTCATAAAATTCTATATATATCCTTCCTTCAATTTTCATATTTGAAAATCGCAATTTCACTCTAGTTAAAATTTCAAATTTACTTCCTTATTCAAAGATTTAAGATTAAATTCATATAAAGACAGTACTAAGGATTTTCATTAGCATTCAACCACTTCATTTTCATTTAGGACATTCACTTTAAGAATAAAGTTTTAACTTTGATTTGTCTATGATAAATCTTGTACATATTTATTGATAAATTCATTGCGTTATCACACGGTCATTTTATATATTCTCGTAGTATATCACTTATTAACTAATTAAAGAATCATTACTTGCATCCAATATAAATTAATGTGTGTTTGTTTTAATTTAGTTCTATAATAATACAGATTATCTAATATATATTTTTTTAAATTTGGATTTTGTAAAATCGGATAACATAAATTTCATTTACCTCTTACACACATCACATTCTATTATCTCACACATAATATTACTCGTACTCTTACACATTAATTTGATATAAGTTAAAATCCCCTCTACTTAAATCCCTCCAAAACAATGCTAAATCCATATTACTTATTCCTTACTTACAAATTACATCCAAAACAAACATAGATTAAATAATATTATTATATATTTTATATAAAGTTGATAATATTATTAGTCAGTGGTGAGTCATGTGTGGACATTTTTCTAACTGATACTACTTTTAGAGTAAACACTCAAAATGAAAAAATTCATAGCTTATCAGTGAAAGAAGGACTCACTTCCCCAAGTATGTCTACCATGTTAAAATTATGTGTAGTGATTTATTTAATGGCCGCGACTATTCGCACACACGATTTTACTTCATACACTCAATTATATCTACACACACAAAAATGATATATACACACACTTGGAAAAGACTAAATCACCCTTAATACAATACACTCATATACACAATATTTTTCCTCCACTTTCTCCACATTTAATCAAACATTACTTCCTTCACCCACCTCCACATTTAATCAACCTACTCTTCCTTCACCCACCTCACTTTGCACCCACTTCACTTTCACAACACAAAGAAAAAAAAGAGGAAAGAAGAGAAGAAGGGAGGAAGAGGAGGAGAATGGAGGAAAAGAAGAAGAAGAGAAGATCAAACATTGTGAAATGGTGGGTGGAGTGCCATCGTTTATTAGCAATGCTGTTAGTAAGTGATTTCCCCTTCCAATTTGTGTTCTAAAATTCTAGGGTTTAGTAATATGTATGAAATTATGTTAAATATGTGTAAATTTATTGTGGGTAATGTTGTGGGTAGCATGATATTTATTGTAGTTGGGGGGAAATCAATATCGGTAGTTCTTAAAATGGTGTAAAACGTTGATGGTGAATGAACGGAGCGTGTCGACCCTGGTTCTTCGCGAATTTTACGGCTGTTCGACCAGCAATGGTCGACTGGAAGCCTGAATTTCGACCATCCATGGTCGAAAAATGAGAAAAATTTTGTCCACCCTTGGTCGAGACTCACTGAAAATTTCAACCATTGATGGTCGAAAATTTTACAAAATTTCGACCACTGGTGATCGAACAGAATGCTATTTTTCGTCCACTGGTGGTCAAAAATTTTGCGAAGTTTCATCCACTCATGGTCGAACAGTGTGTCTTTTTGAGTTGATATTGGTCGAACGTGAGGTACATTGTTATAACATAATTTGGTATATAGTATATTTTCTATCCCTAATTATCACATATGTGGTTTATTTGGTTGAGCATGTTTATAGTGTAGCAGGTTGATAAGGGATAATTTAGAAGTTATGTTATAACAAAGTTATCACATATTATGTTTGTTAAACGTTATTTGGTTGTTGTATATAGTGTAGTAGTTTGAGCATGCTAGCTTTATTAATTATACCTTATCACATATATTGGTTGTTGAGCATGATTTGAATTTTTTTTGCAGATAGATATCGCCGACGTAATCCCCCACCGCATCCAATAGACGAAGAGGGATGAGGGTTGAGCACGATGCAATGCCTCAAGATGCTCCACAACCACAACACGATCCAATTCCTCTACTCGAGCCAATGCAATACGACGAGCTAGAAGCACAATCTCAACCCATTCATGAACCATAACTTAGTGATGATGAAAGTGATGGTGGTAAATATGAAAGTGATGGTGGCGAAGATGAAAGCCAGGATGGTGAGGGTGGTGAGGCCTCAAGTGAGGGTGGCGAGGCTTCAAGTCCGGATTATGATTATTCAAGTGAAAGCAATCATGATCCAGATGCTGATGTGTTGGTCAATTCTCAGAATCACGTGGCACATGAAATTCATGTCTTAACCTCTTTATCCACCTCAGGTAATCACAAAATTCATGCCTAAACCTCTTTATCCGTTCCGTGAGTAGTTCATCACTATTCGATAACACCACCAAATTCCACGTATGCATGAAGCCCTCCCATTTATCCTTTGGATGTACAAATTTTTTACAATTCGCCGTGATGTTCTTGTTTATATGCCACCGACAAAGGAAATGACTGGTACCGGGAAAGACACTCTCAATGGCATTGATTAGAGCTACCTCTTTATTGGTGACAATTAGCGAAGGCAAACATGATTTACCCATTACATCCCTAAGTGCTGTAAGAGCCCACGTGTAGTTATTTTCCTGCTCATTCTCAAGAAAAACGATTGCCACACAAAATGTCATGCCAGTTGAAGTGACACCAACTATTTCAAACAAAGGCATCATGCACTTGTTTGTCTCGTATGTTCAATCCATAAGCAAGACTTGAGGAAAAGCACGCAATAAATCTATGCTTCGGAGATGTACAAAGAATAAGTTTCTAATATTACCGGTATCCTTGCAACTTCGGCTGAGAAAATAGTATTTGTGTTCCTCCAACTTCTTCACCACATATTGCAACTGCGAATGACCACCACGATCAGCAATTCTATTTTTTTTACGATAATTGTAAATAGTCCATATTGTAGTCTTGTTATCGGGAATTTATGTTTTAGAAGCTCTATCACATTCTTTGGACGGACATCTTGGAGTGACATATCAATCACAAATTTTTCCTCCTCCTTCTTGAGCCTCCTCGCTAGGCATGCCCTTCCAAATAATTGTCAATCGAGTGGTTATGAACACCGTTAACAACCTCCAATGCCCATGCTCCGCCCTTCTCTAATTCTCTTCCCCTAAGCAAAAAGGGGCAATTACACTTCTTTGTACCCGTCTCTCTCTTTTTCACTTTCTTATTACTTGTATCCTTCTCCTCTAGTTCCTTTTCTGGATCCACCTCCTTGTATCGGTTTACTTTGGCCTTAAACTCTCGATACTTTCTACCACGTTCACAACCCAAAAATAGACTTCCCTTTTTTCCTCCTCCTCCACCATTGTTAGAGCGTTTCACTACAACCACCATCTGATTATCTAAACTAATATTTTAAGCCCATTTTATCAAATCCTCTCTTGTATCAAACCATTTATGAGTTTCAAATAAGTCCGTGTAATCCTCAACCATACAAACATCTGTACTAAGCTCATTCCCCAATAAGATGACACTACATTTACTAGAAGGAAATGATTCCTACGTACAAAAGAAAGGGGTTAAAACTAGAAAACAAGTAAAGTGCAGGAAAAATACACACTGTTCGACTAAAAGTAGTCGAAAATATTGAAAAAATCGGCTATTAATAGTCGAAATATTTTATAAATTTCGACCATCTGTGGTCGAAGATATCAAGAAATTTTGACCACTGGCGGTCGACAGTACTAAAAAATTTCGACTACCTCTGGTCGAACAAATTCAAAATTTTCGACTCTGGTTAGTCGAACAATTCAGCGACGAGGAAAAAAATGCGAAAAACAACATTTTAATCGGTCTAAACATGTAAATATACATACCTTTACGTCCTTAGGTGTTTCTTCTTCTTCCGTCATGATGATCTGTTTGTATGCCACGACGGAGGGAGTATTAAACAGTATATATACATACATTTACACCTTAGAATCGGACGGATGGAGTATTAAACAATATATTTTTCAGCAGCCACTACATATACATTAAAATATTATATTTCTTAATTTTTTTCAAAAAGTAAATGTAAATATTGAAACATGTGTTTGTATGCTTATTAATAATATATACATAATTAGTCATTTTTCCACTATGTTAATTAGTTGTTTTGCCAACCTTCAAATACTTTTCAAACTAATTAAGAAGATGGGTGATGGGTGATGGTTTATGGTACTTAAATTATACCATTACAGTTAGAAACTAAATTATTTAAAAATGATGTGTAATCATTTTATTTTGTTGAATTTTTTAGTTTTTTGTTTATATTAAAAAATAAAGAGAGATAATATTTTTATGTAATCGATCGGATATAGTTAAAGTATTATATTACTACTTTTTTAAATGCTTAGTGTTAAGTCTTAAGAATATGTGAGTGTTAATATTCTTATAAAAGTTAAAACTTATCTTACATGAGAGTAATTATACTCTTCATTTAGTAAAGTATCACACTTTAAAATATCGAATGTAACTCTTAAAAATATCTTAATATTACTCTTTTCAAAAGAGTTATGCATTCAACCTTGATTTCCTTATAGAGCCCGACAATCCACCCGATCAGCTAGAGTTTGTTCATTGATTTAAGTCTTAAATTTTAGATTTTTTTGAGATTAATTCATCTCATTTACAAACTTGTCAAATTTAATTTTATAAGAAATGTTCGTTAGACTTTTAAATTATCTCATTTAGAATGTTAATCATTATAAACTTATTAAACTATTATAAAGAGTTGTAGGTTATGCCTCAAACTGGGGTAGTTAAGATCTGGTGAATATTGCACGATGATTTGGTAGCCTATATTATTTATTTAATAATTAAGTTAATTATAATATTATAGGGCTCTAACCATGATATATGCCCCCAGCTAATGTTTCACGAGTAAGAACCTTCATCCCAAATAACTTTATTTTATAATTGTCTCAGATTTTATGTTACAAGTGCATGATAAAAATATATTTAAGCATATAGATATTAAAGATGTTGAATTTTGAGGTCAATGCTAATGATTGATTGAGATCTCTTCGCCTAAGCTCGATTGATTCATAAATAGATAAGATCATCATTTTTTTCTTGGAGTAGAAAGAACGAGAGCGTGAGAGAGTATTGAGACTTGTAAACTATGAGAAATCATATTTGGTCATGCAAGTATGTCAAAATTCGTACCATTTGGTTCCTTTGATTATTTTAGTTTTCAGTTTTAGTCATTTTTTTGTGTAATTTTTTGATTTGAGGGATTAAAATTGGATAAAGAAGAACTAAAATTGAAAATTACAATAGTTAAAGTACCAGATACAAATTTTATGATAATTTGACAAGATTCTTAAACGACCAATTGTGATAATTTGACCGGAAAATTATAATTTGTCACGTTAATTACATTAAAACTCTAATAATATCATAAATTTCGCATTTGGTCTTTTTTGTTAAATTTTGGTTCAAAGTTGGATTAAAATTAAAAATTACAGTAGCTAAAAGAGCGAATTCAGATTTTGATATACTTAACCATATGTAAATTTCTATAAACTATTTACATTATCTGATTTTCGCACATCTTTTACATTTTTATCTTGTGTTCAAAAATACTTTGATATTCATAATACTAATACTAATGATTGTTTAAATGGGCGTTTGGTTTATTGGAAAGAATCAAAATGAGTATAATAGTAATAATAGTGGGGAATGATAATAGGTTTGTTATTTATAATTATGTTGTTTGATTAATAGTAGAATAATTATCATAATCATTGATTTTGTTTGGTATGAATAAATTCTTTAGGGATTGATCCATAATTTATATTATTAAATTTTTATTTTAATATCATATTATTATTTTTAAAACAAAAATATTGTTTAATAATTTATAATTCTTTTTATAAAAATTTATACTATAAGAAGGAGATAAATTAGAAATGGGCGTTGGAATGAAGTCATTGCAGTGAATTTGCTCTGGTATAGGGCATTCATTATTTTTGGAAATGAAATTTGTTGTAGCACTTTGAAACCTTATTGGTGACAATAGATGCATGCATAAGGAAGTTTCACACGTGAAGGATGATCATTGGTGTCTTAGGAATGATCTGGATGTATTGCATGGCAGTTGGAAGCTCAAGAAACTATTGAAACTAACTCAACAACATAACTGCCATAACTGTCATTTTGGGCAGTTATGATCAGCCGACTTTGAGGCGGTTTAAGAGCAGTTTATCAAGCTACATGGAACCGACTAGGTGGCTGCATCTCATCTACTAAGTGAGGGCTATCCAGTGGAGGTTTAACCGGATCAATAGGTTAAGGGAGTAGCAAGATATAAGGGCTCAAATTAGTTTGATCACAGTAGTTTTGCATTTTGAAGATTTACAGTTCTGTTGCTTCGTTTTTATTCTTCTTGTTGCAGATTGAGATCAATCCAATCTGGTGTGTAAGCATTGAGTAATAATAAGAATTCTTCTCCTCAAAGTGGATGTAGGTTATTCAAAACCGAACCACTATACATCTTTGTGCAAGATTGTATTTCATTTCAACTTTATCATTTTATGTGTTTTGATTCTTGAGTGTGTGAGATTTTGTGTGTTCTTCACAACAATTGGCGCCGTCTGTGGGAAATCCCGATATACAGCAAGCATTTAAGATGAATACTACAAGATTTGATGTTGAAAAGCTCTCAGAGAAATCAGATTTCAATCTATGGAAGATCAAGATGAAGGCAGTCCTAATGCAGCAAGGTTTGATGAATGCTCTCAAACCTCCTCCACCAGTGAAGACTGAAGTTATTAGAGATCCTCAAGCTGCAGCAGGTCTTGTAAGAGCACATGTGGATGATCAGGTACTTCAAAAGGCATACTCTACAATAATTCTATGTCTAAATGATAAAATACTCAGAGAAGTGTCAAAGGAGACAACAGATATTGGGGTATGGAACAAACTGGAAGCCTTGTTTATGGTTAAATCATCTGCCAACAAGATGCATCTGAGGCAAAGGCTTCATGCATTCAAGATGACTGATAAAAGGTCTCTAATGGAGCAAGCTGATGAATTCTGCAAGATCACAGATGATCTGGAAAGTGTGGATTTCAAGCTGTCCAGTGAAGACAAGGCTATCATGTTGCTGTCAGCATTACCAAGATCACAAAGGCACTTCAAGGATGTTGTTCTCTATGGAGGGAATGATATAGTACTACTTGAAGATGTATTGAAAGCACTTAGATTAAAAGATCTACAGGAAGGGGCTGACAATAAAGAGAAATCTGGAGCAGAAGTGACTCTTTGCCAAGAAAGGAAACCAAAACAAGAAATGGAACAAAGGAGGTAACTCTGATCAAAAGAAGGGTGCATCAGGTCAGCTAACTGGAAAGAAATGTTACTTCTGTCATGAACCTGGGCATTTCAAGAAACAATGTGCAAAATGGAAAGCTAACAAGTCTAAAAGGGTTGATACAACTACTGGAAATCAGAAGAATCAAGTCAATCAGGTTGGTGAATCTTAAAATAATGCTGGTATGGAAGGTATTGAAGCTCTGGCCATCACATCATCAGATGTGTCTATTGAGTGGGTACTTGATTCAGGGTGTATATTCCATATGACACCTATGAGGCATTGGTTTGAAGAATTCAAGCATCAAGAAGGAGGATCAGTATTATTAGGTGATGATCATTCTTGTGAAATAAAGGGGTTGGGATCCATCAGACTGCTCATGTTTGATGGAGTTCAGAGGCTTCTAAGGAATGTTAGATATGTTCCTGGATTAAGAAGGAACCTCATCTCCCGTGGGATGCTAGATACTCAAGGGTATGATTCAAATCTGAGGAAGGGAGTTCTCACAGTGACTAAGGATGATAGAATAGTCATGAAGGGAACTAGGAAATTTGACTTGTACTTTCTGGATGGGAGTGTTGTTGTAGGATAGATACACAACACTGATCAGCAGGATGATGCCAAGTTATGGCATGGTAGATTGGGACATGTTAGTGAAAGAGAAATGCAAGAACTGGCTAAACAACAGCTGATCAAGTTTAATGCTAATAATCAGATCAGACAGTGTGAGCATTGCATTCTTGGTAAGTCTAAGTGACTTAAGTTTGGTGAATCAGAACATACAACCAAAGGAAGGATTGATTATGTTCATTCAGACCTCTAGGGACCTTCAAAGACCATAACCAGAGGTGGAGGAAGATACATAATGACCATCATTGATGATTACTCAAGGAAATTGTAGGTATATGTTCTGAAAACCAAGGATAAAGCATTTTCTACATTCAAGGTCTGGTTAACAGAAACAGAAAATAGCACTGGGAGTAATTTGAAGTATTTGAGAACAGACAATGGATTGGAGTTTGTATCTGAAGAATCCAACTCATACTGCAAGGAAAAGGGAATTAAGAGGCATAAAACTGTCCTTGGAACTCCATAGCAAAATGGCATAGCAGAAAGAATGAGTCAAACACTTTTGCAAAGAATTAGATGCGTGTTGAGCAGTACAGGCTTAAGTAAGATTTTTTGGGGAGAATTGGATGCCACTGCAGCTTACTTGATCAACTTATGTCCTGCTACAGCCTTGAATCTTAAAACTCCAGAAGAAATCTGGTCAGGTAATGTTCCATGCTACTCTCACCTTAGAGTTATAGGCTGTCAAGCTTATCCCCATGTGAAACAGGATAAATTGGAACCTAGAACACTTAAATGTGTTATGATTGGTTATCCAAAAGGTGTAAAGGGGTATAAACTATGGTGTTATGAAGAGAACAGACTCTTGGTTAGTAGAGATGTTGTTTTCATTGAAGATAAAGTGCCTTTGATCAAAAATGATCAGAGAAGATAGTCTGATCTTGAGGTGGAGCCTCAAAATATGAACAGGTTAGGTGAAAGTGAAGAGAACTTCACTAATAGAGATACAGATGAAGTATCAAGAGTTAAAGAACAACCTAATACCTATCAACTTGCAAGGGACAGACAGAAAAGGACTATAGTGTCACCTGCAAGGTATGTGGAAGCTGATATAGTATCATTTGCACTATATACAACAACTAAAATTGAAGCTTATGAACCAAGAAACTACACTGAGGCATTGACAAATCAAGATAGTAATAAGTGGTTGATAGCCATGGAGGAAGAGCTACTGTCTCTGAATAAGAATGGAACATGGAGAATTGTTGACAAACCAAAATCTCAGAAGCTAGTTGGATGTAAGTGGATTTTCAAAAGAAAACCAGCATCTGCAGCTAAAAGTGGAGTTAGATACAAAGCTAGACTAGTAGCTAAAGGTTTTTCACAGAAGGAAGAAATGGATTACAATGAGATATTCTCACTTGTGGTTAAACATTGTTCAATCAGAGTATTACTAGCACTAGTGGCTCAATATGATCTGGAGCTTCATCAGATGGATGTAACTACTGCTTTTCTACATGGTAAGTTGGAAGAAAACATCTACATGAAGATACCAGAGGGTGTTACAGTTGAGAGAGCTGATACAAAGGCCTGTTTACTACTCAAATCTCTGTATGGACTTAAACAAAGTCCTAGACAGTGGTACTTGAGGTTTGATGAATATATAATTGCCAATGGATTTCAGAGAAGTCTATATGACAGTTGTGTATACATCAAGGAAGAAAACAACTGTTATACATACTTACTACTCTATGTGGATGATATCCTGATTGCTTGCAAGACCTCTTAAGGCATTGATGTAGTAAAGGAATTACTCAAATTGGAGTTTGAGATGAAGGATCTTTGTGAAGCTAAGATGATACTAGGTATGAAAATAAGTAGAGACAGATCAGCTGGGATACTTGTGTTAAAACAGCAATCTTATCTTATTAAAGTACTCAAAAGGTACAATATGGATCAGTGCAAACCTGTTACAACACCTGTTAAGCAATGATTAAGTCTGTCTCTACTTGGTGGAGCTAAAACAGACAAAGAAGTAGCTGAAATGAGTAGAATTCCATATGCAAGTTCAGTGGGCAGTCTCATGTATGCTATGGTTTGCAGCAGGCCTGATCTTGCTTATATAATGAGCTTGATTAGTAGATTCTTAAGTTGTCCAGGTAAATAACATTGGGATGCAGTCAAATGGGCATTAAAGTATGTCAAGGGAACTGAACAACTTGGTTTAAAATTTCAGAAGAAGGAAGCAAAGTCAGAAGCTGTCATTGGATATGTTGATGTTGATTTTGCAGCAAACTTAGATTCAAGGAAATCTCTTACAGGATATGTGTTTAATATGTATGGAACATCAGTGAGCTGGAGGGCTAGCCATCAGTCTGTGGTAGCATTGTCAACTACAGAAGCTGAATTCATTGCTTTGACAGAAGCAATTAAAGAAGTGATATGGCTTGTTAGTTTGCTGAAGGAATTAGGAGAATGTCAGGATGCTGTAGTGGTATATTGTGACAATCAAAGTGCAATACACTTGGCTAAGCATCAGGGATATCATGAGAGGACCAAAAATATTGATGTCAAGCTATATTTTGTAAGAGATATGGTTGATAGTGGATCTGTTGAAGTGAGGAAGATTGATACATCTGTAAATCCAGCAGATGGACTTACTAAAGCTTTGCCAGCAACCAAGTTTGAGCTGTGCAAGACTTTAGTTGGTATGGTATCAAAGTTAGAGGTTGCTGCTCCTTAAAAGCAGCAAGATGAGGAGGAGAATTCAACTTTGATCATGCATACATCTAAGGTGGAGATTGGTGACAACAGATACATGCATAAGAAAGTTTCACACATGAAGGATGATCATTGGTGTCTTAGGAATGATCTGGATGTATTGCATGGTAGCTGGAAGCTCAAGAAACGATTGAAACTAACTCAATAACATAACTGCCATAACTGTCATTTTGGGCAGTTATGATCAGCCGATTTTGAGGTGGTTTAAGAGCAGTTTATCAAGCTACATGGAACTGGCTAGGTGGCTGCATCTCATCTACTAAGTGAGGGCTATCCAGTGGAGGTTTAACCGGATCAATAGGTTAAGGGAGTAGCAAGATATAAGAGCTCAAAATAGCTTGATCACAGTAGTTTTGCATTTTGAAGATTTAAGTTCTGTTGCTTCGTTTTTATTCTTCTTATTGCAGATTGAGATCAATCCAATCTGGTGTGTAAGCATTGAGTAATAATAAGAGTTCTTCTCCTCAAAGTGGATGTAGGTTATTCAAAACCAAACCACTATACATCTTTGTGCAAGATTGCATTTCATTTCAACTTTATCATTTTATATGTTTTGATTTTTGAGTGTTTGTGAGGTTTTGTGTGTTCTTCACAACACTTATAACCAAACATGTTTTTTCATTCCTATTCCATTCCTACTCTAAAAACCCACTAACCAAATACCTCCTAAAAACGTTAAAAGTACTATATCTATAATCTATTACTAATATGTTGGCAAAAATTATTGTACCCAATTGTTAAAGTCCAATCGGGTCAACCCTGCTTAACTCTGACCCAACATATATTAAGAAACTAAGACCCTAATTTTATTCCTTTCATTCTCTCTCTCCAACCCACGCTCATTCTCTCCCCCAGCCCACCACTCATTCTCTCTTCTCTCTCACTGCCCCCAATTGTCCGCTCCTTCATCAAAAATAAGATCTGGCCTCCACCGTCCGTCGGAACTCTTGCCGCTCATCTCCTCCTCCTCCTCGTACGCCTTCCTCCCGTATTCGTCCACCACAACTCCACTTCAAATCAGATCTGCTGTCACGATGAACGCCTCCACCTTCAGATTTGTTGTCACGATGAATGCCTCCACCTTCAGATCTGATGTAATGATGAACTCGTCCACTTTCCGGCATTGCTCGCTCATGCTCCGCTTCAAATGGCGGAGCCGCCGCTCCTGTCTCCCCAGATACGTAGAGAAGGCTCTACTCAACACTTTTTCCTCTTCCAATGCTCTCATCTCCTCCAGCTTGGAGCCTTTCACTCCTTTTCTGTTTGAGTTGTCGATTTCATTAATGTATACTTTTTAAACATAAAGTGTATACATTTTATTGAACAAGTGTATAACGTATCCTTTCACTGTTTTTCTGTTTGAGTTGTCGATTTCATTAATGTATACTTTTTAAACATAAAGTGTATATATTTATTGAACAAGTGTATAACATTTTATAAATAAACAGTTCGGGTGTTTGAAGATGATTTGGCTGTAATTGATGAACAGTTTCACTATATTCATAATAAGGATTGTGTTGGAGGAATATTAATTTTAAAACGTAAGTGTATAAGCTTAAATAAACAAGTGTATAACATTTTATTAATAAATGTATACTTATCAAACTTTGTCTGTAAGTTTTAATAATCAATTATACAGAAACGTATTGAGAGAAAGAGTAAAATAAGTTGTGGTGGTGTTCTGCTTAGTGGGATGATAAGAGAAACGAAGTGAGATTGAGAGAAAGAAGAAGGAAGTTGTCGTTGTGTTCTACTAGGAGAGAGACAGACCGTCAAGCGGGTCATTTTATTTTTTATATATGACCCATTTTGTAAATTTGTAAATATGGATCTGTTGGTTAGTGTACAATTGTGTACACTAATATGGATCAACTCTAATATGTTATAGCCATATTAGTAACACTTTTGCATGATGTGTCTAATATGACAAAAAAAAAAAAAAACTGCACTCATTTAACATATTTAGCTAAAGTATTAATTATATGATTACAAAGTTTTAGGAAAGATTAAAATATGACAAATTCTCCTACATTCAAAAATTATTACTGTATAAAATATATATTGATGAATAAAAATTTATATAATTTATTAGTGAATTTTCTATTAATTTTTTTATATAAAATTGAATATAAAAAAGTTATACATATCAGTTGAACCTATTGGATTCGAGCCAGAAAAACACAGCTCTAATTCTATTTTTTTTATAAGGCTAATCAGGTTGAACCTATGGGTTTTGGGTTTTCTAACAACTCTAAATAATAAGATTGTAGGTGTATGTATATGAGTGTTTTTTAAAATTTTAAGGGTAGATTTTAAAAATCCAAAAGCAGATTTCAAAATAAAAAAACATAGCGTAGAGTTGGGAAGGAAGGTATGACTTATAAGCAAGATGTTAATAAGGATAAACTAAAAAGATCAGTCGGCCCATTTGGAACAGATTCGAAAGCCCGCAATTGGGCCCAAATAGAAGACGTAATTTACAAATAAGTAAATATTAGTATATCATTTCATTGTGGGGGTGATAATATTACTTATTATAGTATTAGTTAAAATAAATTAAGTTTTTGTACACACATGTAATCGGATCCATTTTTATGAATAAAAATTGATTGGAGGGAGATGGGATCAAGCAATGGTCCACTTGTTTTTCTTTCTTGGAATATTGGGATGCACGTAATGTAGAAGCATTTAAAATATTTTGCACCTAAATTAAGGAGTATTATTATTTAAAGTGTAGTGGGTAGTTGTGTTAGTGAGAGTGTGGACCTCTGTATTAGAGGGAGTGTGTGAGTCTCATGTGTATAAAAAAGGAAAGAGGAACCTTTCGGTGGGACGACCAAAATAAAAAAAAAAACCTTTTTAACTGGAACGAATGGAGTATGAACTAAGACGTGTATGGTGTGAAAGTTACATTTGAGACGGTGGGATGGTTTGATTCATTGTTAAAGCATTAATTGTTATATAAATAAAGTATTTTTATTGATAGTTAAAGTATGCTTTCTTCGTTCCCTTTAAATGATCTTTTTTTTTATTTTCGTTGTCCCACTCAAAATATAAGCACGTGCAAAAAGTAAAAAAACTCTCTTGAAAGGGGACAGTTGGAGTAATAATAATTAATCATATTATAACACCTTAAAAATACACTTTAATTCATTATTTATCATATTTAAAAGAGTTGGTTTCTTGTATCCCCGGGTGTACAAGGTATTTAAAAATACAACATTTTGTTCAAAAGGTATGCAAGTTTTTCATTGAAAAGATTGGATGAAAAATGTATAGTATAAATGTTCAATTAATTTTTTTCTTTTTTTTTCAAATAAAGGATACACGTTTTTATATTAAAGAGTATAACTTTAAAAAAATGTGGAATTTAGAAACACGTTGTTAAGGGCACGCAAGTTTTAGTCTTTTATATAATTATCATCTCACAATATATTTTACTATCTTAAAAAATAAGTATATATTATGTATAGAGGAGAGAGAAATAAAGTTTTAATTATGATTGAATAACATTATAATAATCAATCACTTGAGGTTTAAATTAATTTAATAATTGATTAATAAAACATTTAGTTGAACCTTATTAGATTAGGAAGCATAATTTTGGAGTTACGTGCATATGGTGGATAGATTTATTATTTTTTGCCTGATTAATTGGACTACAGTAATTTCTAGTCCAATATATTAAAAGATAAAAATTTATGTGATACCGTTAAACGTAAGCCCTTACGTGAGACAGGTGAAAAGTGATAATTTATATAACAAAAAGTGATATTGAATTAATGAAAAATGATAATGTTATTTTATGAATAATTTATAATATAAATGAAAAATGATAACATTTTACCGTGAAAGTAATAACTATTTTAAAAAATATAAAATAATTTAAGTGAAACGGTATCACGCAACATATACTCGTATTAAAATCATCCCATATCATTGAAAAAGAAAAGAAAAAATAAATATTGGTAGTGATCAATTTAACTATTAGACTAGCAATAGTGTTAAATATAAAAGGTGCTAATAATTAATCAAGAAAAAATAATAGGGAAATGATGTTACACCAACAAAAGGCTGGCTCTTTATATAATTGGTTGTTTCACGCAACATATACTCATATTAAAATCATCCCATATCATTGAAAAAGAAAAGAAAAAATAAATATTGGTAGTGATCAATTTAACTATTTGACTAGCAATCGTGTTAAATATAAAAGGTACCAATAATTAATCAAGAAAAAATAATAGTGAAATGATGTTACACCAACAAAAGGCTGGCTTTTTATATAATTGGTTCTATATCCACCCTGAAGATATTATCTTCACATAATATTTATTCTATGTTTGCCTCTACTAATTTAAATTCATATTATTGATATCTTTATTTATGGATAAAATACATTATTATACAAAATTCACATGGTATAATAAAATAATTTATTATGAGAGTTACTAGGGTATAGGGTATCAATTGATTGATACTCTTTAATTCCCCCCTTAATTAATTCCTACCCCTTCATCAAAACATCAAAACACACCTACTGAAGGTGAAAGAAGTATATTATATATTTAAAAATTGTTATTCCCTTCTCATCCTAGTCATTGTCATTTATTATATACTACATTAATACTTTATACTACTAAAAATGCTCTTTAGTATAAAAAGAGAATACTAAATTTGTCTCACGTCTTACTATTCCACACAAATTTTGATTAGGACACTACTAAAAAATGCTCTGTAGTATAAAAAGATTTAACATCGAAAGAAAAGAGGATACTAAATAAAATTATTTTCTTCGCTCCAGCGCAAATCATAGGCTATTTTACTTTATAATACCATAATTTACTAATGATAGTAATTTATTTTTAGTACCATATTTATGTTTTATTAATAATTATTTTTTCGATTTTAATTTGTTTTAGTATCAGTACTATTTTAGTTTTAGTATGAGAATTTATTAGAAATACTTTTAACTATTTTCGCTGATTCGGAATTCGCATTTTGTTGTGAAAGTTCATGATTCGAATTCTCAGTGAACTTTCATTACCAATACAACATTTTCATTAATAATATTAAGAAATTTAAAATTATTGTTTAATCAATTTTTTTGAATCTTAATTCAAAACAACTCAATGAACTATCAATACCAATACAACATTTTTTCATTAATAATAGTTAAACTTCATTTCCTTGAAATTTAAACTTGATTGTTTCTTTTCTCTTTCCTTTAAACTCATCTCCACCGGCTATCTCTTTCCTTTAGACTCATCTCCACCAGCAATCAATCAGTTTAGACGACGTCCATTCCTCCAGTATTGTCCTCCGTGATCACCGCATGCTGCATTTTACTTTTCATTTATTTAATATCCCCCAGCAATCAATCAGTTTAGAATAAATAATAATTAGTGTTATTGGTATTATATCCCCCTTGCCTAACGGGCTGGAAGCTCAACAGGCCCCATGTGCTACAAGGAAGAGGTCCAGCTATAAAGAGGTCCAAGAAAGAGGAGAATGACAAATCAGGGGCTGATAGCAATCCAAACAGAAAGGCTCAAACCCAAAAGACACACCTCGAAGAAGAACCAAGAAGAAGTCCAGGAGATGAGCCCATCATCAAAGGCTAAGGAAGCCCAAGAAGATAAAGTTAGGAAAGGGCCAAAGGGCAGAAAGCCCACTGAAAGGATAGAGGGCCGAGATCCCCCGGCAGAATACCCTGGCTCTGAAGCCAAAGGGGACATCCAGAAGCTCGGACGAATACTAGAGCCTCGGAAACCGACCCATCCGAGACGGAGAGGACTATCAGAGTGGCTGGAGAAAGTACAAACACGACTGCAGGAACAACTAGCAGTGACAGGCAAGAAGACAAGGATAACGGTAAGAAGAGATGTCTTGTGCAGCACTCTCACACTAGAGGACAACGCACAGCGGACGCGTCTCTCCTCATCCTCCAATAGGAAGCAAGCAAAGGACAGGAAAGACCGGATACACTCTACAAGACACCTAGCAGCACCCAACACCCACCCTGATGCAGCGGAAGATACAAAAGTAAGATAAACAAAATATTAATCCGTTAATTCTACAAAGAATACCAGAATAGCGAGATAGATGTCTACTCAAACGTTAATTCTCACAAGAATATCGTAGGAGTAGACGCAAACGCGATTAAGAGTATTAATCCATTGATTCAAGAGGAATACCGGAAGAACACAAATAAAACACGAAAAAAGGATTAACCCAAACTTTTCATTAATTAAAATCAACTCCCTTTTTACAATAACATGAACACCTATTTATAGGTGATAATAAAATCTAATGTAATAATGACAATTATAAATAAAAGGAAACAAATCAAAACCTAATTATATTAATTATTCTATATCTCCACCATATCTGAATCATTACTGATGCAGCGAGAGCGTGTAATAAAAATGATAATACGTAGAACAATTTCTATAATCCGTTGATTTTTAAAGAATAACGGAAGATAGACAACTCAAATACGTTGATTCTTATAGAATACTGTAAAAGAGACTATGAGACAACTCTCAATTTCATTATTCAACTCCTCTAATACATAAGAAGACCACCTATTTATAGGTGATAATATCTAATACAATAAAAACATAAATAAAATTAAAAGAAACAAATCAAAATCAAATCATAATAATATCTAATTAACTTATACTATAATTATAAATTATCTTCTATAATCTCCATTATTCTCCCCCGCTTGGTGATGATTCACCCTCGAATCGTGCAGGATCGTATCACGAACGAAAGTGAGAAGACATGCTGGAACATCCTTGAATTCATAAAACCCAAAATCCTTTAAAATAGCACTTTCATATTCAATGTTGCAACTAATTATGAGACCCAGAAAATATGAATCTTTTGGATCATACGAATCCTTTGAATTAGGTACATTAACAGCAGCTTCAATCATATCTCTATAAAAATTGGATCACCATAAACGTCGTGGAAAATTTTATCACCTTCTTTATAAAAAGTTGGTGGATTATCATAGCCGAAACCTTCTTCATCTTCTCCATCAAAGATTGGTGGACCATCATAGTCACCATAAGAAATTTCATCATCTTCTTCATCAAATATCGGTGGACCTTCATAGCCACCATCAACAAACTCGTCCAAATCAAGATTGAACGGAGAAAATAGATCAGAAAAAGAATGATTATCGTATTCATAGATCTGCTCATCATACATGATATCATCTATCGATTGATGCCTCAAAATCATCATCGAGGATCATATATTGGCTCTGATACCAACTGATGCAGTGAGAGCGTATAATAAAAATGATAATACGTAGAACAATTTCTATAATCCGTTGATTCTTAAAGAATAACGGAAGATAGACAACTCAAATATGTTGATTCTTATAGAATACCGTAAAAGAGACTATGAGACAACTCTCAATTTCATTAATCAATTCAACTCTCCTAATACATAAGAAGAGCACCTATTTATAGGTGATAATATCTAATACAATAAAAACATAAATAAAATTAAAAGAAACAAAGCAAAATCAAATCATAATAATATCTAATTAACTTATACTATAATTATAAATTATCTTCCATAATCTTCATTACACCCCCAAGGTGGTCGGTGTACTAATCAGCTTCATTAATGACCGCTTGTCTTCATCCAGATGGAGCAACGGGATTGGCTCACCATTAGGGTTTGCGGACAACATAAATAGCTTCTCTCACATGAGAGAAGTAGGTTACTCATTCTCATTTTCAATATTACTCTTGTAATTGAGAGGGTTTATGAGTGTTGTTATAAAGATGAGTAATAAAATCGGTTAATGCTTTTTGGTTGGATCTCCTATCTCTCACATATTTACTTGTCGTTGTGTTTGATTGCGATCGTTCTTAGCTCAGTTACATTATAATTTTTTGTCCCTTAATCGTGAATTAACAGCTAAGAACACGCATCAATAGTTGGCGTCGGCTGTGAAAAATGCTACGATTAGCTGTTCTCTTTCTGTTTAAATTATTCATTCTGGTTGTAGGAATTATCTTTATTCTTGCTCTGTTTTCTTTGTTAAGAATGGGAGTGAAGGATTTGTAACCCCTAGAAACGAAGAGATGGGAGAATGTTCCAGTGCTTAGCGAAACGTGATAAGGAGTGGAAACAATGTACAAGTTAGCGCTCCGGTAGTGGAAATAATAACTCCGGCGAGATCTATTCCCATCCCAGATCTGGGTGATCCACAGAGAATGAAGGAAATGAATGAGAAAATCCGAAGGATGATTATCGAGTACGCCACAGAAGCTCCCTTAGTTCAACCAACGAGGTTGAGTTTCAGTGGCCCTCACGGAGGCAATCGCGACGATCTGAGGGAAAATCTCAAAAGAAGGAAGGAAGTCAGAAGAGTAAGTAGTGGAGGAGATTCCAGGGAGACGATCAACTTCATACAAAAAAGGAATGCATGAGAGAGAGTGTGTGTTTACGAGACCCTGAGAGATGGAGCTCCTAGCGAATATCGCCGCCGGCCAGAGGAAGAAATTCGGAGACAGCCACAACCAGAAGCGGAGCAAGAGGCAAGAAATCTTCCACCCAGGGAGATACCTAGGGAGAACCAAATACGGAGGCAACCACAGTCGAGGCAAAATCAGGGAACAGGGCATCCCGTATCAAGGGAGATGCCCATGAGGGAAGAATTCCATCAACATCAGCCACCAAACCAGAGGTGAGGTCATCCCGCAACTCGAGAAGTACCGGTGGAAGAGAAAGGTCCATGAAGGACGCCATCCTTCTCTCAGAGAGGACATCATCGCCCTAATCCTTCACCACTTCCCATACACCAGAGGAGTGGTCATAGGAGACGTGATCAAAGTCAGAGGCCCATAAACCAAAGATCACTTTTATCCCCGGCACGGGAAAGCCAGGACCTGTCTTGGGAGGATCGTTCCACGACAGAATTATCCTGGCCAAGGAACAGAAGAAATGGAAGACCTTCTTCCCGAAGGAGGCCGAGGGGTACGGAAGCTCACTCAGAGGCTTGGTCGGAGAACAGGGAAGTATTTCCCGAGGTCCAGCCGAGAAACTTGCAAGCATTGATAAAAGATGAAGTGAACAAACACTTTGCTGACCTGGAAAGAAAGATGTCGGGGACTAGTAGAGTCCTTCAGCAAGCGGTAGATCCCTCACCTTTCCCAGCATAAGTCAGCAATGCTCCTCGGCAACAGGGAGTTAAATCCCCATCCAGTTTGGTTTTCTATTGCGACTACGATCCTTACTCCCATATTGAAAAATATCTGATATGGATGAGGGCTCAAGGCGCGAACGAGGTCATGTTGTGCAGGATGTTCCCCCTGATCCTGGGAAACAAGGTCCACGTCTGGTTTAGAGAGGTTCCGGCAGCATCCGTCAAAGGCTGGGGAGAACTGATGGAAACATTTCTGATGCAATATTCCTACCTTGAAGCCCCTAAAGAACTGAAACATAAACTTGCCAACGTCCATTAGGGATCAACAGAAAGCGTGCGAGATTTTCTGAAATGATTCAATGACAGAGGTCAATGGGAGAAGTCATGGGGGACGATGCATGCCTCATCACGGTGATGGGAATGCTTCACCCAGAAACTAGCTTGTTGAAAGTGGTACAGCTGAAACCGCCCACGTCCTATGCGACCTTCATGGTTATTGCAAACAAACACATCCAAGCTGAGGACATTTCCAAGATGGCGAAGAAGGCGAGCAATCAGAGCACTTCATCAGAACTGGGCAGGAAGAAAGTAAGCACATGAGGGACGAAGGAATACAGAACACCTGCTACATTCAAACATTTCACAGAGGATACCGATGTGCAACAAATGTACGAGGAACTGAAGTCGGGCACCAACCTGAACTTGGCCGAGGTCTTTTACTACGTAAAGGATCAGCAGATCCTTCGGACACCGAGACCGGTCTTACAAACATCAGAACTTACCAATCCTCAGGAAGAAAGTAAGCACATGAGGGACGAAGGAATACAAAACACCTGCTACGTTCAAACATTTCACAGAGGATACCAATGTGCAACAAATGTACGAGGAACTGAAGTCGGGCACCAACCTGAACTTGGCCGAGGTCTTTTACTACGTAAAGGATCAGCAGATCCTTCGGACACTGAGACCGGTCTTACAAACATCAGAACTTACCAATCCTCAGAAGTATTGCATGTATCACCTAACGCATGGACACAATACTGATCAGTGTCGAGACTTAATCACGGAATTATGGAAATTGTTCAAGGAAGGGAAGTTGAGAGGAATGTTGCCAACTCTGAGGACGAGGATGTATCGGAGAGACGCTAATCTTCCCCATCCTTTGGGTCAACAGAGGTCCCCGGACAGAGGGAGGAATGGAGGAGCGATACATCTACCCCCTCCACCTCCAGGCCAACCACCAGTGTTCGAAAGGATAGGAGGATAAGCTCCGAGGGGAGATAGACCCAGGAAAATACACATGATGGAACCTGTAAAGTAGATTCCTTATGTCAAAACCTCCCAGGCGTTCATCACAACATCAAAAAGGAGAAGGAAGGCAGAGCTAAGAGATTTGAGCCAAAAAATCCCTCAAATTTGGTCATTGACATCGGAAACGAAGGAAGTAACCGAGGCCGATATCGTCTTCACCGAGGCAGATTTCTATGGGGTAAGTACCCCACATTCCGATCTGCCAGTTATTTCACCTATATTGTTTGGAATCAAAGTGCATAGATGTCTAGTAGATACCGGCGCGTACGCCAATATGATCTTCAAAGAGGTATTCAAAATCTTGGGAGGAGAAAGTCACCATAAGGTGAGGCCTTGTGGTGACGAAATCAAAGGTTTTGGCAATGCGTTGACCAGACCAACCTGGGAGCTTAACTTATCCGTCCAACTAGAGGGTTCGAATGAAAAGACCCGGATACAGAAACAACTAACATTCAAGGTTGTTGATCAGACCTCTACATACAACTGTATCCTAGGGCGCTCATTGATCTGCGCCTTCGGAGACATCCCATCCACCCTTCATCAATGCCTCAAGTTTGTCACAGCTGATGGCAATGTAGTGACCGTGATAGGAAACCAAAAGAGAGTGAAAGAGTATTCATTCATAGAAAAAGTAAAGGGTTTGAGTTATAATGATATGGATTATGAGATGTTGAGTTTTGAAGGCTTCATGGAAGAGGGGGAGAATCATGAAATACTAACGAAATCAAAGAGCCACGAGAGGGAGAACAAATGAAGAATGGAACAGATGTGGTCGCGAGATTGAGGAAAGGAAAGAAGAAAGAGACTAAGAGAATGAAGTGCTCCTCGCAGTAGCCGAAGTACAACCACTCCCAATAGACTAGGAAATAGAAAAAAATGAGAAAACGGCGAAAGAGCCAAGGCGAAAGCCATTACACCTGATGTGGATCTGAGGATGAAACTACTAGAAGGAGCCGAGGCAGCAGGAAAAACAGAGGCAGTCCAACTGGACCCGAAGAATGTTGACATCAAAGTTAAGATCAGAACAGAATGAGAAAGTGAATGAAAGGAGGAATTGACACAACCGTTGAAGGAAAATTTAGATGTGTTTGCCTGGAATTCGAATGAAACATCGGAGGTGCACCTGAAATATGCTTGTCACAGACTGAACATCGATCTCAGCATCCCACCCTTCCATCAGAAGAAAAGAAAGTCAGCCCAGAGATGAATACGGCTATGGAATCAGAAGTGCACAAGATATTGGCAAGTGGGAGGATCAGCGAGTGTAAGTACCCTATAAAGGTGCAAAATCCGGTGATGGTGAAAAAGAATGAGGGATCGTGGAGATTGTACATCGACTTCACGGATCTAAACAAGGCATGCCCCAAAGATAGTTACCCCCTCCCATCAATTGACCATATGGTGGACACCACATCGGAACATGAAATGATGAGCTTAATGGATGCATTCTCAGAGTATGCGGGGGCAACCTATCAAAGGCTAACACGACCTTCTTCTGTGGAAATGGAGTCTATGAATGGAACAACATGTCGTTCGGTCTGAGGAATGCGGGGGCAACCTATCAAAGGCTACTAAACAAGATGTTTGAGGGAGAAATCGGAAGATAGTTGAGGTATATATGGACGATACCGTGGTAAAAAGTTTGAAAAGAATGGATCATTTTGATCATCTGAGAAAGGTATTCGGAATCTTCCGACACTATGGAATAAAGTTAAACCCGAAGAAATACACGTTCAGAGTAAGCAAGAGGAGTTTTCTCGGATACTTGGTTAGCTCGAGGGGGATCGAGATGAACCCTGAGAAAGTAGAAGTGATACTGAAGATGGATCCGCCGAGGCACATGAAAGAGGTTCAAAACCTGACAGGTAGGTTGGCCGCCTTGAACAGGTTCATGTCGAAAGCATCAGATAAATGCAAATATTTCTTCGATGTCATTAAAATGGCCAAGTTTGAATGTACAAAAGAGTGTGGAAAGGCATTCGAAGAAATCAAAAAGGAATTATCGGATCCCAGGATTCTCTCTAAACTATTTTCGGGGGAAACATTACAGCTGTATCTAGCAGTGTCAAAATGGAGGAGAAGAATAAAAATTGGTATACTTCATAAGTTAGTCTTTGAGGGATGCAGAACTTAGATACCCGGTAATGGAGAAAGTGGTCTACGCTCTCGTTATGAGCTTGAGAAAACTAAGACCGTACTTCATGGAACATACCATAAAAGTACTGACGATATTTCCCTTGAGGCAAGTGCTCCAAAGGATGGACGCAGCGGGAAGATTGCTAAAATGGTATGTCAAATTGGGACAGTTTGATATTGCATACCTGCCGAGAAATGAGGTCAAAGGGCAAGTGATGGCTGATTTCATAGTGGAGCTAACCTTCCATATTCCGACCGGAGAAGAAAGAAAAAATCCCTAGGTAATGCACGTAGATGGATTCGCTACTACATCGGCTTCGGGCGCTGGAATCATCATCCAAACCCCGTATGGAGAGACATTCTCGACAGCAGTCAGGTTCAGTTTCTTAGCTACCAACAATGAAGTAGAGTACGAAGCCTTATTGAACGGGTTGAGAATGAAGTTGGCCATGGGAGCTGATGAGTTTCTGGTCTATAGCGACTCTCAGTTGGTAGTGAATCAGGTACGGGGGGAATACGAAGCTAAAGACGACCAAATGAACCACTACTGAGGATTAGCTGCTGGTATGCTTTAGAGGTTCAAACATGTATTTCTAAAATGCATTGATAGGAGAGAGAACATGGGAGCAAACGCGATAGCCAAGCTGGCCACGACATCAAACGCAAAAGACCTCAACAACATCAACATTGTAAAATAGCAAAGGCCCTCGGATACCAGTGTTTAGGTTTTGAACGATCAACCGACTGAAGAGTCATGGATGACGCCGATCTAGAAGTATCTGGAAAATGGAGAAATGCCCTCGAACAAAGACAAAACCCGTCAGATAAGGCTTCGATCGGCGAGATACCTATTGATAGAAGGGAAATTATACAAGAGAGGGTATTCTTCCCCACTCTTAAAATGTCTGAGTCCTGGGGAAGCAAATTACGTGCTGGCCGAAATACACGAAGGCATATGCAGGAACTATATGGGCAGAATCGCTTTGGCCCATAAAGTGATCAGACAGGGATACTTCTGGCCGATACTGAAAAAAGATGTTACTCGGCACGCACGAGCCTGTACTACCTGTCAAAAGTTAGCAACGATCACAAGAATGCCCTCAGAGCAATTAATATCAGTTTTCAGCCCGTGGCTATTCGCAAAGTGAGGGATTGATATGATAGGACCGCTACCTACCAGAAAAGGCGGAGTCAAGTTCGCTATAGTGGCAGTCGATTACTTTACGAAATGGGCAGAAGCCGAGGCCTGGCGACCATCACTGAGGCTAGAGTAGAGAAGTTCATCTGGAATAGCATTGTGTGTTGTTTTGTTATACCTTACGCAATCATCACAGACAATGGCAAGTAGTTTGATAACGCCAAGTTGAGAAAATTCTGTGAGGACTACAACATAAAAAAGTGGTCCTCGACACCTTACCTCCCTCAATCCAACAGCCAAGTCGAGGCGATCAACAAGATAATCAAGCACACCTTGAAAGCTAGGCTGGAAAAGCTAGATGGAAATTAGCCAGAGGAATTGGCCGGGGTCCTATGGTCGTACAGGACAATGACAAGAACATCCACTAATGAGACGCCTTTCTCAATGGCTTTTGACACAAAAGCAGTGATCCTAGTAGAAATCAGAGGGCCCAGTCCCAGGATTGCATTCCATAGAGATGAAGGAAACGATGACCTGATCCAGGAAAGACTAGACCTACTGGAGGAGAAAAGGCTAAATGCAGAAGTACATAACGCGATATACAAACAGAGGGCCGAACGGTTTTACAACTCGAGAGTGAAGCTGAGGCAGTTCAAAGGAGGCGAATTGGTACTCCGGAAAGTGTTAGGTCCAGCGACGCAGGGCAGCGGACAAAATTGGGAAGGTCCCCATGTGATCAGAAGAATACTAGCAAAAGGGGCGTACAAGCTTAAAGAAGTGGATGGAAAGAAGGTGCCAGACACATGGAATGTCCAACACCAGAAGAAGTATTACCAATAAGCCGGATGAGGACACAACACTAAACGAAAGGGTTAAGGTGTATCAATGGCTAAAACAAAATCAAAAATTAAAATGGATGGGCTCGGACAAAAGAGTAAAATCGCAGAAAGACATGCTAAAACAAGGGGATGGAATGTAAGTAAATATAGGAACGAAAATATGTAATAACGGTATGAAAATACAGAGATAAATTTGGAGTCTCTTCGGAATGAAAACGCATTTCGAAATGAAGGTCGAGATACTGGTATCGAAATCGAGATAGAGAGGTGAATTTTAGAATCTCATCAGGATCGGAATAAAAAGGTGAATTTTGGGACATCATCAAATATCGAATAGGGTTTTGTAGAACTCAAATCAGATAGCATCGGAATAATGGATACTCAAATAAAAAGTGAATGTCTCAAAAAGGAGCACAAACACGCGCATAATCGGTAAGCAAGGCAAATGAACATAACAATTCATAAATGCAAGCGAACATATATCAGCAAACTCAGAGTAGCAACAGACAATTCAACGAGTCATAAGTCATAGAGGCAAAGAGCATTATCCAGAGCGATCAACAAAAGTAAGAAATGGAAAAAGGGAAATATAGAATTCAAATTACAAACCATCATCGCAAATAAAGTTTTTACCCATACGGGAACCAAGAGAAGGAATGTCAATCTTTTTTCCGACCACTAAGAGACTGGAAAATATCAGCCATCTTGTCTTCCATTTCTTTCAGTCATGCTTCGGCCCGTATAGCTCTCTCCTCAGCAGCGCGTTGATGGATAACATGATCTTCCAATTCACAGACACGAGCTTCCATCTCCGTCAGCCTTGCTCGGGCCTCAGCAGCCTCAACTCTGGCAGCATCTCGGGTGATTTCCGCTTCTATCAAACTTACCCTGACGGATTCAAGAGTGGTCTGTTCCAGCCCCACTTCAAAATCCAGAGTCTCTAGGCGCTCTTTCTAATAAGCAACGGGGGAAGCTAGCTTCGTATTTTCAATCTCCAAAACATTCAATCTTTCTTCAAGACCAACGGAAGACCCTTCGGAACCATCAACTCTCTGACTGGCGAACAATCGGTACTGGTCCATAATATGCAAAGAGGCAGAGAGAGACAGCAGCAGCCCTGGCCATAGTGGCCAATCCAGAGGAATTCTAAGGGAGAGAACTAGAGTCAATAATAAGCAGGGCACGATGATTGAAACGGTGAGAAGCACCCTGAACGAAGCCCTGATTCCCCAATTCTTGCAAATTAGGCTCATCAGACTCATCGGCGATAGCTTTCCCACGTACGTGAGCCCTTTCGGTGGCCAGCTTTTCCGCCTTAGCCTCAGCAACAATAGGATTGTCTGGTTCAGCAACACTTGGAGGGTTCGGATTAACCTGGGGAATGGTCGGAATCGCCGGGGAACTAGACTGAGGGATACTGGTATCAACTTTCCTCTCAGAAACAGCTGTGGGAGCAACTCTCCTCTCGGGCACGACTATTATGTCATAGTCCTCGAGCTCGGAAATATTTCCTATCTCAAAATCGGGGGCATCTTCTAGTTCAGGACCCTCCTCGAGATCTTCCTCACTCTCAAATTCAGCAACAAGTGGTTCCACAAAAGGACACCTTTGATGAGAATGCAAGGGACACAGAAAATACAACAAAGTACAAACTGAGGTAATGATTCCCCGCAACTCATTAGCAAGAATGTCAAACTCACTGATGGATAGAGACTGGCATGGTCTAAAGCTAATACCAGGTTGTTGAGAAGATTAGTCGCGTTCATAAATGCCCCTCCGATGTTTTCCCAGCAGGGAAGAAGTCGCTGTTCCAGTAAAGTCAGCAGAGAGAGAGAATACGGGAGGAGCAGCAGTAGTATGTCGAGATCATTCTCTGGGAGGAGATAAGATTCTAACATAGGTTAGCTGCTCTACTTGAAGATCTTCATCAAGCTTGAAATCCCCTGAGTCGACCGACAAATCTTCAAACTCATCTTCTTCATCACAGTGGGAAGGGATTGAGCTGAGTAGCCAGGGTCAGCTTCTTCATCAGAAAATTCGTATACATATTTGTGGCGAGTTAAGGATGAACCCACGACAGAAATGGTGGATCCTACTAGAGACATAGCACCTCAAAGTTCATCTGAAAAAATAAGGAAAAGGTATTACATACAGAACGAAACACCTTGTCAAACAAAAGAAATCACAGGAAAATGAAAAGAAGAAATACCGGCAGTGGCACCACGACCAAGGGTAGATAGTCCAACGGATACAAGAATGGGCTCTTGAAGTAGGGGAGAGGCACGAAGAGAATTCCCACATGAGGATAGAATCTCATAAACCCGACGGAACCCGTCACTTAACTACAAAAGCTGACCACGAGGAGGATATGCACCAAGTATTGAAAGAATGTTAGAAATCTCACAAAGCAATACAAAGTCAGAAAGGAGGAAGAGACCATACACTTATTCAACGGAAAGAACCGAGTCAGAAAATTCATCGGGACACCATTTACTCGAACACGATAGTTACCCCTCAACCAAAACCAAGCTTGCTCCCAACTCCTACCGATGACATCAGAAGCAGCAACAAAGTGATGATTATCATGTGGGAGCAAATGGTAAAAACCAACAGAGCTACCAGAGGCGGCATAATAAAAAATAAATTCAAGCTCGAGAGGATCTTGAATGGTATGACCCAACACATAGAATAACGAGATCATGGACACCAGACGCAACCAAGAGAATGGCAATAATTGGCCAATAGTCATATCCCACTGTTGCAATAATAAACCGATAACAAACGGGATAGGGAGACGCAGATCAGCAAGGAAGAGGGAATAATAGAAAATAGTACATTCAGGAAGAGGTTCAAAAATGGGTACTTCGTCAGAAAGGAGAACGAAACTTACATTCAGATTACCGTATAGTTGGTGAAGCTCTTCTAAATGCCCGGGAGATAGCCGAAAAGGGGTCACCCAGTCAAGTCGCTGAGCCATTCCTCGAAGGGCAGCTCCCATGTCACCAATATCCCTGCGAAACTAGCAAATAATCTGAGGGATTCAGAGCCAAAAGGGTACCATACTCGCTGTCAACAAGGACCTGGGCACCACCAACGGTAACGGTAGGCATGACGGGGACTTCTACCATCTCTGACGGAATAGCAGACGACTGATTGCCACCAGAAGAAGAAGAGGTGAACAAATTCTGTAAGTTCAATCTAGTCTGCCGCTGGAGACGATTAGAACTGTGAACACCAAGCCACACATGCCTCTCGGGCGTAGAATCAGAGATGTTAACCTCTTGAGCATCAACCGGTGGGGAAGTACCTTCACTAGCCATTATCGACGAAGAATACGAAAGTTAGGGTTTTGCTGAAAAGTAGAAAATAAGAGAGATTTCAGAGAAAGTCAGAAATTTAGGAGAGTAGTTAAGAGAGGAACACAAGGAAATATGCAAAGGATTTGAATTTCGAAACGTAAAAATCGAAAGGTATCTGACAGGAAGAAGGGTAACCCACGTCATGACTAGACAGGGTAAACCAAAAATGGCAAAGATTGGACGGCTGGGATAGAGAGACTTTACAACTTCCAAGAAAAATGAAAAGCCCAGATGAATCCACATGGCGCACGATCAAGGACACGCTACACTATGATAGAAACCGGCAGTTACACTCAAAAATTAAGGTAAAATTATCAGAATACCCCTGTAAGGTCAGTTATAGTAAAATTAAATACTTCATTTCATAAGGGAAGAGTTACATAGTACTTATAGAAAAATCTTACAACAGGAAGAAAAAGAGAAACACACGGAATACTCATGTTAAACTCGAATAAAGAGATACATCGGGTTCGGGCACTACGGCCTCTGAAATTTTCACTGGTCAACAGAGATGTCGTCGGAGTCAAGGACGCCACAGACTTCGAACTTTCACCTTTGGGCGGCCCACCCTCTGAACAGCCTACGGGAGCTTCGGGAGCCACCAGACCCGATGAGATATTAGCCATCGTAACATTCTCAGAAGGAGCAAGGATTTTCGAAGAGGGAAGAACCATAGGAACAACAGTAGCAGCCTCAGAAGGATGGAGCTCAGACACAACAATAATACCAGCTTGATCAAATATATCTGCAACTTCGAGTCGAAGAGCCTCTAGTTCGGCAAACGACTCCTGGATAGGCATCTCCGCGGATTCAGGAGGAAGTTTCACGAGAGCATCCTCAGTTGGAGAATCAGCCGTAGCTAATTCCAGAACATCATCGGTAAAGTTCTCATCGGACCCCACTTCTAAAACTTTACCAAAATCATTCTCGGGAGCCCCGGTGTCACTAATAAAATTGGAATACTTACCAAGCAACCCCAAATCGAGTTCTCCCTTTAGAGACTCACCCGGAGGCATCTTCTCCTGACTGAGGGCTTGAAGAAAGGATACCACGCATATCACCCAAACAGCCAGGATAAGGTTTCTCGAAAGAGGCCTTCGCCTTGGTAGCTGAAGAGGAATAGAAGCAGTAAATTTTAGCCTTAGGGAGAACAACTTCCCTATACCAGAGATTGTCAGCCTCCGAAAGGAGGAGCTTATATTTGACACCATCCAGGTCGGCTAGGGCCTCATCCCGCTCTTTTAGGCCTCGACAGCAGCATTCTCAGCATCTCGAAATCTCTGATTAAGCGAAACCTCGGAAGCTTCTTTATCCTACCGTATTTTCTCGAGCTCCTTATCGGAAGACATCTGAAGAGCATGAAGACTGTTCTGGGCTCGGGTCAGGTCAGCACGGAATTGATCATCTTTCACCTTAATCTTTTCTTGGTGCTCAGCCTCCAAAGCACTCTTTTCCTTCTCGGAATTGGCCAACAAACTATCATATCGAACACGTAGGGTCTCAAAGCTCTCCTTGAGCTCGGCTTTCTTATCCTGCTCAACCCTCAATCTTCTCGGATTTGAGCCTCAGCGGTACTCGCCTTGAAGGCTTTCCTTTCATGGTCTTTTGTCTTTTGGTGAAGTGAGGCAACCTCATCTTATAAAATAGATTTGCGCCTTTGCAATTCAAAGATACGATGCATAGCATTCACAACATGGAATGCTTGCCGACCTAGATAAGTGGCGGCACTGTAGAGGAAAGCCTCAGTAGACATGCTTTCAATATAACCAAGAAGCTCTTTTGTACAACCCTTAATAGAGAAAGTAGCAGCATGGGACAAACAAGTTGGAGCATCAAAGTCGAACAAGTGCTCCCGAATGCAGAGAAAAGTCTTGATAACCTCATCCAGGTGTCTGTATTTCCTCGAAAGTTATTGGTCGACTATCTGGTTTATCGGGAGATACGGAGTAGCCTCTTCCAATAGAGGTAAAGCAGAAAGAACAGCCTTAGTCGATGAATGGCCACAATCCCAAGAACACAAGGGGATCTTTCCCAGATAATATCGCCAAATCTCAGAGGGAGTATAATGAGGAACAAGCTTACCGGAGAAACCCCCAAAGGGATTTTCCTGGAAACTAGGATCAAAAGCAACGGGACGATCAGGGGCTAAACGGGAAGAAGTGCCAGGAATGTTGAAAACACCGGTAGGAGACTTGGTAAGGGTTTTGAGGGAAGGAGACGAGCTGATATCGCAAATATCTATGGCCTCTTGGGGGCAGAATCAGGTATAGAAGGAGAGCTGACATCTGTATCACCAATGTTGTCACCCCAAACTTTCTTCGGAGGATGAATGGAAAGGGCAGCACCATCATGGTTACCCTCATCAGAGCTCTCATCCTGCATACTGTACTTTCTCTTGGAGATAACGAATTTAGCAACAATGACCTTGGTATTACCCTTTTTAGACTTCGGAGCTTTCGGGGCTTGTCTAGAAATCTTTCCTCCGGCACCCATGGTCCTCCCCTTGGCGGTATCAATATCTTGCCTCAGAGAGGGAGAATCAGAAAGATCATAAATCTTGATAGCCATGAGGGGCTGCACGGCAAGAGGAGCTCCAGATATCTTCTTGGAGGGATCTGAGAAACCTTCTTCTTCCCTTTACTAAGCGCAGCTTGTTTGCGAGCGGATGGAAGGGTAGCAATGCGAGCAGTATCGGGCATGAGATGTTTCTCCTCTTCTGAATGTAACAAAAGAAAGATCAATACTGGAAAGAGACGAGGATAGAAGCATGAGGAACACTATTACAGAAACACCAAAGGAAATAAACAAAGAACGCAGCAATGAAAAATCACATGGCATAGCTATAGCCGAGGAAGCAAAACCAGCAATGAAAATGTTAGTGCCAGTAAGAATGGACTGGAAGTGGTGGTCCTTCTCGGAAAGTTTGTGAATATGATGGAGAGCGTCCTGAAACCCAGACGACAACTTCTCAAGAGTACACGACTCGCTTACTGCATAAAATAAGAGGAAGTAGTTATAACATTACAAATAATGCAGAGATGAGCCAAAATACATACATGCACTAAGAACAGGTTTGAAGAATGAACTCCTAGGGAACACTGTGAGATTTCGAGAGTCCTCGGAATCAAAGACGCTAGGCCCCCTCCATGGCCCATGAACCTAGAACCAATGATCTTTCCACCTTTTGACTGAGCTAGGCAAAGAGGCAACCAGGTTGGTCTGACGAGGCATCAAATAATAATATCCTTTCATCCTATTATTCGGAGTAAGTTGGTACAGGAAATTAATCTCAGAGGTAGTCAAAAACAAATACTTCATCAAACGAAAAAGAACCAAGATCCCCATCAAAGCAGCCCAACCATTAGGAGCCAACTGAGCAGGAGTTATACCCCAAAACTCAAAAACGTCCCAGATACAGGGATGAAGAGGAAATCAAAGGCCGAGCTCAAATTGTAATTCATAAGCCGCAACGGCATTCGGCGGGGCTAAACACATTCGAGCGTTGGAAGAGGGGAGGAAGAATTCAATATCATCTCCTCATTAGAATTTACCAAGGCTGATAATAATATTCTTCTGTAACCAAGAATAGTCAATGGTAGAGGGAAAATCCTCGATAAAAAGTTTAACTCCAGCTTCCCACTCGGGGAGCTCCCCGAGATGAGCCACCAGCCCGGGACCAACGTCGACTATTTTAGGATTATGCTTTAAACGGAAATTAGATACAAAATCGGCAACCGTCCGGTCAAAGGCAAGTTTAGAGGAGGAACGAGAACTCGAACCCTCTTCCTGATGAGGAGGAAGAGACCCAGAACTCCCAAGCGAAGAATTAGTCATCTGAGAAGGGGATTTCAAAGGGGAAAAGGAACCCTGGTCCATATTCACGAAATTGTATTGGAGAGGGGAGCGGTATACAGAAGGAAAGAGGAAGAGAAACCCTAGACGATAACAACGAGAAAAAACTCAAGGATACTAGGAAACAAAATTAAGGAAGAAAAGAAAAGGGAAAGAAATGAGTGGTACCTAGAAGAGAAGGGAGAGCACACAATACAAGGGGAATCGCAACCGTCAGAAAGAAAGGGGAGAAGAAAATAAATTGACAGAATTTTCAAATTTTGAAATTCAAATGAAAGAACTAAATATCATAAATACCCCCAACCTTGCGAAAATATCGCGACGACCCCGGTAATCAAGGGACAGAAGGATGGCAAGACCAACATAAGAAACTAGAGTAGAAGAAGCAAGAATCGTACATACCAAAGCATGAGGGATATAACTTATAAAATATGGGTCAGATTATCCAAGCTCGAGGAGCTAATTTTATGGGAATTATATCCCCCATGCCTAACGGGCCGGAAGCTGATGAGAGTGAAAATAAGCGTATTTTAGTGTCCAATTTAACACATTTTGATGAGTATTATTGTTTTATATTAGCACAAGTATCTTATATTCAATATATTTGAGAAAAAAGTGCACTTGAGGTGTTTTATTGTGTTTTAGGTGGAAAAATGGATCAAAAGTGCCAAGTTGGAGAAAAGGTGCAATTTGTGCGATGATGCTCTGAAACGCACGTCCAACTTGTGTAATTATTCTGTATTTGTGTGGAGCTTGTAATTGGAGGTGTGAAACATAGTTGGAAAGCCACAGAAGAGAGGGTCATTTTGGCGTAAAGAACACCCCAATCGGATTCCAAACGAGCGAGTTATGATCAAAGTGGTGACGCTGCGCAAGCTGTGCCTAGCAGAACGACTGTGCCACTTTTCATAACTTGTTATATATTCAAATGTTGGAGTTTCTATGAGTTCCTTATATTGATAGAAAGCCAAGGAAGAGAGGATGATACTGATAGTACCTAAAAAGGGGAGTGGAATTATATCTCTTGCTCCAAGGTTACTCACACGTGTTATACGCATGTTTACTTGTGTCTATAGAGTAGATATGCATGGTTTAGTGATGCGTCCATATTCCACAAGGCAGAGTCGGATATCAACACACGAAAGGAATATTAATAAGTGAAAATAGATTATCCTAAGACTACCTATTCTCCTACTTGATCCACTTTCGTATTCTTCTAGCGATATTTTATTTATTTGTTATTTTAATTAATTGTTTAGTAGATTATAATTGAAACCTCAAACTATATTGCCACAATCGTCTTAATTAATAAGTAAGTAATTAAATTGATAATACGTCATCCTTTGGGTTCGATAATCACTTGGTCGCTTGCTTAAGTTGCAACTGATATCCTTAATACTTGGGGATTAATTTTACGTGCAAAGAAAACGCGCATCAAGTTCTTGGCGTTGTTGTCGGGGGCAAGGAAGAATCCAGATAATGTTGTCATACGTGAAATTTTCATAAACTATGGGATTGGCAACATGAGGTTAATAGGAGCAATGGGGGGAAGATGATGATTTTGAGATACATCCCGCTCTTATTAACATGGTGGAGAAGAATCCCTTTTCTGGAGATTACTTTGAAGATCCATATCAGCATCTCCGAAGATTTCTTGGTTATGCAAACACTCAAAAGGGTGCTGGAGCTAATGATAATGCTAGGCGGATTGCCCTATTCAAGTTCTCTTTGATTGATGGAGCAGAAGTTTGGTATGAGACTCTTGATGCCACAGATTGCACTAAATGGGACCAACTGCAGCAGAAGTTCTTGGAGAGATACATGTCACCCTCAAGGATCTTAAGAATGAAGCAAGAGATCACCCAATTTGTTATGAATTAGGGTGAGAAGTTTTATGAGGCGTGGGACAGATTCAAAGATATGCTCAGACAGTGTCCACAACATTGGATGTCTAAGGTTGAATACATAAGTATCTTCTACTATGGATTGGATAGTGAGTCGCGTGTTTTTATTGATGCATCATCAGGAGGAGCGCTGTTATCTAAGACAGAACTTGAACTAAAAAAGTTATTTGAAGACATCTCTATGAATTTACGTGACTGGCCTGTAGAGAGAGATAGAGGATCATATGTACTTGGCAAGGTAGCGCAGGTTGAACATCAAGTGGAGAAGCCAAATAGGGAAGATGAGACCGTCTCTAGTTTAGCTAACATCAACAAGCTACTAGAATCCCAGCAGAGACAGATTACAGAGTTGACACAAAGGGGGCCTAGTATGAAGCAGCACGAAGTGAGGAGTGTTGAAGATACCTTCAATCGTTACATGGCTGAGAATGATGCAAGGATTGATCATCTTGAGGATACCATGAATGTTGATCATGCAAATTTATCTAAGCAGTTGAAGGACCTTACTTTGATTATGGGACAGATGACCGCGAATGTGAATCACTTGACAAAAAAATGGAGATAATGCCATCACATTGAGGTCCAGCATGCAGTACAAGGGTTCGATGATGCCGACGAGCGAGAACAAAGGAAGTAGGGGAGTTGCTCGATCAAACCACACCAGCTCGACCAAACCTGATGGTGGAACGGAGGTCGAGCAATGCAATGATATTGGAAGCTTGTGACAAGGCAATTTGTTCAACCAGATGCCTTTCGTTCGACCATGCTACCCATGTCGAACGGAGGTCAAGCAAACTTCAAAAAAATAGAATTACGATGCTCTATTTTCAGGTGCGCTGTTCGACTTGCACTCTTCCATTCGACCAGATCACCTTGGTCGAACGGAGGTCGAACAATGCATGGGAAATAAGAGCTCGCGATCTAGCAGCTTGCTCGACCAGAATCCATCAGTTCGACCTTACTACCCAAGTCGAATGGAGGTCGAGAAACACAGTCCAGTGCCCAATTCGATTCCAAGAAAGGTGAGGTGTTGAGTGTAGACAAGAAGAGGAAAAGAAAATATTTGAAGGTGAGGATGCGAGAAGACCGTCCTTTGATCAAGTAGTCCAAAAGGTTACAACCATCGTGACTCTCTGATGTTAAACATGAGCGTCTGTTGGGGGCTTTTCCTTCCGTTTTATTGTTTTATTTCTTTCGTGTCAGTAAGAAATTTTTATATTTAAGGTGCTTACTAATCGGCAATTACATCTCTTTGCGAACTTAGTTTCAACTTATGTTTTTACTAAGTTTGGGGGTGTGATGTTATTACCTCATTGAAGCACCAAGAGTATAATCTTTTCTTTTTATTGTTTGCTAGGGGAGTTGATTTTTGCGGTATGTTGAAACTTTAATCAGTCTTGATGTGTCAATTTTTTGCAATTTTCCTAGTGTTCAGTGGTGTTTCTAGTGTGTGGAGTCGATAGATAGTCAATTGAGTATTTGTTATAGTTCTCCTATTTATTATTGATGAATCATGTGATGATGATGTGTGTTTGAGCTTTGATAATAGAAAAAGGTAACTAGGTGGCAAGATGAGTTCTACGCTAAGGAGCTCGTGCATACATTGAAGATAACTCAGGTGCCCTCGTTTTCTTATTTTAATTTTTATATGTGCTATTAATTCAAGGAGTGAAAGGATTAAGTTTAAGGTGGTGATCCATGTGAGCTTATTTTTAAATTATGCCTGAAATTCATATGCTCTAGAAATTGATGAAGGAAGTGTACTTGAGTTATATTGCGATATGAAGTTCTATGTGTACTTGTGGGATATTGCTTACCATGAAAAGTGCTCTATTACTTGTTAAATACCCATGTGAGATTTTGAGCCTCGTTGATCATGTTACATAATCACATGATATTTCTTTTCTGGTGAATATCATTCTTGTGTGTGTATTCTATAGAACTTGTTTCATGTCTTACTTAAAACTACATGTGTGTTAGATGATGGGAGATGATTTTAGGCCATCCTTGAAATTACGAGTCACTTAGCCAAATAAATCCCTATCTAATGATGTTTATTCGTAGTTAGCCCCGTTGAGCCTAAAAATCTATTTCTTTGGCAACCTACGAAGATAGCCACTTTGATATCTTATTTTAGCCTTAAAATTCCTATATTTAGTGGAGAATTAAATGCTGTCAAAGAGTGTGAAGTTGATTTTGATGGAGTTTGGAAGGAATAAAATATTTAGAGTTGTACAAGTGATTATGAACTTAAAAATAAGTTGCTTAGGAGTAGTGCCCGAACTGGTACCCCGAGATGTTAGAGGTAGTGCCCGAAACTGGTACCCCGAGATGTTAGAGGTAGTGCCCGAAACTGGTACCTCAAGAAAAGAAAAAGGAAAGAAAGGAAAGAGAAAGTATGTTGAGCTTGAAGAAAAAGAGAGAAAAGAAAATTAGATGAGCATGAAGCTGGATAGCCTTGAAGTGTAAAAATCTACAGTACAAAAGATCTCCGGTTTTAATTCTCTACTAATTGAGTTACTTTATCCATATGTTTCCTACCCTTACCAAAAAGTCGACATTACATCCAAAAGAAAAGTCTTTTTTGATCCTATTGTCGAATCATACTTTTAGTGGTGGAGAGTTTGAGACTTTTGGCAAGCTTATGGTTACGCATGCACTTAAATTGAATCTGAGTGTAAATACAAAACCCATAAGTGTACATCTTTTACACTTGAGTGCGAGCGATATATACTTCCCGTGAAAACATGTTGATGGAGTATTTGAATTTGTGGTGATTGTCTTAACTTGTATGCTATGAATTGATTATTACATGTAATGAGAGTTACATGACCTAAGTTGAGGACAATTGTATTTTGAATATGGTATGAGTCATAGTCCTTGTTTCCCCGCTAATTTTCTTACTCTCTCTCTCTCTCTCTTTATTTTATTTTGTTGTCTCGGGACGAGCAACAGGTAAGTTTGGGGAATTGATGAGAGTGAAAATAAGTGTGTTTTAGTGTCCATTTAACACCTTTTTGATGAGTATTGTTGTTGTATATAGCACAAGTATCTTATATTCAATATATTTGAGAAAAATGTTCACTTGAGGTATTTTATTGTGTTTTAGGTGGAAAAAGGGATCAAAAGTGCCAAGTTAGAGAAAAGGTGCAATTTGTGCGATGATGCTTTGAAACGCACGCCCAACTCGTGTAATTATTCTGTGTTTGTGTGGAGCTTGAAATTGGAAGTGTGATACATGGTTGGAAATCCATAGAAGAGAGGGTCGCTTTGGCGTAAAGAACACCCCAATTGGATTCCAGACGAGAGAGTTATGATCCAAGTGGTGACGCCACGCAAGCTGTGCCGAGCAGAACGGTTGTGCCACTTTGCATAACTTGTTATACATTCAAATGTTGGATTTTTTGTGAGTTCCTTATATTGATAGAAATCCAAGGAAGAGAGGATTGCGTGAGCACAAGAATTACTCAAATCGGAGGTCGGATGTGGAAGTTATATGCGAAACGGTGAGACTGCGCAAGCTTGCTCGACCAAAGGAGATCCGTTCGACCAGAATCGTCTTGGTTGAACGGAAAGGGAAACTCGAGTAAAATGACAAAAAACTTACAGAGAGCTTGCTCGACCAGTTGCTCGACTTGGAGGCCTTGCTCGACCTAGAAGGTCAAGTCTAACAAGATGTCGCTGGGTTCTATTTTTGGTAGTTTTGGGTTTCTTTTACCAAATTTGCCGTATGTCTCAAGTAAAAGCCTTTCCAAGACCTACAAGGAGAGTTCACAAGTATAAAAGGGGATGTAGATCACATCATTATTCATTATATCATAGATCATATATTGGATTGGAGAGAGACCACAACAATACTACACCCCACAATAGGGGATCACCCCCAACCATCATCCACATCCTTTTCTCCATCCATCCATCACTTTGAAGATTCGTTTGTGGAATTAAGAAGGGAACCAAGAGGAGGATTCAAGACGGAGAAGGACGTGATGACTCCCAAATCTAGGGTTTATTTTGCTTCTTAATTTATCTTGTAATTTTCCAGACATCCGGGTAAGATCTATCCAACACCCATGATTGTTCTTCTAACATTATGGGCTAGAGCCTTTTTGGTAGAACTAGGATTGTAAGGTTTTTACGAATTAATTGAACTATCGTGTGTAAACTCCGTACAACACTACTTGTGGATTTATTTTATATATGATTGTGCTTTCTTAATCCATATTCACGGTCGTTTTGTGCATCTTCAATTGGTATATAGAGTCTGAATATATATCTTGGTTGTAGATTGAGTGCGTTCACCGCTGAACAGGATTCCATATTTTGATTCTAAGTTATGGAACTCCGAAACTTCATTAGAACTATTATATATGAATACTTATTAATTGAATGGAATTCGGATTAGTAAGTAGGATAAAGAGGATAATTTTATAGTACCTATAAAGGGAGATCATATCGGGTTAGAGTACCAATTGGCCATGGAAATAATTGATACTGATAGTACCTAGAAAATGGGTGGAATTATATCTCTTGCTCAGAGGTTACTCACACGTGTTACACGCATGTTTACTTGTGTCTATAGAGTAGATATGCATGGTTTAGTGATGCGTCCATATTCCACAAGGTAGAGTCGGACATCAACATACGAAAGGAAGATTAATGAGTGAAACTAGATTATCATAGAACTACCTATGCTCCTACTTGATCCACTTTCGTATTCTTCTAGTGATATTTTATTTTATTTGTTATTTTAATTAATTGTTTAGTAGATTATAATTGAAACCTCAAACTATATTGCCACAATCGTCTTAATTAATTAGTAAATACTTAAATTAATAATACGTCGTGTTTTGGGTTCAATAATCACTTGGTCGCTTGCTTAAGCTGCAATTGATATTCTTAATACTTGAGGATTAATTTTGCGTGCAAAGAAAACGCGCATCAGAAGCCCAACAGGCCCATGTGCTACAAGGAAGAGCCCCAGCTACAAAGAGGTCCAAGAAGGAGGAGAATGACAAATCAGGGGCTGACAGCAATCCAAACAGAAAGGCCCAGACCCAAAAGACACACCTCGAAGAAGAACCAAGAAGAGGTCCAGGAGATGAGCCCATCATCAAAGGTTAAGGAAGCCCAAGAAGATAAGACTAGGAAAGGGCCAAAGGGCAGAAAGCCCAATGAAAGGATAGAGGGCCGAGATCCTCCGGCAGAACACCCCGGCTCCAAAGTCGATGGGGACATCCAGAAGCTCGGACGAATACCAGAGCCTCGAAAACCGATCCATCCGAGACAGAGAGGATTATCATAGTTGTTGGAGAAAGTACAGACACGACTACAGGAACAAATTGTAGTGACAGGCAAGAAGACAAGGATAACGGTAAGAAGAGATGTCCTAGGCAACACTCTCACACTAGAGGACAACGCACAGCAGACGCGTCTCTCCTCATCCTCTAATAGCAAGCAAGCAAAGGACAGGAAAGATCGGCTACACTCTGCAAGACACCTAGCAGCACCCAACACCCACCCCCAAGGTGGTCGATGTACCAATCAGCTTCATTAATGACCGCTTGTCTTCATCCAGATGGCGCAACAGGATTGGCTCACCATTAGGGTTTGCGGACAACATAAATAGCTTCTCTCACATGAGAGAAGCATGTTACTCATTCTCATTTTAGACATTACACTTGTAATTGAGAGGGTTTATGAGTGTTGTTCTAAAGGAGAGTAATAAAATCGGTTAAGGCTTTTTGGTTGGATCTCCTATCTCTCACATATTTACTTGACGTTGTATTTGATTGCGATCATTCTTAGCTCAGTTACATTATAATTTCCTATCCCTTAATCTTGAATTAACAGCTAAAAACACACATCAACAATTAGTAATGTAATGGTGAATGGAAATGATTTGGATATGGTAGAATTAAAAACAAAGAAAGACCTTATATAGAAGTAGAAAATTAAATTAAGAACCATCAAAATATTTTAGAGAATTGAAAATATGTGTTGGATATATAAAACCCAAAAAAATTGAAATAATATTAATAATAAAACTAACTATATTTTTTTGTGGAGAAAGGTCTTGAAAGGAATAATTTTGTATTAAAAACTCTTGTTTTAATTTAAGAATATTGGATGTGTTATAATAATATTCTGTAAGAATATACTAAGAGATTATTACATGGTTAAGTATGTGATATTTTTTAATAAATATTATATTGAGAGATAATTTTCAAAATCAAAGGATTTTCATTTAAATACAAATCAATATTGATTTGAATATTATTTAGGCTTTTGCATTATGGCAGATATGAATCCATTGGAATGATCTAATAAAAAAGAGTTAGATTGGGATGCACTCGATGCGTTTATTATTATTATTGCGCCTTAAAATTTATAGAACATAATGAGTATTTACTTAATTTATTTTTAATTATTTAATTTAAATTTAATAATGAGCATTAAATAAAGAGTGAGTTTGGTATGAACCGATTCACTATAAAAATTTTACTTTTCAAATTTTGCTTAGTAAGAATATAGAAAATCACAATATATCAGAATTTTAGGAATAATATTTTTCATTCAAATAAGTAATAATTCATCTTTCTAAATAGTAATTTTTCATGTATTAAAAAATAATTATAATTCAGGAGACATGTGTGGAATCCGATTCTTTGTGTTTACTTAAAAATAAATTTGTAATTTGATGGTTCAAATTCTCTTATTTCACAGATACCCCGTATGTACGCTACTTAGGTTCATAAAAAAAACAAATCATTTCTATCCTAGTATCCCAAATGTTAGAGGTGAACTTTTTCTTTCTTTCTATATCGAACCACAATACTACTATTGTTGATTTTTCATAATAAATTGCGTTTTTCTTCTTTTTTTTTTTTTTTTTTGCAATAGTACCGCTCCTCATAATTAGGCAATTATGTTTTTCAACCGCACCACACCATCTAGTTTACTAATTAATAATTTAATCATCATATATATACCTTACACATGATTTTTTTTTTTAAATCTAAAATTTATAGTTCAAGAAGTAAATGCATTGTAGTTCCTGGAGAAATACTTACGGCATGATTGGTATAACATAATGGAATTATATTGGAATGAAATGATTTCAGGAATAGAATAGAGATAGGAAATGAATAACAAAAAAATAATTATTATCATGATTGGTATGACGGAATGGAATTACGTTGGAATGAAATGATTTCAGGAATAGAATAGAGATAGGAAAGGAATAACAAAAAAATAATTATTCTCATGATTGGTATTGATTAACAATAGACGAGGTAATAGAAAATACATTCATTAACTTATTCAAATTTCATTTTATTTAACTTTTAAATTAATTTAAATCTTAACAAATTTAATATATTTTAATAATTATTCTATAAAAAATTATAAAATTAAAAATAAAAAAATTTAAATAAAAATATGTATGTAATTTAAAAAATATTTCTATAAATAAAATAAAATTTTATATTTAATATTATATATGTGTATTGAATTTAAAAATAATATTAATATTAATTTATAATATTTTGTATATAATTTAATAAATTTTATTTAAAATAAAGATTTAATTAATTATACTAATTTTTTTAATTAAAATTTCTTTCTTTTACTAATTTTTTATTTTTCTTATATTATTTTTATTATAATGTGTATTAAATTATAAGAATTTTTTTATTTTAAATTTTTAAATAATTTAATATTTTTAGTGAATAATTAAATATTATGTTTTTTTAATAAGAAAATTATATATTAAATGAAAAAATATTATTTTTTTTTCATAATTATACAAAAAGAGATTTGATATAGATAGAAATAAATTATTTATAATTATTAATGTATCTTATGTTATATGGAGTAAAAAAAATTGATTCCATTAGGCATGAAATTCGTAAAGCCATGGGGTGGGGGAATGATGATTTCCAATTTTGTGAAATACACATTCTTATGGAATGAGTATTCCCATTATTAATTTCTTACCAAATGTAGGAATAGGAATTAAGTTGGGAATTATGATTTCATTCTCAACTCATTCCAACATACCAATCACCCTAATCTCTTATAATTTATTAACTTTTCAATAATTATTCATTGATATTCTATATTTTAATTATTTCAAAAAAAATTATTTATATATTTTTTCAATTAAAAACATTTACAAGGATAATTTAGTCAATTTAATATCATGTCGTGTAGGAAAATATATTTCATATATTTTATTATATTAGTATTCGATTAAATAATTTTGAATTAATTATTGATCGAAGAGAATATTAAGGAGATGATTGATCAGTTTTCCTAATTAAAAGATTTGATTAAAATTTGAAGATATTCATGCTTTTCTGGCGCAAATCTCTTCAAATATATTGTTTTGTATTCTCTCCATTGTTTTTTACGTAGTCTAAAAATTGCAGTCATATTATATCGAAAAATATATATCCTTTGCGCAAATCTCTTCAAATATATTCTTTTGTATTCTCTCTATTGTTTTTTACATAGTCTAAAAATAGCAGTCATATTATACAGAAAAATATATCTCCTTTGCGCAAATCTCTTCAAATATTTTCTTTTGTATTCTCTCCACTGTTTTTTACATAACAATTATATTTGGAGAGTAAAAATTAGTTTTTTTAATTCTGATTGTATTCTGTCTCTAAGACATGATCATTTCATGTAATACAAATTCTGGGAGAGAGTTTGTTTATTGAGTTTGGAAGATCTCGTAGCAGTGTTGGACGGAGTCCATTGCACGCTATTAAATCCATGTTGTGGCCAAATATGTATTTAGAAGTTGTAGGTATTATCGATCAACATAGAACGGAGTTCATAAATGCTAGACTGCAATATTTGTACAATTCTAATAAAAGAGATTTGAGAGTTAAGGTGAATCCTATCACGTATTTGTTTAGATAGTGTGTTTTGAAGTCTTCCAATGATATTTTGTTTATGCTCAGTTAAAACGTCACATTCGAGTTCTTACATCAGTACACGAGTTTATTTTTCTAACAAGTGATCTCAGAGCCAGTACCCGTTTTTAATAGGTTTTGATGTGGGAAATATACATCTTCCATAATCATATACTCCAGTGGATCCATATCTCGACCACCCTTTCTTGATGGTTCGAACTACTCCTATTGAAAGTCCATGATGACAATATTTCTACAATCGCAAAGTGTAGAAGCTTGGAAAACAATCCAAGAAGACTGGAAACATCCAACTATCACAGGGCTAGATGGAGTTGTTACTGAAAAGAAAGAAGACAATGTTTCTACAATCACAAAGTGCAGAAGCTTGGAAAACAATCGAAGAAGGATGGAAACATCTAACTACAACAGGGGCTAGATGGAGTTGTTACTGATAAGAATTATGGATGGACTATTAAAGAGTGACATGCCAGCAGTGCAAACAGCAGAGCAATATACTCAATCATGTATGTAATAGACATGTACAGACACAGTTTGATTGTCCAGAGCACTGAAGCTAGGAAAACATGAAAAATCCTTTAACTTAAATTTGATGGAACTGAGTCAGTTCGAGATTAAAAAGTACAAAGGTAAATGAGTGAATATGATAATTTGTGCATGAGAGATGATGAAAATATTGATGCATCTTATACTCATTTTGCTACAATTATAAATCAGTTTCATACACTTGATGAGATTATTTCTAAGCAGAGACAGGTTCAAAAATTTGTAACAACTCTTCCAAAAAGATTCAGAGAGAAAGTGAATGCAATTGAGACCTTCAGAAAAATCCAACCGATTAATTTGGATGAACTTGTGAGAGATCTTTAAACATTTGAGATGAACATGGGATATGATGTTAAATACAAGGGACTTATTTTTATTGTTGAAAAATCTCATCAATCTAGTGATGATGAAGTGATGGACATCTCTAAACTTTTAGATTCAGATATTTGTGATGATGATTTAGAATTCACCATGAAGGACATGAATAACATGTATAAACAAATGATCTCAAAATGTGTCCAAGTTGATGAATTGATTAAGAGAAATGAATGGCAGGTAATCGAACTCAAATTGAGTTGAGATAAGGTATTATCTAAAAACTTACAACTTTCTAATTTAATTGAGCTTAAAAAAGAAAATTCTAACATGAAAAATAAAATTCTTTCCCTTACTAAAGTGATTCAATAAGGAGAATTCAAAATGATGGAGTTTGAGTTCAAGATAGCATTAGTTCGTCACCGTTCCAAATTGATCGAACAAGAAAATAAGTATTATTTGTAAATTATTAAAAAAATTGTGTTGTTTTCTATTCGATGGGAAAAAGATAAAAAGATCAAGTTTTTGAAGGAATATCTAAATAAACCGTTGAAGCAACATGAAGTTATGCGAAAGCTATAAAAAAGGACATCAAATTTGAGAAGGACGGGTGGAATTTAAAAGATTGAACCAATCTATTTATCGTCTTGATACTAGAAAATCCAAGTTGAATGACATCCACACTGAAATGATGGTTATAGGAAAGTTGGTTTGGGATGCAATTGTGAACAAAGTAAGAATACAAAAACTACTTTTGTGAAGGCAACTCATAAGGTGTTCATGCCCAAGGAGGACAAGATGCACGTCCTTAAAACAACATCTAAAACTAAGAAAATAACATATGTTAAGGCTGATATTATGATAAAGAAACATTCTATGACCCATTGATTGAAAGAGGATTTGTCCCAACATGCCATATATGTGGTATTAAATGATATATTAAACCATGTTGTTACAGAATGTAAGAACATGCGGGTTTCTCTTCAAACATTGAAGTCTGAGCTAACTATTTTGAACCTTTTAGTGGAATTAGTTCTGTCAAATTGTTGTTTGTTGAATCTTCACCAAATTTACTGTTTTTGAAATCATTCGGTCAGGTTCTTATATCAAAACATGAATTTCTAGAAAACTGACAATAATTCCCTACATGTCATTATTCTGGTGTTAAAGGTCATATTCATCCTAAGTGACATAAGATGCATAATGATATTTATTATGGACATGTGAGTGAATGGAACCTTAAAGGAATTCATCTTAAATCCCCTATAAAAGATTGATTTGAAAATTCATAAAATTATAAAGATTTGGGTTCAAAAGAAAAGGTGACAATCCATAAAGTAACTTTACTTTTAGTCTAATTTTATTATAAATTTAATGAGAGATGGTTTACTTGTTTTGGAATGAGTTATTGCTTAAAACTATTGGCTGCATTTTCTTCTAACTCTTGATGTTCATCTAGTTTATTTCTCTAAAGGCTTGTAGATTGATGATTGCTCATTGTTTATGCGGAGAATATTTCTCTAATGAACTGATCTCTGCATATTTGCAAGTCATAGTAGGATTTGCATTAAACATCTTTCTCTGTCATTTCTGCTGGTGTGTATTCTTACATCTCTATATCAATATCCAGTTTTTTTATGAGGTGAGTTGAGTAAATTCCTATATTTTTCCCTCGTATTCGTACCTCGGTTAGTATAGGCTATATACGATGAAATGATATACTATGAAAGTCACCATTTTGTTGGAAAAGGACCCCATACACAAAAAGTGAAATGTAAGAAGAAATCCACTTACTTTAAAGAAAAGAGATTCTATTATGTGCCAATAGTAAAAATAACTAAAACACACATGTGCAGAATCAATACCCAACAACTCATTAAGTTTATTTCTTTTTTGACCAATATGTACCCAAAAGGACCATATTACCCTTAAGTTCAAATAAAAAATTATGAAAACCAACTCACCCACCCACCCCCACTGTCGGCCTCGCCGCAACGATATGGTAACTAACACAGAATTTGTACTGATATAGGAAGCGATATCCATGTCGAAAGTGGAACCGATATCTATACCAACATCAAAACTGACATCTTAACCTACATCGGAACCGACACAGGACACAGTTTGAATAGATGGGCAAAAATGTCCAAAAATATACATTTGGTTAGAATTGATATAAAAAAGAAGTGTTGGTAATGATATTGAAATTTAAAATTTGTGCAAATTTTTTATTTTTCCTTCTATTATTTTGATTAAGAAAGAGTTATAAGGATGTATATGTTTTAACAATTTTTTATTTGACTCTGTCGGTGCAAGTTTTTATAATAAATTATTAGCAGTGGTCAAATCCTAGGAAGTCATCTAAGCCTCAAAACAATCATCATACATACCATTGAGACCACAAAAAATAATACAAATCATTGAAGTTAGAAAACAATTAGAGGAAAATGGAAGGAAAATAAAATATAATAATAGTGTGGTTGGATTCTCCTTTTCTCCACTAATAGAGATTTTATCTTAATCTCAACTTGAGCTTCAACAAGCAACAAGCCACCACCATCGCCCTCACTTCATTTTCAAATGTGACAGCCGCCGTGATTCTACTATTTTCAAATTGTAACATCCAAATAATATTATTTTCAAAATAATATTTTTGTTCACATCGCGACCCAACGTTTCTCGTCCCATTCTCATCTCAACCTGATCTCCAAAAATTACTCTCAAATTACTCTCTTCTAAATGCATCGCCACCGTGACTCTATAATTTTCTTTGAGGATCCATATTCTTTCAACATTGGAATAGTTTTGTGGCGGAGATAGGAGACAGACAGGTGACACTGGAGAGGATGAGAGAATAGTTGGGAGAGAGGGTGACGAAAACATAATCAAGCTGCAACGAGAACTGTGGTGGAGAAAGAGAGTGCAGGGAAGGAGAACGGTGGTGGGGAGAGAGAGAGTGGAGAGGAGAGATTAAGACGGAACATGGAAAATGAAGGAAGTAGATAAAATTAGAGTTCCAATTCATTTTATAGGGAAAATTTTTAAAATATACGAAGTTCAAAGTTGAAAATCATTATCAACACTTTTATTAAAAGGTTATTAATTCTACCCAATAGCCAATTTTTGGACTCTATTACCCCTCCCACCCCCAAACCCTCTCCCCTCACCCAGTTGTTGGTGCCACCCCTCTGACGCCGCCGGCTGCCGAACACCGTCAGCCTCACTGTCGCCGCCAGTTGCCCTTCCACCGCCACCGGCGGCCTCTGTTGCCGGCCGACCTCTACCCAAGTGGCAAAATTAATAAAATAAAATGAGGGGCATTTAAGTCCAAAATATATCTATTAGATATAAAAATTATACTCCTTTCGTCCAGCAAAAAAGAGTTACACTTTTACAAAAGAAGTGTAATTCTTTTTGCGAGACGGAGGGAGTAAAAGTTAGATGAGTATTATATTAATTTGAGTTGATATTTTGTTCAATTGAGTGCACAAATTCAATGTATGCACCGGGTCTACCCATACTGAAATGGGTCCATATAAAGATAAAATTTAACCCTAATCCTCCACATTATGTCTGCTTCCTTTGCTCTTTTTCTCTCTCTCTCTCTCTCTCTCTCTCCCCTTCCTTTACTCTCATTCTCTCTCTCACTTCCTCCATGAAATTGTGCCTTACTTCTTCATGATCTAATGGCATTTTCAATATCTTCAATTCATCCGCTTCCACTCGAAGGAAGAGCTGTGTATCCCTCTACCTTTCATTAATTGCGGTGATCTTTCGCCGTCCTTTCGCCGTCGATTTCGCCTCAGAGTTTTGAGTTGCATCCTCTATATTCTCATAAATTGCAATGTTGATTTGCCATCGGTTCTGCCTTTGAAACTTGAGTTGCATCCTCGAATGCCAAAAGTTCTAATACTAGTAGAAACTTTGTGGTTTGCACAAAAATAGAGTAATTTTTTCAAGCTTCTAGATTTTGATTTTTGGACATACAATTGATTTGATACTACTTCAACTTGATATTAACTTAACATTAATTTAGCTTCATTCTTCTTTATTTTGATTTTAGATGACACCAAAAAATAATGATTTTGATGTTCCTCTTGAAGGAATATTGGGTGGTGCACAAAGAGGGGAGAAAGTTGTGGGTAGATGCTAGTTTAGGTGATAAATCAAGATCAAAGAGCTTATCAGGATCGGCGCTGATTTTGCAGATGGAAAGAAAAAATTCGGATCGAGCTGCTACTGATGAAATTGGGGGAATTTATGCTCTTTTTTTGTACATAAAGCATGATTTTAATTATCCTGGATATTTTTTTTTTGTAATAGGGTTTCCATGACTAATATTTTGTTCATACAGTATTAATTAGGAGTAGATTGAAATTTTGATGTTTAGTACTCTATGTCAATATGTGGTAATTGCAGAAGAGTTGCAAAGATTTGAGGATGATAAATGTTGTTTGATTTGTGTAGTAGTATGAGAATTCAGCAAGTTGGAATATAGAGGAGCTTATTGAGCACACCAGTTGGATTTTTTCTTTACAGTATATGTTTTCTCCGTTAATTGTATATATGTATGGTCTGAATTGTATGTGGGCATGATTTGTATGTTGGATTATTTTAATTGTACATATTTTCTCTGTTAATTTTATATAGATATGTTCTGAATTGTATGTGGTCATGATGGACATCTTGGTAGCATTGTGTATTCGATGTGATGGATTTTTCTTTACTGTATATATTTTCTCCATTAATTGTATATAGGTATGGTCTGAATTGTACATGGGCATGATAATTAAGTATGGTGAATTATTTTAATTGTATATATTTTCTCCGTTAATTGTATATAAATATGTTCTGAATTGTATGTGGTCATGATGGACATCTTGGTACCATTGTGCATTCGATGTGATGGATTTTTCTTTACTGTATATGTTTTCTCCGTTAATTGTATATAGATATGGTCGGAACTGTAAATGGGCATGATAATTAAGTATGGTGGATTATTTTAATTGTAATATATTTCTCCGTTAATTGTATTTAGATATGTTCTGAATTGTATATGGTCATGATGAGCATCTTGGTAGCATTATACATTTGATGTGATGGATTTTTCTTTACTATATATGTTTTCTCCGTTAATTATATATAGGTATGGTCTGAATTGTACATGAGCATGATGAGTATAGTGGATTATTTTAATTGTACATGTTTTCTCTGTTAATTATATATAGATATGTTCTGAATTGTATGTGGTCATGATGGACATCTTGGTAGCATTGTGCATTTGATGTGATGGATACACTTGATAAATTTTAGTTGGTAAATTTAACATTTCGAATTTAAATACATTAGTTAAGAAAAAAAATTACGGTTGTGAATTAAAACTTATACATTATGGCTCAAAACTTATACAATATGAACCAACATTGTATATAAAAAAAATATTTTAAATTGTATACACTTGATTATTAAAACTTACATACTTTTTTATTTTAATAAATATAAATGGCTTAAATACTATACACTTTATTATTAAAATTTATACAATTTGTTATTTAATTCAATACAAAACGATTTTAAATTGTATACACATGATTATTAAAACATATACACTTGGTTATAGTTAAACAAATGCAAAACATGTTTAAATTGTATACAATTAATTATTAAAAATTATACACTTTATGCATAATAAAGCACACAATTGCACGTGCACACCGGAATTAATTCTAACTACTTACATAAACTCTGTTATTTTAGTTTGTAAATTTAACATTTCAAATTTAAATACATTTATTAAGAAAAAAAATTACGATTTTGAATTACGACTTATACATTTTGGTTCAAAACTTATACAATATGAACCAACATTATATAAAAAAAACAGGTTTAAATTGTAGAACATCTCCTCCTCTTTCTGCTCTATAAGAAACTCATCAGGATGATCATTTTTCCTCTTTTTAGAGATGAACTTCAACATTCATTTTGAGCAGCATTCCTCGACACATCTAAAATATGAGTGCTCTTCAACAATGGAATATATTAAAAATCAATGTGTAAGTCAGAATCACTACCACAAAATCAAAATCTGAAAAATAACCAAAATAAACGTTTTAAGAAAACTAATACTTACTCTTATTTAAACAAATGTTGACTCCTCATCTCTGAACGAATGAGGTTCGGCGCCGAACAGGTTAAGTAAATTTTTAGGCGAGGAATCTCCAGATACAACGAGATTCGTGGAGATAATGCGCCACTGTCTCGCTGGCAGATCCATGGACAGTCGGGTCGTGCTCGGTTTGGGAACGATCTGCACCGGAATCCTAACGAAATCGATCCCCAAAATCAGAGACTTGGAATTCATTGCTGCAAATTTAGATTCTTTACTTCAATTCAATAAAAATACAAGAGAGAAAAAATGATGGAAGAGAATGAGAAAGGTAGGATTTCAGTAGAGGGAAATGAAGAAAACGGCGGAAGAGAAGATTCGTAGGGTTCCAAAATGATGTAACGGGTTTAAATGGAATTTATATGCTGGGTTAGAGAAATGGGTCGGATCTGGGTGCAACCTTGCACCCACCCAATTGCATACAATAAATAGCCTATTAATTTTACACTGAGTGTATATTGGGTGCACCGGGTGCAATGGTGCACCCATATGTGTATGATTTTTTATTTTATTTTATACACATGTTATTTTATTTTGTGTACGTGTTTTGTAATAATTATATACTTTTTTCACACTAAATTTTCATTAAAAAAATTAATATTCATATGTGTATAACTTTTTATTCAATAATGTATACATATTTTATTAATAATTGTATATTTTTTACATTCAATTTTTCATTAAAAAAATTAAAAATTAAATTGTATACATTTTTTCTCATAATTGTATATGTTTTTGTTTATATTTGTATATGGATGCACCCTATATTAGGGTGCACCCGGGTACACACTATAATTAGTCTTTTACACTTTATTTTAGAAACATTTAGATATGTGCTAATAGGCAAATATACACACTCTCACTTATCAAATATCAATACCAACAACTCTTTTACATTTTTTTTTTAACAAATTTACCAAAAATGGACCCTTATACCCCTCCCACCAAAATAAAAAAATTCCAAGTACCCACACACCCCACTGCCGCAGGCAACAACCGCCGGCCATATGGGTGACCCACACCGTCACCCACACCCACCGCCGGCCACCGCCGGCCATGTGACTAACTCACATCGTCACCCGCACCGTCACCCACACCCAACGCCGGCCGCCAGCGATGTGGGTGACCCACACTGTGACCCACACCGGAACCGATGTGGATGAACCCGTGTGGGTAACCTACACAAGGGACATATTGGATATTGATTTTGAATAGGAAGGGTAAAGAAGTTCAAAAATGTACAATTATGTAAAAAATATAACAAATAAAACAAAGTGTTGATAAAAATTTTGATACTATGAATTTTGTGTATTTTTGCAATTCCCCCTTTAGATATTGGCCCTATTTCATATATGCTGAGTAAAAGAAATTGAATTGAATAAAGTTGACCTAATTGTCAACATACGTCACGATGTATATTAGGATTTGCCATAAACTTTTTTAAATAAATCAGCACATTTAAATCTAATCTAATAAAAAGAATCATCTAATGCAATTTGAATTTTTGAGATAAAATCAAGAAATTGCATCGTAGCATATAAATCCTAATTAGGCTCATAAGAAACTCATCCTTTTAAAATTGGATAATGTTGAGAAGACAAAGTGTCAAATTAAGATGATTGGTAATGATGTGGGCAGATTTGAAGAGCCATCATAACAAACTCTTCATCATCATAATATAATGGGAGTAATTCTTGATCAAAGATAGAAAATAAAAAGAAGTGGAAATTCATAGCATAAAATAAATCAAAAAATTTAGTCTATTTTAGTACCAAAAATTTAGGGACTGTATTTATTTATTGTTTGATTTTGTTCTTTAATTAGATCTAATCCCACTTATGTAAGTTGTATACATTTTTTCAATGAATTGAGAATTACAATATTAATAGAAATAAACCCTAATCTCTCTCTCCCCCCACTCTCACACAGCTCCCCCATTTGACGTTCTCCCGCGATCTTCTTTTTTCCAAAATTCTCAGCTGTTTTTCGCCATGGCCGAGGAGGCGGCGCTGGAGAGGAACGGCGGTGATCGGAGCGAGACCAGCGATTACACCTCCGAGGACGAGGGGACGGAGGACTATAGGCGAGGAGGATATCACGCCGTGCGGATCGGTGACGCATTCAAGCATGGAAGATACGTAGTTCAGAGCAAGCTAGGCTGGGGTCATTTCTCCACTGTTTGGCTTGCTTGGGATACTCACAAATCTGTAATTTTCCTCAACTTCCTTTGTTTCCTGCATTTTTTTAGTTCCCGACCATTACATGAATTATGCAGTTTGGTCAGCTCTTCAATCCCTTGATCTTTTTGTGATATTCTGTGATTTCATGTATATGCTGTTTTATATGTTCTCTCTAATTGTAAATCAGTGGAATCAGGAAATGCATTTGTAATATTGAATTTTGATGATATTTCTAACAGTTCTCTAGAGTCTTCTTTCCCCGTCTTCTAATTATGAAGTGTATGTAGTTAGTCATTCAGTTAATTGGTCCATCTGTCGAGTAAGGAACAATAAAGTTACATGTATGTTGCATGAGTTCTCCCTGAAATTTTCATATGCTTTTTGGTTATTGTGTTTTGAAAATGTGATTTTTTGTTTCTTCATCTTTATGTTCTTATAGCTTATTTCTTTGGAGGAATGCTTGTTTGCCGTTCATGTTGGTTTATGAAAGCAGAATGAACAGTAATATATAGTTGTTTTTTTTGTTTTTTTTTGGTAGGGTGAGATTTAACTTCATTTCAAACATCAATGATGCAGGCGGTGATTGCGTAAGAGAGTATTAATTGATTTGAGTGTAGAGATGAGAGAGGGGGAGAAAGAGAGAATAGAGTATTAATTGTGGGAAGAAAATATGTAGACTATAGAGAGTGGAAATTTAGGGGATTAATATGTTTTATAGGGTATGTAGGGTTGTTCTTATAAATGGAATTTTAAATATCCCTCACTAAAACTAGTCTAGGATTTCTAAAACCTTAACCCAATTTTTTAAATCCACTAACAAACATCCCCTGAAAAGCCTAGTCTCTTTTTACATATGTGCTATCTAGCTTTGTGTAATCATTCTTCTATATACACGTGCTTCAGTCTTCAATGATTATTCTAATCTAGAATGCAACAGGTAGATATATTATGTGATTCCTAATTTTATTGCGTAGCTATATTTACTTCTTGGAGCTAGAGTTTTTGGGTTTTGGAGTGTGAAGAATGAGATTCCCATTTTATAAAATTTCTACCTTGTCAATTCACACATCCATATGCAACATAATTGACGGAAAAAGGATTCATATCTTATTCATAACTTGCTTAGCTAGTCACGAATTACTTAATTAACTGGGTAATAATTTTTTTTTTTTTAATGAATGTGGTGATAGATATATGTAGCTTTGAAGGTTCAAAAGAGTGCACAGCACTACACTGAAGCAGCAATGGATGAGATCACTATTTTAAAACAGATTGCTGAGGGTGATCCAGACGATAAGAAAAATGCTGTAATACTCTTGGATCACTTTAAGCATTCCGGACCAAATGGTCAGCATGTCTGCATGGTTTTCGAGTACTTGGGCGACAATCTTTTAACCTTAATTAAGTATTCAGACTACAGGGGTGTTCCTCTTCACATGGTTAAAGAAATTTGTTTCCACATTTTAGTGGGGTTGGATTATCTGCACCGTCAACTGTCAATCATACACACAGATTTGAAGCCGGAGAATGTTTTGCTCCGGTCAGTGATAGATCCATCTAAAGATCCTAAAACATCAGGGGCACCTCATATCCTCCCAGTCAATAAAGGTAAGATTGCCTCAGAATTTGAGGCATCAAAAGATTTTAAGTGGTCTTATAGTGACCTGACTAAGAACCAGAAAAATAAAATCCGAAGAAAGGCCAAGCAAACAACTAAAGAACGTACTGGGAATGATGCTTCGGAGGAAGCTGAGCCAGATAATGAGACTAGTGGTCCTGAAGATTCTCAGCAGGATTACAAATCCAAGGAAGAGTTTGTTGAAAAGGAAAGCAATACTTCAGTTTCTGAAGTAGCAAACAATGGTGGAGCAAATAATGCACACATTAGGACTAAGTCTAATAAGAGAGGTAGCCGGTCTGCAAGACAAAAGCTTTTGGCCGAGGTTGACGTCAAGTGCAAATTAGTTGATTTTGGAAATGCGTGTTGGACTTCCAAACAATTCACTAGTGATATTCAAACAAGGCAATATAGATGTCCAGAGGTTATTTTGGGATCTAAATACTCAACATCAGCTGACATGTGGTCATTTGCTTGCATTTGCTTTGAGCTGGCCACTGGCGATGTTCTTTTTGACCCACATAGTGGTGAAAATTATAATCGTGACGAGGTATTCTTATATTTTGCTTTGATGTGCTTTTGTTTAATTGCCAAATTGAAGTGTTAAGACGCTTGCTTGGACTTTCCTTGATCCCTAATATCTTTCATGTCACTGTTCACACACTAATTTAGGCAACTTTTTTAACCTTTTGAAATATACTTGTTCTCAAATTGCGTGGTGAAAACATATTTTGGATGATTTCCTTTGTCTCAATGAGCAGGAATTTTGTAAATTTTTTGTTAATTGTATGCAAGTCTGCTTTCTGGAGGTCTTGGATTTTTTTCATTTTAGATTTTTTTTGTTTTGTATCTGGTTCCTTTATAGAAAATGATATTTGTTGATGTAGAACTGGCTGTCTTGTTTTTCCTGGTTAGTTAAATTGTTTACTTTATCCAGTCAAATTTATTCAGGTTATGTTAACTATCTTATCTGTAGAATTATTAAAGAATAGCTTTGTTGCTAATTTCTGTATAACAATTCTTTAGTTAAACACGTCCGTTTGTAAGTAGAACTTAGTGATACTTCTCTAATTTTTATATTTGATGCTGATGTTTTTGCCAATTATATTCTCCATTTCATCAACTATCAAGTCTATGTCTGATTAATTTTATACCTATAAATATATCAATTTTGTGCTGCTGAAAATTGATTTTAGAAAGCAAGAAAAAGCAACTGAACCTAGGAGGGGAAAAACCCCAGGGAATTTGGATGAATGATTAAAGTTTGCCCGGGTTTGCTCTGTTCCATCTTCTTTCTCAGATAGTAATGACGTATGGGAGTAAATTACTGTGAATAAGTCCAGTCTATATCATCCTTTCAGAATTTATTATCAAGAGTGGAAAATGTTCTTCATGAAATCGGAGAGTCTGTAGGTAGTTAAAATATCTTTACGTGCAAATGATAGTGATCTTTCATTTTCATTCTAGGAATGATTTGAATAACTGGAGAAAAAAATTGAATTGCTGATAAACCGAATTTCTCTAGGTATATATCATATTATTGCCTTTTAGTGTGTTACCTGTACAATGAGTTTGATCGTCCCGGCTATAGAGTGATGGCTTATATTTTAATCTACAGTTTCCATGTAAAGAATAAAAATATCAATATTTGTAGTGCTACATTATTAGCTAATATATACTCTACATGAGTTTGTCTGTTGTATGGTACAATGGAATGGACCTCTATGCTTGTCAACCTTGCTAAAGGAGAGCTTGTAAGTTGGAACACTGTATCTGATAAAGTATTATACACAGCTTTTGTACTTAAGAATTATTTGTTAGCTTAGACGCGTATTAATAACAAATGAGTAAAGTTCATGACGAACTCTGTGGATCAGTAACTGGTTATTAATTTTCTAGGCTATGATACAGCACTAATTTTATCATGCAGATGATAATGATATTGATGTGGGAATCAGATGTCTTCTCTCAACTGATTGTTTTCAGTTTGGGCTGAAGTAGATAAAGAAGTTTCTGCTGTTTTTTTGGTTTGTTTCTACTTTTTCCCTCTCTGCAGCTTTCACTCTGTTTCCTGATTCATTCATAATCTGGCATCTGCAATTCAGTTTCAAATTTAATGCATATGACATGGTCTAGATTGTAGAAAGATGCAATTAGGTGATTGAAATATACTTCTGTTGTATGATTCATGTTAGAATTTTGCATATTTTATTAGCTTAGTCGTGACAGTTATCTTCTGTGTTTGTCTGCTAACCTAACCTAATGTCTTCCATTCATCTCATTTGTCATTATCTTATTTCTATTATAATTCTTGATTGCTAATTTGGTTTTTTTTTTTTAGATAACAAGACTGATTTTTTATGAATCTTCTTTTCAACTTTTTAGGATCATCTGGCCCTGATGATGGAGCTTCTTGGAATGATGCCGCGCAAGGTGAGGAGTTCTCTATGGTTTGAGTGGCAAATCCCAAAACCAATAAAAATAGAACTTTTGTCTGTGCAATCAATTTGTCAAGCTTTCTTGGCCTTTGTATTTAACTTGGAAGTATCCTTTCCTGCTTGGCATAAAACCTAGGTTGCCGTGGGAGGGCGTTATTCTCGAGAGTTCTTTAATAGATTTGGAGAATTGAAGCATATTAGAAGATTAAGATTTTGGCCTCTTATCAAGGTGCTTACGGAGAAATATGAGTTCCGTGAACAAGATGCAAATGAGATGGCAGATTTTATTTCTCAGATACTTGATTTTGAGCCTGAGAAAAGGCTTACAGCATCCCAGTGTTTGAATCATCCATGGATCACTGGAGGTGCTCGCCAACTATCCCCTTCGATGTCTCAACTTGTGTCAGTGGAAAATGGTACTTTGGAGAAGAAGAGAGAGAAGGATGAGAGGGAGGCGATGGAGGTCAGAGTGGGAAATATCGCTATTGATGGAGCAGCAGCAAAACATGCCCAAGGTTCTAAATCTTCATCAAACTCGTAATAACAGTGATAGATATTCGGTTGTGTTCTGGTAATGTCTCGTGTGAAGCTGGCTTACGCAGCGGCAGGTTCTCCATTGTCTGGGCACAATGCTCCTTCTGCGTTGCTGCATTCCAGGGAGAAATGCAATCGGGTAAAACAATTTTTTAACACGTTGCGACAGGAAGCATAGCAAGATCAAAATGCCTTGATTGAACTGTTCCCTTTTCTGTTTACTTTTTTTTCTGTGTTGTGTTGATAGAATATTGATATTATGATGTGCCATCATTCTTTTAAAAAGTGCACAAATGGGGCAAAGATTTTTAATTTTTTGAAATTTCAGCTTGTTGTTTAAGAATTTCTTTTTTATTAACTTTTGAATGTATTTTAAGTATTTTTTAGGTAATAAATAAAATATTTAATAAATAAAATATAAAAAATTTTATTTTTTATTAATTTAATTTACTTTTGAACGTATTCAAGTAATAAATAAGACGTAAAGTACTATTATTATGTACATTAGATAACAATCCATTTTTAATATTACTGAATAAATGTGGTGTTTAATTTGTGAGGGTCTCTGTTGGACAAACAAATAAAAAAATAAAAAGAGTACTATGAAAAAATAAATAAGAAAATTTGAATGGTTCTCTCGATAGATCGAGGGAGTATCACTTTTTTTTTATTAAATTGATATCACAACACACTACACAACCCATTACAACCACAGGTACTCGTGCCCATGGGACTTTCATCTGCACATTTTGGCTTACCACGAACCTGCCCTTTATTTACTCAATTCAATAATAATCACACAAACAAATTGTGCACAATCATGAGTATTAAGTTGCCCATATAAGATACAGCAAATATCAATTCAGTCCATTTTGGCCTTCCCACCCAGTAGCACCTTCATCTGTGCATTAGCATGACTACACTTAGACAAAACACTTGAACATTGCACATGCCTCCAGATGCTCGTTTCGGTATCCAGTAGCAACAAACATTGCTCTGCACCACATACTAGAGATATCTGTCAAAGTGTCAATCCTCCAAGAGTATCAATAGCTTCCTTCCTCTGAGTGCATTCGTGTGGGGAATCAATATAAATTTAAGTAAAATGTCGAAGAAGGTATTCCATGAGATTCGTTGCGTTTGAAGCTCATAAAATTTTCCTTATTCTGAGGTATGCATACATGAGGTAGAATCCAATCACGGCGCCAGCAAAAATCCCAGCTGTTGTTATCCAGAAGGCAAACTGCCAAGAGCAAATTAAACTGATGAGAAAACAAAAGTACGTAGAGTGCATAAAGGACTGCACTGGTAAGAAGGGCAAAGTACAAGACCACCCTTATGATCTGATCCTTAGATATGTTATTAACTTTATTTGTGTGTGACAATTCCCATTCAAATTAGTATGTATGCTACAAAATTGCTTCTATTGATGGAGGCATTTGTGATGGATAAATACAAAACTCAATAAGGATTGTAAATCCAAAACATGAAAGATTGAATGTAAGGATGTTTTTTAATTTGCTCAGAAGAAGTTATATAAAGTGATGGAGAATAAAGAGAGGCATACCGCCTGTTCCTCGAGATAAGACCTCAAGTTCATGCCAAATATACCTGCCAAGTGCATAATGTTAGTCATAAGATGTCAAATTACATGCAAAATATCGCTTGTAAATTGAGCAAAAATTATCAAAAACCAGTTGGCAAATTATCCATTGAATGTAACACAAGATGTGTCAAGGCAACGCCTAAAAAAGTCAAATGACAATTCAGACTTAACTAATTACAAATTTATTCATCATCAACAGGTAAATTACCTGCAACTAAGGCACCAACCCCAACACAAAATGCCCCCACCTGTAGGAGAAGTTCCACTCTGCTCACTTCAAGTCTCCGAGAGCTGATCAGACAAATCACATAATCATAGTGCTCATAACATACACAGCTTATTAGGTTTCGATATTAATTTACATTGGCATTTCTAAGAAAATGGAAAAAAAACAAATGCTATCATCAAGATTTATAGTCAAGCAAAAAAAATAAAAAAAATTCCTTATTGTTTTTGCTCGACTTAGCTTGGATGCCATGAGAAATGAAATCAGGCAACAAATGTAATAAGTTCCAGTTGCTATGTTAGCTTGATTTATTTTACACCTTGAATTTCTTTTGTTCTTATATCCTTATGGAAAGATTGGAGAAGATGAACTTAAACTACTAAATTGTTGAGACATTTTATAACTGCTAGAAAGTGGAAGTTTGTGTGATGTTTAACGAGGCTGAAATATTTTAACTTAAATTCTCAAACTGCTCTAATCTTTCAGTCTGTAGAAATTTGTCAATTTATGGTCGCAGACAGAGAAAGATTACAACAAACCATTGATCCCAGTGTCAGATTTTTTTCCAAGTCCAAGCAATCTATTCACCATGTCAACACTTATTTCAGATAAGCTTAGTCGGAGAGTCATGCGAAGGCACATTTTGTAACCTTTGCAATGTTGATATGAAGTTAAATTCTGATTAGAAGTATTTGTTCTAGCTCTTGGGCTGGCTTCCTCAAATAAAACTGCTTGTGTTCTACTCTAGTCTGCTATTTATTGTATATGCATTTGCGAAGTTGGTTTCAAAAGACATAAGATGATCCTAGCGTAGCACTAAACATCTAAGGTGAATTTGAAACTTGAATTCAAGTCCAGGTTATTTTTTCTCTTTTTCAATTAAATAAATAAACACTTAATCAGGTCCTACCCTTAAATTGGTGCCTCCAAATCCAATGTTGATTTGCTCTAGGTGGATTAAGTGTTCATTAGAAGATCCTCAGCATTGTAATGAAAATAAATAGGAAAATAGCAGTAAACCTGAGATTAACAGCAATTGAGTCTTCCATTTCCTTTGCTGAATCCAGAAGCCTCTCAGCTTGACCATGACAAGATTCACATCTGCCAAAATCACGGAATAATTCAAACAATCTTTATCATGAGAAATAATTGCATCAATATTCAATAAGATAAATAATAACAGTATGGCAAAAATAAGAATCCAGTCACCTTTAAAGATATGTTAATAATTGACCCAACCAGAAAACTTAAAATGCTACCACTAAATCTGATCAGAAAAAAAAAGGGGTAAAAAATAACATAACAACCTATCACGCTAGTTAGGACAAAGGAACTTCCAGAGGTATGATCCTAAACAAAACAATCAGAAATTCTTGAACACAATATAGGCAATAAGTTGTAAGACTAAGATACTCTTAAACACAATTATAGGCAATAAGTTGTAAGACCATAATCAGAGAAAATGAGAGATTTCAATTAAGTGGCGGAGGAATTGTCTATCATTGAAGACCGTGCCAGGCTTCCACATCCCTCATATTTCTATTTACCTAGATATTTATTTACTTTCTCAATCACATATATGAGCCTGCACAGTGAATGCATGCAAATGAAGAAATATATAGAAATGATCAGCATCAAAGGTTATAACCTACGTAAATAAAAATAACAAACTAGGAATTACAAAGATTTTTTTTTTCTTGGACAAAGAATTTGATTTTCACTCAATGAAGGCCTTTAAGACCTAAATTCTTAGAGTCCAAAAAACCTTGCCTAATAAAACACAGCAGCTTTATCATGCCAGATCTTGTTTGAGGAACAAATCATGGGTGTTTCAGTAAGCAAAATTGCTAGTTGTTAAAGGTGGCAATGGTCATCTAACAATCTCCAGATACCAATATCTTAATTGAAATTAACCTAGAAACAATCATAAAGAATTTCGGCTTCCATGGTTCTAGCATAACTACAGTGACACCACCACAATCTTATATAAAAATCACTGCTGAGGGTCCAGAGACAAATAAAGAGAATAACAAAACATTATATATTAAAGGTAAAGAAACGCTAATGGTTCGTTCACATTCAGCAAGTAAAGGGAGGAAAAACAAAAGTGATCAAGATCTTATAATAACTCTTTTTCTATTTTGTCATATTTTTCAAACAATCTTATAAAAAGGCGTTGGGCAGGTTCTTCAGAAATACTATAGTCAATATTTCTTCTTAAACACTTTAAGACAAGTCTCTTAAGATGAACACAGCAACGGACAACATGGATGTAATTCCTCTGAATAAATTTATGGATGTCATGGAATACCTTTGTAGATAATTTTCCAAAAGCATTTCAATTTCCTCCTCATCTTCTGGGAAACAAAGGAGCAATGTTAGTCAGGCATGATAAGCTTGATTTATTGATACAACATAATCACTGTTGAATAAAGTTTTATGCAACTTACCCTCAGCTACCTCCTTTTCCAAGGGAACAGAGCACTCCATCTCATCAGTTTTCGAAAGAGTGCAGTTTCTTCCCATAATACAAATTTGTCGTATTTCGTGAGTGTCCTCAAGGATATCTAGAAGCATTTGTTTCAAAGCCCCCGCCCTCGAACCAAGTTCGACCTTTTGTCATCAAACTAAAATAATATGAGTAGCTAGTAAGAGTAAATTCAACATTGCTTAATACCAATATAGCCAGTATTAAACAGCGAAGAACTCTGTACCAGCGCTTGTTTGCTTATCCGAAGTTCTTCCAACATGTCCACAGTCAATCTATTAGTTAAAACCTCAAGTAAAGCTTGCACCTGAATGAAGAGTAGTCACAGGCTATTATTACCGAAAGTATTGATTAGAATCCTTCTGTGAAGATTGGAAACAACAACAGCGCAAACAAGATTAATGTAAAAGGAGTTCCTATCACCAAGCTATTGATAGCTGTATACAAATGTCATTATCCAGGAAACTGGGAACAGAAGCTATCTAATAACATTTTTAGAAAAACTTTTTGTACTTTTGATAAGTCGTAATTATATGGTTATATTTTGCATAAATTCACCTCATTTAATATGAGTTCTGGATTGTTATGTGTTAATTATGACTTATATCTATGTCACATATATGTTTTGATTATTTTATTTTTTGTCCAAATAGGCCAAAAAGACACATTTTAAATGAGGGATTTTATCAACGAGTCAAAGGAGCAAAACAAATCACCATTATGAGAGAAGATTTTACACCATCAAATTGATGGCTCATTAAGATAGAAGATACAAAACCCCTGGACACCTTTAGAAAGAGCAAAAATTAGAGTCCAAAAACATTATATCATTCTCTACGTTATTGATCATCACTCACGCTAGGAGGAAGGGCAATTGGAGATGACCCGAAGCACCACCAAATTGAAGAATATGGTTTTCTTTTTTTATTTTTAATTTTAGTTTCTATTATGTAATTTAGTTTTCTAGTTCAATGATTGTGACGTGAGCCTCCATAGAATAATTTACATATTGGATAAGGATTAAAATTACCAACTTGTTTTATGAATTTATTTTGTGATTGGCTTTGATGTTAATCTTGATATTTCAATTGCTTGTTTAGATTGGCATCTTAATAGGTGATTGATTGTTCAATAGCTATTTTACAACTTGTAATCCGTAATTGTTACATGTTGGTGAATCAAGTAGCAAAGTTAGATCTAGGTTATATGGGGCGGACGTTCCGTTTCTCATAGTCTAGTAATCCTAATTTCTAAATCCTAATGCACTCTTGAGTTCGAACTTCTCTACATCACTTGAGGGTAGTTTAATCTAGAGGTCATACCCTAGGTCAATAATCTTAAGGATATTTCGGGCTAATTGGTCATACTGTCTGTCTAGGGGCTTGAATTTATGAACATGTTGGTGTTTTAAGAACTTCATCCATGTGAATTAGGATATGGGAGGGAATCAAATCTTTGGACTAGGTTTGTTTTATTTGTTATCTTCATTTATAAGTTTTTCTCTTTTAATTATTTATTTTCATGTTTAGTAGTTCTTAGAAATCAATCAAACCCCCCTTTTAGTTACACTTTAAAACACATTAAATGTAATTTAAATTCAATATTCCTTTGGGTTAGACCCATACTTATCCTACTACACTCTAGTAGATTAGTTCGGAAATTTTTTTAATATTATTTTTTGGTGCCGGCAACAGCACACCAAATTTTGAGTTTCTCTTGTGTTAGTTGCTTCTAATAAAAAGGGCTAATTTCTTCCATAACCAAAACTTATGGACATTGACATGTAGATTACCAATTCAACTGTCACAAGCCACAATTTTTTCTTCAATCCATAAAACAACAGAAATAAGAAATCCGTTAAAAAAGCCCACCCAAGAAACTCAACAATTAAAGAAAGCAGAAAATATAAACTTGCACTATTTTCTCTTACTTACATGCGGTTCTAAACCCCATAACCTCTGCTCCAGACGCTGTATTCTAGAATGCAACGCTGCCTCAACCACCTGAAAGAATTTTGAATGTCGATCTGTTAGGCTCTTGAAACTATCAAATACAATTAAAGCTTAGTTGTAGAGGAATCAACAGACAATAATGGCTGCACTACATGTAGAACCAAGCGTCTACCACTGTGTTAAAAGCTATAGCTGATTGAAGTAGTGCAACTCAAGTTTTTAAATAATAGTTACCAGCCCCTGCCCCCACAGGCAAAGTGGAGCAATTACTGTAAGCCCAAAAACTAGATGTCCATTCAAATGTACCACCCCTTAACACCCACTACCCCCAAAATGCTCCTCATTGTAATCAAACAATTTTTTTGCTCTAGTACAAATTATTGGATTAAAGGCCAGTAGGAAGTAATGTTTATAGGTGAGAGCATCAATCATGAAACCTTACAACATTCAATCACCAGTGTCTCTGGTATGGTCTGCCATGAGAGAAATTGTTTCTACTGACCAACAATTGCATCCTAAAAAATTGTTATAAGGCTATCATGGTCAAACAGGGCAACCTTGTAGATCCATGGTAATGGTCACTCTATTAAAGTTATATGAGATAGAAAAAAGAAAAGGTAAAAAATAAATGAAGTCTTCACTATCCAGTATAGAGTCGTATAGAAGGTAAGGAACTGAAAGATGGAAATATTCTTGCACAAGTTGCTTTTAGACAGTCTGACATGGCTGACCTTGTGATATTTTAATGCTAGTTGGCAGTTGCAATTTACAAATGAGAACTTCATAGGATCTAAAATTGTTTTCTTGTTAAGAAGCAATTTGATTAGAATGCAAGACTATAATAAATCTTAAAATGTATCATGAACTATAAAAAGAAAAAAGAAAAGTTCATCTCAAAATGAAACAGAAAATGGCAAGAGATCAGTTAGAAAGGAAGGTTTATAATAAAACTGGTGTATTATTCATATAAACCTGAAAATTGTGGTTTGCACCAGAGAAATTTGTTCGCTATTCATTAGTTTCTTTTAAGACTCTCAAGGCCACCCCATTAGGACAATAACATCAGACAGGTACACTCAAGATTATGCAGATTCATAGATAGAGCATAACAGGCATATCATGTTCTGTTCTGTGTTAATGACACAGTGATCCCATCAGAATATATGTACTTTGACATTGAGTAGAAACAAAGAACATGAAGTGGATTTAAGAATGGCTCATAAATCAACAGAACAAAACTCATAAAAAAAAAAATTGTTTGATAAGAGTAAAGGGCTCTGATTTAGAACTTAAACAACAAACTCATGAAGATTCAGAAGCAAAATTTTAAGCAGATAAGATAACCAACCTCAAGCACAAATGGCATTGAGGGCCCTCCACTCACGTTCTTTGGGTTCAGACGTGGTAACAATGTATCAATAAAAGCTTTTCCTCCTTTACTGTCGGTTGCCAAAAATAAAAAATTACTTCATTGAGTACATGTATGAAATTAAAAAGAATTGAAAAGCAAAGGCATAAAAGAAATGGTGAGAAGATACCGATTATAGTTAAATATATAAACACATTCTTGCATTGCAATTGCCCTCAAGGATCCCAAGTTCAACAAAATTGCATGCTCACGTACCTTAAATGAGATTGGCATAAAATGCGTAATCAGAAACCATCAGATGTTTCAGTAAGAAAGAGTACAGTCTCAAAGTCATTTTTACAACTTCTTGTGATAACATACTGCTCTGATTAGCAGTCATTAAAATTCATAACTAAGAATTTCATCACTAAAATTTGCAATATAACAATTTTTGATCAAGCATATGCAGCCTAGGTGATAAGAATCGTTTTAACATACAAGATATATTAAATGTAAGCAAGAGAGAAAGGAAATATGACTGCAATCCATAGGGATTAGAGTTGAATCTGATCATTCAGAAGTTACATCTGGACATATTCCATGCCTGATACGTCGTTTTTAGAGAGTACAATCAACCACTCGATCTTCAAGTCTTAGAAGGGTACCATGATGTGTATAGTTATTGTTTGGATTTTCTCATGTATGTACTGGACCCTCACTCAGATATACTTATCGTTCTTTAACATCTCGATTTAGGAATTAAGAAGTACATGATATAGGCAATGATTAAACAATTTTATACCAGCAATGAAGGCATTGAGTTGGTTAACCACAATGATGGATCAACGCTCCTAACATCTCGAGGTCGAAGCCCTGCAAGAAAGAGTATTCCAGAGAAGTGAAGCAGAAATATCATAACAGAAACCAAAGTTTAAGGTAAAGGTAGCCAGAGAATGGCAAGGCTATAGTGGATATCTTTTGCATAGTTTCAGTTCACCACCCAAAAAAAAAATGTCCAAAGCTTACTAGACCATGGTTTGTAAAAATTCTAGTTAAGTAGGAGCTAACAATAAAACTGGATAATTGTCAAAAAGAGTTTATAAGTTAATTTCATATATTTCTTCCAGCACAAGAAAAAGAAAGCGAACCAGGTCACCATTAAGCAATTTCTACTCACCACTTGTTTTTAACAAGTGTCTCCGATTAATTTTACGTGTAGATACCATCCCATTAGACCTTACTTCCACAACCTGTCAGACGATAAATGGACAACATGAGAGATGCATGCAATGAATCTTTTCAATATAATATGTGAGTTCACAACACTCAACTGATCCTATTTTATGTTTCAATATAATATGATCCTATTTCTCAACAGTGGTTTAAGAGTTGCTGCATTTTTCTCTAATTTTCCATCTTGGTTTATATGGAGTAAACTAGATCAACTTCAACTTAATTACGAACCCTTTCCCTTCAACTGAATTCTGCAGCTTCAAAATGTGGTAAAACTTCATCCAAGTTCTCAACCATTCCCCACGCTACGGAAATCTTACAAACTACTTAAGATATTTTCCACAAGCCTTTGCAGATCAAAAATTCTTTTGAGTTAAATAATACTAAAGTATTAGTCAACTTGTAAACTGAAAAACGGAAATTCTATAAAAGAAATTGGTTATATAGAAGACCTCATACACAGACTCGCGTACACCAAGGTTAAGAGAATCTGTCTTCTGAGAAGTAACAGAACCGCCAGAGAAATCCCGACGAATTGCCTCCTCAACCGTAGTGTATTTGGAAGATTCATCATCGCTGGCTTCACCCAAGACTGCTTCCCCCAAGCTGTTTCTCTCCTCCCCTTCCGCATAACACTTAACCCCAACTTCCTTAAGGCGCAGCAGGGGATCCCAGCTCCTATTTTGCTGCAGCAAGCGCGAAAAGTCGTATTTGGCGCGAGAAAGCGAAATTCCAGCCAAAATTAGGCGAAATTGAGGCGGGTTAAGAGGCGATTGCAGGACGTAGGGAGAGGAGAGGGGAGTAGAAGACGCCATTGTTGTGGAGCGAGGAATTCATGCAAATGCGAGATCTTCACGTTACATCTGTGAAATTATCCGTCAATCAATGAAGAAGATGGAAGTAAAGTAGAGAGTTCGAAAATGTAGGCAAACACGTAGGTGTAGTTGTAGGTGTATGTAGTTGAGAGATAAAGCGGACATTAAAGCTGGTGGTGGAGAATGGTTTGCTATTTGCTGCGGAGAGACGGCTTCCACATGTTTGAAATTTTGATTCAAAGTAATTTACCGGCCAGTAATTTTTTTTCTCTTAACGAAAATTACCGTTTACTACCCCTCGCGCTACGTCATACACTACTTATCGTTTTGGACAACACTTCCCAAAATCATGTCCGTGACTATGATTTCGTTTCGTTAAGTAATACTCGTTATAAATGTCTATGTTTGGTTTTTTTACGAGAGAGTGGTATTTTAATATTAAAGTGAGATAAGTAATATTTAAATGTTAATTGGATAGTTGTTGAAAGAATGATGAGCAACATAAGTGTATATATAATACAAGAGTGAGAATATCTATTTACCTACTTAATCCGTCCGCTCTTAAGGTATATATTTAATTTTTACACGTGAATTAAAAAATATTATTTAATGTGTAGTAGGTAGTTGTATTAGTGGAGAATGTGGGTCTCATATATTAAATGTATTAGTGATATGTGCGGTCTCATGTGTGTGAAAAGGGAAATGTATATCTTTGGTGCGGACGCCAAAAATAAAAAAAAATGTATATCTTCCTAACGGATGGAGGGAGTATAAAAGAAGATAGGAGGTGTTATCCTAAATTGTGTAACAAATAGAGATATATGGGGAAAACTAAGTCTTCTCATTATCTTTAATATGTCCCCCGCAAGATGGACAGTCGTATAGACAGACCAATCTTGGATAAAAGCTTTACCAGATGAGAGTGTGGCAGCAATTTGGTGAGGAAGTTTGCAAGTTGATCACTTGTAGGGACATGTGTGACACAAAGAACTCCCGTTTGAATTTGTTCACACAAAATGGTATGCAAGAACAAGATGTTTCATTCTTAAATGAAAGACTAGGTTTGCACTCAAATACATGGCACCTAAATTCTCATAGTAGATTACAGATGTTATTAGGACATCAAAACCAATTTTTATGAGAAGACTACGAACCCATGAGAGTTCGGCCGCCGTGGAGGCTACGACTTTGTATTTAGATTCAGTGGATGATTGAGCAACAAATTTTTGTTTCTTTTAGCTCCAACTAATTGGGTTTTTGCCAAGAAAACTATTTGACCCATTGTGGAAGTATAGTCATCTCGGTTGCCCGCCCAATCTACATTTAAAAATGCATGAAGAGTACTAGGAGAATTCCGAAAAATGGTAATGTCTTTATCAAGGGTAGCACACAAGTAACGCGAAAGGTGTTTAAGAGCAACCCAATGAGTGTTGTGGAGGACAATGCATGTATTGTGAAAATTTATTCACATCAAAAGCAACGTCAAGATTAGAGAGTTTCCATGACAGCTAATTTGTGGAAGTGAGTTTGATTATGTTGGATAGAGTGATGACAACAAGAGGGATGATTTGGTTTATTCTCATTGCTGATGGTGAGAGTGATCATGTTAGCAGTAGTAGGGAATTTGGGAGGAGTTGAAAAAAATAAAAAATTGAGTGGATCAAACCTGCTAAAAATTGAGTGGATCAAACCTGTTGTGATACCATGAAGGAATGATGAGAATTCTATCAATCAGTAACAACACACATGTATATTCCCTCATTCCCCTTGATAAGTGTCCATTTGTTTTTTGAACATGAATTAAGGAGAATAAAATTTTAAAGTGTGATGAGGTGAGAGAAATAATATTTTAATTTGTAATGAGTAGTTGTATTAGTGTTGAGTGTGGGCCCCATGTGTAGTGGGTTTAGTATAATAATATTATGTGTGTGTCACATCAACCCAAAAAGGAAATTGATACTTTGTATTGGGACTAACCAAAATGGAGAAATAGACACTAATCAAGGGGACGGAGGGAGTATATAATATAAGAGTGAGAATATCTATCTAACTATAAAGAGAAATAATAGGTGATATTCTAAACTGTAACAAATAGAGATATATGGGGAAGACTAAGTCTGCTAAGTCTTCTCATTATCTTCAATAGTTGTATCAGTGAAGTATTGTGGACCCCATGGATAGTTGTATAGTGTGTAGTTCCTTAATTCCCGTTCAAAAAGTAAATGTAACTATTAGGATGGAACGAGATGTTATGTTTGATAATGTGGGAGGTGGGAATATTAGCCAAATAAAAAAATTAAATTAAACTTAACTCGAACAATCAATAAACATATATCCGAGTAAACAGAAAATCTAACAATTTCTAAACACTGAAATTTGAACACAAAAGTGGTTGCGAGGCAAAAATGAATTTAACACACTAACATATTAAACATATTATTAACTGGACAGAGCTTCATATGTGGTTACAAAAAAATATAATCAAATAATATAACTTACTTCCATGGTTGACTTCATTGAAGAAACCTTGTCTCAGCTCAGCTGGTTTAAAATTCTGAATAAATTCTTTGCCACAAAACCCATCATTCATGGAGAATCCATTGCTACAAGACTTCAAATTTCCACCATACGATGTCGTACAACCACATCATGTCACCCCTGCAATCCAACAATTACTCGTTAAACTTGTGAGTGGCACCAAAAGAAGAAACAATCTTGATCTTAAATATTCTTGATGGTTTTCTTATGCCTGAGAATTGCAGGAGAAAGATTTAGTTGAACTGGAGAAGAGAGTGGAGCCCAGTTGGCCAAAATTAGTTATCCCCCTGGAGAAGATCATTGACAGATTATCACTTGTTTGGGGGATCGTCAACCACCTCAATTCTGTCAAGGATTCTCCTCAGTTTAGAGCAGCAATCGAACAAGCTCAGGTATGTTTTTATCTCTTCTTTCTTGATCCTCCACTTCAAAGGTGTTGCTCTATTTTGTTTATTACATTCTCGTACACCCAAATTTTAATCTTTAAAACGATGAGCTATTAATCTTTTGAATGACCAAGTATTATTCTTCTCTACATGAATTTGAATTCATGACATAACAATTAGTGCACAAGATTTATGCTGTGTGTACTCATTGCAAGGAATAATTTGTCTTTATTTATTTATTTCCTGATTTGCAGCCCATGAAAGTTGAGTTCCAGCTGAAGTTAAGACAGAGCAAACCGATTTACAATGCGTTCAAGGCCATTAGATGTTCTTCAGATTGGGAAAGTTTGAGTGATGCACGAAAACGGGTAGTAGAATGTGAGTTTGTAATAAACCTACTGCGAATTGCACTCCACCTTACCTTTGATTTCATTTAGGTGTGTGTAGATGGTTGGGGGGGTGGGGTGTTGAGGGTTGAGTGGATACCTTGTCGTTTAACTGCACTTGCAAGGAGTGGATTCCATGCTTTGGTACAAATCGAACCCCTTCCATGCAACCGCGAGACATTCTCATAAAGAATGTTATTAGTTATAAGATTAAAGGATGATATCACTGATTTATATGCTATGCAGTGAAGCTGAAAGAAGCAGTCTTGTATGGAGTTTCTCTTGAAGATACTAAGAGACAAGAGTTCAATGAAATTGAGCAGGTATTTTTCTATCTTATTAAGAGAAAAAGAAAATTGAAGTGATGAAATGGATGTTCAATTTGCTGATGTAACCTCCAGGAGCTAGAAAAACTTGCTCAAAAGTTTGAGGAGAACATTCTAGATGCTACAAAAAGATTTGAGAAAGTGATCACAGATAAAAAGGAAATTAAAGGTTTGCCTTTGACCAACTTAGCCACAGCTGCAGAGGCAGCAATTCTTAAGGTATCAAACTTTATATAACACGTTAGGGATAGTGGAATAATGAAAAAGTACAGAATTACTCTACTAACCAAACACCAATTTTGTCATAGTAGGGATATAGGAATGCCACAGCTGATAAGGGTCCATGGATACTTACATTGGATGGACCAACTTATCGATCAGTGTTGCAACATGCTTGCAACAGAGCTTTGAGAGAGGAAGTTTACTGTGCATATGTGACTCGGGCATCAGACGGACCTCTTAACAACACACCCATTATTGAAAGCATTTTGGAGCTCCGGTTGAAGAAAGCGAAACTTCTTGGGCATAGGAACTTTGCAGAGGTTAGCTTGGAGTCGAAAATGGCCACCATAGATAAAGCAAAGGATCTGATAGACAAGCTTCATAATGCTTCTTGGGGTCCTGCAGTTCAGGGTAAGGGGATAAGTAAAACTAACAAGATTCAGCTCAATGTATGATATTGATACTCCAGTTGCAATCTTCCGATCTTCTGTTTTGATTTTTGGTTCTATAGACTTGGAAGACTTGAGAGAATTTTCCAGGGAGCAAGGTGCTGAAGAGGCTAATGATTTGAATCACTGGGATATCAACTTCTGGAGCGAAAGACTTAGAGAGTCGAAATATGACTTAAATGAGGTAGGAAATTGAAACTCATTGTTCCATGCATGTAGCAACAACTTTAGCCCATTAGAACATCTATAATTCCTTCGTATGGCCGTCATAGTTTCTTGATATCTTGTATTTTCATTATCATGTTTCCTAATATAGATCCCACGTAAAAGAAAAGGATTGATAAGTTCCAGTTTTCTTGAGAAAAGCTTTCAATATGTGCAGGAAGAGCTACGACCATATTTTCCGTTGCCAAAGGTCATTGATGGTCTTTTCAACCTGACAAAGAAGCTATTCGACGTAGACATTGAACTGGCTGATGGGGAAGCTCCGGTAAAGATTCTTACAGAATTAAACAAACTCAATGGTATTGGCTAATTTGCTGTCAGTTTCAAGAAACATCAAAGCATATCATGCTTAAAACTTGTACAGGTCTGGAATAAAGATGTCAGCTTTTATAAGGTTAAGGACTCATCAAGTACTCCCATTGCATACTTCTACTTTGATCCATACTCTCGCCCCTCTGAAAAACGGGGCGGTGCATGGATGGATGTGGTCGTAGGTCGTAGTGTCCTGCTCTCTAGTGACAATACTTATCCAAGATTGCCAATCTCAAACATTGTCTGCAATCAGACCCCTCCAACTAGGGATAAACCGAGTCTTATGACCATTCGCGAGGTATTTATGCAGGATACTAATAACTTCAATTATATATCAGAGGCAATTAAACTGTTAGATAGTCATAGTCCAACTGTGCAGGACTCCTAGTGTGGCTCCTCATATATCTAAATCCAGAAACATGTTTTCACTTGAGGGGTCACATTCTTTCTATGTGATTTGCTGATTAATTTATGAATGAATTAGGTTGAGGCTGTATTCCATGAGTTTGGTCACGCACTACAGCATATGCTAACCAAACAAGACGAAGGCCTCGTATCTGGAAATCAAGGGATAGAATGGGATGCTGTAGAAATACCTTCTTTATTCATGGAAAATTGGTGTTACCAAAGGTGAAATAAATATATGCTATAATTTAAACTGTTATATATTCACCTTTTCCCTCTTGGTGTCATACTTCATGGAAGAACTACTCTATCCACAAGCCTGATTTAAAGACAACTGTACATTCTGGAAATACAATTTCCCAAGTGTATCCTCTACTTGAGATTGTTCTTTTCTTGACAAAATATTGTTAGTTTCTACACTTTAGTCTCTAAGGGGTCTATGTAGCATTATAAGACCGGGCATTGTTTTACTCGAATTTCATAGATACATGGTCTGATACTTTCTATGTTCTAACATTTGATGCATATAATGATGATATTTTCTTGCCACTAATAGTGAAAGTAGTTGATTCAAACAACGAATTTTACCTGTATGGCTCTGCTGAGCATGAACATCTCTTTTACAGGGACACCATCATGAGCATTGCCAAGCATTATGAAACTGGAGAAGTCCTTCCAGAAGATACATGCTCGAGAATACTTTCTGCACGAACATTTAGAGCAGGTTCTCTATTGCTTCGTCAGGTAAACGAGAAAGAAAACTTCTGATTACATTGTTGCACAACTGTACATTGTCATTAGTACCACATGCTGAGTAGCATACCCAACTCAACCCACAGATGATGTGACGTTAATGGCATGTCTATTTATGCGATAAAAAAAGGTTCAGTTTGGATTTGTAATCGTAATCTTACAATGCTATATCGCTCATCAACTGTAGATTATCACCCAACATTCACCTTCAGACATTAGAGGGTAAGATAGAATACTACCTTACCCCCTGAAGAGTGATCAAAAAGCATCACAAATCAAAGCTTCTCCCTAGCACTTTCTTCAAACCTGATGAAAATTAAATTCCTTAAAAACATAATGATATTACAAAGATTTATCATACTCTCTCACATGAACTACAGCCACCTCGATCCTAATGAGAAAGGAAACAGCCCCTGGCTTAGCTACATCTACTAAGTTAAGCATATCATAGACTTGTGCCTTTGAAGAATATTAATAAGAGGAAAGAAGGCTACAAATTGTTTAATATCATGATTTGTAAAGTTGTCTTTTGTTATTAACATCTATAAATCAAATTACATTGCGGTTTCCAGCTGCGTTACGCTGGTGTGGATTTAGAGCTCCACTCAAGTTATGTGCCAGGTGAAGAAAAGTCCATCTACGACGTTGATCAAGAAATTGGTAGAAAGACTCATCCAATTCCATTGCTTCCAGAAGACAGATTTCTTTGTAGTTTTAGTCATATCTTTGCAGGTTAGTCTGCTTGTTAATTTTAATTTATTGTGGGCAAATATTTACTCTTTGAATATTCTCTTCTCAGATAAATACGCAGCAGGATATTACAGTTATCAGGTGATTTAAATTACTTTTGTGGGTTTTGACAACAATCAAGCATTACAGTCTTGTGCCAAACCCAATTACGTACAGCATATTGTATACATCACAATAACATCAGATTTAAATCTATGAAAGGAAAAGCTTCTTCCACAATTATGTCTCCAGATTGCTCTCTTTTGGGGCAGTTGTGCTCTCTTTACAACTGTATTCTCATTAAAGTTTATCTCTTTGTTTCGTATGCTTATCTTATGTTACAAAATACAAGAATATGTGAAAAGTTTGTTTCTTGAGTTCAGTGGGCAGAGGTTTTATCTGCTGATGCTTTTTCAGCATTTGAAGAGACCGGGCTGGATGACGATCTGGTCAGGCATTTGAACTTAGCTACACATTTCAGTTTTCACGATGAATTTATTGAAATAATCTCTATTTCAATTTATGAAATGGATCTGTTATAGTACAGTTAAGTTGGCCTGAAATCACCTTCTTAATGTTTAATTTGCTCAAGTGTTGCTATACTGGAACAGACACTCAGAGAAATGGGAAAACGATTTCGCGAAACCATTCTCGCTCTTGGAGGTGGAAAATCACCAAACGAGGTATTTGAAAGATGGTTTTACCAGTTTTTGGAGGGTTCTAAAAACCTTTCAGACCTTGTCTATATTGTTCAGAAATATGAAGGTGTGATTATTTCTACTCAACAATCTTATCATTTATTAAATCGTAAACCAATCAGGTGTTCCTGGAGTTTCGAGGACGAGAACCTACACCCGATGCATTTCTCCGCTACAATGGTTTATTACCCAGCATGGCATGATCAGTGGCATTTGAGAGATACAGATCAAAAAACACAGGTCAATGTTCCCCTTTCCATATAAAAATAATCTCACTTACTAGTATCCAAATGAAAACAAGATATTATGTCTAAAATTTCATTCTGTTTCGCGAATGCACTGTTCTTGTTCTTATAATCATCAATGAATCCTGGTTACAGCATTCTATATATGACAATGTATAAATGAAGAAGTGCTAGATGATGCAGAAGGGAATATAACATGAAAAATTATCTCCTAACTCCTAAGTCATCATTTCTGGCAAAGTATACAAGCCCTAGGTTGTCTCTTCTTTAATTAAACAAAACTGTTATGATATGTATGTTCAAGTCCTTGGAAACATGTCAACAATCAAATTGTAAGAAATTCCATTGTAACCAGAAATGAGGACACAGATAAAAGTCAGACTATATTAACTAAGTAAAACAGTATTTACAGCAGCACGTAGCTAACAGCAGAAGAGGGCCCGTCTAAGGATGTGTCTAAGAGTGGAAAAGAGCACGTCCACAGATGCACTTTAACTTTTCCTACCTCTCTTTCCACGCATCATCACTCTTCAAGTAAAGGTTTGTAAAAAAGGTTGAAGGCTTCAATGACTTCTAGATACCACATTGGCTCCCTATCTGGACATGGGGATAGATCAATAATTTTGTGAACCTGTAATAAGAGTATCAGATTCAGCACATTCAATATGAGTAGATAAATCATATCACAAGAAAATGTTCTCAATTGGATTTCTTGCTATTGCTGCATGGAAAAAATACTGCAGATTTTGTCATTTCTAGAAAAATTATGGGAATTTCTGGAGGTATAAGATGAATGTGAGATATACGTTATTAACACCTCAATAAAATTAATCCACCCTTATTATGATTGGAAAATTTCATACTTATTGGAGACGTGCCTCAGGGCTTAAAGGTCCTTGCCTCTACAGGTAACAGGTGCATATGCCTCAGGCTCACCTTCTAAGCAATAACCCAAAAACACGTTCCTATGTTAATTTTAAATTGTTTATATATATATATATATATTGATCTAGCTTATAATTATATTCTAATCTTTTCAATTAAATATTCAATTTGTAAGTATTAATAACTTTTACAATTACACCACAGAAGAGACCTAAAGAAAAATAGCTTCAAGATGACAATTCGATAGCTACTATCATTATAAGATGCTACAGGGGTGTTTAGTTCACATTGAGTTAATAAAGTTTGGTCATGTGATTAGCAAGGTGTGAGCATGAAAATTCTCTTAATTTTTATTAGTTTCAAGTGATATAGTAACCTTCCTCCACCCTAGATGTTCCCATTGGGCCCCTTGCTTTTTATTTACGGGCGTAGATGGTAGATAAGCCTATATAAATGCAATTAGTATGCAAACTCTCTTATTATTAACAATTTTTTAAGGCCCATTGAGTAATATTAACTCTATGTGAACCAGACACTCCCAAATCATATTCTTAGTCACTGTTGCTTTTATTGCGCCTGGTGTACAAGAGAGGCGAGCATCAGGTGCCCATTGCAGCTCTAACAACTACGGAACACTCACAAGTGAGGAAAAAAATCCAAAGACAAATTCTAGTCTAACAACAGAGATACAATGTTCATTAACTCAATGGATCAAATCAATCACTCAAAAAGTGAAAACCTGTATTATTCACATCAATTACTTAAAGCCAAAATTTCTAAATGGCAACTTACTATATAAAACCAACTAATTAAATTGGCCTTTAAGGGAATTGTAATCCAAAACTAATTAAATTGCCAGTGTTGGATTCTTGGCACGAGCATATAGTAATAAACCACCAATTGACAACCTCTATCTATGTCCAGGGCTCTGTTATATGGATGAAGATCATGTAGCGGATCACAATTCACAACTACTCAGAAAGCAAATAGAATACTGAGTTTCAGAAATAGATTGGCAACAAAGTTCTATGGCAAGATTCACATCAACTTGATCATCATCCAGTAATTGTATTCAACAATCAAAATATGAGAAAAGTGGTTATAATAATTCGAAAGCAGAGAAACACAGACGTTAGCTGAAATTTTATCAGTACCTTAATCAATGGGAAGTCTCCGTCACGGATCGCACAGGCTCCAACCACCATTACATACATTCCTAAATAAATTAGCACAACTTGGTGAGTAACACAAGAAATAAGTAGTAACAAAAATACGGACCAACCTTGTTCCCAATGGCGGGTGAAGAATTGTCCGCCGAGCTGTAGCTGAATAACACCGGTTCCATCGTCCAGGAGGAATCGGTCGGTGTGATCGCCGTCGGAGGAAGGTACATAAACAAGAACGCCCTGAAATGGGGGTGGTTTAGGGTTTATGCACGTGAATGGAGAGAGAGAGAGAGAGAGAGAGAGAGGGGGAGAAAGAGACAGACCTGGATCCAAACTCGTTGGAAGAGAATGGCGCCGAGACTGAAGGCATTGTGGTCGGGTGTGTGGGTGGCGGTTTTGAGTTGTACGCAGAGCAGTTTCAATGCTGCTAGATTGTAATCCATTTTCCCTCTTTTCTTCCCTACCCACTTTCCGCTCTATCAATTTCTAAACTCACCGGCTCCTTTCAAACACAATTTCAGCTTTTCAAGTTCAAATTTTACTTTTGAAAATCAATTTGGGAGTTATTTAGGGTTAGAGGAAAAATATCGAAATTTCGTATACCGCCCTTATCATATCGAAAAATACTGTTTTTATCGAAATTTTAGGTATGCCGAAATTTTGGTAAGGTATGATACCGTATTGAAAATTTTGGTACGATAAAGGTATATAAATTATCAATACCGTGGTATTTCGGTATACCGTAAAATATTCAATTTTTGGGTAATATGATATGGTATACAATACTACTACATGATATATGCAATTATAATTATTATTTATATATTATAATTTTTAATTAAATTATATATTTACACTATTTAATTAAAAGATTAAATCTAAAATCCTACTTTACATTTCTTATAAATGGGTGATAAAGTTGATTGACTTTCGTGATACCTTGTACTTCTTTTTTAATTACGTAGTTCTATCTATATGAAAATTTAAAAGTGTTGATTTTAATATAAGTTCCATATGGTTCATGTCTAGATCTTTTAGGTACTATTTATTTAATGATAAACACTTGTATAAGCTGGGTTTACATACATTAATTATGTAAACACTGTTACTCTTTAGTACATAAAATATTACTCTTTAGCACATAAATTGTTACTCTTCTAAAATAAAAATTACTCTTTAAATTCTTGTAAATCATGATTTATCGATTACTTTTTAGTATATGAAAAATTATTCTTTAGAGACATTAATTTTTACTCTTCTGTATAAAAATTATTACTCTTCAAAGAGTAATTTTTTATATACTAAAGAGTAATTTTAAAAAATAGGGTTTTCATGTAAACCCGGTTTGTATGAGACTCACTCTTATTTAATTTGGTTGTTTGTGAATTGTCGTATGTTATTATGAATTTGTTATCGATTAGAATTTGTTTTATAACTATCTTTCACTTTTCTAGTACAGTTTTTAATTAAATTTATTGAATTTTAGACGCATAACGGCATAGCAAACTATCTAATAGGACGATATATACCGATATTTTAGGTATGATATGGTATAACGAAATATTGATAAGTAGAAGGTTTACTATTTTCCTATACCGAAATATTGGTATACCGAACTATGGTATACCGAAAGTTTAGGTAGGGTAACGGTATGATTTTTTATATACCGAAAATTTCGGTATGGTATTTGGTATGACCAAAAATTTCGGTATACCATACCGCTCATCCCTAGTTATTATAGCCTATAGGGCGAATTTTGATATTCCTAATCCAATTTTAGTCCCCAAATTTACAAAATTTACACTTTTTGATCCTTAATGTTCAATTTTAATTATTTTTATCAACGTTTGGTCTTTTTTTCGCCCGAAATTACTAAACGTCGTCGAAAATTTGAGTGTGAGATGCATGCACCGGGAAGTTTCAAAATTGGTCCTCTTGGTCCTCATGCATTGGGAAATTTTCAAAATTGGTTCTTTATATTTGGTGTAATCCAAATTCAGTCATCAAGTTTGCTAAATTCGCAATTTTGATTCTCTAGTGTCCAATTTTAGTCCTTTTTGTCCAGTTTTGGTTCTTTTTTCATCGAAAATTACAAAATATCGCCGAAAATTTGAGCGTGAGATGCATGTGCCCAAAAAGTTTATGTTTTTTGCTGTCTCCAATCATTTTTGCTTACGTGTCAGTTTCACTTATTCCACCATCTCATTATAACTTTTCTCACAAATATATGCATGTAGAAATCACACAACGGATTGCAGCTACACTCCATCAAGAATCACCGATGAATTCATAGCATTTTTGTAGAGTTTCTAAGCTTTTAGAAGTTTGCTAGCATATGACGAATAAAGAAAATCATAAAGCAAATCGAATTTGCGGAGTGGAGCTCTAGGCATTTTATGCTTATTCCTCTCTAATTCATACTGAAATGGATCGATATTAGGGATTTATCTCTGCTATTTCCGTGATAGTTAGCTAATTTTTTCAGTGTTACTGCTTAAAATTTGAGAAATTTTGTTGATTAATGTGGGTCATAGATTCATATGGGGATGCCATGAACTTGGAGTCTTTGCCGAAGGGTTTCCGTTTTCATCTGACTGACGAAGAGCTAATAAACCATTATTTGAGGCACAAGATCAATGGCCATCATTCGGTGGTTGATGTTATATCCCTGAAGTTGATGTTTGTAATAGATTCTGCATAAAATTCACACAAAAAATTTTAATTCCTTAATATCTACTCGATTTGATTAATACAGTGTACAACAATCGATCCATAGAACATGCAGTCGAACCAAGAAGCGAAGGAAGAGAGGGAAGTGGCGGTGAGAACCGCCAGCACGGAGCTCAGCAAAACTAATGAAGAGAGGAAAAAGATGGAGAGTAAGTTTTTGGAGGCGCCACCGGACGTCTGCTGAGAATACATGTCTCCGGGAATGATCAGAAGCCTATTCAGGACAGTGCAATATGCAGGGCACTGTGGAACATACTAAGGAAGCTATCATCGAGAAGTCCCATGAATGTCTTCGGGGATGATCGGAAGCCTATTTAGGATGGTGCAAGGTACTGTGGAACATGCTAAGGAAGCTATCATCGAGAAGTCCCATGAAACCATCGAAGACAGGCGAGACAACCGATGAAGCCGCCTAGAAGGTGAAATAGACCAAGGATGTATTTATGTATTTATAAGTGAAACTGTCACGTAAGCAAAAACGATTGGAGGCAGCAAAAAAATTTTGGACACGTGCATCTCACGCTCAAATTCTCGACGATATTTTGTAATTTATGGTGAAAAAAGGACTAAAACTGGACAAAAAGACTAAAATCAGACACTGGAGGATCAAAAGTGTAAATTTAGCAAACTTGGGAACTGAAATTGGATTATACCAAAGACAAAGAACCAATTTAAAAAATTTCCCAGCGCGTGTATCTCACGTTCTATTTCTCGGCGACGTTTAGTAATTTTTGGCAAAGAAATGACCAAAAGTGGATAAAAAGTACTAAAATCGGACACTGGAAGATCAAAAGAGTGAATTTAACAAACTTGGGGACTGAAACTGGATTACGCCAAACATAAAGGACCAATTTTGATATTTTTTCGGATAAATATGAGGGTGTAGTGTATAGTTATTGTATTTATTTTTAATTATTTTATTTTATGTTGTTGTTTGAATTAAATAAAAATATGATCTAAGTCAAATATGCCTAAAATTATGTCAAGTGGATCGGATTCAAGTTAAGCAGATCCAAAGCAAGTTCAACAGACTTAATCTCATCTGAGAAAAAAACATCTCATAGGAGATTTATGAGAAGATTAAAGACGATCTGATTCTACACCTATAAATAAAAGTCTCCAGAGATCATTTGAAACATCGCTAAATTTTGTACGAAGATTAAAGACGATCTGATTCTACGAAGACTAAAGACGATCTAAGATCATGGTGTCGAAGGGATCCTTCGACTTCATCGATCAATATTGGTGTTCTATCATCAAGTTCATTCAACATTTTTTTGTTAAATAAACAATGTTCTGTCAAATTGAATAACCTTTTTCGCGGAAAACTATCAAGTCAAAGTTGATCCGAACAATGGCTCGACGCTTCCGAATCAACGTTTTAAAACTTCAAGCCCGTGCTCGGACAAGTTTCATCCAAAGATCCGACTCCGAAAGTTGAAAAGTCAAAGTTAACTCAAGAGAGGAATCATTGGCGATTTCTTAACTTCACAAGTCTGATCCATCTCAGATTATCATTATAGTATCTTTTGTGTTTATTATTCAATAAATATAAATTTTGTTGTTACGCATGCATTTCAAAATAAGAACATATATTGTCATGAAGAAAATACTCTGCAACCCATTTTTAGTTTATTATTAACACATAAAACTCAAATACAATCAAAACAAGAACATAACAGGACATATTGAATAAAATGAGATAAAACCCAGATCCAAACTGCACCAAGTGGAGAGGGGAGAGTGAATGAATGTAACTAGGAGATGAGAGAGAGACCAGCAGGAAGCAAATCATCAGACAAAATCTTGTTAGCAGCATCAGAGGGGTGAAACCCATCCCAAAACACATATTCACTGGCATTTCTGCAGGTCCCTGGTGACTTTGCATTGCACAAGAAAGATGTTTCCAGCAATCCAGATCCACAACATGCCTTTCTTGCTTCAAAGAAACCTGCAACAATTCCATTAATTAATAGAAAACCCTTGTGTAAACCGAGTTCACGGTATAAACTGATCCCCTTCCAATCCTGTTATACCCTATGTATTGTTAGGATTTAAATTAAAGGAAGACCGTAAACCCGGTTTACAGGAGAAAGTTTAATTGAAGAGGTGGGTGGATCTTGATCTTGATCTCACCATAATCAGTAGGGTGGGTGACAAGATCATGAAGAGGTTGATAAATATCCAACACCACAAGATTAAGACCAGAGAGATTAGCTTGCAGGTTAAGTGAAGTAGAATTCAGGCCATTATTAAAAGCAACAGCCACAGTGTTCATCTTCTCAACACACACATTTCTATCTTCCCCAAATATGGTGATCACTGCAGGTAGGCATCCAAGTGGTGGCAGAGTTGTCACTCCAATCTTTCTTGCTCCCAATTTATACAACTCCTACATACCAACACACAGCTTTAGAGAGAGAGTGATGAGAGAGAAACTCCAAGAACATCCATCCAAACCTGCACAAACTTGGTGTAAGCTTGCAACAAAATGTTGGTAAACTGTTGGGTTGTGTACTTCTTGTAGAGCAGAGGATTGATGTAGTAGTTCTGCACAAAGTCACTGCTTCCAGCACTGACAAAGTGGATCGACCCGTTTATGATGGATGAAGCATTGGATTGACCCACAAGTGTGGCAAGCTTGTTCTGGTAATCTTTGTACAAATCTAGCTGTTTGCTCAATGGTATTGTGTTCTGCAACAACAGAGGTTTCAAGAATTAAAGAGGGTTCAATTAGGATGATATATGAGAAATGTATGTATGTAATATAGTTACATAGATTTTTGCAGTGGAGTCATAGTAACCAGAAGAAGCTGAAGCAAAGTTTGCTCCAATCGAAAGATTACTCCCTTGAGCTTTCCCACTTAGATAAGGTAGCGGGTACGAGGTAAATCCTAAGTTGTCAGCTGCAACAAAAGATTTAAAAGATAACGAGTGTTTTTTTTTTTAAATATACTCCTTCCGTCCCACAAAAGTTTTCATGCCTCTTTCGGCACAACAATTAAGAAAAGTGATAATTTTTAAATGTATTATGATATTTTTTGGTAATAAATAAATAATAAAGTATGTTAGGTGTGTTAGGTAAGAGTGATTTTTTAAATAAAGTGAATGAGGAAGGGTGATTGTGTTTCACTTTTTGTTTTTTTAGGAATTTGCAAATTTTTGTGGGACAACTCAAAATGCAAAGTATGATATAGAGTATTAAAAATCGTAAAGTATAATCCCAAAAACTTAGAACACATGCAACTACATATTTCTACAAGAGTAGTTTTAATGTTAATCTTTTAATTTTAATACACATTTTTAGATATTTCCATACTATCGGTGTTTAAGTTACCTTGAAAAGTATTACTTTTTAAAATGTCAAATAAACTACTCCATACTTCAGTTACAAGCTGATTTTGTAAAAATATCAAACAAGTTTGAATAGATCTTTATGTTTGATAAAATTAAAAGTTCGGTTCAAAATCGATTCATGAAAATGGGTAAAATAAGTGTAAAATTATCATACTATTCAAACTCGACTAGTGTTTGGCTTGATAAAAGTTTGATCTGACTTGGGTTGATTGCTTATCAAACAAGCTCAAATATATACTTTAAAGGATGATAATATTTCATACAAACTTGAACAGCTCTTTATTCAGCTTGACTCGACTCATTTACGCCCCTATCTATATGAAGACTAACACTTCGTAATGGAAAAAGGGAAAAATACCAGTGTAATCGGAAGCAAGTTTTCCGTTGCAGAATCGTCCTGTCGATTTGTTTTGGATAAAATCTCTTCCATAAGGTGGGAAGTTGGCTTTAACGAGTGTTTCAAGATTGTTGTTGTTGCCGACATCAACCACGGAGTCCCCGAATAGTATAAGTGCAGGGACCAGAGGCTGAGCATCTATCACCCCTATTATCAACGTTACAGTAATGTAGGAAAAATATATGAAAACACTACTCCAATTGGTGCTCATCATTATGACTGATAGATAACTAATGTTGTTTTTTGAGTGATGAAATATGAAATCAAGTGGTGAATTTAAACTAGTGTATACGTGATTAGCCTAATTGGTTGATATGGCTACATCAATCTTAGATTTTGTGACATTTCTAATCTTTGTAATCTTAACTTGTCACAATTAAAAAAAGGAAAAGGAAATGTAAATGTAAATTCCTTCTTGAGTAAAGATGGTGACTCTCTAACTAGTTAGCATACATGTGATGATAGGCTGTGTTTTTTTTATTTTACGTACCATTTAGTGTATCAAATTTTTTATATTAATTAAGTTAATAAATGAGATTTGAATTTCCTATTCCAACTCTCATATTTTATTAATATTTCATAATATAAAAAATCATACCCTATAAATTATCGATAAATTATTGGGGCACATAGTGTTAATTCATAAAAACAATATTGATATATGTCATTCAATTCAAAAGTTTACACCAAAGTTATCCGCTGCCCATTAAGTGAGCGTTGAATAAAAAGAAAATGATTTTAATTAATTTCTAGAATATATTTTTTACATGGGTTTTTTAAAACCAAAATTGATTAAAGAATCGTGGAATTTAAATGAATGTAATAATCTATGTTTACTTAGAAAAATTAAAGTTTGTCTCTTGTATTTTTGGGTACTATATATATAAAAGATGTATAAAGGTATAACGTTTTATTTTAAAAGTATACATTTTAATTAATAAAGATTAATTTTTCATTGAAAATATTGACTGAAATATAAATAGTATAAATGTTTGATTTAAAAAAAAGTTTTTTTTCTCAAAATTAAGTGTATAAGTTCTCATAATATTTTAGGATTTTTTTAAATTATTAAACATTAATATTCTTCCTATTTTAATTGACTATTTCAATAAAAAAAAACCTTTAAAATAAAATATTATAGGCAAATTATCTTATCCGGGTACACCGTACACTCATTTTAAAAATCTTATACACTTATAAATAAAAATATTTAGTACACTAATAAATAAAAATGTATACACTTTATTAGCGAATTTTCTGTTAGTTTTTTAATAAAAAATTGAATGTAAAAAAACTATACACTTGTTGGATTAGCACATTTAAATAAGTTATGGAAAAAGAATAATTTCATTTTATATGCGTGAATCTTGGAGATGAAGCACACCAATAAATAAATAAAATTAATGTTAATATTGAAAGAAATGGCATTAGTTCCATCCACCTAAGTTAACTGGCGTAGTGGCGTGTCTTGCTTGAGTTTTTTTTCGAGCTGGAACAGCTTGTATAACGCAACACCTCTTCTGTCCAGGGGTAAATCAGTCATTTAAACCTGCCACCTATAAAATCTAATCATCTTAGCATGTCTTTACTTTTCCCAAAAAAAAAATACAAACTCCATTAAAGATTAAATGTGAATTTGAAGCTTCTGTCAACAGTTCGAATTCTGAAATTTTGGTGTATTATTTTGTGCATGACACACTCAATTTCATTTTGGTGTATTATTTGTTGTATTGCACTGTGAAATAGATGGGTAGGGAGAGTAAAAATTACACCCTAAAATGAAAAATATCAATTCTAACGATAATGATTTTATTTTCTTTAACTCTTACATGTTATTTAACAATAAATAATAAGTACAAAAGATGATATAAAAACAGAGGATCTATAACCAATTTGTAGGGTCAACTTTATCTATTCCGATTTAGCATTGCTTTTGTGAGATTTTGAGTTGTATTAGAGCACTAAATGATTATTTTTTATTTTCTTAAAGAAACGGGTGCATTTGAGGTATTATGTTGTGTAACAACTAATCATTTTGAACAAAAGCAACACTTTTAAAAATAGAAAAAAATCTCCTGTAAAATGGTAACTATGTGAAACGAAACGGGTCGACTCATTGTTAAAATATTATTTTTATTATATAGGTAAAGTATGTTTCTTGTGGTAATTAAACAAGAAAAATAATATTTTTTAAAAGTATAATGAATGATGAATTAAAGTATACTTTTATGGTGTTATAGTGTGACTATGAACATACTTTAAGTATATCAATAAACATACTTTATTTATATAACAAACATACTTTAATAATGGATCAACCTGTTTTACAATTCTTCTCATAAATACCTGTCTCACAAGAGAGTAGTTCTTAAAAGTATTACATATTGTGTAAAACAATATTATTAAACTACATAAAGGCTAAAGCTATTTACTAGTGTATTTTTTGCAGAGATATTTTACTTACATATAAATTTAAGGGTTAATAACATAAAAAACCACCACCTTTGTTTCAATTGCAAATTTGTCCAAACCTTTAAAATTTGGCAAAAAAAATCCAACACCTTCTAAATTTGTTGCAAATTAATCTCAATGGTCAACCACCGCTTAATTTAAGGGTTGAGTTGGCAAATCATTGCCACATCAACGGTCCCACGAAACTGATAACCATCATCTTGTAAGAATTCTTATTGGACGATTGACAAAGTTAAAAATATTAAGGTTAGTGTGATTGCCAAAGGACGATGGGTGTTGGCGGCAGCGTGTGTGTTCTCCGTCCGGTCTCGATGGTTGCAGCGGTTCTGATTCTGATGTGAGTGGCCAATTTTAGGCGATTCGAGCCAGATCTGATGGCATCACGTTGGAGGGCTGATGGCGATTTCTCTTGGCGACATTTGACGGCAGTCTCGGTAGATTTGGAAGGCGAAAATGGTGACTCGTGATTCCAGCGGTGTGTTATGGAAGGGGGATCCTATCCAATAAGGACATACAATAGGCACTGATATATCCGGCACAGTAGAAACACAATAAATCCCAAATAATATCAATGCACAAATCCTTCACTCAAATATCGCAGAAACCATAAACCAAATAAATATGCAGAAAATATACGAAATTGATACCAATATTTTTAACGTGGAAAACCCCTCAAGTTGAGGTTAAAAACCACGGGACCATGTCCAGGAAATAATCCACTATCAAGTAAGAGTACACTATTTATCTCTCTATTACAAATAGAGGCACACCACAGAATCACTAAAATAACCTCAAGAGAATCACCCTTGGAATACAAGATAACAATAGGAGAAGAGATAATAAAATAGTACAAAGAGAATACGAATCACTCGATTCTCGTTTGTACCCCTCGGAGATATTTCTATGAAATTCACTCCGATCAATGTGTGGAGAACGTCGTCACGAACTCCCCCTTCAAATTTGGAGTGAAACAGTGAAGGAACGGACCTCCATATAGCTTCTCACACACCCTTCTTTTCTTCTTTCTCCCCAGTTTTCTCTCTTTTTGGTTCTGTACTACCTTCTGCTTCTATACTGCTGATTCACGCCATCAGCAAACAGTTAATCAACCCAAAAGTGGGTTGAGCCCCATCAATTAATCAACTTAATTTGTTTGGGCCAAATTTAATCATCTTGGTCTTCTATTCTTTATTTCTTTTGGGCCAACATTTGGGGCAAGCCCAATAATCTCCCCCTCCCAAAATAGTTGGTTGCAACATCACACCTATCTCGAGCTCATGCCGGCCATCCCGCCACACAATTCATGTTTCTCGCGGGTAACCACTTTAGTCATCATATCCGCAGGATTCCTGTTAGCGTGAATTTTCTCCAGCTTCATAAGCTGCTTCTCTAGCACCATTCTGAGCCAATGGTACCTTAATCAAAATGCTTCGCCCGAGCATGATACATGGAATTCTTGCTCAAATCTATAGCACCCTGACTGTCACAGAATACTATGTATTCTTCTTGTTTCAATCCCAAATCCTGGAAAAGTCTACTCATCCACATCATTTCTCTTCCAGCTTCATTTGCTGAATATACTCTGCCTTCGTAGTAGATAAGGCAACATATTTATGCAACTTTGATTGCAATGAGATAGCTCCCCCTGCAAATGTAAATAAGTAGCCTGAAGTTAATTTTCTCCCATCGAGATCACCTGTCATGTCAGCATCTACGAACCCTTCAAGTCTCAACTTAGAACCTCCAAAACTCAAACATAATTTTGAAGTTCCCCTTAAATATTTGAAAATCCACTTCACAGCTTCACAATATTCTTTTCCTGGATTGGAAAGAAACCTCACCAAGCTAACAGCTTGAGCAATATCTGGCCTCGTGCATACTATAGCATACATCAAAGAACCTACTGTAGAAGAGTAAGGTATTGTTGTCATCTCATCTTTCTGATCTTTTGTTGTGGGACACGATCTCTTACTCAATTTGAAGTGATTAGCAAGTTGCGTGGACACGGGTTTAGCATGCTTCATGTTAAACCTCTCAAGCACCTTCTCAACATACTTCTCCTGTGACAACCACAATTTTCTTGTTTTCCTGTCATGAAGAATCTTCATTCCCAATATCTGCTTTGTTGAACCTAAATCCTTCATGTCAAAGGATTTAGACAGCTCCTCCTTCAACCTGCTAATCATCACAATATTCTTTCCCACAATCAACATATTATCAACATAAAGCAGCAAAATAATAAAATTATCATTCGGGAAGTGTTTGACATAAACACAATGATCTGTCTCCGTTCTTTTATAACTCTGGCTAGCCATAAAAGAATCAAACCTTTTGTACCACCGTCTTGAAGCTTGCTTCAAGCCATACAAACTTTTTCTTAACTTGCAAACCAAGTGCTCATGCCCTTTAACCTAAAATCCTTCCATCTGGTTCATGTAAATCTGCTCATAAAATTCTCCATACAAGAACTTTGTTCGAACATCAAGTTGTTCAATCTCAAGGTCCAAGCTAGCTGCCAATCCCAAGACAATACAGATGGAAGTCATCTTCAACACCGGTGAAAAAATCTCATCAAAGTCTACTCCCTTCTTCTGAGTAAATCCCTTGACTACCAATCTTGCCTTGTGTCTTACTATTTTGTCTCCATCTTTCTTTAGCTTGAAAACCCATTTGTTACTCAGAACTCTCTTGCCTTTCGGAAGCTCGACCAAATCATATGTTTCATTCTTATGTAAAGAACTCATCTATTCTTGCATAGCCTCAAACCACTGATTCTTGTCTTTCATAGACTGCACCTCTTAGAAAGTCTCCGGCTCCCCATCATCAGTGATCAATCCCCACTCTGAACTCAGATATAATATATTTGGTCTCTGGCTTCTCACAGGTCTTCCACTCTGTTCTCTAGAAGTTTCTGGGGGTACATCTTGCATCTCTTATTCCACGTCGCATGTATCTGGCTCAACTGGATCAACAACAAATGTCGTTTGCTCAACATCTTCAGCTTCAGCCACTACAAAAAACTCTCTGATTAGCAACGGAAATTACCATCGGTAATGAGATTATCGACGGATTAGCGACAAAAATTAATACGTCGCTAAAACCATGGTCGGTAATTTATTACCGACGGAAATTATATTTCGTCGGTATTTACCGACGGATTCTGGACGTCGGTAAATAGAATTTTCCATTGGTAGTCATGCAAATAAAATTCGTCGATGCTGTAAATTAGCGACGGATTTATCCATCGGCAAATTGCCGACGGAAATTTCCATCGCAAATTTAAAAAAGCGAAATCATATGAAAATTAGTTTACTGACGGTAATTCGTCGGCGATTTCATCTGTAATTAGCGACGAAAATAATCTGTCATAAATTTTGCGACGGAATTTTCGTCGGTAATATTAGTTTTTCAAATTACATATTTCAGTTACCGACGAAAATTTCCGTCGCTATTTTATGTATATATTTGAATTTTATATTTTAAAATTAATATTAATACCTGTTAATTAATATAAAATTCTAATTAATTAAATCTTCAAAACACAACCCAATGTAAGATTTAAATTCAACAATCTCCACAATTTGAAATAGATTATCCAAATTCGACACAAAATATCAAATTCTACTCAATCTTTGACACAAAACATCTAATACAATAAACATGATCACAAGTCTCCCAAATCAGCATCAACCTCGTCATCAACATCATTATCGTCATCAGCATCAGCATCAATATCAACATCAACATCATTATGACCGACACCAGATGTAGATCCACCACCATAAGGAGAAGCCATTGTACTTCCACCTCGCATCATTTCCATAAGTTGTTGCACTTGGGCTTGAAGCACTTGAATTTCTGCTTGCATCTCATTACGCACCTCCAAGATTTTTTCATCTAACTGTCTCTTGCACTCTGATTTTGAACAGACAACTTGAGTAACACTGGATTGGCTGCTTGAACTTCCTTCTCCCAAATTACCAATGCCGAAGATGCGACCTTTTTTTGGTGCAACAGTTTGACGGAAGATATCTCTCATATTAATCTCAGGAGCATCAGGCATTTGATTCAGTTCATCTTTCTTTTGTTGGATTGTATTATGTGAATTTACATGGTTAATAATGAATTATTAATCAAATATTATAGATTTATGATTTTACTCATAAATACTTTAAAAACACAAAATATTATACTTACAGCCACATTTTCAGCTACGGCATAGGCGTACTTTCCATTTTCATTCGGAGGGTGGAAGTTTAAAAAGATGTCATACTCATTGGCTTCCTTTTTATGCTTTTTGGTCTTATTAACAAAGAAAACAAATTAAACATATTTGTATACCAACACAATCTACAAAAAATTAAACATATATTTCATACTGGTATTTCTTGCCATCAATTTTAGCCCAATCATTAAAAAGATTAATTAACACAATAGATATTCATAAAAGATAAGTGAATAAGAGATAGAAACTCACAAACTTTTCAGCAAATTCACAAGCTCCTACTAAACCTCCTTTGTGGCAAGAAATACCAGTACCCTCTCCTGTCAGCTCGCTTCGACGATTTTTCTTATTCTGTTCAGCCTTTGCTATCTCTTTTGGATCTTGCCAATGAGCAATAAAGCTAGCCCAAGTCTCATCAGTCATATATTCTGGTTTTTCATCCTTATCTTCCCATATTTTTTCAGTCGTGGACAATGTCACCATAACGACGAGCATATAAAAAGTTCCATTTGTCCGGAACTAGTGCATCGATGTCTTCGCTCCACATGCATTTTTTCTACATAAATTAAATAAAAGATTAATATCATATCAAAATAGAACTCTAAACTTTTTAATGCATACCTTAAACTCCTCAAAATATATACGTTTAGTCTCCGCAGATATCTTTTTCCAACGAGTTGCTCCTTTTTCAACCCGACCTAAAACTATCTCTCTAAACATGTGGGATAGTTTATGACCAGGCTGTAAACTACAAATTAAGCAAATCATGGTTACACAACATAATTTATAATTACACCCACTATAAGAATTATAAGGAAAGATTTACCTTCCCTTAATGATCTCTACTTCTTGCTTTTTAGTCGTAGTTTGAGAATTCTCTACAGCAGATGATGTTGATTGTGCTGGTGCAGATGGTATAGTAGGTGGAGCTGAGGTTGATGGTGCAGATGGTATGGGAGGTGGAGCTGAGGTTGATGGTACAGATGGTATGGGAGGTGGAGCTGAGGTTGATGGTACAGATGGTATAGGAGGTGGAGCTGAGGTTGATGGAGCAGCTGAAGTTGATAGTACAGCCGAAGATGGACTACGTCCACCTCGTCTACCTCAACCACGTCCACCAATACGTCCACCTGTCATCTGCAACCTAAAAAATTGTAATATACTCAATTTTTCAAGCTATAACGTATATTAAATATTGTAAAGTACAAATAAAAAGAACAAGAAGAAGAAACTCACAAAAGCCTTTATACATATCATATATAGTTTGTGAAATACATCTCAAAAATCGATGTCAAGAGTTATTTTCTGAATCTGAATTATTCAAATTTTCAAAAATATTTTCGGATTGCAACTCTTCATCGATATCTTCTTCCTCATCAATGATTTCCATGAATGCACCACTCTCATCGTTTAAACCCGACGGACCATCATCTGATTGCACATTGTTTGGCTCATCTATGAAATCCTCTTGAAATGGAGGAGGAATAGAATCTTCACAACTTTTGGACATTTTTGCAATGTGCAACTTTGACTTCACTTTACAAACTGGCCACCAATCACTCTTTGTTTTCTTCTCAGTTGGATATGTACAATAATACACTTGGATCGCTTGAATTGCCAATACAAATGGCTCATATTGCCTGAACCTCCTTTTGTGGTTAATCTCGACAAGTTTATATTCCGGATGAATTCTTGTTCCCAAAGGTGATGGGTCAAACCACTCGCACTTGAACAGCACAAAATCTCCACAACCATTATCATTTCTAGGAGTCCTATTGTGTCTTGTCATCACATGATCCTCAAAATAATAAGAACAGAATGATGATGCTTCCTCTACTAAATAAGCATTGCAAATCGAACCTTCAACCTTTGCTTTATTTCTTACATTTTTCTTCAACTTGCGAAGGTATCTCTCAAAAGGGTACATCCATTTGTATTGACCTGGACCGGCTATCTTTGCCTCATAAAGGATACATCCATCTATCTCCATGTCATTTCTCGACCATTGCTCACCATGGAAAACCCACTCAAAATAATCTGGAGTGAATCCATTTTTGACTAGATGTCCTTTTACTACGTCAACAGGTAAAAAACCTTTGTTTCGATATTTTCTTTTAACACGTGGACACTTAATTTTTTCACCATCCTTCCACTCATGTTGACTAGTTGCAAATTCAATGAATTCATCAACTCATTTCAAAAATTCACAAGTCAATCCCCCATTTCTCATGCGATTGTACATCCACAAACGAGTTGACTTCATTGTGCAATCTAGTCTGTATAATCGTAATTATAAATATTTTAACTGTGTAAAAGATTAATGTATATTCAATAATTAAAAGAGGACGCACTAGAATATAATAAAAGAGATATACATGATACAGATGCTAATAAAAACAGAGTACCCAATCCGATTGCATCCCCAAAAAGCACAAAAAAATATCTCCAAAAATAAACCCTAACAAATAATCACAAGTAAACAAAAATTACAGAGCAAGCCCTCTTTAATTGCAGATTGAATAACACAAAAACGAACACTAGGTTAACATTTTACACAAATCACATAGCAATAAATGAAGAATGAGATCAACACTGTGTATCAAAATGATAACATTCCTAGAAAAATAAAATCAAGACTAATCCTTTTCATGTGGAGGAGAAGATATACAATTCAACTTTGACCGTTTGACGATTATTTCATTTGGCACAGCCATTTATTTACATGTAAAAATATAAATAAAGGTACCCACGTTATACAATGAGTACAAAATTATAAACAAGACAACAATAATTATAGTTTCATCATCCCAAATTAATCAGACATTATAAATGTCAATACATTGTAAGAAGACAATGGAAACCATCACTCAGCACATAAAAAGGATTATACATGATTATAGAAGTAAAAATATTCTTCACCTTATCATCTGTTTGCTTCAAGATGGTAGGACTTAGACTAGACGCATAAACAAATGAAGTACGTATGTCATCAAATATGTGAATCGACACTTTTTGAGTATATTTAACATCATAATTGAATCAACGAAACAGGTTGCTCTATACATCTAAACAAAAAACAAATAAAATAAACAACAAAGTCTAAGAAAATTTCAGAGAGAAACGAGTGACCTGTCTGTGAATTTCTGGAAGCTGTTTAGAGCCAATACCTCCAATGATGAACAGGAAACCCCAACTGCTTGCAAAGCCTCATCAGTCAACCCTTCACAAAACCGCAAATTCAAATCCTCAAGAAAATTGCAGCATTCTCCTACAGCAGCTAAACCTTCATCTCCAATGTATGAACCCTGAAAGGTGAAAGTATTAATAAGGCATAATGATATTGCCCTTTTCAAAATAACAATCAGAATGTACTTATAAAACCTTTCAATGATAACTACTGATCAAGTTATAAACACACCCAACCAAAAGTCTAAAGCTATTATAAGTTATATTGAAAAGAATAAAACAAGAGAGGGAGGGGGGTTTGGACCTTGACATGGGAGAATGAAAAGAAATCCAGCACATTAGACTTTTAAAAATATGTTAGTATGATTTTGACAAATATCAAATTCACTTTCCTACTAACGTCCCCTTAACATGACAGAGCCCTTCTCTATTTTGATTATGAGTTCCAATTCACTTCATATTTAACCAGCCAAAAGAATTAGGAAGGAACTCATAATACCTATTATCTACCACATATATCACGAATTACACCACCATCTAGAAAAGGAAGGCATAATACCTATTACACGAAAGGAAAGGGAAGGATTTTAGAGAGATGAAAAGACGGTAGCAGTGGCAGTGGTTCAACGACGCCGAGTCGGTGATAGATCCGGTAGCGAGCGCGACGTCGCGGCTTCTGACGGCAAGGAAATAGGCACGGTGGAGAGGCGGCTCGGTGTTCGCGACCTTCGAAAACGAAAGCGATGGGTTCGCTACTCCGATGGTAGACGGTGGTGGACGAACTGGGTTCTCTGGTGGGCGCGGAGGGTGGCGGTTTGCGAGCGGGCAGGGAGGTCTAGCGGAAGGAGGGAGCGAGCACAGCAGGAGCGATGAGGGAGGTTCTGCGCTTGTGGCCGGCGGGAGTCAGGAGATGATTTTGGGAATTTTATGAATTAGGGCTTGTGATCAATTTGATTTTGGGAGTTTGATTTTATGATCAAAATCGATTTAATACTTGGCTACAACTCACAACACACCATATAGCTTTTTATTACCGACAGATTAAATTCGTCAGTAAATTAAACCATGAAGTTAAATTTTTTATATTACCGACGGATTAAAGAATATTTATTTTTAAAAAAAATAAAATTTTATATATTTACCGACAGATTTTATCCGTCGGTATATTAAAGACTAAAATTTTATTTTTTTTAAAAATAATATTTTATATTTAACGACGGATTAAATCTGTCGGTAAATTAAAGACTATTTATTTTTTAAAAAAATAAAATTTTATATATTTACCGACGGATTTTATCCGTCGGTAAATTAAAGACTAAATTTTTTTTTTTAAAAAATAATATTTTATATTTAACGACGGATTAAATCCGTCGGTAAATTAAAGACTAAAATTAATATTTTTTAAATAAAATTATACATATTTGTCGACGGAAAAGTGTCGTCGGTAATCTTCCGGGATTTAATCCCTATAAAATAACGACGAATATAGCGATGAAAAAAATCCGTCGGTAATTCTGTCAGTCATCCGTCGCAAAATCCGTCGGTAATTTCTTTTAATGATTTTTTTAAAAATAAATCGTATTAAATCAATAAAACGTCGGTAATCTCTCGGTAATCCGTCGGTAATTACTGATGAATTTTTTTGTCTGTAATTCCGTCGGTATTCCGACTGTTTCTTGTAGTAAGCTTCATTTTCATTCTCACCATCTTCTCCACCATATCTAGCATCAATGGTAGGATTCTCATCTGGTGATAGATCAACTACACTTGTAGGCATCTGTGTAGTGCTCTTCCTCTTCTTCACATCTTCCATTGTCTCATTCTCATGGAAGATAACATCTCTACTTCTGACTAGTGTCCTCCTCTTTGGATCCCATAATCTGTATTCGAACTCCTCATCCCCGTAACTAACAAATATACAAGGTGTAGATTTGTTATCCAACTTGCTTCTTTGCTCCTTCGGTACATGCATGAATGTCTTGCATCCGAACACCTTCAAGTGTGAATAAGAGACATTCTTCCAACTCCACACCCTCTCTGGAATATCACCTTCCAAAGAAACTGACGGAGATCTGTTAATCAAGTAGCAAGCAGTCAACACGGCTTCACCCCAGAAGGTCTTTGGTAGTTTAGTCAAACTCAACATACACCTAACTTTATCCATAATGATTTTGTTCATCCTTTCTGCTACACCATTATGTTGTGGAGTACCGGGTTCTGTTCTCTCATGTCTCACACCATGTCGAGCACAATATTCTTTGAATTCTCTGGAAGTATACTCTCCACCAATATCAGTTCTCAGACACTTTAGTAGCTTTCCTGTCTGTCTTTCAACCATGGTGTGGAATTTCTGAAAACACTGAAATACTTCACTCTTGTTCTTCAAGAAATACACCAAAACTTTCCATGAAGCATCATCAATAAAAGTGAGGAAATATTTATTTCCACCTAGGGACTTCGCCTCGAGAGGACCACAAACATCAGAATGTATTAGTTCCAAAACATCATTCTTTTGTTTAAAATTTGAACAAAAAGAAATTCTAGTTTGTTTACCAAATACACAAAAATCACATAGATTAAGTGACTTACCTTGTGAAGTGGGGATCAGAGACTCCTTGGCCAGGATTTGCAATCCTTTCTCACTCATGTGCCCAAGTCTGTTGTGCCACAAATTTGGGGAAGAAAAAGCTACTAATAACTGGTCCCGAGCAATCTTAAACTTTGTCCTGTAGAGTGTACAACAAAGCTTCCCTTTGCCAACAAGCAAAGAACCCTTGATGAGCCTCCAATTTCCATGTGAAAATTTTTGCTCGAAACCCCTCTTTGTCAAGTTCATTAACAGCAATCAAGTTGTGGCGCAACTGCGGGATATGTCTCACATTCTTCAATATCAATTTATACCCCAATTCTGTCTCAACAACCATGTCACCAATGCCAACTATCGGTGCAACACTCTTGTTTCCCATGAACAAGTTACCAAAGCCTCCAGCTCTGTAGCTTGTGAACAACTCTCTCTTCGGAACACAATGATGAAAAGCACCTGAATCAACAATCCATTCAATATCGGGATCCTCCACATAACACTCATTGCTCACACAAACTACAGTCTGATCATCATTGGTATGAGTGACAACAGCTGTTGCATTCTTATCCTCTGATTTCTTTTGATCCCCCCATTTCTTCTATTTCCAGAGCCTGCAATTTCTTTTTATGTGATTGGGTCCACCACAATGATAACACTTGAATTTCTCCTTGGACTTAGACCTGTAGTCTTTGTCTTTTGATTTACCACGACCCTTATGTCCTCTGCTCTTGTTTCTACCTCTGTTTTTCGTGACAAGTGTCTGCGAAGAACTAGCCCCTACTTCTTTTCTCCTAGTCTCTTCATTGAACATATTTTCTTTGACCATGTTCAATGTCAACTTTTCATTCGGAGCTGCATTACTGAGTGTCACCACCATAGTCTCCCAACTATCAGGTAGAGAACTCGACAAAAATAAAGTCTGCACTTCATCATCAAATGTAATTTTCATGGTAGAAAGTTGATTCACCAAATCCTGAAATACATTCAAGTGCTCTGCCACAGAACTCCCATCTTTATACTTCAACTTCACTAACCTTCTGATGATAAATGCTTTGTTATGTGCATTATTTCTTTCATACAATTCCTGCAATTTTGTCCATAATTCCTTTGGGTTGGTCTCTGTAGCCACATGATGAAATACACTGATATCTACCCACTGCCTGATTGTACCAATTATCTTTCTCCCATGCTTTATCATCCATTCTTTTGGCTTAGCATCTTTATCATCTTTCCTACTAATAGGATCATACAAGTCTTTGCAGTAAAGTAAATCATCCATCATAGGCTTCCATAAAGAATAATTCTCAACATTCAACTTAATCATGGAACCACTACCCTCCATGGTTTCTGCCTAATTAAAGCTCTGATACCATTGTTGTGGAAGGGGGGTCCTATCCAATAAGGATATACAATAGGCACTGATATATCCGGCACAGCAGAAACACAATAAATCCCAAATAACATCAATGCACAAATCCTTCCACTCAAATATTGTAGAAACCACAAACCAAATAAATATGCAGAAAATATACGAAATTGATACCAATATTTTTAACGAGGAAAATCCCTCAAGTTGAGAGTAAAAATCACGGGACCTATCCAGGAAATAATCTACTATCAAGCAAGAGTACATCGTTTATCTCTCTATTACAAATAGAGGCACACCACAGAATCACCAAAATAACCTCAAGAGAATCACTCTTGGAATACAAGACAACAATAGGAGAAGAGATAATAAAATAGTACAAAGAGAATGCGAATCACTCGATTCTCATTTGTACCCCTCGGAGATGTTTCTACGAAATTCACTCCGATCAATGTGTGGAGAATATCGCCACGAACTCTCCCTTCAAATTTGGAGTGAAACAGTGAAGAAACGAACCTCCAAATTGGATAGCTTCTCACGCACCCTTCTTTTCTTCTTTCTCCCCTGTTTTCTCTCTTTTTGGTTCTGTACTCCCTCCTACTTCTGTACTGCTGATTCACACCATCAGCAACTAGATAATCAACCCAAAAGTGGGTTGGGCCCCATCAATTAATCAACTTAATTTGTTTGGGCCATAATTAATCATCATGGGCTTTTATTCTTTATTTCTTTTGGGCCAACATTTGGGGCAAGCCCAACTCGGTGTGGCAAATGAAGCAATTTTCTCCGGGGTAAACAGCGCGGTGTTTGGCGGCGAGGCGACATTTGGTCGGACAACAGTTCGCGGTGGTTTCTTGGCGGCGAGCGTGACCGGCGTGGACCTCAGCGGTGAATGGAACAAAGATTTAGTCCTCCCACAGAAAAATAACTGGGTGAAAAAGATAACGTGGACTTTGACTTTCCCTTTGAGTTAATGGAATTGGGTATCAATCTGACGTGGCAATGGTTTTACATGGCAATGTTCTCCAACTCAACAGTTAAATTAAGGGGTGGTTGACTATTGGGATTAATTTACAATGAATCTAAAAGGTGGTGGATTTTTTTGTCAAATTTCAAAGGTTTGGACAAATTTACAATTGTAACAAAGGTGGTGGTTTTTTATGCTAATAACCCTAAATTTAATTTCAAATAAACTAATTACTCCACTTCCACTAAGGATCACAGTAGTAACAGATTTGTTTGAAAGTGTATTATGCATCCTTGTGAGTTACTGTTCAAATTTCCTTTTGAAATTCATACATCATGAACCCATTTATTCTCGTGTCGCATTGATTTTTAAGTGCATAACTTTTTTATGCTCTCTTAATCTTGGGATTCGCTAAGCATAATATCTGTTAATATTGGAGATTTTTCTCCATCTATATTGTTAAAACCTCATGGATAAATTGATTGTGCAATTATCCTATTCCCCTAAGGTGTCTTCGTCTTTCTCCCACACTCTTCCTCTATCCATAGTTTGCTTTTCTTTTATTTGTAAGGCCATCAAGTTATCATCTTGCTTAGTGAATTATTGAAACCATTTGTGCATCACTCCAATTAAAGATTTCCAAGTGTTTTAGAATTATATAAGTCGACAGGAACAAAACACATAGCATTTCAGATTTCAATTGTGATAGTAAGGTTTAGATGACAATCAATATTTCACCTAAATTAATAAATTTAAACTCTATTTGACATGGTTTACACCAAGAAATTCACGTATCAGAAATTCAATTAGTCATATCCCAAACAAAGAGTACCTTATTATTCAAAGAAGGAGATTTTAGAAGTAGATTTAACTTGTAAACTATGGAAGGGGAAGGATCTCCGCCGCTATCTCTGTGTACTTAGTATATACGATAGAGAAAGGAGGGTGAACAGGGTTCTAGAGCATACTCCCTCCGTCCCGACGTAAGATGGTCATTTGTTTTTTGGCACGTAGATTAAGAAGTATTATTATTTAATGTGTAGTGGGTAGTTGTATTAGTAGGAGTATGAGTCTCATATTTTAATCGTATTGGAGGAGGTGTGTGGGTCCCATGTATGTAAAAAAGGAAAGTGGACTCTTTGGGTGAGACGATCAAAATGGAAAAATGACCCCATTAACCTGGACAGATGAAGTATGATAATGGTTGTTCATATAGAGCGGAGAAAGAGATACTTATTGATGTGGTGAAACACGATGGAACCTTAGTTTCTTATGATTCATTGTTTAGATGTTTTCGAGGATGAAAGCTGAAAAGTAATATGTTGTTACTATGTAAATAATAACGGGTTGACAAGGGCCCGAGTATTATCCTTTGTTGTTAAACCTCAATGTACATACCATTTGTACACCCTTTAATTAGGGAGTAGACTTGTGTGAGATCATTTTACGGTAAAATCGGAGTATTTTATAATTTCATAATTAATTACTCTATCCGTCCGCTTCTAAGGTGTCAATTTTACTATTTTTTGCGTCCACTTCAAATGTATCAATTTCCCTTATTTAGTAAAAAAGTACTCCCTCCTTCCGCTTTCAAGGGTATCATTTTTTCAGTTTGGGCGTCCGCCCCTAAGGATCTCATTTTCTTTTTTATACATATGGGACCCCCACACACTCACTAATACAACTAAAAAATGGGACACACACCTCCACTAATACAACTATCCACTACACATTAAAAATAATACTCCTTAATTCACATGCAAAAAGCAAATGACACCCTTAAAGGCGGACGGAGGGAGTACACAATATGACCTACCACTTCCCTCTAATACAACTACCCACTTTCATATAATAATAATACTCATTAATCCACACACAAAAAGCAAACGAACACCTTAGAACCGGACGGAGAGAGTATCATTTTTTATTAGAGTGTTATCACTTTTCTTTTAAAATGTTATAAATTTTCATTTATATTATAATTGTTCATGAAATAATTTACACCGGTGTTAAATTTTATCGATTCAATATCTGAAAAATGGGTAAATTATCAATTGGGGGCCTTTATTATTTTTTCTATCATTCTGGGGCCTGAAATATATAAACTATCAATCCATGACATGAATTTATTAATTATTATCTCATATTTTTATCAATTTAGGGCTTAAATTCAGGCCCCTAATTGATAGTTGTACATATTTCAGGTCCCGAATTATTAGAAAAAATAATTCAAACCCCAAATTGAGTGTTTATCCATTTTTCAGGTATTGATAAAATTCCAGTATTTTTTAATCCTCCAGCATCATAAGGTTATTAATATCTTATCAAACAAAAATCTTTGCCTAAAAGTGAAGAAACGCCTCAGAAAAGTAGTACTCCATGAGCAACAGTGGGCATTCTGAATTTTAAATATTTTGTTTTGTCCAATTTTTAAGTGGTTGTTTAAAAGTGTCCAATTTTTAAATCTTTTAGCCAAATGTAGCATTTGACCCCTCAGAAAATATAGGAACAAAATTTAATCCAGAATCTAGTGAATGAGCAGCACTCATTACTCATGCAAAATGAGTTACTGTAAATCGGTAAAAATGGAGATTTATATTTTTGGTTGGATTGGATAGAGACAAAGGCCCTCCATCCACCGCAAGTTTTTTCCATCATTAAATATCTCTGCTATTCCCTCGTGATTTTCGCCACTACTACAATCCACATTTTTCACTCTGTCGGTGCACTGCGAAAAATGGCCACTGGGAGGGTAGATCTCGATGGAAATCCCATCACCCCCATCACCATTTGCATGATTGGCGCCGGCGGCTTCATCGGCTCGCATCTCTGCGAGAAGCTCATGTCCGAGACGCCGCACACTGTTCTCGCCGTCGACGTCTACAATGACAAGATCAAACACCTTCTCGAAGCTTCCTCCTGGGCCCAGCGCATCCACTTCCACCGCCTCAACATCAAAAATGATTCTAGGCTCGAAGGCCTCATACGCATGGCGGATCTTGTAATTTTCCCTTTTAACTCTTTTCGTTTCTCAATTCTGTATGCTGATTGTTGTTTCTTTGTTGTGTTTGCAATTGAGGTTGCTTTGGAGTTTCTCTGCTTTGATTTCGATGATTTAACTGGATTTCTCTTCTTACTGAATTAGATCTTCTGTGGATTTGATATTTACTTTTTAAGTGTGATTGCAATTGTTGTTTCATAGTAGATAGGTTTTTTTTCAATTCCACTGTCCACTGTTAGTAGTTCAATACTAAAATCTTGCTCAATGATTTTTTTTTTTTCCATTTGTTTATATCTTTGCTAGTTGCTTAGTGTATATTTAATGAGGGTATTAATTTAGAACTTCGATCTGGACTGTAGACCATAAATCTAGCTGCTATATGCACTCCAGCAGATTATAATACGCGACCTCTGGACACAATTTTCAGCAATTTTGTTGATGCTCTACCCGTGGTAAGTGTATTTTGCGTTACACTCATTTGCAACTTAATTTCTTGTGAATTATGATGCACATTCATCAAATTAATTTTGAAAGTTGATTTATTGATGTGGATTTAGGTCAAATACTGCTCCGAAAACGGCAAGCGCCTCATACATTTCTCTACTTGTGAAGTATATGGGAAAACTATTGGTTCCTTTTTACCCAAAGATAGCCCATTGCGGCAGGTGAGTGTTTGTTTTCTTCTTCGTAGTTCTGGAGTGGAGATATTTTATTCATTTTGTAATAATTGTCCTTAGTCTGCTGTGGTTGGAGTGATAGGGTTGTGCATTGTTATAGTTTTTCATGATTCCTGTTGAAATCAGCTGACTTTTGAGGTTATTGAATGGGGCCTTTCAGTGAGGTCTAAATAGACCTGAATTTAGTTGCCGTGAAAGGAGCTCCATTGGTGTCGTTTTAAGTTTTAAATTTTAACTCTTCTATTAGTCAGGAACGGTCTTTTTGTTTTGTTTTGTTTTGGTTAAACGCAAAAGAACTGAGTAAATGAAATTTTCTATAGTCATATCAAATATCAATTCATAATTATACTGATTATGGGCATAACTGCTATGACAGTTAAATGATTGGTTCCTCTTTCAGAAAGTGAGAGGCTTCAGGTGCATTTTGTTGGACATATTATTAGTTGTTTAGACAAGATTCAAATTGAAAATTAATATCCTAATAGATCAATTTTAATGTTACCTTTATCTCTTGCAATGGTCATTATTATACCAGTCCTATGCAATTCAGACAACTCGGTTTGCTTCTAATTTGTACTTTTTACCACATTGTTATTCCCTATCCTGGTTTGGCTTGGTTAGAATGCTTGTTGAATTTTCTCTTCTTGCATCAGGATCCTGAATATTATCTTTTAAAAGAAGATTCCTCCCCTTGCATCTTTGGGCCTATTGAGAAACAGAGATGGTCATATGCGTGTGCAAAACAATTAATTGAGAGGTTGATTTACGGTGAGCTATGTTTTATTGTTATCGGACCATTGTGAAATTGGAGATGCATATTGTAGTGTTCTTAATTCTTATATTCTTGTACTACAGCTGAGGGTGCTGAAAATGGTCTTGAGTTTACAATTGTAAGGCCCTTCAACTGGATTGGACCCCGGATGGATTTCATACCTGGAATTGATGGTCCAAGCGAGGGTGTTCCAAGAGTTCTTGCCTGTTTTAGCAATGTAATATCATCTCCACTCATTATTTTGTTCCTGTATTAATTTTATTGCTCATCTTTTGGTTCTTTTCACTGTCCAGAATCTCTTAAGGGGCGAGCCACTGAAGCTTGTGGATGGTGGTGAATCACAGAGAACTTTTGTTTACATTAAGGATGCCATTGAAGCTGTTCTTTTGATGATTGTATGACTGAATTTTATCTTGATTATTAAATTTGGAAGTAACGCGTGTACTTGTAGTCATACATAAGTTGGCTGCTTTTCTCAGGAAAATCCAGCCAGGGCTAACGGTCAGATATTTAATGTTGGCAACCCTAACAATGAAGTTACAGTCAGACAACTTGCTGAAATGATGTCTGAGGTAATTCTGGGTTGTCATTTCTTTCAGATGTTAAATTTCCTATGGTATTTAATTTTCACTGATTGCATGTTTTACAGGTTTACACAAAAGTTAGTGGAGAACCTCCACTACAAACACCTACTGTCGATATAAGCTCCAAGGAATTCTATGGTGAAGGATATGATGATAGTGACAAAAGAATTCCAGATATGACCATAATCAACAGACAACTCGGTAAGTACAAAATAGCCATTCTTATGAACCTGGGTGTTACATGTGTGAACTTGGGCTAACTATCTGTCTAATTACATAAAAACCCATGAAAGTTTGTTTCTTTAGACTTTGCACCTTTAAGGGGGATTGTAATTGTAAAGTAAAATCCTAACCTTTATGAGCTGTTTAACTATAAAGGACCATTTTGAAAAAAAACACTTCATCAATGTTTTTTTTTTCTTTCCAAGTTTATGGTACGTAGTTTAGGTTGTAATCATACTGGAGAAAATATCCTTCGCTTAACCATTTAACTGTGTATTTTTTAGGATGGAATCCAAAGACATCGCTTTGGGACTTGCTTGAATCCACTCTTACATACCAACACAGGACATATGCTGAAGCTGTAAAGAAGGCTACGTCGAAATCATTGGCAAGTTAAAGGAAAAACTGAGAAATCCAGTTTTCACAATGTGGTGTGTTATCTGGCAGGCCTTGAATCCCTTTTCAAGGTTCTTTCATTAAATAATTATAAAGTTTGTTTGCTGATACGTCCCAATTTTCTTTCGCTCGTGTATTAGTGGTCTAGAGTTTGTGGTGTAATAATCTTGTATGTCTAGAAAGTTTGTAAGATCTCTCCCTATGTAAAGCCTCAAATATGCTGCTAAACTTTTGGCTAAAACCTCATCCAAAGGAAGTGCTGCTAGGTTGTTTCTTTGGGGTGGGGTGGGTGGGTGTTGTTAGTGGCATATTCTTAGTTTGGCTGCTAGAGGGAGCATGTTGTAACATCTTTTTTTCTTTTTTCCAGACATATCTGTCAATGGTACCTTTTAATTTATATTAATTTATATTTATTATTATATACTTAGTGTATCTTTTTGATTGGTCTTAAGTATTATGATGAGTGATTGATAAGATGTTCTAACATATCCGTTCATAAATATTGTTCTATTGGAGATGAGGGGAAACCCAAAACATAATATATGTCAAATCTTCTGAAAAAGTTAAACATATTTCGGATACAAACAGTTACAATGTGCATATATACTATGCAATGATTAAAAGTGCAACGCCACCAAAGTTACAAACTTTCTATACTAGGGTATTACTTGTAAAAGTGAGATTCAACCTAGCAATCTGTTGTATGATCTTCTGAATTTTCTATGTATCCATTTGAACATTACATTAGTAGAGGTGAATCTTGAGTTCCTGTCCACGTAGTAGTCATTAATCCACACTCTGATAGCATATGGGCATGTGAAGAACATGTGTTTGTTGGTCTCCACGTTTCAAATACAAATCCCAGTGTCCATCATCTAGTGGTTTCCACAGTCTATCCTTAGTGAGCAGTTTGTTCTTAGATAATAACCATAATCTGATTAAGTGCTTTGGGATGATCCATTTCTGCCACAACTTCTTACAAATGTAACTTGTTTGATCAGGTGGCTTTAGCAAGTGATAAACTCTAGAATATGTTTGCAGCAAATCTTCCAAGTTTTGCTGATGCATTTTCAACGCCATTCTTTTTCTTATGTCTAGAAGGATCTCCATGCATATGATGATTGGGTTTTCTTTCCCACCTCCCAGCAAGTTGAGAAGACTTTATATAGATCTTATGAATCCACTTCACTCATAAAATGTACATCTCATTTTGCTTTGCAAAGAAGTGAGTCATTTCACTCTCTTAGATACCTAGTTCCAAATTCACCTTCCCTTTTACTCTTCATTGCCTTTATCCAAGCTACTAAGTTATACTATTTAGTAACTCATAAGAAGTGTCTAATTAACCTCTCAATAGTACGAATAACCCCAGCTGGGAATTTCACCATTGAATACTAGAAGTTTAAAGACTCCAAACAGGCAAGTTTTGATAATATCTAGTCTACCTGCAAAGCTGATCAATTTTGAAGACCATGTTGCAACCAAATCAGTAATTTTATAGACTAGAGGGCCATAATTAATTTGCTGATTCTAGTCATGCATATAGGAATCCCAAGATATTTCATTGACAAAGATCCCAGCTCAAACCTGATGATAGAGAAAAACACCAATCTAGAAACACCAGCAGAAAAGAGAGAGATTTTATGATGGCTAATAACAAGACTAGATACCTGCTCAAACTCTTTCAAGGCTTCTGCAATAGTGGCTGCAGGCTCAGATCTCCATGGCCTATAAAATAAGCAAATCATCAGCAAAAGCCAGATGAGAGATGCCTAGCTTTGCACACCATTTAGAATGGAATTTATATCCTCCACTGCTAATAAGAAATTTAGAATTCTGCTGATATTCTATACACAAAAATAAAGAGTAATAAGGACATAGGGACCCCTGTCTAAGGCCTCTCCTTGCCTAAATGAAATCTTCAGGCTTACCATTAATCAGAAGTGAGAAATGTGATGTAGAAACGCACTGCTTAATCCAGCTAATAAAAGTATCATGAAATCCAAGTTTCCTAAGCAAAGTAAACATAAACTTTCAATTAATGGCGTCATAAGCCTTCTTTATATCTACTTTCACGGCAAACCTAGGACTTAATTGCGTCATAAGCCTTCCTTATATCTACTTTCACAGCAAACCTAGGACTAATTCTTTCAAAAGCCCATCCCTAGCATCTAAACACCTCCTGAGCCAGTAATATATTGTCCCTCGTCTGTCTCCCTTTCACAAATATGGAGTGAAAAGCATCCACCAACTCCAGAATGCATGTTGTAAGTCTTGTAGCAAGGATCTTAGAGATCACTTTGTAGATAGTGTTGCAGCAAGAGATAGGTCTGTAGTCTGAGACAGTGGACTCAAAGGACTTTTAAGGAACCAAGTTGATAAAGGTGTTGTTCATTTGCTTCAAAATCTTCCCTGAGATAAAGAATTCCTCTATAGCTTGAAAAACTAGATCCCCCACAACATTCTAAGCAAACTGAAAGAATTTAGCTATGAATCCATCAGGTCCAAGAGCTTTATCCCTACACATAGCTAATTTAACTTCCTTTGAAGTAATGGGACTGATTAGTTGCAGTGAAAGATTAGCAGTTAAAAGGCTCCCAACATGAATTATAATGTGATCATGTACACCTGCATTAATTGTCCCTTTTGACCTAGCAGATCAGAATAGAAATCCAGAAACTCTTTAACCAATTCAGAATAAGAGGTGGATGGGCCATTAGCATTATAAACACGGTTCACGTTGTTTCTAGCAGGCTTTCTTTTTATGATCTGATAGAAGTATCTAGTTGGTTTATCCTGCATGGAGATGTACTTATTCTTTATCATCTAAGGGGGTGTTTGGTTTGTTTAAAAAAATGAGAATTGGAAAAAGAATGATAGTATTGAGGTATGGTAATGGGTTTAATCTTTAAAAAATGATATTGTTTAGTTATGAATAGGAATGTTAGCATTACCATTGATTTTGTTTGGATTGTTTTAAAATTCTATGGGAATGGAATCAATATCATGTATTTTTAAAATAATTTTTAAATTAAAAAAAATAAAAGGAAAAATAAAGGAGAAAAAAAGGAAGAAAAGAATAAATGATTTGTCGAATGGAATGATAGTCATACCCATCAAAATGTTAAGGAATGGGGATTCCCAACTTTCAAGAATTGAAAATGCTGTTCATTGGAATCAAAGTATTACACCAAACATGCATTTCCATTCCATTGCCATGCTCCAAAAGTGTTTAACCAAACACCCCCTAAGATAGGAAGCTCTGTTCAACCTAATCCAGAAATTTTGATTTGTTAGAAGCCATTTTAAAATTTGTCCACATAATTAATCCCCTGGATTGGAATGCCACACATAATAGGTTGTCCACCCCCTGTCTAGCCTTCTCAACCCTTTTATAAATATGTGCAAAAGTTGAGTTTGTTCAGCTGTCTCAGTGGCTGCTTTGAAGATCTAAGCCTGCTACATAGAATGATAGAATAAATTGCTTGAAGCTATGAACTTCTTTTGCCATACCTGAAAAACTAGAACATAAAAGGATCATGGTTAGACCTGAATTTGGCTCCAAAACTCGCGAGTCTATTCGTTAACCAGCTTGCGAACCTATTAGTGAACAGGTTCGCGAAAATATTTGTTAAGACGTTCACATAAAGGTTTAGAATCATAATTAAATGAGCTCAAATCCAAACTCGAAAGCTCTAACGAACTTGAGCTTGAACTTAAATTATTATTATCAAACTTTTATTAAGTCGAACTCGAACAATTCGTGAACTCACCACTCCAAACTAGCCGAGCTCAAACAAAAATATTAGCATTCGAATCGAACTCGAATCAAGCTCGAGCCTTAAATATTTAAACGTGCCAAGCTCTGAGTCTATTGATATTCAGCTCAGCCAGATTACATCCTTATCAGTTGATGGCTAAATCAGGACAAAATAGGGGATGGCCTCAATAGGTGCTGCTCGAGTTGAGCCACAGGGCTCCATTGGTCAAGTTGACCCCAAATACCTCTGAAAAAAGTGTTATCTTTATAAAATTGTGTCGTAGGCCACCAAAAGTCATTGTCTTTTTTACTTTGTTGTTTATTGAAATTTGTTAATTATATATTTTTTGAATTTATAATATCTACTACATTTCTTGCTCTCTTAACTTTTTAAGAATATATATATATATATATATATATATATTTAACATTTCATAATTCTTTATATTTCTAAAAAAAAATAAATATATAATAAATGTAGAGCTAGTTCAGAGCTAAGATAGGGGATTTTCCGCCTAGCTAAATTATTTAAATAAATTTTATAATTTTAGAAATATTTCCTTTTTTAAAAAATATTTTTTTATAAATTTTAATGAAATTTTAAGAATTTTATTTTTAAACTAATATTTCAATATTTAAAACATTGTTAAAAATATAAAATAATTATATAAATATTAATTTATTTGAAATATTCAAATATATTTTCAGGAGTTTCAATGAAGATTAAATAAAAATTACAAAATTGATAAAATAGATAGAAAAAGAATTAAAATTTGACACCAAAATATTTCGACCGATGGTGACTTTTTTATTTTTCGATTTACAAATTGAAAATTCAAATTAAAAAATGAAAAAAAAATTGGATTAGAGCATTATTACATAAGATATTTCCGTTGTGTATGATTTGAGTTTATTATTTCATATTTAAACTTAATAAATCTCCCTTATCACCAACAAGTCCTATTAACTTTCCCCAAACCTATCATACTTTATCGCAACTCAATTAATATTTTTTTCTTCCTTTCTCCATCTTTTTTTCATCTCTTTTGTCATACGCTCTACGTCTTATAATTATCTTCCTTTCACCGGTACTGTAGATACATAATTTAAGAAAAAAATTAATTAAATTTATTGACTTTTTAGAGTATTGTGATATTTTTTTGAAAATAAATAAAATAAAAAGAACGTAATGTATTATGTGAGAGTGATATTTTTTAAATTAAAATAACTTTTAGGCCATGATTGGTATAACGGAATGGAATGAGAATAAAATCAGCATTCCTAATTTCATTCCCATTATTATGATTGATATACTTTTTTAATGGGAATCACCATTCCATAAGGAATGAATATTCCCAAAAGTGAGGAATTGTGATTCCTTCTTAAACAATGGGTTTAGCTATTCCCATAGACGAAGGAATCAATTTTTTCATATATAAAATATTTACTTATCTTTTATTATATAATAATTTTTTTACTTTAAAATTAAAAATAAATTCATTAATAATTATATTTAAAATTGAATAATTTTAAAATTTAAATTATATAAATAATACATTTAATTATTTTGATTTATATTTTAATTATTAAATAAAAAAAATAAATATACTAATAAATTTAAGTATTTAATAACATAAAATAAAGTATTTTTAAATAAATCAAAAGTTTATAATATTTGTGAATTTCATAATTTAAGTTAAAAAATCTTTATATAATTTTATTATTAAGTAAAATTATTATATTAAAAAAATTAAAAATTTTATATTAAAAAATAAATTTAGCCATTTACTATAAATAATTCAATCCTTGCACCATATTATAAATTATTAACAATAAAATTAAAATTAACTAATAAATTCATTTTTCATTATCAATGTTATTCCTAAGTCATACCAATCTTGAGAGTTTTAATTTTAAATTATTCATTTTCTATCTCTATTTCATTCCTAAAATCATTCCATTCCATCATAATTTCATTCCATCAATGTAATATTTGGTAAAAATCTTAATTTCATTGTTAAATTGGCTTAACAACGGATTAACAACGGAATCCGTTAGTAAAGTGGTGGTTGGTAAATTTTTAATAACGAAAAATCAATTTCGTTGATAATCCATTGATAATAATTCCCTTGGTAATTTATATAATGATTCCCTTGGTAGTTTGTAATTACCAACGGATTGAATTCTGTTAGTAAAATAGAGAATAAATCCGTTGGCATTTCGTTACTAATAAAACAAAAATGTCATTTTTGTTGCTAATCCATTGATAATTACCAACAAAATGAATTCTGCTGGTAAATTTGGTTGCTAAAAAAATATTTTTTTTAGTGTAATCTGCTAAATTCATTTATGGTAGTAAACATGAGCGAGAGATTAACAAAAACGTGTAAAAATAAACGTGAGAAGGACGAAATATCATTTAATATTTGATTTGATATCCATAATCTTTTAAAATAAATAATCTGAAATCAATTATTGATTCGATTAGAATAAATGACTCTATAGTATGACTCTATCAAAATTTTGAGTCCGATTGCTGTGCACTTGGTGCACCTGATCGATTTTAATCGTTAGATTATATTTTAATTCGATCTCTGCCATCAAATAAAATAAAATAATTATTTAAAAAAAACTACCCACTCCCCTACTTTTAATTCATTAAATTGAAGGTGTTGGTGTACCGTAGAATAACCCATAATTTAAATAAATTAAATATCTACCCACTTTACATAAAATAATAATACTCCTTAATTTACGTGCTTTTTGCATGGACAGAGGGAGTATCTAAGAGTCAAAATTTGTCACTTAGATTAACAATAAAAATAGAAATTTTAGTTTACTTTTATTTATATATATATATATATATATATATTATATTGTAGTAGGACCCATCGTGGGCCTCCAAAAATGAGAATGTGGGCTTCATCTAATTAGGCCTAATGGAACTGCCTTTTATTTGGTGTTACTGGGCCCAAGATCATGGGCTCCCAACAGAAGAACGACCGAGCGAGTTTGAACCACGCGCTCGGCGGGACGAGCCCTTTATCAACCCCACTTGGCCCGAGCCCTTTATCAACCCCACTTGGCAACTAGCTGGAAGTCAGCCTAGGAGCTATATAAATATCTCCTATGATTTATTTATATGGGATATTCTAAAACGAATCACAAAAATAGTGGCATGAGGTTATAGCATTTAATGCCTACAGTGTTCATAATTAATGTAATGTGACTTGACGAGATATCCGATATACGGATAACGTCAGCTCACCAATATATGGAGCCCGCTCCTAAAAAATGAACAATATGATTATTCACCTCAAAAAGGCACGAAATTGTCTGGAGGGAACCTTGAGCTTTCCTCGCATCACAACGAAATTATTGTGTTAGATCCGTACGAATAATCCCTCTAATCACCCTTAAATAGCCACATCAATTCATCACAAAAGAGGGGTTAATTCTGATATATAAATATATATATATAATTAATATGAATTAATTGATAAAAGAATTTAAAAAAAAAGTTATGTTTCAAAATTAGAAAATATATGGAGTCCATATATTAACAGTACACGGCGTAGATTTAGCGAAATTGAGGAAATTGAAGATCCTCTACACGAGAGGATCCGGGTCCAAAATAATGCGAGGGAAGAGTAGTAATTAAGTCTGTTCGCATGCGCACAAAACCCGAAGCCTTAAATCTCCTCGGATCCAGGTCCTCTGGGTTTCATCCGCCACCATCTGTTTGACAAAATGCCTCAAACACATATTCTCTAGTTTTCTCTCTCATGATCTCCCATGTTTTCTTGTCCCCCTTTCCCCCATTCGGCCCTATTAAATGGTAAATTCTCTTCCCCATGGATTGTCAACTCATTCAAAAGTATCATGTGTGCTAACCCACAAGTATGGAAATGCTAGATTACTACAGAAATGGGTCCAAACACAAACTGTTGTTGGGAACTTCTTCGAATCTTTGTAGGAATTGATACCTTTTCCTTTTGGGTTCTTTCATATTTATATGGCGGTTCTTTGTCTCTTTCTCTACACATCTGCCTTTGTATGACTATGACCTGTATCCACCCCAAAAAAGAAATCATGAAATTAAAAAAAAAAAAAAAAAAGCCCCTTTCTCTCTCCTCCATGGACAAACGTAGAATAAAGTATGAGCGGTTGTCTTTAGGAGCAGTAGGTTGGGCTTTTGATAAGCAAAAAACATGGTGTAAAGAGAGATTCTTTATGAGTCATAATTGCTGTTTGTTTATGCTTAATGAGTGCGACCAAAAGTTGACTCAGTAAACTCTGCCCCTTAATTCACTTGTTTCTTTTCACTTTCACCTCTTTAATTTTTTTATTTTATTGATTTTTTTTAGGAGAATCGAGTATCTGCGGTTGAGATGGTTGGTGGGCTACCCATTTTTGGGATTATTTATTAGTGAATGTGCGTTTTAATAAATGAAGTGCTGAGCTGTGAGAACAATTATATCAGGATCTCTGTTGTTTGAATTGAAATGAAGGCAACCTTACATGGCTTTTGGAGATGGTGAGAGAAAAGAGAGGGAATTTAAATTGAGTTTGAGCATTTATTGGAGAACAGGAAGAGGACGTTAGAAAAAAGCGTGTCTTGGGAACTTTCCTCGTGATGGCTCCTGCTGGAAAAATTTCTGGATTCCATCGTGAAGGAGATGACTGGTATCTCTCTCTCTTCCCACCCCACCCCACCTCTCCCACTCCGGTGTGGGTGAGAGAGACTTTTCTTTTTCTTTGTGTTTTAATTTGATCTTGATCACCAATGGCTGCCTAACTTTTAACTCTACACATTGAGAGCTCGAGAGTTGTCTTGGAGCTAGAATGTATAAACTCAGACAAAGTACAGTGTTTTTTAAAATTGAGATGTTCTTTAGATTTTCTACTTGCCAAACTTTGGAATATCCAATTGAATTTCTATCATTATCTGCTGGGATATTTGTAATTTCATTGAAGAGGGCAATTGGTGCCATCAAATAGACGATGATAAAACAAAAGGGTTGCAGGAAATTTACTTGGTTCAGTCTAATTATGTTTACCCTCATTGACAAGCTTGAGCTAGGATTTTTCTGTTATAGATCTAATGGAGTCTTTACAGTAGTTCGAGAAGAAAAAACTCTGATTAGTCCAACATCCTAATTGAGTAGATCCACGTATTACATAAACAATTTCCTTACAATATCATCAATTATGTCAAGTGTTCTGTTAATTAATTAACTATTCTTGAGTCAGACTTCTAAGTCTTAATTGACTTAAAGCTCTCGAGTTTTTTCGTGCCTCCATGAATATTCCAAAACATATACAAAGATATTAGGAAGCTGTAAGTCTTAGTTGCTTTGTAATCAGTGAAATTTGGTGTAGCTGACGTGGCCATTGGATTGCCATGCAAAGTTGTTGAATGCTAAGAAAACATTTTAAAATTGCTATGGTGGTTTTCGTCTAAAGTTACTATTGTCAATTGTATTCACTGGTGCATTTTCTTACCATCACGAATGCATCTCCGTTTTAAAAATCACATAAATCAAACCCATATGCTGGAGAAGTATGGCTGCTTAACAAGCATGGCCTGATTGACACTTGTGTACATGATTCAATCACATATTAAGGTGTGTTGGAACATAACTCCAATCATCTTTGTATCAGGTTTTCCAGTGCTGAAAAAAGGTTTTAAATGGAGCTTTTATTGTGTGTTCGTTGGCATTTTGGAAATTTCATGTGTTTGAGTATATGTCTTTGAGAGAGAAGCGTACTACTAATGTCCTATGTTGTAGGATGTATATGATAAGGCAGAGTTTTTTCATATCTCGCTTACAAAGTTTTACTTCATTTTGGGTATAATGATATTAATTACTGCCCTTTTCACGCCCTCTGTAGAATCTAGTAACTTGAATTGTTACACGACTTGAGTATGGGTATGTGGAATGGCACTTTAGCCTGTGCACAGTACGTAGAGGATAGACTTAGTTCAGACCATAGTTATTTCAAGGCATAAAGGGCTGTTGGTGCCTGAGGAGCACTCCTCTTGAACATGGGTCACAATACTAAAAAATTTGATTAATCCATATTTTTAAATTTATGAAATTTACTTGTTTGAAAATAGTTCAACAAACTCCACATATAGAAGAAAAGAAGGAAAAAAAAAAAAAGGTCATGTACCTAATTTGTTGACTACTTGACTTGCAATCTGGGTTGTGGTTAAAATGCTCTTGATAAGTTTTCCCGACTGACATGCTTTGCACAGGTATGATACTAGTATCTTCAGCAAATGTAGTGCTTTACATTGTATAGCCAAGCATTTTCTTTTGCATAAATAAAGCCATTTACTGGTTTATTCTGTAGTCAAAATATAGGGAAAAGATCAGATACTGTCCAGATCCTTTCCTCGTTGAATGGAAATACTCTAAGCATTTACTTGTTGCACGTTGATGTACTTGTATGTATAAAAACCCAAGTGTATTTGGTAAGTCTTAAATGTGGAAAATCTTATTGAGCCTGCTGAAAATTAAAGTAAAAACAAGCAATTATGTGATTGGTTATTATAGAGATTTTTAATATGAATTATTTTTTCATCACAGGTTTTGCAATACAAGTTTGCGAAGCGATATTACAGTGGTAGTAGATGGTGTGAACTTCCATCTTCACAAGGTATCTTACATGTAGATTGCTTGAATGTTAATAAACTGTTCTTCAGATTGTTTAAAATTCATTGATTGAAGTCATGTTGGTTGGTTTTTTTTTTTTTTTTTTTTGGAAAATGCTCGCATTTCTGGTGAGTATCTTCATGTTTCAAGTTGTGCATAAATATAATTGGCACTTAATTGCATAAGATCCTCTTTCCAGAAAAATTATGAATGGAGGGTCACCTTCAGTTCTGTATCTCATTCGGTTTTTGTTGTTTCTCTATCTAATTTAATATTTAATTTTACTAATTTTTAAACTGGGAATTCACACAGTGAGAGTGACAAATACTCGTGGACAGTGTATATTCTTGTTTATATTGCACTTTAATTTATTGTTTATCTGCATATATGTAGAGTGTGGACACTTAGATACTTGAACAATTCTCTGTGGATAATCCATATAGGAGGGTGATGCTGGTTCTTTAGTTCCGTATAACGCAAAGGGTGCTGCTTTATCTATAATTGAATACATGATATATGATTTTAACAAGAATATATGAGTTGTTTTTAACTGGGTTCTGCTCTACTTGTTGAAATTTTTATAAAACTAGATAATTTAACCAAAGACTTTAGTTTACCGCCACCCAATAGTAACATTAACAAACTGAAAGAATTTCTCAACTATACGTCCTTACACTAAAGTTCTGAAGCTTATAGACTTCAATATGAATTGTATGATCTTGTTGGATACTCAAATAGTTTCAGAATTTTATTTCTTCCTCGCCTTATCGAGTATCTGGGTATTATGACATTTTTAGCTATCAAAAATTGAAACAACTGTGTGACAAACATTTCCATGCTCCGCCAGTACTTAATCAATTAATGGAGACCAAAGACCTGGTGAATGATTATTTGCTTCGTAATTGCTAAGTAATATATATATATATATATATATATATTTGGTTTATCATGTGTGATTTCTTTCTTTGTTTGAAGAACCTAGGCATTTCTCAAACTCATCTTTTAGTTCTCTGGACATGTGTTTGATTTTTAGGATTACGTTGAATATGAAATTTTCATAAAAAAAAAAAAAAATTGCTTGGCAATCAGTATTGCAGTGACTAGATATTCTATTATACCACAACGAATCACAAGAAACGACCTTAACAAGACCTGAAATTGGAAATATAATTAGGAAATTTTAACCGGATGCATTTATAGTGTCCCTGATGAATAAATGCACCTAGTCATTTAATATAAATTAATCATTCGATGCATTTTCATTCTCCAACCATGACTCAATCTGATATTCTGAATACATTTCGTGAAATAAGTTCCCAGAATTTGGAAATAAGGCGTAGCCCAACTTTTTCATGTTATGGACGCCTTATTTTGTATTTGTTCTGGTGATCTTTTTCCTTCTTTTTTTTCCCTGTGCAGCATTTTTTCGATAGTCAAGACTTTGAATTTCAATTTTCATTCATCTCTTATTTTATCTGGAATCTGATTAAAGTGTATGTCCTCCAGTTCCCTCTTATTTCAAGATGTGGGAAGATAGCAACCCTCTCTGAGGAACCTCATGATTCCATGGAAACGTCATTGACATTAGAAGAGTTTCCCAGTGGTGCTGATACGTTTTTCAGCATTGTTAAATTCTGTTATGGTGGCAGGGTAGAGTTTACACCTAAGAACATAGTAATACTGTATTGTGCATCAGATTATCTTTCAATGACTCATGATTATGGTGAAGATAATTTACTGTCAAAGTCAGAAAACTTCTTCCACAAGCAAATTCTAAGAAACTGGAAGGATTGCATATTGGCCCTCCAAAGTTGTGAACTCATGATTCCAAGAGCAGACGAACTTCAAATCATAAGTAAATGTCTAGATGCGTTGTCTGTAATGATCTGTACAGATCCCTCTCTATTTGGATGGCCAATGATGATGTATGGTAGCTTACAGAGCCCTGGAGGGAGCATCCTGTGGAATGGGATAAACACTGGTGCAAAGATCCATAGTAATGAGTCTGATTGGTGGTTTGAGGACGTGTCGTATCTCTGTGTTGAGTTGTTTGAGAGGTTAATTCAGAAATTGGAATCCAAAGGGATAAGTGCCAAGAACTTAGCGCGTGCCATAATTTACTACTGTAAAAAATATCTTCCGGGATTGGGCCGATGGCAGGGAGGACAAACTGGTATATCAAGGACAGTTGCTAGTTTCAGTATGACACCTGCATCAGTTAATCAGAGTGCTCTTCTAAAAATTGTTATCAATTTACTACCTGAGAAGAAGGGTAAATCTTTTTGCCGCTTTTTGCTTGGACTTTTACGTGTAGCGTTAATCTTGGGAGTTAACCATACATGCCAGGATTCTTTAGAAAGGAGAATAGGTGTACAGCTAGATTTGGCAACCCTGGATAGCATATTGATACCTAGTTATTCTGATTCAGATACTTTATATAACAGTGATTGTGTTGAAAGGATGATTCATCATTTTGTATCTTCTGAGCCAAGTGCAACTTCTATATCTCCATCATCGGTTGACCTACATACATCACCGTCATCTGGACGTTTGAAGAGAGCCGCTAAATTGGTAGACAATTATATAGCAGAGGTTGCCTCTGATGTAAACTTGAAACCTGGGATAATTCGTTCGTTGGCAGAAGCATTACCTGAATCTTCTAGATCCTTGCACGATGGGCTATACCGCGCTCTGGATGTATATTTCAAGGTTTGAATGACCTCCTTTATTGTGTTCTGACTTATTTTCCTGTAAAAGACTTTCTTGACTAATCTGTTGATATGATGAAGGCACATCCCTGGCTCTCGCAGCAGGAGCGGGAGCAGCTTTGCAACATAATTGATTTTCAGAAACTGTCGATCGATGCCTGTGCCCATGCATCTCAAAATGAAAGACTCCCCCTCAGAGTCGTACTACAAGTGTTGTTCTTTGAGCAGATGCAGTTGAGAACAGCCTTAGCTGGTTGCCTCAATGTCTTGGATCCTGAAAGTGCCCCTGCTGCTTCGCTGCCTGCCCCCAACGAAGCTTCCGGGCAAAGAGTTCAACGTGATGGATGGGTGACCGTTGTTCGTGAGAACCGGGTGCTGAAAGTGGATTTGGAAAGGATGAGATCTAGGGTTGGAGAACTAGAAGAAGAATTCAGTAAAATTAAGGAAGAGATGAAGAAGGTTAGCAAGTCACACAGTTCTCTTAGTTCTCCTCGCTTCCTTACTAAGGGGATCAGATGCAAACTGCTTCCTCGGGCTTCAGATGCCCAACAAGACATCATTGAGAGCACAGGACCCACTCCACGAGCATCAGTCGAGCAGGCTCGACCATCCACGCAAAATCCTAGCCACCGAAAGAGTTCCTCTCTGTTTTGATCACCGAGTGGAGAAGTTCTCCTCGCTTCAAACTTACACACAATGAGGGCTACTGAAGCACAGGCAGGCAATGCTCGATTTCCCCACAGATACGATCGTATTTATCGATGCTGGTGCCATATTATGTGAAGATGATGAAGCATTTTAGTGTTGAATCACAGAATGGCTTGGGGGAAAAAGGTCTAGCGGATCAGTAGGAACTTGTTCACGCCATCGATGGCATCGAGTTTCTACTTCTACAATCTACTAGGGTTTTTGCCGGTGTCTAGACGACAGAGACCGTCAATAAGTGAAATATATAGTTGAAGTCCAGAAATCATGAAAAGTTGGTTTATGTTTCTCATATCCATGGTGTTATAGTGGTGTACATTGCAAAGAAGATGGGGGGTATAGTTTGTAAAGCAAAGGAAAAGTTCATATAGTTTTGATTTATTGTGTTTATAATACTACATACTAGTTCATATCCTCCCAACCCTGCAGTCATAATTAGTAGTAATTCAAACGTTTGTATGTTTGAAGTATGACCAATATCTAATAGGCAAAAGCTCCTCCGCCCACGCCGTGTCCCTATGGGAACACAATTCTCTCCCTCCATATTCCATTTAAACCTATATATTGGTAGGAGTTTAAATTGCGAATGAGCACGGTGTCCCCGGGGCACAAGAGTCTCACTTTATCTAATTTAGGATTACATTGCAATCAAATGAATTTAAGTACATTTTTTTGTTTGGAATTCTTTAACATTAAATTTGAAGCTTTAGTTTAATTAATTCTGTTAAATATTTGGGTAAAATCTAATGAATGATGGGACTTGGGAGAATCGAAATTTTACTTATTTGTACCTCACGAAAGAGATTTAAAATTAGCATACTGTTAAACACCTGACATGGGAGTCTTTTGTGAAACAACTTACAACGTAAATTCTCCATACTCATGAGTGGGAAAGAAAAGTATACTCTTAACTATGTTATAAATTACAATTGTGATGTATATCATGAATCACAATTGGGAAATTATAATTAAACTCTAAGAATAAACTTTAAAGATGTAGAGTTAATCTCACGTGAATTGAGTTCATGGTGTAAACTTTATGATCTTAGGGAGGAGCATGCATGCTATTCGGGCGGTGTGTACAAAAGGCAAAGACGTAGTCAATGTGAGCAGAGGACTCACGCCTACTAGGAATTCCTCGTTGAAGACCAACAATATGCAAATCCATCCATCTTATGTTTTACTCCACACGCAAATGAATAGCAAACGGCTCAAGAATATTATGATAAATTTGTTTAGAAAATAACATTAATTATATATATAGAATATGTTTCAAATCATCTCCTGAGACATTGATCATCAACAACCTGCACATGTAATTCTTTTTTCTTTGCTTCTTCAAATCATCGTATCACACGTTAGTTTCTTGTTCATTCTTTGATTGATTCACAACTTTTAAGAGTTATTCTCATACTTGTGTATGAAAAGAGTTTTTGGACATTAATGAGAGGATGATTGCTTGCTTTGAAATGTTTATATTATTTCCTTGGAGAAGTTAAATGAACTAACATCTCTCTTGCTAATTATAGCTTATTACATAAAAAAAAAAACATTATGACCCCTTTTCTCTTTACAGTAATTTGGGTAAAAAAGGAATAAATTTCAATCCATATAAACAATATAACCACTAATTGCTATTAATTCACATATACATGTCACCACAGATGTTGAACTCTCCTGGAAAAAAAGCACTTCCTGAGATCTGATCATCCAGGCTGAACTGCAATTGGAGCATATCATCAGCTGAAATATTAGTAGTGTCGGGATACATTTCGTTTAGCTGTGTACCACCGTCAGGCAAAGATTCTTGAAGATTTACATTGTTGCAGTTGAAGTCATACACCTTGTGGCCTTGAAACTGCTCCATGGAGAGCCACTCGGCAAAAAGAAGCTTCGGTAGACTGCCCGTTTGATCTCCTCCAGAGGTAGATTGATCTGTGTCCAGTGTTGATGCTTGGCTACAATCTTGGTGAGTGGATTTTATGGAAGAAGGTGAGTGTTTGTTGTTAATTGCTTCAGTTTTGACCATTTTTGGCACTTGTCTTTTCTTTAAGTGAGAATGCCAGTGGTTTTTTATCTCATTATCAGTTCTTCCTGGTAGATGATGTGCTATTCGAGACCACCTGAGAGATCATACAACAATGTTACGTGTTGTAATAATTTGATCATAAAAGGCACATGAAACTATGAACACATTTGAAATGAAGCAAATGTTGATTTAACATTGTGTGGATTCTGTCAAATTTTCTAAAAGAGCTAATTTTGTGTCCTATGGAGGTCATTCTCGTGCAAGTTATACAATTTTTTAATGCATGCAAAATTGTCGCCGTTTAGGATTAAAAAATATTACTATTATTTTATGTGTAGTGTGTAGTTGTATTAGCAGTGGGTGATGGGTCATATACGGGAGGGATCTTTTTACTTAAAGAAAAAAAATGAGGATATTTAAATGAGAAATTTACTATAGCAATATGAAAACCTTTATGTGGGTAGGCAGTAGGAGTAAGTATTAATTAACTCTCAAAAGGAATAGTGTGATACACTCCAAGAAAAGGTAGACCCGTCTTACATAAGCTTTAGTGTCTCGAAAAATTGTGCATATAATATTGTTCTTTATTAATTATTACAATATGTAAAGACTTGTGAGAAATAAAAATACATTGTTTGAATCATGCCAAGTTCAACTCTACAAGGGATTAAAAATAAGGGGGCAGGTGTCGGTCAATGACCAAATTCTCCTAACCTTAATCAAAGAGATCACTCAACCATTTTGGTAAAATTTGTAGTAGGTAAACACATTAAAAGGATAATAATGTACCATAATGATGAAACTCAATTAATCTTATTAATAAAATATTGTCGGACTCTATATGAAACACAATTGAGAAGAAAAGGAAGGCTTGTAAGTTAAGATCACACAAATTCTCGTTGCTATTTTCATTCATCATTTCAAATGCGCATCGACACATAATTATTCCTAGGGTTTATACTTTTTTTTAGGTTATAATTTTCTTCCTTCTCTCCTACATGTCATCTATTCAATAGTAACATGAGAGATGTTACATTAAAATGACACAGAAAATTCGAATCGAGTTAAGATTAGACAGCTTACTTGTTCCCTAATAATTGATGAAGTGTCAATATTGTATCCTCTTCACGTAGGCTAAATGCCCCTCGTTTTAAACCAGGCCTTAAATAATTAATCCATCTTAATCTGCAGCTCTTTCCATTCCTTTGTAAACCTACATGAACAATAACCATCAATCTTATTAATATTAATAAATAAGTTTAAGAACCCATACAATGAAACCCTAATTTGAAGTATTACTCTTTAACAAATGTTGACTTTATGTATGACAATTGTAACAACTATAATTTCCTTATTTATTTTTAGTAGTGTTACATAAGAGTAACTTTCGTAAACTTTTGCTTCAAAAGTAATAACACAACCGATTCCATGAAATGAAATTTTGGAAGAAGTAGAACGACTTACATGTTTTATTTATTTATGTATAGAATAGAATATCATATTACATCATCAATAAAATGATAACAGAGTAACACGATGTATTGTTTTGTTGTTGACTAGTAGAGTGCATCCTACTGGTTCGAGTATTAATGTACTAGTGCACCGACAACCATTAACTAATTAACTATATAATGGGAGAAATTGTCATTATCATTAATTTATAATATAAATATTTTTTTTATTGGAATGACTATTCAAAGTCATATAATCTCCTCATGGCCTTATATATATATTCTTCAAATTTTTTGTTTAAATTAAAGTCAATTTGACTTACTGTTAATTACCACAAAACGTACTACTTAATTACCATGTTAATCATAATCCACTTACTATGATTGACTAACGCATATTCACATGATATTAAAATATAATATCGATTTCCTATATTATTTTGGTATATCATTTTCTGTATAACACTAAAACTTTGAATAAAAATACAAATTCTAAAGATTCTGGCCTTGCATATGGATCGAATTTTATGTGTTTTCATTAATTTTAGCGGCGGTTTTTTAGCAATGAAAATATTTACATCACTAATATGAGCTTTTTAGCGATGAAAATTAAAGTTTCGTCGCTAAGTTGACGATTTTCTCAAAATTAAATAAAAATTCAAGTTAGCAACGTAAAATAAAATTTCGTTGCAAATATTTACGACCAAATTCAATTTCGTTGCTAGTATTTGCTATGAAATTTGATATTTCATCGCTAATTAAATTATATATGATTAAGGTTAACCCTTAATAACCTATTTGCGACTAAAAATTCGTTTACATCTCTAATATTTGCGGCAAAAGAATTTCATTTTGTTGCAAGCTTGGTAATTTGCTACTAATTTTAATTTAATCGCTAGTCTTTGCGATGAAATTAAAAATTTCGTCGCTAATGTAATAATACAATAAAAATATAGATTTTAAAAATTCTATTAGCTACTAATTGTTAAAATGCATCGCATTAAATTTTTGGTGTAACATTTTCTATGTCGCATTAAAATCTGAATAAAAATACAATTTTTTAAGATTCCGGCCCCACATACAAATCCTAAAGATTTTGGCTTTAAAATTATTGATTGCACAAAAATTTTAAATCTGAAATCTTAAGTAATTTTACCTTATGGTACCTCAAGTTCATGCCGCTAAGCAATCCCGAATTATCAAATTAATTGAATGTAAATAGATTAAAGTGATTCTTTTTAAGATTTTTGTGTTTTTTTTAAAAAAAATTAAGAATATATTAAATATTTCAAACTAAGTTTAAATGAGATGAATATTATAATTCCAATGGCAATAAATATGTACCGTTAATATGGTATTAAAATTGTCCCACAATTTTTTATTTTATCCGAAATGATCTCAAAAAGAATTTTAAAAAATAGTACAATTTAGTCTCACAACTTTTAAAATTACTTCAATTTAGTTTAAATTTTGCAGGAATCGCACAAATATCAACAAAAATTACGATATCATGCTAAATTGAACTGATATTAAAAGTTGTGAGAATAAATTGTTTGGAACACTTTCGAATTTACGGGACTATTTCGATTTTACATCATGCGTAAAAAAAAAAGGTTGAATTTAAAAAAAAAACACTAACTTAATCTTCACTTTTAAAAAATTTTGTTCGTTTTACAACAATACTTAAAAATGATTTTCTTTTTTGTAATTTCTTAAAGGTGATAATTAATTTGCAATAGGAGTAAAGTTTGTGGTTTTTTCGGCCATTAACCCATAAAAGAAATGATTGTAATGGAACAAAAGGGAGTTTGATGTTGTTGGCAGATTTCTCAAGTTATATATGAGTAAGTAAGAAGTGGAGAAGGTAGCAAAGCAAAGTGAAATGACCTGCATTGGCAGCAACAGAGGTCCAACAGGCATGGCCATGGCTGTGAATGTAGTTCTTCAGCTTCATATCCTCGTCCGGAGACCACAGCCCCTTCTTCTGCTTCGTATTCATCTTCGTCTTCTCCACCCTCTTGCACCCCATTTTCAGACAAGATCACTATGTCTTAAGTGTATGAAGAATGAATAATTTTGGATGGTTTGTGATGTGAGGAACACGTGGGAATGAAATGGAGAAATGATATGAGGTTAGTTTGCTGAGGTATATAAAGAAGGTGTTGGTATTGTTTGGTTTGGTTTTGACATGCTTTTTATTATTTAAACAAATTATTTTGCTTTGACTTTAATACCTACCACCCTTGGCCTTGCTTCAACAATTAATCAATAATACAACCCCCTAATTAAACTAATGGTACGATGAACTTGTATTTACTTAATTAATTACTCTCGCATGTTTCGTGGTTATGGATTTTGAAAATTATTATTGGCCTTTTTTTTATTTACAAATTTGCTAAAACTTGTGTGCCCTCGGCCATATGTGTGCCCCGTATACGGATGTGTTTCCTTTATTTTCTAAAAAAATAAAAAAAATTAATAAAAATGTATATCCTTTAAAACAAAATATTGTACCCTTACCTATTTTGTGCACCTGGAGACACAAGAGACCAACTCTTACAAAATTTTAAAGTAACGTGAATAATTCACTGTTTAAATTAAAAATGTTCCATAAAAATTTATTTTATTTAAAATAGTCTCAAAAAAATTTATTTTTCAGAAGTAATTTCATAACTTTAAAATTCTCACCAAAATTGCCCATTTTATTTAAAAATGTTTAACTTTTTAATTCCATAGGATTGAATCAGTACTTTTACAAAGTTATGAGACTAAATCGGGTTTTTTATAAACTTATGGGACGAAATTAGTAAAGAAATACTCCATCCGTCCCGAGTTACTCTTCACCATTATTGTATATATATTTTAATAAATGTTGTTTTTGTCCTACGTTAGGTAATGTAGTATTTTTAGGTAATAAAATAATAATAAAGTAAGTTATGTGAGTTAGGTGAGAGTAACATTTTTGAAAATATGATGTATTAAGAGGTTATTTAATTTTGAACTTTTACTCCATTTTGGTGGTGAAGAGTGTATTGGGACGAACTATTGAGGAAAGAGTGAAAAGTTAGTTGGGACAGAGAGAGTATTGTTTTAGGAAGAAATTAGAACAAAACTAATAACTTTAAAATAAAAATAAATGCCCTAATTATTTTGAAACGTTTTCAAATAAAATAAAAAGATATGAAACTATTTATATTTTAAATTAATTTATATTTCCATTAGGAGAATGATTCACCTTTTTCATTATAAACTACAAAGAAAAATAAGACGGGGAGTAAATAATAAAGTATTAGTTATTGAGATTTTTTTTTCTTTTTTAATATAAAGTATTGATAAACTTTTATTTATTATGAATTTTTACTATTTTTTTTAGTGTGTAAATTGTATGTGACAAATAAAGGAATGAAACGTGTGATGGGCGAAGAAAATATTATCTAAAGACTTCATTCATTCTTATATTAGAGAGCAAGTGTCCCCTTCTATGATTTTGTAGTTAGACCATACCTAATTAAAAAATCCTTTAATTCCTTTTAAATTATTTGTATATGTATATTGTCAATATATATTTGACATGCTCTCATACCTACTTGATAGGAACCAGTAACTTTGTTTGCTTCTCAATGTTAATTATCGTACTAATGATTAACTAATCTTTAAAAAATTTAAGAAGTTACAAAATCGTGTGAGACATCAGCAATTAATTATATATCCACTACTATTATCATATTGTTTAGAGCAATTAAGTATTGCTGTCGAGTTAGTGTAAACTGAATTTACATTTTTTAAATTATGTGGTCCCTTAATTTAAACACTCTATCAATATATAAGATTGGGAAGAAGACCACAAAATTTACACATTGTACCCGGTTTATACAAGTTTTTGTGTTGCATGTCAGTCATTGTGACATCGTTTCAAATTTTTTTTAATTAATTACCATGTCTTATTAAAATTATTATCATTTTTATTTTATAAATCATTTATAAATTAGTTTAATATTTGAAAGGTTGTCACCGATCAAGTTTGATCATTTTTATATTAAAAATATTATTATTTCTTTTTTTCGTATAATTGAAAAAAAGATAGTGGCCATTTTCATATAATATAATTAACCCAAAAATAACATAGACAGCCGTTCTAGCTGCAGATTAGTGCGAATCGCAAAAGACCTTAAATTATGTTTCAAATATTGAAATTAAATTGCTTTAAGTAAATGTTATAGTTTTTGTATCATTAATTCCTATTAAAAATTGAAATTTAATTTTTTTTCAAAATTAAAAGTTAATGGATAGTAAACCCTGCTTTAAATCAAGACAAAATGGAAGTTACCCAAAATAATTAACCATGTACATTAAATTGAAATTTAATTTTTAAAAATTAAATTCAAGAATATTAAACCCGAGCCATACGAAATATACCTCACTTGATCTTGTCTGCCTAACTTCAGCAGTCTAATCATTGGTCCGTAATTCGTTTAGTTTGACAATATTCAATTATTTATCAATAATAGTACATAATGATTCATTTAGTAAAAAGAAAATTATCAATTTTAATGGCTTTTGGACATTTTAGAATTTTAAGATAATACATAAATTAGAGTATAAAATATATTACGTACTGTGTTATATAAGAAAGTGTTGTGAGATAAATAAAAAGGAAAATGTAAAGGTTTTATGAAAATAAGGGAGGGAATATATTACGATAGAACAAACGAGATTCATCATGTAATTCTAGTTTGACAAAAATCAATTATATATACCAATAATAGCTATTATTTATATATGTTATAATAAAACAAACGAGAGAATGATTAGCATGTTGATTTATTTGATTAAGTATCATTAAACTTGATTGGATGCAAGATTATTATACTTAAAAGATTAATTAGTTGGGATGTAGACATAATAATATAAGAGGACTAAGACATCTCGTGGCATGTCATAAACCTTTGATTCTTGCATCCTTATAATATTTTAGTATTTACAACTTTATACATTTAAAGAAATTGATCAATCAAATAAATCTCAACGTATCCGTCTAATTATTCTTTTAGTTATGGTTTCGTGCAATCCGAATCTCCTGTTCCACAATCGTGTTTCACTCCATGTTTCATAACTTGTTTTCTATAATAAAAATAATATACCTTAGTTAATGATCATTAAACTCTTGGGGCATGTGGTTGTATTTTAAACATTGATTAATACACGTGGCAAACATCTAATAGATGGAATAAGAGATGCAACACGGGAGTGGAATAGGTGATCCCAATTGGGTTTCGTGTACCTAAGTTTATTTTACATTAATGATTACATGTTTCATCACATAAATAATTTTTTTAGACAACAACTTATATAATATCATCTCATGGATCCCAATTTATATAATGATAAAAAAGAAGTGATAACATTTCAAAAAAAAATAATATATGATCGATAAAAAGTGACAATCGTTCAATTAAATTATTTTATGAACAAATCATAAGATAAATTAAAGTGATAACACTTTAATAATAAGTGATAATTAATGAAGAAAAAATAAACAATATCACAGTAAAATTATCGATCTCACAAGGCTTAATTTTTAATTATGACTTTTTCATCTACTCAAAATTTTGAATTTGATCATTAAATCCAACATAGAGTTGAAAAATAGATATTTTCATTCAAGACTGCAACGAACGATGCAAAATAGACTGTGTTTTGCTGAAATGCTGCCTTTTTATTTTAATCTATACATTTGTATGTATAATTACTGTAATCATGAAGGTACATTTATTGTATGTAGATCGATATTGATTTTATGAAATTTTCGTGTGGATGAGGTGAGGCAATGGGACTTCATGAAGATTTGTTGTGGATTACGGAGTTAGAATTACGATAAATTATTTTTTGAACTGATTTTAAAGTCGTCTTAATACAATTTCTTCAGCTCAAATGGAGTTTTCGGTATTTTGAGATTTCATTTTTTAATACAAACAAAAACTTTTATAAAATAATTTTTATTTTGTTCATTGTATCACCAATGCATTGGTACAACGTATTATCGCACGTCGTGATTTAGCGCTAGCCCCATTATTGAATCAACCTCTAATTTTTATGGTTGGCTTCTCAATAAATTTGCTTATGTGATATCAAATAATAAATTTGCTTTTGTCTTAGAAAAAAATACAACATACTATTATGAAAGTAAATAAAATTGATCAAAATTTGACTTTTCTCAATCTTTGTGAAATTTTGTTCACCCGAATATCAATCAATAAATTTGCTATTGTCTTAAAATAAAAAATAAAAAATACCAGAATACTCTTATGAAAGTAAATAACATTGATAGAAATGTGACTTTTTACAATCTCCATGAAAAAGTAAATGGGCAAAATTTAGAATGACAGTATCATTTATTATTTGAAAATATATTTTGTATGACATTTTTAATGCAAGCCTTCCCTCATAATTTAAGCTGATAAGAAGATTACGAGTTTGGTGGACGAGTTGAATAATTGCAATGCATATTATTTTTCTTATTTTGAAAGATTCACAATAAAAATAATTAGATATTAGCCATGGGTGTATATTATGCTTAAAACATCTAATTAAAGTATTAAACTACCAACTAAGTCAATGTTGTACTCTATACCATTATTAATTCTTCAAATTTATAATTATACCAGTTTGAACTTTAGCTTGAATGAGTTTGTGCTTTAATTCTTATTTCTGTTTTAACTAGCGATCATCTATACTAGTATAATAATACTTCCAATAATTCAGAATCACAATTTGCTCAATTACATCATTTACATGAAGATATAAATTAATACAAAACATATACATAAATATTAAGAATTCTAAGATAAACTCCAAAAGAAATCTTATACTTCATCACAAAGCAGAAATTTGAAAAATGTTTTATATAGAAGGGAGAAATTCTGCCAAAGTTGTGGCTTGTTTCAGCTTTGTTAAGAACTTATATGATACTAAAAAAATTAAAAATAAAAGAAGACTTGTGTTTGTGTGTATATATGATAATTGATAAGCAGCAGAAGCTGAAAGAATCTATTTACCAGTAGCAGCAGAAGTTAACCTAACACCTATTGTGTTGCCAAAACTAGAATCAGCAAAAACAATTTCACCTGTATGTGTACCTCATGCCATGTTGCTATCTCCAGTCACGGCAACCGCCGCATCTCCAGTCGCCATCATCCTCATGGCCGGATGATGACGATTCAAACCAGGGAGAACAACGTCGATGAAATCCACATACCACAGATCTGGCAATGAAGATCTGGTTCACATTCACTATTTGAGCAAAACTTACAAGCCACTATTTGGATGCATGTTTCTTCAGATATTATGGTTGTTTCTCCTCATACGGGGATGAAATTCTCCATTCGCCATGGACATGGCCAACATCATCGGGTCCAAGATACTCGTTGAGTGGGAAAGTGATCTGAGGATTGAGTACTGCATCATCAGAAGCAATGCAATCAGAGGTCGGAGTAGCACCATCATTAACTGTCTCCATTGAAGTGATCCTTTGTATAGAGCTGGTAGTATTTGTTTCTGAAAGGTTGGATGGTTCACTCCCGAAATAACTAGTTTCTGAGCTACGATCTAAGCTGATCCCTCTATTTAAACTTCCGCTGGTACTTCGCATTTTCTTGGTAGAGTTTGAGAGGTTTGAGACGTTTATTCCCCAATCTAAGTCCATCGTGGAAGTTTTGAGATTAGCAGATCGTTGATGCACTGTTTTATTCTCCAATGCCTTCTTTTTTAGGGGATCTAAGTAAGGACACACAGGGGATTTGATCCTACGGCACCTGCAGCATTTGAATCCCATGACGGAGAAAATCTTTGACTCGTCCAGCTCTACAGCATCAGCATGATACCAATCTGCAAAGGACATATGAAGTACAATGAAAAAGAATGAGCTGAAATGAAGATTTTGCATATACTTTAAAGAAAAGCTTACGTTTGCATTCTTCACAGCGAATATACATTAAATCCGCATTGTATGGCTGACCACAAAGACGGCATTGAGGGTGTATGTATCCATTATCCACATTACCCTTCATAAGAATGTTCTTTAATCTGAAATCAAAGCCTGTATCTTCATAGTTATTCTTCCGCCATTTCACACCCCAATTTGACTTTCTGTTTTTCTTAGTAATTGCAGAAGGATTAGTTGATTTCACTTCAGAAGATAACTGGGATGGTCCAAGAGAAGCTGATGACCCCTTACCGTCTACTAACTTCAAAAAATTAGTTAATTTCATTTCAGAAGATAGCCCTGACGGTCTAAAAGACACAGATGGCCTATTATCACCAACTAATTTTGCGAGTTCAGTTGATTTCACTTCACAAGAATGCTCTGACAGTCCAAGAGATGTTGATGGACCTTTATCGTCTGCTAACTTTAAAGGTTTAGTTACAGTAGATGGATTCAGAGAGTCTAGCCCTATGTGGAGCAAAGGACTTGTGGAGGTTACAAGGTTGCTTCCAACTTGAGTGGCAGCTTGAGACTTACAGCATCGTTTGCAGATGACAACAAACTCAATTCCATCACTCAAATTAACTGCTGAACTGGTGGCGCATTGCATATGACATAATCCTGTTGAATAGAAAAGCGTATAAAATGTCGTCAGAAACTTTGAGATATGTAATCAATATAATAGTCAGATAATGAGATACAGGAATTAGACCATATCATCGATACTGTGTATGACAATGATCATGATTATGCGTAGTCTTTAAATGTGATTGAGAGGACAGTGAAGAAATTACAGAATCAATGAAATAATACAAAAGGCAGTAAATCAAGGGTGTCCCGAAATTGATCTCCATGAAAGAGAATCTTTCTAAGCTTATCCAATTACAAAAGCATATTGCACCATCAACTGATTAGAAATGCTATAGGAGAGGACAAAGTCTCCTGTGAGACGTTATTTACATGAGACGGTTTGTAAGACGTGTTAAAGTACGTTTATTATTTAGATAAAGTATGTTTAATAGTTGTTGAAGTATGTTTTCTAAAATATGCTGGATTATGTATTAAAGTATGATTTTATCGTGTTATAATATGATTTATTATTGACATACTTTAACTACAAATAACCATACTTTACCTATACAATAAGCATACTTTAGTGATGGGTCAACCCGTCTCACATCCGCCTCACAAATAACCCGTCTCACAAGAGAGAGTCTCAAAGGAGAGATGTGTAGATTAAAATATAGATTTGTGATGTGTAGAATAGAAATTCGTCAAATAATAAAAATGTGTTTGATTGTATCCTGGGAGGAATAGAAAATAGATTTATTTTTGGAAAAGCCAAACAAACATGTCGACAGAACTGTATTTTCTGCAGATCAATAGAACAAGAGAATCAACTTCATACACTAAAAAATGATTTAGCCAATAAGTGCATGAGAAAATGATTCGGGATAAACATTTTAGCAAGTAGGATACAATGCCTTGTAGTATCTTAACCTACGCCAACCATCTTTATATTTTTTAAACTCTAAACTCGAACCGGTTCTGTTTTCTATGTAACAGAGATTAATTTATGATGGAAATCTTTAACATTAAACTCAACAGGATCCCATTTACAGACAAAGAACATGGTTTAATAGAGGTTACCTTGACATGCACTGCACTTTACAGCATTCCTGAACACAAAAACAGTACTAGTTAATTTTAAAAAGCCAGGAAAGGGGTGAACAGAAATGAAAACTTAAAAAACATGTGAAGCAAAGTACCTATACAAGATATCCTGATGGCATAAGCCACACCTCCTGTCTCTGTTTTCTTGCTTCCAGAATAGAAAAGAGACTATATTTTCACGAGAAGCATGAAGCTCTCTGCTTGGCAGTTTGGCTGAGTTATCCAAACGATTGTTACTCTCCTCTTTTTGTTCATAGTTCTTGATTAAATACAAGGGGATATTACTCTCAGAAAACCAATGTCTTTCCTTCCCAACATCCAGGATTTGCTCACTTTCTCTAATATTTTTCATGACACGGGAGGGTAGGTGCTTTTGACTACCAAAAGCAACACAGTATCTAATTTCGTTTTCCACTATTTTCTTGCCACAAATAAAAGCATTCCTAAAAGCAGAAGCTTCTGCCTCTGGACCTTTTCTGGATGGTGTATGTTCTGGGCAAACAAGATCACCCCACCTTACATGATGATCAAGTATTCTAACCTGATGCAAGACACAATAGTTTGTATTAGGAAAACATGCATGCTCAAATATCAAAAAACATCTTATCTGACAGAAGCAAGTTTTCCCATAGAACAAAGGATTGGCATTGGTGTGCAGATACAAATATATAGGAACTTAAAGGCACCTGAAGAGCAAGCTGTGACATGTTCCGACTCATTTCAACTGCAGAACGCCAGAAAAGCTGCCTGCTACTTCTGGGGATCTCATTTCCGTCAAGATAGAGTATACCAGGTATCCTTTTTCTACCACCTGTTATGCTTATATTTTTTAGTGAACTAATTTAAATTTTTAGAAATATCAAAGATGTGAATAAAGCATTGAGCTACCCAGCAACCCAAGAGAAGGAGAATATGTTCTACCTTGACGGGCAAATCTTTTGATAATTGAACATGAAATAGCCCCTCTTTGTGATTTAAGCCTTGATAGTGTATCTCCTCGCCACCAGGTGAAGTCATTTAATTTTAATGTATCAAGCAAACTAGGTTTTGCAACTTCAGTCATAACAGAATGTTTCCTGAGCCTGCCTGGTCTATTTTTCTGAGTTAATACAACAGCAGCTGCAGCAATATGAGAGGTGAAAGATTGAGTAGATACACCTTCGACAAGCTTCATCCAATCTCTTGAAAGGACAATTGGGCGTATAATCATCTCAAGCTGTAAACACAAACATGATTACTCAACTTGAAGAATACAGTTCGGAACAAACACAAAGAGCATTAAAAATAGCAATTAGCAACATGAAAATAAACTTCAACATCCACAAAGGTTTAATAATATTAAAATGTCCTCAATAGTCTCAATTCTCGTAAACCTAGATGCAGCATCGTCAGTTCAAAGAAAATCATGGAAAAATTAAAAATGCCTGTCCAGAAAACTGAACTTGGGTGAACAGACGTGAGATAATGATGCGGCAACAGAATCACTAGGAAACAGGTTCAACAGTATATAATGCCTAGAAACTGACGAGAAGAAACATGAATACAACAAAGTTACAAAAAGTAAAATGCTTACTTGAAGTAAAAGTATCTTCATTGCATTGCAAGTTGTGACCTGTTCAACTTGTCTGCGCCAATGTTTTCTGAATGCATCATTAAGGAAAGGACCACCAAGTAGGCCACTTAAGCTTTCCTCCATAAACATAATATATAATGCAATGCCAAAAAGTCCCCCATCCACGCCATTATTCACAGGACGAACACCAGCAAGTACCTTTGTAGCCCCTCTGATGGCATTTTGAGCAGCTGCATTTAACAAGCACCCTTTCTTTCTTGTTACAGCAGCCTTGCAAGAAAAACACCAACCACATCTTTCCCTAGGGACTTCAACAAGCTTTTTTTCTGTATTGGGCCAGAAAAATCGTGTAGCTGCTAATGAGAAAGCTTTTACCTGGAGTGCAATTCTGGAAGACATAACTTCTCGGTGATTATCTGAAGAGCCAGACTCCCGAACTTGATCCTCTTCGCATGAAAGAATTGCCAAATTAGCAGCAGCAGATGCAACAAATTCTCCATGAAAATAGTGATTTATATAACCAGTTGCCTTGAAGGAAGAACCCATGTATAAGCAACGATTATGTGAAATTTCACTAGACATTCGATCAACACTATAATCAAATTTCTGAGCAATAAGAGATGCTCTGTCTTCTTGAAAATTCCCATTTAGAGGACTACTGTATTTAATATCGCTGTCTCTTGAAGAAACTGCATTGGTCATATTTGAAGTGTTCTCTTGGTTCTTTTGGCAAGGATCAGCAGCGTGACAAATTACATTGCTAAATAAGGCAGGTTTCGTCATTGTGCTTTTCATTATATCATACTTTTGTTCTATTGAATCTATATGCTGATCAAAAGGGGTCACTGTATCCAAAGAATTCTCACTTAAAACAGGTATCTGAACACAGTTCATAAGCTGTGATGCAGGCATGTCAGTGGAACTACCAGTGACACAACTTCGATGATTCTCAACCTCGGTCATCTCTGGAACCTTGTCGAGCAAATCAACCAATTGATTATTACACTGACCATGCTCCTCATTGTTTGTTAATTTTAAACAAAATTCCGACCTTTTATTGCAAGGTAAGATGTTTGGGCATAATTCCCAGTACTCCATTATCCCCCTGCATATTTCTGAATACATAATAGCATGCTCTGCACTCGAATAAAGGGCATGGAGGACTCCAGGAATGTCACACCTATCATAGTATCTAAGACCATTATCGAACTTTATAGAGGCCTTGAATCTGCAAGAATTATTGGCAGGAACAATCAGACTGACATTACCAGTAGAAAGAAATATAGGATACACAATCACAGAAAGAATCTAAACACAGGAAGAAAGAAAAAAAAAAGTAGATTAGAAACATACACAAGTAAATGATCACATGAAGCAACAAATACTTGTTCATATGGATCTACACCCAAGAAAATCCCTCCTCTCAAAGATGTTCCTCGCAAAATTTTGGGTTCATTTGAATTAATTTTACACTCGGGGCCAGTACCATGAACCATCAGGCATATACATCTTGGTCATGCCTAAGCATCTTGAGTGGTAAGCGGACGGGCACCCATCACAGCATATCAAAATTCCATCCATGCCACAAAGGCGGCATTCATCACCATTACCATCCCCGTGAATGGAGTTCCCTCTACCTACTTGAGAATCCACAAAATCGTTATGAAGAGAAGACTTTGTCTCATGATGCTCCACATCACCTTGAACTTCTTTTATGTTTTTGCAGAGAGAAGTTTCAGAGCATCGGGGTTCATAAGTTATGCCCACAATTGAACTTGTATCTATGTCTTCTCCAAGCTCTGTCCTCTGACGCATATCCATTTCTGTTTTAAGCTCTTCAGTACCCAGAGCTTCCTCACATAAAATCTGCAAAACTATTAACTTCCTACCTGCTGATAAAGTATAATAATCTCTCTCCAAGCAATGTGTATAGAATTTTTTCCAGTCATCTCCGTTGTTATAACCCATCACCATTAGATAGTGTACCAGGTAATTTGGCCAAGTTAACGTGTCAAGCAAGCTCCAATCCAGGCACCTTCGCAAGGTAACAACATGAAAGTTAGAAATAATGCCAAATAAATTTCAAACTCGATAACATTAAAATTATTGGACTTAAGATTGTGCATTTAAAAAAAAAGGTCAAATTTTTCCATTATGACGAATATCACTCAGAACCATCTGCCAGGAGTCTCTCAATGTGGCGCTTCAGTACAAGCATTAAAGTGACTTGAGCACAGTCCAACAATGTATTTGCAACAGAGCAGTTGAGTGCCCCCACAAAATCATCTAATCCAAAAGGATATAGAAACAATCGAACGCTAAAAGAACGAAGGAAACTGTATACAGAAAGAAGGTAAGAGACATATTCCTCAGGAATACCAATATGCCCAGAAGAAGGAGGCAACTCAAGTGGTGGCTCAAGAGGCACTTCCACATCAGGAATAGCCTCCCCCTCTCCTGTACTCTCACATGAACCACCTGAAGAAACAACATCAACATCATCATTACCCTCATTTTGAACTTCAACTACATTATAAGCAGTATCACAATTGGTCATCTCACTCGACAATGACGAACCAATCGGACTAGCATTTCCCACCTCTACATTCAAAGCTTTTGCATTTACATCTTTAACAGCCAATAATTCATCCAGCTTCTCTTTTCTTTCAAGACATTCACCTGTGAACTTACCATCTTCAATCAGACACCGCTTAACTTTGATACCATTCAAATCCTCACAATGTCCATCCTCGTAGTTTATCCTATACAAACCCATATCATATAGCATAATCCTTCCCAGAAGAACCCCTTTTGCCTTAATTTTTCTCTGCAAATACCTACCAACTAATTTGGATTGCCTCGTCTCCAATACCTTTCTTTTGCCACCAGCATCCTCCATCAAAGTTTCTACGTTATTTCTCTTCCGTTTCCTCCCTCGGCGACTCTCCATTCTATCAGTAACAGTGATTCAATTTCCTGGCAAATACATAAATCAACCAAACCACATTAAATTGACGTGATTCGCAGGATTAATCCAAAACATTAAGCGAACAGAAACAGCATGGAATACATATGAAAACATATATAATCACCGGAATAAAAGTTTTGGAGATCGGCCATTAAAATAAAGGGGAGAAAAATCAGTAAAATACGTTTGCTGAGAACCGCAATCGAACTGAATCCAGATTGTGATCCTAGCAACACTAGGGCTTCCGCCGCCACCCACGCACTCTTTTACGGAAGTAAAAACAAACCAGTTTTCTATATTCTTATTTTTTTTCCCAAAAAAAAGTGATAACAATGAATTAAATTACCTTATCTCGATATCCTAATGGAATGCAGCCATTGAAGCTTCAGAGGAATGAGCGTTGTACGGCTTGAATGATGGTAAAATAGCCTAGGTAACTGAACGCCTTCGCCACTCTGGTGAGTAGTGAGTCGTGACTCGATACCTCACGGATTGGACATGGATACAGACTCGAACGACTCGGGAATTGATTTTTTTTTTTTTCAATCATGTAAATTAAAATAATCGGACTTTTAAATGATTTGATATATTAATATGATAATCATACTCCCTCCGTCTCATATAAGTTGACACACTTTCCTTTTTTTTGTCTCACTAAAGTTAGACACATTTTCTTTTTAATACATGAACTCACACAAAAAACAATTAATTTATTCTCATGGGCCCCACATATTACCTCTAATACAATTACCCACTACACATTAAATATTATTTCTCTCTCTCCACTTTACTCCACTTTACATTAAATTATTATACTCCTTAATCTCTGTGCCCAAAAAAATTATATCAACTTCTATAGGACGGAGGGAGTAATATATTTAGATCAAATATTCTCTTATGAGATTAATATATATAAGATGAGTTAATCTATTATTAAAGTATTTATATAGACGGTTTATTATAGTAAAAAGTAGGTTTATCAATTACTCCATAACACTTAAAAATAAATACTCCCTCCGTCCCGTCCTTATGGTTACGTTTGCTTTTTGCACGTGAATTAATAATAAAGTATTTTAATGTGTATTGAGGTGAGAGAAATAATAGTTTAACGTAAAGTGGGTAGGTGTATTAATGTGATGTGTGGGGCAATGGAGAGAGAAGTTATTAATTTGTGTGGGTCTCATATGCTAAAAAGGGAAATGTAACCATTAGGATGGGACGCCCAAAAAGGAAATATTAACTATTAGATGTGAAGGAGGAAGTATTTTAATTCATTATTCATTATACCTTAAAATAAAATATTTTAACTACGAATTAACATTTACCTATATATACTAACAAATACTCATTCCATCTCACTTAAAGATTCTTTTTTTTTTCATTTTGGACGTTTCACCAAAAGAGTCCACTTTTCTTTTTTACACCTGATACCCACACACATCCACTAATATAATTAAAACATGAGATACACACTCCCGCCAATATAACTACCCAGTACACATTAAGTAATAATACTCATTAATCCACGTGCAAAAAAGCAAAAACTACCCTTAGGTGATGTTTGTTTGGGGGTTTTGAAAAGTTTGAAAATTATGAATAGCGATGTTGTGTTTGTTTTGGGTTTTTTATAGGGTATGTTTTAATTTTATGTCAAGTGTAAAAATGTATTAATTTATATAAGAAAGTAGATGAAAGAGGAGATGGGATGTATATATGTATATATAGAGGGTGGTTTTTTAAATTTGGGTGTGTAATTTCAATTCCAATTCCAAGATTTTAAAACCCGGAACAAACATCCCCTTAATATGGAATGGAGGGAGTATACTTTGGATCAACTCGTCTCACACATAATTACCATTTCGACTTTGTTTATTTAAATTATATTCCTACTCAATTTCATTATTCGCTCTTTACCATCCACTATTATTTTTCCATAATTATTATTAGTATTAATTAATTGATCTCTTATGCCATGAGTGTACATAATATTGTTTTAAAAGGTATAGAGTACATTTTAATAATAAAGAGTATTATTTTTTTATTGAAATTTGACAAAGTCTTTTGTGAGACGTTAGTTACGTGAGACGTGTTAAAGTATGTTTATTATTTAGATAAAGTATGTTATTATATTTAATGGTTGTTAAAATATATTTTCTAAAATATATTAGATTATGCTTTAAAATATGATTTTAACGTGTTATAATATAATTTATATATTATTAACATATTTTAACTACAAATTAACATATTTTATCTATATAATAAACATATTTTAATGATGGATACATTCATCTCACAAGAGAGTGTCTCTTGAAAATGTTGATTGAAATATGAAAAATATAAAATATTTTTATTAAAAATTGTAAATTTTTCTTATAAATCAAGGTAACTAAATTATGTACTTTCTCCATCTTCTTTTAGACTATGCCTCGTTTTCCATACATAGATTAAGAAAAATGATAATTTTTAAAGCGTACTATAGGTTTTTTTTTTTAATAAAGTATATTAAGCGTATGGGATTTTTTTTTATATATTTTTAAATAAACTCTATGGAGAAATGGTGATTTTTTTTTACTTTTTATTTTTATTTTTTTGGTAAGAAGCAAATTTAAAGAAAGTAAAAATAATGTATAAGCTATTAACAAAAATACATGTACATCATAAAATAGTATACAACTTTTTATTTTCATAACAAATCGTCCATTAATTTTTTTATTTAATAATGTAGTCTTCTGTTAACCGATACGTGGTTCCCTATTAATTTCATAAGTTTTAAAATATAATAGGATTCGAAGGATGACACATGGTTTACCAAGTTTTTGTTTTTTTTATATTAAGTGTATCATTAATTTTTAGTAAGAGTGGTGCAAGCATGAAATGTGTTGAACAATTGAAGATGACGTTATGCAATCATATAGAGTATTAATTATATTTACAGCAAAAATAAAGACATTGAGTTGACTCAGAGAGTTGTAAGAAGGTGGGCAATTAATTAATTTATTATTATTATTTAAAGCAGTATAGTTGGCGGGAATAATCTCCCGCAATATTTTTGTTTCAAAACCTCGCTATTTCCTATGGTCCCACTTTTAATACTCCCTACGAATGTATGTGCATGGATTTACATTTGTATTTTGCACAAATTAAAAAAACATGGAGCAGTATTTTAATATTGGATATAATATCTTAATATAGAGTAAGTTCTATAAAAATATACTTCCTCCGTCCCAAAATTTTTTGCACACTTACTAAGTGTGCAAAAAATTTTGGGACGGAGGAAATATTAATTATTTTGTGTGGATTCATATAAAAAAATTGTAAACCTTCCAACCAAATTAGTAAAATATAAATTTTAAATCAGGACAAATGAAATAGTAGTACTTTTTACATGGATGAATGAATAATTAACTAAAAATAACAAAATGAAATGCTTGAAAAAGAAAACTACTGCAGATCTTAAAATGAAAGCGCGTGGAGCGGTAACCATGGAATTTATGGGAAATTATTTAGACAATCTCGCCTCGGCATGTATTTCATTGGTTCTTTTCTTTTAACGTTTTTTTTTAAAAAATTCAATTTTTAATTTTTTAATTTTTAAATTTAAAACTTTGATGATTAAAGTTTGTATTCTTTTAATTAATCTTTGTTTAAATATTATAAATTATAAAATGATAGTTCCACGGTATCAATTATATTTACACCTTTTATCACAAAAAAATACTTTTACTTATACATGTATTATGATATTTTTTAATGAATAATACAATATATTAGGTATATTAAGTATTTTGGGAAGGGTGTTATTTTAGTACCAATAGGCAAAAATACACAACTCCACAAACTAAATATCAATATCAACCGCTCAAATGCATTATAATCAAACTCCCTTAATAGGTCTAGGGGTGTAAACGGGTAGAGTATGATACGGGTACGCTCAATCCATATACTATCCACATCTTACTTTTATTACCCTTACCCTACCCTATTACCTCAAATGTATCATCGGGTAGTGTACGGATAATATCCATCGGATAATGGATAATCCGCGGATAAACGAATATCTGAAATTTTATAATGACTATCATTGTCAACCAAATAATATACCACTCTAAAATACACAATGATGTAAGAAAATCAATTTAAATGAAAAAGATATAAAAAAAAAGAAGATTGAGATGTGAATATCCTACCTCAATTCCCCAATAATTAAAATAAAAATTGATATAAAATATTAGAAGGTATCATTTTATTAGTCATACCCTTGAAGTCTTTTTGCTTTCTTAAATCAAATAAGCAATGTGATGTACACTAGTATGTGCGTTATAAAGTGAAACTATATTTCAGATTATACAAAAACATATACTCACATATGCCTATGTATAAATATAAAATATAATAAAATATACTAGATATATATATATATATATAAAGTAAACGGGTAATTGGGTAGGGTAATCAGATATTTTATAAATATCATATCCTACCCCTACCCTCAACATTTTTAAAGCGGGTACGGGTACTACCCTACCCGATACCCGAATATGCTTTACTAGAGCCATCAAAATGGGCTGGGCCCGTCGGGCCAAACCGCACCCGCCTATATAATTGGTGGGTTGGGCAGAGTATTTCTAGCCCGCAACCCGCCTAAGCCCGCCAAATGCGCGGGTTGAGGCGGGTTTGGTCCGTACCCGCCCCGCCTAAGCCCGCCATATGTCAAACTCGAGAGAAATGCCTAAAGTTTATCTTTCCTGTATTATGCTTTACAAAAGTTTACTGCTTTAAACATGTTCTTTTAATTCTTGATTTAGATTAAAAATTTGAAAAAAAAATGTTGATTATGTTTAGGTAATTATTTTGTTTGGGGTAGTTAATATTTGTGTTTATATTTATATTCTTGCAGATTAGAAGAAAAAATTATGGAGTTTGTCGATTTGAATTAAAGTAATACCAAAATATGTGATATTAAAAATACGAACTCAAGTGGTAAATATAAGCCGAGGGAATTTTTAAATGTTTGAAATTTTTTTGTGAAAAGAGTGGTTGGTAAGAATGCAGATTCTATAGGTATCATGTTTATGTTGATATTATAGTATTTTGTACCATTATTTTGGTATTTCATTTTAATACTATCATCCCTAATTAAAAAGAAAAAAAGAAAAAAAATCGCAGGATGGCCCGCCATAGCCTACGATCTGCCTTTGAATGGGTTGGGCCGAACATTTCTAGCCCACAACCCGCCTAGGCCCGCCCGCCTAAGCCCGCCAAATGCCCGGGTTGAGGCGGGTTTTGGCCCGCCCCACCCCGCCGATGCATTTTGACAGCTCTATCTTTACCCTACCCTTACCCTTACCCGGTAGAGTATTACCCGCAGGGGATCCGAACCCGCGGATAAAATTGACAGCCCTAAATAGGTCCTGATGCAGCTAGCGTAGAGATTGAAGAAGACACCTCCTATCTACGTTGATTCAACACAAGAATACCGGAGAATAGGAATTTGACATTAATTCTTTCTTTCTTTTATATCCAATCTTACTATTACAACAATTCTTAAATATGCATCATCCTAGGAACAGCAGTTATCAAATGCACTAAAAACAGCAGTTATAAGAAAATGTATTTTATATATAATATTAATTATAACCTGATAGGCGTATTTTGCGCACTCCAATTTAATCATCAAGTATAAGAATGTCAATTGTAGCAGCAAATACCCAAATTAAATTATCGATCCCACTGAGACTAGTAAATTATTTATTTATTCTATATTACTATTTAAGAAGAATTACGTAACCAGTTTCCAAGAGTTTATGAATTAATTATCTAAATAACAAAATATTAAATAACTGAATTAATTAAAGGCAATGAAAATAAACACGTTTTAATCAAGAGATAAACAACAGTTCTAAGGTATCAGGTATAAACCAATTAATTTGGGTTCCTAGACTTCCAATTGCTCATTCATGCAGTATCAATGAAAATACACCACTTAACCCACCATATATGATCCAATTTTAAGCTAGCAGTATATCTCGATTTATTCCCTAAGGTGCACGAATATTACAAAGTCTTATTCCTAGGTACTAATCAAAGCAAACAACAATACCTATGGATGGTAAGTTCGACTAACAAGATATTCTCTGGAATTACTACAAGATTTTATTCACTTCTTACTTGAATGTCTAATTGCATTGTTCCACTGAACAATTCAAGTATCTAATTTACCAGTTCATGGAATTAAAGTGTTTATAGGGGAACTACTTCAACCCCTAACAGATAGACAATACCAATCATGAATGCACACAAGCTAACATAATAAATCAAGCATTATAGAGGATGTCATGAAATTATTATGAAGACGTTACGAAGCAGATAAGCAAGTCTGATTAAATTAAGTAAAATCAAAATATCAACTGCATAAAATCCCAATATTTGGTCTAGGTTCCCAAATCAATCAAATCAAACCATCAAACTCTAGAACTGTATAAGAAATTAGACCACGAGGTTACAAACAACACTCATGGCTATGCAATTTATACCAATAATCAAGATAAAAGGAAGGAAAAGATTAGAAATACGAAACCCTAGCGTAAGCGTAGTTGGGCGTTCCTTCTCCGTCTCTCCGATCGTACGATCTCCCTCAATTAACACTTGGAACCCCTTTGAAGATGGATGGATGATGAAAGAAAGATGTGAATCTGATGTGTGTTTATCTTGGGAAGCAATTCACGATGGGTGTGTGTGGGTGTGAGTGGGTTTTCTCAACTATGTGTTGATTCCCCCTTTTATGTCTTAGACTGTTAGTAGGGTTTTTTTCGCGTCGAAATTGGTCCAAAATACGATCTGGAAGCCACAAATACACTGCTGTAATGAACAGGCCGCGACTGGGCCCAAGAATTCATCCGCTCGGCACTCAGCTTGGACCAAGCTGGGTCTTGGATGCTGCCGAGCGGCATCCCAGCTGCATCAGGGCCACTTGCCACATCACGTAGGACCCTCCAGCACCCAACTCAGCTGAAATTGGCTGTCGAGCCACACCAACTCACCCCGAGCTGTCAGCCGAGCGGCTCCCGAGCTGCAGACTGCATTGCGCGATCTCACCGTTTCTAGCATAACTTTCTCATACGGACTCCGATTTGAGTAATGTTTATACCAAAATGATCTTCTCTTCTGTGACTTTCCAACGATATATCACATGATTAATTTGGGGTTCTACAAAAATATAGAAAAATTATACAATATGGACGTGTGTTTTTCAACATTCCTTTACACTTTCACTCTTCGTTCCAACTTTGAACTTTTGATCATGTTTTACCCTTCAAAACTCAACAAAACACCTTAGTAGCATCTTAATTATGCAATATATGAAAACCACGCGATTCTACACAAAATCATGGCCACATTCTATCAAAAATGGTATAATGTGAGACCTAAAACACGTGAAATTCCACTCTCAACATAACCGGCATTCTTCTTATCGACAATTAATGGATCCACTCTTTCCAAATAGGCGATTGCAACTTCGTCTCCATCGGTATTGTCACCATGAAAAGGAATTAGATGCTTGACATTGAAGACATCCAATGTCCAAATATGATTAGGAAGATTTAGGCAATAAGTATTCAGATTAATCTTTTCAAGTATTTCTACTGGACATATCTTTCGGGAAGCTAATTTATTATACTCACGAAGTGAAAATCGATCCTTCGTTAATACAGCCCAAACAAAATTCCCTACTTCAAATTGAACATCATGACACCGATAATCTGCTGCAGCTTTATATTTTCGATTGGCGTCTTCGAGTTAATTTTGTTTATTCTTGTGAATCTGTTGTTCTGAATGTAATTAGCAGGAAGGGATAACAAATCAAGAGGAGCTCGTGGCACTGAACCATAAAAAATAAAGAAGGGACTAAAACCAGTACTACGATTATCAACCTGATTGTGGGCAAACTCCGCAATATATAATTTCGTATCCCATGATTTCATATTTTTACCAACCAAAAAACGAAGTAAATTACCTAAAGATCGATTAACAATCTCCGTCTGTCCATCCGTTTGCGGATGGTAGGTGCTACTAAAGTTCAATTATGTGTTCGTCATACGCCACAGAGTCCACCAAAATGACTAAGAAAACATGAATCCCGATTGGAGATAATAGATATAGGAAGCCCATGCAAATGAAATATTTCACGAAAGAACATATTTGCCACATTCACATCGTCAGCAGTCTTCTTGCAGGGAATTAGAGCTGTTACGCTAGCTGAGCGAGCCCGAGTAATAGCCATTCAAATTCAACTCGAGCTCGCTCAAAAAACATAACGAGTTTACCTTTAAGCTTGGCTCGGCTCGGCTCGAATTTCATATATGTAAACTCGAGCTCGACTCGTAAAAAAACGAGCTAAGCTCGATAACGCTCGAGCTCGGCAATTCAATAATTTTAGCATTTTAAACCTTATACAAATTCATCATGCTTAATAAAAATAATTCACAAAATTCATAAATAACATCCTATACAGATTAGCACCATAAACAAACCACCAATATTTGACACACATTTCACATCAAACCTAACATATACAAGTCCACACCCATAAATCAAGTCTGGCACTAATTAACTTCAAATTACATAAATAAATACACATCATAAATCATTTAAAATCTAAAATCCTCATGTAACAAGTGCTTAAGAATTAATCTTGAGATAGATCGACTTCATGAAATGTGGTTTATTCATCAGCCTCTGCTTCCTACAAAAACAGAAATGAAAGAAATGTATTATACATTCATTATGTATAATTATAAACAACTAATTAAGGACAATTGTTGAGAGTGGAATTTCACGTATTTTAGGTCTCACATCACACCGTTTTTGATCGAATGTGGCCATGATTTTGTGTAGAATGATATGATTTTCATATCTTGCATAATTAAGATGATACTAAGGTGTTTTGTTGAGTTTTGAAGGGTAAAACATGATCAAAAGTTCAAAGTTGGAATGAAGAGTGAAAGTGTAAAGGACTGTTGAAAAACACACGTCAACATTGAATAATTTTTCTGTATTTTTTTTTGAATTCCAAATTGATCATATGATATATGGTTGGAAAGTCACGGAAGATAGGATCGTTTTGGCACAAAAATCACTCAAAGCGGAGTCCGTATGAGGAAGTTATGCTCGAAACGGTGAGGTCGTGCAGCTGCCGACGGGAATTTCCGAAAATTAGCCCATCTTTCCTATTTCTTGGAGCACAATTAATTTTCTTATCTTATTCCCTTCTCATACCTATATATATTTCACATCATTATTCATAAGAGACACCACCTTCCACAAGGGGATCATCCCTCATCCATCATATACTATTATCCACATCCATCCCATACACTGAAGGAGATTTATGGGCTATTCAAGAGGGAGATCAGTCAATTGGAGAGACGGAGAAGGAAAATAGAATAACGCCGACACTAAAATTTTTCTATTCCTTTCTTTTATTTTCGTTTGTCAAGACTTCTGGTATGAATTTGATAGCCATGGGAGTTGCTTGTAACCCCATGGGCTAATTTTATTTACAGTTTTAAGGTTTGAAGGATAGACATAATTGATTTGATGAACTAGATTGATTTTTGTGAATTCATATGAATTATTATTTTGCTTCGTAACGTCTTCGTAGTAAATTCATGATATCCGTTATAATGCTTGATTTATTATGTTAGCTTGTGTGCGTTCATGAATTGAATTGTCTATCTGTTGAGAATTAAGGTAGTTCCGTAATAAACACGTTAATTCTAAGAACCTGTAAATCAGATACTTGAATTATTTAGTAGAACAATACAATTAGACATTCAAGTAGAAAGTGAATAAGCCTTGTTGTACTTTCAGAAAATATCTTGTTAGTCAAACTTACCACCCGGAGGTATTGTTGTTTGCATTGATTAGCATCTAGGAAGGGGGGCTTGGTAATATTCACGCACCTTAGGATTTAAACCAAATTATACTATTAGCTTTGAATCGGATCATATCCTGTGGGAAAACAATGTTATGTGGTGTATTTTCATAAAATCTGCATGAATGAATAATTGTAAGTCTAGGAATTCAAATTAATTAGTCTATACCGGATTACCTTAGAACTGTTGATCGTTTCTTGAATTAATTTTAAATCTTTCTTCTGTGATTTATTTTAATAGTTATTTAATTTTTTGTTCTTTAGATAATAATTAAATTCACAACTCTGGGATATCGGTTACTTGATTCTGATTAATTTAGTAATTTTAGGAAATAAATAATTAGATGTCCTTTTGGGATTGATAATTTAACTTGGTTGCTTGCAGCTACAATTGACATCCTTCACACTTGGGGATTTAATTGGAGTGCGTAAAAAACGCCTATCAACAGTCAATCAATATGAAAAATCAACCAAATATGAGTACTTGAAAGTTTAGTTCACTTACATTAGACCTAGTGCTTAAGCCATAATGATTACGAATCCAGTCATTGCCACAAAGTAGCACTCGCATTGTCTCGACTGACATGGAAGCTAGACGATCATCAATTACTCTACCACCAGCGCTAAAAGTAGCTTCGGAAGCTACAGTTGTAACTGGAATTGAAAGAATATCACATGCCATTCTTGAAAGTATTGGAAGCCTCAACCTTTCTCCTTTCCACCAAACCAAGACATCATGATTTGCAAACGCATCACAACAATACCTTCCATCTTCTAAATACACATCTAAATCTGATTTTTCTGTGGAGGCTTATTACTTTCATTAAAATGCATTTGAAATATCTCTTTACCAGTGAAGACAAGCTTCTTTGCATTTATTTGTGAAGAAGAACCCAAATCTTTATGTTTTCCTTTGAAGGCACCTTTGAATATTCTTCCTCACGAGATAAGACAAATGCACTAGCATATTCTTTGTAAAGCTCATAAAGAAGTGCTTTAATTTCAGCACTTTTAACCACAACTTCTAACTCTCCATAAATAAATGGAAAAGCATGATCAGTGAGTTTCATTTTATACCTTGGATCAAGAATAACAGCCATTGACAACATTAAATTACTGTCTCCCCAATACGTATCAAATTTCGTTGACATGCTCAGTGCCATACTTTTTATGTTCTCATTAGGATCAAGAGTCTTTTCATTTAAAAGTTCTTTAATCCTATAAAGCTCCACAAGGAAAATATTAGAAGTTGGATAGTTGGATCCCGAAATCATGTTTGTAATTTGGCTAATATTACTATTGTATAAAATTATGAATAAAATTGTATACATTTTGTTAGTGAATTTTTTGTTAGTTTTTTAATGAAAAAAACTAACAAAAAATTGAGTGTAAAAAAATACAATTATTAAAAAATATGTATACACTATTGAATAAAAAATTATACACATATGAATGCTAGATTTTTTATGAAAAATTGAGTGTGAAAAAAGTATACAATTATTAAGAAACATGTATACAATATAAAAAGTTATACACATATGGGTGCACCCTTGTACCCGGATGCACTGGATATCAACTCTTATAATTTCATGAAATATCCCCAAAAACTAGCACATTTCCTCTACTTTCAACCACTCTGAGTCATTTGGAACATAATGAAATCCACAATCAACATCCTTGTACCTCGGAAAAATATTCTTAAATTCTAAAGCTGAAGCCAAGATGAGATATGTGCTATTCCACCTAATTGGACAATCTAAAATCAATTTTTTAGAAGGTAACTGAAGCCCTTTTGCAATTTTGGCAAATTGAATTAGGCGAGACTTTGAATTATTCAAGTACTTAATTCCATCCCTCACATTACCAACCACTTCATCAAGGTTACTAAGTCCATCTTGCACTAAAAGATTAAGTATATGAGCACAACATCTCACATGAAAAATATTTCCATCAATACTCAATGTCTTTCTTAATGAAAAATCATCTCTAAGCCTCTTAACACAAACATCAATGTAACTAGCATTATCCACCGTCATGCTAGAAATTTTATTCTCAATCCCCCAATCAATAAAACATTTATTTAAAGCATTAGCAATAATGACTCCAATGTGTGGAGGTGGAACATTACAAAAGTCTAACACACATTTTTGCAGCACCCAATCAGAATCAACAAAATGAGCAGTAACAACTATATACTGAATTTTTTGAGCAGATTTCCAAAAATCAGTAGTTATACTAACCCTACTAACACTTTTCAATGCATTTTTCAGTTTCTTCTTTTTGTGATTGTAGGTATAACAATCTCCTTTGACTTGTTGTCAGGTAATCTTTTTATAAAATAGGGTTGCAGCTTTCATGAACTTATTGAACACCACATGGTCCATCATAGAAAACAGATACTCATGTACTAAAACCATGTGAGAAGCAAGCTAACGTACCTTTGCATGATTATATGAAAAGTTTGTGATAGAAGTTATGCCATCAGAAAAGAACAACATTTGCTGTTTTGTTAAAGTTCGATCCCTGGAGTTCAACTCTCTTTGTTCACATTTTTCCAAATGACGCTTATGTTGGGTTGTAGCTCCACCATCATTTTTAGCAAAATATTCCCTGCAATGGTTGCATTGCACCATTTTTTTCCCATTCTTTAGCTTCACAATCTTCATGTTGTCCCATACAATCGACTTTTTCGGTCGGGGCTTTTTCTCAAATAGTTTTTCGAATCTTCAACACCACCTTCTTTTTATTCTCCTTCTACGTCAGGTTCATTTGTTATCCTCAATTCTTCCTCACTCATCTCATCCATGTCCTTTTCAATTTTGGTTACTTGATCAACACCTCCAATGGCTTGATTCATACCAACGCTTGAGCATGAACCTTGAAGTAAAGTAAAGATAGGACATGACATACCTGTATAGCAATAAAAATAAAGTTCATTAAATATGAGGGATTGGACTCTCCTATTATTTGATCCTAAAGATTGTGAAAAAAATCGATGTCCAAATTAAATGCAACACCCTAATTAGCTACTGATGCATTAACAATCTGGTAAGTAACTAAGTAATCCTTTATTAACAATCATATAATAACATTAACAGGTTTTAATTAAGGATTGATGTCCCCATAATTAATTCTTGCAGCATGACCATAAATTCATGGGAGATGGTGTTTGGTCTTGCCTTTTTTGCTGGAATCGGGTATTCATTGCTTTCTAATTATAACATTAATTAATATACTAACATCATGTATCATGATAATATTATATATATATAAAGAAGTAAAGGAATACGAAGCCACCGTTCAGTGGATTTTTTCTTTAATTTCTGATCAAAAGATATAGAATATTGTTCACACAAACTCATCCCTAGACCCTAAACCTTATACAATTCAGATCGAAGAAGTAACCTAACATAAACAAAATTTTACATTACATATTAAAATTTATGGTTGAAAAAAGAAATGGGCAGCCTCAAATTCTTTACATTTTTCGCAAGAGTTTCGACAAAATATCTACTTTCATTACTAACTTTTTATAGATCGAACAAAAATGGAGAAAGAAAAAGGAAAAATGGATCTAACCAGTAAAAGATCTGCCGAGAAGACAGTCTTCACCCACCCAAAGATGGCTGAAGCAAATAGAATCATTTTCCCTTTGGGTTCGGGAAGACCCAAAACAAAATCCATGCTAACATAATTCCATGGACGAGAAGGAACTGGAAGAGGACGATAAAGCCTATCATTGGTGGTTGTTCTTTTGAAAGCTGGCACACACGGCAGCGAGATACGAATTTAGCCACTTTGCGACGATCAATAGGCCAAAAAATCGACGTTGCAATATCTCAATAGAACAATCACGACTAACATGTCCAGCACCATGCACCTCTACAATAATTTTTTGACGTAGGCTGCAATCAAGAATACAAAGGTGAATTCCTCGAAATAGGAAACCATCAACAAGAGAATAATCCTCATGTCGACCATCCTCAAGAAGACGAAGAATGGAACCGAAGAAAGCATCAGAGACATATAAATCACGAAATGTGTCAAATTCCACCACTTCAACACGCATGTCAACCACTAAAGTATGACAGCGACTCAATGCATCGGTGACGCGGTTTGAGACCTCAGAGTGATGACGGACCATAAAAGTAAATTGTTGAAGATAAGCTGACCATTTAGCATAACGGGCTGAAAGGGACTCCTGAGTAGCGAGATGTTTGAGAGCTTCATGATCCGAATATAAAACAAACTCTCGCTAGAATAAGTAGTGTCACCAATGTCGAATAGCTTGTACCATGTCATAGAACTCAATGTCATAAGTACAATAACATAACAAGCAGTGTTGAGAGTGAAAATAAGCATGTTTTAGTGTCCGATTTAACACCTTTTAGGTGTGAATTATTATTATATATTAGTACAAATATCTTATATTCAATATATGTGAGAAAAAGATGCACTTGAGTTGTTTTATTGTGTTTTAGGTGGAAAAAGGGGTCAAAAGTGCCAAGTTGGAGAAAAGGTGCAATTTGTGCAAGGATGCTCTGAAATGCACGTCCAACTTGTGTAATTATTTTGTGTTAGTGTGGAGCTTGGAATTAGAAGTGTGATAAGTGATTAGAAAGCCACAGAAGATAGGGTCGTTTTGGCATAAAGAACACCTTAATTGGATTACAAACAAGAAAGTTATGATCAAAGTGGTGACGTCGCGCAAACTGTGCCGAACAGAACGACAGTGCCATTTTTCATGACTTGTTATACATTCAAATGTTGGATTTTCTGTGATTTCTTTATATGAATAGAAATCCAAGGAATAGAAGATCGCATGAGCACAAGAATTACTCAATTCAGAGGTCGGATGTGGAAGTTATGCACAAAACGGTGAGACTGCGCAAGCTTGCTCGACCAAAGGAGATCCGTTCGACAAGAATCGTCTTGGTCGAACGGAAGAGGGAAACTAGAGCAAAATGACAAAAACTTACAGAGAGCTTGCTCGACCAGTTGCTCGACTTGGAGGCCTTGTTCGACCAAGAAGGTCAAGTCTAACAGAATGTCGCTGGATTATATTTTTGGTAATTTCGGGTTTCTTTTATCAAATTTGACGTATGTCTCAAGTAAAAGCCCATCCAAGGCCTATAAGAAGAGCTTACAAGTATAAAAGGGAGTGTAGATCATATTATCATAGAGTCATATTGGATTGGAGAGAGGACACAATCATACTACACCCCACAAGGGGGGTCACCCCCAAACCATCATCCACATCCTTTCATCCATCCATCCATCACTTTGAAGATTCGTCTGTGGAATCAAGAGGAGAACCAAGAGGAGGATTCAAGACGGAGAAGGATGCGACGACTCCCGCATCTAGGGTTTATTTCGTTTCTTAATTTATCTTGTAATTTTCCAGACATCCAGGTAAGATCTATCCAACACCAATGATTGTTCTTCGTAACATCATGGGTAGAGCCTTTTTGGTAGAACTAGGGTTGTGAAGGTTTTTACCAATTAATTGAACTTTCATGTGTAAACTCCGTACAACACTACTTATGAATTTATTTTATATATGATTGTGCCTTTTTAATTCGTACACGGTCGTTTTGTGCATCATTAACTGTTATATAGAGTCTGAATACATATCTTGGTTATTGATTGAGTGCGTTCACTGCTGAGTAGGATTACATGTTATAATTCTAAGTGAAGGGATTCTGAAGTCTTATTAGAACTATCATATATGAATACTTGTTAATTGAATTAAATTTGGGTTAATAAGTAGGATAAAGAGAGCAATTTTATAGTACATATAAAGGGAGATCATATCGGGTTAGAGTACCAGTTGGCCAGGAAAATAATTGATACTGATAGTACCTAGAAATGAGGGTGGAATTATATCTCTTACTTCGAGGTTATTCACACGTGTTACACGCATGATTACTTGTGTCTATAGAGTATATATGCATGGTTTAGTGATGCGTCCATATTCCTCAAGGCAGAGTCGGACATCAACACATGGAAGGAAAATTAATGAGTGAAACTGGATTATCCTAGGGTTACTTATTCTCCTACTTGATCCACTTTCGTATTCTTCGAGTGATATTTATTTTATTTGTTATTTTAATTAATTGTTTAGTAGTCTAATAATAAAATCCTCAATATTTATTATCACTTGTCTTAATTAATTTAGATAATAATTAAATTGAAAATACGCCGTTCTTTGGGTTCGATATTCACTTGGTCGCTTGCTTGAGCTACAACTGATATCCTTAATACTTGAGGATTAATTTTGCGTGCAAAGAAAATGCGCATCAAACAACCGTCACCTTCTCACTAAAATAAGCCATAGGACGACTACCCTGACTCAAAACTACACCAATACCAATTTTTAAGCATCACAATGTAACTCAAAGGGGGACAAAAAATCTGGTAAAACAAGAATAGGTGTATTAGTCAAATTTCTCTGAATAGTACGGAATGTCATGTTAGCTGCTACAGTCCATACAAAAGATTTGTCGTGCATGAAATCAATAATTAGAGCCATGATAGAACTGAAATACGGAATAAATCTGCGATAAAAAGAAGCCAATCCATGGAAACTACGTGCCTCAGTCAAAGTCTTAGGCATTGGCCATTCTTTAATAGCAGCAGTCTTTGACTTTTCTGCGTCAATACCATCACCAGAGATACGATAACCAAGAAAAATAACAGACTTAGGAAGGAAAGCACACTTAGATGGAGATGCATAAAAGTGTTCAGACATTAATATCATCAAGACTTTACGAAGGTGCTACAAATGTTCTTCTTCAGATTTGCCATAAATCAATATTTCATTAAAGTAAACCACAACACAAGTACCAAGCAAAGGGCGCAAAGCTTGATTCTTTACCCGTATAAAAGTACTTGGAGCATTAGATAACCCAAAAGGCATTGGCAAACACTAAAAAAGACCTTCGCAAGTCTTAAAAGTCATTTTCCATTCATCACTAGGGTGAATCCGTATCTGATGGTATCCACTACGCAAATCAAGCTTGTTGAAAATAACTGCTCTACACAACTGATCCAACTTGTCATCCAAACGAGAAATTGGAAATCTGTAATGAACAGTAATCTTGTTTGATAGTTCTACTATCGACACACACACGCCACTCACTACTTTTCTTGGGAACAAGGAGATCAGGGACTATGTACAGGCTTAAACTTTGACGAACACTCCCTTTCTGTAAAAGATCCTCCAATTGAAGTCTCATCTCCTCATGTTCTATTGGGCTTATACGATAATGAGGACGATTAGGTAGAGGGCACCAGATATTAAATCAATTTGATGTTGAATATCACGGAGAGGTAGTAAACCATCGAGTAACTCCAAAGTTTCTAAACCCAAGAAATAATGGAACATACTGCCGGTGGAACATCAGTAGAGCGACAAATAAAAGAGTAAAATGAGCACATGACATCTCTTTAAGAAAGGCACGATATGTCAAACAAATATTCTGAGCATCAGTAGTTAAGGGTGATTGACCTAGAATGTTAGGCACCAAGACAATTTTAATCCTAGAAAAAAATAAAACTGTATGTATTGCAGCGTCCATCATGGATGACATTACGATCATACTGCCAAGGCTGTCCATATAAAACATGACACACATCCATTGGAACCGCATCACACCAAACAGAATCAAAATATTTATCCCCCACAAAAAATTTCACTAAAACACGACGATCAACAGTAATAACATTCCCTTTCTGTAACCATGATAAAGTATACGGATAAGGGTGCAATTCTAAATTGCGACACAATTTATCAACAACATCTTTCGCAATCACATTTTCACAAGAGCCAGAATCAATAATAAATTAACAAATTTTACCATTGATAGTGCGGTAGAAGTGAAAAGAGAATGTCGTTGTATGTACTCTCCAAGAGTTCGGGGAACTAAGCATGCCCTACGTACAATCAAAGTTGGGCCGGTGTCTTCATGAACAAATTCATCTGGAATGGTATCATCCCCAATACCACCATCAACCACAGGAGTATCAAAATAGTCATCCCCATTGTCATCAACATATAAAGCTTGACTTCCATTTTTTGGGCAATTAACGATACGGTGCCTATGTTCCCCACAAGAAAAACATGGTCCACGGGCTTGAGATAAAGATGTAGAAGGCCCATGAGGACATTGGGGTGCAGCAGGAGGGATTGCACGATTAGCAGATGGCCGAGTGTCTAAGGGACCAGACGGAAATGATGGTCGGATAGATGAACCCGCAAATGGACCCAATAGACGCCGAATAAATTATTTCTCCAAAGTGAGAGCCCGTTGATAGGCCTCAGATATAGATTCCGGAGCAAATAAGTTAAAAACGTCTTGAAATTGAAGACATAAACCACCCACATATCTAGAAATTAAATGATCATCAATTTCAATAAAATCTGTACGTGCTAATAGTTGGTAAAACTCCTCAGTATAAGCATTAACCGAATGAGGCCCTTGATGTAAATTTTATAATTTCTGATAAAGAGTGCGAGCAAAATTGAAGGGTAAAAATTACCAACATAGATGTTTGGTGAACTTGTCACATGTAGAAATACGAGATTTTCCTCATCTAGCACGCAATGCCTTCAATTGATGCCACCATGAAGTAGTACAACTCCGAAAACGTGTAGCAACAAGAGAAACACGACGATTGCGTGGAACCTTCTTAAAATCCAAAATCTCTTCCACCGCAATTAACCAATCCAGAAACTGGTCTGGTTCGAAACTCCCATGAAATTCGGGTAAGTCAAGTTTGAAACTACTTTCCCACTTTCGACTATCATCATCGATCGGCATCTCGCCACAGGAGCGAAAGGATTTTCTGGAGTCGCTTCATCATCACTAAAAAAATCTGGCATAAAATCAGATTGCGGGAGCGGCGGAGTCGGAGCTGCTTGGGCTTGGGCCTGCGCCGTGAGTAATTGGACAACAACGCCTAATTATTGTGTCAATTCATCTAATATGAGAGCAAGACAACAACGCGATTTGGTTCTCGTCTCAGCGGCATGACAGATCGTCATCTTGCAACGTGATACCAGCTGATGCAGCGTAGCATAGAGATTGAAAAAGACACCTTCTATCTACATTGATTTAACACAAGAATACCGCAAAATAGGAATTTAACATTAATACTTCCTTTCTTTTCTATCCAATCTTACTATTACAACAATTCGTAAATATGCATCATATGCATCCTAGGAGTAACAGTTATAACATGTTCTAAAAACAACAGTTATAAGAAAACATAATATATAATATTAATTGTAACCGGCATTCTTCTTATTGACAATTAACGGATCCACTATTTTCCAAATAGGCGATTGCAGCTTCGTCTCCATCAGGCTGCCACCGCCGACAAGCCACTGCCGCTGCCGTCGTCGCCGGCCGTGTGGGTGACCTACAACGTGACCTACACCAGAACCAATATCGGTGGACCCGTGTGGGTGACCCACATAAGGACATATTGGGGATTGATTTTGAATAGTAAGAGTAAAGAAGTCTAAAAAAGTACAATTGTATAAAAAAATACTCCCTCCGTCCTACCGAAAGGTCCAAATTTTATTATATTGGGCATTACACTTAAAGGTCCTCATTTTCCGTTTTTTGGCCCACATATGACCCACCATTTACTAATAATAAAACTATTCACTACACAAAATAATAATACTTCTTAATCCACCTACAAAAAATAAATGAGAACCTTTTTCAGGACGGAGGGAGTAATAAACAAAACAAAGTATTAGTAAAAATTTTACATTAAAATTTTTTTATATTATTTCAATTCTCTCTTATTTTTATAAATAGAGTGTATGATATTAGTTGTACTGACTTTTGTAGTATTTTATAATTGTGAAAACATTTTTGGGATAAAAGAAAATGAAAAAGTTGAAAATAAATTTTGGATGGAGGTAATTTTTTTTATTAAAAAAATGATACACAATAAAAAAAATGATAAGTGTACTTTTAAATTATTTAATTAACAATTCATGGAGTAATTTTTTTAACCAAAATGTACTTTTAAATTATTTAATTAACAATTCATGGAGTATTTTTTTTAACCAAAATACAAATAATACCTTGCCAATTGGCTTGTTTTAAATTTTTTGTGAAAAAAATAAAAAAAGATGGCGGGAAATCTGTCGTCTCTCGCACGCTTCAATACACCCACCCGCCAATTTACTCGTCCACTTTGAAAAGGAAAAAGGTGCAAAATTTACTTCTTTTTAGGGTTTTGAAAAATTTTCAAATCTAAACCCCTAATATAATCGGTTGACGTCCAATTGATTATACAACCAAAATCTTTTGAAATTCAATTCAATTCAATTTACAGTTTCTTTCTAAAGCTACTGGTGGTAGTAATGGGGAACAAGGTCACGGAAGAACTAATCTCAACGATGCGGGCAGTTGTCGGCGGTGAATTTTCCGACATGGACATAATTCGAGCTCTCCACATGGCCAACAACGACCCAACTGCGGCAATAAATATCATATTTGACACTCCCAGAGTCCTGAAGAAGCCCGATTTACCCAAGAAGGTTGAGCCCTCTAAACGGAATCTGAATGTGGAGCCTCCTAGAATTGATACTGGTGTAAATAGTCAGGTAGAGAATTCTAATGGAAGGGTTAGTCAGGTAGAGAATTCTAATGGAAGGGTTAGTCAGGTAGAGAATTCTAATAGTTGCTCGAGATCAAACATGTGTTTAAACGATAGGACTCAAATCAACCAGGGTGTGGGAAGTGCTAATGCTTATAGTGAAGCGGCGGAAGAATTGGGGAATGAGTGGTGGTTTGTAAAGAGTGCTGAGGTTGCAGGAATTTCCACTTGCAAAGGAAGGATTTTGAAGCCGGGGGATGAAGTGGATTTCACTTTTCCGGTGGAGAAAAAATTGACAACACCACCTGGGAAGGTAGCTGGAGGAAGATGCCGGCAGGTGGCTGGATGCTCTGAGATTGTAAGGTTTTCTACCAATTCTTGTGGAGAGGTACTTGATTCTTCTTATCTGAAAATGGAATTACTTTTGTATCATGTCAATACTTCCATGATACTATATCAGCTTTATGTGTTTATATGCTTCAATTCTTTACATTTGGTGTTATTTAATCAGGGGATGTATGCTTCTTTTTTGTTGGTTAGTAAGTATAGGTGATATTAGGAGGATAAGTTGGAGATACATATGAATTATGGGCTGGAGTTCAGTTTCTTTGCTGCAATCGGTCACACTTGCCTCTTTTTTTTAGTGCTTTGCAATATTGAACTAGATGAAAAGAATCTCTACCACTTGAAAGTATTGACATGATATGGATATGTATCCAAATATTAGAATCTGATTTGCTACTTCAGTGAATACATCTTGTTTATCTAAACTAAATAAATGTCGCTATACATAGTTTCAATGATTGACATATCTATTTTGCTGGTTGCCTGATACAACCAACATTTACATGGATTGGTGCAGATTGGTCGTATTCCAAATGAATGGGCCCGGTGTCTTTTACCACTTGTGAGGGATAAGAAAGTCTGTGTTAAAGGGTGTTGCAAATCTGCTCCTCCTGTGTTGGTTATTATGGATTCTGTTATTTTAGACATCAGGTATGTTGATTAACTGGGTTTATTCCTGTTCACATTTTTGTGTGTAATTTATTGTGAAAATTTGAAATTATCAACAATTTAGTACTGAACAATGCTAAGAAGTAATGAATTTGTTTTAATCTCTTGTCATGGCATAGCATTTACATAAACAGCTCTATGTTCCAAAAAAGTCAACAAACTTCACTCAAGGCTTCTAGTAATTCAGCTGAGGAGTCAATTGTTCACCCCCTACCAACATTGTTCAGATTGCTGGAACTTGTTCCTTTTAAGAAGGTATTTTTTAAACATGTTTCAGTTTAAATTATGGATAATCTTTGAATAAAATTTTCATACTGAGAATTTTTTTTGATTCGCCTATATAGTAATAATGCTGGCTTCACCTGTATTCTAATATTTGTTCTTAATTGTAGGCAGAATTTACTCCTGGGGATCTGTACACAAGGAAGAGGCCTCTAAATACCGAGGTACAATCTGGAAATCTACTGGATACTTGATTGTAATGAGCATGACTTTTAGCAATTAATTTTACATGAGCAGGACAGCCCTTCTTTACTTCCATCATTTCAACATTCAATTAAGTCCAACAGTACATCTTCTGGGGATGTAAATAATGGTGAAAATGAGGAGATGATTTCTGACAACGACCTCGACAATATTGTTGGTGTTACTGACAGCTCAGACTTAGAGGTAAAGAAAACTAAAATGTCTCTACTTTTGTAATGTGCTGTTTTTTCTATTTGTTATATGATTTAATTTGTACTCTCTTAGGAGATGGAGCCTCCTAGTACCCTGCTGTGTGATCTTCGCCCGTACCAGAAGCAGGCTCTTAATTGGATGATTCAGCTGGAGAGAGGATACAGTGCTGATGAGGCTGCAGCTACTCTGCATCCATGTTGGAATGCTTACTTCCTTGCAGACAAGTGTGTGAAGTTTCAACGCCTTATAAGTATTCTTTTGTTTAATTGTTAAATTTTAATTGATGATTGGTTTTATTTATTTGCAGGAGGAATTTGGTTTTATACCTAAATGCCTTTTCAGGTGATGCAATGGTAGAATTCCCAAGCATGCTTCAGATGGCTAGAGGAGGGGTATGTTGTGTTTTACTAAATCATCTTTTGTCTGTGCTTGTGTTCCTTTAGTACAGTGTTCATGTATGTATAGAACATGTGAATGCAGATTTTGGCAGATTCTATGGGACTTGGGAAGACTATCATGACTATATCTCTCCTTCTCAGTAATTCTGAAAGAGGCAGATCAAGCAGTGCATCTACAACAAGCCAGTCATCCAGTGATAACTGTGAAGCAAGTTTTAGTTCTGATAAATCTCCAATACCTCCAAAGAAAACTAAATTTAATGGTTTCGAGAAGTCTAGGAAGCAAAAAACTGCACTTTTTATTGGTGGCAATCTCATCATATGCCCAATGACTCTCATAGGCCAGTGGAAGGTAGAAAATTTCTTTCGTTTTTTGAGCATTGTAGGATTGAATGTTGAACAAGCATTTTCCATATGATTTTATAGACACGAGTGCTTGCATTTTATTGTTTTCAGACAGAGATAGAAACTCATTCCCAACCAGGGGCTTTGTCGCTTCATGTACATTATGGACAAAGTAGATCAAAAGTTGCGAAAGTTCTAGCACAAAGTAATGTTGTGCTGACTACATATGGAGTTCTGGCTTCAGAATTTTCAGCCGAGGTATTTGATGATATACTTATAACCCCTTTCTAGTAGTTTGATTGCAGATACTTTTCTGGAAATTACGTTCTTAGTTGTTGTTACATATATATATTGCTTCTCTATACCTGTGGAGTATGCTGATATATATTTTTTATTCTTCATTCTTTTTAATAGAATTCAGAAGACAGTGGGGGATTATTTTCAGTTAGATGGTTTAGAGTGGTTCTCGATGAGGCGCATACCATAAAATCATCCAAAAGCCAAATTTCTATGGCTGCTAATGCTCTTGCTGCTGATTGTCGATGGTGCCTTACTGGTACACCCATCCAGGTAACTGTTTATTTCTCACCAGTTTTGCTACATGTTCTGTGAATGATTTAAATGAAATACTAGTTTATGCTTTGTTCCATATAATATCTTCTTTGAAATATTAATATCATACCAGTTTTTTTGCTTTTCATGTTAGTTTTCAGATTTGAAGCTTCGACATATCTTTTTGTGACTTCATTTGTCACTGGTTGAACATTTTGCTCTGCTATTACAAAACTGTTAGCTTCATTGTTATTATTATTATTTTTAAATTTGGTGAGTAAAACTTACCACTAAATGTTAACATGCATGGTAGTTTTTTCCCTTAGCTGCCACATAGTTTTCTGCTAATGAAATTTATGTGTAACCAATATAAAAAATAATGAAAATCTAGTTTGATCTATTAAACCCACACCATCTGATGTACAAAGTATATTTGTGATGCTCATTTGTGTTGCTTTTATGTCAAGCATGAAGTAATTATCATGGTAGTTGCTTAATCATGTTCTTTTTAGTAGTGTATATGGTAGTATATATACCTAGTGAAAATTTTATTTTCAAGTGAACTAACTGTGAAGGGATTACAGAAACTGTAGCAATTTTAAGGAACTTGGGATATTAACTATGTGAGCTTAAATACTACTAAATCCTATCTTAGTTCTTTTTGGATTTAATGTAGTTATGCCTGTGTTTGAAACTTTTTGTTACAGAACAAACTGGAGGATGTTTATAGTCTTCTTCGATTTTTGAAGATAGAGCCATGGGGAAGCTGGGCTTGGTAAGATGTTATTCCCTTTTGTTTTTTGTTTAGTGTTTCTTTGGATAATGTAGCATAGACTCTTTTATTTATCTCCTTTGGTTTCTTTTGTAACCATTCATTGTTCATTCTTATGTAATTTGGACAGGCAGCCAATACAGCTCTATCTCTTTCCTACTAATGATATATCCTTAAAATCTAAAAATAAAATAAAATACCTCCGATAAACCACAATATAATACATTAACCCGCTCGTCCATTTGTTCCTGTTATGCTTATTCAGTGCCTGGATCATTTGCAGATTCTTAACTCATTTTTACTGTACATAGTATTGCCCTTAAATTAGACTCTTTTGCTTGTGCTACTGATGAGATCTTGATAAATTTATTCAGGTGGAATAAGTTAGTTCAGAGACCCTATGAGGAGGGTGATGAGAGGGGATTAAAGTTGGTCCAGTCTATCTTAAAGTCAATCATGCTAAGAAGAACTAAGACTAGCACAGACCGAGAAGGAAGGTGTTCATTTATAAGCAACCATTTTTTTTTAAAATTTTTGTCTGTCTGTTACTTCAGTTGTATTTATGGGCTATTCTTATTATTTTTCCTGCAGGCCAATTTTAGTCCTGCCACCTGCAGATATTCAAGTGGTATATTGTGATCTTACTGAAGCAGAGAAAGACTTTTATGAAGCATTATTTAAAAAATCAAAGGTACCAATTTGTATGGTGTCTGCATGTGGAAGTTACATTTTTTATATTTGTACTTCGCTAAAATATCATTATGCATCTGTAGGTGAAGTTCAATCAATTTGTGGAGCAAGGGCGGGTTCTGCATAACTATGCTTCAATTTTGGAACTGCTTTTACGTCTTCGCCAATGTTGTGATCACCCCTTTCTTGTCATGAGGTGAATATATTTATGTGCCCTACTTGAAAATTTTCGTAATCTGTATTTATCTGTCATCTTTGATGTTGCTGAGAATTACAAATTCATATTGTAAAAGGAAATTTCATATACTCCCTTCGCCGTACTATTTACTTCACACTTTCTTTTTTTGTCCGTCCCAAAACTTATGCACACTTTTATTAACACCTTCATAATATCATAATACTACAGAATTGCCACATTTTACACTAGACCCAGTAACTTTATATACTTTTTTCATTAATTACCCAAAATACCCGTCCTAAATTGTACTTTATACACCTAAAAATTTTTTTCCTTAATCTCCATGTGCAAAATTGCGTGTGTAATTACCTGGACAGAGAGTACTTGCTTAAATTCGTTATTACTAGTAAAGATGAAAGCTATTAAAAGCATGCTTAGTTTTCAGTTCAAATCTTATATCTCATGGTTTTTAGTTCTCCTAATGCCTTCATAAAAAAAGCATCTCATATTTTAGGGAAAGAAATAATGGTGCAACCATAGGGTTTGTTGTATTTTATGTCTCCATCCCAAAATTATAGGCTTGCTTTCCCTTTTCATCTTTCCAACAATATATACTCGTTCCATCTTTCAATACACTAATTAGTTGTAGTTTGTCTATGATTGGCCTATTCAATATTTCTAGTTTATAACACATTCATTTAATTATTAGCATAAAAGGTAAAATAGGAAAATATTAAGTAAATTTAAAATACCAATAACAGTAAATTTTGTCTATATGACCCTATTCAATATTTCTAGTTTTTTAAGGCATTCATTTAATTTTTTAGCATAAAGGTTGAAATAGGAATATTTAAAGTAAATATACAATACCAATAACAATAGATAAGTATTCTTAATCCGCGTGGAAAATTTACCTGGCTTATGGGATGGAGGTAATATTACATTTGCCAATAATCAGCCTATTTAGCCATCGGGGAAAGAAATAATGGAGCTACCGAAGTATCTGTTATATTTTATGTTGATATAAAAAATCATACATTCATACTACATTTGCCAAAAATCTGCCTATTTATACATTTTGTTGTCACATTGGACACTGTTATTCCTACTACATGTGATGTAGAGATTTTGCTGTAAATTTTTTCAGTCTAGTATCTTCGAGTTTTATTTCTTGTTGATAGTTGAAATTTATAGTCTACTTATGCTGTTGTGTATGATCATCTTCTTATATAACCTGGCACACACTTGTATTACTTCCAAATTCTTTTTAGTTTCAGCTAGTGATGTGGTTCTTTCTGTTTCCAGCCGGGGTGACACACAAGAATACTCTGATTTGAATAAACTTGCAAGACTCATCCTTAAAGGTGGTCTGGAGAATGTGGATGGCCAAACTATGGAGGCACCTTCATCTGCTTTTGTTCAAGAAGTGATGGATGAGTTGCGCAAAGGGGAACAAGGAGAATGCCCTATATGCCTGGAAGCTTTTGAAGATGCAGTTTTGACACCTTGTGCTCATCGACTATGTCGAGAGTGTCTTTTAGCTAGCTGGAGAAACTCTACAAGTGGCCTATGTCCTGTTTGTAGGTAGCAAAACACTGTCACTCTTTCTCACACAAATATACCAATTTTCATCTCTAGATCCCAGCCACAGAGGAAAATAATATGAACAAAGAATGGCTATTTATTTAGAAGGTTTATCTGAGGATGGAAATCACTTGGAAGGAAACTTTATCTGATTTATTGACATCTACCATTGACTGTTCCACAGAAAAACAATTAGCAAGCAGGAGCTTATCACTGCCCCAACTGATAGTCGCTTTCGTGTTGACGTTGAAAACAACTGGGTTGAATCTTCAAAGATTTCTGCTCTTATGCATGAACTAAAACATCTGCAGTCAGCGGGCTCAAAAAGCATCATCTTCAGTCAGTGGACTGCTTTTTTGGATCTGTTGCAGATTCCTCTTTCTCGGTATCTTTTTTCTTATTCGGTGTTCTAATTTTCTGTCTTCTAAACAGTGTATTCTTTCTGGGTCTACCTTTATGCAATTGACAATACGAATGATAGTGATGTTGCTTCTGCAGATTACACAACTATCTACACCAATTGACATTATGATTTGAATATAAATAGTGAATGATTTCTTTTCTTTCCTACTTCTTGGGGAGTTCCAGAATGTAGTTTTTGATATGGATATGAGTGCATTTCTTTCTCCAATATTGCATCTGCATCTTGGGGTGCAACTTTTTTGTGGGGTTATTATTGCCTGCTCATTTTTCTTAGATTTTGTTGATTGGCTTCCCCTTTTGCTTCAGTTAGCCACATTTCTGAATGTTCTTGTCCTGGTTAAATTATAATGGCATTTCGAAATGGATTACTGATTGTCGATTCCCATTTACAGGAGTAGGATTCCTTTCCTTCGTATGGATGGAACACTAAACCAGCAACAGCGTGAAAAAGTGATAAAACAATTTTCTGAAGAAGATAATATCATGGTGTTTTTTTATTTTAAAGTTCCTTTCACTTGTGTTTTTCCTTTTCAAGTTATGAATTAAGAAAACCACTTCTTTATTCGTTTTTACTATAGTTTTTATGTTGTTTGCAGGTGTTACTCATGTCACTGAAGGCTGGTGGAGTTGGAATAAATCTCACTGCAGCATCTTGTGCTTTTGTCATGGTTAGGTTTTAGATGCAGTAAAATATCTAGGTCTAGCTTATAGAATTATTTGAAGTGTTCCCAATGGTTTAAAAAGGCATTATATATGATGGTGCGATTGTTAGGGGGTTGATATAGTGTTAGGAATACATGGTTTGAGCTTGATAATAATCTATTATCTTGCAACTGCTACCAAATATGTCTAATTCTGGTGTTCTACCTTTCGATCATGTGTAGGATCCCTGGTGGAATCCAGCGGTTGAGGAACAAGCAGTCATGCGTATCCATCGCATTGGACAAACTAAAAAGGTGATTATAAAACGGTTTATCGTCAAGGTAATGTTCTTCAGTACCTACTACAATATTCTTCATGTGCATATGTATTACAACTAATCATTTTTTTTTAAAGTGGTTGCGAAAATCAAACATTTATCATTCCCGACTTGGATTATGCGGCTTTATTATTCCAAGATTACCATATGGCAGGGTACAGTTGAGGAAAGAATGGAAGCAGTGCAAGCTAGAAAGCAACGAATGATATCTGGTGCTCTAACTGACCAAGAAGTTCGAACTGCACGTATAGAAGAACTTAAAATGCTCTTCACTTAGACTGAGTTGGTGAAAGTTATCCCTCACAGTGAAACCTGGAACAGCAAGGCTCATTTTTCTTCTTGAGGATCAGCGTACATCAGAGACTTGGCTCGCCTGTCACTGGATTCCTGGTAATACCGGTTGACTTGCTCCTGATTCATATATGTTTAGAGATAATGCTAAAGGAGTTATATCTATGGTAGCCATGGAAATCGCAAACAGCCATATTTTTCGAGGAGATGGATGATTATAAAATGGTTGAGGATTCTATTTAGTTAGATTACATGTAACATTCTATTGTAATAATTATATGGTCCTAGGTAAGGTAATTTCCCAGTCACTCTATTAGTTTTAAATGTAGTGTGGATTGTAGAGAACAGTTCTGTAAAGTGTGCAGGTTTAGCAATAACTTGGGCAGCCTTTTATACTTTTGTATGAACTCCTAATTTGGAGCTATGAATTCTGATTTTATTGTTATAAATTCATCAAGTCTTATTTGGATAATTCCATAATACAATGATGTTGAAATTCTTGATATTTTATTTGAAATTATTTTGGATTGTTTCTAATATGAAAGCTTCTCAACTCTTGGATAAGGAGTTGAAAAAGATGGAATGTGGTGTTGTAAGTTTGTAACTATGAACTTGTTAGGGAAATAAGTATGCTCGGCTCGATAAAAACTCGTTTATGCTATTGTCAGTGAACTTAGTGATTCTACATCACTAGAAAGTATATAGTCAAACATTGGCAAATACTCTGTAAGTTTTGGCATCAAGACTAATCTGTCTCACTGCTGCAACTGCTGCTATAACCCCTAACACTGAGAAAAAAACAGCTATGGTGGTGTTCAGCCAAAAAATGAAACTCCTTTTTGAAGGTTTGAATGTCAAGTTGTAGAACACAAAAGGGAGTACGAAGTCGAGTGGCATGAACCCAAACGCTCCAATCAACGCGTTAATGTCCCCGAAGAATGGAAGCATTGCTGCGACGGTGGTGGCTGCAATGACAGAGAGTGATCGCGATATCACTCTAGGGACAAGGTTTCGTGCAGAGAACTCCCCTCTCTTGGGATCTGCAAACATTCGTTCCAAAACTTCATTGTTGGGCTGTAAGTACACCTGGAAAATGCAGATTGATAGTTCACATATCTTTCGGGTCCTATATGAAAAAACTCCATGTATATATCTATGATAAGTTCAGTATTGACCACAGATACAGCAGACAACTGGAGGATGGCGAAAACATTGGTGATCAAAATGAATGATTTAGGGACTAATGGCGTTCCATCACCCAAGAAGTTAGTGAGAATAAGGCCGTCAACATGGTTACCGAAGGCCCAATAACCCGACGTGGCAACACTGAAGAAAGTAGCCGTCACCACAGCGTAACAAAGGCACAACCCTTTGAACATCTTACCTTTCACTGGTGCTGCCACTGTTGCCTGCAACGTGCACATTTAAACGAACGTCGTGTTAGTTTCATCTCGTATTTTATTGCATCAACAGATGAATGGCATGAAACCTGGATCTCTGGGATAATCCCATTGCCATAGGTGGTGGAAATGATGGCCAATGCATTAAAGATGCCAAAGATTTTAGTTTCACTGTTGCTGCTCAGCGAGTAATCTTTTGGTGGCCCCTTAGATGAATCTCCTGTAAACATTAATTATTATTATTATTTCATAAAAAGAATTGTAATAATTATGTTAATGTAAAAATTATGGTTACCAATATGAATGGAAGCAGCAGTGGAACATGCACTGTATGTGAGGCAGAGTAGCAAGGAAACCAAGTTGATATGTCTTAAGGAGTGGAAAGATGGGATTTGAGCTAAAATTAGCATTAGCCCTCCACATATTATAACAAATTGGTATAGCTTCATGTTTCCATCTGGCTTTGACAATAAGTATATTGCCTGCATAGTATAAATCTCAAGACTCTGAACATCAATGATCTTTTAACTTTAAAATTTGAAACACTTGTACAAAAAATTTTAAAGGGTTAATTGTGTGTATTAAAATAATTCACAATCTTTAGGTTCAATCTCAATTAATTAACCAAAACTTTCAACATTATTATTTTTGATGCAATAATATCCTATCAATATACCGACTAATTTGCGGTAAATTAGAACTTTCAATATTATAATATAAAGGCATTAGCTTTTGAGTTGTTGCTAATTGCTACATACTTTTAATTTTCAGTGAGGTATTGCTGCATGCTTTAATTTAAAACTTGAAAAAGTAAAGTATGAAAAATGAGAAAATTGAAGAAGCAAAAAATGAGTAACATCAAATTGAAATGGAGAATTCATTAGTGAAGATAAGTGACCAAATTAATATGAAACTAAAGAAATTCTAATGAAGAAATTAAGAAAAGACCCATTAAATTCAAATATTCATATAAAAAGTGAAAAATTCATTGTCATAACCTCTTCTTCTTTTTTTTCTTTACGAAAAATTGCTATGTTACATATAAATTTGCTAATTTATGTCCACCAATCATTTCTCACTTTTCAATCTTATTTCTATTTCTTATTTGATTGTTCACAATTTCCCTATCTTTCATAATATAATAATTCATCGTAGATAAAAAAATGCTCACTTTTATATTAGTTTTCCTATAATACTCTCGAATTAGACCACGTTTTTAAATAAGTAGATGGATTTTAATATAATTTTAAACAGTTAATTAATTCATGTAAGCAGAAAGGAATAAGATTTTAATGTGCATTTGTTAGTTAAATTTCAAGCCGAAAAGATAAATTTAGGCTGAATATAACTACATAGACCGAATAGAACAATTCAATCCGTTCCACTTTTGCCTTTTCATCCCAAATTTACCTATTCTTCCCAAATTAATCTATTCGTTCTAACAACCAACGTTACAGTAAAAGAAGTTTGTGAATCTGTCTCAGGAGGGTATACTAGAAATTGTGGTATAAATGTGGGCTTTTTTCATGTTTTTTTTTAAAAAAGTGGGCAAAATAGATATCACATTTTTTTATTCGGGCATTTTTTATTTTTGCCCTTTTCTAAACAATGTCTAAAGGAGAGATTAATTGTTTTGACTTTTTACCATTTTAGAATGTAAAAACTTTTATAGGATCGAAGGAAATAAATAAATATGATTTTTTTTTATAGTATGGAGTAAGTATGTACTAATTCCATGGTTATAAAGGTACAATATGTATTGTGTACAATATTGTGGTTCAAGTCTTATTTGAAGGGTATAATTTTAAGGGTTATGATTTATTCTTGAGTTATATTATTAATTTTTTCGGTATAATTGACTTTTAATTTCATAATTGAAAATATTGTCATGCCTTTTTAAAGATATAAATTGAACAAGGAAAATAGCAGAATAAAGTGTAGGCTATGTTAGACCTTCATGCACTGTCCTCCTAAGAGTACAAAACCAATAACAGTACCATAGCACACCGTCAATTGAATTGCTCCTACCAAATACTTGCCCCATTTTGCCCCTGCCACAGTTAATTTATCAGTATCAATTGTTTTTCCTCAAATGTAGCTATAATTCTTATAAATTATATGAGTGTTATTCTTTAAGATGTAGTGTACGTTGCTCTTTTTAAATAATAATTTTTTTTGAAGAAATAAACAATATCACTAATGAAGTTAGAAACAATCGGCACTAATTCAAAGATCAATCTTGATAGTCCCATGAGCCTTTACAATCGATATTGTTCCTAACAAAGAAAGCAAGTTCATTAGTTATCACATTAGAAACATGATTCACCCAACACAATTTAACCTCAAAAAAGTACGTCATTTATATCACATAGGGTAGGAAGAGTTGCCGACGAGCATTCCGATTCATCAAGAGCACATAGAATGATATTGCAAGCATCACCTATTATGGAGAAAGATGAGAGATGGTGGAAGGTTGCTACTTGCTAGAATCAAAGCTTAGGTTAATTATGAAAGCATTTGTCGGATTGACGAATTATAAAAGCTTGGTTTAATTCTAAAAGCTGATAAGGAAATATTTGTCACGTCAGCGAACGAAGGTAGCATATGGTTATTGGATTAGTGTGATTTGCCAAAATCCATTATTTGACTAATTTTTTTTTTTCAAAAATATTGGGACTAAATCGCAATTTAAAAAAATATGGTGGTGTTTCGTGCAAATAAGAAAAAGCTATGGTGGTGACTTGACATAGATTAACCACGTCAACGATCAAGTAGCATCTAACTGCCCGATGAATGTGAATTGCAAAATTTAAGGTATCGTTCATTTTGCTAAATTCTAAATATTAAGATTAAATTGCAATTGAAACTATAACGATGGTGATTTTTTCTGCATTAGATACTCTTATTATTTTAGATAAATTACCAAAATCCCCCTCGAGATGATATAAGTACCTAAAATGTGATTGGCCATGTCACGAAATCGGAGATGGCGATGGCCGAGGGCGGCATGGTGTTCGAGAACGAGAGAGAGAAGATTGTAGGAGTAGAAGGTGACGAATGCTCCGATGAATAGGCTGGCAACTCCGATGGGCCAACCCAACGACGCTAATGCAAATGGAAGGCTCAACAACGATGGAGCTACGATCGACGTCGTCAAGTGGTATCCACAATGAATCCATGTCCCTACATTCACCCTTTTATTATTTTATTTAATATTCCACTTTGACTTTAAAAATACTCCCACTTCCTAGGTTTAACATTTTTTCTTTTCATTACACTTTTACATACTTAGAAAATAATAAATTCTAAATACATTTTATATTAGAAAACACTTCTACAAATAAAAAATATCACATTGGCTTAGAATATACAGTCCCAATGATTATGTTTTCTTTTCTTATAGGATGAAAATTGAGAAATATAGTTAGTGAGTTAAAAAGATATACTATATACTAATATTTTAATGTAGAGTGAGTAATTATATTACTATTATTTATGAACTGAGATATTTAATTATTTTGTATAAGTCTCATATATATAAAAAAGAAATTTAACTATTAAAATAGAACGTTCAAATTGTAAATATATAATCTTTATTGTGGGACGAAGTAATTTATATATTCCATTTAATATTACATACAAAGACAATATTATCATCAAGTAAAGGAACTGGGAAAACGGTTGAGGGGGTATTTCTAAATGAAAAAAGACAAAAATTGACAAATTCTAAATGAAAAAAGACAAAAATTGACAAAAGTATACTCCATATATACTACAACAGGGATTTCACCTAAATTACATGTACATAGGCACTATGCAATGCAGCACCATTTATTTATTTTCTTGTTTTGGGATTTAGGATCCTATGAAATCAGTCATGTGTAGGATAATTGCAGAGATATGCATGTATTAATGTATTCAAGTGTGAGTGAGAAAGAAACCTCTGGATTTAAGAACAAATTGTGCTCCGGCATCAAGCTGGAGGGCGGCGGGCGGAGACGGTGGAGGAGCTTTGCCAACCTCTCCGACGTCGTCTGCAGAAGTTGGTCCAACGCTTCCCATCCACCTAATTAGTTCTTGGTCTATTTGGGGTTGGGGTTAGTACATGGAACAGTATAAATATAATAGGAGCTCATCCATATTCCATACAATAATATTGAAAGTGTATTTGTTTTAAATTTTTTACTATTTTTGGAAGCCGAAAAGTGTAAGAAAGACAGATAAATTAGCAAAGAGTGAAAAATTTATTGGGAGTAGTTTTTATAATTTACTTTTTATATAGTTCTGTTTTTTTTTTAAATATTAAATAAATTACAAAATAAGCCAGGTGAGTTGAAAATGAATACTCTAATAAATTTAAAATTAAAGTGTACGGTAAGATTATGTTATTCGGTGATGATATATATTTGGTGTGTGAATGTAGGTATGAGAGACCAAACATATAGGCCCTAATGATATATATTTGGTGTGTGAATGTAGGTATGAGAGACCAAACATATAGGCCCTAAGCAAAGTGAACATGCATGATCGAAGTTAAATAAACTCAAGTTAATTAAACACAAACATTTCTGTAAACTGGATTTACGGTGTAAATCCTGTGGTTCTCTTCTTTCAATAATTCTATACTCCTTTCGACCCGCGTTAAGGTTTACGTTTTCTATTTTCGGTTATCCCAAGTTAAGCTTTACATTTTCTTTTTTGTCAAGTTTGGCCCACAAAAAAAAACTAATTATTTCATGTAGGTCCACACACAACACTGATACAACTACCACTTTACATTAAATATTATTTTTCTCACCTCTTACATATTAATATATTATATCTCTTAATTTCCGTGCAAAAAGCAAACATCAACGTTAACACGGAATGGATGGAGTATATTATATGTATTGATAGAGTGTTTAAATTAAAAGGAATCACAAGATTTACTAGGGTTTATGATGTAAATCCGATTTACAAGAAATTAACTATTAATTAAATGTCCTAGATCAAATTAAAAAGTTTTAAAAAGTAATTAAATGACCTAGATCAAATTAAGGAGGTGATCCCTCAATCTCATTGAAACGTAAGCTATTTTTTTGTAAGAGGAAATATAAAAAGTAAAAATAGTTGATGTGGCAGTCGTGTCTTGGAACAGGTTACCCGGACTCAAAATTAGGTATGAGATAAGGGCTTGTTGACTAATTCAAATAAAACTCCCACTGAATGAGACTACTTTTGTTTTTGACTAATCTTTCTTCACATTTTAGAGTGGAAAATTCTTCAAAATTACTCCATATTATTCCAACAGTTAAGTTTTGCAAATTTATTGTATGATTGCACCATATGAAGAGGTTTTATGTATAAATTTTATGTAATAGTATAATCTTTTTAGATGATAAATAAAGTGTAAACAAGTTTTCTTGAAATTGCAACACAAAATGAAATTCATAACAAAGATATAAAGTAATAATGTTTTTAATAATTTTTTTAAAAGAAAAGTGAATCTATTAATTGAACTATAAAGTGGGATCAAATCAAGGTAAAAAAAACAGTTTTATTGTGAAATAATCTTATATAAGTAAGTATTTGGTATGTGGATGAAAAATTTGAATTTAAAGTCTAATATGATATTATCATTGAATCAAAGTGATATTTTTATTTTTTGAGTTATATAGCTTACTTGACTAAAGATAAAAATGAAAAGTAAGAAAATTATGTGAATATCATTTTCCACTTGAATTAAAGAAATGCACTAAGGACAAAATAGTGGGGATTTGAAATAGTCTTAGACCAACCTAATCACTTTTGAGTCAGTATTAAAAACGACCAATTACTCTTTTTCCAATTAGACTGTGTTTAATAATTAGAAATAGAATCTCTCTTAATCTTAGGCGGACTTAAAGATTGACCTTTGACAACAACTAATTGCGGTTCAAAAGGGTTATTTTTAATACCATTTTTTATGTAGGGTTTGAAAATTACTCCTTCTATCCAATAATAACAATTGGTGTAGATGTAAAGTTAAAAAAAATTGCAGCTTGAATTACTTTTAGAATTAGTTTAGCAGTTTTAAATAAATTATAAAATAAGTTATATGAGTTTCTGTTCGACTTTGGATTCTTCGCCTTAGTCAGAATTTCTAGCTCTTCGCTTTCGCTCCTCCATAGCTCTCTGGTAATAAAGAGTCTAATTTAAAACTAGAAATCTAAAAAGGTGGTGAAGCCTAGCAGCAAGACGAAAAAAGAAATGCATTTTAGAAGAAAGAATGCATGGCTAGAGCAATGGGAGGGCCCCAGGAGCGGTAGACTCGACTCGACTGACAGATAATCCGACGTATGAAAATATTTCTTTTTCCTTTTCTCTATTCCAGGGATGAAGTAAACTAAAAAAGGAAAATTAGTGAAAATTTTAAAATTAAAATGCATCTGCAGACTATTGAATTGTGTCGTTTCCTTATTTCAGGTGTTAACTTGTTCATGAAACAAATAAAAATAACAAGTGTGAATTATTCGTGGAACGACAAACGGAGTATTGAATAGTGATACATTGATATATGTTTGTTAATGTATAAAAAGTGAGTAAGATTGAGATTAATATGGTTTATAAGTAAAAATATATATGAGTGATTTTGAAATCCTATGTATGAATTTTGAAAATTAAAATTCGATTTTAAAAATCGAAAACAAAAGAGTATGTTTGATTGAAAAAAAAAGCACATATATTGGGTCTCATGTGGGAAAAAAATTGCAATTGAGCTTATACCTAATTTGTCTTTTAATTGCTAAAATGAAGATATAATGTTATTATCTAATTATTAGCTCACACCAGAGTATTCTGAAGATGCAAACCCCAAATTAATATTTTAAAACTACAATTATCTAGAAGACTTGTACAGGAGAAAGACTTGAGTAACGAACATCAGATCTATATCTTTATAAAAGCAGCAAATCTTATTTACCCCCAAAAAATTATATTTTGATATCTCCCAAATTTCTCATATTTTCTTCAATTTATCACATATATCTCCTTGGTAAATGTTAGTTGTTAGTCCAGTTAATAATTAGTATACACAAAACACCCTTACTTCCCCTTCTCCAAGCCTCCTTATATCACATCTCTTAATTTGTTCTCAATGGGAATCGAATCTGGATCTCTCACTTAAGTGAAGAGCCCAGTGACCAAGTGGACTAACCCACCTAATTTCAATATATCACATGTTATCACATATTTTCGCACCATTCTCATCTAACATATTTAATCTAATTAAAGATCCCAAATTAATGGAAAATTTCTTATTGTGTTAAATTAACAAAGCGAATCAATTATTTCATAAATTACGGAGTTGATTTAATTGAGGAGTTTGTACTTTTATGTGCATAATAATAATGTGAAAAAAATAATTAAATGATAAAATAAACTAAATACATGGGACAAGTAATATTAAATTTTATACAATAAGTATATTTTTGTATAATAAACAAAATAAAAAACTACAGAAATGTGACCTCATTATTGTTATCTAAAAAAAATAATGTAAGATTCATTTCATAATATCAATTAAATCATAAAACTTATATCAATTAAAATATTATAACTGTTTTGGTAATTTTTATTAATATCTCAATTTCTAACATATGTAATTAAATGAATTGAGAATTGTACATATATAGACTTTATACAAAAAACAATTAAATAATTTCGACTATTTTAATCTATTGTTTTTTATGTGTGAGATGAGTCGATTTATTGTTAAAGTATGATGATTATATTAATAAAATATGTTTATTAATTTCACTTCAAAATTAAATGAGGCATAAATATTAATTTATGTGCCCATTCAAATTGGAATAATACTCGATATGAAGAAATTATTAAATCTTGAAAAAGTCAAATGTTGTCCGTGCAACGCACGGGTAACGTGTAGGATAAGGTAAATTCCAGCCGTTTGTGAGGTGTTCAGTCACAGGTTAAATCAGGAATAATCGTTATGTTTAAGAATGAATCGTATGTCAGCAAAAAATAATCAATACATGGCATTGAATTTTTTTATTAAATATAATTACATAATGAAACTTAAAAAATAATGAGAACTTGCAATTTTTTTTAAATTTATGATGCTTATATATATAGTGATTACCCATAAAAAAAAAATATAAAAGATATCTATATAAAAAAATTGACTATTTAATAAAATAATATTTATTATATGCTCTAAACTTTTTAAAATCTATTGCACTAGTAAGTGTTTTCGTTTAAGTGAAAACCTAACTAAGGTTGGAGAACTGCGGAGTATACTTGTAAATTGTGGCAGCGATACTAATCCTATTGAACTGTTTCACGGTCAATTTTAAGGATATAATTATAATTAATATTAAAATAAAAAGTGGCACAAATATTCTATTTAGAATTTGATTTAATGGGATACTCAAAGTAATACTATTGCAGAAGTCGTACTATCGACGCAAGAAAGAATATTTCAAATAAAGACAACTTTTATAATGTAAGTAACATTTTGAATGGATACGTAGTTTTATTTTTTAATATAATTACTTGCTAGCCAATAAAATTTTTTTCTAAATAAAAATAAAAAATAAAATAAAAATATAACATTGCTTTTACATTTGCGTTTTAACGACTATTATCAAAGAGAAATACTATTGTGCAACAATTTTTAAGGTGTAATTGGATCAATTTTACCCATGATCATGATACTTATATAAATTTGAGTCTAACGGATTATATTAATTTTCATGCTTCCTCTCTCTAACTCCCGACTCTATCTCTCTAATCTCCTCACTCTAACTCTGCTCTCTCTTTCAAATCTGTATCTCCAATGGCTCCAATGGCTTTCTTCCTCCGATGCTCCGCCGCTCCGATGGCTTTCTTCCTCCGTCGCTCCTCCGTGTCTCATCTCCCCGCCTCCATGGCTTCCTTCTCCTGCCGATCCCGTTTCCTTCTTTCTCTCTCCGCTGCAATACCAACGCCATAGACATATTCTTTCAAATTTTTTTGCACATATCTTTCAGATCTGTTCAAGCATGATCTTCTAAAAAATCAGATGTTTTAAAGATGTGCGTGAAAAAAATAAAATCCACTCCGCGCCGCTGTTCTCTCTTCGCTGTCGTTCCTAATTTGACTTTGAATCATTTTTTTTTAAAATCATATTTAATCTCCTCTTCCTTATCTCATGTATTATGATGTTTAAATTCTGAATTAGCAGAATTTATTGTTGTTGTTCTTGTTAGTTACATACCAGACCTAGACCTAGATAATTATACCAGAAATTAGAAACTAGAGAAAGAATAACCATATCAATCTTCAGTCTATATGTTAAGTCAAATAGATGTATTATACTTTGTTCTAAAGTGTATTATTAATTTTACATATAAAAATTGTATTAAACTCCAGTGATTTTTATACTCATATTAATAATGCGTTATTTTAATTCCTAAATGTATAATTTTAGATATAAAAATGGTATTAAATTTTATTAATTTTGTTATGTACATTTTAATAATCAAATGTATTGGTCATAATTCAATATTGTATACAATTTTTCTTAATAAATGTATCAATTCTTTTAAAAATTGGGATATTGATATTCAATATCAGATTTTAGAGTCACACTGCAGTGCACCCGGTGCACCAAGATAATTTATACCGTTAGATCAGATTTTTATTTAATCCTAACTATTAAATAAAATAAAATAATTAAAAAAATACAATAACTACCCACTACACCCTAATTCTTACCCTATAACCCCTCAAATGCACCGGTGCACCGCATGCACCCCAGAATAACCCCCAATTTTAACATCTTAATATAAAAAGTTATATATTTATTAAGAAATATATTTACATTAGTTGATTAAAAAATATCTATATATAATTGATCTACAAAATGTATGTTTAAATAACTAACATAATGATACAAATTTAATATCTAAAATTATAGTACATTTATTAACACAACATATACACTATTGCAATAATACTAATATAGTTATTTAGTCGATATATCATATACCTTTATATACAAATAAATATTACATTTATTAACAACAACACGGAGTATATGTTATTGCAATAAAACTAATACAGTTAGTCGATATATCATTTATTTTTTATGTACAATTAATATTATATTCATTAACAACAATATATACATTATATCAATCAAACTAATACAATATCAACCATATATAAAAAAAATAAAAGAAATTGGACACCAATCGGTTAATTCACTGTACATCAATTGATTTTAATTCACAAACACTACCAATCTTTCTACTATCAATTTAAATCCACAAAATTAATCTTTCTACTATCAATCTCAATCCACAAACACACAAACATTCATATTTATGCTACTAATCTTTCTGATAGTATCAATTTCCATCTGAAAAAGAAAAAATCAATTACAAATTGTAGATTTGAGTTCTGTTATGGTAGATCTTCGATTTTCACAGCAGAAATCTTTTCTCCAACAGCAAAAGCTTCAACCACGCCACTATACACAAAGATCAGATTTGAAAAAATTGAAATAGGAACAACGAAATAGACTAGTATACACTAGAGGCGGAGACAGAGGCAGAGTGGAGAGATTCAATAGAAGAGCACATTGGAGGTGAAGAACAACGGAGACCGAGGCGGAGCGAAGAGACTTAGTGGAAGGAGGCGACAAAAGGTGGTGGAAGGCAGACACAGAGCTGGAGAGTGAGAGGCGTGGAGCGTGAGGAGAGAATATCGTGAGAGGCGTGAATAATTCACTGAAACAGAATAAGGAAGAGAGAAATTTTACTAACCCATTTCCATATAAACCACATATCACTCATCTACACGAGTAATATGAGATATAACATCAAAATATATTAAGACATCCAACCCAATTTTATGTCTATTATTATATATACTTATTAAATGATAAATATTGTAAATATATTTTAGAAAATTATAGTCTTTTAATAATATTAGTATATTAAACTATTTATTTACTTATTTTTATATCTTTTAGTCACATCGTTAATTCCTAGATTTGTTCTGGTTGTTATTGTCGAGAATACTTGTTAATTATAATAAAGGGATTAATTACTATCTTATACATAATAGAGTTTATATAATATACACAACTGTACACTAACCCACATGATCCATATTCATAAATAGGTCAGCATATAAAGCCCAATTAACCAATTAGGTTATTTTACCGCCTCACACTCCTCTCCCGCTCTCATTTCTCCTTCACCCCTTTCACTGCTACGTCAAGCCGTCTTTCTCTATTTTGGAATTCTTTTGGATCAATTGATTTGTGTAATTTTAAGAGAATCCGGCTGAATTCTCACACTAATCATCCTAACTTCTCAATTTCTCTATTTTGGAATTCTTTTGGATCAATTGATTTGTGTAATTTTAAGATAGTTTAGTGCAAGGTGAAGGATCAACAATTAACTCTTTCATTTACTACTGTAATTTTTAACATACTTCAAGTTTTTGTTCAATTATTTAATTTTAATTTATTTTTCGAATGACTGTATTGATGTATGAAATTGTATTTATAATTGTATTACTTTTTTACAGAAGTGTATAAAACTTACACTCATTAAAAAAAAACTTATACACTATAAATTTATAAAAAAAAAATACAATTCTTGATGATGAGGAAAGAATAGAAGAGAGAGCATGTATTTAAAAATTAACATAGTCATCGCACTAAATATCAATATTTTGTACTAAAATATAAAACTAAAATTGAATGAATGTGATAAAAATATTGATATAAAATATCAATTTTAATACATTTTAATTTTCTGTTTTTTAAAAAAGTATTACATTTATTAAGAATAACACATACATTATTGAATCACAACTAATACAGTTAGTTATCAAATGTGTCATTCTATTTAATTAATAAATACATAAAAGAATAAACATATATACATGTCAAATAAAATAAAATACGTGGTTATATTCTCCTTGTTCAGCCTCGTAGATGCTGATGTTATTTCTTCCCCCTCATGTTTCTCCTCACGTTTCTTCCCATGATACACGAATTGACAATTAATTATTAATAAGTATACATTTATTAATAAAATATTATACACTTTTTTTAATAAAACTTATACACTTTAAGTAAAACACAGTTCAAATCAATAATTCTTCAAATATAATTCTCGTAATGAATATGGTGAAACTTTTTATCAATTGCAGTCAAATCACTCTTCTAACACCCAAATTATTTATTATAAATATGTTATACAATTATTAAATAAAACACATACACTTTATGTTTAAAAAATATACATCAATAAACATATGATAATTCACGAGTATGAAGTTTAAGAAACCTTTGAAAATATGAGTAGAAACAATGGAATCTGAATCTGAGAGACGTTGGTGGAAGGGCAAGGTGATTCAAACCGCAATTAAGAAGAATAACAAGATTGAGTCCTCAATTGATTAAGAATAACAAGATTGAGTCCTCAATGGATTACACACCAGCAATGCGAGGAGCGAAAATTCAAATACCAATATTGTGGCTGATCGATGCATGCGGCAGTTGCGCGTGGTGGTTGTGGTGCTTCCTCCATTTACGTGGTCCACTATCGCCGAATCCTCCACTACCACCCAAATCTCTCGTGCTTTCGAAAATCTCTTAGATCCTAGGGCAATTTTTCAGGCGACATCAAATACTCTTATCTCTGTTTCTCCTTGCCTTTCTTTCTACTATGTAGGCAGACTCTTCTTAATCTCATCCAAAACAACCCTTCTGTATTTTGGCAGAGCAAAGAGACAATAGATGGTAGGAGAAGAGAGTAACGCAGAGAGAATAGATGGTAGGGGAGAGAGCGTGAAGTGGAGAAGAGGATGAGGAGAGAACAATGAGAGAATTATGGTTGAAATGACCCGTTAAATTAGTATGAATATTATGGGTCATGAGTTTTTTTTGACCCGATTGGACCTTAACACTCTTGTACAGTAGTTTTTGCCTACATAAATGGGGCCGTTTACATGTGGGGTTAAATCTAGTTATCCCATATAAACCTAGAAAAAAGCTATTTACTTGTAAGGTTAAGACAGATGGGTTAACAAGCGTGCCCTTGTTGGCCCGGGGTGGATTCTACTGTACACGAGGTTTATTTGGGCTGTTAATTTTTATCCTCCAGGGTTAACAAATGTAATTACTTTTTTGTCTTTGTTCATCCAATCGTCTTCCTCAACCAATCTGAGACCCTATCTCCTGTCTCACTCTCTCTTCCGCCACTAGTATAATGGTGGTGTGCCAACGTGGTCGACGATGATGTTATTCTTGGCAGAAGTGATAGCATTTGCGATCGGGGGTGAGAAAAGCGACGATGCGATTTCGATAATAGCATTGGTGAGCGGTCGTGTGTGTCAATGGCAATGGCAGATGACTGTCGCTGGTGGTGGTGAACGCTACCATCGGGGTGAGAAAAGTTGTGGCGTCTGACGGTGGCACGATTTCAATAATAGCATCGGTGAGCGGTCGTGTGCATCACCGACGATGGTAGATGACTGTCGCTGGTGGTGGTGAGTAATTCCAGCAAGGAGAAAGAGGATCGGTGGCTGGCGGCGATCGGTTGTGAGACAAAGGTGGCGGTGCACAGTGGTACGGCGGTGACGAGGGAGGGCGAGGCTGCAGTGAGGGTGGAGGAGGGTGGTGCGGACTGTGTTTTGAGATCTGATGGTTGAACAATGGGGAGGAGAGAGAAGAAGATTAAGGAAGAAGAACGCGGAGAGAGAAGAAAATTGGGGAAGAGGAACAATGAAAGAAATTTGGGTATATTTTAAGGATATTTTTGTAAAATTATTTTATATAAACCCTTTAAGTAAACAAATCTGTACAAAAGGGTTAACGTGTGTTAACATTAATTTTATAGGTTACATTAACCTTGGGTAAACTTATCCCTCTACTGAAAGTAAACGACCCCTAATAGGTGTTATTACCGTATACATCCATTCAAATATATCACTATTAGATACAAAATTTAGGAGTGATATACCTAATATAATGATCGTTGTCATTTTTACCTAGATTTTAGTGTCTTTATTTGTGGATTTTTGGATGTTTTTATCCGTATTTGTATAACTTTTGGTGGAGTTTAGTAATTATGAGAAATGTAGTATGGATTGATAGAAATGTGTAAATGAGAGTAAATATGTGCAAAACAGGTCAAAAAATGAAGAAAAAAAGAGTCGAGAGCAAAACGGAGAAGGAAGAACAAGGCACGCTCGGAGACGCCCCATGTGCATAACACGGGCCTGTCCGAGGTGGCCGTGCTCGAGCATCAGAACATAGGGCTTGCCTAGGAGAAGGCTGTATTTCGGCGCACGAGTCATGCGCCAGCGCACACCTCGTGTGCGGAACACGGGCCTGTTTGAGGAAGCCGTGCACAGTCGTCAGAAATCGCTACATGCCCACGGGAGAGGGCGTGCGTGGGTACACAGGCCATGTTCGGAAACGCGCAGTACACGCCAAACTGCGTGTGCACTACACGAGCCGTGCGCTGCTACACGGCCCGTGTAGGTGCAAAAGGCAGTGCAAATTTCAGAATGTTCCGGAAGCTTCTAGAAGGCCTCTAAGTGATATAAAAGGCTGACTTGTGCAAAATTTGGAGAAGAGATCGGAATTAGAGCAGTTACACACACTCCACACCACATTTTCACACACTAGATCCATTTCATTCATCTCCATACATTTGATCCATCCATTTCACTTGATCCTCAACAATCCATCCATCAATCCATCATTCCACTACTTGAGAAGAGGAAAACATCAATGATTGAAGAAGATAGCATTTTGAAGAGAAGGAAGATTATCTCCACAAAAGGGAGCCAATCTACTTTTCAATTGTTGATTTTCTTCTTATTTTGGCTCAAATGGAGTAAGCCTTTGAATATATTGATCTAAACACAATGTGTAGTGGCTAGTCCTATAGTAGGGCTAATCATATGATTGGTTGAGAAGAATGCTAGATATGTAGGATTTGAGATGTTGAATTGAGTTAATTTTTGACTTCCTTTTATGATTAATGAATCATATTTCATTTCAATACTTGTGTGATTAGATTCTCTAATCTTAGTGTTAGGATGACCATTCCAATATTATGATTAGGTGTTTAATTGAATCATATATTAAGATGAGCATGTATGTTAGTGTGAGGGGAGGTAAGCCATACCCTTCTTACGCTTAGAACATTCATAGGGGGACACTTAAGAAATTGAGGGAAAAAAACCAAACTTATGATCATAGTATCTTAAGGGAATTGAGAGTAAGCACAATCCTAGGAGATTTAGACTTGTCAAAGAGTCGAGAACCTAATCACCTTGGCTATAGGGGTTAGGGTACAAACATGATTGTTTTTAGTCCACAATTAATGAAGTTCAATATCAAGAGTTATGCATATCTAGCTAGATTCTTAACAATGAGTATGATTAACCTTGCTCTCTTCTTAAGTGCATTCTATCCACATTCCATTCATCTTGTTACTTGTTTGATATTTGATACATTTAGTTGTTAGTTGAATTCTTAGTTAATTGATTAGAATAATAAGTAGTTCAAATACCAAACCTTCAATCTTGTCATTCTTACAAAGCACAAATCAATGACAAATCCGGATATAACCATGGGCTTACTTTTCCTTAGGACGACATATAAATTTTGCTGCTTGGTCACGCGTGTACAACAACGATAGAGTCTGTTACTCTAAAATATTTTACTAGAAATGCGACTAAGAACATGGCGCCGCTTGCCGGGGAAATATTAAACTTTTGGTTGTAACGAGTTTGAATTTGATTAGTTTTGATAAGAGTATTTCTTTTATTTGTTTACTTGTCTTGGTTACTTGGAGAACTAATTTGGAAATTCTTGTAGGTACATGCGAACTCGTTCAAGGTCTCAATCTATTGAACCTTTGAACTTTGAATTGGAAGCTACCTTAAGAAGACAAAGAAGAAGAATGTTAGAGTCTACGGAGGAAATTATGGAAAATGTAATGGACAATGCAAACATGGTGGATGAAGAAGGCAATATGAGGGATTTTCAAGGGGGTGATAATGTTCGAGGAGGAAATATTAATCCGGAGTTTGTGCCACAAGCTAATGCTCAACAAGTTCACTTGCATAATCAACAATTGCAAGCAATCATCAACACTTGATGACACAACAAGAAGCAAGGAATAATCCTCCAGTGGTGCAAAATCAATCCCGTAGTAATGGAAACAATGGAGCCGGAATAAATATCCGTGATCACTTCCAACCGCAATATGAAAATTATGGAATGGACCCGTCATTGAATGTGAATAATTTCGAGAAAAGACGGGGTTAATCAACATGGTGCAAGCAAATCAATTTGGTGGTGCTGCAATGGAGGATCCGAATGCTCCCTTATCCCAATTTACGGAGTTAGCCAACACAATCAAGATAAATGGGGTAAGTGAGGATATTGTTAAAATGAAGTTTTTCTCGTTTTCATTGAGAGATAGAGCTATAGCTTGGTATCACACTATACCACCGGGATCTTACACCACATGGAGAGAGTTGGCACAAAGATTCTTGAGCAAGTATTTTCTCCCTTCAAAGATGTTGCATCTAAAAGGGCAAATCTTTCAATTCAAGCAAATGCCGCTTGAGACATTTAGTGAAGTATGAGACCGATTCAAAGAAATGCTGAGGAGGTGTCTGCAACATGGATTCCCCGAAGATCAACAAGTAGGATTTTTCTATGCCGGATTGAATGAGAGTGAACGAATGCTTGTTGATGCTTCATCGGGAGGTTCTATATTGAGGCAAACTCTGGAGAGAGTAATTGCTATATATGAAGAGATTGCTTTGAATACGGGACAATGGCCTATGGATCGAGTTGCGGGTATGTATGAAAGGGAGAGAATAGCTAAGATGGAAGAAGTGTGCTTTCAACAAGTGAAAGGTGGAGGTGCCTAAGGTAGATATGACCGACAAGGCCATTACGGAGAAACTTAAGAGGATGAATGCTAATTTGCAAGTTTCTCCGAACTCTACACCTATGGTGAATCAACAAGTGCTTGCGAATCCTCAATAAGGTATGTCATTGCCTTTGATGAATCAACAAGTGTTTCCTAATCTTCAACAAGACATGTCTATGCCTAATATGAGTCAATCTTCTCAAAGTTGTCAAATACCTACATCTATGCCTCAACAAAGAATGTACTTTAATTTTGGAATTCAAGATACTTGGTGCCCACCCGAGATGTCACTTTAAGAAGTTGCCTTCATGCAAGGAATGAACTTTCAAGGAAATTATGGTGGTAACTTTGGTAATCATGGAGGGGAATATCCACAAAGGCAATGAGGACGGGGGCAAGGTAATTTTCAAGAAAATTTCAATCAACCTCATAGGTATGAAAATTTGTCATATGAAAATCAAGGGAATGCCCTTACTCTTCCACCGAGCATTAATCAGGGGGAAAAAAGCTCAAAATGGTGAAGGGAAGCCAACCATGGAAGATCAAATGGCTTAAGTGTTGGAATTTATGAAAAAAATTAAAAAGGAAAGTAGACAAAAAGATGATGTAAATGAGAGGAGATTTAAAGCAATTGAGACTCACATTAGTCAAATGACAAGTGAAAAGGGGGATGTTCATCGTCAAGGGAAGTTTCCATCCACGACCATTACTAATCCTAAGGAGCAATGTAAGGCTATCGAACTTCATAGTGGAACAAAATACGAAGGGTCTTCTATGCCGACGGAAGTATAAGAAGTAGAATGTGAACTTAAGCCTATGAAAAGAGTGGATAAAGAAGGGAAAGAGGAAGAAGTTGAGATTGTTGAAAAAGATGAAAGTACCCCTATACTTGAAGAAGAAAAGGTAAAGTTTCCAAAGAAATTGGAAAGATGTAGAGAAGCAAAACGTAAAGAGAGAGAAGAAAAGTTTGGAAGGGATGAATGGAGAATTCTTAAGTTGCCCGTTGCAATTTCGTTTCCACAAAGATGCTTGAAAAAGGGATTAGAAGAGAAATTTGCGAAGTTTGTTGAGATGTTGAAGAAGATACATGTGAATATTCTTTTTGCGGATGCTTTACTTCAAATGCCCAACTACTCCAAGTTTTTGAAGAATATCTTATCAAAGAAAAGAAGTTTGGGAGAGTTGAAATGGTGAACTTAACGGAGGAGTGTAGTGCGATCTTGCAAAAGAAACTTCCTCCTAAATTGAAAGATCCGGGGAATTTTCCTCTGCCATGTGAGATGGGAGAGCATGAGAACTACAAGAATTTATGTGATTTGGGGGCTAGCATTAATTTGATGCCCTTGTCAATTTTCAAGAAGTTAGGTATTGGTGAGGTCAAACCGACGTCGGTCACACTTCAATTAGCCGACTGGTCATTGACATATCCAAAGGGAATTGTGAAAGATGTTTTGATCAAAGTTGGCAAGTTTGGGTTTCTCGTTGATTTTGTGGTACTTGATATGGATGAAGATGCTAATGTCCCATTGATACTTGGGCGTCCGTTTCTTGCCACGGGGAAAGCTTTGATAGATGTGGAGAAATGTGAGCTAACTTTAAGGGTGAATGAGGAAGAAGTGATCTTTTCATTAAGAGAGGCTATGAGGTATCCTCGAAACAAGGAGGAATGTAGAAGATTGGAGGTTGTGGACAACATTGTTGAAGAGCATATGTATCATCTCCACTCCAAGGATCCGTTCGAGATTATCATAAGCCACTCTTACTCTATTGAATCTATAAAATCTAACTCTTCTTTTTGTTTAAGAAATGATGAAATGATTGATGAATTGCATGGTTTAAATGCTTGTAGGGAACTCACAAGTGAGGAAGCAAATGAAGCAAAAGTGGAGAAACTTGATGAAGAACCAAAAGAAGAAGTGCAAGAGAAGAAGAAGGTAGAGTTGAAACCATTACCGGAGCATTTGAAGTATGCTTACTTGGAAGAGAATGAGACGTATCCGGTAATTGTATCTTCTTCCCTTAATGATTTAGAATTGGAAAAGTTGTTAAGAGTTTTGAGGGAGCATAAATCTTCTATTGGTTGGAGTATAAAAGATTTGAAAGATATTAGTCCATCTATGTGTATGCATAAGATTCATTTGATTGATGATGAGAAGTCATGTGTGCAAAATCAATGTAGATTGAATCCTATAATGCAAGAAGTGGTGAGAAAAGAGGTGTTAAAATGACTTGATGCGGGAATAATCTTTCCAATTAGTGATAGTCAATATGTAAGTCCTTTACATGTAGTGGCAAAAAAGGGTGGTATGACAATTGCTCGATCCGATACAAATGAAACAATTGCTATTAGAACTATCACGGGTTGGAGAGTATGTGTTGATTATCGTAAATTGAATGAAAATACTCGTAAAGATCATTTCCCATTACCATTCATAGACCAAATGTTGGATCGACTTGCGGGGCATGAGTACTATTGTTTTCTTGATGAATATTTCGGGTATAATTAAATATTGATTGCCCCAGAAGACCAAGAGAAGACAACATTCACGTGTCCTTATGGTACGTTTGCATTTAGAATGATGCCTTTTGGTCTATGTAATGCTCCTGCCACTTTTCAGCATTGTATGATGTCTATCTTTGATTATTTAATTGAAAATATTATGGAGTTGTTTATGGACGATTTTTCCGTGTATGATTCCTCTTATGATATTTGCTTGACTAATCTCACTATTGTGTTGCAGAGGTGTGAAGAATCGAATCTTGTGTTGAATTGGGAAAATGCCACTTTATGGTGACCGATGGGATAGTCTTGGGATATTATATTTCAAAGCATGGTTTAAAAGTGGATAGAGCTAAAGTGATAGCCATAGAACGTCTTCCCCCTCCTACTAGTGAGAAGGGGTGAGATCGTTCTTAGGTCATGCAGGCTTTTATAGACGCTTCATTAAGAATTTTTCCAAAATTGCTAAATCTCTTTGTAAACTACTTGAAAAAGATTGTCCATTTAATTTCAATGATGAATGTAGTGTATCATTTCAGGTGCTTAAGGATGCTCTCACTTCCTCTTCAATACTCGTTGCCCGGATTGGAGCTTACAATTTGAATTACATTGCGATGCTAGTGATCAATCCATAGGAGTAGTGTTGGGGCAAACGAGGGAGATAAAGTTTAGAGCAATTTATTACGCCTCAAAGAAATTGAATTCGTGCCAAGTTAATTACACTACAACGGAAAATGAATTTTTAGCCGTCGTGTATGCTTTTGAGAAGTTTTGACCATAATTGGTTGGAACACAAACTATTGTCTACACGGATCACGCGGCCATAAAATACCTAATGAGTAAGAAATATGCTAAATCTCGTTTAATCCGTTGGGTGTTACTTTTGCAGGAATTTGATGTGATTATCAAGGATAAGAAGGGCGTGGAGAATGTGATTGCGGATCATTTGTCTAGATTGGAGAATGGAGGTGAGAATGTAGACATGAAGCTGATTGGGGATGAATTCCCGGATGAAAAAATTTTGCAAGTTGAAGTCGAGCAAGTGTGTACTCTTATGGTGAATGTGCCGCCTTGGTATGCCGATTATGTCAACTTTTTTGTTTGTGGAATCAAGCCCACGTTGCTCAATGAGTATAAGATAAAAAGGTTTTATGTTGAAGTGAAGAAGTACTTGTGGGATGAGCCCTTCTTGTTTAAGATTTGCAATGATGGAGTAATAAGGAGGTGTGTGGCCGATGAAGAAGTCTTGGGAATTCTTGAGCTATGTCATTCGTCTTTGTGTGGGGTCACTTTGGTCATCAAAAGACGGGGGCTAAGGTTTTACCATCGGGTTTCTATTGGCCTACCTTGTTTAAAGATGCGAAGAAGTTTGTGGCTAAATGTGATAGATGCCAAATAATAGGGGGAATAGGTAAGCGAGATGAGATGCCATTGAGTTTGCGAATTAATGTGGAAATATTTGATGTATGGGGCATTGATTTTATGGGACCGTTTTCCTCATCTAAAGGATATGTGTACATCTTACTAGCCGTGGATTATGTGTCTAAGTGGGTGGAGGCAATCCCCACTATGACAAATGATGCCTTGATTGTTCAAAGATTCTTGAAAAATAATATTTTTGCTAGATTTGGAGTTCCACGGGCACTAGTAAGCGATGGAGGAAACCCACTTTGTAAACAAGTTGATGGAAAGTTTGTTGAAGAGATATGGAGTGAAGCATCGAGTGACTACATCTTATCGCCCTCAAGAAAATGGTTTGGTGGAGTTTCCAACCATCAAATAAAGTTAATATTGGAGAAGACAATCAATGGAGGAAGGAAGGATTGGTCGGAGAAGCTTGACAATGCTTTATTTGCTTATCGAACGGCTTTTAAAACCATCCTTGGTGTGTCACCGTATCAATTGGTCTACGGTAAAACTTGTCATCTTCCCGTGGAGTTGGAACACCGTGAATTGTGGGCTATTAAACGCCTTAACATGGATGAAGGGGAGTGGTCAAGCAAGATTGTTGAAGTTGATTGAGTTAGAGGAGTTTAGAGGAAGAGAATTTGATAACTCAATCATCTACAAGGAGAATATGAAGAGATGGCATGATGCTAAGGTAAAGGAGAAGATGTTTGCTCTCTGGGATAAAGTTCTTGTAATCAACTCGAGGCTTAAGTTATTCCCCGAAAAGCTTAAGTCTAAATGTATGGGGCCATATGAAGTGCTTGAGGTGTTGAGTGGACATACATTGAAGCTTAAAGGTCCTAATAATGAGTTTGTGATAAATGGTCATAGGGTAAAACATTACCTATCCCCTTCTCAAAAGGAGATAGTGTATGTGGATACCCTCTCTTCTTGAACATCTTTGATTGTTTAGTAGTGTAGATTTTATTTTTCTTTTGTTTTTATTGCTTTCTTGTAGACTTGGTATGTAGGTGGTGAAGCTCATGAAGAAAAGTGCATATGATGAAAGACAAGGGTGCTAAAGGTAGAATGAAAATGTATGTCACACCACTCTTTACAAACTTAAATTTTAACACTTGTGTTAATTTAAGTTTGGGGGGTGCGTGGTGGTCATACTTGGATTTTGAAAAATGCACATTAGTCATCACGAGGTAAGTTCATGAAGAGCATTGGTGGAAACGACAAGGGTACGTTTCACCACTTTTTGTAAACTTAATTCTAGACTTGTTTCGATTTAAGTTTGGGGGAGAGTGCGTAGTGTGACTCACCATTTGTTTATGCTTTAATGTGTGATGAATCATATGTGATTAGGTTATATTGTCTTGTGGCAAAATGGGTCAAAATTTTGAACATGAGTTAGGTTTGTTTTGGTATGTTTGGTGGTGTTTAAGTACATGATAGTCCATTATTTGATCATAATTGTGGTGTTAATGTTTTGAAGTATTTTTGAGCATGAATAGGGTGTATGAGAAGTGCAAAAATAAAGTAAAATGAGGTGAAGTGTGAAAGTTGGAAAACAGGGTAAAGTTACTACGCGGGCCGTGTTCAGTACACGGCCCTGTAAGGACTGGCCATGTAATGACATCAGAAGTGCCTACTCGCCCAGAGTCAAGGGCGAGCTCCGAACTCGAGCCGTGCAGGGAATAAGAACATGGGCCATGTGCGGAGCACGACCCTGTAACGTGTATCCGTGCTTGAACGTCTGAAAACACTACAAGGCCACGACTGTGGCCGTGTAGCGGAACACGGGCCATGTGGCATTCAAAGTCAGTTTTAAAAGCCCGATTTCAGAACACTCCGTACTCACTTCCACACACGTCCTTCACTCCGTACACACTGAATCCACTTCAATCTTCACAATTGTTCGTCGATCTTCATCATCAAGGTTAGTTTTGAGTGATTGTTAGTGAGATTCTTCAATCTTGTACACCAAGAACACTTTTCCAAATCCAAAAGTAAAGGTATGAATTCTATGAACCCTAACTTTCAAATTTTTTTTAGAGTTTGAGAGAAATTGAGCAAATCAATGTATGAGCTTTGTGATATAGGGAGTTTGGAATGTTTTATTGATTGTTGAACAAACATGTGCCAATTTAATTGTTGAATTGAGTATGGAATTAGGGTTCATGAGAAAGTTGAATTAGGGGATTTGTGAGAATGATGAAATTAGATGCATATGTTGTGCAAATTAAATTATCATGCTTGTAGAATGCTTAAATTGTAATCAAATAGATTTAGGTGTTGAGGATTTGGGCATTAGGCAATGTGGATTATATTTTGAAAGTTTATGGAAAAGTTGTGCATGCCAAGTGTTCAATGAAATGTCTAAGTGAAAATTTTGGCTAAATTTGAGATCATATGTTCATAGTGATTAGTGATGGTTTATTTTGGAACTTATTTGTGCAAGTATGATATAGTTGAGGTATAAGTTCATGGATAATTGGAAGGAGTGATAGTGAAGTGAATGTTGTGGCAAAGCTTGAAGTTAGAATGATATGAATGTGTAATGTTGATGCATAGTATAGTTCACATTTGGTTGAATAACTAGAGTGGAATTTAAACTTAATACATTACCATTTTTAATGATGTAATTGAAAATGACTTGAGCATTGTTGTAAATTGTAGATGACCGAGAGGAGGGTGAGACCTAGGAATGAGGATTTCATCATCATTACCGATCCAAGAGAATTGGCTAATCTCGATACTCAACTAATGGAAGATGGGGTCCATCCGGACTACTTTGGGGTAGAATTTGAAGACGAGTGGGGAAAGTATGTGTTTCGTTGGCAAACACTCGCTCCCAAGATCAAGCCAACCCGATTCCAAGATACAACAATAATGGAAAGGTTATGAATTGAGGAATATTTGAGGAAGTTGTTTAGGTTCTCAAATATGGAAACATTCTTTGATAAAAGGCCCCCTACTTACTACCATCTAACTGCTGAGTTCATGAGCACATTTCAAGTGAAGAAGGACAAAAATTCTTTCCCTATTTCAGTTACGTTCCAGTTGGACAACGTGATGAGAGAAAAGATCCCTCTACATATTTTGAATGGATTCTTTGGATGCCCACCATGTCAATACTATCAGAACTTTTATCATGGAGGTGGTTTTAATCAGCAAGATGGTGGAAAAGTTTGGTGAATGATGGGACAGAGTAAGCAGGACATGTTCCCAGTGCCTCGAAAGGAACTGCAATAAGGAATCCAGTCATGAGGTACCTAGAGAAGATTGTCTCGAACACCATCTTAGGGAGATTTGAGAGTGGAGCAGTGGGAGAGAAGCAATTATACATCATGTACTGCATATAGAATGATCTACCACTGAACGTTGCAGCACATTTTGTGCAACATGCGGAGAGAGTTGCCAAGAGACAAACTTCTCAGGGCTTGATGTTGGGAGGTATGATTACTATGATCGCTCAAGGCTTGGGAATAAATCTTGTAGGAATGGAAAACAAGATGGTGAGTGAAGGATTGAATTATCAGCAGTTGATGAGGATAAAATTTTTGTCTATAACCGAGAATCAATATTGTCTAAGGCAAGAAAAAAAGGGCTCCATTTCCTTTGCCAGCTCCAGAGCTCACTATGGTGTATACTCGAAGGAGGTTTGCGAAGGAGGTTTGCTAACTTGGCAATGGCTAGTGCTAATCACTCCAGGGTTGTGAGAGCTTTTTATAGAAGAAACGAGAGGAAGTGAAAAAAGTTCTCAGACAGATGAGGGTTGAAGAGAGCCTCGAGCTAGCCAATCTAAGAGTGGAGCTAGTACCGATGGAAAGTGATGAGCAAGATGCACCACATCAGCAGGTGGAGTTTGAAGAGCAAGCCCCCGAGCCACTACAGTTCGAGGAAGAAGGGCAACATCAGTAGCCACCAATGGGTCCCGAACATGGCAATGATCTATAGAATTATATGATGGATGAAGTGAGAGATATAAGGCATGTGCAGCAGACGTATAGAGCACAGATGAGGGAGATCCGCGAGGTCCAGCAGGAGCATGGAATGCATATTCAGGACTGAGAGCTGGACAACGTCGTAGGAAGTACTACGAGGAGCATTCGCGGGTGCACTCCAACAACATGGAGGAGATGATGACTATGATGTTCAATTTCTAATTCCTAGCATCTCCTCGTGCGTACATTCCATGGAATGCCTATCATCCACCTCCACCTCCGGAGCCATGAGGGAGTCATTTTAGTGCTTATCACTTCTAGTAGTCCATTTGAAGAATTTTAGACTTGATTTGATTCGTTAGAGTTGGATTGGATTGGATTGTACTTAAATTGCTTATTTTTTGGAGGTTTTACTTTGGGATTTTATTTTCAGTTTTATGCGATTTACTTTTCGTTATTTTTGGTATTTTAGTTTGATTTTTATAATTTGGATGTGATGGGAATTTGATCTTACTTGTTATGGATGTGAATTGATGTGCTTTGATATCTTGAGATGAATGATTTTGGTCATGCATGTTATGTGCTTTTGTTATGTTTCTTGTTTGGTAAGTCTTTGTTATTGTGTTATGTTCGTTTTGTTTAATTTCTTGTAGGGTTGGTTTGGTGGTATGTTTTGGGAAGATGTTGAATGTTTTTGAATGTGAGCTATGATGCATTGTTTGTGATAGGTGTTGACAAACATATTAAGGTTTTCTACTAGTCAAAATTGTGACATGGATTACATAATTTATTCAATTTTGAGAAGTATGAAGGGTAATTTTGTTTCTATTGATCCAAGCAAAAACTTGTGAGAGTTGAGCCTCAACCGTGCCTCCATGGTTAATTATTAATGAGAGGAACAGTTGAACTTAGACAAACTAGAACTTGCTCATGGACTATAGGAGCGAAGCCCAAATGGTTGAAATTTGTGATATGATCTTAGGTCATCTTTGTTAAATGAAGTCATAGCCATAAAATTCCTTACCAAAACATTATCCCTAGTTAACCAATTAGAGTCTATAAGCATTTTCATTGTGATTTAAGCACAATACAAGCCTTGAAAGCCCACTTGAGCCTTATATATGTAACCTATGTATGGATAATTGAGGATGATGATGGTTTACAAGGGAAGATGTGGAAAAATGTTTAAGCAAATGGAAGAAAGTTTGAATAAAGAAAAAGGATGAAAGAGCTCAAGTTAAAAACAAATGCAACTTCAATAAAAGTGGAAAAGGAGCAAGATCATAAAATATTCTCAAGGAATGCAAAAGTCAAAGAAAAGAAGTATGCTATTCAAAAGAAGCTCAATGAATCCATGGTATGTTGATATTTAGTGCTTTTGAACAAGTGAGAAAGGGAGGAAGTTTGAAAGTGAAGAAGTTGGAGAAAAGAATCATCTCTTCGATTATCTACACTTGAATAGTCACTATCACCCAAAGTTTCCTACCCTACCAAAGAGCCTAAACATTACATCCTAAGATAAAGACCTATTTGATCACTTATTGAAACTAGGGTGGCTTGTGAACATAGTACATGAGCAAGCCTATAGTGAGTAGGTTCTAACCGGTTGATGAGTGTTGTTCAAAACCCTACTCCATAGAGTGTTGAGTGAATTTGATATCCTATGAAAGGTTTGGATTGAAAGGGATTTGATTACCCTTTTTTCATCTTAAGATTGAACTTGTTAATCTTTCATGTTATAAGTTTGATGATGTAGGAATACTTAATGTGATTTGTAGTCCTTATTACTTGTGATGTGTTGTAGTTTATGTTCGTTAGGTTTTTTTAAGTGAAAATTACTCCTTTTGTTTATCATTTTTCGTTGTTCGAGGACGAACAACACTTTAAGTTTGGATGTTGATCGTTATCATTTTCACCTAGATTTTAGTGTCTTTATTTGTGGATTTTCAGATGTTTTTATCTGTATTTGTATAACTTTTGGTGGAGGTTATGTAATTATGAGAAATGTGGTATGGATTTATAGAAATGTGTAAATGAGCGTAAATATGTGCAAAACAGGTCAAGAAATGAAGAAAAAAAGAGTCGGGAGCAAAACGGAGAAGGAAGAACAAGGCACGCTTAGACATGCCCCGTGTGCAGAACACTGGCCTATCCGAGGTGGTCGTGCTCGAGTATCAGAATGCTGAGCTCGCCCAGAAGAAGTCCGTGTTCCGGTGCACGAGCCGTGCGCCAGTGCACGCACCGTGTGCGGAACACGGGCCTTTTTGAGGAAGCCGTGCACAGTCGTCAGAAATCACTACACGCCCACGGGAGAGGCAGTGCGTGGGTGCACGGGCCGTGTTCAGAAACGCGCAGTACATGCGGAACTACGTGTGCACTAAACGAGCCGTGCGCTACTACACGGCCCTTGTAGGTGCAAAAGACAGTGTAAATTTTAAAATATTTCGGAAGCTTCTAGAAGGCCCTTAAGTGATATAAAAGGCTTACTTGTGCGAAATTTGGAGAAGAGATCAGAATTAGAGCAGTTACACACACTCCACACCACATTTTCACACACTAAATCCATTTCATTCATCTCCATACATTTGATCCATCCATTTCTCTTGATCTTCAACAATCCATCCATCAATCCATACTTCCACCACTTGAGAAGAGGAAAGCATCAATGATTGAAGAAGATAACATTTTGAAGAGAAGGAAGGTTATCTCCACAAAAGGGAAGCCAATATAATCTACTTTTCAATTGTTGATTTTCTTCTTATTTTGGCTCAAATGGAGCAAGCCTTTTAATGTATTGATCTAAACACAATGTGTAGTGGCTAGTCCTATAGTAGGGCTAATCATATGATTGGTTGAGAAGAATGCAAGATATGTAGGATTTGAGATGTTGAATTGAGTTAATTTTGGACTTTCTTTTATGATTAATGAATCATAATTCATTTCAATAATTGTGTGAGTAGATTCTCTAATCTTAGTGTTAGGATGACCATTCCAATATTGTGATTAGATGTTTAATTGAATCATATATTAAGATGAGTGTTGAAATTGAAAATAAGCGTGTTTTAGTGTCCAATTTAACACATTCTTGATATGAATTGTTGTCATATATTAGCACAAGTGTCTTATATTCAATATATGTGAGAAAAAGGTGCATTTGAGGTGTTTTATTGTGCTTAAGGTGGAAAAATGATCAAAAGTGCAAAGTTGGAAGGATGCTGAAAAATGCACGCTCAACTTTTATAATTTTTCTGTGTTTGTGTGGAGTTCAAAACTGATGGTATGATACATGGTATAAAGTCAAGGAAGTGAGGATTGCGTGAGTGTAAGAATTACTCAAATCGGAATTCGGACGAGGAAGTTGTGCTCGAAATCGTGAGGTCGCGCAGCTGCCGATGAGAATTTCAAAAAATTTTCGAAAATTACCTATTTCTTGGAGTACAATTAATCTCCTTATCACATAATCCTCCATGATTCACCTATATCTTTTATTACCTTAATTAATTCCCTTCTCATACATATATATATATATATATATATATATATATATATATATATATATATATATATATATATATATATATATATATATATATATATATATATATATATATATATATATATATATTTACATCAGTATTCATGAGAGAGGGAACCGCAACACAATCATCCTACACCCCACAAGGGGGGATCACCCCCCAACCATCATCCACATCATTTCCTCCATCCATCCATCACTTTGAAGATTCATTTGCTGATTCAAGAGGAGAACCAAGAGGAGGATTCAAGACAGAGAAGGACACGACGACGCCACATCTATGGTTTTATTTGTTTCCTAATTTATGTTGTATTTTCCAGACAACCGGGTAAGATCTATCCAACACCCATGATTGTTCTTCGTAACATCATGGGCTAGAGCCTTTTTGGTAGAATTAGGGTTGTAAAGGTTTTTACGAATTAATTGAACTTTCGTGTGTAAACTCTATACAACACTACTTGTGGATCTATTTTATATATGATTGTGCTTTCTTAATCCATATTCATGGTCATTTTGTTCATCTTCAATTGGTATATAGAGTCTGAATATATATCTTGGTTGTAAATTGAGTGCGTTCACCGCTGAACAGGATTCCATGTTATGATTCTAAGTGAAGGGACTCTGAAGCTTTATTAGAACTATCATATATGAATGTTTATTAATTGAATTGAATTCGGATTAATAAGAAGGATAAAAAGGTTAATTTTATAGTACATATAAAGGGAGCTCATATCGGGTTAGAGTATCAATCCTAGGGGGAAATAATTGATACTAATAGTACCTAGAAAGAGGGTTGAAATTATATCTCTTGCTCCAAAGTTATTCACACGTGTTATACATTTGTTTGCTTGTGTGTATAGAATAGATTTGCATGGCTTAGTGATGCGTTCATATTCCACAAGGCAGAGTCGGACATTGATATACGAAAGGGAGATTAATGAGTGAAACCGAATTATCCTAGAACTACCTATTCTCCTACTTGATCCACTTTCATAATTCTTATAGTGTATATTTTATTTTAATTGTTATTTTATATTTTTGTTAGTAGATTAATAATTCAATTCACAACTTTATTGCCAATTCGTCTTAATTAATTTAGTTAATAATTAAATTGATAATACGTCGTCCTTTGGGTTCGATATTTCACTTGGTCGCTTGATTAAGCTGCAACTGATATCATTAATATTTGGGAATTAATTTTGCGTGCAAAGAAAACACGCATCAAGTTCTTGGCGCCATTATCGGGGACGACTGTTATTATTAATTTATTATTTCTAGTTTGATTAAGACTTCTATTTGTGATTATTTATTTCTATCTAACCTTAAATTTTTCTGAGGTACTTGTGCACTAGGAAAAGGAGAGTAAGGAAAGAAGGAATAACACATTGAGCTAAACATGGACGGAGTAAGGCAGAATTCGGATAATATTGCCATACGTGAAATTTTCACGTACGATTGTATTGGCAACATGGGGTTGATAGGAGCAAGGGGGAAGATAATGATTTCAAGATACATCCCGCTCTTATCAACATGGTGGAGAAGAATCCCTTTTCTGGAGGTTGTTTGAAGATCCATATCAACACCTCAAAAGATTCCTTGGTTTTGCAAACACTCAAAATGGTAGTGGAGTTAATGATAATGCTAGGTGGATCACCCTATTCAAGTTCTCTTTGATTGATAAGGCAGAAGCTTGGTATGAGACTCTTGATGCCATAGATTGCACTACATGGGACCAACTGCAGTAGAAGTTCTTGGAGAGATATATGCCACCCAAAACGATCTTAAGAATGAAGCAAGACATCGCCCAATTTGTTATGAATCAGGATGAGAAATTTAATGGGGCGTGGGATAGGTTTAAAGACATGCTCATAAGGTGCCCACAACATGGAATGTCTAAGACTCAATACATAAGTATCTTCTAATATGGATTGGATTGTGAGTCGCGTGTTTTTATTGATGCATCATCAAGAGGAACATTGTTATCTAAGACAACACTTGAAGCTGAAAAATTATTTGAAGCCATCTCTATGAATTCACGTGACTGCCCTACAGAGAGAGATAGAGGATGATATGTACTTGGCAAGGTAGCGCAGGTTGAACATCAACTGGTGAAGTCGAATAGGGATGATGAAATCTTCTCTAGTTTAGCTAACATCAACAAGCTACTAGAATCCCAGCAGAGGCAAATTACAGAGTTGACACAAAGGGGGCCTAGTATCCAGCAGCAAGAAGTGAAGAGTGTTGAAGATACCTTCAATCGATACATAACAAGAAATGATGCAAGGGTTCACTGTATCGAGGCTACTATGAAATCTAATCATACAAATTTATCTAAGGAGTTGAAGGACCTTACTTTGATGATGGGGTAGATGGCCGGAAACATGAATCAACTGACACAAACATTGGAGAAAGGAATATTTTCGTCTCAAGGTATAACGAACCCAAAAGAGTGTAAAGCCATCACGTTAAGGTTTGGAACGCAGTATAAGGGACCGATGATGCCGGAAATTAATTTTGAAGGTCCAGGAGCTCAATTCGACCAAGCCAGTAGGTCGAACCACATCCTGGAGATCTAACCAAGCACCTGGGCAAACTCCAGAGTTTCCAGCCGATCGGTTCGACCAAGACCCTCATGGTTCGACCAACCTTGTTGGTCGAACTGAGTCGAACCAACCTGTTCGCGACCCTCTGTTTTATCCGTAGTATGATTCGACCACGTCAAGAATGGTTCAACTAATCCTCTTGGTCGAATAGTGGTCAAACCAGCCTGTCCGAGAGAGAGCACACTTTCAGATGCTCAGTTCGACCACAACACACTTGGTTCGACCAACACCTCAGGTTAAATCGAGGTCGAACCACCTCATCCAGTACTATTTTCCACACCGAATGCTTTACATGATGTTGATGCTACTCTCATACCATCAAAAGAGCAGAATACTGAGCTTATAGTTGAGAAGAAGTGGGAAAGTGCAAAGAGGTTGAGAGACGAGAAGTTTAGACTGCAGATGGATAATGAAATTGTGATTTCTCTCTTGATCAAGCAATGAAGATGCCCATGGAGACTCAGTCATGCAAGAGCATAAATGTGGTTTCTATATTGTTTAATCTTGATTTTAATAGGACATATTATTCTGAATTTGATTGGAAGATTGACAAGGAGGTATCTAGACAGCCATGGGAGGAAGAAAATTCCAAGGATCATATACTTGTGACCAAGAAAGGTGAGGTGCTGAGTGTAGACAAGAAGAGGGAAAGAAAGTACTTGAAGGTGAGGATGTGAGAAGACCACCCTCTGATCCAGTAGTTAAAAGCGGTATTCCGTTGTGACTCTCCGACGTTAAATATGAGCGCCTGTTGGGGGCTTGCCCTTCCATTTTATTGCTTTATTCTTTATTTCGTTTGAGTGAGAAATTTTTATATTTAAGGTGCTTACTAATCGGCAATTACATTTCTTTGTAAACTTAGTTTCAATTTACGTTTTTACTAACTTTGGGGGGTGAAATGTTCTTACCTCATTGAAGCACCAAGAGTATAATCTTTTCTTTGTAATGTTTGCTAGGGGAGTTGATTTTTTGCAGTATGTTGAAACTTTAATCGATTTTGATGTGTCAATTTTTTGTAATTTGCCTAGTGTTCAGTGGTGTTTCTATTGTGTGGAGTCGATTAGATAATCAATTGATTCTTTCTTCTAGTTCTCCTATTTTATTATTGATGAATCATGTGATGATGAGGTATGTTTGAGTTTTGATGAAAGAACATGTAAAAAAGTGGCAAGATAAGTTCTACACTGAGGCTTTGACCTGATCGAGTTGAACAACTCGAGGAACTCGTGCATACGTTGAAGGAGAAATCAGGTGCCCTCGTTTCCTTATTATAATTTCTTTGTGTGCTTTTAATTCATGGGAGTGAAAGGATTGAGTTTAAGGTTGTGATCCTACATTCTTGAATTGTGCTAAAATTCATATGCCTTTGGAATTGATGAAGGAAGTGTACTTGAGTTATATTGTGATATGAAGTTCTATGTGTACTTGTGGGATATTACTTACCATGAAAAGTGCTCTGTTACTTGTTAAAAACCCATGTGAGATTTTGAGCCTTATTCATGTTACATAATCACATGATTTTTATTTTCTGGTGATTATTGTCCTTGTGTATGTATTCTAGAACTTGCCTCTTGTATTGCTCGAGTCTACATGTTATGTTAGATAATGGGAGATGATTTTAGGCCATACTTGAATTTATGAGTCACTAAGCCAAATAATTTCCTACCATATGATTGTTTATCCGTAGTTAGCCCCGTTGAGCCTAAAAACTTCATTCTTTGGCAGCCTACGAGAAATAACCACTTTGAGCATCTGAATTTTTTAGCCTTGATTCTATCATGACGAGAATTAATGGTTTTTCACAGTGTGTTAAGGGAGCTTTATAATAGCTTGGGAAGGAATGAAATTGGTATTGAAATGTGATGGATCTTGATAATGCATCTAAGGATAATCATGGAGTAGTGTTTAAATCTAGTACTTCATTGAATCAAACACCCTAGGGTAGTGCTTAAATCTAGTACCCTATTGAGGATGCACGAGGTAATGCCCGAAACTGATACCTCGAGAGAAAACAAAAGGAGAAGAAAAGAAAAAGAAACAGAGAAGGAAAAAATGTTGTGCTGGAAAAAAGAAGAAGTGAAAGAGTTGAGGAGAATATTGTGCTTAATTGGAGTGAGTAAGAAGAATGGAAGATCATGATAGGCGCGCTTGATTGATCCGAAGTTTGAGTCACTTATCCATATATTTTTTTCTTTAACTAAAGAGCCAACATTACATCCAAAAGAAATGTCCTTTTTGATCCCATTGTGGAATCATACTTTTAGTGGTGGAGAGTTTGAGACGTTTGGCAAGCTTATGGTTACGCATGCACTTGAATTGAATCTGAGAGTAAACACCTTAACCATAAGTGTACATCTTTTACACTTGAGTGTGAGTGATATATACTTCCCGTGAGAACATGTCAATGGAACATTTGAATTGGTGGTGATTATCTTATCTTGTATGCTATGAATTGATTATTACAAGTAATGAGAGTTCCATGACCTAAGTTGAGGACAATTGTATTTTGAAGGGGGTATTTGTTATAGTCCTTGTTTCCCCGCTAATTTTCATACTCTCTCTCTTTATTTTTATTTTGTTGACTCGGGACGAGCAACGTGTAAGTTTGGGGGTTTGTTGAGAGAGAAAATATGAGTGTTTTAGTGTCCAATTTAACACATTCTTGATTGGAATTTTTGTCATATATTAGCACAAGTATCTTATATTCAATATATGTGAGAAAAAGGTGCATTTGAGGTGTTTTAATGTGTTTTAGGTGGAAAAAAGATCAAAAGTGCAAAGTTGGAAGAATGCTGAAAAACGCACGCTCAATTTTCATAATTTTTTTGTGTTTGTGTGGAGCTCAAAATTGATGGTGTGATACATGGTTGGAAAGCCAATGAAGAAAGGATTGCGTGAGTGCAAGAATTACTCAAATCGGAATTTGAACGAGGAAGTTATGCTCGAAATCATGAGGTCGAACCAAGAGGAGGATTCAAGACAGAATTAATTCTTGCATCCATCCATCACTTTCCTTCATCCATCCATCACTTTGAAGATTCGTCTGCTGAATCAAGAGGAGAACCAAGAGGAGGATTCAAGACAGAGAAGGACGCGACGACGCCCACATATAGGGTTTTATTCGTTTCCTAATTTATCTTGTATTTTCCAGACATCCAGATAAAATCTATCTAACATCCTTGATTGTTCTTCGTAATATCATGAGCTAGAGCCTTTTTGGTAGAACTAGGGTTGTGAAGGTTTTTACGAATTAATTGAACTTTCGTGTGTAAACTCTGTACAACACTACTTGTGGATATATTTTATATATTATTGTTCTTTCTTAATCCATATTCACGGTCGTTTTGTGCATCTTCAATTGGTATATAGAGTTTGAATATATATCTTGGTTGTAGATTGAGTGTGTTCACCACTGAACAGGATTCCATGTTATGATTCTAAGTGAGAGGACTCTGAAGCTTCATTAGAACTATCATATATGAATATTTATTAATTGAATTGAATTCGGGTTAATAAGTAGGATAAAGAGGTTAATTTTGTAGTACCTATAAAGGGAGATCATATCGGGTTAGAGTACCAATCATTGGGGGAAATAATTGATACTGATAGTACCTAGAAATGAGGGTGAAATTATATCTCTTGCTCCAAGGTTATTCACACGTGTTATACGAATATTTTCTTGTGTCTATAGAGTAGATTTGTATGGCTTAGTGATGCGTCCATATTCCACAAGGCAAAGTCGGACATTGATACACGAAAGGGTGATTAATGAGTGAAACCGGATTATCCTAGAGCTACCTATTCTCCTACTTGATCTACTTTCGTAATTCTTCTAGTGTATATTTTATTTTCATTGTTATTTTATATTTTTGTTAGTAGATTAATAATTCAATTAACAACTTTATTGCCAATTCGTCTTAATTAATTTAGTTAATAATTAAATTGATAATACGCTGTCCTTTGAGTTCGATATTTCACTTGGTCACTTGCTTAAGCTGCAACTGATATCCTTAATACTTGGGGATTAATTTTGCGTGCAATAAAAACGCGCATCAATGAGCATGTATGTTAGTGTGAGGGGAGGTAAGTCATACCCTTCTTATGCTTTGAACATTCATAGGGGGACACTTAAGAAATTGAGTGAAAAGGACCAAACTTATGATCATAGTAACTTAAGAGAATTGAGAGTAAGCACAATACTAGGAGATTTAGACTTGTCAAAGAGTCGGGAACCTAATCACCTTGGCCATAGGGGTTAGGGGTACAAACGTGATTGTTTTTAGTCCACAATTAATGAAGTTCAATATCAAGAGTTATGCATATCTAGCTAGATTCTTAACCATGAGTATGATTAGTCTTGCTCTCTCCTTAAGTGCATTCTATCCACATTCCATTCATCTTGTTACTTGTTCGATATTTGATACATTTACTTGTTAGTTGAATTCTTAGTTAATTGATTAGAATAATAAGTAGTTCAAATACCAAACCTTCAATCTTGTCACTCTTACAAAACATAAATCAATGAAAAATCCGGATATAACCATGATATTACTTTCCCTTGGGACGACATACTTATAAATTTTGTTGTTTGGTATACGTGTACAACAACAATATAGTCTCTTACTCTAAAACATTTTACTAGAAATGCGACTAAGAACATATAACTCCAATTAAATATTTTAGAAAATAAATAAATATATTATCCAATTGTTTGTTATGATCTCTACCCAACGTTCTTTATTTTTCGATCAGATTTTCATTATTAGTTCATCACTACGCCGTGCATATCATCCCCGCATTTCGCTTTCACGCCATGATCTTCATCATCCCCGCGTCTCGCTTTCACGCCATGAGCTTCTTCATCATACACGGTGGTCGTATTTCTCTACTCATCCTGGTTTATGTCGTCGTTCCACGACATCCAAAATTACGATCAGATTTTTTTGTGAGCTATGCATAAATCTTTAAGGTTGTGAAAGAATCGATAAGAAAGAGTGGTGGTGATGAGAAACAACCCAATTTTTTCATAAATTTATGTAGAAATCACATAAATCTCATTCTTTCTTGGCTCTTTCATAAATCTACGCAGAAATCACAGAAATCTCATTCTTCATGGCTAGCTTCACTTGTTAGGTGGGAGAAACCACTCTACAATGGATTTTGATGATACAGTATCATTAAAGCCATAACCATCACGAAATAGGATTTCCCCACCAAATGCGTCAACCGATGTACCCTACAAGTTCGGAGTAGGCGTTAATAACCTGATGCTTCTTCAATTTCAAGGGAGATAGGGTTAAGATGATGAGAGGGCGTGGAAGGAAGGCGACGATAGTGCACAATTATACTCTAATTGTGAAACAACATAATAAATTGTGCAGACATTTTAAAGGATTGTTCAACAATGTAATCGATTGTGCTACATAATTCACTACAATCACTAAGATTAGTCATCAATCCCTTAATTAGTGGGATTTGTACAATATATAATCTACGTATTCTCTAAAGATTTATAAGGAATAGATTCTTTATGTACATGTTTTGTGTTGTGCAGATTTATATACTGATTGTTAAAAAATATACCAAATTATGCAAAATATTTAATTATTAGTTATTCAGACTGTATCACTAAACATACCCAAATTCATAAAAAAAATAATTCATAGAAAAATCGTGAATTGAGATTAGCGCCATTGTCTATCATGCACGATCTTGTGCGTAAATCTAAAAGTAGATTGGATATTGTGCAAATCCTACTAATTGAGGGATGGATGACAAATTTCACAAATTAAGAGATTGACGATAAACAGTAAAATAAATAAATTCCATCTTTGTGAAGGCACATTAGTAATTAAGGGGGCAATATGGGTATTCAATTGTGCAATTTTGTATCTTATAGTAATTAAAATGTAGGCTTATATCTCTTAGTAATAATAGAATATTTATATTGTACCTAAAATTAAGCCTCCCAAAATAAAGTAGGCAAACTCCTTTTTTAAATCGAGTTTACGTGTAAATTTATGTAAACTTTGTTTTCACTTATTAATACTCTTTAATATATGAAAAATTACTCTTTAAAAACATAAATTATTACTCTTTTAAATGAAAAAAAATACTCTTAAAATTCTTATAAATCTTGATATACCAATTACTCTATAGTACATGAAAATTTACTTTTAAGAGATCTAAATTATTATTCTTCTGAATAAAAATTATTACTCTTTAAAGAGTAATTTTTAAAAATACTTCCTCTGTCCCGGTCAAAGTGCATTGTTTGCTTTTTGCACGTAGATTAATGAGTATTATTATTTTATGTAAAGTTGGTAGGTGTATTAGAGAGATGTGATGGATAGTGGTGGGCCAGTGGTGGGTCCTTTTTACTAAAAGAAAAAATAGTGCAATTTGCACGGGACGCCAAATATAATAAAATAGTGCTATTTGGGCGGGATGGAGGGAGTATGGTTCACATGTAAATGCGATCTACACCAAACTCACTCAATAAAGTATACTCAACTCCATTAAAGCTCATTGTTATGAGTGTCATATCTCACTTCAAACATGTTTGTTAAGGTTCAATGACGATGTGAATACACAAAAAAGCTCATAAGGCTCAAGACCAACAGGCCGAAAATAAAGTCCGTTCAAGACATAGCCGATAATCAAAGAAGGTTCAAAGGTCAATAACAACAAAGCTCAGACTTATCTGGGGATATGATCACATACAAACACTAACACAGGATAGGCTTGACTATCTCGAGTTGAGCCGACTTTAAATAGGCTTGGCTCAGCCAAGGATAATCTCGACTAACTCATCAGAAGTTAGCACATCAGTTATGAGCACCTAAGAATGAAAAATGACACATCACTCTCATAATTCTTGACTAAAAGACAACACACAAAAGGCATGAGCAAGCTCTCAACCAACATAAACTCTTTCTAGTTTGAGGACCATTTACATAACAACATTTTGCCCATAGATGACAGGTTTGGTCCCCTCCAAGAACACATGACATCCTCTTATAGGGCTAAAGCATGTGCAAGGTCATGATCTATGTGAGAGGGCAAATGAAGAGCATATAAATATTTATTCCAACAAATTGTAACATTACCATTATTACTTCATCTTCTACACTTCATAGAGCGAGTTGTAAGGTCGAGGGTGTAAAGATTATACAATCATCAATATAAGAGAGTGTGATCTTATTTTCCATTCATAGACCGTGTTTGATTGACTTTGTTCTTATCATTTAATTTTAACTACTTCAAGCCCAACCCATTAACACCACGACGAGAACAACCATCAACACTTCTTTTTACAATTCTCAATAAATTTAGAGATTTTACATCACAAGAACTATAAATGTCATATATTAGCAAATACTTTGTAATTTTTGGCATCAAGACTAATCTGTCTCACTGCTGCAACTGCTGCAATAACCCCCAACACTGAGAAAACAACAGCTATGCTAGTGTTCAACCAAAATATGACACTCCTCTTGGAAGGTTTGAATGTCAAGTTGTAGAACACAAAAGGGAGTACAAAGTCAAGTGGCATGAACCCAAACGCTCCAATCAACGCATTAATGTCCCCGAAAAACGGAAGCATCGCTGCAATGGTGGTGGCCGCAATAATAGAGAGCGATCGCGATATCAGTCTAGGGACTAGGTTTCGTGTAGAGAACTCCCCGCTCTTGGGATCTGAAAACGTTCGTTCCAAAACTTCGTTGGTGGGCTGCAAGTACACCTGAAGAACACAAATTTTAATAGTTAACATATCTTTGGAGTCTTGTACTGAAAAACTCTGTATACGTATGTATGATGAGTTTAGTAGTGACCACGGCTACAGCAGAGAGTTGGAGGATGGTGAGAGCATTGGTGATCAAAATGAATGATTTAGGGACCAATGGGGCTCTATCACCCAAGAAGTTAGTGAGAATAAGGCCATCAGCTTGGTTACCAAAGGCCCAATAGCCAGAAATAGCTACACTGAAGAATGTAAGTATCACCACTGTGTAACAAATACACAACCCCTTGAACATCTTCCCCTTCACTGGTGGTGCCACTGTTGCCTACAACATGCACGTTTAAACGAACGTTCAGTTACTTTCGTGTTTCATCTTGTATTCTATTACATCAATGGATGAATGAGACCTGTATCTCTGGGATGATCCCATTGCCATAGGTGGTGGCAATAATAGCCAATGCATTAAAGATACCAAAGATTCGAGTTTCATGATTGCTACTCAGAGAGTAATCTTTTGGTGGCCCCTTGGATGAATTTCCTGGAAAATATTAGTTAATATTCTTAAAATTTCATAAAAAATAATAACAAAGTAAATGAGCAAGTTAAGATCGTCATGTTTTTTCTTGATCAAGTAGCACTGTTTATTAAAGATGTGATAACTTTTAATTTATTCTACTAATTACTCACGAAATAGTCCAATGGGAAAGTTACAATTTTTCTTTAATCAGTTGTCACTTTATTTTGATAGTATTATCAATTCTTATACGTTTTATGAAACTCATTCTGTGAGATGGTCACATACAAGTTTTTGTCGAAATGAATTAATTACCTATGTAAATGGAAGCAGCAGCAGCACATGCACTGTAAGTGAGGCAGAGTAGCAAGGAAACCAAGTTGATATGTCTTAAGGAGTGGAAAGATGGTATTTGAGCTAAAATTAGCATTAAACCCCCAAATATTATGACAAATTGGTATAACTTCATGTTTCCATCTGTCTTTGATAGCAAGTATATTGCCTGCAAGTATTATCATATTTCAAGGTATGAATAATACAGGATTACGACTAATTATGCCTATTCTTGTATATTTTAAATGGAAAATCTTAAAATGTTACTTTTAGACAGAAAAATGAAGTATCCATGACTTTTATCCTTAGAAAAAGAACATACATGCACTTCTTAATTATTACTAATGATAAAATCTTAAAATGTAGTATGTCGCAAAGTATACATGCCACATCAAATTATATCTTAAGGAATCTCATAAAACTATATTTTATCATTTTTTTTAAAGTAAAAAATAGCTTAAAGAATCTTTTATACTGCGATATTCTATCAAAAGAGTTGAAATTGTAAAAGTTTAATTTAGGGTAAGGTATATTAGAGTCCTACTAAAAGAAATTAGAATATGCATAAATAAATTGTAGGAGTAATAAAATAATAGTGTAGGGTAGGGTATATTGACCTTCATGCATTGTCCTCCCAATAGAGTACAACCGATGACTGCACCGTAACACACCATGAATTGAATTGGCCCTACGTAATACTTCCCCCATTTTGCCCCTGCACCACTCTCGTTATGTTCGGTTTGAGGTTGTATGAGGTTTGAAAATTATTGAATAGTGATTCTATATTAGTTTGAGGTTTTAAGTAGGGTAGATTTTAACTTTATGTCAAATTAATGTATTAATTTATTTCAAAATTAAATGAAAGAGGAGAAATAAAGAGAAAAATTGTAGTAATTGAGAAGAAAGAATGTAGTATATATATATAGGGGTGACATTTAAAATTTAGATGTAGGTTTTGAAAACCAAAATCTAGATTTAAAACACGAAAACTAATACCACCTAAATGTTATTCAATGTATCATAAACGTGGGCTTACCCACAATACTAATAAAACTAACACCTATATATTAAAAACAGCTATATATTAAAATAATTATTAAAAACAGTTATATATTAAAAAATTATATCTCTTAATTTACATAAAAAACAAATATTAACATTTATTCAGAACTAAACGAGTAGTATATACGCAATTTAAGACCATTGAAAATAAAAATAAAAATAAAAAACTAATAAATGTATGGAGATATTAGAGTATAAAAATACTTTATGATAGTCCCGTGTGAACATTTATATACGTATATTAATGTTCAGACGTGGTTAGATTTAATGGCACTTTTATTTTTGTGCCCCTAATTTTTTGATTAGGATTCTTTGTATTATTTTGGTACATCATCTCATGTGTCATACTATTGGATGAATAACACATAGGAGATAGAGAAACTATACCATATTTAAGAAAACTTAAACCCTAAGAATAATGTTTGAATTTATTTCCCCTATTACGTATCAATCACTGAACCTTTTGTTTCCGGTACTATTGAAGATTGCACATAGAGGAATTTCATATTGCATTTTAGCCTTGATGGTTGAAAATTGAAAAAATAAAAAAAAAATCCCAAGATGTTGTCAATGAACCAAAACATCATTTTCCTGCAGGCCTAATTTCTAATTAATGGGCAATTATCAGTTGAGGAATCTCATTGACCATGGCCATGTCCCTATGTTTCAAACCATGCACTTTCTTACTTTTCTAATATATATTATGAATATTAAAATGGGTTATTTTATAAATTGATTTTATTAATTTTTGGGATAATATAGTTATTTGATGATAAATTTACAACTTTCATGTATTTTAAGATTATTGAATTGATATTATATTTTATATGTAGGTTGTAAAATTTATTGTACTCTTCCCTTTTTGTTACTTTGATTGTCGGTTCTAAATGTATCTTCTTTTTTTTTTTAAAAGCCCCATACATATAATTAATATAATTATTCCAGCATTTAAAATAAAATTATTTTTTAATTAACATGAGAAAAAGAGAGCAAATAGTAAATTAGAAAAGACTTGTGTGAGACCTTCTCACGTAAAGACTTATGTGAGACGGACGAAAAGTAATAACTTCTATGACGAAAAATGATAATAAATTAATGAAAAGTGATAATACTATTTCATGAACAAATTATAGCATAAATGAAAAGTGATAATCTTTTATAGCGAAAATAATAATATTTTATAGCGAAAGTGATAACTATTTTAAAAAATGTAAAATAGTCTCACGTGAGATGGTCTCACGCAAGACATACCCTAGTAAATTATCAATTAATGGGGTGAGTAAAATATATAAATGAAAAAAGTATAAATTAATTAATTTATTATGGAAGAATAAAGTATTAATTCTTGAAAAACGTTCTAATTAATTAATTAAACTCTAAAGAGACAAATTGGAGAAAATTTAAAGAACCCTCGGACCCACACTTCACCCAACTTTTATTTGCTGGAGATGTGAGGGTTGAAAATGAGATAATCAATTATTTTCAGCAGGGACCATTATTTATATTAAAAAATACTTCATCCGTCCGTCTTTAAGGGTGTCATTTGCTTTTTGTACGTGGATTAAGAATTATTATTATTTAATGTGTAATGAGTAGTTGTATTAGTGGAGATGTGAGTCCTATTATTTAGTTGTATTAGTGGATGTGTGTAGGTTCCATATGCATAAAAAAAGAAATGAGATCATTGGGGACGGACACCCAAAATGAAAAAATAATATCCTTAAAAACGGATGATGGAGTATTTATTTACAAAGAATAGGAGGTTTGCACAATTCCACGTGATTGTATATCATTTTCCTAATAAATAAATAATTTAATAAACAATGATAATGATATAATTGATAGCTCGAAAATAAGTACTATACCCTTATACCCTCACATATCATACTCCATATATGGAATAAATAAGCTATTACAAACTTTATGATTTCAAATTATAAATTACTATTTGTGTCAAACTTTTGTGCGAACAATAAAAGGTGATAATATTTTAATAAAAAGTAATATTCAAGTTGCAGTGAAATATTTTATGAACAATTTATATATAAATAAAAATTTATTATATTTTTAAAAAAGAGTGATAATATCTTCAATAAAAAATTATAATCATAAAAATAATTTTAGTTATTGACTAGAGAAAGAGAAATGTACCTAAAATGTGATTGGCCATGTCACGAAATCTGAGGTGTCGGTTGCCAAGGCTGGCATGGTGCTCGAGAACGAGAGAGAGAAGGTTGTAGGAGTAGAAGGTGACGGCTGCTCCAATGAGTAGGCTGCCAACTCCGGCGGCCCACCCCAACGACGCCAATGCAAACGGAAGGCTCAACAACGCCGGAGCTACGATTGAAGTCGTCAAGTGGTATCCACAATGTATCCACGACCCTATCAAACTCGTGATTTTAGACCCAGATGAAAGACGCATGTTCAATTCTTATTAGGAACGAATTAGGAGAGGTAATATAAGGAAGTTTATAGAAAGAGAAGTACGGGTATTTGTGTATATTAACTGAACTAACAACTAACATTTATCGATAAAAAAAAAACTCATGATTTTAGAATTAATTTATAATCATCTCTTGGTTCTAATTGAGTTAAAAAAAAAAAAACGTACTACTACATCTTAAAATTTTATTAAAAATTATCTCATTGAGTTTAAAAAATCAGTTTAGCTAGGGGTGCTTAATTTGTTGGGGACTTCGCATAAAGGATGAGAATAAAATTAAAAATAACACATTTTCATTTCATGAGCAATGTTATGATTTTTTTAATTTTCATTTTTTCATAATTTGAGCGGAATGTCTATCATTCCAAAAATAAAAAAATAATAATAACAATAACTTACTTTTCTTTTAATCTATTTTAATAAATCAAATAAAATAAAGTTTTGTGATTGCCTTTCCAAATAACAACCCAATGCTATAAAGACATTCCCATTCCTATTACCAATAATTTTATTATCATTCTTATTATTCTATTCCATTATAACAATACAAACACCATATTGTCCCATATATATTTTAAACTTTTATAAGACCATTTTGATTAAAGTAAAGATACGTGACATGACCATACATAAATCATGAATACATCATCAGATGTTCATTGAAAAGCTCCAACTTTTTTTTTTATCACTTGATTGGCATGTGTGTAATTCTAATGATTTTATCAATTTATGGCGAAAAATAAAATTAAAATTGATATAATTTGTAGGATAGATCTTGTGGGACATCGTCTCAGATAATACCATTTTACATTTTTTTTTAAATAATTATCACTTTTGCTATAAAATATTATTACTTTCGCTATAAAAATATTATTACTTTTCATTTATACTATAAATTATTCATGAAATAATATTATTACTTTTTATTAATTAGTATCACTTTTTATTATAAAAGTTATCACTTTCTAATCGTCTTACATAAGCCCTACATTAGACAGACTCATGGTCTCACACAAGTCTGCCTAATTTCTAAAGATACGAAACTAAATTGATTTTTTAAACTTTTCGTAAAATAATTTCCAATAAAATAAAATTAAATATGTGGGGCCTATTTTATTTTAAACTCGAATTTTCACAATTAATCTTACATTTTACTAAAATAAGACTTTAAGGATACTTTAGTAATAAATAAAAAATAAAGTACAATATACTTAATAGATGTGTGTTGATAAGGTGACCTTTCTTAAAAATATAAAACATATTGAGAAGTGTTAATTTAATTGTGTTGATTGCAATAGTGTGAAAAATATAATGAAATAACATATGTAGAAATATGAAATACATGATGGGTCGAACACTACAATATATATATATATATATATATATATATATATTAGCAACCAAATTTACTAACGAATTCAATCCGTTGGTAATTATCAATGAATTAGCAACAAAAATGACATTTTTGTTTTAGCAACAGAATGCCAACAAATTTATTCTCTATTTTTCAATTCGTTGGTAATTACCAACGGATCAGCAAGGGAATCATTATATAAATTACCAACGAAATTATTAGCAACGGATTACCAACAGAATTATTTACAAACGAAATTGATTTTTCGCCAACCACCACTTTACCAATGTAATTTTACCTACGGATTCCGTTGTTAATCCATTGGTAAGTCAATTTAACAATGTAATTAAGGCTTCTACCAACGAAATAGGTAAAAAAAACAGTTTTTTTGTAGTGGAAGATATTCCTGTTATTTTTCATATAATCCATTATATATTGTGTAATATTAGGTTTATACTTTTTTTTAAAAATATTTAATTTTATATTACTTTCAACGCATCACCCATTTGATGATAAAAAAAATAATAACATAAAAAATTTGAATCGAAAACGAGTTAACTAGTATAATTCAAGCACAGCTTAACTTAAAAAAAAATTATAATCTTAATATAATACTAGAAATTTAGAAATTCAAAAGAGCAAACTCCTTGTGGTTCTATAATATATATACGAATATTAATACATGAATAAATTACATTTAAGTAATTGTACATCTTGTAGTTGCACTTGAATTCTATGCATTACTCGTGTTATCCTTTGTTTTCAATGTACACATCAATACTTTTGATGAGTCACTACACATGCAGTAACTAATGATATTAATTTGATTGGAATAATTTAATTTAAAATTGATACAAAAGCAGCATATGATCGTTTTTCTTCTGATCAATGAAAAAGAAAATAAAATACTCCCTCCATTTATTCCACGTATTTATGCACATGTATGTAGGAAAAAAAATTAAGTGTATAATTTAAGAAAAAATAAAAATAAATTGAATAATTTAAAAATAAAAAGTAAATAAAATTATTAAAAATGATGATTATAATATAAAAAATTATTAAAATTCATAAATAAAATATAAAATGCAAGTAAAATATATACTGCATTATTATTATTATTATTATTATTATTATTATTATTAAAGGAACATGTAAAAATACTTGACACGACCCTAAATGAAAAATGTGAAAAAATACACTGGAGACCCGAGGGAGTTAACACATTCTTTATGAAATAAAAGAAGAATATTTTAAAAATGTAAACTGATATTTACATCACATTCACCATTTATTATTGGATATGACCCAATTCTCTTTTGCGCACACTATTAATATATTATTATATGCTAATAATATAGATCTACACACATCTCGGTGTCAGAAGTCAAAATAACACAGATCATGAAATTATTATTATTTTCCATTAATCAGTAAGGAAATATGACTCAAGAAATACCAAAAAAAAAAATTAATTGTTATAAAGTTTAACGATTAACATCCTGATATCATTTTTTTTTATTAATTTGCTAACCAATCACAAAATCATTAACAAATCATGATATTTCATTATAGATTACTGACTATGATAATTGAATAAGACAGCTAGCTGAAAGAACAGACAATATATACACACTATATAATTGTATATATTATATATGTATTAATCTAGTTAAGCAAGAGTGAGAGAGAGACCTCTGGATTTAAGAACAAACTGTGCACCGGCGTCGAGGTGGAGGGCGGCGGACGGTGGTGGTGGATGAGCTTTGCCAACCTCTCCGACGTCGTGTAGCATCTCTTCAGAACTTGGTCGAACGCTTCCCATCCTCCTTTCAGTGTGGAGGTTGGGAGTGGGGTGTGTGCGTGTCTTTTGAGAGGGAGGACAAGTTGATTCTAAAGATTTATGACATAGAAAGATGAGAGAAGGTATAAATAATAGTAGGAAGTTAGGAAAACATATATATTTATACTTGTGTGATACATATTTCCCATCAATTATTATTAATTTTGAATTATAAATAATTATACTATGAATTATTGGCAATTTTGTATAAGACTGATTTACCGTGAGATCATTTTATATACTTCTATATATTTTTTTAATTAGTTATCAAATAAAAAATGATGACATTTTCTTTAAAATGTTGTCAATTTATTTAAACTATAAATTCTATTTGTCTCACTTTCTTTCATTTGAGTTTTGACTATTATGTACACATTTTTTTTTCACAAACATTTAGAAAAGGCAAAGATTAAGAATGTCTTGGTTCATTTTATATAGAGCACATGACTCTGGCTTGAAATGAGGATCTCGATAGTGGACGCGGGTTGATTTAGACTTCTCCCGATTTAGTTGATTTATAGATCGGATATTGACATTAAAAAAAAAGTCTCATTGAAGTCATTTAATGATACAGATAAAAAATATAATATTTTAAATTAAAAGTGATATTCAATTAATAAAAAATGATAATAGCACAGTAAATAATTTTATAAATAATTTATTATATAAATAAAAAATGATAACATTTAAAAAAAATAAAATAAAAATAAATTTTAATAAAAAGTAATAATTAATTACGAAAACATAAAATATTTTTCATACATTAGACATCCACTACAATCTATACATGAGACATCCACTACAAACTACTTCATCCGTCCCATAATAACTGTCCTACTTTCCGTTTTCGTCCGTCCCACAATAACTGTCACACTTCAAAAATAAAAATTTCACATTAACCAACATTCTCAAAAGTTATCTTAATTTCAAAAATATCACTCCCACCTAACACACATAACATACTTTATAATTTATTTATTACTTAAAAATATCACAATACCTCCAAAAAGTCAATAAATTTGATTAAAAAATAACTTTTCTTAAACTACGTGTCTACACTAACTACGACTATAATTATGGGACGGAGGAGTATAAGACTTTGTGATACAACTTTATCACATTTTTATTTTTTGTTACGTAACTAGGAGGGTAGGTGTTACTAAAATTCTAAGAGCATCTTAGCTGTGCTAAAAATGGAGATGCAACCACATTTTCTCTCTCCAGCCCTGCTTCGTTTTTTGCTGCAATTTCAAGAAAACCACTCAGCAGCCTCCTACAGTGTTGCTTCTATAATTTATTCATTATTATTATTATTTTTTAATGTATGTGTTTAACTTTTTTTAGTAATTAATTTTAATTTTATACTACATATTAATATTTTTATTATTAATTTTGTATTTAATATTTTTTTACAAAAAATTAAGTTTAAAAAACAAATAAAAAAATTACTAAGATTATATTATTTTAATATTCACAGTAAAAACGAGTCAAATTATTGAAGATGAGTTATTAAAAAAAGTATTATAAAATGAAAAGTTGCACTTTTGTAAATCAGGTTTTCATCATAAATTTTTGTAAATCTTTTAATTTTCTTAATTTAAACACCGGCCTTATAATACATAAAATATATAGAATTGAAATGGAAACCATAAAATTTATATTTTGAACTCAGTTTAAACAAGAGTTTGTGTAAAATGAAATCATCATAGAGATGCATAACTCTGACTAAGTCCAAAGTTTTGGAGAAAAAAAATTCATTATTATAACTAACACTGTATAGAAAGTGTGGTCGCGCATTTAATGTGAAAATGAAGCGTCATATAACGACTTATGGACTAATTTAATAAATAAATTCTACTCACTTATAATGTGAGATAGTTTTTTTTTGTTTTAAATTATAGTTTTTTTTTTAATGGTATTATTATTTTTTTTATTAAACATATTATCATTTTAAGTTATATTAAAAATTGTTAATGAAACAGTTTTTTAAATAATATCATTCTTCATCAGTTAGGTACAATGATTTGAAAATCAGACCGGGCTGGTCGGTTTAACCAGTTGGGCCGGGAACCGGTCCAGAAGGGCTAGAAAACCATTTATGGAGTTGAACCGGTTAGAACCGGGTTGAACCGGTCAAACCGGTTCAACTGATTCAACCGGTTTCAATATTATTTTTTAAAATTATTTTTTACTTTTTTTAATTTTTTTAAACTTTTATGATATTTCACTTTTATTTTTATTTATTTTAGAATATAATATTTACATTTTGGATTAAATTATGAATTATAATATTGAGTGTGTATATTATAAAGTAAAAACTATGTATGAAATATAAATTATGAACTGTAGATATTTTTATTTAATTATATTTTGATTTTAAATTGTATTTTAAAATTTAAAAAATAATTTAGGTGATTATATATTTTTATAATTGGTAATTTTATAAAATGTAATTGAAAATATATAAATTCAGTTTTTCGGTTGAACCTCGAACCGTTGTCTCTCCCGATTCGTTCTTCGGTCCGATTTTCTAATCACTAGTTAGGTATTTCCTCCATCCCATTATAATAATTGTATATTTTTAATTTGGGTATCTCATTTCAATAGTTACATTTATTTTGTTGGTAGATAAAACTCACACAAAATAATTAATAAATTTCTATGAGGACTACCGGCCACACACCATACTAATACGTCTATCAACTATATATTAAAGAGAATTTAGCATTTTTGGTCCCAATGACACACTTTCTCTTCAAAATAGTCACAATACTTTATCTTTTAGTCCAAAATAATTATTTTTTTGTACACTTGGTCCTATAATATTTTACTCTTGCATATTAAATCCCATACATCTGCATAATTGATCCCAAAAATTTAGATTTATATTTATTTATTTACTTATTATTGTTTTCTTTTTAATATTACCAAAATTTTATTGCTTTAGACATGTTCATCATCATCATCATCATTGTTATGAGTATTATATCCCCCCATGCTTGATGGGCCCAAGAAGCCCAATAAGCTCCATTGTATTTGAATGGGAAGACCCAACCCAACCCCTAGGTGGCCCAACCGGTGGGCGGAAATGAGAAAGAGATTAAGGCGGCCCAAAAGGGTCATGACAGCACGAAGGCCCAGCCCAAGAAAGAATAAAGACGAGCCCACCTAATAAGGCCGAAGCCAGGAAATGCCCTCGGTAGGAAACTCCGACGTTCATCCTTCCCCTGACTGAGGCCTTGGATGAACACCCTAGCATCGAAAGCCAACCTGCCCAAAGATCAGAAGAGGACGGCGAAAGCAGGGCAGCAAAGGACAGACACCATAATGAAAGAGAACGAGTACTGCAGGCTAGAAGACAACGCTAACGGGAAAAAGAGGTATCTTGGGCAGCAATCCTAACTAGAAGACAACAGTTGACTGGCGCGCTCTGCTCTAACAACCAATGAGAGGCCAGCAAAGGACGGAGACACTCTGCAAACCACCTGCAGTGCAACAAACGATGCTCAGACTCCTCCTGCAGATGGTCAGCGTACCAGACAGCTTCATTAAAGACGGCTTGTCTTCATCTAGATGGCGCAAGACGATTGGCTCAGATTTAGGGTTTTAGGACAATATAAATAGTCTCTCTCACATGAGAGAGGCAGAACATTTAGATTCACTTTAAACATTACACTTGTAAGAATTTGGGAGAACAAGTGTTATTCTAAGGGAGAGTAATAAAATTGGTTGTCTTCTTTGGTGGGAATCGATTCTTGGATAGACTTTAATCTCTTTATTTGTCTTTATTTGTGGTTGATTGTGTTTGATGATATTCGTTCTTAATTCCGTTAATTAAAAACCATAATCCTTCATATACTAAATTAACGAGCCAAGAACAGCCATCAACATCTGGCGCCGTCTGTGGGAACGCTACAATTAGCCATCCATGTTCTATTTCTTCGTAAAGTCTTGGTTGAGTTCTGGGAAAAAGATCTCTGGGTTTTGTTCTACGTCTGTAAATAAAATGGGAGGTGATGGATTTACAGCCCGTGGCAACGAAGAAAGAGGGGAATGTTCCAGAGCCCAACAGAATGTAACAAGGAGTGGAAACAATGTAAAAATTAGTGCTCCAGTCAGAGAGATACACACTCCGGCGAGGTCTATTCCTATCCCAAACTTGGGTGATCCTCAAAAGGCGAAAGAAATGAATGAAAAGATCCAAAGGGTGATTAATGAGTATGCTGCAGAAGCTCCCCCGGTTCCCCGGCGAGGTTGAGCTTTAGTGGCCCCACAGGAGAAGCCATGGTGACCTACGAAAAGATCTCGAAAAGAGGAAAGATGTCAGGAAAGAGCACAGCGGAGAAGATGCGAGAGAAACTATCAACTTCTTAAGAAGGAGGAACGTCGCAGAAGGAGAGAGTGTAGACGAAACTCCAGCAGAAGAAAGGCATAGTGAATACCTTCGTCGACCAGGAACCGGGGCCCAAAAACAACCACAACTGAGGGAGCCCCATGAACTAGAGAATCCTCCACCCCCGGAGGTATCTGTGAGAAATAATGCTTAAAGGCGATCACGGTAAGAACGAAATCAAGAGGCAGGAAACCCTCCACCGAGGGAAAGGCCAAGGGCAGAAAGATCTCACCAACATCGTTCCCCAAATCAAAAGAGAGGCCGACCACCACTAGGGGAGTGCCGGCGGAAGAAGAGGTCCCACGAAGAACCCCATCCATCTCTCAAAGGAGGCATAATCGACCCAGAAGACCAAGGAATCAGAGGTCCCATTCATATTCGGTGCCCTACTCACAGGAGAGTCGGGATCCCTCGTGGGAAGATCTGCCAACAATATAGCTATCCTTACCACAGAATATGAGACACAAGAGGCCCGTCACGTGAAGAGAGACAAGGCGGAGGGAACCCAGACAGAGATGTGGTCAGAGAATAAAGAAATATTCCCCAAGGCCCCGACCGAAGATTTGTAGGCCTTGATAAATGAGGAGGTGAACAAGCGTTTCGCGGATCTGGAAAGGAAGATGTCCGGAACGGAGGGGTCCTCCAGTCATCGGTGGCTCTTTCACCTTTCGGCAACAAGGGACCAAGTTTCCCTCCAGTTTGATTTTCGATTGTGATTACGACCTATATTCTCACATAAAAAATATTTAATGTGGATGAGAGCACAAGGTGCGAACGAGGTCACACTATGCCGGATGTTCTCGCTAACCCTGGGAAATAAGGCTCACGTTTAGTTTAGGGCGGTCCCGGCGGCCTCCATCAGAAGTTGGGGGGAGTTGATGGAAGTATTCCTAATGCAGTATTCGTATCTTGGGGCACCGAAGGAACCAAAGTACAAGTTGGTTAACATCCGTCAAGGTTCAACAGAAGGCTTACGAGACTTTCTGAAAACATTCAACGACCAAAGGTCGATGGAGGAAGTCATGGGGGACGAAGCTTGTCTCACCACGGTGATGGGGGCTCTTCACCTGGAATGTAGTTTATGGAAAACGATCCAACTCAAACCACCCGTGTCTTACATGGCCTTTATAATCATGGCGAACGAGCATATACAGGCGGAAGATATTTCCAAGATAGCAAAGAAAGCAAGTAACCAGAACCCCTCGGCAGAGCCAAGCAAGAAGAGGATCAATACCGGAGGAACGAAGGAGTACAAGGCACCCTCCACTTTCATGCCATTTACAGAGGATACGGAGGTGCAGCAGATGTACGAGGAGCTGAAATCGGGGACCAACTTGAATATTACCAAGGTCTTCTACTACGTCAAAGATCAGCAAGTCCTTCGGATGCTAAGACTGGTCCTCCGAACTTCAGAACTCACCAATCCTTGGAAATATTGCATGTACCATCTGACACATGGGCACAACACGGACCAATGTCGATACCTTATCACGGAGTTATGGAAATTATTCAAGGAAGCAAGGTTAAGAGGGATGTTGCAGACCCCGAGGGCGAAGGTGTACAGGAGAGATGCTAATCTTCCCCCTCCCTCGGGTCGACCAAGGTCCCCAGGCAGAGGGCGGAACGATGGAGCGATGCCCCTACCCCCTCCACCTCCAGAACGACCACCAGTGTTTGATAAGATCAGAGGGCCACCCCAAGAGGAAACAAACTGGGAAAGATACGCATGATGGAGCCGATAGAGGAAGTCCCCTACATCGGGACCTCTCAAGCACTGACCATGGCATCGAAATGGAAGAGGAAGGCAGAACTAAGAAACTTAGACCAACAGATTCCTCAAGTGTGGTCGCTAATCCCAGTGTCGAAAGGGGTAACGGAAGCGGATATTGCCTTCACGGAAATGAACTTCTACGAGGTAAGTACTCCTAATTCCGACCCTTTAGTCATTTCGCCAATACTGTCAAGAGTCAAAGTCCATAGATGCTTAGTGGATACCGGGGCATACGCCAACATAATCTTCAAAGAAGTTTTTAAAAATCTGGAAGGGGAGCATCATCACAAGGTGAGGTCTTGTGGTGATGAGAACAAAAGTTTCGACAATGCATTGACTAGGCCAACCATGGAGGTTGATTTGTCAGTGCAGTTAAAGGGCTCAGATGGGAAAACACGGATGCAGAAACAGTTGACATTCAAGGTTGTGGACCAAGCCTCCACCCACAAATGTATATTGGGACGTCCGTTGATCCATTCTTTCGAGGCTATCCCATCCAACCTTCACTAATGCCTCAAATTTGTCACAGCTGATGGCAGAGTAGCAACGGTGATCGGAAATCAGAGGAGGGTGAGAGAATGCTCGTTTGTGGAAAAGGTAGAAGGTTTGAGTTATCATGAAATGGACTACGAGATTTTAAGCTTTTAGGATATCCTAGAAAGGGAAGAGAGCCCCGAGGTGAAAACAAAAACTAAAGAGTTTCCAAGAAGAGATTGTGAGGGGGAAGAGCTTGACACGATCCTGGTAATCACCGAAGGAAAGGAAGTAGAGGAGCAAGGGGACGAAATGCTTGTGGCAACAACAGGAGAGCATCGGGATCCAGTTGTTAAAGAACGAGAAGAGAAAAAAGCTGCAATAGGGATGTCAAGGCGAAAGCAAATAACGTCTAACGAAGATCCGAGGATGAAATTGAGAAAAGGAGCCTCGGCGGCAGGGAAAACAGAGTTGGTACATCTTGATCCAAAGGATGCTGATATCAAGATCAAGATCAGGACAGAGTGGGAAAGAAAATTCAAGGAAGAGCTAACCCAGCTACTGAAGGAGAACTTGGATGTGTTCGCCTGGAACCCAAATGAAACACTCGGGGTACATCCGAAGTACGCTTGCCACAAGTTAAACATCGACCCCAATGTCCCACCATTTTACTAAAAGAAGAGGAAGTTCAGCCCGGAGAAAAATGCGGTTATAGAGCTGGAAGTACACAAACTACTGGCGAGTGGAAGAATTACCAAATTCAAGTACTCTATAAGAGTGTAAAACCCAGTTATGGTAAAAAAGAAGGAGGGATCATGGAGAATGTGCATCGATTTCACTAATCTAAACAAGGTGTGCCCGAAGGACAGCTATCCACTTCCGTCGATTGACCAGATGGTCGACGCTACAGCAGAACACGAGATAATGAGTTTCATGGATGTATTTTTGGGGTATCACCAGATTCTTATGCACCCGGATGACAAGGCCAATACGGTATTCTTCTGCGGGAATGGAGTGTATGAGTGGAACAACATGCCGTTTGGCCTGAGGAATGCGGGGGCTACTTATCAAAGATTGGTCAACAAAATGTTCGAGGGAGAAATTGGGAAAATAGTCGAGGTTTATGTGGATGATACCGTGGTGAAGAGCCTGAAAAGGATGGATCACTTCGATCATCTCAGAAAGGTTTTCAGAATCTTCCGACACTACATAATGAAGCTAAACCCGAAGAAATGTACATTTGGGGTGAGCAATGGGAGATTTCTCGGATATTTGGTCAGCTCCAGGGGAATCGAGATGAACCCAGAAAAGGTGGAGGCTATCCTAAAGATGGGTCCGCCAGGCACATGAAAGAAGTCCAGAACCTGACGGGTAGGTTGGCCACTTTGAACAGGTTCATGCCGAAGGCATCAGATAAATGTAAACCCTTCTTCGACGCTATCAAAAAGGCTAATAAGTTTGAATGGACAGAAGAGTGCGAGAAGGCATTCGACGAGATCAAAAGGGAACTATCAGATCCCAAGATCCTTTCCAAACCCTCACTAGGCGAAATGTTGCAGCTATACGTAACGGTGTCGAGAACCGCGATCAGTTCAGTATTGGTCAAAATGGAAGAAAAGAACCAGAAGCCAGTATACTTTGTAAGTCAATCCTTGAGAGGTACAGAACTCAGATATCCAGCAATGGAGAAGGTGGCGTATTCTCTCGTTATGAGCTCGAGGAAACTGAGACCATACTTCATGGAGCACACTATCGAGGTACTGACAATGTTCTCCTTGAGGCAGGTACTCCAAAGGCCGGACGCTGCAGGACGACTATTAAAACAGTCCGTCAAACTAGGGCTGTTCGACATAGCATACATGTCGAGGAATGTAGTCAAAGGACAAGTCATGGTGGATTTCATAGTGGAACTGACCTTCCCTGCACCAGCCGAGGGTGAAAAGAGAAAGCCTTGGATCATGCATGTGGACGGTTCGGCAACGGCAGCAGCATCGGACGTAGAAATCATTATCCAAACACTGTTTGTAAAAACCTTTTCAACTGCAATCCGGTTTGGTTTCTTAGCTACTAATAATGAGGCAGAATACGAGGCCCTACTGAATGGTTTAAGGATGGCTCTAGCCATAGAAGCAGGCAAACTGATGATATACAGTGACTCACAGTTGGTGGTGAACATGATGAAATGAGAGTACAAGGCCAAGGATGAACACATGAGCCTTTATTGAGGACTGGCTGTAGGCTTACTACAGAAATTCAAACATGCGTTTTTGGAATGCATCGACAGGAAAGACAACATGGGAGCCGACGCATTGGCTAAGTTGGCCACGACGTCGAATGCTGAGGACCTAAATAACATTAATATTGTGAGACAAGAGAACCCATCAGGCACCGCCGTATGGGTCCTGAATGTACAACCGACAGATGAGTCATGGATGACCCCAATCAGGGCATATTTAGAAGAAAGAAAAGTACCCTCGGATAAGAACAAGGCTCGGGAAACCAAGCTTCGATCGGCGAGATACGTCTTAATAGAGGGGAAACTGTATAAGAGAGGCTATTTTTCGCCGCTCCTGAAATGCCTAACTCCTGAGGAAGCAAGCTATGTGCTAGCAGAGATACATGAAGGCGTATGCGGGAACCATACAAGCGGGATCGCTCTAGCACACAAAGTTATCAGGCAGGGTTACTTCTGGCCGACGCTAAAAAAAATGCCACCCAATACGCGAGAGCCTGCGTGATTTGACAGAGGCTGGCCCCGATAGTCAGAGCACCCTCGAAACACCTGACCTCGGTGTTCAGTCCATGGCCCTTCGCGAAATGGGGTATTGATTTGATCGGACCGCTGCCTACCAGAAAAGGTGGAAATAAATTTGCCATCGTAAGAGTAGATTACTTCACAAAGTAGGCAGAGGGTGAACCCCTCTCTACAATAACCAAAGCCAGGGTCGAGAAGTTTATTTGGGAAAATATTATATGCCGCTTTAGGATACCGATCACCAAAGTGACCGACAACGGCAAGCAGTTCGATAATGACAAGCCGAGAAAAGTTTGCAAAGACTACGACATTAAAAAATGGTCCTCCATGCCATACCAACCGCAGTCCAATGGGCAAGTCGAGGTAGTGAAAAAGATCATCAAGCACACATTAAAAGCCAGGTTGGAAAAGCTAGATGGGAAATGGCCAAAAGAACTGCCAGGGGTGCTATGGTCATATAGGACGACGACGAGAACATCCACCAATGAGACCCCTTTCTCGATGGCCTTCGGCACTGAGACGGTGATACCAGTGGAAATAGGAGAACCCAGCCCTAGGGTCACTCTCCTTCAAGAGGGGACAAATGATGAATTTATCCAAGAGAGTCTAGAACTATTGGAGGAAAAGAGATTGAATGCGGAGTTGCATAATGCAGTCTACAAGCAGAGAGCAGAAAGATTTTACAACTCCAAGATAAAACTGAAAAGGTTTAAAGGTGGAGAGCTAGTGCTACGAAAAGTAGTGGGCCCAACAGCACAGGGTAGTGGCCAGAACTGGGAAGGCCCATACGTAATCAGAAGGATTCTGGAAGGGGGAGCATATGAGTTAGAGGAAGTGGATGGCAAGAAGATACCACACCCATGGAATGCGCAACACTTGAAGAAATATTATCAATAAGGAGAAAGGAATGAAAGATGAATGAGGTTGGTAACATGACTTTTTACAGCTTTTAATCAAGGCAGTAGGCCATACTATATAGAAATGCAATTTGTATGGAAATCTTTTTAATGACATATGGTTAATGATATTAATGTGTTTATCATAAAAAAAGGAAAGGTGTTTAATTATGGGGACATCACGGTCTTAGGAATATCAGTAAGTTTGTGTACGATTAAGGGGATCAGTACGCTCGTCCCAAATGGTAAATATATATATATTCACATGTCGGGATACCATGGCTTCGGGAAATACCTTCGGGAAATACCAAAATATAAATATTATCCTATAAACGGATAAAGAATACTGCAAGCATATTGAAGGAAAATAACCAAAAAAGGGATCGGAAAGGCAAAGCAGATTAAAAAGGCAGAGTCAAACTAGTAATAATGGGCAAAAATATTGGATTCAGGGAAATTGAAACAAAGATGTCGAGGCATTGGACTAGGGAGTCAAAACTAAGGTGTCGGACATCAAAACTAAAAAATCTGGTTGAAGGAACCTCTGTATGAGGGAAATGGTATCGCCTCTGGCGTAAATGGGAAATACCGAGCTGGAATGAAGGGGCAACAACGAATCTCAGAATGGCGTCAAAAGGCGGCACGGACATGTGTATGGCGGATAGGCACAAGAGTCGGAACATCAGAGTTAGGATAAAGGAAACTCTCCTAATGAAGGGACTGGAGGATCGAAATATCGGAATAGGAATAAAGGAAGACAGCTACAAGACATCGCCCAAACAGAGGGAAGGCATCGGAAAATACCTAAACCAAAGGGCAGTGCATGCAAAGAATTAAAGTCTTGAGATTGAGATGGAACCTCAGAATAGCATACAACCGGGCACAGATAGGAGGTACATCAAGCGAAAAACATGAGCATCTACATAAAAGGTTGCTAAATAATCAATGATACATAGAAAATAGAGAGCGTACAGTCGAAGAACACCAACAAATACATGTCAATGACAAGCAAGCAACAATCATCAAGTAGTAATACCAAGGGAACAGTCAGAGTTCAAAACGTACAACCAACCATAAAGGGATAAAGTTTGAAACAACAATAGAATCAGGATGAAAAAGGAATGAACCAGCAAATCGAGAACGCGAAGAGAGTAAATCTTTCTTTCGGCCGCTGAAGGAATGGAAGATGCTCGCCATCTTGTCCTCCATCTCTTTCAGCTGAGCCTCGGCGCAAAGGGCCCTCTCTTCAGTAGAGCCAGGACGAGGAATGCGCTGCTCCAAAGCTTGAAGGCGATCCTCAGCTTTAGTCAACCTAGCACGCGTTTAACAACCTCGATCCGGGCAGCATCTCGAGCAATTTCAGTCTCGATTAAACGTGCCTCTAAGGACTCTAGAGTGGCTCGTCCCACATCGACTTCAAACTCGGAGACAGTCAGCCTATCCCTTTGATGCTAGACCAAAGAAGTCAGCTGGACATTCTCAACCTCCAAAGCATGTATTCTTTTCTCGAAGCTCGCAGAGTATCCCTCGGAATGATCAATAAGCCGGCCAGCGAACGAGTGGTACTGATCCATAGCATGCAGAGAAGAAGTAATGGAGGCAATGGAGACACCAGCTATCGCGGCCAAGCCAGAGGAATCTTAGGAAAGAGAGTTGGGATCGACGGATGGAGAAGCTTGATGGGAGACTTGAGAACTCACCCCGGCGATAAAACCCCGGATTCCAAGCTCCCGCAGCTCGAAAAGGTCAAGCTCATCAATTTTCTCAGCTCTACCTTTCTCTCACACTCGAGCCCTCTCGACAGTCAACCTAGCAGCTTCAACATCAGTTTTGGAGAGATCAGTTGTTGCGGCATCACCATCGAGGTTCGGATTGGGAAGAGAAACTACATGAACGGCATGAGAGGTCGAAGGGACTGAGCTAGCATCGGCACTGGGGACGGGCCTCACCCTCAGTCCTACCATCATGTCGTAGTCTTTAGGCTCAGGATCGCTGTCTGTTCCCACATCGGGAGCTGTTGCCTGTCCAGAATCCTCATCAGAACCATTTTCAGAGCCTTCTTCTAAATCTTCTTCCGGATCCTCTTTCGGATCTTCCTCTGTATCCTCTTAAGACTACATTTCAACCTTGGACGCGACGGGAGGAGGATCTACAAAAGAATACCACAGGTGAGAATGCCACAAACATGGAAAAAATGGGGAAACTCGAATGGTGACGATTATTTTCCTTAACCTTTTATAGAGGAGATCGAACTCACCAAAGGAGGGAACGGAATGAGGCACAAAGCTGATTCTAGTCGAATGGGAAGGCCCGCCGTGCTTATAAACACTTCTCTCTTTTTTCTGAGCAGAGAAGCAGAAACAGACCCCAAACTTAGGACGGAAGGAACCTCAGAAGGGACCACGAGGGTGCGACGCAAATGCTGACGAGGAGGTGACAAAGGGGGCAGAACCCTATCCTCGGTAAACTGGGTAACCAACAGATCTTCATTAAGCCTCATATAGTTAGATCTGACAGATAAATTATCCATCTCCCTATCATCGTCAAGGGACGGAGAACGAGCAGGGTAATCGGGATCGGTCACCTCATCATAAAACTGATAAACGTACTTGTACGGGGTTAACGATAGACCAGCCACAGAACCGGTCGATCCCACCGTAGAAAGAGCATTCTGAAGCTTACCTATGGAACAAGGAAGAAGGGTCAGTCAGGGGACAAGAGAAAGCAGAAAAGACCAGGAAAAGAGAAACACCAGTGGTTGCGCCCCGATCAAAAATAGACAATCCAAATGAAACCAGGATAGGCTCGGATAGCAGCGGGGAAACACGATAGGTATTCTCCCCTTGGAACAAGATCTCGTACACTCGACGAAAGCCATCGCTCAGCCGTTCGAGGGGATGAGGAGGAGGACATGCATAAAAATAACATCAGAAACTGCAGGAAACATTTGAGCCAAGGTTTTGGAAATAGGAGAGAATCATACACTTATCTAACGGTAGGAATCAAACAGGAAATGTCACGAGGGCCACATTGACACTAGTTCGGTAGTCACCGCCTAACCAAAACCAATCTTGATCCCAGCTCCCACCAATGACGTCAGAGGCCCCACAAAATGATGATTGTTACGGGGCAGCAGATGGTAAAAAACACTAGATCGGTCAGACACAGCGTAATAGAAGAGAAACTCAAGCTCAAACGGGTCCCGAATAGTATGACCCAGCACGTGGAACAGTGACATAGTAGAAATTAGACGCAGCCAGGAAGAAGGCAACAACTTCCCTATGGCCATGTCCCATCTCTGTAATAACAGGCCAATGACAGTAGGAAGACACAAATCGGAAAGAAAGAGGGAGTAACTGAACGCAGTGCGACCTGAAGAGGGTTCGGAAATAGAAACTTCATCCAAAGGAAGTTCAAAGACGACATTAGGGTTACCGTACCGCCGGTGAAGCTCTTCCAATCGCTCCGGAGTTAACCGAGAGGCCGGCACCCAGTTGAGACGCTGAGCAATCCCTTGGAGAGCAGCCCCCAGGTCACCAACATCTCGGCTATGGGGAAGATAATCCCCCACGTTAAGAGAAAATAGGGCACCCAAGTCAGCATCAATAAAGATTACCTCACCGCCAACATCCGCGGATGGTACAGCCAGAACTGATTGCCTGTTGGGAGAATCAATAGAAGCTTGATTACCACCGGAGGAGGAGGATGTAGATAAATCCCTCAGATTAGGACGGGGCATCCTACAGAGGTGATTGGAACTACGAACGCCGCACCGGCAAATCGTCGAAAGTATTCACTTCTTAAACATCAGGCAGAGGGGGAGTGCCTTCACCGGACATTTCTGGAACTCGAACAAAGAACTGAAAATTAGGGCTATGGCGAAGTGGCAGAGGGAGAAAGTGGATTCTCAGAATGCACAAAGATAGCAAAAATTCCAGAAATCGCAAAGAAATCAAAGTAATTAAGTTAAAGAAAATCGAGAATACAGGGAGAGGATACGAAAGATTTGAAATTCGAAAAACCAAAAAGAAAACTGCCTGACAAGGCAAGGCACAACAAGCATCATCATTAGAAACTATGGAGCAAAAACGGCTGGGATCCAACAACTGAGATAATGAGACCTTACAACTTCCAAGAAAAAAAGAGGGCCCAAATTAATCCACGCAAAGCCTGACAAAGGACGTGACATCCCACGATAGAAAAATGGTGATTATGTTTGAAAATAGAGATAAATTACCAAAACACCCTTACTAGATCTAGTAATGGAACAAAAAAGACACTTCATTCATAAATAAATGAGTTACAAGGAAAATGGAGATATTCAAATTCCTATCAACCGATAAATAAAAGGAATACAAGGGGAATGCAGAATGAACCCTCAACATAAAAGTATACTCTATTCAACACTAGGGGCTCGGGGATATTTCACAGATCAGCTAGAAAGGTTTCGGGATCGACCGCCTCTGTAGACTGTAAATCCCCACTTCTCGATGCCATATCTTCGGAAGCACCCAGGGAGCATCAGCGGTCACCGACCTCGATGAAATGTCAACATCCTTGATACGATCCGAGATAGGATCGACCTCTGAGACGGGTCAAATTGAAAGAGCCATAGAAGCCTCAGTAGGTGGAGATTCGGAAGTCACGACAGAAGTTGTCTGGCCAGGAGTATGTGCACCACTGAGATTAGAAAGCTCAGTTTCAACAAGAATCTTTTGAATAGGCCCCACTACAGACTCAATATGGGGCATGGCGGATGGATCCTTAGCCCCAGAATCGCCCTTGGCGAAATCTAAAACACCTTCAGCAACCTCCTAATCGGATCCACCGTCCTCGAACTCATCGGAAGACTCTTTAGGGATATCAGTGATAAAGTCAGAATACTCACCAAGCATCCAAAATCAATATCACCCTTCAAGGTTTCCTCGGGAGGCATCTTCTCCTCACTGATGTCCTGATGGAGAATATCACGCATGTCATCGAGGCAAGCAGGATAGAGTTTCCGAGCAGAAGCCTGAACAAAAGCGGAAGCACAAGAACAGAAGTAGTGAATCCTGTTCTTCGAGAGAAGAACTTCCTTGTAGTACAAATTGTCGGCCTCTGAGAGAAGGAAAGCATCCTTAACCCGCCCCACCTCAGCTAAGGCCGCATTGCGCTCCTTCAAAACCTCGGCAATAATCCTCTGAGCATGAGAAACTTCAGACGCCTCTTTCTCTTGCCACACCCTGTAAAGTTCCTATTACGAGGACATCCAAAAAATCTTGGAAATTATTCTGAACTCGAGATAGTTCGGCTTGGAGCTGGTTCTCTTTTGCTATAATCTCTCCTGGTGCTTAACCTTCAAAGCGGCAATCTCAGCCGAAAGTATCTTGTTTCGAAGCTCCAAAGCACTTTTCTCTTCCGCAGATCTACCTAGCAGACTATCATACCGAGTGCGGAGGACATCAAAGGTTCCTTGGAGATCGACACTCTTGTCTTGCTCAACCCTCAACTGACCCCGTATTAAAGTCTCGGCCGCACCTGCCTCGGAGGCCTTTTTCTCAGTATCCCTCACCTTCTGAGTGAGCGAAGTAATCTCGTCTTGCAAATGGAAGTCACTTATTTCTAGCTCAGAAATACGGTGTAAGGCATTAGTGGCATGGAGCGCTAATCGTCCCGCATAACTAGAAATACTGTAAAGAGAATCCTTGGCGGACATATTCTCCATGTGTCCGAGGAGGTCTCGGGTACATCTCTTGAAAGGAAAGGTGGCAGCACAAGCCAAACAAGCCTGGGCATCAAAATCGAACAAAAGCTCTTAAGTTTGGAGAAAAGTCTTCCCGGCCTCATCTAAATGGCCATACTTCGATAAAAGTTCTTGATCGACTACCGGGTCTATAGGGAGGAATGTAGTAGCATCATCTGACAAGGGCAAAGCAGAAGGAGCACCCTCGGAAGAAGAACTGCCATGTGACCAAAATCGCAGAGGAGTCTTCCTGTGATAATACCGCCACATCTCAGAAGGGGAACAATGAGGCGCCGGATCATAGGAGGTACCGCCAAGTGTCTGCTAAACCTCGGAGGGCATGGCACCACTCGAAGGGCCCAAGATAACAAAAGGAGAGCGAGTAAAGGCATCTGGAGAGAGGGAGGAGCTGATATCACAAACTTCAACGGCATCCTGAGAAGCCGCAGAGGAACCGACGGCAACAACACCCGCATCATCATCTCTGGTTTTCTTTGAAGGATGTGTAAGAAGAGCTGTGCTATCGTGAATGTCCTCTTCGGAAGTCTCGTCCACCAATTTATATTTCTGCTTCGGAGCAATGGACTTAGGGCTGTGGTCTCGGACCCTCCCTTCCTTGACTTTGGGGCTCGAGGGGCTTTCCTAGAAATCTTCTCCTGAATACCACAGTAGGCACCCGGACGAGATCAACTTCCAACCTCCTGGAGATGAGATCCGAAACCTCCTACATCCTAATAGAAGTAAGGAGTTGCACGACAAGTGGGACTTCAGAGGCCTTCGAAGAAGAAGTCTGGGAAGCTTTCTTCTTCCCTTTGGAGAGCGCAGCCCGTTGCCGAGCAGAGGGGAGAGTACCCATGCGGGCAGCGTCAGGCATAAGATGCGGATGTTTCCTTCCCCTAGGCATAACAAAAAGGAGGAATGAAGATTATGAGAAGGGGAACTATACGATGAACCCTCCAGCCAGAGAAGTAATCACAGATGGACTACCTGACTTGGCTATAGACGTGGTGGTAAAGCCGATTTCAAAAAGGTTGGACCCTCGGAGAACCCACTGGTAACTGCGCTTCTTCTCGGAGAGTTTACGAACTCAGCAAAAGCCTTCTGAAACCCGGTCGACAGCATCCTGAGGGCACACGTATCCCCTACTGCATAGAGTAAAAGAAAAAAATGTTAGAATGTCCCATATAACATAAAGGAGAACCGATAGAAACATACACGCACTGAGGACAGGCTTGAAGAAAGAACTTTTGGGGAGCATGGTAGGATTTTGAGGATCTACAAGAACATATACAGAATCTCCCCTCCACGACCCGCGAACCCAGAACCAAATATTCTTCCACCCTTTAATGGAACTGGGCAGAGAAGCAACAATGTTGGTGTGGTACGGTACCAAATAATAATATCCCTTAGTCCTGTTATTCGGAGTGAGCCGGTGCAGGAAGTTGATCTCAGCAGCAGACAAGAAAGAATATTTTCTCTTCCGGAAGAGGACCAAAATCCCCATCAATGCCACCCAACCATTGGGAGCCAGTTGAGCTGGGCTATACCCCAAAATTCGAAGATATTCCGAATACAGGGGTGGAGAGGAAACCTAAAACCAAGTTCAAGGACTGAAGGAACCTCAGCAGCAGAAAAGAGAGTATCATCACCCCACAACAGAAGTTTTTTGAGATGGCCCAACAATCCAGGACCAGCGTCAACCATTTTGGGATTGGATTCCAACGTAAAAGCATAAACAAAATCGATGACCTATTGATTGAAGGCAATCCGAGATGGAGACAGAGAATCCGAACGCTCCTCTGAAGACGACGAGGATGAGGACAAGGAAGACCCAGAACTACCAAGAGAATAATCAGTTGAACAGGAAGGGGATCTGGGAAGAGAAGAAGAACCCTCGCAAGCCATATCGAGATAATCGTAAAGGGAAACACAGAGAGAGGAAGACAAGAAGAAACCCTAAAACTACGATAGCGATAAGTCCAGAAGCGCAAGGGGAAGTAATCAGGGAAAGAAAGGAAAAGAGAAAGAGAAGAGAATAATACCCGGAAGAAGAATATGAGCACACCAGATAAAAGGAATGTTAACCGCCAGCAAAATCGAAGGCAGAAAAAAGAGGAAGAGAGAAAAGGGAAACTGGCAGAAAAAGATTCAAAATTCAAAATTCAAATCAAACAGTTACACCCTCAAATACCAGATATACCCTCCGACCAGAACAAGAATATCTTAAAACGGCACAGATAACCCGAGAAGGCATGAATGTATCAAGAAAGAGGCAACGATTGAGAATAACAAGGAGCCGAGATGGAAAGAACTCTAATATCATAAGCACCGAAGCATGCGGAATATAACCCGCGAAGTACGGTTCGACCCTGAATAATCTCAAGTCATGAAATTATTCAGGCTCGAGGGGCTAATGTTATGGGTATTATATCCCCCATGTTTGATGTGTCCAAGAAGCCCAATAAGCTCCATTGTATTTGAAGAGGAAGGCCCAACCCCTAGGTGGCCCAACCGGTGGGCGAAAATGATAAAGGGATTAAGGTGGCCCAAAAGGGTCATGACAGCACGAAGGCCCAGCCCAAGAATGAATAAAGATGAGCCCACCTAACAAGGCCGAAGCCAGGAAATGCCCTCGGTAGAAAACCCCGACGTTCATCCTTCCCCTGACCGAGGCCTCAGATGAATACCTTAGCACTAAAAGCCAACCTTGCCCCAAGATCAGAAGAGGACGTCGAAAGGAGGGCAGCAATGGACATACACCATAATGAAATAGAACGAGTACTGCAAGCTAGAAGACAACGCTAACGGGAAGAAGAGGTATCTTGGGCAGCAATCCTAACTAGAAGACAAAAGTTGACTGGCGCGCTCTGCTCTAACAACCAATGGGAGGCCAGCAAAGGACGGAGACACCCTGCAAATCCCCTGCAGTGCAACAAACGGCGCTCAGACTCCTCCTGCTGATGGCCGGCGTACCAGACAGCTTCATTAAAGAAGGCTTGTCTTCATCCAGATGGCGCAAGATGATTGGCTCAGATTTAGGGTTTTAGGACAATATAAATAGACTCTCTCACAGGAGAGAGGCAAGACATTCAGATTCACTTTAGACATTACACTTGTAAGAATTTGGAAGAACAAGAGTTGTTCTAAGGGAGAGTAATAATATTAGTTGTGTTCTTTGGTAGGAATCGATCCTTGGATAGGCTTTAATCTCTTTATTATGTGTCTTTATTTGTGGTTGATTGTGTTTGATGATATTGTTCTTGGTTCCGTTAATTAAAAACCTTAATCCTTCATATATTAAATTAACGAGCCAAGAACAGCCGTTAACAATCATAATAATAATAATAATAATAATGATAATGATAATAATAATAATAATATAATAATAATTATTATTATAAATAAATAAAATAAATATGAATTTACAGTTACGCTATTGGTTTCAAAAATTTAAATTCATATAGTATTTATTCTATATTGGGATTATCACTAATAGATACACACTTTTAACATAAATTACTATTAGATACATGAAATTTAAATAATTACTCTCACATACAAAATATTAAAGTAAAATAGCAAATATAACCTTATATTCCATATACTTTTAAACCAACAACCCTACCACTCACCCACCCATAGGCATTGATCGGCGGCCGGACCAGTGTTGACCAACATTGACCACCGATCGGACGGGCGTTGACCGGCCGTTGGCCGCCGTCACCTGCTGCCGGAATTTAAAATGTGCAAGCAAAATGTGCAAAAATAAAATTGTGCAGAACAGTTGTGCAAAATGAAATTATGCAGAACCAAATTGTGCAAAATCAATTTGTGCAGATAAATTGTGCAAACATATAAGGGTATTTATGGTATTACAGTAATAATTATGTAGTTAGGAGTAATAGTATTTTGAGTCATGTAGTTTAAAGCAATTATGCATTTTTTGTGTACCCCTTGGTAAGTGACCCTAAGAATTAATTATTACGAGATACACACCTTTAGATTTAATTACCTCTAAATACAATGGAAAATAAAAAAAACTCTCAGATATATTAATTAATGGTAATCTCCCAAAAGTACCCTTGAATAAAACATGATCCATTGCTCCCTGAAATATCGCCAAATAATTACTCAAATTTCCTCTCTACGCCTTATCTTCCATAATCTCTTCAACCGAAGGTCTGCCGCTTCACCGCCTTCATCAGAATCATTCAACGCTGGGGTTATCTCAAGTGGAACAAGCGCTCCAACTGTAATTTTTCCTTCGCCTGATTTCACTCTGTCATGATATATTCGGAATCTCTCCTCATCGTGTTCGAAGAACAACTACGTGTACAGTTTCATGGTTGCAGAAGCTACCATGTTGTACGGAATGGAACCCTAATCATTGGCTCCGATGTAAACCTTCGGCAATTCAAGAATCTTCCGCAGCAGCATGGGCACTTGCTTCCTCAATCGATCCCTCACTCAAAGAATTGATGAATTCCCCCAAATTGGAGGCTCCGCCGCGTTCAACCACCAGATCATCTCCCTCACCTCCATCACATACAATTTGTTATCCCTTAATCCTTCACCACATTCTCCGACCTCCACCGTCCCTGTGACAGCTCCCCAGATCACTCTGGGTTCCCTCTTTCCCCAGCCCATCATCCAAACCATGTTCCCCCGTTTTGCCTCTGTTCTCTCTATTCATTCGAAATGCCAAATATGGGTGAATGATGATGGTTATATTATTGAAGGGCCTAATATGAATGTGGTCTTTGTTATAAAGGAAAATGAACTTTTGATGCCTTGTTTCGGTTTCGATAGAATTCTAGCCTTGTTACAAATGATGCTAATGTTTGTGATGAAGTAAAACTGTTCAAATTCTGGAATGGCAATTCAAGGGTTGGATCCATCATTTGTATGCACCCCACTTAGCTTAATCTAAATAGGAGGAAGATGACTGAGATTGTGAGATGTAGTGATTGTAATTAGAATGAACTGGTGCATTGCCTCATTTGCAGTTGATCTTCTTGGTATTGCGCCAGCTTATTTGTTTATTCGAATGGTAAAATATTGATGTTCTTGCTTATGATATTTACATTTCGTAGTTCATATGTATTTTTGATAATTACTTCATATATATTTTCCTCAAATATTCCCTTAATTTTCCTATGTATTTGTGTTCGATAAGTGAGATCCTTTGTTTTGGAAACGATATGCTTATATGAGTGTATTGAGCTTTCCATACATATGAGTGGAATGTTTTTGAGCTAAATTCAGTTTGTGCATTTATTATGAAACACCGATGGAGTCTTCTTAATGACTTTGATTGATAGACCTGATAAACAAATACAACCTGCCGACTGTTTTTTTACATATCTTGTACTACATGCAAATACAAGCTTCCAATATATCAAAATGTTAAATTCACCAAGACTAGGAATAGATTTCAACACTACTATCCGTTCTTTCGTCCATGGAAAATCCTTTCCTTGAGATAGCCGGTTTATATCAAAACTGGGCTATTGTCGTTAAATATACACTGAAAAAAATAATCACTCCGGGTTAAGCTAGGAAAATTGAAACTGATATTATCTTTTTAGTCTTTTTATCTTATATTTTCCTCTACCACCATCTGAATGATGTTCTTGGTTACTGATTCAGGTTACTAAAAAAGTAAATAACTCTATGCATCTTTATCGTTTCTAACAAAAAGTATATTTGATTCCATTGGTTAAACTTAAACAGAGGGTGTAAGAGGAAACAGACTAAATATAATTTGGATTCTAGTTCACCAAATTACAATATAAAAAAGGGGAAAAAACCCACAAAATGATTCAATACATTGAAATTTTCTGTCTACCAAAGTTTCTATTACATTTTGCTCATACTTCCTCATTTAGAACACACAACTCAATAGTTCAACATATACAGCAAAATTGATTCATTGTTGAGTGCAGAAAGTACATGTAAATCCATCTCCATCCAAAAATAGGAACTTGCATTCTGCTTCAAAAACTTGGCTTCAGCCATTTGCCATGGGATCGTCCTTAACATCCTCTTCTTTTTCACCTTCTCACTCCTCAACAACTTTCTTCAAGTGTAGTTCTTCCTATGCATCAACTTTAGAAATTCAAAATGCACAATATGTGAAATGCATAATTTGCAGAAACAAGCCATCCGTAAACCCAAAATTAAATCTTCACTAAATGCAAAATCATTTAGTGCATCAAATGCAAAAAACCTACAAACCACCCACGCCAATACATTCCAATTTTAGAATGATAATCCCAAAATTCATGCCCTACTCCGAACTGATGTAAATCCAAACTTTATGCAAAAATTAGACACAATTCATATCCACAATCAATATTACAAATTATCCCTACAATTCAATATTTCAAATGACCCTTCTAATAAATTTCATCCATAAATTCACAATCCTTTACAAACTTTGCAGCAAAATGCATAATTTGCTGAAACAAGTCATCCATAAATCCAAAATTAAAACTTCACTAAATGCAAAATCAATTATGTGCATCAAATGCAGAAGCCTACAAACTACCCACGCCAGTTCATGCAAATTTCATAATGATAATCCCAAAATTACATAAACTAATATGATATTAGGCAGAAATTTTTGCAGAAAACACAATACATAAAACAACATTCTGCAAAAATTCACATTATTTCTTCAAAACTTCATGCATTACTTCGTGCATTACTCCATTCATCATTTCGTGCAAAAAGTACCATTACAAATATTCACATTATGCAAAAGGATAATAGCACACTTTGCATCAACTGCAGAAATACGGAGTGCACAATATGCGAAATGAATAATTTGCAGAAACAAGTCATCCATAAACCCAAAATTAAATCTTCACTAAATGCAAAATCACTTAGTGCATCAAATGCAAAAAACCTACAAACTAACCACGCTAATTCACGCCAATTTCATAATGATAATCCCAAAATTCATGCCCTACTCCGAACTGATGTGCATCCAAACTTCAGGCAAAATTAGACACAATTCATATCCACAATCAATATTTTAAATTATCCCTACAATTCAATATTTCAAATGACCCTTCTAATAAGATTTACAGAAAATGGATTTCATGCAATTTCATCTCTAAATCCATAATCATTATCAAACTTTGCAGCAAAATGCATTATTTGTTGAAACAAGTCATCCATAAATCCAAAATTAAAACTTCACTAAATGCAAAATCAATCATGTGCATCAAATGCAAAAACCTACAAACTACCCACGCCAGTTCACGAAAATTTCATAATGATAATCCCAAAATTCATGCCATACTCTGTACTGATGGAGATCCAAACTTCATGCAAAAATTTGATACAATTCATATCCACAATCAATATTTCAAATTATCCCTACAATTCAATATTTCAAAGTATCCTTCTACTAAATTTTGCTGAAAATACAAAATACAATCTATCCCTACATCCACGATCAATATTTCAAATTATTTAAAATCCACAATCAATATTACTCTCTACATAACATGCATAACTTCGTGCATTACTTCATTCTAAATTTCGTGTAAAAAAATATAATTACAAAAATTCACATAATGCAAAAAAAATCACAAACTTCATAGCGAAAAAACATTCACAAACTGCAGAAACGAACGTTTGAATTTGAGGATGCTCAACATTGACAGTTTCACATCACAATAGAAGGAAAACAACCTACACGCTTCACAATTTCAAACCATATTTAGTTTCGTTCATTAATCATCAACATACTTCATCAACTACCCACAAACTTATTCACTAAATGCAAAATAAAAACTCAAACTAATGCAAAAATTCATATTACTCCACTACTCACAAACTTCTTCACTACATGAAAAATAATTTTTCAAACTAAACGCACTAATGAAAACCCAATCTTCGTTCAAAATTTTACATAGATTATGCATAATCAATAGCTAATGCATATTATGAATAAATTACCTAGAGAGTAAGCATAATCAACAGAGAATGCAAATTATGTAAAAAAATTTGTTGGTACAAATCCTTCCTTAACTACTACATAATTCCACCCATTCCCTTTGCAGATCTCATTCACAAATTAGGTACAAAATGTAACAGCAAATCACAGTTTAGAATTGCAAGAAATCCCAAGAACAAATTCTGAATGAAATTTGAACAAAATGCAGAAAATTAAATTCTAAATTAGATATGCCAATTGCAGAAATGTTGACACTCTGAATCAAATATAACAAATTCTAAATGCAATTTGGATAAAATTACGAATCACAGTTACGTGAATTAGTCAATTCAAAATACCAATTACCCAAAAAAACACAAATCTCTCAAACCCACTCGACATTAGAAGGTACAAATTCACTGCATCAAATAAGGGTTTCACAAAATGCATTGTGTATACAGAATGTGACACGAAATGAAACACATAATCACACTAAAAATTTAACGCCAATGCAAACCTGTAAGCACAAATCGACTTCGTTTCCAGCGGCGATTCAACAGGATCGATGGGTAATTCAATTTCTGCACTAGCGACATTTGGGATTGAAACCTCACTCTAATCGACAACAATCGCGTTTGAATTAGGGTTAAATATCCCTAAAATTTAGGGATATGGGCGAAAAATCGAATTTGTAATCGCCTTCTGCAGAAAATGCATCCATTCCAATTGTACTGGGTTGCGAAATTTTAGCAAAATGTGGGATTTAGTTTTTGAATTGGGTTTGAAAACTTATTACGTGAAAATGAAGAATTTGGGCGAAATGGGGATTCTACCTATAAAATGCGTAGTTAGGAGTAAGGATTAAATTGGTATGTACCTAATAGTTATTTTTATATAGACTTTATTCTTGATAGTTAGTATCTCTTTTATTTACTCATTTATTATTATTTTTTATTTTTTAATTTTAATGTTATCAGATTTTTATTACTTTTAAAAAAGACATATTCAAAATAATAATAATAATAATAATAAATAAATAAATAAATAAAATAAAATATGAATTTTAATTTTTGGGACCAATATTGCAACTGAATTTTACTAAATATGCAAGGTTGAAGTCTTATGAGACCAAGTTTGCAAATAAAAAATTGTTTGAGACTAAAAGAGAAGGTATTGAGACTATTTTGAAGAGAAAGTATGTCACGTAGGACCAAATGTGCTAAATTCTCATATATTAAAATATTATATTTCTCAAGACACTGCATATTAAAATATTATGTTCTTTGGTCTTTGTGCAAAATGTAAATGTAATCATTATGACGGAGTGGAAAGAATATTATTTTATAAAAATATTACTCCCTCCGTCCCGATAATTATTGCACGTATTTTTGTGCATGGAGATTAAGAAAAACTATTCTTTTATATATAAAATGTGTAAAGCTATTGAGATATGTGCAAAAAGTAAGTATTTTAGATAATTTAATGAAAAAATGTATGCAAATTTTTTGAAATGTGTGTAAAATGTGAGTATTATTAAAATGTATTTTTTTGTTTTAACAAACGTGCATAAGTGTTGAGACGGATAAAAAGAATAATATAAAGTAATTAACAGAACTAAGAAAGTATCATTTTTTATCTGCCTCAAAATCAGCTTTATAAAATAGTTTTACACGAGTGTTTCCTTTTAATTTGACTTGTTTGTGTTCAGAATATTGTGGAGTAAGTAATACTCCCTCCGTCCGCGGGCAAAATATATATTTTGTCATTTTGAGTGATCGTACTAAATGTATGTATTTTTTTTAGTCTATGAGACCCACACACATCATTAATACAGTTAATATATAGGATTCATACCTTCCACTAATACAACTATCTACCACATATTAAATAATAATATTAATTAATTCGCTTGAAAAAAAATTATCCACATTATTTATCATCTGTCCCATTTAAACTAGGTTCATAGTCATGAACTAGATCCTCTCCTTGAATTTAAACTAATCATTTGGATTGATTGGTTTAAAGAATTTTTCAACTTAAACTCATTTTTATCTGAACAGTATAGATGCTCTAAGGGCGTGATTAGTACGATGTAATAGGGTGGGAATAAAATCGTCATTCCTAATTCTATTCACATTCCTGCGATTGGTATGCTTTTAGTAATAAGAATTACGATTTCAAAGGATGTATATTCCATTACATGTGGGAATGGACATTCCTCCCACCCCATGGTATTGTCCATTCCTTTCCCTCGTCCCCTCACCCAACCTACCCCACCCTCATACACACACACACACACACACACATATCCTCCAATCCAGGCTAAGAGAGCCATTTTACCATTTTGGTCGTCCCACCTAAAGAGTCTCATTTCCTTTTTTGGACACATGACACTCACCCACACTCACTAATACAATTAAAACATGGGGCTCCCACACCCACTAATACAATTACCCACTACACATTAAATAATAATACTCCTTAATCCACGTGCCCAAAAACAAATGAGACTCTTAAGTTGGGACGGAGGGAGTATATATTAAAATAATTTGTATTAAATTATTTAATAAAAAATAAAATAATAAATCATTTAAAATCAAAATAAAAAAATATTTTTATACTCAAATCGGTAAAAAAATATAATTAAATTAAATTCTTAAAATTTTTAAATATAAACGTATATAATTATTTTAATATTTATTCAAAATAAAAATTAGTAAATTATATATAAAAAATTAATATTATTAATTAAATTGAATATATACATTTAATATAAATATAATTTTTTATACATAGTTTAATATTTTTTAATATATATAAAAATTTTTATTTGTATTTTAAAATTTATTTATATTTAAAAATATTAATATTTTATTTTATTTATAATTTAATATTTTTTATAATTATAAAATATATAAAATCTTCATTAAATTTTTAATTAATTTAATATTTTAAATAAATTAATTTTAAATGTAATATTATAAAAATCTTCATCAGACTCCTCTCCCATATCTTCTTCTTCTTTTTCAGCCACCACTCTCTAACACTCCCCCTTGGTATGTGAATTTGCCAAGACATGAATTACTCTCCGCACCGCTAACTGATGTTCCTGAAAAAGCTTAATCATAGAATCCTGCTGAGAAAGAACATAGTTTAAAATCTGTGGAGCATCAGTCAAAGAAAGTGGGCCAATCTTCTTATCCCTATTGACAGTGCGTTGAGAGACTCGTAGAAGCTTTGGGTTAGGACCCATAGTATCCTTTTTGGAGTTCAGTATGACTTCATTATCTGTCAGGGGACACCAAATCGTGCTTGAAAAGGGCAAACGACGCCTAGTATCAATTTTTCCAGCAAACTCCATGGCAGTGTCGAAGACAATTTTGCCTAGATTCATAGGCTTCCCTAGAGCCACAGAGTACAGAAAGAGAGCTTGCAAAGGTGTAAGATGAGATTTGTTAGCAGAAGGAGTCCAGTTGTGATGAGCCACCATGTAAGTAAAGAAAATTCAATCTTAGATCGGAAGGAGACAGACCACCTCCAGTCTTCGGCCACGGCTAAGTCGGATCCTTACAGAGATACTTAGAGACAACATCCAGATCAACCTGAGGATCGCCATGGTCTTCAAGTTTCAAACTAAAGGACTTATTAATCGACCATGCAGAGAAAAGAACAATTCTATTTCTGTAAAACACCTTTTGAAACCTTAACGACTCAGGATCATAAACAACAGGAGGAAAGATTAGCATTAAACTCAGTGACTATCCTTTGACAATAAGGAGGAACTCCAGACACAGTATTCATCAACCTAGCCTTTTCAATAATCTCAAAAGATTGGCATAAAACTCAGTGACTATCCTTTGACAATAAGGAGGAACTCCAGACACAGTATTTATCAACCCAGCCTTTTCAATAATCTCAATCACATGATATTCAGCAAACTGCTCTAGATCTATGTTGCATTCAGCAGTAAAAGAAAGTCTCACTAGTTTAGAGCAACGATGTTCAGCAAGATCATTATAGAACTCCACAGTAGCAGCTCTTCCAACATCACACGACGATGTTCCATCATCATCAGGTGGTGGAGACTTGGATCTAGAAGGTTCTGGGAGTTGCAGAATAGGTTCTGCCCTTCCACCTTTTCGGCGAAGAGATCTTCTGGGAGGGTCAACGAACTGAAGAGTTTCAATGTCGATGACATCATCAGATGTGATTTCAGCCTTGGAAACAGTTGATTTGGATGGAGCAGGTGTAAAGGGGTTTTTGGATTGAGACGATTCAGGAGAATTCAATAACTTTCGAGAGGTGAGACCTTTGGAAGGTATAGAATCTGTAGAAGTTTCCACAGATCTATCGGGTTCAGGATACCGAACCCGCTTGCGAGAAGAAAACTTCTTTTTTGCGATGGATTTTAAGCGGCCCATGGAAGAGTCAGAAGATAAGAAATGAACAGACTCTTCCACGAAGAAGTATAAAAAAGGCCAGAAGGAATACGAAGAGGCAAACCCTCCCAAATAACCTAGGTCACAGCCGAGTCCAAAGCCCACTAAATTGAAAGAGATCAGCCCATAAAAGAAAACAAGTAAAAGAGAGGCCCAGTAGCTTAGACAATCCATATGCGATCCAAGCCCACTCAGATAAGAACACAATAGCCCAGATAGAGAATGCATGCCAATACGAATAGAAAAATGAACACACATAGAGACCTCAACCATGCAAAGGAGAATTTGACATAAAACTGAGATGAATACAGAAAAGAAAACTCAATCTTCACTTTTTTTAACAAAACAACATTAACCTTGTAACTCCTGGTGGAAAAAGAAATTGAGTCATAACAGATTCTCGCAACGACTTTTCCACATCATGTTTTTAGAACCAAGCAAGATATCCTCAAGAAATAGGGGAAAGAACCTTTTAACATCGCGGATTGCACCTTTGCGGTGTGTGTTGTTGGCTTCCTCATCACAAATCATTTTCTATGTACGTAGCTCTTTCTTTTTAGAGATGCTTTCACAGTACATCATTTCATTGTAGGTATCCCTTTCCAACATAATAAATGTTAACAGAAATATGCATTTTCTCCATTTGCACAGTAATGAGGTAAGAACACACAGACAAGATGAAGCGAAAATAAAAAAAATACCTAATGCAGCCTACATGATACAAACAGAAGATAAAATGATCAGATCAAGTGATACACATTCCTAGGGATTTTCTCAAAGAGTTAAATCTGGTAATATCTAGGGTTTTAGTAAAAATATCCGCAAGTTGCTTTTCTGTGGATAGATAGTCAATAACTACTTTACCTTCTTCCACCAGATCTCTTATAAAGTGAAATCTTAAGTCATTGTGCTTTGTCGTCTGATGCAATACTGGATTTTTTAAAATATTGATGGCACTGGTATTGTCATAGAAGAGATGAAGGAACTCGGGTTCTAGATTGTAATCAGCAAGCATCTGCTTCATCCAAATCAAATGTGAGGCACAACTCCCAGCTGCTATATATTCAGCTTCAGCTGTAGACAAAGAAACACAATTTTGTTTTCAACTAAACCATGATACCAGATTGTTTCCAATGAAGAAACACCCCCAGATGTGCTTCTTCGATCATCAATGTCTCCAGCCCAATCTGCATCTGTATAACCTGCAACATGAGAATTTGTATTATGAGTATACCACAAACCATGATTTAGTGTACCTGAAACATATTTGATGATTCTTTTGACAACCTTCAGATGAGATTATTTTGGTCTTGACTGATAGCGAGCGCAGACCCCAACACTATAAGTAAGATCTGGTCTACTCGCAATAAGATATAGAAGACTCCTAATCATGCTTCTGTATAGGATGGCATCAACATCAACTCCAGATTTATCTTTGTATAATTTAGATTGAGACCCAATTGGAGAGTTTGGATGTTTGGAGCTTTCAAGACCAAACTTCTTCACTAGTCCAGTAGCATACTTTGTCTGGTGAATAAACATCCCATCCTTCATTTGTTTGACTTGCAGCCCAAAAAAGTAACTCAGTTCTCTAACCATGCTCATTTCAAATTCGGACTCCATGATCTTCACAAAATCATTCACTTCCTTTTTGCTAGTTGAGCCTAATATGATATCATCAACATAGATTTGTACCACCATGATGTATTTGCCTACTGAGTTTACAAACATTGTCTTTTCAACTCCCCCTCTCTTGTAGCCCTTCTTGTGGAGAAATGTGGTCAATCGTTTATACCATGCCCTAGGTGCTTGTTTGAGTTCATATAAAACACGATTCAGTTTGTAAACATGATCAGGAAACTCCTTGTCTACAAACCCTTTGGGCTGAGCTACATAAGCAGTTTCTTTTAGGTGTCCATTTAGAAAAGAACTCTTCACATCCATTTGATAGACTACCACCTTAAGCCAACAGGTAATGGTCATGAGTAATCTAACAGCCTCAAGTCTTGCCACATGTGCAAATGTTTCTTCAATGTCAACACCTTCAACTTGACTGTATCCCTGACTACTAACCTAGCCTTGTTTCGAGTCACCACTCCAAATTCATTAGATTTGTTCTTGAATATCCATTTGGTTCCAATAATATTTTTATCCTTGGGACGGGGCACGAGCTCTCATACATCATTTCTGATGAACTGATCGAGCTCTTCTTGCATGGCTTCAATCCAGTTAGAGTCTTCCAGTGCTTCATTGACATTCTTTGGTTCAAACTGTGAAATGTAGCATGAATAGAATGATGAGTTGATCATTTTCTTGTAATCTTTTCTTAGAAGATTCCTGGAGATTCGATCAAAGGTATCACCTATGATCAATTCTAGATAATGATCTCTTTGAATCTTTAATGGAGGTTCTCTAATAGAGATAGGTGTACCTTTTTCCTCAATAGACTCATTCTCTTGATTAGAGTCTATATCTTTTAAGATGAAGGCGTATCATCTCTAAGACCTTTTTCCTTGGATGATAACTCGGCTACAACAACTTCCTCACTATCTGTAGTGTGATTATTCCACCAGCTTCATCAAACTCCACGTTTGAAGACTACATGACTGTTTGAGTTCAAAGATTCAGAACTCTATATGCTCTGTTGTTCAGTGCATATCCCAAAAATATCCCTTGATCACTTTTGAGATCAAACTTACTAAGAGAATCTCTATCATTGAGAATGAAGCACTTACATCCAAAGACATGTAAGTGACTGAGATTTGGTGTTTTTCCTTTCCATATCTCATAGGAGGTTTTGCTTGTCCCAGCTCTGAGGTACACACGATTCAGAATGTAAATGCAGTGTTGATTGCCTCAGCCCAACATCTCACTGCAATTCCTTTTGCTATCATCATGGACCTTGCCATATTTTGAAAGGTTCAATTCTTTCTCTCAACTACTCCATTCTGCTGAGGAGTTTTTGGAGATGAGAATTCATGAAGAATTTCTTTAGACTTGCAAAATTCCTCAAATTTATGGTTCTCGATCTCCTTTCCATGATCAGATCTCATTCGTCGAATAAATGAATTATGTTCTCTTTCGGTTCTGAGACAAAGAAACTTGAAAATTCCATAACATTCTAATTTTTTTCTCAGAAAGTTTACCCATGTGAATCGAGAATAGTCATCAACACAGACATAAATGTACCTTTTCCCACAAACATTTTCTGTTGAGACTGGCCCCATGAGATCCATGTGAATGAGTTCTAAAACTTGAGTTGTTCCTATGGATCTGATAGGAGGGTGACTGGATCTTGTTTGTTTGCTCATTTGACAGGCATCACATGAGACATGTTCTGCAGGTTTCAACTTAGGTAGTCCTCGTACCAGATTCTGTCGACTGAGATTCACAAGTTTGGCATAACTGATATGCCCAAGTCTTTGGTGCCAAAGATCAGTATGAGAGTGACTAACATTAAAGCACGTTCCTACGCAATTCAAAAGATAGCAGTTGTCTATAGATCGAGTTTCTGTAAGAATACAGGAATTTCAGCATCATAGATAGTGCAGGTGTCCTATGTGAATTTAGCTTGAAGATCTTGATCACACAACTGGCTTATACTGATGAGATTTGCCTTGAGATTGTTGACTAACAAAACATTAGACAATTCAGGAAGACCTAGGACATTCAAAGTTTCTTCTCCAATAACTTGATTTTTCTTCCCATCACCAAATGTAACATGGCTGCCTATTCCATAAGAGACATCCTTCAGAAATCTTTCTTCACCCGTCATGTGCTTGGAACATCAACTATCGAAGTACCAAGAATCAGATGAGACAGCTTTATTCCCAACAAGTGATAATATACACTTATTTTCATCTCTACCTTCTCTTCTCAATGGAATACCCTGATGATTCCAGCCATCAATTTTTCCTGTGTGAACATCATCTATCATTTGATAGCACTTTAGACGGATGTAACTTTGAATTCCACAATAATGACACACGACTAGGGATCTATAGGTTCTGAAATTTGGGAGTGGATATTCCCTAGATGTTCCTACAGGAGTTCCTCTTGGTACCTGCCTGGGTAGTCTAATGTCTCTAGATGTTCCTACCCCACTGTCTCTTGGAATTTGTCTAGCTCCCTGTCTAAGAAGAATGTCTCTTTTCTTCCATGTAGCTCCATGTGCTCATTCACTACAAGAAACTGTTAGATTATCGACAAAAATAATCCGCCGCTAAATACCGACGAATTACCGATATTTTATTGATTTCATATGATTTATTTTTAAAAAAATCATCAATAAGAATTTCTGATAGTTTTTGCAATGGATTAGCGACGGAATTCAAGACGAATTTAATTTCGTCGGGAATTCCATCATTATATTGGAGAGATTATATCCCGGAAGATTACTGATGATAATTTTTCGTCGGTAAATATATAGAATTTATTTAAAGAAAATTAATTTTTGTTTTTACTTTGCCGAAGGATTTATTCCGTCGGTAAATATATCAATTTGAAAAAATAATTTTAGTATTTAATTTACCGACGGAATATATCCATCGGTATATACATCAAATTTTATTTTTTAAAAAATAAATTTATAAGTATTTTACCGACGGATTTAATCCGTCGGTAATTTATCAAAATTTATTTTTTAAAAAAATAATTTTGAGTTTTAATTTACCGACGGATTAAATCCGTCGGTAAATATATCAAATTTTATTTTTAACAAAATTAATTTGTGTATTTAATTACCGACGGAATTTTCCGTCGGCAAATATATAAAATTTTATTTAAAATCCCAAAAATAAAAAAACACATTTTTTGTTAAAAACGTGAATAGTTATTTATTTTTTAACCCAAAATTTTCATACCAGTAAACTTACGAATACAAAATGAAAAATCAAACATGTAAACCAAAATCAAAATGATGAAGCCCTAGGTACATCGCCGTCGAAATCGAAGAACTCCCACCGATGAATCGAAGAATCCACCACCACTTCTCATCGCCGCCTTACTCCCGATAGCTGCTCATACGTCACCCATTCCTGGTCATGAGCTCTCTACGTATCGGATTCTCTTTCCCTTCAGCCACTCGATTCCCGTAGTCAATGTAAGCTATTCCCTCTTCTCCCCTTCTCCCCTCTCTATCTCTCGTTCTGATTCTGGTTTTTAGAAATTAGCTTCAGTTATTCCATTGCCGTCACTTTCACAATCGTCATAGTTGCCACCTGTCTCCGACGTCGCTACCTATCGCCGACAAAGAACCCTAAGTCATCTCCTTCCTGTCGACAAGGTAATAGATCTTAGGTTTTTTCTTCTTTATTTGTTAAATCATGTTTTTTTGGTTGTATGAGTTTTTTAATTTAATTGTTGACTTCTGTTTGTTTTGTGTTTTAGGGTACTTCGAACGAAGATTAAATTTTTCTTTCTGATTCGTTTTTCACTTGAATTTTATTGCTTACCATTTGATTCATGATGAGTGTAGAAATCTCATAAATTTAGGGTCTATTTATAGCATGCTTTCATGCAATTATGTTTGGTTTGAGTGTTTAAGTGCCCTAGAAGTGAAGAGGAAGATGTGTGATTTTCCTCAGGAATAAACGGGAAGACTCACTCTTCCCTTTACTTCTATTAGATTTCCAGTAATACAAAGACTTGAGTACTATCACCACTCAATCTCACTACTAAACTAATAGAATATGATTTTTCCCCATGAGACTCTCTCTCATGTGTTTCACACTCAGAATCATTAACAACATAAACCAAAACTCTAAAAACTCATACTTACACACTTTCTTTTCTTCACACAAAAAACTGCAACCTCCTTCTTCGTTTCTTCTATATTTTATATGTCTCGTGTGATTCCTATTTCTTTAGAGTAATTACCACGCGGCTCAATCACTCGAAATCAATCTCCATTAATTGTTTGGGTAAATGACCATCTTCTGCAATCACTTGATCTCTTTCAAAAATGGTTTTGTCTAAACGATCATCTTTTGTAATCACTTGATCTCTTCCAAAAATAGCTTTGTCTTCGTAAGGAAACCAAGTAGTGATCCTGCCAAAAAAATAATGAAAGAACATACACCATTTGCCATTTTATTATTCTTTTAATTCTCAAACGTGTTATTATTATTTAATATATAATGGATGATTATATTAGTAGGGTATACATTAATTTCATATTTTAATTATATTAGTAATGTATGTGAGTTTCATATGTCTATAAATGAAAATGAGACAATTTGAGACGAATAACCAATACAACAAAATAAAACTCTTGCTAGCGGACGGAGGGAGTAGAACATCTTAAATTTATTAATCCCATCATCCCACCAAAAGATCCTCAATTTACTATATTGAGTATTTTATTCAAGGTCCCCATTTCCATCTTTAGTAAAAGGGCCTCACATATGGCCACTAGTCCATTCACTACTAATACAACTACTCACTACACATACCATAATAATACTCCTTAATCCACGTGTAAAAAGTAACGGTAACCTTTTGGTAGGACGGAGAGAGAAAGATTTTTCATTATTTCTAGTGATGTTTAGTTTGATTAAGTGTGGCCATGTTAAAAATACTCTTTCCGTTCAAAATTTATTTTCGCGTTTACTATTTGCATGGATATTTATAAAAATAACCTTTTGATTTACTTTTGGGGATAATTTAATATTTTTTTTAGTAATAATAAATAAATAATATATGTTATATGTGTTAAAAAAGTGATGATAAATTTAAAAATAAAATGTGTGAAATGATTCTTAGTAAGTTGTTTTCTTATTTTTATGAAAATTTAAAGTTGAAATTATAACGGATGAAAACGTGAAAAGTAAAGATGAAGTTGGGACAACAAGAATGTATAATCATTGAAGCGGGAGGTTTCTAAAGATTAAAATATGAACATGAAGCGGGTTTAGACAAAGTAAGGTCGAATTTAACCCAACTTTCCTGCGTATTTATGATCTAACCCTCCAACTATTCGCTATTTTAACATACATACCCCCTCTTTCCGTTTCCCCAACCACTCCCCCCTTTCCGCAAATTCCGAATCAGCCCCATTTCTAGGGTTTTCCTTCATCGCCCCACCCCAAAAAATCATTCTCCATATCACTCCCTCCTTCTCACACAGGTAAATTTCAACTGCTGTTTTTATTATTTTATTCAATTCAATTTGTCTTGTGCTTTTTTGTACTGATCAATTTGCTGATTAATTGGTGGATTTCAGTAATATCTAAATCTTCTTCCGTGTATTACATCGTTTTTCCTGCAACTACATTTTTTGGGTTGACTCATTTCAGTTCAACCGCGAACTGTGAGTTTTTATTTTTTCGGTCAATCAGAGGAAAGCCTGTCTGAATTTTTGGGTACTTCTATGGTGGTGTTTTTGTTTTTCCCCCTTTCTATTTCTGAATAGAATGCATTGCATCCTTGTTGACAAGTCCAGCTATGCATCATACGACTTACGAGAAAGAAAACTATACCCAGTATTCTTTTCTTCTTTTTTGGGAAAAAAATGTGTGCATTCTTGGAAACATATACGTTTTCTCTCCGTTGCCAAGTGAAAATTCAACCCTGTGATGTTGCTATATTGTCAGATGCATGCAAACATAGTTTAAATGAAATCTGTTTATTTGAGTATATGATAGTGGTTGCCTTTTATACCCTGATGCCTTCTCCCAAGTCCCAGCCTTTATCTCACCATAAAAAGAAAGCTTTTTTAATCTTGTATATCTCTTATTTACAAGTTTGAGTTAAGTCCATTGCAAAGGCATCCCCTGAGATGTACTGTTTTATTACCTTGAAGAGTTATCATATTTCAATAGAATAAGTGCGTTTTTAATATCATTAGAACCTATTTGTTTTACACAAACACTTGTGTAAACCGGGTTCACGGTGTAAACTCTGTGGTCCCCCTTCCAATCCTATATACCCTATGTGTTGCTAGGGTGTTTAAATTAAGGGGTTCACAAGGGTTTATGATGTAAATCCGGTTCACAAGAGACTAAGCCTTTGTTTTATTTCCGCAGTCTTAAGTTTATTTGCCAATTTATATGCATTGCCAAGACGAATTTTTCATATTTTTGTTTCATGAACTTATCACGTGCATCATGATTATTAAAGTACATAGAGATTTCCTTATCCGGAGGAATCTGACAGATGCTTCATTACATTATAAGTCTCCTCTCTCCAAGCAAAAGAAAGCCAAAAAAGTTGTATTCCTATTCTCATAGCTGTTTCTTGATTTACTGGAAATAGGTGAAAGGATATTTTAAGTGAAGGCTGTCTTATGGAAAATGAATATATGGTTATTTTGGCTAATGGTTCTTGATTTTCAGGAGATATATACAATGGTTAGGGGGAAGCTTATACTAATATGCCAGTCTGGTGGTGAGTTTATAACCAAGGATGATGGCACCTTATCATATGAAGGGGCAGAGGCTAATGCTTTAAATATCAATCATGAAACACTTTTTGAGGATCTGAAATTAAAGTTAGCTGAAATGTCTAACTTGGATCAGAAAACTATATCTATCAAGTACTTCCTTCCAGGAAATAAGAGAAATCTCATTACGTTAAGAAATGACAAAGACCTGAAGAGAATGATTGATTTTCATGGGAATTCAGTAACTGCAGATATCTTTGTCGATGGAAAAAAGGGATTTGACTATGCTGCTGCAAAAGACTTCATTGGCAGGTATGCATTGCCATGACGTTGTTATTATGTTGGTATAATGTAGGCATAAGACATTACCTTTATAACAAATGGCTTCTGGCTGGTGAAACAACTCTTTTACATGCATTTATTAAACACGTGATTGATCTCTGCAGGGACAGTGGTGTGAAAATGGCGGAGACTGTAAATCATATTTCTGCACATTCTAACGCTGCTTCTCCAGTTGTCAATAATCTAAAAAATCTGACTAGACATGATAACACTTCATCTAAGGATCGAGACCCTCCTGTTTCTGCTTCTACTGATGCCATAGCAGCGGCAGCTGATAAAGTTGCAGAAAGCACAAACCCATGTACTTCACCACTGTCTTCTGAACATGATGCTTATAACCCTAACTTAGGTTCCAATCCTGATGTTGGTCAAAGCCCTGATTTTGGTAGTCCTGCAGACACTGTAAAAAAGCGGAGGCGTACTGCGTCATGGACGATTGGTGCCAATGGTCCAAAAATCGCTGCAGTTAGTGATAATGATTTGTGTAGGAAAAAGCTGAGAAAAGATAATCAAGGCCACAGTAGTTTAGCTACCAGTGATGAGTTGGAACACGGACGAGATGGTGTTGTGGGGATAAATGATCTTGACAATATATCCAATTCTTCTTTTCCTGATGGTGGATTGCCAGATAACTTAGTTGACTCGTGGAAGGATTGCATTAATGGCGTGGGGCAGGATTTTTTATGTGTGAAGGATTTTCGAGAGGCACTGCAAAAGTATGCTGTTGCTCATCGGTTTGGTTTCAAATTAAAAAAGAACGACTCTAGTCGTGCTAGTGGTGTTTGTGTTGAGAAAGGCTGTTCATGGAGTATTCATGCATCTTGGGTTCCTGCTTCTCAGTCATTTAGAATAAAAAAATTTATCAATTCACATACATGTGGAGGGGAATCTTGGAAGAAAGCTCATCCAGCAAAGAAGTTGCTGATAAGTGTTATAAAGCAAAAATTAGGAGATTCCCCGAATCACAAACCCAAGGAAATTGCTAAAAGCATTTCCCAGGACTTTGGGATTGAACTGAAGTATACTCAGGTTAGGCGCGGGATAGAGGGTGCTAGGGAGCAACTTCAGGGTTCGTATAAAGATTCGTACAATCGCTTGCCTTGGTTCTGTGATAAGTTGGTGGAGACAAATCCTGGTAGTTTTGTCAAGCTGTTGACAGATGATGACAAAATACTCCAATGTCTTTTTTTCTCTTTCCATTCCTGTTTAGAAAGCTTCAAGAATTGCTGTCGTCCCATTCTTTTTCTCAATGCTACGTCTCTGAAATCAAGATACCAAGAAAGTTTGTTGACAGCAACTGCTATTGATGCTAATGATGAATTCTTTCCAGTTGCATTTGCTATAGTTGATACTGAAAGTGAGGGCAGCTGGCGTTGGTTTTTGGAGCAACTTAAATCTGCAATATCAACTTCTGTACCCTTGACCTTCGTTTCGGATTGGGAGAAGGGACTTGAAAAGCCTGTGCATCAGGTGTTTGCAAATGCTTACCACGGTTATTCCATTTATCACCTCTTGGATAGTTTCAAGAGGAATTTAAAGGGTCCATTTAATGGAGACGGAAGGGGTGTTTTACCTGGAAAACTTTTGGCTGCTGCTCATGCTGTTCGACTTGGTGGTTTCAAGAAAATAACAGAGCAAATCAAGGAGATTTCTGAGACTGCTTATGATTGGATGAATCAAATTGAGCCAGAATATTGGACAAATTCGTCGTTCAGAGGTGAGCAATACAATTACGTTGTTCAGAATGTTGCAGAACCATATAATAAGCTGATGGAAGAAATGAGAGATTCAACAATAATGCAGAAGATAGAAGCACTTATCAACATGTTAAGTGAACTAATGAATAATCGTCAAACAGAGATGAGCAATCGGATAACGATATTGACCCCAGCCAAAGAGAAAATTCTACAAGAAGAAGCCCTCAAGGCACATGGTCTGAGAGTGTTCGTCTCTTCTGATGTTCTATATGAGGTACACGATGATTCGATTCACGTAGTCAATATTGAGAAAGGGGAATGCACTTGCTTAGAATGGAAAGGAAGCAACTTACCTTGTCGCCATGCTATTGCTGCTTTCAACTGCACTGATAAGAGCGTCTACGACTCCTGTCCTAAACACTTCACTATGGACAACTACCTTCTAACATATTCTAAGCCCGTGAATCCTATCCCAGGCCTCGCTGCCTTTCCGAGTAAAGATAGTAGTGATTCGGGTAATGCACAAACAACAGTTAAGGTGCTTCCTCCAGTTCTGCAGACCCCCAATCACCCGAAGAAGGAGCAGACGAAACCAGATGATCCGGACAAGAGGACTGTCACTTGTTCTAAATGCAAGGAACCTGGGCATAATAAGGCTTCATGTAAGGCTAATTTATAGAATTTTTACTGGATTTTTCTGTAAATATTGTACAGACTGTCCATGGCCCTCTATTAAAGTTGACACTGTTGGATTTATCTCTCGTCATAGGAGAGCCCGAGTGTGCTATGTTCGTTGTCATTCATTATGAGAAACAGCTGATGTTGCCTGATAACTATTAAGTCTAGATTATTAAAGGGTTTTTCTTATGTACAGACGCTTAGATAATCCATATTGTCCATTGCAATTTTGTGTTTGGTGTTTTTAAGAAAGTGGATGCAGTTATTTTTTAATAGTCAGTCAGTATCTTATATTGAGGTGGGAGAAATAATATTTTAATGTATAGTGGATAGCTGTATTAATGTTGTAGGTGGATTTCATGGAGATATTTTAATTGTTTTGTGTGGGACTCACCACTAGGATGAGATGCGTAAATTGGAAATGTGTAACCATTAGGATGAGACGGAAGAAGTATATAATTGTGTAACCATTAGGATGAGACGGAAGAAGTATAAAATTACATATGTTATACTCACTCCGTATCAACTTAATTTTCACAGTTACAGTAGACATGGGCTTAAGAATTTTTTTTTTTTTTTATCAAATTTATTAACTTTTGGATGATAATATAGTATTTTTAGATAATAAATAAAGTAAGAATTTATAAAATACCCATTTATTTAACTTAAATATCATTACGAACAATAATTAACTTTTATATCAAATTTAACCAAATGTAAATTTTTGGATTTTAGTTCCTCACTATTTAACTTATAATACTCGATGTGTGATGTGTCATGTGGGTGAGTGTGTAGGGATGTGTATCGGTACGGATACCGTTTAGGTTCCGATATTGCTACGGATATTGATTCTGATGTTGCTACAGATATTGATTCTGATCCCGGAGGGGTGTCGGCGGCGGCAACCGGCAGAGGTGGCGGGGGCGACCGGCGGGGCAGTGGTGAGGGTGGTGTTGGTGTGGATTAAAGGGGATGGGTGTGGATGTTGGTTAGTTTAATCCTTTTAGGATGTATTTAGGTAGATTTGACAGAAAAGTTGTTTGTTGATATTGATTTTGTTTGGATGTATTTTAGATAGATTTGCCTATTGACATGTAAATTAGGTGAGGGTGGTAATTTTATAATTAAGATACTCCATCTGTCCCGTCAAAATAGGGTCTTTTGCTTTTCTCACGTAGATTAAGGAGTATTATTATTTAATGTGTAGTGAGTAGTTGTATTAGTGGGAGTGTGGACCCCATATTTTAATTGTATTAGAGGGAGTATGTGGGTCTTATGTGTGTAGTAAAGGAAAGCGGACCATTTGGGTGAGACGACCAAAATAGAAAAAATATCTCTTTAACTGGGACGGAGGGAGTATATATTTAGAATAAATAAATTATAAAGTATATTATGTAAATTATGTGAGAGTGATAAATTTGTAATTAAAATATATATTTAGGATTGAGGATTGAAGTGGTGTTATCTTTTTTAAATGGTGAAATTCAAAATGAAACAGAAAGCGTGAAATTTAACTTCAAATTAAATTGGAAAAGTAACTGCCACTAAGCTTATGTCCATTAATATTGTCCAGCTTACTCGAGTGTACTTTCGACTTGTTTTAGCTGGCAAATAAAACTATGCTTAGACTGTTCTTTTAAAAAAGTGATAATGATAAAAAGTAGTCACTCATGATTAAAGGTTATTTTTAGTAGCCACAAGTCTTAAAAATAATTTATTCTAGCTATTTTTAATGGAACAGACCAAAATGCCCTTGAAAGGAACCCACTGATCACATGTTTGAGGTCTCTTTTTGACCAAAAAGTACAATACTTTGTTTTACAGTCTATTGAATACATTAATTTATTATTTTTATATGCCTCATGAATATATTTTTTTATTAAAATACAAAAAGATGCATTAATTTTATTCGTATGAATTTTTTTTTAATTTTTTCTGGAAAAAAGTATTGGCCAAATAGAACAAAAAGTGTTGGCCGAATAGAACAAATTTGTTGGGCGAATAGGCCGAATAGAAGAAATATTTTTTTCAAATTTTTTTTAATTTTTTCTGGAAAAAAAGTGTTGGCCGAATATAACAAATAGTGTTGGCCGAATAGGCCGAATAGAATAAATATTTTTTTCGAATTTTTTTTAAATTTTTTTTGGAAAAAAAGTGTTGGCCGAATAGAACAAATAGTGTTGACCGAATAGAACAAAATTGTTGGCCGAATAGACCGAATAGAAGAAATATTTTTTTTTGAATTTTTTTAATTTTTCTGAAAAAAAAAAGTGTTGGCCGAATAGAACAATTAGTGTTGGCCGAATAGGCCGAATAGAAGAAATATTTTTTCAAATTTTTTTAAATTTTTTTGGAAAAAAAATATTTCATATAATTTTAAATGTGGTCTCATCCACCCTATTTAATGCAGTCAACACTGACATAATCATGCCCTCATTATTGTCGTCCTTTATCTGACAGTTATGGGGTAATTTGGAGAGTCCACCAAATAGTGGCCAGTAAAAATTATATATAAGAGAGGTGACTATTTAAAATTGTACTTAGTGAATAGTGGCTACTATAAATTTGGTCTGTTTAAAAAAATAGTATACCCCATAATTAGGGGGCCCCACCGCCCATGCCCTGGGATAGAGGAGGTAAATCGCAGGATGTACCTCAAGTGGCTTATAGAAATGGCTGTTTAACTTGTGCTTCTAAGGCCAAATTCATTAATTCTAATGGATTGGCGTCTCAGGTGAGTATTTAACTTTGAAATATATGGTCCTTGTACGAGATTATTTAAGTAAACATCACTAATGTTAATCTACTACTTATCTTAATGGCTTAATCTAAATGGCTTTTTGACTGAGAACATGTATTGTGTGATGTTAATTGTACGTATAATTTTTTTATGAGTGTAGCTAAATACACATTCCATTTCGTTGAAGGCACATCCTTTTTAATTTTATTAAATATATACTATAGTTACCTAAAATTCTAAAAATACCCAAATATAAACACCCCGTCATTACCTCGAATTCACCCTTTCTTAATTTATTAACATGGGGGATTCGAGTTCAACAAAATTTATTTATTTATTTATTTCCCAAATTAATATTTGAATCTGTTATGTGTGTTATATCCCCTATGCTAACAATAGGAGCCTCATTACAAGGAGGCCCAATTATAATAGAGCCCACATAACAAAGGGTTGACGGGACCAAAAAAAGAATAGGCCACGAGCATCAGTAACGACCTAAGAGGGAGGCCCAATAAGGGAATGATCGTGTAATCGGGAGAAGGCCTAAAAGGCCAGGCCATAACTCGAGAAGGACTAGGCCAAAAGGCCACTCGGGAAGACGGGACCGAAATTCCATCTGGAAAAGCAAAGGCCGAAGCTTTTCTCGATTCGACCGTAATCTTCTTTGGACTTCAGATGGTATTCTAGAAATGGGAAGGGTAAAGCCCCATCTGACCATCTCATATCTGATAAAATGTTCGACATCATACCACATCAGATAGGGCCTCGGGAAGGCAGAGGGCGACAATCTTCCCCTAGAATACGTGGAGCATATATGGACAAGGATAAGGTTTGGATAAGCCACTTTGAATATCACTCTTAATAAAGGACATTACTCACAGAACATACTCTCTCTTTCCACCAATGAAATGCCGGTATAGGATAAAAGGCACCTGCCACCACCTGCAGCCACCTGCAACAGCCCCCAACAGTAGCAGTTTTACGCGCATCCACTACACAGAGAACTGATCTCCCAGCTAGATGGCGAGCTCTCATTGGTCCACGATTAGAGTTGTTGTAGGAGGAACATATAAAAGATTTCTCCTTTGTTGGATGAAGCAGGTTACTCTTTTTTACACAAGTCATTACTACACTTAGAGAGAGAGAGTTTTTTTAACAGTTATTCTTGAGTAATATCAAATATAGAGTGTCTTTAGTTGGATCAATCTTCTCCTATTTCTCTTGTGTTTGATGTATTCGTTCTTAGTGTTTATTAATCGCTACTCCAAACTTAATTAATTCTATTATAACTCGCTAAGAATAGTCGTTAACATAATCAACATGCATTTTTTACAATTTCTCAATTTTATTCATTTATTTGTTTTTGCCTATAACACAAAAAGATAACAATGCTCGTTTACGTATTTGGGTTTATATAGGTAAATAGCAAGGTTGCTAAATATCTTTTTTAACAATTCAACTATCAATTACAATATTTAAACAACTTCATATCTTTTCTAACCAATTAAAGGCACATGGACAAAATTGCCCCTAATTTAAGTTTTTGGAAAATATTTTAAGTCTTTTAATACATTATTTTTACTTGGATTTTTAACATCGTCAAAGTAGACATAGTCCATTACAATGATATCAAGCTCAGCATGTTTCCGCACCGTACTTAAAACAAAAATAATCTATTAAATATTCTTAAAATAGTAACAGTACCTTTTTTTTAATCGAAAATCCGCCCTATATACATGAGGTTTTACAACTAGGGATGACAATGAGACGGGTATTTTCGTATAACTGGTGTACCCGAACCCTAATGGGTAGGGTACGGGTAGTTGTAAACGGGTTTGGATGGGTACGGGTAGTTGTAAAAAATACCATTAGGGTTTAGGACGGGTACGAGTAATGTCTCAAATACCCGCGGGTACCCCGATTATATATATATATATTTTATAAAATTTAATATATATTATATAATTTATATATTATAAGATATTTTATATATTTAATTAATAGTTATAAGTTTTATTTAATCATATTTATTAAATATTTATTTAAAATAATACAATTTATATTATATTTAATTAATAATAATGTAATTTTCATTATTATACTTATTTAGACAATAAAAATATAAATATAAATATAATAAATAAATATTAAACGGGTATGGGTACCCGCGGGTATCGATAAACTGTAATGGGACGGGTACGGGTACCATAATAAATTTTTTAAATGGGACAGATACGGATACGGGTAGTTATTTTTTTAATCGGATACGGGTACAAGAACCACAAAATAAGCGAATACCCTACCCGTTGTCATCCCTATTTACAACTGCTCTCACAATCAACCACACATCCTGCGATAGATCAATCTTGTTTTATCAGCGAATTAAAACACAATTCTGATTTGTTTTCTATACTAGATATACAAGATACAATTACAACTACTTTTTTTTGGAAAAAAAAACATGAAGATTAAGGTGGAAGAAGAATAGAAAAATTACATGTTAGGACAGTAGCACAAGATTATTTATTTTATTTTATACAAATTTTAAACTTCGCAGAATTTGGAATTTTATTCATATTTGACTAAAACATTCGAATTATATAATTATACTTTTTTTTTAATAAGACTACGCTACCTCAGATAGGAAAAAAAAGTTAATAAAACTTCTTTTAATTTTTTTTTATTTACAGTGTGTGCAAATATGAGATTAAGGGATTACTTAGGGTAGTTTAAGTACAACTTTGGACCCAATTGATAAAATTTTTTAAACTTTGATAAGGTTAAATGAGAAATTAACTTTATGATTAATCAATAAGTTGAATTGAAATTAATGTGATGTCACACGAATGCACGTGGCAGATAAAAAGTTTTAAGATTTTAGTAGAAATTGAAGGTAACCTAAATTACCTAATTAGTACCCTGACTTTTATATTTGCTTGTGGATGGAATGCAACGTTGCATTTTTAGGTATCCACAGTGCCCAATTAAGGTTTTCAATTATTCATTATAAACCTTGCAAAATTTTCAATATTTTATTTGTTATTTTTATTTTTTATTTTTTTTTTTCAATTCATAGCGTCCATAGTCCACCTAAATTTGAAAGAAAATGACTCGAATAATAGAATATCTAAGCAAAAAGAGCAAAGAACGTCAACGTTAGTTGCAGAAATTCAATTGATTATTGTCATAGATATAGTGTATAATTAATTGAGGGATTAGATGAAATTGTTTATTCTAACTCCACCAAACATAAGTAGAATTTTGATTAAAAATGAAAAAAATTAACACGTATGATTTTTTTTAAAAAAAAAAAAAAGGAAATCATGGCTTTATGGCATTATTAGTTTAGTACACAATTTTTTACTTAATTTGGCAATAAGTGTTAAATATATTATCAAATCTGCAACGAGTCAAAGTTTGTTAGATTGACTCGAAAATAATGTTTTCTAAAGTTTATAAAGATAACACGAAGATATCTTTTATTTATATTGTTTTAAGGATATTTCCATTAATTTGGTCATTTTGCTAAATTTACCACTAAAAATTGGTCAAAAAATATTTTTTTTTTTAAATCTGTTTGGGCACGGTTATCAATTGCTTCTTTATTTTTTCTATTCTATAAATAAAATTTTCCCAAATACACTCTTCTAATTAATTATCACTTTTTATTAAAGATTTTATCAATTTTTTTTTAAAAATGTTACTCCCTTCGTCCCACAAAAATTGCACCCCCAAATCCGGAACGGAGATTAAGGAAGTAATAACTTTTAGTGGTATAATGATATTTTTTGTAATAAATAAATGATAAAGTATGTAAGGTAGAGATTATTTTTTTGTAAATAAAGTGTATGAGGAAAGTTGGTTATTTTTTTTTATTTTTGTTTTTTATGAAAATGTACAAACTTTTGTGGGACAGCCAAAAATAGAAAGTGTGTTATCTGAAATGAGAAGGAGGGAATATCATTTTTTGTTTATATATACTATAAATTATTTAAGTAATAGTTTAGAACATCATTATTACTTTTAATCAACTGTGTATTGCTTTTATTCCGTGAGATGATCTCACGTGTATATTTGTCATTATGAATTATTTATGGGGTCTCTTCCTTTTGGAATCGGATTTAAGAATTTCATCGAAAGTCATTCTTAATCATCGTTATTCCATTAATTAAAAAATTGATAATTAGGGTTTATAATAAGAATACGAAAATTGATGAATTTGTACACAATAAAAATTGATTAACTTGTCTTTCTCTCTTCGGTTTAATATGTTTTTCATCCTTTTCTTTTTAAAAACTACTTATGATTCATGTGAAACACCCAATTGGCATACTAATTTAACTTCGAAGAGAGAAGACAGAACGGTAGATTTGAGAGGAGAGAGAATGAGATAATTTCACATTTAAGATTCAATATGGGTATGTTTAGTAATTTTGAATATATTTAATATTAATATTCATTAAGGATATTTAATTTACTTTACTTAAAATAAAATTTAATTATATTAATTTTGGGGTATGTTTAGTAAATCCGAGAGTGTAATTAGGCGCCCCCATTATTTATAGCATATTTCAATGAAAAATGTCCTCAAGGCATAGCTCAAGTGGTAGAGGGAAAGGTGGAAATGTCTTCCAACTAAGCTTGGTAGTTGCAGGGTGCGGGTTCAAATCCATGCCACCAATCCCCATGGCAGAGCCGGTGGGGGGTCCCTAATGGTGGGGTATACCATTAAATCAATGGAAAATTATCACTTTTATTTAATCGGTATAATTCTTTGTATATATAAAAAAATACCACTTTTTAAAAAAAATATTATCACATTTTATAAATTTATAATATTTTAATGCTTTATACATAAAATTTATTAGAATAATAAATTATTTAAATAAATTCCTTAATCTTGCTAATTCATTAAAATTTTGCAAATTGACAAAAACGATTCATAAAGTCTCTTATGAAATGGTAATTATGTGAGATAGGTTGTAAGACGAATAGACCCATTATTAATGTATTATTATATAGATAAAATATGTTTATTGTTAATTAAAGTATAATCCCTCTGTCCCGTATTAATGCTTACGCTTCCTTTATAAAAGGAAGCGTAAGTATTAATGCGGGACAAAGGAAGTATTTTTTTTAAAATTCGATGATTATGAATTAAATTACCATACTCTTAAAGTATTATAATATAATTTACTATAAACATACTTTAACTCCTAATAATCGTATTTTTACTTATAAAACAATTATGTCTTAACAATTAATTGACACATCTCACCTATATCCATTTTGTAGAGAGTAGCTTAAAATGATTTTAATTTTCAATCTGATTGTGCAATTAATTAATTAAAAATCATAATTTAATGAACCATTCATTATATTTTAAGGAATTATATATTAATTATTTAAAAATTATACTTTATTTCCCTAAAAAATTATACATCAATATAAGTCTAAGGACTTTGCAAAACCATCAATTTAATCGATAGCACTCCAACCTATAATTTATCTTTATTATTAATTTATTTATGTTATAGTGTTGTTAAATACACACCTGTCCCCTTTTAAATTTTTAAATCTTAATTTTATTGTATGCACACCCCCTAAAATTTCTAAATTATCCTTTTAATTTTAAAATTATATATACATACCCTCAAAATCTCTAACTCCTGCAACTAGTGTGTGAAGTTCTTACAATTTCAACTTGGGAAAATATCAATTTTGGTCCTCTAAAATATGTCAAATCCAACTTTAGTCCTCAAGTTTGGTAATTTCTCAAAAGTAGTCCTACGATGTCCGCTTTTGGACCTTTTGGTCCACTTTTGGTCATTTTTGTCCACTTTTGGACCTCTAGGATAGGCCAGACTAAAAGTGGACAAAAAGTACTAAAAGAGGATACTGGAGGACCACTTTTAAAATTTTGCCTAACCTTAGGACTAAAGTTGGATTTTGCATATACTAGAGGAGCGAAATTGATATTATCCCTTTCAACTTCTTTACTTAAAAAACAAAATCATCCACCACTATAGTTATCAACATTCTTCTCACAATCTGATGGCATGGACAACAACGATTATCTGAATAGTGGAATGATGATCATCATCTCAAAGCAAGAAAAGTCGGAATATTTTACCAATATAGAGGAATTGTAGGCTCACGGGAAATCAAATTATATATATGTGTGTGTTGAATTTAGATTGCTACGGTATGAGAAACGAATCTTTATGGGTTCTGACTTCGTTCTTGTAAGTCTTTTCTTTATTTTTTCTATTGAAACATCTGTTCAAGTGCAGGTTCATGTTAAAATTTTGATTTGCTGCTGACGAGACAGAGATCCTTGATTTCTACACTTGATTTTAAGAAAATGATTATTTTCTGCCTCTCATTTTCTCTTTCTTATGAATTTCTTTATAAGTATTATGACTTATGTTCTTGATTTGCAGATCTTACTTGAAGAAGCTACCAACTTCTTGATGATAAACTGCCGGAACGTACTCTTGTTATCTTCTATTGTCACATAGTATGATTTAAAACGTATGATGATAACTTCCATCAAGGAAAGCCTATGTTAACCAGATCGTATTTCTACGTTTTGACAACAAGAAGATTGAAATTGTTGGGGTGTTCATAGTGAAACTTCTGAGCTTCATCATAAATTGTTGGGATGATCATAGTGAAAGATTTGAGCATTTAGTCGATGCCTTTATGTTATTTGAATGCATTAATTAAATTATAATCGCTCCGTCCATTTTACTATTTTTGGTGTCTGGTTCAATGATATCAATTTTCTCTATTTAGTAAAAAAATATACAACATGACCCTCCACTTCCCTCTCATACAACTACTCACTTTACATATAATAATAATACTCATTAATCCACGTGCAAAAAATAAATAGACACCTTAGAACTGGACGAATGGAGTATATATTTTTCATCCATAAATAAACATTAATTAAAGAAATTCATTATTTATAATCTTTTTAAATCACTTTGAATTAATGAAAAATTTATGTCCTTCTTATTTATATTTTTATTATTTCTTTCATATTAAATTTTATATTACTTAATTATAAATATTAAAAAATTAAATTCATATATGCAAAGACTTGTATGAGATCGTCTCATATAAGGACTTACGTGAGACGGACAAAAGTGATTTTATAAGGAGAATTGATACTCAAATAATGAAAAGTGATAATGTTATTTCATGAACAATTTATAATATAAATGAAAAGTGATAGTAATATTTTATAGCAAAATTGATAACGTTTTATAACGAAAATAATTTTTTTTATCGGGCAAATAAAAAATTTATTAAAATCGAATGGTACAAGGAGTACCAAAATTACAAAATTACCAACAAAAAAAGAAATTAGACGATTGTATGCAAAATCAATCTAGGATTTTCAAACCAATCATAAAATGTGAAAGAGTAAATTCGAGAATGAAATGCCTCAAGCTAACTCCATAGGTACCTCTTGATCTCATCAATAACTTTATACTTATCCCAGCACAAATTCTCAAAATTCACCTTATTCCTCCACTTTCACACTGTCCACATAACACTTATCCTTGATGTATTTGCAAAGTTAATACCTTTCTTACCATCAAACATAGTAGAGTGATGAATAAAATGCTTCTTGGTTTCATTGTGTGAAACCCAACATATTTTTATCCATGAATAGAATTCAATCCAAACTTCACGCACCTTATCACAATTGATGAATAGATGAGTAGAAGTTTCCTCGACGTTTCCACACAAAGAACATCTTACTTCGTCTCTAGAGACTAATATTTTTCTATGAAATAAATTATACTTGGTAGGTAATTGATCCCAAAGAAGCCTTCATGCCATTGTTGATGCCTTATGAGGGCACAATTATTCCATATATCACATAACTCCTTCTCTAAAATCATCTCATTTTCTGAATTGAAATTTAGAGATAACAAAGCATCATAAGCATTCTTAGTCTTATACCATACCATCCCCTCTTGTTCATCTTCCACAATCATCTATCAGTTTTATCCTCATTTAAAGGGAACATATTTAAATAGAATAGAAACTAATCAAACATAACAGTCTCTCTATTAAATAACTCTCTCCTCCACTTCCATGACTATACCCAAGCTCCATCAACTCAATAAAGACCCAACAGAACAATCTTTATCACACTAAGATTAAAAATTCTTGGAAATTGAGTTTTAAGAGAAAACTCCCCATCCCACAAATCATTCCAAAATTTTGTGTTTAAACCATTACCTATTTTGAGCTCTAAGTTTTCTCAAGATCATCTCCATTTCTCTCCAACACCATTAGCAATCACACTTTTTCACCAACTAGATCATGAATTTTCTCTCAACCTCTTGACGACACCCGCTTCCCTAATTTCTAGTCCTCCATGAATAGAAATGATAACTCTATTTAAAAAATAATAACTATTTAAAAAAAATAACGAAAATAATAACTATTTAAAAAAATGTAATGTAAAATGATTTAACGCAAGATTTACTATGCATACGTACTCTTTAATTTATATAGAGTAATTAACAATACAAATAAAATAAGTTTATACTGATAAAAAAATCCAGATTAAAAGTAAAGAAAAAAGAGACACCAGATAAATAAAACGGAGTAGACTTGATAGCTAAATGAGTAATTCGAAATTTAAAATGCAAAGGTAAGATAATGAGTGTCGAAAAAGTCAAAGAATTTAACCAAATTCCCAAAAACTCCTAATTACTCATTAATTTAGTATCTAATAAACCATAATTATTAGATTAATTAATTAATATTGGACCACATTAATTTCCTTCTCAACAGGAATTCAGGAAGACTGCAGAGCGACTATAAAACGACTTCATTTCACTCACCGACTACCCCATAACTTGCTCCACTCTCTCTCTCATCACCATGCCACCATACTTCTCTATCCATCTTCCATAGAGATAGAAAACCGAGAACGGAGTTCTAGAATCTTCGACCGCATTCTGTTTCAGGAATCAAAAATTTGTTAGATTCAGCAGATCTGAGGAGCGAGCCAGAGTTCCCCTGTTTCGGCGATGGCGGAAGTTTCTGGAAGGAGTCTGCTACCCGAGTCGCTTCCTGGTTACTCAGCGGGTCAACTCGGCGTGCTGTGGGAGCTGATTAAAGCGCCGTTGATCGTTCCGTTGCTGACTCTGTGTGTGTACATTTGCTTGGCGATGTCGATAATGGTGTTCGTGGAGAGGCTTTACATGGGGATTGTGATTATTCTGGTGAAGCTGTTCTGGAAAAAGCCGGAGAAGAGGTACAGATGGAAGGCAATGAAGGATGATTTGGAGATCGGAAATGCTGCTTTTCCCATGGTTCTCGTTCAGATCCCCATGTTTAACGAAAAAGAGGTCTGTTTTCCTGTGATTTTTCATTTTCTCACTCACACACATACACGCATGGGTGTGTGTGAAACGGTTTGTTTACTTGTTTTTGTTGTGATTGATTGCAGGTTTACAAGATATCAATCGGTGCAGCTTGTAATCTCTCATGGCCTGCTGATAGGCTAGTAATTCAAGTACTTGATGATTCCACTGACCATCTAATCAAGGTATAACAGTAAACACACTATTCCATAGGGTATCGATATACGTGCTCACTTTCACGTTACTTTTCATAATATCGAGAGTTATTCTTAATCTTACTAAAAATATATAACCATCGTTTTATATGTAATTAAAAAGATTATTTTATATGTAGTGAGTGACAATTGTATTATTGGTGAGTGTTGGTGTGTTTAGAATAAATACACTAACAATGTACTACTAAAATTGCAAAATAGTGAGTAAATGGTTTTCTGACTTTTGAGCTATCTATCTTTGCTAAAAAAAAAATTATTTTAGAAATTTAATGATCATAAATTCTCAAGATTCTTAAATTGATTTTGTATTGATGATGATTATTAATTGTAGGACATGGTTGAGAAGGAGTGTATAAGATGGGCGAGCAAGGGGGTGAAAATAGTGTACCAAATTAGAGAGACTAGAGGAGGATATAAAGCGGGTGCGCTTAAAGAAGGATTGAAACACGACTATGTTAAGGAATGCGAGTATGTCGTAATTTTTGACGCTGATTTTCGGCCCGAGCCCGATTTTCTCCGACGAGCTGTCCCATTTCTCATTCACAACCCGGATATGGCCCTCGTTCAAGCCCGATGGAGGTTTGGTAAGCTTCACATTAAATCTTTGCACTAACTACCTTCATTAATGCTCTCAATCTATAGATACTACCTATAATATCAATAATTTTTTGAATTCTATAAATAAAAATTTTGTGTGATGGTTTTTGGCTAGTTCTATTAAGTTTTATTTTAGATAATAAATGATAATATTTTAATTAAAAGTAATATTTAATTAATGAAAAATGAGGATTGTCAAATCGAATTATTTTATGACAATGAGTAAGATACACTAAAATTTATAATTTTTAATAAAAAGTTATAATCATTTATTATGCACTATACCGTTATTAAATAAGTAAGAACAGACTTAAACTTAATTTGGAAAAATTGCTTAATATATGAGTGAAGAATTATAATAATTAATTCTATATAAATCGGACAGAGGGTTCATTGTTTTTTTTTTTTTTTTGACCTTTAACGTAAGCCTAAGATTTAGGCTGCAAAAATGATGTATTCTTGACATGTCGCCACATGCAATAGTGTCGGTGGTAGCTTACCATCTTTAGATCGATTTAGTGTTTACTTCTTTTATTTTATTTTTTATTAAAGATATTATTATTTTTTATTAATTTTTTTCCTTTTTATCTATAATACAAATTATTTATAAAATCCTAAGTATTAATTTTCATCCATTTAATGTCACTTTTATTCTTCCCTTGTTGTACAAGGAGAGAGGGTATAAACGTACATGTCCATATTTATTTAGCCCATTTTAAAAAATGGTGTACCCCATCATTAGGGGCCTCTACCGCCCCTGCCCTGGGGATTGGTGTAGGAGGTAAATCGCAGGATGTGTCTCAAGTGGCTTATAGAGAGGGCCCACTGTTTAACTTATGCTTGCAAGGGACCAAATCCATGCCAAAGGCAGGATTCGAACCCCCACCATGCAGCAACCAAACTCAATTAGAAAGACTTTCCACTCTCCCCTCCACCACTTGAGCTATGCACTTTGGGCTATTTAGCCCATTTTAGTCTATGCTTCTTGGAGATATTTGCTGAATGCATTGCGGTACAGTGGGGCCCATCAAGTACAGGGACTTTTCTGCAATAACTACTACGTATCACTGTTTTAATTACTAATGCATTACTAATATTTTATGGATGGTCCGTGGTAGATTATCATTGCATGAATCAACGTTGATTTAAATTGATTAGTTGTAGCTACTCTTTTGAAATCTCTTTTTTTATTTGACTTGTTTCTTGTCTAATTAAAAAAATACTTTTCCAGTTGGTTTCATAAAATGTTTTTTTCTATAATGGGCGTCCCCTTAAAAAAGTTTCATTTTTATATACACATCTACTAATATAATTATTAATACAACTACCATTACACATTAAATAATAATACTTCTTATTCTACGTTAAAAATCAAATAAGACTATTTAAATCGGACCGACAGAGTACTTCTTTCATCTCATAACACTAATTTTTTTCCTTATTTCGTCTCAACGTCAATTTCACACTTTTTATTATAGTTTGTCTTACTATCAACTCACATTTTAAGGAAAAAACACTTAACTAATTTTCTTCTAAAACAATTTAATTTAATTTTTTTATGTTAACACACATAACATATACTTTGTCACTTATTTATTACTCAAAATACAAAACTATCCAAAAAGAAACTCAAAAGGTGATTTTTATCAATATTCGTGCAAACAGTAAATTGTACTTAAAATCGGAACAAAGGTAGATAATCTTTCAATTCGTTATATTTTTAAAGTATCACTTTCATCAAACACATATAATTTACTTTATCATTTACTCTTTCAGTCTCATAATGAAATCCAAAAAGTAGTTAACTTTTATGTTTACTTTTTGCACATAAATTAAGAGATATAATATTTTAATGTATAGGGGTGTGAGAGAAATATTATTTAATGTGAGATGAGTAGTTGTATTAATTTCGTGTGTGGACCATATATTTAATAATTAATTATTTTGTGTGAGCTCAATTTAATAAAAAAAGGTAATCTAAATCTTAAAACAAATCAAAATGTAAAATATAAATCTTAACAGTGAGCGTATGGAAAGGATTTTTTTATTCCTTAACAAGTAGAAAAGGGTAGTTGGGAAGGATTGATCATTATGTCCATACTTCTAATAATAGCCCTAATGACGAAAGTGTCCTGACGGAAGTGTCCGTAGAACCCGGATAATCCGTTATGGAAGTGCTAGATATGCGGGGTAGGTTTGTCTATTTCTTTGGTTATGAAAGAACAAACAAAATCTGTGATTAGGAGGTTAGTATTGTCATTGACATCTAGGAGTACTATTCTGTGTGTGAGTACACACGGCACAATTGGTGGAGCCGCACTGACCATTTCTTCAGATATTGTCAACTTCCCACCGACAGTGGCAATCCGGGTTAGTTAAAATTTTAAAAGGAACAAGTGGAAATCGTAATTCTAGTTCGTGATTGATGACGTGGCAATATTTTAATGAACTGACACGTGATGTCAGAAATTAGCTCACATGGTCCCATTCAGATATGCTCTTCTAAAATGCTAAGCTCCACACTTTTTAAATTTAAATTTTAAAAATTTTTAAATTTAAATTTAAATTTTGAACACACTCCCTTCTCCTACTCAGTCTTTGTTTGAACTCATGTATTTCCATGAATAATAAAAAAATAAAATCTTTTACTTAATATTTTGTTTTTGTTTTAGGCTTGTATGTTATTTTAAAATATAATAATGAGTAAATTATAAAGCTAGTTAATATTGTTGGAAAAAGATGATAATATGCCATTATAATACTCACCTCATCTATCACTAAAAGATTAATTTTTCATTTTATTCGTTCACTTTAAGTTACTAATTTTTCTCTTTTAGTAAAATATTCCACAACTTACTATTATTGCAACTACCAACTTTATACTCTCTCCATCAACGTACGCGTTTGCTTTTTGCACGTAGATTAAGGAATATAATATTTTAATATTTAGTGAGGTGAGAGAAATAATATTTTAATGTAAAGTAAGAAAGTATATTAGTATGGCATGTGGGGCCATGGAGAGAGAAGTAATTAATATGTGTGGGTCCTTTTTACCAAAAAAGAAAATGCACACTTTGTATTGGGACGGATCAAAATGAAAAGACGCGTACGTTTCAGTGGGACGAAGGGAGTATAAAATAATAATACTCCTTAATTTATTTATGCAAAGAAAACAAATAGATACCTTTATGATGGACTAAGGAAAAAAAGTGTAAATATATCAAAAGGCAAAGGGCACTTGTGTGAGACCGTCTCACGATAAATTCATTTTATGCTTCCATAATTGGTTTTCACTTATTATTAAAAATATTATCAATTTTTTATTTAAAATGTTATTACATTTTTTAGATTTAGATGCTATATCACTTTATAATTATACTATAAATAAATTGTTTATAAAATAATTCACTGCACTATTATCATTTTTCATTAATTGGGTATCACTTTTTTTCGACATATTATTATTTTTTATCTGTCTTACACAAATATCTGCCAAAGAAAATATATCCAATACTCCACATAATAGGCGCTCATATTCAATTTGTATCTCTTTATTAATAAAAATATAAATACTAATAAATAAGAAATTATACCGTTTGTTAGTTAATTTTAAGTAAATCTTTTATAAAAATACTATTACTTTTATTAAATTAGGAGTGTTGAAGCTTTTAATTAGACTTTTAATAAAATGTGAATTATATTTTTATTCTAATAAAATGATCTTTTTCTAGATGTTAAGTAGTTTCCTTTTTAAAAAAACCAGTTACTTTAAAATTAATGTTATTGGTCGGATTCAAATGATTTACTAACAGGATATTATTTATTAATTTGAATTACATCTCATTTGCAGTGAATTCAAATGAATGTTTGCTAACAAGAATGCAAGAAATGTCATTGGACTATCATTTTACAGTGGAACAAGAAGTGGGTTCAGCAACTCATGCATTCTTTGGCTTCAATGGTAAGTTCAAACCCATATCACTTATACATTGATACACAAAATTTTAATTTATTATAAATAATATATATAGTTTTTCTCGTTAAAATTCAAAGCATGCTGCCATTGACAACAAAGTAGCAATGTATCAGGAACTGGAGGAGTATGGAGAATTGCTGCAATCAATGAGGCTGGAGGGTGGAAAGATCGAACCACAGTCGAAGACATGGATCTTGCTGTTCGTGCGGGCCTTAAAGGCTGGAAATTTCTATACCTTGGAGATCTCCAGGTGAGCTCGATTTATGTTAATAACATAACTGATTAAGCTTTCAGATGACATGATCATTTAACACGAGCTGCAAAATTTTATGTAATGATAGGTGAAAAGTGAACTTCCTAGTACTTTCAAAGCATTCAGGTTTCAGCAGCACAGGTGGTCTTGTGGTCCAGCTAATTTATTCAGGAAAATGATGATGGATATTGCTACAAACAAGGTAGGTTGATTGTTATCTGGAATTAAGATTGTGGAAACATAATGATTAATGTTTGCGTTCCATCATGATCATTATTTGCAGAAAGTAACGTTGTATAAGAAGTTCTACGTGATCTACAGCTTCTTCTTCGTTCGTAAGATCATCGCCCACATGTTCACTTTCTTCTTCTACTGCGTCGTTTTGCCATTGACAATTCTGGTACCTGAAGTCTATGTCCCTAAATGGGGTGCCATTTACATCCCCTGCATCATAACCACCCTCAACTCCGTCGGAACGCCAAGGTACACTCAATAGTTTGTACTTTGTAAGCTGTCTAGATTATTCGTTGTACATTGTTGTGTCATTTTTTGTGACGCTATGTAGGGTCGAGGATTAAATTTGGACCCTAAGTCAAAAGCATATATAAATAAAATAAGCAGAGGTTTAGATTATTTTTTTTGGTTTAAATATCATTCATCTAACAAGTGTCACAGGAGACCTAATAGCAACGTGTAACATGTAATCTGATGTGCTTTATAAGATAAATGTTCTGATTCTACATGAGTTCTTTAAACTCCAGATCATTTCATCTGTTGTTCTACTGGGTACTCTTCGAAAACGTGATGTCGTTCCAACGAACCAAGGCCACATTCATCGGCCTGCTCGAGGCAAAGAGAGTCAACGAATGGGTCGTGACCGAGAAACTCGGTGACACCCTAAAAAACAAAGCCAACAAAACATCAGTACCCAAGAGATCCCTATCCAAGTTTCTTGGAGACAGGTAAAACCTTACTAATTTGTTGAGAAAAACAGCCCTGTTAGCCAACAGGGCCGTTTCACTCAACAAAACAAGTTCTCGTGTGATCTAACACGAGTTCTTGGTTATATTCCTCAGGTTACAGCTGCAAGAGCTTGGATTTGCAGTGTTCCTTTTCATATGTGGATGCTATGATTTCGTCTACGGGAAGAACAACTATTTCATATATCTGTTTCTTCAAGTTTTCACCTTCACGATCGCGGGATTCGGCTACATTGGGACCATAGTCCCGGGTTCTTAACACAAATGATTGTACATGCATATATGTATCTACAATCAGTTGTGTTACTACACAAATAAAAAATATATATATATACAGAAGAATTCTGCAGTGTTGGCTGGTTTCAAGTTTAGAAGAGAAGAAAAAAGATTCATTTTGTGGTAGGGAATTGGCAGAAAGTGAAGATACAGCATACAGACAGAGTTAAGGTTGAACAACCACAGAGATTAGAGTTACACAAATAGTAATAAATTCTTTTTTAAGTATTGATTAATGGTGGTTTCATTTAGTTTCGTTATTGTATTTTATTTTATCTAGTAATTTGATTATGTGTTTATTTAGAGAATATATGAACTGATGATTAGTAGTCATGCAGTCCTCTGGACACGAGTCTTTTTTAAAGCACTTTGATTTCTTTGTTACACCCTTTAATCCATCATGTACATATTATTATTAATTTGTGTAATACGTAATTCAAAATTATAAGACTTTTAGGTCATATATCTAATTTTGTGTTTTTTAAAAATCGACTTTTAGCATTTAAATAAGTTTTTTGGGATGGTTGAAGTGTCACTCTCAACTATGTTGTCTTTGTCCTTAATTGGGTAATAAACAACACCCTTTTTTCTCACATTATTATAACACATGCAACTCTAACAACCTTACTAAAAATAGAAGTACTAAAAATCATTCATCAAGATTAGTGCCTGCTATCTTGAGGTCCTTATTCATCTCTCGTTTTTCACTTCGAAAATTCTCTATAATTAATTTATACTCTCCCTGTACAAATAAGTAATAATAATTACATTTACTTTTTATATTGTATTAAGGAATATAATATTTTAATATTTGGTGAAATGAGAGAAATAATATTTTAATATAAAGTGGATAGTTGTATTAGTATAAATATATATTAATTGTTTTGTACATGTCTCATTTACCAAAAATGAAATATAATATTGAAGTGCGACGCCCAAATTTAAAATATATACTCCCTCCATCCCTCTAATATGTATCTGTTTACTATTCACGTGGATTAACGGGTATAATATTTTAATGTGTATTAGGGTGAGAGAAATAATATTTTAATATGTAGTGGACGGTTGTATTAGTGTTGAGTATGAGCCTCTTATGTGTCGCATCAATTTAAAAAAGAAAATTGATACTTTGTATTGGGACGGACCAAAATGTCAAAATGGATACATATCAAGGGAACGAAAGAGTAATTATTATTTTGAGACAGAGGGATTATAAGTTAGGTTACGGCTATTCACACCCATATTTTTCCTAAATATACCAACTTTCATATATTTGAAAGAATACTAAAATATTAAAAGACAATAATATGCTTTAGTATTAATTAAATAACAATACTAATTTTTTTTTTGATAAATACACCCTTAAATATAACATGAAAACTCTAAGGTGATGTTTGGTTTAGGATTATGTGGGATTTGAAAACCATGAATAGTGTGTTATATGTTTGTTTTGAGTTTTGAGTATGGTAGGTTTTAATTTAATGTCAAATCAATGTATTAATTTATTTAAAAAGTTAAATGAGAGAGGAGAGATAAAGAGAGAAAGTGTATTAATTGAAGAGAGAGAATGTAGTAGATATATATAGGGGAAGTTTTTAAAATTTGAATGTGAGTTTTGGAAAACCAAAACTTGGATTTAAAATCTGAAAACAAACATAACCTAAATTCATTGTAATCTTCATCAAACATCATCAATCATTTATCTTCTATGAGAGTAAAATTTTTAAACTACACATATTTCCTTAATATAATACTAAAGTATGATGTCGGAAAAGAAAACACTAGAAAGTTTAAAAAATACTCAATTTTAAGCATTTTTATCGATCTAAACGTGAATTTTATTTCCCTAAATTTGTAAGTTCGTGAGCATTCGGCCAACTAGGAGTCATAAAACGACTTATGTTAAATCATTATTGGTCAAACAATCTATGAATTTTCAGTCGATGTTGGTCGAACACAACAAAAAATACAAAAAAAAATTGTCGATTGGCACCGATCGAACACTATAACTAACTCTCGGTCGGTGTTGGTCGAACAGTGACGGACGTACGTTGAGGATAAGGGGGCACTGGGCCACTTGACATTTTATTTTTTTTTTACTATATATGTAATAAGGGAGCGACTATTTACACCCCCAATTTTAATAAATGTATCCCATAAATTTTATAGGACTAAAATATCCATATTTGTTAAGACGTAAATATCCCTTTATAAATGTTACAACAAAATATTTATATAACACTTTATAAAATAAAAAAAAATAAAATTGTAAATGCTTGAATTTGATTCCATGACCTATGTGTTACAATGAATTTCCTTTACCAACTTAGCTAATCCATCAATCTTAACATGCATTAGATATTTATTTTATTATATATTTCTAGTTTTTTCCTTTTTAAATAAAATTTTTGCAGTTTAATATTTTAACCATTAACATAAAAGGTAAGTAAATAAATTTTTTTTTTGAATAATAGTATTCTTTTTAATTTTATAATTCTATTTCAAATAATATATATTAAAATAAAATATATTTTATGTAAACGAACTATATATATTTTGAATTATATAATTACATTAAACTAATTTATTTATTTTTTAAAAAAATATATGTATTAAACAGTATGTAATATATTTTTTAATTATGGGTGTGTATATATATATATGTGTGTGTATGTAATATTTTAATTAACTAGATATTTGAGACGTGCACTTTTTATTTCGTAATATTTCTTTTATTTTTTTTTTTATGATAAAAGTTGAAGTTATTCCCTCCGTCCCCTTGATACGTATTCATTTTTCCATTTTAGTGCGTCCCACTACAAAGTACTATCCATTTCTTTTTTTAGATTGATGTGAGCCCCACACTCAACACTAATACAACTACTCACTATACTTTAAAATATTATTTCTCTCACCTCAAAATACTTTAAATTATTATACTCCTTAATCTACGTGCAAAAAACAAATAATTACGTTTCAAGTGGACGGAGGGAGTACATATTTAATTCCACAAAATCTATGGTTCCTTTAATTTTTAATTTGTGATTGGGACAAAGTACATTGATGCACTTGTATGAAGTAAGCGGCATATATAATTGTTTAGTACAAAACATAAAAATAGAAATGAAATCAAGTGAGCTAGCTCAATCGGTCACTGTGCTCCTCACTAAAGTGAATGATCCAGGTCCGATTCCTATTAGAAAAGAATTAGGAGGGGAGTTATTATAAGGAGAAAGGAGAAGTATGGTTACTTAGTGAAAAGAGAAATATGATTACTTGTTGACTAACTACTAACATTTACCGATTAAACAAAAATGGATATAATTATACTGGGATTTGTAACACTTATTATTGTTCTCTCGATAATTATTTGGCAAGATGTGTTACATAAGTGTTTATATGTTTTAATAAGATGTTTTGGCAAGACGTGTCACATAAGTGTTTATATGTTTTAATATGATGTTTAATTTTTCTCTACACTTTCTCTATGTTCACATTCCACAAATGGTGATTACGAAAATGAACTTCAATCAAGATTGCTTTCTTATTTTTACAGGCAGCTCTCTTTTGGCCAAAAAAGGACTGCAAATCCAACAACCATTTTAACTCTAGTAATTACACATAGTTTAAATAAATAATTAACAATTCATTCCGAGATACATAACATCCCACTGCAGTTTTACATCATTAGCCATTAACTTAAGTGCACTGCCAATGTTCGTGCGTATGAACCCTGGATAAGCATTGAAATTAGAGAGGATGAATAAACAATTAGAATGCCAATAAGATCAAACAAATCAAAATCCACCAATGTAGACCACATTAAACTTTAATCTAGTACTAAGCATTTAAATAATGACAAATACTACATAACAATCAGTCCTATTCGCATGATTAATCCATAGAGCATGATTATGAATTACATACTTATCAAACTTCACTTTTCAGTCGATCAGACATTCAAGAGCTAAAATCATACTCCTTTGTAAAATGAGGTTGCATAATTTCCAATGGTATGAAGCGCGTAATTGGCAGATTAACACAGAAGATCCGTAAGGTACACAAGAGGACATATAATCAAGAAATGCACACAAAAGACACACCCTTCTTTCCGAGTAAGGATGGAAGCAAACGAAATCATAAATATCAAGCGATCAGAATTCTTAAACCTTGCATGGGCTACTGAAGAGAATGTAAGAAAATGAGATGAATAATAAATAAACTAACTATATATAATCGTTTCAATGTCGAATCTGTGAAAAAAAAAAAAAAAAAAAACCAAAATCGGCCTTCTTTCCTCATTAGATAAATTGACTGGTGTAAATATAATCAGACATCGATGAAAGAAGGCAACATGAGCGAGCAGAGACCACGGCTAGAGTCGTAGATGATCTCGACGCCCTTCAAGTAGCCATTCGCAAGATTGGAGCTGATGACAGTGAAATGGAGCCCTGGATGCGAAAGGATTTAGGGACTAATAATATGAGAAAGAAGTTCAAGAGGTATACAAGTTGAATAGATATGAGGGGTGGATGGATATGAGGTTGTGTGTATTAAATTAAGGATTAAACTTAATCTTTTACATGTGTATATAATTTTAATGTGTGTAAAGATAAATGGTGGGGATGAACAGCCGCGACCTCTAAGTTATTTATCAAAGTTCATGCTCTGGTACTAAAACATTTTTCACGATTTCTATTTTTTATTTGTTTCAAAATTTATGCACTCTTTTAAAAACAGTAACCTGCACAGTATTAATTCTTACAATACTATAACAATTAATGTGTTGAAACAAATTTTCATATTATTTTCAATTAGTATGATTTTATGAACTACAAAATGCATCACATTATATACTCCCTCCATCTCATAATAAAGTTTAAGAAAAATTATTTTTTGATGTATTTTTACTTATAATTTAAATTATGTGAGTTGAAAATGAATTGAAAATTTAAAATTAAAATTAAGTAATGTAGGTTCAAAATAAGTTACAACATGCACCTTCTTATGTAAGGTTGGAGTCATCAATATTACTCCATCTTGAACAGGGCGTCATATTATACCATATCGAAAATATCGAGTGATATTGTATAGGGGGCAGCTATTTGCACTCCCAAAATTGTTAAATGAACTCTAATAATATAAAAAATTTAAATATGATAATGTGAAAAGACGTAAATACCCTTTTATAAATAATAAAATAAAATAAATTATAATTAAATTTTTAAATGCACCCTAATCAAATTTCTAAATGCACCCTATTGTTATAATCACTGAGACCAACCCTAAAACATTCTACATCAACGAAGGATCATGAAACAAGAAAAAACATAGAATTATGATCAACCCTAAAATTTATTTTGCTAATATAATAAATAATCAAATTGTAGTGGTGAAAGAAAATGAAGAATGGGAAGAAAGAGTGAAGCAATCAAAATGTAAAATTAAGGGTAATTGATTAGGCAAGTGGGTGTTTTCATAATAGAAATAAGATTGGTTGTGAGGTGTGCACCAACAGTCTAGAATAAATAGTTTCTGTAAATAAAGAGTTGGAAGGGAAGAATGGAATATGGAGTATATGAGAAATCGAATAGCAGAAAAAATAGGTCGTCCAATAGCAACAATCGAACAGTCTAAGGTGTTCGACTGCAGCGATCGAACACAACACAGTGCAGTGAGTTTTTGGATTTCACATACCTACAGATAATTTTCAAAATTTGAAACTAACCCAAACCCTAGAATTCTTGTGAATGAAGAAGCGAAATGAGAAAGAAGACATGATACTTGACATTGACGAAGCCTAGACGGTGGATAGAAGGTATGGACGTTCTTCCATCTCCTTTCTCTCTTGAACAGTCGCGGGTAAGGAAGACACAAGGTCGGTTCCCTTTTTTTTTCAAAACTTAGGCCCGTTTTCTTCTTTTTTATTTTTAATGTTGTGATTAATTATTTTTTTTTTAAATTTGAGTATAGTTAATCAAAAGGGTAAAATTGTCTTTGTATAGGGTATATTAAGTAATTTAAATATGTAATCTTTAATTTCAGTATGGTACGTTTAATAATCGAGGTTCATTTAACAATTTCGAGTTGCAAATAGCCACCCCCTATTGTATATCATATTGAAATAGCCGTTGTTAAAAAAATCATAACGTTATCATACAAAAAAATTGGTATATTTCAAATCTATATTTTCTCATGGAATTCAAAAAGATCATTTTTATAGAAATTTACTAATTCATATGGAAATTTCAACTTAAAATAAAAAAGTTGTTAAAAAAATCATAACGTTATCATACAAAAAAATTGGTATATTTCAAATCTATATTTTCTCATGGAATTCAAAAAGATCATTTTTATAGAAATTTACTAATTCATATGGAAATTTCAACTTAAAATAAAAAATTGTATATTGGTGGCTATGGGGTTCGAACCCATGCGCACTACTGTGCAGAAGATCTTAAGTCTTCCCCCTTAACCTCTCGGGCAAACCACCTTACGTTTTAGAATTACCAAAATATATATTAATAATAATTAAAATAATAATGGAGTTTTATTTTAGAAGTATCCAGAGAGACAACAGGTAGGTTAACTTCATTTATACGCGATTTCCCTCCCCCTCAAATTTAGTGCGAGAATTGAAACCCTAATCGGAGGAGGTTTAGCAATTCCAAGTTCCAACAATTGAGAAGAAGCTTCTGTGTCTTCGTGTTCAGAATTGAGCGATGGCGGAGCACTTGGCGTCGATTTTCGGAACGGAGAAGGACAGAGTGAACTGCCCTTTCTACTTCAAGATCGGCGCGTGTAGGCACGGTGACCGCTGCTCTCGTCTCCATACGAAGCCCAGCATAAGCCCCACCATTCTGCTCTCCAACATGTACCAGCGCCCCGACATGATTACGCCCGGCGTCGACGCTCAGGGCCACCCGATTGATCCCCAAAAGATGCAGGAGCATTTCGAGGTTTTCCTCCCTTCTCCATAATTGTTTCTCGGAATATTAATTTATTTATTAATTTGATGTATCAACTAGAAAATCTGATCCTTTTTTTTAATAAAAAATTGTTGTTATTATATATTTTTTTTTGTGAGGTTGTTTCCTGTGTGATTGCTGTTGGGTTATCAGTGGTTCTTTCTGTGGTCTCTTGATTGTCATATGATATGTGGTTTCTGAGTTATAGTAATTTTTGTGCATACTTTATTATTGGTCTCCTGTTGTGTGAGATCCTGATTTTTTTTCCTTGTTACTGCATAAAGGGCCCTGCAAGCTGCATATGATTAGGTTTAACCATTGTTATAATCTCATGTTTAATATCCGTGTTTCTAAGTTTAGGCTCTTTCTTACTTGGCTTTTTTTTTTCTTTTTGATAGAATAGGTGCGCAGCAATTTTGGTTGTTCTCTTACTAATTTTAAGAGTTTGAGTGAGTAGTCTATGTGATGGAAACTTTCTTGTGCTGCTTCTAATGTTACATCAATAATCTTCTCGTTTATATTTAGCATACTGTCATTTCATATTGCACTAATGTAGTGATGTTTCTAGTTCTAATTTCATATTGCACTAATGTAGTGATGTTTCCAGTTCTAATGTGCTAATCCTTGTGTTTGTACTTTTGAGCATATATTCATTCTGTATTGGTCTGATGTTTCTAGTTCTGATGTGCTTTGATTGCATCATGAAGGGTTATCTGAATTCTTTATCTGATGATGTAGGATTTTTATGAAGACCTGTTTGAGGAACTGAGCAAGTATGGAGAGATCGAAAGTTTGAACATCTGTGACAATCTTGCTGACCATATGGTATTTTTTCCCCCCTTCTAATCAGACAAAAGTTCTGTTATTTTCAATTTTTTAAAGTGGGTATTTGAGATACTAACATGCAGTTGTCTTTGACAGGTTGGCAATGTTTATGTCCAGTTTAGAGAGGAGGAGCACGCTGGGAATGCTTTGAAAAACCTGACTGGAAGATATTATGCAGGTAACAATTTATTCTCTTCTGTTGTACTCTTGTAATGTTACATCAAGCTCTCCTTCATTTGCTTATGGGATTTTCTGTGAGGACATTGTATTATTTTTGTAAATATGATTTCTTCTATGTTTATTTATATCTGCAGGAAGGCCTATCATTGTTGATTTCTCTCCAGTGACTGATTTTCGTGAAGCCACCTGTAGGCAGTATGAGGAGGATGCCTGCAACCGTGGTGGGTACTGCAACTTCATGCATCTGAAGAGGATTAGCAGGTAGTTAATTGTTTTTATCTGGCCAATAAATATAAATGCAGTTGGGTTGAGCATAATATGAAACGGTACTATATTATCTCTTCAATGTAGGGAGTTGAGGCGTCAGTTGTTTGGGAGGCACAGGAAAATGCGCAGCCGAAGCAGGAGCAGAAGTCCTTATAGGCACCGTAGCTATGAAGATCGCTCTCATGGAAGTCGCAGTCACAGCAGAAGACATGATGATCGTGATCACCACGAAAGTCGAAGCAGGAGGCGCAGAAGCACGAGTCAAGGCCGTAGGAGGGGTAGAAGCCGAAGCCCAGGTGGCAGGAGGGATCGTAGTCCTGTTAGGGAAGGAAGTGAAGAGAGAAGGGCGAAAATTGAGCAGTGGAACAGGGAAAAGGAAGAGGCTGATCGCGCTGGCAAGGCAAATGCTGTTGGTGAGGGTCGCACAGAAAATGATGAAGGAAATCATGACCAAAGAGAAGTGGAACAACAGCAGAACGGATATGGGTATTGATAATGTTAGAACTGGTTTGTTCTCTCTCTCACTTTCTTCCTGTAACCTATCAGCTATCTTTTTCAGCAGAAGAAATTCTTAATAAATGAATGTCTTCTAGAAATATAGCTTACTGCGCATTTTCCACTGTGCAGGTGGTGTGCAGGTTTACAATTCTATCATATGGAACATGATAAATTTGTGCATGCCATTAATATATTGTCTTTTTCTGTGCATGATTATATGACATGGATCTTTGGTGCCACTGAATGTTTTCAAAAAATTAAAGTCTCCTAAATCTATTTTCTATTGCTTTCATCTCATATTTCATCTCAAAAAATTGGCATTCAGCTTGGTTGTGTTTCTCTGAAACCCTTCTGCCGTTTTAATATGCTGCTCTTTATTTAAATTCTTTAACTTTGTTGGTTTCTGTTTCTTTCTTAATGGATTCCACGACATCGTCCTATTTTCATTTGACAAAGATGTGGATATTTTCTTCAAGAATTTTGAGATCCTGGCCTTGATTCCTGACAAAATCTCTTTGGGTGTAATTTTTATAACTTGCAAAATAAGATTGAGCACACATATCCATTCTCTCATGTTAACATATAGAATAGATGGTTGGTCAACATTCCTTCAATTGTTTTTTGTGAATATTTGGCTAGTATACTCAGATGGAGTTGATCTTAGTTCTTATATTTCTTCTGGAAGTCTTCATAGCTACTATCTTACACCAAATATGCTTTGGCCTTGAGTTTTCTGACATAACCCAATATCTGAGGATTGTAAGGGCCTGTTGATCAACACTGATAGTGTCATAAAAAGCGCAAAGCCTTGGCTTGAGAAGGGGGTTGGTGGGGGGACTAGTGGACTGTGGTTTTGACTTTCTCTGAATTACTTAGTCCATGGGCCCACATAAAAATAGAAACCAATGTGTTTTGTCCACCATATCTATATTATGTGTTCTATGTGAGTTGTTATTTGAATGCTTCCCCCCCCCCCCCCCCCCCCCCTTTTTCTGTCAGTGCTGTGTGTTTGTATGTGCAGTCAGGTATCCTGTACTCTCAAAACATCCTGCTCTAGTGAGTGTTAACTTATCGCTCTATTTCATATTCCAAATTCTCTATAGTTGCAGCTCTCACCCTATTTACTAGTTTTGCAGGTCCAGGTTTTCCCTGCTTAAAGCAACTTGAGTAGTGATTTTATTGACAGATTACCATGGAACTTGTACAGGTATTTTGCTTTCGGCCAAAGAGAGTTTGGTTCGGCTCGTATTTTGCAGATCGATGATGTTACTTAGGAGGTCGGGAGCAAGATACCACAATCATCATGATGTTTGCTAAGAAGTGCAGGTTGAGTAAACCTTAGTTGTTGGTTATCTTTTCTTTAAAAATCATCATTTGATAGGCGGATTTGCATTTAGAATTCGTGTACTGATTCTTGGTATGTTTTATCAAGTTGTTATTCTCCCAGTGTTTTGCTAGGGTCTGCAACATTAACTATGAGAATGTTATTTCTAAGTAGAAGATATTTTAGTGTTATATACTATTTCCGTTAAATAGGTCAGCTCCATATGTTTGATTTTTGCTTCTATTGCATGTATGAATAGTCTAAGAATGCACCCACTGTTAAATTAGCCTCGCATAGTCAATAATGTTGGTAAGAAAGTGTGCTCCATTCCCAACTTCAACATAACATTGTTTGAATATTAAGACAGGTGCTTTAGGCAACTAGTTAGGATGCTATTATTTTTCACTGCTTGCAAGTATATTACTCCATCCGTCCACCTGAAAGGTGGACATTTGCTTTTTGCACGTGGATTAAGGAGTATTATTATTTAATGTGTAGTTGATAGTTGTATTAGTGGGATGTATGGGTCCCATGTATTTATTGTATTAGTGATGTGTGTGAGTCCCATGTGTTTAAAAAGGAAAATGTAGACCTTTGATGCGGACGCCCAAAATGGCAAAATGTGAACCTATCTAGCGGACGGAGGGAGTATAAACTTCCTCCGTCCAAACACCGCCGCTTCACATTTTTTTTTATTCGTTCGTCTTACGACACCCCTCTCATCCCAAAAAAGAAATATCATTTTATTCAAAAACTTTAAAAGTTATTTTAATTTTAAATTTGTTATTCTTTTTCACACATATTATTATTTTATATTTTGTTTATTATCTAAAAATATTTCATTACTCTTAAATAACGTGGTACAGTAAACTGTGATTCTGAATGGAGGGAGTATCTTGTATCCGATGGTATTGAAATTTATAAAATTTACCCAATAGTCTTCACATCTCATAACAAAACCACTTAAAAGTTAGAATAAGTCATCAATTTTATTTAAAAGCTCCACGGTTAACTTTTAAAGTATTAATTTTATTATTTTTTGTATGAAGATATTTATTTCTCATATTTGGAAAGAGAGCTCAACACATGGCCCACTCGTACATTTAATACAATTGTCTATCGACTTCTTAATATACATGCAAAAAAGAAACAAATACATTGTAGGCTAAAACTTGTGTACCTCGGTGATACTGTGTGCCCAGATACAATTTAATAATTTAATTTTAAATGATATATCATTTAGTATAAGCGTGTACCTTTTATTTCCTGAAAACATTAATAAAAGTGTATAACTTTTAGAACAAAATGTTGTATCCTTATTAATTAAAGAACAAAATGTTGTACCCATACACATCTTGTGCACTTGGGGACACAAAAGACCAACTCTACATTGTAATGAAACATTGGAAGTATTAATAATAATGATTAATGTACTCTCATTTTTATTTGTTCCACGATAATGTGCGTTATCTTAAAAAAAAAATATACTCATGAATTCAATTACATCAAAATATAATTAAAAATGTCACTTTCAATTAATACTCATAATATGCTTTATATTTAATTTTCTACTTAAACAGACTAAATTAATTTTTTATTTTTTTAATAAAATAAATCTATTTTTTAAACACTGGATATAATAAAATGCACATGTCTTAGGAACAAATGAAGAATTTTCTATTAATAATTAAGGAGCAGTGCATTAGTACATGCATGATGTTAGTGATCATGAACCATTACCTATTTTACCCTCAATTTATGAAACTTTGTTGGTTTATAATTTTTTTTCTATAAAATATACTAACTCTAAATATTTACTTTTACCAAGAGGTCTACTTTGCCCATAAGTTTATTGTTATTTTTAAAGTGTAATTATAATTTTATGCTTGTGTTTTATAACTCATTTTATTCATGAGGTTAATCCCTCTATTAAAATAATTTTCATCTTTTCTATTTTTGTCAGTTAAAAAAAAAAACTTCACTTTTTTAAAATAGTAAAAAGGTCAAACAGCTAACCACTGCGTTATTTTTAACATTTTATTTACAATAATACCACGATACCTAACACATCTAATTATCTAATACACTTTATTATTTATTTGTTAAAAAAAATATCAAAATACTCGTAAAAGTAATATTTTTCTTAATTTACGTGAAAAAAAAGTGAAGTTTTTTTCTTTTTCTTTTTTTGGCGACAAATGGAGTAATATTTATCCTAGAATTTAGTAGTAATTTTAAGAGTATAATTGTAATTTAATTTATTGTTGTGATTTATGGTCTATTTATTTGGCAAAATTTTGTGTTAGATGGATTCAAGAAATGATTTCCCATAAGATTGATAAAAAGTGACAACCTATAATGAAAAGTAATACTCAATCGATAAAATTAATTGTAAAAGCGTAAAATGATCTTACAGTGAAACGGTCTCACACAAATGTGCTCCTTAGTATTGAGTCTAAAATATAGTTGAAATTAATAATAATAAATTAATTAGTTATAATTAATAATCCCTCCGTTCTGAGCAAATGCTTATGTTTGCTCTTTGCACGTAAAATAAGAGATACTTTCTTCGTCCTAGCAGAATGTATCAATTTTGCAATTTTGGTCTTTTCCATTATAAAGCATCAATTTCTTTTTTTAGTAGATGAGAATTAAAAAAAAGTATACTCAATCTATTACAAATGAAGCCCACCTACAATACTAATACAACTATCTATTACATATTAAAATATTACATCCATTAAAGCACTATACATGAAGGGGTCGTTTGGTTTGAATTCTTCAATTGGAATGGTAATGAGTATCATTATGGAGATCATTCACATTGGAATTGAAAGTGATTGAAAGGTAGAAAATAGTTATTGAATCAATGAAAATGATTGAGAAATTTTTATTCTCATTAAATCAAATAAGCATCAACTATACCTCAAATATTTCTATTAATCTCACTCAATAGCCATTAACGAAGCACTTCCTAAATTATTACTCCATTTAAATATATGAAAAAAGTAAGAAGATACATTCAATTGGGATGGATGGAGTATATAATTTAATGTGTAGTTGATTAATTGATATAAAATAATATTTTAATATGTAGTAAGTAATTATATTAATATTGTGTGTGTTCTATATATAAAAATATATCATGTAATAAATATAAACGTATAAAATAAACCAAAATATAAAATATAAACAGTTGCTCGTAGGGGTGTGCACGGTGCGGTTTTACGATTTTTTTACATAATTCAAATTGCATTGTTATATACGGTTCAATTTGACAATGAAGTGTAAACCGCGGTTATTCAAATAATATTAATTGTGCGGTTTTAAACGGTTTTTTGCGGTTTAACGGTTTTACTTATAGATTAGCTTAAATAATAATGACCTACTATTAATTTTTTGATGGGCGACGAAAATTTATAAGGCAATTCAACCAATAACTATTTATTTCTAATTTCTTAGAAACAAAAATAATTTAACATACATTTAATTAATAGAATTTAATTAACAATAATACTTGTAAGGAATGTTTTAGTGTATATAACCAAGAAAGAAAGTGAAATGCCTCATTTGTAGATTGCAGAAAGAAAGTAATAAATTGATATTTGGTAGTAATTTGGAAGAAATCTTTATTACAGGCTTCACTTAGGTGAGTGGAAGAATGACAGACTAATCACTAAATTAAATACTCTATATACTAATAATAATCTAACATAAATAATATATTATATAACTATATATAATATTTTAGTTTATAAGTAATATGTACGGTGCGGTTAATGCGGGTTCTACTAAGAAAATGAAATTGCACTGCATAGTATGGTGCAGTTTTATTTTAAAAATAAATTGCGATTTATTCAAATAATTGTATATCGCGGTGCGGTGCAATACAGTTTGATCGGTTTTTGCAGTTTACAGTTTTTCTTGCCGAGCCCGTACAGAAGAAGTATTAATTAACACTTTGCATGTCATCCGATTCCGGCATGCAATAACTTTTTAATTATATAGTTCTCTATTGTAATTATAGCAAGGAAACACTTCCGTGGGATCGCCCAACAAAATGAATTTTGTGAAATGAGGGTGATAATATTTTAATAAAAAATAATATTTTAGTGATGAAAAGTGATAATAGTGCATTATTTTTTTTTACAATCGTAATATAAATAAAAAATAATAACATTTTCAATAAAAAATATACTACATCTTTAATAAAAAAAATGCTCCATCCGTCCAGTAAAAATTGACACACTTTTTTTTGGTGTGTTCATAAAAGTTGACATATTTTCTTTTTAATTACATGAAATCCAAGCAAAACAATATTCTTATGGCCAACATGCACCATTAATATAACTACCAATTACACATTAAAATATTATATTATGAAATCATTACATATTAAAATATTAAATTCCCAATCTACTATAATTTAAATTTTCGTGAAAAAAAGGTGATAAATTCTTGTTAGGGGGGGGGGGGGGGGGGGTTAATAATTAATTATATAAAGATCACAAGACGATTTCACGAAAGTGTTTTCTTCTATGAAATGAAATAATGTATGAGTGTGTGTGAAGGATTTAGATTTTGGTCGATTTAATATTTTATTTTAAAAATTTTATTATATATATATTTTTTCTCAAAAGATCTTAAATTGAATTAATTTAGATATTTTACACGTGTACTCATGCATTAATGTAAAATGAACTCAATTTAAAAGGCGTAAACGTATTGGACTTGTCATGTATAATGTCGTCAATGGCTGAATTTAGCCACTTGCATGTATGGTTTTATCGTCGCATTATTTCATCCAAATTAAAAAGATAACAAAATGGAATTATTGAATCTTGATGGAACAAGTGGGACACAGTACAGATGAAATCATGAACATGTCAAAAGCCACGTGCTTTAAAAGCTTTTCTCACTAAGTGAAGTTGTGAACACACAGATTAAACAAAAATTAATTTTTAAGTATATAATATAAAAAGAGGTAATTTAGGTGATTCAAATAAGAAAAATGAATTAAGTTTTTGAAATTACTCACTGTGATGTTTATAATGATATTAACATGTTATTGGAGTCGTGCAAAGTAACGAGAGGTACGAAAATTGAAAGTTTGCGAAAATATAAGGGATAGAGGGAGTAATATTTAACGTGCAAATGACCATAGATAATTATAATTTAATGTTTATATATATATCATTTAATATTTAATTAAATCATTTAATTAAATTATTCTAATACAATATTTAAATATTAAATATTATGTATCATTTAATAATTAATTAATCAAATCACTTAACATACGATGATAAAATTAGAATTTTATACTTTTATTAGGCCATGATTTTAAATATTAAAAAACTACATCCTCAGTATATAAAAAATGTTTTCACAATTTTTTACACATATATCAAGTTCTATTTTTACGGATATTTTGGCATTTTTTATAATAAATAAATAAAAAAATATGTTTGGTAGGTTAGTTTGGAGTGATATTTTAATAAAGAAAAAATTAAAAATAATCAAATTTTACTGTTCAAAAATTTTACCGACAAATCAATAACTTTTTTATTAATTTTATTCAATAGATACTTTTTGGATTTTATTGTCCCTTTCTTTATACACTAGTGTCAATTTTCAAGTCGGTTACCTAGTCAGTTGATATATCGGTGTATACATTCTTAAAAGTATTTTGGTCCTTTTAGGTAATATATTTGAATAATTCTAATAAAAAATTAAGTGCTGTAGTGATAATGATTTTTACACTTCCGTATATTCGCATTTTTTATAATTAAAGTAAGAAAGTGGTTAATTGTTTTATTTATTAAATGTAGAAACTTTTATATTTAAAAAAAAATACAATATTTGGAGATGTATATTCTAATACTTAATAAAATCACTCAAATAGTATTTAAGTGATTACAACCGGCAATTAATTAAACACACCATTAATTTAAATTGACGGGAAGAATACATCCAAAATATATGTACGTGCTGCCAGCATTATGTGATTTATGTATGTATATCGTTTAACTTAATGAAATCACTCTAACGGAGTACTCTCTCCGTCAGCTCGAAAGAGAGTATTTTTTTTTATTTTAGTCGTCCGCTCTAAAGAGGGTCATTTCCATTTTTATACACAGAGATCCACACACACCCACTAATACAACTAAAATATGGAGTTCACACTCCCACTAATACAACTACCCACTACACATTATAAAATAATAATACTCCTTAATCAACGTTACAAAAGTAAAAAACTCTCTTTCGAGTGGACGGAGGATATAACCTATTCCAACCGGGCCCTTAATTAAACGCACCATTAATTATTTAATATGACGTAATGACATAAATACATCCAAAATATATGTACTGCCAAATTTGTTTAGGTTTTTAAATACTACTTCCTCCGTCCACCGAAAGGTCCCCATTTTACTATATTAGGCGTCTCATCCAAATGTTTCAATTTCTCATTTTTAGTAAAAAGGTACCATATGTGGTCTACCACTCACTACTAATACAACTATCCACTACACATAAAATAATAATACTCCTTAATTTACGCACAAAAAGCAACCGATGACGTTTGGGCGGGACGGAGGGAGTAATTTTTAGTTGTTTTGTGCCTTTTAATTTTCTAAATGGGCCAATATCTAAAAATACTCAAGATTCAATGTAAAATTTTAATTTTGCCAATCATTTAAAAAGTTATTAATTCTACCCATGTGCCACTTTTCGGACAGTTCTGCCCTCGAAATTTTTTTTTTGAAAAGTCAGACTGGTTAACCGGTCAAACGGATCAACTGGTCAAAACTTTTCTATGTCGGTATCCAAGTAGGTGACTATATCGGTAACCATGTAGGTAATTATGTCGGTATACAACTTCATTTTAACTTAATTTTCCTCATATTCCTCGCGCTTCAAAATGGTATCAGAGCCCTAGGTTTATTTATTTATGAATGGAAAAATTTATTAAAACTTATTTATCACTTAACGAGAGGAGAGTTTCAAAGAGATATGGATCCGAACGAAAGTTCGACATCCGAGAGTGACAGGACTATCAGCCCTATTCAAAGTTGGAGCAACAGGGACTTCTGGCCTGTCAACTACAACGAGACAAGTAGTTCTATACTACAATACTATTGTGTGTTGTATAGACAATATGCCGAGAAAGAATACGAGAACGCCGATCGATTTTGGGACAATCTCAATCGAAGGTGGAAACTGGTGGACGTCCGGGCTAACCATACCAAAGAGGAACACCTGGAGGAGATCTGTCTGGATCAAATAAGATACTCCAAGGAAGTTCCGAGGAACATAGTGAAAATTCAGAGTTTCACCGAGATCCATGGACGTGTCCCCAAACAAGAGCAATAGAGAAGACGACCAAACCAAGGTCCAAGAGAGATCTGCAAGCCGTATCACTTTTCACATTAGACAGAATGATAGAGTGGAAGGAGATCAAGGCAGATAACTCTAAGATGAATCAAGATCTTAGAGAATTGCAGAATACAGTGAGATTCTTTGGAGAATATTGCCAGAGCATGTCCAAGACCATGTTCTAGATCAGCCTTAAGATGATAAGGTGGAGAAGTTGCAGAACAAGCAACTCGATCTCATCATGAAGTTGATAGAACAAGTAAAGTCCTTGGAAATCAAGGTGACATGAAGAAAACCAGGATGAAGGTTACCACTAATCTTCGGAATAGAACCCCTTTTACATCAAAAAGGGAAAACGACGGAGGTCACAAGACCAAAGTCCGAAAGTGAAAAGATGATTGATATCCTTCGAGGAGAATCCACATCCCCGGATGGAAAGAGCAAATCTTGAAGATCTACAAGATCTATATGAGTCTTTCCAAGAACTATCAATTGTACATCTAAAAATGAATGTTAGAGAGACATCAAGCTCACAACAACAATCACAGGCCCATCAGGCACAACATGATCAGAGCCAAAATGAAGGAACCTCTGGATCACATGGAGTCCATGAAGCAAGACAAGAAGTGACATTCCAACAACCAGGAAACTTCAAGATGAAGGCAATAAGAATGTCAACAGGAGCAAGCCGAGTTCGAGGATCAAATCCACACAACACCCAATTGTTGGATTGTATACTAAAAGTCTAGCTTTAGTATGAATAATGTTATAACAATTTACTTGAAATGAGAATCATATGATCAAAATGATTGCGTCTTATAATTTATTTATACGCACGATGTAATAGTCCTCTTACTATATACTGTAGATAATATGTTGTGCGACAACACGCGAAAGATCATATTATCGGTTTCCTTATAAAGTATGAACAAATGCTCACAACCAAGATAGACGGGGACTCTCTATCAGGATGGTTGTAGTGTGGTTTGGTATTAGCTTGTCTTGGCTATAGAATCACATTAGTGCACTTATGTGTATTGAGCAGGACCGCTTGAGATCGTTCGACTTATACTGACTTATAGAAGAACTTGATCTCTGTTATTATGGATGTTCGTGCTCTTAATCCCTATATAATAACCTCGACACATAGGGCAGTATGTACTTCTTTGATTCATCAATGGGTGAGATTTACATGTAATTAAATCAACAAACTCGGTGAGTTGGGAAGTAGTGTTGTCTCTATGGTGTGCTGTTGATTGTAGAAGAAATCCGTGTCCGTTATAGGTTGATGATGTCCATTTGAGGAGCTCATAAGGATTATCATGTAAACCCTGCAGGTGGATTTATTCCAACATGATAATGAGGTTGAGTGGTACTACTCTCGGATGAGATATTAATTAATGGAGTTGTCAGAAACTTAATAAATTAATGGACATTGTATATCTTAAACATGGAGAGACTAACGGGATCATAATAAGAAGGAGCCCATAACGTAATTATGAGATTAAAACAGTAGTGCAGTAATAATATTTTAGTGGTATATATTATTATTATTGGACTTAAGTATAAGCTTTGGACTAAGCTTGGATACTTAAGTCCAATAGAGGCCCAACTCTAATTTCTCCTCCTGGACCCTACTGTAGCCCATATATAAGTCATCTCAACTGTCCAAAAACCCTAATCTATGAGATTAATCACGCCTAACACGGTGATGAGGGTGAGGGAATAGTAGATTGAGAAAATCTCAAGGATCGTCGCCCACAAGACGTCGAGATTGGACTTGGGAATACAGCAGAAGACTGGAAGGTTGTTTGCTGCTGATATCTTCCACTTTCTATGATTTTTATAAAATTGTACAAACTTCAAAACAGGACTTGTGATATATTGACGGAAAGCCACGGAAGAGAGGATCGTTTTGACGCATATATCACTCAAATCCGACATCGGATCAGAGAGTTATGCCCAAAATGGTGACGCTGCGTAGGCTGGTGGCGAGAATTCATCGTCTTCAACATACCCTGGTGAAAGGTAATACGTTTCTTATTTACTTGCTTCCGCTGCTTGTTAGAAACGTATGAAACCCTAACGGTTCACGTTAACTAAATAATCGAACGCCAACAATTGGTATCAGAGCTTCGGTTTCGTGGTGAAGCGTGACACGTTAGGCTAGGGTTTATGTAGAATACATGATATTAGGGTTATAGAACTTGTTTCTTGTTATGTGCCCTAATTGTATACACGGCGATGAACTCTGAGCGGTGGTGTTGGAGACGATGATGTGTCCGCCCGACGGGATGGTGAGCGACGGCACTGCACGGTGAGCAGCGGCACGATGCGATGGCATGGCAAGCACGATAGCCTGCAATTGACGTTCGTGGGCTGCAGGGTACCATGCAATTGCCGTTCGTGATTGATGGCGAACAATCGAATTCGCTAATATATAACTGTTAAAAATTGATTTAATTATTTGATTATTGTTATGTATATTATGCATGTCCTAAGTGATTTACTGCCGTATGTGCCGTAATAGGAGCATGCTAGGTTGCGTATTTTATTTTTGAATATTATATGCATGTAAAAACCCTCGGTGTTAAATAACTAAGTGGGAGAGATGATTGGTAATTAATTCCCGCGGCCTCCATTATTGGTTTGTAAGTGATGTGAGTAAACTTTCGTGCTGGCATAGACATTCCTCCCATCGGATGAGTTTATTCACAGATCACTGGTACAGACTTCATTAAATAATTATTGTTTGTAATGTGATGCTCATGAACTTGCGTGTTGGCATATACCTTCCTCCCCATCGGATGAGTTTATTTGTGGATCACTGTACAAACTTGTAATTGATGATTGTAGGAAGTTATCCGAGCGCGTGTGTACTTCTCCATCTGTAAGGCAAACAAGCTTGGGCCGCGGACTTGGGATCAAATAATGGTGTACACTTAGGTGTAAATAATAAGTATCTTCCCCATCGGAGTCACTGCTTTTATTTGCATGGCTAAAAAGGAACCAACTATTAATTATTTTGTCATGATTTTAGGTTGACAAATGAAATTAATGGGTAAAACCTTCTCTTGTAAATGTTCGGGTTTGTAAACGTCCACACTATCGTGGCTTGCAGACTCACGGTGCTTGAGATGTCGGTGAATTTATATTTTATATTATTTTGAGGGAATCAATTTAAATGGATAAATTCGAAGATTTGATCGGTGTATTTATTTATGATTCTCTGAATTTTCAAAATGGTTTTGTCTCGCTTATTGTTACTGAAAGAAATTATATTTACTGGTCCAAAATTAGATGATTAGAAAAGAATCTTGGTTTCGAATTTTACTGCTTAGGAAAATATAAGTGTGTTCTCACTAAAGATATCCCATGATGTCTTTTAAAGTCTCTAGTGAAGAGGTGAGAGGTTCATAGAAATATGATGGTCTCATGCGACTCTTCATATACTTGAGTAAGTTATAAAGGCAAGAGCTCATGGATAAGTTGATGAATGAATTGGGAATGCTTGGAATAGAAATTGAAAGGGAAACCTAGATCAATTTAATTTTCATAATTTACTTGGATGTTTTGAACAAGTTCTACTTGATATACGAGAGGTAGTATATGGTGGGGAACTTCTGGCAAAACATATGGCGAAAAAAATCCAATTTCATCAAGATGTGAACAAGGTTAGTATCTCATTCACTAGTTGTTGAAGCATGATTAGCGATGACATCTACTGACACGTTGTGTGTAGATACCGGAATCACTAAAATCCTACAATTAAGTGATGATGAGATTGTAATATACATGTGTAATACTACAAAAATAGTGGCTATTGCAGTGGGAGTTGTTTGTTTATCTAGGGATAGGAATAAACGTTTGATTATGAGAAATTGTCTTAGCGTACGTTTTCATAGAAAGAATTTCATTCAGTTTCTATGCATTTATGGATGGATACTCCATTTCATTTAAATGACATAGTCATAGGAATAAGGAATGGAGCTATAATTTGTTATTGTACGTTGGTGACAATTTGTACACTCTTAAATTATCTTTATCCCACGGATGCAATAAATAGTAATTAATAATGTGTCTTCTAATCATAATAAGAGAAAGACTCTTATGGAAATGATTAGATAGGTGATGAATTATTTGGAATTACTAAGTTCATTTTATGGGTATGCCCTAGAAATAACATGTCATATAACGTTTGTTTATTTGAGAGATATCCTAGAAAAATAAAGGGTGATGATTTATTTAGTCCAAAAGATCGAATAGTGATTGTTAACACAAATACTAGATTTTTGAAAAAGGACTATGTAATAAATCACAAACCTATGTATAAATTGTTCTAAAGGAAATGAGAGGGAAAACACAAAGTATTAGTACCAAGTGTACAAGAGGATATACCACAAGGTAAACTGCAACGCGTGTCACGTTTGATACACAATTACATGTAGTGCCTTGTCGTAGTGGGAGGGTTGTTCGACAACCCGTAAGATATATATTTTGGGAGAGTCGTGAGACTTGGTCCCTAGTAAACATAAAATGGACTCACAAATACGACGAAGCACTACAAGACAGAAATGCAGAATCTTAGCAAAGTGTAATGAATGTTGAAATAGAATCGATGAATTCTAAATTAGATATGGCTGCTTGTAGAACCACAGATGGTGTGAAAGCCATTGGAAGTGGTTCTGTAAAATAAAAGAGGATCACAGGATAAGGTGAAAACTTTGAAAGCAAAGCTTGTTGCGAAAAGGTATAATCAGAAAGAAAAGGTTCGATTATGAGAAAACCTATTCGCCGGTAGCTATACCTATGTTGATCCGGACTCTTTTATCTGTTGCCACTCATATGAAATATGAAGGATAGCAAATAGATGTCAAGACAGCTTTCCTAATTAGAAGTCTTGAGGAAAACATCTATGTAAAGAAAGCAGAGTGATTCATTGTAAAGGGCTAACAACATTGTGATAATAAGCTTAAAGATATCCATCGATGGACTAAGGCAAGCTTCAAGATCATGAAACATCCGTTTTGATGAGGTAAATCCAGTGATATGGATTTAATCAATGTTCGGATGAGGCTTGTGTATTGTAAAGAGTGATGGAAACGTAGTGGTATTTCTTGTACTATACGTAGATAGTATCTTGCTCATTGGAGACAATGAAAGAGTATTGTCGGGCGTATGGGTATGATTGATAAAGCGGTATGAGATGAAGGACTTAAAAGGAGCAATAATATCTTTTTGATCACGGTAATACGGATCACAAGAAAGGATGTTATGCTTGTCTCAAGCTTCATGAAATGATACGATCCTTACTTTTTTTAGCATGTGACTTTATCTAAAGAAATGTGTCTTGAGACACAAAAGAAGATAAAGGTGATGAAAGCGGTTCCTTATGCTTCGGTGAATATGGAAGCTTAATCTAAGGAATGCTATACACGAGATCTGATATCTGTTTTGCCTAAATGCATGGACAATTGGTATCAAGGTAGCCTGAAATAAGAATGTTGAACTGTGGTAAGACATATATTTATGTACCTGAAAAGGACTAGAAATTATATGTGGGCTTACCGGACAGATTCGATGCTTCTTATGAGTTACGTAGATTCAAAATTTTCAAATCAGATAGGGACGGCAGTAAATCCACACCTCAAGGTTATGTGGAGGAGTGTTATATAGAAATATATTTCAGACTCCAGATTCCATCATGGAAAGATGATAAATTGGAGTCTGTGAGGCAGCCAAAGTATCTGTATGACTCTAGAAACATCATGATGGACTTTGAAGTATTTCTAAGTTTGCCCAAGGTTATCACAATTTATTTTGATGATAATGGTGCAGTTGCAAACTTGTATGAATCACGAGTCCGTAAGCAATTAAACACATGGAGCGCAAGTACCACCTGTTACGAGAAATCATATGATGAAGGGAAGGTTGTTGTCACCTAGATTGCATCGAATGATAACATAGTAAATCTATTTACAAGGACCTTAAGGTGAGAGCTTTTGATGGTCGTGTAGTGGGAGTGAGAATCAGATGTATGGCGAAAAATATGACAGCATAGTCTTTTAGTATAAGTGGGAGATTGTTGGATTGTATACTAAAAGTCTAGCTTTAGTATGAACAATGTTATAACAATTTATTTGAAATGAGAATCATATGATTAAATGATTGCGTCTTATAATTTATTTATATGCACGATGCAATAGTCTTCTTACTTTATACTGTAGATAATATGTTGTGCGACAACACGCGGAAGATCATATTATCGGTTTCCTTATAAAGTATAAATAGATGCTCACAATCGAGATGGACGAGGACTCTCTATCGGGATGGTTGTAGTGTGGTTTGGTATTAGCTTGTCTTGGCTATAGAATCACATTAGTGCACTTGTGTGTATTGAGCAGAGGCGCTTGAGATCGTTCGACTTATACTGACTTATAGAAGAACTTGATCTCTATTATTATGGATGTTCGCGCTCTTAATCCCTATAAAATAACCTAGACACATAGGACAGTATGTACTTCTTTGATTCATCAATGAGTGAGATTTAAATGTAATTAAATCAATAAACTCGGTGAGTTGGGAAGTAGTACTGTCTCTATGGTGTGCTGTTGATTGTAGAAGAAATCCGTGTCCGTTATAGGTTGATGATGTCCCCTTGAGAAGCTCATAAGGATTATCATGTAAACCCTGCATGCGAATTTATTCCAGCATGATAATGAGGTTGAGTGGTACTACTCTCGGATGAGATATTAATTAATGGAGTTGTCAGTAACTTAATAAATTAATGGACATTGTATATCTTAAACATGGGGAGACTAACGAGCTCATAATAAGAAGGAGCCCATAACGTAATTATTGAATTAGAACGGTAGTGCAATAATAATATTTTAGTGGTATATATTATTATTATTGGACTTAAGTATAAGCTTTGGGATAAGTTTGGATACTTAAGCCCAATGGAGGCCAAACTCTAATTTCTCCTCCTGGTCCCTGCTGTAGCCCATATATAAGTCATCTCATCTGTCCGAAAATCCTAATCTATGAGATTAATCACGCCTAACACTGTGAGGAGGGTGAGGAAATCGCAGATTGAGAAGATATCGAGGACCGTCGACCACACGACGTCGAGATTGGACTTGGGAATACAGCAGAAGACAAGAAGGTTGTTTGATGCTGCTGTCTGCCACCTTCTACGATTTTTATAAAATTATACAGATTTCATAACAGGATGTGTGATATACTGATGGAAAGGCATGAAAGAGAGAATCGTTTTGGTACGTAGATCACTCAAATCCAATATCGGGTAAGAGAGTTATGCCCAAAACGGTGACGCTACGAGGCTGGTAGCGAGAATTCATCGTCTTCAACATACCCTGGTGAAAGGTAATACGTTTCTTGTTTACTTACTTCCGCTTCTTGTTAGAAATTTATGGAACTCAAACGGTTTACGTTAACCAAATGATTGAACGCCAACACCCATATGGTCGGTCTCACCTTTAACCGATAAATCCATACAGGTTGATATTAAACCTCGACACTCTCGACTTCAGATCAGAGAAACCTTGATCGATGAATGGATAAACGCCATGAAGGTCGCAGGAGGTGCACTAGAGCTGGATAAAGAAGGGTTCATAAGATTCCTAACCATAAGCCTGGAAGGATCAGTAAAGTGCGCCTAGAGGTACTCTCAGACGAAGTCAAGAAAGAGGCTATGGAAGGTGAAGATCTAGACAACATTGTTGATCGCATGGCCAAGATCTTCAAGATCCACTTCATCGGAGTAGGTTACTTCGAAGGAATGGAAAAAGAAAAGAAGAAGAAGTATAAGAATGCCCTATACAGCCTAGAACTACTTGACATCTGTCAAGTAGATGAGTACATCAAACTCTTCACAGAGTATAAATGGAAATCAAAGATCAAGTAGGAGGAAGTATTTCACCTATTATTTGCCAAGATTCCAAGCCCATGGAGGGAAATGCTGATTAGAGAGTATGAACCATGTGAGCTGGATTCAATAGCAAGGAGGATGTATTTTCTCAAAGCCAAGATTGCGGAGTGGTGCCATCAAGCCTCGCTACACAAGAACGACAAGAGATTAAGGGGAATCAATAAGACAGTACCCTTATGTTGCGAGAGTAATGATCTTCCAACTATCATTGGAAGAAGTCCAAGGAAGCAGAAAATGATGAAGATAACTCATCCTTACACACAAATGAGCGGAGGATGGAGGTCCAGAAGACCAAGATCCTTTTGGTCCAAACAAAAGGCCAAAAGCTATAAATCGGGGCAGAGGTCTGGACCATCATGGTGCAGCTACACGAGCCAATGAAAGATGCAGGGATTGTAACTGCTATACGCGTGGAGCTAGGGGCACATCTCACCAGATTGCCTAGAGAACCAGAAATGGGGAGTACGACAGTTTGAAACAACTCTAGAAATGGAGGAAGTTGTTTACTTCCAAGATCTAGTACAGGTATATCAATTCGAAGATATACCCTCAGACGAGAGCATCTATGAAGAAGAATTCTTCAGCCAAGACGAATCTTCTGAAGATGAGTCGGAGTGAAGAAGAAAGCTTCAGACATGAGATGCAAGAAGATATGTCGGGATTCTTTTCCCAGACATTCATTTCTCATAAGACCCTTATGAGAATCATGAAGGAGGATCCAAGGCTTAACCTATACGATGGATTCACTGTAGGAAAGCTGGAGAAATTTTTTTCCAAGCTTCAAGAAGAGAAAGCATAACATCATATATAAGGTGACCGAATGGGAAATTGCCATGCCAATGGAGCTCATAGGAAATATGATGGAAATACAGCTGGTTCCCTATGAAGAGATTAGGAGGGAACTTAGTAAACTCCCGAAAAAGGTATCCAAAACCATGTCTTGGGTCCATATCGGAGCTATTCGGATCCTCATCAAAGCAACATTCAAAGAAGGAATTGATACACCAATCGATATTGCCGTCTTTGATAAAAGGATCAAGAATACGAGAGAAGCATGCCTAGGAGGACTCTCAGGAAATCTATATGCAGGAAATGTGGCATCCTACATTTATCCAAGGATTGCCTACAATCTGGCAGATAGAGATTTCAATAGGGCACTCACCCTTCATCAAGATTTCAAAAACAAAGACTTGATGAGAGAAGGGAATAGGCCTTACTCCCTCACATACAGTATCTCATATGCTCTTTCCAATACCCATCATTCGGATCTATTCCAAATGAAGGAGTATATTGAGATACCAGAACTGTTCGAGAAAGTGGCTTACGCAACTAGGCTAGAGAAAATGGAGCTATCGCCAATCCACGATATGGATTTACAGATCAGGGATAAGCCAGTCTGGAATAGGCAAAATAGCCTCAGATTCGAGCAAAGAAGGATTTCTTTCCAAGAAGATAGAATGATCAGTGAAAAATGGGGAAGAAGCCGATCGTGGAGGTAATCCAGGAACCGAAAAAGTTCACAACTAAAGTTGAACTGAAATGTTTAGAAGGATGGAGAGGAGTCGAAGTAATATTCGATATCACTAAAAAGGAAAACTCTATTCCTTGTGATGTCTTGTATTATCTTCAACAAACAACAACTGGGAAATACCAAGGACAGCTCAAACTCGGTGATCTTGAGCTGATAATCGAGGGAGTTGCAGGAAGATTCCCAGAGCAACTAGTACTGGGATTGGAGTTTCTCGAGGATTACAAACCTTGGGAACGACTACAAGATGGAATGGAGTTTACGGTCAAGGGAAAAAGATACAAGGTTTATTAGTAGAGGCTCGGGCTTATAAGCTCTGATCCACCAATGGCCACAAGTCCATTCTCGATATATATCACCGTCGGGATAATATATAAGGAGCATCGTGTGGAATATTTTACGGCATACATTGATTCAGGAACCGACATCTGCACAATAAAAGAAGGAGTCTTTCCCAAAGACTCAGGCGAAGAATTGCCAACAGTACTAGGAAAGGATTTCTCTCAAAGGGTGCTAATCCTTAACAGAGGAATCAAACAAGCGGAGATTATGATCGGAGAAGCGGATCGTACCCCATGGTACAAGGTGAAAACCCCACCGATATATTTTCACGACACTGGAGTGGATATTCTGTTAGGAAATAATTTTCTACAGACATTCAAGCGTTTTATCTAAGAAAACGCAACAAGAAGACTTATTATTACAACCCTTTGTGAACATAAGATCATCGCACCAAGACTGCGTAATGCATTTCAAAGAAAAATGCCAATCAAATTTCGCAGCAAGCGTGTTGATGAAGGGAAACTTAGTCATCCAAAGATGAATGATCGAAGGAAATATGGCGAAGCAGTCCTTCAGATGAGAACCGAGACTAGAGGAGGATGGAAGATGGAAAAACTAAAAGAAAACACAATCCACCTTCTTAAAGCAAGCTTGGGAGAAAACCTACAGAGATACGTCACAATCGAAGAATAAACAACTTTGGAGGACGTCAAGAAGAAGATACAGAGGAACTTCAACGAGGATCTTCTAGCCTGATGGGACAAAAATGAACTCAAAGCTTCACTCAAAGTAAAAGAGAGAAATGAGCATGAGTTCGTAAGGTACAAGCCTATCCTAATAAATCAAGAGGATCGAAAGGATATGCAGCTAATACATAAGGAACATCTGGACCTTAAGTTGATATCACCAGGAGTATCTCCATATAGCAGTTCAGGATTTCTGGTTCGAAATTATGGAGAAGTCAAGCGAGAGAAGCCGAGACTTGTGATCAACTATAAATGGATCAACAATATCTTGGAGTTTTATGGATACTATATACCAAGTAGGGAACACTTGGTCAACTGTATCAAGAATGCCAAAGTATTCTCAAAGTTTGATTACAAATTTGGGTTCTACCAGATTATGATGGAAGAAGGAAGCAAGAAGTTCATAGCCTTCTCCACACCACAAGGCCACTATATCTGGAATGTCATGCCTATGGGCTTGGCGAACGCACCCAGATATACCAGAGGAAGATAAATAATCTGTTCAAAGATTATTTCTCATTCATGTTCGTTTATGTGGATGACATCCTCATAGCCTCAAAAAATATGAAGGAGCATTTGGCGCATCTGGAAGTATTTTCAGAGGTATGTCACAAGGAGGGATTAGTGCTTTCTGAAAAGAAAGCAGTAATAGCAACAAGGCAGATCGAGTTCCTTGGAGTCGAGATCGATGAGTCCTTACAGCCTCATATTGTAGAAAAGGTTCAAGGATTTCCTAAATATTTCAAGGACAAGAAACAACTCCAAAGCTTCTTAGGAGTTGTCAACTTTGATGGAATGTTCATCAACAATCTGGCACAATACAGGAAGGTGTTCAGTCCTCTGTTGAAAAAGGATGCTGAGTTCAAGTGGGAGGAATTACACTGAGCAATGGTAAAACAACTAAAGGAGGTTTGTAAGAAGCTCTCCAAGTTAGCTATACTAAATGACGAGGATGAACTGGTACTATATACATATGCCAGCGACCATTGGTGGGCAGCAGTTCTAACAAAGTCCACACCTGAAGGAGAGGTGTCATGCAGATACTGTAGCGGACTCTTTGCGGAGAACGAAGCTAAGAGATGACACATCAATCAAAAGGAGTTCTTTGCGGTTCGGAAAACGTTCAAGAAATGACCTCTATTTCTTCTCGCGAAGAAATTTATCCTTAAAATTGATAACACAAGTGTCAAAGCCTTTTTGAAAAATAAAATTGAATCTAAACAAAAAAAGGCTAGACTTTTAAGATGGCAAGCTGAATGCCAATATTATGATTTTAATATTGTCATTATTTAATCTGTTGATAATGTTTTGATAGATTTCCTAACGAGAGATGGAAGGAGTTGAAATAGACTCTATCCTGACTGTTTCAAGGCACCTGATGGACAACCTGGAGTTGCTCCAAAGGGAATTCGAGAATCTAGCACTCAATGCAATGCGTGCTGAAAAATTACAAGAAAGCGATCGGACCAAAGTATCTAATCGCATACGAGTTTGTATTCGCAATAATGCGAGTCTTTTCAAGTCCTTACGAGAGCCACTCTTTCGGACTGCTGATGGCAATAGCAATTGACAAAAGGAGAGTAGTCGAGAATGGGGCTCTAAACCCGGAGTAAGGGATTCAAGTACCCTTAGCACAAGTCCTAGATTGGAACCTCCAAAAGAGGAACCGGTCCAAGAAAAAATTGAAGACCTGGAGTCACATCTAGAGTCGACGAATTAACCCAGCACCTTTGGGGTTAAAGAGGGAGAGATCAACCTTAGGCCTATGACGGACACTGCTAAGGTTGGTATTAACTTGGCTGATTTCTCTTATTGGCAGGAATACCAGGCCAGTTGGGAGAAATTAAATACCAGACAAGGAATCCGATCAGAGAAATGCCCGGTGGATATATCTGGGAAATACCCCCGAGTTTGGATGCGAGAAGGCTCAAATCCAAATAATGTGAAACAATAGTATGATTTTGGAGCGCTTGCTTCAATATATATTGTTGCACCAGGTTTCCCAGAGCTTTCAAAACTTCCAGATTGGCTGGGAGAAAAGGTTTTCAAGGCATGAGAAAACAACTCGACTCTATCCAGAGGAGATGTACTGGAACTTTACTTCACAAGTGCGGCTCCAGAACCAGTCGAAAAAGGCAACCACGAGGCCTTTCATTTCATCAAGCTAAGAAGACCCGATGTTTCAGCATCAAATAAGATCAAGGAGCCTTCTGGAAAGGAACCAGTCTTGGTTCCTATATTTTCTGAAGAACAGATCTCTACGCGAAGAGCGAGGGGTTTGTATGACTGCATCAAAACAATGGTGGAGGTGAAGTTCCCATTTAAGTTCGAGTATAAGTCTTTGAATGGGTCTTTTCTATTGAATACTTTAATAGGGAAGAAGACAGTGTTTGCTGAGAAGGCCTTCCAAGAAGAATAAGAACTTCTCTGGAGAAATGGCCCATTTTGGGCAATGGATGAACAAAGTGTGCACCAACTGTTCCACCCAAACCGAACCAGAGTTCAAAAAAGGAATAAGATTGGGCATAGGGATGATCAAAACTGCTGAGCCACCCCCAGCCAAGGATACACGTGGAAAGAAGAGGGTAAAATCCCTCCAGATTACCCAAGAGACAGGAGAATCATCAGGCACCAAAGAAGACATATGACTCTTCAAAAAAGCAAGAGCCAGATGACTTTCTGAAAGGGCAAGGGACATGTGACCGACAAGGAGGATGGACCACAAAAGGGCATCCAATAAAGAAAAGGGACCAGCCAGCTGCAAAAGTTGGAATCCAATGGGAATGACGTAAACAATGACGTGATTAGCCATTTTCTAGTAGGGATGACCAATTAAAATAATTTATCGAACCACAGGGAGGAAGGCGCTAGAGCTTAAGCGATCTCACGTTTCTTGTAATTTTATAGAGACGAATCATCTAAGGAGGTTGTTGAAATAAGTAAATAAAATCAATCAAAGCAAGCAAGCAAGCAATGATCAACACAAAAGATAGATGGATGAAATGAGTGAATTTTCAAGTTGAGTAAAAGTGAGATTAACAACAATTATGAAGTGGAAATACTAGGATAAATGCATCAAATTCATATGATCATGGGTTTAGACTAAGGGCCAACAGTAAGTTCACCTAAACTCCCTCTCAAGATGAATAGGATATGGAATCAAGCTCAATGGATTGGTCTCACTCAAACAATTCCAACTAGGTACTAAGCTTGAGGTGAGAGTCCCTTCACACGATTAATCAACCTCTCGATCAAACCAATCACATGTTCTATCAAAGGGTTCTAAACTCTAAAGGATTTCTCAATCTCTTTACAATTTATAATACACATGAAGTGTTTGATGAATGATTCACTTAATTATCCTAAGTATATAATTGATTTCTCAATCTAATCACATATCTAGAACAACTAATCACACAAATCAACAAAACAAATCAAGCAATAAATAATCAATGATAGAAAATCAATTAACCCAATCAATATATGAATTTAAATACACAAATTCCAAAATTATCCAACAACTCTCATGTTGCTAATCTCATAAGGGAGATTAGCCTACCATATTCATAAAAAAATTAACATAGACAATTAAATTCTTACAAATCATGATAAAACTATGAGGTTTAATACAAAGATTGAATGGAAACTCCCTTGATCTACCTTCAATGGTGATCTCTTTCCCTTCTTTGCACTCTCCTCTCTTCCTTGATCCTTTTTCTTTACTTGGATGTAGAAATTGATGGTGGGATGATGGTAGATCCAAAGGATGAAGAATGGATGAAGATGATGGTGTGGAATGAAAGAAATAGTGTGTGAGGTGTGTGTGTAGGGTCCAAAAACCGAATCTCCCTTCAAATATTGAATAAATGGGTATTTATACCCCTTGGGAAGCTTCTTGAAGTTTCTAAAAATTTTCTGATCCCAACACCTACACGGCTAGTGTGCAGCACACGGACACAGGGGTGGCCATGTTGTGTCTTCTGATGCTCGCACACGGCCCTTCTGGACAAGGCCGTGTTTGGTACACAACTCGTGTTACTGCACACGACCCACGTTCTGCACACGGCCACAGGGGTGGCCGTGTAGGTGTTTCAGGCTACGGAGCACGGCCAATTCCGACAGGGTCGTGTTCTGTACACGGCCCGTGTTCTTGCTGCCCTGTTTCCTTCACTGTTTTAAGCTCATTCACACATATTTCAATAAAAACACAAAACACAACCAAAGTACACCTAAATACAGAAAAACTAATACGAAAACACATATAAAAAGATACTAAAATTTAGGTGAAAATATCACTCATCATGACGCCAGCACAATGACGTAAACAGTGACGTTAGCCAAAGTAAAGAGGCTTTGAAATCCGGATTTCAAGTCCGAAGTCCTATATAAATAGAGAGTATGAGGAAGCAGAAGGCATCAACCATTCCCCTATGTTTTCTCTTTCTAAATAAACATTGTATCTTTCTTTCTTTCTTTGTATGAGTGTTCTGAGTGTAGCTACAATAGGTAGCTAAAGGAGTTATCTCCTCTTGTTCTGTGAGGATGAGTGTGTAATAAATTCTCCATTCCATAAATAAATAATCTTGGGCTACTGCCCGAATTATGTAACCTTCCATTATATTCTGCAACCTTAGTCTCCATATTTTCTGACGAGAAATAGTAACAACATCCTGTACACCCGGTGTAGGAAACGAACCAGGGTTGTGCTGAGGTCCGCTGAAGGAACGAGATTGAACCATCACACTGCGGGGTGCGTGGTTGATTGTGAGGAGCAGCTGTAAAACTTCCTGGATACCCGGTGGATTGACGGTCGAAAAAGGTATTGTCACTATTTCTAAATGGTTAATTACTAGATTAATGTTGTTTAATTAATGTACGGAAGCATGATGAGTCTGATATGATCGTAATGAACTATTTCTATTTTGAGGAAAAAGGAAAATGTTAAAATTGAGTTAAAATGAGTTTAAACCAACAAGGATGTCATGCTGGCAGCTGTGTAGGCCACCATAGCGGTAGCCGACAAGGTTACTGACATAGGGGTATTAAAGTTCAGAAAAGTTACTATTCACAGGAGAGAGAAAAAGTGTTGGTACTAATTTAAAACTTCGAATTTTGGGTATTTTAAGTTTTCTCCCTTTCTAAATAATTATTTATGAAAAAAATAGTTAGAATCACTGTAAACGTGTTGATCTGTTAATTCATACTCCAATTAATAAATAATATAGTGTACCAATAAATAATAATAGTGGTACAGTAGATTACTTTAGAAATAATTTGTAGTATAAATAAAAAGTAACAACACTTTTAATAAAAAAAATGATAATATATTTGATTACTTTAAACACTGTTTATTTTGATGGGTATTTAAAATGGGTGACTCTGTTGCCAATTTTCAAAAATTATATTTGCAGCTTCTATATGTAATTTAGTGGTATTCGCAAGTTATTTCTTTAAAGTAATACAACTTTAAGTTTATTGTTTTTATTTAATAGAATAGTTGAATGTGAAGTGAATTTTAAATGATCAATGATGAGATTGATTAATTTAGAGTTCATGCAACCATTCTAATAGTCATAAGCAGTGTTTTTATAATCGGACTGAAGATCGAAGCGGTAACTCCAACGATTCGAGGTCAGACAGGTCCAATCGGTGGTTCAATCGAAAATTAAAAAATCACATATTTTTAATTATATTTTTAAAATAACTATTAAAAGAAATATATAATAAATAAAATTAATTAACAAAACATATATTATTAATTCAATGGAATAAGGACAATCACAATACACACCTAATCCATATGGCCAAGGTGAAAATAGTATAAACTCATGACAAAATCTAAAATGACTCTTAAGAATGATTCCAATGTTCTCAATTCTCAATAAGTACTTATAAGACTATGAATTCCCTTAAGAGGTATTATCCTACATCTAAATTTCTTTTCTATGTACTGTGATCCTATATGTTGGTTCTTCACTAGGTCAATTACCCAGCTATATTAATCCACATAGTATTCTATCATAAGTTTTCTAAGCATAAGAATGTCATGTCATATATAACTCTTCATACACTAACATTCATAATCCCAACAAATGAAATGATTTAATCAATTTCTCAAATACATAATTGGAATGACCATCCTAATCTCATGCAGAGGAGAATTAACCATAAAATTCAATCATAGAGATTAAGGAATGTAGAAAATAAGATAGAAATTATCGAAGCCCATTCAATACTTGAATTCAATTGCATAAATTCAAAATAAACCAAAATCAACTATGATTGTTAATCTCAAAATTAGCCAAACATAGTTTCCAAGATCACAAAGGACATTATTCTATTACAAAATAAGAAATAAGTACCCATTGAATTTCTTCACTGCAATCTTCAACAGTACTCCATAGCTTCCTTATCAATTGAAATGGTGATGGAGGAAATTAGTGAATTTGATGGATGATTATGGGTGGAATGGATGGTGAATGAATTGAGGGAGAAATTTTGTGAAAATGGGGTGTAAAAGTTTGTGTGTTAGATCTGGAAATGAAAAATAATTTTTTAAAATGAGAAATAGAGGTTATTTATGAATTTTACACAAAAAATCGATCGAGTTTTAGTTCTTCGGTCGAGTTTTTCTTTGCGTAGATTGAAATCCGCAAAAGTTTTTGACACAAAAACTCGATCGAAGTTTTATGTTAGAATCCACTGTTTCACTGTTTTGGTTCATTCTTGCTCATTTCAACTCCGAATTGAGTACCATTTTTTCCCACATCTTTCTTTTCACATCTAGAACTCATTTTACTTGAAAATTACATAAATTTTATCAAAGTACCAATTCTCCAAATATTTATAAATACCAAGTATTATATTGTACTTAACACTCAAAACCAATCATATTTACATAAAACCATGCTATAAATGGAATCTTGTATTGCTTTAAGCTCTTCAATCCCCAATTCGATCACCTTTATAAAAAAATAATTAAACTTGAATTCGACTACACTTTGTATCCATAATCTCTCTTGGTTCGATATTTAATTTGGTCAATTGTGACTACTACAATAAAATTCACTTACTCTATAAATCGCATAAAGAAAATAGCTACCAGTCGTGTGTTGTGAGACCTGACTGAGTTTTCCTTATGGATGTAAAAGAGATCCGGTTGGGGAGCTTTTGATGCCTTGCTCTATTTCTCTGTTCAGTATAAGAAGTCCGATTAATTTTTATGTAATCTTGTCAAGTGTGGCTTCCGACGTAGTTTTCAAACTGTGTATTTCTTGTTCGATCTCAAATTTTGATAATGCACTCATACAATTCTCTCTTTATCATCTAGAACTTCGTATCACAATTTAGCCCAAAATGTAATTAAAATATGCAAGAATTCACAAACACAAATAGAAAAGTGTAGAAAATATGTTCATATCCTATCCTAATCCTGATCCTAGTATATTAAAAGTATGAAGTCATTGTAAAATATTTTATTCCCTTTTTATCCCTACTATTTCCTTCTTTTTACTTCATTGACCTTAATAATGATATTTACCTTAATTAATTAATACTCCGTTTTTACTTACTCCATGTTCCTTCATTCAATCAAATGAATCGTTTCATTTCCCAATACTACCACAACTCTCTCATCAAGAACCTCTTCGCTCATGATGAATTCAGGAGTAGATGACAAACCGATCAAGTTCTTCTCCAACCCTAACCCCCCACCCCCACCCCCAACAAGCAGTGAAGATCAATCGGGTCATAGAAAATCTCTGGCCAAGAGTAAAAGAAGAATCGGGAGAGATCTTTAGAGTTGGGTGTTTACCGTCAATGGCGGGGGAAGGGGAGGTGACCGTTGCCATGAACCCGGCTCCAGCCACTTCATTCGATCGCAAAAAGGTATCACAATTTTGCAATTCAATTGGTGCTAATTTATTTATCCGCATGATGCTCATCTTCGTTCCTTGAACTGGATTGGAGTACCCTTTCTTTTAAGCTCTTTCATTGCTTGCTGTTTGATCTGATACTTTATCATATACCGATTACTATGAAACTTGTCATTTGTTAAGAAATGAGAATTAAACTTCTTGAGTTAAGGATTTTAGTCCATTTCGCTACATCAAGACCTTCTACTCTGTATAGAGATTTCTCCCTACCGAATCCCCATTTTCCAAAATGGTTCGATTTACAACTGCGCAATTCAATTTATAGAAGGAGTGAATCAAACAACAATGAGTACAATGGAGAGATGGGTAGTAAAGCAGCGAACAAATTGGTACTGTTTGTATTGTTTTTATGTCAATTTGACGAGTGCATTTTGTTAGATAATATTGTTCGTAGTGTATGTTTGTTTTATGAATACTATAATTATGCGGGTCACCTCTGGTAGCTGTACCCTCTTCTATTAAAATAGTTATTGTGGGCACAGAGGTAGTTATGGTGGCTTGGGTTCTCAATCTATCCTATCTTCATTTTTTTTAAATTTAAAAGATCATATTCTTGATTTACATTTAGCTCAACATGAATTGTTCATTCAACTGCAGGAACCCAATAGAAGTGGAGGAAGTTCCGGAGGTGGAGGCAATAATGCTCCTGAAGGGAAAAAGATAGAGCATGAGCCTTTGGTCTACGAGAGTAAAGAGGTATTGCAGATTGACCTAATTTATGTACCAAAAGTTTAAAACTAAGCATTAAGAAAGATGCTTCATTATCATGTTTACTTCAAATTCATTGACAGTGCTCTGTGTGTGTGTTCGTGTTTTCTCTTTGCGCTCTCTTTCTATGAACTTTTGTTTTACGAGGGAAAAAATATTTTTAAAGCTTTTTTGGAAATAGGATTTGTTGGGTCTGATCAGAGACCGGACCTGAGACCAGGTTTAATGCTCCTTTACCATTTCTGAAAAATAGTCTGGAAACTATGTATGTAATGAATTCAAGCCATGAGAGTGATAATAATTGACCGGAGATATGGTGCACAAAATCTCTTGGAGAGCTTAAGAAAAATTTCAATGAGGCTATCTCTTAAAAGAAGTTGTTTGAATGATTACTATTGCTATATTTTACTTAGATATTATTGAAATTTTCATGATATGTATTTCAGTTTGTGGGGATTGAAGAGAAACCAGGAAGTTGAAGAGAGATGCTCTAACAAAAAAAATCGAAACAAGATTACAATAAAATGTTTCAAGTAACCTTATTTTTCTTCTACATTCTATATCTACATTAATATCTTGAAAGCATGAAAGATTTTTATGATTCACCATAAAAAAACGGAAGTCAATATATTCAAGAATCTAAAGATTATGGAGGTTTGTCTTTGCCTTCTTATGACATATTGTTCTATATGCTTTGATTCAATAATCTATATTTTTGTTGTGTGCGTGTTTTGCTAATGGGTTGAATGTTTAATACCATTTGACGATAGTGTAGTAATGCAATAGCTATGTTTGAGAAAAATAATCGTTTCCAAGCTATTAAACGATTTAAAGACAGTGAGTGTTTTCTTTATTTTATACTGAATAACCATTTGTCCGGGCCTATTAAGGAGCACCATTTTATCCTCCTCTGCTCCGGCTAGGCGTGACCAAACTGTGATAGCATCCTGAGTTACATTAGAGGAGACAAAAAAGAGTGTTCAATAATTTTTGGTTGGTTAAATTAGAAAGTATGTTTGAGTGTCTTTACAAAATAAAATTTAAAATCAATAAATACTCTTTATTTTATCAAAAAATATAAAGATGATTTAGGAGTTGCCTAAGCACTTCTCCATTCCCCATACCCCATATAAATTTGAGGAATCACTGTTGAAGAACATATGCATGGGAATATATATATATATATATATATATATATATATATATATATATATATATATATATATATATATATATATATATATATATATAATATGAGATGTATGGAATTGCTTATTGACAAGGTCTTTTGATGGTCAAGTATTTTGGTACAATGATCACGTCATGAATAAGACATTTTGGATGCTTCCTTGAAATTACGGCTGCTCATTAGGAGAGGTAATAATAGTTACTTGCAAATAGAAGATTGTAACTTTTATATTTTTATGGTTTTGTTTTACTATTTATTCTTGGGTTCCCCGGCTCTCCTATTTTTATCTAAAGCTAATATATACTCTGTTTTCTATTATCAATTCCCACCATAATCATAATCTTTTCCAATTTTTTATTTATTTTTTTTTTGTGGTATGATCATCACTTTGCTGCTAAATCGATTTTTCTCATTCTTATTAGTTTTATATCAGGAACTCCCAAGTAGCTCTATCTTGGCTAAACCTGTTAGTTCTATCATCTGTTTCATCACTCTGTTATGTCTAGATTTAATACTTTATAGCGTATCCGTCTAATTATATGCATTTCATTTTTACTTGATTGAATTGGTGCAGAACAGACACCACAGGATGTTGAGCATGGACCACCTAAGTTGTTTTTTAATCATTTTAAATGTTTGTTTCTTAGCTTAAATAGTCCATAATGGGGTATAAGGGAAAGTAACTTGAGCCTCTGGGAGCAGTTACTACTAGTAATCAGTTCCTGGAACCAGATGATGAAACACTCATCTGATGTATCATTTATAAGACTTTTTCTGCTCTGAATGTATGAACCATATCTTTTTCATGATTATTCCTAATCACATTCCTAACCTTGAAGACAAAGAAGGTACGAAAGCTATCACTCATGCTTTACTTGACCAAATATCAGATTTGGGCATATCTTTGATACTAAAGTTGATAAGTGGCATTTTGTTAGCTTTCTTGAATTCTTTGTATGTCAAGTAATGGTTTCAAAGTAAACTGTAAATTTGAGTACTATTATTAGATCTATTGCTAAGGACTCCAGCTCGAGTTCAATAGGAACCATCTGATACCCCTTATCTCTGCTATTGATTATTGTTTATTTCCATCCTTATTAACTTAGAAAATGAGAAAGGGACAAGGTTAATTTGTCTAATGCTATTGAAATCAAAGTAATTGAATGACTTATCATTTCAATTAAAGTTGATTCTTTGCATTTGCATAACATATTCTGATATTCACGCGCTTATTTATGGTATTTGCAATGAAGGAGTTTCAGAGGTTGAACTAAGAAAAGAAAGAGTTGATGAAGCTGTCAAAGATCTTTATGGTATTTCTCATGTCTGTTATTCAATGCACCTAAATGGGTACTTAGCGTCAACAACACCTAACTGCAGGGCAATGGAACTGTAAGCACTGTTTCAAAACCAATTTAAGCTCTTAATAACTCTCTATGGAAACTTCTGGATGTCGGTTGAGTAGCATAAACCGCTAATTGAAATCAAAAGGGTTTCCAGAAATGTTAAATTAAAAATTTTGGTGAAAAATAAGCTGAATTTAGCGATGTATGGAAAGGTGGTGAGTGCAATGGTGATGAGCATGAGCTTCTAGAAGCTCTTGGCTATTGATTTAGGTACTGATTACAAGATTCGGAATTCAATGTTTCAATGTATACTTCTCTTTTCTGGTGTTTCTAAAATGGTGTACCCCACCATTAGGGGCCCCTACCGCCCCTGCCCTGGGGATTGGTGGAGGAGGTAAATCGCAGGATGTGCCTCAAGTGGCTTATAGGGAGGGCTCACTGTTAAACTTGTGCTTGCAAGGGGCCAAATCCATGTCAAAGGCAGGATTCGAACCCCCACCCTGCAGCAACCAAGCTCAACTGGAAGGCCTTTCCACCCTCCCCCACTTTCTATATATGGTTATGGTCTAACTGATATAAAGTCTGAAGCAGGATTTTTTATTTACTAATTAATAGTGTTCTTCTGCAATGCTGCCATGGACGGAGAATATGGACATAATTATATGTATGTCAATTGTCAATCCTCTCCAATCCCTGGAAATCGCAAATCATGGTATATAACTTTAATAATGTCAATATGAGGAATGAGCATTGGTCAAGAAGTACATTTCAAGGAAGATTTAGTAAATATGAAAATTTAAATTATAGAGCATTGTCACTTAAAGAAAGTGTTTCCAAAAACTTTCTTACACTTTCAAATTTAAAAAAGTTGTTTTCAAAGTTAGTGAAATCATCTATATAATCTTTAAATATTCAATTAAATAAATTAATAGCATTAATTAACTAAGATTTAAAAATGTTTATTTTATTATATTTTAATTGTATTATATTTTTTAAAATCTATATAGATTTTTATATATATTTTAAAACATTTAGAAAAATCTATAAAATTTATTTAGTTGTAAAAAGTGTAAACAAATTTTTGCAACCAATATAATTTAATCATTTAATTTAAGTATCAAAAAAGAGAAAAAAGAAACACTAAACCCAACATCTTTATTCACCTCTCTCTAGATTACCCAAAATACTAATGCATCATCCATCTTTATTCACTTTCTCTTTGCGTTCCCAAAATATTAATGCATCATCTCTGTGTATATCTTCCTAATCTTCACCAAATTAGTTTAATACATGTGAAGGATTAATTTCATTTTAAATTATAATTTATTTTAAAACATATTACAAAGTACAATATAGGAGCAACATACAATGCAAAACACTAACAATATTTTATTCATGTTTTCCATTTGAATTATTTAAAATAATATTTATTTATTTTACTGACACCGGCACTATTGAGTTTGCTTTCTTTGCTCAATCTTTGAAAGAAGCTCGCAAATCCCTTTCGTTACGTGATTTCTTCTTCATATAAATAGATATACGATGTATGAGGCAATTCAGAATCATTCGTTACATGATTTCTTCTTCATATAATAAATAGATATAGGATCTATGAGTCAATTTAAAATATCACATATTGATCAATCAAAGAGAGATTCAACCACTAAAAAATTTATTTTTACATAATATATATAAACTCAATGCACGTGAAGAAATATTCAAAACGTCACGTTTTGAAAATCTAGTTCCCGTAATTCCTAGCAAAATCATACAATTACAATGAACGAATCAAAATGTATGATTATCAAAAGTGGCTCGAATTATAGTTCATGCATGACGGCAATTGGAGCAGTCTAATCATTGAAATGTGGTAAGAATCCTGTCTGTCGTTTCATGATTGATTCAGGATCATGTGAGAATGTTATTGCAATAGCTACAGCTTTTCAATTCCTCATTTGGAAGACCTCCTCGATCAGCTATCAGGAGGTCGTATTTTTAGCAAACTTGATCTAAGGAGTGGATACCATCAAATTCGTGAGTTCAAAACCCGTGAAGGCCTCTTCGAATAGACTTTAATGCGCGTGATGAACGAAACGCAAATGAGAAGTTGTTTGCTAAACCAGATAAATGTTCCTTTTTGGTAGAATCAGTGGTTTTCTTGGGTTACATAATTTCATCAGAAGGTGTTCAAGTGGATGAGTCCAAAATTCAAGCAATTAATGAGCAACACAAAGAATTTATTCGAAATTTCTCAAAAATTATGCCACCCATCACAACTGTGATGCAACACAAAGAATTTATTTGGACAGGCTTTCATTATAATAAAGCAGAAATTAACTTCAGCTCCCATTCACATCTTACCAGATTTTGCTTCACCCTTTGAGCTGAATTGTGATGCTTCCAAAATAGCTATTGGTGCAGTGCTTAGTCAAGGAGGTCGGCCTGTTGCTTTCTTCAGTGAAAAGCTATCTGGAGCACGACTGCGGTATAGTGCGTACGACATTGAATTTTATGCTATCGTGCGTGCTATCCAAAATTGGAGACACTGTCTTTTTCATAGAGAATTTGTGTTTATATTCAGATCATGATGCCCTACGACATCAGTCTACTCAGTCAACTGATGAGAGTGTAAATTCACATATTTTGGGTTCTGATTTGCGTGGAAATGAAGTACGATTTAGTCTTTTATTGAGACGAATCGATACGTTTATGGAAAAGTCACGAATCAGATTGTACAAGGGCTATTTGAGCATATTTTTATAGGAAAACAGGTGAAAAAGGCTCGGAATTGGAAGACACAATTTTGGAGGCAAGATTAGAGTGTTGTTCGACCAAGATAGCCTGTTCGACCAACATCAGTGTGGTCGAACAGAGGGTGACAAGTCTAGCAGATCGCTGAAACCCGTCCAGAGAAGTAGCTCGACTTGGAGGTGTTGCTCGACCAACATCAGCTTGGTCGAGTAGATGAGAAGAAGTAGAACAAAGTGGACGAAACTTACAGTGAGCTCGTTCGACTTGAAGGGCTTGCTCGACCAAACATCAATGTGGTCGAGCAAGAGCAGTTTGGTCGAACAGAATGCCAAAATCATCCAGAGAGCTTGCTCGACCAGTAGCTCCTTGTTCGACCAGTATGCCTTGGTCGAACGGCGTGTCGCTGATGCTATTTATGGTAATTTCGGATGTCTTTTACCAAATTTGACGTGTGCTTCAAGCAAAGGCTCATCCTAAGCCCATAAGGAGGTCCTATGAGTATAAAAGAAGAGCTCTCGCAGGAGGAAAAGGGACACACACACAACACAAGACAACACACATCTTTATTCATCCACCAAACCCTACAGTCATCCGAAGGGGTCTTTAGAGAGGTTCGTCTGGCGAGTCAAGTAAGATCATACTAACTAGCCAGATTATTCCTAGATCAATCATGGGCTAGAACCACCTTGGTAGTTCTAGGGTTATGAAAGTTTTTTGAGTTAATCAAATTTTCATGTGTAAACTCCGTACAACACTACTTGTGGTTTATTTTATATAAGATTATGCTTTTTTAATTCATACTCACGGTCATTTTGTGCATCATTAACTGTTATGTAGAGTCTGAATACATCTCTTGGTTATTGATTGAGTGCGTTCACCGCTGAGCAGAATCATATGTTATAATTCTAAGTGAAGGGATCTCGAAGTCTTATTAGAACTATCTTATATAGATACTTGTTAATTGAATTCAGGTTAATAAGTAGGATAAAGAGTATTACTTTATAGTACCTAAAAAGGGAGATCAAATCGGGTTAGAGTACTAAGTGCACGGGAAATAATTGATTATGATAGTACCTAGAAAGGGGGTGAAGTATACGTCTTGCTCCAAGGATATTCACACGTGTCATACACTTACTTACTTGTGTCTATAGAGTACGCTTGCATGGTTTAGTGATGCGTCCATAAACTACAAGGCAGAGTCGGACATCAATACATGGAAAGGAAATTAACGAATAAAACTAGATTGCCTGAAGAACTACTCCATTGCTTACTTGATCACAACCGAATTTCTACTATTGCTTGTTTATTTATCTTGCTATCTCAATTATATGTTATTTAGTTTCTTAATCAAACCAAATCAGATTTTCCAACGTAATCTTCGTTGACTAGAATATAATTGAATTGATAATAATCCGTCCCTAGGGTTCGATAATCACTTGGTCGCTTATCGAGACTACAATTGATATTCTTATACTTGGGGATTATTTTGTGTGTTGAGAAAACGCTCATCAAGTTCTTGGCGCTGTTGTCAGGGACGACATTAAATATCTTTTGATTATATCTAGTTTAATTAAGATTATTTTATTCTTGTTTTCAATTTCTAACACTTATTCTTCTTAGGTGTATGCTCACAAGATCAAAGAAAGGTGAATTGGCGCCATATAATTCAGAGATTGGAGCATCGTCGAGGAAGAAAAAGAAGAAGAAGAGTAAGAACAAGAACATAGACCCAACTGAAGCTCATAATTTAGGAGTTGAAGTTGACGTGCTGAATTCACAAACGATTGAAGCTGCAACCGAAGATAATTTGGAAGCAGAGGCAGTCAACATGGCAGCGAATCCTGATACACTTGCCATCCATGAAGTCTTTAAGAACAACGGAGGAGGTAATGCTGGGTTGTTAGGAGCGAGAGGGACCGGAGTCGATTTCGATTTACACCCTGCTCTTATCACCATGATTGAAAGGAGTCCCTTCTCTGGGGAAACATTTAAAGATCCTCAGTAACATCTTAATAAGTTCCTTGGGTATGCAAGTACGCAAAAAGATGCAGAAGCTCATGAGGATGTAAGAAAGATCATATTGTTTAAATTCTCGTTGAATGAAAATGTGAGAGATTGGTACGATAATCTTGAGGCTGCTGAATGTGATACATGGGAGAAGTTGAAAGTGAAATTCTTGGAGCGATACATGCCACCTTCCATGGTGTTAAAGATGAAGCAAGAAATCAATCAATTTTTTATCCATGGTAATGAGAAGTTTCATGAAGCTTGGGACAGGTTCAAGGACATGCTTCGTAAGTGTCCTCAACATGGGTTATCTAAGGCCCAATATATCAGTATATTCTACAATGGGTTAGACTGCGACTCTCGAGTATTACTTGATACTTCTTCTAATGGAACATTGCTTACGAAGTCACCCATTGAGGTCGAGAAGCTTTTCGAGGATATATAGATGAACTCAAAGGGATTGGCCGATTGATAGAGTGAGAGACACTTATGTCCTTGGTAAAGTAGCACAGGTTGAGCACACTATGGTGAAGTCGGGGAAAAATGATGAGATCGTCTCTAGCTTGGCTAATATTAGTAAGCTACTAGAGTCTCAACAAAAACAGGTCACTGATTTATCTCAAAGAGTACCAATGATACAGCAGGATGGTGGCTATGAATGAGCAAGCCAAGAGGAGATCGAGGAGGCAAACTACGCCATGGGTCAAAGTATTCAAGGAACTAGGTACCCGAATCAAGGAAACCGGAATTATCAAGGGAATTACAACAACCGTAGTCCCCCAGGTAATTACCAACAACATAGGAGGCCAGAGTTTTCATGGAGCAATCCGAACAACGCGATGCAGCCTCTTATAGGTGTTGATCCGGGAGCAAAAGTGGAAGAAGGAAAGCCGGGTTTTGAGGATACTGTGAACATGTACATGGCGAGGAATGATGCAAGAGTAGACCGTCTCGAGGTCAAGTTAGAGAAGAAGATTGATGATAACCATAAGGATTTGTCCACGCAAGTGAAAGACCTCACGTTGTTGATGTGGGAAATGGCTGGGAATGTAAACATATTGACTCAATCTATTGAGAAGGGAAAGTTCCCATCTCAAAGTATTTAGAATCCAAAGTCTTGTCATGCCATCACATTGAGGTCGGGAATGCAATATGAGGGTCCAATGCTGCCTGCAAGCCAAACCGAAGGAAACAGGGGAGTTGCTCGACCAGATTGGAGTTGTTCTTTCCTCTCAAGCTAGTTAAGAAAGGATTAGAGGAAAAGTTCAAGAAGTTTTTAGAGATCATAAACAAAATAAGCTTGAACATTCCTTTCTCTGAAGTAATTTTGGAGATGTCGTACTATGCCCGTTTTCTTAAGGATTTTCTTTTGAAGAAGAGAAGCTTGAACGGAATTGAGATGGTGAATTTATCTGAGAACTGCAGCTCGATCATTCAAAGAAAGTTTCCAGTGAAGTTAAAAGATCCGGAAAGCTTCACAATCTTATGTGAAATTGGAAAGGGACCGGTACGTCGAGCCTTGTGTGATCTTGGGCAAGCATCAATCTGATACCGTTGTCCACTTTTAAAAGGCTTGGTTTAGGGGAGTTAACTCCCACATCGGTGGCTCTACAGCTAGCGGATAGGACTATGACATTTCCGAAAGGAGTAATCGAAGACGTTCTAGTAAAAGTTGAAAAGCTAGTCTTTCCTGTGGATTTTTTGGTGCTTGAGATGGAAGACGACAAGGATAATACTCCCTTGATCTTAGGAAGACCGTTCCTTGCAACTGTTGGAGCTATGATAGATGTGCAAAAGGGTGAGCTACGGTTGAGGATGGATAAAGAAGAAGTCCTGTTTAACTTGGACAAAGCAATGAAGATGTCGATGGAGATGCAATGCCACAACATTGATGTAGTGGAGGAGATTGTGAATGAAGACATGTCTTTGATTCTGTCGAAGGATCCTCTTGAGACATGTTTGATGGAGTCTCTTACTTTTCCCACTACGGAGCTAGATGATCTCTCCAATGAGGTATGTATTGAATTTCTTGAAAACTTGCTTGCTTTGGGTGATGACAGGTATGAATCGCAAAAGACAAAGGTTGAAGAGGTCAAGTGGACTAGGAATTACTTGCCTTTGGAGAGAGAGAGTACACCTCAAGAAGAAAAGATAGAGGAGTTGAAACCGCTACCGGAGCACTTGAAGTATGCTTATCTTGGTGACAATGGAAAATATCCGGTAATTGTATCTTCTTCTCTTGATGATGATAAACATGAGGAATTGTTAGATGTGCTTAGGAAGTATAAGTCTGTGATTGGTTAGTCTCTTGACGATTTGAAAGGTATTAGTCCTTCGTATTGCATGCATCGAATAAAATTGTTAGATGAGGCTAAGAGTAGCATTCAGAATCAACGGAGGGTGAATCCCGCTATTCAAGAAGTGATTAGGAAGCAAATCCTAACGTGGCTAGATCCTAGAATTATATATCCTATTAGTGATAGTCCCCATGTGAGTCCATTGCATGTTGTAGCTAAGAAGAGGGACATGACTATAGTGAAAGCCAAAGATGGTGAGACCTTAGCCATTAGGATTCCTACGGGATGACATGTGTATACGGATTATAGGAAGTTGAATGAAAATACATGCAAAGACCATTTTTCCCTTCCTTTCATGGATCAAATGCTTGATCGTCTTACTGGGTATGAGTATTATTGCTTCTTGGATGGGTACTCGGGTTATAATCAAATCATGGTTGCACCCGAGGATCAAGAAAAGACTACTTTTACTTGCCCGTATGAAACTTTTGCCTTTAGAAAGATGCCTTTTGGATTGTGTAACGCGCCTGCTACATTTCAGCGTTGCATGATGGTCATATTTGATGGGTTGATAGAGAAGATCATAGAGGTGTTTATGGATGACTTTTCTGTATTCGGTTCCTCTTTTGATACTTGTTTATCTAACCTTGCTATTGTTTTGAAGAGATGCCAAGATACTAATATTGTCTTGAATTGGGAGAAGTGTCACTTCATGGTAAGAGATGGGATTGTTCTTGGCCATCATATCTCAGCCAAGGGATTGCAGGTGGACAGAGCAAAGGTGGTGGCGATCGAGAAGCTTTTACCACCTACAAATAAGAAAGGAGTGCGGTCTTTCCTTGGACACGCTGGTTTTTATAGAAGATTCATAAAGGACTTCTCGAAATACTCCAAGCCCTTATCTCACTTACTTGAAAAGGATGTTCCTTTTGTTTTTTATGAAGAATGTCTAACAACTTTTCAGGTTTTGAAGGAGGCGCTTATTACTGCACCTATCTTGATCACACCGGATTAGACTCAGCCGTTTGTACTTATGTGTGATGCGAATGATTTAGCACTTGGAGTGGTGCTTGGGCAGTTGAGGGATAAGAAGTTTTGCGTCATTTACTATGTAAGTAAGACTTTCGATGCGGCACAAAAGAACTACACGGTGATTGAAAAGGAGTTTCTTGCTGTAGTGTATGCATTCAACACGTTTCGACAATACTTGGTTGGCATGAAGACGATAGTGTATACGGATCACTCTGCGATCCGATACTTGATGGAGAAGAAGGACACAAAGCCAAGGATCATTAGATGGATTCTTCTTCTGCAGGAGTTTGATATGGAGATCCGAGATAAGAAAGGTACGGAAAATGTCTTGGCGGATCACCTATCAAGGTTGGAGACAAGGGAACACAGTGATGATTCGTTTGATTACATAGAAGAGATGTTCCCTGATGAGAAGATCATGGCGGTGCTTGTTGAAGGGGCTGAAAAAGAATGTGTAGTGGCTGCCCAAGGGATGGATCCATGGTATGTGGATTATGTAAATTACATTGCTGTAGGAGAAATCCCGAGAGATCTCAACCGATATCAACTTGCGAAATTCAAGCGAGATGTTGAGACCTTCATATGGTATGATCCATTTGTTTACAAGATATGTACGGATTCCATAGTCCATAGGTGTGTGCCTGAGATAGAGATGGAGAGCGTTCTTGAGTTTTGCCATGCACAGCCTAACGGGGGGCACTTCGGAGCGCAAAAGACGGCAGCGAAGGTACATCAGTCAGCCCTTTTCTTTGCCCGTTATGGAGTTCCTAGAGCATTGGTAAGTGATGGAGGGTCTCACTTTGTCAACAAACTTTTTGAAAAGGTGCTTAAGGATTATGGACTCAAGCATAGGGTCACTACACCCTATCACACTCAAGCGAATGGGCAAGCGGAAGTCTCCAACCCCCAAGTGAAACAAATCTTGGAGAAGGTAGTCGGAACCAATAGGAAGGATTAGGCTATGAAGCTCGATGATGTTTTGTGGGGGTTCCGAACAGCTTATAAGACAGTGTTGGATATGTCACCGTATCAAATCATCTATGGGAAGCCGTGCCACTTACTCGTAGAGGTTCAGCACAAAGCTTTTTAGGCTTTGAGAAGTTTGAACTTGTCCTTAAAAGATCAAAGGGAGTTGAGGATAACTCATATTAATTAATTGGATGAGTTTAGGAATCGTGCTTATAAGAACTCGGAGATTTTCAAGGAACGAATGAAGAAATGACATGATTCAAAGATCTCATACAAGGAGTTCAAGAAAGGTGATGAGGTATTAAATTTTTACTCTCGCATGAAGCTCTTCGCAGGGAAATTGAAATCAAAGTGGACGGAGCCGTTCATTATCCATAGAGCCTGCGGAGGGGGAAGTTTTGAGCTTATGGCCAAGGATGGGGACATTATTGCGGCGAATGGGCATCGATTGAAGCATTACAAGTCGCTGGATGATGCTTGTGTCATCTTTGAGGATACCTTGCACTAGATTGGTACCGTCGTGACTCTCCGACGTTAAACATAAGCGCCTGTTGGGGTCCTTTCCTCCCGTTTTATTGCTTTAATTCCATTAGTGTGAGTAAGAAATTTTTATATTTGACGTGCTTATCTTTCGAAAATTACATCTCTTTACAAAATTAGTTTCGCCCATGGTTTCTACTAAGTTTGAGGGGGTGTGATATACTTACCTCATTATAGCACGGAGAATATCATCTTTTCTTTATAATGTTTGTTAGGGGAGTTGATTTTTTGCGGTATATTAAAACTTTAGCCGGTTTTGATGCATCGATTTTTGCAATTTGCCTAGTGTTTAGTGGAGAGTGTTTGTTTTTAGTGTGATTGTGGAGTTACACTTGATGTTATATGGTTTCTCTAACTTAATTTTTAGATATCTTAATACTTGATGTTGTCCTAGAGTTGAATATTGCAAGGAGATACGAGAAGGGTACGAAATTTAGGAAGATTGTGAGTCTGTTCGACCTAACAGTAGCTGTTCGACTAGGCTTTTTGATCGAGTAATGGTCGAGCAAATGACGAAAAACTTCCATAGAGTTTGTTCGACCAATCAATGGTTGTTCAACCGAGAGTATGAAATCGAACAATGGTCGAGCAAGACAGAGAAAAATAGGGGCTCGACTACACGCGTTGCTCGACTTCCAGATGTTGTTCGACCAAGATTTTCAGATCGAACGGAGGTCGAGCTAGGCGATTTTAAAGGTCAGATCTGGGTCGTTCGACTTAGAAGTATTTTTCGACCATACCTAACAAGTCGAGTTGAGGTCGAACGGGGACTGGGAGCAGTTTTAAAAAGGTATCATTCCATTCGATACACCACTTCCGTCGCCCTTTCTCGAGCACCATTTCGTAACCGTAAGTTCTTCTCCTTAACTTACTTCCTACACTTTAATCCTCTCTTCCACACACTTTACATCCAATTTCGAGGGGTTGCAAGATCCAATCTTGGATTTTCACTCGAACTTGTGGGGATTTTCGCTCTTGTTCACCGCACGCACTCCATGTCAAACAAAGGTATGTTTTCTCCTCACTTTTTACTTGCGGATTATGTTGATGATGATTAGTGAAGAATGGGTAAGTGGATTCATGCTAGATTTGGTTTGAATTGATTGTTGAATTGTTTGAATTGTTATCCAAGATTGCATTCGGAATTCCTTGAAATGTGCTTCGTTAAATTGTGGAAATTTTGAGAAATTGATGTTGTATGAAGCATGGGCTTGAGTTTAATTTTGAGTTATATATATGGGCTCATTGAATTGGGTATTGATGTGATGCAATTGATGATGGGATTTGAGCATGTTTTAAGTATGAACTTAGTGAAATTTGGAGTTGATTTGTTAGTATGTTTGTGTGGAGTAGTGTTGGATTACTTGAATCTTGATATTCTTGATTGAAAGTGTTGGTTTAGAGTTCGTTTGTGATTGAGGAACACTTGAAATTGAGTTGAATTGGATACATGAATTTGAAGTCTTGAGTAGGATTCATGATAGACTTAGGCTTGGTATTGTTTATCTCTTTTTGTTGCGTATTGAAGTACAACTTTTGTAGGAAAAGAACTTCTTCTTCAAAGAGAAAGAGAAATAAGTCACCCCCGTTGGTGGAGATAATCAAAAAGATTAAGATGGATAAAAGGAAAACGCCAAGGGATTTTGGAATCAAGATTGGTGATTGGAAAGAGAAACAGGAGTTGTGGAATGCAATCTTGCTGAAGATAAAAAAGACGAGGTATCAAGACGATCGAGCCATAATGGACATGCACATCATCAACGACATTCGTTGGATGTTTAACTGAGTGGGCATCGCAGCATTCATGGAGATGAAGAGGGAGACATACTTTCACATCACTGCAAAAGTTTTGTGCACGCTGAGAGTGGAGCGTGGTGATGGATATCTTCCCTATGGCATTCATATGTAAATAGGTGGTCAGGAGCGGACTATGTGGGCTCGTGAGTTCAACGAGATCATTGGCTGTGAGAACGTGGTTGGAAATGAGAGTGATGACTTCAGGGCAAATGATTTTTGGAGAGCTATAATGGGGAGGCAAGAGAACTACAATTCTAACACTTCTAAGGTTGCCTTCATTCGTAACCCCGTTATTGCTTATATGGATCGCATATTAGGAAATACATTGTTTGTAAGGTCTGAATGGAGTTGTATCCCAAGGGAAGAACTCTATGTCCTATGGTGCATGCTCAATGGAGTTCGTTTCAACATAGCAGCCTACTTCTTCCATCAGCTTTACAAGTTCTCCACGCACGATTTTCAGAGAGTAAACATTGTGGGGCTGATCACTTTCATAGCGGAGTACTACAGGGTTGATTTGAGTAGATATGAGCCTGTTCGAGGGGATCTGGGCTTGATCTTGACCTCATGTGTCAGGATGGGGCTTATTGAGAGAGTGGATGATGCTTGGATGTTCATTCGAGGGAAGGAGCCTCGAACACTTCAGTTTCCGTTGGTGATAGCCGACCTTACTACTGTGAGGGACAACAATAATTGGTTGATGAACACGACGGCACAAACAGTGATCTCTGAGACGTGCTTGGGAAAAGGGAATTGGAGACTGCTGGCTGAGTTGAGGGAGCAAGAAGTCGGCTTGGACGAGGACATGATTCTTATTGGAGATCCAACTAATTTTGAGGAGGAGCCACAACCACCACAAGCTTTTGATTATTAGGAGGACATACCTCCGATGCAGCCTTAGTAGCCGTTTGAGCAAGAATTCTTCGAACCGCCGCCACCACAGCCACAACCGCAGCCGCAGCCGCAGCAGGACTATTGGGTGGCCCAAGATCAGTTCTATCAGGAGCATTTCTAACTAATGCATGAGCATTTCGCCACGCTCAATGCTAACCAGCAGGAAACAAACAGATAGCTGGCGCTTGGGAATGCTAACTATGTTGCACTCAACACGCGTTATGTTGAGATGGATAGACGGTTGAGGCAGTTACAGGATTATGGACGCATGATGGATAGGAATCTCGGTGCCTTGCATAGAGATGTGGACCGGATGCGGTTGGAGATGGGAGATAATGATGATGAGGGAGGTTCGGATGATGATGATGCTCCGGATGAGTGATGAGCATCAGTTTTTTCTTTTCTGATTCTTCTCATCTCCCATTCTCTTTTTTACTTTACAGGTGCCGGCTTGGGTGATTGGGTGTAGTGGTGATTCATGCGTGGGTGGTCTGTATTTGATAATGATGATGATGAATGTTATGTGCTTAGGATAAATTCATATGAATGGGTCTTATGTTGATTCATGATAATTTGTTAATGGCAAGCATGTCTACTTGTACTTGTAATTCATAAGAAATTGAGGTTGATTACATGCTTTGAAGAGTACTTAGGATTCTATTAACTTTGTGAGGATTTAAGCCTTTTGATCGTGCTATACGCATGATTGTTCATTCTTGAGAGTCATTTATATACTCATATTCCAGAACTTGACCTAGAGTCTTGTGTGAAATTTATAATTGATAAGTACTAGGAAGTGAACTTAGGCCGTTATTGTTAATCGAGTTACTTAGCCAAATTTAGCTTATCCTATATAATTATCTTTGCAAGCCCTTTTGAGCCTTTAAGCTTTTCTTTGGCAAGCCTTGATAATGAGTCGTTTACCTTTTGAGCCTTAAACACCAATTACTAGTAAAGAGTGGAGGTAGACTAATGCTCGAGGAAACCTTGAAGAGGAGTAGAAGAAGAGATTTGGTGAAAGAAAATTCGAGAAACAAGAAGTTAAATCTTGTGAGGGATAGTGCCTGAAATCGATATCCCTAATGCTAGAGAGGGTAGTGCCCGAAACTGGTACCCTTATACTTGAAGAACACCAAAATTGGTGTGTGACTACGGAAAAGAAGTTGATTCAAGTAAAGATGGAGGAATGGTATATGAACGTGATCATTACGACGAAGAAGTAAAGAGGGAGCAACTGAAAGCAATATACCAAGGTAACTCTTTACTAATAAAGTTAGTCAATTATCTATATTCTTCCACCTTAACCAAAGAGCCAACATTTTATCCTTGAAACAAGTCCTTTGTGATCCTAGTATTGAGTCGATTATGGATAGAGTTTTGAGATCTTTGTCAAGCTTATGGTTACGCGAGTATATAAATTGAAATTGAGTGTTGATATCAACCATAAGGTGTATATCTTTTACACTTGAGTGAGAGAGTAAATACTTACCTGTGAGCTAGATGACTTAGCACTCGTAGAAGTATTGTAATTGATTGATGTTTTTATGTGAATGAAAAGTATGATAGTTGCATGTTTAAAGTTAATATAATTGCATGTGTTCTGATATGTTGTACCTTGTAATTACACTCTCTAGATTTGTCTGATTTTCGTTGCCTCGGGACGAGCAACATGTAAGTTTGGGGGTTTGATGAGAATGTAAATTCATATATTTTGGGCTCATAATTCTGCCATGAATAGGAGCACTCGTATATGTCCTTTCCAGGTTGTATACGAGATTGTCCCAAGAGGCCCTACGGATTTGTTTCCTTTGCCTTCCTCTGTGAATTCTGATCGACGGGTTGCAGACATTATTGATGATATTATCCGCCTTCATGTCAAACGTCGTCATATTTTGTTTAAAGTTGGTGATCTGGTGTGGGCTATCTTAACCAAAGATCGTTTCCCTCAACATGAGTACAACAAACTGGCATCTCGTAAAATAGGGCCCGTGAAAGTGGTGGAGGTCATTAATCCCAAAGAAATCTTTCCCTGAGTATTGTGATTCACCGGTATTTCAAATACGAAATCAATGGAGTTCACATTTGATACGCTTCTGCATCACTTTTGCACAATACGTTATTTGAATTAAGGATAATTTAGAAATATTGTTCTGAATTTTTGTAGTTAGTAATTATGTTTTTTTTTTCAATGTAATTAAATATAATTAAGCTCTAAAATGTGTATATTTTAGTAATAAATTCTAATTATATTTTATTATTTGTGTGTAAAAAATGAAAGAGAACCCTTTGAGTGGGATAAGCAAAATGAAAAAAAGACCCTCTCTAATACAATTAAAATATGGGGTCCACACTCCCACTAATACAACCATCCACTACACATTAAATAATAATATTCCTTAATTTAAGTGCAGAAAAGTAAAAGGAACTCTTACGCCAGGAAAGAGGTAGGGAGTACATATTTATATGTAACAAATAATATTTTTTTAATTTAAGACTAAATATTTTTAAAGAAATTTGTTGAGATATATACATCATCCTGAAGATACCTACTCATAATAATTATCCAACTTGAAGGAGCACAATTTCTTGAAATCAAAATGTAAATGATAAAATTTCATTGGCTTATGACCTTTCTATTATTGAAAAAAACAAAAGAAAATGGCAGCCAAATATAAAGAGAAAAATGAATAATAAAAAATACAGATAGAATTGGACCAGAAAAAGACAGAAAATGAAAGGAAATAAAGACTAGTGAAGGAAGGACTAATTGGGTTGAATAGAGCAAGTTGATAAACTAGTTGTCTCTCTCATTAGTATAGTGTTGGACAATTTGGAATTTAAAACCCACTACCTACCAATACATTTCCATGCTCTTCTAAGTAGAATTATACAAAACAAAACAAGATTCTGAAACAGCATTTTTCTTTTTAATATTTTCAATGAATAATAAGTGATGCTCCTAATTAGAGTAAAAAAAATAATAATTTCAATATAGTTTAAAATATAGTCTTATGTAGTTTTTTTTTTAATCATTATAACATTTTCATGAAGTTAATATTCTCTTTGAAGCGTTGTTGTTTAAAATATAATATTATGATGGTGCACAAGTGTTAATTTAGGTTCATTCATTCAAGCTATTTAATTAAAGTAGATTGATGATGAAATTTTTAAATAGATAGAATTAGAAAGTGAATAAATATTTTAGTTAATTTAATAAAAAATAGTTTGTAAATTTATTGAGATGTATGAAAAAAATGAGTATTATTTTAGGATTTATATAATTAATAAATGTAAGGTATACAATATTTGTTAGATGGATAAAAAAGAAAAATGTGAGATATTGGGGACGGAGAGTACATAAAAATATAAAATTTCTTAAACTACACATAAAAATATATGAAATACATATTGAAATAAAAGGACTGCTATTGGATTTTGGGTGTAAATAAGGAATTGAATATAAATTGGATGCAAGATATTTCCTCCGACCCAGTTAAATGTACGCGTTTTTTCATTTAATTCGTTCCAATATAAAATGTGTATTTCCCTTTATGGTAATTTTTTTTTTCATGGGCTCACACATCACACTAATACTCATACCCACTTTACATTAAAATATTATTTCTCTCACCTCACTACATATTAAAATATTGTATCTCTTAATTTACGTGCAAAAAGTAAATGTCCACATTTCAACAGGACGGAGAGAGTATTATTATACTTCCATTGCAATTTTTTTAAAGTGTTGATCTCCTATAAATTGGGTTTACATGTAGTTCCCATTAATTTGAACCCTAAAAATACATAAGAATAATAGAATTTTAGAAAGGTACATGGAGTTATTTGCCTATTTTAAAAGCTCAATTATGAATAGTGGTAAAATTATTTAAAAATGGAACATCTAAATTTACGTGAGAGAATCGAATGTGCGTAAGCATTTGACTTCAGTTTATAAATGTGTACGTACGTGTGGTGATGGGCAACCCAAACTCAATTGATTTTTGCGTAATTATTTTGATAAGCTTCTCTAGCTTCCATGCAATTGCTTATAATTTACTTTAGATTAAAAAAAAGCAAATAATTTCTATGTTGCAACAAAAATATATTTATCTAGTCAAACTATTGAATTAAGACTAAAATTGTCATGTGGAAAATGATTATAAAAGCATACAAAACACTACTCACCCTCCACGCCAAAACTTTCAATTTTACTTTATAACTTTCAACATCACTTCAAACTTACTTCTTCATCCATCCATACAGAATTTGAACACTTTATATTTCCACGAATTTGTGAACATGTTTAATATATAATAAAAGTATTGAATAAAATAATTTTCTAGTATATCTTAATTTTATAAAATTCATCACTAAGTGACTTTACCGTAAATTTTCTGGGTCCGAATTACACTAGTTGTATAACCTTTTATTTTACGTTGACATTTCAGATTATTAAAAAATGTGTTTAGAAGTTGAATGTTCGTGGACGACAAATTAACCATTAAAGGTGATTATAAGAAAAATCTTACATGAACTTCTAAATTAACATGAAATTATGTATATCAATTTTATTTTATTTTTAATAATATATGTGTCCAAAATTCATTTATTTTAGAACTTACATAATTTGAAATGTAAGTAAATATAATAAAAATTGTGACACTATCAAACATTATTACTATAACGACACAATGGAAATATTATATTACTAATAACTAAAGTTTTACATTAATAATGAGTTAAATTAAAAAAAAGAAAAGCAAAATCTATCTTTTTTGAAATAGAAAACAAATAGTAATATGGGTAAAAAATGAATTTAACTCCATAACTACATCCTATAAAAATGATTGCAAATAGAGATTTTTAGTATTCATTTTTAAATATCTCCTCCTTTAACTACACTTAATTTTATGCGTGATATAATCTTAATCACATATTTCCTCCATCCCGAAATAAGGTATACATTTACTTTTTGCACGAAAATTAAAGAGTATAATATTTTAATGTATAATGAAATGAGAGAAATAATATTTTAATGTGTAGTGAGTATTAGCGTATTGTATGGGGCCATATAAATATATTAATGATATTATCTGAATCACATCAAATAAAATAGAAAATATATAATTTATTTTGAAACGGATTAAAATAAAAAAAATTGTATACCTAGTAGTTGTGGGATGAGGGTAGACTATATTCTGCACATAGTGAATCTGGCCTGAATTATTGATATCCGACCAATTAAAGGTGTGATGCATTATAGACTTTGTGAATTTTCTGCACATGTAAATTAAATTACTGATATTGGATCAGTTAAATTATTGATATCTAATCAATTAAAGGTGTACATTTTTCTTTATTGTTTTTACTTTTTGGTACAAACACAGAGTTTTACATTTCTTCACATGCTCTATAATAAAAGAAAATAAGATTTAAAAGAATAAAAAAATAATTCAAAAGTAAGAATAAAATTAATATACATAATTTTATTTTTAAGTATACTATACTCCAAATACACTTTAAAATATTATAAAATATTATAGGAATAAAAGATTGTCATACATTATAAAATAAATAATGGAGTATAATAAATAATTTTTTAATGTAGGCCCCACTATTTATGAAATCTAGCACGCTTTAAAAATAAAAGTGTGGAACTGTTTTATGATAATACTTTCTTGAAATGAATAAAGAGTCATAATACTTTTTAAAAAAATTATAGTTATATAATTGAAAATTGATAATGATACATTGAATTATTTCATAAATTATTCGTATTTTAAATAAAAAATGTTTAATGGTGAGTACACTATTTATAAATAAAAATTAATAATATTTTTAGTAAAATGTAATAATATAGTATCCTGATAAGATATCTATTTTGCCATTTTGATAGTCCATTTTAGAGGTATTTATTTTCTCTCTGAGAGTGATTGATACCCCTTTGATCCCCACCCTTAATTATTTTTTGCTCCTTCATCAAAATAACAAAACACACACATTGAAGATGAAGAAAGAAGGTTGTACATTTCAAAATTGATGTCCCCTTCCCACATTAGTCTTTGTCTTTCTCTTTTTGACAAAAGACTCCCATACATACAAATACTTATTATTAATACAACTACTTATTTTATATATAATAATAATACTTCTTAATTTATATGTAAAAAATAAATAATTACGGTATTGAAGTATATAGGGAATAACTAAAAACATTGAATCAATATTACTTGAATAGTTGCCCTTCAAAAAATAATGGATATTAAACACAGCACGTTTTCCAATCAATTCAAGAGTACATATAGTCAACCAGAGTGGCTCATAGAGATGCATTATTGCTTGCATGAGCTTGCAGTCGTACCCCAGAAACCGACGCTTCCAATTTCCCAATTCCTGATCTTTTATAATTCCTGTTTTAATGTTTATATTTATTTTTTGCATATTGATTAAAAAGTATTATATTTTAGTAGATAGTATGTGGAAAAATATAATATTTAATGTGAAGTGGGTAGGTGTATCAGTGTTGGATAATATAATAATTGTTTTTAGTGAGTTTCATATTCCTAAAAAAGAAAACGCAAATATTGAAATGAGACGCGCAAAATAGAAACGTAAACATTAAAACGGGACGGAGGGAATATGTCCAAAATCTTTTGTAGTATATCACCTAGCTAGATCTAGTATTTGTGGAATTGAATTAATTCTTACCCCTTAAAATAACTTTGATTTGTTGTACTCCCTCCGTCTCATTTCAGATGGCACACTTTTCATTTTGGGTACCTACAAAAGTTTGCACATTTCTAAAAAAACAAAAAATCAAACATAATCACTCTTCTCCATATACTTTATTTATAAAAAAATCACATTTACCTGACACACATAACATACTTTATCATTTATTTATTTTAAAAAAATATCATAATACCCCTAAAAGTTATCACTTTTCTTAATCTTCATGCCGAAAAAGACATGCAAACTTTTGTGGGATGGAGGGAGTATTGTATATCAAACGTGATAAAAGATCACCTTATCTAAGGACCATTTAATTCATGTTAAAGTTAATATTACTCAATTTGCTTTAAAATTTTTTAAAAATTAGGAGTTTCCACACTAATTAATTGCAATTATATATATGAACTTATCTACCTTTGAGCTCGTTAATAAAAATTAAGTAATATGTTGGGATAAAACCTGTCCTCTGAGAAAATGAGTTACTATATCCTTTGAAACTAGTTAATAAAAATTAAGGAATATGTGGGGATAAAACCTCGGTCCTCTGAGAAAATAAGTTATTATATCTCTTGAAACTAATAAAAAATTAAGAGAATTTTTAAACTCACACCCTACTAATTATTACATGTGTCTAAGTTTTATGTATTCTCACCGTCTCACACAAATAGCATCATTTTATTATATTGGGCGTCTCATCCAAATTGCACCATTTTTTTTAGTAAAAAGGGTCCACCAATGACCCACCACTACCCATCACATCTCTAATACATCTACTCCTTAATCTACGTGCAAAAAGTAAAAATGGTGTTGTTTGACCGAGATGGAGGAAATATTAACTTAGTGAATCTAACATTCCTAAAAGTTTAAATATGTAGGGAGAAATATATTGTTTAATATTTAATCAGTTGTTAGCATTCTTAGATGCCACTCGCGTACAGACGGGTTAATTAAACTGATGAAAACGTGTGATTTTTTTAATAAATGAAAGGTTATGAGGTATGCACCCAAGACCATTTTAAGCGATTTAATTTGACACAAGCCATACTCATTAATTTATTTATTTTAATTAAAAGGGTGTTTGTATCAGATACTTTGATTGGCGGATTAATTTAACTTAAACGTTAAATAAGTATTTTTTGATAATTGAGTGAAGTGAGATTTTAACCTTAAATCTTTTTTTACCCTCCCTCACTTGTATGTGTATTAGTATACTGCATAGAAGTATGATCTCTTCTAAAATTTGCGCAACTCAAAATCCTACGATTTCCGACTACTCCGATCTTGAGAATTCTGCTTGCTTCGTCTGAAATCCATTTTCTAATTAGAATATGCATTACTTAACAATTCATCAAAATTAATTATTTTTTTATAATGCGAAAAATATACTACATCGGTCTCATAATAAATGTCACACTCAAAAAATAAAAATATCACATCAACCTTTAATCTCAAAATAAATTTTAATTTCAAATCTCACCTAATACATATAACATATTACTTTATAATTTATTTATTACATGAAAAAAAAAAAAAAACACTACTCTATAAATTAATAAAGTTAATTAAAATATAAATTTTCTTAGACTCTACGTCACACTTAATATAGGAGGGAGGGAGGGAGTATTCTTTAGGACAATACTTGCGTAAGACCGTTTCACGTGTGACTGTTGTTACATTTTTTTTAAACTAGTTTTTTTAGACGCTCGATTCACGTCGCACGCAGATCATACTTTGTAGTTGGTTTTTTTTTTAACTTTATGTATTTGTTTTTTATTTTGAAAAGTTATTTTTAAATATAATAATGAATAATTTAAGTAAATTATCAAATTATTAATTGAATCAAAACTTCTTTATGAACAATATTTTTTGTCTTACAATGTTCATCCAATTTATCAATAATCGTTATATAAACTATCAAATAAGTACTCCCTTCATCCCATTCAAATGGTTCCATTTTCTCATTTTGGCCGTCTCATCCAAAGAATTATCTTTCTTTTTTTTATACACATGGAACCATTGGAACTCACACACACCCACTAATACAACTACTCACTACACATTAAATAATAATACTCCTTAATTCACGTGCAAAAAGCAAGAACAACCCTTTACATGGGACGGAGGGAGTAAATTGATGTATGTATTTTTTTTTGTCCTGTTTCTTTTGTTTTTTGATTTTATACTACTTTGAATCTTGCATCTTTACTCTTTTATTTTAGGTAATAAATAAACTAAAAAGTATGTTATGTGTGTTAGGTGTGTTAGGCGAGAGTGGTAAATTTGTAATTAAGATGTCCTTTTAGAGTTTTAATGTTTTATTTTTTGAGTGATAGAGTTTAATGTGGGACGGGCGAAAACCAAAAGTATATAATTTAACTTGGGATGGAAAGAATATATATTTCTCTGTAAATCTTTTACTTGAATAATTTTTTTATTATTAAAATTCATTCACATCACTATACTAATTTTTTACGCAATTATCATGTTGTTGTGCTTTATTAAAATTTTCATATAAATTAATTGTTTAAATAAACGGAATATATAATTTAAAAAGTTTATTTATTTATTTTTACCTGTAGACAATTATATATAATAGTTATGAAATTTGAAATGAAAGTTTCAGCGTAGTTCTTAATTTTATTTGCTTATATATTATGTGAAGTATTTATTATTTAATAACCCTTTTATCCACAAAAGTTTTTTTTCTTTAACTGTGTATCAGTGCATGTATATTAAGTAAAATGAAATTTTTGGAAGTATTATGGTATTGTTCTAGTATAAATAAATGATAAAATATATTAGGTGTGTTAGGTAGAGATATATTTTTTTTTTAAATAAAATGTATGAGAAATTATAATTGCTTTGATTTTTTTACATTTTTGGAAGCTGAAAAATTGTTAGTCTAACCAAAATAGAAATGGTGTTTTGTGAGTTGGAAGGAGTATGTATAATTCTTGTGATATTATTATAGGGCAAACACTCGTGTAAACCGAGTTCATGGTGTAAATCATATGGCCCGGCTCCTTTCAATTTTATTATACCCTATGTATTGTTAGGATTTAAATTAAAGTAGGGCCACATGTTTATATTATGACCCGGTTTATAGGAGACTAACTCTTATTATAGATTATCTTGATAATAAATTAACGATTCTAATTTTTTTTAAAAAAAATCATTTTTAATTAATTGTGAACCCGGTTTCTAGGAGACTAACTCTTATTATAGATTATCTTGATAATAAATTAACGATTCTAATTTTTTTTAAATCTATTTTTAATTATTTGTGATAAAGTGTAAATATTTAAGATAAGAAATGATTGTGTAATATTGATTGTGAAAAATAGTTTATACTCTTCGATATTAACAGTGAAAAATTAGTTAAAGTTATTAAAATAATTCATCATACCAAAAGTATCATTTTAAATTTTAATTAATTTTCATACATTCATATCTATTTATCAATGTATGTAGTCCTTTGATCTTTTAAATATACTCCATTTCTTATTAAAAAAACATTGTTATACTTAAAATTATTTCTTAAGTCTATATTTTAATATGAAACAAATAAATATTAGAAAGATTTCATATCAAAGTCACTTATATAAACTCAAATATAGAGAAATACAATTAAAGAAGGTAGTGTAATTAAACATAAGAACACAAAGGGCAATCAAATTCTCTTTCTCATGGTAAGATGTTAGCAAGTATATATAGATAATAAAATACAACCAAGAGTCGCATGAAATATAAATTCAAGAGTTGCATTAAGTAGAAAATTAATTATTTTAGATAGTAATCCAAGAGTTGCTATTCATGAATAAAATTTAAATGAATTATGAATTATTAGTAAAAAATAAATTAATAAATTTATTAATATAATTAATAGGTAAAGAAAATAGATGAGGGCAAAATTGAAAAAAAAAATGTTAACACTTGCTAAGACACTTTTAATATATTATGATTATGATATAATATGATTATGATATTTATAATCTATAAAATATCATAATATTACAATAAAATTAAGAAATAAGAAAAAAAAACATCTCAAGAGTAAAAAAAACATAATATTATTTCCACTTTAGTTAATATCATAATAAGTAGTTTAACTCTTCCAATTCTCTCCTTATTTTAAATATTATACTCATTGCAATTTAGTTTTGTATAATTAATTTTCATTCAATTATTCATTTTCTTCAATTAAGTTTAGTATTTTAATATTTTATATTATATAAGAGTCAACCGTAATAATCTTAATATTAATTGGAACTTTTGTAATTAATTCTCTTTAGGATATATAGATAATATTTTTTCACATTTTTACATTAAAAGAAAAAAGCTAAATATATACTCTCATTCACTTTTTTAAATACCACTAACTTCGTATTATTACATATTTATTTATAACCACAAAAGACTACATCACCATAATTAAGTTAATAAAATAAAAAAAAAGAGTAGAATTCAAGTTTTTATATTAATAAAGTGTAAAAGCTCTCGAAAATAATACTATATATATATATATATATATATATATATATATATATATATATATATATATATATATATATATATATAATTTAACAATGCCGTCACATTTTTTTAGTATTACATACATAACATGATGTTAATATTGATTAGCAATGGAAAATAACTCTTCACTATACAAACAATGAAGAAAATAAAAATTAAAGATTGTTTGACATAATAGGAAAATATCATATGTAAATGTTAATATTACATTTTGTATAGATGGGCATCCTTGAAATCTTATCACCTTAATAAGCATGCATAAACATGCACTGCACCATCTTTCATTCTGAATAAATATTGTTTGCACATCATCCAAATAAATAAGTTTTACATGTTAAGATTACGGATTGCGATCTTAGGATCAACCACCACCACCATAGCCCTCATGCTCTACGAAACCCCTCTCAACTGAGAAACAACATAAAGGTAGTAAATAGGTGAAACTATACAGCATAAATCTACATTAGTTAAGAAACACACAGATTGTTAAATAACAAGAAATAAAAAACAACAAATATATTATAATATGAAACAAATAAATATTAGAAAGATTTGATATCAAAGTCACTTATATAAGCTCAAATATAGAGAAATAAAAATTAAAGAAGGTAATGTAAACATAAGAACATAAAGACAATCAAATTCTCTTTCTCATGGTAATATTTCAATAAGTATATATAGATAATAAGAATACAACCAAGAGTCACATAAAATACAAATTCATGCATTAAGTAAAAAATTAATTATTTTAAATAGTAATCCAAGAGTTTCTATTCATAAATAAAATTTAAATGAATCATGAATTATTAGTAAAAATTAAATTAATAAATTTATTAATATAATTAATAAGTAAAGGAAAATAGATGAGGGCAAAGCTGGAAAAAAATATTAACACTTGCTAAAACACTTTTAATATATTATGATTATGATAATTATTATTAAAAAATATCACTCTCTTCGCCCATCAATAAGGTATTTATTTATTTTTTTGCATATAGAATAAAAGGTATTTCTCCTTCTATCCCACAAACAAATTAACACTTATTAATTTTGTTTATTTTATAAACAAGTTCACACTTTCAAATGAAGAAATAAAAAACTATCTAATAATCTCGTAACACACATTAATTTTGAAATTGTCATTCATTAACAACTCATGTAATTTACTTTATAATTTGTTTATTATCTAAAATATCAAATAACCCCTAAAAGTAATTCAGAAAATAAAATTTCTAGAACTCCAAATCTACAACTCTAAATTTTATTATGGGATAGAGGAGGTATTATTATTTTATACCCATAGAGTTGGTAATTGTAGTAGTGGTGAGCGATGGTCTAATTGATATCTTTAAAACAGACGACCAAAATGACATAATGGATACCTTATTAGCAAGCGGAGAGAGTATTATTTTATTTATTAAAAAATTATTACATCCTTCGTCCCACAATAATTGTTATATACTAACTCCGTCCTTGAGAACCTTTCGTATTTTCCTCATTTGTATATCCCACAAAACACTATACATTCTCTAAAAGAAAACATCATTTTATCCAACGACTCAAAAGTTACTTTAATTTTTAAATTGTCACTCATTTATCACACACATATCATTACTTTATACTTTTTTATTGCCTTATACTATAATACCCTCTAAAGTCAATAAAATTAGTTAAAAAGTGCTATTTTTCTTAAACAATATGGAACAATAAATGTGAAGAGTTTTATGGGACGGAGAGAGTATTTTCAGTAGTTAAAACTTGTGTGTCTCAGGGACACCGTGCCCCCAAATCCCATGCTTTCTAAAAGATGCATCCTTCATCATTAAATGTTATACCCTTAGGGCTCGTTTGGTACCTAATATGAGATAAGGTGGTAATACGGGGTAGGTATTATGTATGTAGATATAATTGGGTAATATGAAAAAATGAGTTTGTTTGGTAGAATATATAAAGATTAAGATTAATATTGTGAAGGTGTTTAGTAGATAGTAGTAATATTAAGTATAAAGTGTAATTTTATTTTTATGTCCTTATTAAATTTGTGGATTATTATATATATTTTTTATATATAATTAGTATTATTTAAATTATTTTGCATTCTATTTTAAATTATCAAAACAAAAATAATTAGTATTATTTAAATTATTCTGCATTCTATTTTATTTGATAGGAAGTATAACTCGTGAAAGAGTGGCATCAAATTACTATTAAATTTTTTTAAAAAAAATCCCATGAATTTCTTATTAGAGAAACCAGAATTTCCAAATATTAAAAAAAAGTAAAAATAAATAATAAAAATGAAGAAAAGTACAGTTATTCGTCTTCTCAAAATTAAAATCATAAAATTTTAATCCAACAAAATCTCAATTCAAAAGATCTCCAAAATCTCAAACCTAAAAGATCTCTCGCTCATACTCTATCAATCTTCTTTTCAATAATAAAATCTTCAATACCATATCTCAATCCCAAAAATCTCTACATTGCTATTATCAGCAATTTCCTTGTAGCCTTGTTGATCTTCTTAGGAGAGAGATCAAGTGGATCAATTTTGGGAAATCCAATTGGAAAACCCATTTGAATAAGATAACAGTTTATGCTGGGAAGACGAACGGATGAAGAAGAAAAAGGTAGAAAGATGGTCAAACTATTAAAAGAAAAGTTGATGAAGAAAGGGACAAATAAGTAATTTTATATTTTTATAATGACATAATGTTTAAGTGGTAATACTAATACCTCACTCTCCACCGTATTAATTATGCAAGGAGAAACAGTGAAATCTACAGGGCCGAGACTTTAGTATTGGGCCCCTTAACAAACGTTTATAGCCTACCAAACTTAGTAAAAGAGAGTATTGCGTATCTCATTGCCCCATATTACTACCTATCAAACGAGACCTTAGTATAAGAACTTATACCCTTAATTTTCTGAAGATTTTTTTTAATCATACATTTATATTACTCATATTTTAACTGATCTTTCCAATGAAAAAACTATCCCTTATATTAATTAAAATGTATATTCTTTAATATAAAATGTTATATTTATACACTTTGTGCACCCGAAAACATAAGAAACCAACTCTCAGTTCAATAGTTATATTTTCATTTTTAGTAGATGATCAAACCTCACAAACTAATTAATATATCTTCTTGAGGCACATACACACACAATACTAATACAACTACTCATCATATATTAAAATATTATATCTTTCAACCCATTAAATATTAAAAAATTATATTACTTAATCTCCGTGTAAAAGACAAACATAACCATTAGAACGGGATATAAGGAGTATCACTTTTTTATTTATACTAAAAAATTATTCATAAAATAATTTATTGTACTACTATCACTTTTTAATAATCCGAGTATTATTTTTTTATTAAAAATTATTATTTTTTATCTGTCTCATGAACTCGTTTACATGACCAGTTGTTTAAATTAATTACTCCCTCCGATCCTCATGCGTTTTCTTTTTTTTTTCACGTATATTAAAGGATGTAATATTTAATGTGTAGATGAGGAGATATATATAATATTTTAATGTATTGTGGAAATTTATATTAGCGTTGTGTGAGGCCATAAAAATGGCAAAAACGTGTGTGCTCCCTGGCGCACGGGAGCACTTTCTGTGTGCTTTTAGAATTTTATGTTAAATTGTATACCCTTTAGTGTAAAGATGCGTATCCTTTATTTTCTGAAGAAAAATAAAAAAATATTAATGAAAAATGTATACCCTTTAGAACAAAATGGTGTACACTTATTAATTAAAATATATACCCTTTAAAACAAAATAATGTACCCTTATTCATAATACTAAATTTTAAAGGCGCATGGTGTGCACCCGCGCACGCAAGCCTCACTCCATAAAAATATACCCAAAAAAATGCACTATTTGTATTGATACAGATTAAAAAAGACACAACACACCTCTTTTGAAAAGTGGAATGGAATAATACTTAAAATTTTAATATGGCTTCTTTTATAATTAAAATTACAAAATGCACATCTTATAACTTACATTCAATACGATGTGTTATTTTAATGGTAAACTTAATTGCTAAATGAGTTTTTTATTTTTCTCTCTTTTGTATTGATAGTTTGTGGAAGTATTTGCCTTGTAGTTCCCAAAATAATGAACACATTGTAAATTATTGGCTAAAACTTCAATAATTCATTCAATATACAGATATTAAAAATCAGGGGTTTTAATTGTAAATAAAATTGTGGTGGTGATCGGTGAGGTGTTGGATTGGACCAAATCCTCATTTCATTTTATTTTATTTTATTTTATTTTTTGACGTAACCAAATCCTTATTCTTGAAAGAGTAATCTAACCGTTCAAAGGAGAATACGACATAGTATTGAACGCTCGTCACTCTAATAATTATTATTATTAAAAAAAATAAAAATCCCCACATAAACTCAGCTTCCAGGATTCCCCCCGCCAACCGCCCCAACCCCCCCCCCCCCCCCCCCCCCCCCCCCTCAGCTCCCTTATTAATCCCACTTCCATCGCCACCACTCTTTCGGTGTTTAGCACACCGAAATCTCTCTCTCTCTTCCAACCTTCTCTCACCGTCCAACGATCTGCGGCGGAATTCTGGTTATGTTATGTTAGCTGACGGCAACGCAGAACCTGAGAGCCCCCCTTCCACCACAGCTCTCGGCTTCCCCCGCCTCCGATTCTTTCGCTACCGCCGCCTCAGGTAATCTCAACACCTCCATATAATACACCAATTCTAATGCCGTCGCCCAAAACTCAACGGAAAGGGGGTCACGAGAAGAACAAGAAGGGGAGGTTATCGGAGAAAGCATCGTCGTTTCATGGCAGAGCATCCGGAGCTGCGGCGGAGATGCTTCCGCGGCCCAGAACGGTGCCGGACTTACTCGCCGGCAGAAGAGCCGCCGAGGAGCTGGCCGTGACCCCGCCTAAGCTCACCAAGTTGCTGCTCAACGTTACGATACAGAGGAGCCTTGGCCCCGTGATGGTGTTGCTGCCTCTGGAGGCCACGGTGGAGGAACTGATATCGGCGGCGCTACGCCAGTATTTGAAGGAAGCGCGGCGGCCGGTACTCCCCTCCACCGATGCTTCCGCCTTCGACCTCCATTACTCCCAATTCAGCTTAGAAAGTAAAGCATTCACACACCCAATTGAATTTTTCTGTCAGGATTTAAATCAAACAGTTTGTGTGCATTAGCATAAGCTAACAATTGATTGGATGTGGTGGTCAGGTTTGGAGAGAGGGATGAAATTAATGGAGTTGGGTTCAAGAAACTTCTTTCTCTGCCCAAAAACGACGACGACGGCGGAGGCCGGCGAGGGAAGTGGTGGCGCAAGCTGTTCGGAAGAAGCTGAGAAAGCAATCAAGAAGGGGTCCCCTTGGCTCAAATTCATGGATTTTTTACTGTAAATCATCAATTTCTGATTTACAGTCAACAATTTGTGTCATTTGATTAAGAATGTGTAAATGGATGGAAATTCTGGAATTTCCTAATTAGGGATATATTAATATATTTTACCAATTTTATTTATAGAAAAAATCGAACTAGTAGTCTAGTAGTATGTGCCCAAGTGCGTAGACAATCAAGTGGGATCCCCTATTCCACACTATATTATTTTTCATGTTCCATGGATGGAATGTGATAAGTGTCTCATTTTACAAACGGGTGGAATAGGAGATTTGAATTGGTAGACGATAAGCTCGGGTGTGTTTTTATCCTCCATTTGTATCCAAAAGTAAATTTGACACTTTATAGATTTTTCCGAATTTATTGGATTTTGAAGAAATTGAGAATTTGAGATGCTTTATTTATCTTGAAGGATAAAAAAGAAAGTTTTTTTTTTAATTCTCTATAACATAATATATATAATAATAATTTTTATTATATAAAAACACAAAATCATTGTGTAGTGACATTAAAATAAATCATCTGCTCGATAGCTCGGCTGGACCTGACTCGTTAAAACTCGAAGTCAACTCGATTTGAGATTATTGGAGCTTAGTTCGAGCTCGTCTTATACTTGTTTCGTTAACTAGTCGAACCGAGCTCGATTCGATAAGACTCGACAACAATAATAATTTAATAATAATAATAAATAATATTTAATTATATTAAATTAATTAAATAAGGACTCAGTAAGGCTAGATAAGGCTAAAAAACTTGACTTATTTTACTTAATGAGTCGAGCTTGGCTCGAGAATTACTCATTCAAATTCGAACTCGAGTTTTTGTATAAATTCGTTTTTTAATTGAGCCGGGCTCAAGCTTGATAATTACTCAAACGCTGAGCTCGTTTAATATGTCTAATTACATTCGCGCTCGAGGAAACATTGTTTGTGAATGCCATATTTACATTAGTAAACATTTAAGGGTTTCTTATGGAAGGGGTGTCATCGAGTCGATATAAACTTTGGTTTGTTTGAATTTTGTTTTTAAGAAATAATCGAGTTGGTCATAAAAAAAAAAAAAATTAATGAGCTCAAGTTCGAGCATGGGCTGTTTGTTAAAACTAGTTTATTTATGTTCGTGAACACTTTCTCATTACCATACAAATATTTTCATTGTGAATAATAAAAAAATATTTTGTTCGTGAACATATAATTATTAAGGAATATTGTTAAGATTACCTAAAATCTCTATCTTTATATTTAGAGTTGATATTTGGTGTACTTGGGTGCAAGCGTACGTGTATAACTTTTTATTCAATATTGTATACATGTTTCTTAATAATTATATACTTTTTTTACATTCAATTTTTCATTAAAAAAATTAGCATCCATATGTGTATAATTTTTTAATCAATAGTGTATACATGTTTCTTAATAATTGTATATTTTTTTAAACTCAATTTTTCATTAAAAAAACTAACAAAACTAAAAAAAAAATCACTAACAAAGTATATACATTTTTGTTTATAATTGTATACGTTTATGAAAGTGATATGGTGGACACATGTGCACAAAATAATTAGCCATATATTTATTACGATTCTATATGGTATAATGAGACCAATATCTCCAATGGGAATCACGATCCTCTTAATTCATATGCTCATCTTCTACCCTAACATTAGTAGCCGCCGTTATGATAATCGGTAAATTAGAGTGTAAGAATTTGAGTTGTAGTATTTTTTTATTAGAAGAATAGTAATTTATTTTTCAAAAAATAATTTTTTATGTGCAGAAAAATAAATAGTAAATTAAAATGTATGTGTGAACCAATTCACATATATTTGTCTAATATTTATAAGCAAATATTTGTGTACGTAAGAGTTTATGTGAGACGAATAGAAATTGATAATTTCTGTAATGAAAAGTGATACTCCCTCCGTCCGGTTTTAAGGTGTCCATTTACTTTTTACACGTGGATTAAGAAGTATTATTATTATATGTAAAATGAGTTGTATTAGAGGGAAGCGGTGGACCATATTGTATACTTTTTTACTAAATATGGAAAATGAATACCTTTGAACCGGACGCAAAAAATAGTAAAATGAACACCTTATAAGCGGACGAAGGAAGTATTACATTAATAAAAAGGATAATGTTATTTCATGAACAATTTATAATATATATCGAAAGTAATAAATATTTTAAAAAGTGTAAAATGATGTCTTATTATACAAGTCCTACCCATATTTATTTTATTACAAGCTAAATGTTGAATCATTAACTTCACGTCAATTGGGTGTTTGTTGATTACACGCATGCTTCATAATTAAATATTGATTTTAAATTTTGAGATGTAAGAAAGGACCTTGCCCCATGGACTAACACGTTTAATTTTGGAGCCAGTTTAAGAATTTTTTATTACTTATTTTATAATTAATCTCAAATCTCATTAAGAAGGCCACTAAGAATAGTTTGAAATTTTTTTGGTCTAACTCGATCGATACTCATCTAAGGATGATAGTTTAATTAGATCAATTCTTTCTCCTACGTATTTTTATTTAATTAATAACATGAAATATGTATTACTTACCCCGTTTCAATTTGGAAATGATTTTTATTTTTGTTCATCTCAATACATTATTATTTAAAAAAAAAAGTAAAATCACTTAACTTAATATCTTTAAAATCACTTGACAATATTATTATACGCTTTTTTTTCATATAGATTAAGAAGTATACTATTGTGTTGTAAATTAAGTATGTAATATTTTAGGCTAATACTACTGTGAACCTGATGCAGGATAGGGTGCACACACTTTCAGAAAAGTATACAATTATGAACAAAAGCATATAAAATTATTAATAAAAATGTATACATTTTGTTTATTAGTTTTTTTAATGAAAAATTAAGTGTAAAAAAATATACAATTATTAAAAAACATGTATACACTATTAAATAAAAAGTTATATACATATGAATGCTAGTTTTTTTAATGAAAAACTGAATGTGAAAAAAGTATACAATTATTAAGTAACATGTATACAATATTGAATAAAAATTTATACACATATGAGTGTACCGGATATCAACTCAATATTTTAATATGTAACAGGTAATTGTATTAGTATTGTATGTGGATCTTATAAAAATATATTAATTATTTTGTGTTGTCTCATTTATTTTAAAAAAGAAAATGTATACTTTATTTTAGAATCTACTAATATATATATATATATATATATATATATATATATATATATATATATATATATATATATATATATTTCAATGAAAATTAGGAAGTGATTGGTCAACATATATTGATCCAGATGTAAATTGAAAGATACACATTCATGCATCTATTCTCCAATATGTCTATTTCATGCAGGGGTATGATATAATTAGTCTAATCCAAAATAAATGACACAGCACAAGATATGCAAGCATAGTTTGTTTGTTGTGAGACCTTGGAAATAGAGTCTCATGTATTAGTTCTGTGTAAGAATAAATATTTATAATATTTTAGTTAAAGAATAAATATTTATAATATTTTAATAAAAAGTTATACTTAATTTATGGAAGAGAGTTTCTTATAAATCCAATTAATTAAGAGTTAAACAACAGTGCACCGGGTGCACCTAGATAATCTAAAAAGTTAGATCACATTCTTATTTAATTAATCATAACCACCAAATAAAATAAAATAATTAAAATTTAATACAATAACTATCCACTATACCCTAACTTTTACCCTTTAAACCATTAGGTGCACTGGTGCACCGGGTGCATCATAGAATAACCCATTAATTAATCATGTACCTTATTTTTATTTTTATGAAATTAGTTTTTATTACATGAAAAATTATTTTTTGAATAAATAAATAATTATTTTTTTAATAAAAATATTATTCTTTTCAACAAGAATATAAAAAATCATAACAAAGAGTAGTATTTTTTTAAAATCAAAAGTGTAATAATTCACAATTCTAAAGACTAATTATTCATATACTAAAAAGTAATTTCCGTAATATTAGGATACAATGTGAACTCAATTCACATAAGTGTTTTTCTTGATGAAAAATGATAATCATTGTATGAATTATTTCATAAGTAATTTTAGTATATACATGAAAAGTGATAACATTTAAATTGGAAAAAAAATATTTAAAAAAAATCCTACAAAAGTGTTGCTATCAATTATATGTCACAATCGGACCAGATCGATCGATTCGATAGATTGAATCGGATTCGAATTATCCAAAAAAATTGTTTTTAAGGTTAAACTGGGTTGGACCAGGTAGAACCAGATAAACCGGTCCAATCCACTACAAAAAAAAGTATTTATTAGAAATGGAATTTACCAACTGAATTCAATCCGTTGGTAATTACCAATAGATTAACAACCAAAATGAAAATTTTCTATTAGCAATGGAATGCCAATGGATTTATTTTCTATTTTACCAACATAATTCAATCTGTTGGTAATTACCAATGGATTACCAACGGAATCTTTATATAAATTACCAACGGAATTTTTAGCTATGAATTACCAACGTAATTATTTACCAACGGAATTGATTTTTCATTGCTAAATATTTACCAACCACCACTTTACCAACGAAAATTTACCAATGGATTTCGTTGCTAATCCGTTGGTAAACCAATTTAACAAAGAATTAAGGCTTTTACCAACGGAATATTCTGTTGGTAAAAAATAATCTTTTTGTAGTGACCAGTTTTATATATTTTATTTTATTTTTTCGTTTTATTTTTGTACTTTTTTATTTTTATGATGTTTTCTTTTTGAGACACTCTCTTATGAGACGGGTTTTTTTGTGAGACGGTTGTGAGACGAGTCAACCCATTACTAAAGTATGCTTATTATATAGGGATAAAATATGTTTTTGCCCTGTAAGTTTGGTCATGTACAATTTTTGCCTAAAAAAAGATAAGATTTGAACATTTGTCCCAATATCTTTATAGTTGCGCCAATGTTGCCCCATTTTTCTCGGAATTTAATATTTTCACTAGAATCGATCACGTCCATGTCACGTGATTATCGAATTTGGTATTTCCCAGCGAATTTCCTGACCTAGCAATACAGTGGTATCCACATTAATAATAATAATATTTTATTGGTAATTTAATTTAAAAAAATACCCTCAATATCGATGAACTCGATTCTCACGTGCCCTCCACGTGCTTCTACCATCTACGCAAACTCACTCTTCTTGTCAATCAGGGATCCCATGTGTACCCTTTTACCACCATGGGCGGCAACTGTCGGATCTTCTCCTCCAAGGGTCTACCACCAACGAACGGATCACAATATACATAGTCTCGATCTGTATCCTTCGACAGTGCGAGCAACCATATGATATCGGAGCCATGCAGAGGAGGATGGGGTCGTTGGCGTTTTTTAACTCCAATTCAGTCCTTCGCACCCAACTGAAGAACGGATGGTTCATTATCAGCAAAGCCGGACCTATGCACTTGGCCCCCTGAACTTTTACAAATATTTAGTATATATGTTGTGAATTTTTTAAAATTATTAATTGGCCAGTGGTTTGATTGTTAGTTGAATAGTCCGAGGGTCGTAGGTACGAACTCCTTCCACCACAGTTTCAATTTTCTATTATATATATTATTATATTTATGTATATTCTATTTTATATATTATTTCTTTTTCCTTATTTTTATATTTACTTTTTTTTCCTTTTTCTATTATACTATATTTATGTATATTTATCTCTTAATACCGATGTACTATTATATTTTGATGTTACATTCTATTACACGTTAGATTAGTGATATGTACGTAGAGAAAAATATGATTTTTTTTTATGGATTAGTAATATTTTTCTTTATTGTATAGATTTTATCTCTTACTTACGTATCATGCATCCAACACTTTCAATTTAATATCAAAATATAACAGGAGATCCAAATTGATATTACTTTGTATTATAATGTGGCCCCCATGAGTGAGAATCCTGGGTCCGCCACTGATTATCAGTCTCGCGATTCTAATTGTGATCTGGAGATCAATATCAAGTGCACGCATCCCCACGTGATAGATTATGTTGCCGACGACACTGCTTTCCATTAGGAAAATCCTAGAGAATTCAGTGAATTCTTCGATCGAAGGGTTGGCGTCACGACCGGCGGAGTGCTTAGGTTTTAGCCCACTGCACTTCGTCCATGAGGTCATCGTACGCCTCCAGAAGACATTTCTCTAATGCTAGGTATTACTCGACCGAAGCGATGAGGGAAACGTGAACAACCATACGATTGCATGACTCGTGGAAGAATATGGAGTGGTGGTGCTCAAGAATATGAATCCTCCGCCGTGGAAGTAGATGATGATGGGAAGCTTAGCAACGTGAGTAGGGTGGCGCGAGCGGAAGATCCAACGGTTGCCGCCCATGGTGGTGAGAGGGTACACGAGGGATCCTCTAATTGACAAAAAGAGGGAGTTTGCGAAGATGATGGAGATACGTGGAGGGCACGTGAGAATTAAGTGCATTGATGGAGGGTATTTTTTAATTAAATTTTCAATAAAATATTATTATTGCTGTTATTGATGTGGATACCACTGTGTCGTAAGGTCAGTAAATTCGCCGGGAAATGCTAAATCTGATAATCACGTGTCACACATGTGATCGATTCTAATGAAAATGTCAAATTTTGAAAAAATAGGACAACATTGGCACAATTATAAAGATATTGAGACAAATGCCTAAATCTTATCTTTTTTTGGGCAAAAATTGTAAATGACCAAATTTACGGGGCAAAAAAATATTTTTTCCCTATTATATAGGTAAAGCATGCTTATTTGTAGTTAAAGTATGTCAATAATGAATTATATTACAACACTCTTAAATCATACTTTAATTCACATTTATCATATTTTAGAAAATATACTTTAACAATCATTAATCATACTTTATCTATATAATAAGCATAATTTAACATGTCTCACAAACCGTCTCTCATATATAATGTCTCACAAGAGAGTTTGTCGACAAAGTCTCTTGTGAGACATTATAAATATGAGAAGGTTTGTGAGACGTGTTAAAGTATATCTATTAATTAATAAAGTATGATTAATGATTGTTAAAGTATGTTTTCTAAAGTATAATGAGTGATGAATTAAAGTATGATTTTAGGGTGTTATAATATGATTATTATTGACATATTTTAACAAAAATTAAATATATTTTACATATATAATAAACATACTTTAATATTGGGTCAACCCATCTCACAAAAACCTGTCTTAGAAGAGAGTGTCTTTTTTTTTTTTTTTTTTTTTACTTTTGTATATTTTAGAATATAATATTTAAAATTTTAATTAAATTATGAATTATTGTATTAATTAAATGAACATAATATAAACTAAATTATGTATGAAGTATGAATTATAAACTATAATATTTTTTTATTTTATTAATTAAATTATGTATGAATTATAAATTATAAATATTTTTATTTAATTATAATTTTATTTTAACTGATTTTTAACTTTGTAATACTCCCTCCGTCCTGTCCTTATGGTTACGTTTGCTTTTTGCACATGAATTAATAAATATAGTATTTTAACGTATATTGAGGTGAGAGATAATAATTTAATGTAAAGTGGGTAGGTGTAATAGTGAGATGTGTGGGCCAATGGAGAGAGAAATAATTAATTTGTGTGAATCCCATATGCTAAAAATGGAAATGTAACCATTAGGATGAGATGACCAAAATGGAAATATTTAACTATTAGGATGAGACGGAGGGAGTATAATTTTGGTGTGGTTATACAATTTTTTTTTATAAATGATGATTCTATAAAATATATATTCTCTTTGTTCTATAAATATTGTTACATATAGTATTTGCACGAAAATTAAGGAATATAATATTTTAATATATAATAAATTAATATTTTAATGTACAGTGAGGCTTTATGAGAATCCCATGGATATATATATTAATGGTCTGATGTAAGTCAAATTCAATGGGCCCCTCAATTTTAATGAGATGAAATTATAGAGAAATGGGCCTTCAGTATGTTGGGCTAGCTTTTGGACATAGAGATGGAGTGGGCCGTCATTTGTTGCTTGATTGATCAAGAATGTGGCCCTGAATTGATTCGGAGAAATGGACAACCACTTTTCCTGCATTGTTAATTTAGAAATACCTCCATCACACAATTTATTGCAATTGTCTCTCTTTCTATAGTCTTCCTAAGATAGTCATTAAAGAATTTATTGTGATCCAACGTAACCATTTTTTTTTTTTTTTTTTGTGTGGCTGGGGGGGAGTTAAAATGCCATTGGTTAGCGGGGACATTGTTTGCAAGGATAAATATAAAGGAGGTTTGGGAATAAGGGACTTGAGAAAATTTAATACTTGATTGCTTTGCAAGTGGATTTGGAGATTTTTGTGTGAAGATAATAAAGTCAAAGCATGGGGGATTGGAAGCATTGCCTAGGAGATTAGGCAGTGGGGAGGGGAGATGGAGAGAAGAAGGGGCCTAAGTAATACCAATAAATTTTCATAATGGTAGGGAGAGGAGAAGTTGAAATGTGTAGAGATCTAACAAAAATAGTGGACAATGGTCGATCTACTTATTTTTGGTATGATAATTCGGTGCCTTTATGCAGAAAATTCAGTAGATTAATCAGGGTGAGGGTCAGCGAAATGGGTGGTTTAAATGAGTCTGGATGACGGTGGGAATTGTTTTGGACAAGAGAATTGAGAGTTTGAACAATTTAACGAACTCACGTCTTGTCTTAAGAGGGTACATATTCATCCAATGGAGAAAGATCGCTGGAGTTGGAATCATTCAAGAGATGGCTTATTCTCAACCAAGTCTGCATACTAAATCTTGAAGCTGGTTCAAAAGAGTTATGCCCCAAGGAGGTATCAGTCTATAATCTGGAAACTGTTACACAGTAGAATACCAACCAAAGACAAGCTAAGGAGATGTGGAATTATACATAAATGATTAAATGAGAAATGGACTGAAGTTGCTCTGTACTGCGTGGGGTGGAATTGTACCGGAGTGTTTGATGTCAACCAGATTATAAACTTTTTGGTATATTCAATTAATGGATAAGCATCTCTTGTGCTGCTTGATCTTTTTCTTTTTATAATAAAATTTGTTTGATAAATAAAATAAAATAAAATAAAAATGCATCTCTAAACTTAGGTGAATATAACGACTAACAGCTAGCATAATATTCCATTCGTCTGCTAATAAGATATCTACACGAAAAAAAATATCAATTAATTATAATAGATATCACATCCTATCATTTTCTATCTCTAAATGATTTTTTTACAACATATATGATAGCCCAAATAATACAACATATCACATTTGAATTTAGAAGAAATGGACAACCGTGACCAAATTGAAGAAAATTTTTCCTTGAGATTAAACTTTTTATGTACCCAAATTAATTTAACATTTTACTTTAATGACCCATATATAGTAGTAATTATTATAAAAATGTCCTAAATGACAAAAATACCCGTGACTTGATTTGTGATTCAATTTAAAAGTTTTAATCGAGTTATAAATATACACAATCGAGTCATAATATGTGCAATCGAGTCATAAAAATATTTTTAATCGAGTCATAAATATAAGCAATCGAATCATTTATTTCAACCGAGTCAACAATTGAGTTAAGACTATTTTTGTAAAATTTGACATTTTAATATACCCTTAAAAATAGGGTAAAAAAAACTTAAAAGAACACTTCTTTATCCTAGTTTTAAAGTTATTATGTTTTAAAACACACCGGATCTTCTGCGTCATTTTGGTGCATCATCTTCTGTGCCACACGTTATGTGATTGACACGTAAGATGAGGAAACAAATCCAATCATTGCCCCTACGATTTAAGGATTAGAGTATAGTTTCTCTCCCCTACGTGTCGTCAATTTAATGGTGTAGCACAGGAGATGGTGTACCAAATGACACAGAGTATCCGAGCCGGTTTTAAAATGCCTAAGTTTACATAAATATCTTTAACTTAATTTGGGATTCGATTAAAATAAATGACTCGATTGTATATATTTTATGACTCAATTGTACATATTTATGACTTGATTGTATATTTTTTATGATTCGATTATAAATATTCATGACTCAATTGTACATATCAATAACTCGATTGTAGCTTTTAAATCAAGTCAATGATATTTTTTAATTTTAGACATTTAAATATTTTATACTATACATATTTATTAATAAAACTCCTTTTTTTATAATTAATCATTTAGGGTTTGAAATTTTACCTTTGATTTTATTATATTCCAACATATATAGCTGGCTTAACTTGTAAATCATTTCTACACCATATACATGTTTTAATATTTATTACGAATTATTCCTAAAATCATTTATTTTAAATAATTATAACTTTTTGATTGATCACATGTTACTTAATTTTTATTAAAATATTATATTTTTTATTCACTTTATTCAAGTTTTTTCTATATAGTATATGAGAAATACTAGTGTACACCAATTTTTAAAATGCACTAAGTAACTAATATCCATTTGACCCATCATATATAATTAAATTTGACCCATATTTCATTATTTACCTTCTCACAACTTCACACTCTCTTTTTCCTATTTATTCTCTCATCCTAATTTCTAATTTCTCTCACCTTTTATCCTAATTTCTCTCACCTAATTTTTGGTTTCCTCCTTTTTTTTTACACCTTAGGTAATTTTCTCTCTCCTCTTTTTTTTTCTCTTTTTTTAACACCTTATGTAATTTTCTCTCTCCTCTTTTTTTCCTTTAATTTTCTCTCTCCTCTTTTTTTCCCCTTTATTAATGTATATATTCACCGTATTATGTATATGATTGTGCATATAACTGTATTATTTTTTTAAAAGTAATGTATAAAACTAAAAATATTACAAAAAATAAAAAATATAATACACTTATTAAAAAAATATATACATTATTGAATTACAATAAATACAACTTTCGATAAACATAGATTTGAAGAAGTTTTTAGAATTACAGTATTAGTGTATATGATTGTATGTATAATTGTATTATTTTTATTAAAGTAATGTATAAAACTAAATATATTACAAAAAATAAAAAACGTAATACACTTATTAAAAAACACATATACATTATTGAATTACAAAAAATACAGTTTCTGATAAACAAAAATTTGAAGCACAAGTCAAAATTCAGAAACCAGCATAGAGAAGAAGGGCGTGAATTCTGAAAAATGAAGATGATGAAATTTCACTTGTATGGCCTCTCTTCACCAGCACCATCAACATAGGAAAAAGAAAAAATTGAAACAACATACCTATACCAGCCTAGCTTAATTAGGGAGGAGAGAGAATCTCCATCATTAATTGGAAAAAAAAATCACCAAATTTAGATCTGTGGAGTCGATGGAGGTGGCCGTGTGAAGTTTCAGATCGGTGTGGACAGAGGCGGTAGTGTAGAGGTTCATATCGGTGTGGACGGAGGCAGCACGGTAGATTTGAGGAGATCGAGGCGGCGGAGGTTGAGATCGGAGAAACTCAGATCTTAAAGTAGAGCGACGGAGGTGGCGATGCGAATGTTTAGATCGATGGGGACGAAAATCGCACGACAGATTTGAGGAGACCGAGGCGGCGGAGGTTGAGATCGAAGAGTACGGAGGCCGCGGCAAATCTGAAAAGACGGAGGTGGCACGGAGGTTGTGATCGGAGGCGGCGTGGAGGCGGTGCGAGGGAGTGGAGCCGACAGAGAGAGAAGAGAGTGGGAGGAAGGGAAATGAGAGAAGAGAGGGGGAGAAGAAGGGTCCAACGCAGTGAGAATAAATGATCCATACAGGTATTTTGATATTATATACCTGACCCGTTTTTAAATATGAGTTTAATTTTTAGTGTACAATTGGTGTACAATATATCAACTCATAGTGTATATATATATGCTCCCTCCATCGATGTATTTTAATTTGCATATTTTTTATTTTCGTCACTCTCACCATTTATGCATATTAATAAAAATGATGAAAATATAGTATCGTCACAATACAATAATAGATATTTTACTTTTTCACTTTTTAATTAAAAGTCAACAACTTAATTCACATTCTCATCGAATTATTCATAATACATCTATTTTATCTTACATTATACATTTAAACATATTATTTTAAATTTAAACATATTCTCTTAATCCAATTAATACCGAGGGTGTTTGCAACATTAAAATAATTTTTAATACAAGAAATCTTTTTCCATAAATATATAGATTAAACATTAGGATAATCCAATAAATTTAATTTACCCTAAGGTTTATGGTTCTGAGTGTAGATGTAGTCCAGGTGAGGTTCCAAGATGATCCTTCTCTTTAAGCACTCTTCATCTTCATTCTCACACTTCTCCAATTCCATCACCTTCTGCCATGGATGTCAACCCAAAATCAATCACCTAATTAATTTATAATAAAATAAAATTAAAATTTTCATGAAATGAATATAGAAGAAATTACTTCAAAAGAATCCACAAATCTTCCAATTTCTGCATCAGATTCATTGCTGCTTACGTTCTTGATCTTTTCATCAACTTCTCCTGCACAAGATCGAAGTTCTCTTGCAGTGAACAATAATATTTAGTTGGAATTAAATTTGATTATATATATATATATATATATATATATATATATATATATATATATATATATATATATATAATTTACCTTGATTTGCTGAAATATTTCTTGCAGAGGATTGGGAGGTAGTAGTAATAATTAGGATATAAAAGAGGAAAAAGAGTTTGAAATTAGAGTTCATTGTTGAATAATGAGTAGAGTTGAGGTTGAATTAATATGTAATTAAAAAAAATGTGTGAATTATTTATGGTGGTTTAGAGGAAGAAGCAGGTTGTTGTTGGGTGTTGGAAGATGAAAGAGAGCATCTGGCTTCTATAAATACATCCATCTTTGCCCATCAACTTTCTTTTTTCAGCATGGAGCCCCCATGTACTCACTTAATTGCCTTCATATAGGGTATAAAATAATAGCGATATCATGTAGTATGATAAAAGAAGATTTGTGTGTGATCGTCTGACAGAATGATACTTGTGAGACAGATAAGAAATGATAGTTTTTACTCCCTCCGTCTAGTTGAATGAGGGTTATTTACTTTTTACACGTGAATTAACGAGTATTATTTTTTAATGTTTAGTGGATAATTGTATTAGTGAACGTGTGAGTCTCATGTTTTAATTGTTTTAATTAGTGGGTGTGTGTGTTCTATGTGTGTAAAAAATGAAAAGAAACTTTTGGAGCAACGCCCAAATGAAAAAAAAAAGACTCTTTCAATCGGACTGATGAAGTACTATGATAAAAAGTGATACACAAATGATAGTGAAATTATTTTATGAACAATTTTTAATATAAATAAAAAGTAATTACTATATTTTAAAAGAAAAAGAAAAATTACTCATAGGTACATACTTTGTACCTTAAATTATTAAGAGATACAATGAGTTCAAAAAATTACTCTCACATACAAAATATTAAAATAAAATACCAAATATAACAATAATTCATTATAATCTCATACACTTTTAAACAACAAACTCTAAACTCTTCACGCACCCAGTGCCACCAGACCCTGGCCACCAGACCGCCTCTCCACCGGTGACCGGCGGCGGCTGCCGCCGCCGCTGGAGTTGCCGGAGCCGCCGCCGGAGAGTAGGAGTATATAACTTTTTCGTTTCACATGACACTTACGATTCACACTTTTTTTGCTGTACACACTTTTTTTACTGCGCATAACTTTTGCTGCACACACTTTTTTTTACTACACACAACTTTTGATGTACACGAACTTTTATGCTGCATACAAACGTTTATGTGCAGCATATTGTAAGAGTAATATTGAAATATCACTATATATTTATGTAGTCAGTAGTAATATTTTTGTACTTTGTATCTTATATAGTAATAAAGGAGTTTTTAATGTACGTTATAGTAAGTACCCCAAAGAAAAATAATAAACTCTGTATTAAAAAGTACTCCTTACGTCCCATAAAACCCTTTATCCAACAAGGCAACAACCTTAAAAGTTATTTTATTTTCAAATTTGTCACTCAATTTTCACACATACCATTACTTTATTTATTTTTATTACCTAAAAATATTACTATATCCTCCAAATTCAATAAAATTGATCAAAAGGTACAAATTTTCTTAAACAATAATGCTAAACATTTTTTGGGACAAAGAGACTAATAACTAATTACGAAATTATAAAATAATTTCACCATGAAATGGTCTCACACAAGACTGCTCATATAGCAACATGTTGAATTTTACAGGGTAATGTGTTGCTTTATAAAAAAAAATTAATATAATGACATGGAATATCAACAAATATAAAATAAAATACTCCCTCCATCCAATAATACTTACACATTTTCTATTTTAATCCGTCCCAAAAATATTTGCACATCCTAAAAATGGAAACAACCACAATATCAATAATCTTGCAATATTACAAAAATATCACATTCTTTTTATACACAATCTAGTCAAAGTCAATTATATCATACATTTTATTCTCTTCGATTTCCCAAAATACACATTCTCTTTCTTACATTATTACAACAAAAAGTTATTTTTCTTAAACTTCGTGCCACCAAATACATGCATGTATTCTTGTGACGAATGGATTATTATGTTATAGAGTCTGCATATTACTCCCTCCATCCCACCCAAACGTCACCGGCTGCTTTTTATGCATAGATTAAGGAGTATCATTATTTTATGTGTAGTGGGTAATTGTATTAGTAGTGAGTAGTGGGCCATATGTGGGACCTTTTTACTAAAAGTGAAAAATGAAGACTTTTGAATGAGACGCAGAATATAGTAAAATTGATACATTTCGGTGGGATGAAGGGAGTAGTTTATGAGTGTGTTAATTCACGAATCTTGCGTCTGGATTTGTGCTATTATGGAGTGTTTGAAGGTTGAAATCGATTATAAACCGATATATATTGTATGAAGTCACGAATCAGGTGTGTTGGAGCTATTTAAGTGGTTTTTCGAAGGAAATCGGAGTGGAAGTATTGAAAACTGAAGAAAGGAAGTCGAAGCCATTCGATTGGACAAAGCAGGAGTGCAATTCGACCTGAAGGAGATCAATTTGACCAGCCCTTCAGGTCGAATTGACAGCATAATATGTACAGAAGGTGGATTCGACCACGACAGGGGAATTCGACCTGGGCATCAGGTCGAATCGAGGTCGAATCGATTGGTGGAGATGCCGATTCGACCTCGTCACTTCAATTCGACCAGGGCAGTTGGTCAAATCGAGCACCTGGGACTTACAGTGTGTTGATTCGACCTGCAATTCGACTTGTGATGGTCAATTCGACCTGTTTCTAAAGTCGAATTGAGGTTCAGGAACTTATTATATCCATTTTTTTACACCCTCATTGTGTGTGATCACTTAAAAAGCTCATTCCAGGCCCGGGAGGCGCGATTACAAGTATAAAAGAAGGTTTATGCAGCTGTATAGAAAGACACCAACATACATCAAGACGTGGAGACGTAGAGTTGAGAGAAGAGTCGATCGTCCATCATCCGGAGGGGCTGTGACAGAGTTCCGCTAGAGATTCAAGTAGGATCAGTCCAACTAACCATGATTGTTCTTAGATCAATCATGGGCTAGAGCCGTTTCGGTAGTTCTAGGGTTATGAAGGTTTCATGAGTTAATTTATCTTTCGTGTGTAAACTCCGTACAACACTACTTGTGGTTTATTTTATATAAGATTGAGCGTTTTTAATCCATACTTACGATCGTTTTGTGCATCAACAATTGTTGTGTAAAGTCTGAATACATAACTTGGTTATTGGTTGAGTGCGTTCACTGCTGAGCAGGGTTTTATATTATAATTCTAAGTGAAGGGATTCCGAAGTCTTATTAGAACTATCTTATATGAATACTTGTTAATTGAATCATATTGGGTTAATAAGTAGGATAAAGAGTATAACTTTGTAGTACCTATAAAGGGAGATCAAATTGGGTTAGAGTACTAAGTGCACAGGAAATAATTGATTATGATAGTACCTAGAAAAGGGGGTAAAGTATACATCTTGCTCCGAAGATATTCACACGTGTCATACGCATATTTACTTGTGTCTATAGAGTAGATTTGCATGGTTTAGTGATGCGTTCATAAACTGCAAGGCAGAGTCGGACACCGTCACACGAAAGTATGAATTAATAAGTGGAACTGGATTACCTGACGAACTACCTACTATCTTACTTGATCACAATCTCCTATCTCTTCTTCTTGTTATTTTTATTTGCTATTTTAATTAATAGTTGTTACTCAATTTCAATATCAAAACCATTATAATTACCAACATAGTCTTAGTTTACTAGAGTATAATTAAATTGATATTTATCCGTCCCTTGGGTTCGATATATAACTTAGTCACCTTCGAAACTACGATTGATATTCTTCATACTTGAGGATTAAATTGTGTGTTGAAAAAACACCTATCAAGTTTTTGGCGCCGTTGCCGGGGACGGCATAAAATATCTTTTTGTTATTTCTAGTTTTATTATGACTATTTTAATTCTTGTTTTACTATTTTACTCTTATTGTTTTCAGGTGTATGCTTACAAGGTCATAGAAAGGTGAATTAGAGCCATATAATCCTGAGATCGGAGCATCATTGAGGAAGAAAAAGAAGAAGAAGAGTAAGATTCAGAGCAAGAAAGAAGATCCAACTGAAGATCTTAACCTTGGAGTTGAAGTTGACGTGCTAAATTCGCAAACGATTGAAGCTGCAACCGAAGGTAATTTGGAAATAGTGACAGTCAACATGGCAGCGAATCCGGACAATCTGGCCATCCGTGAAGTCTTCAAGAATAACGGGACTGGACACTCTGGGCTTCTAGGGCAAGGGGGCTAATGCGGACTTTGATCTTCACCCCGCTCTTATTAGCATGATAGAAAAGAACTCCTTTTCAGGAGGGACTTTCGAGGATCTGCAGCAGCATCTAAACAAGTTCTTGGGTTATGCAAGTACTCAAAAAAATGCAGGAGAACATGAAGATGCTAGGAAGATCCTCTTGTTTAAATTCTCGGTTACTGAAAAGGCGAGAGATTGGTACAACACTATTAACGCAGCTGAATGCACTACTTGGAAGCAATTGAAGTTGAAGTTCTTAGAAAGATACATGTCACCTTCAAAGGTGTTCAAGATGAAGCAAGACATTAACCAATTTGCTATCGGTGGTGGAGAGAAGTTTCATGAAGTTTGGGACAGATTCAAGGAAATGCTTCGTAAGTGTCCACAACATGGGCTATCTAAAGCTCAATATATCAGCATATTCTACAGTGGAATGGACTGTGATTCTCGTATGTTATTGGATGTTTCTTCTAATGGATCATTGCTTACTAAGTCATCCATAGAGGCCGAGAAACTTCTTGAAGATATTTCGATGAACTCAAGAGATTGGTCAACTGATAGAGTGAGAGACACTTACGTCCTTGGAAAAGTGGCTAAGGTTGAACATGCTATGGTGAAAACAAGTAGAGAAGATGAGATCGTCTCTAGCTTGTCGAATATCAACAAGCTACTTGAGTCCCAACTTCAACGCTATATCTCAGCGCGTACCTATCATGCAGCATGAAGTTATGAATGATGGACCGATCCAAGAGGAGATGGAAGAAGCAAACTATGCTATGGGCCAAAGTATTCAAGGGACAAGGTTTCAAAATCAAGGGAACCGGAATTACCAAGGAAACTACAACAATCGTGGTCCTCCGGGTAATTATCAACAGCCTAGGAGGCCGGAGTTTTCATAGAGTAATCCTAACAATGCAATTCAAGCTCTGATGGGTATTGATCCGGGTGTGAAAGTAGAAGAAGGAAAGCCAGGTTTCAATGATACGGTGAACAGGTACATGGCTAGGAATGATGCTAGAGTGGATCGTCTTGAGGCCAAGTTAGAGAAGAAGATTGATGCAAACCATAAGGATTTGACTACACAAGTGAAGGACCTTACATTGTTGATGGGGGAGATAACAAGCTCACTCAAACTATTGAGAAAGGGAAGCTCCCGTCGCAAAGTATTGAGAATCCAAAGTCCTGCAACGCCATCACATTGAGGTCTGGAACACAATACGAGGGACCGATGAGGCCAAAATCGAAATTGGATACGTCAAGGGCTCAATTTGACCCCAATTCGACCAACATCACAGGTCGAATTCGTCAGGGGAGGTCGAATTGGACGACTGGACGTGATTTGAAAGCATCAGAGCCTCAATTCGACCAAAACCAATTCAATTCGACCTGGGGGCCAGGTCGAATTGAGGTCGAATCCACCCTTTCGGAACACTCTGTTTTATCAGAAGCCCGATTTGACCAGCAGCAGTTCAATTCGACCAGACCTTCTGGTCGAATCGGAGGGCAGAAATCTTACAGTGAGCCGATTCGACCAGGGGACTTCAATTTTACCAGACCTTCAGGTTGAATCCAGGTCGAATCGGAAATACAGGGTAAGAATCGTGTTCCAGGTGTGTAATTCGACCACTACGTGCCCAATTCGACCAGAGCACCTGGTCGAATTGAGGTCGAATCATCCCATACTGCACATGATTCTTCACTGAACACTCCTAATGATGTGAACATTACTCCATTGGTTTCGAATAAGCAAAATACTGAGATTATAGCAGAGAAGAAGTAGGAAAGAGCAAAGAGGTTGAGAGCTGAAAAGGATAAAGCGGAGAAGGTCAAGCGTGATGAATGGGGTATCCCCAAAACAAAGATACCTCCGTCGTTTCCTTATAAGCTGGTTAAGAAGGGATTGGAAGAGAAGTTCAAGAAATTTTCAGATATCATAAATAAGATAAGCTTGAGTATTCCTTTCTCTGAGGCAATATTGGAGATGTCGTACTATGCCTGATTCCTTAAAGATATATTGTTGAAAAAGAGAAGCTTGAACGGAGTTGAGATGGTGAACTTGTCTGAAAATTGCAGCTCGATTATCCAAAAGAAGCTGCCACAGAAGATGAAGGATCCGGGAAGCTTCACTATCTTGTGTGAGATTGGAAAAGGGCCGGCACGACGAGCCTTGTGCGATCTTGGGGCAAGCATCAATTTGATGCTATTGACTATCTTTCAAAGGCTTAGTTTGGGGGAGTTATCTCCTACAACAGTTGCTCTACAATTGGCGGACAGGTCGATGACATTTCCAAAAGGTATCATTGAAGAAGTTCTTGTCAAAGTGGAGAAACTAGTCTTTCCTTTGGATTTTCTTGTACTTGAGATGGAAGATGACAAGGATAACATCCCTCTTATCTTGGGGAGACCTTTCCTTGCTACTGCTGGGGCCATGATTGATGTTAAAAAGGGGGGGCTTAGGTTGCGGATGGATAAAGAAGATGTCATATTCAACCTTGACAAAGCAATGAAGATGCCTATGGAGTCACAGTGTCATAGTATTGACGTGGTGGAGGAGATTGTGAAGGAAGATATGTCTTTGATCCTGTCTAAGGATCCTCTCGAGAGATGCTTGATAGAGTCTCTTACTTATCCCACTACGAAGTTTGACGATCTCTCCAATGAGGAATGTATTGAATATCTAGAGAACTTACTTGCTTTGAGTGATGACAGGTATGAATTGGAGAAATCTAAGATTGAAGAAGTGAAGTGGACTAGTAAGTACTTGCAATTGGATAGAGAGAGCACTCCGATGGAAGAAAATAAAAAGGAGCTAAACCCGTTACCGGAACACTTAACGTATGCCTTTCTTGGTGACAATGGAAAATACTCGACAGATGATTCTGAATTTCAATGGAAGATTAACGAGGAGGTGTCTAGACAGCCATGGGAAGAAGGGAATTCTGAGGATCATATACTTGTGACCAAAAAAGGTGAGGTGTTGAGTGTAGCCAAGAAGAGGGAAAGAAAGTATTTGAAGGTGAGGATGTGAGAAGATCATTTTTCGATCAAGTAGTCTACTAAGTGGTAATCCGTCGTGACTCTCTGACGTTAAACAAGAGTGCCTGTTGGGGGCTTTCCCTCCTATTTTATTGTTTTATTTCATTCGTATGAGTAAGAAATTTTTATATTTGAAGTGCTTACTTATCAGCAATTACATCTCTTTACAAACTTAGTTTCGACTATAGTTTCCCCTAAGTTTGGGGGGGTGTGATGTACTTACCTCAATAAGCATCGATAGTATAATCTTTTTTTTGTAATGTTTGCTAGGGGAGTTGATTTTTTGCGGTATGTTGAAACTTTAATCGGTTTTGCTGTGTTGATTTTTTTGCAATTTGCCTAGTGTTCAATGGTGTTTTGTTCCGTGTTTTGTGTCATTTGCGGAGTTACTCAAGAATGTTATGTTTTAGGATTGATTCTTGATGAAGTTATGTTCTTTTTTGGTAACTAATGTTCGTGTGTTGAGCTTGAAGTGTGTAGGGGATGAAGAAAACTTGATTTTGGAGCATCAGGGAGCCAATTCGACCTGAGGCATGGCAATTCGACCAGAGGCCCAGGTCGAATCAAGGTCGAATCGAAGTGCGAAATCTTCCAGGGAGCCAATTCGACCTCGACAATTCTAATTTGACCAGCAGCTCAGGTTGAATTGAGGTCGAATTGAGGACCTGAATCTTACAGTGTGTGGATTCGACCTAAGGCATTCCAATTCGACCAAGGGAGCAAGTCGAATCAAGGTCGAATCGAAGGAGAAAGTTGTCCAAAAGGTCAATTCGACCACGTAGAATTCAATTCAACCTCTTAGGCAGGTCGAAGTGAGGTCGAATTGGGCCAGGTAAGTAAGTTTTAATTCCGATTTTTGAATCATTCAACCACTTTTTGCACACCATCTCCACTCGAATTCATCCCTAATCGAAGAACCTTGCATCTAATCTTCAATCCTACGTGATTTTGCATCGATTACACTACACTCCACCCTTAATTTCTTCAATTTGTTGCGGTTTTGGGCGAATTTAGTCGCAATTTAGGGTTTATCTGCGCGAATTTGAAGAAGTTCAATCACTTTGTCGATTTTAACCATGTGAAGAACAAAAGGACAAGGAAAAGACAAGGGAAATGAGGTGGAAGTTCGATCAAAGAAAAGGCAGGATAAGCCTACTCGTGTGGATAATGTGACAAAAAAGTTGAGGCTTAAGGAGAGGATGACTGCGAACTTCAAGATTCAAATGAATGAGTGGGATGAGATTAAAGAGAAATGGGCTGAAGTTTCAGAAAAGATCGCTAGAACGAGGTACCAAAATGAGGATGCTATGCTCACAATGAGGATCCAGTATGATATATTATGGATGTTTGATCAAGTTGGGATCCGGCATTTTATGGAGCTAAAGTAGCCGACATATTTCCATGTGACGGCTGAGGTTCTGTACTTGATTACGATGGAGAAGGATCCTATGGGGTATCCTATGATTGTACTTTTCAGCTCGGGGGAGTGATGAGGACGTGGTCTGCGGAGGAGTTCAATGTGTTATTTTAGACTCCTACAGAGATTGCTCGGATGGAGAACGGTTTCTTCAATGCCAACAGGTTTTGGCGAGAGATTTCTAGGAAGGATGTCGACTATAAGACGCAGAATGCTCGTGCCTCGATGATAAAGAATCCTGTGCTCCGGTATATAGATAGAATGTTGAGCAACACGTTGTTTGCCCGCTCTGAGGAGAGCTGTGTGTCAAGAGGAGAGTATGCTCTATGGTGCAAGTTGAAAGGGGTGAAATTCAATGTGGGTTCGTATTTTATCTATCAGCTGAATTGGTTTAGAGTCTATAGGTTTCAGAAGGTGAATATCGGAGGATTGCTCACAACCGTGGCTGAGTATTATCGCATGGACTTCACCGGCATGACACCTGTTTTTGGAGATCATGATTTGGTTATGTTCTCTTGCATGAGGGGAGGATTTGTGCATTTCCGAGATGGGGATTGATTCTTTACGAGGGGACCTAAGCCCTTCGATTTCATGTTCCCTTTCGATGTGAGTGACATGACTACCATTCGTGAGGAGAGGAACATATTGATGAGCTTATTTGGACACACTACCTTGTCCGTTACTGTTCGGATGAGAGGAGATTGGAGGGCAGTGGCCCAGATGTGTGCAGCCAGTATGGTTGAGGAGCTGCAGCGAATTGTTGATCAAGGAGAATTTCGGCCACAACAGCCACCACCACAGCAGCCACCGCCACAGCAGCCACATGAAGAAGAGGACGAGCATCAGGAGATGGATATCCCGGAGCAGCACGAGAGGGTTCCTCATTCCATTCCGGCGGTGCCACAGAAGCAGCAGTGGGCTGGTCCGGATGATTATACACGAGAACAATTCTGTCTCTTGAATGAGCACCTGGCCAAGATCAGCGCGAATCAGCAGGAGACAAATAGACAACTGGCACTCGCTAATGCCAACTACGCCACGCTTAATGATCGGTACAGGGACATGGATGAGCGGGTTGGTAGAGTGAATGATCGTGTTGACTTGTTGGATAGACACATCAGTGATCTGCACCGGATTGTGGAGTGGAGGTTTGATGAGATGAGTGAGGACGATGATGATGAGGATGATGCTGCTCCGGAGGAGTAGAGCTGCAGGTTTTTGTGTTCTCTGATTCATCTCATCTCCATTCTTCTTTTTATCTTTACAGGATGGGTGTGTCTTGCGTGAGTGGCATGTATTATATTGTCATATTTGATCGTCTTGGATGTGAATTGTGAGGATAGATTGAGATGCACGAGTTGAGATTTGTAGAGATGCTTGTATGATTGATTTGATATATGGGTTCATGGATTTTTGTGCATTCATATGTTCATGTGTTAATTTTTGTTGATGAGAGCATGTATAATTTGATAAGTATGTAGAGTTCTTGTGAAAATTGATCTTGATTATGTGCTATGAGGAGTACTTAGGATTCTATTTACCTATGTGAGAATTTGAGTCTTTTAATCATGCTTGATCATGATAGTTTATTCTTGAGAGAATCATTCATATGAACGTATTCTAGAACTTGGCTTGGAATCTTGTGTGAGACTTACAATTGGTGAATTGCTAGGATATAATCTTAGGCCATTCTTGATTATTTAAGCTACTTAACCAAATTTACCTTCCCATTGATTATGTATACCTTTGGTAGCCCTGTTTGAGCCTTTAAAAAGCTTTTTCTTTGGCAAGCCGAATAAAAGAGCCTTATTTAACCTTTACTTGAGCTTTGTTGAATACCCTATTCATTAGTAGAGAGTTGAGGTGAATAAGTGTTGCGAAAAGAAGAAGGAAGATAGAATAAGGTTGAGTAAAGTAAGAGAAGTGTATGATTAAATCTTGTTTAGTGTAGTGCCTGAAACTGGTACCCCGATTGCTGTTTAAAAATGGTAGTGCCTACAACGGTACCCGAGTTATCAAAAGAAGAATGATGTTGATGCAAGGAAGAGAAGGAAAATTTAAAAATTGCAAGTGCAAGAGAAGAAATTGGAGGAAGATATGTAGCCGAATGAAGAAAGCGAGAACCTCCAAGGTAACTCTCTACTAGTGTTTGAGTCAATTTATCTAAATTTTCCTACCCTTTCCAAAGAGCCAATATTACAACACAAAAACAAGTCCTTTGTGATCTTAATAATGAGTTGATTGTGAGTTGATTTTTGAGACCATTGTCATGCTTATGGTTATGCGTGAGTATGGATTGAGTATGAGCGTATACTTTAACCTGTTAAGTGCAACTAGCACTTGAGTGAGAGAGTAAACACTTGTCTTGTGAGCTAGATGACTTAGTACTCCTTGTTTTGATTGCGTTGCCTCGGGACGAGCAACATGTAAGTTTGAGAGTTTGATGAGTGTGTTAATTCACGAATCTTGCGCCTGGATTTGTGCTATTATGGAGTGTTTGAAGGTTAAAATCGGTTGTAAATTGATATATTGTATGAAGTCACGAATCAGGTGTTGTTAGAGCTATTTGAGTGGTTTTTCGAAAAAAATCGGAGTGGAAGTGTTGAAAACTGAAGAAAGGAAGTCGAAGCTATCCGATTGGGCGAAGCAGGAGTGCGATTCTACCTGAAGGAGATCAATTCGACCAGCCCTTCAGGTCGAATTGGCAGCATAATATGTATAGAAGGTGGATTCGACCACGACAGAGGAATTCGACCTGGGCATCAGGTCGAATCGAGGTCGAATCGATTGGCGGAGATGCCGATTTGACCTCGTCACTTCAATTCGACCGGGACAATTGGTCGAATCGAGCACCTGGGACTTACAGTGTGTTGATTCGACCTGCAATTCGACTTGTGATGGTCAATTCGACCTGTTTCTGAAGTCGAATTGAGGTTCGGGAACTTACCATATCTATTTTTTTACACCCTCAATGTGTGTGATCACTTAAAAAGCACATTCCAGGCCCGAGAGGCGCGATTACAAGTATAAAAGAAGGTTTATGCAGCAGTATAGAAAGACACCAACATACATCAAGACGTGGAGACGTAGAGTTGAGAGGAGAGTCGATCGTCCATCATTCGGAGGGGCTGTGACAGAGTTCCGCTGAAGATTTAAGTATGATCGGTCCAACTAACCATGATTGTTCTTATATCAATCATGGGTTAGAGCCGTTTCGGTAGTTCTAGGGCTATGAAGGTTTCATGAGTTAATTTGTCTTTCGTGTGTAAACTCCGTACAACACTACTTGTGGTTTATTTTATATAAGATTGCGCGTTTTTAATCAATACTCACGGTCATTTTGTGTATCAATAATTGTTGTGTAAAGTCTGAATATATAACTTGGTTATTGGTTGAGTGCGTTCACTGCTGAGCAGAGTTTTATGTTATAATTCTAAGTGAAGGGATTCTGAAGTCTTATTAAAACTATCTTATATGAATACTTGTTAATTGAATCATATTCGGGTTAATAAGTAGGATAAAGAGTATAACTTTATAGTACCTATAAAGAGAGATCAAATCGGGTTAGAGTACTAAGTGCACGGGAAATAATTGATTATGATAGTACCTAGAAAGGGGGATAAAGTATACATCTTGCTCCGAGGATATTCACACGTGTCATATGCATATTTACTTGTGTCTATTGAGTAGATTTGCATGGTTTAGTGATGCGTCCATAAACCACAAGGCAGAGTCGGACACCGTCACACGAAAGTATGAATTAATAAGTGGAACTGGATTACCTGACGAACTACCTACTATCTTACTTGATCACAACCTCATATCTCTTCTTCTTGTTATTTTTATTTGTTATTTCAATTAATAGTTGTTACTCAATTTCAATATCAAAATCATTATAATTACCAACATAGTCTTAGTTTACTAGAGTATAATTAAATTGATATTTATCCGTCCCTTGAGTTCGATATATAACTTGGTCACCTTCGAAACTACGATTGATATCCTTCATACTTGAGGATTAAATTGTGTGTTGAGAAAACGTCTATCAGTAGTACATCGTACTCCCTCTATCATTAAAGATATAAACATCTACTCTCTCCGTCTCGTAACATTTTTCACACTTTCCTCATTTGTTTGTCTCATAATAACTTTCACACTAAAAAAAAGAAACAAAATTTTATTCAATAACGTTAAAAGTTACTTTTATTTTAAATTTATCACTCTTTTCTCACACTCATAATATTACTTTACACTATTTATTACTTAAAATATTAAAATACCTTTAAAAGTTAATAAAATTGGTAAAAAAAAAATTTAAACAACATGAAACATTAAACAGAAAAGTTAATACCGAAAGAGGGAGTATAATTTTTAAAAATAAGATTGCAAGTCCTTATAGAACAGGGGGAGTATAATACGAACCAATATTTATATTATAGAATATTATCAACAAACCCAAAGTAAGATATTATACTCTTTGGTCTGCATAATGCATAGTAGTATAAAATGTGCACAGTATATATGGACCATTAGACCCTAACACTTCAATGAAGGGTTCACAGAAATCTCAATCTCATTAAAATGACAAATTATTCAATATGAAACTATTACATCTATGATTTTTTTGTATAATCTTTTTCTTTAGGATCTATTTTGACCTAGAGTTAAATATTTATATTTGTCATATTTATTTTTGATTTTGAAAATTAAATTTTGATCTGGAACTTCAAAACTCACACGATCATACTTAGATGTTAAAATTCAACCATATATATACCTACAAACTACATAATTCTCAGCAGACTCATTTTCATATATCATGTAATCTCAATTAATAATCTTGCTCTCTTTCTCTTTTCTCCCTCATCTATCTTTTTAAATAAAGTAATACATATTTATATATTGATTTGACATAAATTAAAACTTACCGTATCAAAAAATCAAGGCAAAGACTTGTGTGAAACAGTGAGTTAGGACTTACGTGAGAGGGGTAAAAAGTGATAATTTCTACAATGAAAAGTGATACTGAATTAATGAAAAGTGATAATGTTATTTCATGAACAGTTTATATAACATTTTATAGCGAAAGTGATAATATTTTATAGTAAAATAGTCTCACGCAAAACTCCCTAAAATCAAAACAAACACATACACTATTCAATAAAATTTTAAATACCATAAAAATATCAAAAGAAACACTACCCAACTTATGGATTTAGTATTAACTTTTAAAATATAATTGTAATTCGCCCGAAAAAATGGAAACCGCGGAGATTTCAATAGACTTGGTTTTATAAGATGCTCTTTTCATTAAAATACGAATACAGATTCTCGCGTAATACGCGAATAAATTATTATATACAATCAAAAAATATAATTAAAGGTAATATTTAATTTATGGATATACATAATTTAAAAAATATACATGAATAATATTAATAATAATACATAATAATAAATAAATAAATAAATAAAAGTAGTATTCTAACTAATAAAAAATATGATTAAAAGTGATATTTAATTTGAAGATAAACATGAATAGCCCTAAAGAATTAGTATGCGTGATTTATATATATTAATTAGGGTTTATTAATTATATCTACGTGTATTTACAACCTATTTATTAATAAATACATTAATCTAATATAATTACTGCGAGTTACATAATGATTTTTTTCTCCCAATATTACCTTTAGTCACAACATTTAATATTCAACGTTTATACAGAATAATTTCATTGAACACTAATGTACACTACATCAAATAAAAACTGCAAACCCGTCACTTTCTTTATTCCTCTCTCTAAATGCACGTTGATGTACAGATTTTGAAAGAAATAATTTAGAAAGAAATTGTTTTACTAATTCTCTCTGCGGTCACTTTCTATTATTTCTCTCTCTAAATGCACAAAGAAATAATTTAGGAAAAATCGTTTTACTAATTCTCTCTGCGGTCACTTTCTATTATTTCTCTCTCTAAATGCACGCTAATATACAGATTCGTCTTCGTTCTTCTAATTGTGACTTCATTCTTCATTTTGTGACAAGTTTACGATTAATTAATCAAAATTCAGATTGATTAAGTATATTGTGCACACGTGTGTACAAATTAAAGTTGTATTCAATGACTCTATCTTCGATAATTATTTATCTCACCTAAATGTACACTGATATATATTCATATAAATAGTTTATCATTTTTTTCTCCCCAAAAATTATTTATCTCAAATGAGTGCACAATGATGTATATACATATAAATACTTAATCGTGTTTTTTTTAATTCGCTTCACACGATGCACACTGATGTTCAGTAAGTATGAGTAATATGTGAAAAAATTAAATTTTGTATTTGTGCGTAATTTTCTATAGGGAATGTATGAATTAATAATATCTAAATACGTTTTGTATCTAATATTTATTGACCCTAATTAATATTTGCTCTATTTATATACTCCTTCCGTCTCATGCTAAGAGGGCCAGAGACCTTATATTAAACATAAGGTCTCTGGCCCTCATTACCTGGGACGAAGGGAGTAGTTTTTTTTAAGATATATATGTTTTTATTGATTGGTTTAATTATCTATTTGTAACCAAGAAAGAATAAAAATAAAAAATAAATTATTAGTTGGATATATTTTTATTGATTGACTTAATTATCTATTTTCAATAAAAAAAATATGACTAAATGTGGTATTTAATTTGAAGATTTACATGAATAATAATATTAATAAGGTGATATATTTTATTGATTATTATTTATTTCTTAATCAATTAAAAAATTATGATTAAAGGTGATTTTAATTTATAGATATACATGATTTAAAGATATATACGTGAATAATAATAATAATAATAGTAATAATAATGTAATAATAATAATAAATAAAAGTAGAAAGATTATATATATGTAATATTAAAATAAAAAATAAACGAAATTTAACCACGTTGTGATATCTCATACTTTTAAAAAGTTATTTATAACAACGTATTAGTAATTAGTATATATAAGATATGTCAATGTGAAATGATAAGAGTAAATCCTTCAAAATCTCTTCTTTTTTTTCTTTTTCTTTTTTTTTTCATGTATACACATTATTCATCTAATTAGATGCCCGTCTATAGATCTGTCAACCATTACTTTATAAGAATTAAAAAAGACCAATAGGAATATGCTTGGTGGATCATGCAAGATTAAGACATATCATAAATCCAACCATGCATCATGGAACTATTTAACTTGGTTTGATATATTAAACAGTTTAAAATGTCACAATCTAAACTTTACTTCCACTAATTGGTCATTAATTATCCAATCCATTTGTGGTGGAGATATTCTAAATTATATGTGACTGGTTGAAATCTAGCTAATTTTAGTTTGCTCACTTAAAAAAATTAAAACAAATAAATAAATAAATAAGAAGGAAAGTTTACTCACCCATTTTACACACTAGATCAAGTCTTGTTACATTTTTTGGTACATCTATCTCATGTCTTACACGTAATGAGTAACATGTATGTTGGAAGAAAATCTCAACCTTTTTTTTCGGGATTGATATTTTTCTTTTAGGGTAGATTTTTATTTTATACTACGACTAACTCACCGTATTCCATTTAACCTCTCGCCTAAGGGCACGGACGGAACGGACAAACCCTCCAATAAGTTTATTGGAATTGGCTCTCTATCAATGGAATCTCATCATCCATACATAATGAATTGGTGACGTATATTCATATCATAGTATATGAACAGTAAGAAATAACATTCTTATTGAGACTAGAACTCATAGGGAAGAAATTCGATTTATGGATGGAATCAAACATGCAGTATTTACAGACAAAAGTATTCGGTTATTAGGGAAAAATCAATATACTTCTAATGTAAAATCAGGATTAACTAGGACAGAACTAAATCATTGGGTCGAACTCTTCTTTGGTGTCAGGGTAATAGCTATGAATAGTCATCAACTTCTAAGAAAGGGTAGAAGAATGGGACTCATTAATCATCCAACGATTTATAACAGAAGATATAACACAAAAATATAGTAGGAGAACCAGACCGCCTTTTTATCGTACATCTTCTTTTCAATTTGAAAGATAGTATGTAATACTCTCTTCGAATGAAGTTAAATTTCACACTTTTCGTTTTCATCTGTCCCACATTAAATTTCACTATAAAAAAGAAAACATCACATCAATACTCAATGTTAAAAGTACATTTTAATTACAAATTAATTTACAACATAGCGTATTTTATTATTTATTTATTTATTACCTAAAAATATTACATTACCTTTAAAAGTAAAAAAAATTAGTCAAAAAATATTTTTTCTTAAATTTCATGTCTACAATGATAATAGAGAATAAATTGGGATGGAGAAAGTATTATATACATGTAATCTCTTCCCAAATATTTTACCCACAATAGTATACTCTTTTTATAAAATAATACTCCCTCCGTCCCACTAAACTATTCACTCTTCCTTTGTAAATTATAAAGGAAGAGTGAAGAGTTTAGCGGGATGGATGGAGTAATAATAATAATAATAACAATTATTATTATTATTAAAATAAGTCTTGTAATTTAAAGAAAATGACGCTAAAAAAGATACTCATTCCGTCCGCTTTTAAGGTGTCTATTTTACTATTTTTGGCGTCCGGTTCATAGGTATCCATTTCCCCTATTTAGTAAAAAAGTACAAAATATGACCCACCATTTCCCTCTAATACAACTACCCACTTTACATATAATAATAATACTCCTTAATTGATGTGCAAAAAGCAAACGAACACCTTAAAACCGGACGGATGGAGTATTTTTTTAGCAATCGATTGATTTCTGTTTTTGTTTTTCAATGTGTTACCAATAAAAATTACCTATGTACTTTAGTAATCTAATGCACCAAACTTATAATATTTTTATCAACAAAATAATTGTTGTTTATCAATAAAATCATTATATAAATTGAAAATGAATGTTACTAAAAAAACTCCTTTTTTTATCAATAAATAAATTGAATTATGTTGGTAATTATCAATAGATTGCTAATAAAAATAACATTTGCCTTTTGACAACGCGATGCTAACTGATCATTTATAATGTTTTTACCAACATAATAATATCTATTTTTATTCAATTATTTATTAATTTATTATAAATGTAGACATTTCAAAATTTAAAAGATATAAATTTTCTTGCATTGGTTCACCATACGCTATAGTGGTTTATGTCTTATTAGACCTTATGATTTCATGCTTATTCTTAAAATTTAGAATATTTAAGAGTATAATTATTGCTGTTTCAACCGATTATAAACAATGAAGATTTATCATACACCTTAGTTCACATTAAACTAGCTTAATCAAAGAATGTGAGGATGTTTCCTTACAAAATTGATATCCTACATATGTTATGAGTTTAAGTATGAATAAAAAAGATTGATATAGTATTTGGTAGATTTAATAAATTCTATTTAAAATAATGTTAATTTATACTCTATCTGTCTCAAGAGTCAATTTTTTCCATTTTTGGTGTTCCACCAAAAGGTCTTATTTTCTTTTCTAAACATATGAGACCCACACACACCCACTAATACAATTAAAATTTGGGGCACACACTCCCACTAATATAAATATCCAATATACATTAAATAATAATAATACTCCTTAATCCACTTGCAAAAAAACAAAAGCTATCATTGCCCTTTGAGTGGAAGGGAGGAAGTGGAATATTTGTTTTATGATTTAAGTAAAATAAATATAGTTAAATTAGTTAATTAATTGAAAACAAGTTGCAGTTTGATAATAAAACAGGGTATTTTTTTTGTATTTACCTTTTTTTTTAATTTTAAAATATATTTTAATTTAGTAAATGAATAATCTATCTAACAAATTAAGTTCTATCGGATGATCACACATCCATTTTGATATCTGTACATGTGCATGCACTTAAAAGGGACCTTGCCTGAAATTGCTTCCCACATGTATGCAACACTAACTGTTTGGTGGCAACTCCACTCCTAAGTGGAACCACCCTTTAATTTAATTAATTATTTACCATATTATAATTTGGTTTTTAATCATATTTTAGGATATCTAACCTAACCTTCTATTAAAATCTGGATAAATTATTGTACGGAATCATTCTATTTATGAAACTTCTTTTATTTTCTAATTTATAATCTATTTGAGCCTATAATTAATATCAGCCCTTAGGTTTAATATTAATATTAATTTTAAAAAATATAATTGTAGTTAAGATGGTTGCCTCAAAGATTTAAAATGGAATTGATTCGTGCTACTCCCCCTAAAATCTATACAAATTGTGTAATACTGATACACCCTTCTCTATGCACCCAATGTTAATTCTAAAATGAATCGAATTCAAGCCTAGTTCAAATGGATCCAATTAAGCCTCGTTTGGCTCGTCTAAAATACATTATGCCGAAAAATGACTACTATTAGAATTGTGTGACTAGATTTAACTTGATTTGTAACTAGATTTACAATTTTTAATGAGTCATAAAAATATGCTATTGATTATAATTTTTAAAATCGTTCTTCCTGATATCTCTGAACTGTTGTAACCATATTTCATATGTATCATTCTTCAACAATATAAACATTATCTTTTCACAAACCTTTAATGGTATCAGAGTAGGTTGTGATCTCCCACCAGATATCACTCTGCATCTGCGTATCATGTCTGCTCCACACACCATCTGTAATGCCGACGATCCCAACACTCCTCTGGTCGTCGTTACACTTTTGATATTCTCAAATTAAACTCCACCAATTATCTCTCGTGGAAACTACAGATTGAGGTCACCCTCATTGGATATGGTCTTTTCAAAATTTTGGATGGTAAACATCCTTCACCACCAGCCACCATAACCAACGCCACTGTCACCTCTCCAAATCCTGCTTATTTGACATGGATTCATCAAGATAAACTTATTTTTGGTGCACTTATTGGTACGCTGGAACCCACTTTAGTTCCACTCATTTATCGATCTAATACACACAAAAGAGTTTTGGGATACTCTTTCAAACACCTTTGCTCGTCCAACCAGTGAGCTGACCAGTCTGTCTCAGAAACCGTCTCAAATGTCGCATCTAAAAAATTCTGTCTCAAAATTCGTCTCTTAGTTGAACCGGCCACTTCCGTCTCTAATTGTCTTAAATCACTTTTTTTTTTGTAAGTGTAGTTATTAGTAAATTGGGTTTATGTTGAAATGAGAAAAAAATAGAACTATTCCCATTTAAATGAAATAATTTGTTTTTGCACTTGAACAATCTTAAATCAGATTCAAGCATGATTATTATTAATTTTTAAAAAAAATTAAATGATTTAACTTCAATAAAAATATGACACATTACTATCATATTCTTAAAATTTAGAATTTACTACTACTATAAAACTTTAAAATTTATTACATTTTCTTTTCATCATTGATTCATTAAATTGGTCCATTTGAATGTACACAATATAAATTCTTTCTGTACAAATGAACCAAAGTGAAAGCAGATGATTAATAAATAAAAAAGAAGTGAATTAAGATACAGTAAAGTTTTGTTGCAGCCACCTGGCCTGGAGTTGAAGGCCTGCATCTCTGAAGGCATTCATGGCAGATTTATAAAACCTGGGATCCAACTTGCTCCCTGACATCTTAATATCCTGCAACACCTCCACCACCTCCTCCACTCGATTCAGTTTCGAGAACACCGCCACCATTATCGCCCCCATTGCTCTGTCGATCTTCCCGCCTGTCAACTTGAACTCCTCGTAGTACTTGCTGCACTTCTCCAGCTCTCTCGCCCGATGGTACGCGCTGATCACTGTTGTGTAGCTCACCCGATCTGCCTCGATTCTCCGCCGTTTCATCTCCTTCCATGTCCTCTCCACCTGCTTTAAGTTCATGGCCTTCCCGTTCATCTCTAGAAGTGAGTTGTACGTCCACAAGTTGGGCTCACACCCTCTCTCTTTCATCTTCCCCACCAGCTTCATTGCATCTTTTGTTCTTCCCATCTTACCTGTTTAAATATCACCAGGTTAATGCAAATTAAATTATCACACCTACTCAAATTGTAGATTAGCCCTCATTTTTTAAAATTTTGCAAACAAAGTCACAGCCTTCAATGTATGTTACGTTTTGGAGTTGATCTAAACTAATACTCCTTAAATCATCCTCAACACAAAACTAAATAAAATAATTAAAAATAAATTCAATAACTAACTACTACATCCTTAATAAACCGTAGTGCACAATGTCATGTACCCTACAATCGGTCCGAATTTCTTATGTTATTTTAGTGTATCATCTCCTAATCTATACCTTTAAATGAGTGACATGTGGGAGAGACTGTACTATATCCTAAAAGAAAATATCAATCTTAATTTTCTTACATACAATTTTGTGTACCCTACATTTAGAACTAAATGTAAATTTGTAGTTTTCCCGCGAATTTACATTTGAATTTCGATTTTTATTACCATGTTCATTAATTTAAAAGGTAACACACATTTAAATTGGTAATTTTATTTATAACATTTTAGAAGTTAAGCTACATAATTTGTAAGGTAATCATTTTTAGCAATTTTTGGCGATTAGATCAAATATTAAATGAAAAACATGTAGATACCGTAGGCTACGATCATGCTAGAATATGCAACCACACACTTATGGAAGCCCTTCTTCTCCATTTCGCCAAACACGGTCTCGGCCTTATGGTACAGGCCGAGACGAGTGTACAGGCTAATGATCGAGGCGTAGGTGACTTGCCCCGGCTCGCACCCACGCCCGATCAGATCCTCGTACACCTGCGTGGCGGCCCTCACCGATCTCTGCTTCGAGAAACCATTAATGATCGCACAGAAAATGCAATCGGATACTCTTATCCCGACCCGCTGCATAGCCGCCACGACGTCGAGTGTCTTCTCCACAAAACCATCTTTGTTGTAGCGCAATACGAGCTTCAAGAACAAAGCTGGATCCCTCAGCATTTTCTTTCGTTCTGCTTCGTGCATCATCTCCTCTGCCATTTTCACTTCTCCGGAAGTTGCAAATGAGCTGATCAATGAAGAGTAATGTGAATGATCCTCTTTGAATCCCTTCTTTTGCATTTCTCTAAAGTACTCAAGTGCTTCATATTCTCTCCCCTGCTTCCCCAACGACTCCATTAAAATCCAATAAATCCGACCGTAATACGATGAAGATGAACTTGTGGCTTCTAACATTCTTCTACCTTCCAAATCTTGAAACACTGCAATGGCTCTCTCATGGTGTCCTAATTTGAGAAATGCTTCCATTACTCGAGAATAACAACAAGGGTCAGCATTTAAGCCAGCAGTTTTCATTCTTTGAAACAGAGCAACAGTTGTGCTGTACATATGCAGCTGATTATACCCCTTCATTGCATAATCAAAAGCCAACACACCAATTTCACCATCACTGTGTGAAAAAACTTGCAGCAAATTATTCACAATTTTCAATTTCCTAGCCTTAATACAGCTACTAATCAATCTACAACACGTGAGTTTATTGGGCAAAACCTTGAAATCCCTAACATCTTCGCAAAACTGTAATAACAAGCCCCAATTCTTCGTACGGATCACGTACCTGCTCACGAGCTTCATCGTGTAACTCTGAGGTTTAAACCCTGGCTTTTCTCTCGCCTTTTGATAATAATCGTACCCTACGTGTTCGGTTTGGGGATCCTTAAGCAAACTGCAGATTAAACCATTTAATTCTCTGTAATCCTCGCGCGAATCGCTGGATTGGAAATTTTGAAGCTTCAGAGCTAGCTCGATCACCGGAGCAGGGGCGTCGTCTTCGAGAAGATGTGGACATGATGTGGAAGAGGAATCTGCTCTTACACCTCGTGAATTTGAGTTCAACGAGGTTGAGGGGAATTGGATTTTCGTTTTACTTGTGTGGTGGTAATGGTGTGAGGATTGGAGAGTTTTTCTGCTTATTCCGGCGGCGGCGATTGACCAGTCTAATGAATTGGCGACGGCCATCGGAGATGGCGAACCGCCGCAGGCAGTTTTAAACCAGAAATAATTTATTTTGTTTATAATTTTTATTTAATTTTTTATTTTTTCTGTCACTCTGATGGTTTATCATTCGCCATACCTTATCGAGATTTTTGCTTGGATGGCAACTTGCGCTCCCACTAAGAGACGGACACGTGGAGAGGTGTGAACTATCAATATTTTTAGTTAGAATTAAATGAATTTATATTAGATTTATTATTATTTAATAAAATATTATTACTATTAACTATGACAGAGACTTGTGTGAAACCGTCTCACGTAAGAGCTTACGTAAGACGGCCAGAAAGTGATAACTTTTATGAAGGAAAGTGATAATGAATTAATGAAAAGTGATAATGCACTTTCATGAACAATTTATAGTGTAAATAAAGAGTGATAACATTTTATAGCGAAAGTGATAACTATTTTAAAAAATAAAAAATAGTCTCACGTGAGACTGTCTCACAAAAATAAAAAATAGTCTCACATGAGACGGTCTCACACAAGACCTACCCATTAACTATTAGGGTAGGTCATACGTGAGACCGTCTCACGTGAGACCATTTTTTACTTTTTAAAATAATTATCACTTTAGCTATAAATCATTATCACTTTCGCTATAAAATGTTATCACTCTTTATTTACACTATAAATTGTTTATGAAAGAGCATTATCAGTTTATCATTTTTCATTAATTTATTATCACTTTTCTTTACAAAAATTATCACTTTATGGCCGTCCCTTACGTGAGATGGTCTCACACAAGTCTTTGTCTAACTATTAAGATACATACAATTAAATATAGGGTATGTCTTACGTGAGGCCGTCTCACGTGAGATCATTTTTTACTTTTTAAAATAGTTATCACTTTTACTATAAAATGTTATCACTTTTTATTTATATTATAAATTATTCATGAAATAACATTATCACTTTTCATTAATTTATTATCACTTTCTGATCGTCACGCGTAAGTCCTTACGTGAGACGGTATCACACAAGTATTTGTCTTAAATATATTACTACTATTGAAAAAAAAATAGAGTGATATATTTAATATATCTTAAACTCAATTGAATATATAAAAATTGAATCTTTATTAATATATCTAATTGCCTATTTATCTATGCACATGACATATTAGAGTGAGGGAAAGACTTGTGTGAGACTGTCTCAAGTAATGACTTACGTGAGACGGTCAGAAAGTGATAACTTTAATATAGAAAAGTGATAATAAACTAATAAAAAATGATAATTTTATTTCATAAACAATTTATAGTATAAATAAAATGTGATTATAGCAAAAGTAATAATTATTTATAATGAAAGTGATAACTATTTTAAAAAGTGAAAAATAGTTTCACGTGATACGATCTCATGCAAGACCTACCCGAGTGATATCTTTATTATACTAAACAAAGGTTTTTAGCTGGTTACGTGTCAACTTCTCCGCTCTCCATTGCTCATGTGTAAATTTCTTAGATTTTTAAATTTAAATTATCTTTTCTCATGCTTTGGTGCTTTTTCTCTTTCACAACCCGTCTCTTCATCTTCTCTCATAAATCATCTTATTAAGGTTAATCATTATCATTATCTGAATGCGAAAATAGACTAGATATCACCTTCTCATATCTTTCAATTCAGATGAGATCTATGATATCTCCGTCTCTTTTGCTTTCAATTCATCCGAAGATAACACTCCCTAACTGTAAGAGATTTCAACTGCTTCTGTAATTTTCTTTTGGGAATTTCTTCGAATTATTGTTATATTATTGTATTTAATAATGGATGTTTTGTTGATTTTTGCGGGTATAAACCCTAAACTCTTACTGTTTTCCTCTAATTTACATTTTTCTCAATGTTGTGTTTTGGGGCTTTCTTTGCAGTTCGTATTCATCGATCCTCGAATGGAAAACCAGTAATTTTTTTTAATAACCTACATTTTTACACTTCATTCGTTTTATCTTCTTTTGTTTGGGTTCTCATTCATTCTATTTAGCAATAACTTTTTTTTTCTTATCTAATTTTTCTTAATGTTTTATCCTAATTTACATTTTTTCCAATGTTGTGCCTTTGTGTTTCCTCTGCAGTTCATATTCTTCGATTTTCAATTGGAAAACAGTAAGTTTTGTTAATAACTTATATTTCCACACATAGTTCGTTTTTCTTTTTAAAATAAATGTGACTCATTATTTTATTTTATTTACAGAAACTGAGAATCATTTGCTTATATTGGTAAGATCTCTTAGTGTTGAAATTCCTTATTGAAGTTATATCATAATTGTTAGTGTGGCTTTTCTTTTCTATTGTTGCTTTAATCTCCATCAAAAATGGATCAGGTATACATTGTCTAAATCCTACTCCTTAAGAATTCATTTGATACTTCCTTGAATTTGGGGTTCTTCAGTGTGGCAGCGACCCATCTTCTTTTTGGATTTCTTTTATTCCAACAGATTTCTAGTTATTACATGTAATTTCTTTGTTCCAACGTATTTCATTGGGTTATAAAATTAATAAACAGGCTTCTTGAAGTCAAAAGCGCCTATGGAATACGTGTTTGTTTGCGACATCATCACTGTCAGTTTGTTCGTTGTGGTTGAGGACTCATTTTTTATGTGAGTTTCATTTTAACTTTTCTTCATTGAAATTTTAGGATTTTAAAAAGGTGCAGTTGAGATGTTTGGAGTGCTTCTAACCTTTACGTTTTTTTTTTCAAATTGCTTGAATTATATATTTGCATACTGTGGGATGTTACCGTATTACGAATTGTTAGCCCATGTTCATTAGGAACTCTATCATTACATTTAGTTTTCTGTGACACTTATGAAATCATTAGCTATAATTATTCTCTTCTGCCTTTTACATCATTTGAAGTTGTCTTCGAACATAATGATAACATTTTGATTGGTCTGATCAATTTATCTCTAGGGTGGAATATGCACTCTTCTTAACCATTTGTTTGCGTGTATAGGAGATTTAATTCTCAGGATGCTTATAGTTGATCCAGTGAAGCAATGAGCATTCCTGATATTTGTGCAAACCCCTGTTCAAAGCTCATAAATTTTCTATGCTATATGGGGTGACACAGTTTGAGGGAAGATTAAAATTTGGGGGGAGAAAATCTTACAATTCGATATTTATTGTATTGAAAATTATATGCCTGCCAATTACTTTAGATCCATCTATTAGGGTAAAAAATGGCTTATAGCCAGTTATGGATGTAAAGAATTGATGATTGCCAACTCACTGTGCCAGAGTGAACTAGAAGGTATGTTCCAAATTACTGTTGCTTATTTTCCTCTCTTTTCATCTTTCATGAATTTGTTTATTTTTATTTCCACCTGAAGTTAGATTCTGGGGTAGTGACAGCTTATCTATCTATATGAGAGTTTTCTCTATCCTAGGTGTCATCTTTTAAGCATTTCAATGCTGATGTGTCAAATCCACAGAATTCTATATCTCCCCTGTTATTTCAATTATTTATTTTTATTCCTTATTCATGGTCTCCAGTCATCAATAAAATTCATAGAAAACGTTCTAATTAATTCCAATGAATGAAAATGGAGAGATTTTTGTTTTGGTAACCGAAAAAAAGAAAATTATTGAAGAATAAATGATACTGTATTGGTGCTATTGGAACGGAGGTAACGATGATGATCCACATGAAGCAGCGGCGATCGTTTACGTCTCTAGCGACTGAAGCTCAGTTCAAATTGAACAATTTTTTCTACCAAGGTAATTGCCAATCAGATCTTTTAAATTCAAGTAATCTCTGCATATTGAAAAAGAATCCGTCTTTTTTGCCTTGTGATTTAGAGCTTGGATTACTTGGGATGTGTATTTTGTGGTTTATCTTATTTTCTTATGGGGATTCATGTCGTATATGGGGAGCAGAATGTATTGAGAGTAGAAAGCCATTCATGTGTTCTGTTCTGTAGATGTATGGCACATATGTATACAACTAATGTCACATAAAGTGCTGCATTATGCACATCTGACTGTGAAGTTGATGAATCTTGATATAGTTAACTTGCTTCTATATTATTTATGATTCTCTGCTCTTTGTAGTTGTGTATCATTGTTATGCAATTGATGGCTGAGTCACTAAATGTGTCTAGAATGTTTTTAATGATTTTTTCTGCAAATTTCCTGATCTATTGTGGGTTACTTATGTTAATATGGGTTTGTAAAGATAAGAATGGTTCTCATGTAACAGAAACTGTTTTGAACTCTTTGGCAAGGCCCAAATGAATATTACACTAATAGCTAATCTGTTCCCTACCTACTTTAGACATCTTTTCGTGGACTAATTATTTCCTAATTAAAGTACTTGTCTTTCTTATGCCGGTGAGTGCATATTTACTTTTGTGGTTTTTATTCCTCTAATATTTTACTCCATAATAAATTAATTACCTTTACGATAGCATCAAACAGACCTTGCATATATGTGAAAATTAAAGAAATAAACGGATGGCAACATTGTGATCAATTTTTGCTGGCTTCTTTCTTGGATCCAATGGTCACGAAGAAATACACAGCGGTTTAGTAGTGGGGTATTATATTACGATACATTGACAAAACTTCATAAAAACTCCTTTCTAGGATTATTCGATAAGCTCATTCTCTTCTCTATTTTTGTTTTCGGCGTTGAGGAGGTTTCATTCTCTCAGCGGTCCTTTAATCTAGCCAATTAAGCAATGAACTCTAGGCAACTCTCATAACATCTAATAGATATTCATTAATGAACAAATCAGCATGTAAAGAGTAGAGAAATGCATAAGATATCTTTAGTTGCAGTTTATAATTTGGAATATTTGTGGTTGCTCTCTGATGCATTGAGGTCACACCAGTATTGTAGTGTAATGTGTGGGAAAAATTATTGAATTTCTATCAATGCAGGTGGTGAAAATCAGGTTGCAAAGGATGCGCAACAGAACAAAATCAAGCTACTACGTTTACGGCCAAGAATGATTTATAGGAGTAATTTTTTTGGAACGTATTGGGAATACGTCAACCTAAAACTTTATCTAAGCAGAAGCAGATTAGAAATGGAGTATGCTTTTCCACCTCCTAACCTCAGTCAAAATCATGTATATATATATATATATATACCATAAAGCAAGGTTTTTGAGGTGTCATCTTGATAGTGATTTAATGGTAAAAGTGGCATTTTCTCAATGTTTTTTATTTTATTATTTTTCTAAAATTTGATTGTACATAATTTGATTTAATGGTAAAGTTATACGGATCTCATGATTTGATTCTATGGAACTAAGTTAGGGAATGGTGTCTCCTTATAATTTGATTGAAATACTTCTCTTGATCTTACCTTATTTAATTTTTCCTAATTATGTCAATTTTATTATAAGCTTTTTGGAAAATCTTTGATTTAAATTAATTACTTTACACTTAAAATGGCCTACATTAATAAAAATTTAATTTCCTTTTACTATTATGAATATGTATATTTAAATAAATGAATCTCACAATCGAGACATTAATATTTTGTTTAGTTTTTTTATTACTTTTTAATTTTATTTATTTATTTAACTAATCATTTCTTAGATGGATAGTGTAGGTATAAATGGCATGGTATCGAGTTAAAACTGTGTTAAAATTGCAGCCCCAATTTGTGAAAGACATTTTATATTATTATTATATAATTATTTAAATATATGCTAATTATTATATTAAATTTTGCAAGTAATATAGACTATTCAATTAAATTTTTATACTTCTTTTTATTTGTTAAATCTTTATTCTATTTATTGTAAATAAAAATATTATAAATTAAATAATAATTATATTCATAATAAATTATTTTATACTCAAATAATATTATTATTTTAATAAAATAAAATAAAAGTATAGAAGCTTGCTATATAGTTATGATATGTAAATAATTTTTACAGTTATTAATAAAGTCTCACATATATCTACGTATAAAGTCTCACATATATCCACTTAAAATAATTTACTAACTGTATAAAGTATTTTGTCACCAACTGTATTTATAGACTAACGATGCTTGCTTTGTTTGTGATATGTAACAATCAACAAAGTATAGAAGCTTTCCTGTGTACATTTTAATATGAGAATGGCTATTCTTATTCTCAAATTTACTAAACATTGCTCACAATAATTAGATTAAAATGTAAAGACATAAATACCCTCACGGAAATGATATAATTAAGATTAGATATTATGTCCATTGGAGTAATCTATTAATATATGGTACGTTTGGTTGGAGCACTGGAACAATACATGATGTGTTCGGTTAGAGTACTTGAACATGAATCCACACACATTCACTAATTCAATTAACATATGAGATCCATATACTCACTAATATAACTACTTATTACATATTAAATTAATATTCCCTCTGTCCCACGTACTTTTATCCACTTTCCATTTTGGGGTGTTCCACGTATTTTTACTCATTCCATTTATGGTAAAAATACATAATATTTTATTACTTACTTTTTACAATCCCAACAACTTTAATTATTTTTTACACTTTATTCATCATTCTCAACAACTTTATTTACTTTTCTTTTTAAATTACTAATTTATCTCTACTTTCTTTTATATTATATATTAAAAAAATAAAACGTCTTAATCTTCGTGCCCGTGCAAACCGGTAAAAATACCCGGGACGGAGGGAGTAATATTTTTTAATTCATGTGTAAAAAACAAATATTCCTTTTGTCGACGAAGGAGGGAGAATTTTTAAGATAATGTATAAAGTATATTAAGTATGTTAGAAAGGGGTATATTTTTAAAATTAAAATATTCTTTAAAGATTTTGAATTGAGATGTTATTTCATTTTTTAGGAGGTAAACTCAATTGTAGAACGGACGAATGATGAAAGAGTAAACTTAATCTTGAAATTAAGAGTAAAAGATAAAGAGAATTTTTATACACATACATTGTTAATCACATGTTAAGCTTTATTAACTCACATATTAATTCAATGTGAACGAACAATCCCTTATTATACATTCCTTTTATTATCTGTTAAAATATCATTTTGTTATTTTGATAGTTCATTTTAAAAATATTTATTTTTGTTTTAAAGCAAAATGAATTCATCAATAATCTTCCGTTCACCACTAATACAAAGTTAATTTTATACTCCCTCTGACCCAATTTCAAGTTTATATTTTTTGTTTTAAATTCAACTTTACACTTTTTATAAAAAGTAAAAATAACTAGCTAATGGAGTGTTTGGTTGGGCACTTTTAATGGTAAGGAATGAGAATGAAACCATAGGTGAATGTTTGGTATTTGAAAGGAATGTGAATGATACCCAAAAATGTTGGAATCTTCCATGCCCAAGCAGAGGGGATGCATCAAATCCATTCCCATGTCAATAATACCCATAATCATTCCCATACCCATGTTTTATACCAAACACCCCCTAATACTTTTAACATATTTTAATCTTAAAATTTGTCTATCACATTTTAATACATATAATATACTATTTTATTATTTATTATCAAAAAAATATTATACTATCTCAAAAGTAAGTTAAAATATAATTTTTTTAACTTTATCTATATATACATACAAGTAGAACATTGGTTTCTAAAAGAAGATGCCGCCAAAAACAAGGAAAAAAAAGAAAAATAAAAATTAAAGAAATAAAATATTTAGAAAATATTATTTTTACTGTATTTCTCCAAGTGAATCTTCTACAAAAAGATTTAAAATTTGTCTTTATATACAAAGAGAACAAACTTAAACGACAGTAGTGGAGAAATATATCTGCAATGGACGGCGGCGTTATGGTTTGGCATCGGCCAAGAAAGTAACGGCACGCTGTTAACGAACGGCGGTGTTAATGATTTCGGCAGTCGCGGAACGGCGGTGTTAATGATTCCGGCAGCTTGCAGTGTTTCGACATCGGCCAAGAAAGCAACGGAGCAGCGGTGTTAAAAATTCCGAAAGAAAAAGATAGACGATGAGAGTAATATCGGAAATTAATGATCGGCAGCTTGCATTGGTTTTGGTACGGAACGGCGGTGATTTCGATTTCGACACGGGCAGGTTGCAGTGGTTCTTCTATGACCGCTGAGAAAAAAATACTCAAAAGACAAAGAAAAAGGATGAGAGTAATATCGGGAACTAAAGATCTATAATTGTTGATAATAGACTCGTACCAAAATTTGCAAATTGTATAAGCGGAACTAAAGATTTACAATAATTACATACAAAATTTACAGATTTTTATGGGTTAATATTTTACACCCAAAAATATAAAAATATAGATTTGGTATATAGAAGAAAAAAAAGAAAGTTCTACATGGAGATCGAATAAAAAAAGAAAATATTACGTGAAAAAGAGTAATAATAAGGCATATTAACTCATCTAAAATTAGTGAATATCTTAAACCTAAATGAATATATAGGATTGTAATTCGTTTTATATTGTATTGTAATTTGTTCTAAAAAGTATATAGATTTTGTCTAAAAATATATAGAAGTAGATAGAAAAAAGAAGAGGACATATATCCTATGAGGTCATGATTACAAAATAATAAAATTATTGCTTTTGAAAAAATATAAAAATAAAAATAAGTTTACCTAGGTAAAACTGAAGAAGAGGAGATTGAAAAATAAATAAAATTGTTGCTTTTAAGAAATATGGGTAAAATTGAAGAAGAAGATGATTACAAAATAAATAAAATGTTGCTTTTAGTTTTTTTTTCTTTCAAATTTTAGTTCTTTTTCTCAAATTTATTTTTTTATAAAGAAAATGAGTCTTTTATGTTTAAAAATATTTAAAAAAATGCACAAAATTTGAATTAAAAGTAGATATAAAAGAATCAAATTTTGAAGAAATGACAAAAAAAAAGACTAAATTTTAAAAAAAATGATAAAATTAAAAATTGAAGAAAAAGAAATGTCTAAAGATAGAATCAATTATATTTACAAGACCGATTATGGTATTTGGATTTGGATCCTCTCCCGTAGTTAATTTCTCAATTTGTAAATTTCGTTTAATCTGCATTATCCAATTAATATTACAAATGTGAACTTGCCACGTTATTAGAAGAATAGAAATACAACGATTGGTGGTAGTTAAAATTCACTTAAATTTACAGAATAAGAAAGAGAGAGGATCCAAATCCATGATATTTTTCTAGGAGAAAAATATAATTTTCGTTTATAGGAAATATGATGTAATATATATATATATATATATATATATATATATATATTAATAATAATATGTATTAAAATTTTAAAGAAAAAAAGGCTTATTATTGGATGTTTGTGTAAAATACTGTAGTAATATGGAGTATTAAGAAAAAAAAGTATAGTTTCAGTTTTATTGAAAGGTGTATATTAATAATATGAATAAAAAGAGAAAAAAAAAAACACTTATTAATGTTTGTGACAATAATAACTTATTACTCCTAATAGTCAATCCAAACATTTTTTTTTATTTAAAAATTTATTCAAACTTTTTTTAATGAATGTAACTTTTTTTATTTTAAATCTGTTTTATATCAAATAATTTTTTTTCCAAGATCTCTAATTTGACATATTACGAGTATAATAGATACCCAAATAATTTTTTATATTTTAAATAATTTTTAATAAAAATTTCTTATTAAATAATATATTTATAAAAAAAATAAGTATATTAATATCCAAATTAAAATATTGGCAAAACCTCCTGCGCCCCGAGATACACTGAGCCCCCATGGGAACACAACCCTCCCCCTTTATATTTTATTTAAATCTATGTATTGTTAGTGGTTTAAATTGCAAAGAGGGACGATATCCCGGATCACAAGAGCTTCACTCAAAAAAAATTTAGTTGATTTATTTATTCTTAAATATTTAAAGGTTGGGGCACTACCAGTGAGATCATTTTATGATTGGGTAGACCGTCTCATACTTTTTAAAATAATTATCACTTTCGCTATAGAATATTACTCCATAACTTTTCATTTATAAAATAACATTATTATTGTTTATTAATTTAATACACTTTTTAGTACTCCATACTTTAATAATTAATTGACTGTGTTACCATCTCATAAACATTATCTTAAAAAAAAAACTCTCTTTTAAAACATCACTTTCGATCACTACACATAACTTATTTCTAATACAATACATTATAGTAACTTTGAAATTTTTTAAGATTGATTGAGTAATTTTTTTATTTATTCATAATAAAATTATTTATTTTCCCGTGCGCATTACTAGTTATATCTAAAACGTGAAAGATAAATTTGGGACGGAGTGAATGAATGATTAACTCATTGATGGGCATGAAAGCAGTATTAAGGTTAAAGAAGAGGAGTAAAAATGTGATTATTGGGGTATTCCGATCACTCCATTTCATATTCCCTATCCACAAATGATTATAAAGGAGGAGAAGAAAAAGGAGTTTGAGGAACATGTGAAATATCTAAAGAAAAAGTATGAGGAGAAAAAAAAGAAAGAGCAACCCAATGCAAGTGAATCGATGCATAAGGAGAGACCTACAAAAGTTGGTGATTTGGGAAAGCTCATAATTCCTTGTGATTTTGAAGGGAAATAAACTCTTGATGATTGTGTGACTTGGGGGCGAGCGTCAATGTGATGTCTCATGCTATTTTCAAGAAGCTTGAAATTGGAGAGCTCAAGCCTACTACTATCCATCTTGAAGTGGTGAATGGAGAGGTTGTTACACCATTAGGGGTTGTTGAAGATGTGGAGGTGAGAAAGTTAAAGGACTAGCTTTCCCGGTCGGCTTCATGGTGTTGGAAGTGAAGGCGGATCCAAAAATTTCACTCATTTTAAGAAGGCCTTTTCTAGCAACGGGAAGAGCAAAAATTGATGTTGGAAGGGAGGAGCTATCCTTGAGCTCAAAAGGAAAGAATGTCACATTCTTATGTAACAAAGAAAAAGGAACCAAGCCTCCAAATGTGCCTTCGGATGATTTTATGGATCATGATTCTATTCTCTTTGACAATTTAAATTCATTTCTTCATGATTATATGAAAATGTCAAATGCTAACTTGTCTTCTTGTGATGTTGATAGGAAGAAAGCTCCGGAGCTCGATTGGAAAATAGACAAAGGAGAAAGTGGAAGTCCACTAGATTCACTTCTCGAAGATGACTTGATGCTTGTAAGCAAGAATGGTGAAGTTGAGCTAGTTGACGAGAAGAGGGCTAAGCAAATGTTCAAAGTGAGAATGCGAGGAGAGAGTGTGATAGATTGTCACTTGGCCCAAAGAGCATTAAAATTCTGTCCGGCATGAAGACGTTAAACTTAGAGCTAAATAGGAGGCAACCCATTCTTTTTATCTTTTGATGCTTGTTTTGTTGTTTGCATTTTGGTCTTGTAGGTGGAATGAGCTTGTAAGAAAATTGATATTGAAGAAAAGAGAAGTGCTTCATGGATTCGAGTGGATATAACTCAATTTGTGGTAATGCATATGCTTCTCTACAAGAAGATCATTGATGGAAATTATAAAGGTAAGTCCCACTACTTTTTGCAAACTTAATTCTCAACTCTTATTTCGATTTAAGTTTGGGGAGAGAGTACGTGGTGTGACTCACCACTTGAGTGTGATTATTGTATTTTAGGGGCAATTTTAAAATTTTTTTTCATTTGTTTGGTATGATTTTGGTACGATTGGTTATGTTGAAGTGCATGATGATCCTTATTTATATTCCAATTGTTGAGATAATGGTTTTTTATGAGTTTTTAAGCACAAATGAAGTGTAATGGAAGCACGAATTGAGCCTAGAGATCAAGTCGAGAGTCATTGTGCATGAAATCCGGAAGCTCGTGCCAACCATTTCCATTACCAAATTCCTTTATAAGGGAGTTCACTTTACATCTCATCACTTCTATGTGTTTAACATGCTTTGATATTGATTTGGATTGTATTGGATTAGCATGCTACTTCATGTGTTATGTTTGTGGGAGTTTTACTTTTATAATTTAGGATTTCATTTTCAATCAAAGGTTGGGATGTGTGTGAGCTTTCTTGATCATGGATGTTATGAATGTATGCTTAATTTCTTATGGTGGTGATTTTTATTCTTGCATGTTATGTGTTGTTGTTTTGTTTCTTGTTTGGTGTGTCTTTCTTGTATATTTTGTGTGTATTTTAACTTTTGTCTAGAGATGTTTGGTGGTTTATTTTTGGGATATCGTGAGTCATTTTTGAATGTGAGTGATGATATGTTATTGTGATAAGTGATGACAAATTTGTTGGCGTTTGGATCTTTTGGTTAATGTGAACCATTAGGGTTCCATGCAATTCTACAGCAGCGGAAGCATAAGTGTAGAATCAAATTACCTTTCACCAGGGTTGATGTAGAGGTTGATCTGGAACAACAAACGATCTTCCGATCTTCTGTTGTATTCCTGTGCCACGTCTTGACATTGGTGTGGGTAATGATCTACGAGACGAACTCAATCTGCAGTTATCTCTAATCTCACGTGTTTAGGCGTGAATAATTAATTTGCCGGACTGCTGAGATTAACTGTTATATAGGCTACAATAGGGATCAGGAGGAGAAATTAGGGTTTGGGCTTCCCATTGGGCTTAAGCATCCAAGTTTAGCCCAAAACTTATACTTAAATCCAATAATAATAAAACATTCCACTAAAGAAATATTATTGCACTGCCACCCTAATCCCAAATTACGTTTATGGGCTCCTTTTTATTATGAGACCGTTAAACTCCCCATGTTTAAGATTCAATGTCCATTAATTAATTAAGTTACTGACAACTCCATTAATTAATATATTTACCGAGAGTATTATCACTCAACCTTATTATCATGCCGGAATAAATCCACCTGCAGGGTTTATATGATAACCATTATGAGCTCCTCAAGGGCACATCATCAACCAGTTCCGTTAGGACACAGATTCCTTCTACAATCAACAACACACCATAGAGACAACAGCATCTCCCAACTCACCGAGCATATTGATTTAACCATTAAATGTCACCCATTGATGAATCAAAGAAATAAATATTGATTTACGTGTCGAGGTTATTGTATAGGGATTAAGTGTACGAACATCCATAATAACAGAGATCAAGTTCTATTATATAGTCAGTATAAACATAACGATCTCAACGACAGTCCTATTCAATACACATAAAGCGCACTAGTACAACTTTATAGTCAAGACAGACTAATGCCAAATCACACTACAACCATACCGATAGATAGTTCACGTCTATCTCGGTTGTGAACATCTGTTTATACTTTATAAGGAGCTGATAATATGATCTTCCGTATGACGCCACACACCACATTATCTACAGTATAGAGTAAATGTACTTTTGTAACAAAATAATTGCAAACGTTTGATCACATTATTCTCATTTCAAATATTGTCAAAATATTGTTCATACAAAAAGCTAGACTTTTAGTATACAATCCAACAATCTCCCACTTATACTAAAAGGCTATGCTGCCTATTCGCTACCATACATCTGATTACCACTTCCACTACTTGACCATTAAAAGCTTTCGCCTTAAGATCCTTGTAAAAGGATTACTAGGTTATCATCCGATGCAATCTTGGCGACAACAATCTTCCCCTCATCATATAATTTCTCGTATTAGGTAGTACTCGCTATCAATGTGTTTAATTTCCTTATGGACTCGTGATTCCTTCAAGTTTGCAACTGCACCATTATTATCACAATAAATTATGATAGCCTTGGACAAACTCAAAATCATATCTAAATACATTACGAAGTTTCAAGAACCATACAAATACTTTGGCTGCCACAAGACTCCAATAATATCCTTTTTCAATGATGGAGTCCGAAATATATTTTTATATGACACTCCTCCATGGTATGAATCTACTTCTATTAAACACATAACCTTTGAGGTGGATTTACTGCCGTCCCTGTGATTTAAAAAATCCGAATCTAAGTAACCGTCAAATAGTAATGAATTATTCAGGTAAACTTACATATAATTTCCAGTCCTCTTCTGGCACTTAAAAATGTCTTACCATAATTCAATATTATTATTCCGGATTACCTTGATACTTACTGACTATGCCATTGGCAATACAGATATCCTATCTTGTGCGTAGCATTCCATAGATTAAGCTTCCTTATTGCCGAAGCATAGGGAACCACTTTTATCTATTTTATCTTATTTTGCATCTTAAGACACAAATCCTTAGATAAAATCACATGCTAAAACGAGTAAGGATTGAATCAATTTATGAAGCTTGAGACACATACAATATACTATTTTGTGATCTTTATTACCATGATCGCAATGATATATTTTGCTTCTCTTAAGTCCTTCATTTCATACTGCTTTATTAGCCATACCCATACGCCTGACAATACTCTTTCATTGTTTCCAATGAGCAAGATATTATCTACGTACTTACAAGAAATACCACCACGTTTCTGCCACTCTTTTCAATACACAAGACCCATCCGTGCATTGATTAAATCATATGACTGGATTTTCTTATCAAAACGGATGTTCCATGATCTTAAAACTTGCATTAGTCCATTGATGGACACTTTTAAGCTTACACTCAAAAATGCTCTTAGCTCTATGCAATGAATCATTCTGGTTGCTTCATCGTAGAACCACTTACATCCATTGGCTTTTACACCATTTGATGGTTCTACAAGCTCCCAGAATTGATTTTGAATCCATAGATTTTATTCTATAAATCATTGCAACTTGCTAAGATTTTGCATTTCGATCTTGTAGTGCTCCGTCGTGTCCATGGGACGATTTCATGTTTACTAGGGACCAAGTCTCATGACTGTCCCAAAACATAAATCTTTCGGTTGTAAAACATTCCTCCCACTACGACAAGACACTACATGCAATTGTGTATCAGACGTGACACGCGATGCAGTTTACTTGTGGTATATCCTCTTGTAGTCTCGGTACTAAATTTGTGTTTCCGTTCTCACAACTTTAGAACAACTTATACATGGATTCGTTTTTTATTACATAGTCCTTTTCAAAATTTAGTGTTCGTGTTAACAATCACCTTTCGATCTTTTGGACTATTTAAATAAATCAACCTTCATTCTTCTAGGATATTCCACAAACAGACAAATATCATATAACATGTTGTTTCTAGGGCTTACCCATAAAAGAATTTAGTAATTCCAAATAATTCATCATCTATCTATCCTTTTCCATAAGTCTTATTCCTTTTTTTCGTCACATCATTTTGCTGGTATTTGCCCGGTGCATACTCCTTGGGATTGAATCCCAACTTCTGATTAATAGCTCATAACTATCCTAAGAGGTACTCGCCATCATGATTAAATCGTAATGACTTGATATATTTTCCATGACGCTTCACCGTATCAGTCATGCACTTCTTGAATTTAATCATAGTACTCAGATTTGCAGTGCATCAAATAAATATATCTTGTTTCTAGAATAATCGTCAAACAAAATGACAAATATTCATAACTACCTCTCGACAGGATAATCTGAGGGTCGCATAAATTTGAATGAACCATTTCCAATATATCTTTTCATGACTCTATTCCCCTCTGCCTTGTATAGGCAATTTGATCATTTTCACTTCCAAGTAAGACTCACAAGTTCGATAGTTTCCATTTCCAATAAACATAACGGTCCATTTGAATCGTACTTAAATAAATGATATAATCTTAGATGCCAAAAGTATGCTTAGTTCATCTCTGAAGGCTCCTTTCTCTTACTAAGATTAGAAGATGCATTATTAATTACTATTTATTGCATCCGTGGGATAAACATGATTTATGAGTGTGCAAATTGTCCAACAACGTACCACTACAGATTATAACTCCATCCTTCATTATAATGACCACATCATTTAAATTAAATAGAGTATCCATCCATAAATGTATAGAAATCAAAATAAAATTCTTTCTATGAAACGTACGTAAAGATAATTTCTCAAAATCAAACGTTTATTCATATCATAAGATAAATAAACAACTCCCATTGCAATAGCCACTACTTCCGTAGCTTTACCCATGTATACTATAATCTCATCATCACTTAATTATAAACATTTAGTGACTCCGGTATCTACACACAACGTGTCAGTAAACGCCATCACTAATCATGCTTCAACAACTAGTGAATAAGATTCTAACTTTGTTCATATCTTGATGAAAATTGATTTCCTTCACCACTTGTTTTGTCAGCAGTTTCTCACCACATACAACTTCTTGTAATTCAGGTGAAACTTGCTCAAAATAACTATGCAATTGTGGAGAATAAATTAACCTAGGTTTCCCTTCAATTTCTACTCCAAATATTTTCAATTCATTCATCAAGTTTAACCATGATCTCTTGCCCTTTTATTATTTTTCAAGTATCCAAAGAGCCGCATAAGACCATCATATTTCTATGAACCTCTCACGTCTTCATTAAAGACTTAATAGGCATTAGAGGGCATCAATAGTGAGAACACATTTTTATTTTCCTAAGCAATAAGAATTAAAACCAAGATTCTTTTCTAATCATTTATTTTGGACAAGTAAGTTTATTTTCTTATAGTTTACAATAAGTGAAATAAATTATTTGAAAATTCAAAGAATCAAGTAAATAAATACGACGATCAAACACTTCGAATTTAAATTTTATATTGATTCCCTCAATAAATAATATAAAATAAATTCACGATATCTCAAGCACCGTGAATTTTCATGCCACGTTAGTGTGGACGTATACAATCCCTAACATTCGCAAGAGAAAGTTTTACCCATTAATTCTATACGTCATAATTGACCTTATGACTCAATGATTAATAGTCAGTTGTTCTTTAGCCATGCAATTTTATAGCAGTGACTCCATAGGGGAGGATACATATTAATTGCACCTAAGTGTATACCATTATTTGATACTAAGTACGTTACCCAAGCTTGTGTGCCTTACAGTTGGAGAAGTCCACACGTGCTCAAATAATTTCCTATAACCATCAATTATTAATTTGTACCAGTGATCCGCAAATAAAACTCATCCGTTGGGGAGGAAGACACTATAACCGACTCATAAGCTTAATTGCATCACTTACAAATAATAATTATTTCATGAAATTTATTCCAGTGATCCGCAAATAAAACTCATCCGTTGGAGAGGAAGACACTAAAACAAACTCATAAGCTTACTTGCATCACTTAATAAATCAACAATGGAGGTCACGGGATCAAGACCAATCCCTCTCCCACTTAGTTATTTAACAAAAGAGTTTTTGCATGCATACAATATGACAGATATAATTATACATATAAGCATGCTATTATTACGGCAAATAAGACAATAAATCAAATATCACTTATAATCCAAATATATAATAACAATTGGCAAATAAAATAATTATATCAATTATATACAAGGAAATAAAAAATTGCCAAAAAAAATATTGACTTGGTCAACACTCTTAAGCAATTAAGGAATGGCTTGCACAAGAAGTAGGAAGACAAAACTTGGGCCCCAAGCCATCTAACCCACACGAACATCCAGAACAATCTTTCCGCTTCATCCTTGCAAACACCGGACGGAAGGCTGATCGCCGGAACCATGTCGCTGAGTCAGCCTGAAACTACCGCCTGTACCGGTGGGACTCCAGCCTGGCCACTGCCAGCCGGGAAAAAAATTCACCGCTCAAAGCTCATCCCAATAATCGCTGGTGATCCACGTCTGTTGCTTCCAGCATGCAGCTGTCCTCCATGTCACCTTCACGGATGTGCAATGCCATTTAAAACCACCAGTCGTACCACCGGGTCAAGTCACCGCCGCTTAAGCGAGCGCGCCAGGTTCCTGCCGCCAGCATCACATAAGACTCGCCGTTGGCGAGCTTTCTTTCAGGCGACCACACTCCTCGACGGCTACACGGATTCACTGTTCAGACTAAAGCTCAGTCCGCTCCTCAGCTCCGCCAGCCTGCCACGGTGGCTCCCGAATTAGACACTGCCAGCATGCCTTACGTCGGCACTCCCCGCCGTCGCTTCAGCGCCGTCCGTCGCTTATCCAACACGATTTTATCATGCCGCCAGCGCCGCACAGCCTATGCGCCATCAATAACAACCACCGAACTGCACATCATCGCATGCCGCGACTGCCAGCCTCGCGTCTTAGATGTGCTGGCCAGGAACTGGCTCGCTCGGAACCAAAGCACCGACCCGATCGGAAAAGGCATGGACTCAATCGAAAATAGGTTTGTCTCACCTGGAACCGCCACGGGGACTCCAGTATACACGTGCCTGTTCCGAGCCATGCCCTACCTCCCATCGTCGGTCAACTTCACCAGCATTCGCTGGCCAAGCAAAATTCACGCCAGAACCGCCGTGAACAGATGTGCCGTGAAGTTCTGAGCGTCTGTCTCCATATGCTATCTGCTTCAAACCGTCACCCATGCCACCGGCCGAAGCTCCAGTCATGTGCAGTGATAGCAATGCATACCTTTGGCGGTCCTGTCCAGCAAATTCGTCGGCCTGTCCACCCCGCGGGAATCACCAGCCAAACGACGAAGCCATCCAACGTGAACCGTTGCGGCTCTGCCATCATCGACTATCCAGTGTTGTTCCGTTGCTTTCAAGACAGCCATGCCATTCACCATCACACAGCCATGTATCGTCGAAAAACTTTCATTGTTCCACCACCAGTAAACAATTATCTGCCAACAACAACCTTTCAAAACTAGTCACTGATCGTGACATTCATCCCCGGCAGGTATGAAACCAGCCTTACACCAGCGTCATAGCATCACCGTGTAGAACATTAAAAAGGTTTTGAAGATGACTCTCATTCACCAGTTACCATCACGTTCGTCAACCATCAGGCTCCGCCAGCCAGCCTTTCACCAGCCGAAAAAAATGTGCGGTGAATGGTGCAGGCAGCCAACCTTTCACCAGCTGAAAAAAATGTGCGATGAATTGTGTGTGCGGTGTCATGCAATTAGGGTTCCAACAAATTCAAGAATATATCCTAAATTCTAGCACCACATTATCTATTCAAACCCTTGCCTAACGTGTCACATTTAGCCATAGAACCTACGCTCTGATACCAATTGTTGGTATTTTGATCTTTTGGTTAACGTGAACCGTTAGAGTTCCATGCAATTCTACAGCAGCGGAAGCATAAGTGTAGATTGAATTACCTTTCACCAGGGTTGATGTAGAGGTTGATCTGCAACAACAAACGACCTTCCGATCTTCTGTTGTATTCCTAAGCCACGTCTCGACGTTGGTGTGGGCAACGATATACAAGACGAACTCAATCTACAGTTCTCTCTATTCTCACGTGTTTAGGCGTGAATAATTAATTACTGGACTGCTGAGATTAACTGTTATATAGGCTACAACAGGGACCAGGAGAAGAAATTAGGGTTTGGGCCTCCCATTGGGCTTAAGCATTCAAGTTTTGCTCAAAACTTATACTTAAGTCCAATAATAATAAATCATTCCACTAAAGAAATATTATTGCACTGCCACCCTAATCCCAAATTACGTTTATGGGCTCCTTCTTATTATGAGACCGTTAAACTCCCCGTGTTTAAGATTTAATGCCCTTTAATTAATTAAGTTACTGACAACTCTATTAATTAATATATTTATCGAGAGTAGTACTACTCAACTTTATTATCATGACAGAATAAATCCATTTGCAGGGTTTACATGATAATCATTATGAGCTCCTCAAGAGGACATTATCAACCAGTTCCGTTAGAACACGGATTCCTTCTACAATCAACAACACACCATAGAGACAACACCATCTCCTAACTTACCGAGCCTATTGATTTAACTATTAAATCTCACCCAATGATGAATCAAAGAAATAAATACTAGCTTACGTGTCGAGGTTATTATATAGGGATTAAGAGTACGAACATCCATAATAACAGAGATCAAGTTCTATTATATAGTCAGTATAAACTGAATGATCTCAACGGCAGTCCTATTCAATACACACAAAGCGCAATAGTTCAACTTTATAATCAAGACAGACTAATGCCAAATCACACTACAACCATACCAACAGATAGTCCCCGTCTATCTCGGTTGTGAACATCTGTTTATACTTTATAAAGAGCTGATAATATGATCTTCCATGTGACGTCGCACACCACATTATCTACAGTATAAAGTAAATAGACTTTTGCAATAATATAATTGCAAACGTTTGATCACATTATTCTCATTTCAAATATTGTCAAAATATTGTTCATACAAAAAACTAGACTTTTAGTATACAATCCAACAAAATTATGATTAAGAATCCCTACACTTTCGAATTGTGACATGTTCTATTTAACTTGTTCAATTTTGAGATGAATGTGGTGTAATAAGTTTCTTAAGGTCCGAGAGAATTTGAGCCTCAACCGTGCATACATGGTATTTCTTCATGAGTGGATTGGTTGTGCTTAATAAGCTAGAACTTGCTCATGGACTATAGGAATGAGCCCGATTAGTGAAGATTAGTGATATGATCTAAGGTCATCCTTGTTATTCTTAATTGACATATATGTCTTTACATTATACATCATCCCTAGTCAACCACTTTGAGCATATAAGCCTATTTCTTGTGAATTTAGCACATTACAAGCCATGATTACCCATTAAGCCTTATATGTATACCCTTTGTATGGGTGATTGAGGAGATGTGGTTTAGAAAGGTTTGATGAGATATTGTGCAAAAGAAGAAAGTAAATGATAAGTAAGCAAGAGAAAAGATGAAAAGAGCACAAAAAAAATGAACATGCGACCTTAAAACAAGAGAATGAGCAAAGCAACAACAAGATGCTCAAGAAAATAAAAGTTCAAAAAAAGGAAGCATTCATCTAAAGAAGCTAAAAAAAGATGAAAGTTGATGATTTGTGCTTGAGATTTGAAAAAAAAAAAGAAAGGAAGAAAGATAAGTGAAGGTATGGAAGAAAGTAGCTACCTCTTCGATTACTTACACTTGCTTAGTCACTATTATCCATATTCTTCCTACCCAACCAAAGAGCCTATCATTACATCCTTAATAAAAGTCCTTTTTGATCACTCATGGAAACTATGGTGGTTTGTGAATGTAGTCCACGAGCAAGTATATAGCGAGTCGAGCCAATCGATTAATGAGTGTTGTTTTACCTCATTTGATAGAGTGTTGAGTGATATTGATATCCGATGTGTGGCTTGGAACGAAAGGGACTATATTACACTTTATTCTCTTGAAATTGAACTTGTTAATATTTTTTGCATGTTATGATTTTAATGTTGTAGGATGACTTAGCATAGTTTGTAATTCTTATTACTATTGATGTGTTATTACTTATGTTTGTTTAGTCTTTTCCTAGGTGAAAATCACTCTCCTTGCTTTATTATTTTTGTTGTGTGGGGACGCACAACACTTTAAGTTTAGGGGTGTGATGAGTGGTATTTTCACCTAAATTTTAGTGCATTTTTGTGTATGTTTTCGTATTATTTTATCCATATTTATGTGTATTTTGGTGGTGTTATGTGTTTTTATGGAAATGTGTGAGAATGAGTTTAAATGCATGATTTTCAGGTAAAAAAAGATTCTAGGTGCTAAAAGGAAGACGTGGAAAAAATGGATCTTAATTCCGAGTTGAAATGAGCAAGAAAATGATAATAGAAGAAAAACACGGGTTGAAGGAGAAACACGGCCAGTCGTGCCGTGTTCGAGTTTCAGATTGCATTACAGAAGAAACATGGACTTCTTAGGCCGTGTTAGGTGGCATGACCGTGTTCCTGAGGGATTCGAATTTTACACAAAAAAGGCCCATTTCCCACTTAAGCCCATGATCCAAATTTTGCCCTAATTCATTTGATCCTCCACCATTATAAATACCCTCATTTTCAAATGGGTTCCACTAAATACACACCCCTTTTTATTAAATACACACCCTTCTTTTGTTAAATCAAAATATATAATTATAAAAAGTCTAAAATATCCCAAATTTATTAAATACACACCTTATTTATTTTAATCACATTATTAATCTAATAAACCCTAAATACATTAATAACTATCCCTTAATACTTTATACTCATGCGACTGTGAGATACAAATCTTATGAAAATGTAGATTTTATTTGCTCTACGATCTAATGATTTAAATATGACGATGGTTGGATAGACGTCTTATGAAGGGTTTTTTACAGCCTTCTGATCTTTTGCAACTTTCTCCTCCAACTAAATTTAATTAATCTTTTTTGGCAGAAATCCTCCACCTCTCCGACCTTCACGTCACCCTCATCCTCTTATACTACGATGAACGACCACCTCATCCGCTCCTGTGTGGCTACCGTCACCGATAGCCTCCTGCCGGAACATCCCGGTCGGTTGACCGCACCATGGAGGCTGTTCTGAAGCGTAGAGAATTCGATGGACCCTATTTCCACCACCTGATGGTCAACTGATGCACTAAAAGATGGCGGTGCCAGACGTCGCGTGGGTTGCCTCATCTTTGGCCCTTTGCATCTCCCCTCTTACTAGATCTTTCTCTCTCCAATAGTCACCAACATAGGAGTTTGAAGTGTAATAAGTGGAACTAGTTCTTTAAATTTGCAATAAAACCTCAAGAGCAAGAACATATTCCAGCTCGACGATCAGTATTAGGCGACTTGGTCGTGGTGGTGTATCGGGTTTTGCTTATTTGTCCTTGCATCGGAAAACACCTTTACTTTCTACTCATCGGCCAATTTCATAATTAATCTATGACTTCTCATGAGTATTTAAGACAATTAACAATGTATGAATATTAAATTAAATAATTAATATTTGAGAGGTCACATGTAATAGTATGCGTGAAGGAATTATATTAAGAACACAAATGGTAGAAGGGGTGTGTATTGGGATTTAGAGGAGATGTAAGTTTTTAAAATTAAAAGGGTAATTTTAGAATTTTAAGGGGTGTGTATAAAATAAAATTAACATTTAAAAAATTAAAAGGGGTGTGTATTTAATAAGAAATGTGTATTCAATAAAAAAAGGGTGTGTATTTAACAATACTCTTTTCAAATTTTGAAGGAAATTTTTTCAAATGGGTTTTACTTGCACACACACATCACACACTATTTCCTTCATTTTTCACCATCATCTTCATCCATTCACCATCCATACCATTTATTTTCATCCCACCATCCAATCCACCATCCATTTGAGGAAAAGAAGCAAGGAAGAGGAGAATTGCAAGGGGAAGAAGAAGATCACCATTGGAGACATCCAAGGGAGTATTCATCCAACTTTTATATTGAAATCTTATTGTTTATCATGTTTTGTAAGGATTTTAATGTCTATGTCAATTTTATTATGAATATGGTAGGCTAATCTCCCTTATGAGATTAGCAACATGAGAGTTGTTGGATAATTTTGGGATTTATGTATTTAAATTCATATGTTGATTGAGTTAATTGATTTTCTATCATTGATGCTTTAGATCTTGATGTTTATGATGATTTGTGTGGTTTGTTGTTTTAAGCATGTTATTAGATTGAGAAGCCAATCATATGTTTAAGATAATTAATTGAATCATTTTGTCATACACTTCATGTGCATTATAAATTGTAAAGAGATTGAGAAATCCTTTAGAATTTAGAATCCTTTGATAGGACATCCGATTGGTTTGATCGAGAGGTTGATTAATCGTGTGAAGGGACTCTCATTTCAAGCTTAGTACCTAGTTGAAATTATTTGAGTGAGAACCAATCCGTTGAGCTAATTGAATTCATATCCTATTCATCTCAAGAGGAAGTTTAGGTGAACTTAGTGTTGGCCCTTAGTCTTATACCCATGATTCATATGAATTTGATGCATTTATTCTAGGATTTCCACCACTTAATTGTTGTTAATCTCACTTTTACTTAATTTGGAAAAACTACTCATCTTCTACTTATCTTGTTTGTTTGATCATTGCTTGCTTGCTTGTTTTGATTTCTTTTTATTTATTTATTTGAACAGCACTCTATTGATGATTCATCTCTATAAAATTAAAAGAAACGTGAGATCGCTTAAGCACTAGTACCTTCCTCCCTGTGGTTCGATAAATTCTTGAATTGGTCAACCCGACTACAAGTTATGGCCGATCACACGCCACCATGTAATTCTCTGCAATATTTACATTTGTTAGTCTTAAACCAAACGAACATTAACTCTATAGTAAAATAGGGGGAAAAAGCACTAATATACCAAATAGGCAAATAGTAAGCGAATGTTTGAAAAAAAAAAAAGGAAGTTAAACTAAAAAAAGAAAAGAAAAGTAAAATTAGGAGCACTCACAAGCGTAAGGCGAGCAATCTTTTTGCTTGTCTTATTCCTAATCTATCCTCGAACTGGCCTACAACAAAATCAATTCAGTGTTTGGGAACTATAAATAATTTCAAGCATAAAATATACACTACTGATAAACAAATTTTGTCAAGCACAAATTTACGAAAGAGATTATTGTCCGACATGATTATATTCTTTCTTGACATGTTGCAAGATCCACAAATGCACAAATTGAGAAAAGGGGAAAGACACCATCCACATTTTATAATAGTTGATTTTTCACCTTAATTCATTCATTATGAATGAGTTTAAATTTCAGATTTGAACTTTGAAGTTTAAAAGTTGTTTTCATTATATTACTCACTTAATCATATGAATTTATTTATGTAAGAAGCTCAATGTGTGCCCTAAAAATATTTAGTTTAATAGGATAATTATTTAGTAAGGGTAAAAATGTAGAAATGAAAAATGAATAAGGAAAAAGTTGAAAAAAAATGTTTTACAAACTCAAATCAATTTTTACGACTCGTTTGATAGATAGTATAAGATAAGGGAGTATACATTAGAATTGAGATTTCAATAAAGATAAATATCGGTATTATGAAAAACAATTTTTTTTGATAGGTTGTATTAAAATTGAGATAATAAAAAGGTAAGATGTTTGATAGAAAATAAAAGAATTAAGATAAATGCTAAAATTTAATAATTAGATAGGAAGTTACCTTTAAATTTCTTGTACTATTAATAAATTTAAGAAAAAATACTCACAAAATACATCAACCATTAAATTATTAAAAATTATAATTATATGATTCACATTATATACAGAAAAATTAAAATACATCTTTTTCTCTTTATTTTAAGATAGAAATAAATATAATAATATATATATTTATTTATATTTATAAAATAAAATATTAAATTTAATATATAAATATATATAGTTATTTAACATTTATAATATATAATTAATATATATTATATATTATTATTTGAATATATTCGCGAATATTCGAATCGAATATCTTACGAATTATATTCGATTCGAATATTATTCGAACTAAAATAATTATTCGAATTCAAATACTGATATTCAAATTCGAATACCGAATCGAATTCGAATTATTTGATTCATTTACAACCCTACCTCCCACTCCTTCCCCCTTTCTCTCCCAACTTCTCTCAGATTATCTCTTTATTCTTCCTGCAGTTTATCAACCTTTTTCCTTCTCTCTTTCCCATATGTTGTCTTCTCTATCATCTTCCTTCCATTCTCTCTCCCATCTTCTCTCTCTTTCCCATCTGCGCTCTCTTCTCTATTCTCCCTCTCTCCACTATCCTCCTTCTGTAAGTACGCCCAACCACACTCTCCCCCTCATTCATCGGCTGGGAAAAAATTCTCTGAAAATAGAGTTATTGATCATTACAATCTTCGAAAAAAATTCTAATAAAAAAATCTATGAAAATCTTTGAAGGAAATCGAATCCGTCACTGTCCCCATCGATATCCCCTATAGAATGTGGAATTGTTATGAAGTACAAGGGAGAAGATTTATATGTTAAAATGGAAATGCAGAAGTGGAAAGATTGGAAAGAGAGATGAGAGAAGATAGAGACATTTACGTAATTTTTCCTCTTTATATGTTTTTACTGTACATTACGTAATACTAATATCATGCTTGAACTATGATTCTATTTATGAAGAAAACAATAATGTCTAATGGGCCATTGATGTATTATTGGGCCACCATTAAAAATAATACTGCCTATCAAACACCGTAAAAAGCAATACACCAAACCACATTAATCCCTAATATGGGATACCAAACGACTTAATATGATAGGATTAGGATAAGAGGGGGTATATCATGTAAATGACATTCGAACGGATCGGGTTTTGGGTTTTTTCGAGTTTCGGGTACCCAAAATTTTGGATTTGAAAATACATTATCCAAACCCGATCCGATATTTTATGAACCCGATATTTCGGGGACCCGATTTGGGTTACCCAAAAATACTTTATTTATTATTTTTTTATTAAGTATTCTTATAATAAATTAATTAGGTGTGATTTAAATAATATTTTTTTAATGTTTAATTTTTGAGGCAATATTTTATTTGATCTCTTTTATCATTTTTTCTTCATTTTTAAATAAATCATAAAAGAATATAATAAATTCATATCACATCATAATAGTACTCCCTTCGTCCCGGAGAAGTTGATATAATTTTTTTTGGGCACGGAGATTAAGGAGTATAATAATTTAATGTAAAGTGAAGTAAAGTGAAGTGAGAAAAATAATATTTAATGTGTAGTGGGTAGTTGTATTAGAGGTAATATGTGGGGTCCATGAGAATGGATTAATTATTTTTGTGTGTGTCCCATGTATTAAAAAGGAAATGTATCAACTTTAGTGGGACAAACTAAAAAGAAAAGTGTATCAACTTCTAAGGGACGGAGGGAGTATTAATTTTTATACTAATGTTAAGATTTAGATAGTATATTTTAATTATGTTGTGAGATATTTAAATTTGTATATTTTTATATGTTATTTTTATCTAATTAATTAAAATATTTATACATTAAATTATATTAAAACTTAAAATTAATGATATAAGGAGAATTCAAATTTAAATTTGATGAGAAAATGATGTAATAATACAAAATTATGTTTTTATTATGTAAAAATAATTGACAATTTAAAAATAAATAAATTTAATTAAGTAATGTTTAAAGGATAATAAATATTTTATGATTAAAAAATTAAGAATGCATCAAAATTCTGATATTTCATGAATCAAATTATTTTTTATCATTAATATAAGGTTGTAAAAAAAATTCGGGTACCCAATCGGGTAATTCGGGTTCATTTTTAATATCCAAAACCCGAACCGAAGTTATAGCTTCGGGTTCGGGTAAACCCAAAATTACCCGAAAAAATCGAGTTTTTTTGGTTAATTTTTTTCTGATCGGGTACCTGAAATCCGAAAAAATGCCCATTCCTAACCACAATAGGATATCCGGAGGTGAACCTAAATGGTGAGCGTTTCATCCCGAACGAGGGCAAAATTGAAAAGTGAAAAAAAATGAAAAAAAAATCTATAATGCCATTGGAGGCAAATGATTCCCGCCATTATCATGCGACTCCTAAAATTTCTTAAACCTATTCTTGAGCTTTGGATCGCAAAAATAGAGGAGGAAATCAAAGCAGAATTCACGAATAACGGTTTCACTTTCGACGACGAGGGAGATATCCTCCAGAAATGTGAGATTTTCTTCTCTCTCTTCTTTGTAATTGAATTATAGCTTCGGACAAGGTAGCCAGTTTGGAGTAACAATCCGGTGTTTATTGGACTGCCCGAAAGATTTCTATGACACATTTGTTTTTTTTTTCAATTTTTATGAAAATAGCCCAAATATTTAACTTTTTAACTTGTTATTCAGACCTTTGGATTATCAGGTCTAACATATTGCATACAATACAAGCTCAGTGCTTCAGATCTTGTCTCTAGCTGGGAAGTATACTGCCTCAACAGGTTGAAGTTAAACTTGGAGAAATGAGTTTATCATTGTCATTGTCTTTGTTGGTTGCTTCATATTCTGATGTTCTCAAATATTTCTCTGCATGTATTATATTTCAATTTTTTTTTAATTTAAGCAGGCCATGAGTTTAGAAACCCTATTTGACTAAACAGGTGTGTTTTTTGAATGACAATAATAGATTCAGTAACAAGTTCTTCATCTAGCATTTACGTTTGATAAAATATGATGGAGCTTTTAAGTTGTAAGCTCCTCAAGTTATGGTGACATTATATTTTTGTCACCTATATCTTATTATAGTGACGATAAATAAAAATTATTATTCTTTTATTAGAAGGTATGGTATATTTTATCACAACACATGAGTTTCATCATATTATGTTTTGAAAACTGTAACAAATTTAAATTTTGTTATTCTTTTGGAAACACAATTTTCATTATTAATTTTTTCTTACTCTCTAATTACTACATTGCATGACATCAGTAATTTCATCCCATGTGACAAGAGAACTGCTAAATTACAAAAAAAATCCAATAGAATTTAAAGTTGATGGAATGTTTTTAATTCAAAAAAAAATTCCACGATGTATTTATTTGTTGGAAAATTCCAGTACAATTCCAATGATAAAGGAAAACGTTGGAAAATTCCAACAGGAATTCAACTAATAATGAAAATATAGGAAAATTTCAACAACATCTATGAAGGTGTTGGAAATTTTCGAAAATTCCTACAAAAATTCCATAGAAAAATGGAACTATTGAAAATTTCCTACATATTCTAATGAAAATTAAAAACATTGAATGATTTCAATAGGGATTCCAATGAAAATGAAATCTTTTAAAATTTCCAACAATTCCAATGGAACTCATAGAACTATTCCCTTGAAATGGTCACAATCAAGTATTTACCCATTTTTTTAATCTAATAATTATATTCGGAAAGTAATTGCACAATTACAATACATTAATCGCATAATAGTGTCATGCCAAAATTACTTCCTAAGTGAATCTATGATAGCTTTTGTCTGTAACAAGCCACCAAAAAGAAAGGAATTCTATTAAGCAAGATGAAAAAATACTAACAGAAAGAAATAATACCTATCTAACTACTGCTTCAAAATTTTAATGGTAAACCAATAGCCAAGTCTTGAAGACAAAAAACCATGGAGCATAGCATCCATCAACGTGCAGAAAATCCATTAACATGAAGCAGATCATCAAAATGCGTATATTCCAGAACATAAACCTACTGAAACGCAAAAACCAGAATGAGCTTACTCCACTACAACCTTAGAACCTCAGCAACATAAAGATTCCATCCGAAAAATATACCAGCAGAGAATAAATACAGCAATTGTAGATCTGCTACTAAATCAAACAGTAGTAACTAGTAAAGAGGAACAAAAATAAGACATCCATCAGTTTGAAAGCAAACCAGCATAGAGTGAAGAATAGCAACATAAAACCAACCACAACAATCTCATTTCAACCAATAACTCAAATACTCAATCGACTGATCTGACAAGTTCTTAACTTGATCTTTCAAATGTGTAAATGTATGTCTCCAAGTGCTTGGAGCATAGATAAACCTTTGTCTTTTAGTACTCTTCTAGAAAATAGAGAAACATTTAAAAAAAGAAAGAAAGTTTGAGCCATATAATATAGAAATGGAGTCCACCATTTGCATTTATCAAATTAAATAGAAATTAAAATACATGTATGCCTAGACTCTAAGAATATTAAATAATCTATAATTTGAATCTTAAAACATTAAGAGATCCACAAATTCTTTTGAAACTCACGAATCAAATTTGGATCGCGAAATTATGTGAAAGAAAATATTTTGAGCGCAAATTTCAATCCCTAAAATATGTTTAATTTCTTAATATGTAAAAAAGCCCTTCTCTTCCTCTCAGTCTTCCATTTTGCCCCCATCTCTCGTTCTCCTCTTCTACTATTCGAGAAGTAGCACGACAGATTGTCTTCTGCAATGAAAATTGATCCCCTGTCGTCGTGAAATAAAAACCTTAGTCTTTTATTCGTTCTTTTATCCTCCATCAAATGTGGTATTTTTATTTGAAATTTGGGTTTCTTTATTGCGAGCAAGAAAGGAGTAAAATAATAGGTATTTTCGAACCATTTCTAAACCCTCGTTTTCTTCTATGGTGGAAATTCACAAGAATTTGTAGTGGTGCACGGCAAAGTCCTCGATCTTCTCTGTCCTGGTGACAACGGTAAGCTCCAATCCCTCCTATCTGTTGAAATCTCTTGCTTTATTTGCTCTTTAGCTCAATCTTACCGATGACGGGCTCGGATTAGAGCTTTTGTAATCCTTGAGTACAATAGGGAGCAGAATATTTTTGAAAAAAATCTTCTGGAAATGTAGACAAATTGGGATTTAGCTGGACAGTTCTGGGTGGAATTTGTTATTGACCCTAAGGGTAGAGTTGTGAATTGAGTTTATTGCAATTAGGTATATAATGACTCACATGTCATTTTCTATACCATGTCTCTAACTATAAAACATTTATCACTGTCAGAGATACAAGGTATTTGGAATTTACAACATATTAAATTTTCTCTTCGTGTTAATTGTTTCGCACATTGATTAGCCATAACTTGTAGTCGGGTTGACCAATCCAAGAATTTATCGAACCACGGGGAGGAAGGTGCTAGTGCTTAAGCGATCTCACATTTTTCATAATTTTATAGAGACTCATCATCAATGGATTTGGTTGCAAAACAAGTAAATTAAATGGATTAAACTAAATAAGTGAGCAATGATCAACAAACAAGACTGATGGATGAAAAGTGGTTTACCAAATTGATTAAAAGTGAGATCAACAACAATCCATAAGTGGTAATTCTAGGAATTATGTATCAATTGCAAGTGTTTCATTGATGTATGATTAAGGGCCAACACTCGTTTCTTCTAAACTTTCTCTCGAAATGAATAGAACGTGAATTCAAATAAGAATCCCAAAATAGCTCAATGAATGGTTTTCATTTAAACAATTCCATCAAGGTACTAAGCTTAAATGAGAATCCCCTCACACAATTAATCAACCTCTCGATCAGACCAATCGGATGTCCTATCAAAGGGTTCTAAATTCTAAAGGATATCTCTATCTCTTCAAGACTTGTAATGCACATGAAGTGTATGATAAATTGATTCAATAACTATCCTAAGCATATAATTGATTTCTCAATCTAATCACATGCCTATGACAATTAATCACACAATTCAACAATACAATTCAAACAATTAACAATCAATGATAGAAAATCACAAATCCATTCAACACATGAATTAAAATAAATATATCCCCAAAATTTAACCAACAAATCTCATGTTGCTAATCTCACAAGGGAGATTAGCCTACCATCTTCATAAGATAATTAACATAGACATTAAAAACCTTACAAGTCATGATAATCAAATAGGATTACTACAAAAATGGGATGAAAACTCCCTTGGATTGGCTCCAATGACTATTTCCTTCCTTTCCTTATAATTTTCCTCTCTTCCTTGCTTCATCTCTTCACTTGGATGAAGAATTTATGGTGAGATGATGATGGAGTGAATAGATAGATGGAAATGATGAAGGATATGGTGTAAAATGAAGAAATTGGTGTGTGAGGTGTGTGGGCAGCTGAAAATTTGGATCCAAGATTGATCAAATGTTGAATGGAGTGGTATTTATACCCTTGGATATCTTCTAGAAGGAATCAGAAATTTTTCTGAATTTTAACACCTATACTGCTCGAGTTCAGTACACGGCCTGAGTCGTGTCTAGGGTTTCTGGTCAACGACGAACTTCAAACAGCGCACGGCTCGTGCGCGGTACACGGCTACAGGGGTGGCCATGTTGTGATTTCTGATGACCGCGCACCGCCAAATCTTTCAGGCCCGTGCGCGGTACACGGGTCGTGCGTGCTACACGCCTCGAGTACCAAACACGGCTAGCCGTGTTTTTGCTGCTTTGCTTCCTTCTTTCTCCCGACTCCATTTTCACTCTATTTTTCACCTATTTTAACATGTATAAGCTCATACTCACACAATTTCATAGAAACACATAACACCATCAAAATACACATAAATATGGATAAAACAATATGAAAACGCACACAAAAAGGAACTAAAATCTAGGTGAAAATAACGACAATCACACCCCCAAACTTAAAATGTTGCCCGTCTCCGAACAACGAAAATGATAAACTGAATGAGAGATTTTCACCTAGTAAAAGACTAAACGAACACAAGTAATAACACATCAATAGCAATAATAACTATGAATTATGCTAAGTTATCCTACAACATTTAGATTCATGATATGAGAAATTAACAAGTTCAATCAAAAGAGAATGAAGTGCAATATAGTCCCTTTGTAGTCCAAGCCTCACATAGGTTATCAATTTCACTCGACACTCTTTAAATAGGGTAAATCAACTCTCACCAATCAATTGGTTCGACTTACCATACACTTGCTCGTGGACTCTATTCACAAACCACCAAAGTTTCAATTGATGATCAAAAAGGTCTTTGATTAAGGATGTAATGATTGGCTCTTTGGTAGGGTAGGAAGAATTTAGATAAAAGTGACTAAACAAGTGTAAGTAATCAAAGAGGTAGCTACTTTCTTCCATTCCTCCACTTTTTTTTCCTTTCTTATTCTTTGCAACATTCAAGCACTATTCATCACTTCTCTTTTGATTTTCAACTATTTTTTATTGTATGCCCCCTTCTTTTGATTTTTAGTTTCTTGAGCTTCTTTGTCTCTTCGCTCTCTTTTCTTGCTTTTAAGGTCACATATGCATTCTTTTTTATGCTCTTTCATCCTTTTATATCATTTCCTCTTCTTCTTTTGTCATCTCATCACATCTTTCTAGCTACCATCTTCTCGTTTATTCACACAAAAGGTATATATATTAGGCTCATGTGGGTAATCAAGGCTTATAACGTGCTAAATTCACAAGAAATAGGCTTATAGGCTAAAAAATGGTTAACTAAGGATGATGTTAAAGGTAAGGAAATGTTTGGCAATGACTATACATGACAAGGATGACATTAAATCATATCATCAATCTCTATTAATAGGGTTCATTCCTAAAGTCTTTGAACAAGTATTTAGCTTATCAAAACTCAATCAATCCACTCATGAAAAGGTATACCATGTATACATGGTCTAGGCATAAATTCTCACAAGCTTTTGCTTGAGTTAAAAAGAACTTATTGCAACACATTCATCTTTTAATTGAACCAATTAAATAAAACATATCACAATTCGAAAGTATAGATATTCTTAATCATGATCCGTTATCACTTATCATCATGATGCATCATAACTCGCATTCAAAAATGACTCACGACCTACCAAACAAACCACCAAACAAAACCTTAACAAGAATAAAAATACAAACAAACACAAAACAAACAAAAGATAAAACAAAAGAAAAAAACAAAAGCACAAAACACCACATAAAGAAATAAAGCATAAAATTCACCCCATCCATGATCAATGCAAATACATCTCATCTCAACATTAATTGAAAATAAAATCCTAAATTACGAAATTAAAACATCCCAAAACAAGACAACTAAAAGTATCAAATCAACACAATTCATTTCAACTAAAATAAATGGGCTAACGAAGTGACGAGCACTAAAAGTACTCCCTCAATTATCAGGACGAGGAGGAGGACGAGGCTGGCACGGTGCCCAAGGGATATAGGCACGAGGTGAGGCAGGGAACTGGAAATTAAACATCATCGTGAGCATCTCCCCCATATTGTTTGAATGTGCTCGAACGTTCTCCTCATAGTACTCCATCCTACGTTGTCCCTCGTGGATCTCCCAGATCTGCATTCCTTGCCTCTGCTGCTCTTCTCTCATTTATCTTATTTGCTCTCCATGCATGTTTTGTGTGTGCCTTATCTCTCGAATCTCCCCTTCAAAGAAATTCCAGTTTGCATCTCCTATCCCTTGTCCCATGAACTGTTGCTGTTGCTGTTCTTCTTCAAACTCCAGGTACAGGAGCATGTTCTTCAAATTCCACTTGCTGATGTTGAGGGTCTTCTTCATCCCCCTCTTCCATAGCTACGGGCTCAGCTCTCAAATTTGCCAACTCACGATTTTCTTCAACACGCATTTGCCTCAGCACTGCTTCCACTCCTTCTCAATTCCTTCTATAAAATTCCCTCACGACAGTGGAGTGTTGCACACCTGCCATTGGAAAATTGACATTTTTCCTTCGAGAATAAACTGTTGTTAGCTTCGGAGCAGGTAAAGGAAATAGAGCTCCTTTGTCTTGCCTCAAGCAATATCTATCTCCTACCACAGCTAAAAACTCTATCCTCATTAGCTGGTTATAATTGAGCCCCTCACTAGTCATCATATTTTCCATTCCTCTGAGATCAATCCCTGATCCTTGGGTTATCATTGTAACTATCCCTCCAACCATCACTCCTTGTGATGTTTGCCTCTTAGCTACTTTTTCTGCATGGTGGATAAAGTGGGCTGCCATATTCAACTCAAGCTCATTGTAGAAACAATACATAATATAAAGTTGTTTCTCTCCTACTGACCCATCTTCGTAACGAGCCACAACTGTAATTGAGATAATCTTCTCCAAATATCTCATTACGAGATTCCTAATAGTCGTCCCCTTTGATGCGCTAGGGATGTAATATGCTGGTTCTGTTCCATCATTGACTAGTGACTTCCACCAACTTTGCTGATTGAAATCCCTTCCTTCATAAAATGACCATGATTCTCACATGGGGGGCACCCCATAAACCTATTCAACACATGGATGGGTACCTTCTCCCTCGTTATTCAACTGGAAAGTTATTGATGTTGGAAAACCGTTCCCCTTCTTCTTCACTTGAAGAGTACTCAAGAATTCAGCTGTAAGATGTTGATAAGTAGGAGGTCTCTTGTCAAAGAACTTCTCCATCCCTCTCCTACTGAACATTCTTCTCAAGTCAGCTTCTATCCCAAGCCCGGTCATAGTCTCCTGATTCTGAAATCTAGTTGGCCTGATTTTCGGGAATATTGCTTGCCATCTCAAGATTTACTTTTCCCAGCCTTCCTCAAATTCTACTCCAAAGTACTCAGGATGTATCCTATCTTCCATCAATTGGGCATCTAAGTTAGCCATTTTTGCCTCAGTTTCCACAATTATAAAGTCTTCATTGCGTTTTCGAACTCTTCTTTCAGCCATCTGCAATATTCAAAATTTTCAAATTACATTCAACTTCATCATAGTGTTGATAACCAAGCATAGAATCATAACTCGTTATTCAACTAAGTGTTAATCCTAATCATGCTTTGATATTCCATGATAACACCCCTTTTCAAACTACAATCCGCATGCTTAATCATTGAAGATTTGGAACAAGCAACAACACAATATTCTTAATCAATCAACAAGAGTATCCTTTCATATTCATGAGTTTCATCACATATTCACCTCATGCTTGCATTAATTATCTAACAATATCAACAATGCTTCTTTGTTCATGTAAAGTCCTCAAATTGATTCAAAAATTCACTTAGGCACTTAATCGAACACTTGGTATGCACACTTTTTCAAAGCAATTTTTCAAAGACAAATTAACACCCTTATTCCAAATCCTCAATACCTAAGCTGTTTCATAACAATACAATCATCATATAAGCACCATCAATTGATTTATCTCATCATATGCACCATCAAAATCCAAAAATCCCCAAATTCAAACCACATGAACCATAATTGTTGCATTCTCAAATGAAATTATCAATCAAAACTTTCCAATTTGTATCCTATCATTCAAAGCATGTTTAGACAACTCTCATTCCAAAATCCATACCAAAACTTAGAAATTCAAACCTTCAATTTAGAACTAGGGTAAGAAACTCATAACTGGAATTTTCTTGATAAGAATGGAGTGAAATTGGTTTGAAGAATTGAAGAATATCACCTTAAATCTCACAACCTTACCACTCTTGGATGTTCGCTGATGATTTGGTGGTTTCGGAGGGGGTACAGATGAAATGAAGGGTTTGAGTGCAAATAGGACTGAATCTGACTTCAGACACAATACGCCCCGTGTCTGGTGCACGGCCACATGGGTGGCAGTGTTGTGTTTTCGGACGACAATGCACGACCAAAACTTACAGGGCCGTGCATGGTACACGGGCTGTGTAGCTGCACTGGACACGGGCCGTGTACGGAACTCACCCTCAATCTGGGTGAGTTCGGTTTTCTGACGACAGTACATGGCCAACCCTTACAGGGTCGTGTACTGTACACGGGCCGTGCACTTGCACACTGTTTTCTTCAATTTTTCTACTTCAAACCTTGTCTTCCCCTATTTTCATGCTTCTAATGCTCCCTATATATGCTCAAAAACTCATTCACATCATTAGCTCAACAATTGGTATAAAAAATAAAAGGATTATCAACTTCAACACCACCAAAACGGACCAAAACCACACCGAACTCATGAGAAAATTTTTAAATTTGACTCAAAAACACAAGAATACATGCCAACATAGATTATAACATATCATACCACACCATATCCCCCCAAATTTAAATTGAAATAAGAGTTTTGAAGTAAGTTTGCAAAAAGTGGTAAGATATACCGTTACACATCAATGAAGTACTCCGTGTATCTTCAATACCTCTTCTTCGCATGAGCACCATCCACCTACAAGACAAAAAATTTAAAATAAGAAAAAGAAATATTTACAAACCTAAACTACTAAAAGGATACGAGCTTTCAAGAGGTGAAGGCATCCACATATACCAACTTCCTTTGAAAGGGAGAATGGTAATGTTTCACCCTATGACCATTAACCATAAAAGCATTTCCATCCGATCCTTCAAGTTTTATTGAGCCATCATCTCTCACTTCGATCACCAAGTATGGACCAGTCCATTTCGAACGAAGTTTTCCAGGGAATAATTTAAGTCTTGAATTGAACAATAGAACCTTATCCCCCAGAATAAACTCCTTCGTTTTGATCATTTCATCGTGCCATCTTTTGAGCTTTTCCTTCAAAATCCTTGAGCTTGAATAATCTTTTTCTCTAAATTCTTCTAATTCAATCAATTGGAGATACCTTTTCTTTCCGGATTCTTTCTCATCAAAGTTCAACTTTCAAAGGGCCCATAGTGCTTTATGCTCCAATTCTATGGGTAAATGACATGTCTTCCCATAAACAAGCTTGTATGGAGAAAAACCTAGGATGGATTTGTAGGCCGTTCGATAAGCCAAAAGGGCATCGTCAAGCTTAGAAGACCAATCCTTTCGATTTTCATTGATAGTCTTCTCAAGTACAAGCGTCACTTGCCTATTTGACACCTCCGCCAAGCCATTCGTTTGAGGATGGTAAGGTATAGAAACCTTATGCTTCACTCCATAGTCATTCAAGAGCTTCTCAATAATCTTGTTGATGAAATGAGATCTTCTATCACTAATCATGGCCTTTGGCACCCCAAATCTAGCAAAAATGTTCTTCTTTAAGAAAGCCTTGACCACTAGTGCATCATTTGTCCTTGTCGGGATTGCTTCCACCCATTTAGACACATAATCCACTGCAAGCAATATGTAAAGGTAACCATTGGAAGACGGAAATGGGCCCATGAAGTCCATCCCCATACATTGAACACCTCAACTTAAAAAATGTTCCTCATGGGCATTTCATCACGTTGACCTATGCTTCCAATCCTTTGGCACCTATCACACCCTTTGATGTACTCCTTACAATCTTTGAACAAAGTTGGCCAAAACAACCCCGATTGTAGTATCTTTGCTCCCATCTTTTGAAATCCAAAGTGTCCTCCACAAGGTGAACTATGACACATCTCTATGACACTTAACTTCTCCTCCTTCGGGATACACCTCCTTATGATCCCATCCGGACAATTCTTAAACAATAGAGGATCATTCTAAAAGTACTCCTTGACATCATGATAGAACTTCTTCCTTTGAGATTCGGTGAGATGATCCGGCTTGAGGCCACAAGCTAAATAATTCACGAAATCCGCATACCACGGCCTCTCGGTCTCACACAAAGTGTACATCCTTTGAAAATCAATTTGAAGGATCTCTTCATCCAGAAATACATCCTTAATGAACTCCATGGTTCCCTCTTCATCAATATTTTCCAAGCATGACAAGTGGTCGGCTATGACATTTTTGACCCCCTTCTTGTCACGTATTTCCACATCGAACTTCTGCAACAAAAGAACCCAACGAATTAGTCTAGGTTTAGCTTCTTTCTTACTCATCAAGTACCTAATGGCGGCATGATCCGTATAAACAATGGTTTTCGTGCCCACTAGGTATGGACGAAAATTTTCAAAGCATAAACCACGGATAAGAACTCTTTTTCCATTGTGGTGTAATTCTTTTGATTAGCATTGAACGTCTTTGATGCATATTAGGTTGCTCGAAACTTCTTCTCCCTCACTTGACCAAGCACCACTCCTAATGCATTATCACTTACATCACAATGAAGCTCAAAAGACTTACTCCAATCGAGAGAGACAAGGATTGGTGAAGAAATTAGAGCTTCCTTGAGTACCTTAAAAGCATCAAGATATTCATCATTAAATTCAAAACGGAGCATCTTTTTCAAGCAATTTACACAAAAGGTTTGGCTATGTTTATAAAACGTCGATAGAACCCGGCTTGACCAAGGAACTATCTAACCCCTTTTTCATTTTTTGGTGGGGGAAGATGTTCAATGGCTACAACCTTCGCCCTATCAACTCTCAAACCTTTCTCCGATATATGATGCCCAAGTACAATACCCTCTTGAACCATAAAATGACATTTTTCCCAATTCAAGACTAGGTTCGTATCTTGACATTGCTGCAAAATCATAGAAAGATTAGCCAAGCATTTATCAAATGAAGACCCAAATAAGGAAAAGTTATCCATAAAAACCTCCATTATATTTTCAATCAATCCCCTAAAGATGGTCATCATGCAACGGTAAAAGGTGGTGGGGGCATTGCACAACCCAAAGGGTAATTTGTAAAAAGCAAACGTGCCATACAGACAAGTAAAAGTTATTTTCTCTTGATCATCGGAGGCTATCATGATTTGGTTGTACCCCGAGTAACCATCTAGAAAACAATAATACTTGTATCCCGCCAACCTATCAAGCATTTGATCAATAAAAGGCAAAGGAAAATTATCTTTATGAGTGTTTTCATTAAGCTTCCTATAATCAAAACACACTCTCCAACCCATTTTTACCCTTGTAGCATGTTCTTCATCAAATTCCGTTTTAACAATGGTTAGACCCCCTTTCTTTGCCACAACATGCAAAGGACTCACATACGGACTATCACTTATGGCATAAACAATATTAGCATCTAACCATTTCAAAACTTCTTTCCAAACAACCTCTTGCATAATGGGGTTCAAACGACGTTGAGGTTGTATGCATGATTTACTCTCATCAATCAACCTAATGTGATGCATACAAATAGTGGGACTTATACCTTTCAAATCATCAACACTCCACCCTATATCACTTTTATGTTCTCTAAGCACCCTCAACAATTTATCAAGCTCTAGAGGTGAAAGGGATGATGATACAATTACCGGAAAGATTTTGTCGTCCCCCAAGTACGCGTACATAAGGTGATCGGGTAATGGTTTCAATTCTTCTTTTCCTTTATCAACCTTGAGCTCTTCATTCTCTATCTCCAATGGAAGGTACTCCCTTTTTCCATAATACATCATCTTGGCTTCATCTTCTTGCATTTCGCTACAAGCATTCAAGTCATGTAAGAAATCATTTATATCATCATCTTCTAGACAATAAAAAGAAAAGTTAGAGTTAAGAGATAAAGTAAGATAATGGCTTATGCTTGTCTCGAGAGGATCTTTAGATAAGAAGAATGGCAAATTCTCTTGAACAACTTCATCAATCATTTCAATCCTTCTACATTCTTCCTTCTCATCCGGATGCCTCATAGCACTCCTTAATGAAAACACCATTTCTTCTTCATTTACTCTCAATGTCAACTCCCCCTTGTGTACATCAATTAAAGCTCTTCCCGTGGCCAAAAATAGACGTCCCAAAATCAATGGAACATTTGCATCCTCGTCCATGTCAAGCACTACAAAATCCACCGGGAATATGAACTTTCCAACTTTAACAAGAACATCCTCAACTACTCCCTTAGGATAGGTCAAAGACCTATCCGCAAGTTGCAATGTAACGGACGTAGGCTTTATTTCCCCTATACCAAGTTCTTAAAGATAGACGTAGGCATCAAATTAATACTCGTCCCAAGATCACAAAGAGATTTGTGCACTTCACTCTTACCCATCTCACATGGTATGACAAAACTACTCGGATCTTTGAGCTTTGGAGGCAACTTCTTTTGAATTATGACACTACACTCCTCCGTCAAGTTGACGGTCTCATTCTCCACTAAGCTTCTTTTTTTGCCATGATGTCTTTCAAAAACTTAGCATAGTGAGACATTTGTCTCAAAGCATCCGCAAAGGGTATATTTATGAGGATTTTCTTGAAGATCTCCAAAAACTTTGCAAATTTTTCATCAAGGCCCTTCTTAAAAAATCTATGAGGAAAATGGATGGGCAATTGAGTTTTTGGTATCCCCCAACTATCCCTTTCTACTTCAATTTCTTCCTCTTTCTTTTTCAACGCTTTTGTTCTTTCCCATTTCTTCTTAATAACTTCCGACTCAACCACATCCGTTTCATCATTTACTTTTACTTCAACTTCACTTTCTTCCACAAACTCTTCTTCTACCAAGTTTTCCTCAACCTCCTTCTCTTCCACCTTCTCATCTTCCATAGGGATAGAAGGTCTCTCATAGTTTGTTCCACTCTTCAAAGTGATTGCCTTGCATTGCTCTTTTGGATTTACAACGGTGGTAGAAGGAAAATTTTCTTTCTCATTCGCACTCAACGAACTAGCAATTTGACCAACCGAGTGCTCCAAGGCTTTGAACCTTCTATCATTAGCTTTATCAATCTTTCTTCTTGTTTCATATTGAGCATTGTTTGATGCGATCAACTTTTCAATGAGTTCTTCGGTGGTTGCCTTCCCTTCTTTATTTGGCACTTTAGCTTTCGGATGATACCCCGGGGGATAAGTAATCGCATTGCTCGGGTTTGAATAAGAGAAGTTATCTTGCCTCCTTTGTTATTGTGGGTATGAGCTTCCACTTCCTTGACTATTGAAGCCTCCTTGCCTTGGTGGGTAGTTTCCTTGGTTGTGGTTGAAATTACCTTGATAATTGTTTTGATAGTTACCTTGGTAATTCCTTCCTTGCATGTATTGCACATCCTCCACACGTGGCATTGTCATAACCCATTGTTCCCCACTAACACTATTAGAAGGAAGCATACTTTGATCAATTTGGCCTTCAACCATATTAACTTCTTGATTATTCACACCTTGATTTAAGCTCATTTGCCTCATTACTTCCGCCGCTATCATCTCGACACTTGGAAAACTTGGCTCCACACTAGCACTCTTCACACTAAATTGTTGCTCTTGATCTAAGTTCTCAAATCCATAGCATCCACTAACTCTCTCTGATGACCATTGGTAGACATTTGTAGCAATCTTATCAAAAATACTTATAGCCCTTTTCGGAGTCACACCAAATACGGATCCACCCGCCGAAGCATCAACAAGCACTTTTTGACCATTTACCAAACCTTGGTAGAAAAATCCCACTTGTTGATTTTCCGAAAAATCATGTTGTGGACACTTGCGTAGCATATCCTTAAACCTTTCCCACGCTTAATAAAAACTCTCTTGAGGCATTTGCTTGAATTGAGTAATCAAGCTCTTCATTTGAAGCGTATTAGAAGGCAGAAAATACTTGTTCAAGAATATTTGTGCAAGCTCCTCCCAAGTGTTACACGTACTCGGAGTGATGGTAGATAACCATGTTCGAGCATGATCTCTCAACAAAAATGGAAACAACATCATCTTGATGCAATCATCGCTCACCCATTCATCTTCACGGTGTTCGCAATCTCAATAAATTGAGCTAGATGAGCATTAGGATCCTCATTCGGAGTTCTACTAAATTGTTGCTCTCTCACCATAGAAATCAAGCCCGCTTTAAATTCGAAGTTATTGGCATTGATCGGTGGACCCATCTTTTGTGGCATTGCCCTTGGTATAAAAAAATCACGGATCACTCTTGGATCAACTTGAGGCCCTCGATGCACCGGAGGTGGTGGTGGAGGTGCATAAGCATGTTGAAAACTTTGTTGAAGCATGGCTTGTTGCACCATTTGTTGAAATAAAGCTTGATTGTTAAGCTCCCCAAAAATTTGATGAGCTTGTTGAGGATGATTAGCATTGACTTGGACATTGTCTTGCACATTTTGTATTCCGTCTCTATCATTCATAACATCAACACGTTCATCTTGATTGTTCTCCATTGGATTACTCTTTTTGGTTTTGTTCTCCTTTCTCCTTCTCAAAAAAGTGTGTTCAATTTCTAAATCAATAGGTTCGACTTGTTTCCCTTTTGACCTTGTTTGCATACACCTTCAAAATAAGAGAAGTTAGAACAAGATTTTCAAAAGCACATACAAATAAACAAATAAAAAATTATCTCTATTAAGATTACTCAAAACGATCTTTATTCAAGCTACTAGCAATTGTTGCCTCCCCGAAAACGGCGCCATTTGATTAGCCATAACTTGTAGTCGGGTTGACCAATCAAAGAATTTATTGAACCACAGGGAGGAAGGCGCTAGTACTTAAGCGATATCACATTTTTCATAATTTTATAGAGACTCATCATCAATGGATTTGGTTGCAAAACAAGTAAATTAAATGGATTAAAATAAATAAGTGAGAAATGATCAACAAACAAGACGGATGAATGAAAAGTGGTTTACCAAATTGATTAAAAGTGAGATCAACAACAATTCATAAGTGGTAATTCTAGGAATTATGTATCAATTACATGTGTTTCATGGATGTATGATTAAGGGCCAACACTCGTTTCTTCTAAACTTTCTCTCGAAATGAATAGAACGTAAATCTAAATAAGAATCCCAAAATAGCTCAATAGATTGGTTTTCATTCAAGCAATTACATCAAGGTACTAAGCTTAAATGAGAATCCCCTCACATAATTAATCAACATCTCGATCAAACCAATCAGATGTCCTATCAAAGGGTTCTAAATCCTAAAGGATATCTCTATCTCTTCAAGACTTGTAATGCACATGAAGTGTATGATAAATTGATTCAATGAACTATCTTAAACATATAATTGATTTCTCAATATAATCATATGCCTATGACAATTAATCACACAATTCAACAATACAATTCAAACAATTAACAATCAATGATATAAAATTACTAATCCATTCAACACATGAATTAAAATACATAGATCCCCAAAATTTAACCAATAAATCTCATGTTGCTAATTTCACAAGGGAGATTAGTCTACCATCTTCATAAGATAATTAACATAGATATTAAAAACCTTACAAGTCATGATAATCAAATAGGATTACTACAAAAATGGGATGAAAACTCCCTTGGATTAGCCCCAATGGCTATTTCCTTATTTTCTTTGTAATTTTACTCTCTTCCTTACTTCTTCTCTTCACTTGGATGAAGAATTTATGGTGAGATGATGATGGAGTGAATAGATGGATGGAAATGATGAAGGTTATGGTGTAAAATGAAGGAATTGGTGTGTGAGGTGTGTGGGCAGCTGAAAATTCAGATCCAAGATTGATCAAATATTGAATGGAGTGGTATTTATACCCTTGGATGTCTTTTAGAAGGAATCAGGAATTTTTTTTTAATTTTAACACCTACACGGCTCCAGTTCAGTACACGACCCGAGTCTTGTCTAGGATTTTTGGTCAACGATGAACTTCAAACAGCGCATGGCTCGTGCGCGGTACATGGCCACAGGGGTGGCCGTGTTGTAATTTCTGATGACTGTACACGGCCAAATCTTACAGGCCCGTGCGCGGTACACGGGCCGTGCACGCTACACGCCTCGAGTACTAAACACGACTTGCCGTGTTTGTGCTGCTTTGCTTCCTTCATCTCCCGACTCCATTTTCGCTCCATTTTTCACCTATTTTAACACGTATAAGCTCATACTCACACAATTTCATAAAAACACATAACACCATCAAAATACACATAAATACGGATAAAACAATACGAAAACGCACACAAAAAGGCACTAAAATCTAGGTTAAAATAACGACAATCACACATCTAACTACTATTAGTTTTATTATATTTTCCTTGAAGAATCTAGTATTGTTGAATTTTTTATGGCGGTGCGAGAAGCTTAATATGGTACGTGAATCAATTAATGGAAGAAGAGCCCAGTGTCTTTTCGATCAAGATAAGTAAAATAAAAATATTGCAATTTACATTATTCCTTCTTATGATTACAACCTTGCAATATATACTCCATGAATATGTGTACATGTATTCAATTACTTGTAGTTTATCAAAAAATAAAAATAAAAAATTGGTGATACTTCAATAGGATTTATGTTGTTGACCCATTCATACCTTATTCTATGTATAAGCAATTCTAATATAGATGAATTGGTCTGCTCTAATATATATTATTTTTGTCACTTGAAATAATGATTCTCTAAAATTAACTTTACGAAAAAAAAATATTTATGTTAGAGTATTTACGTTAATTCAATTCAGAAATTAGATTAGAATTCACAACTAGTTTCGGCCATTTGAGATGTTGCTAGAATAAAATCTGAAAAAAAATTATGTTCATCTAATAGTTCCCTTGCTATGCATTTTTATAGAGAGTACTTCATACACTCTGCTAGCATTTGCTATATTTTGGATGTTGAATATGCATAGTGCTTGTTGGTGTTGTATATGAGTTGATGATATTTTCAAGGATTCAGTAGAGTCTAAAGGAATAGACAAACAAACAACGGCTTAAGTAGGCAACATTTTGATAACAAATATATATATATTGGATACTATTTAAACTTTTTTTAAAGTAAAGCCCAACTCACAACAGTTTCAATTCTTTGGGTTTGTTCTATAATATCCTTAATTTTTGCTAGAGTTGTAATCTTCATTAAGCTGTGTATGAGCTTTGTATATATATATATATATATATATATATATATATATTATTGATTAAGCCTTAATTGTTGGCTACATTCTTTTACCTTAAGCTATGTTTTTAAAAAGATGTTCACAATTATTTAGCCCACATTGGCATATATAGACAAAAAAATATCTATAATCTTTTCGGTGTCTAATGTAGTTCGAGTAATTTAAGCAATTCAAAGTTAAACAGTATTCTATGCCTCTCAACAAGATATCACATTCAAAAAGCTTTATGTCTGTTTTAATGTGGTGATCTCATGGGAAGATTTAGGGCCTTATTTCTTGGATATATATTTTTTCTTAATACGAACTCACTATTTAGGACTTAGAAGAAGAGCATGGACAATACTCTATGATATGAAAATTAATTAAAATGACGTGTGAGATCATGATTATTATCATTTCTTCCAACAATTAAATTTTCTATTTTATTTTCAGCGAACGCCTTAAGAGATTAAAGTAATTGTCTAGAATAATTGATTAAATATCTACGATGTGTCTTAAATAAATTTGAGTTGATGATATACTTGTATATTTTTAGGTAAAACAAAGAGCGAATAAGATTCAAGGTTAAAGATGAGTTTGAGATTCTTATTGCATGAACATATATACACACTACACATACAGATAATATTTTTTAGTTTCAATTTTTTGCTCATGTATCTAAGTAACCTAATGTTTTAGGAATTAAAATAAATGCCAAATACACATAATCTTTTTTATCTTCCTAACATAGCTTTAGCTTTTGAACATTTTTGTGTGGCTTGCAGTTGCTAGAAGCACTTGACTAAAAGCTCATGCATGAATCAGATTGCACGAAGATTTGGGTAAGCATCTTTTTCTATAAGCTCTTGACTAGCCTTCCTTTTTTTTTTAATCTCTTCTTTTATTTTATAGTGTAAGAAAGATGCCAAAAGTGCATGAATGAAAAATTAATCCCTTTGTCTATTATATATGGATTCATTGTTGGAATTTTATAATGTCTTCTATTGTGCTTAGGTAGTCTATTGCTCTTGTGTTTAGGAGGTTGCAGTTTTCTTGTGTGTGTTTTACAAGAATTTTTTGTTAGATTGGATATTTTGTTTGTTTAGTGAGATTGTTCTTTTCAGTAATTGATTTCTTTTTTGTGCTTTTGTACTAGGATTTCCAATTCTTATGTTAGAATTTCAAAGCTTTGTTGTTTTCTAGATTTAAAACTTGGATACCTATGAGTGACCTAGCTTGAAGGTTTGATGCGCTGCAACCTATTTCAAATTTCTACTTCTTTTATACTGTCCTCCACTCCAATGTGTTTAGAGGGCAAATAATGATGTTTGAATTATAATACAGATAATTAGATTCTTATATACAGATTTGTTGTTGGTTGCTCTATTGTTTGATATAATACAGTTAATTTATTAAGTTCTTATACTGCTCATACAATTAATTTTAGTTGCTTGTACCTATATTAGTCGTACCCATAGTTTTCACTAAGGGTATTACTTTTGTGATATCTTGTACTTTTATAATTTGAATGTATTGTATTTTGTTCATTAAACTTTGAAATATATTTATTATTTTCATAAAGTAGTGAGTAAAAGTAATCAAATATGTCACTAAATATATTTATTATTATTTCATGACAACTCGAACATCACTAAAATATTAGTTTAATGAGCATAAAATTTTCTCATTAAAATATTAATTTATAATGTGACAAATTATTTCTTCATCATAAGATTAATTAGTGAAATGACAAACGTAATATGTTATATCATTAACAATGACAAAAAATTTCATTATCGTATTAAAATATTCTAATGACAATTTTTCATGTTGTCAAAATAATATATATTCACAACGAAAATTAGTTGTCACTATTTCCACACATTTTAATGACGATAAATATTTTGTCATAATATATTACTCTATAGTGACAAATAATATCGTTATTATATAAGACTTTCATTTTGTCATTGTTGTTTAAAGTTTTCATAACGAAATAATTCATAGATGACAAAATAGTTGATTTAAATGTGACAATAAAAACGTCATAAATAACTAATGAGGTTGATACTGTAGAGAAAATCATCACAATAATTTAACTTTTTAGTGACAATACATGTTATCGTCATATTAAATTCAACTTTTAGTGATGAAATAACACATTTTACAATGAAAATGAGATGAAAATTGTGATGACTTAATCGTCACTACATGCTAAAATGACAGAAAGTATTTTTGTCATCAAAACATAACATTTGGTGACAAATTAAAAAATTATCGCATAATACCGAATACGACGCACATATATGTGACACTCAAATTTCGTTATTAAAATTCTTGTATGACAAAAAAAATTCAATTTTCATGATGAAATTTTCGTCGCCATTTATCAAATTTCTTGTAGTTATATTTCGAAATAGCACTTGAAAAAAATATTTTCAGCTTATCCTCAAACAAATCAAGAGCAAGCCTGCAGAAATGTGGTAAAGGGTAAGCCTTAAAAGCTTTTCATGATTCCTATACCTTAAAGGTGGAGTATAAAGGATACTCCTTATTAGGAGATCACCTATGTAAGTGTGAATTTTGGCCGCTTCAAATGAGAAAAACACTTATGAATCTAAGATAGTTCAGGGTCGAATTGGACACAACGTGAGAATGAAGAATATTAGAATTGTTATTCTGAGGGTGTTGTTGTCTTGGTTTACAAAACCCTGCTAACTAATTCAAGACATCATGTTCACTAAGTAACATGTAAATCAGATGACATTCTACTAATGAAGGTTCAAAGATGGAAGCTACCTATCCTGATGCAATAGCAGTTCACCGAAATTTTTGATAGAGTATACATGCATTAATTACATTCAAGTGGGGGATTGTTGGAATTGGTTAAATATATAAGTGGGTCAACCCACGTTTGACCAATATTCTTGTAATTTTCATTTGTTGAAAATTGAAACCTAGAGGTTTCTTGCCTAGTGGGAGATCGACCACCTCTTAAGTATAATTTTGCATAATAGGATTCAATTTCGCTGTTGATAGCCTATTTCCATAAAAGAGCATCTGGACTGGACAATGCTTCTTGTATTGTCCTTGGTTCATTTTCTAGCATGTAGCTTATAAAATCATGATCAAAGAACTTTTCCTTTTTACTTATTTTGCTACGCCTCGGTTCTTCCTCCCCTTGAGGAGTGTCTTCTTCTATAGCATCATGAGCTCTTTTGCGTAAACTCACTTCTTGATTTTCATTTTTAGGAAATATGTTCTTAAAGAACACTGCGTTTCTAGATTCAATAATCAGTCCCTCATTCATTTCGGGAACTTCCAACTTGTGTACCAAGAATAGTTATGCGCTACTATTGTATGCATAACCAATAAAGACTCAGTCAATTGTTTTGGGTCTTAGCCTTACTTGTTTTAGTTTAGGTACTTCAACTTTTGCTACGTACCCCTACACTTTGAGATAACCTTGTGATGGTTTCCTTCCGTTCCATAATTCATATGGAGTTTTATCTCTTTTCTTGTGTAGTAGTTTATTAAGAATGTGATTTTCGAAAACACAACTTTCCCCCATATGTTCTAAAGTAGGCCCGAGCTAATCTACATAACATTCATCTTCTATTTAAAAATTCTATTCAGTATTGTTGAAACCGAACCGATCAGTTCAACCGATTGAACCAGAAATCGAGCTGGGAACCGGTCCAAAAACACCCACAAAACCGCTTTTTCTGTTGAACAGGAAAAAATCGGTTCAACCTTCAAACTAGTAAAAATCGATTGAACCGGCAAAACTAAGACAACCGAAAACTGCTGATTTTGTATTTTAAAAAAATTAAATCGCTTATCTCAACTGCTATTCACGTCAACTTATTCATTTATAATTTCACGGAAAATTGATAATTGATATCTCCACAATCTCAATATCCAGAAATGATTACACTAAATCCAGAAAAAAAATGAAGAGGTCTTTATTCAAGGGAAACACCCGCCATCGCTGCCTTCACAAATCTTCATATCACCATGACAAACTTCTTGAATAATATCCCCAGTTGTTTACTAAGGGAGAGAGAGAAAGAATTAGATAGATAAGGAAAATTGCAAAGAGAAAGCTTTAGAGAGGGAAAAAGCGGCGCCCAACTCAATCGGATGGAGATAATAACTAATGCTCCTAACCCTACTTCTATTCATTTCCACATAATCCAAAATTATTAAATGGGCCTATGGGCTTTGTTTTAGTAAAAAAATAGAGTGCCCTTTGGGCTTTTATTTCAATAATATTCATGTTTAATAAACGAAATAATTTATTATATCATTTTTAATAATTTTGTTAAAATATAATTAAAAATATATAAATCTAACTTTCTGGTTTAACCGATTCGACCGGTTGCACCTCAAGTCATTGCCTTCAATGGTTCGATCTTCGATCTGATTATAAAAACACTATTTCTATTTTTGCATTCGGCAACTTCATTAGATTGTGGTGAGTATGGTGCTGTGATTTGATGAATAATGTTGTTTTGTAGACAAAATTCTTCAAATAGGGCCACATATTCTCCACCTCTATCTCTTTGAATCATTTTGATTATTTTGCTAAGTTGATTTTCGACTTCATTCTTAAAGTTTATGAATGCATTTATTACTTCATCTTTTTCTCTTAGGAGATATACATAGCAATATCTAGTGCAATCATCGATAAAAGAAATGAAGTAATTTTCCCCCCTCTTGTTTGTAAGAACTTTAAATCACATATATCGGTATGGATTAGTTCTAGAGGTGTTGTACTTCTTTCCACTAAGTGAAATGGTGCTTTGTCATTTTTGCTTCAACACAAATTTCACATTTTTTTTATGGATCTAGTTCCATTTTTGGCAATAAATTTAAGTTGACTAATTTCCTTAGTGAATTTAAACTTGGATGTCCTAATCTATCGTGCCATAAATAGAACTCTCGGCCAAGTAAGAAACGATTTTCTTTTATTTTTAAGATCGCGGTGTACAGTCATTACATTTAGTTTGAAGGGCCCCTTTTCAAGATAGTCTTTTCCTACAAAAATACCACTTTTGGATAATACATATTTGCCAGACTCATACACTTGTCTAAATCCGTCTTTGCGAAGCAATGATCCAGACACTAAGTACTTGCGGATGTCTGGGACATGCATCACATCCACATGCTAAAGCTCTTTTCTCGAAGTCATCTTTAACATAATTCTGCATTGTCCAACAACTTCGGATGTTGCAGAATTTCGCATAAATAATTTTCTACCACTTATCGAGATATAGATAGAAAACATTTTCTTGTCCCAACAGATGTGTCTTGTAGCTCCACTATCCACAAACCATTCTTGAGGATTATCCACAAGGTTTGCTTCAAAGACCACATCGGCTAGGCTTAAATCAGACAGGTTAGCGAATACTGACTTCCCTTCTACTATATTAGCTCGATTGTTGTTTTTCTTCTTTGGTTGACGACAAGTCTTTCGTCATATGTTCGTGCTTGTCATAGTTGTTACAATTTCCTTTAATTTTCGATTTAGGCTTTTGCTTTTTGTCATTCTGTTTTCTCTTTTTGTTTGCATCGAATTCAACCAAGTTAACTTTTACCTCTTTGCTATACTTGATTTCGGACATCCAATTGTCTTCTTCGATTCTTAGTCTCACGATCAAGTTCTCAAGCCCTATTTTTTGTGCTTGAGATAGCTCTTATAATCTTTCCATGGAAGAGATAACTTTTCAATTAAAGCAGCAACTTGAAAGGATTCACTCAATTCCATACCCTCAGCATGGATGTCATGTAGGATCAGTGGTAGTTCTCTAACTTGATTCAAATAGTCTTGGAGTCCACCCTTTTGTACTCGTAGAATCGACTAACGATGAATTTCTTCATTCCGATATCATATGTTTTGTACTTCTTTGCAAGTGACTCCCATAGTTCTCTAGAAATTTTAAAGTGAGTCATCTAACCCGTTTAGAATGAAGTGACAGCACATGAAGTCATTATGTTTCCAGGCATGAACAACAATTTTCTTTTGCTCGTCAACTTCATCTTCTTCAACCGTTGGAGCAACTTCCATCAGATTATAGGTGAGGTTGAATGTTGTTAAGTAGAATAACATCTTTTATTGCCAACGCTTGAATCCCGTTCCATCGAATTTAGGCAGTCTCTCGGCGTGAACAAATGCAGTAGGAACAGTAGCAGATACAGTAGTACTATAGTAGTCATTTTTAAATACTAGAAATTTTTCTTAAGATTGTTGGGTATAGATGAGGAGTATTTAAATGGACTATGGATTACTTTTGTAAAGTCGAGTTAAGAGTTACACTCTTTCTCTTAAGACAAAATTGCTTCTTACTTCAGGTGCTTACGGACTATAGCAATCGTCTCTAAGATACGACTTTGAATAATGATCGGCGAACGAATGAATATTTTAAAACATTCGGATTTGGTAGGGTAATTTTAGAACTTATGGACTAGAATGTAATAACTTGATTTGCAATGAAGAATGTGAATGAATTTTGTAGAAAGTTTGGGGGTCTATTTATAAGAGTTGAAGAGTTATGGTGCCCCCATGAAAAGATGTCTCAGATTGTTTTGTACCGTCCAATCGCGCCTTTTGATTAATATCAAGATCAGATGGGTCAGGATCACACTCGTTAATCACGTGCGCCCAGGTCTCACCCATTGGACCCTGGTTCGAGTCTAAAATGAATGGTTCTATGTACGAGCATGGGTAGGGCTGGTGGCTTGATTGGTTGCACCACATTTAATTTGATTTAGTTAGGTGTGCTGGCACTTATAATGTGTAGAAAATTTCCATGAATTTTCCATGTGGGACAAGTTCCCTCCACCCTTTCTCTTTACTCTTCCTTCTTTCTTTTTTCTTATAATTAAATTATAAACTTCATGTATTAATTACTCATTCACCCGTAATTAGATTTGACCAAAATTATACATTAAATTCATCTACTCGAAACTTAGTTTCTAATATGCAATTAATTTTATTTTCAACAAATTAAAATTTCAAGAATATTGTTCAAACGTGGGCTTAACCCACTTTTATATTTAACCAATTCCAACATAATTGGCAGCGGCGTCCATTTCTTGAGAATAAAAATTTTGAGGGGGGAAGGGAAAATTAGGGAATAAGTATAGGTAACTTTCCTCGATTTGTTATTAATTGGAAAATTAATTTTTGACTCATTTATATTATTTAAATAAAAATAAATGTATAAATGAATTAAGTTATGTTTTTTTTCTTATTACTGTAATAATAGTGGTATCTAATTTTTCATTTTTTCTTTAGTAAGATAGTGTGAAATTTAAATGAAATTGAGGGCGTGGTAACTATTTATTTAAGAAAATGTTTTCACGTGAGTAGTTTCACACACGTGTTAAAATCCTCAAACAAACTTGATCTACTGTTACATATCTCTTATTATGAATATTCGTATGATTGAGACGTAAGATATTATAAAATACTCCCTCCGTCCGCACTTAAGTTCACCGACATTGTGGATACGAAGTTTAAGAAAGTTGTTTTTTGACCAATTTAATTGACTTTTTAGGGGTATTGTGGTATTTTTAGGTAATAAATAAATTATAAAGTATGTTATGTATGTTAGGTGAGGGTGATATTTTTGAAATTAAGATAACTTTTGAGGTTGTTGGTTGATGTGAAGTTTTCTTTTTTGGATGGTGAACATAAGTGTAGGACGGACGAAAACGAAAAGTGTGAACATAAGTATGGGGCGGATGGAGTATATATCTAAATAACAAAATATTTTTCAGGAAAGATTGAGATTTTATGTATATAAATATCAGTTATCAACAGGAGATGCAATAATAATATGTCATGGAACATTCGAATGAACATAAGTAATACCAATATGTAGTAGGCCATTCTATGCGAACCTAGAGTTTGACCTTTCATCAACACCGAATGAGGGCAAAATTGGAAAGTGGAAAAAAAACTTAAAGAGTATATAATGCCATAGGAGGTAAATGATTCCCGCCATTATCATACAGCTCCCATAATTTGGGAAAAGGGTCAATTTGGCCCTTCATTTTATTTGTGGGGATCAAGTAAGCCCATAATCTTTTTTTTATTCGTCTAAACCCTTATCCTTTTATAATTGGATCAAGTAAGCCCTTTATCTTTCTGAAAAGATCAATAAAGCCCCTCATTTTATTCAGTGATAGTAACTAAACCCTTCATCTATTTTCAATGATAGTATACCTATTGGCAAACACTTGTGTGTGCCCGGGCGCATGGAAGCACATTCCGTGCGCCTTTAGAATTTTGTGTTAAATTGTATATCATTTAGTATAAAGACTAGTATGGATCCCGTGTGTTACACGGGGTGTAAAGTTACAATTTTAAAAATTATAATTCAAGTTTAATATAAATAATTATTCAATTATAATCTAATATAAATTTATATTGAAGAGTAAAATTCAATTTATATACACTCAAATGTGAATATGATGCATTTAGTAAAAATTTAATGTCGATGTTAAATTGATTTACTAAAAATATAAAAAAAATTATTGAATTAGTTTTCAAATTTTGTTATAATTGTTGTTGCAAATTAAATTAATAAAAAAATTAACATATATTAATATAATTATTAAAATTTTTTATTAAAGTTATATTAATAAAAAATAAAAAAATAAATTCAATATAAATCAATTTGATGAAAAAAAAGAAATTTAAAAAATTATAATATTAATCATGAAAAAATTAATAACTTAAATAAATCAAAAAATTAAAAAATAATAAAAAATTTTAAAAGAAAAACATAAGTAAAACAATTTTCTTAAAAAAATTTATTAATTTTTTTAAAATATAAAAGAATTTGCATGAAATTAATCAATAAAAAATTTAAAAAAATATATATAATAATAAAAGATGGTTACCTATCTTTAGAGCTTGAATAGAGTGTATAATGAATGAATAAATAGTTTTATTTATATAGGTAGAGGGTAGAATATTTGAATAGAATTTAAAATTTTTTTTTTAATTTGATTTGATAATGTCATATGTATCTTACAAAAAATTTATGTAATCATTAGTAATTATTAAAATTGAAATTAGTAATGGAAATTTAATTTCATTGGTTAAAAGACATTTAAAAAAATAAAACAAAAAGTTTAAAGAAAAATAACAAAAAATAATTATAAGAAATTTCAAAAATATTTTTAGATAAACCCATTATTTATTTGAAATGGAAAAGTTAGCGGAAAAATTAATCGCTTCACATAAATTCACATGAAATCAAAAAAAAAATCATAAGAAAATTAATTCACGAAATAGGTAAAATTAATCATAAAAAAAGTTAATTACGTAAAAAAATCAAAAATTAAAAAATTAAATAAAAAAGTTTAAATAAAGACAAAAAATAATCAAAAGAGAATTTAAAAAGTATAAAAGAAAAAACAAAAATTATCCAATAAAAAAATAATAAAAAAAGAAAATGATAACTTTCTTTAGAGGGTGAAGATTGTTTGTCATGATGAATAATTCATGTGAACAAATGAATAAAGTGTCATATTATAGGTAGAGATGAATCAATTTTTATTTATTTATTTTTTTATGTTTCTAAATAAGATTTGATTTGATTTTTATTTGATCTACTCATATACATATTTGAATCTTAAAGAAAATTTATGTATTTATAACTAATTCAAAATATTAAAAATTACTAATAAAAAAAATAAAATATCGAGTTAAAACCAAAAAAAAAAAATTAAATAAATAGAAAAAAATAATTTAAAGAGAAATCATAAAGAAACTAATTAAAAAATAATAAAATTAACCACAAAAAAATTATTAACGTAAAAAATAAAATATTAAAAAATACAAACTAATAAAAAATACAAACTAATAAAAAAATTAAAAACAAAATAACAGAAGGTAAACAAAAAAAATATTAATAAAAAAAAGTTAATAAAAAAATATATAAAAAAAGCAGTAAAAATTAATTAATAAAAAAATATCACATCCATATTGGATCTTTAAAAAAAAAACTTATTTATGTATAATTAAATTTAATGTTGGTGAGAATATATTAAAAAATTAAAACAAAAAAATTAAAAAATATAAAATAAACGGAATGAAATTAATTAAATTTTCTTTTTCAAATATATAAATTTAATTACTCAAGAAAAAATTATAATAAAATAAATATATATTATTAAGAAAATCATTATTATAAATAAATATGAAGAAATCTTTATAAGAAAAGGAAAAAAATCATAACAATTTTCGAAACCTTAAAAAAAATTAATAACATAAAAATAATCAAAAAATTACATACTAATAAAAAAACAGAAGTAAAATAAAAAAAAGATTTAAAGTGAAACCATGCATAACAAAATTAATTTTTTTTAAAGTAAACATAAAAAAAGTTAATTGCATAAAATAATAAAACAATTAAAATATTACATACTAAAAAAAAACTAAAACAACAAATAAAATTAATAAAAATAAAAATAATTAAAAGAAAATATAAAAAAAAGAAACGGTATTAAAAATATAATCATAAGTGAAATTATAAAAGAATTAACTAAAAAAATTTGTAAAATTAACCATAAAAATTTTTAATTATGTAAAAGAATCAAAAGATAATAAAATTACATTTAAAAAAAACAAAACTAAACCAAAAAAAATTGAATAAAAACAAAAAATTTTAAACATAAAAAAGAAAAACAACAAAAATTAATTAATAATAATAAATGGATACCTTTCTTTAAAATTTGAAGAACTTTTTTGTTTGTTGTGATGAAGAAATTATGTGTGTAGAATTAATGAATAAAAAGTCTTATTTATAGGTGAAGATGAGATAAATTATCTAAATCTTAAAGTAAATATATGTATTTATCTATATATATTTTTAATTAATAGTAATTAATTTTGATTTGATAATATCATATTCAAATCTTAAAATAATATATGTATTTATCTACATTAATTTTTAATTAAAATTTTAAATTAAAAATTAAAATAATTGAGATTAATTCTGGTGATGCCACCTCATCAAAATTAAACTCTCCTTTAGTATATTAAAGATATGTACCCTTTATTTTTTTTAAAAAATAAAAAATATTAATGAAAAATGTATACCCTTTAGAACAAAATGATGTACTCTTATTAATTAAAGTATATATCATTTAAAACAAAATAATATACCCTTAGGCGCACGCCGTGCGCCAGGGCGTGCGCCTCACTCATACCTTTTTCTTCTGTAAAGTAACTTATATCCATTTTTAACCGACTATCTTATTTTCATGAACCCTCTATTTTAATTTTTTGTTATTGGATTTTTTTATATATCGTTTTCATATTTATTTATTTATTATTATTATTATAGTGTGATAAATAAAATGTTATACTGTTCTTCCTTTATTTAAATTTTCTGTCTTGATTTTTTTATTTTTAATTATTTAATATATTTTATATAAAATTTCATAAATAATATGAAGAATAAAAAGTTATAACCTTTTTAATAAAAATTAACACCCAATAAAAAAAGTAATAATTATGTATTCAATTAAATTATTTCATTAACAATTCGCATGAAAGAAGTTAAATTTTTTAATAAAAGTGATACCAAATAAAAAAAAAAGTTGATAATCATATTATAATTCAATGATCATTCAATTAAATTATCTAATTTGAATTACTTATATATATATATATATATATAAAAGGATTTCAACCCAAAATTGGCCAGTTTTTGTTCCGTTGTTGGTTACCATATTCACACGTGGCAAGCCCTAATCTCAGCTACTAGGATTTCAATCCAAAATTGGCCAGTTTTTGTTCCGTTGTCGGTTACCATATTTCACACGTGGCAAGCCTTAATCTCAGCATTTCATACGTGTGTTATGAGTGAGGAGAGAGACACGTACCACAACCTCCACCTGCCGATTGCTCGAAATCCCCCTTTGTTTTACTTTTACACCTTTCTAACTCTTACTTCCACATAAATATGGTTCTCAATTAGGTTTTCTCCCTTCTAATTTCGTTTTGCCCGCCGCTCCGGCATGCTCCCCTTCGTCTCAACTTTTTTGTCATAGTATTGCTAAGCTCTCTGTCTCTCTGCCCTCCGTTCTTGGTTTCGTCACTTCTTCCTACACCACATACGACCTCCGCCTTTACAGTTCAGGCAATCCTTATTTTTCTATTTTGCTTCCTTTCTTGTTCCCGTCGACAGGTTTCTTTCTCACTTGATCGCTGCATCTGCACAAACAAATATAGGTAATATCTAATTTTTCTTATGCACTGTTTCTGTTTCTCAACATTTTCGATTTCACTGCATGCAAATTGAAATTTCATACCAACCATATCATTTAATAAAACAATTAGTCAAAGGAATTTACACGAATACTTTATGTCTGCAATTTAGCCTCATATGTGCATCCTTTACTCCCACTAAGACCAGAGTACAGCTTAAGGAGGGCATATCAAAATTTACCCAGTTAATGAAACATGTTGAATCACTCTTCATAATTAGATTGATTAATAATCCGACAATGCAAAATGAAAGTATTTGCGTGTTAATATTTATCAAAACTATATGATATTCTTATTAACTGTGATTGCTCATTTTGCATCTATGGATAGTTTTCGATTGCTTGTTAGCTTGTACATGCATTCCCTATGCATTTTTGCTTTTCTGTATCTACACTAGCGAGTTCTCCTTTTTGCCTCTCCGCTTTCTTTCGTGCAGAAAGTTCTCCAACTCATGGTGGGATTCAGTTACTATGTTGACAAGCATCAACTTTAACGGAAACTCTTACATTTGCTTCCGTTCTTTGTTTTTCAACAGCTTTCTCCGTTCACAGCTTCAATTGCACAAACATAGGTAATATCCCCTCTTCATTGTGCTGTGTCTGTGTGTCTTACATCTCCGCCTTAACTGACTGCGAGTTGGAATTCTACGGATTATATTGCTTGTGTTGGGCTTTTTTGGCCCCATCATTGATTAAAATTGGGTGGTTGTTATCTTAATTCCTGCCCTTCAATGAAGTTCCAATTAAGGGGAGCTTCCCCATCTAACAAAGTTTTCTATTTGCTCAATGGCATTGCTTGCTTCTTATAGTTTGATGTCATTTTTCCCCTTCAAAATCTACAACACTTTTTGTTTCCACCTTAAGTTCCACAATGAAAGGCTTAATCTTATGTTTGGTGGATTGTTTCAAAAAATTATATGGCCTCCTTTGTATACTTTGAGATCTTGGAATGTGGTCATGTTGTCTTTAAGTGTTATCATGTGGATTAACAATTAAATTATGGCATTTTTTTAGTGGAACTAAAATTTTAGGTGTACTAATAGCATTAGGATTAGGAAGAATAACAAGCTCAACCATCTACATTCATCATGAGATATACTTCGATAGCTCTCCCATACAATCAATGATAGATTGTTGTCTGCTTTGTGTCCTTTATAACTTTTAATATTTGTAAACCAAATAAACTGGTAATTGGTAGTTTCAGAAAAAGGCGAAAGCAATTTCGCTCATTTATAAATTCTTTTAAAATCAATCATATTTATTAGCATTAAGCATTAGTATAATTTGTTTCCCATAGATCACTAATTTGATACAAAAAGTCCACTTATTATTTTATATATTAAATTTCCTCCACAAACAATATAAAGTGAAAATTATTCTGAAATTCTTGTGCATAGCATATTCTTTTAGTGGCATATGCAAGAAAAGTGAAGAACTCAGTTCAAAATAAAATATAAAGAGCAACTCTTCCAACTTAGCTAGATAAAAGAATATGAAGTCACATTTTCTATTTAATCTAAACCTCAAGTCAGTCACACTATAATTTCTAATATACATGTACAAACTCCCATACCAAATAAACTGGTAATGGATGGCTTTAAAACCGGATGAGAGCAAATTTCTCCTCATTTTTAAAGTACATTGTTTTTCTTGCCTGCTTGTAGTGTGAGATAATGAGCCATTATAAATCACCATATGTATCCTTGTAACTTTGATTCTTACATTGAATTTTGACAAATTGTTTCCTATGCAGCTTTTTTGAGAACGAAATTAACTGATCATTCTATAAGCCCTAGAAGCGTTTTTGTTGAGTTAATTTAGAAGCATAATGTGCCTAATGCAAATTTCAGAAATTTAGAAGCTTAAGAGAAGTTGTGTATAATAAGAATAAAAATACATTAAAACGTTTGTGGGTGTACATTTAAAACATCTCTACTCATACCGGGTTATTGTATCTATCAATTTTTTCTCCATCACCCAAAAAAAATAAAATTGTGTCTTACGTAAAGTTGCTAGAGTAAGATTAACCTCTGGATTTGAAATCACACTCAACCAAGTAAGCTTCCTCATTAATGACTCTTCCTTACTATAACCTATTTATTCTGGATTAATCTTTTGTTACTTAATCTGCTTCGTCAAGACGTCCTAAGCGTGTGGCAGACCAAACGGTCTCTTAAGATAATGAAATGCAACATGCCTATGTTGGAAAATGGTTATCTGTTCCAGAGGGCGCTTTGCAGCATGAACTTCATTTTGAGTCCCAAGTTTTGGAAATAGAATTAGAGGTTGTATCTATTTATTTAGATTCCAGTATTGCTGAACTTGAAAGAGATGCTTATCTGTGTTTGATTTATTATATTATAACTTCACCTTTTGAATTACATAAGTGATAGCTGATTGTACTAATAAAGATTAGATCATTATAATACGTATATAATTATCATAGAGATACATTAAAACTCACAAAATATGAGCTAACACCTCACTTCGTGAGGTGCACTTTCCTAGTATATATATATGTATATATATATACTCCTATATCTTACATTTTATTTAAAAAATTTAAATAATAATTTTCACCTCATATTGTTATATTTATAAAATAATTATAAATATGTATATTTTAAAGTTATTGGATGATGAATTTTTTTTACTACATAATGTAATTAATTCTAATTAATTAATATAATTAAAATTGAGTAAAACAAAAAACAATATTACATTTTGCTTATATATATATACTAAATAATAATAATTATGAAATAAAAGAAGAGGATTAAAGAAAAACTAAAACATTATAAAACAAAAGAAAGGAAAGATGATAATTAATTAGCAGAAAATTAGAGCACGATGAAAGAGTCAATGTGTTGTGTTAGCACTTAATTATAATAGATAGAAATTTAGGAAAATTATGCCCGATATTAGTCAATAATTATTATATTAAGGAATGAGGATTTCGTAAAGAAATTAACAGTAATTATTTTTTAAAATATTTTTTCACTTATGTTAATTTTTAGTAATGAGGTCGTAATCTATTAAAATACGAAAGGTTTTTGGAGGTAATTTTTTTTTTTTTAACTTATGTTAATTTTTAGTAATGAGGTCATAATATATTAAAATACAAAAGGTTTTTGGAGGTAAAAAAAATAGATAAGGGGTTTATTTGATCAAGAAAAATAAAATGAGGGGTTTCCATGATCTTTTGTCCATATTTTAAAATAAAAAAGGTTTAATTGATCCCATAAAAAAAGAATAAGGGCCTAAATGAATAAAAAATAAGTTAAGGGGTTTACTTGATCTTAGGAGGAAAGATGAAGGGCCAATCTCCCCAAAATTTTATCTAAAACTAGGGCTGGACAAAATTACCAATTTTTCGGTATGCCGCTATTACTGTACCGAAATTTAACGAATTTAACAAAAATTTTGGTATATTAAAAATTTCAGTACGGTATGGTGCCGTACCTTTTCGGTACGGTAACGGTAAATGATTTAAAAAATTTTCAGTATTTCGGTATATACCGAAATACCATAAAAATATCGGTAAAATTTTAACTAGGATTTCCTCTTTGTGCTAGAAATATTTGTTTGAAGCTATGGTGATCATGTAGAGCAATTCCTACAGTAAATAAGCATATGATTATTAGTCATAATTCATTTTAGTGATATATATATTATTATTCACTTAGCAAGCGTAAGCTGTAGATCTAATATTGTTTCATTTGGAAGATCCAAAAAAATGTTATTCTAAGAAAATGAGAGAGAGGATGAGACTTGTATGGCCGGAGAGAGAGAATGAGAAAATGAGAGATGGGGAGAACAGACAAACATTAAACTTTCTGCTTTCAAGGACATAATTGTAAATTGAGTTGTTTATTGTGTATATTAATTAGATTTATTAAACGGTTTATTTTTAACTGGACTGCAATACAATTCCATTTTTTTTAATTTTATGATTACAAAGCAAACATGGTAGTGATGGGTAATGATGTATCAACTGGTATAAGACATCATCTTGTTCATCTATCATGCATAATCCCATCCCCTCTACCAAACGAGCTGTAACTGTAGTCACTATACTGTATACAACAAACATGAAACAACAAATTTAAGAAACCCTAGCAGTAGCCGCTTTTCTCTTCTCTCCTCAATTCCCATTTTCGTTTCTCTCCAATCAATTTTCGTCCATAGATGTGCCGGATGCCCATAGTCTCTCTTCTGCTTCGTCATTTCCATCACAGTCTCTCTCATCGCCGCACAAACCCGTTACCCTTTTCTCCGCCGCCGCAGCATTTGGATCAGATCCAGTGTCTCCTTTGCCGCCGGCGCTGCTAAAGAGTTCGCCGACGGGTTGGGCTTCTTCAAATCCGCCGGTGCTTCCACCAAGGACGCCGTTCTGATCTCCTCGGAATTTTAATCGCCGCCCTCAGACCTGACGAACATGCTCAATATTAGGTGCTCGACATGGTTTGAATTGGGGGCAATGAAGCCATTTATTGATTCTGTTTCGCATTGGTCATATTACAATTGAGCATTTTGTATGTAGTTTCAAGTATGAGTTAATCGTCGTTGTTTTGATTCTTTTATTCTTTAGTATGTGAAGTTCACGCCAAATTGATTCCCTGATTTTTTTTGCTGCTATATTGATTTGGAAATATTGAATTTACATATGAGTCTATGATTTTTATGAAATTTGTCCTGTTTGTAATAGTAAATGAATTTCATTACGCATATAAGCATATTAACTAATAACTAGTCTACTTTTTGGTGTTCATTGTTTGATGATGCTTTCTTTGTTTACAGCACAGTATCAATCTCATCTAAAGCACACATTATATTGGCTTAAGAATACCCTTTTTTTTGTGAATTAACTGTAAAGATGTGATTCTTACTACACAACTAAGCTGTACTCTTTTTTATATTAGGCCATGAATTTACAATTACAGGGGCACTGGAAGTGGTGATTTGGCCAAGAATTAATGTTCATCAGTAAGGTGGAAGTTGCTAAAAGCTTTGATCTCTAGTTATACAACAATAATAATTCAGTATGGTGAATTGACAATAATTGTTGAACTCTTCATTTATGTTTATATACTTAATTATTAATGTAATGTATCCTAATATGCTATTGTAATTCGGTATTTCGGTAAGTATTCGGTATTTTTTTGCTTATATACCGAAATTTCGGAACTCGGTATACCGACATGGCCAGTACGGTATCGGTATAACTTTTATAATACCGATTATTTTGGTATGGTACGGTACGGTATACCACCCCTATCTAAAATCCTATTCTTGAGCTTTGGATCACAGAAATGGAGGAAATCAAAGCAGAATTCACGAATAATGGTTTCACTTTCGACGACGAGGGAGATATCCTCCAGAAATGTGAGATTTTCTTCTCTCTCCTCTTTGTAATTGAATTATAGCTTTGGACAATCTGGTGTAGCCAGTTTGGAGTAGCAATCTGGTGTTAATTGGACTGCCCGAAAGATTTCTGTGGCACATTTGTTTTCTTTTTTAATTTTTTTTTGAAATATAGCCCAATTTAACTTGTTATTTGGACCTTTGGATTATCAGGTCTAACATATTGCATACAGTACAAGCTCAGTGCTTCAGATCTTGTCTCCAGCTGGGAAGTATACTGCCTCAACAGGTTAAAGTTTAACTTGGAGAAATGAGTTTATCGTTGTCATTGTCTTTGTTGGTTGCTTCATATTCTGATGTTCTCAAATATTTCTCTGCCTGTATTATATTTCAAATTATTTTTAATTTAAGCAGGCCATGAGTTTAGAAACCCTATTTGACTAAACAGGTGTGTTTTTTGAATAACAGTCTATATTCAGTAACAAGTTCTTCATCGAGGATTTACATTTGATAAAATATGATGGAGCTTTTAAGTTGTAAGCTCCTCAAGTTATGGTGTTTGGTATCTTTAACTCATTAAAATAAGCTGCGGTTGTCATCTTTAAATTTTGTACAAATTTCTCTTTGACTTTATTTATAAATCATGAATTATCATTGCTGTATGTTCGTAATCTCTAATGAGATTTTCATTTTAAAAAAAAATTCCTGCTAATTTTTTTAACAATAATCTTTGGATGAAGAAGTTTCATTCTCTTGGTTGCTATGTCGCATCACCTGATGTGTCTGATTTTGCTATTGTTAAAGGGGCCTAGATAGCACAGTACAAAGCTCACATATGGGTGCATTTTTGGAGCAACTACAGCGCGAACAGTTGGATAAAGTCAGAGGAAAAGAGTCCGGACTGCATTTGTACTCCAATGATGTAGCCATGTGAGTCTTGTTCTATAGTGCAGCTTCTCTATTGTTGTTTGCTATCAAAGATTTGCCTCATTTTTTAGAATTACATGAACTTCTTTGGGTTGGAACATTAGTAGCGCTATTCAAATTTTCTCCTGTTGTTTGAACCTCTAATGAAATGATTGTATTTTATTCTAATAACTTAGTAATTACTCCATTGTTAGTTTTAGGATGTATTCATATCAATTCTTTTATTGCTTTATGGACTAAGCAATAATTATAAACACTATAGTGGATGTACTGTTGCACTTTCAGTCCTTTCTCGAAGAATGCTAAAAGCTAAAGCTTTTAATTATCACAGTTAACCTGGGCATTGTTCTTGAGTTCTTTCTCTTATGTGTCATACTTCATTCATGGAAATCTATTTTCAATTATGTCGTGTTTGCAATTTTAAACAGGATATTGAATGGTAATTATGAAGAAATAGAAGGCATACTTGATACTCCAACTAACAAACGCACATCAGCACATGAGAAGTTATCTGATTCAGCACAAAAAACAAATGGAAGCAAATTTACCTTTGAAAAAACTATAGAATCAGTGACTCCTTTTGGATCAAGAAAGAATAAATTTGTCGTGCAATCCACGCTTAATGAGCATCCAAATATGCAAACCATCAAAGTTGAGGAGAATCAGGAAACTTCCGAAGATGAGATCATCAAGAGAATCCAACCTAACCAAGAATGTACCTTGTTGATTAACAGATCTCAACCAGAGCCAGGTTGCAGGTTCATGTATGATAGAATTGAAGACAAGGTATTATTGCCTTTGCTTACTGAAGTATATGTTGCCTTTAGGATCTTCTTTTGGTACAAAAAGATCTTATTTATTCTTCTGTGACTTAGTTTAATTTCCTGGAAAATTGCATCAAAAAGCGAGCTACTGCTTATGCCTCTTCAGGGAGGTATGAAGAACCAGTTGACCCTTCTGTTGCTTCCCAGGTAATTAAGCTTCTCAAATTTTTTGGGATAGATTCTAGCAATTAAGTACTAAAAAAAAATTAATGATATAAAAGAAATAATGAAATTTGAGATTTGAGGGGTTGTCTCTTCTGGGAAAGATCTAAGAATTAGGTCTGAGGGTGAAATCATAAAAATTAGTCTCCCCCAAAACATCCCTATCCCTGGTCTCTGTCAATTGTCATCATTAACACATTATATTTTTCAGAAAAGCATTTTTACTGTTGGCATGGTATGTTGTGAGGAAGAGGGCCGCTTGAAGGAGAAGCCTGTTTTGCTGCAAAGCAGGTATAACTCATTCTTCCCATGTTATTCTTATCAAGTTGCATTCTCAAACTTCTATATTTTACTTGAAAACTATTGTATGAGTTGTAAATTATAAAATATTGAACTGACATCTCAACCCTCCAAATTAGAGTTAGTGCTTTTGGTTTTCATGTTGGTTCAATCTCATACATAGCTAAGCATCTAAAGAGTAATTTTTCATGTACCAAAGAGTGATCCGTAAAATAGGGTTTACGTTGCCTATACAGATAGCCCAAATCAAACATAGTCCAACAAGGGTTTTCCTGTGTTTGGGAAAATAAAGTGACCCTAATTTATTTTTAAATGAATATCTACTTAATAAAATATCTTAATTTTAGAAGCTACTCCATATGATTTAATATATTTCCCAAAAATTTTTAGCTGTTTATTAGTTAATTAGATATCTTATAACCTCCAAAAACAATTTATGATAAGATCTTAAAGATATAGTTAATTGCTAACCTGTTAACACCCGATTGTTTCATAGAAAGGTCAGGTCTTTTACAAATATAAGATCTACATGCACCTTTTTTTTTCCCTTGATGAAATGTTTGTTTGCTTCAGCATGCTTGATTTGGTTTTGGAGATTTGGATCGCGTTCTAATGAGATTGTTGCTTGCTACTATGTTATGAGGCTTATGCCTAGTCTGACATTGATAATTTAGTCAATATACCAACCAGTCATCAAAATATGTTAAAACTAAGGCCTTTAGCTTGTTACTTGTCAAAATTGGAAAAAACTGTTTATTTGCATTGAGAATCACCATTTTTGTGTTCATCTTATAAAATAAGAGTAAACAAAATATCATGAATGATGAATTAGAATATTTAGATATTTTACACTTGAATAACAAATTGCATACAATAGGAACATAAAGGTGTGATTTAAGAGTAGTTTTATCTTTTCCGGTGGAACCTTTTCTGAAATAATAGAGAGTTTTCATCTGCAATTCTATTATTATTATTATTATTATTATTATTATTATTATTATTATTATTATTATTATTATTATTATTATCTCCAAGTTAGGGAGAATAAGAATGAAGTTCATGTGGATATTTGTTATGTGACCAGGGACACCTGGATCTATAATTCATGATTGTTGGATTAGAATAAGAAGAGAAAGTACAAATATTACCTGTTAGAGCCTAAGAGATTCTAGTAATACCATGATACCAGACTGAACTTTCAAGAGTCCCAGAAGATGAATCCTCTATTATTTGCTGAAGTGAACAATATCCACCTTATTTGAATGAGCATATCATTGAACCAGGCTTGTTGCCCTTCCATTTGTCAGGTGTGCCGTATATTTCCAAATGGTTTGTTTTAGATATGACCCTGTACCCTGGATCAGTTGGGATTTATCTTCTGCTCTAAGTGGTTATTCATAGCTTTACTCCAGCTTGAGAAACATTTTCTATTGATGCCTCAGCCTCTTTTATCCTAGCTTAACATTTAATGACTCTAGCACTTTGAACTCAGCAAATACCTTTCCAAGTGAAGGAAGAGAACAATGACCTAAACAATCAGGACTTCTTTAAACAGTCACTAAAAATATCCGGATTTTAAGATAACCTTTTCAAAGTGTTAAAATAAGGTTCTATTTTCTTCAAAGGATACATCTTTTTTTTAAGTTCTATTTTCCCATACCCTTGGGGTTGTTATCAAGGTAAGGAAACTGATTGTTATTATTAGATAGTCCTTTTTTTTTTTTTTCTATTTATCAGCACACATGGTTATCTCTAGGATTACCTGTTCAGGCCATGATGAAGGATTCTTTCCCTTCCTCCCTTCCTCTCTCTCTCTATCTCTGAATTGGTGAGTAGTATCCTAACTTATATGTGCATTTGTATCACAAGTTAGGTACCCAATCTTTCCTCTAACTGTGATATACAAATGAATTAACTGGGACCAGTGTAGAATTTTGTCCCATCGAGTCATCTATTCTAATGAATAATTTGAACAAAATGAAAGCCATAATATGGCCCTGTTTTCAATAGGTTTGTTAAGGGAGAGATCATTTCAGACATCTGATAATAAGATACCAAAATTTAATGGAGAAGAAAAGAATTAGTGGTTTTCTTTTCGATTTATAAAGGCTGCTCTAGCACCATATTAGATAACAAGGGGATACTGATTAACTCTGTCCAGATAAAGCCTTGCAACTACTTTTGCACATGAAGAGAAAATCACAGCAATTGTGTTTCATTGCTACAAAACGCTTATTGCTTTTAAAAGTTACTTACTGATGGTACAAAATAAATACACAAATGATCCTAATTTATAGTATCCTGTTTCGAATAGGAAAATATTTGTGTTTATAACTACACTATCCAGAGATATTAAGAGTATTCGCATCCAAAATGTTCACCTTTCAACAATTGGTCAGTCGCAATCAGGATGCTTATTTGACAACTGTAAATTACCCATAATGAATATAGTTGTTAAGAGGAGAGAGGGGCTCAAAGTCGCCAGGGCTAGACGCGGTCGCCTCTTATAAAACCTGACCTAACATTTTTCGACAATATATATCCTACTTGCAACATAGTTACCTAACTAAACAAAGGTAAAATCACTACATAATAACTCATAAATAATCTGATAACACATAGAACATCCATACATAATCATCTTCAAAGTTCAAACCTTCAACACAAATAAACAATAAGCTAATTAAATGAAGTCTTCAAATTTTAAAATGTAATTAAGTTATCACCCCCATAATCCTCATCATGATCCTTACTATATATTTTCTTGGTCTCTGTATTTGTGTTTCATATTTTCCCTTCTTTCTGTTTAATGTTCAATATTAATATTGCTGCATATTGTGTGTGTGTTTGTATTTGTGTCAGTGTTGAGCATTCTGGCGGGCAGCGTGTTCGTCTTGACTTGCAAAAGTTGAATCAATTCTCTATTTTCCCTGGCCAGGTTAGAGTAGGTTTGGTTTTTAGAAAAGCAAGTTTCATCTTTATTGATGTATCTTGTTGTAGAGTAGAACAGCTCTGATATTTATACTATGAAACAGGTGGTGGGTATTGAAGGCCATAATCCTAGTGGACACTGTCTTATTGCATCTAACATTATTGATTATATTCCCTTGTCTGTTACTTCTGGCGAGCAATATCCTTCCAAAAGACAAGCTTTGGGTCACAAGCTGCAGCTAACACATCCCTCACAAGATTCACGGGTGCTGTCATTGGTACGTAAGTTCAAGCAATTGAATGAGAAAGAATCAGTGTATTTTGTACTTTAGTCAGATGTAATTGTCTACTTTTGGTTGCTTATTATGTGGCTATCTGCTGCTCTATACTTTACTTGCTCTTCCTTTTTTAAGAAGCATTAATTTCCTGTCTTCCTATTCACCCTCTTATTTAATGAGGTAGATTCGCAAGATAATTTTATAATATATCTCTATTTAATTGGCAGTCCCCCAAAGTCTGAACTTAACAATGGGGGATGAAATACATTTTATGAATCCAATATGAGTGGGCATTGTATTATTTCCCAAGAGGCTCAAACGATGAATTCTGATTCATCCTTACATTTGCAACAAATGGAGTGTGATGTTATACAAGAGTTATTTTACATCATTTTATAGTTAATTACTTTACATGATTTCTCTCATTGCTTGAATTCATTCATATATTGGTCAAACATAAGCTCCTAAGTTCTAAGTGCCTTTTCTTGGCTATTGGTTTTTCTTTACAGATTGTTGCAGCAGGCCCTTTTACTACGACTGATAATTTGTTATTTGAGCCTCTAACTGATCTTCTGGCCTATGCACGTCGAAAGCAACCTCAGTTGCTTGTCCTGGTAAGGACTTCCCTACTAATCATTTGCAACTTGGCTAATATTTTTGTCAAAATTTAAAAATAAAAGTGTTGCACTTCTTTTTGTCTGTTACAGTTAGGGCCATTTATTGATTCCGATCATCCCGAGCTCAAGAGAGGAACAGTCAGTCAGACCTTTGAAGATATGTTTCGCCTTGAGATCCTTGGAAAGGTTATATATGTCAAAAAGGTATATTAATCTGTTGCATTGACATTTGAACTAACTTGTGTTTTTTCTGTTGTTTCTTATATAGCTCCAAGATTACGTAGAGTATATGGGTTCTACAGTGCACGTGATTCTTATGCCATCTATCAGGGATGCTAATCATGACTTTGTTTTCCCTCAGGTGAGCTATTTCTTTTTTAATCTTCTGTTTGTTTGCAACTGCTAACTTCCATTATAATTGCGATCCTGCTCTAATGATGACATATCATTATTTTGACAGCCTTCTTTTAGCATTCATCCTACAGATTTCAGTCATCAGGTGCCAAAGATGCTATTTGACCTTGGATATCAATAGAAATATTATTTACATGACTTGACCAAATTACTTTGTTCAATAGATACACAGTGTCTCGAATCCAGGGATGTTCTCTGCAAATCAGGTAAGAAACAATTCTTCAAAAAAATCGAAGTAGTTTTTCTCTCAGGGATTTAGGGGACTTGCTCCATTCGTCTCAACTGATTTTTCACATTTCTTCATTTGTCCGTCCCAAGAAGGTTTTCACACCCGATTTTTGGTAAAAGTACACAGCACAAATAATCTATCACCTACACTTTACTTAAAAAAATGACATATCCACCTAAAAAAATGACATATCCACCTAACACAACTCACTTTCTACTATTTATTAATCAGAAAAGACTAAATCACCCTAACAAAGTTAAGTTATTAAAAAAGTAGAGAAGTAACCGTAAATGTGAAAGCACTAATGGGGCAAGGGAAGTATTATTTATTTATTTATTTATATATAAATAGAATTCATATTCTATACTGAAGGTACTTGCATTGCTGAGGCAATGAGTGCTACTATCCACTAAGTTTAAAAGGCAAATTATAAATATTCTCAATGGATCTTTTCTGCACTAGAGCTCAAGACATCATGTAGTCCAAACATGGATATGCTTGAGTTGGAGGAGGGCATAATGAACTTAAAATCTGCAATTATGAGTGATCTAAAATATAAGGTGTAAAGTAGTTATCAGCTTAACAGGAGACACAACAATGTTGGATTCAATTGATTGACAGGTAAAAGTGGCTTGCTGCACGGTTGACATACTAAAACATCTCAGTGCTGAGGAAATCTGTCGCAATACACAAGGAGGATCCAAGCAGCGATTAACGAATCTAGCTAAGCATATACTAAACCAAAAAAGGTATGCCATATTCATGAGATTTGTTTGTTTCTTTATTTTAATTTGTTCATATCGTTATTCTGTGGAGCAGCTTCTATCCGTTGTATCCACCTTCGGAAGAGGTTCCGTTGGATTTCTCACTCGCAGAAAAAGCACTGCATTTTTCGTCAATTCCAGATTTGCTCATACTACCTTCAGACCTGGCTCATTTTGTGAAGGTTAGAATCAGATTCCAAGCTTCTTTTTACCCAAGCTGGCTAAATAGAAAATGATTGAGCAGGATAAAGATGTGCATTCGTGTGTAACAGGTGGTGTCACTTGGAGATGAAAATAAGAAAGAAGAGGAAGTGAAGTGTATTTGTGTAAATCCAGGAAGAGTTGTCCGAGGGGAAGGAGGGGGTTTCTTCTTCGAGATGAACTACGGAGGGAATCCAGAATCGTCAACTGCTTCGATCATCCGCATATGAACTGACCACCAACTGTATTTATAGACTAACGATGCTTGCTTTGTTTGTGATATGTAACAATCAACAAAGTATAGAAGCTTTCCTGTTTACATTTTAATATGAGAATGACTATTCGTATTCCCAAATTTACTAAACGTTTAGATTTCTCGAGATATTTTCTTACGAAGTTTTGTTATAGCATCTATAACTGCTTCCGGTTTAGGGGGACAACCTGGCAAATAGACATTCACATGAATTAGTTTATTGACTCCCCGAACGCTCATAATAATTAGATTAAAATGTAAAAACATAAACACCCTCGTGGAAATGATATAATTAAGATTAGATATTTTGTTCGTTGGAGTAATCGATTAATATATGGTACGTTTGGTTGAAGCACTCGAACAATACATGGTGTGTTTGGTTAGAGTGTTTCGACATGAATCCACACACATTAACTAATTCAATTAAAATATGAGGTCCATATACTCACTAATACAACTACTTATTACATATTAAATAATACTCCATTCGTCCCATGTATTTTTACTCACTTTTCATTTTGGGGGTGTCTCACGTATTTTTTACTCATTCCATTTATGGTAAAAATACATAATATTTTATTACTTACTTTTTACAATCCCAACAACTTTAATTACTTTTTTACACTTTATTCATCATTCTAAACAACTTTATTTACTTTTTCTTTTTAAATTAATAATTTATCCCTACTTTCTCTTACATTATATATTAAAAAATTAAACATCTTAATCTTTGTGCCCGTACAAACGGGTAAAAATACCCGGGATGGAGGGAGTATTGTTTTTTAATTCATGTGTAAAAAGCAAATATTCCTTTTGCCAACGGAGGAGGGAGAATTTTTAAGTAATAATGTATAAAGTATGTTACGTATGTTAGAAAGAGGTTATAGTTTTAAAATTAAAATATTCTTTAAAGATTTTGAATTTGTGATGTTATTTCATTTTTTAGGAGGTCAACTTAACTGTAGAACAGACGAATGATGAAAGAGTAAACTTAATCTTGAAATCAAGAGAGTAAACGATAAAGGGAATTTTTATACCCATACATTGTTAATCACATGTTAAGATTTATTAACTCACATATTAATTCAATGTGAACGAAAAATCCCTTATTATACATTCCTTTTATTATCTGTTAAGATATCATTTTGTTATTTTGATAGTTCATTTTAAAAATATTCATTTTTGTTTTAAAGCAAAATGAATTCATCAATGATCTACTGCTCACCACTAATACAAAGTTAACTTTATACACCTTCTGACCCAATTTCAAGTTTATATTTTTTTTATTTTAAATTTAATTTCACACTTTTTATAAAAGTTAAAAATAATTAGCTAATGGAGTGTTTGGTTGGGCACTTTTAATGGGAAGGAATGGGAATGAAAATGGGAATGATACTAAAAAATGTTGGAATCTTCCATGCCCAAGTAGAGGGGATGCATCAAATCCATTCCCATGTCAATAATACCCATAATCATTCCCATACCCATGTTTTATACCAAACACCCCCTAATACTTTTAACATATTTTAATTTTAAAATTTGTCTATCACATTTTAAAACATATAATATACTATTTTATATTATTATCAAAAAATACTATAGTAAGTTAAAAAATGATTTTTTTAACTTTATCTATATATACATACAAGTAGAATAGTGGATTCTAAAAGAAGTTGAAGCCAAAAACAAGAAAAGAAAAGAAAAAAAAATTAAAGAAATAAAATCTTTAGAAAATATTATTTATATTGTATTTCTTCAAGTGAATCTTGTACAAAAAAAATTTAAAATCTGTCTTTATATACAAAGAGAACAAATTTAAACGGCATCAGTAGAGAAATATATCTGCAATGGACGGTAGTGGATTCTAAAAGAAGTTGAAGCCAAAAACAAGAAAAGAAAAGAAAAAAAAATTAAAGAAATAAAATCTTTAGAAAATATTATTTATATTGTATTTCTTCAAGTGAATCTTCTACAAAAAAAAATTTAAAATCTGTCTTTATATACAAAGAGAACAAACTTAAACGGCATCAGTAGAGAAATATATCTGCAATGGACGGGGGCAGCTTGCAGTGATTCTTCTACGACTGCTAAAAAAAAAAAACTTAAAAGACAAAGAAAAAACTTGAAAGACAAAGAAAAAGGATGAGAGTAATATCGGGAACTAAAGATCTATAATTGTTGATAATAGACGCATACCAAAATTTGCAAATTATATAAGCGGAACTAAAGATTTACAATAGTTACATACAAAATTTACAGATTTTTATGGGTTAATATATTACACCCAAAAATCTAAAAATATAGATTTGGTATATAGAAGAAAAAAAAAGAAAGTTCTACATGGAAATCGAATAAATATGTTAAAAAAAATATTGATGTTTTATATAGATGAAAAAGAAAATGTTACGTGAAAAAGAGTAATAATAACACATATTAACTCATCTAATATTAGTGAATATCTTAAACCTAAATGAATATATTGGATTGTAATCTGTTCTATATTAGATTGTAATTTTTTCTAGAAAATATATAGATTTTGTCTAAAAATATATAGAAGTAGATAGAAAAAAGAAGAGGACAAATAGGAGGTCATGATTACAAAATAATAAAATTATTTCTTTTGAAAAAATATGAAAATAAAAATAAGTTTACGTAGGTAAAATTGAATAAGAGGATGATTGCAAAATAAATAAAATTGTTGCTTTTAAGAAATATGGGTAAAATTGAAGAAGAGGATGATTACAAAATAAATAAAAATGTTGCTTTTAAGTTTGGTTTTTTTTCCTTTCAAATTTTAGTTCTTTTTCTCAAATTTATTTTTTTTATAAAGAAAATGAGTCTTTTATGTTTAAAAATATTAAGAAAATGCACAAAATTTGAATCAAAACTAGATATAAAAGAATCAAATTTTGAAGAAATGACAAAAAAAAATAAAAAAATAAAAGACTAAATTAAAAAAAAATGATTAAAATTAAACATTGAAGAAAAAAAATGTCTAATGATAGAATCAATTATATTTACAAGACCGATTATGATATTTGGATCTGGATCCTCTTCCGTAGTTAAATTCTCAATTTTGTAAATTTCGTTTAATCTGCATTATCCAATTAATATTACAAATGTGAACTTGCCACATCATTAGAAGAATAGAAATACAACGATCGGTGGTAGTTAAAATTCACGTAAATTTACAGAATAAGAAAGGGAGAGGATCCAAATCCATGATATTTTTCTAGGAGAAAAATATAATTTTTGTTTATAGGAGGTACAATCAATCTAGTGCACTATATATATATATATATATATATATATATATATATATATATATAAATTTTAAAGAAAAAAAAGGCTTATTAGTGGATATTTATTGAAGGTGTATATTAATAATATGAATACAAAGAGAAAAAAATATTTATTAATGTTTGTGACAATAATAACTTATTACTCCTAATAGTCAATCCAAACATTTTTTTTTATTTTAAAAATTTATTCAAACTTTTTTTAATGAATGTAACTTTTTTATTTTAAATCTGTTTTATACCAAATTTATATCAAATAAATTTTTTTTTTCAAGATCTCTAATTTGACATATTACGAGTATAATAGATACCCAAATAATTTTTTATATTTTAAATAAATTTTAATTAAATTTTCTTATTAAATAATATATTTATAAAAAAATAAGTATATTATTATCCAAATTAAAATATTGGCAAAACCTCCTGCGCCCGAGATACACCGTGCCCACATGAGAACACAACTCTTCCCCTTTATATTCAATTTAAACATATGTGTTGCTAGGAGTTTAAATTGCAAAGAGACACGATATTTTGGGTCACAAGAGCCTCACTCAAAAAAAAATTAGTTGATTTATTTATTCTTAAATATTTAAAGGTTGGGGCACTACCAGTCAGATCATTTTATGATTGGGTAGACCGTCTCATACTTTTTAAAATAATTATCACTTTCGCTATAAAATGTTACTCCATAACTTTTCATTTATAAAATAGCATTATTATTGTTTATTAATTTAATACACTTTTTAGTACTCCATACTTTAATAATTAATTGACCCGTATTACAACTCATCTCATAAACATTGTTTTAAAAAAAAAACTGTCTTTTAAAACATCACTTTCGATCACTACACATAACTTATTTCTAATACAATACATTATAATAACTTTGAAATTTTATTAAGATTGATTGAGTAATTTTTTATTTATTCATAATAAAATTATTTATTTTCCTGTGCATCGCATGAGGGCATTACTAGATATATCTAAAACGTGAAAGATAAATTTGGGACGGAGTAAATGAATAATTAACTCATTGATGGGCATGAAAGTAGTATTAAGGTTAAAGAAGAGGAGTACAAACGTGATTATTGGGGTATTCCGATCACTCCATTTCATATTCCCTATCCACAAATATTTGTAAAGGAGGAGAAGAAAAAGGAGTTTGAGGAACATGTGAAGTATCTAAAGAAAAAGTATGAGGAGAAAAAGAAGGAAGAGCAACCCAAAGCAAGTGAATCGATGCATAAGGAGAGACCTACAAAAGTTGGTGATCCGGGAAAGTTCATAATTCCTTGTGATTTTGAAGGGAAAGAAACTCTTGATGCATTGTGTGACTTGGGGGCGAACGTCAATGTGATGTCTCATGATACTTTCAAGAAGCTTGAAATTTGAGAGCTCAAGCCTACTACTATCCATCTTGAAGTGGTGAATGGTGAGGTCGTTACACCATTAGGGTTGTTGAAGATGTGGAGGTGAAAGTTAAAGGGCTAGCTTTCCCGGTCGACTTCATGGTGTTGGAAGTGAAGGCGGATCCAAAAATTTCACTCATTTTAGGAAGGCATTTTCTAGCAACGGGAAGAGCAAAAATTGATGTTGGAAGGGAGGAGCTATCCTTGAGCTCAAAAGTAAAGATTGTCACATTCTTATGTAACAAAGAAAAAGGAACCAAGCCTCCGAATGTGCCTCCGGATGATTTTATGGATTATGATTCTATTCTCTTAGACAATTTAAATTCATTTTTTCATGATTATATGAAAATGTCAAATGCTAACTTGTCTTCTTATGATGTTAATAGGAAGAAAGCTCCTGAGCTCGATTGAAAAATAGACAAAGGAGAAAGAGGAAGTCCACTAGATTCACTTCTCCAAGATGACTTGATGCTTGTAAGTAAGAATGGTAAAGTTGAGCTACTTGACAAGAAGATGGCTAAGAAAATGTTCAAAGTGAGGATGCGAGGAGAGAATGTGATGGATTGTTACTTGGTCCAAAGAGCATTAAAATTTCGTCTGGTATGAAGACGTTAAACTTAGCGCTAAATGAGAGGCAACCTATTCTTTTTATCTTTTGGTGCTTGTTTTGTTGTTTGCATTTTGGTCTTGTAGGTGAATTGAGCTTGTAAGAAAATGGATATTGAAGAAAATAGAAGTGCTTCATGAATTCGAGTGGATATAACTCAATTCGTGGTAATGCATATGCTTCTCTACAAGAAGATCATTGATGGAAATTACAAGGGTAAGTCCCACCACTTTTTGCAAACTTAATTCTCAATTCTTATTTCGATTTAAGTTTTGGGGGGAGAATACGTGGTGTGACTTACCGCTTGAGTGTGATTATTGTATTATTTATATGCCAATTGTTGAACTAATGGTTTTTGAACACAAATGAAGTGATGGAAGCATGAATTGAGCCCGGAGATCAAGTCGAGAGTCATTGTGCATGAAATCCGGAAGCTCGTGCCAACCATTTCCATTACCAAATTCCTTTCTAAGGGAGTTCACTTTACATCTCATCACTTCTATGTGTTTAGCATGCTTTGATATTAATTTGGATTGTGTTGGATTAGTATGCTACTTCATGTGTTATGTTTGTGAGAATTTTACTTTTATAATTTAAGATTTCATTTTCAATCAAAGGTTGGGATGTGTGTGAGCTTTCTTGATCATGGATGTTATGAATGTGTGCTTAATTTCTTATGGTGGTGATGTTTATTCTTGCATGTTACGTGTTGTTGTTTTGTTTCTTGTTTGGTGTGTCTTTCTTGTATGTTTTGTGTGTATTTTTACCTTTGTCTAGGGATGTTTGGTGGTTTGTTTTTGGGATATCGTGAGTCATTTTTGAATGTGAGTGATGACATGTTGTTGTGATAAGTGATGACAAATTATGATTAATAATCTCTACACTTTCAAATTGTGACATATTCTATTTAACTTGTTCAATTTTGAGATGAATGTGGTGTAATAAGTTTCTTAAGGTCCGAGCATAAGGTTGTGAGAATTTGAGCCTCAACCGTGCATACATGATATTTCTTCATGAGTGGATTGATTATACTTGATAAGCTAGAACTTGCTCATGGACTATAGGAATGAGCCCGATTAGTGGAGATTAGTGATATGATCTAAGGTCATCCTTGTTATTCATAGTCATTGCCATATATGTCCTTACCTTATACATCATCCCTAGTCAACCACTTTGAGCTTATAATCTTATTTCTTGTGAATTTAGCACATTACAAGCCATGATTATCTACTTAAGCCTTATATATATACCCTTTTGTGTGGGTAATTGAGGAGATGTGGTTTAGAAAGGTTTGATGAGATATTGTGCAGAAGAAGAAAGGAAATGGTAAGCAAGCAAGAGAAAAGATGAAAAGAGCACAAGAAAGAATGAACATGCAACCTTAAAACAAGAGAATGAGCAAAGCAACAAAAAGATGCTCAAGAAAATAAAAGTTCAAAGAAAGGAAGCATTCATCTAAAGAAACTAAAAAAATCAAAGGAAAGTTCATGATTAGTGCTTGAGATTTGAAAAGAAAAGAAAGGAAGAAAGATAAGTGAAGATATAGAAGAAAGTAGCTACCTCTTCGATTACTTACAGTTGCTTAGTCACTATTATCCATATTCTTCCAATCCAACCAAAGAGCCTATCATTACATCCTTAATGAAAGTCCTTTTTGATCACTAATGGAAACTATGGTGGTTTGTGAATGTAGTCCACGAGCAAATATATAGCGAGTCGAGCCAATCGATTAATGAGTGTTGTTTTACCTCATTTGATAGAGTGTTGAGTGATATTGATATCTGATGTGAAGCTTGGAACGAAAGGGACTATATTACACTTTATTCTCTTGAAATTGAACTTGTTAATATTTTTTGCATGTTATGATTTTAATGTAGTAGGATGACTTAGCATAGTTTGTAATTCTTATTACTATTGATGTGTTATTATTTATGTTTGTTTAGTCTTTTCCTAGGTGAAAATCACTCTCCTTGGTTTATCATTTTCGTTGTGTGGGGACGCACAACACTTTAAGTTTAGGGGTGTGATGAGTGGTATTTTTACCTATATTTTAGTGTCTTTTTGTGTGTATTTTCGTATTATTTTATCCGTATTTATGTGTATTTTAGTGGTGTTATGTGTTTTTATGGAAATGTGTGAGAATGAATTTAAACGTATGATTTTCAGGTAAAAGTAGATTCTAGATGCTAAAAGGAATACGTTAAAAAAATGGATCTTAATTCCAAGTTGAAACTAGCAAGAAAATGATAATAGAAGAAAAACACGGGTTGAAGGAGAAACACGGCTAGCCATGGCCATGTTCGAGTTTCAGATTGCATTACAAATGAAACACGGGCTTCTTAGGCTGTGTTAGGTGGCATGATCGTGTTCCTGAAGAATTCGAATTTTACACAAAAAGGCCCATTTCCTACTTAAGCCCATGATCCAAATTTTGCCCTAATTCCTTTGATCCTCTACCATTATAAATACCCTCATTTTCAAATGGGTTCCACTAAATACATACCTCTTTTTATTAAATACACACCCTTCTTTTATTAAATCAAAATATATAATTTTAAAAAGTCTAAAATATCCCAAATTTATTAAATACACACCCCTATATATTTTAATCACATTATTAATCTAATAAACCCTAAATGCATTAATAACAGGCAATTATTCTTCAGTCAGGCTTAGGTGGCTTTTAAACCCCCTGGCCTTGTAGTTCCCATACCCCTGAGCCTAAGACTTCAGCCCTTATCCTTCTTCTTCAACAGAGAGGTGTACAAAAGCATTCTGGGGGGTTTTACGCTCTTTGTTCGGAAACAGAGTGAAAAGAGTAAAGGTCCCAAGAAAATGTAGAGATGCTTGAGTTGAGCTATTGCGCCCCGGGGAAGGATCCGGGGATGATTTGTGGTAAACACCGTGGGATAATTTATTTTATTTGGCTTCCATTGCAAACAAGATTTTTACGCATTTTCGAATCACGAAACCCGGGAATTTTTTGATCAATCACTGATAAGAGTGAGGTTGGAAGACCAGTTTTTTCAGTAATTTTGTAATTTTATTCTCCAAAATTGCCTAGATGTTTTGAGTAAGTTCCACCTGAATTACGAGAGGATGTATATGGTGGAAAACTTCTGACAAAACATGTGGCAAAGAAAAGCCATTTTCATCATGATGTGAACAAGTTTTATATCTCATTCAATAGACGTTGAAGCCTGATTAGTAATGGCATCTACTGATACCTATGCGTAGATGCCGAAATTACTTAAAGAGTGTAACTAAGTGATGATGATATTATATGGACATGGGTAATACTACGAGAGTACTGGTTGTTACAGTGGGAGTCGTTATTTATCTAAAGATATGAATAAACGATTGATTATGAGAAATTGTCTTTACTACGTTTTTAATAGAAAGAATTTCATTTCACTTTCTATACATTTACGGATGGATACTCCATTTCATTTAAATGACATGGTCATAGTAATGAAGGATGGAAGTATAATCTGTTGCGGTACATTGGTGGACAATTTGTACACTTGGAAATCATGTTTATACCACGGATGCAACAAATAGTAATTAATAATGCATCTTCTAATCTTAGAGAAAGGAACTTTCGAAAATGAACTAAACATACTTTTGGCATCTAAGACTAGATCAATTTTACTTGAGTAGGATTCAAAGGTTGATAGCTGATAGACCGTAGGGTTTATCTGAAGTGAAAACTATCTAACTTGCGAGTCTTGCTTGAAAATAAAAATGATTAACTGCCTTTTCAAGACTGTGGGGTGTAGAGCCAAAGATATATATGTTGGAATTAGTTCATTCTGATTCAAGTGGACCTAATATTATCCTGGCGAGAGGTGGTTATGAATATTCAAATATTATTCTAGATACCGATATATTTATTTGATGCACTGCATGTCTAAATTCTTTGATTTATTCAAGAATTGCAAGGCTGGTACAGTGAAGCGTCATGGAAAATATATTAAGTCATTACGATTTAATCGTGATGGCGAGTACCTCTTAGGATAGTTAGGAGCTATTAATCAGAGGTTGAGATTAAATCTTAAGTAGTCTACACCAGGCATACCCCAGCTGAATGGTGTGGCGGAAAGAATGAATAAGACTCTTATGGTGATGTTTAGATAGATGATGAATTATTTGGAATAATTAAATTCATTTTATAGATATGCCTTAGAAACAGTAATTCGTAAAACGTTTGTCTGTTTGTGGGATATCCTAGAAAAATGGACGGTGATTCATTTAGTCCAAAAGATCGAAGGGTGACTGTTAACACAAACACCGGATTTTTAGAAAAGGACTATGTAATAAATCACAAGCACATGTATAAGTTGTTCTAAAGGAAATGAGAGGGAAAACACTAACTATTAGTACCAAGTGTACAAGAAGATATACCACAAGGTAAACTGCATCGCGTGTCAAGTCTGATACACAATTGCGTGTAGTACTTTGTCATAGTGGGAGGGTTGTTTGACAACCCGTAAAATATATGTTTTGGGAGAGTCATGAGACTTGGTCCCTAGTAAACATGGTATTGTCCCACGGATACGACATAGCACTACAAGATTAAAATGCAGAATCTTAGTAAGATGCAATGAATGTTGAAATAGAATCTACGGATTCTAAATTTAGTTTGGGAGCTTGTAGGACCACTAAATGGTGTAAAAGCCATTGCAAGTGGTCATAGGAAATAAAAGAGGATCATACGGTAAGGTGAAAACATTGGAAGCAAAGCTTGTTGCGAAAAGGTGTACTCACAAAGAAATAGTTTGATTATGAGGAAACATGTTCACTGGTGGGTATGGTTATGTTAATCTGGATTCTTTCATTTATTGCTGCTCATATTGAATTATGAGGAATAGCAAATAGATGTCAAGACAGCATTCCTGATTGAAAGTCTTGAGGAAAACATCTAAGTGAAGCAATCAAAGTGATTCATTGCAAAGGGCTAAGAGCATTGTGATAGTAAGTTTAAAAGTGTCCATCGATGGACTAAAGCAGGCTTCAAGATCATGATACATCCGTTTTTTTTGAGAAAATCCAGGCATATGGATTTATTTAATGCATGGATGTGTCTTGTGTATTGTAAAGAGTGATGAAAATGTGGTGGTATTTCTTGTACTTTACGTAGATGATATATTGCTCATTGGAGACAATGAAAGAGTATTGTCGAGCGTAAAGGTATGGTTGATAAAGCGGTATGATATGAAGGACTTAAGAAAAGTAAAATATATCATTTTGATCACGGTAATACGGATCACAAGAAATGATGTTATGCTTATCTCAAGTTTCGTGAATTGATACAATCCATACTCATTTAGCATGTGAATTTATCTAAGTGAATGTGTCTTGAGACACAAAAAGAAGATAAAAGTGATGAAAGCAGTTCCTTATGCTTCGGCGAATAAGAAAGCTTAATCTAAGGAATGTTATGCACGAAAATGGATAACTATATTGCCAATGGCATAGACATTGGGTATTAAAGGTAACCCGAAATAAGAATGTTGAACTGTGATAACACATAATTTTGAAGTACTTGAAAATGACTATAAATTATATGTGGGCTTACCGGACAGATTCACTGCTTCTTATGAGTTACGTAGATTCGGATTTTTCAAATCAGATAGGGACGACAGTAAATCCGCCTCAAAGGTTAAGTGTTTAATTTTAGGAAGTAGAGTCATAATGTGGAGGAGTGTTATATAGAATATATTTCAGACTCCAAACTCCATTATGGATAGATGATAAATTGGAGCCTATGAGGCAGCCAAAGTATCTATATGACTATAGAAACTTCATAATAGACTTTGAAGTGTTTCTAAGTTTGCCCAAAGTTATCACAATTTATATTGATGATATTGGTGCAGTTGCAAACTTGAAGGAATCACGAGTCCATAAGGCAATTAAATACATGGAGCGCGAGTACCACCTGTCACGAGAAATCGTATAATGAGGGGAAGATTGTTGTCGCCTAGATTGCATCAGATGATGACCTATTAAATCTATTTACAAGGACCTTAAGGCAAGAGCTCTTGATGGTCGTGTAGTGGGAGTGAGAATCAGATGTATGGCAGAAGACATAACAGTATAGTCTTTTAGTATAAGTGGGAGATTGTTGGATTGTATGCTAAAAGTCTAGCCTTTAGTATGAAAAATGTTATAACAATTTATTTGAAATGAGAATCATATGATCAAATGATTGCATCTTATAATTTATTTATATGCACGATGCAATAGTCCAGTTACTTTATACTGTAGATAATATGTTGTGCGACAACACGCGAAAAATCATTTTATCGGTTTCCTTATAAAGTATAAACAGATGCTCACAACCGAGATAGACGGGGACTCTCTATTGGGATGGTTGTACTGTGGTTTGATATTAGCTTGTCTTGGCTATAGAATCACATTAGTGCACTTGTGTGTATTGAGCAGGACTGCTTGAGATCGTTCGACTTATACTGACTTATAGGAGAACTTGATCTCAGTTATTATGGATGTTCGTGCTCTTAATCCCTATACAATAACCTCGACACGTAGGGCAGTATGTATTTCTTTTATTCATCAATGGGTGAGATTTACATGTATTAAATCAACAAACTCGGTGAGTTGGGAAGTACTGTTGTCTCTATGGTGTGCTGTTGATTGTAGAAGGAATCTATATCCGACATAGGTTGATGATGTCCCCTTGAGGAGCTCATAAGGTTTATCATGTAATTCTTGCAAGTGGATTAATTCCGGCATGATAATAAGGTTGAGTGATACTACTCTCGGATGAGATATTAATTAATTTGAGTTGTCAGTAACTTAATTAATTAATGTGCATTGTATATCTTAAACATGGGAAGATTTTCGAGCTCATAATAAGAAGGAGCCCAGAACATAATTTAGGGATTGGATGGGTAGTGCAATAATAATATTTTAGTGGACTATATTATTATTATTGGATTTAATTATAAGCTTTGGGCTAAGCTTGGTTAATTAAATCCAATTGAGGCCCAATCTAGTTTCTCCTCCTGGTCTCTACTGTAGCCCAGTATATAAGTCATCTCAACTTCTAGAAACCAAGACTCTGCGCCATTTTTGATGTGAGAAAATGAGAGAAGCAGATTGAGATAATCTTGCAGATTATTGCCTACACAACATCAGGATTCGACTTGGGACATACATCAGAAGATCGAGAGGTGGTTCACTGCTGTTTATCCTCTACATCAACCCAGAAGAAAGGTAAACTTTTATTTTGCTTCCGCTGTAATTGTTTACTTGTTTTCCTAACGGATCACACTGAACCAAACGATCTAATAGCCAACAGGATGAAGATAGATGGAATGTGTAACACCCCACAATTTTTCCTATTTATGTGATAATATAATTTGTATTTTACGCATTTTTATAATTATTTAGTAATTATGTGGTAATTGTTTCTACATTTTAATTGTCTTTGCATTTTTATTTGAGATATTTATAATAATAATGGTGATAATATTTGAATATATATATGTATAAATATTTACGTGCAATAATTTTGATATATAATTAAATTGTCTTATGTGTATAAATATATTAATTGTTAATTATTAAGTATCACACATGTTTTCGTAATAATAATAGTGGTAAGAAAATGTATACGTGTGTGTTTTAATTTATAAATGTATCATGTCTTAGTTATTAAGTATTTTCCATATATTTGTAATGAATAATAATAATAATAATAATAATGAAATGGCATCTACGTGGCTAATTGATGATCATATAAATTTATTGGTTTGAAATGCAATAACGTGGCTACTCCCTATTTCAATTAGTTGTCAAAACACAATTTTCCACTAATAATTTAAAATGGCGGTGAGTTTGTCTACATTTACCACTATATATAATGGTTAATACTCCCTCAATTCATAAATCTCAACACATTTTATAATATGATTAATCAAGGGAGAGTTTATTAGTAATAAGGGAAAAAGAGAAAGGAAGGAAGATAGAGAGAGTTGCCGATATTTGTGGTGTGAGTAAGCATTATCTTTATCGGGGTTGAGGGGTTGAGGTAAGTAGAGGTCCAACTACAATGCATAAACAAGCTGTGTGTGAATTACTTGTGATTAATGTGTGCTAATTTTGTTATGGATTATTTGTGATTAATTTAATTACGTTATGATTTATTTGGGATTAATATGTGGTACAAGTTGTAGGTTTATGTGATTTGAGATATTATCGTAGTTTTATATTTATTGTTCTATGTGATCAAAGGTTATTTTAAATGAAGATCTGTGTGATCTTAGATGAAGTAATTATTCTGTTTTAATTAAATGTTGATTTTAATGTCTTAATTAATATGCAATGCATATATAGTTTCTCCTACTTGCATACCATGAATAATCATGAAAAGTGTTCTCCCCAAAATTAATAAGATATTAATGGTGTGTGCGGCCATTATATATGCACTGAGTGGCGTAAGGGGCGACCTAGGAAGGAGAACCTGGGAAAATCCAGAGTAGGCTACCTAGAGTGGGCCACCGTCTTGAATTATTGTGAGAGAGGGAGTGATGTTCAGTGAGGGGACTTCCGAGCAGTAGGGGGATAGTAGGTGATGGACCCTAGCAGGCTGTAAGAAAAGGTGGATCCTCGGACTGCACCACGTGGGACTATGTGGAGGGAGATGATTCTTGGTGGCGGGACAAGTGACGAGAGGCAGGAAGCTTGTTGGGCCACGAGATGATAGTCCTCACAGCAGTTCCATATTTATATTGTGAAATTGATAAATCGAGTGATGAGCTCATTTTCGATGCATATCATAAGTGTTCGTGGGGATCCCGCAACGTGAACAATTTTCAAAATAAAAGAGACCAACTAGAAAGATTAGAAAAATAAATGCATTTTCATGCACTATCATGCAGGATTTCTACTTACTGAGTTTTATCTCACTAGTTTATGCATTGTAGGTAAATTACATACGATGCTGGTAGTTGGGGTCCCGTCAGATCCTGAGAGTTGTATAGATGGATGACGACTTGTTGGCCGGGCCGGTGTAATGAGCTGTCTTGTGAAAATTGTATTGTACTGTATAAAAAAATGAAAGGAAATGAATATTTATTTTTATTTATCGATTTAAGAAAAATGGGTCGTGACAGAGCGATTTAATACCTGATAATTTTCCTATTTATCTGATAAAATAATTTGTATTTTACGCATTTTTATAATCATTTGATAATTATGTGTTAATTGTTTCTACATTTTAATTGTTTTTGCATTTTTATTTGAGATATTTATGATAATAATGGTGATAATATGTGAATATATGTATGCAGAAATATTTACGTGCATTAATTTGTACATATAATTAAATTGTTTTATGTGTATAAATACATTATTTCTTAATTATTAAGTATCACACGTGTTCTTATAATAATAATAGTGGTAAGAAAATATGCACGTATAAGTATTAATTTATAAATGTATTATATCTTAGTTATTAAGTATTGCACGTATATTCGTAATGGATAATAATAATAATATTGTATTTACTATTAACAGTAAGTATAATAATAACAATAATAATAATAATAACATAGTAACACCTACGTGGCCTAATACATGTTAATAGAATTAGTGGTTGATAGTCATTTACATGTTTCAACCCTACCCATTGACTAAACCGTCTTATCATCACTATAAATATTAACCAACCCATTTGGGGTAATGTTCATTAACATGGAGAAAAATGGCATCAGCCGTTTAAAAAATAAATAAATAAAAGAGAAAAAGAAAAAAAGAGTGAGAGAGAAAGAAAAAAAAAAGGAAGAAGAAGAGAGAGAGGGGTGGAGGAAAGAGAGGGGGAGTGCTAGCGTGGTTGTCGGAACACGAGAAATGGAAGATTAGTTACAGTTCTTTACGAGATCTAGTGTATTATTGCTATTTGGAGTCCATGTAAGTAGAGGTCCAACTACAATGCATAAACATGTTGTGTGTAAATTATTTGTGATTAATGTGTGATAATTATATTACGAATTATTTGTGATTAGTTTAATTACGTTATAAATTATTTGTGATTAATATGTGATACAAAATGCATATTTATGTGATTTGAGATATTACTATTATTTTATATTTATTGGTTTATGTGATCAAAGATTGTTTTAAATAAAGATCGGTGTGATCTTAGATGAAGTAATTATTCTATTTTAATTAAATGTTGATATTGATGTCTTCATTAATATGTGATGCACATTTAGTTTCTCCTACTTGCATATCATGCACAATCATGAAAAGTGTTTTTCCCAAAATTAATAAGATACTAATGGTGTGTGCGGCCACTCTATATGCACTGAGTGGCGGAAGGGGCGATCTAGGAATGAGCGACCTTAAAAACCCAAAGTAGGCTACCTAGAGTAGGCCACTGTCTTGAATTATTGTGGGAGAGAGTGGTGTTCAGTGATGGGACTTTCGAACAGTAGGGAGTCAGTTGGTAATGGACCCTAGCGGGCTGTAAGGAATGGTGGATCCTCGGACTGCACCACGTGGGACTCTGTAGAGGGAGATGATTCTTGGTGGCGGGACAAGTGACGAGCGGCAGGAAACTTGTTGGGCCACGAGATGATAGTCCTCACAGCAGTTTCATGTTTATAATGTGAAATTGATAATCGAGTGATGAGCTCATTTCCGGTGCATATCATAAGTGTGTCGTGGGGATCCCGCAACATGAACGGTTTTCATAATAAAGGAGATCAACTAGAAAAATTAAGAAAAAGGCGATGGCCTTGAGAAATGTATTTCAATGCACTGTCATGCATGATTTATACTTACTGAGATTTTATCTCACTAGTTTATGCATTGCAGGTAAATTGCATACGATGCTAGTGGTTGGGGTTTCATTAGATCCAGAGAGTAGTATACATGGATGACGACCTGTTGGCCAGGCCGGTGTAATGAGCTGCTTCGTGATCAGTCTCGAAAATATTTTGTATAAAAAAATGATGAAATGAGATGAAAGGAATATTTATTATTGTTTATTATTGGTGAGAAAAATTGGGTCGTGACAGAGTAGTATCAGAACATGGTCATGGTCCTGTAGACTGCCAATGTATACAATCTCAGAATCTGCGGTACACCATCAGACTAGTAAGTTTTATTTAAGAATGTCATATATGTGATTTTGTATTAACATGATCGTTGTCTCATTTATTACAAATGTGATGACTATAAAATGCTGAAGTAGAGTGAGACTAAATTTCGAGGACGAAATTTTTATAAGGTGGAGAGGATGTAATACCCGAGAATTTTCCTATTTATGTGATAATATAATTTGTATTTTACGCATTTTTATAATTATTTGATAATTATGTGTTTATTGTTTCTATATTTTAATTGTTTTTGCATTTTTATTTGAGACATTTATGATAATAATGATGATAATATGTGAATATATGTATGCATAAATATTTACGTGCATTAATTTGAATATATAATTAAATTGTCTTATGTGTATATATACATTGTTTCTTAATTATTAAGTATCACACGTGTTCTTATAATAATAATAATAGTGGTAAGAAAATGTGCACGTATGAGTATTAATTTGTAAATGTATTATATCTTAGTTATTAAGTATTGCACGTATATTCGTAATGGATAATAATAATAATAATAATATTGTATTTACTATTAACAGTAAGTATAATAATAACAATAATGATAATAACATAGTAACACCTATGTGGCCTAATACATGTTAATAGAATTAGTGGTTGATAGTCATTTACGTGTTTCAAACCTACCCAATGACTAAACCGTCTTATATTCACTATAAATATTAACCAACCCATTTGGGGTAATGTTCATTAACATGGAGAAAAATGGCATCAGCCGTTTAAAAAAAATAAATAAATAAAAGAGAAAAGGAAAAAAAAAAGAGAGAGAAAGAAAAAAAAGGAAGAAGAAGAGAGAGAGAGGTGGAGGAAAGAGAGGGAGAGTGCTAGCATGGTTGTCGGAACACGAGAAATGAAAGATTAGTTACAGTTCTTCACGATGTCTAATGTATTATTGCTATTTGAAGTACAGGTAAGTAGAGGTCCAACTACAATGTATAAACATGTTGTGTGTAAATTATTTGTGATTAATGTATGATAATTATGTTACGAATTATTTGTGATTAGTTTAATTACGTTATAAATTATTTGTGATTAATATGTGATACAAAATGCATATTTATGTGATTTGAGATATTACTATTATTTTATATTTATTGGTTTATGTGATCAAAGATTATTTTAAATGAAGATCGGTTGATCTTAGATGAAGTAATTATTCTATTTTAATTAAATGTTGATATTGATGTCTTCATTAATATGTGATGCATATTTAGTTTCTCCTACTTGCATACCATCCACAATCATGAAAAGTGTTTTCTCCAAAATTAATAAGATACTAATTGTGTGTGCGGCCACTATATATGCACTGAGTGGCGGAAGGGGCGACCTAGGAATGAACGACCTGGGGAAACCCAGAGTAGGCTACCTAGAGTGGGCCATTGTCTTGAATTATTGTGGGAGAGAGTGATGTTCAGTTAGGGGACTTTCGAGCAGTAGGGGGTCAGTTGGTGATGGACCCTAGCGGGCTCTAAGGAATGGTGGATCCTCGGACTGCACCACGTGGGACTCTGTAGAGGGAGATGATTCTTGGTGGCGGGATAAGTGACGAGCGGCAAGAAACTTGTTGGGCCACGAGATGATCGTCCTCACAGCAGTTTCATGTTTATAATGTGAAATTGATAATCGAGTGATGAGCTCATTTCCGGTGCATATCATAATGTGAAATTATTTTTCACAGATTTTCCACCTACACAACTCGTGTGCTGCAACACGGCCACAGGGAGCCGTGTAGGTGTTTCTAATTATGGAACATTGCCTCCTCTCACAGGGCCGAGTTCCGCACACGGCCGGTCGTGTTGGTGCAGCCTCTGTTTTTCTTCTTCCGTTTTGGCTCATTCTCCTTCGTTTCAACTCCGAATTGAGATTCATTTTTTTCCACGTCTTCCTTTTCGCGTCTAAAATCTATTTTTACCTGAAAATCATACATTTAAGCATATTCTCACACATTTCCATAAAAATACAAAATACAACCAAAATACACATAAATACGGATAAAATAATACAAAAACACATATAGAAAGACACTAAAATCTAGGTAAAAATATCACTTATCACAAACGTACTTGTTGAGGTGCTTGGTCGGATTAGAGTTTCCGACATATTGTGGGATCTGGGGGATTCGGATCTTCTTAAAGGTGGTGGTCGCGACGATTCGATGGGTGAACAGAGTTCTTCCGGATTCCAGGTCGGGGATGTTATGTGGCCCGGCACCGTTCTTTATTTCCATTTTGTCGAGACGCTTCCTCATGGCCTCCAGTTTCGAGTTGTGCTGTCGCTTGAATTGGGCCAAGGGGTCCTCCCCCGTACTTTCTCCCATCTGTTCCCGATGGGACCTGACCGGTTCGGGGCAGTGACGATCCATAGCAATCACGCACCCAATTGTGTATGCGGAAGCTGTGCTGGCAGCGGAGTTAGAGCGGGAGGACGCCTGCCTTCGTTCTCGACCTTCGTCCACTGCTCTTTGGGCCTTTCCGGGCTCATTGTGGGTGTTCTTCGGGCCCATTCGCTCGTGTACCGACTTTCTCGGCGGAGTTCGTTCACGCTGCCGCTTATCTATTCGTTTTTCCATGCTATCTTCGGGGTCAAAACTCAGTCTTCGGCTAGCACTCTTTTGCCCGGCCGGCCGCTTTCTTTTCATCTGCCTGAGAAGGTAAAAGTATTTTTTACAGAAGTCGATCTCGGTATCATCTTCTTCTGAGTTCACGTCGTGAGGCGGGATCTCCTTCTCAACTGTTCGAGAAGGGTTCGGCGGCTCATGGTGTTAGCTAGTCGTCACACCGCCTTGCTGGGGGTTGTTTCCTCTCTACCGGTCGTCATTTCGATCAAGCCGAGATAGTGATCGAAGTCGGCCCTTCCTCTAGCTCCAAATGTAGATAGCAAGATTAATCCCTCTATTAATGATTGGTCGATGTGGCTGTTTAATGTGTGATTAAAGGATTAGTCGTACTAATCTAACATAATAATAGTGAGAGAAAGATCAAGGATTCCCCCATGCGATCTTGTGCCTTTTTTGGAGGTGAATATTATTGTCTATTCTTTTGGGGCGTGTCCTATTTATTTAGTGGCTTTACGTCATCCAAATCTCCGATATATCGTCAGGTCACATCACATTAAATACAAATACTGTAAACATTAAATATCATAGCCTCATGCGGCTATTCCTATGATTTGTTTTAGGATACACCCTATGTCAAATCCTTGGGGATATCTTCTTAGCTCCTAGATTAGGTGGAGCAAGTGGCCAAGTGGGGTATTAGAAGGACTGTTCCCAGCTAAGAGAGTAGGAAGTACGCGCTCGGCTGTCATATAATAGGGGGCTATTGGCATTGGGCTCAATATTCCTACAATCTTGTTGGTCCCAATAATGAGTGGCTCAATTTCTTTACGGAGGCCCTATTACACCACTAATAAAACTATCCACTACATATAAAATAATAATACTTTTAATTCACGTGAAAAACAAATGGACACATGCGGAAGGAGAGAGTAATAGTTTGGTTCGGATCTTCTATTACATTTGGTGTTACATCTCCTGTTACAAATTGTTGAATAATTGACACGTAGGATATACTAATCTATACCCTAACAATCAACCCTAAGGGGAAGGGTTGACATTTTCCTCCCCGTATAGGTATCAGTGATCTAACACGTGTAACAGGAGATGTAACACCAAAATTTAAGATGTCGTAATAGTTATGCTGCTTATGCCAACATTACATTCTTTGTTTTAAAAAAAAAAAAGTGAATTGCCTATAGACGTGTGTTTCAAAACAAAGATGATTCACAGTTGACACATGGTATGCATTTTTTAATTTTTGAAAAATAGAAATATGTGACGCATCAATCATCTTCGAACAAGTGGAACAAGCAATCCACTCCAAAAAAAATGGAAATAAAAATGAAAATGTACATAATAAGAAAAAAAAAAGTACAACAGTGATGATTGTAGCATGAAAAGTACAATTCAATTCTCCTGTTACATCTGATGTTGCATAAGTATAGGTGTAATAGGGATCCACTTGTGAAAAGTAAGTATAGAGGTTTAATGGGAGGGCGTCCATGGCGACATATCCATGGGATAGCTTCCCAGAACCCTCAAGAACGACGTGAATTCCTGCACCTCCGCCAGCGCGTTCTGCGCCCTCGCCTCCGCCATCGACGCCTCGAAATCCACATAGAATATGTACTCGAAGTGCTTGGCGTCCCCCTCCACCCGGATCGGGCTGTTCCGGTGCGGCCGCGACTCGATCTTCGTCAGGCTGATGTCCCGGAATGCGAACGCCGACAGCACCTTGAACAGCACGCTCGTCCCCTTATCGTGCGCGAACACTATGCTCGTCTTGAACGGCCGATCCGTCCGAGGGACGATCGGTTCTCGGGCAAGCATCACGAATCGGGTCACGTTCCCGGAGTCGTCCTGGATCCCGTCCGCCAAGATCTGCAGCCCGTACAGCTTCCCCGCGCGAGCCGACGCAATCGCTGCCGTGTCACTCAGCCTGTTCGCCGCGATGTACTCGGCGGCGCCGGCGGTGTCGTCCACCGCTTCGCGGGCGACGGTGAGGCCCATCTGGGTCAGCGTGTGCTCGCATTGGGAGAGGGCTTGCGGGTGGCTTATTACCTGGGTCAAGTACTCTTTTCTGACTCCGGGTAGGGTCAGGAGGCAGTGGTGTACGGGTAGCTGGACTTCTCCGACGATGTGGAGGCGGTGGCGGAGGAGGAGGTCGTAATTGCGGTGGATTGACCCGCCTAAGGAGTTTTCCACCGGCAACACGGCTCTGTCGGCTATCCAGAGCTCCACGGCTTGAAATGCCACTTCGAATTGATCGCAGGGGATGGCTTCGCAGTTAGGGTAGGCTTTTCCGGCGGCGGCTTCGCTGTAAGCTCCAGGGACTCCTTGGTAGGCGACGCGGAGGGTGGAGCCGTGCATCGGCGCCGGGGAAAGATCGGCGATGCTCAACGGCTTCGGCAGTGGCGAGGGGCTGTTGGATTGATCTTTCACGGGCACGAGTTCGAGCGAAGGGTGGCCGTTGACGGTGAAGAGACCATCGGCGCCGCCACCGTTCCTCTCGGTATCTTGCTGCTGGGATACGACTTTACATGCGAGAATGGCGCAGGTGCTCTGCCATTCGTGGCGCTCCCTGCCGGCGCCGCCGTGGTATCCCGGCGACTGAGCGACGGTCGATATTGAACCGGCGTTGGCGGAGTCATACCGGGAGATGCATTGGATGAGTGTACGGGTCAGGCTGACCCGGATGCCCGGGGAGGATGACGTCCGGGTTATGGATTTCAGATCTATGGCTGAAGAAGGAGCGAGCGATTGCATGGTTTAGGGGTTAGAATGGAATTATGAGGAAATTGAGGGACAAAGGATGAAAGACCAATTAGTGGAGGTGGTAGTTGTGCTGAGAAAGCGAGGAAGGGGATTTTATACGGTGTGGTACTGTGTACAGTAAGCAATACACTTGGACGAAGGTGATGGATGGGGGAGTGTGATTTTGGGTGAAGTTGGCTTTAGTCAAATCTCATCTCATACCTACTACGTTTTTTCTTTTTTAAATCTAAATTTCCGACAAATTTCTCCATTTGGATGTATTATTAATACATGCCCATGCACTCCACCCTGTACCTTGAATAGTGTTGTCAAAATGAACATCATATTTTCATTTTTTATACTCCCTCCATCAGTCCTAAAAGAGTTATTTTTAGATTTTGGATATACGTCTCCAAGATCATATTCCTCTTTTTATACACATGGATCTATCTACACACTAATACAACTAAAAATGGATTTCGCACACCCACTAATATAATTACCCACTACAAATTAAATAATAGTACTCCTCAATTCAAGTGCAAAAAGCAAATGGATCCCTTTGTAGCAGACTGAGGTAGTATCATTTTTTATGTCACAAATAAATGGAAAAGAGGGTTTAAGATTTTCTTTTTAGAGTATAATTTATCTTTTCCTCTTACATGTCATTTGTAGATAGCGCGAATCAATTCTCCCGTAATTGTGAGTTGATGTGGCTGTTTAATTGAGAGAGAGAATCATCCGTGCTAATCCAACATAATAATTTAGTAAAGAATGCTCAAGAGTTTCCTCCAGACGATCTTGTGCTTTTTAGAGGTGAATATTGTTGTTGTTTATTCGTTAGGAGCAAGCCCCATATAATGGTAAACTGACGTCATCCGTATCTCTGGATTAATCGTCAGGTCACATCGCATTAAATGCAAACACTGTAGGCATTAAATATTGTGGCTTCATGTGGCTATTTTAGTTATTCGTTTTAGGATATCCCCTGTATACAAATCTTAAGGGATATCTGTATAACTTCTAGGCTAGCTACAACTAGTGGCCAAGTGGGAGTGCGATCGGAGGACGTGCACGACCTTCGGCGGCCGAGAGAGTTGTGTACACGCACCCGGCCACAGAGTCGGAGAAGCATCTGCTTGGGCGCTCTCTTCTTTGGCCCATGAGGAGGTTCCAGAATTGCTCTTGGGCCTTTATATTGTCCGGCCCAAGTTCTTCATTTTGGGCCCAATATGACGGACCCTACCACATCATTCATCTAACAAAGTAACAAGGAAAATAATATACTAATATGATATAGAGAATTCAAACCTATCAAAATGGGTTTAGTCCAAAACACATTATAATTTGCTTTTCAGGGGCTCAAATGAATTATAATTCATTATACTATAATATGTGGTTTATATAATTTGCTTTTCAGGGGCTCAAATGAAGTATAATTCACTATACTATAATATGTGGTTTATTAAAGTAGATTTCGAATTTAAAAATGCATTAATATTTCAAATTAGTCAAGATTATTACTTTTAAATATGTTCAATCTAAACTATTACTAATAGATAAAAAAAATGATATGTCTATTATAATCATAATTTAATATTCAAATCACAATAAAATCTCAAAATGTTATATAATTTTCTTTGTTATCACAAATGATTTTCCTTATTTCAAAGATTTCCCAATTATCTCGTCCATATTGGGTGAGAAAGAGAAACATTTATAGATTTGAAAGGGATCCAACAAAAAGCTTCAGCGGCTCCCCAATCCTTCATAAATCTCATTTTCGCAGAAATCCCCTTCTTTTTTAGGCTTCATTAGTGTTGTTGGGCGAGAGAAACCCTTCCGCAAAGATGAAAGGGGATGAGTGGATTTCGAACAAGATTAATCAGGATCAAGAGAGGTTGATATCAATGTCTAACGTTGCAGGCTCGTGGCTGAAGCAGCAACAAGTTATTGAGGGAGCTATTCCTTCTCTGACTCATGGAGGTTACGCAGTTGGGAGGGTGTTTCTTTAGTTTCAGTGGGAGTAGGATTAAGATGATGAGAGCATGGAAGGATGCAGACAACAATGCACAGTTATATACTAGTTGTGCAACAATATACAATAGATTGTGAAAATATTTTAAAGGGATGTGCAACATTAATATAATCAACTGTGCAACATAAATCATTACAATTTAATGTACAAAAATATAACATGATTTATAACAAATAACATATAGACATAATATATGTACTATAAAATTATTTACTTTTGATAATTTTAAATTATTTACTTTTGTTAATTTTACTTTTGACAACTATGTTGTGCATATTTATAAGAAATGTGATTCACATAATAATACCTAATTAAGTTATACAGTCTTATTCAAAATTTGTGCAAAAATATAACTAATTGTGCAGCAATGTCAAAGGTTGTATAAACATCTCACTAAAATTATTTGAGCTAGAAAGTTGTGCGATCATTCTCAAATATATTTGAACATATTTTCTCCATTAAATCAAGATAGTATCTTGAACAGTCCTATGCTTCTAGTCCGTAGATTGGGCATTGTGCAAATCCTACAAATTAATGAATGAAAGAGAAATAAATTTAAGGATTCCATTGTGAAATTTTATATGTCATAATAATTATAATTTAAACTTGTACTTAATAGAAAATATACACCCCATTATATACCTAACCATAAATATCCCTAATATTTAACATTTTATTTTCTAATAGTATAATGAATGTAATGTGGTTTATTAATATATGGCTTCCATATTTTTAAATTATAATTTTAATAGTATTAAAGTATGATTCATTAAACTCATAGAATCATGAGGTATCATATTTTAGTGACTACACCACCTATTGAGTCACACTTTAACAAACTTAAAATCATACTCTCTCCTACATATTTATTCACACTTCTCATATTGGAGTGTTACATGTATTTATTTACATTTCAATAATAATAAAAATATATTATACATCTTACTTACTTTTTATACTTTATTAAAATTTTCAACAACTTTATTTATTTTTTACGCTTTATTTACTATTTCCAACAATTTTATTCACTTTTTCATTTTAATTTACCAACTTAACGTTACTTTTTACTTCTTAATATATGTGCCCGTATAAACGTGAACAAATACGTGAAACGGAAGAAGTATAATAAATCACGTATTATACTTAATTCATATTATAGTTATTTAAAATCATAACTTAATCAATCATTCATCGTATTCAAGAAATAATACTTTTAACCTTGGAATCATACTTTATTATATAAAAATTATATTTTAATAATTTGATCAAATCAGGCATTTATAAATTTATTTGTTTCCCAGACACGTTTCGCTTAGACACTATCTTATTAGAGAGTACAAAATAAACATCTTTAATAGATTAGAGCATGACAGAATAATTAGATATTTAGATTTAAACCTTAACCTAGATCTGTAGCGTTTAACGTAGTTGGGCAAAAATGTGTGTGTGGTGAAATTAGATATTATACAAAATATCATTATAATCTGCTATTCTTAGCCACTCACTGGCTTTCATTATTATAATAATTACATCTTTTTTTTTTGGGAAAATTTCACATTTGGTCTCATAAGAATTCCTTCAATTCAATTATAGTCTCGTAGAAATATACCGGTCTCATAGTTAGGGGTTTTGATCCCATAAGAATATTATAATAAAAAATTTTCATCCCAAATTAACTTATATTATTATAAACTACCAGATTTATATTATTTTCTGTGTTTCAAAATAAACATAGTCCGTTTTGGTCTTGTTAATGGTTCAAAATATTTCATCAACTATTAACAATTTAGATGAAAATTTCCTATGGGACTAAATCTGCCAGTTTTGGGACCTTTTTGGCATTAAGCAATTCTTACTGGACTAAATATGAAATTATGCCCCTTTTTTTTCTAATTACTCTTAATGTAGTTGGGCACAAACATGTGTCACAGGAGATTAGGTAATAAGTACCAAAATCTACTACTAATCTTAGCCACTCACTGAATTATGTATTTTATTCTATCTATATGCCTATATAGTTGGGCATAAATAAGTGTTGGGTGAAATTAGATTATTAAGTACTCCACATTTTAACTTATAGGCACATTTATAGAAATTTCTTTTCTCTTTATTCGAAAATGAATAGTCCTTCCTCTCTTAATAAAAACCATACTCCTGCGTTAAAAACTAATATAAAATTGTCTATTACGTGAGAATGAATTAAAAAAAAAACATTTTGATAAAGAAAAACAATATATATATATATATATATATATATATATATATATATATATATATATATATATATATATATATATATATATATATATATATATATATATATTTCAAGAAAAAATAAACATTTTATTAAAAAAAAAGAATCAAAAGATTAGGTATGAGAATTACTTTAACTCAAAGGAATATATTACAATAAAAACACCTAGAGAAGTACATACAATTTATATGATTTTACTCTTATGATTAATCAACCAATCTTGAAATCTCCTTTGTACCTAAATCACCTAGCCAATTATATACCTTAATTTTTATCTCCACAAGTTTTTCCAAATCATATTTTCTCTATAAAAAATCACATTTTTTTTTCAAAAGTAACCAAATGACATTCTCATACGAATACTATAAGATCCTTTCCTCTCTTTCCGAATAAGATTACTAAACTGGAGTAGATTATTTGAGGGATTCGATTAAAGAGCCGTTTCCACACTCATAAACTTAATAGTTAATACCTTTCATCCAAATTTGATGAATAAAGTCACATTAAAAAAAATATATGACAAACCATTTCTAAATGAGTGTCAAAAAATAAAATTTTGACGTCAACTCCAACTGATAAGCTTTGTCTTTTTTTTTTCAAGTAAAGTTATTGTTGGAATTCTTTCTCATAAAATTCTCTAAGCGTATACTTGAATTTGATACTACGTATTATTCCATACAAAATGAAATTTTCATTTGGTAATAATTTATTGGTCCATTACTTTTAGGTACAATTTATATCTATATTACTAGTAGGTACAATATCCAAATTAAAATATTATCCACTACAAATTGAACCTATCAAATATCCCTTTTAACCCTATTATAAGTTTAATTGTATTCAAAAATTAATTAATCATTAATCTCTCCATGAAAATAGGAAATAAGTTGGGATTAGTTAATCCGATAAAAAAGAGTCGCACATGGTATTCAAATAATAGTTTTATCACATAGTATTCAAATACTCTGAGATTATGTTCAATTTCAACCAATCCGACGACATTGGGGGTGTTAATATTTCAATACTCAAATATTATTTTATTTTTTCTTTTCTTTTTCAATTTTGATCATTTTTATTTAATTTTATCATTTTAAGTTCGAAATTTTAAATTTGTTCAGAATTCAATTTTGTATTTTATGGAAACAACTTGTTTACATATATTCTGAATACATTACTGAAAAATTCTGAATACATAGTGTTAATCTCATAAAGTTATTTAATGGATAAGATATGAATCTCCACCAACAAACATTGAAACAGTGATGAAGCTATTTCTGCACATCTATCACATTTTTGAATACATACCACAAAATATGAAAATCAGAAAATGCGAAAAATATAAAACAAAATAATTGAACCCCACATATACAAAAAATTAAAAATTCAAATATATGAAGAACTGAATACAGAGCAATTGAACCCTCATTGAACTCTAAAATCGAAAATGAAAAACCAGCAAAATAAATACGAGTCATTGAGTGCGAAGAATCAAACATCCCAAAAATTTAGAACGATAATTAATTGAATACGACTAATACAACTGAATCGAAAGACAACTTTGTAAATGGAAGAATTGAATACGAAGAACTAAATGAACCTTACATTGAACTCTAAAATTATTGTAGATGAAAAAATCCAACAAAATGAACACGAGACATTGAATATGCATAATTAAACATACTGCAAATTGAACACAAAAAATTGAATACATTATCAAATAAATCCCAGTATTCGAAATTCAATCTGCATACCTATTCTGCAGAACCATTTTCGGTGCACGCATACACACTGATTTCAATTTGTATACCCAATTTGAATAACTCAATCTGCATACACAATTTGAATACCCACAACTAGCGCGGATTTTGATCGTGCTGGTTTGCGATGCGGGAATGACGAAGAATGGTTGCTGGTTGACGGGTCTATTTTTGGGGCAGTCTCAGCGACAAATTTGCAGTTTTCGGCAGTCGATGAGCAATTGCATGGTTGTCGATGCTGAAATCCGGCAGTGGCTGTGGCAGCTCATGATTGGATCCAGCGAAGGAGCTCGCGGTTTCGGCGGTTGAAGTGCGTCAGGATTCGGTCGATGTCACAGTTAGAGGTTGATGTCGTAGGACATCAAAGTTCCGATGGGGAAACAGCAGCGAAGGTTCGCGTTTACAGTTAGCATATCTGATCAGAGATCGTGGCGCACCGGTTATAAGGAAGTGAAAATAATTATTTTTATTTATTTGGTGTTCTGCCGATTGCTATATAAAACATGATTATATTGCGTAAATTATGGATATTATTACAGATTAGTGGGAGAGGTCATATTGATAATTTTATCTCAATGTTTTATATCCATTAGTAATATTATTATCACAATGTATCCATTAGTAATATTAATGTATATTTTGTACTAATTAGTAATAAATCCTAATTTATTATATTAATTTGATAAAAATTGATAATCATTCAAATAAACTACTTCATGAATATTTTATAATATAAATGAAAAAATGATTGCATTCTTAAAAAAAAGTGATAAGTAATTAAAAATTTAAAAACAATCTCTAGTGAGACTATATGAGACAAAAGTGTTGCTTTTCACTACATCATGACATTAAAAAGAGAAATACTGGTCTGAGATCATATTACTTTTTATTAATTAATTGTCATTTTTAATTAAAAATATTGTTAATTTTCAATTATACTACGATTTTTTCATAAAATACAATAAAATCTTCATAAAATAATACTCGATAAAACTAATAATTTGTCTGATCCTAACTCGGGGCCAGTTCAAATTCGGGTAAGATAATAAATTTTTACGAAATTCTAAAATATACTTAAGGTCCCAACGAAACTATAAATTAATAATTATTAAAAAGTCTTATATATATATATATATATATATATATATATATATATATATATATATATATATATATATATATATATATACTCCATCCCGCATTAAAATTTACGTTTTCATTTTTGGTTTGTACTAAGTTAATTAAGGTTTACATTTCCTTTTTTGTCAAGTTGGACTCACACAAAATAATTAATTATTCCATATAGGGCACACACACTACACTAATACAACTACTCACCTCACATTAAATATTATTTCTCTCACCTCACTACAAATTAAAATATTATATCTATTAATATACGTGTAAAAAACAAACGTAAACGTTAACTTGGGACTAAAGGAGTATATAAATTCAAGAGATTCACAATTCACACATTATTGGAATATTTAATTGTATTTTTTATTGTATCTTTTTCATCTTCTTATTGATGTATTTATAGATATACCCAGTAATAACAATCAAATAATACAATTAACTATTTACTGTTAAAGTGTAAATTGAAAATCTCCTAAAAGATTATATACTTCTTCCGTCCCAAAACTATTGACACCTTTTTTTGGGCACGGAGATTAAGGAGTACTCCCTCCCTTATCAAGGGTACATTTTATTTTTTTCACGTGGATTAAAGAATATTATTATTTAAAATGTAGTGTGTAGTTGTATTAGTGAGTGTGTGAGCCCCATATTTTAATTGTATTAGTGGGTGAGTGTGGGAACCATGTGTATAAAAAAAGAAAAGGGGACCCTTTGGGTGGGACAATCAAAATGGAAAAAAGAGACAATTTGGATGGGACGGAAGGAGTATAATATTTTAATGTAAAGTGAAGTGAGAGAAATAATATTTAATGTGTAGTGGGTAATTGTATTAGTGGTGAGTGTGATGTGTGTGTGGAGGCCTATGTATATAGTAAATTGTTTTTGTGAGGGTCTCGTATCCTTGAAAAGGAAATATGTCAATTTTTGTGGGACAACCCAAAAAGGAGAGTGCGTCAATATCTTTGGGACGGAGGGAGTACTATATATTACTAATCAACATTTTCTTAATGATATAAGTACATGAAACATTTTTTATACATATTTATAATCTCTTTAAATTAATAAATTATTAGTTTATCAATTATATAATATCTCTTCAAATTAATAAAATTCACTAATCCCAACACTATTAATTTATAGAGATTTTACTCTAATTCACTTTATCAACAATTATCACTTTTATTAGCTGTGTAAAAAAATATTTATGTCAAAATCTCCATATAAATTTATTAGTGACCTTTCCCTTGAATTAAAAGAAAAGGATATGAGAAATTCTCTTGTGCGACGAATTTTTTGTCAGATGGGTCGACCGATTACTAAAGTATACTTATTATATAGGTAAAATATGTTTATTTGTAATTAAAGTATGTCAATTATAAATCATAATATACCACCCTAAAATCATACTTTAATTCTTTAATAACCATTAAAATACTTTATCTATATAATAGACATACTTTAACACGTCTCACAAACCGTCTTACATATATAATGTCTTACAAGAGAATTTGTCAAAATTTATTTATGAATTTTGTGAAATTACTAATATTTAAATAATTAAATCTAAATGTTTATAGTAAAAATAATAACAAAAGAAATTTTACAAAATAAAACGTGACGCCCATATCTTAAATATCTAGTATACAATAAAAGTGAATTCTTTTGGAACAATATAGTATAATTAAAGAACACATGTTGGTCCATTGTCTTGGCAATATATTTGACAGCTGGAAAAGGATGAGTCCAATGGTCATTTACAACTCAAATATACAAACATCCTCTTACAATTTAAAAATTACACATCCCACCATCTTCCACCAATTTTCTTCCAAATTCATCTATCCCAATTCCCACACACAACCCCCACCCCTCCCCTATGAAAAGAAGAGAGAGAGAGTAAAGAGAAGATGAAAAAATGAAGAGAGAGAGAGTAGACAAAACAACTCCTCTACAGCTGCAAGACATGCACTTCCAAATTCAAATGAGGTAGCTGAGCAATGTATCCACGGAAAAACACCTAACAAAAGCTCCCACCACCCCTCCCCCGAGCCGACACTTACTCCCACCATCAGAGAGACGTTCCAAGCTCGAAGAAAACATAAAATTAGAACATCATTTCCTACAATCCGACCCATTTTACCCATCTGAAAAGTTTTCCGACTCTCAGAGGTAACTCATAATCCTTGGATACAGCAGGCTCTCTTCTAGCAACCTCAGGTCCAGACCACACGTATACACCACGTTCTTGTCGACTCCCGGGTACTGTGTTATCGAGTACAAGAGCTACTAGGAACGCGACTACCATGTGAAGTGATAACAATGTATTCAAAACATAATTTAACTGCATGTTAGAGATATAATTAGAATGAATATATACTCTAAAGAAGTTGAAAGTAAGAAACACATAAAATTGACACAGCTAACTTACCCCTCTGGATTTGGTGTGGATGGGGCCGTGAGAAGCCACGATATACGGCTGGAAGTAACTTGGAACGGATAAGTTAGAGTTTGGAGCAACTCCATACTGCTGAAAATAAGCTGGTACTGATAGGGAAAAGAACAGAGACAAGCCAACTATGATGATGTTTCTTGAACTCCCAGCCTCACTGTATCGTAAATTTGACAAACCCAATGCTGTAAGCATTGCCCACATAAAGCACAAGAGAGCTGAAACCATGACTTCAGGTATTGATGCAATAAACCCCCCAATTTTACCTGGAAACACTTAAAATAAGTAAAGCGCCACACAACTCCAAAAGCATCAATGGATTTTTAAAGAGATTTGGTCATATTGTTACAACCAAGATGGATAAGTGAACAGCAAAAGTAACCACATCAATGAGAAAATAAAAAAAGAAGTGTTGGGGGCATTCAAGATGGTTGAAAAACATGCAGTATCCACTCTGGAAACAAGACGTACCTACAAGAGATAAGACAATCAATACACATCCACCCAATTCTACGGCCCTGCGACTTCCCACTTTAGTAACAGCAATAGTATGAACATTCTCAGTCAAAGTTGTAGAGCCAGTCCCCATTCCCCACAGTCCAGCCAAAATGCTAGAAATACCTTCAAGACCAATTCCTCGACTTACAACACCACGTGTGGGGGGTCTAGATGCCACCAACAATGCTGTTGCATGATAAGAACCGACCTAGAATTAGGAAAAATTATCATAACAATCAAATAAAGTATTTACAACATTACCCAAAAAAATAGATCAACATGCCGCTACTAATAATAATAATCCAAAGGGTAAATTAGCCATGAGTGAAATGCACATTCTAAAAAATATGGTGACACAACACTGATTGTAATTTTCCATTGTTCACTAAAACTTAAGAATAAAATAATTACAAATACAAATACTATCTAACTGTAGCATTTCAGCGGAACATGCTTCAATCGAAGAAGTTACATTCTTGCACTTTTACACTTCCCCATAACATACATAGGGAAAATTATTTTACTTGCAAGTCATATCCATATTAGGTTATACAAGTACCCCACACTACCACAGCAATTTTTCCATATAAAGGAAAATTACCATAGCGCAAAAATAATTAAAAATAAAAATGGTAACAAAGGAATTAAAAAATAATAAGTTAATCTGAACCAAGATCAGTATACTATGACCAAAACATGTTGAAAAAAGAGAATGCTTCTCACCTCTGACATCTGAAAAGATGAATAATGCCAGACATCAAATCTGAAGCAGAATTACTAAAAATAGAGTTAGGCCGCTAATTACTTGTTACTATGACTATTATTTCTATTGAACCACAAGTGAAATTGTGTATCATGTTTTGCACACTGTCCACTATGTTCTAATCAGTGCAAATTCAAATCTAGCCATATTTCTTTGGGAAGAAAATAAAGATCATAGCAATAAGCAAATACCCATGTGGTATCTGTTTCAGAATGCAGATTGAGTTTCATCCATATGGTGTGCTCATCTTTGTCATCTAGCCTTTAGTGGTCAATCTAGGAACTAAAATATTTATTATACTTCCCATTTACCAAGTGCAGGTTGCTGGAATATTTGTAGGCAAAGCTTTAGGAGAAACACTTTGCAATTTCAAATATTTATAACAATTGACCACAATTAAAGAATCTTATGCAGCTGAAAGAAATCTAAATAAGGATAATAAATGAGCAATGACAAAGAATAGACAGAAGTCTAAAAAAAGAGGAAACCAGTATTGACTCACAGTATCTACCGATGAAATTATAGACACCACACACATTACAACAGCCATCTTCCAATGAAAAACAGGTGTGCCCCTTGCAACGGATATGGAAATCTAAACCACAGTGAAGATCTCAATGCATGAGACGTATCAACTCGACAACTCTTCATCCTTGATACATGTCTTCTGCAGTGATCAGAAATTATATTCGAGGTCGGTATGTTCACATCACAACCTTTATAGTTATATACACCAGCTTCAGTCAGAAGGAAGGCTGTAGCCCATGTTATAGCAAGAGCAAGTGGAACCTGAGTTTACACAAGCAAAAATTAGATTGGAGATGTATAACAGAAAATGTCAGCAGAAGCACAATGTCACAACACACATACCGGAAAAAAATAAAAATAAAAGAATAAGAAGCTTACTGCATAAATTAGAAATAAACGGTGACCCAAAACTGATATCTTGCGAAGATACTGCAAAAGAAGAGAGGAGTCACAAAAAAAAAAAAGAAAAGAAAAAAAAACAACAACCCAGCCCATGTTACAGTTTAAAAAACCTGCACGAATTAAAAGACAATTTCATACCCACATTTCCAAGAAAGAGTAGATGCTTAGTGCTTAAAATGCATAATAGGAAATATTAAATAAAGGAAATCATGATTACATTCGGCAACTTACAAGGGAGAAGATAATAACTAACAGTATTTGCGCCACACCAATTTCAATACAGGTGCCTACTCGTGGGAAGCCATAGCTGTAGAAAGAAAGTCCAACAGCGGCAATAGTAGGGGATACAACTACTGGATTAATCAACCTGAAAAGGAGGGAAAAGCAGGGCAAACCGATTGAAGATGATTAATATTTTGCTTTATGTCATTCTGTTATATCATGAGCAACAGAAGTGCATCAATAAAGCTAAATCTTGGGCTCAGATGAAAACAAAAATAAAGCAAGTGCAGCCCACTATCATAACTGGAGGATATAATTTACATAGAATATACAAAGATATATAAGGGTGTTTTTTTTTTACATTTTCAGAGGTATTAACTTATGCATGAGGTTGATATATATATATATATATATATATATATATATATATATATATATATATATATATATATATATATATATATATAAATTTTTTTTTTTTTTTTTTTTCGGGGGACCCTATTGAAAATCAACACAATCCAAAAACACATACACTCACAGCACATAAAAAATTTTAAATTTCCACATTTTGTAGTCTAGATATCCCCAACACAACTTGATAAAAAACAAACATATCCTCTAATGACATGTGACAAAAGTCATCACAAATATTGAGTTGAGCCCATAGACTTAATTTATAAATTTTTAAATATGAAAAACTTAACAAAGCAAACTGTAGCAGGTCTGAAATAAGAAATCAAGTCTCAAATGACTTTAATATTTTTTTAATCGTCCTGAAGAAAGGTGAATTTAGGATGAGTTCAGACTTGGATCATCCTTATTATCATCCCTAAATAGAAGCGATGCACACAAGAGAAAAATGCATACTAACAAAAGACCTATGAGTTCACATATATAACTACATTGTTCTTCACATTCAACCAGAATCACTAAATAATTTGAGGGTTCAGTATCTTCATAATTTTGATTTGACCTGCAGGATCAAGTCTTCATAAAAATCACAGTTCTAATCACCGAGTAGCTAATTAGGATCAACATAATTATTCAAGAATAGTAGATGCTTAGCAGGCATCATTTTAACTCCAATAGCGTTCATCTTTACAGCTCAATTTGCTGCATTAATAATTGTACTTAATTCACAATTTTCTTTGACAAGAACATCTATTTTTTTCTCACAAAATGCCACCCAAAAGACCCAAGATCAGGAAATATGTTGAATGGTTTTGGCCTTTTGGGTTAATGAAAACCTTAATCAACGCAGTCAAAAGCGAAGAGGGGAAAAGATCTAGCGACAAAATTGTTTCTAAATACATAAATATTTTTTTTGTTGATCTGGTTACGACTTTACAAATTGGGTTGTAGGTGAAGTAACATGTTTAAGTTAGAACAAAAGCCTACGTAACTCCACAAAACAAAATATATGAGTATTTAGTGTGCTAGGTGTTTAATCCCTTAAATATGAAATAAATTGGCCTAGTTATAGAAATCAAAGCAACTTACTAGGCCTTTCCCCTTAAGCCTAATCCTTGTAGCCCTTTACTTAAGTAATCCCCTAACTAGAATTCCAGGGTGGTCAGTCTCAAGGTGACTAAAGTGACACTTGGGATATATGGTGGTAAGAAGATCTTATTTTCTTCAATTATGGCAAATTGACTCCCCAAAACTTTTCATACCTTAAGAGCATGGCCATGTTTCATGAACAAAAACCGTGCAACAGTCCTGTATGACCTGGCTGGTTGATAATTAGTGGAGCCAGTTGTCTGTCTTTGTTGGTAGCAAGCTTCCTGAGCATGATTGCTTAGTACTATGAGCCTTAAAGGGGTTGCGTCATGAGTTGCAATCTAGGATTGACAGCATGAATCGGGTAGCCAAGCAGCAACTACTCAATACACAACAATTACCCCCCCCCCCCCCCTCTAGTGACAGCAATATTTCTTTAAAATGTGTATCCTGATGTCATCACAGGGATGGTTCAGACAACCACTCTACTTCTCATATTTTGTTCTCTACGGAGGTAGATATCTAAGAATTGGGTAGCTATGAATGCTTGTTCCTTATAGAAATCAAACGGTTCTCGTTTTATGATCTCAATTGGGATGTTTACCCATTTTACACTCAGATTCTTCTTTTTATAGAACTTTTACATAATATTAGAGTAATTAAATTACTAAAATCATGGTGAATACACATCAAATGTGCCATAACAACAGATACATCATTTAAACAAGCAATTACAGTGAAATTCAGATGTGAATTCTGTTAAGATTTTTGAGTAATTCTTCTTGTACCTTATTAATATTGTCATCAAACCACTGTACCCCAAGAAGGCTTGGAAAGCTGAACCAATAATTATAGCCCCCTGTAGCTCTTTCATTATATGCTTGAAGTTCTGAGATTTCAATTAACACTTTTAATTAATAAGCATGGGCCACAAGATAGATAGCAAACAATATTACTATTGCAAAATAAAAGGTCACAATGTCAATTTAGCACTTCACATGTTTGAGTAAAAGCTCTTGCAAGATCCTTAAATACATACTCATAGAACTATTTAGTTTCTCAGTGAGTTTTTCATTCAACACAGTGGAACTTTGTTTTTCACCCCCTTTTGGTTGTCCCAAAATTAAATATAGATATAATTCTACCACAAGTAGCATGAAAACAAATTCAAACAGGTTTTCAAGCAACACTGACAAACATCAAGTATAGTTATGTCCAGAGTTTTCTTTCACACACACACACAAAAAAAAAAAAAAAATTCAAAACAATAACAAAAACAAACAAGTCATATTATGAAACCATGCAAAGGCCAAATACATACATTTCCATTTAGGCGCAAAAATTCAGGAGAATTGATAATTGCCAGGGCAGGGGCAAGAAAAACAAATGAAGGCCCCTGTATCAATGGCAACCTTGATCCAAAAGATGTATGCAAAAGAGTCGTCATTCCAGATACGAATAGAACAGTCGAAACCACATTTGCCGTGTCTTCCTACAAAATCACTTGCATTAGTTCAGTTATTTGAAAATAATTTAGAAAAAAAAAATGAAACTTAGTTTTATAAAAATGAAAAGGAATTACAGATGCTCACATATGTGCCCCCCATTGCTGGAACAATCACGAGAGGTATACTTATCAATGAGCCCAAAATGGAAAGATAATGTTGTAATCCATAAAAACCAATGGGAACTGAAAAAACAACAAAGAGTAACAAGTGTCACCATAAGAGAACCTTTCATCAGAATCACCCACTGTACAAAAGGATCAAAGAATACAAATTACACAGAATTAAGAACCATAACCTTTTAATAAGTTATTGTGTTGTCCCTGAAATTACTCAATAATAAAGATAAATAAATTAGAAGCATGTATTCAATCGTTGTATTATTTAAGATTAGACTCTCTTCTTCATCATAACTTCACAAATGTTAAACCGATACAAACTAAAGGTTAAGGATTTCATCCTTCCAAACTTTAATACTGCATCATCAGCTTGAATAGGTAGCAAGGAATTTTCTTTGCTGCATTAATGAAAAAAGAGTCTCACCAAGACCAGGAGTATCTCTAAGCTCGTACTTCATATGCGATTGCCTCCCGAAAACCCCATCATCCTCCACCGTCAGAGGCAGTACATTTCCCGTGGTACCCTCCTCATTCTTGACAGCTCTCCGACTTCCCTCCGCCACCGCTGGAAGTCCATTCTGCCCTGAACTCTTGCCCCCATCAGAGTCCCTCCGATTCCTCGCCGGCGGTGTCTTTTCCTTGTCTTTCTCTATCTTCTTGTCCTTCGCAGCCTCACCATTAGGTGTCGGTCGCCCGGACTCAAGGTCTAAGTACGTATCGTTGTCTCTGGGGTTCCTCTGCGCCTGGGCTGAGGGTTGTGGCAGGGGCATAGAGGTAATTTGGCCGGAGTCGCCAGAGAATTTAGGGCGGAAGCCAGTTCTCTTAGCCCAGGAAGACGGCGGCATTGCGGTGGAATCCGGTTCGGGTTTGGATGGGCCCATATTGCCAGAGCCGGAGTTCGCCATTTACTAAGAGCTAGCACAGTGGAGATAGATGCATGAATGATTACGCAGCCATGGATGAAGAGTAAGGAGAAATATTGTGCGAATGTGAATTGGAGAAGTGGATCTGAGGAAAGTGTTAGGGGGAAAAGATGTGAAGCTTTTAGAGTGTGCTACTTTGGAGACTGACTGAGTTGAGGGGATGGAGTGATGAACTCTTGCTGGCCTGAAATTGCATCACCACCTCAAATTTTTTTTTTTTTAAATTAAGAAATATTGATTACTTTCTGCACTCCAATTCTAAACAACAGTAATACTCCCTTTGTTAGTTTTATGTACATTTATTTTTTGCACGTGGATTAAGGAGTATTATTATTTAATATATAGTTGATAATTATATTAGTGGGGTGTATGAGTCCCATAAATTTATTGTATTAGTGATGTGTGTGGGTTCCATGTATTTAAAAAGGAAAATGTGAATCTTTGGCGCGGACGCCCAAAATAGCAAAATGTCCACCTTTCGGGCGGACGGAGTGAGTATTTCTTGTAGATTTTAAAATCCTGGATTTCAAAATTTACCACGGTTTAAAACCACTCCTATATAATTCATCCATCCCAAAGATATTCACGCACTTTTCCTTTTGGATTGTCTCACAAAAATTGACATACTGTATTTTCTTTTTAAGAACATGGAATAAAAAAAATTAATTTATTATTTATTTACATGGGTCCACACACACATCACAGTCATTATTAATACAACTACCCACTACACATTAAATATTATTTCTCTTACTTCACTTTACATTAAATTATTATACTATTTAATCTCCGTGCCCAAAAAAAATGTGTCAATTTCTCTGGGACGAAGGAGTACTCTACATATATTTTCCTCATGAAAAAAAATTACATTTACTATTTGCACAGATGAATATTGTATTAGTGTTGTGTATGGCCTACAAAAAATAAAGTAATTGATTGTGTGGGTTCCATTTACAAAAAAAAAGTAAAATGTAACTCTTATAGTGAGACGCCCTAATTAGAAAAAACATAACTCTTGTGACGGGACATGAATATATATTTTCTCACCTTAATTAAGGAGTATATTTTTTTCTCTTTATATCTCCTCTCTAATATATTTCTCTCTCCTCAATTATATAATTTCTCTCTTTATCTCTGCTCTCTCATCTATTTTTTTATATATATTAATGCATTCTACACACCGATTTGACATAAAATAAATTAATATATTCTACACATTGATTTGACATAAAGTTGATGAGAGTGAAAATAAACATGTTTTAGTGTCCAATTTAACACTTTTTTTATGGGAATTGTTGTTATACATTAGCACAATTGTCTTATATTGAATATATGTGAGAAAAATGTGCATTTGAGGTGTTTTATTGTATTTTAGGTGGAAAAATGATCAAAAATGTCAAGTTGGAGAAAAGGTGCAACTTGTGCAAGAATGCTGAAAAACGCACGTCCAACTTGTGTAAATTTTTTGTATTAGTGTGGAGATCATAACTGATTTTCTGATATATTGTTGGAAAGCCACGGAAAATAGGATCGTTTTGGCTCTAGAATCACTCAAGCAACGAGATTGGACGAGGAAGTTATGCTCAAAATCGTGAGGTCGCGCAGCTGCCGACGAGAATTTCCAAAAATTTCCGAAAATTAGTTCATAATTCCTATTTCTAGGAGCACAATTAATCTCCTTACCACATAATCCTCCATGATTCACCCATATCTTTTATTTTCTTATTTCATTCCATTCTCACACATATATATATTTTACATCATTATTCATGTGAGAAAGCACCGCAACACAATCATCTTACACCCCACAAGGGGGGATCACCCCCAACCATCATCCACATCCTTTCCTCCATCCATCCATCACTTTAAAGATTCGTCTGCTAAATTAAGAGGAGAACCAAGAGGAGGATTCAAGACGGAGAAGGACGTGACGACGCCCATATCTAGGGTTTTATTCGTTTCCTAATTTATCTTATATTTTCCAAACTATGGGTAAGATCTATCTAACCCCCATGATTGTTATTCGTAACATCATGGCTAGAACCGTTTTGGTAGTCTAGGGTTTTGAAGATTTTATGAATTAATTGAACTTTCGTGTGTATACTCCGTACAACACTACTTGTGGAATTATTTTATATATGATTATGCGTTTTTAATCCATGTTCAGAGTCGTTTTGTGCATCTTCAACTGTTATATAGAATCTGAATATATATCTTGATTTTCGATTGAGCGCGTTCAGTGAACATGATTCCATGTTATGATTCTAAGTGAGGGGACTCTGAAACTTCATTAGAACTATCATATATAGATACTTATAAACTAAATTGGATACGGGTTGATAAGTATGATAAAGAGGGTAATTTTATAGTACCTATAAAGGGAGATCATATCGGGTTAGAGTACCAATTGGCCAGGGAAATAATTGATACTGATAGTACCTAGAAAGGGGGTAAAATTATATCTCTTGCTCCAAGGTTATTCACACGTGTTATATGCATATTTACTTGTGTTTATAGAGTAAATTTGCATGGTTTAGTGATGCGCCCATATTGCACAAGGCAGAGTCGAACATTGACATATGGAAGAGAAATTAATGAGTGAAACTTGATTACCTTAGAGCTACATATTCTCCTACTTGATTCACTTTTGTATTCTTCTAGTGCTTTAATTTATTTTATTTGATATTTTAATTAATTGTTTAGTAGTTGATAATCAAACCTCAAACTTTATTTCCTTGTCTTAATTAATTTAGTACTCCCTCCGTCCCACTCAAAGAGTCTCTTTTTTTCTTTTCGATCGTCCCACCCAAAGAGTCAACTTTCCTTTTTTACACACATAGGACCCACATACACCCACTAATACAATTAACACATGGGACTCACACTCCCACTAATACAATTACACACTACACATTAAATAATAATACTCCTTAATCCACGTGCCAAAAAGAAAAACTACCCCTTTGGATTCAATATTTAACTTGGTCGCTTGTTTAAGCAGCAATTGATATCCTTAATACTTAGGGATTAATTTTGTGTGCAAAGAAAACGCCCATCAAGTTTTTGGCGCCGTTGCCGGGGACGATTGCTATTATTAATTTATTATTTCTAGTTGATTAAGATTTTTATTTATGATTATTTATTTTTAACTAACCTTAAATTTTTTTGAGGTACTTGTGCACTAGGAAAAGGAGAGGAAATAAAGAAAGAAATAACACACAGTGCTAAATATGATCGGAGTAAGGCAGAATCCGAATAATGTTGTCATATGTGAAATTTTTAAATATGATGGGAATGTCAAGATGGGGTTGATAGGAGTAAGGGGGAAGATGATGATTTTGAGATACATCTCGCACTTATCAACATGGTAAAGAAAATTTTCTTTTTCTGGAGATTGCTTTGAAGATCCATATCAGCATCTCAGAAGATTCCTTGGTTATGCTAACACTCAAAAGGGTGTTGGAGCTCATGACAATGCTAGGCCGATCGCCCTATTCAAGTTCTCTCTGATTGATAAGGCAGAAGATTGGTATGAGACTCTTAATGCCACAAACTACACTACATGAGACCAACTGCAATAGAAGTTCTTAGAGAGATACATGTCACCCTCAAGGATTTTAAGAATGAAGCAAGACATCACCCAATTTATTATGAATCATGGTGAGAAATTTCATGAGGCGTGAGACAGGTTTAAAAACACGATCAGGAGGTGCCCACAACATGGGATGTCTAAGGCTCAATACATAAGCATCTTTTATTATCGATTGGATTGTGAGTCGCGTGTTTTTATTGATGCATCATCAGGAGGAGCGCTATTATCTAAGACATCACTTGAAGCAGAAAAGTTGTTTGAAGAAATCTCTATGAATTCACGTGACTGACCTACTGAAAGAGTAAGAGAATCATATGTACTTGGCAAGGTAGCACAGGTTGAACATCAAGCGGTGAAACCGAATAGGGATGATGAGATCATCTCTAGTCTAGCTAACATCAACAAGCTACTAGAATCCCAGCAGAAGCAGATTAGAGAGTTGACACAAAGGGGGTCTAGTATACAGCAGCAAGAAGTGAAGAGTGTTGAAGATATCTTCAATCGATACATGATAAGGAATGATGCAAGAGTTGATCATCTTGAGGCTACTATGAATGCTAATCATGCAGATTTATCTAAGCAGTTGAAGGATCTTACTTTGATTATGGGGTAGATGGTCGGGAACGTAAATCATATTGACACAAACTTCGAAAAAGAAATATTCCAGTCTCAAGGCATAACGAACACGAAAGAGTGCAAAGCCATCACGTTAGGATCAAGAATTCAGTACGAAGGTCCGATGATGCCGGTGGGCGAAAACAGAGAAAAAAATAAGTCCGCTCGACCACAGCTCGACCAAACTATTTGGTCAAGCAACGTCTCACGGAATAGAGAAACGATACTCTATTTACAGGTCCACAGCTCGACCAAAATCACCTCGCTCCACCAGACTACTCTAGTCGAGCAGTGGTCGAGCAACCCTCTGTAACTCTGAAGAACGCTGATCAATGTACATGTCCTTTGCTCGACTAAAATAGCCTTTCTCGACCAGACCATTCTGGTCGAGCTGAGGTCGAGCAGCCTCTGTTGGGACTGTACAGTACAAATCCGCGAAGGGGTACCTCGCTCGACCAGACCCTTCTGGTCAAGCTGAGGTCAAGCAACAACATCTGATCCAGTTTTTCATACAAAATGCTATACCTGATGTTCGGAGCAGTTCGGTACCATCACAGGAGCAGGATACAGAGCTTAGACTGCGGATGGATAATGAAAATGTGATTTTTTTCTCTTGATAAAGCAATGAAGATGCCCATGGAGACTCAATCATGTAAGAACATAGATGTGATTTCTAACTTATTTAATCTTGATTTTTCTAGGAAAGATGACTCTGAATTTGATTGGAAGGTTGACAAGGAGGAGTCTAGACAACCATGGGAGGAAGAAAATTTTGAGAATCATATTTTTTTGACCAAGAAAGGTGAGGTGCTGAGTATAGATAAGAAGAGGGAAAGAAAGTACTTGAAGGTAAGGATGCGCGCAAGAAGACCGTCATCTGATCCAGTAGTTTAAAAAGTTGTATTCCGTCGTGACTCTCCAACATTAAACATGAGCTTCTGTTGGGGGCTTGTCCCTTCCATTTTATTGCTTTATTTCTTTCGTGTGAGTGAGGAGTTATTATATTTGAAATGCTCACATTTTGGCAATTACATCTCTTTTCGAACTTAGTTTAAAACTACGTTTTTACTTAGTTTAGGGGGATGTGATGTACTTACCTCATCTTATGAGCACTAAGAGTATAATTTTTCCTTTCGTTGGTTGTTTGTTTGTTAGGAGGTTGATTTTTTGCGGCATATTAATATTTTAACTAGTGTTGCTACGTGGATTTTTTGCAACTTACTTAATATTTAGTGTGTTGTTTTTATGTGTTTCCTAGTGTTAATGGTTGAGTTTTTAATTTTTTGTCTTTTTGATTTTTTTCTGGTATCTCCTATTTTATTATTGATGAATCATATGATGATGAATGTGTTTGAGTTTTGATGATAGAAAAAGGTAACTAGGTGGCAAGACGAGTTCTACATTGAGATTTTGACCTGATCGAGTTGAACAACTCAAGGAGCTCGTGCATACGTCGAAGAAAAATCAAGTGCCCTCCTTTCCTTATTCTAATTTTTATGTGTGCTTTTAATTCATGGAGTGGAAGGATTGAGTTTGCTTTTGGTGATCCATGTGAACGTATATTTTGAATTGTGCCTGAAATTCACATGCTTTTGAAATTGATGAATGAATTGTACTTGAGTTATATTATTGTATGAAGTCTTATGTGTACTTGTAGGATATTACTTACTATGAAAAATGTTCTGTTACTTGTTAAAAAGCCATGTGAGATTTTGAGCCTTGTTGATCATGTATATAATCACATGATATTTCTTTTCTGGTGAGTATCGTTCTTGTGCGTGTATTCTAAAACTTGCCTTGAGTCACCTTGAATATTCAAGATTAGTCTAGCGGATTATGAAAATGATATTAGGCCATCTATGACTAGTCCATTTTTCCCTCATATTCTTTACTTGAATTCATTAAATCTCTTATTTTTAAATCAATTCTTTTAATAGTCAATAAAGCTTAATTGAAGAGAGTGGTGATTTGAGGGATGATAAGGATGATGAAGGAAGAATCTTAAGGATCAAAAGGAAAATTTCTGGAGTAATGCTCAAATCTAGTACTCCATGGAAATGAACACCCTAGGGTAGTGCTTAAATCTAGTACCCTATGAAGGATGTGAGAGGTAGTGCCCGAAACTGGTACCTCATAAAAAAAAATAATAATAAAAAATTAATCCATGTCTGATCTGGTGAATTGTTCTGTTTATTTTTAAAAAAACATAGCCCTATTATATGTTCGTTATATCAGGTGATAAGAATTTAAATATTGTGTCTGCTTATAATTTTTAATTTTTTAATTAATTTGTGTCCGCTGATAAAAAGATATTTAGTGATATCATTTTAAAAATTAATTTATTATTATGTAATGTCTAAAAGAACAACAAATTTTGACACATCTTGTGTCCTCCAACTTTACCTCTCATCTCGTTCTCAATGTTAAAGGGTGGGTCATCCCTTAAGGGCATTCATGACATTATATGTATTTAGTGGGTAAATTAGATGTAATACAAATGATAGAGCAATTTAGATGTGGCACATCCCATATAGGGCAAGATGTGGCATTTTCCAATAATATATATACATAAAATCTTACCAAATAAAATGAGCTGAAAATTCGAAAGAGAAATGAAGGATGGCAATGTTGATTGTTGCAGCTGGAGCTGGTATGTCCAAGTGAAATGCAGTCGCCCAAAGAGAGAGTGGAATATGTATTCTGCAGATATATTTTACATTATTATTCATGTGAGGAGGGACCGCAACACATCCATCCTACACTATCCCACAAGGGGGGATCATCCCCCAACCATCATCCACATACTTTGCTCCATCCATCCATCCCTGTGAATTTCGTCTGTTGAATCAAGAAGAGAACCAAAATGAGGATTCAAGACAGAGAAGGACGCGACGACGCCCACATCTAGGGTTTATTTGTTTCCTAATTTATCTTTTATTTTTTTTACTATGGGTAAGATCTATCCAACCCCAATGATTGTTCTTCGTAACATCATGTGTTAGAACCGTTTTGGTAGATCTAGGGTTTTGAAGGTTTTTATGAATTAATTAAACTTTCGTGTATGTACTCCGTACAACACTACTTGTGGAATTATTTTATATATGATTATACGTTTTTAATCCATATTCAGAGTCGTTTTGTGCATCTTCAACTGCTATATAATGTCAGAATATATATCTTGGTTGTCGATTGAGCGCGTTCACTGCTAAATATGATTACATGTTATGATTCCAAGTGAGGGGACTCCGAAACTTCATTAGAACTATCATATATAGATACTTATTAATTGAATTGGATTCGAGTTGATAAGTAGGATAAAGAGGGTAATTTTATAGTACCTATAAAGGGAGATCATATCAGGTTAGAGTACTAATTGGCCAGAGAAATAATTGATACTGATAGTACCTAGAAAGGAGATGAAATTATATCTGTTGCTCCAAAGTTATTCACACGTGTTATACACATATTTAGTTGTGTCTATAGAGTAGATTTGCATGTCTTAATGATGCGTCTATATTCTACAAGGCATAGTCGGACATTGACATGCGGAAGAGAAATTAATGAGTGAAACTGGATTACCTTAGAGCTACATATTCTCCTACTTGATTCATTTTCGTATTCTTCTAGTACTTTAATTTATTTTATTTGATATTTTAATTAATTGTTTAGTAGTTGATAATCAAACCTCAAACTTTATTGTCTTGTCTTAATTAATTTAGTAAATAATTAAATTGATAATACGCCGTCCTTTGGGGTTCGATACTTAACTTGGTCGCTTGCTTAAGCTGCAATTGATATCCTTAATACTTGGGAATTAATTTTGCGTACAAAGAAACGCTCATCAAAAGTCAAAGAGATAACTGAGCTTACATCATAAACCCTATGATGTCCTTAATTTAAACACTCTGGCAATCCCTAGCAATATAATAGAGATATATAGGATTGGAAGGATGATCATAGGATTTACATCGTGAACCCAATTTACACAAGTATTTGTGAAAGTTAAAACCTACCCTTCAAAAACTCGAACATAACACCCCGAATCAAACTCAAACTATTTATGATTTTCACACTTCACAAGACCTCACAAAAATCTAAGTTTCGATTCCAAAAATGAGGAGTTGGAAATCAAATCGGTCTTAAAACGGTTTTAGTTATAATTTGGAATCCTAGATTTCATTTTAGAACCGCCGATTCCTATGTTATAAAATGAAGAATTGAAACCGAATCGAAATATTATCAATTTCTAAATTTATTGATCGGTTCGGATTTCGATTCCGATTCCGATTCGGATAACGTTACAACATTTTTGTGCATCTCTATTACTTTCTCCATCCAATATTAAACTAAAACTTCTTTCCTGTTTTTCTCACATTTAATTTCATCAATTTCATCATATCAAATTCTATAATTCAAAGTATATTTAAAATTTAAAATTATCATTCTTAAATACAGGTAATAATGGAGTATCATTTTTACATTTCTATTTTTGTCTGTTAATAACTCATCTTCATATATCATATAAGAAAATAACATCAAATTCAATAATTTTACGGTATTCTCTCACGTTAAATAATAATATATTTTAATCCACGTGCAAAAAGTAAAATGTTATCTTTAAGTAGGATGGGGGAGTATAACTTTATTTCAAATTTGTCATCAATACTTTACCCACATAACATTCTTCACAATTTATTTATTACTCTAAAAATATCAATTGAACCTTAAAATTAAGTTAAAATATATTTTTTTTTATTATCTGTGACAGTCGAAGTATAAAGATAAATTGTAAACTGAGCAATTAATTTATTTACTTAGCTAAATATCTGAATAATTAAAAATGGAGAGAGTATAATCTATAATTATTATAAAATTTTAATATAATTCAAACTTTTGATGCACTGTATAAAGACATGTTGAAATATCAATAAAGCTATCCTTCGTTCCTCATAATGTATGCATGCTTCTTTTATATGTAGATTCATTAAGGAATGTCCTAGGACTTGGTTGCTTTGAATAAAAGTAATAACTTACTGTTCAACTTGTGTTTGTAAGGGGTCAAATCCTTGTTAAAAGCAGGATTCGGACCCCATCCTGCAGCTACACGAACCCCATCCTGAAACCACAAGCTCAGTTAGAAGGTCTTTTCACCCTTCCCCTCTACCACTTGAGCTATGCCCTGGGAGCAACCTTTTAATATTTGGTTATAAGGTTTGAGACTCATTTTTACTAAAAGGAAATTGATATAATATTTTTATAATATTACGTATCAAAATGAAAAAATGAATAGTTTGAAGGCAAAGACTTGTGTGAGACTGTCTCACATAAAGATTTACGTGAGATTACATGAGACGGATAAAAATTGATAATTTTTATAATGAAAAAAGTGATATTCAATTAATGAAAAATGATAACGTTATTTCATGAACAATTAATTTATAGTATATAAATAAAAAAATTATAATATTTTATAGCGAAAATAATAACTAATTTAAAAAGTGTAAAATTATCTCATCTAAGACGGTCTCACGCAAAACTTGCTCTAGGTTTAAAGGAGACTGAAGTATTATTTAATGTGTAGTGAGTATTTTTTTATGTTACTTTACCCTTTAATCCCTACTTTTTAAATTAAAGTGGTGATATATTGTGTAATTTTGAATAACTCTTTGGAGTTCGGTTATAAAGTGGGAGCTCCGTTTTTATAAAAAGGAAAATTATTTTTAATGAGACGGATCAAAATTATAAAATAGATAGACAAAGTCTCTTGTAAAATGATGCTTATATGTAACAATTAAAGAGACGTGTTAAAAGTTGTTATATAAGTAAAATGTAATATTTATTAGTAGTTAAAGTATTTTTTATAATACGATAAATGATGCATTAAAATATAACTGTAGGATGTTATAATATAATTTATTACGAACATATTTTATTTATATAATAGGCGACACGGGATATCCTGTGACACTTTGGTGTGACATCTCTTATAACACCTCTTTATAGAATGACATGTGACGGGGTAGAGAAATTCAATCCCTTGCCCCAATAGTTTACTGATTGACTTAGGGTATAATTTATTTCCTCTTTCTTACGTGTCACTCATCCAATAAAATGACACGAGAGATATCATACTAAAGTGACACAGAGATCCGGACTCATAATAGGCAAGTTGTTATATAGGTAAAATGTACTCATCAATAGTAAAAGTATATTTTTCATAATATGATAAATAACACATTAAAATATAATTGTATGATGTTATAATATAATTTATTACGATTATATCTTATTTATATAATAGCGTATTTTAATAATGAGTTGATTTTCCATATAACTTATCTCACAAGAGAAAGATCTAGGGAGTGCATTTTTCTTTCCCATACCATTACGGTACCTTGCAATAGCACAGTGGGATGGCATACCAAAGATTTTCTGCAAACTAAAAAAAAGTTGGGCAAAGACAGAGAAGACGAATAAGAAGTAATAATATTTTTATATAAAGTGATGCTCGAATTAATAAAAAATAATATTAATTCATCATGCAGTGAATAAATTCATAAATATTCCCTCCGTCCCTTGGTAAGAGTCTCATTTACTTTTGGGCACGTGGATTAAAGAGTATTATTATTTAATGTGTAGTGGGTAGTTGTATTAGTGGATGTGTGGGCCCCATGTTTTAATTGTATAAGTGGGTGTGGGTGTGTCACATGTGTCCAAAAAAGGAATTGAGATCCTTTGGGTGAGACAACTAAAATGGTAAAATGAGACTCTTACCTAGAGACGGAGGGAGTAATTTATAATGTAAATAAAATGTAACAACATTTTTAATCAAAAGTGATAATATCTTTAATAAAAAATAATGGGCATTTATCACAATATCTTTATAATTGCACAAATGTTGCCTCGTTTTCTCTGAAATTTGATATATTTGCCGAAATCGATCACGTGCATGTCACGTGATTATTAGATTTAACATTTCCCGGCGAATTTGCTAACCTTGTGACACAGTGGCATCCCTGTCAACAATAATAATAACACTTTAATGATAATTTAATAAAAAAATACTCAATCGATGAACTCAGTTCTCACATGCTTCCACCATCTTCGCAAACTCTTTCTTCTTGTCAGTCAGGGGATCCCCGTGTACCCTCTCATCATCATAGGCGACAACCGTCAGATCTTCTCCTTCGAAGGCCCACCACCAACGAACATATTACAGTAAACGTGGCCCCGATCTGCACCCTCCAGCAGCGCGAGCGACCACATGAGATCAAAGTCATGCAAAGGAAGGATCAGATCGTTGGCGTTTTAAGCTCCAATTCAGTCATTCGCACCCCACTGAAGAACGACTAGTTCATTATTAGACCCGCAATTCTAGTTGGCTGGAGATTGTTATTCAGTGCGCGCATTTCCACGTGATAGACCATGTTGTCGCCGATAGTGCTTTTTATTAGGAAAATCCTAAAAAAGTCGGCGAATTCTTCGATCCAAGGGTCGGCGCCACGGCCAGTGAGTTCTTGGGTTTTAGCCCATTACACTGCATCCACGACGCCGTCATACGCCGTCAGAAAACGATTCTTTGGCACTAGGCTATATACGAAGGAAGTAATGAGGGCAGGGCATGAGCTAACATATGGTTGCATGACTCGTGGAAGAAGTTAGCAGTGACGCTCAAGAACACGAATCATCCCCCGTGGAAGTAGATGATGAGGGGGAGCTTTGCGCGAGAGTGAGGTGGCACTGGCAGAAAATCTGACGACTGCCGCCTATGGTGGTGAGAGGGTAACGGGGGATCTTCTAATTGACAAGAGTGAGTTTGCTAAGATGGTGGAAGCATGTAAAGGGCACGTAAGAACTGTGTTCATCGATGGAGGTTTTTTTTTTAATTAAATTATCATTAAAATATTATTGTTATTGTTGATGGGGATGCCACTGTGTTGCCAGTTAAGCAAATTTGCCGGGAAACACCAAATCCGATAATTACATAACATGCACGTAATCGACTCCGGCAAAGATGTCAAATTTCGACGAAAACAGGACAATATTCGTGCAAGTATAAATATATTGGAATAAATACCCAAATTTTATTTTTATTTTTTTGGCAAAAATTATACATGGCAAAAAAAAATATTTTATCCCATCGGGAAATGTCAAATCTAATGATCACGTAACATGCATGTGATCGATTCTGGTGAAAATATCAATTTCCAGCGAAAACGAAACAACATTGACACAATTATAAAAAAAATATGGACAAATACTCAAATCTTATCTCTTTTTTTTAGGCAAAAATTGTACATGATCATACTTAGGGAAAAAAAAAATTTTATCCCACCAAGTTCCATACATTCCAATACATACAAGTACAACATACCAAAAATTCGATATTTTACCCAACCCTAAAATGTAGTACACTGGACAACGGATTCCACTTTTCATTTATAATAATTCAAATATACAAACATGCTCTACTATGTTCAATATTACAACACCGGAGACAATTCCACGACTGTGCTTCAATCCCCCCACCCCACCCCCAGAATGAAAAAAGAAAAAGATAAAGAAGAAACAATGAAAGGGAAAGATACAACAATCAATGTACATAAACACATCTCATCTACAACATTGTACTTCCAAATCCCAATATGTTAGCAGCACCATGATTTGATCCGACACTCCCCCCCAACCCCACACCAGAGAGACATTCCGATAAGCTCAACAAAACTTAGTATTAGGACCACCAAAATGTCGACATCATGTGCTACAACCCGACCCACTTAACCCATCTGAAAAGTTTTCCGACTCTCAGAGGTAACTCATAATCCTTAGATACAGCAGGCTCTCTTCTAGCAACCTCAGGTTCAGACCACACGTATACACCTCGTTCTTGTCTACTACCGGGTACTGTGTTATCAAGTACAAGAGCTACTAGGAATGCGACTACCATGTGAAGTGATAACAATGTATTCAGAACATAGTTTAACTGCCATGTTAAGACATATAGTAAGAATGAATAGAGAAATAATGATGAATTTGAAAGCAAGAAAACCATTAATTGAAACAGCTAACTTACCCCACCGGATTTGGTGTGGATGGGGCCGTGAGAAGCCACAATATATGGCTGGAAGTAACTTGGAACGGATAAATTAGAGTTTGGAGCAACTCCATACTGCTGGAAATAAGCTGGTATTGAAAGCGAGAAGAACAAAGACAGGCCAACAATGATGATGTTTCTCGAACTCCCTGCCTCACTATATCGTAAATTTGACAAGCCCAATGCCGTAAGCATTGCCCACATAAAGCATAAGAGAGCTGCAACCATGACTTCAGGTATCGATGCAATGAACCCCCCAACTTTACCTGGAAACATAGAAAAGATAAATTGCCACAAAACTCTGAAAGTATCAATGAATTTCAAAATAGCTTCGGTAATATTACAATAAACTGTGTTATAACCAAGATGAATACTGAAGAGAAAAAGCGAGTGCATCATTGAATTAATTAAAGTGTGGAGCCAAAATAAAAAAACAATAACAATAATAGTAGTATAAAAGTAAAAAAGCACATTGGGCATTAAAGAGGAGGTGAAAAAATATGATGTATCCAATTTGAAAATAGAAGATACCTATAAGAGATAAAATAATCAATACACATCCACCCAATTCTATGGCTCTGCGGCTTCCCACTTTAGTAACAGCAATTGTATGAACATTCTCAGTCAAAGTTGTAGAGCCAGTCCCCATTCCCCATAAACCAGCCAAAATGCTAGAAACACCTTCAAGACCAATTGCACGACTTACAACACCACGCGTGGGAGGTCTAGATGCCACCAACAACGCTGTTGCGTGATATGAACCGACCTAGAAATTAGGAATAATTATCATAACGATCAAATAAAGCATTTGCAATAGTTCAAAAGATATAGATAAATACTACTTAGTGTTCTGCTACTAAAAATTATAATCTAGAGGGTAAATTTTGGCTCAGTGCCCCTTAAAATGTTCTCTCTAGTTTACAATCACATGTGGCATATACTTAAGAATATGGTGAAATAACACTGATTCTGAATTTCCATTAATCAAATTACTTAAAATTCAGATAAAAATATTTACAAATAGACATATTATACAACTGCAGTCTTACAGCTGAACATGCTTCAATTATGAAATTACATTCTTGCACTTTTACACTTTCCATGCCAGTAACATACATTGGGGAAAATATTTTAATAATGAGTCATATATCATCTAAGTCTATTAACCCTCCACAGTACTCTATCTTCCTAAAATATAGAAATTTAACATAGCACAAAAAATTACAAAAATAAAATGCTAATTAAAAAAGTAAAAATAAAACAATTAATCTGAACCGAATTTAGTCCACTGAATAAATCATGCTGAAAAGAACATATATGCATGCACAAAGCCTGCTTCTCATCTCTGACTTTGATAAATTATGCCAGACATCAAATTTGAAGCTGAATTCATAAAGGGATTACCCAAAAAGCTATGCCTCTAGTTCTTAAATTCTTATCAAGTTCTCCCCCATGCCCAATATGCCCCTAATCACTGCAAATCCAAATCTAGCAACATTTCTTTGAGTAGAACATAAGAACACATAGGGACGAGCAAAATTCTATCCGATGTGTTTCAAATGCAGATTAAAATCCATCTATATGGTATGCTCATCTTCATCTTCTAGTCCTTAGGATCAATCAAAGCACCAAAATAAGTTTTACAGCTTCCTATGTAACAAGGGAAGGTAGATGTGGGACTTTGCATGTAAAGCTTGTGGAGAAACACATAGTAATATATCATTTTTACATATTTTATATTAACTGAGCACAGTTGAAGCAAGTGGGATCCACATGCAAAAGCCTCTAAAGCAGTCGACAGAAAAAAGAAAGGATACTATATGAGCAATGTATAAGAGTAGAGAGAAATCTAAAACAAGATGTAACAAACATTGACTCACTGAATCTACTGATGAAATTATAGACACCACACACATCACAATGGCCGTCTTCCAATGAAAAACAGGTGTGCCCCATTGCAACGGATACGGAAATCTAAACCATGGTGAAGATTTCAATGCATGAGATGTATCAATCCGACAACTCTTCATCCTTGATACATGCCTTCTGCAGTGATCAGAGATTAAATTTGAGGTTGGTACGTTTATATCACAACCTTTGTAGTTGTACACTCCAGCTTCAGTTAAAAGGAATGCTGTAGCCCATGTAATAGCAAGACCAAGTGGAACCTAAGTGTATACAAGCACAAGTTCGATTGGAAATATACGAAAGAAACTGTCAGCAGAAGCATAGCACACATACCCAAAAAAAAGCAAACATAAGCTTACCGCATAAATTAGAAATGGACGGTGACCCAAAACAGATATTTTACGAAGATACTGCAAAAGAAGAAAGGAGTCACAATAAAAATGGTACAGTTCAAAACTTTGTACGAATTAAAATGCCAACATTCCAAACATTATATAGATGCTTACAATGTATATGGGAAAAATTAATTCAATAAAGAAAATCATGATTTCGTTCTGCAACTTACAAGGGAGAAGATAACAACTAACAATATTTGCACCACACCAATTTCAATACAGGTGCCTACTCGTGGGAAGCCATAGCTGTAGAAAGAAAGTCCAACAGCAGCAATAGTAGGAGATATAACTACTGGATTAATCAACCTGAAAAGGCGGGAAAAGCAGGGAAAACAATTGAAGACGAGTTAATTTTTTGTTTTATGTCATTCTGTTCTACCACGAGTAACAGTAAGTGCATCAATAAAGCCAAATCTTAGGGTGTAAATGAAACCAAAATAGTGAAAACAAGTGCAGCCCACTATTATAATTAGAAGTATAATTTAAAAAGAATTTTTTAATGCAAGTAAACTAAGAATTTACTATTAAGATGACTCAAATATAATTTAAAATTCAAGAAACGGCATTGAAGCATATTTAAATTGGCAAAGCCACCTCAAAACATTATACCTGGAAAATGAAAAACTGTAAAAACTGACTGTTAAATATGAGCAGCATATTTCTTTTGGCAACATTTAATCCAAATGAAATTCTGCAGCTGCAACCTAGTGTAGTTCACTAAAGGTATTATGCACTTAGGGAAACCATCTACCTAAGGCGTGTGATTAGATCCAACTACTTTAATTCACGAACTAAATAACTGAAATTATTCATTCAAAGATCAAGTAATTATTTAATTTCCTTTCAACAACTTGCAATAAAATGGTACAAGAGATCAATATATCTTTTAACTGAAACAAACCAATCAGCAGATGCATCAAATACCGAAAGCAACATTCATGAGACATAACCTTAAAATCTTGCATGATATTAATCTATTGTTAGCTCATAGGTATGAACATAACACTCACTTTTCAAAAGAGAAGGGGAATCCGCAGATTTCATAAAATAAAAATGATGGATATTCATGTACAACATAAACTAAGCATCAGAAAGGCATTCATTCAAAAAACTTGATGTATATATTTAGTTCATCTTCATGAGTAAACATTAAACAACGATATAGTTATAAGGTCAAAGCAGCAATTAATTAATGTATCTGGAGTAATAAATGAATGAGAGGTGATTTGTCATTTGATTAATATAAATTGAGCCAAAATTACCAATTCTTATACCTCACATGGAAAATAAGCGATACGACATAAGCCCATCAAAGGTACCTCTGTAACCTATAAAAAAGTTTCTTGGATATTTCCCCACTATTACTCACTGTTTCCCACCGATTTGGGACCATAATCATGGACATATTCAAGTATAGCACTACTTGGTATTCAGATAAAACCTTAATAGGTCCAGAATATTATTCAATTTTGACAGCGCTCATAACATGTCATTGTCTATATAACATTAATATATAATGGATGGCAACAGATAAGCCTGCCAAAACCCAACACCAATTTCACAAGTAACTATTTTTGTCTTGGGTTTTCCTGTTTTTGCTGTCCAGAATATGGGATTTCAAAATCCTGTAGTCTGGGTTCTCTAGGATTTAAATTCGGATTGTGAAATCCAAACAGCCAAAACACATTTTCATTTACTTTTACAAAACTTTAAATCAAAATTTCGTAGTCTAGATTTCCCCATGACTTGTATTTTTCCACAAAAAAAATATTATAAAAACAACATATCATGAATTGACATGTGACATAAAGCATCACGAATATGGAGTTGAGCTCATTGGACTTAATTATAATTTTAAAATATGAAAAACTTAAAGAGCGAACTGGAGCAGGCTGGAAATAAGAAATCAGGACTTTGTTCTTCTTATTCAATCAGCATCAATATATAATTGTCAGGCTAAATTCATAATTAGGCTATGTTTCCTACATATAAATCAAGACTTACTTTGTAAACCAAAAATCTATTTGTTTTTGCCGGGTCATAAAGCCGAATTTCATATTCACAAATCTTACTCTATAATAACCATATTACCGTCTCATTTCAACTATATTTCTATAAATCAAATACACGCTATCTCTCGTACTTTTAATCTTCTCTCTCATACTCAATCAATCAATCATTATCACGTGACTTTTTACCCTATTACATTCACACCATCATTTACTTGTCAAATTCTACCCAAGTTGCAACCATAACTAGGGATGTAATCGAACCGAATCGAGTCGAACACTACTAGGTTTGAATATCGTTTGTTAAGGAATTATCGAACTCGAGCCCGAGCTCGAACTCGTCAAGAAAAAAAAAATATCGAACTCGAGCTCGAACTCAAACTGTTTGTTAAGGCTCACGAACACATAAAGTAACTTGTTTATGAACATGTTTTCATGAACATTTAAATATTTTCGTTCGTAAATATTAAAAGAAAGTTTAATTTATAAACATCTAATGTTATTCATAATATTAAATAAACAAACTAACAAAACATAATAATAAACGTTACTTAAATATTTAAATAATGACTTAAGTTATTATCATATTTGTGTGGTTTAATATAAAATATTTAATTATTGAATATTAATAAATAAATAATAATATATAATACTAAAAAATAATTATAAAATTTACGAATACATTTGCGAGTCATTAACGAGCTCATTAACGAATATGTTTGCGAGCTTTTGAGCAGAACACCTTAGGCTTGAGTTTTGATTGATAGACTATTCGAACTCAAAATTAAAGTTTGGTTTGGTTTGTTAAGGTTAACGAACGAGTTCGAACGAACACTTTATCGAACCGAGACCCGAATAGTTCGCGAACGGTTTGGTTCGCTTACATCCCTAACCATAACTCTATGGACCAAACATAATTGGTAAAGCAAATCACTTTTTTACTATTCATGGTTTACAATGTACAAGGCCCAACAACAAATTCAAGCTAGGCTCAAACCAAACATAAACTTAGAGTTCTTTATCTTCATAATTTAATTCGACATCAGAATCAAGTATTCACAAAAATGACAACTTTAACCACTCAGAAACCTAATAAGGATCAAGGTGATATTCAAGGTTCGTAGATTAGATGTCCAGATGCATCATTTTAACTCCAACTGCCTTCAACATTACAGTTCAACTATTTAAGCTGCATTAATAAATAGTACTTAACTCCAACAAAAACCTTGATTCTAAGGGAAGTATAACGCTAAACAGTTTAAGCAGTGCAATCCAAAGCAAAGCGAGGAAAGGCAAATTGTTTCTAAACATAACGAAAAAATTAATATGATTTTGTTGATCAGTTAACTTCTCAACAACAAACATGGTCTTGTAGATGAAGTAACTAACGCTTTAAGTTAGACCTGACTACTCAGCTAAACCAGCTCAGGCAGTATTTGTAAGACATATAAGCTAGGGGGCCCTATCTTAATTCGAAACCATGGTTGATGGTGAAGGGTTGATCCCCACTTATATGCCCTCTCACACTTCTGTGAAACCGATGTGGGATATCATAACAATCCATCTACCTTCGGACTGGACATCCAAGAACGGCACATTCCAAGTGGCAATCCACAAGCCAAGGCCCACATCTGGGGTGCCAACCTCTGGGCCCACCATCGGGTAGCCTTCCTGCAAGCTGCAGCACATCGGGATCTGGCAGGTCAGACCAAATTGTTAGGCATCTAAGATAGAGGGGCCATAATTTAACCCAAAACCATGGCTGATGGTGAAGGGTTGACCCCCATATTTCCTTCTACACTTGCGTGTGAAATCGATGTTGCATATCGTATAAGTATTGCTAAAAAAATTGAGTATTTGGAGCGCTAGGTGTATAATCTCTTCTCTCTCTTTGGGAATCTAATCACAATTTATTCAAAAACTTCTCCATGGTGATCTTGTTAATACCATTTATCTAGAGCAACCACCGGACTTTGTTGCTCTGGTGGAGAGTCATAATATATATTATCTTCGTAAGTCTTAAACAAAGTCCTTCTACATGGTTTGGCACATTTACTAGTGTTGTCAAGAAGTTTGGTATGAAGCAAAGTAAGTCTGATGATTTGTTGTCTACATGCATTCTGATGGGGGTATTATTTTGATGGTTGTGTACGTGGATGATATGGTGATTACAGAAAGTGATTCAAAACGGATTGCATTAGTAAAAGCTTTCTTTTTCTACTCAGTTACTACCGAGGATTTGAGGACACTTAGATATTATATTAGTGTTAAAGTGAGTAGGAGTAAGGGAAATTTCTTATCTCAAAGAAACTATGTGCTTGATTTACTTAAAGAAACTAGCAAGTTGGGAGCTAAGTCGTGTAGCTCACCAATGGTTCCCAATTTACAGCTTACAAAAGCTGGTGTGTTATTCGATCATCCTAGAAGATATGGAAGGGTGGTTGGAAAGTTGAATTATCTCAGGGTAAACCCAAATATTGCTTATGCTTTAAGTGTAGCGAGTCAATATATGTCATCACCAACTTTTGATCACTTGAAATCAGTAAAGAAAATTGTCTTATTTGAAGGGAATTTCCGAGTGTGGAATTGTGTATAGAGATCATGGTCATGTAAGATTGAATGTTTCCCCGATGCTAATTGGGCAGGGTCAAAGGAATGTCATAGAACTACTTCAGTATATTGTGTTTTCTATTTAGGAAACTTGATTTCTTGGCAAAAAAATAAACAAAAAGTGGTTTTAGGCTCAAGTGCAAAATCTGAATATAGAGTTATTGATAATCTGTGTGAGAGATAGTTTGGGTACAATGAGTTCATGAACGCAGTGGGGTTGAAGGTCTTAATACTGGCCAAACTGTTGTGTGATAATCAAGCTGCCCTTCAGATTGCTTCTAAACCGGTCTTCCAAGAATGAACCAAAACATTGAAATTGATTGTCACTTTGTTCATAAGATAATATAGCGTGGACTGATTTCAACAGGAACATGTAGACTAAAGACCAATTAGGAGATATCCTCACACAATCGCTTAATCAGGTTTGGTTTTATTATTTTTGTAACAAGTTTAGATGATTAATACCTACGCTCCAACTTGAGGGGGAGAGTTAGAAATTATATGTATATATGGTATATATTTTGGTGATTTAATAGCTTATCTTGTATAGCCTTATCAATACTTAAATAGAGTACCCCTTAATCTTTGTGATAAACAAGAAACAATTCCTACAGAAAGTTTTCCACACACCTAATAACAAAGACAAAACATATGGAAGATAGCTAGGCTGGATGCGTGGGAGGCACGCACCTCCGAAACAGAGCCAGCCTCAGTCTAAAAGAGGCGCAATACTTGGAGTCCCCTGATGAACGCTTGTTCAGCCTAGATATCAATTGTTCTCTTTCTATCATGTCAATTGTGTGTTTTTAACCTTCTCACACTCAGTTTCTTCTAGTTATAAAACTTTATCCATAATAGAGTAATTACACTACGAAAAATATGAATACAACAATGTGTCGTAACAATGGTTTATCATCAAAAAAGCAATTACAAAGAAAATGTGAAGTAAATCGATTAAAGTTCATGATAATTTCTTCTTGTACCTTACTATTATTGTCATCAAACCACTGTATCCCAAGAAGGCTTGAAAAGCTGAACCAATAATTATAGCCCCCTGTAGCTCTTTCATTATATGTTTGAAGTTCTGTGATTACAAACAACATTTTCAGTTAAGAAAATATGCCTATGTCATTACAATTGCAAAATGCATTATCACAATGGCAAATTTTTAGCACTTTATATGTTTAAATTATAATTTAAGAAAAATGATTTAATATACTTTTATCCTGGAAAATTCACCTAGTACCATGCAACATTACCATTAACTGGATAAGTAAGAGCTAGCCTGGTTATCATTTTGGCACACAGTCAGTTTTTCATTCTAAGCAATGTTTTTTTAACTTCGTTTTAGATATTGTCCGCATGAATAGAAGTGTAAAAGATGTCTACAACTACTACCACCACCAGCACCTAAAACAAATTTTAGAACTTGTCATCAAGCTATTCTGACTTGCATAAAGTATAATTTTGCAAGAGTTACTACCATTGTATCTTTCCCGCATATTATTATCCCCATCCCTCCCCAACCAAACCCGGCCTCCACCCCCTTCCAAACAGAAAAGAAGCTATTAAACAAAGTGAAGGCTTAGTACATACATTTCCATTCAGGCGCAAAAATTCAGGAGAGTTGATAATTGCCAGGGCAGGGGCAAGATAAACAAATGAAGGCCCCTGTATCAATGGCAACCTTGACCCAAAAGATGTGTGCAAAAGTGTAGTCAATCCTGAAATGAATAGCACAGTAGAAACAACATTTGCTGTGTCTTCCTACAAAATCACTTCATCAGCTCAATTTATAATCTAAAGAACTTAGTAGAAGAAGGAAAACATGAAAATAAATAAATTATAAGTGCTCACATAGGTGCCACCCATTGCTGGAACAATCACGAGCGGTATTAATATCAGTGAACCCAAAATGGAAAGAAAATGTTGAAAACCATATAGACCAATTGGAACTGAAAATCAAAAAGGAACAAAGCTGTCACTTGAACAGAACACAAAACCCTATAATCAAAATCATCAACTATAAATAAGGATTAAATAATACAAGGCTTCACAGAATTAAGGTCTACATCCGTTCTACAAATTAAAAAATCATCCCTGAGTTACATAATGGTAACATGTTGAGATGATAACTGCGATTCAACTCATCTTAGCATTATAACTTGAACGTTAAACACAAAAAAACAAAAGCTGCAGGGTCCCATACTTGGAATAGCATCATCAAATCAATAGCTTAAATATATTAGCAGCAAAATTAGTGTTGAAAAATGAGACTCACCTAGTCCAGGAGTATCTCTAAGCTCGTACTTCATATGTGAATGCCTCCCAAAAAAATCATCATCCTCCACCACCGTTTGCGGCAGCACATCCACTGGGGCAGGGGCACCCTCCTCGTTCCTCGCCGCTCTACGACTTCCCTCCCCGACAGCTGGATGCCCATTCTGCCCTGAATTCTTGCCCCCATCAGAGTCCCTCCGCTTCCTCGCCGCCGGTGTGTGCTCCTTATCTTTCTCCTTCTCCTTATCCCTCACAGCCTCGCCATTGGGCGCCGGCCGCCCGGCCTCAATGTCCAAGGTAGTATTGGGCTCTCTCGGCGGGGCAGGGGGCTGTGGCGGCGGCGTAGTAGTAATTTGGCCGGAATTGGTGGCATTGGTCTCGCCGGAGAACTTGGGGCGGAAGCCAGTTCTCTTAGCCCAGGAAGAGGGCGGCATTGCGGCGGATTCCGGGTCGGGTTGCCATGGAGCGGAGCGGGGGTTCTTGGTGGGGTCGGAGTTGGCCATTTGCTAGAGATGCAGAAATGAAGGCATTTGTGTAGTAGAATGTGGATCTGAGGGAATTTGTATTAGGGTTTAAGAGGGTGGAAGAAAGAGTGTGTGTGCGACGGAAAGATCTGAAGGGAGAGTGTGGGTGGTGTGCTTTGAAAGGAACGTAAAGAAGAGTGATGAGAGAGAGAGAGAGAGAGCCGTGAGTGTGAGAGTAACAAGTTGTGTGTCTGAGTGAGTGTGTACAACAAACAATTGTAACAATTGCTCTTGTTGTAAGAGATTCATAAAATTTATAAAGAGATATTATCACTTTATTTCACTTAAATATGGCTAATTCCACTCAATTATTATTTCAATGTTTTTTTCGGTTCTACTTTTGTTTCTTTTTATCTGATTTTGATTTATTTTTTTTGTCAATTTTTTTTTCTAATTTTACTTGGACAAAATGATCAAAATCAAAAAAATATTACTATAGTAAAAAAAATCAAAATTGATGATGAGTGCGAAAATCTGTGTAATTTAGGAGCCGATTTAGCATCGTTAAGTAGAATTTATGTTAGTATCTGAGTATCAAATGATTATATTGCATATGAGCTAAAGATGCATGTGAGGTGTTATTTTGGTAATTTTAGATGAAAAACGAGGATAAAAAAGAGTAAAATCAAAAGTTGAGATCAAAATCAAGAAGAATCAAGAAGAGACTTGTGCCGCTTAGTCGGTGCATTTGTGTCGCACAGCTGTTAGGCACATAAGTTGGGGAGCCCTAACTTCACCTAAAACCATGGCTGAAGGTGAAAGGTTGACCCCCACTTATATGCCTTTTCACACCTGCATGTGGAACCGATATTGGACATCATAACAATCTATCCCCCTTCGAACCGGACGTCCACGGACGGCACATTCCGGGAGGCAACCCGCATACCTAGGGCCCACAACCGAGGTGGCAACCCTGGACCCACACATCGGGTAGCCCCTTCTCGTGGCCTGTGCGAATCTGGCAGGTCGGACCAAATTGTTAGGCACATAAATTGGGGAGCCCTAACTTCACCTAAAACCATGGCTGAAGGTGAAGGGTTGACCCCCACTTATATACCTTTCCACACTTGCATGTGGAACCGATGTGGGACATCATAACAACAGCTTGCGGGCACGAGCGTCGAGTGTTGCTAAGAAAATTCAGCACGTCTACCGAGAGTCACCAGCTCGTGCCGCTCAGTTGCTGAAACAACCCGCATTCGTGCTATGTCCCATGCCGAAGGATTCCGCAAGCTCATGGCCGGCACAACTCGTGTCGTGTTATGTCCAGGCACAATTTTTCTCGTTTATTCAGCCCATTCGTGCTTTGATGTTAAAAAGTTCACTTTTGAGACGAAGTCCGAGTTCTATTAGTCCTCAACTTTAAAAGGAATACTTGAAAAATTTTAGACATAACTCTATTATCACGGCCCCATTTTTCTCACCCATAAATAATAATAAATATTCTTTTCGTTTCATTTCATTTCTCTTTTTTTTAATACAATTTTGAGACTAATCACAAAGCAGCACATTACATCGGCCCAACAGGTTGTCATCCATATATATAACTCTCAAGATCTGAAGAAACCCCAACCACCAGCGTCGTAATGAATTTTACCTACAATGCATAAACTAATGATATAAAATCTTAGTACATAGAAATCATGAATGAATCATGCATGAAAATGCATTTCTCAAGGCCATCGTCTTTTCCTAGTCTTTATAGTTGGTCTCTTTTATTATGAAATTCGTTCACGTTGCGGAATCCCCACGACACTCTTATAATATGCACCGAAAATGAGCTCATCACTCAATTTATCAATTTCAAAATATAAATATGGAACTACTCTGAGGACTATCATCTCGTGACCTAATAAGCTTCCTGTCGCTTGTCACTTGTCTCGCCACCAAGAATCATCTCCCACCACAGAGTCCTACTGGTGTAGTTCGAGGGTCCACCTTTCCTGACAGCTCGCTAGGGTCCATCACCAACTGTCCCCTTGCTGCTTGGAAGTCCCCTCACTGAACACCACACTTTCTCTCATAATAATTCAAGACGGTGGCCCATTCTAGGTAGCTTACTCTGGGTTTCCCCAGGTAGCTCATTTCTAGGTCGCCCCTTCAGCCACTCAATGCATATATAGTGGCCGCACACATCATTAGTATCTTATTAATTTTGGGGAAAATATTTTTCATGATTATGCATGGTATGCAACAAGTGCAATTAAATACACATCATAAATCATTTACGATATCAATATCAACATTAGATAAAACAACAAATGAATTTCGAATCACACAGATCCACTTCTAGAATAACAACTTCACACAGATCCATTTTTAGAATAATAATTTCACCTCGGATCACACAGATCCTTATAAATGATATCTTCTCAAATCACACAGATCTATATTCAACAGTTTCCGATCACACAGATCTATATAGGACAATAATATTATCTCAAATCACATAGATCCGCAACTTGTTTCACAAATTTATTACAAATAACTTAAAAATAATATTTAGTTGCATATGAATACCTACTTTCCTTAAATCACATAAATTCACAACTTGTATAACAAATTAATCACATATAATTCATGACATAATTTAACTAATCACAAATAATTCACACACAACATGTTTATGCATTGTAGTTGGACTTCTACTTACCTGAACTCTAAATAGTACACTGTAAACCTTGTAAAGACGGTAACTAATCTTCAATCTCCCATTCCGGCACGTATTCCCTTCCTTCCCTTTCTTTCTCTCTCTTTTCCTTCCTCCCTCCTCTCTCTCTCTCTCTTTCCTTTTTTTTTTCTTCGAAAATCCTCTATGATATGTTAATCAATCAAAATAGGTAATTGAGTATATATAGAAGTTGGAGTTAGTCGGTTCTCACCGCCTCCAATTTACTTCCCATATCTTACTTACTATTAATAGTAAGTACTCCCTCCGTCCCGCACTTAAGTTCACCAACACTGTAGATACGGAGTTTAAGAAAAATTATTTTTTGACCAACTTTATTGACTTTTTAGGGGTATTGTGGTATTTTTAGATAATAAATAAATTATAAAATATGTTATGTGTGTTAAGTGAGAGTGATATTTTTGAAATTAAGATAACTTTTGAGGTTGTTGGTTGATGTGAAGTTTTTTTTTGGTGGTGAACATAAGTGTGGGACGGACAAAAACGGAAAGTGTGAACATAAGTATGGGACGGAGGAAGTATTATTTATAGTTAATAGATATATTATTATTATTATCCATTACAAATATACGTGTAATACTTAATAGCTAAGATATAATACATTTACAAGTTAATACACATAAGTGTATATTTTCTTACCACTATTATTATTATGAGAACACATGTGACACTTATTAATTAAGAAATAATTTATTTATACACAAGAGATAATTTAGTTATATATCTGGAGGATTACTACTAGGTACACAAAAAAACTTTTAATTACTATGAGATACAAACATACAAAAGTATTACTACTTGCTATAAAAATATATAGTGATATTCCAATATTATCCCTATAAATGTGCTGCACATAAATGTTATGTGCAGCAAGTGTTCGTGTGTAGCAAGGTGTATGCAGTAGAATAAAAGTGTGTGCAGAAAAAAAGTTGTGTGCAGCAAAAAAATGTGGTGGTCCGGCGGAGCTCCGGCGACTGCAGTCAACTGCCGGTCAACGATGGTCAACGTCCTGTCAACGCAGGTCAACGGCCAGTCCGACGGGTGGGTGGGTGAGGGGTAGGGTTGGTGGTTTAAAAGTGTATGGGTTTAGGGGTATATTTGGTATTTTACTTTAATATTTTATATATAATAATTATTATTTTAAATCAATGTATCTAGTAGTAATTAGGGGTATAAAGTGTGTACCTAGTAGTAATTAATCCTTATATATCCAAACCAATGCAAGTAAATATTTATGCACTTATATATATTCATAAATTGTCACCATTATTATCATAAATATGTCAAATAAATTCAGAGACAAATAAAATGTAGAAAACAATTACCACATAATTATCACATAATTATAAAAATGCGTAAAATACAAATTATATTATCACATAAATAGAAAAAATTCTCAGGTATTACACCTATCACACCCATCACCTGCCACAATTCCAAAATCAAGATCCATAACCTTATCTACCCGTTCGGCACCTGGAGAATTCATCAACGTTTGTTACTTGAGAAGGAGAACGTAGAAGATTCAGAACGCTAAAGGAGAGATCAGATAATCACGCCATTTATATGGTTCTTCTTATTCTTTCTTTTCTCTCTGAGTTATAGACCTATAAGTAAGTTTTCATATATAACCATGGCATGTAACACCATGGACGATTACTTTTTTTTTCTATAGTTAAAGGAGTTTTGAAGGTTTAAATCATGTTAGATTGATGATTTAAATTAGGTTATGAATTTTTTCAGAATTTATTCTCTTATTGATGCTTTGATTTTTAGACTAATATCTTTGTTCTTTGTTGATCTGTCATCAGTCATATAGTATATGTCATTATCTTATGTATATTTATAATTATTACTTGTGTCACGAGGGAATCATATTTGTTAATCTGTTATGAGTAGAGGAGATTTAACATATAATCTTTAGTTATTAGAATAATTAATATTGAATATCTAATGCATCTATTATTTACTGGTCCATATGATTAGGTTTCTTAGATGATTAGATGAGTAATTGAATTTTTGTTTTTAATTACCTATAAAAGGAGTGTATGTTAGGATATAAGTATATGTCCTGGGAAAATATAAACATCGTAAATAACTAAGAAGGGAGTATGAATTATTCTTCTACATTTGAGGTTCTGAACTAGATTTACGTGTTAAGTGGTATTGATCCCATGATTAGCCATTTTGTAGTTGGGATGACCAATTTAATAATTTATCGAACCACAGGGAGGCAGGTACTAGTGCTTAAGCGATCTCACGTTTCTTGTAATTTTATAGAGACGAATCATCAATGGATAGGGATCAAACAAGTAAATAAAATAAATCAAAGCAAGTAATAATCAATCAAGTAAAATAGATGGATGAAGGGTGGTTTTCCAAGTTAAGTAAAAGTGAGATTAACAACAACTAAGAAGTGGAAATCCTAGTATCAATGCATCAAATTCATATGAATCATGGGTATATGACTAAGAGCCAACACTAAGTTCACCTAAACTCCCTCTCGAGATGGATAGGATATGAATCTCAATTAGCTCAATGGATTGGTTCTCACATAAACAATTCCAACTAGGTACTAAGCTTGAAATGAGAGTCCCTTCACACGATTAATCAACCTCTCGATCAAACCAATCGAATGTCCTATCAAAGGGTTCTAAATCCTAAAGGACATCTCTATCTTTTTAAGATCTATAATGCACATGAGGTGTATGACAATATGATTCAATTAATTATCCTAAATATGCAATTGACTTCTCAATCTAATCACATGTTTAAAACAACAAACCACACAAATCATCATAAACATCAAGATCTAAAGCATCAATGATAGAAAATCAATTAACCTAATCAACATATGAATTCAAATACATAAATCCCAAAATTATCCAACAACTCTCCTGTTGCTAATCTCACAAGGGAGATTAGTCTACCATATTAAAAAGAAAATCAACATAGACATTAAGATCCTTACAAAACATGACGAACAATAAGGCTTCAATGCAAAGGTAGGATGAAAACTCCCTTGGATGTCTCCAATGGTGATCTTCTTCTTCCCCTTGCAATTCTTCTCTCTTCCTTACTTCTTTTCCTCAATTGGATGGTGATTTTGATGGTGGGATGAAGGTAGATGATATGGATGGTGAATGGATGAAGATGACGGTGTGAAATGAAGGAAATGGTATGTGATCTATATGTTCAAGTGAAACTCTTGTGATCCTTTTTCCAATCTCTCTTCAAATGTTGAACTTGAGGCTATTTATACCCTCTCAAAGTTGGGCCACGAATTTAACATTAGTTGGGCTTTGTACACATACTTACACACATTGGCAGGTGAAAATCTGGATTTTTGGCCCAAAAACATGCAACTCGAGTCGAGTTATGTTGTGTGTAACTTGAGTTGACTTAGCTCGACTCGAGTTGGCAACTAGTGCATCAGTCTGTTCAGGCTTGTTGTGAGGCTCTGAAACTTGAAAACCCTTCGAAAGCCAGCTTGACTAGAGTTGCAAGTCGAGTAGCGACTTGACAACTTGAGTTGGCTCACTGTATGATTTTTTAATGTTGCCCTGCTCTGCACGACTTGCTGCTCGACCTGGACATTACCCAACACGACTCGAGTTGCAAGTCGAGTAAGGCCTTGCAACTCTAGTAAGCTCACTGGATAATTTTTGGCAATTTCCGGACCCCAACTCGACTCGAGTTGCAAGTCGAGTTGGACCTTGCAACTCGAGTTGGGTCTCCTCAGCCCGTTTCTTGCTGGTTTCAGCTCCCGTCTCCATTTTTGCTCTGTTTTCACCTGTTTTACATACGTTTAAGCTCATTCTCACACATTTCTATGAAAACACATAACACAACCAAAATACATATAAAATACAGATAAAATAATATGAAAAAATATATAAAAAGATACTAAAATTTAGGTGAAAATATCACTCATCACACCTCCAAACTTAAAGTGTTGCTCATCCCCGAACAACGAAAATGATAGACCAGGGGGAGAGATTTTCACCTAGGAAAAGACTAAACGAACATAAGTAATAACACATCAATAGCAATAAGAATCACAATTTATGCTAAGTCATCCTACAACATTAAACTCATGACATGAGGAATTAACAAGCTCAATTGAAAGAGAATAAGATGTAATATAGTCCCTTTTGGCCCAAGCCTCTCATCGAATATCAATTTCACTCAACACTCGGTAGAACAACACTCATCATTTGATTGGCTCGACTCGCTTAAGCTTGCTCGTGGAATATATTCACAAACCACCAAAGTTTCCATTAGTGATCAAAAAGGTCTTTAATTAGGATGTAATGATAGGTTCTTTGGTAGGGTAGGAAAAATATAGGTAATAGTGACTAATCAAGTGCAAGTAATCGAAGAGGTAGCTACTTTCTTTCATACCTTCACTTATCTTTCTTCCTTTCTTTTCTTAATTGATCACAAGCACTATTCATCAACTTTCCATGAATTGATCTTCTTTCAATGCATGCTTCCTTCTCGAACTTTTAGTACTTGAGCATTTTGTTGTTGCTTTGCTCATTTTCTTGTTTTTGAGGTTGCATGTCCATTCTTGTTTGCGCTCTTTTCATCATTTTTCTTACTTGTTTACCATTTCCTTTCTTTTTTTCTTTTTCTTTCTTATCAAACCTTTCTAACCACCCTCTCCTCAATTACTCACACAAAAGGGTAAATATATAAAGCTCACGTGGGTAATTAAGGCTTGTAATGTGCTTATATCACAATAAATAGGCTTAGAGGCTCAAAGTGGTTGACTAGGGATGATTTTCATAGTATGAAAATATTTGGCAATGACTATAAATGACAAGGATGGCGTAAGATCACCTAACTAATCTCCACTAATCGGGCTCGTTCCTATAGTCCTTGAGCAAGTTCTAGCTTATCAAACACAACCAATCCACTCATGAAGAAAACCATATATGCACGGTTAAGGCTCAAATTCTCACAAGCTTATGAATTGGACCTTAAGAAACTTATTACACCACATTCATCTTAAAATTGAACAAGTTAAGTAAAACATGTCACAATTTGAAAGTGTAGAGATTCTTAATCATAACTTGTCATCACTTATTACCACAACATGTCGTCACTCACATTCAAAAATGACTCACGACATCCCAAAAATAAACCACCAAAATGACCCTAGACAAAAATAAGAAAACACACAAAACATATACAAAAAGACTCAACAAACAAGAAACAATCAAAAACACATAACATGCAAGAATAAAAATCTCATCATTATAAAATGAAGCACACATTCAAATCATCCAAAACAATTAAGCTCACAAACATCCTCATCTTTGATTGAAAAGTAAACCTCCAAAAAACATAACACATAAAGTAGCATGCTAATCCAACCAATCCAAATCAAATCAAATTATGGTAAACACATAGAAGTGGTAGAGTATAGAGTGAACTCCCTTAATAGGCATTCGGTGGTAGAAGTTGTTAGCTCCGAGCTCAATTCGTGATTCCAATACCCTTCACACATGCTCAACACCTCATCAAAACAATTAGTTCAATAATTTCATTAAAAATATGGACTATCATGCACTTCAACACAACCAATCGGACCAAAATCAAACCAAAACCCATGAGAAAATTTTTAAAATTGATCCAATTTTACAATAAGACCTCTCATCATCATCATATCAAGCACACTCAAGTGGTTAGCCACACCACGCACTCTCCCACAAAACTTAAATCGAAACAAGTTGAGAATTAAGTTTGCAAAAAGTGGTGGGACTTACCCTTGTAGTTTCCATCAATGATCTTCTTGTGGGTTATTTCCACCACGAATTGAGTTATGTCCACCACGCACTAGCCCCCAAACTTAACTCGAGACAAAAGTCGAGAATTAAGTTTGCAACAAGTGGTGAGACATGCCTACTCGAATCTATGAAGCACTTCCCGTATCTTCAATACGTCATTTTCTCACAAGCACAATCCACCTACAAGACCAAAATACAAACAACAAAAATAAGCATCACAAGATAAAAAGAATGGGTTGCCTCCCATTTAGCGCTAAGTTTAACGTCTTCAAGCCAGACGAAATTTCACGATCATTTGACCAAAGGATGGTCCATCACACTCTCTCCTCGTATCCTCACTTTGAACATTTGCTTAGCCCTCTTCTTGTCCACTAGCTCAACTTCACCATTCTTTTTACAAGCATCAAATCATCATCAAGAAGAGTTTCTAATGGATTTCCTCTTTCTCCTTTGTCTATTTTCCAATCGAGCTCCGATGCTTTCTTCCTATTAACATCACAAGAAGACAAATTAGAATTTGACATTTTCATATAATCATGAAGAAATGAATTTAAGTTGTCAAAGAGAAGAGAATCATGATCCATAAGATTATTCGGAGGCTTCAAATGAGACTTGGTTTCTTTTTCTTTGTTACATAAGAATGTAACTCTCCTTTTGAGCTCAAAGACAACTCTTCTCTTCCAACATTAATTCTTGCTTTCCCGTAGCTAGAAATGACCTTCCCAAAATAAGTGGAACTCGAGTGTCCGCCTTTACTTCTAACATCATGAAATCAACCGGGAAAGCTAGCCCTTTCACTTTCATCTCCACGTCTTCGACAACCCCTAGTGGCTTCACAACCTCTCCATTTACCACTTCATGATAGATAGTAGTAGGCTTGAGCTCTCTAATTTCAAGGCTCTTGAAAGTAGCATAAGACATCACATTGACGCTTGCTCCCAAGTCACACAGTACGTCAAGAGTGTCTTTCCCTTCAAAATCACAAGGAATTATGAACTTCCCCGGATCACCAACTTTCGTAGGCCCCCCTTTTTGCATCGACTCACTTACTCCGGGTTGCTCTTCTTTCCTTTTCTCCTTATACTTTTTCTTGAGACATTTGACATGCTCCTCAAACTCTTTTTTCTTCTCCTCTTTTACAAACATTTGTGGATAGGGAATAGGGAATGGAGTGATCGGAATACCCCAATAGTCACATTTGTACTCCTCTTCTTTTACCTTCTCCTCCACTTTCTTTTCCTCTTGCACCCTCTTCCACTTAGGTATCCATTTAGGCTTTTGCTCTTCTTTCTTACTTATCTCTTTATTTTCTTCACCAACCTTGCGTTCCACTAACCATTCTCCATCAATTCATTCATCCTCCATATCAACAAATAAGCATTGAGCTTTCAGATTAACCTCGGGTGTGGCGAAAACTTTCCTTTTTGTTGAGCACTCAAAGAACTTGTAATTTGTCCAATATTGTACTCCAAAGCTTTAAACCTCTTTTCATTTGCTTCTTTGGCTTTTTTCAATGCCTCATCTCTAGCTTTGCTTGATTCATCTTGAGCTTTGTTTGATGCAATCAACTTCTCAATCAACTCTTCGGTTGTTGCTTTACCCTCTTGATTTGGTGCTTTAGCTCACGGATGATACCCCGGAGGATAAGCAACCACATTGCTTGGGTTTGAATAAGAGAAGTTATCTTGCATTCTTTATTATTGTGGGTAGGAGCTTCCACTACCTTGATTATTGAAACCTCCTTGCCTTGGTGGATAGTTTCTTTGGTTGTGGTTGAAATCACCTTGGTAATTGTTTCCTTGCATGTATTGCACATCTTTCACACGTGACATTGTCATAGCCCATTGTTCCCCTCTCACAACCTTCGGAGGAAGCACACCTTGCTCAACTAGTGGCCCTTCACCCATATTTGCACCTTGACTATTCATCCCTTGATTCAAGCTCATTTGCCTCAACACTTCGATGCTATCATTTCAACACTTGGCATTTGTGGCACACTTAGCTCAACATTCAAGCTCTTCACACTAAACTGTTGCCCTTGATCGAAATTCTAGAATCCATAACATCCACTTATTCTCTCCGATGGCCATTGATATACGTTTGCAGCAATCTCATCGAATATTCTTATTGCCCTTTCTAGAGTTACACCAAGTATGGATCCACCCGCCGAAGCATCAACAAACACTCTTTGACCATTCACTAATCCTTGATAGAAGAATCCAACTAGTTGATTCTCCGAAAATCCATTTTGTGGACACTTGCGTAGCATATTCTTAAGCCTTTCTCACACTTCATAAAAACTCTCTTGAGGCATATTCATTTGAAGCGTCTTGGAAGGTGGAAAATATTTGTTCAAAAATATTTGTGCAAGCTCATCCCAAATGTTGCACGTACCCGGTGTAATGGTAGATAGCCATGATCAAGCTCAATCCTTCAATGAAAACGGAAACAACCTCATCCTTATACAATCCTCACTCACCCCATTCATCTTCACGGTGTTTGCAATCTCAATGAATTGAGCTAGATGAGCATTAGGATCTTCATTCGAGGTTCCACCAAATTGTTGGTCTCTCACCATAGAAATCAATCCCGCTTTAATTTCAAAGTTGTTGGCGTTGATTGGTGGGCCCATCATATGTGGCATCACTCTCGGCATAAAGAAATCCCCGATCACCCTTTGATCATTGTGAATTCCATGTTGCACCGGAGGTGGTGGTAGTAGCACATACGCTTGTTGTGGAGGTACATAAGCTTGTGGAAAGTCTTGTTGCATTAGAGCTTGTTGCACTATTTGTTGAAGCAAAGCTTGATTGTTGAAAGCTCCATGATTTTGATAGGCATGTTATTGAATTGAGGTGCGTTGTCTTGCACATTTTATCCTCCTTCCCCATCGTGCTCTATTTCCACACGATTGTCACCTTAAAAATTCTCCATCTTATCACTCTTCTTGTTCTCTCTTCTCCTTCTTCGAAAAGTTTATTCAATTTCCATGTCAATGGGCTCCGATTGTATCCCCCTTGACCTCGTTTGCATACACCTTCACAAAGAAAGAAGTTAGAACAAGATTTTCAAAAGCAAATAAGATAAATAATAAAAACAAAAATGTCTCTATTAAGATCACTTAAAACGAACCTTCTTCAAGCTACTAGCAACTGTTGCCTCCCCGGAAACGGCGCCATTTGATTAGTCATTTTGTATTTGGGATGTCCAATTCAATAATTTATCGAATCACGACATTTATGCTCTTAGGTGAGCATCCGCTCTTGCTGGAGGGAGGCAGGTACTAGTGCTTAAGCAATCTCACGTTTCTTGTAATTTTATAGAGACGAATCATCAATGGATAGAGATCAAACAAGTAAATAAAATAAATCAAAGCAAGCAATGATCAATCAAGTAAAATAGATGGATGAAGGGTGGTTTTTCAAGTTAAGTAAAAGTGAGATTAACAACAATTAAGAAGTGAAAATCCTAAGATCAATGCATCAAATTCATATAAATCATGGGTATAAGACTAAGGGCCAACACTAAGTTCACCTAAACTCCCTCTCGAGATGGATAAGATATGAATCTCAATTAGCTCAATGGATTGGTTCTCACACAAATAATTTCAACTAGGTACTAAGCTTGAAATGAGAGTCCCTTCACACGATTAATCAACCTCTCGATCAAACCAATCGAATGTCCTATCAAAGGGTTCTAAATCCTAAAGGACATCTCTATCTCTTTAAGATCTATAATGCACATGAGGTGTATGACAATATGATTCAATTAATTATCCTAAATATGCAATTGGCTTCTCAATCTAATCACATGTTTAAAACAACAAATCACACAAATCATCATAAATAGCAAGATCTAAAACATCAATAATAGAAAATCAATTAGCCCAATCAATATATGAATTCAAATACACAAATCTCAAAATTATCCAACAACTCTCATATTGCTAATCTCATAAGGGAGATTAGGCTACCATATTCAAAAGGAAATCAACATAGACATTAAGATCCTTACAAAACATGATGAACAATAAGGTTTCAATACAAAAGTTGGAGGAAAACTCCATTGGATCTCTCTAATGGTGATCTTCATCTTCCCCTTGCAATTCTCCTCTCTTTCTTGCTTCTTTTCCTCAATTGGATGATGATTTTGATGATGGGATGAAGGTAGATGATATGGATGGTGAATGGATGAAGATGATGGTGTGAAATGGAGAAAATGATGTGTGATCTATATGTTCAAGTGAAACCCTTGTGATCCTCTTTCCAATCTCCCTTCAAATGTTGAACTTGAGGCTATTTATACCCTCTCAAAGTTAGGCCATGAATTTAACATTAGTTGGGCTTTTTACACACACTTACACACAATGACAGGTGAAAATCCGGATTTTTGGCCCAAAAACATGCAACTCGAGTCGAGTTACGTTGTGTGTAACTCTAGTTGATTTAGCTCGACTCGAGTTGGCAACTCGTGCATCCGCCTGTTCGGTCGTGTTGCGAGACTCTAAAACTTGAAAACCCTTCCAAAGCCAGCTCGACTCGAGCTGCAGGTCGAGTAGCGACTTAACAACTCGAATTGGCTCACCATATGATTTTTTAACGTTGCCCTACTCCGCACGACTTGCTGCTCGACCTGGACATTACCCAACACGACTCGAGTTGCAAGTCGAGTAAGGCCTTGCAACTCGAGTAAGCTCACTGGATAATTTTTGGCAATTTCCGGACAGCAACTCGACTCGAATTGCAAGTCGAGTTGGACCTTGCAACTCGAGTTGGGTCTCCTCAACCCGTTTCTTGCTCGTTTCAGCTCCCGTCTCCATTTTTGCTCTGTTTTTACCTTTTACATACGTTTAAACTCATTTTCACACATTTCCATGAAAACACATAACACAACCAAAATACACATAAAATACGGATAAAATAATATGAAAACACATATAAAAAGATACTAAAATTTAGGTGAAAATATCACTCATCACCCACTTGCTACTTAGCATATTTAAGTGACTGCCACCATAGTTTTTGCAGAAATTTTGACCAATTATCTAGTGATTTGCTTTGATTGATTTAAACTGAATTTGCTAGAGATGTCTTGTCTTCTCTCTTGAAACACTCGTGTTATTTTTCACTTGCATATTTTATTTTATTTTATTTTATTAATTTATTTTTCTACAAACATTAGTCTAATAAATTAATTACCAAAATTAAGAAAAACTCTTGCCTTAATTAGTTTTTAGTAGTAATAGAATTAGTAATCGTTATCATTTGAGTTCGATATTTTACTTAGTTATATGTTGAGCTACAATTGATTCCTTTATACTTGAGGGTACACTTTTCAGTGCACAGAAATAAGTGAACAATTGGGAATGCAAGTAAAAAAAATCAAAGTTTGAATTGTACTTACAAAAGTAAATATGATGTTAGAATCGGACATACTAATCTAATTTGTGGGCATAAGCCGCATGACTAGGGTGTAGTGTGTAATACTCATCAACTCTAAAGGCTAGATTAGTATGACTGAATGGAATAATAGGGGAATGAAATGAACTAATGAATTGAATAGTAATGAGAATGTAATAATTAAAAATTATTTTTATCATGATTTGTATGTTCAGGAATAACTCAAGTAATATAATTTGTATTCCTTAATTAATTTCAATCTCATTAATAGTATTTTTATAATATTACATTTAAATTCAATTTATATAAAATATTAAATTAATTAAAATTTTAATGAAGATTATATATATTTTAATAATTATGGAAAATATTAAATTAAAAATAAAATAAAATATTAGTATTTTTAAATTATAAATAAAATTTAAAATATAAATAAAAAATTTATATATATTAAAAAAATATTAAACTATGTTTAAAAAATTATATTTATATTTATATTACATGTATATATTCAATTTAATTAATAATATTAATTTTTTATATACAATTTACTAATTTTTATTTTGAATAAATATTAAAATAACTATATATATTTATATTTAAAAATTTTAAGAATTTAATTTAATTATATATTTTTTTACCGATTTGAGTATATAAAAATATTTATTTTTTTTAGATTTTTATATGATTTAATATTTTATTTTTTATTAAATAATTTAATACAAATAATTTTAATAAGTATTACATGTTAAATAAAAAATAGTAATATATATATATATATATATATATATATATATATGTGTGTGTGTGTGTGTGTGTGTGTGTGTGTGTGTGGACTAGGGAATGGAATGAGCAATACCAAGGAATGTTCATTCTCACAAATAAGGGAATACACAATCCTTTAAGATCGAGATTCATATTTTTAAAAACATACCAATTGCAGGAATGAAAATAGAATTAGGAATGACGATTTCATTCTCACCCCATTCCATTATACCAAACCTAAGTGCAGTTTTTTTCTTCCTTTCATTATTCAATTTAATGATTAAATTTAATGTTAAAAAATTACGAGATCATCTCACAAAATAAATTAGTAAGATTTTTCCTTTTACCACTTTAGCTAGATTATTAGGACATCGTCTGGCCATATACATCACCCTCGAAAAAATCATCCTTAATTTGCTTCAATGAATTTAAGAGATTAATTCATAATATTTGCAATATAAAGATTTTTAAAATAAAGAAAGTGGTGAGATTAAATACATTCATAGAGGAAAATAAATAACGTATTCTCTAGCCGCAAAATAACACAAACCTTTTACACGTATGTTTTTATCCAATTCTACATTAAAAACGTCAAAAGCTTATTCTGCATTAAGGCTGGAGTTAAAAATTTGAAATCATAGCTGATCAGAATTTCATGAAATCTAACTTAAAATAGCCACAAAAGCATGAAATTAATAAACAAGGATTACATTAAATCTCACCTCAAATAGCCACAAAAGCATGACATCAATAAACAAGAGGAAAAAAGTAAAAAATCTTTTCCCTTGAGCCAATAAAATGATGCACTGTCTTGCAATATTAGCTCCAATGGAGCTTAGAATAGCCAAAAATATCCACAAAAAAAAAAGAAAACAAGAGAAAGAAACTTACAGTGAATGATGCACAGAGCTAGCTTACAATAAATGAATATGAAGGGGTGGCGACCGAGCAGTAGAGTTTATAAGGGTGGAGTTTATAAGGGGGAAGTGTGGCAGTGGATAACTAGGGGCCGTTTACATGCGGGGCAGGGTTACCTATCTTTGAAGATAACCCAACCCTGTAGAGTGGGTCAACCCAACTTATCACTTGAAACCACTTCTGTTTACTTGGAGGGTTGGAGGAGTAAATAATTACTAAATTCTCTTTGACATTTATTTAGGGAAAACATGTACAGATGATGAGAACGCCACGTCAGCACCGCCTTACAAGCAGAACATCACGATTCACGATGCACAACCTCCGGCCAGTTGCAGAATCACCACGCCGTCCTCCACCTCGCCGCCCATTCTTTATGCCCTGGACTGTTACGAGGTCACGCCATTTGCTTCACTATCTGCAGATTTTGATTTTCAAACAGATTCATCACCGTATGCGTGGTGATAGCGCAGTTTCTTCAATCCATCGGATTCGACGAAGCCCGACCTTGAATACTCTCACCGACGGTAATGCAGATTCTTCAATCGATCAGATTCGACGAAGCTCGGCCTTGAATACTCTCACCGACGACCGCACCCAATCAAACATCTCCGACTTCGTTTACTCACTCGAAGATCTGGGTTTCCCGCCGACAGAGGGTGGAAAGGAGAGAGGAAGGGAAGTGAGAAGAGAGTGACTTTTATGGAGGCTTTGGAGGATCTCAGGCAGGCGACGGTGGATCTTCAGAGGAGGTTCAATTTACAGTGCCAAACTTCAATTGCCATATGTGAAATCAGATGTCAAAAATGGGGATTTTGACTTGGGAAAATGAGGGTAATTTTATAGTTTCCATCACTAAACCTGAGTGTAAAAAATTATCTGCTCAATTTGGACTGTTTAATTAACCCTCGCTACAGTGTAAATAGAGCTGGGCCGTCCAAGGCCCGGGTCACTTTTTAAAAATTTAACACTCCAAGTAAACATGGTAGTGCAAGGTTAAATTGAGGGTTAACATCTGTTAACCCTCTATGTAAACAGCCCCCTAGGGTTTTTGGGTAAAAAAGAAATTGAAATTTCAATAAATGAGAAGTAGGAGTACAACTGTTTTTGAAAAATAAAAAAAGTTCTCTTACAGTGTTAATGTCCTTTTTTAATATTTTAGATTTATTCAACCCTAATTTTTTAATGACTTAGAATACACCCTCTATCTCTTATAAATTACACAAAGAAGTACTTCATACCAGTTTTAAACACCCTGCTTATTTTTTTTTAACTTTCGATCCTTTTTTTTATTTTTAATCCTCCTCTTTTCTTCTTCTTCTTCTTCTTATATTATTATTATTATTATTATTATTATTATTATAAAAGGGTAATGAAGGCTCTTCAATTATTATTTTTTTTGTTGCACATGATACTTACGTTTTTTTGTTGCACATGATATTTTTTGCTACACATAATATTTTTTTTGCTTCACATAATACTTAAAATTTATTTTGTAAGTAACATTTTAAAAAAAATAATTCTGCACATGACATTCTTGGCTGCACATTAAAACTTTTGATTTACATAACATTTGGTGCACACGAATCTTTTTCAACACATCACAAAATCATAGGTGTATTAGTAGAAACACTTTGACTGAGTTTATGGATCAGAAACACGTACAATGAATCATATTTTAACAATCTACATAGAGTCTACCCTACATTACATCTCAATAAATTTTCAATCTTAAACACGTCAAGTTTGTGAAAGCAAAGTAATGGCAGTGGATCATAGAAAATTCATCACACTGTGATGTTGGAATGTAAGAAAAAATTACAAACCAACATCTTTTTCCATAATCTCACTTCTGACTCCTAACCATTAACTCTAGCTTCTGATCTATCAACCATTTCTTCCACAATACATATAACCCACAAGCCAACATTAATTAAACTTATCACTTTGAATATCCCAATTCATCTTTAACTATTTTAAATACCAACATTTAGCAATATCAGAACTCACGAATCAGTGGATTGAGGTGGGCGAAGGCGGTGCCGAGGTCGCTGGTCGCACAATGGCGATACTCTGATTTTGGGGCTAGATTGGCGATGGAGGATTTCACCAGATCGATCATCCCCTGAAGGCGTTTGGTGTAGTCCAGTGTTGATTTAAGGGTGTTCATGGTGACATCGTTTTTCGTGATGGCATCATTGACTCTGGCGCTAACGATGAGAAAAAAAGAATCCACGGCGAAGATAAGAAGAAATCCAACGAATCGACAAAAATGACCCACGTCGGAGATAACGACGAGGGACAAAGAAAGGTACAACAATGCCCTAATTAGAAGTCGCCTCCAAAATTTGGTCGTGTCGAAGGAATTTGTGGAGAGAAGGAAGAGATAGAAATTCACGATCTGTGCGTGATTTTTTTTGGTAAATTGCAGCACATGACATCGACAAGGGTAATTAGGGATTTTCTACCTTTTATTTTGTATCCGGTGGTAATTATTTTATTTGAATGTATCTTATCAAAAATATGGATTATATTTTGTACTTAATAGTAACTATCCCATTTAAAATAAACATATTGTATTTAATAAAATATATAGTAATTCAATATATAAATAATAAATTTAAAGATTTAATAAATAAATAATAAAATAAAAATACATATGTATTAGAAACTAAATAATTATTTCAAAATATTATGTTATAGAAATTAAATTAATTCATAATTAATTAGATAATGCTCCTACAATTTTTATTTATTTTTACATATTCTCATACAATTATAAATTAATTTAAGTGGTACATATTAATTAAAATTATTTTATGTAATGGTCAATCATAAAAAATACACTAGTTTAGAAAAATAGATATACCTCAATTTAAATAATATTTTATTTTATTCGTTCTAAAATTTAGTCTATTCGTCCTACATGATATTCTATTCGGCCTACTTATACTTAATGAGGAAAAATTCAATTTCAGCAATCTTTTATTATATTCAGCCAAAATCTATATATATTCGACCCAAACTACATATATCTATTTGGTCTACTTATACTTAATGTGGGAAAAATATTTAATTTCAGCAATCTTTAACTCTATTTGGCCTAGATTTTTCCATTCGTCCCATATCTTTCTCTATTCAGCCCAAACTGCATATATCTATTCGGTCTTCTTGTACTTTATGCCGGAAAATTCAGTGTCAGCAATCTTTGACTCTATTTGTCTCATACTTATCTCTATTTGGTCCATCTATATTTGTCTATTCAGCCTACGTTTTTTCCTAAAAAAATAAGCTTATATTGGAAAAATCTATTTTTAATACAATAAAATTATATAAATGAATATATATATATATATATATATATATATATATATATATATATATATTATACTTTGCCAAGCATATAATTGGTATTTCAAACATAAATTTTACATATTTTTTTTAAATTTGCACCTCAAATTTTCATTGATTCATTGACTGCAAAGTTCTTAAATAATATTAAAGAAAATTAAATTGGACTTTATCATTTGTAGAATGAGTGGGAATTATTTGCTACAAGTCTTTTATAATGGTTAGTTTTTGGTAATGATGAAACAAGACACCAATGTCAGATAACCTATTCATTGATCAGATCATTCATGGTGATATATTATATTCTCACTCATGTGATTTGTGGGACCCAACGATGTTGTGTTTAAGTCCTAACTAATAAAAGTGAGTGGAATAAATTATTTTCAAAGTAGGTGGACAAAATAAACGTTCACATTTGAAAGTGGGTAAGTTGATATATTTCTACTATTTAATTTGCATCAAATTAGCTTATTGTTAGTTTGGAACTTTGGATTAAGTTCTAAGAGGTGGGTTTAAACATATCATTTTAAGTTTTGCTTTAGAAACTCTTGAAACACATTTTTTTTAACAGTGTAAAATATTATTATTGATAAAATAACGAAAGTAATGAGATATATCACAATACAATAGGAATTGAGATTTTAGTTAAGATAAATATGCATAATACAAAAAGTGAAGATTGTTTAATAGGTTGTATTAAAATAGACATAACAAAATATTAAGATATTTGGTAGGAAATAAAAGAATCAAGATATATACTCAAATTACATTTACACCTTTTCTTTATAATTTTATATATTACTCCATTATTTATTAATTTATCACTTTTTTGCTCAACTCTCTCCCCCCCACCCTACCCCCACCATTTTCTCTCTCATCCCTACGAAAATGCACAACCCATTCTGTCACGCCCCGACCCCAGACAGAACGCGACAACCGCCACGTTAACCATAAATTTCGCAAAATGGGTGCACTCCACAATGTTTATAGGAAACGTAAGGCTTGCTATCAAGTACCTGTAGAACTGAACAACTGATAACAACGGGTACAACCCGAGGACATCATCTCATAAAGTATCAATAAGGATTTACAAAGGTACAAAATACAACGATGTAACTTAGTTTAAAGAAAATATACATGAACGATATAACATCGCGAGAGTACCAAAAAGAACATCAAGGGGGTCACCAAATATAAACTATACAATCTCGCCAATGAATCTGTCAATTTACATAAAAGAGAAAGTACCCAAAACACTGATTGGATGACGAGCAAACGATAGGAAAACCTCCAATGAAAACGATATCAACAGCCTGAAAAGGAAAGAATGATGAGAGTGAGCAAAACCACTAGCTCAATGAGGTGATAAGCCGATCACCCCAACCCTTATACGAAACATGTATTCTCACTCGCTGTTCATAACATTAAATACAACATTTCGTCCCACAATAACTATTTCTCACTCAGTATACATATTAATAAAAATAAAAACCTTAGTGCACATTTACGAATAACACAATTAGTTCAAACAACATGTTATCACATAAAAGACGCGTGGGTAGTCAATATCCTCCTCGAACTGAGCTCTCCGTCGAGAGATAGTCCAAGCCCGTCACCGTTACTCTAAATAAAATGCACATTAATATTCTTTCTCAACACGCCAAGTGCTAAAGTTCACAATTCAATATCGACGTGAATACTTGAAATGATCAAACATATAAACATATATGACATGCATGTCCCACACCGGTGACGTTGACTGAGCCTATAATAGACTGATCCATCTAACGATCACCCTCCAGAGTATCAGTATTTGGCAAATAGACAGGTGCCCCGTTAAATCTAACTCACCCGGGTTTGCCAAGCAACGGGCAACTTGGTTGCCACTCTAACTCACCCGAACCGCGACAATTCGGGCTACTTAATCAATGTCGCTCCAACTCACCTGAACCGTGACCAATTCGAGCTACTTAACCTTGACACCAGGCATACATATGCATATGCATCATAAGATGAATAACAACTCAAGTTAGAGTCTTAAATAGCACACAAGAATAACCAGAAATCAATTCTCAAATAATTCACAATAAATGCTATCAAATATCGAGCCGGCAAGGCTCTTCAACATAAGTTAAAATCAATAATACTCATAAAATGGCTAACAGGACTCTAACCAGAGCAATCGAGCCAATCAGGCTCTTTACCACATAACACAATATCAAATAATTTTCTTATCAATTAACTAAAACTAAAATAAATGCACATTTATCGAGGGTCCACACTTCCCACAAGAGAAGGCGTTCCCGAATTATCAACTCACAAGGAAGTGATTAACTCTCTTCGAAATCTGAAGTCGGTTCCTTGCCCTTCGTCGATGGTTCTTTATATAGAAGGAGATGAGCAATTAAAGACAAATCAAATATAACTAACTATTAGCGGTAACATCACCTTTCATTGCTAAAAACAAATCCTAATCGAGTACGAACGAGTCGATATTAAATAAAAATGACATGTAACTCCTTAACATCAGTTCCCAATCCCACATAACCCATTTCAATACATAAACTAAATGAAACGATAGAAAATAAATTTGAATTCGACATAAAAATTCTGAAATTTTCCAGTGGCTACGGAAAGCTAACGAGTTCAGCTACGGAATAATCGGATTGAGGCATTTCAAGTGGCTACGGAAAGCTAACGAGTTCAACTACGTACAGAAATTAAGTTTGCAAACTTTAGAGGGCAATAGCTATGTCAAAATCAGTTATAACAGTCTACGAATTACCCACATACCAAAAAGAAAAACCCCATAAAATTACAATACAATGGAAGAAGGAAGCTTAATTCACACACCACTTACCTCAAAACAACATAGAAACCACCTAGGATGAGGGTTGTAAGGTAGAATTTGTTCAACAAGGGTTTCTCCTCTTAACTCTCTTCTTTCCCCTCTTTTGTTTTTCTTCTCCCGTTCTTCTCTCTCTTTTTTTTTTAACTTTAGCCTTAATAATTATATATCAGGCAATTTAAATGGGCTGAAACTTTGGGCCACAAAGTAAATAAATAAATAAGTTTGGGCTTTCTAAAAAAAAATCTAGTTGGGCTAAGATAGGGCTGACCTTTTGGGCCATAAAAATAAATAAATAGGTTTTGGACTTTCTAAAAAAAATCTAGTTGGGCTAAGATAGGGCTGACCTTTTGGATCATAAAAATAAATAAATAGGTTTTGAGCTTTCTAAAAAAAATTTAGTTGAGCTAAGATATTATACATTCCTCCTCTCTCACCCCATCTTCTCTCTCCTCCCTCTTTCTCTTATCTTCTTCCTTCTTTCCCCTTTCCCCTTCCACTTTCCTCGCACCCTATTTTCTCTCTCCTCCCCTTTCCCATATCTTCTTTCTCCTTCTTCCTTTCCCCTTACCTCTGTATATACACACACCAATCGATTACTTCACCATTTTCTGAAAAAAAATTCTTTGAATATGGATTAACAATGAAGGGATCAACAAGAAATAGGAAATATGCTTCTCACCTCCGTCAATCTGAATATGCTTCTCACCCTCTTTTCTCGCTAGAAATATGCAAAGTTTAAGGATGATGTGTTGGGTTTTGCCGAATCCTTCTCAACTTAAGCGATAATCTTATTCACAAATTGTTAATCGATTAAAAAATTATAATGAAATAGATCAGAGGATTCTAATTCCGATTCTGAAGAGGGAGAAATTCTTATGAGGGAGAGGGAGAAACCGGTGGAAGAGAGAAAGAGTAAGACTGTAAAAGGGAGAGGACAACGATTTGTTCATTCATTCACAAGATTAAATGAATAATTTCAGTTTGTAGTATGGAGTACTAACCCATATTACTAATACTATGAGTTTGGCCATATATGTTATGCAAAGACCAACAATATATAGCAACGGGCTGAAGCTACAGTATCGGGCCCCTTCCTTTTTAAATATCAGCTATCAAACTCCATAAATGACTATACAAAATATGTGAAAAGCCCTTAATACATGCTATCAAATAAAGCATAAATGGTTTACATGAAACGGAAAAAAAATATCAAATCATACCTAACTTCCTTTCAATACATATCACCATCCATCTATTAAAATTTAAATGATTAAATCATATCGAAACTCTATTCCTATTGTAGGTCTACAACTAAGGTGCAAATGTTATGAATTCAGCAAAAATCTCCTCCAAGCTATATTTTCCTTGCCCTCCTTTCCACCAGGATCGAAAACTGATATTAATAGAAGAGGTATTCTTCCTTCTCTTAATCCAACTCCATACCTTACACTTTATTTCATTTAATAATTTTTTTATATTTTTCTAATAATTAAAATTCATTGATAATTAGTTTGAATTAACTTTTAACTCAAGTAAATATGGAGGGAAAAATAACTTAAAAGGTATTCTTCCTTCTGTTAATCCAACTCCATACCTTACACTTTATTTCATTTAATTTTCATAACATCTCATTTCTCACCTACAAACACAATATTATTCCACATTCTCAAAATTAACCAAACACTACATTCAAAACTAATAAAGCAATAGAATAACCGATTTTGACTGAAACAGTCTCCCAAATAACAGAAAATTACTTTCAGGGTTTTGTAATTTACGAAGGCTTTTATTGGTACTCTAAATTAATACTGCTCAAGTTTATTGGAGAACGATCGTGAAACAAAATTTTTAGGCTTTCAAGTAGATTTACAAATTTATGTTCTCAAAATTATTTCCTACTCTAGCTATACGCTTCAGTTATCTCTTCATTCAATCTCGATTCTTTACAATCAAATAGTGAAAACATGACTATAAACCAAAATTAAAAAACTTCTTCAAGCGATATTCAATCTTCTTTTCTCCAACAGTGAATACATAAGTAAAAGATAAATTTTCAACTAAGGAAACAATCTAAAGAAATGAGTACTCCCCAAAGTATTCGTTTAAAGATTTAGAGTTTTGTTCATTTGGAAACTTAGGGTTATTACTTGTGTTGACTTGAATGCACTTATTGTTGATGCCCTTCTTGATCACCCTTTTTCTTTATTTGTAACCTTTCTAAAATAATTTCTCTAAGAAGCTAATTATTCAAAACTTTGATCTTTGCCTGCATCCTTTGATTTTCATTTTCTAGTTGTTAATCATATACTTGTTAAAGAACTTTCACAAACCGAACTTGAGCAAAAGCATATTTTACTTATAAAAATTTTCTTTAATCCGAACTTGAGCAAAAACATATTTTACTTATATTAAATTTTCTTTAATTGAATTTGAGCTAGATTAGTTTTATTTGTTAACCAATTTTTCCCGTGTCAAACTCAAGTTAAACTTGTTTTATTAATTGACACTTTTTGAGTTGTAGTTGTTTTCTAATCAAGCCAAGCTTATTATTATAGTATGAAATTGAGACAAACTTGAGCCCGAATAAAACCCAATAAGCAAAACTTGAACTAGTGATACTATTGGTAAATTTGAAATCCCTTATGGCTTATAGTTCATGGTTAGCTTGAATGATGTTCCTAGCTTGTAGTATAATATATTTTATTACTGATTGTTGGGTATATGAGGGTAGTATTTAAAACGGCTTATGGATTACTTTTGGTAAAGTCGAGTTAAGAGTGACACTCTTTCTCCTTAAAAAAATACTCTGTACTTCAGGTGCTTACAGACTACAACAATCATCTCTAAGATACAATGACTTTGAATTTCGGACTTGTAGCACAACAAGTCCAAAATTATTGGCAAACGAACTAATATTTTAAAACTTTCGGACTTGTGTAGGATAATTCTAGAACTTATGGGCTAGAATGTAATACTTGATTTGCAATGCAGGATCGTAATGAATTACCAAATGAATTTTGGGGCCTATGTATAAGAAATGAAGAGTTGTGGTGCCTTTTAAGAATGGATGTCTTGATTTAATCTAGGTCGTTGGATCATACCTTTTGATTTAAAATCCAATCCGATGCTCCAGATTGCACCCCATCATATTTGAATTTTAATTTTGAATTCAATTTTTTGCAGCCAAACCATCTTAGCCTCTTCCAACCACCTTGGTTCAAACCACGGCTGGACCATCAAACCACGAACCAGACATGGAAACTTGGACCGGACCGAACCCGTGCTGAGCCAAACCGGACCCAGTTGGTTCTAACCGGCCCACCCCACCTGCACCTAGGTCTTACCCATCGGACCCTGGTTCAAGTCCAAAATTAATGCGACTATGTGCGGCTAATGGCTCGGTTGGTTGCACCATGTGGTCCACACATTTAATTTAATTCAATAATGTGTGTAGGCAATAATAAGGAGTAAGAAATTTCTATGAGTTTCCCTATGTGAGACAAGTTCCCTTTATTTCTTCTCCTCACTCTTCTTTCTTTATTTTTTCTCTTGTAATTAAATTCCAAACTTCATGTGTCAATTACTCATTCACTCGAAATTGGATTTGAGCAAACTTATACATTAAATTCATCTTCTCGAAACTTAGTTTCCGAATATGCAATTAGTTTTTATTTTAGACAAACGAAAATTACAAGAATATTGGTCAAACATGGGCTTGAACCACGTCATTATTAACCAATTCCAACAATCCCCCACATGAATGTAATTAATGCATGTAGACTCTATCAAAAGTTCCGGCGAACTGTTATTGCATCAGGGTAGATAGCTTCCAACTTTGAATCTTAGTAGAATGTCATCGGATTTACTTGCTACTTAGTGAACATGATGTCTTGAACTATTCAACGTTTTGTGTAAACCAAGACAACAACACCGACATAATAACTATTCTAATATTTTTCGTTCTCACGTTGTGTCTAATTCGGCCCTGGACCATCTTGGATTCATAAGTGCTTTTCTCATTTGAAGCCGCCAAACTTCACACTTATATAGGTGATCTCCTATAAGGGGTGTCCTGCTATACTCCACCTTTAAAGTATAGGAATCATTAAAAGCTTTTAAAGCTTACTCTTTACCATACTTTAGTAGGCTTGCACTTGAGTTGTTCTGAGAATGAGTTGAAGATATTTTTCAAGTGCTATTTTGGAACAATCATAACTTAGATGTCTTATTGAACCAAGTTCTCGGGATCTCCGATCATCGTAGTTAAGTTACCGCGATTAACGTTCTTTAGTGCGTGGATTTTAAACTCATTCTCATTACTACACTTGTCATTAGATCTCTACTTATGCCTTTCGTTAGCGGATCCGCGATAATTTTCTTAGATTTTATATAGTCAATGGAAATTATCCCACTTGAGATCAACTGTCTAACAGTATTATGTCTCCTTTTTATGTGTCAAGACTTATCGTTTTACATTTTGCTTTGTGCTCTCCCAATAGCTGTCGTGCTATCGCAATATATCATTATAGGAGGCATTGATTTGCTCCAACAAAGAAATCTTCTAAGAAGTTTCTAAGTCATTCGGCTTCTTCACCAGCTTTGTCTAATGGAATGAACTCTGACTCCATTGTGGATCGAGCTATGAATATTTATTTAGAGGATTTCTATGATACTGCTCTTCTACCTATTGTAAATATGTAACCACTTGTGGTTTTGGAGTCTTTTGAATCATTTATCCAATTAGCATCCGTGAATCCTTTGACCACGACTGGATATCTTGTGTACAATATGACAACTTACGTTTTTACTAAGTTTGGGGGTGTGATGTTCTTACCTCATTGAAGCACCAAAAGTATAATCTTTTCTTTGTAATGTTTGCTAGGGGAGTTTATTTTTTGCGATATGTTAAAACTTAATTGATTTTGATGTGTTAATTTTTTGCATTTTGCCTAGTGATCAGTGGTATTCCTAGTGTGTGGAGTCGATTAGATAGTCAATTGATTCTTTCTTATAGTTCTCCTATTTTATTATTGATGAATCTGTGATGATGAGGTATGCTTGAGTTTTGATGATAGAAAAGGTTAACTAGGTGGCAAGACGAGTTCTACATTGAGGCTTTGACTCGTGGAGCTCATGCGTACGTTGAAGAAAAATCAGGTGTCCTCGTTTCCTTATTCTAATTTTTATATGTGCTTTTAATTCAAGGAGTGAAATGATTGAGTTTTTGGTGATCCATGTGAGCTTATATTTCTTGAATTGTGCCTGAAATTCATATGCTTTTGAAATTGATGAAGAAAGTATACTTGAGTTATTTTGCGATATGAAGTTCTATGTGTATTTGTGGGATATTACTTATCATGAAAAGTGCTATATTACTTGTTAAAAACTCATGTGAGATTTTGAGCCTTGTTGATCATGTACATAATCACATGATATTTCTTTTCTGGTGAGTATCGTTCTTGTGTGTGTATTCTAGAACTTGCCTCTTGTCTTACTTAAAACTACATGTGTGTTAGATGATAGGAGATGATTTTAGGCCATCCTTAAATTTATAAGTTACTTAGCCAAATAATTCCCTACCAAATTATGTTTATCCATAGTTAGCCCCGTTGAGCCTAAAAACCTCATTCTTTGGCAGCTTACAAGAAATAGCCACTTTGATCTTCTGATTTTTTTTAGCCTTGATTGTCCTTCTAGAAGAGAATTAATGACTTTTCAAAGTGTGTTGATAGTGCTTGATAACAGGTTGGGAAGGAATGAAATTGGTGTTGAAATAGTGACGGAATTTGATAATGCATCTAAGGAATCATGGAGTAGTGATTAAATCTAGTACTTCATGTAATAAAATACTCTAGGGTAGTGCTTAAATTTAGTACCCTATAGAGGATGCGAGATGTAGTATCCAAGACTGGTACCTCAAGAAAAAAAGAAAAAAAGAGAAGGAAAAAAATTGTTGTGCTTGAAAGAGAAAAGTCAAAAGAGTTGAGGAGGATGTTGTACTTAATTGAAGTGAAGAGGAAGAATGAAAGATCATGATAGACGTGCTTGATTGATGCGAGTTTTGAGTCACTTATCCATATATTTCATACCTTAACCAAAAAGCCAACATTACATCCAAAACAAAAGTCCTTTTTGATCCTATTGTCGAATCATACTTTTAGTGGTGGAGAGTTTGAGACATCTGGCAAGCTTATGGTTATGCATGCACTTGAATTGAATCTGAGCATAAACACCTTAACCCATAAGTATACATCTTTTACACTTGAGTACGAGTGATATATACTTTCCGTGAGAACATGTTAATGGAGCATTTGATTGGTGGTGATTGTCTTATCTTGTATGCCATGAATTGAGTATTACATGTAATAAGAGTTGTATGACCTAAGTTGAGGACAATTTTACTTGTCATAATCCTTGTTTTCCCGCTAATTTTCATACTTTCTCTCTTTATTTTTATTTTGTTGCCTCGGGACGAGCAACGAGTAAGTTTAGGGGATTGATGAAAGTGAAAATAAGCGCCTTTTAGTATCCAATCTAACACCTTTTTGATGGGAATTAATATTATATATTAGCACCAGTATCTTATATTCAATATATTAGAGAAAATGGTGGTTTTATTGTGTTTTAGGTGGAAAAATGATCAAAAGTGCAAAGTTGGAGAAAATGTGCAATTTGTGCAATGATGCTGAAAAACGCACATCCAATTTGTGTAATTTTTCTGTATTATTGTTGAGATTTGAAGTGGATATGTGATATATGGTTGGAAATCCACAGAAGATAGGGTCGTTCTGACGTAAAGAACACCTCAATAGGAATCCAAACGAGAAAGTTATCATCGAAGTGGTGACATCGCGCAAGCTGTGCCGAACAGAACGGCTGTGCCACTTTGCATGACTTGTTATAGATACAAATGTTAGAATTTCTATAATTTCTTTATATGGACAGAAATACAAGGAAGAGAAGATCGCGTGAGTACAAGAATTACTCAAATCAAAGGTCGGATGTGGAAGTTATGCGCGAAACGGTGAGACGGCGCAAGCTTATTCGACCAGTGAGAGTCCGTTCGACCAGAATCATCTTGGTCGAATGGAGGAGGAAAGTCGAACAAAATGTGTAAAATCATACAAAGAGCTTAATGAAGGCTTGGTCGAACGGAATGTCGTTGATGCTATTTTTAGTAGTTTCGGGTTTCTTTTACCAAATTTGGCATATGTCTCAAGTAAAAGCCTATCCAAGGTCCGTGAGGAGCACTTTACAAGTATAAAAAGGGATGTAGAGCACATCATATTAGAGAGATTAGTCATATTGGATTGGAGAGAGGCCACAACAATACTACACCCCACAAAGGGGGATCATCTCCAACCATCATCCATATCCTTTCCTTCATTCATCCATCACCTTGAAGATTCGTTTGTGGAATCAAAAGAAGAAGCAAGAGGAGGATTCAAGACGGAGAAAGACGCGATGACTCCTGCATCTAGGATTTATTTTGTTTTCTAATTTATCTTGTAATTTTCCAGACATACGGGTAAGATCTATCCAACACCCATGATTGTTCTTCGTAACATCATGGGCTAGAGCCTTTTCAGTAGAACTAGGGTTGTGAAGGTTTTTACGAATTAATTAAACTTTTGTGTGTAAACTCTGTACAACACTACTTGTGGATTTATTTTATATATGATTGTACTTTCTTAATCCATATTCATGGTCATTTTGTGCATCTTCAATTGGTATATAGAGTTTGAATATATATCTAGGTTGTAGATTGAGTGCGTTCACCGCTGAACAGAATTTCATGTTATGATTCTAAGTGAGGGGATTCTAAAGCTTCATTAGAACTATCATATATGAATATTTATTAATTGAATTGAATTCGGGTTATTAAGTAGGATAAAGAAGATAATTTTATAGTACCTATAAAGGGATATCATATCTGGTTAGAGTACCTAGAAAGGGGGAGAAATTATATCTCTTGCTCCGAGGTTATTCACACGTGTTACACGCATGTTTACTTGTGTCTATAGAGTAGATATGCATGATTTAGTGATACGTCCATATTCCACAAGGCAGAGTCGGACATCAACAAACGGAAGGAAAATTAATGAGTGAAACTGGATTTCCCTAGAGTTACCTATTTTCTTACTTGATCCACTTTTGTATTATTCTAAGTGCTTTTATTTTATCTGTTATTTAATTTAAGTCTTTTAGTTGTTAGATTAAATCCTCAAACTTTATTGTCTTCGTCTTAATTAATTTAGTAAATAATTAAATTGATAATACGCCGTCATTTAGGTTCGATAATTCACTTGGTCGCTTGCTTAAGCTGCAACTGATATTCTTAATACTTGGGGATTAATTTTGCGTGCAAAGAAAACGCGCATCAGCGGACTCCCGTGGTCGAGCAAGATTGCACCGACTCACTATTTCGCACATAACTTCCACACCCGACATCCGATTTGAGTAATTCTTGCGCTCACGTATTCCTATCTTCCTTCGATTTTTATCCATATAAAGAACTCATAGAGAATCCAACATTTGAATGTGTAACAAGTAATACAAAGTGGCACAGCCGTTCTGTTCGGCGCAGCTTGCACGACGTCACCACTTTGATCATAACTTTCTCATTTGAAATCCGATTTGGGAGTTCTTTATGCCAAAACGACCCTCTCTTCTGTGGATTTCCAACCATATATCATAATTCAGGTTCAGAGCTCTACACAAATACAAAAAAATTACACAAGTTGGACGTGCGTTTTTCAGCATTCATACACAAATTGCACATTTTCTCCAATTTTGCACTTTTGATCCCTTTTTCCACCTAAAACATAATAAAATACATCAAGTGCACCTTTTTTCTCACATATATTGAATATAAGTCACTTGTACTAATATATGACAATAATATCAATCAAAAAGATGTTAAATTGGATACTAAAACACGCTTATTTTCACTCTCAACATCTATCATGCCATATATTAAAACTCTTGGCCAAGTAAGAAATAATTTTTCCTTTATTTTAAAGATCACGGTGTATAATAATTACATTTAGTTTGAAAAGCCCCTTTTCAAGGTAGACTTTTCCTACAAACAGATCATTTGTGGGTAGTACATATTTGTCGGACTCATACACTTGTCTAAATCCGATTTTGCTAAGCAATGATCCAGACACTAAGTTCTTGCAAATGTATGGGATATGCAGCACATCCAAAAGTTGGAGTACTTTTTTCGATGTCATCTTCAACACAATTTTGCCTAATCCAACAATTTCAGATGTTGTAGATTTTTTCATAAATAATTTTCTACAACTTATCGGGATGTAGGTAGAGAATATTTCATTGTCCGATTAGATATGTCTTGTAGCTCCACTATCCACAAACCATTCTTGTGGGTTATCTACAAGGTTTGCTTAAAAAACCATAGAGGCTAGGTTTAGTTCGGACATGTTGGCGGATATTGACTTCTCTTCCGCTAGTTTAACTAGACTGTTGTTTTTCTTCTTTGGTTGACAACAGTCTTTCCGCATGCGTCTGGGTTTGTCACAGTTGTAGCAGTTGCCTTTAATTTTCTTTGCAGACTTTTGCTTTTTGTCATTCCGCTTTCTCTTTTTGTTTGCCGCGAATTCAACCAAGTTAACTCTTGCCTCTTTGCTAGACTTGATTTCAAACTTTCGATTATCTTCTTCGATCCTTAGTCTCACGATCAATCCTTAAGCCCCATTTCTTCTTTTTTTGTGCTTGAGATAGTTCTTAAAATCTTTTCAAAAGGGCGATAGCTTTTCAATAAAGGCAGCAACTTGAAAAGATTCACTCAATCACATACCCTCGGTATGAAAGTCATGTAGGATCAGTTCTAATTCTCTAACTTGATCTAAAACATCCTTGGAGTCTACCATTTTATACTCGAGGAATCGACCGACAATGAATTTCTTCATTTCGACGTCATCCGCTTTGTACTTCTTTTCAAGTGACTCCCATAATTCTTTAGAAATTTTAATTTCTATATAGACATTATAGAGTGACTCATCTAACCCGTTTAGGATTGAGTGACGGCATATGAAGTCACTATGTTTTCAAGCATGAACGACAATTTTCTTTTGTTCATCAACTTCATCTCTTCAACTGTTGGAGCGACTTCCATCAGAAATCGAGCGAGGTTGAGTGTTGTTAAGTAGAACAACATTTTCTGTTGCCAACACTTAAATTTCTTTTCATCGAACTTAGTCGGTCTCTCGGCGTGAACATGTGCAGTAGTAATATTTAAAAGGGCTTATAGATTACTTTTGTTAAAGTCGAGTCAAGAGTTACACTTTTTCTCCTTAAGACGAAATTGCTCCGTATTTCATGTGCTTACAGACTACTGCAATCACCTCCAAGATACGACTTTGAATTTCGGACGTATAACAAAGAGTCCAAAATTATCGGCGAACGAACTAATATTTTAGAACTTTTGGACTTGGGTAGAATATTTTAAAACTTATGGGCTAGAATGTAATAACTTGATTTGCAATGTAGGATAATTTTATAAGAAGTGAAGAGTTGTAGTGCCTTTTAAGAAAGGATGCCTTGATTTAATCTGGGCTATTGGATCATACTTTTTGATTTAAAATCAAATCCGACGCTCCAGATTGCACCCCATCAAATTTGAATTTTAATTTTAATTTTGAATTCAAATTTTTGGAGCCAAACCATCTTAGCCTCTTCCAACCACCTCAATTTGAACCACGGCTGGACCATCTAACCACGGACCAGACCCGACAAGCCGGACCAGACCGAACCTGAGCTGAGTCGAACGGGTCTGAGTCGGACCAGACCTAGCCAGTCTAGCCGAGCCAGACCGATTCGAACCGGCCCACCCCACCTGCACCTAGGTCTCACCCATTGATTCGAGTCCAAAATGAATGCAACTATGTGCGAGCTTGGGTGCGGCTAGTGGCTTGGTTGGTTTCACCATGTGATCTATACATTTAATTTAATTCAATAATGTGTGTAGACAATAATAAGGAGTAAGAAAATTCTATGGGTATCTTATGTGGGAGAAGTTTCCTTCCTTTCTTTTCCTCACTCTTCTTTCTTTATCTCCTTTTTTTATATAATTAAATTGCAAACTTCACGTATCAATTACTTATTTACCTGTAATTAGATTTGTGCAAATTTATACATTAAATTCATCTACTCAAAACGTAATTTTCGAATATGTAATTAGTTTTCATTTACAACAAACGAAAATTACAAGAATATTGGTCAAATGTGGGCTTCACCCACTTCTTTATTTAACCAATTCCAATACTGATATTATTAAAATTTATAAAGATTTTTTTTTTCAATCCACCTTTTCTTTTTGTTTATATTTAAGTTATTGATAACTTATTAAAAAAATTATATAAACACTTATTTTTTAATGACGGCAAATTACTAATTAGATCAATGAGACAAAGATTTATATATATGCTCCAGTTTTTCTAATGATTTGTCTTTAGAAGTTAAAAATTGTTTATGGGATTTTTTTCTTCGGTTTGATTACGTTTTATGTATTTTTCTTAAAAAATTTTGAAAATGGTTAAAGAATTGACCATACCAATAATACCAGTACATGACCAACTCAATATATAAAAATCTAAAATATTATAGAAAATTTTAAAATGTTTCTTAATGCCCTGTTATTTGTAATAATATATACTCCTATTTCCCAATATTTATGCTCATTTATATGGCATACAGAACAATAAATGTTTTTTAAATATATAAGGTAAGAAAAAATAGAGATAAAGTTGATAATTTAAAGAGAAAAAGTAATTAATGGAAATGATGAATAAAGTATAAAAGGTTAAATAGAATTGGGCAAAGACTTGTGTGAGACCATCTCACGTAAGCCCTTACACGAGACAGATAAAATGTGATAATACATTATCACTTTTACTATAAAATGTTATTACTTTTTATTTATACTATAAAGTGTTCATGAAATAGTTTATTGCACCATTATCACTTTTTAATGATTGAGTACACTTTTCATTAAAGATGTTATTACTTTTTATTTGTCTAACGTAAAGACTTACATGAGACGATCACATATAAAACTTACCATAAAGTTGTTGGGATTGATTAGTAAAGTATAAAAAATAAGTATGATACTATATAATAAATTTTTACTATTTATAGAAGTGTATAAATATCTATAACACCTCAAAATAAAAAGCTAATATAAATATGTAGTCAGGAGGGAGTATTGCATATGAGTAGGGTATTGCATGTTCACTTAAATCCTTTAAGAAGAGAAGGCAACAAATCCTAAATAGTAAAACTCTATCCAAAAAAATAAAGTTGCAACTTTAAAGGCAAATTATTAAAAAGATGTCTTTAGCATTGTACATGTATTGAAATCTAATTTGGCAAAATCAGATAAAGTACTATGAATGGACTTTAGCCCAATTTGTTACTCCAAAATATTTAGAGAGAGAGAGAGAGGGACATGAGAGCTGGCATGGTGTGGATGGAGATGGATAATGGACATGCATGCCTGGACAAACAACGACAGCCTATTTTCTCTCTTTTCTTTATGCTCCCTCCGTCCTATAGAAATTGGTATAATTTTTTTTCACAGAAATTAAGGAGTATAATAATTTAATATAAAGTGGAATAAAGTGAAGTGAAAGAAATAATATTTAATGTGTAGTGGGTAGTTGTATTAGAGATGATATGTGGGGCCATGAGAATAGATTAATTGTTTTTTGTGTGGGTCCATGTATTAAATATGAAATGTGTCAACTTTAGTGAGACAAACCAAAAAGAAAAGTGTGTCAATTTATATGAGACGGATGGAGTAAATTGTTAGCCCAACAGTAATTTATGGTTCGAATTTAAGGTATTCCATTTTATATTTAATAATTTTTTTCATTAAAATAGTACATTAAGGGATAAAGTTTTGTACTCCAAATCAAAATTATAACTCAAACCACCCTAACATTTACATAATACTCAAATCGTTCCAAAGATATTGACACACTTTTCTTTTTGATTTGTCCCACAGAAATTAACATATTTTCTTTTAAGAGCATGAGACCCACACAAAAACAATTTATTTATTAACATGGAACCACACACACATCACACTTACCACTAATACAACTATTCATTACACATTAAATATTATTTCTCTCACTTCACTTTACATTAAATTATTATACTTCTTAATCTTCGTGCCCAAAAAAAATGTATCAATTTCTCCGGGACGAAGGGAGTATATTTTATGGGTTACACGTAAAAGTTTACATTTTATCTTTTAACAGTGCGGATTCTACATCTAGAAATTAATACCTTTAAAAATTTTATAATATGACAAAATTTGTCACTAATTCAAATTAAAGTTGAGAGCGTAAAAGTAAAAATACCTTTTAAATATACAAATAAAAATTCAAAAATGTCAACAATAATTTTATTTAGGATTAATAAATAGTAGGTACAAACCTTATTTAATAATTATTAAGCGATACATTCGCTCCAGAAAATTACGGATAAATACAAAATTATAATTTATTTTTCCCATAATACCTATATCTATGTGTACATTAGTGTGTATTGTTAAGATGAAAACAAAATACGTTATTTATACACATGTACATTATTGTACATTCTATTGAGAAAGAAACTGAAAATACCCAATTAAATTGAAGAATCATACTAATGTACATTAGTATGCATTCTTGAGAGAGAAACAAAAAATACGTGATTAAACTGAAAACCCTACGAATGTATATCAGTGTGCATCTTTAAGAGAGAAACGGAAAATACACGATTGAAACTATTGTTAAGTACATTTGTGTGCATTCTTAAAGAAAAATAGAAAATACGCAATTAAATTGAAGAACTCTACGAATGTACATTAGTGTGCATATTTGAAAAAGAAACAGAAAATACGTGATTAATTAAATTGAAAATAGAGTTGTTATAATTATATCCTTAAATCTCTCACTCATTGTTTTATTTGATTTAGCGTACATTAGTGTTCAATGAATCTAGTGTTAAGTGAAAACGTTGAAATATTCAGCATTGTAAATAAGGATAAAGCTGGAAAAAAAATTAAACATTTAGATCAATGTATTTATTAGTAATTAGGTTATATATACGCGTATCTATCAATAATACTCCCTTTTATTTACTATGAGTTTTAGTTTATTATTGTACCATTTTGAATTTTAAACCGTATTTTTATAATTGTACATCATATATACCTAAATTAACTTTTTTTTAATTCTTGCTATACCTTAAAAATGACCATTAAATTCTTGCACACTTAACGATAATTTAAATAAAAATTGTAACACATGAAATTCATTTAATGAATGAAATAGTATATGAAACATGGAAATGAAATAAATAATCACTTAAAGATAATTTAATGGAGTATATATTTTGAACCTTTTTATATTAAATTTCTTTATACTATATATTAATATTAAAGCAAAATATGTTTTCAAAATTAAAAATTTAAAATGTGAGGTAATATGATTAGGTTAATTGAATATTTATAATTTTTAAGAGTTTGTGAGGAGACATAATATTATTGGTTGATTAAGTTAAAGGAGATCGTGAGTTCAATTTTTCCTTTCAAATGAAATTTTAAATTGAAGTGGGCTAAAAGCCTAAAATTTTAACTAAATAATTGGAATTTATCCACACAAATGATTTCATAATCCCAATACTCAAATGTCCTTCCAATTTTAATATGAATATAAGATAATGATAATGACAATGACTTGTGTGGAGTTAGTCTACTAAATCCACAATTTACAGCCTCATTCCTTCATCTTGAATGTGTTTTTTCTTGTTTCATCTAATTTCGTTTTTTTTTTTTTCGTTTTATTCATTTTTTTATTTTGTTTTTTTCTTCTATTTTTTATATTTAATTTTAGGGATATAATTATAATTTTCACCCTTGTGATTTAGGGTATATTTAATTCTTAGAGTTTAGTGTTTATGGTATAATTGTAATTTTACATTTGTGGTTTAAAGTATAATTTATCTCTAGGATTTAGAATTTAGGGTATAATTGTAATTTTACCCTTGTGGTTTAAGATATAATTTATCCCTAGGGTTTAGGGTATAATAGTCATTTAAGTATAATAAATATAAAAATAAAATAAAATACAACATTAATGAAGGAGGATGAATTAATTAAGAAGAGTTGGGACCACGTGTTCCACCCAACTCCGGCCCAAGTCACACTCTAAGATAATTTTATTTTTTTAAAAAAAAATTGGATAAATTGTTATATTAATTTTAGGTGAAATAAGTGTTGTTGATTGAAGGTTGAAGAAGAGGGATTCTCTTGTGAGACGAGTTTATATGAGACGGATAGTAAGATGTGTCAACTTGTTGTTAAAGTATATATTTGTTATATAAGTAAAATATGCTTATAGTAATTAAAGTATGTTTATAGTGAATCATATAATATAATAATTTAAAAATATACTTTAATTCATTATTCATCATACTTTAAAAATATCTACTTTAACTATAAATTTAACATATTTTACCTATATAGCAAATATATTTTAACAACGGGTCGACCGAAGAATTTGTCGATAAAGAAATATATGAATGGTTGTATTAAAAAAAACATTTAAAAATATATAGACTAGCCGCACGCAAGAAAATTTTTAATTATTGTCCCTTGAGTTATACTTAATTTTCTCTTCTAACTCGTTCAATAATATGGCATATGAAACGTTAACAAAAATGTATAAAAAATTCGAACCGAGTAAATAAGTTATGACCAATAAAATAAAATATTGAGTAAAGTAATCATTCCCTATAAAGTAAAATATCACATCAACTATAACTGAAATTACAATTATAATAAAAAAAAACACTTGGATGGAAGAATTTAATGAAGATTAAATATTTATTTCATGTTTAAGTGGAATTTGAAATCGTTGAACTTATAAATTTAAGATTTTAAATTAATAAACTTCAAATCATGAATTTAATTTTGATATTTTTTTAATTATTTTGACTAATTTTAAATTCAATTTTTATCACGTAAATTATAACTCCAATACCATCATCATTAAATAAAATTTCAAATAAACATAATTTGACATACATATTCATATCTAGTTACATCTTTTTATCATCCCCAAGAGTTGTTTGTGAAGAGTGGAATACATCCATGTTAGAAATTAAGGAACCCCAAGGGCCAAGTTAAAAAAAAAAAGAAAAAAAACATCAACAAAAATTAGATGTGATCATCATGCATGTACATGTACTGTATATTGTTCGCGCTGCCACTTCCCTGAGAAGTGATCTCTCCGGGAGAGGAGAGAGAATTTGGCCGTCGGGCTGCTCTATTTGGGCTCCCGACACGTGTCCCCGAGAAGCGAATCAACGGAGATGATGAGATAGAAGTCTGTGATGGGTTCGGGCCCGGAGAGGTGGTCGTGGATTTTTGAGTGGAGGTGGTGGTGGATTGATCTGCTGCCCTTCAGCTTTGTGGAAAAATCTTGGATTGGTGTTGAGATTGATGGATGTTGATTGAAGTTGATGGTGCCATGTTAGTGTTATGAGGATGTGTTGAGAGTATAAACATGTCATAGTGTTTTGAATGGATCGAAAGATGGTGTATATGGATATGCAGGAGTTGTTTGAATCACTGGAACATGAATTTGTTTGATCAGAAATGTGGACAGCATATTCATTCATTGATGCAAGATGTAAAGTCTCTCATGCTAAGAGAGAGAGAGAGAGATGGAGTGATGGTGTAATTAGTTTGAAAGAGAAGCAAGAAATGGAAGACGAAACAGACCCCTCCTTAAATTGAAGAATCCAAATCATAATTTGATTAAAAAAATTGTATTCTGGGGGATTTTGCATTTTTAGGAAACTATATTTTTGGGTTGATAATTGTAAGATATTAAGTCTTTAACTTTTGCAATTACAGAACAATTTTAGGCTTCAAATAGCTTGAATACTACAAGCCGCCTAATCCTCGTCGAGCAATTTTATAAGGGCAAATTCCTTGTAGACAAATAGCAGCAACAAGTTGAGAACACACTTTGAAGTGCACTAGCAATGACTACCTTGCACGGAGGTAGAGATGAGAATTTCTTGAATGGACGCGGCAAAAAGCACCCGAATAGAGGATGAAATGAACACGACTGACCGGCTCTGATAGAATTGTTGATATTGCGGCCGTCGAAATGTCATCGGAGATGAAGGATGCTCAGATTTTTTGAATTTGGCTCATGGGACACTACAAGAAAAATGTCAAATTCCAATGACGAAAAACGTTGGAATATGTAAAAATACTGTTGGAATTCACGATTTTAACAGCTATTCCAACTAATTTTTTCATTTGGAAAAGTGGTCCAACGGAAAAAAAAGCATTTATTCTGATTTGAAACCTCTTGAGTATATCAGTGTATCATCTACCAACTTAACTAATATATAATTTATGTTATAAATTGACATTTAAATTTATTAAAGTCTCTTTTTTCAATGAAATTTTTATTGGAAATTTCCAACGGCTTAAGTTTACTTGGAATTTCTATTGGAAATTTCCAACGGTTTATCAAGATATTAGAATTAGTATTGGAATTTTCCAATGGTTAAAATCTATATGGGAATTTTAGTTGGAATTTTCCAACAGTTTTATATTTTATAGGAATTTTCGTTGAAAATTTCCAACAGTTTATTAGGCTATTGGAATTAGCATTGAAAATTTCCAACGGTTTAAATTTCCATGGGAATTTTTGTTGGAATTTTCCAACGGTTTAAAGTTTCATTGGAAAATTCGATGGAACTCTAAAATTTTCAACGGATTTGCTTTTTGTTGGAATTTTTTTGTTGGAATTTCACTATTTTCTTGTTGTGGGAAGACTCAACGTAACACTGGGATAAGTGACCAAAATCCAAAAAGAAATTAAAGTCACCAACTCACCAAAGGAACTTATTACTCAAATACTCTCACAAGCACTTTTTATGTTGATTAGTGAAGGGAATAAATATTTTTATACCAAAGTAGGAATATCATCGAAAAGTAAGATCAACATTTTCTTACATAGTGAGAGACGACAAGAGACAATGAGAGAAGACTAATGAGGATCATGGTTTGAATAGGTAAAAACAAAAGGAGATTGGACCCTATTTAATTAAAAACAATCTAAAAAAAAAGAAGGCTAGCAATTGGGCCACACAATAAGACCAAAGGCCATAAAAATGGTTGTGCGGTGTCTAATACCGTCTCCAAAACAGTCTCAGATGACTAACTATTTTGTAGTTTCTTTTTTTTTTACCAAAATACCAAAAAGAAAAGCCTTGAATAGGATACATGTAAGGGTAGGTCTTGCGTGAGACCGTCTCACGTGAGACCGTTTTTCACTTTTTAAAATAGTTATTACTTTCGCTATAAAACGTTATCACTTTCACTATAAAATGTTATCACTTTTTATTTGTACTATAAATTATTCATAAAATAAAATTATCACTTTTTATTAATTTATTATCACTTTCTTTTATAAAAGTTATCAATTTCTGACCGTCTCACGTACGAGTCTTTTCCTACGTGTAAAGTAGTTACGGAAGTCCAAGACTGCAATACAGTTGTTTTTGGGGTTTGCTAGGAAACAGAAACACGTTGGTTGGGCCGGCCATGAGTTGGGCTACATCCTCCTTATTGGGCCCAACTTGTTTGGATAAATTTCTTCATACGATTAAATACTAATATGGGTAATGACACCAAATGAGATACTCTTTTTTTATTTCGCTGTCTCATCCTCTGTTTCACTTCATAAAGTGGAATTGTAAAATAGAATATTCAAATCGAATCGATACTCATTTATTATAATTATTTCCTAAATTAGCATTAAGTATATAAGGATTAGTTTGTTTGAGGTGTATATGAATTTTTTGAAAGCAAACTAGATTGTTTAAGGTGTATATGATTTTTTTGAAAGCAAACAAACGCGTATGAATCCCCTATTCCATTTGGTATTTCACTTCTTATTCCATAACTTATTTTCTATCAAAATTAAAATATTATATCACAGTTAATGACCATTAAACCCTTGGGACATGTGACGAAAATTTGGACATTAATCACGACACGTGGCAAGAATATAATACATGGAATAAGATGAACATAGAATGGAATAGGTGATCACATTTGAAAACGAGCATATATTAAGTAGAACAGGACTATTGAGAAAATCATCCACAAAGTAAGGAGGTTCGACTCAACAATGGGGGCTTGCGACAGATCGCGAAGCCCGAGCTATGCAATGTGTCATAGAGTTGGCAGTAAGACATAATCTATACTCCCTCCGTCCCACCAAAAGAGTCTCTTTTTGTCATTTTGGGCGTCCCTCCCAACAAGTTTCCTTTTTTTTTTACACACATGTATTCACACACACCCACTAATACAATTAAAATATGGAGCCCACACTCCCACTAATAAAATTATCTACTACCTATTAAATAGTAATACTCCTTAATTTAAGTTCAAAAAGAAAAAAACTACCATGGGATAAAAGGAGTATTTGTTTTTATTTTTGATATGGTAAACTCTTATTTTATGTAAAATCAATTTATAAGGGTTGATTGGTCATATTTATAACAAAATATTAATTAATGTGATAGAAAATAGAAAAAATGAAGGAAGTTGAATATTGATGCTTGTTTTGGGTGTAGGTAGAGTAAATTTTAATTTTATCGTATAAGAATAGAGAGTAATGTATATGAAATAATAGGATATGATTCGTATAAGGTTTAGCTGAGATTTATATAATTCAATTTTACTAAAACTCATATTACAATAAGAAATGAATTAGATAATCTTAAACCTTAATTAAAAACCTTTAAAAAATTGAAAAACAAACAAAGCTTCGTTTAAAATAAGTATGAATCTTGAAAACTGCTACGTTTTACACGGATTTAAAGATCCTTTTCTAGGTTTAATGGAAATTTTTTATTATATAGCATTTTTAATCTATGAAACGTGAAAATTTGGTTAAGCTTGGGAAATTTGGATTAGTAATGAGACTGATAACTAATTGACTAAAGTGGGAAGCTTTAACAAACCCCAACTGTCAAGGAGTAAATTAAGTGTTCCCACGTACTCGATTAAGTATTCCTCTTCATTAAAAGAAGAAGACAAGAATCTAAACAAAAACGTGGGTTGTTAATAGCCATGGGAAATACTGTGCTACTTGTTAAACTTAACTTCTCACAAGTCAAGTTTGAAACTTTGAAGCAACCCCCCTCCTCCTCTCTTCTCTTCTATATTGTCACGCAACCCCCCCTATTCCCATCCTTTTCTACTACAACCTTCTCTCTCACATACTGTGTTTGCCAGTTTTGAAAGTTTTCCAAACTTTGTAGGCACCCAAGAAAAGCAAACATACCAAATTCTAAAGCAAGAGATATTTGAAGCCAAGAGTTTAGTAGAAATACTAGTGGATATTGTAGCTTAATCAGTTGGGTCTATTGTTCCATAGAAGCTGGAGAAAGGAATATTAACATAGATTAAATCAATATTGGTGTAGAAATGGGGAGTTTATGTGCAGCCTTATTTCTGCCCTCCAAATTAAACTCAGAGGAGAAACTACCCTCTCTGTATGTTCACAGAGCAAGAAGGAGATCACCCAAAAACAGATCACCTTCCTCCATCATCCCTGTAAGTTTTCTTTTATTTAAAAATAAAAAAATTAAATTAAAAAAAAAAGTAATTATAATAATATAGAGTTGGGGGTTTGTTTATCAATTATCAGGTTGCAAGATTATTTGGGCCAGCAATATTTGAAGCATCAAAGCTGAAAGTGTTGTTTTTAGGGGCAGAAAAGAAGCATCCAGGGAAGTCTCCAAGAACATACACTCTCACACACAGTGATGTCACTGCTAAGCTCACTCTTGCCATCTCTCAATCCATTAACAATTCTCAGGTATTATTACATAACCCCTATGATTGTTTAATCCTTTTAATTTGAATATCCAATTATGAAACATTGACAAATGAATTAATTGAAGCTTAATCTCTACATCATGATCAATTGTCATAATTAAATTCTAAAATTAAAGTATGCCTTAAATTTAAGAATAAATTAACAAATATCGTCCGTATTAATTCAATATAATTTGAATGTAATAATGATAAAATTTTGTAGACTTTGGTATAGTAAGAGAGTATTAACTCCGGGAATAAAGGAGGGAGTGTCCCATACCACTTTTCTGATTCTACGCTAACAATTAATTAGCATTAATTACGAAATTAATTACAAGTAATATAATTATATTTTTAAAATTAATATTCAACTCTAAAAATAAATATTAAATCCAATAATAATAATAAATCATAGACTACAAAGTTTAATATAAATATATAGTGTAAAAAAGTCATGAATTACTGTTCACAATTAACTACATGCAAGTTATTAAAGTTGACTAATTAATACTCCATAATTAATTGAAAATAAATTAATAGGCATGTCGTATACAATACTTTGCCAAAATAATATTAATAACACATGAAATGCTCAATATGAAAAAATGCTCAATATAAAGATTTTCCATAATAATAATATATGGCGGCCTGTCAAATAAAATAATACAATATAATAACTAATAACGGACGAAAATTTTCTCTAATCCTTACAAATCCCTTTGGCTAAATTTAGAAAGATTTAATTAAAATAATTGAGGGAATGATTAGGATGATTGCGTGTAAAATTAATATACTTGTAGATTTTTAGGAGTTAGTGGCGTGTTGGGAAGGTTTTCTTTTCTTGAAAATAAAGGCATTTGACTAATATTTCATATTTTTATTTAAAAATATATTCTAAAGAGTGGAGTGGGCAATGGGTGTGCAGTTGCAGGGATGGTATAATAGATTACAGAGAGATGAAGTGGTGGCAGAATGGAAGAAAATCAAAGGGAAGATGTCACTTCATGTTCATTGCCACATAAGTGGTGGACATCTCCTCTTGGACCTTTTTGCTAGACTTAGATTCTACATTTTCTGCAAAGAACTCCCTGTGGTAACTCTTCTCTTCATCACTAAATTATCTTTCTTGCTCCGAGTTTAAAATAAATAAAATATAAAGTAAATTACGTATAATATTAGAAGATAATGACATTTTTGAAAAAAGTACAGTGAGATGCTAATTGTATCGAGTCTATTTCTATTTTCGAAAATATGTCAATTTTTATAAGATAAACAAAAGAAGAAAAATGTAACTATTTTATTGGGACATGAAACCTTGCCCATCCTTTTCTTCTAGATATTCTTGTCAAACACATGGCATAATTAATTAACAACAATAATATTTTTGTGAATAAAAGTAATAACATTTTTAATTAAAAGAAAATTGATATTTAGAAATACTTGTTTGTAATATTATTGATTTAGAAATGAAATTGGATGAGAAAATTGATAGGTATTGAAGGCATTTGTGCATGGGGATGAAGACTTATTGAGATACTACCCTGAGCTGCAAGATGCTATGGTTTGGGTGTATTTCCACTCCAGTATTCCAGAGTTCAACAAGGTGGAATGCTGGGGCCCACTCAAGGTGGCTTCCACTCCTTCTGGTGGACCTGCACCCATAGAGGATAATTCCCACTCCCCAACTGATAACCATTGTCTACAAAGGAGTGCATTGGGTTTGGATCCCCTGCAGCCATGCCCACAAGATTGTTCATGCTGCTTCCCTCCAATCAGCTCCATCCCTTGGGCCCACCAAGAAAATCAGCTTGATCAGCCCACCAGTCTCTCTTGATGGGTTTCGTGATTGTAGGAATATCTCTTACTAAAAATTAAGGTAATCTATTTATAACTATACATGTTTATCATTTCGTATATTGTTTAATGTTGTTACATACATGTTCCATGTGTATATATACATGACAATTCATTTTAGAATCATATGTATTCGGAGCATATATATGTAAAATTTATGTTAGTTGCTCCAATTCATTGTTTGTAACAGTCCGGTTCGGATCTTCTATTATATTTGGTGTTACATCTCCTATTACAAACCGTTGGATGATTGACACGTAGGATAGACTAATCTATACCCTAACAATCAACCAACCATAAGGAATAATGTTGATATTTTTCTCTCGGCACACGAGTCACTCATCTAACACGTGTAACAGAAGATGTAACACCAAAATGTAACAGGACGTCGTAACAGCCTACGAAAAGAATTTTATGTTTGGGATGATCAATTGTTACTATATTTTTTGGCAGAAACGATGGCGATGGACAAAAATATTCATTAGTCAATAGTGACACCATACAATCATGCAAAAACTATACACCTTCACCTATAATTTGAATTACACTCTCATAGAGAAATCACTTTCGCTTTAATACAGACATCCTAACCGACATACTCAATGATATACACATCTCTTAACCCATAATATCACTTATACACTCACCCTTGCTACACGTATGTGTTAATTCCGACATCCGTATCGATATTTAAACTGATATACTTACCACACTAGAAGCATGTGGAGGTGAAGGTAGGGGTACCGATATATTCCGATATCCATACCGATATTAGACCGACATCCTTATCAATATTGGAGCTGATATACTCACTCACACACTCACCACAAGACACATCTGGAAGGGTGGGTTGCAAGGGAGGGTATTATAGTCTTAAAAGTGTCACTTAGTTAAAATTGATATAAAAGTTATTTATTGTTGGTGAAGATATTGAAGTGTAAAATTTGGGTATATTTTCAATTTTCCCAAATAAAATTTTATTTTAAAGAAAATGAAAAAAAAGGCAAAAATTTATGTGAGACTGTCTCACGTAATAACTTCCGTGAAACGAATAAGAAGTGAAAACCTTTATAATGTAAAGTGATACTCAATTAATAAAAAGTGATAACGTTGCAGTGAACTATTTTATGAACAAATTATAATATAAATGAAAAATGGTAATAACTTTAACAAAGTAATAATTAATTACGAGAGTGTAAAATTATTTTTCTGTTAGATAATCTCATACAAAACTTCATACAAAACTTCCCTAATAAAAATATATTACCACAATAAATTAAAACCACAGGGCCTATATGAACTTAACCGTCATTTTTTATTTTTAATACTCCCTCTGTCCAATTGAAACGTACGCGTTTTTCATTTTGATCCGTCTTAATTCAAAGTGTGTATTTACCTTTTTGGTAAAGAGGACCTACAAATATTAATTACCTTTCTCTATGACCCACATGTCATACTAATACACCTACCCATTTTACATTAATAAAATGTTTCTCTCATCTCACTACACATTAAAATATTATACTCTTTAATCAACGTGCAAAAAGCAAGTGCCCACATTTCAACAAGACGGAGGAAGTAAATGACTTAGTGATATATATCTTAAATTTTAAAGATAAAATATACTCTAAACCACAATAGTAAAATTATAATTATGCCTTTATAATTAATCATACACCCCAGGATAAATATTAAACTCTCGGGGTAAAATATGCCCTTAAACATTGGGTAAATCACAAGATCAATAAAATTACTAATACTTCTAAAATTAAATTAAAAAAAAGAAAAAAAAAGGAAAAAAATAAATAAAAGTACATATCAGGAGATAATTGAAAGTGTAGGTTAAAGTTTAAACGAGGAGGGAGGACGGTTCTACACTAACTTTTTGATAGGACCGCATTATTAAAATAATATCACAAAACACGTAACGTGATTCAAGCTGTTCATACAAAGACTTTGCCTACAATTTTATTAGCCAACAAAACCGTCCAAAAAATGGTGATGAATTTGTACAAGATGCATGAATCCAAAAAAGGCAAGAGAATTTTAAAACGTGAAGATTATTACGTGGTGCTAGGGTTGAAAGATCCCACCAGTAGGACTATGTATTATTTGTATTTTGTGAATTACATTTAGGACAACATTTTCCAAGGGTCCCTTATAAGATGTTTTTATAACATGTTTGGGTATTTTTCCAACTCATCAATATTGTCTAGCAATTGTAGCCCTCACAATTTTACTCACATGTTTCATGCTTTTAATTTTATTACCTTTTGAGAATTATTGCACCTAAAATAATGATATTTTAATTATGGGTGGTGTAAACTTTATATAGTACACTTATTAACATGCATCGTGTATAATATAGGTATGAAATATTATAATGCAAAGTTGATATTTTGAGCATTCAGTACACGATATTAATTTCTATGTATCTTATAAGTATTAGTAGTTTTATTTATGTATATTTTGATGAATGTATTATTTTTTTATATTTAATTATTTATTAAAAGATTAATAGGAAATTTGTTAAAAATTCAATAAAATTTGCCAACAAACCATATAAGTTTTTATTCATTATTAGATATATATTTTAAACAAGTATATATTTATGAATTGAACGTGGGTGTATATGGCTACGGATGTAAACAAATCGAATCAAGTCAAATACTAAGATATTTAAATAATATTTAATTAAAGTTGAATATTCATATTCGTATTTCATTATTAATGGAATTCGAAATCAGAATAATAAACAAACTATTCAAATATATATTTGAGTTTTAAAATTTTAACATTTGAAATTAAATATTCGAATTCGATTTGAAATTGTAAATTCATATTTAAAAATAAGGGTTAATTTTTTTTATGCACCGGTATCCGATCCGTAGACCGACTAATCCGAAAAAATAAGGGTTAATTACAAAATAAACCTCAACCTTTATTTTTATTAAAAAACCTCGACCTTTAGGTTTCGTGTAAAACGCACCTAACAGGCAGGAGAGGGTTGCCCGACGTATAACGTGGCGTTGACATTGCCACGTCAGCTTCCCCGTCAACTTGAGTTTATTGCAGAAAAAACCTCAACCTTTACTTAAATTGCGATTTAATCCCAACCTTTAAGATTTTGGCAAAAAAAAATCATCATATTTTTTTTATTTTGTTTTTCAAATTGCACCCATAATATTTTATATTAAAATTTAAATTCTCAAAAATTATTAAATAAAATAATAAAGTTATTTTAGTTTTTAAAATATTTTATACATTATAAAGTTTTTATAATTTATAAAATCAAAGTATTCTTGAACATGTCTAAGTATTCTTTTGTAATTTTACGTCATATTTAATATGAAAAATTATATATATTAATTAGATGACAAAAAAATTATACAAAAAATAGTTTATAATTCATTTAAACTTATCTTCACACTTTCCATTTCCATCCGTCTCATACTTATCTTCACCATTCAAAAATTAAAATATTACATCAATCAATAACCTAAAAAAGTTATCTTAATTTAAAAAATATCATTCCTACATAACACATACTATAATATACGTTATACTTTACTTATTATTTAAAAATACTACAATGTCTTTAAAAAGTCAATAAAGTTGGTCAAAAAATAACTTTTCTTAAACTACGTATCTACAATGTTGGTGAAGATAACTACGGCACAGAGCGAGTAATAAAAAATTAATAAATAAAAACTTTGTAAAAAAATTTTAATATAGCCTTTAGTTATGAAATTTTTATAATGTATAAAATATTTTAAAATTAAAAGAATTTAAATATTTAGATTTTTTAATAGTAATATTTTTTTGAATTAAATCAATATCATATTGGAAGTTTATTATATTACATAATAATTTTTGAGTATATAATTTTAATATAAAAAATAAAATATCTGATGATCTTTTTTGCCAAAAACTCAAAGGTTGGAATTAAATCGCAATTTAAGTAAAGGTTGAGGTTTTTTCTGCAATAAACTGAAAGTTGACGTGGAAGCTGCGTGGCAAGGTCAACGCCACGTCGGACATCGGGCAACCCTCTCCTGCCCGTTGGGTGCGTTTTGCACAAAACCTAAAGGTCGAGATTTTTTTTGTAATTTCTCAAAGGTTGGGATTGTGGTAAGGCCTGGGTTATCGGGCCCTCACCTATCAAAAATGAAGTTGGGCTGCCTTCTCTGAAGCCCATTAAGAAAATGGGCCTAGGCCTGAGGCCCCCGATTACAAGGGCCATGGAGCGCGTCTACCAGACCTCCCTTTGGAGGGGGTGACGATTCGGCCTTATTCTTTATGTTGTCCACTTGTTGAGAACTGTACAGATATCCCCTAAGATACCTGCATAGGGGATATCCTAAGACGGATCCTAAAAAAGATCACATGAAGATATGCATTTAATGCTTATACTGTACGCGTATATTTTAAAATGGTCTGGTGATTTATTCAGATTCGGGTGACGTCAAGTTACCTAGTATAAATATGGGGACATCCCATACTAATAAATCACTCATTCACCCCCTCAAAAAAAGGCACAAAACTGCCTAGGGGGCAATCCTCTCTCTACATCTTATGTTAGTTTAGCACTGATAATCCCTTTATTCACCTTTAACAGCCACATTACCCTACCATTAGAAGGGGATCAAATCGGATAAGCTATATTTGACGCTAGAGGAAGGGCCATGGCCCGGGCCTTTGCCGACTGCCACCCTTAATATACTCCAACCTAAATAGTGTCTGCGATGGCAGATGAACGGGACGAAGCCACCCCCAGTAGGGTTGATGTGGCTACCAGTCGGCATCGGTAAGAAAAAGAAAAAAGGGAAAAGAGATTATAGGGCTCAAGTGTTCATCCATAGCGAAGTGATTCTCGAAGAATATAAGAAGTCTAAAGGCGACCTTAAAGAAGGCGATAAGAAAAAGAAAAAAGGGAAAAGAGATTATAGGGCTCCGTCTTCCTTCGAACCGTTCCCGGATGATGACCAAATTCAAGAGATGACCGAGGTACTCGAGCTCACTCCTGAGGAGATATTTAGCAAGATACAAAACAACAACCTGTTGAGCCCCCCGCCCAAGATACGAGCAGATCCGGCTAAGTTGAATAAAAAGAAATTCTGCAAATACCACAAGTCTATCGGCCATGACACCTATAAGTGTCGTGACTTGTTGGCAGAAATAATAAGGCTGTTTGAAGATGGAAAGCTAGACCGGCTGGTGTCTGGCCCGAAACGGAGGGGAGAACAACCTCTTGCAACGGACGAACGGTTTAAAGGACCAGTCAATCCACCAGGACAGATTGGACCCGGAGACCACCTGTCCATACCACCTCGAGAAGTATACATGAGGAACGAAAGCTACATGGGAACGTCACAAGCCCTAACCACCTAGTCATGGAGGAAACGGAAAGCCGAGCTGCAAGAACTCAACAGGTACCACCATGTATTTACTGCAAGTCCTCGACCACCTCTACACGAAGCCGACGTATTCTTCTCTGAAGAGGATCTCGCCTAGATACGAACCCCCACAATGACCCACTAGTGATTTAGGATGCCATCTCAGGTGTAAAGGTGCTCCGGTGCCTGAACGATACTGGTGCGTACAAAAATATTATATTCAAAAAGGCATTCGAAGCCATTGTAGGACTCTCTCACCACAAGGCATCTTCATGTAACGACGAGATTCGAGGCTTCGATAATGCCATTACTACTCCCTTGATGCAGACAGATCTTTCGATCTAAATGTTGGACGAAAGACAAGCAGTAAAAGCCCAGCACACTCTCGAATTCAAATTAGTGGACCTCCCGTCACCATACAATTGTATCCTCGGAAGGACATTTATCCACAGGTTCAACTCCGTCCCATCCACACTCCACCAATGTCTGAAGTTTTGTAACCACTGACGGTCGAGTTGACACCATCTGGGGCAGCCAAAGAAAAGCCAGGGAGTGCTCATTCATTTAAAAGGGAGACAGACTCAATTACCACGATCTAAGTTTTCAATTAATGGTGATGGAGCAGCCGAATCAAGAGGAGGAGGCAGATCGTGAAGAAGCCCCCTATCGGATGACCTGATAACTGCAGATCCAAAGTAGAGAAAGGACAAAAAATTCCAACCCTTCGACGACAAAGAAGTCAATCTACCCTCGATAACCGATGAAAATGCGAGATCGGAAAAGAAAAGGAAAAGAGGGGAACCCGCGCGAAGAAGTCGAGGCAATTAGGATGGAACCAAACAACTCGGACCTAGAATTGTATGTCGGGTCTCAGCTGAAAGAGCAGCACAGAATGACGCTAATCGAATTTCTAAGGTCTAACCTAGACGTGTTCGCCTGGTCACCCAGCGACATTCAAGGAATAAACCCAAAACACGCGTGCCACTGGCTCAATGCGAACCCATCTTTTCAACCAGTAGAACAAAAGAAAAGGAAGTACAGCCCCAAAAATACGAGATCATCAAAATGGAAGCCAAGAAATTGTTAGCAAACAAACTAGTAAGGGAAGCTCTATTCCCCTCATGGGTGGCTAATCCGGTCTTAGTGTAGAAGGCAAACAAGTCCTGAAAATTATGCATCGATTTCACAGATCTCAACAAGGAATGCCCGAAGGACAGTTTTCTATTACCACACGTCGATCAAATGGTGGACGTCACGGCTGACCACGAACTAATGAGCTTTATGAATGCGTATTCTGGTTATCACCAAATCCCTATGCACCCGGACGATATAGAAAAAACAACTTTCTATACCAAAAGGAACTTACTATGCTGGGTAATGATGCCATTTGGATTAAAAAAATGCAGGCGTCACATATCAAAGACTAGTGAACAAGATGTTCCAAGAAGATCTGGGAAGACTATGGAAGTATATGTGGACGATATGCTGGTCAAAACCGTGGCCATAGACGACCATGTACGCCACCTGAGCAAAGCATTCGACATCCTATGGCAGTATGGAATGAAACTTAACCCTAAGAAATGCACGTTCGGAGTATCAGCGGGAAAGTTCCTCCGGTACATGGTGAGTAAACGAGGAATAGAAGAAAATCCAGATAAAGTGAAGGACATACAAGACATGGAGCCTCCCAAGCACTCCAAAGGTATACAAAGACTAGCCGGCAGGATTGCATCTCTTAGTCGTTTCCTACCCAGAGCCTCCGATAAATGCAAACCCCTCATGGACGTGATCCGAAAAGAAAAATTCGACTGGACGTCTGCGGCCCAAAAGGCCTTTGAAGAATTGAAGATCATACTGGCCAACATACAAACCCTGTCAAAACCACAACTGAGCGAACCTCTCAGTCTGTACTTAGCTACCTCAGAGTCGGCGCTAAGCGCGGTGTTAGTTCGAACTAAGAAAAAGCAACTGGAGCCGATATATTATATGAGTCAGATGCTTCGTCCGTAGTTGAGAAGCTTGCTTACGCCTTGGTAATGAGCGCACAAAAATTAAATCCCTACTTTCTGGGACACCCGATTGAGGTAGTGACATTCTTCCCACTGAGGCAAGTGCTCTCAAAACCAGACGTAGCAGGAAGACTGATGAAGTAGGCTGTGGAATTAAGCCAATTTGATATTAAGTACATACCCCGACTGGCGATCAAGGCGCAAGCCCTAGCCGAGTTCATAGAAGAGCTCACCATTCCTGTCTTGCCAAAAGAAATGATTAATAAGCCATGGCAAATGTCGGTAGACGAGTCGTCCACAACTTACACCTCCAGAGCGGGCTTGGTGCTCACAAGACCCACTGGAGAGATGTTTTATTCGGAAATTAAGTTTGGGTTCCCAACAACCAACAACGAAGCCGAATACGAAGCTTTACTTTCCGGCATGAGAATGGCATTGAACATCGGGGTCAAAAGAGTGATGAACTTCAGTGACTCGGAACTAATGGTCAATTAAATCAACGGAGATTACGAAGCCAAAGATCATCAGCTAGTTAGTTACCGCAAGCTGGTAATGGATATGATTTGAAAATTCGATCACATCTATATCACGCGGGTTCCCAGACTACAAAACACCCAGGTGGATGCATTGGCCCGCCTGGCGACTTTGGAAAATGTCAAACAACTGAGAAGCATCAGCGTAGTAAGACAAGAAACCCCGAGTGATCAGGCGATCTGGCAAATCGACGAAGAAGAGACGTGGATGACTCCCATCAAAGCTTTCCTAAAAGAAGAAAAGGAGCATGAGGACAAAACGGAAGCTAGGCGACTACGACTCCGGGCCACCAGGTACATGATGATAAACGATGTGTTGTATAAAAAAGGGTACTTGATGCCGTTACTAAGATGCCTAAATAAAGAAGAAGCCGCCAAAGTGCTGACGGAGATTCATGAAGGAGTTTGTGGGAATCATTCGGGAGGACAAGCGTTAGCCTTGAAAATAATTCGCCTAGGATATTTCTGGCCTACCCTTAGGAAGGACGCTATCAAGTATGCTAAGGCATGAAAAAGTTGTCAAATCTACTCCCCAATCATCAGAACTCCCTCCACCGAATTAGTTACGACAGCCGCCCCCTAGCCTTTCTCAAAATGGGAGATCGATCTGATAGGCCCATTCCCGCCCGGCAGAGGAGGTGTCAAGTACGCGGTAGTTTTCGTCGACTACTTCTCAAAATGGTCAAAGGCAGAAGAATTAGCCACCATTAACGAAACCAACATGATAGCTTTCATCTAGAAGAATATCATTTGCCGTTTTGGCATACCTAATGCTATCGTGAAAGATAATGGGAAGCAATTCGAGGGCATGCAACTCCGAAGATTTTGTGATAGATTAGGAATAAAAAAGCTATTCTCGACACCTTAATACCCCCAGTCAAACGGACAAGTTGAAGCAGTGAACAAGGTAATCAAGCACACTCTCAAGACCAGGCTAGAAAGCCTCAAGAAAAGTTGGGCCCGCAGCTACCCGGTGTTCTTTGATCATACCGCACCACGGCCATGACGTCGACTGGGGAGACCCCCTTCTCATTGACGTATGGTACGGAGGCGGTCATACCCGCGGAGGTAGCTTGCCCAACATTTCGAGTATCTCACGTGGAAGAAGACACCAATTCTGAGGCCATTGAATTTAACCTTGAGCTATTGGAGAAACTTCGGATACAGGCAGCAGAGAGGCACACGATATACAAGTCAAGGCTGGAATCTCAGTACAATAAGAAGGTACATCACAGGGAATTCACAGCTGGAGATCTAGTCATAAGAAAGATCTGTCAACATGGTGGTGGAGTGTTTGGTGCAAATTGGGAAGGCTCATACATGGAAATAAGAAATTTGGGTAATGGAGCGTACGAGCTCGGCGAACTCAACGTCGAAAGTATCAAGCACCCATGGAATGCTCAGAACTTGAAGCATTTCTATGCTTGAGAATACTTAGCCAAATTGCCATTTGTAGGAAAGGTGGTAAGGCCGCATGAGTGTAAAACCATAAAAAGGAAAAGTAGAATGCACATAATACCACAAAACCTACTTAATAAAATATTATAACCTAAGGAACAAGTTCATAATACGCCCCAAGGAGGCTACAGGGAAGTCCAACAAGGACCCAATAACAAAAATCAGGAAAAAACATTAAAAGAGGCCTCCCGTCAAGCACCACCAGAACCAGCGCTGCTAGGTCCGGCACCACTAGAACCATCAGCTCCGCTGGGACCAGCGCCACTAGGACCAGCACCACCACCAGAAAAGTTGCGGAGACTCCTCATCCACGCCACCTCCAGCTCCAGTTGAGCAACGCGTTCCCTCTCCCGTTCCAATTCATGTTCGGCCAGATAATGAGCAACCTCCAACTGATGAACTTGGCTCTCAGCCAAATGAGCTCTCTCCCTATAGGTCGTGGCCCAAGTATTAGCAACGGTAATAAGCTGCTCTGCCGCCATAGCCTGTCGAGTCTCCGCCACCGAAGAGAGCCCTTCAGCACTAGTAGAGGCTCCTGTGCAGAGGCCGACCACCGGAGGGATAGACTGCCCAGATTCCATCACAAGAAGGAAGTGGCACAGGAAAATCAATGCATGTCCAACACTCACCAAAGCAGCATTTCCAATCTCATCAGGCCCCGCACTCTGCAACCAGTGAGACAACATGGGGTTCCTTGAATGAGCGGGAACAAAGTCGGCCTCCTAGACACTCAGCTCTGATTCAATGGTCGACCGAGCGGCACCCATACTCCTCAGTTGTAACAATTCATCCAAGACAACCATGGGAACACCTCCACCAATGTCGCCTTCCGTGGTGTGAGTTTTCCCTACCGGAGGAGTCCGCTGTTGGGCACTACTATCAAGCCTCATCCTCGGAGGGTCGGGTCGCTGTCGGGGAGAAGAACCTGAGGCTGACTGATGCTCGGCGGGTCTTCAATTGGATTAATTCGAACGCCGGTGCCCCGACTAGCATGATGAGTAGCCTCTAGAATGGTCACCTCCAAAGTGTCACTTTCTTATATTTCGGCTTCCACCATAGGAGCTTTCCCCTTATCTGATAGGCGAGCGCGTACCGTTTTGCCGATATCCATAGAAACCGTACCTTAGGCCGTCCCCATTACAGCCTCCTCAGTTCTGTTAACATCGACAGCCACTACACCACGGAGCCTAGTCCTGCCCCTCGTAGTCGCGGAAGTATCCTCAGTCACAACCAGACTCACCCCGGCTTCTTGACGGGGTCTTCGAGATAAGGGATATGCGATCTGATCAAAAAAATATTCATCAAGAACGGTGTCCCAAGATGAGAAATTATCACTTACCCTTCCCTCGAAGCTTACCGGTGAAGCCCGAGTCGGATCTTGATAAAGATTTGCCTCTAACAGCCTTTCGTCAGATAAAAGTGATAAGACATCACGGGGAAGAGTCATACGGTTGATTGCGTTAAAAGCTCGGCAAAATCCCAGAGATAGCTCTTTCTCAGCTGGCTGAAGTGGAACTACTAAAAGGTATAATGCAGAAGAGAAAAACACTAGTAAGAAATGATAAGGGGCACAGGAAAAAGAGGCGGTAATAAAGCTTACAAGATTCGGGAGTCCGGAAGGCACAAGGCACGGGCAAATAATTTCCAAGTGGGTCTAGGCATTCGAACCCCCGCACCCAAAACCATTGGTGCCTCCAATGCTGACCGCCAATGGAGTTTCTATTAAATACAAGACGAACGCCTCGCTGCACCTACAAATAGTAATGACCGTGGCAGTTCGGATCACGAACATAGCGATAAACGTAATCAATATCCTGGTCGGAAGGAGAAGGGCATCCATTCTTGTGAAGCAATACCAGCAAACCTATCAGGTTAGTCCAGACAGAAGGGATTATCTGCATGGGAACTAGACCCCAATTGATCAACATTCGGCCGATGAAGTGAGCCAGAGGCAGCCTAACACCGGCAACAAACATACTCGTTTTGAAGGCGGCATGGTCGGGCTCACCACTTTAAAGACGCTCACGCTGCCCAGGGGTACCAAATTCAACCCCAGGATAACTGTATAGGATGAAGACCCCATCTACATCCTCACTCCGCATACTAGTAGAATAACCCCTCAAAGTAGAGTCAGTTACAGCACGGCCCCGACTGGAAGGACGACTTATGCTGTCAGGGTCAGCGAAATCCTCTAAGTTCACAAAAGAAGGGGAGGCTTGACTTTTAGTCTTGGGGACCACGCACCACCTCGACGACCCCTCTCTATGAGGAATGGCCTTTCGAGGAATTTCGTAACGCGGTGGCGGTGGGATTGAACGGTGGCCACTCCTCGTGACTGGGGTAGCGGGAGGAGCCCTAGCATTACTGGCCTCCTCATCCTCTTTCGAACTGAGAAATTCTTGCGAGGATCTCAAATCGACTACTATGAGTGGAGGAATTAGAACAACGAAAAGTAGACAAATGAGTATTAACAACCCAGGAAAAGGAACAATCGTCATTTTTAAGCTCAATAGAAAGAAAAGTTGCAGGAAGATGAAAAGTTTGAGTGTGGCCTTAGACGTTCACCTAGCTAACCCCTTTTATAGAAGGAGAAAGTGGGGGCCCAATAACTGTCCCTCCCCCGAAACTCGAAGAGTCCAGTTGAACGAGAGATCGTGGAGCGTTAGATTAAGACACGTGAATGTAATCAGACTTAAGATCATAGGAAAAATGAGGTCTGACGTGACAGTTTAAGAAAAAATTAGCAGCGAAGATATGAGGGATCTACCGCATTAAATGCATAATTAATACTGTCAGAGCCACTATTCAATATAATCATTGTCATTGAAGAACAAAAATACAAGCCAAGTGAAAACCAGCCAAAATAGAAATGGAGAAATTACAAAGGCATTTCATTTTAGAAACTAAGTCCCACCAAGAGGGTTAGTCGGAGCAGGAGTAGAATGAGAAGGAGCCGCTGCGGAAGTCGACGCTGTAGACGGCTGAGAAGCCACTCGAATGGGAAAACCCAAAAAGTGGAAAAAGTCGGACACAAGTCCCAATGGAGCCAAATTCATCCCCTTTGATTCCCCACCAACACCAACTGGCAACCCCGAGGTGGCAATACGGGCGTGCAGCATCTGGAGAAAATTTTCCAGAAGAACCATCGTACCAATCCCGTTAGCCAACCGTGCCGAGTGCGCCAGAGCCTTGGCAAAACTGACTATTCCAGTAATCTTTTCCTCTCGGAGTTGATTAATGAGGAAAAGTCCGCCTCATATTTGTAGGTCAAGGCAACCGCCTTAGCCTCTTTGACTTTTTGCTCCTCCTGATAGCAAGCCAGCAGTCCCTTTGCTTCGTCCAACTCCTGGGCGAGCTGACTCTTCCTTTCCTCCGACTCCTTTAGGGCTTCCTCGACGGCCCTCAATGACTCTTCACTCGGAAGAAGCCTTCCTTCGGCCAATCTCAACTCTTCTTGAACGGACTTTAAGGCATCCTCCAAAGCCTTACGCTAGCGGACTGCCTCCTCCATGACTGATTTAAGCTCATCCGAGTGCCTCTGCTCTACCTCCTCCATCTTTTCCCTCATCAGGGCTAGCTCCATTTCCCTCTGGCGACCCAGAGCCGCAGACTGAGCCACCTCATGACCTAGGTGAGCCAGGACGAGAGACGCTTGGCTAGAGTGGCTCAAAGCCCGCTCGTGATATCCAGTCGCCGCATGGATAAGATCGTCAGGATTCAAAGCGCCGATGATATCACTTTCTTCTTAAGTAAAGCTAATAGGAATAGACGTCATCGCTCTCAACATATATGCATGAAGAGTAGATTGATAGGGATCATACGGATTTGACCGTATAGGCTGCGTAGCACTGGTGGCAGAGAACGAACCTCCAGAGTTGAAGCACCAACTTTAAAACCAAGGTAAGGGGTCCCGGTTGAAGGCACTCCTAAGGCGGCCCCACCAAAAAAGTGGCCTTAACTATCAGCCCGAATCCTCTTGCTCGGGGGCTCGGAAGGCCCGCTAATAGGTGCCGACTGATCCTCCGTAATAATCCCACTAGAACCCCCAGGATGCCGTTGCACCATACGTACGACTGGAGAAGAACAGCCGTATTCATGAAGTAAAAATCCTCCGCATGCTCCCCCTCCGAAGTAACCATCATGTCGCCAAACTCCTCTTGTGTCGTGGCACCCACGGGCTCACGACTCGCGGCGACATCCTCTTCCGCGTGAACACCAGTTTCAGCATCTGGAGCAATCATTCCTTCCTGTGGGCCTTGGGGACTTGGCTCTGTCGGGGAAGACTCGTCCACCTCTATTATTTCTGTTAAAGCGTCTGGCCTTACGGCCGCCTGATCCAGGGAGTCGGACGACCCCATAGAAATCACTGCCACCCCAATCGGAATGTCTGGGTTAGTGAGAGAGGTCCCCATGGGCTCCGAACTTGCACCAACATGAGCAGCCACAGTCACCACCGACGAAAGGATCGGGGCGCCCGAATCCCCTATGTGCCCATACTTCTTCAAGAGCTCGTCGGTAATGATGTCTGTGTTTCTTTCCTGAGCACTCATTCTACTAATGACGCTCACTAGCTCCAAGAACTCTTTGAAAGGGGGGGCCCAGGACGAGTGTCCCTATCTGAAAAATCAGGGTTAAAAACACGATGATTATACCTCTTAGACAAGCAAAAGACAAGAAATAAGAGGCGACATACCTCCGCGAGAACGAATTAGCTGGAAGGCCGAGGGAACCTTAATTTGCCGCGGCTTCCATATGCCCGACGCCCAGCACCACCATTCTTTCCAATTATTTATGGAGGTAGACTTCCCTGAGAGAGTCAATCCTCGAGAATGGTTAACTCGATAAAACTCTTTGTTCAAATTTTCCTCTGAAGGACGGCATAAGTAGTCGATTTCCTTAGGAGATTGATGGCGATACCCCTTCTTACAAAACAGGAGTATAAACCCAATTATTGTAGTCCGGACATTTGTAGAAAGCTGATGTGGCGCCAAATTCCAGTAATTAAGGAGCTCCGCTAAACAAGGATGAAGAGGCAGACGGAACCCTAGCTTTAGCATATGGACATTCACTGCCACTCGCCCCTGAGTCGGCTTACTCATTTTTTCATGCTCAATCGGCATAATGAATTCCACTATCGGCGCCGCATATTTCGAAGATAATTCCTCGAATTAGGAACAAGGAATGGTGCAGTCTTGGAAGTGGGCCCACATCCCATTGTGGGCCCCTGTCATGTGAAGCAATACGTGCTCGGATGTTCTTCGGGTCCGGTACATCCTCCGCTGTAGCAAATGAAGAGGGTAAAGAGCGGGTCGCCACCGGAAGCCATCGGCGCGATGAAGAAACCTCGGTCTCTTCCTGCAGATCTTGGAATGCCCTTTTTAGGGATTCCGATACTCCTTCTCCACCACTCGCTGTCCGCCTAGGGTCCGACTAGCCCAAGGAATAATCACTAAGATCCATACTTCAAACGACTAAAGAAGGAGAGTCGGTGGGGGATTACGAATCAGAAGCAGAAACGACGAAATGAAAGTAAGAATCAAAGAAAAGGAAGGCCCCTTTTATAGCACACCCCCCAATCAACACCACCATTGACGGGACAACAATTAATGCCGAACACGTCTAATGATGAAAAGGTACCTCGAAAACATATTCAGGGATCTCGAAACGTTGCCTCAAAATCTCTGGCAACCCTGGACGTCATCTCAATGGTTTGAAATTTAAAAATTAAATGCACACGCACGAATCGAGAAGGTTCCGCCTTCACCTGCCACGTGCCAATGATGACGGAACCTGGGGGCTAATGTGGTAAGGTCAGGGTTATCGGGCCCTCACCTATTAAAAATGAAGTTGGGCCGCCTTCTTTGAAGCCCATTAAGAAAATGGGCCTAGGCCTGAGGCTCCCGATTACAAGGTCCGTGGAGTGCATCTACCAGACCTCCCTTTGGAGAGGGTGACGATTCGGCACTATTTTTCATGTTGGCCACTTGTTGAGAACTGTACAGATATCCCCTAAGATACCTGCATAGGGGATATCCTAAGACGGATCCTAAAAAGGATCACATAAAGATAATGCATTTAATGCTTATACTGTACGCGTATCTTGTAAAATGGCTTGGCGATTTATCCAGATTCGGGTGAGGTCAGGTTACCCAGTATAAATATGGGGTTAAATCACTCATTCACCCCCTCAGAAAAAGGCACAAAACTGCCTAGGGGGCAATCCCCTCTCTACATCTTATGTTAGTTTAGCACTGATAATCCCTTTATTCACCTTTAACAGCCACATTACTCTACCATTAGAAGGGGATCAAATTAGATAAGTTACATGAATTTATTTGCAATGAAAATAATGGTTGAAGTTTATTTTGTAATTAACCATAAAAATAATAATAACAAATTTTTATTTATAAGAGTGTTTGTGTTATAAAAATAAGAAAATTTATTCTATAATTTTTTTAAATTTTATTTCTCGTACGTATTTTAAATAATTGTTACGTATTAGAAATTATCACTAATTAACTACAAAATTACCATCAAATTAATAAAAATTATAATTAAATAATTTACATGATATATAAAAAGAATCAAGAAATATATTATTTATCCCTCATTTCTTATAATAAATTAAATAAAATAAATATGTATTTTTATTTATAAAATAAAATATTATATTATATATTTATATATTAAATTTTATCGAATATTCAAGAATTTCGAATCGAATATAATGATATTCAAATTCGTATTTGAATGATATTCAAATCATAAATAGTATTTGTATTTTAATTCTTATTTGAATTTTCGAATTCGAATATTGATATACGAATACTCGAATTGAAAAACTTTGTTTATTTACATCCCTACAATTAGGTGTACATGATATTTTGTCTATTCTATAATATTATATAAAGATATGCTCCTTAGATATATCTATTTAATTACTTTTTGCAAGTAAATTTAGAAGTATTATTGTTGAATGTGTAGTGGGTAGTTGTATTAGTGCAGTGTGTAAGTTAATATTTTAGTTATTTTAGTCAACGTTGTCTTAATCGGACCATACGGGTTGGTTGAATCGAGAATCGGAGTTGACACTGATTCATAAAACCTAAAAAGTAGATTCTAAGGTTGAATCGGGTTGAACAGATTAAAATCGAAAAAATCAGTTGAATCGGTGTCCCTTTATATATATTTTTTTTATTTTTTTCAAATTTTTTTGATTTTTCTATTTATTTTCATGATTCTTCCCTTTTATTTTTATAAATTTTAGAACATAATATTTAATGCTTAGAGTTCATACACATAACACAATAATAATATACTCTCTCCGTCTCATTTCAATGTTTACATATTTTTATTTTGAGCGTCTCTTTTCAATGTTTACGTTTCCTTTTTTGGAATATGGGACCCACCTAAAACAATTAATATATCATCATGGTCCCCACATTCAACACTAATACATCTATCCACTTTATATTAAATATTTTATCTTTCCACCCACTATCTATTAAAATAGTATACTCCTTAATCAACGTGTAAAAAGCAAATGTAAACATTAAAACGGAACGGAGGGAGTATAATAAATTTTACCTTTTTTACTGAAGAATATTTGTCTCCAAAATAGTAATCTTCTACTAAATAAAAGAGTAATCCTAATGTCAGGTGAAACCGTTTTCGTGCTATCATTTGTCTTTATTTTTTTTTAAGTAGGAAATTGAGTGTTCCATATATTTAATATGCACACACTTTCATAAACTTATACATTTATATAAATAAAAATAAAAATAATATAGTATACACTTTGTTAGTGATTTTTCTATTAATTTTTTAATGAAATACAAAATATAAAAAAAAGGAAAAATTACTAATAGATACACACTTTTAACCTAAATTACTATGAGATACAAGGAATTCAAATTACTCTTACATAAAAAATATTAAAATAAAATACCAAACATAAGCTTATAATCCCGTACACTTTTAAACCACAACCCTACCCCTCACCCACCCACCCGCCGTTGACCGGCGTTAACCGCCGGTAGAACAGTCGTTGTCCGGTGGACGGACAGCCGTTGACCAGCGTTGACCGCCGGCCGGACAGCCGTTGACTATTGAATAAAAATTTATACACATATGAATTCATATCTGCACCCGTGTACACAAGATGTCAACTCTTGTATTAATGGTGTTTGTATATCCTATTTTTTTAAAAAAGAAATAATTACTTTACAATGAAATCAGACAAAATAAATACGAGAGAAATGACAGAGTATATAATAAAATATTGAGTCCAACTATTATCCACCGGGTGCACCGGTGCACCTGGACGATCTTAACCGTTAAATTATATTTTAATTCGATCTCTACCATTAAATAAAATAAAATAATTAAAATTTTAAAATAATAACTACCCACTAACCCCTATTTTTAAATTATTAACCCCTAGGAGCACCGGTGCACCACAGAATGAACCTAAAATATTTATATAAATATTATGCCAAGATATTAAAGTTGTTGGATGGATTCATGAGTAACTAATTCAGAGTGGCCAATCGGGAAACGAGTTTTTAAAAATCATAGTGAACCTCTAGATTTCATCATAAATAACAACTGCTTTTAAAATAAATGTTATGTTTAAGAACATAACAAATTAAATGGTATTTATCTTTTTTATGGAAAAAAGTTGCATAAATCTCTGAAAATTAAGGTCCACAGATTACATGCAGTCATTCCAATAAATGAAAATAGGCATTTTAAAGCAAGAGAAAACTACTATTGAATTAATTGAAAATTATATGTAGAGAAAACTACAATTGAATAAATTGATGATGACATCTCTATGGTTGTTTCTTTGCACAACAATTGTCCTAAAAATGTGTTTATATGTTGGTGTTCAATTTCAGATTGTTATGAAGCAAGATAAAGGAGATGATGGTGATGAAGAGTTGGTGGTGGGAGATGTTGAATTAGGACAAGATGATGTTCACAAAGTCACTTGGTGATGAAGAAATTTGTCTAGGCAAGGAAAGTTTATTCGATTTGTTGCATAACTCTTAAGATGATATAGTAGTTGAGATGCTTTGAAAAATATGTTTGGCATGTTGAGCCGTACGTATGAATGTGCTCACAATTTAATTTAATTTAATATCTTCTTACAATAAGTTGATAATATAGATTTTTTTTTTAATTTCAAATGATATTCTCTTCTTGTTAAAAAAAAAGGAAAAAAAAAGTTTTCTAAGAATTTTTTTTTAATTTGAAATGATCACATAATATCTAATTAAACCATCCACATTGCATGAGGGTCCAATTTTTTTTATCAAACTCATTTTCACACATTTCCAAATTAATAAATTCAATTAAAACTCTATTCATTTTTCAATTTAAACTCTTAAATTGGACCGCCATTTCATCATTTTTCCTATACCTAATTTAACTAAATATAACACTCTTATAATTTCATTTAAAATATTTTATATGTATTAAATATATTTTAAAATATAATTAATGATTATATTTAACAATTTATAACCTATGTGGTCTTAACTTTGAGGTTTATAACCTATTTTACCCATATAATTTATGAATTATTTTATTCTTAATTGTTCATGACATATATTAAAGTATAATTGTATTTTTGACCAATAATTAACTCATTTAAAAGATGGTACTCCCTCCGTCCCAAATTCAACTTCACGTTTACTGTAGATACAGAGTTTAAGAAAAATCACTTTTTGACTTACTTTTGAGGGTAGTATGGTATTTTTGGGTAATAAATAAATGATAAAGTATGTTATGTGTATTAAAAAGATGATGACAAATTTGAAATTAAAGTATGTTAGAGGGATATTAGTTAGTTGTTTTTTCCTTTTATGGAAGTATGAAGTTGAATTTGGGATGGACCAAAACGGAAAGTGTGAAATTGAAGTTGAGACGGAGGGAGTACTAAAAATGGATCTTGGATCTCCTGTTATATTTTGGTGTTACATTTCATGTTACAAACCGTTGGATAATTGACACGTAGTATAAACTAATCTATACCCTAACAATCAACCCTAAGGGGGAAAGATTGAGATTTTTCTCTCCGCATACGTGTCACTTATCTAACTCATGTAATAGAAGTTGTAACACTAAAATGTAATAGGAAATCCAATATCAATTTTTAGTACCATCTTTTAAATGAGTTAAGATTGAGATGTTCTTGTGCAAAATATTGCAAATACAACCGAGCTAACCCCAAAATAGAAAGCAGAATTATACTTTCAAACTAATACATTTAATAAATCACTAGCAAGCAAATTCGTTGTAACCTGATTCTCTGAAAAGAAGTTCTGGTAAGCACCCGAACTGAATACAGTTTCCTTCTCTATAGAATAGATTTTCTTGGCAATTGAAAGTTTTGAGGCCAAGTTAGTCTCATAAAATATTATATCTTCCAACTCATTAAATATTAAAATATTGTTCCCTCCGTCCCAAAATTGATCGCACTATTACTGTAGATACGGAGTTTAAGAAATATTACTTTATTGACTTTTCAACTCAACTTTGAGGGGTAAAATTGTCCATGCATTTTGGTTTATATCTTGGATTAACTTTATAATTAAATTTAATCCGAATCATAATCCACTGAAAATAATAAAATAATAAAATAATTCCAGGTAATTTAAAATTATAAAAAAAAACTCTACAGTAAAAAAAAGTGGATTATACAGCATCTGTTATACATTTTACAACATTACAAATTACAGAAATTTAAATTAAGCCCTATTACAATTCATCTACTACAAATTCCAAATATTACATGGAGTAATGTCTGAAATTACAACAATATTGTCTGTTCATCAAAATAAATGATCTCCTAAAACAAAAAAAATTACCGAGGTGGCTTTCTTGAGGGGGCGGACATACACTTCTGAAAATTGCAAAGAATGAAACAACAATAGAAGTGAGATATTGTATGTATGATGTGAATGAATATGAAATTGAAAAAAACCCTCAGATTGTAACATCATCATTGGGATTTGTTTTCCTCCCAAATAATTTGTGGGGTAAGTTTTTCTCACCATTTGTAGTTTTAATTGTCATTTCTCACAAAACTTAAAATTTCCCTCCACTTTTTTTCCTCTAATTTGTTCCAACTAAGATAGACCAAATTTTTGAAATTTTCCCTCCAATGTCAGCACCATAAATAGGGGGTTGTTAGCACACATTAATACACTCACTCAACATTTAATGGCTGACCTAAAACCACACAAAATAACGTATTTCACATAAAATGATATAGGAAAATAACACAAAATATTTGGGGTGTCCTCATACAACCCATTATGTGTACTCGTGTTAATTTATTCTCAACCTCTTAATTCTAAGCTTTTAAACAAACACTTATATGAACGGTTTACACGTGAATTCTAAATTTACCGATTAATCTTTAATACATGAAAAATTACTCTTTTAAATGAAAAAAATTACTTTTCAAATTCTTGCATATTCTAATTTATTGATTACTTTTTTGTAAATAAAAAATTACTCTTCTAAATAAAAAAAATTACTTTTTTAAAAAATAATTTTTATATATTAAAATTTTTTTTTATAAAAATACAATTCACAATTCACATCAGACTCTCTCCAACTTTTATTAGTCTAATATCATATTAAATGACAACTTCGTCTAAAACCTTGAATTTTTTTTTTTAAAAGCACATTAAAGACTAAAGCCTTAAATTGATATTTGTATCACTTAATATTTTAATCGGAACAAATATTTTAATCAAAAATACACAAAACAGACAATTAAAGTTACCTTTCAAATTTGAAGACGTTATAAGAATAGATCTAACTTCCTCTTTGACCCAACCCAATTGGCCCAATTGATTTAATTTAATACTGGGCTTCTACAAGCTTTCTTTTTTTATTTTTTATATTTTTAATTTATTTTTTTATTATTGAATGAGTTGATATTAGGTGCACCCGGGTGAAAGGGTGCACACATATGTAGGACTGGGGAAAAATACTGAAATTTCGGTATACCGCACTTACTATATCGAAAAATACCAAACTTATCGAAATTTTAGGTATACCAAAATTTTTTGTAAGGTATGATACTGTGTTAAATTTTTTTGATACGGTAAATGTATGCAAAATTTTAAAACCGCGGTATTTTGGTATATACCGAAATACCTTAAATTATTTTAGTAAAGTATATATACTTAAAAGAAATTCTAATATATTAAAACTATTGACCCATCATTGAATTTAGTAAAATTTTGGAGAACATACGTGTAAGCACTATAGGGTTTATTATTTAAATTTAAAGTATAATTTTAATTATTTTTATTTTTATTTTAATCTAAGAGTGTGTATTAATTTTTAGTTAATTAATTTATAATCAGGTGCATCAATCACTCATTAGGATTGAACTCTTACTTTTATTATGTTTTATTAATATTTTTAAATTTGAACATTTCAATGCTTACATTTACTTTTTGTACGTTGATTAATGAGTATAATATTTTAATAGACAGTTGGTAGAAAAATATACTCATATTTAATGTAAAGTGTGAAGGTATATTAGTATTGGATGTGAATCCAATGGTGATATATTAATTATTTTAGGTGGGTCCCATAAAAAGAGAAACGTAAAGATTAAAATGAAACGTCCAAAATAGAAATATGTAAAGATTGAAGTGGAACGGAGAAAGTACTTAAATATCGGTAAGAAAAATGTATACCATTTTCTTATACCGAAGTTTCGGTATACCGAACTATGGTATACCGAAACTTTCGGTATGGTAAAAGTATGATTTTTCTAATACCGATATTTTAGGTATGATATACGGTATAGCTCAAAAACTTTGGTATACTATACCGCCCACCCTACCCATATGTGTATAACTTTTTATTCTATTATATACATGTTATTTTATTTTGTATACGTATTTCTTAATAATTGTATAATTTTTTCACACTAAATTTTTCATTAAAAAAATTAGCATCCATATGTGTATAACATTTTATTCAATAATGTATAGTACATGTTTTTTAATAATTGTATATCTTTTTACACTCAAATTTTCATTAAAAAAACTAACAATTAAATTGTATACATTTTTGTTCATAATTATATATGTTTTTGTTTATATTTGTATACTTTTTTTTAAAGTGGGTGCACCCTAAGATAGGGTGCACCCGAGTGCACAGTATAATTAGCCTTAGATTTACTCGATGATGCATGGATTGAATTTTATTACAACTATTTGTTTTTTATATTTATGTTAGTTATAATATTTATTTATCTAATTTTGAGTTAAACTGTAGTGCACCGAGTTCACCGGTGCACCTAGATAATCTAAATTATTAGATTATATTTATATTTAATCTTAACCATTAAATAAAATAAAGTAATAAAAAATAAAAACAATAAGCATCGACTTCCTATCCCATTTACCCTATAAATTCTCAGATACATTGGTGTAATAGATGCACCATAGAATAATCCTCTAATTTAATAATTAATAAAACAACTAATTTAACATTTTATGGATTGAATTTTTATTTGCTTTTTTTAATATTTATATTATAGATAAACATCTTTTTAAAGTTAATTTTATATTTATCATTTAAACTGTATGTTTAGTAACAATTTTTATTTGGTAAAAACTTGTGTGCTCCCGGGAACACGCCGTGCCCCCATGGGAACACAAGAATTATTCATGTGTTTCTATGGGGGCATGGTGTGTCCTGGGGACACAGGAGACCAACTCTTTTTATTTTTATTAAATATTTTCTTCAACACTATTACTGGTAATTATTTTATTCTATAAAATTCCATCTCCTATACGCTTAGGCTACGTTTACATTCAGGGTTTAGAAGGGTTATCCCTCCTCAGACCCCCTGGTTAAAATGCATTCCAGCTATATTTACATTTAAGGTTAATGGCAAGGGATAACCCCCGAGCCCTTGTCGGCCCGGTGTGAAATGCTGAGGTGGAGTGTTTTGTGAGGGCTACGTTATCCGTCGAAATTGGGGCGGACAGAAATAGAACGTACGGTTATGCATCTGAAATTCCTATTTTGTCCCTATTTTGATGTCCAAAGCTCAATCGATAATCCCAAGAGTGGCGATTCACTACAAGACGCCACGCCGAGCGCTGACAATGGAGGCGGCGAGAGGGGAGACAAAGGTCGTTATCTTCTTCGCCAGTGGTATTAACCATCGGTGCAATAATTTTCTCACCTTAATCTCTCTCTTCGTTTTCTCTTCTCCCATCTGAACATCTGCATTCACAATCTCTCATTTTATTTTAATAATAGAATCCTCTCTCACCCTCAATCTCTATCTCACTCACGTAGCTGGGCCGAATCCCTTCCAATCTCTCTCATTTTTTACAGATCTGCATAGTCAAGGTATAAATCTTTCTTACTCCGATTGCTTCCATCGACTTTCATCCTCTCCAATTTTGGATGTCGGTGGGTCTTAAGAACATTGTTATTCCTGCAACCCCTTTTTCATATAACAGAACCCATGCTCTCAATTTCACCCCTCTTCCCTTCTGCAATACACTTTCTCCTTTTGAATGTACAATTGAACCTATATCTCTTATGGTTGTATTATTTGATTTACTCGAATTGGAGTGTGATCTTAGAAAAATTGCCGGCGGAATTAGCAATGCTCAAATTGTGATTTGAAGATGACGATATCTGATTGAAAGGAAAATAAATTGATATCTCTTATTTATTTTATTTTTTATATTATTTGATAAAGGGTATTATAGTAAAAATCTTTAAAATAAACCTTCAATGTAAACACAATACTTCAACCTTAACTAAAGTAGTTTAATTTCACTCAACCTTCATTAAACCTTCACCCAAGGATTATAAACCCTAACCCCTACCCTTGATGTAAACGCAGCCTTAATGACCAAACATGTATAGTTACATAATCCTTTTATATTATAATTGATATATATTTCTCTTATTTCGTTCTAATCATACTTATTCATTCCATTCAAAAAATTCATTAAGTTACATTCCAAACTGGTTTATAATACTAGCATTACTCATTTCAACAATAATATAAAAAATTGAATTGATATCTTGTGCATACCGGTACACCAGTTGATACCCTATGTATATATCCATATTTGTATTAATTTTATTCAATAATATATATGTGTATCTTAATAGATGTATTACTACTTTTTTTATATTCAACTTTTTCATTAAAAATACTAATAAAAAAATTGCTAAAAAACTGTATAAGTTCTTATTCATTAATTAATTAGTGTATACTCCATAAATTTTTTGATAACTGTGTATGTATTGAATTTTGAGTGCACAAATTTAAATTCAAATTCCTAGTACACAAGAGAACTTGTCTAAAAAACCACATATCAAAATTTGAAAATTGATATTTTTAATTTAAAAGAGTATTCATCTTTTCAAAAAGTAATTATTAGTTGAAAAAAATTGAGGAGTTCTAATTTTTTATTTAAAAAATTAATAGTTTATCCTTTTAAATAGATACGAATTTTAATAGCATAATTATCATACAATACATTCAGTTTATAGAATTATTGTTAGATACAAAATTATTTTCTTATTACCTAATTTATCCTATTAACACCAATGTGCAAAATTAATTTAAAAGTGATGTTACAATTATCCTAAAATTCTTCCTAAATTTTCGACGTAGCCCATTTCAAGTATGAACATCTTATCACCAATTGAAAGCCCGATCAATTCCTTTCCTCCTTCGGGAAGAAGATTGCATCTCACAGAATCCCAGTGGAGGAACAGTAAAGTTGGGGCAGATTGGAGATTCATCGGCGGCAAACGCCTTGGGAGGCGGCAAATGTTCATAGTAGGAGAGAAAATTGGGATTTCGCAGCAATTGATAAAAGAAAATGCATTGTTTCTAATGGTTGATTTTGATAAATATAGTGTGTTTATTAATTGGGATTGCAAGTTTGGTTCATAATGTTATTAATCGCCCGATTCTTTTTTTTTAAACATTTGTATACTATTTTATTTAAATTAAACATGCAATAATGGAGTTAATTAGAGTTGGTTTCATTAATATTTACGAAGGCAATAGTGAAATTAATGGTCAACTGGAGATATAATTGATGCTCTGAATATTGATACAGTAGTTGTGCACGATTTTAAACATTGTTGTACACTTCACCCAAATTTCAATTGAACATTGGTGTAAACTTAATGTGCAGTCAGTGATTTCTTTTTTTTTTTTTGAAAAATCTCATCACATAATTTGCCCCAAATTTCAATTGAACATTAACGTACACTTAATGTGAAGTCAGCGATATTTTTTTCCTCAAAAATCTCATCACATAAGTTGCCTCAAATTTCAAATGAATATTGACGTACTCTTAATGTGAAGTCACTGATTATTCTTTTTTTCTCTCAGAAATCTCATCATGTAAGTTATCCCAAATTTCATTTGAACATTGACGTACACTTAATATGACGTCAGCAAACGGGAATGAATAGTAGGTACGTGAGATAATTTTTAAGAAAAATTAGGAGGAATTTTAGGATAATTGTTACATCCCTGTACACTGATGTCCATTTAGTGTATACACTGATGTACATATACTCTTTAATTGCGTTTTAAGGAGAAATTTTAGGAACAACCTTTCTTCTATTTCTCTCTTCAAAGTGCACACGCTAACGTACAGTAAAGTGAAAGTTTAATGTTTTTTTTTTAAAAAAAATTTAGTGGCATGTTTTTTCTTCTACAAGAATTAATGTACATTGATGTACAGTTTGTAATCTTTAATCGCGATTTAATGCTTAATCGACTTTTTTTTCTTTCTTGACGATGCACATTGATGTTCAGATGGATATGGATATTGTGGGTAAAACAAAATACTGATTTTGTATTTATGAGTAATTATCTAAAGCGAAGGTATAGTTTAGTAATATTTAAAAAAATTTTGTACCTACTTATCACCCTAAAAATATTGTATGAGTAAACTTGATTTATACAAATTTTTTTTATCTGTGTTACAGAACATTCAAAACAGAATTTGAAAGTGACAATTAAAAATGGGATAAACTCAGAGAAAATCTCTTCTTTTACGGCTAAATAAAAGACAAATTGCCTTTCTCCAACTATAAAATCCATGTAAAAAGAGTACAGACGATGAAAACCATCAAGTTAACATCTGGCTTCACAACTGCTCCCACTGAAATCACTCTGTCCTCTGTAAATCCATCAAATAAAAAGTTAATGTTATTTTTACTTTCATAACTTTCCTTGGGGCGGTTATCTGCACCCAAAATTATTAAATGAATCTCAATTACTAAACGTACTCCACTAAAATTAAAAATTACATTTTTAAAATACTAAATACACCCATACAAAACAATTCTATCATTTTAATTAATTATACCTAAGTTAAAGAAAAACCAATTAATCACAAAATAAAAAAAAAGAAAAGAAAACCGTCATATTCTTCATAACCCAAACACCCAACTCAGCATTTCTATTACCCCCCCCCCCCCCCCCCCCCCCCCCCCCCCCACACACACACTCCCACATTGTCACAACAAGATTCAAACTCCTTCGAATGCCCTGGTTTCTCAACACTATAAACAACCCCAAAACCTTGTAATCATCACTCGACTCATCGTTACCGAACCCACACCTCGAAAAATCAATATCAATCATTGAATCGTCTAACATTTTGGACAATTTATTGCACTTTCTAGTAGAAGAGTTCCACAAGATAAAGTCTTTCATATACAGAAAAAAAACAAACAAGACCATTACAGCAACCACAAGGGTCTTAAATTTCCAGCCTTGAGTATTAATTGAATCATCAAATTCAAACGAATCAATGATGGGTTCATCAAACAATGAGTGCCAAGAGCATTGCTTTAGTTCTGCAGCAAAGGGATAGAGTTGATACATGCAGAAAATGAGAGCGGATGAGAGAATCTTGTGGAACTTAGAAACGTCAATTTGATGACTTTCAAATCCACAAGTCTTCAAATGAAAATGAATATAGAAGTGTAAATATGTTCTTTATAGGGTTTAGGGTTGATCTTGATTTAGTGATTATAATAGTAGGATGCATTTAGAAATTTAACTGGGGTGCATTTAGAAATTGAATTATAATTAATTTTATTTTATTATTTATAAAAGGGTATTTACGTCTTCTCACATTATCATATTTTAATTCTATAAATTATTGGAGTTCATTTAACAATTCCAGGGTGCAAATAGTTGCCCCTTCATTTAATTTTAATCAGGTATTTTTTCTTCCTTTTTAATTATTTTTAGTATTAATTTTTTTTTCTTTCTTGAATTTATCAACGAAATTCAATCTGTTAATAATAGATTGCCAATAAAAATTACATTTTTCTTTTACAAAAGAAATATCAATGAATTTATTAATTTTTTTTACCAACGGAGTAAAATCCGTTGCTACATTTTATCAATGCAATCATTATATACATTACTAATAGAATTATTAGCAACGAATTACTAATGGAATTGAATTTTCATTGTTAAAAATTTACCAATTACCATTTTGCCAATGAAAAATTACCAACAAATTTCGTTGGTATTCCATTGTTAAACCAATTTAACATTAAAATTAAGGCTTCTGTTGATAATTTTTTTTTTAATGTACCTATAAATCTTAAGTGCATCTTTGTACCTGATATATCACAGAACAACCATCTGGTGATATTTGTTTTCGTTTTGAAAATTAGATTTTGATTTTCAAACCCAAACAAAACCACTTGTATATATCTACAAACCAGGTAGACTTCTACACACTCACCTTCTATACCTCTTTCTCTTCTCTCTTGTTTTTTTTTTTTTTAATACTACTAATTTGAAATAAAATTAAAAATTATCTTACTAAAAGTTTATATATATATATATATATATATAGGCGGATGCACTATAGGTACAAGTTGTACCCCAAAATAAAAAATAATATCTATATATATAGTATCTATATATATATATATATATATATAGGCGGATGCAGTATAGGTACAAGTTGTACCCCAAAATAAAAAATAATATCTATATATATATAGTATGTAGTTACAATTGTGTATATATATATATATATATATATATATATATATATGAATGAAGGATTATTTATTAAATTTTCAAAACCAAAATAATATCGACATATTAAATTAAATATGAGCCGGTTTTCAAAACTGCAAACACAATTCTCCTCAAAATATCACAAAGAATTAATCAATGGTTCAAGAATGCAACTAAGTAAGAACTCACTGCATATTTTAGGGTGGCAAACACATCTTAATCCGGCACCGCAGAATCCATCTGGCTTTTCACACTGGTTGCAAGGATTGGGCACATGATCTGGAATATCAAAAGAAATCCTTGTTCCCACTTCAAGTTTCCCTCCATTTCTATAAACCCTGCTGTAATAACTGCACTCCATCTCATTAGGACGAAAGCCCTCGTCTAGTTTTTCAACATCTTCGACGAACCAGCATGAGGAGACCCTCTGTTCAGCCGAAGATTCCAACAACTTATTACATGGGATCAGAAGGGGGAGTTTGGATGTTTGATTCTTGCAGTTGAGCAGCAGTAATGAGTTGGGGGTGGAGGGAGGTGGGAATCCAGCTGACAGATGGTGGAAGTGAGATGTGGAAGAAGATGGAGGATGAGAGAGGACAAGAAGTTTGTTGGTGTAATCTATGGTGGAAATGGGGAACATGCCTATGGAGGTTCTGAAGTATAGCTTGTCAGATTTGCAAAGGATCATGTTGGTTAAGATGGAATTAGCTTGTGAGAATGGTTCTTGAATTTGGATGCTTCCACATGAGTAGCTTTGAGGGGTTTTTTGGGAAATTGATGCTTGTAAGAAGATGTTGAGAAGGAGGAGAAGATGGAGTTTGTTGAAGGCCTTCATGATTTGTTCATTTACTGAAGAGAGTGAGAGAGAGAGAGAGAGACACAGGGGGGCTAAAAACTGAAGAACAAAGAATCTATCTGCTTTATCTTTTCTGATATGCACTGCTTTCTGCACCATCTTTATTCTTATTTACTTGTTCCTCATTTCAAGAAAATTATTTTTCAAAATATATACTCCCTTTTCAAAAAAGTAATCAGCAAAGTCTTAATTCAATAGGAATGCTTACTGGTTAATGGATATACTTCTACAGTACTTCCAGTTTGTGAGCCAAAATGGAGTCTAAAGTAAACATATTTTGTTATGTATTCCACTTTAACATTCATTAAGTAATGAATCAAGAAAGTGTTGACAAATTGACTTAAGGAATTAATTAATTCTTATCCATAAACATCAACACTTAGCAAACAGATACTTCTAAAACAGTACTCCTGATCATGAGAATTAAACTAGAAGACATGACTTCAAAAACAAAGGAAATAAACTACTAATATTCAACATTCAAGAAAATCAAAACACACACATGACACGCACTGGAGGTGTAGTTTCTTATATCAAGATCACAATCAAGCAGCATCAACAGCAACAACAGCAGGTTTGACATTGACAGCAGGGAAATCAAGGAGAATAGCCTTGTCAATGACAGTGGAGAAAGTGGAGGAAAATTCCAAGTGATTTGGATGAGCAGCAAATGCAGTGAAATCTTCCTTACTACCAAACGTCATCAAGAAAGCATGCGTAAACCCTTGTCTTAAAACCTCCACACTCTCAACATCCTGCCCCCTGCACAACAATACAAACACAACTCCAGTAATTTTTTTATGCACAAGTATCCTATCCGTAGACCGACTAAGCCAGAGCTTTGCACTCTGTATGGACTGACCAACAGTTTAAGGCATCACCGCTAGGCCAATCCGCAGGGATAATATTTAATACACAGACGAAGAACATAAAATACGACTTACCAGACGAAGGATTTGACGGAGTCCATCTCGGAAACGAGCTTTTCTAGGCCCTTGAGAACGTCGTCCACGACGACGTTTTCCTTGAACTTGACCAAAACCAGATGGTTGAATTCAGACATGGATTTATGAGGTTAGAGAATTGAAGAAGAAGAACCGTTGAATATATAAGAAAATCCAAGAGTTAAAAGTAAGAGTCACAGCGATGGCCATTCGTACCATGTAGCCAGTCTCATCTTTTACAGACAATATCTGAGAGGCAATATTTTGTGAAAGTAGTGGTTTAATGGGGCCAACTCTCAGTCCACTACCCCCTCTGTAGTTTTTACATGTCCTTTTCACATTCATCTCAGTGGGTAGTGTACCTACAACCGTCCTTACTCTGTGTGAACCCGCTCCGTTGGCTCCGATCCAGTTATCCTATCAAACGGATCCGGAGTAACATACAAGGGTTTGTAGGTGCATCAATGTTGGGTATATTTGAGTTCAATCGGTATCATATGTTGACTACAAGATACTAAATAATAAGAAAAGAATTTGAGTCGAGCCAGGAGTTGCATTCTTTCTCCTTAAGACGAAAGTGTCCCGCTCTGGTATTTATGGCTCGATAGCAATCATATCCAAAATACGACGACCCACTTCTTGTGATTTTTTGTGATAGTAGCATTACAAATCATAATATACGGCGAACCAAATTATATATTATGAACTCAATTTAGAAGTAGAATAACTTAAGAATATACTACAAATTGTTTGGACAACTCGACTTCACTGGACTTTTTATGTCACAACATATGTATTTGAAAAGGTTTATGGGGGCGTATTTCTAAGTGATCATTCAAGTAATAATGTTTTCGAACTTATGTAGGAGTAATGACTCAAGTGATGCAAGTGTATATGGAAGTCTACGAATCATTCTTGAGTACTGGTCGATTATGTAAATGAATGGCCTATTTATAAATTTTAAGATAACTTTAAATTCATGCCATCATTATATTTGATTTTTAATTTTAAACTCAAATTCAAATATTCTTTTATGAAAAAACATAATTATTCAACAATCACATCATTTGGTCACATCTTTTCATAATACATTTCAATTTATTAGACACCATTTTAAAATGACTTCTCCATTCACCTTACAACATAAGGTTTTTTTAAAACAATAAATTGAATTTGTAAAGTCCAAACAAGAGTTATATTTATGTTTTTATTGATTCATCAGAGTTGATGTTATGTAATTTGTAATGTAATATTATGTGTTTTTTTAGTAGTACATTTTAAATTTTATTATTATGAGGTACACACTTTTTAGCCTTAATTACTCTTAGATGCATTGAAAAGAAAAAAAATTACTTCCTCTTTTACTATTCCTGGTGTCCGCTTCAAAGGTATCTATTTCCCCTATTTAGTAAAAAAATACACAATATGACCCACCACTTCCCTCTAATACAACTACCCACTTTACATATAATAATAATACTCATTAATCCACGTGCAAAAAGCAAATTGATACCATAGAACCGAACACGTGCAAAAAGCAAATGGATATCTTAGAACCAGACGGAGGGAGTATTAGATACACAATTTAATAATAAAGAGACAAAATTAGCCTCACTTGAATTTGATTAGCCCTCTCCCAAAAATACTATAATGGACCCGTTGCCAAACCCACCTTAATTATCACCTACGGCACGTTCAAGCAAGTTTCTCCGACCACCACCTCCTTCACGAAATGATGGCCACCGACGACGCCGCTTTCGTCGCACGCTAATTGTATATGTAAGATGTGCAATTTTTTCTGCATGAAATTTGGAGAAGAAAAATATGTTAAACCTATTTGTGTTTCGTAAAGAAAAATCTGTTAAACCCATTCCCCTAAATTGCGCAGGTATGGAAAGCTAATTATAGATTTACGATGTGCAGATTTTTATGCACGAAATTTGGTCAAACAACAAGAATTTTGGGGTAATTCACAGTTGGGATAAAAATGGTAATCTATAATGAAATAATGTACATAGGAGTAATTTTTTTAAAATTGCATATATAATAGTAAGAATGATATAGTATGTAATGTACCTAGGAGTAACTATCCCTAATTTTTTTTTTTATGTTGAATTGTGTAATATCAATTTCAATTCTATTGTTTTTAATATTTTCTTTTCATATTAGTACACGCAAATTAAAATAAAATAATACGAAAATTTTTAAATTAAATTAAATAACATAAATGCAAAATAATTAATAAAAAAATTTAACTTTAAACAAATTAATTATTTAGCATACATACAAAAGGTCATCAGATTAAAAGGAAATAAAATAAAATAAATGAATCAGTGTAGTTACTATATTCCGCAGAATGAAAGAAGAATAAATAGTTGGAAAATCAATTATTTTCTATTTTTTTATTTTAATAATTCTCTAAATCTATTATAGGATACGTTCGAAATTTATTTATGTTTTAAAACACAAAAGATTACATTTTAATATGATGAATTATTACTATTTTAATAACAAATTACTCATTTCAATAGTGATGTGAATATTTTTTAGTTTAAAATAGAAGAAATTCATAACTGTACATTGTATTTCGTATAGTAAATAGCAAAATTCGGATTCACGTAACTCGAGTCAATGAATAATGCCCCATTTACAAATCAAATCCTTACTCAAACAGATCAAATCCTTACTCAACAGTGTGTTATATGAAATCTTTTCATTGTAAAAAAAATAAAAAAAAAATTTTAAATACACATTAGATAAACTAATAAAAAAATAATTTTTTTAATTTTTTGATTTTATTTTAAACCCCCCACCATATTCACCCTCCAACAAACCCCCCCCCCCCCAACCCCCATCCCACACCCTCTCGGCCTCCCCTGCCCACCCCAGCTCCCTCCATCCCATCCTTCCCAATTTTTTTTTAAATTACAAAATTTTAATATTTAATACAATAAAATTTTATTATTGTTTTTATCATAAATAAATTTTTAATTTTAAAAATTAAAAATAATTGTTGAGCTATAATTTAAAATTCTTTTACAAATTCATTATTCATTTAAACAAATTAGTAATTCAAATAAATTAATTTAAAATTTAAAATAAAATTATTTTTAAATCCATTAAATTTTAAATGAGTTAATACAAATACAACCTAATGTTTCTACCGAACAAAGAGATAACTTAGATTAAGCGAGCTCACGTAATTATTCAGATAGAATGTTAAAATGAAACAAGGTTTATCACGTTAAAATAGTGTGTAGTGTTGTTGCATGATTGAAATAGTTGAAAAAGTCTACAAGAATACATCAAATCATAACTTACCATCAATTAACTGGCAATCGAATTCCTTGTGGAAGTTGATGACCTATGAATTTGCCGGTGACAAAATCAACTTATGTAGTAAAACAGTATTTCTTCGATCCAGGTTCATTTTCCTTAAGATCAACACAAAATTATTAATATATTTTTATGGGACCTACACACCATACTAATACATATACTCATTTTATATTTAAATATTATTTTTCTCATCTCAACTACCATCAACTATTCATTAAATATTATATCTCTTAGTCTACGTGCAAAAAAGTTTCGTCACTCTTATAGTGAGCCGAAAGGAGTATTTCATTTCCCGCTTGAATAAAACCATATTTTTTCTACTAAATTTTGTGAGTTTGTACCAAAACATCCTTAATTCAATTGATTTTTAATTGGGTTAGAAAATAAAAAATCTTAAAACAAAAATGAATAAGAAAAAAAAAAGCAAACAAATATAAAATAAATTGAATAGAGATTGGGTAGGAAGAAGAAGAAAATGAGTCGAATAGATAAAAATAATAGTTCGAATAGAAATGAAATAGGTTGAATAGACAAAAAAAAAATTAGCATAGATCTATAGTATTTTTGTGGACAAATACTAAAAATTAAAAAAAATAGATTAAATAGAGTAAAAATCTTAAAAGGAATTAGCAAAAAAATAAGTGGAATAGACAAAAAGTTGATTGAATAAAGATTTTTAATTTTCTCGACAAAATCTAAAAACGAGTTGAATAAAAAAAAAATCTAATAAATCAAAATTTGATCACTAATACTCCCTCCTTCCTTCCCAAATTTAACCTCACACTTCCCATTTTGTTTTTGTCTCAAATTCAATTTCACATTTTCATAAAAGAAAAAAGTAAGTAATTAATATGCCTCTAACATATTTCAATTTCAAATATGTCGTCACCTTTTCAACAAACATAACATACTTTATTATTTTTTATTATCCAAAAATACTATATTATCCCTAAAAATAAGTTAAAAAGTGATATTTTCTTTAACTCTGTATATACAATAAACGTGAAGATGGATTTTAGACGGAGAAAATAATAGATAAATATATTTTTGGAATGAACAATAAAAAATAAGTAAAAAGTATTTTTACTGTAAAAATAATATTTTCATTTAAAAGTAAATATAAAAGTTTGGTTAAGCCTACCTGATTGTCCACTGGTAAGTGCTGCGCCTACTGTGTACATCGACTAAATCATATAACGTCACTGCTCGACCAAGTGGATCCTCTCTCTCTCCACTGCTCAATTCTCTGGTATTGTTTTGAGGTTTCATTAGGCAAAATGATAAATGTTATTTCACTGAAAGCTTTTATATTGTATTGGCGTACATGCTTTACAAAATCTATCCATTTATCTAAAAATACTTAGGGTGAATACAACCAACTGAATCAATAGCTTAGATACAACGAAGCAATCTGCATTTTAATTCTATCCGCTATATGATTTGGAGATAGCATACTTGATCCAAAGTGTAGAGCATTCCTTTCCATCCATGTATGATAAACATATGTAGCAAATGCGATAAAAAGAAGTCTTCTTCCTTTTATGTCACTTTGTGTGTCCGTTATGATCTTTCGAAAAGCATCATTGACGGATGTGATCGTCCTTCTCCTCCACCCTATCCATCTTTTCACCTCCTTCCAAATGTGCTTTGTATAAGGGCAATGAAAGAAAAGATGTGGAACTGTTTCATTGTCGAAACAAAATCCACATCTTCCATCCTCTCGATTGCACCAAGCCCTATCCTTTGTTGCCAATCTCTCTCAGTGTACCAACCATAGCCTAAAGCTATACTTCTTCACTATCTATTTGTGCCAAATTTGTTTGAAAACAAAGCTAGAGTCAGCTATGTAGTTGCTTCTGAATTAATCATACATACGACCTGCTTTGTAGCGACCATTTTCACAACAGCTCTCCATGATTTGATCCATGTTTTGAAAATTATCAACAATAATGGAGTATTCCTTATTTCATTCTACAATAAAGTTTATAACTGCAACAGGGGATCGTCTCAAATAAAACCATTTTATAGTATTATTTTAATTAGTTGTCACTTTTTATTTAAGATATTATCAGTTTTTTTTTTAAAAAATATTGTCACTTTTATTTATATTATAAATTATTTATGAAATAGTTTACCGCCCATTACCACTTTTCAACAATTCAGTATATTTTTACATTAAAATATTATCATTTCTTATATGTCTCACGAAAGTCAATTCATGATATGGTTTCACCCTATAGCAACTATTCTACAATGCAGTCCGATATAGGAACATATACGAAGTCTTTGCCATTTATTGAAAGTTTTTCTAAATTAATTTTTAAAAGTAATTTGATATTTTTAGATAATAATAAAATAAATTATATAAAAAAATTTGTGATAATTTTAAAATTGACGTGTTGTTTGGTTATATGGTTGATTGTTATTTCCTATTTTAGAAGTGTGAGGAAATAATTTATACTTTAATTGTTTTAGATTTTGGTAGGTTTTAATATTAGATAAATATTTGTACGTGTAAGAGAATATTAGCTTATCCCAACGGTAGGGTACCACTTATTTTTGGGTACGTGTACCCGTATCTGATTAAAAAAATAATTACTCATTTTCGTATCCGTTCCGTTTAAATAATTACCATTTATCAATACTTGCGGGTATCCATACCCGTTTAGTATTCATTTATTTTATATTATATTTATATATTTTTATTGTTTAAATAAGTATAATAATAAAAATTACATTATTATTTAAATATAAAATAAATATAATATAAATTGTATTATTTTAAGTAAATATTTAATAAATATGATTAAATAAAACTTATAACTATTAATTAAATATATAAAATATCTTATAAAATATATGCTCCCTCCATCCCACGACAAGGGTAGTTTTTGTTTTTTGGCACGTGGATTAAGAAGTATTATTATTTAATATGTAGTGAGTAGTTGTATTAGTGGGAGTATGGGCCCCATGTTTTAATTGTATTAGAGGGGATGAATGAGTCTCATGTGTGTAAAAAATGAAAGAGTATCCTTTGGGTGAGACGACAAAAATGGAAAAAAGAGACCCTTGCTGTGGGACGGAGGGAATATTAAATTTTATAAAAAAATATATATAATCGGGGTACCCGTGAGTTTTGAGGCATTACCCGTACCCGTCCCAAACCCTAATAGTATTTCTTACAACTACTCGTACCCGTCCCAAATCCGTTTACAACTATCCATATCCTACCTATTAGGGTTTGGGTAGACAGGGTACCCGGAAATACCCATCCCATTGTCATCCCTAAGCTTATCATGTAAGAAAATAGATGAGAGACGGGATAGAGAGTGAGAGTGAGAGTGAGAGACGGGAGAGTATGAGAGTGAGAGAGAAAATTATCAATGGAATTATTGGCAATTGATTATCAATAAAAATATTAATTAACGGAATTGAATTTATTATTGATAAAAATTTACCAACTACAACTTTCTTTATCAACGGAAAATTACTAATAAATTTTGTTGTTAGTCCAATTTAACAATGAAAATATGACTTTACCATTTCGTTGGTAAAAACTAGTTATTTTATAATTAATTTTTTATAAGGTATGTTTGATTTGATTTTTTTTAAATTTAATAAATTATGAATGATAATTTATTTATGTATTAGATTTTGATTTGGTGAATTTTAATTTTATATAAAATTAAAGTATAAAAAGTGAATAGTGATATGTGTTAGAGAAATACTCACTCCGTCCATCCTCAATGTATCCATTTACTTCTTGCACGTAGATTAAGGAGTATATTATTTTATGTATAGTAAGTAGTTGTATTAGTGGAGGGTGTGGTCCCATATTTTATTTGTATTAATGGAGGGTGTGGGTCCCATAATTCAAAAAAGAAATGGATAAATTAAGGATGAACGTCCCAAAATGATAAAATGGATAGATTAACAGTGGATGAGGAAGTATTAATTGAGAAGAGAAAGGGGAAAATAATATTACTACAATCTATCGAAAAATGTATGCGTTTATTTTTGCACGTGGATTAAAAAATATTATTATTTTATATAAAATGAGTAATTGTATTAATGGTAAATGATGGGTCATATGTGAGGTTTGATGCATGTTTTCTTTGCACGCAAAATTAATTCCCAAGTATTAAGGATATCAATTGCAACTTAGCAAGCCACCAAGTTAAATATCGAACCCAAATGACGACGTATTATCAATTAAATTATTAACTAAATTAATTAAGACAAGTGACAATAAAGATTGAGGATTTTAATCTAATAACTAATATGCTGAAAATTAAATAATAATTAAATTAAAATAAAATAACATTGGAAGAATACGAAAGTGTCTCAAGAATGGAGAATATGTAGCTCTAAGATAATCCAGTTTTACTACTTAACTTCCCTTTCAAGTGCAGGCCGACTCTGCCTTGTGGATTATGGACGCATCACTAAACCATGCAAATCTACTCTATAGACACAAGTAAATATGCGTGTAACACGTGTGAATAACCTCAGAGCAAGAGACGTAATTTCACCCCCTTTCTAGGTACTATCAGCATTAATTATTTTTCACGTCTGGAATCTAACCCGATATGATCTCCCTTTATAGGTACTATAAAATTACCATCTTTATCCTACTTACTAACCCGAATTCAATTCATTAATAAACATTCATATATGACAGTACTAATGAAGCTTCGGAGTCACCTCACTTAGAATCATAACATGCAATCCTGTTCAGCGGTGAACGCACTCAATCTACAACCGAGATATATATTCAGACTCTATATAATCATTGAAGATGCACAAAACGACCGTGAATATGAGTTAAAAACGTGCAATCATATATAAAATAAATCCACAAGTAGTGTTGTACAGAGGACACACAAGAGAGTTTAATTTATTCATAAATCCTTCAAAACCCTAGATCTACCAAAACGGTTCTATCTCATGATGTTGCGAAGAAAAATATGGGGGTTAGATAGATCTTATTCATATGTTTGGAAAATACAAGATAAATTAGGAAACGAATAAAACCCTAGATGCGGAAGTCGTCGCGTCCTTCTCCGTCTTGAATCCTCCTCTTGGTTCTCCTCTTGATTCCACAGACGAATCTTCACAGTGATGGAGGATGGAGGATGGAGGAAGGGATGTGGATGATGGTTGGGGAGTGATCCCCCCTTATGGGGTGTGGGATAATTGTGTTCCGGTCTCACATGAATAATGATGTAAAATATATATAGGTGTGAGAAGGGAATGAAATAAGGAATAAAAGATATGGGTAAATCATGGAGGATTATGTGATAAGGAGATTAATTGTGCTCCAAGAAATAGGTAATTTTCGAAAATTCTCGCTGGCAGCTGCGCGACTTAACGATTTTGAGAATAACTTCCTCGTCCAAACTCCGATTTTAGTGATTCTTACGCTCACGCTTTTCTCTTTTTCTTGAATTTCTATGCATATAAAGATCTAACCAAAAGTCCAATATTTGAAGATATAAAAAGTTATGTAAAGTGGAATAGTCGTGCTGAGTAGAAACAGCTTGCATGATGTCACCATTTCGATCATAACTTTCTCCTTTGGACTCCGATTGAGGTGTTTCTTATGCCAAAAAGACCCACTCTTCCGTGACTTTCCAATCATTTATCACACTTCCATTTTTGAGCTCCACACAAATACAAAAAAATTACATCTGTTGGACGTGCGTTTTTCAGCATTCTTGCACAAGTTACACATTTTTTTCAACTTTGCACTTTTGATCATTTTTCCACCTAAAATACAATAAAACACCTCACACACACATTTTTCTCACATATATCAAATATAAGACACTTGTGCTAATATATGACAATAATTCTCAATAAAAAGATGTTAAATTGGACACTAAAATACGTTTTTTTCACTCTCATCAATCTCCCAAACTTACCCGTTGCTCAACCCGAGGCAACAAAATAAAAATAAAGAGAAAGAGAGTAAGAAAATTAGCGAGGAAACAAGGACTATGACAAATGCTCCCTTCAAAATACAATTGTCCTCAACTTAGGTCATGCAACTCTCATTATATGTAATAATCAATTCATAGCATACAAGATAAGACAATTACTACCAATTCAAATGCTCAATTGACATGTTCTCACGGGAAGTATATATCACTTGCACTCAAGTGTAAAAGATGTAAGCTTATGGGTTAAGGTGTATACGCTCAAATTCAATTCAAGTGCATGCATAACCATAAGCTTGCCCATTATCTCAACTCTCCTTTTACTTGCAGCTAGCAAATCATGGATCAAAAAGGTCTTTTATTTTGTTGTAATGTAAGCTTTTTGGAAAAGGTAGGAAATTTATGGATAAATGACTCAAAACTCGGATCAATCAAGCTGTAGTCTCTCTCGATCTTACATTCTTCCTCATCACTTCAATCAAGCACAACATCCTCTTCAAACTCTCCTATCTTTCTCCTTCAAGCACAACATGTTTTTCTTTTTCAACTTTTTCTAGCTCTTCAACTCCATCATTCTCCTTTTCTTGACCTTTTTTTCTTTCTTTTGAGGTACCAGTTTCAGGCACTACCTCTCACATTCTCCATAGGGTACTAGATTTAAGCACTACCCTAGGGTGTTTGTTTCCATGGAGTACTAGATTTAAGCACTACTCCAAGAATTTTCCTTTTGATCCTTAAGATTCTTCTTTCATCATCCTTATCATCCCTCAAATCACCACTCTCTTCAATTAAGCTTTGTTGGCTATCAAAAGAATGGATTTAAAAAGGCTCAATGGGCTGACTAGGGATTTAATGAATTTAGGTAAAGTATATGGGAAAAGAAGGGCTATAAATAAAAATGGCCTAATATCATTTCTGTAATCCCCTAGACTAATCTTGTATATTTGAGGAGACTCAAGGAAAGTTTTAGAATACAACACAAGAACGCTACTCACCAGAAAAGAATTATCATGTGATTATCTACATGATCAACGAGGCTCAAAATCTCACATAGGTTTTTAACAAGTAACAGAACACTTTTTATGGTAAGCAATATCCCTCAAGTACACATAGAACTTCATATTACAATATAATTCAAGTACAATTCCTTCATCAATTTCAAGAGCATATGAGTTTAGGCACAATTTAAAAATAAGCTCACATGGATCACGAAAACCAATTAGATCTCAATCCTTACACTCCCATAAATTTAAAGCACAATTAAAAAATAGAATAAGGAAATGAGGGCACTTGATTTCACTTTAACGTATGCACGAGCTCCTCGAGTTGTTCAACTCGATCAGGTCAAAGCCTCAGTTTACCTGTTTCTATCACAAAGCTCAACATACCTCATCATCACAGGATTCATAAATAATAATATATGAGAACTATAAGAAAGAGTCAATTGACTATATAATTGACTCCACACACTAGACACACCAACACAACACACTAAACATTAGGTAAGTTGTAAAAAAATCGACATACCAACACCGGTTAAAATATCAATATGCCACAAAAAATTAACCTCCTAACAAACAAACAACCAACGAAAGGAAAAATTATACATTTGGTACTCATAAGACGAGGTAAGTACATCACACCCCCAAACTTAGTAAAAACGTAAGTTAAAACTATGTTTGAAAAGAGATGTAATTGTCGAAGCGTGAGCACTTCAAATATAGTAATTCCTCACTCACACAAAAGAAATAAAGCAATAAAAATAGAAGGGCACGCCCCCAACAGACGCTTATATTTAACGTCGGAGAGTCATGACGGAATACCGCTTTGAACTACTAGATCAGATGGTGGTCTTCTCGCATCCTCACCTTCAAGTACTTTCTTTCACTCTTCTTGTCTACACTCAACACCTCACCTTTGTTGGTCACAAAAATATGATCATTGGAATTACCTTCCTCTCATGGCTGTCTAGACTCCTCCTTATCAACTTCCACTCAAATTCAGAATCATCTGTCCTATTAAAATCAAGATTAAACAAGTTAGAAATCACATCTGTGCTTTTTCATGATTAAGTCTCCATGGGCATCTTCATTGCTTGATCAAGAGAGAAAACCACATCTTCATTATCTATCTATAGTCTAAGCTCTATATTCTGCTTTTTGATGGTACTAGAGTGTTTTGAATAACAGGTGAATAACAGACGAGTCTTCACAGTGATGGATGGATGGAGGAAGGGATGTGGATGACGGTTGAGGGATGATCCCCCCTTATGGGGTGTGGGATAATTATGATCCGGTCTCACATGAATAATGATGTAAAATATATATAGGTATGAGAATGTAATGAAATAAGGAATAAAAGATATGGGTGAATCATGGAGGATTATGTGATAAGGAGATGAATTGTGCTCCAAGAAATAGGTAATTTTTGAAAATTTTTGAAAATTCTCAAAAATTATCGCTGGCAGCTGTGCGACTTCACAATTTTGAGCATAACTTCCTCGTCCAAACTTTGATTTTATTGATTCTTACGCTCACACAATTCTCTTTTCTTTGGCTTTCTATGCATATAAAGATCTAAACAAAAGTCCAAGATTTGAAGATGTAACAAGTCATGTAAAGTGGAATAATCGTACCGAGTAGAAATAGCTTGTGCGACGTCACCATTTTGATTATAACTTTCTCGTTTAGACTCCGATTGAGGTGTTTCTTATGCCAAAATGACCTACTCTTCTGTGGCTTTCCAACTATTTATCACATTTCCAATTTTGAGCTCCACTCAAATATAGAAAACTTACACAAGTTGGACGTGCTTTTTTCAGCATTCTTGCACAAGTTGCACTTTTTCTCCAACTTTGCACTTTTGATCATTTTTCCACCTAAAATACAATAAAACACCTCACACGCACCTTCTTCTCACATATATCAAATATAAGACACTTGTGCAAATATATGACCATAATTCTCATAAAAAGGTGTTAAATTGGACACTAAAATATGTTTATTTTCACTCTCATCAAAGTTCTCTTACTAAAAGAAAAAAATTGATATTTTAAGAGTGAACAATCAAAATAGCAAAATTGTGATAGACGGATGGAATTAATAATTTGATAAGATAAACTGGTAGTAGATTAAGAATTTAGTAACTCTACAAAAAAAGTACTCCATCCGTCCGTTCGAAATAGGATCTTTTTTCTATTTTGGTCGTCCGCTCCAAAGAGGGTCATTTCCTTTTTTTACACACATGAAACACACACACCCACTAATACAACTAAAATATGGAGTCCACACTCCTACTAATACAACTGCCCACTACACAATAAATAATAATACTCCTTAATCAACGTGCACAAAAGCAAATGCCCCTCTTTGGGGCGGACGAAGAGAGTATTTTTTAGCAATGAAATTTACCAACGGAATTCAATCCGTTGGTAATTAGCAATGAATTAGCAACCAAAATGACATTTTAAAATTAGCAACGGAATGCCAACGGATTTATTCTCTATTTTAGCAATGAAATTCAATCCGTTGGTAATTACCAACAGATTAGCAAGGGAAACATTATATAAATTACCAACATAATTATTAGCAACGGATTACCAACGAAATTATTTACCAACGAAATTGATTTTTTATTGCTAAAAATTTACCAACCACCACTTTACATACAGAATTTTAGCAACGGATTCCGTTGCTAATTCGTTGGTAAGCCAATTTAACAATGGAATTAAGACTTTTAGTAACAGAATATTCCGTTATCAAAAAATTATTTTCTTGTAGTGTAAAGGGTCTCACTATATACACACTCATCTTTATTAAATACACACCCCATTAATATATAATTACAATATATATTTTTGAAAAGTCTAAATTACCCTCAATTTATTAAATACACACCCCCTATAAATTGATATACACACTCCTATAGAAAAACAAATTAATGTAAATTAATTTATTTTGTTATGAATAAGTTTATAAATCACTCTCCCTCTTCTATATATTTTTCTAGGGTTCATCTGATCACTTATAATTATCCCCTATTCTTCCACTTTTAGTCAGCGTTGAGAAAGCAATCTTCATTTTTGTCAAAAACATTCTTCCCCAATTGCTGCTATGATTGTCCGTAATCTATAAGAAAAACAAAGACGAGGATGTTTCTTATACATGACTTAAATAAGTGATCTAAGGTTAAAAGTCCATGGACTATGATAATAATGATATGGGCCAATTGAGTAGATACCTAATAATACATGATTGTATGATTATGGGTGACCCAATATAATAAGCCTCACATAGTTTTCTCCTTCCCCCATCGGTAGGGATTACGATGGTCCCATAAGAAATAAGGAGGCTTAGTTTAGAAAGGCCTAATACCTATTGATCTCCGAGCTCGTATTCCGCTTAGAGGATTCTATGGATTAAGGTACGCTTCCACTTTACGATTTAAATCTCATTTAATCGTAATAGGCCAGGTTTAAGGTTTTAGGATCTATGAATTTATTTTCAACAGTATATAATTTGATTTGTTAAAAAGCCGCTTGGTTTAAATTGGGGAAATAATAGTGATAATGAGAATCATTAATGAAGATAATGGTAATGAAAACAAAATTGATTGAAGGGAATGAAGTAGTCATTGAATTAATAAAAATATTAAAAATTTTGAATTTCGATTACCTCATAACAAGCCTGAATACTAATAATTAATACAGTTTCATATTCCTTATTCTCACCCAACATCCTTTTATCACACCTTAATTGAAAACTAACAGCAAATAATGGAATAGATAATTGAGGGGTGCATAATAATTATAGACAGCTAACGCAAGATTTTGCCGACAGAAAAGGCCAAAGCCTCGTGCAGCAGAACGTGCAAAAGGAATTTCACAAAATTCAATCAACCATTTTAAGAAACGTAACGCTTTAATAATGTCTGCCAAATGTTAATGTGTTCAGATGTACAGTGCATTCAAATAATCTATTATTCCAAGTAATTATTCATTTTTATTCTATATATAGAGTTTAAAAAAAATTGTATACTATAAGAAATTTAATTTTTCAAGTGTATTGTGATATTTTTAAATAATAAATAAATAATAATGTAAATTATGTGAATTGTGTGAAAATAATATTTTTAAAATATGATGTAATAAGAAATTATTTGCTTTGAAACTTTTATTATTCTTAGGGTAAAAAAGTGTATTAAAACAAGCAAATAATAAAAAAAAGAGTCAAGAATATAATGAGATGGGTGAAATATTTATTATTCCATTACAGAGAGAGTTTCTTGAAAATCTATTACAATGGACTCACCCTATCAAAAAAGAGATGAATTGCATGGAACTTGTTCCATATGAAACCTTTGTGGTCCCCAATCATTAAATTTTAAATATAAATATTAAATTTTAAGTACAAAATAGATCATAAACTACAATGTTATTGAATTGAGGAGCAACATTAATTATAAACAAGTACTATAAAATATTATATATTATTAAAATTCTAATTAATAATAAATAATAAAAAGAAAGAAGAAGATAAACGCCGTAATTTTTTGTACGACCGTTTACAATTTGTGTGTCGCTAATAATAGAAATGATATTGACGGTTCGAGACCATCAGTCCAACATCATCTTCCTGTAGGCATTGGGAGCCCTTATGGGCGTCATGTATGCCAACTTTGCTAGAAATGATTTTTATTATGTATTCATTATATTATATATATATATATATATATATATATATATATATATATATATACATAAACTTATTCTTGCTCATGGTGGACATGGTTTGAACCTCAATCTACTAATTTTGAAAAATTTTAAGGTTAGAGTGAACTTTAGATGACAAAAAATCGTCTTTAATTAAGATGGAAGAAAATCATCTCTAATATCGTCTCAACTATAAACGGTCTCTAATTTGAGACGAAAAAAAAGTCTTAAATTTGAGACGGCAAAAAACCGTCTCTAATACCGTCTCAACTTAAAATTGTATCTAATACAGTTTTAAATTGAGACGGTTTACATTCGTCTCAATAATTGAAACGGTAAAAAACCGTCTCAAAATTACCACATCTGATTCTCTAGCCTGCCGACACATTCTGTCTCTAAAACTGTCTCAAATAGAGACGGCAAAACTCCATCTCTAATTGAGATGGAAGAAACCATCTCTTATACTATCACAACTTGAAACTGTCTCTAATACCATTTCAAATTAGAGACAGCAAGAAACCATCTCTAATTGAGACGGATAAAAACTGTCTCTAATACCGTCTCAATGTGAAGTCATTTCTAATACCGTGTCAATGTTAAATTTGTTATTGTTGACCAATGGTCAACGAGAATTCTTTCTCTAATTAAAAAAAAATTGTCTCAAAAATCGTCTCAAATTGAGTCTGCTAACATGGTGTCACTAATTTTGGTCTCTAATCAAAGTTTTTTTTTAAATGGTTAAATTAAAGGCAAATACTTGTATATATGTCTCTAAGAGAACGATAACTTACATTGTCACGTTTATACATCTATGTATAGTCTTATGAGAAGATTAACAAATTAAATATTCTAATTAATAACCATCTAACATTCTAAAAAGTAATAAATATTTTAGAAGATGACTCATATTCTCAATTGCAGGAAAGCGTCTCTTTAAAATTAAAAAAAAGAATAAATTCGATTGTAAGACCCAATGGCCATAATATGCACTAAATCCGTCACTTAAAATATTTACAAATTTTTAGCGAATTTTTAACTATGTTTTCTAATAAATATACTTTTAGTTTTTGAAAAATTAATAGTTAAGTTGAATATAAAAAATTAATTCATTATTAAGAAACAAATATATGTACAATATAAAATAATTTTAAAAATATACACTTTAGATATGAATAATTTTTTTATTGTTCACTCATTATAAAATTAATCAAGATAGATTCAAATTAAACATATACTATACTATAGAATAAATCTTTAACTACAAAATAAAATGAATAAATATAGTATCTAATTAAACACACGTCCACCAAACATTTTCCCATTATAACTTAATTAAATAGAAAGAGGCTGGAGACAATGAAAGAGACGACTCATTCGTGCCCAAAAAACACTTGGACAAACATAATATGACAAATATACAGGAGATGATATTACTTTTTAAATTTTGATATGTCAGTGATTTTTTATATATTTTATTAAGACGAGTAAATATTTTTATTTAAAAGAATAAAAATTATTCCAACTAATATTTAAGAGTAAATTTTCATATACAAAAAGTAATTCTATTAAAATAGGATGCACGATAAACGGAGAGACTCCCATATATATATATATATATATATATATATATATATATATATATATATATATATATATATATATATATATATATATATATATATACTTGTAGCTTATCCATTTCACACATCATACAATTTATAAACCAATTCATGAATTCCATCATTTAAATATATATTTGATACAAAATTCAACCTAAAGTACTTAGTATATGATATAGCAAGAGCGTATGAAAGATAAAGATATGAAAAACAAGCTCTCTAATATATTGATTCTTAAAGAATACCGAAATATAGACAACTTAAATACGTTGATTTATAAAAATACTGTAAAAGAGGTTATGAGAAAACTTTCATTTTAATTAATCAACTTAACTTCCTATTACAATAATATACGAGCACCTATTTATAAGTGAAACAAGATCTAAATAATAATGATAATTATAAATAAAAGGAAATAAATCAAAACCTAATTATATTAATTATTCTATATCTTCATCAAATCTCCATCATCTCCTCCACTGGGTCGTATCACGAACAACATAAGTACGAAGACGGGCTGGAACATCCTTGAATTCATGTAACCCAAATTCCTTTAATTGAGAGCCTTCATATTCAATATTATCACCAATTATAATGTCCAGAAAATCCGAATCTTTTGGATTGAACGCATTATTAATAGAAACTTTAATCATCTCTTGTTATAAATTGGATCACCATAAGCAACGTGAAAAATTTCATCGTCCTCCTCATCAAAAATTGGTGGACTATCATAGCCACCATATGAATCTTTTTTATCATTGTAGAAAACTCCACCATATTCATCATCGAAGATTGGTGGGCCACCATCAACAATTTTGACTTCTTCATCGAAAATTGGTAGTCCATCATATCCATCGAATGATATGGAATGGGATACCAACAAATAATTTTTATGGTAGATCTGCGTAACATCATCTTCATATGATGACTGATCATCATTAACGATATCATAAACCACTTGAAATCTCGAATCAAACATCGAGAATTTGGCTCTGATACCAACTGATGTAGCAAGGCGTGGTAATTGGAAAGAACACATTGTAATAATCTTCTGCCTCATAAGAAGAGGTTTCCAGTGTTTAAATACAATAGAGAAATCTCAATCATAATTATTATCCGCAAAATTGGGTGAATAATTTAAGCGTATCCATTAGTATAGCTTCACATCATTTTCCTCATCCCATCACCTAATTACCAAATCAAAATTACAAAGTCCAATTATGATTACAAACCTACAAAAATATATTAAGTGATTTTATAGTTTCACATGGTTGTGAGAGAAATATTCAAGAGTTCGGTAGGAATGTCAAATACTCCATTTTGTCCTTTAAATTCATGATGCAAAGGAGAGTGTTCGCTAGCTAGCGATTAAAGTTTTGCAAGGAAATTTTCCCGCATAATTTTTTTATCAGAATTTACACTCACTGAAAGAGTACTTAAGCAATCTCTCTATTTTGCTTATTATTAAATAAAATTGAGTCGTATCACTTTTGGTGCTCTTGTTCAGAAAATGCAATGGCGGAATCAAATCTTGTTTGTAATCTCGTGGAGATACAGAAACAATTAGAGGAGCAACACATTTCTATAGAGAAACAAGTTGTAGAGCAATCAACGACCTTGCATCCGTCAATGCAACAATACAATACTTAGAATGATGAATTCATATTGACAGGGTGTCTATTTTATATTTTATCGTGGCATGTTAATCCAACATAATCCAAATCAATATCAATTCATGTTAAGCAAATAGAAAGTGATAAAGTGTAGAGTAAACTCCCATAATAGGCATTTGGTAGTGGAAGTTGTTGGCTCCGAGCTCAATTCGTGCTTCCAAAACCCTTCATACATGTTCAAAAATCCATCAAAACCATTAGCTCAATAAGTGCATTAAATATATAGACTATCATGCACTTCAATACAACCAATCAGACCAAAATCAAATCAAACTCATGAGAAAATTTTTGATTTGACCCTGAAATACAAGGATTCTATACAAACACAAAGTGTAACATATCATACCAGGCCATATCCCCCCAAACTTGAATTAAAACAATAGTTTCGAATTAAGTTTGCAAAAATTGGTATGATATACCATTACACATCAATGAGGCACTCCTTATATCTTCAATACTCCTTCTTCTCACAAGCACAATCTATCTACAAGGCCAAAAATGCAAAACAAGAAAAAAACCTAAACTACCAAAAGGATACGAGCTTTCAAGAGGTAAATGTATCCACATATACCAACTCCATTTGAGAGGGAGAATTGTAATGTTTAACCCTTTGACCATTAATCACAAAAGCACTTCCATCCGATCCTTCGAGCTTTAAAGAGCCATCATCTCTAGCTTCGATCACCAAGTATGGACCTGTCCATTCTGAACGAAGCTTTCCGGGAAATAGTTTGAGTCTTGAATTGAATAATAGAACCTTATCCCCTGAATAAACTCCTTCGTTTTTATTCGTTCATCATGCCATATTTTAAGTTTCTCCTTCAAAATCCTTGAGCTTGAGTAAGCTTCTTCTCTAAACTCTTCTAATTCAACCAATTGGAGACACTTTTTCTTCCTGGATTCTTTCTCATCAAAGTTCAACTTCTTAAGGGCCCATAATGCCTTGTGCTCCAACTCTACGACAAGTGACATGCTTTCCCATAAACAAGCTTGTACGGAGAGAAACCAAGAGCGATCTTATAAGCCGTTTGATAAGCCTAAAGAGCATCGTCGAGCTTAGATGACCAATCTTTTCTATTTTCATTGACCATCTTTTGAAGTACAAGCTTCACTTGTCTATTCGAGACCTCCACCAAGCCATTTGTTTGAGGGTGATAAGGTGTAGAGACCTTATGCATCACTCCATATCCATTCAAAGGCTTCTCAATAATCTTGTTGATGAAGTGAGATCCCCCATCACTAATCATAGCTCTTGGCACCCCAAATCTAGCAAATATGTTTTTCTTTAAAAAAACCATTACCACTAGATCATCATTTTTCTTGTCGGGATTGCTTCCACCCATTTAGAGACATAATCCACCGCAAGCAATATGTAAAGGTAGCCATTTGAAGGTGGAAACAGCCCCATAAAGTCCATCCCTCATACATCGAATACCTCAACTTCAAAAATGTTATGCATGGGCATCTCATTACGTTGTCATATACTTTCAATCCTTTGGCACCTATCACATCCCTTGATGTACTCCTTACAATCTTTGAACAAAGTTGGCCAAAAAAACCCGACTGTAAGAGCTTTGCTCCCATCTTTTGAATCCAAAGTGTCATCCACATGGTGAACTATGACACATCTCCATAACACTTAACTTCTCTTCTTCTGGGATACACCTCCTTATGATCCCATCCGGACAATTCTTAAATAATAAAGGATCATCCCACAAATACTCCTTGACATCATGATAGAACTTTTTCTTTCTAGACTCGGTTAGATGATCCAGCTTGAGACCACAAGCTAAATAGTTCATGAAATCCACATACCAAGGCCTCCCGATTTCAGACAAAGTATACATCATTTGAAAATCAACTTGAAGGATTTCTTCATCCGGAAATACATCCTTAATGAACTCCATTGTTCTTACTTCATCAACATTTTCCAAACGTGATAAGTAGTCGGCTATGACATTTTCAACTCCCTTCTTGTCACGTATCTTCACATCGAACTCCTACAACAAAAGAACCCAATGGATTAGTCTTGGTTTAGCATCTTTCTTGTTCATCAAATACCTAATGGTCGCATGATCCGTATAAATAATAGTTTTCGTACCAACTAGGTATGGACGAAATTTTTCAAAAGCATAAACCACGGATAAAAACATTTTTCGATCGTAGTATAATTCTTTTGATTTGCATTGAATGTTTTCGATGCATAGTAGATAGCTCGAAATTTCTTCTCTCTCACTTGGCCAAGCACTACTCCCAATGCATTGTCACTTGCATCAAAATGGAGCTCAAAAGGCTTGTTCCAATCGGGAGAAATGAGTATTGGTGAAGAGATCAAAACTTCCTTGAGCACCCTAAAAGCATAAAGACATTCATCATTAAATTCAACGAAGCATCTTTTTCAAGCAATTCACACAAATGTTTAGCTATGTTAGAAAAATCTTCTACAAAACATCGATAGAATCCGGCGTGGCAAAGGAACGATCTAATCTCTTTTTCATTCTTAGGTGGGGGAAGATGTTCAATGGCTACAACCTTTCCCCTATCAACTCTCAAACCTTTTTACAATATATGATGCCCAAGTACGATACCCTCTTGAACCATAAAACGGCATTTTTCTCAATTCAAGACTAGGTTCGTATCTTGACATCGCTGCAAAACCATAGAAAGATTATGTGATACCCGAACTTCTCGCTATTCATGTGCCAATATAATTTAATTTGTGTTATGTGAATTTTATAATTATGTGATAATTATGTGGCAATTATGTGATAATAATGTGACTATTATGTGACAATTGTTTCTAAATTTTATTTATACTGAAATTTTATTTGAGACATTCGTGATAAAAATAATGACAATATGTGAATATATGTGATCATAAATATTTACGTGCATTAATTTGAATATATAATTAAATTGTCTTATTTGTATAAATACATTATTTTTTAATTATTAAGTATCACACGTGTTCTCGTAATAATAATAGTTGTAAGATAAATGTACACGTATGTATAGTAATTTGTAAATGTATTATATATTAGTTATTAAGTATTGCACGTATATTTGTAATGGATAATAATAATAATAATATTTACTATAAATAGTAAATACTAAATATAGTAATTAATAAATAGGGTTTGCGTGGCGGTGGGTTAACACCCCCGACTCCAAGTATAAGTGGAGAATACCCCAATAGTGAGCAACGCAACAGTAATAGCGACCTGTTCACAATTCAGGAAGAAAAAGAGAGAGAGAGAGAGAGAGAAGAGGAAGGAGGAGAGAGAAGGAGGGGAAGATGTGCGTTGTCTGAATGGGAAGATAGAAGATTAGTTACAGTGCTTCACGGGTTTATAGTATTACAATTGTGGGAGTCCAGGTAAGTAGAAGTCCAACTACAATGCATAAACTGTTGGGATAAACACACGAATAATCAAATAATAAACTATTCGTCTACGCAACGGAATGATCAATTATCCCTCTCTTGTGTGAATTTAGCAGGAAACAATCCTAATAATAATATGATGCACGATAAAACAAACAATCACCAAAATAACACAAACAATTTAATGTGGAAAACCTCCTCAGTGTGAGGAGTAAAAACCACGGGACCGAAGTCCACCAAAAACTTCACTATGAGACAAAAATCCAATAGTTACAATCTGCCACAACAGACACTCTATCACAAACGTATCAAGACGCTCAATACTTGACAACAAACAACAAGATTAGAAAGACCTCACCCAACAACACCAACTGATGTTCGGTGTTCGCAAATGTAGGTACCTCAGAAACAAATCTCCACCGTCCAGAATCTACCCCTGCAAGTCTTGAATGTGATTTCCAAATTACATATCGATCCAACGGTTAGTTTGTGAGAAACAGCTCTTTCCCCTAGACTGCGCAGAACTAAATAGCCAAAAAATCTGCTTCTGTTTTCGGCCTATTCCCGTCAACAAAAAGCTCAAAAAACGATCTCCACCGTTCAAAATGTACTTCCACTAGTTTCAAACGTGCAGACCAAAATTCAACTCGATCTGACGATTGAAACTCCGGTTATTTCCTCTGCAATATTATTGCGCTGGATTCTCTCTCAAAAACGTGAATTTCATTTTGCCTTCTTTTTTCTTCTCTCTTCCCTCACTGACTTCCGGGACAAGATAATACCAAGTATCGGGCCTACTTGGGCTTTATTATCTTGTTGGCTATTGGGCTCTTCACATATTTGGAAACCCAACCCAACCCAACAAATCTCCTCCTTTCCGATTATGTGGAGAGACTAGCCATTCCGGCTATCATACGACATACCTCGAGCTTCTCTCTAGGCAATGCCTTCGTCATCATGTCAGCACCATTATCATCTGTATGAATATTTTCAAGCTCAAGCAACTTATCATTGATGACACCCTCATCCATTGATATCTCACGTGAATATGCTTCGATCTTGAATGAAATGCAGAATTCTTGCTGAGATGGATAGCACTCTGACTATCACAAAATACTACATACCTCTGTTGCTTCAATCCAATCTCCTCCATAACCCTTTTGAACCATAACACCTCTTTGCATGCTTCCGTTGCAGCGATGTACTTTGATTCTGTTTTGGAGAGTGCAACACACTTCTGCAATCTTGATTGTCATGACACAGCGCCACCTGCGAATGTCACTAGGTAAGCAGAAATTGATTTTTTGGTGTCCACATCAAATCCCTTATCTGAATCGGTGTAGCTAACTAACTCGGACTTCCCACCTCCAAAGGTGAGTCTCAAACTAAACGTACCTCGTAGATATCTCATTATCCACTTCACAGCATTCCAATGCTCCTTTCCCGGATTAGACAAATAATGGCTAACAATACCAACTGTATGAGCTATGTCTGGTCTTGTACACACCATTGCATACATCAAGCTTCCCACAGATGAAGCATATGGACTTTTCTCATTGCTTCTTTCTCTTCATAAACTTGTTGTTATGAATTATTTGTGATTAGTTTAATTATGTTATGAATTATTTGGGATTAATTTGTGATATAAGTTGTGGATTTATGTGATTTGGAGAAAGTATGTTTCATATTCAATAATAATATTTGTAAATTATTTGTATAAATTTGCGACACAAGTTTTGGATCTATGTGATTTGAAATAATATCATTGTCCTATATGGATCTGTGTAATCAGAAACTGTTGAGTATAAATCTGTATGATCTGAGAAGATGTTGTTTATGAGGATCCGTGTGATCCAAGGTGAAGCTGTTATTCTATAAATGAATCTGTGTGATCCAAGATGAAGTCGTTATTCTCTAAATGGATCTATGTGATTGATGTGAAGTTGTTATTCCAGAAGTGGATCTGTGTGAATTGAAATTAAGTTGTTGCTTTATTGTGATTAAATGTTGATATTGATATCGTAAATGGATTATGATGTATATTTAATTGTCCTGGTTGCATACCATACATAATCATGAAAAACGTTTTCCCCAAATTAATAAGATATTAATGGTGTGTGCGGCCACTATATATGCATTCTTTTAGGTACCGCCAAAAGTCAGTCCGAGTCATGTGTTGAATCACCCCATTCAGGGATCACGGAGCGATCTGAGTCATGTGTTGACTCAACGAGTCGCGTGTCAGCTCACTTTTATTCAGGGATCGTGGAGCGATCTGAGTCATGTATGACTCAACGAGTCGCTTGTCGGCTCAATTTTATTCAGGGATCGGAGAGCGATCCGAGTCATGTGTTGACTCAATGAGTCGCTTGTAAGTTCACTTTTATTCAGGGATCGCGGGGCGATCCGAGTCATGTGTTGACTCAACTAGTCGTTTATCGGCTCATCTTCATTCAGGGATCGGAAAAATTGATCCGACACTGTATGTGTGTTTATTGAGCTCATTTGGGCTGCATATCATAAGTGTGTCGTGAGCATCCCGTAACGTGAACAGTTTTCGAAATAAAAGAGACCAACTAGAAAGACTATGAAGTAGGCGATAGAAAACTAAATGCATTTTCATACACTGGCATGCATGATTTCTACTTAGTGAGATTTTTATCTCAATAGTTTATCCGTTGTAGGTGAACCTGATGATGATTGATTATGTGATGTTTGCGCAAGCTGTGGAGTTCATACAGGATTTTGAGCGGATGTACATAGATGACGACCTGTTGGGTTAGGCCGTGGCTTATTTTATTTCCGCTGATATTTTGTTATGTAATATGATAAGTATTGCCACAAATTTGGGTGGTTTGAAGTGTTGTCAAAAACAAGTTAAGTATGTTGAACTGGTGCAATGGTTTTGGTTATAAATATATTGCGAAAAAAAATTATATGCAGGTTTTTATAATGATAATGTTTATGTTAATTAGTATTTGAATTATAAGTTATGTAAGGTGGGTCGTGTCAGAGTGGTATCAGAGCACGGTTTGGGTCCTGCAGACTGTCTATGTACATGAATTCATTCCTTGGGAGCGCAGATTTGCATGCAAGTGTCATTTTCCTTCTATGTTGTTATGTGTTTTATAAATTATATTGGCCATGTAGTGTAAGCCTCGTAGTTAGTAGAAAAAATGGTAAGGGCTACAGGTGAGAGTTCTGAAGGGGATAGAACTGTTGAGCAAACAACACCTACTGAAGGAAACAACCGTGATGCAGTAATTACTCGATTGATGGAACTAGTAGAGCGGTAGTCCCAACAGATACATCAACTAATTCAGCAGAGAGATATGGGTGGATAGCCAGAGGTTAATGTTAATCAAGATCGATGTCAGGTAGAACGTGTGGAAATGGTTTGTTAGAGGTTTTGAAAGTTGAGCCCTCCGATATTTGAGGATGCAATAGACCCCACAGATGCAGAAAATTGGTTACGCACTGTGGAAAATATGTTTCAATACAGTAGAATTCCAGATGAGGACAGAGTGTTATGTGCTTCATTCATGTTACGGGAGAGTGCTGGCCACTGGTGGGATATAATTAAAAGTATTGAGGATGTCACGACCATGACTTAGGAAAGGTTTAAGGAGCTATTCAGGAACAAATACTTTACAACACCAGTGAGAGCCATGAAGATGAATGAGTTTATATAGCTGAAGCAGGGAGATATGTCCGTTACAGACTACCTTCGTAAGTTTGAGTAGTTGTCGAGGTTTGTCGAACACATGATGAGTACGGGGGCACTGAAAGTGGAGAGATTTGTGGAAGGCTTAAGGCCTGAGCTTTTTAGAGATGTGAGTATGGGGGGTTTGCATGGAGCGATATGCTCACAAGTTGCAGAAAGGGCCCAGATTGCTGAACAAGCAGAGATGAGGATCAGACAAGCGCAGACCATCAAACGCCAATTTCAGCAGAAACCAGTGCAGTAGTTTGGGAGAGATGATAGGAGGCCAATGCCATTTCAGAGGCCTAATCAAATGTTCAAGTTGAGCAAGGATAGAGACAAGGAGAACCAAACAAGCATCCCAAATTCGATCAGGGTAAAGTGCCACCGGTGCCGCCACTACCTATATGTCCTAATTGTCTTAGACCACATGGTGGAGAGTGTCGTATTCCTCTGAGAATATGTTATACATGTAGAGAGAAAGGGCATGTGAGTACTACATGTCCCAAGCATGGGAAGCAGGGACAGCAAGGAAGAGCTCCAGCTAGGGTGTACACTTTGACACGGGAGGAGGCAGATGCGAATCCCTCAGTTGTCACAGGTAAGTTTTCTATTTTTGGCACTTCTACATATGTGTTATTTGATTCTGGAGCAACACATTCGTTTGTATCCACTGAGTATGTGAGGAAGCTGGGGGGAACATCTAACTTGATAGAAGCTAATTATGAAGTGATGATACCTTCTGGTGAGTCAAAGCAAACCAATCAACTTCTTCGAGGTTGTGTTATTCCTAGTGAAGGAAGATAACTCCTCGCTGACTTGATTTTATTAAGTATGAATGATTATGATATCATATTGGGCATGGATTGGTTGTCAAAGTACGGTACTACAATAGATTGTCAGAAGGAGTATCACTTTTCAGTCATTGTAAAGAGAACCATTTACTTTTGTTGGGATTAAGAAGAACTTCAAATTTCCTGTGATATCAGCAGCAAAAGCAAAGTGGTTGTTAGAAAGTAGTTGCGAGGGTTATTTGGTGAGTGTGATGAATGTTGAAGGACAACATTGTCCAATCCTCGGTGATGTATCAGTAGTTCGGGAATACCCATAGGTATTTCTAGATGATTTTCCTGGTTTGCCACCAGACCGGGAAATAGAATTTGTTATTGAGCTACAACCAGGAAATGCTCCTATATCTAAAGCGCTATATAGAATTGCACCAGTTGAACTGAAGGAATTGAAGATACAGTTGCAAGAGTTGCTAGACAAAGGGTTCATCAAACCTAGTTTCTCACCTTGGGGAGCACCTGTTCTTTTCGTCCGTAAAAAGGATGGCACATTAAGGATGTGCATCGATTACCGGGAGCTCAATAAAGTTACAATCAAGAATAAGTATCCTTTGCCTCGTATTGATGATTTATTCGATCAACAACAAGGTGCATCTATCTTTTCAAAGATTGATTTGCGATCAGGATATCATCAGTTGAAAATAAAGGAGGAGGATATTCCGAAGACTGCATTCAGTACAAGGTACGGGTACTATGAGTTCTTAGTGATGCTATTTGGTTTGACGAATGCTCCTGCAGCATTTATGGACTTGATGAATAGAGTATTTCAAGATTTTCTCGATAAGTTCGTAATTGTGTTTATTGATGAAATTTGGGTAAATATCAAAATTAGTCCGGTAAGTATGACATTTTCTAACTTTAGTCCTTTTTTATTTGCAATTCTCAATTTTGATCCTTTTTTGTCCACTTTTAGTCATTTTTGTCCAGTTTTGGTCCTTTTGGTCCAGTTTTGGTCCTTTTTTCTAAATTTGGTCTTTTTTGTCCACCTTTGGACCATTTTTGGGTCTTTTTTTTAACATAAAGGACTAAATTTGAAGAAAAATGACCAAATTTAGACAAAAAGGACTAAAAGTGAATCAAAAATAACCAAAATTGAGAATTACAAATGAAAAAGGACTAAAGTTGGAAAATGTCATACTTACAGGATAAATTTTGATGTTTACCCATGAAATTTTGATTTACTCTAAGAATAAGGAGGATCATGCTCTTCACTTGAGGAAGGTGTTGGAGATTTTGAAGAAGAAACAGTTGTATGCGAAGTTTAAGAATTGTGAATTATGGTTAGACCAAGTTGTTTTCTTGGGACACGTGGTATTAGGAGAAGGAATTTCGGTGGATCCAAGCAAATTTAAAGCAATCCATGATTGGCCACAACCCACAATCCCACTGAGGTTCGTAGCTTTCTTGGATTGGCGGGATATTATTGAAGGTTTGTTGAAGAATTTTCTAAGATCGCTTTACCATTAACACAGTTGACCAGGAAGAATGTGAAGTTCACATGGACGGAGGCATGTGAATAAAGATTTCAAGAATTCAAGAAATGGTTGATATCAGCACCTATCTTAATTATTCCTACAGAGACAGAAAACTTCAAGGTTTATAGTGATGCTTCAAAGAATGGTCTTGGATGTGTACTGATGCAAGATGGAAAAGTGATAGCGTATGCATCCAGACAGTTAAGGGAGTACGAGAAGAAATACCCTACCCATGATTTGGAGTTAGCAGCTGTGGTATTTTCACTCAAGATTTGGGGACATTATCTGTATGGGGAACATTGTGAGATTTATACTGATCATAAGAGTTTGAAGTACTTTTTCACTTAGAAAGAATTGAACATGAGGCAGAGAAGATGGTTGGAGCTTGTGGAAGACTACGACTGTGTTATCAATTACCATCCGGGTAAAGCAATGTGGTTGCTGATGCATTGAGCCAAAAGGCAATACAAAGTATAGCTACTGCGAGCCTAAAACAGAAGCTAGAGTTGCTTGATTTGCAAAGGATGGGTGTGGAGATTATTCAGAAAGGATCATTGGAAGAAAAGATGGCAGCTATGACACTTCGACCAACTTTGATGGATAAAATTCGACAAGGGCAAGAGGTGGATAAGTCTTCTGACTTCCAATTAAGAGATGATGGCGTGATTCGTTATGGAGGTCAATTATGTCTACCTAAAGTAGATGACATTCGGAAAAAAATGATGACATAAGCTCATTCAACACCGTACTCTGTACATCCAGGAACTACTAAGACATATAGAGATTTGAAGTCACATTATTGGTGGCCAGGGATGAAGAGAGATGTCGCTCAATATGTGGAGTAATGTTTGACTTGTCAGCAAATCAAAGCCGAGCATCAGAGACCAGCAGGAACTTTACAACCTTTATTTTTCCAGAGTGGAAGTCGGAGAATATCACTATGGATTTTGTTATCGGGCTACCGAAGACAGTGAAAGGTCACGATACCATTTGGATTATCATGGATCGATTGACTAAGTCAGCTCATTTTCTTCTTATTTACTCTACGTATTCCATGGATCGCTACGCGCAGCTATATATCCAAGAGATTGTCAGACTCAATGGAGCACCACTTACCATTGTGTCAGACAGAGATACGAGATTCCAGTCTTCTTTTTGAAAGAGTTTACATAAGGCGTTGGGGACACAATTAACTTTTAACACTGCATTCTCTCCACAGACAGATGGTCAATAGGAGCGTACAATATAGATTTTGGAGGATATGCTTAGAACATGTATGTTGGATTTTCAAGGTCAGTGGAGTAAATTTTTGCCATTGATAGAATTCTCATACAACAACAGCTATTAGTCTACTATCGGAATGGCTCCATATGAAGCATTATACTGGAGAAATTATAGATCTCCAGTACATTGGGATGAAGTTGGAGAGAGGAAACTTTTGGGTCCAGACTTGATCCGTGAAATGACAGAAGCTGTAACATGATCCGAGAGAAGATAAAAATTTCTCAGCAACGGCAGAAGAGTTATGTAGACAAACAGAGAAGGGAACTGGAATTTGAAGTGGGTGATCAGGTATTCTTGAAGGTATTTCCACTGAAAAGAATAATGCGGTTTGGTAAGAAAGGGAAGCTCAGTCCAAGATATGTTGGTCCATTTACTATCATTCAGAAAGTTGGAAGTATTGCCTATAAATTGGAGTTACTAGCATCGATGTAAAGAGTACATGACGTATTTCATGTGTCAGTATCGAGGAAGTATATTCCGAATCTATCTCATGTTCTCAGACAGGAACCAGTTGAGTGGAAAGAAGATTTGAGTTAGTTAAAGTATTATGGAGGAACCAACTAGTTGAGGAGGCTACTTGGAAAAGAGAGGATGGGATGATGACTAAGTATCCAGAACTCTTCAGGCAAGTAAATTTCGAGGACGAAATTTTTATAAGGTAGGGAGGATGTGATACCCGAACTTCTCACTACTCATTTGCCAATATAATTTAATTTGTGTTATGCGCATTTTATAATTTTGTGATAATTATGTGGCAATTATGTGATAATAATGTGACAATTATGTGACAATTGTTTCTAAATTTTATTTATCTTGAAATTTCATTTGAGACATTCGTGATAAAAATGGTGATAATATGTGAATATATTGGTGACGTACCTCGTAGATATCTCATTATCCACTTCACAGCATTCCAATTCGCCTTTCCCGGATTAGACAAATAACGGCTAACAACACCAACTGCATGAGCTATGTCTGGTCTCGTACACACCATTGCATACATCAAGCTTCCCACAGATGAAGCATATGGGACTTTTCTCATTGCTTCTTTCTCTTCATAAACATATTGTTTGTTAATTATTTGTGATTAATATGTGATAATTATGTTAAGAATTATTTGTGATTAGTTTAATTATGTTATGAATTATTTGGGATTAATTTGTAATACAAGTTGTGGATTTATGTGATTTGGGGAAAGTAGGTTTCATATTCAATAATATTATTTGTAAATTATTTGTATAAATTTGCGATACAAGTTTTGGATCTATGTGATTTGAAATAATATCATTGTCCTATATGGATATGTGTGATCAGAAACAGTTGAGTATAAATCTGTATGATCTGAAAAGATATTGTTTATAAGGATCCGTGTGATCCAAGGTGAAGTTGTTATTCTATAAATGGATCTATGTGATTGAGGGAAAGTTGTTAATCCAGAAGTGGATCTGTGTGAATTGAAATTAAGTTATTGCTTTATTATGATTAAATGTTGATATTAATATCGTAAATGGTTTATGATGTATATTTAATTGTCCTGGTTGCATATCATGTATAATCATGAAAAGTGTTTTCCCCAAATTAATAAGATACTAATCGTGTGTGCGGCCACTATATATGCATTCTTTTAGGGACCGCCGAAAGTTGGTCCGAGTCATATGTTGACTCACCCCATTTAGGGATAACAGAGCGATCCGAGTTATGTGTTGACTCAACGAGTCACGTGTTGGCTCATTTTTATTCAGGGATTGCAGAGCGATCCGAGTCATATGTTGACTCACCGAGTCACTTGTCGGCTCACTTTTATTCAGGGATTGCGGAGCGATCTGAATCATGTGTTGACTTAACGAGTCGCTTGTAAGCTCACTTTTATTTAGGGATCGCGGGGCTATTCGAGTCATGTGTTGACTCAATGAGTCGTTTATCGGCTCATCTTTATTCAGGGATCGAGAAAATCGATCCGACGTTGTGTGCGTCTATTGAGCTCATTTGGGGTGCATATCATAAGTGTGTCATGGGGATCCCGCAACGTGAACAGTTTTCAAAATAAAAGAGACCAACTAGAAAGACTAGGAAGTAGACGATAGAAAACTAAATGCATTTTCATACACTAGCATGCATGATTTCTACTTACTGAGATTTTTATCTCACTAGTTTATGCATTATAGGTGAGCCTGATGATGATTGATTATGTAGTGTTTGCGGAGCTCCTACAGGGTTTTGAGCGAATGTACATAGATGACGACCTGTTGGGCTAAGCTGTGGCTTATTTTGTTTCCGCTGATATTTTGTTATGTAATATAATAAGTATTGTCACAAGTTTGGGTGGTTTGAAGTGTTGTCAGAAACCAGTTACGTATGTTGAACTGGTGCGATGGTTTTGGTTATAAATATATTGCGAGAAAAAAAATTATATGCAGGTTTTTATAATGATGATGTTTATGTTAATTAGTATTTGAATTATAAGTTATGTAAGTTGGGTCATGTCAGATTAACCAAGAATATATCGAAAGAAGATCCAAAGATGAAAAAGTCATCCATAAAAACCTCCATTATATTTTCAATAAATCCCCCAAAGATAGCCATCATGCAACGTTGAAAGGTGGCGGGGACATTGCACAACCCAAAGGAAAATTTATAAAAAGCAAAAGTGTCATACGGACAAGTAAAAGTTGTTTTCTCTTGATCATCCGGAGCTGTCATGATTTGGTTATACCCCGAGTAACCATCTAGAAAATAATAATACTTGTATCCCGCCAACCTATCAAACATTTGATCAATAAAAGGTAAAGGAAAATGATCTTTATGAGTATTTTCATTAAGCTTCCTATAATCACAACACACTCTCCAACCCGTTATTACCCTTGTAGTAAGTTCTTCATCAAATTCCGTTTTAATAATGGTTAATCCCCCTTCTTAGCCACAACATGCAAATGACTTACATGAGGACTATCACTTATGGCATAAACATATTGACATCTAACCATTTCAAAACTTCTTTTCTAACTACTTCTTGCATAATTGGGTTCAAACGTCGTTGAGGTTGAATGCATGACTTATCTTCATCTATTAATCTAATGTGATGCATGCATATTGTGGGACTAATTCCTTTCAAATCGTCTAAACTCCAACCTATAACACTCTTATAATTTCTAAGAAACCTCAACAATTTTTCGAGTTCTAAAGATGAAAGAGACGATGATACAATTACCGAAAAGGTCTTGTTATCCCCCAAATACGCATACATAAGGTGATTGAGTAATGACTTCAATTCCTCTTTTCCCTTTTCAACCTTGGACTCTTCACTCTCCACCTCTAATGGAAGGTACTCCCTCTTTTCACAGTACATCATTTTGGCTTCATCTTCTTGCATTTTCCTACAAACGTTCAAGTCATGTAAACAATCATTTATATCATCATCTTCTAAACAATATAAAGAAGAAATAGAATTTATAGATAAAGTAAGAGAATGACTTATGCTTGTCTCAAGAGGATCCTTGGATAAGAAAAATGGCAAGTTCTTTTGAACAATCTCATCAATCAATTCAATCATTCGACATTCTTCTTTCTCATCCGGATGCCTAATAGCACTTCTTAATGAGAACACCACTTCCTCTTCATTTACTCTCAAAGTTAACTCCCCCTTGTGCACATCAATCAAAGCTCTTTCCATGGAAAAAAATGGACGACTCAAAATCAAAGGAACATTAGCATCTTCATCCATATCAAGCACAAAAAAATTCACCGGGAATATGAACTTTCCAACTTTACCAAGCACATCCTCAACTACTCCCTTTGAATAAGTCAAAGACATATCCGCAAGTTGCAACGTGACGGACGTATGTTTGATTTCTCCTATACCATGTTTCTTGAAAATAGACATAGGCTTCAAATTTATACTAGCATCAAGATCACAAAGAGCCTTATGTACCTCACTTTTTCCCATTTCACATGGTATGACGAAACTTCCCGGATCTTTGAGCTTTGGAGGCAACTTATTTTAAATTATGGCGCTACATTCCTCTATCAAATTAATCGTCTCGTTCTCCACTAAACTCCTTTTTCTAGCCATGACGTCTTTTAGGAATTTGGCATAATTGGGCATTTTCCTCAATGTGTCGGCAAAGGGTATATTGATGTGTATCTTCTTGAATATCTCCAAAAACTTTGCAAACTTTTCGTCAAGGCCCTTCTTCAAGAATCTATGTGGAAAATGAATGGGCACTTGAGTTTTAGGTATGCCCCAACTATCCCTTTCCAACTCCACTTCATCCTCTTTCTTTTTTATTGCCTTAGTCTGTTGCCACTTCTTTTCAACAACTTCTGGCTCAACCAATTCCATTTCATCATCTTCTTTAACTTCAATTTCACATTATTCCACTAGCTTTTCCTCAACCAACTCTTCCTCATTCCCTTTCTTTTCTACCTCGTCATTTTCCATAGGCATTGAAGGCCCCTCATAGTTTGTTCCACTTCTCAAAGTAATTGTCTTACATTATTCCTTTGGATTGACTGCGGTAGTAGAAGGAAAATTTTCCTTTTCGTTGACATTCAAAGCACTTGCGATTTGTCCCAAAGTTAACTCAATAGATTTAAATCTCTTTTCATTGGCCTCATCTTAAGCTTTGTTGGACGCTATCAACTTCTCTAATTGCTCATCATGTGAAGTTTTTCCTTCATTGTTTGGTACCATAGCCCCCGGATGATATCCTGGAGGATAAGCAACCGCATTATTCGAGTTGGAGTAGGAAAAGTTGTCTTGTGTCCTTTGTTGTGGGTAAGAACTTCCACCACTTTGATTGTTATACCCTCCCTGTCTTTGTGGAAAATTTTCTTGATTTTGATTGAAATTACCTTGGTAATTATTTTGGTAATTACCTTGGTAACCTATCCCTTGCATGTACAAAACATCCTCCACACGAGGCATAGGCATGACCCATTGTTCTCCACTCACACTATTCGAAGGAAGCACACCTTGCTCTACTTGCCCTTCAACCATATTAGCTCATTGGTTCACACCTTGATTCAAGCTCATTTGTCTAACGACCTCCGCCGCAATCATTTCAACACTTGGCATACTCGACTCAAAACTAGAACTCTTCACACTAAATCATTATCCTTGATCCATGTGCTCAAACCCATATCATCCACTAACTCTCTCCGATTTGAGTGATTCTTGCGCTCACGCGATCCTCCCTTCCTTGGCTTTCTATCCATATAAGTAACTGAAAAAAGTCCAACATTTGAAGGTGTACGTTACAAGTCATGCAAAGTGGCACACCATTTTAACCATAACTTTCTCATTTGGACTCCAAATTGAGCTCTGTTTTTTCCTACGTCTTTCTTTTAGCGTCTAAAATCCATTTTTACATTCTCAATGTTTAAGTATATATTCTACATATTATTACATTTCTTCATCCAATTAAACTAAAAAAAATAAAAAATTTCAATACAATGGGATTTAATCCAGATCTAGTAATTAGGTAGGCTCTTACTCCATTAAGCATGTGAGTTTGTTTGATACGTGTATATACTGCAAAAAACACAATAAACCATTTGGATATATATATATATATATATATATATATATATATATATATATATATATATATGCGAGTGTAATTGCTGATGTGTGTGTGTATATATATATAATATATATATACACACACACATCAGCAATTACATTAACCATTTAATTAATTCTATAAAAATTAACTGCATGATTTATTTACTGAGCTAGCTTTAATGAATCATTTTTTAAAATTTAAGCATTACCACCAAAGGTTAATTAAATTCCTACTGCATCGGACAAATTTAATAGCAAACTCTTGGAACAAATAGTAAAAATTTCAATACAATGGAAATTAATCCAGAATAATTAGGTAGGTTCTTACTCCATTAAGCATGTGAGTTTGTTTGATACGTACATATACTGCAAAGGACTAAATCAACTATTTCGATATAAATATACACATCAGCAATTACACTTGCATACCATACGTTAATTCAATTAATTCTATGAAAATTAACTGCATGCTTTAATTTGTGAGCTAGCTTTAAGGAATTTTTTTAAACACAAACTACTGTGTAAATCGGACTCACAATGTAAATTATGTAGTCCCCTTTCAATTTTATTATATCCTATGTGTTGTTAGAGTTAAATTAAAGGAATACTATAGGGTTAACATCGTAAACCAGGTTCATATGAGACTAATCCTTTTTAAAATTTGAGCGTTTCCACCACAGGTTAATTAAATTCCTACTCGGACAAATTTAATAGCAAACTCTTGGAACTACCCACTAACACTAATAATAATATATACTTACGTGCAAGTTTTAAATCGATGGCTAAGAGTGGAGAGGCCTCCAGGTTTGGATGCTATTAGCTCAATTTCATCCCATGATTTTTGTATTGTTTCGAAGTAATGCTGGCTCACTTCTTGCATTAGTGTTAAAGCAATTATTTTCTATTTATTTGTTGAACTTGAATACATGCATGTTAGAAAATTACCTTGAAGTCTTTAGCTACAGAGAAAAACCCATCTTGGGAAATTATATTGTCAAAATAGAGGATAGGAGCCGACGATGCTATAGCACTTACAGCGATGTGTGGGTACTTGAGTCGGAACCACGAGGCTAGCACTGAAACGTGATTAATTAATTATTGGAATATTGAAATTTATGTACGTAGCATATAGTTGTAATTTTCTTATTTACATATATACTATATATTACTACTTTACTCACTTCCTCCATATGAGCCTCCAACAACGATGATGGGAGATTGTTGTGCTGAATATTTATCTTTCACATGCAACAAGATCTCTATGTAATCAGCAATAGCTTGAGCAGAGTTGAGGTATCCTCGAGTCATCTCATTTTTCAATGCCTCCTCCGTCATGCTCCCAAATGGGACCGACTCGCCATAGAATTGATGCTGACAACAGATATATATATATATATATATATATATATATATATATATATATATATATATATATATATATATATATATATATATATATATATATATATATATATATATATATATATACGACTGAACTTCAAGAGAAATTTCATGGACACATTACAAGAAACACATTAAAACATTCTTTCATATAAAAGGATTAGGAACATCACTCCAAATACTCAGGATAACCTCCGCACCTGCAGGAGTTGTGTGGTAACCAAGGTTTAAAATATCAATGTCGGTAGAAATATCGGTACTTCAAATTTACGGATATATCGATAGATATATCGAATATCGATATCAGTAAAAATAAAAAAAAATCACGAAAACTCAAAAAAAAAGAGAAAATTAATTATTTAACTTTACAATATATTTTAACTAATTTTAACATATAAATACAATTTAAAATCTCAATAAAACTCATAACATATGATAAACAAATCAACATATTTAAATAGTCTAAAGTCATACAATACTTAATAATTAATACCAAAATGATAATATATGATGTTTAAATGTAAAACGTGTGATGACATCTTGATCTAAAAAATATTGGTATCAACTCATCGAATTAGAGAAATTTTGAACATAATTTTGAATATTCCAGTAGTTTTGTTATGTATCAATAAAATACTCCCTCCATCCCGATTCGATTGAATGTACCAAAATAATTGTATTTTTAATCAGAGTATATTATTACACTGTGTACCTGAAATGAAACTCCTCATTTACTTAGTGGTAATAATTTTAATGAAGAGTGATGATATGTGATAATTAATTAAATAAAATAAAACAGTCTTAATAATTTCATGCAAATGTTGCTCTTTTTTTTAAATTGATCAAATTAATAAAAAAATTTGTATTTAGTTGGTAAAAGTAAATTAAAAATTATTAAAAATTTCATTAAAATATGGATAATTTTTTGATATTTTATCGATATTTTAGCGATATTTCATCGATATATCTCAATATCTGAAAAAATTTGAACTTTGGCAAACCGATATCGATATTATTACCGATATTTTCCAATATTTCCCGATATATCCTCGACATCAGAAAAGATATATCTTTTTTCCCAATATCGATATCGGTATTCTACAAATACGGATATATCGTGGAAATATCGTGGATATTTTCAGAAATTTTAAACCTTGGTGGTAACCTCCGATACATTAGAATTAGAAGAAAAATTAATTACTCTATCTAAAGGATTTACACTTTCTTAATTTTTAGAGCACATCTCTTTCTATTAAGTGTTATTTATCTAACAATGCATTACAAGAAATAATACATTAAAATTTCATTTGAAATCTAGATCGATTTATAATTTATATAGGCATAGAGTACTGAATAATGTTTATACATGATAATAATATTGAACTATGATTCTACCATTCATCATACATACATATAAATCTCACATTACCATTTATGGATCTGGGCAGTTTTGAACCTCATCATTCCCTCTTAGCCCTTCAGATCAGAATACTGTAGACTCAGCAGAACCTCCGCAACCTCCAAATCCTCCGGCACCGGGACAACCGACTTGATATTCGGGCCTCTCCCTCGCCCTCTCTTGGCCGAGGGAGGTCACCCCTTTAACCATGCATCCGTGTAGTTTGGGGAAACAATTCCCCGCCGATCCCTCTCCCAATAAGAAGGTGGTGCTAACAACAGATGTATATATTAATATACGACAATTGACACAACCTATCCATTAGAGTACAAAGACAAATGATATTATTTCATATAATTGAAGTTAAAAACTAACATTCAAATAGTTAAATAGATATTATTAATGCCTTCGTACAGTCCAATGACGGAGGAGGGAAGGACCACTGGGGCCCCCTAAATATTATTTAATATTAATATATAATATGCAAAATATGACCAAATTCCTTCGGTAGCTTAGTTGTTTATTCAATTGCAGCTTAGTGAGTGCTGATTATAATTAAGAAGGAAGTAAATAGGCTGTCAATCTGCTTCCTCCAGTGATCAGAAGAAAAAGGTGATCGACCAAGGAATTGAGAAGGAAGTTAATTGGCTGTCAATCTGCTGACAACATATGTATATATATATACATATATATAGGGAAATCTCACATCTTGCCTTATATGGGTGTGCTACATTTAAATTGCCCTATCATCTGTATTACATCTAATTTAACTACAAATACATGTAATGTCATGAATACCCCTAAAGAGTGGCCTACCCTTTAATATTGGGAATGAGATGACAGGTACAATTGGAGGACACAATTCATGTGTCAGAATTTGCTGTTCATTTATAACATTACATAATAATAAAATAAAATTTAAAATGATATATATCACTTGATATCACTTTACCAACGGACGCAGATTAATAAAAAAATAAAATTTATAAGCGAACATAACTATTTAAAATGTTATCACCTGATATATTTTAAAATTAATAAAAATATTATAGAATTGAAATACAAACTTTGACAATTAATAGCAAAAAGTAAATAAAAACTCATCTGCCCACAATCTTGTAATGTCCGCCGCATTTTTTAACAATGTAATGTGAATTAAAAAAATATAAAAACACATGTCTGCCCATGTGAATTCATGTACAGTGAATTCACAAAATATGAAAAAAAAAAAAACATAAACTCTTATGTCCGTAGCCCATAATATTATGATGTCCGCTGCAACTTTTTTCGACGGTCTTAAGATCTTTATATATATATATATATATATATATATATATATATATATATATATATATATATATATATATATATATATATATACTAGTATGGATCTCATGTATTACATGGGTTGTAAAGTTACAATTTTAAAAAATATAATTTAAGATTAACATAATTATTTATTCAATTATTATAATCTAATACGAGTTTATAACGAAGAAATACATTTCAATTTATATACATTCAAATGTAAATCTTTAAATTGTTGGTAAAAGTTTAATTTTGTTGTTAAATTGATTTACCAAAAAATTTAAAAAAATAATTATTGAATTTGTAATGATTGTGGTTGAAGAATTAAATTAATTAAAAAAAATTAAAATATGTTAATTTAATCATTAAAGAAATAAATTTATAATGTACTCCCTCCGTCTCGGATAAAGTGTGTCATTTGCTTTTTGCACGTAGATTAAGGAGTATTATTATTTTATGTAAAATGGGTAAGTGTATTAGAGAGATGTGATGGGTAGTGGTGAACCCTTTTTACTAAAAGAGAAAAATGATGCAATTTGGACGAGACGCCTAATATAGTAAAATGATGCTATTTGGGCGGGACGGAGGGAGTAGTTAATTAATAAAAAATAAAAAATAAATTCAATATAAATCAATACGATGAAATGAGATAAAAAAATAAAAAATATTAATTAAAAAATATAATATTATCCGTGAAATAAATTAATAACATAAAGAAATTAAAAGATAAAAATATAATTAAAAATTTTGAAAGAAAAACTAAATTAAAACAATTTTTTTAAATATTAATAAAAGAAAATTTAAAAAATATAAAAGAATCTGCATTAAATTAATCAATGAAATTTAAAAAATAATAATAAAAAAATAATTGGATATCTTTCTTTAGAACTTGGATATAACTTGAAGAAAATTTTTGTTCTTTGCACATGTATAATGAATGAATATAGAATTTTATTTATAGAAGGATAGTAGATTATTTGCACAAAAATTTACATGAAAATTTTTTTTTTAAATAAAAACAAAAAATAATCAAAAGAGAATTAAAAAAATATAAAAGAAACAAAAATAATAAATCAATAAAAAAATAAAAATAAAAATATGAATGTGAAACTTTTTTTAGAAAGTGAAGATAGCTTTTGATTTATATTTTTAAATAAAATTTGATTTGATTTTTATTTGATTTAATCATATAAATATTGGAATGTTAAAGAAAAATTATAAGAAAAATTATGTATTACACACTAAATATTAATTAGTAATTATTAAAATTTAAATTAATTCCGGACACAATATTAAAATTTGAATTTTTTTTGTTAATTTTATGATAAAAAAATTTAATAACGTAAAAATCAGAAGATTAAAAATTACTAATAAAAATTAAAAAAAAATTGAATTAAAACCAAAAAAATATAAATAAATAGAAAAAATAATTTAAAGAGGAATTATAAAAAAATTAATAAAAAATAATAAAATTATCCATAAAAATAAAAATTATTAACGTAAAAAAATAAAAGGTTAAAAATTTACTACATCCTAAAACAAATTAAAAACAAAATAACAGACTTAAAATGAAAAATACTCCAATTAATAAAAAAAAGTTAATAAAAGAGAATTTAAAAATATAAAAGAAACGGTAAAAATTATAAAAATAAAAAAAACATCACATCCATATTCGATTTAAAAAAACATAATTAATGTATTATTTTTTTTATCGGACAAAGTTAGTTGTTAGTATATTTAGTTCACCAAGTTTAATAACGTAAAAATCAAAAGATTAAAAATTACTAATAAAAATTTAAAAAAAATTGAATTAAAACCAAAAAAAATATAAATAAATAGAAAAAATAATTTAAAGAGGAATTATAAAAAAATTAATAAAAAATAATAAAATTATCCATAAAAATAAAAATTATTAACGTAAAAAAATAAAAGGTTAAAAATTTACTACATCCTAAAACAAATTAAAAACAAAATAACAGACTTAAAATGAAAAATACTCCAATTAATAAAAAAAAGTTAATAAAAGAGAATTTAAAAATATAAAAGAAACGGTAAAAATTATAAAAATAAAAAAACATCACATCCATATCCGATTTAAAAAAACATAATTAATGTATTATTTTTTTTATCGGACAAAGTTAGTTGTTAGTATATTTAGTTAATAAAAAAAAGTTAATAAAAGAGAATTTAAAAATATAAAAGAAACGGTAAAAATTATAAAAATAAAAAAACATCACATCCATATCCGATTTAAAAAAACATAATTAATGTATTATTTTTTTTATCGGACAAAGTTAGTTGTTAGTATATTTAGTTCACCAAGTCTCCATACACTTAGTTCACCAAGTCTCCATACACCCTTATTGAGCCTCCTTATAACTCCCCTCCTATTCGTTCCCAATAGGAATCGAACCTGGGCCACTCACTTGTGTGAGGAGCCCGATGACCAAGTGGGCTAGCTTTATTTTTGTATCATTAAATTTTGGTTAATTATACTATGCACCCAGGTGCACACACTATAAAAATATATAAATTATAAACAAAAACATAGTATAGAATTATAAACAAAAATGTATACAATTTATTTGTTAGTTTTTTTATAAAAAATTGAGTGTAAAAAATTTACAACTATTAAATGATAACTTTTAAGAAATATTTCTAAGAAAGCTTTTGTTCATCATGATGTATAAATTATGTGTTAGAACGAATGAATATAGAGTCTTATTTATAGATGGAGAGAGGATAAATTTTATAAATCTTAAATTAAATATATGTATTTATCTATATTAATTTTTAATTAATAATAATTAATTTTTATTTGATAATATCATATTCAAATCTTAAAATAATATATGTATTTATCTACAATATTAATAATTAAAATAATTGAAAATTTTAATTTTAATTAAAAATTAAAATAATTGAGATTAATTCTGGTGACGACACATCATCAAAATTAAACTCTCCTTTAGTGTATATATATATATATATATATATACACACACACTAGTGTAAAGTACCTTACTTCGTAAGGTATGTACTCGGGCTAAACCGTAATTTATAAGGTATATTTGTGTTTTTGTTGTAATATAAATATGAAAATATGAAAGTAGGAACATATAAGCACATGCATTTATTTAAGGGTAGATTTTACAGATTCGAAAGTGTATGTACAAAAAAGAGCTTAAAACTATTTAGACTGTTGTCGGGCCTGGTGGGGGAGGGGGAGGAGGAGCGTTGACCTCTCTTTCCACTTCGGCAGTAAATTCAGCCAGCAGAGGTAGCCTTGGATGGGTGTGTAGTAGATGTTGAAAGTTAGTGGCTAATTCAGAATGTTGAAATTTTTTTTGATAAGCTCCTCAACCTCTTCTTGAAAGTAGTCATTGTACAAACATTGACCACAGTTGGAACATCTGTGTGAACTGGTATCCATTTGTGGTAGTGTAGTGGTAAAAAGGTTTAAGTAGTGAGAGTTGCTGAGGCTATAGGTGAGTGCATTTGGTTTATATACACATTACCTATTTATAATGAAAATAGTTAGTGCTTGTGTAGTAGTGTAATATTGTATTTAAGTGACACATATCATGGTTACGTGTCAATAGTAAAAAGTCATGATGTTTGCATGGGCTGACAACACATTGGATGGGGATAAGGCAGACCTACATGCTTTTGGTAACATGTAGAGTAATTTTTTTTTGTAAAGTAGTTGTTTCCAGCTGTTTAAGAAGAAGCAAATTATTCTACGTAAGTAGCTCACATGATTCCAATAAAAAGACAAAAATATATACAATGTACTTACTAAACCATGTAGAGTAATATTTTTATTTTTGTTTTTTTTGTAAAGTAGTTGTTTCCAGCTGTTTAAGAAGAAACAAATTATTCTACGTAAGTAGCTCACATGATTCCAATAAAAAGACAAAAATATATACAATGTATTTACTAAATTCTATTGCTGATGTTTATCTACATAACGTTTATAACCTTGTAATTTACTGCATGTTTACTGGGGATGACTATTGTAGTAATCAACCCTATACATTTAATTAAGTTGTTTTTTCTGATATTTTAATAGTGGTTTTTGTAAATGCATGAATTTTCAGAAGGAAATGGGTCTAACCTTGTAAAATAACACGATGTTGAAATATCTCAGTAGGTTTTCACATAACTGAATATGGGTATAAATTAATTGAATAAAGTTATTTTTTTAATTAGCAATGGGATGCAATTCATAATACCATAGGTAATCTTTAATCTTACCGTCTATAATAGATTTAAGCCACGGTAAATGCATTTGTAAATATTGGATTTGAAAAAGCTAATAAGTATGTTAGTCTAATATTCAGTGATCCAAATGTGCTATTCAGGATAAGTGAATAGGACTGCACTCTGCATCTCTATAAATTGTATATATCTTTACTTTTATTTTAGTTTCAATATATCGTGAAGACCGAGCCTTACATTAGACCAACTTCTATAAGGTGTACCTGTAAAGACTTAAATCTCAAGAGAAAATTATGGCACTTTCAATATTAAATTCATAAGATAAAAGGAATGAGAATGTTTAATATGAAAATTTCCTTTTATGTAGTCGCTAGACATGTTGTGCTAATATAAAGAAATTTTGGGGTAAGAGATGTTGCAGCCAGACAAAACATTGAGTGTAATTTTATACAAGGCCTATTAGATCACAAAAAAACAAGGCCAAAGTATCATTATGCTAACTAAATATTATTCTAAAAGGTGCACAAGTTCGTTAGAGTAAACAAATTTAAACTAGTTATCAATAATAGTAATACAATCGCATGCTCAACATCAAAGCTGATGAATTTGTTTTTTATGTGAAGTTGCACCAAAAATATAACAATCTGTAGTTGCATAAAATAAGTTTCACTATAGGAAAACATTAATATCCGATATATGTTGAATTGTGCTGTTGTATCTTGTGTGGGGTATATCTAATTTATTGGTTTTTCTTTCGTACAACATGCAAGTATATGTAGTAAAAACTATTATGTTTTGGAATAAGTAACCGGAGTGAGTTAAGTGTTTTAGTACCCTATATTTCGATGTTTAAGCAAGTAAAATATGAAAAAACATGCAGTTATGCAAGTGTATATACAGTGCTACCTGTGAAGTTATTGTAGAACTATATTTATGTGTGGGTGTCATGTCACTAATTTAATTATGCGAAACGCAACATTCAAAAGTGAGAAATAGAATCTATTTCTAAAAACCGATGTACATTTGAAGTTGTAGTAATCTGACTTGTAATACATAATAAGGTAACTAATAGGAGGCTGCATCATAGGCATGTTATATATGTCTACCCTAGTAGTTGGACCTTTGGGAAAATGTGTGGCCTCCTATTTAAGTTTAGCAAAATGAAGAGTTTTTTTATCTGGTACGGGCATTACGTAGGGAAATGATAGAAGTTAGGGGTAAAGTGGCCCATTAGTACTATACCTAGGGTTGTCAAAAAGGGGCATATAATATTCACATAGCTAGTTTTGCAATTACCTCGGTAGTCAGGAAAAAACAACTTACTCGATGCTGTAATGCTGCCTTTTATGAGATAAGAATGGCGAGTCAGTTGTTGGCTCAGTGGGGGATGGGGCATCAAAGGATGGTCCAGTCTGTGTCTAGCTAGCTACTGTTGTAGTGGAAGTACCGGCTGCAGATATTTCTATTGAAGTTGACGCGTCGGTACTCGGAATAAAGGCCAGTAGAATGTATCGAATGGACTGTTGTCCGTGGTATGTAGAAATTGATCTTCTTGTATGGAACAACAATTGCTGACCTCTTACTTTGTTGTTTGCTTGGTGGATAAGTTGGATCTTCTCTGACTGTATATAAGAAAATAGTTAAACATGTAATACGAATGTGTAAATAAGCTTAAAGATAAGTAGTGAGTAAGGGTACCATTTTATCCAAATCAATAACTTCTTCAGCAGATTTCTCCAACAACGATAAAGCCTCCAGGTGTTCTATGGTGGCGATTAAGCTACCTATGTTATCTGCCAACTCAGCTTGAAAAGAGAGCCTGTGTAGAACAAATGTTGTTAGAACTTATGCTTTGTAAGTTATATTTAGTGTGTTCTGTGGTGATGTAATATGGCGGACATTTGAGGTTACGTACACTGGTTTTGGGCTTGGATGTGCATTTTTGCAGTATTGGCAGGTAAATAGGATTCCCAATAGTGCACCGCCGGGGATGCCACATGTTGGACACATCAACAAGTACAATTGTTGTCTTACGTTGCTGATATGTAAGGTTCCCTGTGTTCAGAAAGACTTTACCTGCAATGAAAGAAACGTTTAATAGCTGTACAACACTTTTATGAAATATATGGATAAACTTTTCAAGTGAACGTTAGCTTACGTTTTCATCCATTGTTTGCTTTCATGTATTGTCTATTTCATTGCAGTCTGTCAACATATAGTGCAACATATGTATAATATCGTTAGCATCTGTAAATAAATATGAAGCAAGTTTCAAAATATGTGGCACGAAAGAAATTTCATGGTGTTTATGTATATGAGGGCATAAATATTTCAGTAAAATTATGTACAACTTGTAGGGTTACATATGGAAATTATGATAAGTTATTATGCAAATTGTAGATCGTTGGAATGCTTATGTGATTGCCGTAGAATTTTTTTTCGTTTATTGAATACATGTTGTAATTAGTAGTTATTATGTTTAGTTTAGCTATTTCAAGTTTGGTATTCACAGTATGTTAATTAATGCAACGATTTTGTACTATATTTTTCCAGTCATGAAACATTAATATGGGTCATTGTAGCTTGCCATATTTTCTATTGTATCGTTGAATTGGTTAGGCTTTTAATTACGATGTTGTATTTGTTAGAAATCAATTTGTATAAATATAAAGTATGGTATTGTTTATTGTAATACCAGTCTGCGAGCTCTGCTTTTTGGGGAATTGGTGGGTTAATTAAAATAGTGCTTCCTGGGAGAGTCCCAACAGAGATTCCTACATGAGGAAAGCGTTTACTATAAACTGTAATGATTGAAGTATGAGGTACCATATATTGTTATGTGTACAATTGGAGAAGCTGTGACCTGAATATGTAGACATTGGAAGTCTCATACCAAGAATGATTGGCATGTTTTGAGTGTTACTAGCTAACTCTGGGCCTTCATTCAGTAAGAACTCATCCCACAACGTCAGCAACATTGGTCGTTTCCTACCGTAAACAAAGTTTAAAAAGTTATGTACATTTATGCAATTTTAAATGTGAGATATTGTATGTGTATATATGTATACGGAGTAGTAAAACTCACTCTTGGTTCACGATGACAAAGTCTTATACATACTTATTTTTTTTAACATATCTACGTGGCAGCGTGTGTGTGACAGAGCACAACATATCTGTTTAATACGTAAGAATAAATATGTTGACAGTTATAGTACTTAAATGTAAGAGACTTTTTTTAGAATATGGGGCTTTTATGTGCAAGTAAATTAGAATATGTAGTTTTTTTTGCAAGTAAGTACATAACATTATTCAACTCGTAGAAATAAAACGTTAATAAATATGTACTTCATGTGGGGAAAGATTTGTTAGTACTTCGGACATAAAATGAAGAATATATAATATTATTTTTACTTAATAATGTGCAGCGCTACTGGTGTTATAATTTATATATTGTAAGGATAAATTAACTGGATTAAATTATTTTAGCAGGTAAGTATTAAGCAGAATATATTGTAGTAGCAGATTATGTAATTTCAGCATTGTTGGGTACAAATGATGTGTAATGCTATATTAAAATTAGGTAAATATATGTAGAGAAGAGAAATGTAGCTGATCTTGGCGTCTCTTGTGTCAGCATAGCGGTGGAAATCAGCAAATAGGGTAATGTTGTAGAGGTTTTCAATTGGGAGATCGTGTTGTTCGTCAACAGAGTTGATATATGTGCTGAGATTCAGGATAACTTCATATTTTGAGGCCACATTGAAGGAGTACTTGTAGAAAGGTGTCTTATTCTAGAATTCCCAATGTTGTAGGTCTTACCAACATCAAATAGTGTGTCTGATCTGTTAACGTTATTTCTGTAGGCAATCCATTGAATACTGTCATTCTAGCATAGAGTTTCTAATATTTGTTAACTACTAATGGAGTATTGTTGAATGGTAAATAATAAGGAACTAACCTTGTTATCAACAAATATAATTCTCTGCTGCACTCCACCTTGTAGTTGGTGCCTCGAAGTTTTTTCAGTGACAACTACCTTAGTAATCCAATTTTTCATGTCTATGTGCAGCTGTCTAAGGGGAGGACACCGGTCTTCCATTTACCTATAAGTAATGTTTCTAAATGAGTTAGATGGGGGAGTTTGTTTTTTAAAATTTTGCCATCAAAATGTTTTTGCACGCAACTGAATTTAGTTATCAAATTAGGTGTCGTGATTTTTTTAAAAGTAGCTGTGTAAATTAAAAGTATAAATAATGTTTAGGGTGATTAGGAATTGTGCAGTTATAGTAATTAACAGCTTGTAGTTTGTGTTATATCTATATAGTACTTCAATAATAGTAGTATAATACTTCTGTTTTTATATAACTATAATTTTGAGCAAGTAATAATTTAAAGATGTGTAAATTTAAATTTTTTATGTGTGCATAATTTTAAAAGTTGTAGTTATCTTTGCTTTTTTTTGGATTCAGGGACAATGTAGGAGTCGAACGTTGAAGTGTTGAAAATCTTTCAGTGAAGTACCTGCAACATAAAAATATTGTGTAGTTAGAGTTGTATGAAAGATGTTTATTTTAGAAGACATGCCATAGATTGGAAGGTGTATTGTTAACTTTTCTATTAGAGTTTGTAGTCTACAAGTATTATTTATGTATGTCATGTGGTCAATTTGAATAAGTGTTGTGATATTTGTGTTTTTGTTTTCTACGTGGAAATTGGAAGGTGTACGTACAACTGAAAGGGGATCTTCATAGAAGCAACAACGAATAAGTGTTATGTAGTTAGTTTTGTATGACAGATACTTACTCTAAAAATCATGGCAGAAGCGTCAAAATGTGTGTTGGGCTGTTTAACTGAATTCTTTGTAGTGGGCAGGTACTGCAGTAATATTATTGTAGTCATGATACTAACTACTTGGGAAACTTGAGGTGATGTTAGTTTTCCTTGGAGGCGTCCAATATTTTCTTATACACTATGTTTTTGTATAATTGATTGGTCGCATAAGGGGGGGGTGATGGTCTAACTAGTATCCTTAGGTTTTTTTGCCCTTTTTGCTCTTGAGAAGGCGACATATAGCTGACCATGTGAGAAAACATTCTCTATTAAGTATATGTCTACGAATTCCAACATTTGCCCTTGTGCTTTGTTGATTGTCATTGCGTAACACAATCGGATAGGAAATTATTTCATTTTAAATGAAATAGAGGAAAAGTTGTCTGATGGGGCCTCTAATGTTATGCGGGGTATGAAAACAGCTTTTCCGATATGTGTACCGAAAGAGATTTCTGCACAAAGATAACATTTTCCCCAAAACCTTTGCACAGTCTTCACTTGGGTTAATGTTTCTTAGCAATATTATGTGCGCGTTTAGCTTCAGGGTTAGTTTGTGTGGCGACAGGCCCTGTGGTGTTAAAGAGTGGAACAAATCCTGGTGCTCTGGAGCAACATAGACATACATACTTGTATCATAACTGTAATATGTTACCTCATCCCTATGTGCTCTGTTGATCAAAATATCATTTATTTCGTGCACAAAGTCATTTCTGGTGGTCAAAATAGACCGATTTAGAAATGAAGAACAATCAATAGCTAGGGTAGCAATATCTGGGAAAACAGCAGTTATTAGGGCGTCTACAGATTCAACGTCATCAGAGAAAGGAATGTTGCAAGTGTTGGGGACATGTATTTCGCCTTGGTCATCTGTGGTCCCAATGCCGTCACCGATGTTTTGTATATATGCTGAAAATTCAATGTCATGTTGAGCACGCATGTTTTGCTTTAGCCTAATTTTTTCAAACATGTTCCACAGCGGCAACATTGTACTAGAGGAATTTATGGTGTTGCTTTTTGAACCGTGTACAATAATAGATAGTGTTTGACGAAAGTCATCTCCAAAGATAATAATTTTGCCGTCAAAATTCAAAGGGCAATCTATAATATCTTTATGCATTTTATCGAATTTTTCGATGGTACTACGTTTGGCCATAGTAGCTTCATCCCATATGATCAGTTTTGCCCTTCGAATTATTTATGTGCCAGTACGCTTTGCTTATTTATGTTAGATGTTGCAACACTAGTTTCATCTATTGGGATTTTAAATCTGGAGTGCGAGGTCCAACCTCCTTGAGCAAAGATGCTGCGACGCCAAAATTTGTCGTAGTGAGTACAATACCGTCTGCTGATTTGATAGTTGCAATTATAGTTTTATAAAAGAATGTTTTTCTGCTGCCTCTTGGGTCGTTGACAAAGAAGACTTTTGTATGTTGTTGTTGACATGGTGTAAAATTTTACCGTAGGCGTAGTACTGCTCGTTTATCATTTTGTTGCAGGCTGTTAGGTCATCAACAGTAACGTTTATGGCCAGTTCATTTTTCATTTCTTTTATTATAGATTCGTGAAAGGTAGGTGAACCGCAGATACATATTGAGAAGTAGTCATAGAAAATTTTCCCCATTGAGTGAAGATGTTCAGCGATGTTTTCTAATGCTTTGACTTTATTTGTAGATGGATCTTCTAAAGAGCATCTTGATATTGTGACCATAGAAGAGTAGGTGTCGCGGGTTACAATGTACAAGGATGACAACAAATAATTGTCTTAATGCGCAAGACATAAGATATGTTGTGGCTTCTGCAATGCACATTTATGCTATATTATCTTTTTCAAGGATTTTTAGGGCATGCGCTTCTTCTCTGTATGTGTTATATGTTACACCGTTTACTGTTCGTAAATTTTGAAACGAAGTTGGACCATGAATGTGAATAAGCAGTAACCTAAGGTAAAATCTTTTTTCCGTCAGTTGGTTGGCAAGAAGTAATTCGACCTATTACTTATCTTTGTTTACGGGGTTGCCATTCTTTCAAGTCGATGTGCCACATGAAACATTCAGGGAATTCAACATATAGATAGTTGAGGCTTTTAGCGTAGGGACTATGTTGATTCATGTACAAAAATTGAGTAAGCATGGTTTTTCTTGCGGACGGATTTGAAGCAATGCTCAGCAAAGTTTGGTTAGCTTGAAAGGAAACTGTATGCTCATTTTTTAAGTGGACCGATAAGCAGATTACAGGTGGGTATATTTGGTTAAGTTCGAATTTAAAAATGCGCCACATTGCCTCTGGAGGTGATTTCCACCTAGCGTTTTGGAAATTAGTAATTTCGTTGATGGCCTCGTTTTTCTGGTCTATTGTTAGGGTATAAGAGATTTTATCATGACCTTTGTATATATATTTATTTAGATACTTTATGGCTTGAACAGTGGAATAAATTTCAATGTTTATGTGGCAGTTAAATTTTTATAACAAATACGGGTTAAATGGAACAACCCATCGGCTATCAAGATTTGAGCTCCTGATAGATATCGTGCGGCCATCTCTCGTTCTACGATATATAGGGTAAGCATCTGAGCCATATGTAATCATTTCTGGAAAACCTTTAGGATAACCAAATTTGCAGAAACCTTTTTTCATACAGGGGCATGTTGAGCTTAATGTGCCACAGGGACCGTGTATCATGTGCTTTGTAACTAATGAAAATAAGTACGGATGTGCGTTTTGATTGGGAGTTCTGCACATACTATCATGTCAAATGCTTCGGGTGAGTACATTTTTGACTGCTGATCTAGAATAAGCAAAAAGTGGGCATGAGGCAGTCCTCGTTTTTAGAATTCTACGATGTACGTATAAGCAATGATGTGGCCGGAATTTTTTTTAATTAGTGTATCTTTTGACAGTTGGAGCTTTGCATAAAAAACACGAGCTATAACATCAGACCTATTTTACACTCATCAGTTGGCAGGCATAAGCGTTTCACCTCTGGCCAATTTGGATTTGATGTTATGGTCAAGAAAATGCCAGGTTTCCCATGGCGCTGAACTAATGATAAAGCATCTATGTATCTTTTACGCATGTCTCTGGGCACACCGATAAATGAGGATTGCAAGATTGTGCGCATGCCAATATCTGAGCCAAGCTCACACCCTTGAGTAATACCATCTAAGACACCTTTGTATACATCACTACATATACGCTTTTGCATTTCGGCCAATTTGAAAAAAATCTAATCTCAAAGTTTCAATTTTGATGTACATATCGACAACATACTGCTGCAGGAGTCTTCCCGTGTGTAGCAAGAAGGATTCGTTGGCCTCTCTTATCTGTAACATATAACAGTAATATTCACTGCAGGAGACGTGTGTTTTACTGTTGGTTCTATGGGAAGCACTTGAATGGAAAATATAGCGAATGTGTACTACTATGGTGTAATGAAGATATTAAAAGGAAAGAACTTGTATAAACAAAGGGAAAACGTACCTTGTTGTTCAGAGTCGATGAAATCATCTGCATTTCTATAGCTTTGGATGTTAGCAGTGGGGGTGCAGTAGGAGGTTTGAGTTGAGCCCATCTGTTGTTGCGCTTGGGTTCGCCTTTTAGTTATGCGACTCCAACCAGGTTCTCCATGTGGGAAAATGAGTGGATATTGCATTGGATCGTAACAACCAAAGTGTTTAATAATCTGAGGGAGGCTACTTTTGGGGTAGACCTGTATTTACTGGCTTGATTGTTGTCCTTCGTCTATGGGGTCTAACCATATCCCAGCAATTTCTGATGTCGTAGGAGTACTATAGGTCTTGTTGTTGTGCTTAGGGTCAGCCTCCAGAAAATTTTGTACTCATTTAAGTTTCCCAGAGTGTTTAGACTTCTAAAAATAATGGTATATGGGTTCGTCGTCAGATAATCGATTTATTATTTCGTGATCTGTGTCGAAAAAGTATAGCTGCAGATTCCTCGGGAATTCACTTTCTGATGGTACTAGTTGGCTTAGAAAATGATAAACCTGCCCTTGGATCATAAAAGTGTAAACTCCATTTGTTCTCTTTGCCAAAGACTTTTCAGAGTGAACTCCAAGAGATGTGAAAGCGAACATGTTATTGTAGCTTCGAATGCAATCACAGAATTCTTTGAAAGGTCACTGTGCCCTAGGTATAGATCTTTCAATTTAGAAGTCATCTTACTTTGTTGTAGGTGTATTTCTCCTGATGAACAATAGAATGAAGGTGGTTCTAAATACAAGCATTTCGCTGAACAATATTTACAGTCAGGTACATCAAGAAGAACGTCGGGCTTGTTGCTTAGTTGAGATAAAATGTCCTTGTCCACAGGTTGGAGCGACTCCTCACGATTGCGTCGACGGCTACGCTTCGCTTCCATTCAATGTTCAACTAAGAGGTATCTTTTTTTATATCCGGTGGCATCTTATGAGATTTTTTGTGAGAAACCTTTTTGTGCCATTGATTAGAACAATAAGTAAGGCAAATAGAAAGTGGGAGCGTACACAGGCTTTCACCGATGTGTAACAGACTCCAACATAGATACAGTTGTATGTAAGTACAGTGAAAACGCAGGTTCACTAAGTACATGCACGTGTGCATTAAAAAGTAATTAAAATCATGTGGTCGCATGTGCTGAAATTCCATCAAAATAAAGGGGTATATGTGGTGTGGGGCTCACCATGAATAATAGAGATAAGCTAATTTATATTGTTGAAATTAGTGGGGAAAACCACATTTATATTGTTGAAATTAGTGGGGAAAACCACATTCACTCTTAGTTAAGAATGTGAAGCGATTTCTTGGCCAACGAAGGCGAAACATTCCGTGGAGATGTGGGTTTTGAGTGAATGTCACGCTGAGTCTTAAAGTATCCGTACTGTAATACTACTGGGGTAATTTTTGGGCGATAAAGAAGTTACTTTGAAAGGGTTGCTATTAAATTCAGATGTATTATGAAGAAGAATAATTAAAATATTTCAATCAGGTGTTTTCATATGAATAAATTTGAATTTAAACTAAAAAATTAATGGGAAAACTTTGTCAGGGAAGGGGAACACATGTTTGAAATCTATATGTATGTATGCATCAACGCATGGTTTCCGATTTTAGGATGATTTTTGATACACATATTATTTTATCTGTAGTATTTTTCATAGTACGTCAATTTATTTTATTCATTTACAGGTCAAAGATATTGTAAATTTATTATTTTCTCATGGAATGTCAAAATGCGAATTTTATTCTTCGTAATTATTTGTCTATAGGCCTTGGGCGACATAAATATTTGGTCGTGCCTCCTACTCATCCTAATAAGCAAAACTACAGACGAACATAGAATGATGATATGTGAAATGCATAGTATTTTAGATGAGAATTGGTTGACTAATAGCTAAGTTCTAATGATCAGTGTCTTTATAGTGGTGATGCAAATGTATATGATTTATTTAGAAATTGTCAGTGCAAATTCTCAGGAAAAAAGGTGTATGAAATAAAGGAAGGTATCCGCGGAAAGTATTATTCTTAAAATGAACTAATAATATAACAAGAATGTTGTGTAGCAATGTCTGAAGTACAAGTACGTATGCAATCATGTAATGAGTATGGATCATTGTTTGTGAACCTTCAAAAATCACTTAGTGGTCTGAGTTGTAACAAAGAGTGTATAAAGTTCACTCAGAGAATAAAATGGATAATTTATGGTAGGCAACATACCTTTTTACTTAGGAGTCAGTAAGATACGTGAAACCATGGATTGTACTCTGCCGTGGATACCCAGCACCATTTTAGAGCGACCAGTTGGCTGTGAGAATTATGAGATAAAATTAGTGTTGTGAAGACAAATCACATTCAGTTTCACAAGCAGAGAACAACTTTAACATTAGCGGGGAAGGTAAGAGTTCACATTTGAAGACAAAGGTAAGATAAATGTGACAAAAGAATGGACACATAATTTGCTACTATGTTAAATAGTGGGAATGGCATAATGATAAACACCATGTACATGGGTTAATTCCTATACAAGAATTAAATTTCATATCCATCATACTGACAAAACAGTCCCTAATGCGTTATTATGTAACGACCTGTATCAAGAGAAAATTAATGATTAAGAACGATGCGTATGTGCTCTCACTCTTTTGTAAAAACTAATTTTGTAAATCCGCCTTACTGACAACAAAATTCGCATAGTCAGATAGCAGTCAGCGTTAAAAGTATAATAGTGAAGGGAAACATATGATTCTGCAGTGCTAACGTCTAAATTCCCACTATGTAATCAAGTAACATGTAGTAGTAAGTGTAGCGTTCTTGGGGAAAATGTATAATTTGCGTAAGAATTATCATTCTTAAAGTAAAAGCGCAATCGTTCAGAACACAATTAGCAATTCAAAATAGTAAATGATAACGTTGAATAAATATTCTTAAAATAAAATTAGAATAAGTTATAACATATACAAAAAATCATTCACAATTTATTATGAAAAAATCTTATTTAAGATCTTATATATATGTGATCTTAAATATATACTCCCTCCGTCCCAACTTAAGAGGACCATTTTTTCATTTTTGTCGTTCCACCCAAAAAGTCTCATTTTATTTTTTACACATATGGGACCCACACATCCTTCTAATACAATAAAAATATGGGACCCACACTCCCACTAATACAACTACCCACTACACATTCAATAATAATATTCCTTAATATACATGGAAAAAAGAAAATGACCCTCTTACGCCGGGACGAAGGGAGTATATAAAGAAAATCATGCATGTCCGCAAAATAATATCACTTGTCCGCTGTAAAAAAAAAAAAGAAAAATCATTCACAATTTATTATGAAAAGAATCTTATTTAAGATCTTTTCATATATATATATATATATATATATATATATATATATATATATATATATATATATATATATATATATATATATATGATCTTATTAAAAATTTATATGAAAAGAAAATTATGCATGTACGCAAAAAAAAATCACGTGTCCGCTGTAAAAAAAAAGCATTCATAGTTTATTATGAAAAAGATTCTTATTTAAGATGTTATATATATATATATATATATATATATATATGATTTTATTTAAGATTTTATTTTTATGATCTTAAATATATATATGCAAAGAAAATTATGCATATCCGCAAAAAAAATCTCACGTGTGTTCGCTGTAAAAAAAAACATTCACAATTTATAATGAAAAGAATAATCTTATCATATCCTTAACTATTTATAAAGAACGCATAAGTTTATAATGACCAGTCACCTATATTGCCACGTGTTTAGTTATAAAATTTACTCCACCGTTCTTAATCTGCTTCTCTCACAGCGCTTACACTTTTTCCCTTTCTGTTCGACACATTTCGCCACCGTTCTTAATCTGCAACCCTCACAGCGCTTGCACCTTTTTCCCCTCTGTTTGACGCGTTTCGCCATCACCTTACTCGTCGTTTCCGCGTTTAGAAGTTGCCAGCGCAGCTCTTCAATCACATGTTTATCTCCCTTCGACTCCATCTCTGTGTGACATGATTTCAGTTTTAATTGCTCTCGTTCCCGTCTGACCTTCTCTTTGTGGGATTTATCAGTGCCTTCTCCCCGCAGCCATTCTCGCTGCGCTACCACCCGTTAAAGTTTGCTCCAGTTTTCAACCCATTGCAGTTTCTGAAAATTATAGACAATAAATTTGGATTCCCATAGAATCATCTTTCCGTCATTCAAGCTTCCTCTGCCGGTGAGTTACGTTTCTACCACTCCCCTATACTCACTGTTTAGTTTATTAATTTTAAGGTGTGAAGCCTAATTGCATTCTTTCTCTGCAATTTATGCGTTTTACCTTCGGATAGGTTTTAAATTTGGTTTTCCTTTCTGATTTCACTTCGGATACGTTTTAAATTTGATTTTCTCTTTCTGATTTCACTCTGATTAATTCATTTATTCGACCAAATTATTATGTCACAATTTTTTCTTTCTTATTTTCATTTCTTGTTAACTGCGTGCATCTTTTTGAGAAAGAGAAGTGCAAATCCTCAATTTTGTTGAGGTGTGGTTTTAATTTTGAAAGAGCTACCTTTTAAGAATTGGGAAGAACCAGATTAATAGCCACATTGAGAAATGTAAAGTACTCCCTCCATCCGGGTATCATTTTTCTATTTTGAGCGTCCGCCCCCAAAGGTCTCATTTCTTTTTTTATACACACACCCACTAATACAACTAAAAAAGGGACCCACACTTCCACTAATACAACTACCCACTACACATTAAATAACAATACTCCTTAATTATCGTACCCAAAAGCAAATGGCACCCTTGAATCCGGACGGAGGGAGTATTACAAATTCACTGATGAATACTCATAGGGGTTGGGCCTGACACGCGGGTACCCACCCGGCCCTCACGATTTGGGCCGACCCAGACCCGTCCAGAACTGAAAATGGGGCGGGCCGCCCCGGACCCATTTCATAACGGGTCCGGGTATTGCTTTTGGACAGCGGGTACCCGCCCCGCCCCTTACTGCATATAAATTTTTTATTTATTTATTTTTATAATCATTTAAAATTATATACTTTACTACTAATTTTATGATTATTATTATTATTATTATTTGAATTTTATTTTTATTCTTTTGACATAATTATCATTTGAAGCTATGAAGAATAATCAAGTGAGAGAGAGTTAGTCATTTATGAGTAGAGAATAATCAAAATTCCAACCACATAAGTTTTAAAAAAAATTAAAAATAAATTTTTTTAAAAAAAAAAGGAGAGCGGGGCGGGGCGGACCCACCCCATTTGGGTCTAGGGCTGAAAAATAAGACCCGTGCGGATCCGAGGCGGATTCGAGCCAAGCAATGTTAAAACGGGTCGAGTAGTATAGTACCCGGCCCAGACCCGGCCCGTTGACATCCCTAAATACTCAAGCCTAAGTGACCTAATTTCTTGCCCCTACCATCTATCGTATGCCTCATGTAATTTATGAATTTCATGTACTGTATAAGTTAGCTCGCAAAGCGGATGTTTCGTAATCGAACAAGGGTTTACAACATTACATCCAGTGGCGGACCTATTAAGGGCCCAGGGGGGGCACTGGGCCCCCCCTGAAATTGTGAAAATATTTAGTATATATATAGTAAACATTTTTAAGTCATGAGGTGGTACAGTGGTTTTGCTCCAAGCTGCTAATTTAAAAGTCGTGTGTTCGATTGCAGCTTTGTGCGCTCTTACTGTTATTAGATTTTTTATATTTTTTTTTCTTTTTCTTTTGTTTGTTTTTATAATTTTTTTCCTTTCCTCTTCTTTATTTCTACTTTATAAAATTGCTTTTATATTTTTTTTTCTTTTTCTTTTGTTTGTTTTTATAATTTTTTTCCTTTCCTCTTCTTTATTTCTATTTTATAAAATTGCCTTTACTCTTTGTAGTTTTACGACTACATGAGTACATGGATTTTGAAAAGTACATTTTTTAAATGAATAATATAAGAAAAAATAAGATAATTTGGATAATTTAAAGACAAAAATAAATAAAGTTTTTGAATTTACTAAGTATAAAAAGTTTTTATAATATTTTAATTCTTTAAGAATATTAGTAATGTGTAGTGTTGCTATTATTGAAAACGTGGTAATAACGTGGTGGAATGGACGAAATAAAAAATTACAAAAATACAAGGGACGGATGAAATGCATTATATTCCATATAGAATTTGGGCCCCCCTCGATAAAAATCTGCGTCCGCTACTGATTACATCATAACTGTTGAATGAAAATTGGCTTCATTTAATTTTTTTTACTCTACTTTTGGATCATTTGACAAATAAAAAATGTCCATTTACAGCACTCTGTTTTGTGAGCCTAATTTCTGGGACTGAATTTCTTTTTCTTGCAATTTGGCAGACACTGACCATATATAAACTACTGTTAAGTGGTGTTAGGCATTAATTTTTGCAATATTATGTGAAACGAATTGTATGTGCTGATTAATCAGCTTAGTAGTGCTGATTAATCAGATTAGTTTCTACCCTCTTTTTCTTGGTGTTTTGTAGAGATCGGAGGCTTTAGGACTTCCTTTGGCGACATTTTCTGCTGTGGTTCCATATTTGGGAAGACTTTTGAAGGTAAATTTTTGTTAAATTATTTGAGTTTTTGGAATTACATGATTAGGAGTTTGGTTTGGATTCTTGAAGTTTGCAAGTAAATACTGATCTGCAATGCCATTCAAAAGTTTGAGAATGCCTTTGAGATGTTCTCATAAAAGGAAAAGTTTTATGTGCCTTGAGTATATGTAACTTAAGCATTACTTTTTGCAATATTATGTGAAATGAATTGTATGTGCTGATTAATCAGATCAGTTCCTACCCTCTTTTTTAAGCCAGACAATTTGTATAATTTTGTGATTGTCTTACTTTCTTGGTGTATTGTAGAGATCGGAGGCTTTAAGACTTTCTTTGACGGCATTTTAAGTTGTGGTTCCATATCTGGGAAGACTTTTGAAGGTAACATTTTGTTAAATTATTTGTGGGATTTTTTCCTCTTTTATATTGTTGAATTGACGAATAAATGCGTACACATTAGTCATGTATTCCTTTTTTTCATAGAAAAAGGTGGATTATAAATTACATAAATACTATTTTCCATTTATATAATATGGAATAGTGTATTCATTGCGATTACAGTAATTTATGCATGTAGATGCATATTTTGAAACGCAAATGAATCTATGTAAAATTATGGCAATATTGTAACATTAATAAAGATGAATAAGCAAAATGATATATGGAACTACTGTGAAACTGATTCCCATATCCCAAGCCATTGTAAGAATTTTGTATCTTCCTAAAAAACAAACTCACATCACTCATCACAAATTGCTATATACCACATGAAACGCATATAGTTTGTCTATTCTTATCAAAATCCGTCTATTATTTGATAAATTACAATGAGAAAGTAATGCATGGATGAAGTCTATACAAAATTTAGACTATGGGGCCAACGTATAAATTTTTCCATTCTATGATATCCTATATAATGTTGTTGGTCCGCACAAACTAAAAGCAAAAATATTTCTGTATAATCTTATTTAGTTTTGTTTATTTATTTTATTTGTATGCTAAGTTTCAAGTATAGTTGGATAAGCAATTTCGTGATTATATCCTTATGCCTGGATGATCACTGAAACCAAACTTCTTCTTTTCTCGTACGTTGGTATGTTTGCTTGCTATAAATTTCCGAAATGATATAGTCCATATGCACCATGTGCTATTATGCTATTGGTATTTAATGTTTGAGATGCTTCCATGATTAAGATGTTTAGATATCATTTATTCAAAGATGAATGATGGACCTCATATACTTCACTTGTGTAATTTTTCATTCTCCCTTATAATTACTTTATAATTTTTTAGCATTTATGCATTTGAAATGGTGCTGTGAAATATTTTAAAAAAAACACTTGTGTTTGGTGTACTAACTAATGTTTAATAATATTATGAAAAGTCCGTAAAGACAACAGTAACACATGAACAGCGGAGAATTGTTAAAGCAACGAAGCTGATATGTTCTACCTAGACGAAAATAGTGTGTTGAGAAAGAGAAATCATCTGTTTCAAGAAAATTTTGAAAAACTTTGATGTCATTTAAATTGAGCAAACCAAACATTAAATCAACATCAATTCATTTCTGATTGTTATTTTAATACCTTATTATTACATATTTTAACTTATTAGTTGTCCACAGGTTTAGAAGTTCTATGAACAAGACGAAAGAGAAATGTTGCAAGCTGAAATATCAGAATTATTCAATCAGTTCAGTTTGAATTCCATCATTTAATAACTCTTTATCATCCCATTGTTAACGTTCTTATTGCACTGCTCTATGTATATGAAGCTTTTGGGTTCTCATCAAGTTGGAAAAAGCTAAGCACCCTGTCCTATCGATTTTCTCTAATAAAAAGAGACCAGTTAACAAAACAGTGGATGTATCTTATCCATTTGACCTTTTTCTATTTAGTAATTTAAATTTTGTTTTATCTTTTCATTGAATCAGCAATCTAAAGTCGCAAAAGAGTTCCAAAAGTGGAAGGGTTGCCGGTAATTGCTATTTTTTTTGTTGGAGTTTTGCATTTGCACATGTCTGTGAATAAGTTTCTTTCTTGCCCTCCCGGTAATTTCCACATCCCCACATTTTATCACCCAGTTTTTATTTCACCGTCAGTGATTTTCCTGATCCAATCCATCTTTTTTCATGTCGATTTCTCGCTCTTATTTTATTGTACGCCCTCAATTTCTTGCATTCCAACTCCAGGAGGAATTTTCAGTTGCCCTTGAATTTGTTACAATCTAAATGACTTCAAAATCCCAATTTTGCTTTCTGCTTACGGTTCTGGGTGCCATCCTTCTCTTCCCGTTTTATAGTAGTTTTATATTTCTCCCCTATTACAACTATTTTTGTTTGTGGTTTTTGTTTATTAAATTGTTATTTTCACTAACTTTAATAAACTTATGTACCTTTTTTAATTTGTTGAAATGTGAATGTGTTGCTGTTGATATGCATGTTGGAGTTATGAAAAAACTGTAGTTTGGTTACACATCCTTGTTTATTTAGCGATGTTCCATGTTGGAGCCATGGCTCATTAATGCAAATAGGCTCAAGGAATGTTTTAAACCTCACAAGTACACTTACTATATAAATGAAATTTCATTTTATTCGATATGCATATTTTTTGGGATAATGAAACTCCTTGTTTAATTGTTTTAAATGCCAATTACCATTTTAACTCTGGTTTCCTTCATGTGTTCATTCCTTGGCCTATTTCTCTACATGTAAGGTTTGTCCTGTTCGGCGTGATAATTTAGCTAAAATTGATATTCCCATGGCTGAGTTGGTTTCGCAAGTCAAAGATATGCTCGATAATATTCAGCAAAGTCTTTTTAATATTGCCCAGAACAAACGTGAAGCGTTCATCAAAGTCGTACATACATGGGAAGAATTTTGCAGAAGCATTTGCACAAAAGAAGATGATCCTGGCTCCATGGTGCAATGAGGAGGTATGACATCCATTCTCCTCTTTATCTGCTGGCCTCTATCTCTTTGGGTGATATTATCCACAATGACGTTTTGTTGTACAGATTTGTGGGATGCTTTATTTTTGCAACTGAAGTTACTTAAAGTAATGTTGGTGGCATTAGTTTGAAGGATAGAGATTAAAACATTAGAAATTGGGTTATGAAGTTTCAATTAAATTTAAATGGGCACCGTTAGTGCACTGACATAATCGAGTGTCTTTAGATCTATCATATCCTCAATAGTTACTACTATTAATGATTTCTTTATCACTCCGTTTATAATTTTGCTTCCATTTATCTTATCTTGCCATTTTGCTTCTCGAAAACTATATTACCACCATGCATTTTGTCGTCATAAACCCCTTAATATTATTATTGAATGTAAATTGCAAATTTTTTATTACTAAATAATTTCTATGATCCAGAATATCTGAGCTTAGTTTCTTCTACCAAGTTATTCTGAGGACAATCATGTTTCAAGGTATACTTTTCTTATTTGTCGTGTTTTTATTTATGTATTACATTAGTCTGTTAATTCTTACTTTTCTTATTTGTAGTAAAAACTGTTGTATTTTAATCTACTTTATGTATACTCTAAATCTAGTGTATGATGAATTGCTACATAGACATGTAATAATACTTGTACATGTTTCATGAAGCTTCTCATGTGTTACCTTAAAACTGTGAACTATTTCTAAATCACTCATGCTCAAATCTTGTTTATTTATTTCCATGTTTCATGTTTGTACTATTTATTAGTGTATCAAAATTTGACTAACATATAAGCATTTGCTAATGTTTAAATACTAGTATATGACCCGCGTGTTACGCGGATTATAAAATTTTATATTTAAATAGTTATCTAATAATACAAAATATATTGAATACACATATATTATGTAGAGTGAGTGAATAAAAAGTATTAAGTTAATATTTATAATTAATATTGGAATATATATTTTTAAATAATTAATATTATTAAAAAAAATTATTCTATTTTTTGAATTAAGCATTTTTTTCTATTTTTGATTTTATAAGAAAATATAATTAACATAAAATGAATATTAAGTCAGCAAGTTATATATCTCTAAGTATATTTTATTAAGGCAAAGACTTGTGTGAGACCGTCTCACGTAAAGGCTTACCTGAGATGGTCAGAAAGTGATAACTTTTATGAAGGAAAGTGATAATAAATTTATGAAAAGTGATAATGCTCTTTCATGAACAAATTATAATATAAATAAAAAGTGATAATATTTTATAGCGAAAGTGATAACTATTTTAAAAAGAGAAAAATGGTCTCACGTGAGACGGTCTCACGCAAGACCTACCCTTTTATTAAATTATTAATTATGATAGTATTAAATAAAATTAATTTAAAAATAAATAGATCAGTTGATTAAAAATATCAAATAATTAAAAGGTGTAATAAAATGACATATCATCGAGAAAGAAAAAATAAGGTTTTTTTTTTTAAAAAAAAAAAATTATTTTAAATAATATTATAAAATAAAATTAAAATATTATTAGAATTAAGATGCATCCCCATAATAATGTTATAATTACTAATTATATTAAAACCGAAATACAATTAATATACATAGTCATAAATGCTCCACCAATAGAAACAAAACACATATAAATTTTTCTTTTGAAAAGAACGAAATTGCGACACCTGTGTTTTCTAAAAACTCAAATAAGGAAACTACTTTACAAATATATATATTAAGATTGTAATTTTTTGGGATTTGTTTTCTAAATAAATGAATATTAATTATCATTAACACATTCAAATGAAATTCCCCTTTAAATGTTTGTGTCTGTCATTTCTTTGTGTGTGACAATAACTTGGTATTCTAAGTATAACATCAAATAATTAAAAATTGTTCATTATTTTGAAAGAAAACACATGTGGCTTGGAGAAAAGATATTCAAAATTAAAGCTGAGATATTAATATGCATGAGACAATGGAATTTGGTATGTAGATGTAAAATAATAACTTTCTTTAACTTAAAGCCTTCGTCATCAGGTATGTTAGCTGAGGTGGATGTCACATACGAGCTAGAAAGCCAACATCACTCACATTTTGTCGAACAACGAGGTCGACTCTTACAAAATTTTGAGCTACTGATCTAATCGTGTCCCTAGAAAATTATTTTGTGAATGCTTATGTCTATTTAGATAGACTACTTATTTTCCTTTAAATCTTATGTTCATGAAAACTATTCACCCTTGCCGTGTCTAGGCTATTTATTTTGTTTTAAATCTTATGTTCAAAAAACTATTCTCACATGTTCTGTATTGTTGCTACATTATTTACACAAATCGGTAAAGAACTCAATTTCAAGCATTAGAACTAAATTCTAGATTAATGTATATATAATGCTTAAGTTTATCTTTATTGTACCAATGCTAAATGGTTAACTGCTTTTTATTTTTGGTACTTGAGGGTGGTTGATGGATAATTTGGTTGGCTGAGAATTGGTATACCCTTTGATTTATTTGATTGTTTGAGCAATGGCTTGCCATCATTTTGTTTCTTTTTTAGTTTGAGCTATAATTATATTAATGAGGTTGTGATTTTTGAATTCTCAGATATTTCACAGGAACTCATAAAATCTTGTGAAGAATCCCTACGCTTGTGGAAGCCAGAAGGTACGATGATCGATAATCTTCCCTCATATTAAATTAGGTGATCCTGGAATTAGAGTCCACATATACTTGTCCAAATGTGATTTGTACAGCTGAAATCCTTGACTTTATAGGCAACGCGCGGCGTGTCCATGTCCTCAGGTCTTTCCCAACAACAGTGATCCTGATTTGGGTCACCAATCTATCACCATTCACCCACCTATACGTATAGCGTGTCGGGAGTGGATGTTGCTGCTTTGAGCAGATAATCGGAGCCCCAACTTAGTGTGTCCTTGTCGTGATCCAACATTGTAATACCCACCCTCCTACAAGATCAACCTGCATATCTGGTACTACATTTTCATTTAACTAATTCATGAACCATTTTGCATGATCAATTTCTTACGTGGTAGCCGGAGCCATCGGACATGGCTAAGTCGCCCTTCCAGCCCAGACATTGGGTGGGCGGTAATCTCCGGGACATCTGCCCTTCAAAGAATAGGATACATTTTTTGAGGGCATAATCTTGTGAAATGAATGCGTAGCAAGATGTAATAAGAGTTACCACAAACATAGTAAACCCAGAATTTTATGTTCATCATCATAACAATATTAGCACTACTCGATCTTAATTGTATAGGATGTGAGGCTTTTTATATCATTTAAATAGGGGAGCAGTTAGAAAGTTCGTTGGTAATTGAGAGATAGAGTCCCTAACTCTCATCCATATTTATTCACATGTTCTTGCAAAAGTGTAATCATGCACACTTGTGCTTCAGGCTCTCTTCTTAAAAACCCAATTTTTTTCAAAACTTATTCGGTAAACAAATTTAGTTTTGATTGATTTCTTTCGCGAATGGGGGCATGTTTTGTGTTATTCTATGGTTAAATATTTGCATGTACATTTGCGCTTAAATTTATACAATTTAATTTTCCACTACATATGTGCAAGAATGCGTGAATTAGAAGAGGCCGTACAATATCAACAAGTGCGAGAGTTTGGAGAAATTCGAACAACTTGAAGTCATGGTACCATTACACTTTCGCACGTTACAAAATATTCCCCTTACATGAAACACACTCCGTTTACATGCACACACCTATACAGGTTACAAGGAAACAAAGGATACATAAAAAAGGTGATTGTGGACAAACTATACAGAAAAGAAAATCAGCGCAAAGACTACCCCCAACAGTCCCTCCCAGATAAAGCCATCAAATAGATTTTTGATCTACCTGAAATGGTAATAAAAATGTGCATTCCATTGTGACATTTTAGCTTTTATATAGCAAAACCTCTATACTAAAATGCATACAATCCAATCAGCAAACAAAGTCATTATGGCTGAAAGGATACATGAAGATTACAGACCTACAAAAAAAATTCTACCTCCTAGGGTGCCCAAAATGCTCACAACCCTGTGGGGCTTCTTATGGACAATCATTCAATTGTCTCTACTGCGGAAGTAATTTCTCATGTCCAAAGCCAATATATGACACTTTACTCCCTCGACTAACCAATCTTATAACACAACACATACCCTGTAACTATGTAACACATGAAACATACAACGTGACCTTCACCACGCTAATCCATGATAACACCGGGACTTTAGAATCTACAATTAAAAAGCAAGAAGCTGCAATGCTACTAGCTACCACTGGAAAAAAGATAATGGAAGATGAAATGCATGTTCATACTCAGAAAACCTGATTCATTCCACTCATAAGTTACTACTTACATATATGACATGCATAAGTTTGAATTGTTATAGGCTAAGATTTGAGACTGCTGTGGACAGCATTATCAGATTAGGTTGGTCATGTAGGACATAAATAACTTCGCATTGCTATAGGTTGAGATTTAAGATTACTTGTGAACATTGCTTATATGCTTCTATAACCATTAAACAAGAAGGAAACTTAGATTCATCCAGGACAGAAAACCTTAAGAAATATGCTAAGATGCTTCTAAAAGCACTGACAAGGAAATTATATAAATATTCATCTTGCATTGTGTGAAATCTATGAAAACACATGTTTTCTAATACATTCATTTCATAGTTTACTAATCATAACTCACCATCTCTACGATTTTTATGAAACCTAGGAAAATAGGCTAAATCTCCACCAAGTAAATGAGAAATATAGATCAATGCCCCTATTGCACAACATAAGAGCAACACCATATGAACAGCCAGGGAAAAAGAGAAGATGTTACACAGTCATGACATGCCTGCAGGCAATGGAAACATCAACATCTGTGGCTGCAATGGAAACACCAACATCTCAGATCACAGAAGCACCAAGTTCAGTAACACACAAATAGGGAAATTCAGGTAAAAGAATTGCAAATCCAGAATCACACGAGCCATGGCAACCTGAAGCACATGAAACAAGAATGACTGAATATCCAACACTCTTCACCCCCTTTTTCAAGCAAGAATGAACAAGCATCCTCAGACTTTTCAAGTCACCTTTTGGGCGTGTCATATGCAACTACGTCAGTCGTCCTTAGAATATCTAATGATAAACATATGTAATGTACAGTCACTATGTTCAGTTTTTGCTTACAACGTATATCGACAAGTCTCATGATAAATATATGTAACGAAGATAGTCGCTATGTACAGATTTTGCTTATATAATGTATACTCCCTCCGTCCCGTTTCAATGTTTACGTTTCTGTTTTGCGTGTCTCATTTCAATGCTTACGTTTTCCTTTTTAGGAATATGAGACCAACCTAAAAAAATTAGTATATCATCCAACACTGATACACCTATCTACTTCACATCAAATATTATATTTTTCCATCCACTATCTATTAAAATATAATACTTTTCAATCAACGTACAAAAAGTAAACGTAAACATTAAAACGGGACGGAGGGAGTATATAATGAACCCTTCTACTCCTACTTATTGTTATTAATTATGAACAGTCCTCCTATTTATTGTTATTAATTATCAACAGTCTCGGGCTAGCACCTCAGGAATAAAGTGCAAAATGCCTATATATATATATATATATATATATATATATATATATATATATATATATATATATATATATATATATATATATATATATATATGAGTGAAAAGAAAATCATGCATGTCCGTAGAAAAATCTCATGTGTCCGCTGTTAAAAAAATCATACACAATTTATTATGAAAAGAATTTTATTTAAGATCTGTGATCTTATTTAAGATCTATCATGCATGTCCGCAGAAAAATCTCACGTGTCAACTATAAAAAAAATTATTCACAATTTATTATGAGAAGAATCTTTTTTAACATCTTATATATGTGATCTTAAATATACATATATAAAGAAAATTACGCATGTCCGCAAAATATATATATATATATATATATATATATATATATATATAAGGATACATAAAAAAAAGTGATTGTGGACAAACTATACAGAAAAGAAAACCAGCGCAAAGACTACCCCCAACAGTCCCTCCTAGATAAAGGCCATCAAAGAGATTTTTGATCTACCTGAAATGGTAATAAAAATGTGCATTCCATTCTGACATTTTAGCTTTTATATAGCAAAACCTCTATACTAAAATGCATACAATCCAATCAGTAAACAAAGTCATTATGGCTGAAAGGATACATGAAGATTACAGACCCACAACAGCGCTTCTACCTCCTAGGGTGCCCAAAATGCTCACAACCCTGTGGGGCTTCTCATGGACAATCATTCAATTGTCTCTACTACAGAAGTAATTTCTCATGTCCAAAGCCAATATAAGACACTTTACTCCCTCTACTAACCAATCTTATAACACAACACATACCCTGTAACTATGTAACACATGACACATACAGCGTGACCTTCACCACACTAATCCATGATGACACTGGGACTTTAGAAGCTACAATTAAAAAGCAAGAAGCTGCAATGCTACTAGCTACCACTGGAAAAAATATAATGGAAGATGAAATGCATGTTCATACTCAGAAAACCTGATTCATTCCACTCATAAGTTGCTACTTACATATATGACATGCATAAGTTTGAATTGCTATAGGCTAAGATTTGAGACTGCTGTGGACAACATTATCAGATTAGATTGGTCATGTAGGACATAAATAACTTCGCATTGCTATAGGTTGAGATTTAAGTTTACTTGTGAAAATTGCTTATATGCTTCTATAACCACTGAACAAGAAGGAAACTTAGATTCATCCAGGATAGAAAACCTTGAGAAAAATGCTAAGATGCTTCTAAAAGCACTGACCAGGAAATTATATAAATATTCATCTTGCATTGTGTGAAATCTATGAAAACACATGTTTCCTAATACATTCTTTTCATAGTTTACTAATCATAACTCACCATCTCCATGATTTTTATGAAACCTAGGAAAATAGGCTAAATCACCACCAAGTAAATGAGAAATATAGATCAATGCCCCTATTGCACAACATAAGAGCAAAACCATATGAACATCCAGGGAAAAAGAGAAGACGTTACATAGTCATGACATACCTGCATGCAATGGAAACATCAACATCTGTGGCTGCAATGGAAACACCATCTCAGATCACAGAAGCACCAAGTTCAGCAACACACAAATAGGGAAATTCAGGTAAAAGAATTGCAAATCCAGAATCACACGAGCCATGGCAACCTGAAGCACATGAAACAAGAATGACTGAATATCTAACACTCTTCACCCCTTTTCCAAGCAAGAATGAACAAGCATCCTCAGACTTTTCAAGTCACCTTTTGGACGTGTCATATGCAACTACGTCAGTCGTCCTTAGAATATCTAATGACAAACATATGTAATGTACAGTCACTATGTGCAGATTTTGCTTACAACGTATATCGGTAAGTCTCATGATAAATATATGTAACGAAGATAGTCGCTATGTACAGATTTTGCTTATATAATGTATACTCCCTCCGTCGCATTTCAATGTTTACGTTTCTATTTTGCGCGTCTCATTTCAATGCTTACGTTTTCCTTTTTAGGAATATGGGACCAACCTAAAAAAATTAATATATCATCCAACACTGATACACCTATCTACTTCACATCAAATATTATATTTTTCCATCCACTATCTATTAAAATATAATACTTTTCAATCAACGTGCAAAAAGCAAACTAAACATTGAAATGGGACGGAGGGAGTATATAATGAACCATTCTACTCCTACTTATTGTTATTAATTATGAACAGTCCTCCTATTTATTGTTATTAATTATCAACAGTCTGGGGCTAGCACCTCAGGAATGAAGTGCAATGAGTGAAAAGAAAATCATGCATGTCCGTAGAAAAATCTCACGTGTCCGCTGTTAAAAAAATCATACACAATTTATTTTGAAAAGAATTTTATTTAAGATCTGTGATCTTATTTAAAATCTATCATGCATGTCCGCAGAAAAATCTCACGTGTCAGCTGTAAAAAAAAATCATTCACAATTTATTATGAAAAGAATCTTTTTTAACATCTTATATATGTGATCTTAAATATATATATATATAAAGAAAATTATGCATGTCCGCTAAATATATATATATATATATATATATATATATGAAAAAAAAAAAATATATATATATATATATAATCATGCATGTCCACAGAAAAATCTCACGTGTCCGCTGTACAAAAAATCATTCACAATTTATTATGAAAAGAATCTTATTTAAGATCTTATATATATGTGATCTTAAATATATATATATATATATATATATATATATATATATATATATATATATATATATATATATATATATATATATATATATATATATATATAAAGAAAGTCATGCATGTCCGCAAAAAAATATCACGTGTCCGCTGTAAAAAAAAATTATTCACAATTTATTATGAAAAGAATCTTATTTAAGATTATATATATATATATATATATATATATATATATATATATATATATATATATATATATATATATTATATGTAAAGAAAAAATCATGCATGTCTGCAAAAAATCTCACGTGTCCGCTGTAAAAAAAAATCATTCTCAATTTATTATGAAAAAAATTTTATTTAAAATTATATATATATATATATATATATATATATATATATATATATATATATAAATAAGATTTTAAATAATATTCTCTAATAATTTTCAAGTCATAGTATCTCACCAACAAAATCCCAAGAAAATTAAGAAAGGGATGATGAACAATGATTACCCACCACAAATAACAAAAAACATGGGAAGAACAAAATCAAGAAATGATCACTCACTTACATTTCTGCCGATTCCCAATTATCACCCGACGACTCTCTCTTTTGCTTCCGGTTAAATGACACAATTCTCTCGTCTTCAGATATATCTGAATTATTTGAGAAGAGAGAGATAGTTAAAGTTGGAGTTATTTGATGCGACTTCGGGTAGTTAGAAGAATTCAAAGCTTGATTTATTCGAGAAAGAGACTACGAGGGTGTTTCGATAAGATGGAGGAGAAGACTGCCTACTGTAAGTATACTACTCCCCCTTCTACCGTAAGTATACTACTTTTCTTTTCTTTTCTTTTTCTTTTTCCTTTTTTTTCTATAATTATCTCTTTATTTTTTTCTTTCAATTATATATATATATATATATATATATATATATATATATATATATATATATATATATATATATATATATATATATATATATAAAAGAGAAGATAAAAAAATCATTCACAATTTATTATAATAAAAGTATCTTATTTAAGATATATATATATATAATCTTATTTAAGATCTTTTCATATATATATACTCCCTCTGTCCCGGTGAAAGGCGAACAATACCTTATTATAAACATTAGGTAACTGTTCGCATTTCGCTGGGACGGTGGGAGTATTTGAAAAGAAAATTATGGATGTCCGCAGAAAAATCTTGTGTGTCCGCTATTAAAAAAAAAGAAACTCATTCACAATTAAGTAAAAGTGAGATTAACAACAATTAAGAAGTGAAGACCTAGGAAAAATGAATCAAATTCATATGAATCATGGGTTTAAGACCAGGGCCAACACTGAATTCACCTAAACTCCCTTTTGAGATGGATAGGATATGAATCTCAATTAGCTCAATGGATTGGTTCTCACTCAAACAATTCCAACTAGGTACTAAGCTTGAAATGAGAGTCCCTTCACACGATTAATCAGCCTCTCGATCTAACCAATCGGATTTCCTATCAAAGGATTCTAAATCCTAAAGGACATCTTTATCTCTTTAAGATTTATAATGCATATGAGGTGTATGACAAAATGATTCAATAAATTATCCTAAACATATAATTGACTTCTCAATCTAATCACATATTTAAAACAACAAACCACATAAATCATCATAAACATCAAGATCTAAAGCATCAATTATAGAAAATCAATTAACTCAATCAATATATGAATTTTAATACATAAATCCCAAAATGATCCAACAACTCTCATGTTGCTAATCTCACAAGGGAGATTAACCTACCATATTCACAAGGAGATTAGCATAGACATTAAAATCCTTACAAACCATGATAAACAAACAGGTTTCAATACAAAATTTAGATGAAAACTCCCTTGGATGGCTCCAATAGTGATCTCCTTCTTCCCCTTGCAATTCTCCTCTCGTTCTTGCTTCTTTTCCTCAAATGGATGGTGATTTTGATGGTTAAATGAAGATAGATGGAATGGATGGTGAATGGATGAAGATGTTGGTGTAAAATGAGAGAAATGGTGTGTGATCTATGTGAACAATGAAAACCCTCGCCAAATCTGATCAAATGTTGAACTTAGGGGTATTTATACCCCTTGGAAGCTTCTAGAAGGTTTCTGATTTTTTCACAGGAATTTACCGTGCCCGACTCAAGTGCTGCTGCTCGGCTGGAGTCGAGACACGAGTTCTCGACGGATTATGGCTACAGACAGAATTTGAGTCGTGTGCCCAACTCGACTCGTGTGCTGATTCTGGACACGACTCGTGTTCTGTACTCGGGCACAGGGTGGGCAAGTAGTTGTTTCAGGTTCTGGCGCATGGTCATTCTGAACAGGCCTGTGCGCGGCGCATGGCTCGTGCTGCACCAGCTCGACTCGAGTGTTGTAACTCGAGTCGTGCTTGGTCAAACTCTGTTCTATTTTCTCGTTTCAGCTTCCTTCTCCATTTTGCTCCGTTTTCACCTGTTTTTCATACGTTTAAACTCATTCTCATACATTTCTATAAAAACACAAAACACAACCAAATAACATATAAATACGAATAAAATAATACAAAAATGGATATAAAAATACACTAAAATCTAGGTGAAAATATCACTCATCAAACCGTCTCACGGATTCTCTTATGTGAGACGGATAATCCATTAGCTCATTAAATATATTTTAAAGGGTCCTATTTGATTGTAATCAAATTAGAAATTTTGAAAATTAATTATAGAATTAAATTAATTAGGTCTTTTATATTATATATTTAATATATTCTTTTCTTTTCTTTAAATTAATATTTTTATTATTTTAAATTTTATTCATTTAATTTATTTTTAATTTAAAATTATTAATTTTTACAATGTAATACTCATAAAAAGTGATAACTTTATTGTGAATTGCTTCTGTAATATAAATGAAAAGTGATGACATTTTAAAAGAAAAAGTGATAACAAATTTTCTAAAAAGTGATAATTAATTAAAAATGTATATTTACTGAAATAATAAAAATTAATAACATTTTTAATAAAAAATTATTCATAATCAAAGAAAAGTGATATCCAACTAATTAAATTATTTCACGAACAATTCATTGAAATAAAAAGTGATAATATGCTTAATAAAAAGTTACACATAATAAAGAAATAGTGATAATTATTTAATTTAATTATTTTATGAATAATTTATAAGATGAATAAAAAGTTATAATATTTTAATATAAAGTGATATCTGATTATAATAAAGAGATAATAAAACTATTGAATTGTCTAATGAACAATTAATAATAATAGTAATAATAATAATAATAAATTAATAATTAATTAAAAAAATCCAATACTGCCGAATGGTGGCGCATGTTTAAAATGAAATTTTTTTAAATAAAAACACGTCAATGGTATCCATTTATTTAATACTCCATCCATCCACTTCTAAGGTATCCATTTTACTGTTTTTTATGTCCGCTTCAAATGTATCCATTTTCTCTATTTAGTAAAAAATACACAATATAGTTCATCACTTCCCTCTAATACAACTACCCACTTTACATATAATTATAATATTCCTTAATCCACGTGCAAAAAGTAAATGGATACCTTAGATTTACATATAATTATAATACTCCTTAATCCACGTGCAAAAAGTAAATGGATACCTTAGCATCGGACGGAGGGAGTATAAAATATACTATTTATTTGGATTGATCCGTCTCACATAAGAGGATCCGTGACGCTCTCACCCAAGACCTACCCCTCTATATATCTTGATTACTTCCCTATTAATCCCTCCGTCCGCCCGAAAGGTGGACATTTTGCCATTTTGGGCGTCCGCACCAAAGGTCCACATTTTCCTTTTTAAACAATTGTGACCCACACACATCACTAATACAATAAATTTATGGGACTCATACACCCCACTAATACAACTACCAACTACACATGAAATAATAATACTCCTTAATCCACGTGCAAAAAGCAAATGTCCACCTTTGAGGCTGACGGATGGAGTAATTAATATATATATATATATATATATATATATATATATATATATATATATATATATATATATATATATAAAGTTTATTATTATTATATATATATAAAATAATAAACTTTATATATTTAAAAATAAATAGTTGTTTTTATAATTAATTAATAAATAATTACTACTATTATTCAATTTATAATTAATATATGATAGTACATTTAATTTAAAATATAAGTCAACTATTTAAATTATACATATATATATATATATAAAGTTTATATATATATATATAATAATAAACTTTATATATTTAAAAATAAATAGTTGTTTTTATAATTAATTAATAAATAATTACTACTATTATTCAATTTATAATTAATATATGATAGTACATTTAATTTAAAATATAAGTCAACTATTTAAATTATATACGCACGATATCGATGCAAACTATACTGTGACGAGAGGAGTATTAGTTACTCCCTCAGTCCCGTTTCAACATTTATCTTTTTGTACGTTGATTAAGGAATATAATATTTTAATAGATAGTGGATGGAAAGATATAATATTTAATGTAAAGTGGGTATGTGTATTAGTGTTGAATGATATATTAATTGTTTTAGGTGAGTTTCATATTTCAAAAAGAAAAACGTAAACATTGAAATGAGACGCGTAAAATAGAAACATAAACATGGAAACGGGATGGAGGGAGTACCTATTTAGTTATTACATTTTTAATAAAGATAATATCAATATTATCATGATCTTCTAACTCTACTATTATGCATGTCAATTCAATTATTAATATAAAATTGGCAAGTATTGCATCGAGATTTATCTTGTACGTACCCTGATTTTATCAAAAATCTTTTCAGTACATCACAAATTATTTTTTAGTGTGATAAAATATTGCTTTTCTTAATTAAAAATATTAGTTGTAGTCAAATTTTGATATGTTATGATTTTTTATATTCACGGTAGAGATGGTTAATATTTTTTTATAGTTTATCAATCTAAAAAATAATTTTAATAAAATTAAAGTACATGGTAAATCGGGTACATATAATCTCTATAAAAGATGACGCTAATCAAATTTCCTTATTTAAGCACAATTTATTGATAAAAGATGATGCTAATCAAATTTTCTTATTTAAGCACAATTTAAAAGTTTTTAATTCAATTGAAATGTATCGTTATATTTTAATGTTTACAAAAAATATATTTTAATGAATAAATAACTTAAAAATACTTTTGAACATGATTTCTTTAAAAATTTAACTTTTAGTAAATTTATATTAAATTTTATGTATATCATAGGTTAATAAGGGGGTGTTTGGTTTATTAGAATGAATCAGAATAAGAATAATAGTAATAGTAGGGAGGAATGATAATGGGATTGAGTTTCATGTTGAAAGAAAGGAATAACTATAGTTATTGATGTTTTTTAGAATGTTAAAAAAAATAAGAATAAAGACAAATATATATTTTTTAATGATCTTTTTAAAAGAATAATATTATGTTGACGATCTTTTATTATATAAAAGATTTTTTAAAAAAATCAGAATTAATTTTTGTTTTAAAATAATTATACAAAAAATTATGAGGTGGAATGGTGGAATGAAAGTTATTCCACCAAAAAGCTAAGGAATGGGTGATTTATTTGTTTTGGGAAATGGAACACTGTAGCAAGGAATGATACACATCAAACAAACATACAAAATTCATTCCATATCTATTCTACTCCTCAAAACCTTCCAAACAAACATCCCTTGAATAAAAAAGTGTGTATGATTGCATGAAAAATATTATATATGAAATTGTAGATTTAGTTGCATACATGGTTGTAGCGATGTCGCATGAAAAAAAATTATTGGGTCAACTACGAATGTGTATGATTGCATGAAAAAAATTATATATGAAGTTGTAGATTTAGTTGCATACATGGTTGTAGCAGATGTAGCATGAAAAAAAAATTATTGGGTCAATCGTAGTTGAGGTGTTGCATGAAAATTTATTGGGTCAATCATAGTTGAGGTGTTGTATGAAAATTATATATGGGGCTGCAGATGTAATTGCAAGTATAGTCTTCGTAGAAATTGTGACAAATTAGAGTTAATTATGTCAAAAAAAAAAAGAAGATATTTTTCCGAAAATTTAGAGTGAGTGACATTTTTCCGAAATAAAGAATTAAAAGTGATATTTTTACCGATACTCCTTTCATTTAATTTTGTAATAATATTGTTCATAATTTAATTCCCTTAGTTTATGATAAATATTCTAAAAGAAAAATATCAATTTTAAATAGAAAAATTAAGATTTTCTCTACTTGTCATTCATTTAAAGCGCATATTATATGATATAAATACTAAAATGTAAACGGAAATATGATATCTTCATACACTAGTCACTCACTCCATAGAGTGAAATCAATTTCATGATCATCTTCCACTTGGTTCCAACAGAACCCTTTCTTCACTGCTGGTGGAGTTAGAAGCGTCCCTTCTGCCATGCTATTCACCAACAATGGCATGTTAAAAATGGCCTCCTCATCCACAAAACAACCACCATTTACCACGTCAATCCTTGGATCGAAATCGCTCCATGCAGACGAATGGAAGAAATTCTGAGCACTTTCCGCATTCTGCATGGGAGTGATATCCCTAGCAGCTCTCTGAGCAGCCTCCTGAATGTCTTGGTGGGAGAGGGAAGCAGGCCGAGGAAGGAGGTGGGCGGAGTCGGAGAAGTTGAGTGCCGCCACGTCGCCATGCAGCGCAAGAGCTGCGACGTCGTAGGCGACGGCGGCCATTTCCGGGGTAAGGAATGTTCCGAGCCATATTCTACAAGGGTTGGAGGGGTGGCGGATTTCGCTTACCCATTTCCCGCTCTTTCTCTGCCTTACTCCTCTGTATAACGGATGCCGTGTTTTATTTCGAGAGGACGAAGATGAAGAAGAAGATGGTGAAGAATCAAAATCCATCGGCTAAATTCTCACACAGTATGCATAAATGGTTTCTCAGGGGATAATTGATTACACATACTCCTATTACATACAGAGTGGAGGTGTTTATATTATAATTTATAGGGAGAGAAGGGTAAAATGGGGAAGATTTAGAGTGGAAAAGGTCAATGCAAAATAGGGACCACCTTTTTGTTGGAGGTAAACTTTAGTCGCACATATTTCATTTCATTTTGGGAAAAAAAATGCATGTAAATAAGTGCCACGTGTACATAGAATGAGTCTCTTATTTGGTAGCGTGAGGCGGTTGACGTTTGAGTACTTTCATCGTATGGTTTGATCGAACAAAATTCTAGATTTCTACAGATAATGAAGTATAAAACGAATATTAATTGTAGTAAAATATTTGCACGTGTCATTATAATATATTAGCATGGGGAAGTTTGGATTTATTTTCTATTTCTAGACGTTCATGTTTCATGCCAAATCGGTGATATTAATTATGAAAAAGAAGAAATTAAACCCTATAAAAATATTAATAATATAATTGTAAAATAGTTATTTAAAACAATTTTTAAATAAAAGTTTCCATAATTAGATAGTCTCACATTTTGAAGATGTATAAGAATTGATAATATTTTTAATTAAAATTGATACTCATCATATATAATTGATTAATAAAAAATCATAATTATTAAATCAAACTATTTCATGATTACTTTATACAATAAATTAAAAGTAATAATTTTTAATAAAATGTGATGTCTAATATTAATTTTTTAAACAAATTGGAATGCTCTTAACGTGAAATTGTCTAACATAGGAGTACTTGTTGATTACTCCCTCACATTTGAATAAGGTTTTTTTTTTTTTTTTTTTTTTTCATTTTAGTCGTATGCTCCAAATAGTGTCATTTTATTTTTATATACATGGAACACACATCAACTAATACAATTAAAATATGGGGTCCACACTCTCATTAATACAACTATCCACCCCACAATAATTACTAATATTCATTAATTTACGTGCAAAAAACAAATGACACTCATTCGAAAGGACGGAGAAAGTATTTGATTTGGATTTTATTTAGGTTTGAAAACTATGAATAGTGATAATCTATTTTTGTTTTGTAGTTTGATATATCATATATAAAGTATATGATAGATTTTAACTTTATGTCAAGTTAATATATAAGAAGTGAATCATGATGCGTTTAAAAGAATATTAATTTGTATGAGAAATGAATTGAGGAAAAAGAATATACTGCTATAACTTATAATACTTTTCACCATTTCTTCGTAAATTATAAAGAAATTGTGTAAATTATTTTGGGATGGATGAAATATAAAATGTGAATGGATTAGGATTAATAGAATTTATGAATGTATATAAAAAATAACTGTTTTAGGATTTTGAGAACCAACCTAAATTTAAAACCAAACCAAACAAAGCTAACTTTTACAATTTTGAATTTTAAAAATTGTTTTAGATAATTATTTTACAATTATATTACTAATATTTTTAATAGGGTTTAATTTCTTCTTTCTCATAATTAATATCACCGATTTGGCATGAAACATGAACGTCTAGAAATAGAAAATAAATCCAAACTTCCCATGCTAATGTCTTAAAATTACACGTGCAAAATTTACTACAATTAATATTCGTTTTATACTTCATTATCCGTAGAAATCTAGAATTTTGTTCGAACAAATCATACAATGAAAGTACTCAAAAGTCAACCCGCCTCAATCTACCGAATAAGAGACTCATTCTACGTACACGGGGTGTTAGAGTGTAAACTGATTAAGTATTAAACGATTCAACTCTCTATAAGCTTAAATTTTTAGATGAGGTGGTCATTTAACATGGTATCAGAACCCACGGTTAACAAAGGTTCAGGGTTCGAACCTCACCGCCACCCATTTATGAAAAAATTCCACATGAAAGGCTTGAGGCAAAAATTTCTCGTCTGCATTTGAGGGGACGTGTTAGAGTGTAAACTGATTAAGTATTAACGATTCAACTCTCTATAAGCTTAAATTTTTAGATGAGGTGACCCATTTATGAAAAAATTAAACGATTCAACTCTATATAAACTTAAACTTTTAAATGAGGTGATTGTTTAACACGTGTCACTTATTTACATGCATTTTTCCCAAAATGCAATGAAAATATGTGTGATTAAAATTTACCTCCAACACGCAGGTGGTCCCTAATATGAGTTGACCTTTTCTACACTAAATCATCCCCATTTTACCCCTCTCCCTATAAATATAAACACCTCCACTCTGTATATGTAATTTGTGTAATCAATCCCCTGAGAAACCATTTATACATAATGTGTCAGAATTAAGCTGATGGATTTTGATTCTTCACCATCTTCTTCTCTATCTTCGTCCTCTCAAAAAAAAACACGGCATTCGTAATACAGAGGAGTAAGGCAGAGAAAGAGCGGGAAATGGGTAAGCGAAATCCGCCACCCCGCCAACCCTTGTAAATATGGCTTGGAACATTCCTCACCCCGGAAATGGCCGCCGTCGCCCACGACGTCGCAGCTCTTGCGCTGCATGGCGACGTGGCGGCGCTCAACTTCCCCAACTCCGCCCACCTCCTTCCGCGGCCTGCTTCCCTCTCCCACCAAGACATCTCCCTTGCAGAATGTGGAAAGTGCTCAGAATTTCGTCCATTCGTCTGCATGCAGCTATTTCGATGTTGGCTCTTTGGTAAAGGTAGGAAAATTTGGGTAAAAGTGACTAATTCATTAGTAGAGAATTACCTTGGAGTTTTGTTTTTCATCAAACAGCTTAATTTCCTTGCTCCATCATCATTCTCATAATCCTTGCAATTCATCGGCTCCTTCCTTTCTTTTGAATCAACATCTTCTTTCTTCAAAGCACAAGGGTATCAGTTTCAGGCACTACCCCTAAACAAGATTTAACCACCATTTTTTTGACTCTTCACTTGGCAAAGTTTTCTTTCCCTATTTGATTTCAACACTTAGCACATCATTCACCTTAACTCTCTACTAGTAAATAGGGTAATTTAAGCTTAGCACATCATTTACCTTAATTCTCTACTAGTAAATAGGGTATTTTAAGCTAAAGTAAAGGGAATAAAGGCTTTTATTAAAGGCTTACCAAAGAAAAAGCTTTTAATGGCTCAATAGGGCTTCCAATGATATACACATTAAGGTAGGATAACTTTTGGCTAAGTGGCTCAATTATCAATAATGGCCTAAGATCATTTCCTAGTATCTATCAACCATAAATTTCAAACAAGACTCCAAGTCAAGTTCTAAAATACGAGTATACAAACGACTCTCAAGAATAAACTATCACGCTCAAAGCATGACTAATAGGCTCAAATTCTCACATGGGTAATAGAATCCTAAGCACTCTTCAAAGCATGTAATTAACATCAACCTTTTCATGAACTTCAAGTAAAAATAGAACATGCTCATCATTAACAAACCAACATGCATCAAAACAAGTGTACATGCATAACATGAAGCATCATTAATAACAATCCAAATCAAACCAATGAATCCATCCTCCACAAATCCAATCAATCAATATCATCAATACAAACTACTCACGCATGAATCTCCACACATTACAACCACACTACCAACCCACCATCAATCCTCAACCTGTAAAGTTAAAAAGAGAAGGGGGATGAGATGAAATAGACAACGATAAAAACCTGGCGCTACTACTCCTCCTCCGGAGCATCATCATCGCTCGCCTCTCTGCACCAAACATCGAAATCCCTCTGTAAGGAATCGATCTTCCTATCCAATGCCTCGTAGTTATTATTCAAATCTCCTAACTGAAGATTGAGTGCGGCATAATTGTCATTTGCCAAAGCCAGCTGTTTATTTGTCTCTTGATGGTTTGTATTGAGAGTGGCAAAGTGCTCGTTCATCAATTGGAATTGCTCCCGATAGAAGTGATCCTGTGTCTGCCAGAAGTCCTCCTGCTGCTGTGGCGGTGGCTCAAAGTACTCATGCTCCTATGGTTGTGGTGGCAGCATTAGAGGCAAATCCATCTCCAGAAAAACGAACGCTGGTGTTGACGGCTGATCTCTCTCTTCGAAATCGGCTGGATCTCCTACCATAATCATGTCCTCATCTATGAGGACTCCCTGTAAGTGCATATCAGCAAGAAGTCTCCAATCTCCTTCCTCCAAATAAGTCCTCGAGATCGCCCTATACTCTGCAGTATCCATCAATAAATTACTGTTGACCTGAATTATAGTAAGATCAACAACAAACAATGGAAATCTGAATGAAACAGGGTTCTTGTCATGGATGAACATCCAAGCATCATCCATCCGTTGAATCAACCCATCCTCACACATGCTGATAGAATCAAATCTGGGTCCCCTTGAATAGGTCGATGCCTGCTCAAATCAACCCTATAATACTCGGCTATCAGAGTAATAAGTCCTCCAATATTCACACGCTGAAATCCGTGGGTAGTGAACTTATGCAGCTACTGGAAAAAGTAAGCCGCTACATTGAAGTGGACTCCATTAAGCATACACCAAAGCACATACAGCTCACCCCTCGGAATACAACTCCCATCGGATCGAGCAAACAGAGTGTTACTCAAAATTCGATCCATATAAGCAATCACGGGATTGTGGATGGGATTGCGGATGAAAGCAACCTTGGAAGCATTCGAATTGTATCTTTCTCGCCTCCCCGAGATAGATCTCCAAAACTCATCAGGTCTGAAATCATCGTGCTCCACATCAACTACATTCTCACAGCTGATCATCTCATTAAATCTCCATGCTTAATACTCAACGAACATAGAACCTCAGCAGTTATATGGAAGTATGTCTCTTTCTTCATCTCCATAAACCTGGTTATCCTCACTTGATTGAACATCCAACGAATGTCGTTGATAATGTTCATCTCCATCATAGCTTGATCATCTTGATATAGTGTCCTCGTTATCTTTTGCGCTATAGATGTCCACAACTCCTTCTTCTCCTCCCAATCTCCGAGCTTAATACCATAATTAGACGGCCTCCTCTTGTCCATCTTCATCTTCTTAGCTATCTCACTCTTTGAATGAGACTTAGTTCCCTTCCTCTTAGATGAAGAAGCAATCTCTTTTACTACAAAAATTATACTTCAATATATACATAACAAAAGAGATAAAGCAAGTATACCAATCCTAAGACTAACATGAATCCTACTCAAGACTTCAAACTCATGTTCTCAAACCACTCTCAATTTCAAGTGTTTATCCACTCATCATACAACTATAAACTCAACACTTTCAATCAAAATCAATTAAAATCCTTAGTCCTAAAACTTCTTCACACAAACATGATCTTCAATTTCAACATAAATTACAACGAAATCCTTCAACATGTTCGTCCTCCACATATAATTTCACCACATCAACACTCCAAAACAATGAGCCCATACATGTATATTGAAATTAACCTCAAGCCCACGCTATATATACCACCAATTTCACAAAAATTCAACAATCCAACGTAATTTAAACCATGCCAATGCAAGTGCAATTTTCAACAAGAACACCAACAATTCAACAATCAAATACAACCAAAACTAAGTTAAATCTACTCACCCAATCTTCACTAAGAATAATCACTTCGATTCAAGAGTGATAAGTTAGGAGAAACATACCTTTGTTGGCCATGGTGTGCGTGTGGTGCTTGGCAACGAAATCCCCAAAAATTCAAGAAAAACAGCCCCAAATAGGACTTGAAATCTCTCAATTTTGTATGTGGAAGTGTGTGGAAAGGTAGATTAGAGTGTGGGGAAGAACTTGAGAAGAAAAACTTATGGTCCGTATCGAGTGTTTGAGGTAGGGTGATGTGAATTCATCGAATGGAATGAATAAACTGGCCTTTTAATTCAACTCCAAAACCCATTCAGCTCAAACAAGCCGGTCGAACAAGGGTTCTTGGTCGAACAACACGATTTTGTGCTTAAAAATGTGACCCGTTCGACCTCCGTTCGACCTAAATAACTTAGTCGAACAACAGCCTATGGTCGAACAACCTGTAAAATTGCGCCTCTGTTCTCCTCTGTTTCGTTCGACCATCATTCGACTTGAAGAACCTGGCCGAACAAGGCTTGCTGGTCAAACAAACCTTCTGTAAGTTTTTGGGATTTCATTCGACCAGCGTTCGACCTAACTGAAGTGGTCGAACAACATGGTCTTGGTCGAACAACCCTACTGGAAGATTTGTGCATTTCGTTCGACCAGTACTCGACCAGACAACCTGGTTGAACAACAGCTTCTCGGTCGAACAACTATCCTAACTCCTTAAACTTCGTACTCTTCTCGTCTTTCCCTACAACACTTAAACTATAGGACCATATCAAGTATCAAGATGGAAAAAATTAAGCTAGAGAACCACTTTTAAACCATATAAAATCATGTGTAACTCCGCATACGACACAAACAACAAAACATCACTAAACATTAGGCAAATTGCAAAAAATCGACACCTTAAAATCGATTAAAGTTTCAATATGCCGCAAAAAATCAACTTCCCTAACAAACATTACAAAAAAAGATTATACTCTCGGTGCTTCGATGAGGTAAGTACATCACACCCCCCAAACTTAGTACAAACTATAGTTGAAACTAAGTTTGCAAAAAGATGTAATTTCCGAATAGTAAGCATGTCAAATATAAAAATTTCTTACTCACACTAATGAAATAAAACAATAAAATAGGAGGAAAAGCCCCCCAACAAGCGCTCTTGTTTAATGTCGGAGAGTCACGACGGTACCTATTTAGTGCAAGGTATCCTCAAAGACGACGCAAGCATCATCTGGGAACTTGTAATGCTTCAATCGATGCCCATTCGCCATTAAGATGTCCCCATCTTTGTCTATGAGTTCAAAACTCCCCCCTCCACAGGCTCTATGGATAATGAACGGACCCGTCCACTTCGATTTCAATTTTCTGCGAAAAGCTTCAAAAGAGAGTTAAAAAGTAATACCTCATCACCTTGCTTGAACTCTTTGTAGGAGATCTTCAAATCATGTCATTTCTTCATTCTTTCCTTATAGATCTCCGAATTCTTGAAAGCTCGATTTCTGAACTCATCCAATTGATTGATATGAGTCATTCTCAATTACTTTTGATCCTTAAGAGATAAGTTCAAGCTTCTCAATGCCCAAAAAGCATTATGCTGAATTTCTACAGGTAAGTGGCACGGCTTCCCATAGACTATTTGATACATTGACGTATCAAGCACCATCTTGTAAGTAGTTCGGAACCTCCACAACACATCATCGAGCTTCATAGCCCAATCCTTCTTATGGGTCCCGATTACTTTTTCCAAGATTTGCTTTACTTGTCGGTTGAAGACCTCCGCTTGCCCATTCGCTTGAGGGTGATAGAGTGTAGTAACCCTATGCTTAACACCATAATCCTTGAGAACTTTTTCAAGCAGCTTATTGATGAAGTGTGACCCTCCATCACTCACTAATGCTCTAGGAACTCCATAGCGGGCAAAGATATATTTCTTCAAGAAAGACAAAACAGTCCTTGATTCATTCACACGAGTGGGAATGGCTTTCACCCACTTAGAAACATAATCCATTGCTAAAAGGATGTAGAGAAATCCATTAGAAGGGAAAAAGGTCCCATAAATAGATCCCCCATACATCGAAGATCTCAACAACAATGCTTGGTCGAAGTGGCATCTCATCTCTTCTACTTATGTTCCCCATCCTTTGACATCTATCGCATATCGCCATATAGGACTCACAGTCTTTAAACAAGGTAGGCCAATAAAGAGCAAATTGAAGTACCTTAGCTGCCATCTTTTGAGCTCCAAAGTGTCCCCCCGTTAGGATGTGCATGGCAAAATTCAAGAACACTCTCAATCTCCATCTCAGGTACACACCTATGGACTATGGAATCCGTACAAATCTTGTAGACAAACAGATCATACCATATAAATGCCTCAACATCCCGCTTGAATTTCGCAAGCTGATATCGGTTGAGATCTCTTGGAATTTCTCCTACGGCAATATAATTCACATAATCAGCATACCATGGATCCATCCGTTGAGCAGCCACTACACATGCTCTTTCCGCTCCTTCAACAAACACTGCCATTATCTTCTCATCAGGGAACATCTCTTCTATGTAATCAAAATAATCATCACAGTGATCCCTTGTCTCCAATCTTGATAGGTGATCCGCCAAAATATTTTCCGTTCCTTTCTTATCGCGGATCTCCATATCAAACTCTTGCAGAAGAATAATCCATCTAATAATCTTTGGCTTTGCTTCCTTCTTCTCCATCAAGTGTCAGATCACAGAATGATCCGTATACACTATAGTATTCATGCCAACCAAATACTATCGAAACTTATTTAATGCATACACCAGAGCTAAAAACTCATTTTCAATAACAGTGTAGTTCATTTGTGCAGCATCAAAAGTTTTACTTGCATAGTAAATGACGCAGAACTTCTTCTCCCTCATCTGCCTAAGCACCACTCCAAGTGCTAAGTCACTTGCATCACACATAAGTACAAATGGTTGAGTCTAATCCGGTGTGATCAAGATAGGTGTAGTAATAAGCGCCGATGCGTATTTTTTTGCACGCAAAATTAATCCCCAAGTATTAAGGATATCAATTACAGCTTAAGCAAGCGACCAAGTGAATATCGAACCCAAAGTACGGCGTATTATCAATTTAATTATTTACTAATTAATTAAGACAAGTGTGACAATATAGTTTTTGGAATTTAATTATAATCTACTAAACAATTAATTAAAATAACAAATAAAATAAAATATCACTAGAAGAAAACAAAAGTGGATCAAGTAGGAGAATAGGTAGCTCTAGGGAAATCCAGTTTCACTCATTAATTTACCTTCCGTGTGTTGATGTCCGACTCTGCCTTGTGGAATATGGACGCATCACTAAACCATGCATATCTACTCTATAGACACAAGTAAACATGCGTGTAACACATGTGAATAACCTCGGAGCAAGAGATATAATTCCACCCCCTTTCTAAGTACTATCATTATCAATTATTTCCCTGACCAATTGGTACTCTAACCCGATATGATCTCCTTTTATATGTACTATAAAATTACCCTCTTTATCCTGCTTACTAACCCGAATTCAATTTAATTAATAAAAATTCATATATGATAGTTCTAATGAAGCTTCGGAGTCCCCTCACTTAGAATCATAACATGGAATCCTGTTCAGCGGTGAACGGACTCAATCTACAACCAAGATATATATTCAGACTCTATATACCAATTGAAGATGCACAAAACGACCGTGAATATGGATTAAGAAAGCACAATCATATATAAAATAAATTCACAAGTAGTGTTGTATGGAGTTTACACACGAAAGTTCAATTAATTCGTAAAAACCTTCACAACCCTAGTTCTACAAAAAAGGCTCTAGCCCATGATGTTACGAAGAACAATCATGGGTGTTTGATAGATCTTACTTGTATGTCTGAAAAATACAAGATAAATTAGGAAATGAAATAAACCCCTAAATGCGGGAGTCGTCTTGTCCTTCTCCGTCATGAATCCTCCTCTTGATTCCACGAACGAATTTTCAAAGTGATGGATGGATGGAGGAAAGGATGTGGATGATGGTTGGGGGGTGAATCCCCCTTGTGGGGTGTAGGATGGTTATATTGTATTGTATCCAATCAGTCTCTCTGTTGTTGTGTCTTCTTGGCGTGATCTACATCCCCTTTTATACTTGTAAGCTCTCCTTATGGACCTAGGATGGACTTTTTCTTGGAAAACAAGCAGAAACACGCACTTGGGGTGTAAAAATTGGATCCAGACGCGTCCCAGGCATTGAGTTCGACCTAGGGCTTAGTCGAACCCTGGTCGAATCTAAATCGGCGATAATTCGCACTTCAGGAATTCGATTCGACCAAAATGGCTGCAGTTCGGCCAAGGGGTCTGGTCGAACTGGACTGTCGTGGTCGAATCCTACTTGCACTGTCTCACTGTTTCGGGTATAACTTCCACATTTGAGCTCCAATTTGAGTGATTTTTTCGCTAACGTGATACTCTCTTCCTTGGATTTCTATCCATATAAAGAACGTACAAAAATTCCAAGATTTGAATATGTAACAAGCCATGGAAATTAGAACATCCGTTCTGTTTGGCACAGCTCGCGCGACGTCACCATTTTGCTCATAACTTCCTCGTTTGGAATCCGATTGAGGTGTTCTTTACGCCAAAATGATCATCTTTTCAGTGGTTTTCCAACCATATATCACAACACCAGTTCAGAGCTCCACACAAACACAAAATAATTGCACAAGTTGGACGTGCGTTTTTCAGCATCATTGCACAAATTGCACCCTTTTCTCCAACTTGGCACTTTTGATCATTTTTCCACCTAAAACATAATAAAACACCTCAAGTGCACATTTTTCTCACATAGATTGAATATAAAACACTTATGCTAATATACAACATCAATTCCCATCATGCAACGCTGAAATGTAGCAGGTGCATTACATAGTCCAAAAGGCATCTTTCTAAAGGTAAAAGTTCCATAGGGGCAAGTAAAAGTAGTCTTTTCTTGGTCCTCGGGTGCAATCATGATTTGATTATAACCCGAGTACCCATCCAAAAAATAATAAAACTCATACCCTGCAAGACGATCAAGCATTTGATCCATGAAAGGAAGGGAAAAATGGTCTTTGCATGTTTTTTCATTCAGTTTCCTGTAATCCGTACACACACGCCATCCCATAGGAATCCTAGTGGCTAATGTCTCTCCATCTTCAGCTTTCACTATAGTCATGCCCCCTTCTTAGCTACTACATGCAATGGACTCACATGGGACTATCACTAATGGGATAAATAATTCCTGCATCTAATCACATTAGGATTTGCTTCCTAATCACTTTTTGAATAGTGGGATTCACCATCCGCTGATTCTGAATGCTATTCTTAGTCTCATCTAACAATCCTATTCTATGCATGCATTATGATGGACTAATACCCTTTAAATCATCAAGAGACCAACCAATCGCGGACTTATACTTCCTTAGCATATCTAACAACTCATCGAGTTGATCATCGGTTAGAGAAGAAGATACAATTACCGGATATGTTTCATTGTCGCCTAGATAGGCATACTTCAAATGCTCCGGTAGTGGTTTCAACTCCTCTTTCTTTTCCTCTTTTGTTGTGCTCTCACGATCCAATGGCAAGTATTTCCTAGTCCACTTCACCTCTTCAAGCTTGGTCCTTTTCAATTCATACATATCATCACCCAAAGCAAGTAAATTTTCAATAAAATCAATACATACCTCATTGGAGAGCTCATCAATCTCCGTGGTGGGAAAAGTAAGAGACTCTGCCAAGCATGTCTCAAGAGGATGAAAGACAAATCTTCCTTCACTATCTCCTCCACCACGTCAATACTGTGACATTGTATCTCCATAGGCATCTTCATTACTTTGTCAAGGTTGAACAAGACCTCTTCTTTATCCATCCTCAGCCTTAGCTCACCCTTTTGAACATCAATCATAGCTCCAGCAGTAGCAAGGAATGGTCTCCCTAAGATTAGAGGGATATTATCTTTGTCATCATCCATCTCAAGCACAAGGAAGTCCACATGAAAGACAAGTTTCTCTACTTTTACAAGAACATCTTCAATTACACCCTTCGTAAAGGTCATAGAACTATCCGCCAATTGTAGAGCAACCGTTGTGGGAGTTAACTCCTCCAAACCAAGCCTTTAAAATATCGACAAGGGAATCAAGTTGATGCTTGCTCCATGATCATATAAAGTTTTACGTGCCGGCCCCTTTCCAATCTCAAAAAAGATAGTGAAGCTCCCCGGATCTTTCAACTTCTGTGGCAGCTTTTACTTTATGATCGAGTTGCAATTTTCAGATAGATTCAATGTTTCCTCTCCGTTAAAGCTTCTCTTCTTCAAAAGTATATCCTTCAGAAAACGGGCATAATACGGTATCTCCAAGATTGCTTCAGAGAAAGGAATGTTCAAACTTATCTTGTTTATAATATCTAAAAATCTCTTAAACTTTTCTTCCAATCCCTTTTTGACAAGCTTGGAAGGAAACAGGTGAGGTATTTTAGTTTTGGGAATCCCTCATTCATCACGTTCAACCTTCTCCGCCTTATCCTTCTCGGCTCTCATTCTTTTCGCTCTTTCCCACTTTTTTCTACTGTAAGCTCGATATTCCGCATTTGGGATGGTTCTGGAGTGTTCTGAACAATAGGTGTAGTAGTTGGGATCGAAACGGGCATTGAACGAAGTTGTTCGACCTCTGTTCGACCAAATTGATCTGGTCAAATAGGTTGTGGTTGGTCGAACAATGTCTCTGATCGCGAGTTCAACATTTTCAGATGTTGTTCGACCACCGTTCGACCAAGATGGTCTAGTTGAATGGATGTTCTGTGGTCGAACGGCGGCTCTGATCGCGATGTCATCTCCCCCGTTATTGTTCGACCAACGTTCGACCAAGATGGTCTGGTCGAACGGATGTGTGTTGGTAGAATAGCGGGACAGAAAATAGAGCATCAAAATTCTATTTTTCCGAAGTTTGTTCGACCTCAGCTCGACCATCAGGTCTGGTCGAACTGATGAGGATTAGTCGAACAACTCTGCTGCTCCCTTCATTTTCGCTCGCCGGCATCATCGGACCTTCATACTGCTGACCTGACCTCAATGTAATGGCATGACAAGACTTTGGATTCTCAATACTTTGAGATGGAAACTTCCCTTTCTCAATAGTTTGAGTCAATTTGTTCACGTTTCCTGCCATATCCCCCATCAACAATGTAAGGTCTTTAACTTGTTTAGACAAATCCTCATGATTGGCGTCAATCTTCTTTTCTAACTTGGCCTCAAGACGATCTATTCTTGCATCATTCCTCGCCATGTACCTGTTCACCGTATCCTCGAAACCCAGTTTCCCTTCTTCCACCTTAGCGCCCAGATCAACACCGATAAGAGGTTGTACTGCATTATTTGGATTACTCCACGAAAACTCCAGCCTCCTCGGTTGTTGATAATTACCCGGTGGAACACGATTATTTCAGTTCCCTTGATAATTCCGGTTTTCTTGATTTTGGAATCTCATTCCTTGAATACTTTAACCCATGGCATAGTTCGCCTCTTTCATATCCTCTTGGCTAGCTCCTTCATTGCACACATCCTGCATGATTGGTACTCGCTGCGATAAGTCTGTGATCTGCTTTTACTGAGACTCTAGTAGCTTGCTGATATTAGTCAAACTAGAGACGATCTCATTGTCTCTTCTCGACTTAACCATTGCATGCTCAACCTGCACTACCTTTTCAAAAACGTAAGTGCCCCTTACTCTATCAGTTGGCCAATCTCTTGAATTCATCAAATATCCTCAAAGAGTTTTTCGGCCTTCACGGATGACTTTGTAAGTAATGCTCCATTAGATGAAGCATTTAGTAGAAACTCGAGAATCACAGTCCAATCCGCTATAGAAGATACTGATATATTGAGCTTTAGATAGCCCGTGTTGCGAACACTTCCATAGCATGTCCTTGAATCTGGACCATGCCTCATGAAACTTCTCATTACCATGGATAGCAAATTGATTAATTTCTTGTTTCATCTTAAACACCTTTGAGGGTGGCATGTATCGCTCCAAGAATTTCACCTTCAATTTCTCCCAGATATCACATTCAGCAGCATCAAGATTATCGTAACAATCTCTCACTTTTTCATTCAGCGAGAACTTAAACAAGATGATCTTTCTCGCATTCTCATGAGCTTCTGCATCTTTTTGTGTACTTGCATACCCAAGGATCTTATTCAGACGTTGCTGAGGATCTTCAAAGGTTCCCCAGAGAAGTGACTCATTTCAATCATGCTGATAAAAGCATGGTGAAGATCAAAATCAGCTCCGGCCCCTCTCGCTCCTAACAACCCCGCATTGCCTCCTCCGTTATTCTTAAAGACTTCACGGATAGCAAGTGTATCCGGATTCGCTGCCATGTTGACTGCTTCTACTTCCAAATTAACTTCGGTTGCAGCTTCAGTCGCTTGCGAGTTCTGCTTTCCAACGTTAACTACTTGACCAATAGTATCGGTTGGCTCCTTGTTCTTATTCTTGTTCTTATTCTTCTTAGCGTTTTTTTCCTCGCTGATGCCTCTACTTCTGGATCAAAAGGTTCTAGATTAATTCCCTTCGATCTAGTGTGCATACACCTGAAAAAAATTCAAAGTTAGAAAATAAAAACAAGAGTAAAATAGTCCTAATTAAACTAGAAATAATAAACTAATAATAAATATCATCCCCGGCAATGGCGCCAAGAATTTGTTGAGCGTTTCTCAACACACAAAATTAATCCTCAAGTATAAGGATATCAATTGTAGTTTTGATAGGCAACCAAGTGATTATTGAACCCCAAGGGACGGATTATTATTAATTCGATTATATTCTAACTTATTAAGACTATTATAGCAATATGATTTTGAAGATTAAGTAACTAAGTAACGAATAATTAAAATAAGAATTAAAATAAAAAGCAATAGAGATAATATGACTGTGATCAAGTGAGAAATTAAGTAGTTCTTCAGGTCATCCAGTTCTAATTATTAATTTCCTTTCCATGTGTTGATGTCTGACTCTGTCTTGTGGTTTATGAACGTATCACTAAACCATGCAAGTTCACTCTATAGACACAAGCGAACAAGTGTATGACACGTGTGAATATCCTTGGAGCAAGAGATATGATTCACCCCCTTTCTAGGTACTATCAATATCAATTATTTTTCGTACACTTAGTACTCTAACCCGATATAATCTTCATTTATAGGTACTATGAGGTTATACTCTTTATCCTATTTATTAACCCGAATAGTATTCAATTAATAAGTATTTATATAAGATAGTTCTAATAAGACTTCGGAATCCCTTCACTTAGAATTATAACATGTAATCCTGCTCAGCAGTGAACACACTCAATCAATAACCAAGATATGTGTTCAGACTCTACATAACAGTTAATGATGTACAAAACGACTGTGAGTATGAATTTAAAAAGCATAGTCTTATATAAAATAAATCACTAGTAGTGTTGTACAGAGTTTACACATGGAAATTCAATTAACTCATAAAACCTTCATAACCTTAGAACTATCGAAGCGGTTCTAGCCCATGATTGATCTAGGAACAATCATGGTGGTTGGCAGGATCTTACCCATAGTCTTCAAAATTACAAGATAAGTTAAGTAGCGAAGTAAACCCTAGATGCGGGCGTCATCGCGACTCTCTCCGTCTTGAATCTTTACTAGGATCTCACTTGGTTCGACAAATGAACCTCTCTCCACAGCTCCGTAGGTTGGAGTTAGGGCTTGGATGTGTGTAGGATGGATGTGGAATTTAACACTCTTCTTCATGTGCTCTACATCCCTTTTTATACTTGTAAAGGGCTCCTCACGGACCTTTGATGGGCTTTTACTTGAGGCACACGTCAAATTTGGTAAAAGAAACCCGTAATTACCAAAAATAGCACCAGCGATATTCCGTTCGACCAGACCTTCATTGGTCGAGCAAGGCCTCCTGGTTGGACGCTGGTCGAGCAAACTCTCTGCAAGTTTTTGCATATTTTATTCGACAAAACTTCAACCGTTCGACCAAGACAATTATGGTCGAACGACTTCTCTTGGTCGAGCATTGCTTCTGTAAGTTTTTGCACATTCTGCTCGACTTGGCTCCCTTGTTCGATCAAACTGACGATGGTCGAGCAAGCCTCCGAGGTTGAACAACCTTTGAAAAATGCCTCGAAAAACGTGTCTTCCAATTCTTAGCCCTTAAGACCTGTTTTCCTGTATAAATATGCTCAAAAAGCCTCAGTAGCCTCTGATTCATGGATTTTCTATAAACAACCCGATTCGTCTTGATAATAAACTAAATCGTACTCAACTTCCACACAAATCCGAGCCCAAAACACGTAAATTTACACTCTCATCACCTTCTTAGTTGATTGTAGTGTAATTCTCCATCTAACTTATTATTGATTAGTCCTTTTAGAGTAAACACCTCTCAAATACGGATACACACACTTTCTCCATAGGGTTTGATATTATTTTTATTACTTGATCACCACGTTCTACACAGTGATAGAGTACGCTTGCTCTAGTTGAATATGATGAAAATTCCGATCAAGTTCAGGTGTCATTAATGTTAATAAAATTCAACCAATCATAATGCCACGTGAGCTAAGGGAATTCCACGATTTTTTATTTCTTCCTTCTATAATATTTTTTTATTAGATAAAAAGATTGTTAATTTATTATATACTCTATTTTCAGATTTAAAAAATGATTTAAATTTTAATATTAAATATTTAGATGATGTATAATTATATGTTAAAAATTAAAAATTAAAGGTAGGGTATGAGGTGGCACAATAATTGGCCTAACTTCACTCCATTGCTACGTGGGACGAAGCTACCAGAAGTCTCCAAATTGAGCTTCACGTGTGACGCACGTGCTTGATTGTGGCAAAAAATCTAATTTTATGGTGAAAATTTGACAGTTTCGGTAGTCATGGTATGAAATTGAAACAAATACTCCCTCCGTCCCATTAAAGTTGGTATAATTTTTGGGCACGGAGATTAAGGAATATAATAATTTAATGTAAAGTGAAGTGAGAGAAATAATATTTAATGTGTAGTGGGTAGTTGTATTAGAGGTGATATGTAGGGCCCATGAGAGTAGATTAATTGTTTTTATGTGGGTCACATGTATTAAAAAGGAAATGTGTCAACTTTAGTGGGACAAACCAAAAAGGAAAGTGTGTCAACTTTTATGGGACGGAGGGAGTAATTTTTTTGGGACATAAATCGAATTTGTTTTTGTTATGGGATGAAAAATAACTTTAACTCTTTTTTTATTAATCCAACAACCGAAACTTGACGATTAATATTGATCACTTCACATATAACACAGGTATTAGTTGTATCGTCTCTATGAGAGAATTCAATGTGATAGATCTGTTGTGAGTTAATTAATGTGATATTTAAGTCTCTATTGTATCCTGTTGTGATACTTTCTAGTTGTATTGATCTTCAAACAATACACTTGATCACACACACGAACTTCTCAGTCGTTTCTTATTCGTTAGAGAATTGATTCAACACACACACTAACTCAATGAATAAAAACAGCAAGAAAACTCTAAAACACAAAGGATGAAGAGAAAGATTGCACAAGAGGATTATAGTGGTTCAATCTTCATGATCTACATCCACTCGGAGGAAAGATAGCTTTCTTATTGATTGAAGTAATACATGAAGAAGATGACAGCAATTCAATCAAGCTCTAAACACCCTGTGAGGCTTGCTGATAAAATACAAAATGATGCAGCTTGAAGAAGTCAGCTTGCTGTGATATTGTGTAGTGTATTTATGCACCTTCTTCACCAATAACCGATTGCCACTTGCACCAATAGAATGATCACATCTCATGTGCTTAACAACTGACCAATTGAAGAGCACATGATCACTAACAACCTTCACTAACTGATCAGCAAACAACAAAAAAAAACGGATCCACACTCCATGTGATCATAACTGCCACATGCAAGTGTTTGCAGCTGAAACTTAAGTCTGATGCAATGTGTATGACTCATGCATTACGTCCATTGCATTCTCTACTTCCTTAGCTTCACACCAACACCTTGTATTCACATAATGGATCAGGATTTACACACCATTCTTCAACATACTCCACCTTAAATCAAGTATCCATCTTCAACCAAAACTGTTACCTTCCCTCCTATTTGCTGCTCATATTGAGCAGCACTTCAGTCTTCATTACACATACCAACTAAGCCTAAGCTTAGTTCAAATTTAGAACTAGGCAAGGCCTTAGTTAGACAATTAGCAGGATTGACAGAGGTGTCAATCTTACATACCTTGACAGCACCACTTTCAACAAGATCTCTCACAAAATACATCTTGACATCAATGTGCTTTGTTCTCTCATGATAGCCCTGGTGTTTTACTAAATGAATAGCACTCTGATTATCACAGAATACCTTCACTGTTTCTTGTTTCACACCAAGCTCTTTAAGCAAACCACTGATCCAAATTCCTTCTTTAATAGCTTCAGTTAATGCCACAAACTCAGCTTCAGTTGTGGACAAAGCTACTATGGATTGATGACTAGCCTTCCAACTTATAGCAGTTCCATAAAGAGTAAAGATATATCCTGTTAAAGACTTCCTAGTATCCATGTTAGCAGCAAACTCTGCATCAACATATCCACACAAAACTTCACTGTCTTGACTGAATTTCTGAAACTTCAATCCTCTACAGACAGTGCCTTTTATATATTTCATAGCCCACTTTGCTGCTTCCCAATGTAGTTTACCAGGTGATCCCATGAACCTACTTAAAACACTAAGTGTAAAAGCCATGTCTGGCCTGCAGCAGACCATACAATACATTAGACTTCCTACTGCACTAGCATAAGGAACCTTGTCCATATTCACAACTTCTGTTTGAGACTTAGGTCCCTGCTGTAGAGTCAACTTACACCTTGCTTGAATGGAGTGGAGACTGTCTTACACTCATCCATATTATATCTTTTGATAACCTTTAACATATAAGCTTCCTGATTTAGCATCAAAGAACCACTGATCCTGTTTCTGTTAATTGACATTCCTAGTATCATCTTGGCGTCTCCAAGATCCTTCATGTCAAATTCAGCTTCTAACTTTCTTTTTACTTTCAGAATACCAACCATTGTATGACTGGCCAACAGCATATCATCAACATATAGTAATAGATATGTGAACAGACCACTTTCCTCCATGAAATATACACAACTATCATGCAGACTTCTTTGAAATCCACACTTAACTATGTACTCATCAAACCTCAAGTACCATTGTCTTGGACTTTGCTTAAGACCATAGAGAGACCTTTTAAGCAAACAAGATTTTGAACTTGAGTTTTGAAGTTCAACACCTTCTGGTATGGCCATGTATATCTGCTCCTCTAACTCTCCATGTAGAAAAGCTGTAGTAACATCCATCTGATGAAGTTCAAGATTCCATTGAGTAACTAATGAGAGAATGATCCTTATAGAACAATGTTTAACTACATGTGAGAATATCTCATTGTAGTCAATGCCTTCTTTCTGTGAAAAACCCTTTGCAACTAATCTTGCCTTGAATCTAGGCTTTCCACCTTCAACTGTAGAAGGTTTCTTTCTGAAAATCCATTTACAACTTATCAACTTCTGATGTCTTGTCTTCTCCACTACATCCCATGTGTAATTCTTATCCAAAGATAAGAGCTCTTCTTGTATAGCCATTATCCACTGATCACTATCAGCACTACTTATAGCTTCCTTGTAATTCCCAGGTTCAAGTGATTCAACTTCAGAGGCAATATACAAAGCATAAGAAACAAGATCAGCTTGAATGTATCTTGCAGGTAATACAATTTCTCTTCTTTGTCTATCTCTAGCAAGATGATAGGTGTTTTGACCTTCCAAAATTCTATCACCACAACTACCTGACTTGCCAGACTCCACCTGAGACTCAACATCATTATCAGAACTAGTAGTAGTTTTCATCTTTTCAATCAGTGGCATTTTCCCTTCATCAAAGGAAACATCCCTACTGATCAGAATCTTCTATTTGTCTGGACACCACAATTTATACCCCTTTACTCCAGATGGATATCCAATTAGCACACACTTCAGAGCTCTTAGCTCTAACTTTCCTTGCTTTATATGAGCATAGGCAAGACATTCTATTACCTTCAAACAACTGTAGTCTGCAGGTTTGCCATTCCACATCTCCTCTGGAGTTTTAAAATTTAGTGGTGATGATGGACATCTGTTTATAAGAAAAGCAGCAGTAGTAGCTAACTCCTCCCAAAAACTCTTAGGAAAACCTCCACTGCTCATCATACATCTAACTCTTTCAAGAATGGTCTGATTCATCATTTCTGCTGTTCCATTTTGTTGTGGAGTTGATGGAACAGTCTTATGCCTTTTAACGCCTCTATCCTTACAGAACTGATTGAACTCATCTGACAGATATTCCAAACCATTGTCAGTCCTTAAACACTTCACCTTCTTATCAGTTTGATTTTCAACCTCAACTAGCCACTCTTTGAACTTGGTGAAGGCTTCATCCTTGGATTTCAATATATAAATCCATACCTTCCTTGAATAATCATCTATGAAGGAGATGAAATTTTTTCCACCCCCCTTTGTGATGTTCTTAGCAGGTCCCCATAAATCAGAATTAACGTAATCCAACACAGATGAAGAGTTTTGTTCACCAACACCAAATTTTAATCTTTTTGCCTTACTCTGTTGGATTATATACTAAAAGTTTAGCTTTTTGTATGAACAATGTTATAACAATTAATTTGAAATGAGAATCATATGATCAAATGATTGCGTCTTATAATTTATTTATATGCACGATGCAATAGTCCACTTACTTTATACTGTAGATAATATGTTGTGCGACAACACGCGGAAGATCATATTATCGGTTTCCTTATAAAGTATAAACAGATGCTCACAATCGAGATAGACGGGGACTCTCTATTGGGATGGTTGTAGTGTGGTTTGGTATTAGCTTGTCTTGGCTTTAGAATCACATTAGTGCACTTGTGTGTATTGAGCAGGACCGCTTGAGATCGTTCGACTTATACTGACTTATAGGAGAACTTGATCTCAGTTATAATGGAAGTTCGTGCTCTTAATCCCTATACAATAACCTCAACACGTAGGGCAGTATGTATTTCTATGATTCATCAATGAGTGAGATTTACATGTAATTAAATCAACAAACTCGGTGAGTTGGGAAGTAATGCTGTCTCTATGGTATGCTGTAGATTGTAGAAGGAATCCGTATCCGTCATAGGTTGATGATGTCCCCTTGAGGAGCTCATAAGGATTATCATGTAAACCCTGCAGGTGGAATTTATTCCGGCATGATAATGAGGTTGAGTGGAACTACTCTTGGATGAGATATTAATTAATTGAGTTGTCAGTAATTTAAATTAATTAATGGACATTGTATATCTTAAACATGGGGAGACTAACAGGATCATAATAAGAAGGAGCCCAAAACGTAATTTTGGGATTGGAAAGGCAATGCAGTAATAATATTTTAGTGGAATATATCATTATTATTGGACTTAAGTATAAGCTTTGGGCTAAGCTTGGATACTTAAGCCCAATGGAGGCCCAACCCAATTTCTCCTCCTGGTTCCTGCTGTAGCCCATGTATATAAGTCACCTCAGCTTATCTGGAACCCTAATCTAATTCATTATTCACGTGTGATGAGGGTTGAGAGCAGATTGAGGAGGTCTCGTAGATCGTCGCCCACACGACGTTGAGATCGGACTTGGGACATACGGCAGAAGATCAGAAGGTAGTTTGCTGCTACTGTCCGCCACCTTGCGAAATTTATATAAAATCTTACAGTGCTCAGAATTCTATGATCAATAAACTGATGGAAAGCCATTGAAGAGAGGATCGTTTGAGCACAAAGATCATTCAATTCCGACATCAGACGAGGAAGTTATGGCCATTCTCGTGGGACTGTACAATCTGTCAGTGAGAATCCTCAATCTTCTACATACCTTGGTGAATGGTAATCGTTTCTATGATTTATTGGTTCCACTGATATTAGAAACGTATGGATCCCTAACGGGTCACGTTAACCAAATGATCCAAGCGCCAACAATTGGTATTAGAGCTTCGGTTTCGTGGTGAAACGTGAAACGTTAGGCTAGGGTTTTGTGTGTTCATGTTAGGGTTTTAGAATTTTGTTTTCTTGATGAACACGCTAACTGTACATGGCACACACTATCACCGCTCAGTATCACAGCGGCAACACACGTGGTGATGGCGGTGTGATCGCCGGAGAGAGGCACGAATCCTACCTACCGGCGGCGCAACTTATCCATGGTGAAAGGTAATGCGGGGCTGAAGGATGTGATACTCTTCGCTGGTATAACTGCTGAAAAACTTCAAGGGTTCCCACTGGGCTATCAAGTTGAGGCCGATGTCGCGATAATCGGCGGGCAAAAGCAGGCTACTGCAATGGGTAGTGTTGCTGGCGCTGAGTCAGACTGAAAGGCGGAGGAATCACTGGACATGTGAAGCCTGGCGATTGATCTTAGGCGTGAAAGTCGACGAAAGGCTCTATCGATGGCTGTCAAAGCATAGAGGCAAGTCTGACGGAGTCCCGGGCGAGTCAGGCCGGTGAATGACCTGCCTGCTTGCTGGCCGGTGTAGTTTGCCGGTGGCTGTTGGAAGTGCCATGGCATGGCTCGTCTGAAGACTGGCATTTTTTTATGGCTAGAGATTGATGGCAACGCCTGGTGTTTGGTAGATGGCATTTGCAGGCGGCTGTGGCACAGTTCCGAGCGGGTCTGACTTGTTTCAGGAAGGGCCTGACGTCTTTCCGAGCGAGTCCTCCGGGTTCAGAGCAAGTCGGGTAGGCTGCCAGCGACTTGGCCATGATGGTGGACAATCAATAGGTGAGTAGGGATGCTTGTTTGGCTTGCACGGCGCACAGCTTTCGGCGCACAACTTCGTGCTTGATGCGCAAGGTAGTGCGCTGCTGCTGGTCGATTGGCGCAAGGGGTGATCAGCATGGCGGGCTAGTTTCCAGGCGTGGGTGCACGATGGTGTGCAGGCAACACCCAACTGCTTGTGATGATACCTGATAACCTCCGTCTTGTCGAGCGTGGGGCTGGAAGGAGGCTGGTTCGAATCTGCTGGAGGCCGACATCGGGTGCTGCTGGGCGCGGAAAGGAGCAAGGCGCGAAACACGCCGGTGGAAGAACGGCTAGCAAGCACATGGCGTCGTTGATTGGCGTGGTGGCCTTGTGTGTTTAGCGTGTATTATCTCTTTGGGTATGGATCCTGCAGGCGGAAATCGTTGCTGATGGGATGACGCTGAAGGCTGTGTGATGGGGTTCCGAGGAACGGCTCTTCTCCGACGAGCAGGATCAGCATGGGTCGCAGCGAAAGCATGGTGGAGCAGTGCCGTTGAAGGCGACTGTTTCCGGGTTGCTTGATTTCGTGTGCGTGGTGGTTGCTGTCGGGGTGTGATGGACTCCGGCGAGCAGCATTCTTTCGGTGGGCGAAATCCGGTGAGTTGATTTCCCGGCGATGCTTGGAGTTCACTTATGGGCCTGATGGTGATGAACCGTGTAATTCATATGGGGGTTGGTTCTTCGTCGAAAAACTGGTGTGCCCCCTGCCCGCCGGTTGTCTAGTTTTTCCGGTGGGAGTCTTCGCGTGTGGAGCTGTTTTGTGCCTGCTGTGGAAACGTGTGATGGTGATGGCTTGGAGCACAAGTTCCTCCAACTTGTTGAGCAAGTCACATGCTTCATGCTTATTGACCAAGTCAAATCCCTTTTATTCTTGGCCAATTTTATTATTTTTCCTTATATATAATTGCCAATAATTGATTTTATTTGTTAATTATTATTATTATATATTTGGATTGCATGTGCATTAGAATTCACCGATATATAACTGTTATAATTTGATTTAATTATTTAATTATTGTTATATATGCTATGCATGATACTCTTGATTTACTGTCTTATTTGTCGTAATAGGAGCATGCTAGGTTGCGTATTTTATTTTTGAATATTATATGCATGCAAAAACCCTCGGTATTAAATAACTAAGTGGGAGAGGGGATTGGTAATTAATTCCCACAGCCTCCATTATTGGTTTGTTAGCAATGTGAGTAAACTTGCGCGTCGGCATTAGAGCCTTCCTCCCCATCGGATGAGTTTATTCATGGATTGCTGGAACAGACTTCATTAAATAATTATATTTGTAATGTGATGCATATGAACTTGCGCGTTGGCATAAACCTTCCTCCCTATCGGATGAGCTTATATGCGGTTCACTGGTACAAACTTATAATTGATGACTGTAGGAAGTTATCCGAGCGCGTGTGTACTTCTCCATCTGTAAGGCACATAAGCTCGCGCAATGGACTTGGGGTCAAATAATGGTGTACACTTAGGTGTAAATAATAAGTATCCTCTCCATCGGAGTCACTGCTTTTATTTGCATGGCTAAAGAGGAACCGACTATTAATTATTTTGTCATAAAGTTAGGTTGACAAATGAAATTAATGGGTAAAACCTTCTCTTGTAAATGTTCGGGTTTGTAAACATCCACACTATCGTGGCTTGCAAACTCACGGTGCTTGAGATGTCGGTGAATTTATATTTTATATTGTTTTGAGGAAATCAATATAAATGGATAAATTCGAAGATTTGATCGGTGTATATTTTATGATTCTCTGAATTTCAAATAGTTTTATTTCACTTATTGTTTACTAAAAGAAACATATTTACTGGTCCAAAATTAGATGATTAGAAAAGAATCTTGGATTCTAATTTTACTGCTTAAGAAATACATGTGTGTTCTCACAAAAGACTTATCATGATGCATATTAAAGTCTCTGGTGAAGAGATAAGAGATTCATAGAAATATGATGGTCTCATGTAACTCTTCGGATACTTGAGTAAATTAAAAGGCGGTAAGTCATGATTGAATTGATGAATGAATTGGAAATACATGGAATAGAAGTTGAAGGGGAAACCTAAGTCAATTTTATTCTTCATTGTTTGCCTAAATGTTTTGAGCAAATTCCACCTGAATTACAAAGAGGTTATATATGGTGGGGAACTTCTGACAAAACATATGGCGAAGAAAATCCAATTTCATCAAGATGTGAACAAGGTTAGTATCTCATTCACTAGTTGTTGAAGCATGATTAGCGTTGGCATTTACTGACATGTTGTGTGTAGATGCCGTAATCACTAAAAGCCTACAACTAAGTGATGATGAAATAATAATATACATGGGTAAAACTACGAGAGTAGTGGATATTGAAGTGGGAGTTGCTTATTTATCTTACGATATGAATAAACGTTTGATTATGAGAAATTTTCTTTACGTACCTTTTCATAGAAAGAATTTTATTTCAGTTACTATGCATTTATGGATGGATACTTCATTTCATTTAAATGACATGGTCATATTAATGAAGGATGGAGTTATAAACTGTTAAGGTACGTTAGTGACAATTTGTAAACTCTTAAATCATGTTTATACCACGGATGCAACAAATAGTAATTAATAATGCGTCTTTTAATCCTAATAAGAGAAAGACTCTTATGCAAATGATTAGATAGATGATGAATTATTTGAAATTACTAAATTCATTTTATGAGTATACCCTAGAAACAACATGTCGTGTAACGTTTGTCTGTTTATGGGATATTCTAGAAAAATGAAGGGTGATGATTTATTTAATCCAAAACACCAATGGGTGATTGTTAACACAAACACTAATTTTTGGAAAAGGACTATGTATTAAATCATAAACCCATGTATAAATTGTTCTAAAGGAAGTGAGAGGGAAAACACAAAGTATTAGTACCAAGTGTATAAGAGGATATACCACAAGTTAAACTGCAACACGTGTCATGTCTGATACACAATTGCGTGTAGTGCCTTGTCGTAGTGGGAGGGTTGTTCGACAACTTGCAAGATATATATTTTGGGAGAGTCGTGAGACTTAATCCCTAGTAAACATGGATTGAACCCACAAATACGACGAAGCACTATAAGATCTAAATGCGATATCTTAGCTAGTGCAATGATATTGAAATAGAATTGATGAATTCTAAATTAAATCTGGGAGCTTGTAAGACCATTAAATGGTGTAAAAGCCATTGGAAGTGGTCATACAAAATAAAAGAGGATCATACGGTAAAGTGAAAACCTTGGAAGAAAAGCTCGTTGCGAAAAAGGTATACTCAGAAAGAAAGGGTTCGATTATGAGATAACCTATTCGCCGGTAGCTATGCCTAAGTCGATCCGTACTCTTTTACCTGTTGCTACTCATATGGAATATGAGGGATAGCAAATAGATGTCAAGACAACTTTCCTAAATGGAAGTCTTGAGGAAAACATCTATGTTAAGCAACCAGAGTGATTCATTACAAAGAGCTAAGAGCATTTTAATATTAAGCTTAAAAGTGTCCATCAATGGACTAAAGCAAGCTTCAAAATTATAGAACATCCGTTTTGATGAAGAAATCCAGTAATATGGATTTTATCGATGCTCGGATATGTCTTGTGTATTGAAAAGAGTGACAGGAATGTGGTGGTATTTCTTGTACTATAGGTAGATGATATATTGCTCATTGGAGACAATGAAAGAGTATTGCCAGGCGTAGGAGTATGGTTAATAAAGCAGTATGAAATGAAGGACTTAAGAAAAGCAAAATATATCCTTTTGATCACGGTAATAGGGATCACAAGAAAGGATGTTATGCTTATCTCAAGCTTCATGAATAGATACAATTCCTACTCGTTTGGCATGTAACTTTATCTAAGGAAATGTGTCTTAAGACACAAAAAGAAGATAAAGGTGATGAAAGCGGTTCCTTATGCTTCGGCGAATAAGGAAGCTTAATCTAAGGAATGCTATGAACGAGAATAGATATCTGTTTTGTCGAAGACATGAACAGTGGGTATCAAGGTAACCCGAAACAAGAATGATGAATTGTGGTAATACATATACTTATGTACCTGAAAAGGATCAGAAATTATATATGGGCTTACCGAACAGAATCATTGCTTCTTATGGGTTATATAGATTCAGATTTTTCAAATCAGATAGGGACGACAGTAAATCCACCTCAAGGTTATGTGTTTTATTTTAAGAAGTAGAGCCATAATATGGAGGCGTGTCATATAGAAATATATTTCGAACTCCGGACTCCATCATGGAAAGATGATAAATTGGAGCCTATAAGGCAGCCAAAGTATCTATATGACTCTAGAAACTTCATGATGGACTTTGAAGTATTTCTAAGTTTGCCCAAGATTATCACAATTTAAATTAAGGATATTGGTGCAGTTGCAAACTTGAAGGAATCACGAGTCCATAAGGCAATTAAACACATGGAGCGCAAGTACCACCTGTTACGAGACATTGTATGATGAGGGGAATGTTGTTGTCGCCTAGATTGTATCGGATGATAAGCTAGTAAATCCATTTACAAAGACCTTAAAGCAAAAGCTTATGATGGTCGTGTAGTAGGAGTGGGAATCAGATGTATGGCGGAAGACATGACAGCATAGTCTTTTAGTATAAGTGGGAGATTGTTGGATTATATACTAAAAGTCTAGCTTTTAGTATGAACAATGTTATAACAATTAATTTGAAATGAGAATCATATGATCAAATGATTGCGTCTTATAATTTATTTATATGCACGATGCAATAGTCCACTTACTTTATACTGTACATAATATGTTGTGCGATAACACGTGGAAGATCATATTATCGGTTTCCTTATAAAGTATAAACAGATGCTCACAACTGAGATAGACGGGGACTCTCTATTGGGATGGTTGTAGTGTGGTTTGATATTAGCTTGTCTTGGCTATAGAATCACATTAGTGCACTTGTGTGTATTGAGCAGGACCGCTTGAGATCGTTCGACTTATACTGACTTATAGGAGAACTTGATCTCAGTTATTATGGAAGTTCGTGCTCTTAATCCCTATACAATAATCTCGACATGTAGGGCAGTATGTATTTCTTTGATTCATCAATGAGTGAGATTTACATGTAATTAAATCAACAAACTCGGTGAGTTGGGAAGTAATGTTGTCTCTATGGTGTGCTGTTGATTGTAGAAGGAATCTGTGTCCGTCATAGGTTGATGATGTCCCCTTGAGGAGCTCATAAGGATTATCATGTAAACCCTGCAGGTGAAATTTATTCCGGCATGATAATGAGGTTGAGTGGTACTACTCTTGGATGAGATATTAATTAATTGAGTTGTCAGTAACTTAAATTAATTAATGGACATTGTATATCTTAAACATGGGGAGACTAACGGGCTCATAATAAGAAGGAGCCCAAAACGTAATTTTGGGATTGGAAAGGCAGTGCAGTAATAATATTTTAGTGGAATATATTATTATTATTGGACTTAAGTATAAGCTTTGGGCTAAGCTTGGATACTTAAGCCCAATGGAGGCCCAACCCAATTTCTCCTCCTGGTTCCTGCTGTAGCCCATGTATATAAGTCACCTCAACTTATCTGGAACCCCAATCTAATTCATTATTCAAGTGTGATGAGGGTTGAGAGCAGATTGAGGAGGTCTCGTAGATTGTCGCCCACACGACGTCGAGATCGGACTTGGGACATACGGCAGAAGATCATAAGGTAGTTTGCTGCTGCTATCCGCCTTCTTGAGAAATTTATATAAAATCGTACAGTGCTCAGAATTCGATGATCAATAAACTGACGGAAAGACGTTGAAGAGAGGATCGTCTGAGCACAAAGAATATTCAATTCCGACATCAGACGAGGAAGTTATGGCCATTCTCGTGGGACTGCATAATCTGTCAGCGAGAATCCTCAATCTTCTACATACCTTGGTGAACGGTAATCGTTTCTATGATTTATTGCTTCCGCTGATATTAGAAACGTATGGATCCCTAACAGGTCACGTTAACCAAACGATCCAAGCGTCAATATACCCATCACACAATGTTCACACTGACTTAAAGTAATTGAAGTGTGACCACATAATAGCTCTTGTTTAGCTAATTCTTGCAGACCCCTCTCACTTATATGACCTAATCTTCCATGCCATAGTATAGAAATGTCTATTTTACTAGTACTACAAGTTTGAGCAGTAACAGTATTTCCACACAAGAAATATAGGTCATGTTTTCTGATACCCTTCAAGAATACATCATTCCCTTTTGTGACAGTCAAACAACCATCAGTTGACTGAAAACTATATCCCATGGAATCAAGATTTCCAAGTGAAAATAGATTTCTTCTTAGATCAGGAACATACCTTACATCATGAAGCATTCTTGCTATACCATCAGTCATTTCAAGCTTTACAGACCCTTTTCCCATGATCTTACATGTTTGATTATTTCCAAGAAGTACAGATCCCTCATTATGATGTTTAAAACCTATCAACCAATGCTTGATTGGTGTCATATGGAAGGTACAACCAGAATCAATCACCCATTCAGTGGAGACCTCAGATGCAGTTACTGTCAACACTTCAACAAACTTTGTAGTATCATCTTGTGCAGGAGCAGTTTGATTTACTTGGTTTTGTTGATCAATTTCTTTCCCCTTCTCAATACCTTTTCCTTTGCTAGCTTTCCAATTGTAGCAATTCCTTCTCATATGGCCAGGTTGATTACAATGATAGTATTTCCTTACTTCACCTTCTTTGGCATGCTCTCCATCCTTTCTGACTTGTTTGTTTCCATCAAAACCCCTCTTCTTCTTGTTATTCCTTTTTGCTTGATTGTTCTTCTTAACAATCAACCCTTCTCCTCCTGAAATCTTAGTACTATCAGTTATTAACTGTAATTCTCTAGACTTGAGTGCTAGCAACACATTATCAAACTTGATGGAACTCTGATTTCCATATAACAAGGTGTCTTTGAAACTTTGAAAAGATCTTGGAAGAGTTGTCATCAACATGAGAACTTTCTCTTCCTCTGATATCTTTGAGTCAACAGTTTCAAAATCATCCATGATCTTGACAAACTCATCAACTTGATCTAATATAGGCTTTTCATCAGTCATTTTGTATGCATTTAGTTTCTGCCTAATGTGAAGTCTATTTGCTAATGTCTTGATCATAAACATGGATTCTAATCTTTCCCAGACTCCAATTGCAGTAGTTTCCATAGCTACTTCCCTTAGTGCCTTATCCCCCAAACATAGAATAATAGTAGAATGAGCTTTTCTAAGTACCTCATCATCTACTTGCACTCTTGGAGGTCCATCTGCTGATGGATCTTTTATTATCTCTGTCTTGACAGGTGGGGTGGCTTCAATGCATCAATAATTCCTTGTTGTGTCAAGATCGCCTTCATCTTGAGTTTCCAGAGACTGAAATCAGTTTTTTCAGTGAGCTTCTCAATATCAAACCGTGTGGTGTTCATCTTCTCAGAATTCAGCAGCTGTTTGATGGTTTGTTTTCCCACAGACGGCGCCACTTGTTGTGATACTTTCTGGTTGTATTGATCTTCAAACAATACACTTGATCACACACACGAACTTCTCAGTCATTTCTTCTTCGTTAGAGAATTGATTCAACACACACACTAACTCAATGAATAAAAACAGCAAGAAAACTCTAAAACACAAAGGATGAAGAGAAAGATTGCATAAGAGGATTATAGTGGTTCGATCTTCATAATCTACATCCACTCGGAGGAAAGATAGCTTTCTTATTGATTGAAGTAATACATGAAGAAGATGACAGCAATTCAATCAAGCTCTAAACACCCTGCGAGGCTTGCTGATAAAATACAAAATGATGCAGCTTGAAGAAGTCAGCTTGTTGTGATATTGTGTAGTGTATTTATGCACCTTCTTCACCAATAACCGATTGTCACTTGCACCAATAGAATGATCACATCTCATGTGCTTAACAACTGACCAACTAAAGAGCACATGATCACTAACAACCTTCACTAACTGATCAGCAAACAACCAAAAAAAACTGATCCACACTCCATGTGATCATAACTGCCACATGCAAGTGTTTGCAGCTGAAACTTAAGTCTGATGCAATGTGTATGACTCATGCATTACGTCTATTGCATTCTCTACTTCCTTAGCTTCACACCAATACATTGTATTCACATAATGGATCAGGATTTACACACCATTCTTCAACATATCCTTTAATTAATCTACTTGTAATTAGATTCGAAAGAGTTAGATTACATAAATTCCAAATTTGTTTCAGGAAAGAATTGAATAAGAGAAGATCGACTGACCCACAGCATGACAAAGTCAAGTGAAAGTGCAGTACTTAAATTGTTTTCATTATTCTGATTTACAACCAATTCACAATTTGCATTAGTTAAGTCCAATCATTGCTTATTCATTATTTATTTTATTATATTAATTATTTAATTCTCAAACGTCCTTTTATTCTTTTTATTCTTGAATAAGTTTTTAATTTAATAGATAATTTTAATTCATTCCCTGTTGTTGAGATGTTTTAACACTTCATAACAGTTAGTTTGATAGCAAGATTGAATTAAATGTAAAATATGAATACGAGTGGTTATAGTGGTTCTGGTTCGATCATGAAGATCTACACCAATTTGAGGATATGAGGTTATGTTATTGATGGATAGATTTAGAAGACAAGAAATCTCTAAAAAACGAAGAAAATACATCAAAGCTGAGTGAATGCTTATCAATTGCTCTGAAGGAGCTGGTTTTGATCTTTTAAATAATATCTAAAATAATTTAGATAATTGTTCCATAGACCAATAGAAAACTTGGAATCCCAACTATAATCTTGAGCTGATAACTGTGTAAAACTAATTCGTTTCAACTGCCTAAAACTACTCGAAATAGGCCGACCTGACCTATTTTTCATAAAACCCCAACTAATTGTATTTTAAACCATTTTGTTATATGCTCCAAACCTCACACCTGTGGATTCGATACCTTGTCTATCTGTTTTGTTATATACGTCCATATACTTGCGAAATATATTGTTGCTTTGCATATTAATAAGTATTTTTATAATTTGTGTTGCAATTTGCTATGTATAACAACGCGAACAACAATATTTGATTTTTTTTTCATTTTTAAAATTTTGAACGCCTAAATTAATTTTGTAACATTGATCTCACAATCAAATGACCAACTTTAGAACATATATCGATCCTGAAATCAGTTATAATGTCTCAGACAACATATTAAACAACAGTAATTCATAAGATTGAAAGCCAGAGACCCAAATCAGATGCAGTAAAGTAAAGTTGTTGAATGGAGTATTATGGATCTCAGCGTAGGGAATCTATATTCTTGCAAAGCTCCTCCAGTTTCTTCAATCGCATTTTCTCACTTTCAGTCACCGTCTGCAAATTATTAATCCATAGAGAAAGGGAGGAGGAGAGAGAGACATATTACGTACAAATCAACGCGTGACATTATAAGTAGGGGTAGTCTTGTGTGAGACCGTCTCACAGTTTACACTTTCGTAAAAATATATATTATCACTTCTTATTAAAAATGTTATAACTTTTCTTTTAAAATATTATTGTTTTTCATTTGTACCATAAATTGTTCATGGAATAGTTCAGTACACATTATCACTTATCATTTTTTTTATTGAAATGTTATAACTTTTTATTCGTCTCACGGAGAACTTCCATTGAGGTCTCGCACAAGTCTTTGCCTTATAAGTAAAGTACTAAAAATTATAAAGATTCATCCTACCTCGACTAGTTTGGCTATCAACTGCCCTTTTTCCCTGTTCTTCTCGTTGAAAGCTTCCATGGCCTCCTTTTCTTTTTCCTGTCACAAAATCACATCATGCAAATTAGTATTTCATCAAGGGAATTAAATTTTGAATTATATTACAAAATTAAACAAAATTATGACAGTACTTCACCTTCTTTTGGCAACTCAATCCCAATGGCTTAAGTCTCGATTAATCAAATCAATTCTCTTACGAACAATTGCAACTTCTTTCCTCATTGGATCGTGCAGAGCTTCAAGCTCCTACTAGATCATAAATCAACACAAATAATTAAATTAATAACATTTGTACAATATAATAATTATGAAATATATATAATTTCACATATTAAAGTTCACTATATCCATGCATGCATTTAGAACTCACCTCGCGGATTTCAGCAAGGCGTTTCGTCTCCTCCTCGACACGGCCTAGTTGCGCTTGAACTTTGTCCCTCGAAAGGCAGCCAAGGCGGAGTGTGTCATCTCCTCGTCTCTATCTTCGTTTAACATGGGGCTTCCGACATGATTGATCATGCCGGAGTTCTTTATCCTCAGTGTTGGGCCCTTTTGGGTTATGGCCCAAATGATGGTCTTCTTTCCTAAGTATTGGGTTCATTCCAATTAATTGGAAGAGGTCCCATAGCCTTACACTTTTGATAACATTTAATCACCCATTTGTGACCCTAACGGGTAGAACGTGGATTTGAATTCTTGTGTGAGTTGAACGGGAATCTGAGCACTGTGGAGTTCTTCCCTCGACCACCTTCTCCGGTGTAGACAATGAACACGGACTACGATGACGACCGCATCCGCCTAACAGTGGTATCAGAGCGGGTTTCGTCGTCAGTCTGACTCCCGAAGCTGCTGACCGTTAGCCACCGGTAGGAGATCGCCGCCGGATTTCCGTCGCCGGAATTGTGATTTTATCGGATCGGAGCCCCCACCGCTTCCAGCCACAGGATCTGAAGGATCTGGTCAGCAGCAACACGCCGCCGCCGTCCGCGCTCAGCCTCAGTCGCCTGCAAGGAATCGCGAGCTAACCGGAATCGCGTCTGCCCGTCGCGGTGCTAGGGCTCCGCCGCCTACCACCGTTCGCGATCGCCGCTGCTCCAGATCGCGCCGTCGCTCTTCCATTTTCAGCCATCCCTCTGTACCGCCGCTGAGGAGTCGCCATCTGCTCGCGTTTTGCAGACTGCACCGGTGCCGGATTCGCGACCTGTTCGCTGCCGGATCTGCACGGAAACGTGACCACCACCCAACTGTTCGCTCGCCACGCCGCCGCACGTCAACAATCTGCCACCACAACTAGAGATCGTCGATCTACTCGCAACCGTCGCCGCCGCCGGGCTAAGGTTCCGCCTGGAGACCGCCGTTGACCTGCCTCTAACCGCGCCGCCGTTGCTGAACGCAGCTGATCGCCGTCCGCTGCCACCGTCGTGGGGTTCCTCTGTCTGCCGGCTCGCGATCTACAGGGATCGTTACGGATCTGCTCAGCCCGGTCAGATCGTACTGCCGCCGCCGCTGACCTCCTGCCACTGCTGGAGTTGACCGCCGGCGTTAGGGTTCCGGCCAGATTGGCCTCTCCATTTGTGGAAGGGAATTGTCTCTCCTCCTCTTTTTATATTGTTTCGAAAAATTTTAGATTTGTTTTGTTATTTTTTCGAATCGTTCTTTTTCTAAAAATTTTCAGATTGCTCCTTTACTAACCCTAATATTTCTCACTTTGTGTGTAGGTTGAAACTTAGTGTGGAGGCTACCCCGTTCGTGTTTGCTACGTGAACAAGACTACGAGGGATCCACCCCTGTTAAGTAAGGGCTGGTGGCTCGTAGAGGTGGTACGGTGTTCTCGTTGGAGATACCGCTATGGTGAAATAGCTTGAGCCTTTCTTGTTTATTTTTTTCTTGTGTGATGCCCTGAGGCAGTTGGCCCTCTTATTTGCTCTTGTGTGATGCCCTGAGGCGGCTGGCCCTCTTATTACTGTTCTTGTTTGTTTTATTTTGTGAAACTGTCATCTTAGTCTTTCAATTTTCGCTGCTGAAAATCTATCCTTGTGTGTTATACTACTCCGTTTCTCGCTTTGTGTGTGATTAGAGTAGTGCCAACCTGGTGTGTGACAGATTGTTGCTCTGTAATTCTGTATTTTTTCAGTTCAAAGTGTGTTCTACTCAACTTTAAATACACAAGGCTTCGTCTTCTTTTGGACAAGCACCGTTTGATGGTACGCGAGACTTCAGCATCTGAAAACAGAAAATGAAGTGCATACTCGTCCAACAAAGAGTATTCAAAGCTGTAGATCACTCGTATGATAAGGATGATACATCTGCTAAAAAGGCTGAGATGAATGAGCTTGCTTTGTCTGCGATTATCTTGAATCTTTCTGATCCTTGCTTAGAAAAGTTGGTGTGCATGAGTCTGCTAAAACTTTGTAGGAAACGTTGGATAAGCTGTACACTGAAATATCTTTGCCTAGTAAAATGTTTCTTCTGGAAAAATTCTTTTGTTTTAAACTTGATTTAAACAAAGATGTTGAAGAAAATTTGGATGTGTTCACGAAGTTGATTCAAGATATTAAGCTAACTGGTGACAAGCATATTGATGAATACACTCCTATTGTGCTTTTAAATGCTATACCTGATTCTTACAGTGATGTCAAGTCTACTATAAAGTATGGTCATGATGACGTTACTCTTGATATTGTGGTGAATGCCTTAAAAAGCAAAGAGCATAATTTAAAACAAAATGGGGGTGTTAAGAATTTTGGGGAGGTTATGCATGTTAAGGGGAAACCTAACAATCGTAACAAGAACAAGAATAAGAATAAAAATTCTGATGTGAAATCCCAGAATAATCAGAATGGGGACAAGAAAAAGAAGAAATGCTTTAATTAACATGAAAGGGACATTTTGCGAAAAAGTGTCCTCATCTTAAGAGGAATAATTCTACTGATCATGTTAATGTTGCCTCTGAATATGTGAATTATGGTGATGTGTTTGCTATTTCTGATAGTTGTGTAAATTCTGTGCATTCATCTCTGTGTGATAGTGAATGGCTTGTGGATTCCGGTTGCACATTTCATATGACACCTTTTAAACATCTTTTCTCTTCATATAAAAATGTTTCTCATGGATCTGTGTCTATGGCTAATGAAAAAAGATGTGATGTGCTTGGTGTTGGTGACATTTGCTTGCGTTTTGAAGATGATTCTGTGTTAAATTTGAAAAATGTGCGGCATGTGCCTGATTTGTGTAACAACTTGATTTCTTATGCTGCACTTGAAGATGAGGGGCTTGATGGTAGGTGGGGAAAGGGTTGCATGTCTATTGTAAAAGGTTCTGTGCCCATCTTTAATGCTAAAAAAATGAATAACATGTATGTTTGTTGTGCTAATATTTGGCATGGTAGGTTAAGTCACATGAGTGGAAAAGGTCTTGAAATATTGCATAAAGCAAGTTCTTTTGGTAATGATAAGCTTACATGCATTCCTTTCTGTGATTCTTGTGTGCAAGGCAAACATGAGAAGGTGAAATTCCCTGTTTCCCCGTACCCTAAGACTTCTTCGTATAGCGATATACTTGAGTACCTGCATGCTGATGTGTGGGGGCCATCTAGTGAGCCAACTCAAGGTGGCAATGTGTATTTTTTGTCCATTATTGATGATTTTTCAAGAAAAGTGTGGGTGATTTTGCTTAAAAACAAATCTGATGTTTTTGAAAAGTTCAAAAATTGGAAAACATTGATTGAAAATCAAATGGGTAAAAAGATTAAGTATCTTAGAATTGATAATGAATTGGAATTTTGCAATAATGACATGGATGATTTATGTGTCAAATTTGGAATTGTGAGACATAAGTATGCTCCTCACACTCCCCAATAGAATGGGGTTGCTGAGAGGATGAGTAGGACTTTGTTAGAAAGGGTGAGGAGCATGTTGGTGTCTTCTGAACTTTCTAAAAAGTTTTGGGGTGAGGCGCTTATTACCGCATCATTTTTAATAAACAAATCCCCCTCTGTACCTTTAAAGGGTAAGTGTCCTGACTATGTATTTTTTGGTAAAAGTATTGATTATTCTGTGCTATGTGTATTTGGTTGTGCTGCGTTTGTGCGTCAGAAACATAACAAATTGGATCCTAGGAGTAGAAAATGTGTTTTTCTTGGTTATCCTGAGGGTGTTAAAGGTTATAGGCTGTGGGATTTTTTTTGAATCGGGTTTCAAAATTGTGATTAGTAACGATATGATCTTCAATGAATCTGAATTTCCTTGCTTATCTGCTCTTTTGCCTAATGTTGTGCCTTTACATGATCCTACCACTTCTTCGAGTGAGGTGGAGTTGTCTCCTTTGTTATCTGATGTTGAAAACTTGTCTGACACTGTTGTTGATCAAGAACTTGTTACCAATGAACCTGCTATCAATGATGAAAATATGCATGATATTCCTGAAGATGATGATTATGTGTTGCCTAGGGATAGACCTAGAAGGAATATTAGGCCACCTGCTAGGTATGATGATTTTTATATTGATACTCATGCTTGTAATGCGTTTGAAAGTGTTGATAATGAACCTAAGACTTATCAAGAGGCTTTAAAATCTGACGACTCTGTGAAATGGTTAAATGCTATGAAAGATGAAATGAAATCGTTGCATGTTAATCATACTTGGACTCTAGTTCCAAAACCTGCTCATTGCTTTGTTGTTGATTGCAAGTGGCTTTTAAAGTGAAACATGAGCCTGAAAATGTTAGATTTAAAGCTAGATTGGTAGCAAAAGGTTTTACTCAAAAGGAAGGGGTTGATTATAATGAAATCTTTGCTCATGTTGTTAAATTCACCACTGTTCGTATAATGCTTGCATTAGTTGCTCATTTTAATTGGGAATTGAAGCAAATGGATGTCAAAACGGCTTTTCTTAATGGTGATTTGGACAAAAAGATTTTCATGAAACAACCTGAGGGTTTTGTGGATCCCAAAAATCCTGATCATATGTGTTTTTTGAAGAAATCCTTGTATGGCTTGAAACAATCTCCTAAACAGTAGAATAAGAAGTTTGATCAATGCATGACATCGTTGAAGTTTAAGAGAAGCTTGCATGATAATTGTCTTTACTTCAAGATTGATACTTCTGTTCCTTTTTTCTGCTCATATATATGGATAATATGCTAATTGTTAGCCTTGATCTTGAATATGTTGAGCTTGTTCAAAAGAGTCTATGTGATAATTTTGATATGAAAGATCTTGGAGATGCTAAAAGAATTCTTGGTATGAACGTTGATAGAGATAGGAAGAACCATGTTCTCTTACTTAATCAGATTTCATATGTTGAAAAGATTTTGAGTAAATTCTCTATGATGTCTGCTAAAACTGTGAATGTGTCTCTTGCTGCTCACTTTGTGTTAAGTAAGGATCAGTCTCCAAAGACTGATTCTAAAATTGCTGAAATAGAAAAGGTTCCTTATTCCAATGTCATTGGGTCTGTTATGTATCTTATGGTTAGCACTAGACCAGATATTACATATTCTGTTAGTTACTTGAGTAGGTATATGGCTAATCCAGGTGCGCCTCATTGGCAGGCTTTGAAATGGCTCCTGAGATACCTCAAGGGTTCCATGGAGGTAAGTTTGCGCTTTTCCAAATCTGCAAATGGTGTGAGCCTTGTTGGCTATGTTGATTCCAATTATGCAAATGATAGGGATAATAGGAAGTTTACAACTTCTTATGTGTTTACTTTGTGCGGCTCTTGCATAAGTTGGAAGTCACAGTTACATCATGTAGTTGTTTTATCTACAACTGAATCTGAATACGTGGCTATTACTGATGCTTTAATGGAAGATATTTAGCTGCAAGACCTTTTGAATGAAATAGGTTTTCTTGACAAATGTGCCACTGTGTTTTCTGATAGTATGTCTGCGATTCAGTTGTGTAAAAATCCTATTTTCCATGATAGAACCAAGCATATAGAGTTAGGTATCATTTCATTCGTGATATTGTGGAAAAAGGTATTATTAAATTAGAAAAGATTGCATCTGAGTTTAATCCTGCTGATATGGGTACTAAATGCTTATCTGTTGAAAAATTTAGGTCTTGCATGAGAACTTTAATTTTCGACTCTCTTGATTGAAGCATGTTGTATGCAGTTCTTTTCTGTGGATGTTGTGTCCACTCTTGAGCTTGTGTGCTCCGTTTATATTTGTCCTTGGGATATTTTAAATATTTTATGACTGTGTGTCCGTGATCTTTGCTCCGGCTTAGATTTGTGTATCTTTTGTGATACCTTGGCTTTGTGTCAAATTTCTGGATCTTGCATTTGACTTTGTGTCTTTCGTTTTGCAGGTGTCCGGGAAAAAGTGCGATGATGAATTCCCATTTAGTTATACACAATGGTGGATGATTTGGGCCAAGGTGGAGATTGTTGGGCCCTTTTGGGTTATGACCCAAATGATGGTCTTCTTTCCTAAGTATTGGGTTCATTCCAATTAATTGGAAGAGGACCCATAGCCTTACACTTTTGATCTCATTTAATTACCCATTGTGACCCTAACGGGTAGAACGTGGATTTGAATTCTTGTGTGAGTTCAATGGAAATCTGAGCACTGTGGAGTTCTTTCCTCGACCACCATCTCCAGCGTAGACGATGAACACGGACGACGATGACGACCGCATCCGCCTAACACTCAGCATCTCGTGTGCTTTTAATTGTGGCTGTTTTTGTGTTGTCATTAAATCTTAACTTGTAACTCTCTTGTGTTTCAATCTTTTGGCTTTTCCCTGTTTACAGATGCTAATTAAGTACTCTCTTCATCCCATTAAAGTTGGTATAATTTTTTTTGGGCACGGAGATTAAGGAATATAATAATTTAATGTAAAGTGAAGTAAAGTGAAGTGAGAGAAATAATATTTAATGTGTAGTGGATAGTTGTATTAGAGGGAGAATAGATTAATTATTTTTATGTGGGTCTCATGTATTAAAAATGAAATGTGTCCACTTTAGTGGGACAAACCAAAAAGGAAAGTATGTCAACTCCTATGGGACGGAAGGAGTAGCTTTTAAAATGTGGGAGTCCATCTTTCTTGCTTTACAATGTATCTTGAAAGGAGGGTAATGACCAAACTGCCCAGTTTCTCTTTATTTAATTTAAAAAAAATGTTGCCTAGCTTACTTCATTATTTCTTTTTTACATAATTAGTTTAAGGAATGTCAATATTATGACATAATTTTTATACAAACACTATATATTGGTACATGAAAAAGAATAAGGGTCAATTTATGCTGGCATATTTGTCTAAATTTTTTATATGGATTATAGAATATATACACATATCAATGTCATACTGATAACAAAATTTAGGTATAAATATACAATTCAATTCCCCTATTATACCCCATGTGACATCTCATGTTACATGGGACGTAATAGGGGATCTCAAGTGATAAATCTAACACTTTTTTTCCGGTTTGGTTTTCCTATCCTACAATGATATTTAATTTTGTGTTTCATAATTTGTTTTTTTATTAAATATTATATCCTAATTAATGACGATTAAATCTTTATACACACGTGGCGATAATTTAGGGATTGATTATAACACATGACAATAAATGGAATAGTAGCTGTAATACAAAAATTAAATAAGTGATTCCATTTAATTTTTTTTCCATCCAATTTTTTTACTAGACTTATAGAACAAATCCATCTTACAACACCAATTTTGCCAAATGGAATCACCTATTTCATTCTATGTTTTATCTCATATTCCATGTATTATAATCTCGCTATGTGTCATAATCAATGCTCAAATTTTCGCTACATGTCCCAAGGGTTTAATGGTTATTAATTAGGGTATAGTATTGTAATAGGAAATAAGTTATGGAATAGGGAGTGGAATACCAAAATGGAGGAGGGGATTCGAACCGCAATTTTGCAGATGAAAATATGTATACTTCTTAATTTAAAGCTGACCGATGCCATTCTGAAGTTACAGTACTAAGTTAATACTAACAGAACTCAATCAATTAGTAAATATCACTGGTAATTTTTTTTTTTTTAAGTAAATCATATCCTTCTCGTAAAATTTATTTAGTGAGACAATCTCACGCAACTTTTTGTCTTTTTTCAATGGGTTTTTTTTTTTCAGTATATATGAAAAGTAAATACCATCGAATACATGGGTCGACAATGATTAATTATACATGGGATCTTCATTGATTTCTCTTAATTTTTAAAAGTTATATTAAATTAAAGTTAAACCTGTATAATGAGTTTGGCATATCAGGTTTAGGGTTCTAATTAGCTAATGTTTCTTAATTAGTGTTTTAATTTTCATATCTGAGTACCTTAATAATTTGTAATTATGTATTAATTTCATGTTTGAATCCTCAATGTTAATCCTCCTAAAAGAGCTAGCTAGCATTGTAGAATTAATCCTACATTTGTTGAGAGGTCCCTATTGGTAAAAATTCTTTTTACATTGTAAGTTGAATTTCTGCTTGGGATGAAAGTCTTTTCTGAATAGACAATAAGATTTCACCTACCCACACAAACTAAAATTGAGATGAAAAGACTTAGGTGCAAAGACAAAGTAGGAGAGAAATCTCTCTTTATTACTTAATTATACCATTTCTTCCTCAAACTTGTTCTACAAACTTCTATTTTTTCCTACTTTCTCTTTTCTTCTCTTTTTTTTTCCTTTAAATTTTTGGTCTCATTTTCTTTAGTTCATGATACTTAAATTCAGTGGGGACAAAACCATTATTTTATAAGTTTGTTTCACCAATTGTATTACCCCTAAAAAAATAAATAAAATTAATAAAATAATATTTTTTTCTTTTAACTTGAAACAGTAAATGTAAAGGGTGTTCAAGACGGAAGAGTAGCAAATTCCGTATCCTTAAATCCCACCAAAATGTTGAATATCCAAGAGAAAAAAGATTGTGTACAATTTATAATTGTTTCTAAAATGAATTTCTCCATGTATACTTAATTTGATGATTTTTAAGGTAGAACAGTTGAAAGAACAATAATTTGAAGATATGAATATCATGTGTATACATAGTGCTTTTTAAGATTGTACATCAAATCCATTTGATTGTGAAGCTGTATTAATAATGTATTAATTAACAAGTGTTGCGTAAAGCAGATATTATCTTTAATGCAATTTGTTGTTTTGAATGATTTGTTTTCATGATTAATTAGGCCCACATTTATTCTCTATGTTTTAGCAAATTTGAAAGCTCTTCTATGACTCAGGCAGATTTTCTACATACCGTACACAAAGAAAAGGGGAATTAACAAACCATCCTTCCCGACATTAATACTATGTTCCTTAATTAATTATAAATAGGGATAATTTTTAAAAATAACAAAAATAGAAAGTAAAAAATTATTGTCACCCATCAAATAACTTATATAACATTTATATCCAAATAATCATTTTTGAACAAAAATATCCTTACCATGTCGGAATGCTATATCGGGATTCCCACACCAATTTCAACAACATCGGTTGTCGGATTCGGTGTTAGAACTTCGACATAGCATTCCGACAAGGTGAGGGTATTTCATCGGATGTCGGAATCGATGTCGAAATCCCAACATAACATTCCGATATGATGGGGGTATTTTGGTCCAAAAATGAATAAATAGGTATGAATGTTATATAAATTATTTGATGGGTGACAATGATTTTCAACTTTTTTAAATGGGTTATTTGGGCTATTATTACTTTATTTTCTTTTCTATTTATGAATATTTTCTTTTGAGATTTTTTTTCTCTTTGTACGTACATTTCGCTCTTTTTCTTTGTTTTTTTTAAAATTAGTAAATGTTAGCTATTAGTAGTTAAAAGTTAATTCATTAAGCGCTCAAATACTCCAAGATTTCTCCAAGCCATCACTACAAAAAATAATAAAATAAATGTAGCAACGGAATTTACCGACGAAATTCAATCCGTTGGTAATTACCAATGAATTGACAGCAAAAATGACATTATACAATTTGTTGGTAATTATCAAAGGGAATAATTATATAAATTACCAACAAAATTATTACCAACGGATTACCAATATAATTATTTACGAACATAATTAATTTTTCGTTGCTAAAAATTTACCAACCATCACTTTATCAACGAAAATTTACCGAATTCCATTGCTAATATATTGGTAAACCAATTTAACATATTAAGTTTTACCAACGGAATATTCTGTTGGTAAAAAATGTAATTTTTTTATAGTGCACCTTATAATTTCCTTAATTCGTTCTTAACGGAAATCGAACCTGGGTCACTCACTTAATAGACATTTTTTATTTTCTAAAGGATTTAAATATTGTGTATATTCTTAATAGTGATCAAGTTCAATTCTTTTATTTACAAACTTCTTCGTGCCGAGTAATATTCTCTCCATGCCACTAATCAAATTCAAATTTATTATTTTTGTCCGTCCAACAAACAAGTTTATGCCCCAAATAAGAAAATACATACGAATCAATAAACCACACCACACTTAGCTTTCAAAATTACTATTATTTTACAACTCACATAACTTACTTTATAATTTATTTATTATCTAAAAGTAATAAATTATCCTTAAAAATAAAGTAAAAAACAATTTTTTCTTAAACTACGTATCTATAATAACTATGAACTTAAATATTGAACGAAGGAACTAGTATTTAACTGTTGTTATGCTATATACGTAGTTTAACAAAAAATATTTTTTTATTAATTTTATTAACTTTTGAGGATAGTAGTGTTTTTAAATACTAAGAAAAAATAGTTGCATGGCCTCTTGTACACCCGAGTATATAAGGTGTTTAAGATTATAATATTTTATTTTAAAGGATAGTACAGTTTAGTTAATAATGTTATTAGTGTATTAATGTTTGACTAAAAAGTACTAAGTTATTATTATACTAAAAGGTATAATATTTAATTATTTTTTTGTTAATTTTATTAACTTTTGAGGATAGTAGTGTTTTTAAATACTAAGAAAAAATAGTTGCATGGCCTCTTATACACCCGAGCATGTAAGGTAGTGCACCCCGGTTCGGAATCACCGGTTCCGGTTCCAAGATAGGGGGAACCAGAATCGAACCGGGGTACGAAGCTTTCGGTTCCGGAACCGACGGTTCCGGTTCCGGTTCGGAACCGCCGGTTCTGATTTTTTTTTTTAGATTTTAAGCATAAAAAATAAAAAAAATTAAAAAACTGGCAGTTCGGAACCGGAACCGAACCTTTCTTAGCCAGTTTCGGTTTTTTTTTCCGGTTCCGGTTAAAACCGGCGGTTCCCCGGTTCGAATCGCCAGTTCCGGTTCATTTGTCCATGTCTAATGTAAGGTGTTTAAGAGTATAATATTTTATTCTAAAAGATAGTACAGTTTAGTTAATAATGTTATTAGAGTATTAATGTTTGACTAAAAAGTACTTATTATACTAAAAGATATAATATTTAATCATATTTTTTGTTAATTTTATTAACTTTTGAGGATAGTAGTGTTTTTAAATACTAAGAAAAAATAGTTGCATGGCCTCTTATACACCCGAGTATATAAGGTGTTTAAAAGTATAATATTTTATTTAGTTCTGTTTTTCTTAATTGTTAGTATGTAATTTTTTTGATTATATTTTTTTATTTAATAATTTTTTTTAATTCTTTTTTTATTATTAATATGTAATTTTTTTACATTATTAATTTCATTTTTCATGCTTTTGCAAATTTGTTTAATTAATTTTGCTATAATTTCTTTTTATTTTCTTATTTCTTCGAATTTATTTATAATAATTTTATTTTTCATTTTTTTATTTTTAAAAATTATTTAGGAGTATTAATTTTATTATAAATTTTCTTTTATATTTTTCTAAAGTTTTTTTAATTATCTTTCGTTTTTATTTTTTTAATTAATTTTTTTTTATATTTACTTGATTTTTTTGTTTTAATTCGGATTTTTATTATTAGTAGTAATTTTTAATTTTTGATTTTTTGACGTTATTAAAAATTTTTTATAATTAAATTTACAAAAAATTTTAAATTCTAATGATGTGTCGTCGACTGAATTGTTTTTTAATTTTAATAATTACTAATTAATATTTAGTTATAAATATATAAATTTGCTTAATATTCGAATATTTATATGATTAGATCAAATAAAAATCAAATCAAATCTTGTTTATAAACATAAAATAAATTTAAAAAAATTATCACTCTCCACCTATATAATAAGACTCTTTATTAATTAGTTCGCATAAATTATTTATCAAGACGAACAAAAACTATTTTCACTTTTTAAAGAAAGTTTTTCATTTTTTTTTGTTATTTTTATTTTTTTTATTGATTATTTTGTTGTTCCTTTATATTTTTTAAATTCTCTTTTAATTATTTTTTATTTTTATTTAAAAAATTTTATTGATTTTTTTTTATTTTTTGCAAATAATATACTCTTATATTAGATTATAATTTAATAGATTGTTACATTAAACTTGAATTATATTTTTAAAATTGTTGAATAATTAGTTATATTAAACTTGAATTATATTTTTCAAAATGGTAACTTTAAAATCCGTGTATTACACGAGATCCATACTAGTTTTCTTCTAAAGGATAGTACAGTTTAGTTAATAATGTTATTAGAGTATTAATGTTTGACTCAAAAGTATAAATTATTACTATTAAAAGGTATAATATTTAATCTTGAAAGGTATAAAATTCGATTTTGACGCTCAGACTTAGAATTGTGCATTCAGATGCATGCAAGACATTGACTATGAAAAATTCTTTATGGCCAATATGTAGACGTGAACTTTAAGAATAAAAAAATTTTACCAATATTATTGACTTTTAGGGTAATATAATTTATTTAAATAATAAGAAAAATTATGTATGTTAAGTAAGAGCAATAACTTTGAAATTAAGATATATTTTGAAGTTATATAACTAATGTGATATTTTTATGGGTTATTTTGTGATGCACCTTTTGTACTGGTGCACTTGAGAATTTATAGGGTAAATGGATTAGGATGTGGGTGATTATTGTTTTATTTTTAAATACTTTATTTTATTTAGTGGTTAGAATTAAATATAAATATGATCTAATGGTTTAGATTTTCTAGGTGCACTGGTGCACCAGTTACACTGTAATTTGACTATATTTTTGTACTTCTTATTTTCTGAGAAAAAAATTAATTTTTTAAATAAAATATTTATTTTATTTATATTTTAGTAGATCTTTTCAATGAGAAAAGTATACTCTTATTAAATAAAGTGTATACCCTTAAAAACAAAATTTTATATGCACATGTGGGGACACAAGAAATCAACTCTTAAAACTTAGGGTTGTAAGGTTTAGATTTTTTTTTTTTTTGGTTAAAGAGTATAAACATATACTCCCTCCATCCCACTAATTAATACACAATTTCCTTTTTGATCCGTTCCAACACTTATGCATGTTTCTAAAAATAAAATACTATTTTTTTTACATACATCTCAACAACTTTACACGCATTTTTCATTAAATTATTTAAATATTTACACACATTTCAATAATTTTACATATTTGTATATATACATAAAAAAATTAACTTTTCTTAATCTCTATGTACTAAAATACGTGCATAATTTACCGAGATGGAGGGAGTATATTTTTGTATAAATTTCATAATATTTACATTTAGCATTGTTCTTAAAAGAATAATCCTTCAACTGCCTCCTCTGTCCTCTACATTTGTATTCCCAAATTAAATATAAAGTGTTCGTGAGATTGTCTCTGAGGGAGTATATTTTTGTATAAATTTCGTAATATTTACATTTAGCATTGTTCTAAAAAGAATAATCCTTCAACTGCCTCCTCTGTCCTCTACCTTTGTATTCCCAAATTAAATATAAAGTATTCGTGAGATTGTTGTGTGATGAGTCGATTTAAAATATAATTTTAAAATATTATAATATAATTTACGATAAATATACTTTAATTATCAATAAATATATTTTATCTATATAATAATAATACTTTTACAATGAGTCGACCCGTCTTACAATTCGTTTCACATATAACAGTGTCACAATATAGAGTACTCCAAATTATTATTTTTTAGATTGTTTTGGGAAGAATTATAATTAATAGTAATTGAGTTAAAATTTGGGACTTTCTATTTTTATAAGTCAAAGTCCATTTTAATTAGTGATAACAGAAACCTTAAAATTCTCAAAATCTCTACTCCTTATTTAGTTTCACATAATCTTTCATTACTCTTCTACCTTTTTCTCTGTTTCTATTTGCTCGAAAAATTTTTTATTCTACAATTCAGGTAAGTTTTTTTCTTTTTTCTTTATAGTTTCTTTATTTTCTTTTTGATTTGTCTGGATTGATGTATTAACATTTGGCTGATGAATCTGGATTCTGAATTGATAATATATTACCTTATCAATATTGTTGGATCTGATCTGCTGATCTAGATTTTGATCTTTAACTATTAATATTATCGTCATAAAATGTATATTCCCTCCGTCTCTAAAACGCTTGCACCCCTCTTTTCGGCACGAAGATTAAGAAAATGATAACCTTTAGGGGTATAATGATATTTTTATGTAATATATAAATGATAAAGTATGATAGGTAGAGATAGTTTTTTTGTAATTAAAGTGTATGGGGGAAGGGGGAATGTTTTTTACTTTTTGCTTTTTTTGGAATGCGCAAACTTTTGTGGGACAGCCCAAAATAGAAAGTGTGTCATCTGAAGTGAGACGGAGGGAGTACATCATTAGTAGGTGGTTTGTAGTTTTAGTATTCCAATGCTTGAATGTTCCAATATATGAGTTTTGGATGAATCTCTTATAATCCTTCCTCATGTAGTGATCATGACCATCTAATTGTAATATGCAATTTATATTAGGTTTGTGTTTTTTTTTGTCGAAAATCGAGCATGAAATGTGATTATTCGTGAGACAGAATCACACAAGAAAGAATCAGGTTATTTCAGTAATCATAAGAATGTAGTTTTTCATTGAAAAAAAGACAATGAATAATTGGATATACATTATAGATTACAAGGTATTTGTGTTCTGCAAGCACACACAATTTCATGATTTTTTTTTTCAGGCAAATTATAATTCATATAAACAATTTAATGAGCAATCTTGTAATGAAAGAACATTGATTGGACTTAAAAAAATCATGCAGGATGTCTGAAACACCATTTAGGCCACGAGAAAAGCTTGCAGAGAAGCAAAAGCTTCTTCAGAGCATTCATAAACCTATTCATTTAAAAAGGCCTATGGATAAGCTCACCTCCGTCTGCATTCCTTTGGCTTTAGCGGCTTCCTCTTTGTTTCTTATAGTGAGTTCATTTCCTCGTCGTTTGTTCATATGCATTTATTTTCGAGTCGTAATTGATGAACATGTTTTCGGGTTTGCCAGGCCAAAGGGATCTATCAAATGTCTCATGGGATCGGAAAGAAGGAATAAGGAGATGTCTTCCGTTCGACATTTTTGGAGCTTGTCGTCGTTTGCAAACTCATTTTTGTTCCTTTTTTTATCTGCATTTCCAATGCTAATAATAACTTCAATGCAGACTATTTGAGCAGTGCATTTATATTTTCTTTTATTACAGAATGTTGATTTCAACATCATGAATTTTACTTTGATAGAGGAAAGGAATAACCATTGGAGCATGATATTTTAGTGTGGAGCTATGTAGTGAAACAAAGTTTATCGTACACCTTTCGGATTGAAAAGACAATTATATTCTTGAGTAAGTCGAGAACTATAAGAGTAATACTATATGCTATGAACCATATAGGCAAAGTACACATGAATCAAAAGGTCTTATTCTATTCTATTTTATTATTCTACTCACATTTACACTAGCACATAAATTCTGTCCACAAAAAATAATAAAATAAACTAGCACATAAATTCTTATTTTATTCGCATAAACTAGCACATCTTATTTTATTTTATTATTCTACTCACATTTAAACTAGCGCATTAATGTATATGTACAAGATATATCTAATTATATTAATTTGAGGGTGAGTCTCTTTGAACCCAGGTTACATACGAATCATTTTTTTGTAAAATTATTTTTTAATAGGTAAAATTTTACTCTATAAACTATTATTTTTTTACATGAAAAATATTACTCATCATAAATAAAGATATACTAAAAAATAACTAACATATTAAAATTTGAAATATAATATTTCTCATTTAGAATTTCTCTAAAAAAATAATTTTTCTGTGTACTAAACATTAATTTGTATATTAAGGTGCAAGAATACTGTTAATATTTTTTGTTTAGAAGAGTAATATTGCATCTTTTAATGAGTAGTTATGAATATGACTTTCCTTATTCATACAAATATATATATATATATATTATTATATATAAAAACGTAAATAATATAGCATTATTACTTTAAACTATAATATTTAATGTAGATTATTAAATACTATGTTATTAATATAATAAAATAGAAGGTTATATAAAAGTAAAAAGATATGATAAATTTAAGAAATATAAATTCATGAAATAGTTGGAAGGTTACACTTAAATCAATTAAATAAGATAAATGAATAGACATGATTAAATAAGTATTAATTTATTAAAAATAGGGATAAAATTGATAATAATAAAATTAAAAAGGGACAACCTTGTCTAAAAATGTTTCTCATAGTTTCAGGTTTCTTCATCATCTGTATCTTGGATGGGAATATCTTCACTCCGATAATCAACAGAGACTGCAGTTGTAGCTAATGATCAAACACAACGCAAGTACTAAACAATGATAACAAAAAAACCAAAAAACTTAATAGCAAACAATGAGGCTACAAATGGTATGATGACATAAATACAAACCAACAAACTTGTTTAGTCCTAAACATACGCAATCTGCAATATCCATTTAGGATTTACTTGTTACCTCCAAATATAAGCATTAAATAGAAGAAAAGTGAAAACAACAATTAAATGTAATAGATAATCATATGAGCATTCAGCACATCCATATCTTCTCAGTCAAACTAAATATGTCAAATGTAAACAACACAAGTGTACACACATTTTATGCAATTTAAACTGATATTTTTTTGTTTTCAGTTCATCTCTATAGTGAACAATATATAAATGAATCCCAGTAACTGTTTCAGACACTGAAAACAAAAGCTTAACAAGCATTGTAGTTGCTCTGGAAACAAATGCTCCAGAACTTTGAGATGCCTCACCTGATTCAGGAGATGTATCAAGACAATATTGAAGTCCTAGCAACTGTAAGAAAGCTTCTGTTTGAGGATTCCGACAACGCCCTGCAATATAAAGGAGACACAAACATCACAATTTTATCAAACAATCAGACAGACAACTTTAATAGCATAATCATCTCATTCTTGTCCCTAATGTCGGTCTGTGATGCTTTCACTACTTATCAATGTCATTATAAACAGACTAGTAATAGTCCAGAAAATTACTGGGTCAATAGTCCATCTGGTTGGAGAATTTAAGACAATAGAAGTTATAAATACACACACAAATGAATTTCTGTAGATTAAAAAGACTGAAATTAATAGATAAAGGATAGAAGCAAGAATTCAAATTAATTGAATTTGAATGAGGATCCTCTCTGGTGTAAAGGTAAACCGAATGCACCGCCCAGTCAAGTCTGAGTTTGAAATTTATTAATTATGACATAGGAACAAGCATTTAAAGATGTTAATTATAAATGAATTTTTTTTAAAAGGAAATTGTACTTCATAACACTACTCAATGATGCTCTGTATCTTGTTTCGGTAGTCTAATCTGTTCTAGAATCAAGATACATTTATTAGTTGTTACTCATCTGATGCTTCATTATCAGAGAAATGCTTTCAACCATTAACATTGAGTTTTCATGAGAAAAAAGCAAAAATGGCACTGTCGTATAGGAATTTCTCACCAGTGGGGATATTGTTAGCAACAGATTGAGAAGGATTATGACATGGAGCAGTCCGGAAAAACTCAACAGGTTTGCTGCCTTGCGTTTGCAGCTTGCTCTTTACATATTGACGGCACTCTTCTATATGGAGCTTAGCATCACTGCAGAGCAATAAAAAATCCAATGAAATACAAAATTTAGAAAAAGTATATTTGTTAGGGCAAATCCATTTACACACCTAAAATTCATGCGCAATCTAGTTCGAGGGAAGACTGGGTTAAACTTCTTCGTGATTGCAAGCCATTCTTCATCATAGTGAAGATCATAAGGCCCTGATGCAGATTCAATATCAAAAACCTACAATATTCGAAAAGTTTCCTTAGCAAATAATTAAACAAAGCTGTAACTCTAGAAGTTTCTCAGGTTACTGAAATGGGATTAGTAACAACTTGCAGAAAATTTCGACCAGGTAGGCACTTATCGAGGGCAAGAAATTTCGTCAGAGGGCCACCATCCCCATGTTGAACAACAGCAGAAAATTTGCAGTGTAAATGCGCAGAAAACCAGTGTGAAGGCCTCAACTTAGCCATCAATTCTGCTGCAGCTCGATTACCCAGTGTTCCTTCCATAATCTGGATAGCAATTTCCAGATACCTTGTTATTATATAATTATACATAGGAGAAATACATAATTCCTCATCGGAAATCTAACAAAAAAAAAAAAAGGTTACATCGCCTTAATCCCAAATAAAACTCTTTCCTTTAATACATCTATAGAAATAAGAAAGAGTTTTGCATATTAATTTCTTCTGAAACTATTCTCAGTTAAAGAGATGAGGCAACTCCACTATTCCTTGACAAACACTAATATCATATGTACACAAGTACAAACACATACACATACTTCCATCAGACCTGAACTCATTACTCTTGTTTCATTTTAGATGTTCACAGAAAGAAATCCAATTCCCAGATTAGAAAAAACATCAAAGAAATCAACTCAAAATTAGATAAAATCATATAGTCTGATGTTTTTCACATTTTCAATGTTTAGTCAAAGTAAATTCATGTCAGTCATAGGAGGAGAATACTACTGCTTGATAATAATCATCCATAATATTAAAAATTATTCACCAATCAACGCAAGTTTGTGTGATTGCAAGTGTTTGTGTGTGGGTGAGTGGGGGAGAGGGGTTGGAGTTTTAGATTCATAACATTGCATGGTAGTGATGGATGAAGATCTTGGGAGCTGAAGAAGGAAGCAATGGAGGTGGAAGTGTTTGGAAGTAGAGATGGAAGAGATTTGAGAAAAACAAGCTTAATTCATATTTGGCATGCAGTTTTGATCCAAGATTAAATAACTTACAACTCAATAAAAGATGAAGTGTCCATCATAATTTGTCATCATATAGCACAACAACAAATTGAGGACTAAATTTGACGACCCCATCGCTAATAAATAATTTGACCAACCAACAACCTTCCAGCTTCTACCATGCCAAAATAATTTCACTATAATAAATAAATCCATCAGCTACTGTTTCCTTTCCTCCAAATATTAAAGTTGACCATAGAAGAGAATCAATAAAATATATCACCCCTGTGGTAATGGGAAACAGTATTTGATACCTTCATTTGCATCAATCTGTGGCCTTCCTAGGAAGGTGTTTATATATACTAGTGTAGTACACTAGTACTCAGAATATAGGCTAAACACTAGTTGGCCTTCTCAGCAATGAGTTAAAGTGTGAATATAACATATAGAAGCACAATATCAAACATAAAAATGTTTTTCCATCAAGGGTGAACGCAGTATTTGATTTCTGATATCTTTTTGACATGGTAACAGAATTCTGTTCCTATGCAGGTCATGACCATACATGCACACATAGACAATTTATTAATACGTACTAGTTGTTATAAGTTGTTGAAGTTAATGCATCAACATATTATAGATACCTCTTTTTCAAAGAATGGTTTTTTGCGTAGAAGATTTTTCAGGTTTCCATAGTCAGTGATGCCAAGAGGCCAATCATGTGACAAAAAGATATCAATTGGCTCTTGAACTTGCATGAGCTTATGAACATCATACTCACGAACATGATATATAGACCGAATGTCTTGTTCATTGTAAGGCAACTTCTCAAAGTGTCCTGTTCATGGGATCAAGTCAGCCTGTATGTAATAACAAATGGATTCCGACCAGGCCATTATTACTACAACTATTATTACCTGAATAATAATGATTTTGTTTATAAATTCCAGAAAGTCCACCAATTCGAACATTTCCAAACTTGACTATTCCAGCAAACCCAAGGAAGTATATATCTGGCGCTGCCCATCCTCCATAGTATCTGAGACAACAAATACAGAGCATTAGCAAGCCATAAAAAAATTTCATTCCTTTAGAAATAGCTTAAGTTAATATAGAAGGGTCTACAACCACATCTTGTTTCCCACAAATAATTTAAATAACTGAAATAGAAAGTGATGCAAAATCAACATAAACATCTAGGTGCTAGGATCATAAAATGGGACGAGAATGTGCAATAAAAGCAGACACTGAAAGCATGTAACAGCTCGTTAAAGAGCTGGCCAAAAACATCCTGTTATTATCCCCCCCCCCCCCCCCCCCCAAACAAACACCCATGTCCAACACACAAAATAAAAAGTTGAAGAAATTGAGACAAGATCCCTAAAGTCGGAATCTAAAGAGTCCCTCCAGTGGGAGTCAAAGTTATTGCACCTGCAGGAACACAACACACAAAATTTCTGGTCCAAGAATGGTGCTTCAGCATCATACTATATTGATAAGGATGGTTCCTCCAATTCCCTATGTAGGTCTTTTTTTTTTTTCAAAAAGGGTTATTTTTCCCAGAGTAAATGCCAATCCACAGACCTGTACAATAGATTCTTGAATAGATACAAGAGTATCTTGAAGAAAACAATAGCCTTAAAACATCTGTTTCATCTCTCTATATATTTTCCAACCATCACTATATTTCAAATACACACATGGTGACATCAAATTTATCTACAGAGAAATCCCCATTCTCCTTTCAATTGAGAAGCCACCTGCAACAAAAATGTGATTGTAACTTATTTCCAAGAAGGAGTTGATTTTTCTGCTCACTTATATTTCTCTAAACAGAAAGTACATGAATTGATTATTAGAAGAAGAAACCATTCATCAAGTCTAAGATTAGATTAAGTGGAAAGGTTAAATATAAAACAGACACAAATGCAAATAGATCACATTTATCAAAGTAACTTTATTTCACTTACAATTCCCAAAGGTAGTTGGATGCTTCATGATTACCACCAATAAATATAGTGGGAAACGGTGCAGCTTTCTCCCCTGAGTAATACTTCCAAAAAGAATTCATAGTCCGGTACTTATGGGGAACATTTAGACTTTCTAGATCCTTCTCATTCCGAACAGCCTGATCATTCACATATCATATATTACATACAGTTTGAAAATACACCACCATTTCTATAAAAGTGAAAAAACAAAACAAAACAAAAAATAGTATCCGTTGTTCATAAACTTTGCTGTTTCTACCAAAACTCTTTCCAGGTATTATCATGAATGAGGTGAACAGTGCACATGCAGTTCTCAGTTTACTAGTTTAGAATAGTATAAAAATAAATTTTGAAATCGTTTGATATCAACAAAGGATAAAATGTTAAAATGGTCATAGAAAGAGAAAAATGGTCTAAGAATTAGATCCATAACTATCATCAAGGAAGCAGAACCAGGGGATCATAAATTCAGTCTAATTCAATCACAATGGCAAACTTCGAAATTAGAGTCCTCTCCATCTAGATTTACTTGAACAAGAATCCAGTATGATTGGTGAGCACTTTGGGTATAAGGAATGGATATAGCATTTAATTTAAATGTTTAGTATCGTGTGAAGAATGGAATGAAACCCCATTTTTGGGGAATCAATCATTCCTCACCTGAATGAGAGGGTTGGGTTTGATTCCCCAAACCCATACCCATATGATTTCCCATTCTCTTAATTCTTAAACTATACCAAGCACCCCTAACAGTGTTTTCTTTTTCTTTTTCTTCAATTTCAAGGTAGTTAACAATCATATAACACAAAAGTGATACAGGAATAGAAGACTTCTTCTCTGTATCTAGACTCTAGAGTAGAAATATGACCACTAAGAACTTTTAAGAAAAGAGAGGAAACAATCACAAGAAGTATATGCTGTAATTAACAGAAATATGGAGCAGATCTAGGAAAATATAAAATATTTCAAGCTACAACAAAAGAACAACTCGATATGTGCAGCATTTGATACATCAATAAGCACATCATTATTAAGGGCGAGAGGTGCAAGAAGGTTCTTTCGTCCAAGGGGCGCCACTCGTACATTGAGGAATGAGGGCATTAGTCACATAACATTATCAACAAATTATACACTTGAGCGTAACCTATTTGGCAAATAATTGTCTAATGAAATAGTTTAAAAACTAAAAACACATTAATCATATAATAACTCATAAATAACACATAGAGAGTACAACAAAAATACTAATTAAATATAAAGAGTAAGCTTCAACTTCAAATTTCAAGACAGCAAAGCTAATGGCTTTTGCCTAATGTCAATTTTGAAAGCAAATCTCTTTCATGGAGAAACAGAGCTATTCCATTCTTTTCCCTGAGTTTAAGAAGGGAAAAGAAACAAGAGTTTGATAGAAGAAGTTTTGAGGAGTAATCAAAATGTTTCGTAAAAGACAAAATGAATCCTAAAATGTAATAAATAAGTGTTTGGAAGGCATCTTTTCTGGGTGAAAAATAAGCGTAACTCGCACGAATCTAATTCAGCACAAGTATCCACACAAATGAGGCAAAAAATTATAATAGAGGCATGCCACCTAAAAAGCATGAAAAGCCAATCTCTTATAAGTTACCTTGAATAACAAGATCTACAAATTTGGTGGCATGCATAAATTTAGCAAAGATAAATGGATAAGGGAAGATGCAGGAAAAAGTTGCACAGTGCCAACTGCTAAGAAGCTGAGCTCATGATATTGTAAGAACTCCTAGGATATTACAGAATCAAAAGTCTTCAAGTTTGAGTTTAAGAGATAGCATGCATCACATAAGGAGCAATGATCTCTTTCAACATAATCAACAGCATCAATTATACAACAGTCAAAGTTGCCAGATTTTTTCAACGAATCAATTTTATCAAAAGAAAATGTGCTTTATGTTTATTCATGGTTTCCTCCATAACAAATCCACCAGAACTCAAGCACACTTAAAAATCAGGGATGAAACTAATGATGACAGCAATTGATGATCAGCAATTTGGATAATATACAGTACCTGGAAATCCCCACAGCAAATGAGAAGATCAATCTTGATTTTCTCAACTTCTTGCATGTGTACAAGAGTAGCATATACATTATCCAAATCCCCATGCATGCACCCTTCCACAGCAATCTTCATCTACAATTACATTTGTCATCAGTAATTAAAAAATAATAATAATAATAATAATAACAAACCTTCAAAACCGAGGACTAGAATTCAATTGTAAGAATGTAATGAACTAAATAAATGCTTACTCCATTCACAAAATTATGCCATATTCAATAGTTAAATTATGAATTTTCCAACAGATTTATTTCTCTAGGAAAAATTTCCCACAAAAAATAATTCCATTGGAAATGGAATATTTCAAATATATATCATTTGATATATTCGAATGATCACCCTAAATTTTTTTTTTTTTTGGCGCATATAAAGAGTGATTTTATAGAAATTCAAAATTAAATAACACTAACAATAATATAACACATAATGGTCATCACTCCTAACTGTATAATTTTTTTAATGTATTTAACAATAGCTAAACATTCAAAGTAGTATAACAAAGAATAGATAGCACAGTAATTAACTCCAAAATCCCTTGTAACCTTGAACTTTCTTTCACTTCTCCACCCACAATCATATAAGGATGAAGGATCATCTGGAAGATCATCACAAGTCGGATTCTTTCGTACAAATTGTCAATAGTATGACTCCATTGCAAATATTTTGGAAGAAATCACTCCATTGCAAATATTTGTGTTAGCTAGCATAGACTCAAATGCAGAACCAGAGAGGCAAGAGAATGAGCTGTCTGCTCTTCGAAGTCCACCAAAAGATGGGATATCAATATAGTTTGGTCTATCCCAAGAATCATCGTTCATTCCATCACTGTCTACTCTCTCACTCACATTACCCCCTACTCTTACACATTGGTTTGACACAAAGTTAAAATCTACAATACATAACAAAAATTTCTAAATCCACATTTCTTATTCCTACTTAAACCAAAAACAAACATCACCCTTGTTTTTTTTGTTTTTTTTTTTTGTCAGCAAAAATAAACAACTTTTATTAATGATAAGGGCAAGCGATTTATCCAAAAATTACATGAAAATAGAACCATTAGTACAAGCTGAGAACGTTGAAGAAATTTTTAAAACAACACCAACATCTAGAATCAAATCAATCCTCTGCCACCCAACAAACATCACCTTAGTGTACTGACATGGTGACACTGGGATGTTTGAAAACTAAAACACTTGTGCTTAATAAAGTCACATGATTATTATGGAAAGACCATACAAATTTGTAAAGTAGTTAACCATGTTCCAAAAACACTAAAGATGCAATTAATCCAGCAATTCTATAGAGATGTGTGGCTAGGCACAAACAACATAAGTAAATAAAAAAAAGGATAAACCATTATCTTTTTAACTTGACAATCAAAGACCGTGACTGCAAGATATAAACACCTTCAAGACAAGAAGATTTCTAGGTGATTTATCAATCGTAAATAGTAAACCAGTTTTCATTTAATTTTACGAAAATAAAAAATCATAGTCTGGATATTCTTTACTTCTGATCTAAAGCATCAATAACTACTTGACAAACAAACCAATGTGAACCAATATTTGTATATTCCATAAGTAAGAACATGGACTTTGGCATCTGAGTGAGGATGTTCTTTTCATTTGCCTGTCCAGTCCGGTTGGGGGATTAATTTATAGTTTTAACACTGAATACTTGGATATATTAGGTTGACAAACTTTATAAATCTTAGTACGAGTTCATACGAACAAGGGTAGGTAGCAAACAGAACGAAGTACAAGAAGAAATACATTGACAAAGCCAAATTAACAGAGAGAACAAAAAAAAACCCAACAAGCATGAAATTTTACGTGCATCATGCAAGAATTTCTTTACTGCAACAAAATGTCAGCTTTTGTAATTATTTTATATTGCAAAAGACAACCTCTAGAATATACAGAAAAAGGGGGCTAAAATAGCTTATGAATCAATACCAAAGTTAAAGATCTTTAACAATTCTTTTCCCAAATTATTTGCATTGTTCCAAACATTATTCAGGGTAAGAAATACCAATACCTATGCGTAGTATGATAAACTGCAGAGACACTAGATGAAGTTAATAGAAATAATTTTTTTCTTAATGTCCAAATGATGAGATCCAAAATGGTAGTTTTATTAGCAAGAATACGCAAGAAAATATGAACTAAACTGAACATAACAAATACCTTCCGCTTTGTATTACAGAATATAACAGCCTGGGTAATGGTAAGGGTATCATATAAATCACATAGAGTATTGAATTTCCACTCTTCTCTCTCTACCGCAACGAAGAATTGTCTGATGCATTGTCATGAGTGAACAATAAAAATTAGAAATGAGCAACAACAAATCATTAAGTCTGACTTAATTCAGCACCTAAAAAGCTAGATATTTTTTCGAGGAAGATATTTTTAAGTTTTCCATAAGAAAGGGAAATGGGATTCTAGCTGTCAAAAATCCGTTGCTCTACGGTCTTTTGACTTTTGAGTCTTCCAACGTTTTTTTTTTTTCTGTCAATTAATTGTATTTACCTTATTAACTAATATTCTAATGTTATGCATGAGTCTTCATGATCAAGGAATGTATTTGAGTTCAATTCTTTATAAAAAGGTGTGGTGTCAAGTTTATTATTGCTAAATGCATAAACTACAGCAAACAGAGTTACTTAAAACAGAAACTGGATCTGATGGGAAATGAACTAGATGATATGTTGGAAAGCCTTACAAGTCTAATTTCTAACATAATAAACAGAGGGGCATCAAAAAATTTCTAGCAAGAGTTATGCCTATTTTGCTAGAAGGTGGCATATTGCATTCGAGAAGCTGTCAAATTCATTGCTCTATGATCTTTTGAGTCTTTCGAACTTTCTCTTTTTGTTAATTTATTCTTTTCACTTAATTAACTCATAATCTTATGTTATGCATGAGTCTTCATTATCAAGGTTTGGCGGCGCATTAGAAAAAATCTGGGCTAGAAGATTAGCTAAAGAAGAGGAAAGATTTCGATTAAAATTCCGGAAATGGAGACCAACATTAAGTGCAGAGTAATAACAGGATAATGGCAATTCAAGGCTTTACCACTCTACCAGTAAATATAGAATAACCACTTATGCAATTAACTATTTACTCCACAGGAGCAACCATATACATTGCCATCATTAATTAACTCTACCCAAACGCTACAAATGATTAATGGGAAACACAAACATAAAAAAACCCTCTCCATATAATATGGAAAAAAAGAAAAACAATAATACGGACAGGTCGAGATTCGAAGGCGGAGTTTATCTGGTGAGCCAATTACCCACACTCCATATTCTAAGCACCCATTTTTCGACTGCCACCAACAAAATCACAACAGCAGCTAGCTACTCTTTGGGGCACAAAGAATGAGGCAGCCCTGAATATGATATCAACTAATACACCAAGGAAAAATGACTTAACAATATCCTTTCTCCAGGGCATCAGGCCACTTCAGTATGCTACTAAAACAACCTCTACTTAAATCTCTAATTCCTACCCACAAGTGGAAAATGTGAACAAATTAGAGCTATTCAGATGACTAAACCCAATAATATTTCCAACAGTGTAAAGAAATAAAAATCTAAACGCAAACCCTAGATTAAACAATTCACTCACTACTTTCCAACTATAATTCCTCAAGCCCAATTCAATCACCCAGCAGCATGAAATGATTCTGACAAAGCACTCCTGCTTTTCCTTTAGTCAAGTCCTAACTCTCCTATCTGGTGCAGGATCTGCCTTAGAGCTATTGCCAGATTTCATCTCAAATCGAGCAGTAGTTCTTCTTTTCCTTCAAACCTTTAATTTGCATGTAATATAGTCCGCCTACCATTCGATAACCCATTTAAGAATCGCGATTCATAAATTCTAAGCTGAGTAGCAAGAGATTCAAAGCATTATAAATTAATGGAAAATTCACTAGTTTGAACCGTTAAAAAAAAATCACAGAGAATTAGAACAAGAGAAAATTCAAAAAACTATTGTGCAGAGAAAGAGGGAGGGACTAACAGAGAGTGGAGGAAACGACCACGATGGTCGGAGTTCGTTGACGCAGCAGCGGTGGCACAGACGGAGAGGCGCGGTTGACACAAGCTAAAAGACAGACACCAGAAAAAGGTTCCGGGAATTTTTGAATTGAGTCTGGAGGAAAACCGTCGTGGGTTTTTAATATTTCTTAAGTTTTATTTTTATTTTATTTTATTAATTAAAGTGTCTTATTTATATTAATTACTGCTTTATTTTTTTGAAATTTAATAATATCACAAGATATTACTCCCTCCTACTCTCAGTATTTATATACTTTTTTTTTTGAGAAGTAATTATGCATGTTCTATTAGTTAGTAGTAAAATGCATTATATATTTTAAATATCTTTTACATTTTATATATGGATCTTAACAACTTTATTCCCATTTTTATACTTTATTTATCATTTATAACAATTTTATTTACCTTTTCTCTATTAATTTCCATTTTTTCCTATTTTTTCTTACATTATATATTTAAAAATAATATTTCTTAATTTCTGTATCCGTACAAATGGACATAAATATGCGGGCGGAAGGAGTACATATAAATTAAAATGTCTAAAATTTTTCTCTTGTAATTTTAATGATAAATGAATGTAAAAAATTATACAATTATTAAGAAATATAGCAAAAACTTGTGTCTTCAGGGAACACCGTGGGGAAACTTTGCTTATTTTTATTTTAAGGCCCAAATCGTGATATGAAATCAGTTGATAAAGCATAAATCATCTTTCTCAAATTAGAAACCAAAAGGTAACTACCCAGGACTCGCCCGAGCCAAGATCTCATTATTGTCTAGTCTCTCGTTAGATAACCACGATCCCTATAACATTTCTCATAGAAAGTACATATACAAGTAATAAAACGACTTCTTCTTTGAAGAGTAAAGAGGGAAAGAAATCAAAAAAAGGCAATACTCTCTAGTATTAAATTGTGTACAATTTAATACTTCATTCGTCCCACAACAAGAAGTGCATTTTACCATTTTCGTTCGTCCCAACACAAGAGGTGCATTTTTCTTTTTAGTAAATAAGACTCACACAAAACCATTAATATATCTATATGGGACCCACACACCATACTAATACACCTACCCACTATACAATAAAATATTATTTCTCTCACATCTACTATCCATTAAATATTATATCCTATATCCCTTAATCTACGTGCAAAAAAGTTTCGCCACTCTAGTGGTGGAACAGAGGGAGTACTAAAGAGTATAAGTGCACGGTGTGTCCTGAAGACACAAGACACCAACTCAAGAAATATATCTACTTGAATAAAAATATGGATGTACGGTATATAATTTAATGGAATAAAAGTTTGGGATAATAATGACCGGAAAACGTATAATTTAGAGTATCATTAATTTTAGGGTGAGTTAATAGGGTAAAGCTAGGAATAGTAAGTAGTTATTGAATTTTAATTATTTTATTTTATTTAATAATGAAAAATAATAAAAATTAAATGTTGAGATGATTCAATATACCAATATCCCACCATGTGCATCACTCTTAATTTTATTACTAAACCAAAAGTAAAAAATTTAAGTTGCAGTTTTGAATTAATATTATGGTACAATATGAATATTAACGTTAAAAATTGTTTTTTATCGAATTAATAGAACAAATGAAAAGGAACATTAAATCACTCTTTCGCATTTCAAAATCATCTGTGGATCAAACAAAACATGCATACCTACATAACATAATGCAAGAGAAATTTACTGCACATTTTATTAGTTCAAAAACTTACTGTAAGCAAAAAGTACAATCCAAAAAACTATATATAGCTCCAACATATAATCCCTCCGTCCCGTTTCAATGTTTACGTTTCTATTTTGAGCGTCTCATTTCAATGTTTACGTTTTCCTTTTTGGAATATAGAACCCACCTAAAACAATTAATATATCATCCAACACTAATACACATACCCACTTTACATTAAATATTATATTTTTCCACCCACTATCTATTAAAATATTATACTTCTTAATCAACGTGCAAAAAACAAACGTAAACATTGAAACGGGACGGAGGGATTACTTTTTAAGACAAATGAAATCCTGAATGACAAAAATTGTTTAATTTCTCAGTGCAAAAAGGCGTACCAGTACGTCGTACTTGGTTAAAGGCAAAAAAATAAATAAAAAGATGAACCAAGATTAATTAAGCAGCAGATGATTGCTTCTTTGTATCCTTCTTTTTATCAGTATCTGCTGCCTTTTTCTTATCCTTCCTCTCCCTCTTCTTCAATGCGGTCATCCGGGCTTTTAGGATAGTTGCGTAACTTGATTGGAAACGCTGATGATCTTTAGGGCCAACCTATAACAGACCAATCAAACCAGTTTTAGTTCAATATGGGTAGTTCCAAACAATTATCGCACACGACTGTAAGGCTTTCGAGTAAGGGTACAAGGATTTCAACAACCTAACCTCCGAATGAATAAGAAATTGTAATGAAAATCAAAACAAACTACGACATTGGCTGCATGTTACATCTATAATAGAAAAGAAAACAAGATATCCCTGCTTCATAGACTGGACATATGTAGGATCATTCCACGATTGATGATAAAGATAAAATACCAGGATGCTTGAACTATACCAGAGATTTTAACAATCTGAAAGAAAAGCATCAAGGGCAGGAAACGCTACAAGAAATCATCATTTACAGTGATTAACAACAAAAAGGGATTAATTGAAGTGTTGCTTTAATGAACTAAAAGTCTAAAACGTCTATAACATTTGTTTGGATGAGGTCAGAATTTGAGAGGTGATAATTAAGCTTGTTTGTAAATGTATATGCCATGCAAGATTATTACGAATCAAACACAAAAGGCACATCAGAGCAATTATGACATCATCAAGGGAGTAAAATTAACCGCGACCCACCATCATTACGAGAAGCGTATAGAATGAAGACAGATACGAAAAGAGGGAAAGCAAAAGTATATACCATTGTGGAAATGGTCTTCTTTCCATCAGTAGCTCGAATCAGGCACTTGAATTCGATCTTTTCCCCAGCCGTCTTCATCTTATTCCTTTTCACCTTCGACTTATCAGAAGCTAGAGAGAGAGAAAAAGAGCAATAAAATTAAAACCAACTTCCAATAACAGTTGTAGAATAAACATTGGCCAATCAAAAGATATCTGATCCATCAAATAAAAAGAAAGAAGGTGCAGGATCACCACTCACAGTGCTTTAAGGTAACCCACACAGAGCCCTTTTCTGTAGTTCGCTCAAACATGTTGGTAAGTTCATTGAGGAAAGGATCAGGCTGTAAGCGTACCTATATAATGTAAGAACAAAAAATTAGTTTTATTAACGCTCTTATACTAAATTTTATAAGAGCAATAATTCTGATTCAACTCTGGCATCATTAACCCAAGAGAACAGAACAGGAGCATCAATACATGAAATGGATGCGTTTCACATTTTTTGTGAATAACATGCATAACACAAATGGTTGATTACACTGGGAAAGACTCTCATCAGTACAATGACACTATAAAATGCCACAGTAAAGCATGTTCACAGCTACCCCCAACCCATCCCAACCACTCAATCCTAAACAAGGTTATTCTTTAACTTCAAGGTGAATTTGATCTCATATTCTATCCTCTGATTTTATCCTCCCCATATAAAATGTATTTGCCACAGCGTTTAGGTAGATAGCAATTTATTTTTTTTTTTGGAATAATTTAATATTATTATACATTATTAACATGCCATAACTGACTAAAAGAGAACAGAATAGACACCTCACAACAAAGCACCAAAAAAAGTCCTTGATCAATCAAAACTAAAAAAAAAAAGACATTAAATAAAAAAAATTCACCATCTTTTCCAAACAAGCATACAAGCACATTTTACACAGTGCATGAACTTCCCAATCACAGTAATCAAAATATATACACCCAACTTAAGAAACCAAATATCAAGAACTTCTTAAACAATCCTATAACTTAATTAATACTCTACTTTCCTAACACCCCTTTCCATTATTTGTCACCAATATCAACATTCAGAGCATAATACACTCAGTGAAATTCATATTGCTCACTTTTGAGAGACATATAACATATCCAGGTGATCCTATAAGAGTTACCACAAGAGAAATTAGCTAAAGCTAATGATGAATTGGGAATAAAAGATCACATAACATTTACAAAGACTTCACTTCGTCATTCCGAATAAAAAACCAAAATCTCAAAATCAGATGCAATTAAGACTTTATATCCACTAACATCAAATTGCCCACAAACCCTAAATAAAAGGGTTCTTAAGAAAATATAACAAGTGAGATCATCCATCCGTCATCAGAATCCATACATTCCAGATTAAACAAAGAATCAATACAAGCGATAAACAATAATCGAAAAACAAGAAACCTCACAAAATAAAACAAGTTGGAACAAAAATAGATAGATATAAGAATAGATAAATAGGCCCACTGAAATTATCATCTGTATTCCGAGTTGCAGACAGCGAAGAGAAGCTCAGTCGAGATATTTGGGAAGGGGATCACCGTATCTCTTTACGTTTATCTTTATCAAGGTTTAAAGGATTTGACAGATTTAGAAAATTGCTTGAGAAACCAAATTCAAGACGAATCAAGAGGTTCTTCCATTGCCCTTTTCTTACCCTAATCTCCCCCTATTTAAAATCGCACAAATCTATTAAAAATAAGGCCATGTTAGATGTAGCTTATAAATCCCATTCAAGAAACTATTTGATTTAAGAGTCCATGGGTGCACTGAGATACCGGTGCACTTGGATGATTTTAACCGTTAGATTAAGTTTTAATTTATTCTCCAACATTAAATTAAATAAAATAATAAAAAAAATACACACTATACCCTAATATAAACAATTTAAACCTCGTTTCATCGGTGCACCTCACAATTATCCTTGATTTAATAAATTTATAAAATAATATTTTATATGCACAAAATTACACATAATTGGAGTGTGTGTTTACGGACTCAACTAATTAAATTGACCATTCACCACAAAAACTTCGGGAATAGATATCAGTGATTCACCGATATCTATTCAATATTTTTACCATTATAAATGGAGTTGATATTAAAGACTTTTAAATAGATATCGGTTAACCCACCGATATCCATTACAAATTCACCTCTATGAGGATGATATTAAAAATATAGAACAATAGATATCGGTGAATCACCGATATCTTTCTGAGTTGTAGATATTGGTGTTTTACCAATATCTTTCTTCTAGAAGGCCAACTGTACATATTAATTCATTATTGACTTACCTATCATTTCAACAATAATATTCTAATTTGAATGGAATTTCAATTAACGCATTGATTTTTGGGGGGGTTCATTGGGGATTAATGTGGCATAAAAGAAACAGAGAGATGGATCAGTTGGCAAGAATGAGCATGAAAAACTCTAATCATTATCAAGAATCTAACCTCACCAATCTTTTCATATTTTTTACAAGTGTGAACTATGTTCATATTTTATTTAAAACACATTAAGTCAAACAAACAAGAAGCGAGTGAGACTTATTACGTGAAATTGCGATCAAATTTGCTTAAGTCTTTAAACCAGTTGCAACATAAGCATAAAATCTGTAGTAATCTAATCAAGCTTCAAGCTGCAAAAATGAATAGAACAGTATATTATATAAATAATTAAAAAAATAATGTGTTTCGTACAATTATCATCCAGTTGATCTCAACCTTATCATAAAGGCGCTTTCAAGAAAAGCTCATCATAAAGGCAGATTCCATATTGTTAATAACTCGCACATTGACTAGTCAGTTCGTGTCTCCCTATTAATTGAGAGTGATTAACAAATTCCAAAAAACAGAGCTAACTGTATTAGTAACTTGTTATTGCCTGTTTCTCGAAGGATTGATGCCAAATTCTAAACTGATGTAAAGTAATATCAATGTAACAAATAATTAAACCCATATAATTGAATCACTTGAGATCAATTTGAAGGAAAGAAATTACACTCGACATTAACTAAATTAAGAATGTATAGTTATTTTTAATTTTTAGTATAAAAAGTAGTTTCCCATAATTTTTTTTTGTCAAAAGAATAATGAACGGCGCAAGTTCTTCACAGCAGATAAGTCTCCAGAGTTATACAAAAAAATCAGTTTAACTAACCACAGATTTCGAGTCAAACATATGATTTAAGTACTAAGCATTCAACTGATGCACAACTTAGGTTGCTGATGTCAGCAATGTATGTTTAATGAAATTCTTCTGATATCACTATACTAATACATATGTACAACTACACAGATTTTTGCAGCCACTTTCCCTCCAAAAAAGGTTTCAGATATCTTAATGGCAACACTTGTGGACATGGTAATGGTGGCAGCTTTGGCAGCTATCAGGGTTTTTGACCAAAGCTCCAGAGCCTTGTGACTCAATAACAGAGAAGGCAATTTTGACCAACAGATCTAGAGTTACATCTCAAATGGCTCACAATCTAGTGCTTAGGAATCTTACCATTCACAATGTTCACAGAGAAGAAATATTACATTCTGGATTCTGCATTAATCACATACTTCACTAAATTTAAAATCACATTCTCATATTTTATGATGACAGAATAACAACACATTACAACAACTAATCTGTAAGGAAAGTTTTCCAGTAATTGAATGCATTTCACAGCCAGTCAAGCTTACTTTCATTGTACAATTAATGTGGACTTTAAACCTAAGGAAAAAAAAGCTCACAGCCCTTAACAAATTATTTTCCACCATGTATAAATGCACAATTTCAGCAATATGATGATGTAATAGAAGCTGAATATCAAAGATATCCAAAAAGCATAACAAAATAGCAACTATTGTCCAACAATCAATCTTCCAGCACATAAACCGTGTGGAGAGTGTTCCACAAATCAAAACTGAAACTTTCAGCTCGAGAATCCAACATGTAAAAACTAAATAGATAATAAACTGCCAATTACAGCAGCATAAAAAGAAAATTGAAAAGTATGTTCTTCACCACTGCATTTTTTGCAATAAAATCAAATATTAAATATCCAAAAATCGACTTGCAGTCACGGAGGCATGAGAGATAAACGATTCAAGGAAGTAGAGAATCTACCATTTCCGAAATAGGATCTTGCGATCGCGAGAAAAGTTGAGGCTGATGAAGGAAAAACTGCAATCCACACCGACTCGTGTGCAATTATTTATATATTGGGCTTATTGTTCATTTGGGCCATAGTATTTAATGGGCTGCATTAATCTGGGCTTGATGTTTATGGCTTTAATGTAATTTTAAACATATGATTTCTGATGGCTTTAGATCCTTAATCCTACATGAAGGTAATGTCAATTGAAAATAATGATTTGTTTAGAAGAAATTTAGTTAACGTGAATGGTGTATTATACTATCATCATATATATGGCTTAGGGCTAGGGAGGATTAGAAATCCACATTAAATAGAAGAAATATTTTACAAATAATTTGTCAGGTATGGACACAACCAATTTCAAATAGAATTAACATTTTTTTTATTTAATCTTAAATATACTAATTTAGAGTTATTCTATATACACGTGTCGTCTCCAAAATCATTTATCCTACGTGTTAAATTAATATGAAGTTTGGATGCTTGCGTGATATCTCTAAAAACAATTCGTCTACGTGTCAGAATTATAGAAAATTAAATTAGATTATGTATAACATTTATGTTATATATATGTTAGGAAATTTTTAATTTCCTGTATAATCTAATTGTGGGTCACATATTATTATGCAATTATATTAACTATTTAATTATTGTATGGACTTAATTAAGTGATCCAATTAAGTTGATAAGTCCATGGGCTATAATATTTTGATATGGGCCAATTGAGTAGATATCAAATTATGTAATTAGGTGATTATGGGTGGCCCAATTGTGTAGTATATAAAGTCTCACAGGTTATGGTCCCTAATATACTAAGTCACACATGGTCTTCCCTTCTCCCCATTAGGAGAGATTACTACAGTCCCCATAAGGAATAAGAAGGTTTCCTCCCCATAAGTAATAAGGAGGCTTAGTTGAGGAAGACCACAAAACCACTGATCCCGAGTTCGTGTTCCGCTAGAGGACTCAATAGATCCAAGATATGCTTCCACTTTACGGTTAGATCTTGTTTATCATAAAGGGCTTAATGTTTTGTGGATTAATGGATTTATTTCCTACAAGTGGTATCAGAGCCACCCTATTCATGATTTTCTGAGATCTGAAAAGTTATGCTGAATTCTTAAATTGTTATTCTGAACCTCGGATTTCTTATGAGTGAGATTCAATACTTATTTGGATTATTTGCTTGATTAATGTAATTGTCGTATGATGATTGAAAGTTATTCTGGCAACGAGAAAATTGATCAGTTCCATCATTTTTTATTATTGTTTATAATATGGAAAATCGATCAAGTCAGTAGTAATTAATTGTTTGGAACAAACACTTATATTACTGAAATAGTTGCCACTTGTGTTTAAGCTTATAGTGCATATCCATGTTAATTGTAATTTCCAGCAATGGTGATGGGGAAAATTGCATCATGTAGTGGGCATTACAATATTAATTACTCTTACCTCTGCTATGATTATGATTGCTTAATATTTGCTCTATATTAGTAATTTTGATGGCATCAATGAGTGCTCATATTTTTTTTTCTAATTCTTTGGCTAACTTTAATTATAATTGATTCGAGACACATAAGGATTAATTATGTGCATGGATTTAATATTGATTAAATCTAAATTTGATATTATATTTGAACATTTGGGATAATTGTCTTATTAATATAAGTTTAAATTTCATGAATTATTATTCATCTTTAGTGGTTGAAAATGGGTTCTGATCCACTAAACTTATGGACGTTGAGATTACTCCATTATGGATTTTGAGCAAAATCATAAATAAACCAAACTTGTTCACTTTATTATTTGGAATATATGATTACTTGGATTAATGCTTGCATGAAGAGACATTTTTCTGGATAACTGTGTCTTGTGGTTATTATTCTTGAAGGAATGAATACATGCGAGTAATCTTTATTCATAATATTTTTTATTCATTTGGGTTAATTAATTTAAGATGTACGTGGTTCATTTGATTGATTAGGTACATTATTTGTAATTCTTGATTTGGTAATTATTATGAAATCTTATAATATCTTCTCTTAAGTTTTGATAGTTATATTGATTGGATTAAAATTTACAGAAATCCTTTATTAACGGCAATTACATATATTTACATGTGAAATTATCACAATTTTAAATTTGAAAATTAAAATTGCCGATGGTTAACCGATTATAATTTTGGTTAATTATAAATCCATGAATTGGGTTTATTTGTGGAATCTGTATTTATTTTCAGTCATATGGATATGTATGGTGCGCCCAAGTATGATTCATGTTCACTGGGACATATTTGTTTAAAATCTATCAAATTTATTTTGAATTGTTATAGTGAAATTTTGGGACATATACATGAATTGCGAACACTCAGTAGTGGAATTGAAGGATGTATATATACATATTGACATACTCATGCTCATTTAGTTGTATTATTTTTCAAATTTGGGCTATTATTGAATCATTATAGCAGTCTGGTAAATTATATGATTAACGAAATCTTTTTGTTAATTGATTTTTATGGATTTATTTACGCCAATCATATATTTTTTTTTATCAAAGTCTACATTAATTTTATGGAAAGTTTAATGTAGGCTTATGATTATGTATTATGGAAAGTGCTTATGGTTTATGGTTTATATTTTTTGTAGTCAGTATGCCTTATTATTAATTTAAATGCATGGATTGGTAATTTAGTGTGATTAATAATATTTTGCGAATCAAGTTGGTACTCATGTTATATCAGTCGAATATTGACCTAATTTAGTTTGTTCTAAATTTGGATTTGAAATCCTTAATTAAAAGTTTAGAAATCTTTCTTAATTTTTAAATTTGTGTGAATCATCTAATATTCTTATTTGGCTTATGGAATTTAATTAAATTAAATTTGGGGAGACATTTTTAATGTCGTTCAATTAAACATAAATATTTATTTTAAAATATTTGTTTAATTGGTCTAGTAATTTTTCAATATAGTCAATCAAAGCATCATATTATCATAGCAGCCTCTGTATGTGGAGTGCAACTTTATTGAAATTACATAGAAGAGTGTGAAATTGTTTATGTGTTCTGTGTTTGGCCCATAGGTAGGCACAATTTGACAGAATAATAACACACATGTGATAATAAGTATGTGATAATTATTTAAATTGTTCATGTGAACATTTATCGATCTATAGATAGACTTTTGTTTGACAGAACTTATTATCAATACTTGATTATTACACCAAGATTACCCATGCAGTTAATTTTTGTCCATAGACGAGGTTAATGTTGCACAAGGTGTCTTGTGATGGGTCCCCAATTAATAATGTTGTGCGAGTGTATCTTCATGCGGGTATTGATCGGCCCAAAGGTAGATTAATATTTGGCCCGAAATACACAAGCACCTGTGGTGGTGAATACGTGACAATTATTTGTTTAACATATGAGTAATAAGTTGGCCCAAAGTAAGATTATTGCTTGACAGTTTTATTATCAGTATTTGACTACTACGTAGAGGGTGTCACTTACAAGTTGGTATTGTTGTCATTGGACTTAATACTAATGATGTGCTTGATTCCTCGAGATGATTCTAAATTATTTAAATTTTGAAAGATTATAAAGTTTAATGCGAGCATAATAAATTATTTTGCAATAATTCTCTGTACAATTAAGAAGTTTGCTAATTAAGTTTAACCTATATCAACAACAAAATCATACATGATAAGTTCAACAATAAAGATGAGACTAGAAGGTTTCTAACAAATTTAGTCTCAATAAAGTATAAGGGCAATACAAGAAAACTCATTAAGAAAGCTGCTAAAGACAATTAAAGTACAAACTTTTGTTTACTCCTAAAGGCTTGTGGAATTATTTTATAATACACCACATTAAGATTACTTAGCATGAATGGTGTTGTAGTGCAATTAAAAGACATGATTGAACTCCACAACATATGATTACTTATAGGGGAAATACTTAAAATTGCAGCTTATGGTCTCAATAAAGTTTTAAATAAAATAGTTGTGAGATCTTTGAGTTTCACATGGTGATGTCCAACTAAGGCAAGATCATTTGGATCTACTAAAGAAAATTGGACACAAATAGTTTTCAGCTACTTTATTGATTATGAAAAAGATAAAAGTTTATGATCCAATTAATCGGATTATATTTGAGACAGGTAATACTGTATTATTCGAGGATGTTGATTTGGGAGGAAGAATAATATTAGAGACATTGTCTTTAAGGAGGAGTCTATTTCAACTCCCACTTATGCTTTTAAGAATGATGCAAATCCTGAATAACGATATGATAATGTCAATAATATTTAAGGAATAACAAATTCAACAACCTCAAGAATTAATGTCGCTAAGTAAACCACTAGAGTAGAGAGAAAGACAATTCGGATGATTATGTAGTTTTCTCTTAAATAATGAGGACACTATGAAATTAATGATAGAACTTTCAAACAATGTTTATCAAGTCATGTAAGGTCCAAATACTCGAAAGTAGGTTAATGCTATAAGTTATGAGTTTAAATCAATACAAGATGATCAGGTACACATCTTGGTAAATGATTATACTCAAAAGGAAAAAAAGACATTATTTTAAGGGACTTTCTATCCGGTAACTGAGAAAGGTTCTTTTAAGATAATCGTGACATTGGTAGCACATTTTGATTTTGAATCACATTAGATGGATGTAAAGATAAAATTTCATGATGGTAACATTGATAAAACGATCTCAACAGTTTAAGAACTAAAAGGAAATCCATCTATGTATTCAATAAAACTTTCCCGTAAAGGAATCACAACTATCATCATAATGTAATTGTCTAGTTTGGTTTGGAGACAAATGTGGATGATTGTGTGATTCAGTGGGAGAAGATTTAAGTTAAACTAAGGGAGATAAGTGCAATCTCAATCAAGTGCCCTAAAGTTAAACTAAAAATTTAAGAAATGAAGAAATATTCTATATGTTTTGATTGTTAGAAGTTGTTGTATGATGAGGTCTGTACAAAACCTAATTTAGCTTCTGTTATTGGTGTATTAAGTAGACATTTAAGTAACTCTAGTATGGATCCTTATAAAGTATTTACAGAGAACTAAGGATAACATGCTTGCACATCAAGGATCAGATTTGTAGGAGATCATAAAGAATTCTGATTCCGAGTTTGTTGGATGTCAATACAGTAGAAGATCCACTTCAGGCTACATCTTCTGTTGGTGTGGAGAGCTATAAAAATAAAAGTGTTAAGCAAATACTTGTAGCTCATTAACCATGACAACCGAATTAGTAGCACACTAAGGGGCATTCAAACATGAAATAAAGGTTGCGAAGTTTAGTCATATAAAGTTTATTGTGACAGTTAGTTCGTAGTAAAGTATTAACGACAAGAGTACTATAAGTCAAGCATATTGACATAGAATTCTTGGTTGTTAAAGAAAGTGTTTTGTGCAGATAAAATTTTAGTAGAGCTTATTGTGATAGACTCCAAATGAGGATTCACCACTTTTGTATTCAATGCCCTGTATTTGAGCTAGCTACTCATGTGGGTATTATATGGTTTTAGAATACATTGGTTTAGTGAGAGTCTATATTTATTGCTCTTTAAAGTTTTTAAGACACTTTGATTTGGATAATTCGATTTTCTGCAGAATAAAGTTGATGGTTTTGAATTCATTGTGAATTCACTAAAGTTAATTTTTCTATTTTGTAATATTTTACATTATGGATTGATCTCACTAAAGTTTAAGTTGGACCAGTTGGAAATAGACATGATGTTGATCACATTGCATGTAATTTCCATGATACTCTCCATATTTGATCTATGTCATTGAGTAAATTGATATTGGTGATTGTCGGGGTTTAACCACGATTTGTAAAGTGGTGAATGCCGCGGTGATTCCATATTAGTATATGAGATGGACCAGATTGTTAGGTATAGCTTGAAGAGGAATAACATAAAGTTGCGCAATTAAGGACTCTTGACATAATTGTTTTGGGTACAATATATAGTCCAAGTGGGAGATTGTTATGAAATTTTTAATTTCCTGTATAATCTAATTGTGTGTCATATATTATTATGCAATTATATTAGCTATTCAATTATTGTATGGATTTAATTAAGTTGATAAGTCTATGGGCTATAATATTTTGATATGGGCCAATTAAGTAGATACTCAATACTACATAATTGGGTGATTATGGGTGGCCCTATTGTGTAGTATATAAAGTCTCACAGGTTATGGTCCCAATATACTGTAGTATATAAAGTCTCACAGGTTATGGTCCCAATATATTAAGCCACACATAGTCTTCCCTTCTCCCCATCAGGAGGGATTACTACGGTCCCCATAAGGAATAAGGAGGCTTAGTTGAGGAAGGCCATAAAATCACTGATCCCGAGTTCGTGTTCCGCCTAGAGGACTCAATGGATCCAAGGTATGCTTCCGATTTACTGTTAGATCTTGTTTATCATAATATGGCTTAATGTTTTGTGGATTAATGAATTTATTTCCTACAATATATGTTAATTCATGTGCAATTATTATAAATGTGAATTTTAGGAATATTTTTATTTTTTGGTATGAATATAATTAATTAATTTTTAATAACTAATTACAAAATAATTCACTATAAATATCTTTTATGGATTCATCTTATTCACATTATCATTTAATATGATAAAATATTAATAAATTCTAAACTAAATAAAATTATACTTAATACATTAAATTCAAAAAATGAAAGATTATAATCCATTTACAACATAGCAAATTCAATAACAATAATAATTTGTTATTTAAAAGAGTAATAATTTATTAATTTAATAAGTAATAATTTATTATTTAAAAGAATAAAAAATTTAATGCACCATGCAATGAGTTCCCAAAATAATTTGTGTTACTAAAATTATTTAATTATTTTTAAAAGTAATTTTGTTATATGATCGTTAAAATCATTATTATTATATTTTATTAAACAACGTTCAAATATTTATATTTTTCCTTTATTTATGTAGATTTTAAATTATATTAATTGAATTTAAAATTGATGTCTTCACTTGAACAATGCACAAGGCATAACACTAATAGTAAAAATTAGACAGTCGAGAGGGGACATATCCATAGACTATAGTCATCCAATCATTAAGGATTTGGAATCCGTTAGAAAGTTCGAATCTCTTATATTTTGATATTACAAATTCCCTTTTGATGTCCCTAAGGAGAGTGATCGCCTTGAAAATAGGGGTCCCAATAAATATATATATAAAGAATAGTACTTAATACAATTATATAATTATAAATTTATAAGTCTAAATGTAGTGCACTTGGTGAATTTGGATAATTTCAATAGTTAGATTTGATTTTTATTTAATCCTCACCACAAAATAAAATAAAATAATTAAAAAAACAATAACTACTCATTATACCCTAATTTTTACGGTATTAACTCTTAAGTGCACCCCACAATCACCTAAATTTATAAGTATTTAATATCATCATATAATACATTAGTACTATTTTATGTGTAAAATATTATACATATAATCTTTATAAGGTAAAAATTCATAAGACACTGTCTCACGAAATGAGTTTTCAATACAAATAAGTATTCATATTATTTTAATAAATGTAATACCCATGGGCGGATCATTTTAAGTGCAGCACCGAACTCAAAACCAATGCTACCCATTAAGAAACCATTATAATATATATATATGTGTAATTTTAATTTTCTTAACGAAGCCCACTCCAACAAATTATTAAGCACACCCCAAAGAAAGTTAACAATAAATCAAGCCTTAGCTATTATATGGAGTATTTCTTAGCCCATTTATAATAAAAATGAAATTTTTCATCCCCACACTTATGCATATTTCTAAAAATGAAAAAAATATACTCCATATCTCCATAATATTCACTTCTTACATAGTACATCCCAACAATTTTACAAACGTAAATTCTTTTAAAATATCTAACTTTTTATGCATATCCCAACAACTTTGTATACCTTTATACATAAAAAGCAATTTTATTACACTTCACGCAAAAAATACGTGCAATATTTCGTGGGACGAAGGGAGTATATTTTTTCATAAACTATTGAAGTCATTCCTTTTAACCAGTCCACCCCATTATATTATCTGGATCTGCCACTGATAATTCCTGACTAATGAAAATTGATAATAGTCCAAATTAAATTATTTTCCACACTCTTCCAACAAATATGAATAGTCCGCTCTCTTTAACTATTTATTCTACATGAATGAAAATGAGATTAACACCTTGCAAGTAAGAAGCAATTGATAGAAATTCATGACCTTTATCTCATTTTCCTCTTAAACATCCCATTATATTACATAAATATTAAACTTCCAAGAGAAATATAATCTCAGTTTCACAATTCCAAAACAAAGTATTGAATTTTGCACTTTCACTTTCTTCAAATAAAGATGATTCCATTAAAATTTTAAATTAATACGTTAATTAACAATAAAAATCTCAGAGCATAAAAAGAAAATTAAAATTATAATAAAAAATACTTATAAATATTAAGGAAAATAAAGAAAACTTAAAAATTTAAGAAGAGGCCTACACATATTTAAAAATATGCTGAGGTATATCCTGAAATTCAGCTCCAAGGTGGCCATTTGCCCAAAAAAAAATCGATTTTCTAACAACAAATAAAACATGTCACAGGACTTAGAAAAAAAATGATAATCTAGCCATGAATAATATAAAGGATACAATAATAAATTTACCTCATCTTGGACCATGTTTCGAAGAGATTCAATAATGGCAGACTTGTACTCAATCCCATCTTAATAACTTCTTGAAGAATAACTTCATAAATCCACACATTACAAAGTTTGAATAAATAGATGTTATAAATTAAAAATGTATGAATGATACCAAATATCCGAAGAGTCAGAACATGAAGATCCTCCCAATTAAGCAGAGCAAGAGAAATGAATTAAGCTCCTAAGGATCATATGCATAAGAAGGTAAAAGAAAAAAAGTGGAGAAGAAAACAAATTTAAAACTCAATACAATAAAAATAATAATACACTACAAGAAAATTTTCAAATTTTAATGGCAAAAAATCATTGGGATATGCAAAAATACCGGTGAAATTCATGATTCCAACAGATATTCCAACGAATTTTTTCTGTTAGAAAAGTGATCGTTGGAATATCATTTTTCCAAAAACTTTTTCAACGGTTTCAAAAATCCAACGGTGAATCCAATGACATTTTTTTGTTGGAATTTTTTTATTTAAAAGTGATTCAAATATTTTCCAACGAAATTTTCTTTTGAAATTACCGTTGGAATAAATTCCAACGATGTTCGAACTCCGTCCAATGATGAATCCAATGACATTTTTTGTTGGAATTTTTTTTATCTAAAAGTGATTCAAACATTTTTCAACGGAATTTTTTTTTTGAATTACCTTGGAACCGTTGGAATAAATTCCAACGATCTTCGAACTCCGTTGGGCGATTAAAAAAAATATTTATTCAGATTTGAACCCCTGATCTCTTGCATATATCACCTTATCATTTACCAACTTAACTAATATATAATTTATGTTATAAATTAACATTTAAATTTATTGAAGTATCTTTTTTCGATGCAATTTTCATTAAAATTTTTCGACTGCTTAAGTTTAATTTGAATTTCTATTGAAAATTTTCAATGGTTTATCAAGCTATTGGAATTAGCATCAGAATTTCCAACGGTTTAAATTTATATAGGAATTTTCGTTAGAACTTTCCAACAATTTTAGATTTTATAGGAATTTTCGTTGGAAATTTCCAATAGTTTATCAGACTATTGGAATTAGCATTGAAATTTTCCAACAGTTTAAATTCCATGGGAATTTTCGCTGGAATTTTCCAATAGTTTAAAGTTTCATTGGGAAATTCGTTGGAATTCTAAAATTTCCAACGAATTTGCTCTTTGTTAGAATTTTTTTATTGGAATTGGAAAGTTTTCTTGTAGTGATAATTGATGAGTGATCCTAGACACAAAAAGGAAGACGTAGGAAAAAGCAAATCTCAATTCGGAGTTGAAACGAGGGAGAACGAGCCAAAACAAAAGAAGAAAAACAGGAGCATACACTTACACTAGCCGTGTTCCGAACACGGCCCTGTAAGGGGTGACCGTGTTCAGGCACCTGAAACACCTAAACGACCACCCTGTGGCCGTGTTGCGCAACACAACCCTGTAAGCCTTGGCCGTTCTCCGTCATCCGAAACGCGATCAGAAAAATATCAGACTCCTTCTAGAAGCTTCCCAAGGGTATAAATACCCAATACTTCAATATTTGATCAGATTTTCGTGGTTGGAGACTGTTTCACACACCTCACACAACACTTCTCCCATTTTTTACCATCATCTTCATCCATTCACCATCCATTCAATCTACCTTCATCCAACCATTAAAATCACCATCCATTTGAGGAAAAGAGCAAGGAAGAGAGGAGAATTACAAGGGGAAGAAGAAGATCACCATTGGAGCCATCCAAGGGAGTTTTCATCCAACTTTTGTATTCAAACCTTATTATTTTATCATATTTTGTAAGGATTTTAATGTCTACGTTGATTTCCTTTTGAATATGGTAGGCTAATCTCCCTTGTGAGATTAGTAACATGAGAGTTGTTGGATAATTTTGGGATTTATGTATTAAAATTCATATGTTGATTTGGTTAATTGATTTTCTATCATTGATGCTTTAGATCTTGATGTTTATGATGATTTGTGTGGTTAATTTGTTGTTTTAAAGTTGTGATTAGATTGAGAAGTCAATTGCATATTTAGGATAATTAATTGAATCATATTGTCATACACCTCATGTGCATTATAGATCTTAAAGAGATAGAGATGTCCTTTAGGATTTAGAACCCTTTGATAGGACATCCGATTGGTTTGATCGAGAGGTTGATTAATCGTGTGAAGGGACTCTCATTTCAAGCTTAGTACCTAGTTGGAATTGTTTGTGTGAGAACCAATCATTTGAGCTAATTAAGATTCATATCCTACCAATCTCGAGAGGTAGTTTAAGTGAACTTAGTGTTGGCCCTTAGTCTTATACCCATGATTCATATGAATTTGATGCATTTATTCTAGGATTTTCACTTCTTAATTGTTGTTAATCTCACTTTTACTTAATTTGGAAAACACTCTTCATCATTATATCTATCTTGTTTTTTGATCATTGCTTGTTTGCTTGCTTTGATTGCTTCTATTTACTTGCTTGAACAACCACTCTATTGATGATTCGTCTCTATAAAATTACAAGAAACGTGAGATCGCTTAAGCACTAGTACTTACCTCCCTGTGGTTCGATAAATTTATTGAATTGGTCATCCCAACTATAAAATGGCTAATCAAATGGCGCCATTGCCGGGGAGGCAACGATTGTTAGTAGCTTGAAGAAGGATCGTTTTAAGTAATCTTACTAGAGACATTATTTATTTTTGTTATTTGTATTTGCTTTTGAAAACTTTGTTCTAACTTCTCTTATTTTGAAGGTGTATGCAAATAAGGTCAAAAGGAAAATAAGTTGAACCTATTGATTTAGAGATTGAACACACTTTTCGAAGAAGGAGAAAGGAGAACAAAACAAAAAAGAGTAGTCAAATAGAGAACAATCAAGATGATGAACGTATTGAGGTTGAATATAATGGGGAAGGCGTGCAAGACAACGCACAAGCACCTTCATTCAATGCTAATCAATAACAAGGCTACCCGAATTTCGGAATACCTAACAACCAAGCTCTACTCCAACAAATGATACAACAAGCTCTTCTTCATCATGGTTTTCAAAAACCTTATTCGCCACTACCACCACCACCTCCGGTGCATCGAGGTGTGGATCCGAGGGTAATCTGAGACTTCTTCATGCCGAGGGTCATACCACATATAATGGATCCACCAATCAATACCAACAACTTTGAAATTAAGGCGGGCTTGATTTCTATGGTGAGAGACCAACAATTTGGCAAAACTCCAAATGAGGATCATAATGCTCATCTAGCTCAATTTATTGAGATTACCAACACCGTGAAGATGAATGGGGTGAGCGAGGATTGTATAAGGATGAGGTTGTTTTCATTTTCATTGAAGGATAGAGCTCGAACATGGCTATCTACTATTACTCCGGGTACGTGCAACACATGGGATGAGCTTGCACAAATGTTCTTGAACAAGTATTTTCCACCTTCTAAGATGCTTCAAATGAAGAGCTTGATCACTCAATTCAAGCAAATGCCTCAAGAGAGTTTCTATGAAGCGTGGGAAATATTTAAGGATATGCTTCGTAAGTGTCCACACCACGGTTTTACGGAAAATCAATAAGTGGGGTTTTTCTATCAAGGATTGGTCAATGGTTAAAGAGTGCTTGTTGATGCTTCGGCGGGTGGATCCGTACTTGGTGTGACTCCGGAAAGGGCAATAAGAATATTTGATGAAATTGCAACAAATGTTTATCAATGGCCATCGGAGAGAGTTAGTGGATGCTATGAGTTTGATCACATGGAGCAAGAGGAACAGTTTAGTGTGAAGAGTTTGAATGTTGAGCCAAGTGTGCCACAAATGCCAAGTGTTGAAATGATAGCGTCGGAAGTTTTGAGGCAAATGAGTTTGAATCAAGGTGTGAACCAAGGAGTTAATATTGTTGAAGGGAAAGTAGAGCAAGGAGTGCTTCTTCCAAATATTGTGAATACCCACAACAACAAAGGCAAGGCAACCTCTCCTACTCTAATCCGAGCAATGCGGTTGCTTATCCTCCGGGATATCAATCGGGGGCTAAGGCACCAAACAATGAAGGGAAAACATCGATTGATGAGCTACTTGAACAATTGATCTCATCAAACAAAGCTCGAGAAGCATCAGACCAAGCTCGAGATGAAGCATTGAAAAAAGCCGAAGAAGTAAATGAAAAGAGGTTTAAAGCTTTGGAATACAATGTTGGACAAATTACAAGTGCTTTGAGTACTCAACAAAAAGGGAAGTTTCCGGCCACACCCGAAGTTAATCCAAAAGCTCAATGTTTGTTTGTTGATATGGAAGAGGACCGAAAGGATGAAGAAAGACTGGTGGAATGTAAGGTTGGTGAAGAAAATAAAGAGATAAGTAAGAAAGAAGAGAAGTGGCCTAAATGGATACCTAAGTGGAAAAGGGTGCAAGAGAAAAAGAAAGTGGAAGAAAAGGTTAAAGAAGAAGAGTACAAACGTGACTATTGGGGTATTCCGATCACTCCATTCCCTATTCCCTATCCACAAATATTTGTAAAAGAGGAGAAGAACAAAGAGTTTTAGGAGCATGTGAAAAATCTCAAGAAAAAATATGAGGGGAGAAAGAAAGAAGAGCTACCCGAAGCAAGTAAGTCAATGCATAAGGAGAGGCCTACAAAAGTTGGTGATCTGGGGAAATTTATCATTCCTTGTGATTTTGAAGGGAAAGGCACTCTTGATACATTGTGTGACTTGGGGGCGAACGTCAATGTGATGTCTCATGCTACTTTCAAGGACCTTGAAATTGGAGAACTCAAGCCTATGACTATCCGTCTTGAAGTGGTAAATGGTGAGGTTATGAAGCCATTAGGAATTGTTGAAGACGTGGAGGTGAAAGTGAAGGGGCTAGTTTTTTCGGTTGATTTCATGGTGCTAGAAGTGAAGGCGGATCCTCGAGTTCCACTCATTTTTGGGAATGCCATTTCTAGCTACCGGAAGAGTCAAAATTGATGTTGGGAGAGAAGAGCTTTCATTGAGCTCAAAAGGAAAGAGTGTTACATTTTTATGTAACAAAGAAAAATGAACTAAGTCTCATTTGAAGCCTCCTAATGTGCATCCGGATGATCTTATTGATCATGATTCACTGCTCTTTGACAACTTAAATTCATTTCTTCATGATTATATGAAAATGATGAATACTAACTTGTCTTCTTGTGATGTTGATAGGAAGAAAGCATCGGAGCTTGATTGGAAAATAGACAAAGGAGAAAGAGGAAGTCCACTAGAAGTTCTTTTTGATGATGTTTTGATGCTTGTAAGCAAGAATGATGAAGTTGAGCTAGTAGACAAAAAGAAGGCAAAGCAAATGTTCAAAGTAGGATGCCAGGAGACAGTGTGGTGGACCAACATTTGGTCCAATGATCATAAAATTCCATCCGACTTGAAGACGTTAAACTTAACGCTAAATGAGAGGCAACCCATTCTTTTATCTTTTGATGCTTGTTTTGTTGTTTGGTCTTGTAGGTGGATTGTGCTTGTGAGAAAAGGCATAGTGAAGAAAATAGAAGTGCTTCATGTCACATCACTTGTTGCAAACTTAATTATCGACTCTTGTCTCGAGTTAAGTTTGGGGTGCTAGTGCGTGGTGGACATTGCTTAATTCGTTGGATGCGTTTACTTCTCCACAAGAATATCATCAATGGAAAGTACAAGGATAAGTCCCACCACTTTTTGCAAACTTAAGTCTCAACTTGTTTTGATTTAAGTTTGGGGGGAGAGTGTGTGGTGTGACTCACCTCTTGAGTGTGATTCTTGTAAAATTGACTCAATTTAAAAAATTTTTCATGAGTTTTGGTTGGATTTTGGTCTGGTTGGTGGTGATGAAGTGCATGTTAGCCTATATTTTTTGTACAATTGTTGAGCTAATGGTGTTTGATGAGTCTTTGAGCATAAATGAAGGATATTGAAAGCACGAATGGAGGGTGGAGCTAACAACTTCCACTAGAAAATGCCTATTAAGGGAGTTGACTCTACACCCTATCACTTCTAATTGCTTGACATGATTTGATAGTGATTTGAATTGATGTGATTACCATGTTACTTCATTTGTTATGTTTTTTGGATGTTTACTTTTCATAATTTAGGATTTCCTTTTCAATCAAAGATGGAGATGTTTGTGAGCTTAATTGTCATGGATGATATAAATGTGTGCTTCATTGTCTATTGATGGATGGATTTTGGTTATTTTTGCATGTTATGTGTTTTGATTGTTTCTTATTTGGTGAGTCCTTATTTTATATTTTGCGTGAATTTTTATTCTTGTTTAGGGTCGTTTTGGTGGTTTTTTTGGGATGTCGTGAGTATTTTTGGATGTGGGTGAGGACATGTTGTTGTGATAAGTGATGACAAGTTATGATTAAGAATCTCTACACTTTCGAATTGTGACATATTTTACTTAACTTGTTCAATTTTGAGATGAATGTGGTGTAATAAGTTCCTTAAGGTCCAATGCATAAGCTTGTGAGCATTTGAGCCTCAACCGTGCATACATGGTATTTTTCTTCATGAGTGGATCAATTGTGTTTGATAAGCTAGAACTTGCTCAAGGACTATATGAATGAGCCTGATTAGTGGAGATTAATGAAATGATCTAAGGTCATCCTTATTATTTATAGTCATTGTCATATATTTCCATACCAAGAACATCATCCCTAGTCAACCATTTTGAGCCTATAAGCCTATTTCTTGTGAATTTAGCATATTATAAGCCTTAAATGCCCACATGAGCCTTATATATTTACCCTTTTGTGTGAGTGATTGAGAAGATGGTAGCTAGAAAGGTTTGATAAGAAAGAAAAAGAAGAAAGAAAATGGTAAGAATGAAGAAAAAGGATAAAAAGAGCACAAGCAAGAACGCACATGCAACCTTAAGACAAGAAAATGAGCAAAGCAACAATAAATATGCTCAAGCAATCAAAAGTCAAAGAAAGGAAGCATGCATCAAAAGAAGAGTAAAAATCAAAAGGAATGATGATGATTAGTGCTTATGTTCAACAAAGATAGAAAGGAAAAAAGAAAAGTGGAGAAGTTGAGGAAGTTGATCATCTCTTCGATTACTTATACTTGATTAGTCACTATTACCTATATTCTTCCTACCCAACCAAAGAGCATATCATTATATCCTAATTAAAGACCTTTTTTTATCATTGATTGAAACTTTGGTGGTTTCTGAATATAGTCCACGAGCAAGTCTATAGTAAGTCGAGCCAATCGATTGATGAGTATTGATTTACCCCACTTTATAGAGTGTTGAGAGAAATTGATATCCAATGAGAAGCTTGGACTAAGAGGAACTATATTACACTTTTATTCTCTTTGAATTGAACTTGTTAATATTTTTTGCATGTCATGAGTTTAATGTTGTAGGATGACTTAGCATACCTTGTAGTTCTTATTATTATTGATGTGTTATTACTTATGTTCGTTTAGTATTTTCCTAGGTGAAAATCTCACCACTTGATTTATCATTTTCGTTGTTTGGGGACGCACAATACTTTAAGTTTGGGGTGTGATGAGTGATATTTTCACTAGAGTTTTCGTATTATTGTATCCGTATTTGTATACTATTTGATTGTGTTTTGTGTTTTTATAGAGATGTGTGTGAATGAGTTTAAACGTATGATTTTCAGGCAAAAATAGATCCTAGACGTGAAAAGGAAGACGTAGGAAAAAACGAATCTCAATTCGAAGTTGAAACGAGGGAGAAAGAGCCAAAACAAAAAAAGAAAAACAGGGGCATACATCTACACGAGCTGTGTTCCGAACACGGCCCTGTAAGGGTGGCCATGTTCGGGCACCTGAAACACCTACACGATCACCCTGTAACCGTGTTGCAGCACAAGAGCCATGTTGTGCAACACGGCCCTGTAAGCCTTGGCCGTTCTCCGTCATCCGAAATTCATACACGGCAACCCTGTGGCCATGTTGCAGCATACGAGCCTTGTTGCCGCAGGATCAGAAAAATATCATACTCCTTCTATAAGCTTCCCAAGGAGTATAAATACTCAATACTTCAATATTTGATCAGATTTTCGTGGTTGAAGACTGTTTCACACACCTCAAACACCACTTCTCCCATTTTTCACCATCATCTTCATCCATTTACCATTCATTCAATCTACCTTCATCCAACCATCAAAATCACCATCCATTTGAGGAAAAGAAGCAAGGAAGAGAGGAGAATTGCAAGGGGAAGAAGAAGATCACCATTGGAGCCATCCAATAGAGTTTTCATCCAACTTTTGTATTGAAATCTTATTATTTTATCATGTTTTGTAAAGATTTTAATGTCTATGTTGATTTCCTTTTGAATATGGTAGGCTAATCTCCCTTGTGAGATTAGCAACATGAGAGTTGTTGGATAATTTTGGGATTTATGTATTAAAATTCATATGTTGATTGGGTTAATTGATTTTCTATCATTGATGCTTTAGATCTTGATGTATATGATGATTTGTGTGATTTGTTGTTTTAAACATGTGATTAGGTTGAGAAGTCAATTGCATATTTAGGATAATTAATTGAATCATATTGTCATACATCTCATGTGCATTATAGATCTTAAAGAGATAGAGATGTCCTTTAGGATTTAGAACCCTTTGATATGACATCCGATTGGTTTGATCGAGAGGTTGATTAATCGTGTGAAATGACTCTCATTTCAAGCTTAGTACCTAGTTGGAATTGTTTGTGTGAGAACCAATCATTTGAGCTAATTAAGATTCATATCCTATCCATCTCGAGTGGAAGTTTAGGTGAACTTAGTGTTGACCCTTAGTCTTATACCCATGATTCATATGAATTTGATGCATTTAACCTAGGATTTTCACTTCTTAATTGTTGTTAATCTCACTTTTACTTAATTTGGAAAACACTCTTTATCATTATATCTATCTTGTTTGTTGATCATTTCTTATTTGCTTGCTTTAATTACTTCTATTTACTTGTTTGAACAACCACTCTATTGATGATTCGTCTCTATTAATTACAAGAAACGTGAGATTGCTTAAGCACTAGTACCTACCTCCCTGTGGTTCGATAAATTTCTTGAATTGGTCATCCCAACTACAGAATGGCTAATCAATAATATAATGCAAGAAAATATGTAACCTTTTTGTGGAGCTCAATGAATTTGAAGCGATTCTCTTCCTCTTGCATCTACAAAGTCTTCTCCTTCTCTTCTTCTAAAATCCTAGAATTTTAAATAACTTACTTATAAACGATACTATAATAAGTATCAAATGATCACTAATTGTCTCATTATTCCGTCTATGAAAATAAACAAAAAATTACCTTCTTAGCACAATAGATATACTGATCGGTTTTAAATATCATCGTCGATGACGAAGAACTCCTTCTGATGCTAGAATTAGAAGGGATATTGGAAGACAACACAAGCAATTCGCGACCACAGCCAGGATCGTAGATGATCTCAGTAACGACGCTTTTCAGATAGTCGTTCGTAGGATTAAAGCTGATGGCGGTGGGATGGGGAGAGGTGCTTCGAGCTTTAGATTTTGATGGGAAAAGAGTTTTGGGGCAAGCTATATAATAAATCTGCGAACAAGTTCAATATAGATATTAAAAATGGAAGATGTATAGATCACATATTAAATTAAAAATAATTTACAATATAAAGATGTAATTTGAAATATGAAGAGATAAAATGAAGAAAAAATATTTATAAATGCTAGTTGCTATATTAAGGATTAGGATTATATTTTAATTTATCACATCATAATTTATATAATTCATTATATTTATTATGCACATATTAAAGAGGAAACATTAATGATGTAGTCTCATTGACTTCATAAATTTCAAATAGAATTAATAATTTTTTATTTAATACTTAGACAGTCTAGAAGAGACATATCTATAGAGTATAGACTATAGTCATCCGTCCATTAAGGACTTGGAATCCATATAAGCAGTGGCGGATACAAGCAGGTATAAGGGGGTACAACTGTACCCCCAAAATTTATATATATATATATATATATATATATATAAATTATTTTATAAAAAATAAATGTACCCACAAATTTATTGGCCCAGCCCATTATATGTTTTTATATATTCTTTATTTGGCACATATATACAAAAAATAATCAGCCCATTATTAATTTGCAAATATAATAAATTCAAGTCCACTAGCCCAATCCATTATTCTACCTATCATTAAAATAATTAATCCCAACAAAAGTTAAGTCCATCCCATTGTCCTATTTAACTAAAAAAACAAGTAAACAATTAACAACTATTAACTAAATTCCAAATTTCCAACTGAATCTGCGCGACTGCTTCCAAGTCCACCCATCCACTTCTTCTCCCATTTCAACCTTGCACCTTCCACTTGTAAGAAGTTATTTAATATATTAAATGATTAATTCATATTAAATAGTATTATTTAATATAATTAATGAGTTTGTATATTTTGGTAAAATGCATTTAAAAATTATTGAATAAATTAGGGTTATGCTATATTGGGGCATTGTTATAAAGGATATGTTTGTGGATATTGAAATTTATTTTTAATGTTTGATATAGTATTATTTTTTTAGATTTTTTGCATAGTATTATTTAGTATAATTAATGTTTTTTTTAAATTAGGGCTTATGCTATATTTTAATTTGTTTCTTTAATTTTGATGAATTTTTTTAATTATTAATTTTGAATTGATTAAACTAAAATGATGGAATTAATAGCTTTATTATTTCTAACTAATTAATTCAATTAGAAAAATGACAAATGATAAATCCAAATCAAAGAAACAAAAGACAATGACAAAACAACCCGATCTTCGTCAATTTATGCTCAAGAAAATGAATAAAGTGGCTCCTTGCACCTCGTCAAAAGATGTCGAGGTTCCTCTTAATTGTGAGTCTTCTTCAACCCTGTCATTTAATTCTCCAAAAACTCAAGAAAGCAAAACAAAATTAAGTGGTTCAATGGATAGTAATAGTATCTCTTTGGAGGATGAAGAATTGTATGATGTTGAGCTTCTTCCTAATGATCCAGACAAAAGAATAGATATAATGGATTATCTACCGAATCAACGAAATGTAGTGAGAAGAGCATATATTCTTAAAGGACCTTGTCAACCTAAGACTCACGACTTTCCTCAAAGAGATCTCGGAGGTATGCGTCGGTTTAGTGTAACTTGGTTCAAAAGATATGATTGGCTTGAATATAGTATTGAGAAAGATGCATCATATTGTTTTAGTTGTTACTTATTCAAGCATGAGATTGACATTAGTGTGGGAAGAGATGCATTTGTTAGCAGTGGATTTAGATCATGGAATAAACAAGTAGACTTGATACGCATATTGATGGGGTTAAAAGTTCTCATAATGTTGCTCATGAGAAATATGTAAATTTAAGGGATTCAAAAAGAAAATCTATTTTACATGCTTTTAGTTATGCAAGTGATGTGGTACGGAGTGAGTATGAAGCTCGTTTGAAAGCTTCAATTTCTTGTTTAAGATTTCTTTTGCGACAAGGATTGACATGTCGAGGGCATGATGAGAATGGTGAATCAATAAATAGGGAAAATTTTCTTGAGCTTTTGAAATGGCTAGGAGAGCATAATGAGAATGTTAAAAAAGTGACTTTTGAAAATGCTCAGGGCAACAGTCAAATAACATCTCCCATAATCCAAAAGGAACTCATTAATTGTTGTGCCAAAGAGACATCTAAACGCATAATAGAAGAGCTCGGAGATGACTATTTTGGTATATTGACAGATGAGTCTAGTGATATATCTCAAAAGGAACAATTAGCTCTTTGTTTGCGTTATGTCAATGATAAAAATGGAATGGTGGTTGAGAGATTTCTTGGATTAGTACATGCTGGTAATACTACTTCTTTAACACTAAAAAGTGCAATTGTATCTTTGCTTGTAGAACATTCATTAAGTCCATCTAAAATTCGTGGGCAAGGATATGATAGGGCTAGCAACATGAAGGGTGAGATAAATGGGCTTAAAACTTTGATTATGAAGGATACACCATGTGCTTACTATGTTCATTGTTTTGCTCATCAACTTCAATTAACACTTGTTGCTATTGCTAAGAATAATGATGATTGTGGTTGTCTTTTTGAGTTAATTGCAAACTTATTGAATTTTGTTGGAGTTTCTTGTAAGAGAAGAGAATTAATCCGAGAAAGTCAAGAGGAAAAAGTTGTTGAAGCCTTGAAAAGTGGAGAAATTGAAAGTGGATCGGGTTTGAACCAAGAACTTATTTTGAAGAGGCCCGGTGATACTCGTTGGGGATCTCACTATAAAACTCTTTTAAATATTATCCACATATTTCTTACAATTCTTGAGGTGCTTGAAAAGATTGGGAAGAGAGCTACAAGTTCAGAAGATAGAATAAAAGCTCAGTCTATTTTATACTAATTGGAGTCATTTGATTTTATTTTTGTGGCGCACTGGATGTTAACTCTTTTTGGATACACTAATGACTTATGTCTTGCTTTGCAAAGAAGAGATCAAGATATTGTTAATGCTATGTCTCTGGTTACCTTAACTAAGGAAATGTTGTAGAGAATAAGAGAAAATGGATGGGAAACTATCTTAGATAAGGTAACTTTATTTTGCACTAAACATGACATAGTTGTTCCCAATATGGATGCATCTTATATTCCACAAGGAAGATTAAAGCGCTTTGTTAGACATGTGATAAATCTCCAACACTTTCGAGTTGAAATTATGATGGCAGTGATTGACTTACAACTTAGAGAACTCAATGACCGATTTGATGAGATTAGTACGGAATTGCTCATATGCATGTCTTGCTTAAGTCCTAAAGATGGTTTCTCTGCTTTTGATAAGAATAAATTGCTTAAACTTGCCACATTTTATCCATATGAGTTTACGAGTATTGATTTGATGGCTCTAGAATGTCAGCTTGATATATTTGTTGAAGATATGTGAAGAGATGTAAGATTTCAAGCTTTGCATGATTTGGGTGCCCTTTCAATGATGCTAGTGGAGATAAAGAAACATGTGACTTATCCAGAGATTTATTTGCTGATCAAGTTGATGTTGATTCTTCCGGTTGCTACTGCAAGTGTGGAAAGAGTATTTTCCGGAATGACATATATGAAAAATAAGTTGCGTAATACTATGGGTGATCAATTGCTAAATGATAGTTTGGCTACTTTTATTGAGAAAGATGTAGTTTTGCAAGTTTATGATGACATTGTCCTTAACCGTTTCCAAAAAATGAAGACTCGACGGGATCAATAACTGTAAGTTTAATAAAATATTTTAATATAAATGTATATTTAAATATATGTAGTTTAATATTGAATAATATTTTATAATTTCATATTGTACCCCCAAATTTATAATCCTGTATCCACCACTGCATATAAAAATTTACTCTCTCCGTCTTGATCAAAGTGTGTCATTTGCTTTTTACACGTAAATTAAGAAGTATTATTATTTTATATAAAGTGAGTAGGTGTATTAGAGAGATGTGAGGGTAGTGGTGGACCATGGGTGGGATCTTGGATATCCTGTTACATTTTGGTATTACATCTCATATTACACGCGTTAGATGAGTGACACGTATGCGGAGAGAAAAATCTCAACCTTTCCTCTTAGGGTTGATTGTTAGGGTATATAATAGTTTATCCTACGTGTCAATCATCCAATAGTTTGTAACAGGAGATGTAACACCAAAATGTAACAGGAGATCCGAACCACATTGGTGACCCTTTTTTACTAAAAGAGAAAACTGGTGCAATTTGAACGGGACGTCCAATATAGTAAAATAGTGCTATTTGGGCGGGACGGAGGAGAATATTTTAGTATTATATCTTTTATTACAAATTCATTACTACAAAATTACCACATATTTTTTTTACACTCATCCCCACAAATTTATACTCCTCCATATATCTATTTTGGTATTTCTCATTTTTAAAAGCATACATTTTTTTTAAAGAAGGAACTCAGACATATAATTTTTTAATACATATTAAATAATAATATTTCTTAATTCATATTTAAACAAAAATGGTATTCTATGAAGCAGAAAAAGGGAGTACTATATCTATTTTCATTAAATTGTCCAAAATATAGAGTCATTTTACACTTAAAAAAATATTTTTTCTTAAATTCAACGCACGAAATACGCATGCTAATTTATAAAATGAAGGAAGTATATATACATGTAGGTAAAGTATTCTGTACACCCGGACGCATGGATCGATTCAAATTTGACTCGACTGAAAAGATAATATCTTTGTTACTTAAATTATATACCTTTTACCATTAAAAAAATTATTTTTAAAATATTTTTTTATTAATGAAAATTTATTTTATTATTATTCTTGATTTTTCAACCACTCTTATAATTAAAAAAAGTATTTTAAAAATAATATCTCGAATACACTTTTGTGATATTGTGAATGTTTTGATATTGTGTTAGAAATTATAATATATGGTTAAATTATCACCCTTGGTAATTTTAACATAATACTCATATCAAATTATCACAAAATTCGCATTTGTTCATTTTACTAAATTTTAGTTATTTTTTTTTTTTGTTAAATTTGATTCTTAGTAAAATGATTAAGGCATACTCACTAGATCAAATATGATAATTTCTAACCTAAATCACAAGATAAAATACACCATGAATCACTGGAATAAAATACATCATGAATCTTAAATATGAAATTATAATTATTTACTCATAACTAATATTACATCCTAAATATCTTAATCTTAAATTAAATGTACTAATTTGGAATTTTTCTGTACACACATCTCCATTCATTTGTTCTATATGTTAAATTTATTTAGAGATTGGATGCTTACTCGATCTCTAAATATTGTTTGTCTATGTGTCAAAATCTATGAAACTTTAATTAGATGACATGTCATTTATTAAACAACATACATATATGTTTACTTTTACAGTTTCTTTTATTTATTTAAATTAAAATATTATATTAATTTAATTTACAATTATTATATTTTCCCATACAATTCATGATACTTAGCCAAGAGTTAAAGAGAACATAAAATAATAAAACATAAAAAAAAAAATTAAAAGTCTAGCAATTGCCGTTTCCGTAATGGAGCGGGCATCGTGCCAGCATTTACCAAGCATAACTGCGAGACTTTGTTTGAGGGGAAAATGTTGGTTGACTTTGTTTGAGGGAAAAATGTTGGTTGAGTGTCAACCAAAGTTCCACATCGGTTAGAAGTGGGGATGACAGAGGGTTTATAAGTGTAAGAGAGTCTCTCCCTAGCATAAGGCCTTTTGGGCGTGATGCCCAGAGTGGTAAAACCGTGCGGACCAGTGGGCGGCCCAAAGCGGACAATATCATGCTAGTGGATTGAGTGGGCCTGACTATTCTGTAAGGGCGGATAAACCCAACAAGTGGTATCAGAGCCAGACCCCAAACTTAACCGGCCTAGCCCAGGGTTGGTGGGATGTTCGGACCTCAAACTGGATGGTCTAGCTGCTGGACTTTGTTTGAGGGGAAAATGTTGGTTGTGTGTCAACCAAAGTCCCACATCGGTTATAAGCTCAACCAAAGTCCCACATCGATTATAAGTGGGGATGACGGAGGGTTTATAAGTGTGTGAGAGTCTCTCTCTAGCATGAGGCTTTTTGAGCTTGATGCCCAGAGTAGTAAAACCGTGCGGGCCAGTGGGCGGCCCAAAGCGGACAATATCATGCTAGTGGATTGAGTGAGTCTGACTATTCTATAGGGGCGGATAAACCCAACACTTGGTGCAAATAGTTTGACCCTTTTGTTTAAGGTGCTATGTAAACACATTATTTTTAAGTCATACTATTAGCAATGTTGATATAATATTGTAACTGATGCTTCTTTTAAGTAGATACTTTTAGTTTTTGTATTTGAAAATCATTTTCTATATTGTCTATTTTAGGTTTCAAAGAGATTGGAGAAAACTTAGGGTACTTAAACAGATTGGGAAGTCATGGATCAATGATCCCACATACCAAAATGTAGGAGCAAATGATGAAGCAAGGCAAAATTCTGAATAGATCACGAAGTTAAGCAATTTCTTTGATAATGATTACTTGACGTTGAGTTCTCATTCACGTCGATTGCAATTGCCAGAGCAGGTATTTATCACTATAGGTTATGCTTATCACAATAATACTATGATTTTAACTTAATATGGTGGATGTTTTTAATATTATTCAACTATTTGTGCCATTAAAAGGTGTGCATTGAGATAGACGAGGAGAACAAGGTGTGTCGGAAACTGCAAAATCTTAACTGTAATAAGAATGTTTCAATAATAAACAATGACAATTGTTGATGATTGGTTAATAAAAGAAAAAAAAACTGAGATAGGTTTATTTAGATTTAATCATTATAATGAAATCAATAAAGCTATTATGTAAAAATTGGTTACCATAGCCTAGAATAGCTTTGATTGTGTAAATGAGTCATGGGAGATTATTGGTTGGTAAAACTTTGGAATTTTAGTACTTTGCTTATGCTTTTATATCTTAACAAACAATGAAATACTTTTTATTAACAATGATGATTGTGATTTCCTTTAGTGTTAGTTTTTCGATGAAAGCATTCGACTTTGACTTTATTTCAATTTCTTGGATCCTTGTTTTTTTTTTAAGTATTACTCCTTTCATCTCATAATAAACTTCACTGTTATTATAGAAACGGAGTTTAAGAAAAATTACTTTTTGACCAACTTTATTGATTTTTGGATGGTAATGTAGTATTTTTAGGTACTAAATAAATTATAAAGTATATAATGTGTGTTAGGTAGGAGTGGTAAATCTGTGATTAATATGAACTTTTAGGGGTGAAGATTAATATGATATTTTCTTTTTTGGATGGTGAAGTTTAATGTGGGATGAACGAAAATGGAATGTGTGAAGTTTATTGTGGGACGGAGGGAGTATTATATATTGATCTTTTCTTTTTAATAGGTTTTTGTGTACTTTTTAAAATACCGACAAATTTTACATATTTTTTTGTTTATTGATTAGTAAATAAACTGCTGATTCTTTTTTCATTGTGTATATTAAAATATTTAAAATAAAAATCTTTTGGTAGATATTAGTCACAATGATAATTATTATTCAACCCCTTCAAGGTTCGGATGTGTATGTTCATGAGGCAAGTTGCTGTTGTACATAATTAACCACTGAATCAATTTTTTTATATTTTTGGGGGGTTTCTATGATATTCATTTTGTTCTTTTTTTTGTTTTTATTTTCTGAAATAGGGCGCCCAGATTCATGAAGAGCAATGTGCACCTGAAAACTAAGGAATGAAAGTCTATATTTAAGTATCATAACTTTAAAAATTCATACGCGAAAATTTTGTCTATATTCTTCATAATCTATTATGCCTAATGTGGTTTTCTGGTCTAAATATAAAATTTTTGATCTAACTAATCTTCTCTCTTGCTGGTCTAAATATAAAATTTTTTATATTCATTTTGTTCTTTTTTTTTTTTTCTGAAATAGGGCGCCCAGATTTATGAGGAGCAATGTGTACCTGAAAACTAAGAAATGAAAGTCTATATTTAAGTACCCTAACTTAAAAAATTCATACGCGAAAATTTTGACTATATTCTTCATAATCTGTTATGCCTAATGTGGTTTACTGGTCTAAATATAAAATTTTTTTATCTAACTAATCTTCTCTCTTTCTATAACCATACTATGTGGTTGTTTCAAATCCCTAAAATTATATTTATCCACTCCCACCAATTATACATCTCAAATTGCTGATTTATAATTATTTTTCAGTGTTCCATATCCCAAAGAATTTTATTTCTCCACTTATGCGTGCTTACGCATAGTCGAGATGTTTATAGACATAGGCAATTTAGTGTGATAAAGCTTTGCCTCCTACATACGGTGCATTAATGATCAATCCATTCCTCTCCTCATGATAAACTCCTCGAATTATATGATTTCTCGATATGGAGTCATTAGATGAAGAAGAAGTTTGTTATAATTTGGCAGTATGATTAGTTTCTGAGGTGATCATTGATCAATGCTTAATCAAATGATTTTTTTATTGGAGGTTGTCACCAGTAATTCATGATAGGTGTTTGATTTATCTTTTATTACACTTTATCTATTTGCAGGTCATGTTTGCTAATATAGCAAATGAGTCACCCCTTACAAACAATGAAAGTTATTTATGATGTAGTATGTCATTATTCTCTCTTTTTTAGCTTTTATTATTTTGGCTAATATTCATAAAATTGTATTATTAGATCTTATCACCAAGATATATATCACCATTGTTTGAATAACTTCACCAAGATATATATCACCATTGTTTGAATAACATCTGAGAATTAAATACGAAATATATATTTCGAAGCTATACATGTCAGCTATTTGTTGCCACTTTTAAGATTAAAGAACATCATTTTAAAATTTTTATTTTTTTAAATACAGAAATTTTCATTAATATTGAATAGTTATTTCTTTTTATTTTATGGATATTGATTAAACTATTGAAATTAAAATAATAATATTAAGATAAATTAATTATTTCGATTTTTCCATATTTGACTATTTTATTATCTATGAATTTTAATATTTATTACATAACTAAAGTAAATAGAAAATTTTTATCTATTGTATTTAAATCTATTGAATCTTAATAATAATTTTTTTTTAAAAAAAATTATTATCCCGCGTAAAACGCTGATTTCATGCTAGTATATAAATAAATTAGGGGATTAATCATTATTGCTCAATACACTATGCAAGTAATCACAGATTTACCCTAATACCCTCATGTGACTTGAAAGGAATGTTTACTGTTTAAAAATGAAAAAAACTCGACTTCATAAATTATACAAATTAATAGAATTGGTTGTTTAATAAATTATCAAATTAATAAAAATAATTATTTAATTATAAGATTAATTTAATTTTATTAGTTATTTCACACTATCTGTTTCTGTCATTTGACAGAATTATCTTCACTATCCAAAAAAAATATCACATTGATTACGCAGTCAAACATAGCTGTTTGACCGGGACAGAGAGAGTATTTTTTTTAATTTATTTATTACATAAAAATATTACAATATCCCTAAAAAATTAATAAAGTTTGTTGATTTTTTTTTCTAAATTATATATTTACAACAATGCTAATAAAGATAATTACGAGACTATGAGTATTTAATAATTAATAAATTATCTGAATATTTAATAGATTTATATTACCTACCGACTACCGTGAGACAAAAATGAAAAAAAGTAAAATTTTCTTTAAAAAATATATAATCATACTGAGAACTATTTAACAATAAAATTAATTAATAAGAATAATTATTATTAATTTTACAAGTATGCAACCGATGGAATTATGTATATCAGTTATGCAACCGATGGAATTATGTATATCAGTTTTTTCATTTTTCCTTTTATTGAGGGTATTTTGGTAAATTTATCATAAAAGTGGGCAGTTTTGAATAAAATTTGTAAGGATGGGCATTTTGGATTATTTCAAAGTGACAGCGGGCAACAACCCCTAAATCCTCTCCCTCCCCATTTATTTTCACTAAAAAAATTTAAAAAAAACTTGAGTGAGGCTCTTGTGCCCTATGGACACTGTGCCCCTTTGCAATTTTTGTGCACATTTACAATTTAAACCCCCTAGCAATACATATGTTTAAATAGAATATGGAGGGGGGAGAGTTGTGTTCACATGGGGACACGACGTGTCCCCCGGCGCAGGAGCTTTTGCCAAAAAAACTTTACTTCAACCAATAATTTTAGGATAAGTGTTGCGTGAGATCGTATTATATATGTGAGACCATTTTACTGTTTTTAAAATAATTACTCTCTCCGTCCCATAGAAGTTGGTATAATTATTTTTGGCACGGATATTAAGGAGTATAATAATTTAATGTAAAGTGGAGTAAAGTGAAGTGAGAGAAATAATATTTAATGTGTAGTGGGTAGTTGTATTAGAGGTGATATATGGGGCACATGAGTATAGATTAATTGTTTTTGTGTAAGTCTCATGTATTAAAAAGGAAATGTGTCAACTTTAGTGGGACAAACCAAAAAGAAAAGTGTGTCAACTTCTATGAGACGGAGGGAGTATTACTTTTGCTATTTAATTTTGGAGTATTACTTTTGCTATAAAATGTTATTACTTTTTTATTTATTTATACTATAAAATTTTAATGAAATATTATTAGTATCACTTTTCATTATAAAAGTTACCATTTTTTCTCCATCTCACGTAAACCCTTATATGAATGCCCTTTTCACTAATTGAGTATCGCTTTTCATTATAAAAGTTATCACTTTTTGTCTGTCTCACAGAAGCTCAGAGATGGTCTCACACAAGTATTTGTCATAATTTCATAAGTTATCTTAAAATAAAAAATATCACTCTCACCTAATGCACTTTATATATTATTTATCGTCTAAAAACACCATAATACCCTAAGATGTCAAAAAAAAAAAATTGGTCAATTTTTTTAAATTTTTTTATTTTAAAATATGTATTTACAGTGCAGGGGAAAAATTGCACTTTCGGTCCCCTTGGAGTATCTCAGTTGCACTTTTGGTCCCGAACCATTTTTCTGGTCCCAAAAGTTGCATTTTTGGTCCTGTTCCGTAAAAATTAGATGGAAACAGTTAGAAGTTGCACTTTTAGTCCCAAAAGAGATATAAAACATAGTTTTTTCAAAAATTTTCATCTCTAATCGACTTATATCATATCTATATTGCCAGATTTTTATCTTCTTTCTATTTTTCAAAACGGACATAGTCCATTACGACCATATCAGACCCACCATGCTTCCGTATATTAATTAGACAACATTAATCTCGTAATTAACCAACTTGTAACAGTAACAATACCTTTTTTGACCGTTGATCTACCGGGTATCCGAGAGATTTTACAGCTGCTCCTCACAGCTAACCACGTGCCCCGCAGTGTGATGGTTCAATCTCATTCCTTCAGCGAACCTTAGCACAACCCTAGTTCGTTTCCTACATCGGGTGTACAGGATACTGCTACTGTTTTTTGTCGGAAAGTATGGAGATCAAGATTGCATAAAAATGGAAGGTTGCATGTGGGCAGTAGCCCAAGATTTTTTATTGAATGGAATACTTATTACACACTCATAATACTTGAACAAGAGGAGAAGACTCATCTGGCTACCTATTGTAGTTGAAATAGAAACACTCATACAAGAAAAGAAACTAATAAAATGTTTATTTAGAGAGAGAAAACAGAGTGGAATGGTCGATGTCTTCTGCTTTCTCCAAGCTCTTATTTATAGAGGCTCTCGGACTTAAAATTTGAATTTCAAAGCCACTTAACTTTACATGACGTCACCGCTTACGTCATTTTGCTTATGTCAGCGCCTACGTCATTTTTATTAGATTTCAACTTTAGCAGCTGGCTGGTCCCTTTCTCTGCATTGGATGCCCTTCTCTGGTTCATTCTACTTGTCTTTTGCCGAGGGCACATGACTCTTACCCCTTTGGAAAAGTCATCCAACTCTTGCTTTTTTGAAGAGTCATTTTTCTCCTATGGTATTCGAAGGGTCCTTCGGCTCTTGGTTATTTTGAAGAGGTTTTACCCTCTTCTTTCCACGTGTCTCGGTTTTTACTGGGACAGGTCCAGCATTCCTGTTTCTTTCTATGCCCAATTGCACTTCTTTCCCAAACTCTGGTTCAGTCTGGATGGGACAACTGATGCATATCCTCTCCTTCCACTTTCCTCGGTGGATCATACTGCAAAATTTTTGATGGAAACTACTCATCGGCAACTTGTTTTCCCAGAGCGGATTTCTCTTTCTTTCGAAACAATCTTAAGCATACTTTGTCTTTTTCCTGTTAATGTGTTCAACAGGAAAGATCCGTTCTCAGTGTGGTCCTCAAATTTGAACGAAAACTTGACTTCAATCATTGCCTGGAAGCAGGCGTACAAACCCCTCGCCCTTCGCGTAGAGATTTGATCCTCTGAGTAGGTTGAAACCAAGACTGGTTCCTTTCCCGAAGGATCTTTGATGCTATTCGCAGCTTTAATATCTAGCCTTCGTAGCTTGATATAATGAAAGGCCTCATGACGGCCTTTTTCAACTGGTTCTGGAGCTGCACTAATGAAATATAGCTCCAATGGTTCTCCCCTGGTCAAAGTATTGTTGTTTGACCATACCTTGAAAACTGCATCCCCTATCCACTTTGGTAATTTTCAGATTTCTGGGAAACTGGGCGCCATGGTATATGTTGAGGCTAATGCCCCAAAGCTGAACCATTGCTTGACGTCTTCTGGATTCAACCCAGGCCTCATCCAGACTCGGGAATATTCCCCAGACACATCTATCAGGCAATTCTCAGGACAGATTCCCTATCGTGTGTTCAATTTCTCCCAAATGGCCTGGTATTCCTGCCAATGAGAAAAATCAGTAAAGTTAATACCAACCTTAGCAGTGCCCGTCATAGGCCTAAGGTTGATCTCTCCCTCTTTAACCCCAGAGTTACTGGGTTGACTCGTCGACTCTAGATGTGACTCTAGAGCATCGATTTTTTCTTGAACCAATTCTTCATTTGGAAGTTCCGATCCAGAACTCGTGCTAGGGGTAGTTGAATCCCCTGCTCCGGGTTTAGGGCCCCGTTCACGAATGCATTCATTTTGCCGATTATTCATGACTGCCCGGAGTAAAGGCACTTTTATTATCTCGAATTGACCCGCATGGCTGCGGATACAATCTCGTATTAGATTCGACACTTTGGTCTCATCTTCTCATTGTAATTTTCCAGCAACATTAGCATTCATTGTCAGAGTCTCATAATCCTTCTGGAGCGCCGTAAGAAGGTCCATCAGGTGCTTGAATCTCATTAGGATGGAGTCTATTTCACCTCCTTCCATATCACGTCAGGAAATCTGCCAAAATATTTTCAACAGATTTAATAATGACAATATTAAAATCATAATATTGGCATTCAGCTTTCCATCTTAAAAGTCTAGCCTTTTTTGGTTTTAATTCAATTTTATTTTTTAGAAAGGCTTTGACACTCGTGTTATCGATTTTAAGAATGAATTTCTTCGCAAGAAAAAATAGCGGCCATTTTTTAAACGCTTCCCGCACTGCAAAGAATTCCTTCTCTGCCTCATTTTCTGCAAAGAGTCCGCTACAGTATCTGCATGACACTTCTCCTTCAGGTGTGGACTTGGTAAGTACTGCTGCTCACCAATGGTCACTGGCATCTGTATAGAGCACCAGGTCGTCCTCGTCATTCGGAATGGCTAACTTTGGGAGCTTTTTCCAAACCTCCTTCAATTGTTTAACCATCTCTCGATGTGATTCCTCCCATTTGAATTCGACATCTTTCTTCAATAGAGGACTGAACACCTTTCTATATTGTGTTATATTGTTGATGTACATTCCAGCAAAGTTGACAACTCCTAGGAAGCTTTGGAGTTGCTTCTTATCTTTGAGATCTTCAGGAAATCCTTGAACATTTTCTACAATGTGTGGTTGTAGAATAATTTCGGACTCATCAATCTCTACTCCAATAAACTCGACCTGTGATGTTGCAATTATTGTCTTCTTTTCAGAAAGCACTAATCCTTCCTTGTGACATACTTCTGAAAATACTTCCAGATAAGCCAAATGCTCCTTCATATTCTTTGAGTCTATGAGGATGTCATCCACATAAACGAACATGAACGAGAAATAATCTTTGAAAAGATTATCCATCTTTCTCTAATATATCTGCGGTGTGTTTGCCAAGCCCATAGGCATGACATTTCAGAAATAATGGCCTTGTGGTGTGGAGAAGACTGTGAAATTCTTGCTTCCTTCTTCCATCATAATCTGGTAGAACCCAGATTTGCAATCGAATTTTGAGAATACTTTGGCATTCTTGATACAGTTGACCAAGTGTTCCCTACTTGGTATGTAGTATCCATCGAACTCCAAGATATTGTTGATCCCTTTGTAGTTGATCATAAGTCTCGGCTTTTCCCGCTTGACTTCTCCATGATTTCGAACCAAAAATTCTGGACTGCTGTATGGGGATACTCCTGGTGATATCAACTTCAGGTCCAGATGTTCCTTAAGTAATTACTGCATATCCTTTTGATCCTCTTGGTTCATTAGGATAGGCTTGTATCTCACGAACTCATGCTCCTTTACTTCTTTTATTTTGAGTGAGGCTTGAGCTCGTTCTTGACGTCCTCTATAGATGTTTCTTCTTCGATTGTGATGTCTTTCTGTTGATTTTCTCCCAAGCTTGATTTGAGAAGGTGGATTATATTTTCCTTTAGTTTATCCATCTTTCATCCTCCTCTAGTCTCAGTTTTCATTTTAAGGACCGCTTTGCCATATCTCCTTCGATCATTCATCTTTGGATGACTAAGTTTTCCTTCATTATCACCATGCTTGCTGCGAATCTGATTGGCATTTTTCTTTGAAATGCATTACGCAGTCTTGGTGCGATGATCTTATGTTCACAAAGGGTTGTGAAAATAAGCATTCTTATTGCGTTTTCTTTGGTAAAATGCTTGAATGTTTGTAGAAAATTATTTTCTAACAGAATATCCGCTCCGGTATCATGAAAATATATCGGTGGAGTTTTCACCTTGTACCATAGGGTACGATCCGCTCCTCCGATCATGATTTTTGCTTGCTTTATTTCTTTTTTTAAGGATTAGCACCCTCTGTGAGAAATCCCTTCCTAGTATCGTTGGCAAATTTTCGCCCGTGCCTTTAGGAAAGACTCCTTTTGCTGTGCAGATACCGGCTCCTGAATCAATGTATGCCGCAAAATACTCTGCACGATGCTCCTTATATATCATCCCTACGGTGATATATATTGAAAATGGACTTGTAGTCATGGGTAGATCGAAGACTATATCCTTTTTAGTTCACCTTGAAGCCTTGATCCTGAATTAATAGATCATGTGGTAATTAGTCATGACATTAGTTTTGAATCTATTATTAATGTTGTCTCTATGGTAAAGAGATGTGATACAATGACAAATTGAAAATTCCACTAAGTAATTATGTGAATGATTTGATTGATCAATCAATTAATTTGTGTGGCATTAATTTGAGTCTCATATGGAAATTTATTATTTATAGCAATAATTGCTTACTGGATTCAATTTCAATAATTGCTTAAATAAGGATAAAGATGGTCGAGTTTCCGTGATGTACTCAGCAGCCGATCAGTATGGCAGTTCCTATCCCTATTAAGAATTTTCGAATCAATATATTATAGAATCTTGATTTGATTTATTAATTTATGGGACAACATCCACATAGATTTAGATTTTAACTAATTGTTAGAATCACACCACAATTATGATTTGGAACATATTTAATTTACGGTGATTAAGGCTTTCCATTATAATTTTATTATTGAAATGGTTTACAAAGGATAATTTGCCTAATTTAATTTATTTAATTAAATTAGGATTTGGAATCCTATTTAAGTTAAAAGAAAATTTTCATTAGGATTTGGAATCCTATTTAAGTTAAGTTTTTTTTTTAATTAAATTTTAAATTTGTGTGAATCATCTAAAATTCCATTTAATTTGTGGAATTTAATTAAAATTAAAATTAGGGAGACATTTTTAATGTCGTTCAATTAAACACAAATATTTATTTTAAGTATTTGTTTAATTGGTCTAGTAATTTTTCAATCTAGTCAATCAAAACCTCATGTTGTCATAGCAGCCTCTGTGTGTGGAGTGCAACTTTATTGAAATTACATAGATGAGTGTGGAATTATTTATGTGTTCTGTTTTCGGCCCATAGGTAGGCACAATTTGACAGAATAATAACACACGTGATAATAAATATGTGATAATTAATTATTTAAATTGTTCATGTGAACATTTGTCGGTTCATAGATAGATTTTTGTTTGACATAACTTATTATCAATACTTGATTATTACACCAAGATTACCCCTGCAGTTAATTTTTGTCCATAGACGAGGTTAATGTTGCACAAGGTGTCTTGTGATGGGTCCCCAATTAAATAATGTTGTGAGCGAGTGTATCTTCATGCGGGTATTGATCGGTCCATAGGTAGATTAATATTTGGCCAGAAATACACAAGCATCTGTGATGGTGAATACATGATAATTATTTGTTTAACATGTGAGTAATAAGTCGGCCCAAAGGAAGGCTATTGCTTGGCAGTTTTATTGTCAGTATTTAACTACTACGTAGAGTGTGTCACTTACAATTTGGTATTGTTGTCATTGGACTTGATACTAATGATGTGCTTGATTCCTCGATATGATTCTAATTATTTAAATTTTAAAAGATTATAAAGTTTAATGCAAGCATAATAATTATTTCGAATTAATTCTCTCTACAATTAAGAAGTCTGCTTATTGCTTTTTGCTAATATCAACAACTTTCATACATAATGGTTGAACTCCAATAATAAAGATGAGACTAGTAGACTTCAAGAAAATTTGGTCTCAATAAAGTATAAGGGCAATACAAGAAAATCCATTAAAAAAGTTGTTAAAGACAAAATCAAAGCATAACTTTATATTTCTCATAGAGGTTTGTGGAATTGTCTTATAATATACCACATTAAGATTACTCAATGTAAGTGGTGTAGTTAAAAGACAAAATAAGAACTCCACAACATATGGTTACTAATTGGAGAAATACTAAAAATTGCAACTTATGGTCTCAATAAAGTTTCAACTAAAGTAGTTGTGAGAACTCTTTATGAGTTTCACATATGGTGAAGTCCAACTAAGGCTAGATCATTGGGATCTACTAAAGAAAATTGGATACAAATAGTTATCAGCTACTTTATTGGTTATGAAAAGGAATAAAAGTTTAGGATCCAATTAATCGGATAATATTTGAGACAGGTAATACGGTATTCTTTGAGGATGTTGATTTGGGGGGAAGAATAATATTATAGACATTGTCTTTAATGGGGAGTCGATTCGACTATACTTATATTTTAAGAACGTGAAAATTTAGAATAAAGATATGACAATGTCAATAATATTTAAGGCATAACAAATTCAACAACCTCAAGAATTAATATCACTAAGGAAACCACTAGAGTTGGGAGAAAGACAATTCGGATGATTATGTAGTTTTTCTCTTAAATAATGAGGACACTATAGAATTAATGGTAGAACATTCAAACAATGTTCATCAAGCCATGTAAGGTTCAAATACTCGAAGTGGGTTAATGCTATAAGTTATGAGTATAAATCAATACAAGATGATTAGGTTTGCATCTTGATAAAAGTTATACTCAAAAGGGAAAGAATGCATTGTTTTAAGATAATTGTGACATTAGTAGCACATTTTGATCTTGAATCATATATTAGATGGATGTAAAGATAAATTTCTTGATAGTAACATTAGTGATACAATTAGAACTAAAAAGAAATCCATCTATACATTCAAGTAAGTTTTTCCATATTGGAATCACGAGTATCATCATGAGGTAATTGTCTTATTTAGTTTTGAGACAAGTGTAGATGTTTATGTGATTCAGTGGGAGAATGTTTAAGTTAAACTAAAGGAGACAAGTGCAGTCTCAATAAGGTGCCCTAAAGTTAAACTAAAAATGTAAGAAATGTACAAATATTCTATATGTTTTGATTGTTGGAAGTTGTTGTATGATGAGGTCTGTACAAGACCTAAATTTGACTTCTGTTGTTGGTGTATTAAGTAGACATTTAAGTAACTCTAGTATGGATCTTTATAAAGTATTTATAGAGAACTAAGGATAATATGTTTGCACATCAGGGATCAGATTGTTAGAGATCATGAGGAATTCTGATTCTATGTTTGTTGGATGCCTATACAGTATAAGATTCACTTTAGACTATATCTTCTGTTGGTCTGAAGAGCTATACAAATAAAAATATTAAGCAAACACTTTAGCTCATTAACCATGACAACAAAATTAGTAGCACACTAAGGGGCATTCAAACATGAAATAAAGGTTGCGAAACATAAAGTTGATTGTGATAGTTAGTTCGCAGTAAAGTATTAACGACAAGAGTACTTATAAGTCAAACATATTGACATAGAATTCTTGGTTGTTAAAGAAAGTATTCTTATGGATAAATTTTAGTAGAGCATATTATGATAGACTCTAAATACGGATCCACTAATTATGTATTCAACACCCTATACTTTTATGAGCTAGCTACTCATGTGGGCGTGATATGATTTTAGAATACATTGGTTTAGTGGGAGTCTAAATTTATTGTTCTTTAAAGTTTTCAAGACACTTTGTTTTGGATAATTCGATTTTCTGCATAATAAAGTTGATGGTTTTGAATTAATTGTGAATTCACTAAAGTCATAATTTCATTTTGTAATATTTTACATTTGAATTGATCTCACTAAAGGCTAAAGTAGGATCAGTTGGAAATAGACATGATATTGATCACATTTGCATGTAATTTCCATGCTACTCACCATATTTGATATATGTCATTGAGTATATTGATATTGGTGATTGTCGGGCTTTAACCATGATTTGTAATGTGGTGAATGCCGCGATAGTTCCATATTAGTATATGAGATGAACCAGATTGTTAAGTATAGCCTGAAGAGGAATAGCATAAAGATGCGCAACTAATGACTCTTGATATAATTGCTTTGAGAAATATATAGCCCAAGTGGGAGATTGTTAGGAAATTTTAATTTCCTATATAACCTAATTGTGGTCAATATATTATTATGCAATTATATTAGCTATTCAATTATTTTATGGACTTAATTAAGTGATCCAATTAAGGTTAAAAGTCTATGGGCTATAATAATATTGATATGGGCTTATTGAGTAGATACCCAATACTACATGATTGTGTGATAATGGGTGGCCCAGTTATGTAGTATATAAAGGCTCTCATGTTATGGTCCCCAATATACTAAGTCGCACATGGTCTTTCCTTCTCCCCAGCGGGAGGGATTACTACGGTCCCATAAGGAATAAGGAGGCTTAGTTGAGGAAGGCCACAATACCTATCGATCGTGTTCCGCCTAACTCTGAATTAAGGTACACTTCCGCATTATGGTATAGATCTCAAATTATCATTATAGGGTCTCAAGTTTAGGATTTAATTTCCTACATTATATTCTTATAAAAAAAACATAAATGATCACATATAACGGAATATATATATATATACTCCTTTTTTTTTCCTATTAGTCTAATAATCATCTAACAAGTAAACATGAGACGTAGCATAAAAATCAATACAAACGTTTATGTTAATCAGGTTCACGGTGCAAACCTTGTGGTCTTCCTTTCAATTTTATATACCCTACATATTGTTAGGATGTGGTCTCCTTTCCAATTCTATATGTCCTATATATTGCTAGGATGTTTAAATTAATTAGGGGGCCGCAGAATTTACAAGAATTTATGATATAAACTCAATTTACAAGAGACTAACTCTAAAATCAAATGTGACAAGAGAGCATTATTGAACACTTGACATAATTCCGAAAATACAAAATATATTGTTCACTCAAATTAATTCAAATACATTTAATAATAAATACGTATATTTTAATGAATTAAATTAATGCAGTTTGTTATTTTCATAACATAGTTTATATATGCAAATTTAATGGAACAACGAATATAAAAATTAATATATTCATTAAAAACCTATTATATTATATTGTAATATTATATTATATATTACTAAATTAAAATTGATACAATTTATTATTTTTTTAAAAAATAACATATATTCTAAATTCTTATTCTTGGTGCACAGGATATAAGTACTCTTTGAAAAAATATTATAGCAAATGAAGTCTATTTTAAAAATACTCTTAGAATGGAATGAAATAGCAAACTAAAACGGACTTGGATCGTTTTTGTCAGTGATTTTATTGTTGAGTTGTTCTTCTATGTGCCAAGAATTTATAGTTCTAGATTCACACAAGTTTTTGCCATTATTGTTTATGTGTAATCAGTAAAATCATTGTTGGAGAATTCTCTCTAATTAAGAGGATCCCATCCAACTATAAAACAAGTGAAATCATTTGCTGTTTAGAGGCAATAATTTTTATTTTTTATTTTAATGCAGATACGATGTGGCATTTGGAATCAATGCCTTGGGAGCTATGCATGTCTGTGACTTTGCCATAAAATGTTTGAAAGTCGAGATGATTCTTCAAGTATCAACTGGTAATTAATTGGTGTAATTAATTTAATTACAATGCTTAAAAGTTTATAAATTACTAAGATCATCGATCATTTCTTTCTCTATCACTTGGTGAGTCTAAGACAAAGAGAGAGTGAGAGAAACTCAAAGAGCTAAATAATTTTCGATGAGTATTATAACAATTACATATATTTATATATAGATTAATTTGAATAATTAAGACCTAACTTCTCACTAAAAAACTCTTTTTTACTAACGAAATTTACCAACGGAATTCAATCCGGCGCAACGGAATGCCAACGGATTTATTCTCTATTTTACCAACGGAATTCAATTCATTAATAATTTTTAACGGAATCATTATATAATATATCGACAGAAATATTTTCCAACATAATTTAATTTTCGTTGCTAAAAATGTACCAACTACCACTTTACCAACGAATTTTGTTATTAATCTATTAGCAAACCAATTTAACGACGGAATTGAGGTTTTTACCAATAGAATAGTATTATGTTGCTAAAAAATAGTTTTTTTTAGTGTCTCGACAGTAAACAGATATAGAATAAATTTAAATAAGACAAATAATTGTGTTAGAGGCTTAGAGCATCTTATAGAACTCATCTCATGAAAATATGAAAAATGAGAAAATAAGAAGTGGTGATATTTTAATTGGTAAAAAGTGATAGCAGCGCTTAGTAGATGAAAAAATAGTCATCAAAATGAATTCAAATTACTCACTCCGTCCCGAATAAAGATCCTCATTTACTTTTTGTGCTTAAATTAAGGAGTAATATTATTTTATGTATAGTGTGCAGTTGTATTAGTAGTGAGTGATGGGTCATATGTGGAATCATTTTATTAAAAGAACAAAATGAGAACCTTTGAATATGACACTCAATATAATAAAATGAGAACTAGAGGAAATAGTTAACTGCAACATAAATTTACGTTTAATTCAATACTATTTTTATAGATTCATATAATATTGTTTTAAATTGTTTTTGCAAATAAAAATTCGGTGTAAATAGGAATATAGTTTTTAGTTTTGGTTTATTTATTGTAAGATTTTTTTTTCTAAAACAAAATATATTCATATAAGAAATGGAATATTAGAAGTACTACAACTCTTATAAGATAAATATAAGTTTTGGATTAAATTTTCCTAATTTCAAACATATTTATTTACATGCCGTAACAAAAAAAAAATAAATAAATAAATATGAATCCTCCACCGGTTTGGATTTCCTATTATATTTTTGTGTTACATCTCCTATTACAAACCGTTGGATGATTGACACTATTAATAAAATAATCTATGCCCTAACAATTAACCCTAAGGGAAAAGGTTGAGATTTTCCTCTCTGCATACGTGTCACTCATCTAACTCGTGTAACAGGAGATATAACACCAAAATGTAACAGGACATCCAAGATCATCTGCCACTGTTACTAGTGTTGCTATTTAATTAAGAGTTGGTTTTCTGTGTCCCTGTACACACTGTGCCCTCATGAGAATACAAGAATAACTAGTATTAAATTCTTGTATTCCCATGGAGGAACGGTATGTCCTCGGGCACACAAGTTTTTGCCATTAATTAATATATGGTGGTGTAAATGCTGCATTTGTATATCTTGCGATTTCAATATATAATCAATTTTGGCAGAATCCAATAATCCTAACATAAGTTTTTCTATTAAAAATAAAAATAAAAATGTAGCATATGTACATGATACGAAGGCAGGAGTGAAGGAAGAGGAGCTACTCCGTATGGGTGAGACACTCCCCGGAGCAAAAATTACGAATTTATACATTAACGTTGAGAAGACCATCATTGAGGAGAGATTAAGAGCCTTCAACACTGAGAAGCTAACTGAAAAGGAAATTGCTATAGCTATGAAGGTTTTGGGCACTGAAAGGTAGTCACATTTAAAATCAAATTATATTCATCAATGTTACATCACTTTTATTTCGGTTTGAATTTTTTGTGTCAGTATCATGTTCATCTCCTATAAGTTTTTCACGTTTTCTTTGTAGATTCAAAAAGAAAATGTGAAAAGCTTGTTGGGACGGATGGAACTCCATCTCATTTTCATCTTTTCATTTATTTTAGATACACAATTTTTATTTATTTATTTTTTAAGAAAAGTCATTTTTAACGGTAATATGATATTTTTGGATGAGTTGGTCACCTGTATCCCTGGGGACAAATCGTGCCTCCATGGAACACAAGAATTATAATACTAGAAATTCTTGTATTCCCATGGGGGCACACAAGTTTTTGCCTTTTGGGATAACAAATAAATTGTAAAATACATTGTGTGGAAAAAAGGATGATAATTTTAAATTAAAATGTGGTGTGGGATAGAAGTTGGATACATATCCTTTTATAGAAGTATAAGGTTGAAGTTGGGATGAAGAAAGAAGCTGAATAGGTGACATGTGAGAAACGGAAAATATGCATATTCTTAAATTCCGTATACAGTAAAGGTGAAAAGATAAATATGACAGAGGAAGTATATTTTCTAACATTTGAACTGATAAAATTAAATGCAACATTTTGGACTCAATTTGAACTATGGAATCTCTTTGTAAATGAACTCATTTGTACGTGATCAAAAAAACACTTTCCCGTGCATGAAAAAGAGTTGAATTTAAATCCAAAGATTGCTTAAATGCTAAAGATTTGTTATTCTATTCAACGTGTCGCTCGTACAATTAATAACACAAAAGATGATAAGTGGAAAGAAAAATGTCATGCGTCTTTTTTACTCGGTCAACTATAAATGAAGCAAGAAAATATTTATGTGACAGATCAACGTTGCATGGATGGCCAAACACATACGTATTTACAAAGGCAATGGGGGAGATGATGTTGGAGGGTTTCAAAGAGAAGGCCAATGTAATAATATTAAGCCCAACTATTGTTACCAGCACTTTTAAACACCCTTTTCCTGGTTGGATCGAAGGTGTCAAGTAAGAATTATGATGTTTCATTTCTTCTAAAAATTTCTACACATATAGATTGATAAGGAATCCGACATCTAGTTTCGCCTGCACCGGATCTTTCTATATAATTTTCGTGCATCATCTTCTATGTTGCGCGTTATATAATTGACATGTAAGAGGGGAAAGAAATCCAATCATTGTCCCAGGTTTTAAGCTTTTCTTTTTAGGATATAGTTTTTCTCTCTCTCCTACATGTCATTCATCCAACAGTGTGACACAAGAGATAATGTATCAAAATAACACAGATAATCAGAACCGAATTTTACCGGAATCAACTCATGGAGGGATAAAATCAATCAATGACTATATATCCTTACATACTTGTAGCTCCTTAAAAAACAAGTTGTTGGTTCTATATCATTTTGATGCTAAATCAATAGTTTCTTTAATGGACGTGATGATCAATATATAGAACTTTGGATTCCATCTTTGTTGCGTATGGTCAAGGCAAATTGAAGTTTTTTGTTGCTGATCCAAACTCAACGTTTGACTTGGTAAGTTGTATTTAGTAATTTAATTGGTTTTATTTTATTAGTGATACATAATAAGATGATATGCCATAATAGCAATTTATAAGGAAACATAAACTATATATCAAGCTTTTCTAATTTTGTCGATCAAATATCAATATCGTTGACAAATAATTTTGCAGATACCTGGTGGCATGGTCGTAAATTGTATGGTTGCAGCAATGGCATTTCATTCGAAGATGTGTATGTAATTGGTTCTTCTCGGAGAAACCCTATAAAGTTTGGTGAGTTGAGGAGCATAGGGCATTGTTATCTGATTCAAAATCCACTGCATGTAGTAGGGAACCCTACAACCATGAATACCATGGCAAGCTTTCACAGATACATTTCAATCCACTACTTGCCGTTTCTCATGGTCAGTTCTTCATCTTCTCTTATTATTTATACTTCCTTTTTTAAACAGCCAAAAGTTGAGTACAAGGGTACTCATCCCTCACGACAAAAGAGAGAGAAAAAACTTGTGGAAATAATTTAAGCCAATTCTTACAGAAGACTGTCAACTGCTCTGAAAAAATAATTGGATTGGAAGTCCAATCGTTAAAACATTAATGAGTTTTAATTTCACCCTTAATCTTAATCAAATTCCAAGTGTGCTAAAAAAACATTCTTTATATGCCTTCTAACTCCCTCAAATAGCACTCCATTATGTCATTTCCACACACATGAACACTTCTCCTAACTAAAGAGCATTTTATTATGATGCATGCAGAATAAATACCTAGTGAATTACTGACCAATTTAGTCCATAGAAGTTGAAATGCCCGAACCTGATGTTTGGTCTTCTAGGGCTTTTAGTGCTGTATCGACATAGTGCCATCGGATTGGAAAATTTCTTTGTGTTGCATTTTACCTACAACAATCTCTTGATTTTTGTTCATTTTATCATAGATGGTGCATGAATCACCTTTAAATAGTAGGGAATATCCTTTCTCCATCATTTGATACACGCTAAATAAATAAATGTGTAATTTTTGAACCAACAACATATCGTGGATGAATTGTGTAATTTTCTTTATGTTGACAACTATTGTACCTTTTCCGTCAACTTTCACTGGGTCTCGTATCTCAGCTTCACTTGAGATTTAATTGTTTTGTCAACATTTTTAAAGATATTCTCGCTCTTGACATATGGTTATAGGACCCACTGCGTGTTATTTTTTTTACTTTTGATGCAGTATGACATGTGTAGAAGAGGTGGTCTCCATCTTCTTTTTCTTCAGTGTTATTTGCTTGATGACTTTCTTGGAGCAATAATTTTTCTCCAAGTGTCAAATTTCTCACAACTTTTGCGTTGTGGTTTCTCTCAAAACCAACAATCTTTTTATGATGAATTGGTCTTTTTACAAATTTCACATGGGTGATATTTTCCTTTTCTAGAATTATAATTTTCCAAATTTTTCTCCCACATTTTTAGAATTCTGTGAGACCGTATATTTAATTTAATTTAAATGCATTTTCTACCTTTTCTTCTTCATTTATGCTCAATCTTTTTTTATTGACTTCTAATGAACCCCAATATATAAATTTGAGTACGCACTACTCCATCTCGGCTTATTTAACATATCTAAATCTAATGAGCTTATAATGCATAAATATAAGATAAATTTTTGGCCGAAATAGGTAGCATGCCAAAAAAAATTGTATAAGTACCACTGCATCAAACTCCATTCTCCAACAAACAACTTCGAACATGTCACACTTAATCAAAATATGGTCGGTTAATATTTTCTTTGTTACGGAGTCATCAATCAATGGAGTTACTTTTTACACATTAAGGGGCCGCTTGGTACGAATTTCTCAATCGGAATGGCAATGAGTTTCACTAAAGAGTCAATGACATGGCGGAGAGTAGTTATTGAATTACTGGGATTTTGATTCTCATGCATTGCACCAACCAAACCTCAACAAAGAGAATCAATACACATCTATTCTCATTACCCCTCCCACTATCCCCAACCAAGCAGCCCTAATATTATTCTTTTTGTTTTTTTCTTCGGATATTGAAATTTATTAACAAGTTATTCTGGAATCATTTTGAAAGTGTATATACCAATGCAAGACGGGGAGTGGACAAAGCATTGCGTCTAACTGATCTTTACAAGCCATATCTGTTTTGCCATGTAATGTATGTATTACACCACCCAACTTTTACGTATTTATTTGATATAAAGTTGAAATCGATCATACCAAAAACCAAAACAAGCATAGATTATCATTATTCATGATTTTGAAAATCCACGCAAAACCTCAAGAAAATATAATACTCCTCCGTAACAAATAGCACTTTCTTTTATTTTCTTTTGCAGTTTCGATGATTCTAACACGGAGAAGTTGCGAGCTAACGTAATTAGAGGAAGCAACTTGGAAATGGAGGTGCTTAATTTTGATCCAGTATGCATCGACTGGGATCACTGCTTCACCAACACCAGGGGCGTATCCTTTTGGAGTGGTGGGGGGCTAAAGCCCCCCAAACTTGAAATTTTCCCCTACTATATATATATTCATAGTATTTTAGTTAATAATAATGATTAATTAGTTTTTAATAATAATTTAAATCCCTCAAACATTCTTCTAATTATTCTTGCACAATTAATCAAATCCTTAGTATTTCTCTTAGTATATTTATATAGTATTTTAGTTTATAATGATTAATTAGTTTTTCTAATAATAATTTTAATTCCTCGAACATTCTTCTAATTATTCTTGCAAAATTAATTAAACCTTACACATTAATAAAGGAACACCTACCATTTTAAGTTCTGTAATTTCTCTGAATCAATGAAAATTATTGTCAGCACTTCTTTTCTTAGTTATAGACATTGAAAAATGTATGAAAATATCTCTAAAAATATTTTTATAGCAAGTTATGCTTTTATATTGCACTATTTTATACTCCCATCCTCCCACAATTATCATCATATTCGTCACATAATAACTTGCATCACTTAAAAAATAATATCACACATTTAAATACATTTTAATTTTAAAAATAATACTCTCACCTAATACATGGTAGGTACTTTACACTTTATTATTTAGAAAGACTATGTTATTATTCTTAAAAAATAAATAAAGCTACTAAAAAAATTCTCAGTGCTACTATATAAAAAAAATAGTGTTATTCTTAAAAAATCAATAAATCTAGTAAAAAAAATTCTCATACTAAGTATCAAACGTATCGATGCTAGTAAAAAAAAATTTAACTCCCCCTATAAAATTGGTCTAGCTCCGCCCCTGAGCAACACTCATTTTCCAGGATTCGTAAAATATATCTTGAATTGATATTATTCACATGCAATATCCTTGGATCTAAGTATATTCATATTTTTAAGAATAATACCAACTCTTTGTTCATTGGTTAGTCTCATTACATTTTTACACGGATCAAAATTGTAACATTAGTTAATCTTTTGGATTTTGGATTGAAAAAAATCCAAAAAATAAAATTTAATTATTTAAGAACATCGTCAAAATTATGCCATATAGTTTTTTTTTTAATAAGAATATTCAAACATATATATTAGAAAGGAAAAAACTTGTGTAAGATCATCTCACATAAGTTCTTACATGAGACGGATAAAAAATGATAACATCATTATAACTTTTGCTATAAAATGTTATAGAAAATTTTATTTATATACTAGAGTAAATTTCACTATATTTCTCCTATAGAACGACTTTGACACTCCACTCAGACTTGAGCATCATTCCCACTCGTCCTGTGTGAACGTATTTTCTGGCGATTCTGATTTTAATCTATTATTTACCCTATGTATCCTTGATTTCAATTTGAAACAAGACAAATACCCCAAATACCTGTGTGAACTTACAAATGGTGTGTTATGTGAGGTACAATTTTTTTAATTAAAGTGTATTTTGAGGTAATAAAATTGATGTGTTAAATTTTTTATGGTACATATTATTGTGGAACAGATAAACATTGAAGTATAAAAATAATCTTAAAAAGAATGAAATAATATTGCACAATTAATTATAGAATATTTAAAATTAAATTTTTATTAAATTAAAATTTAAAAGTAATTTGAAACTGACAAAATTTATCTTAATCAATAATATATTTTAAATTATAATTTTATTTTAAAATATATAATATGTCAATTATATATTTTTTATTTAATATTATATATAACTCTTCTCAGAGACTTTTCTAAAATTTATTCTAAATAAAAAATAAGTGCATTTAATTTTAAAAAAAAAAAATACTAAAATACATCTTGTATAATCTTGTAATTTATTGTAAATATATATTGAAAATCCCCAATCACCTAATCATCGGTGATATTCTATTCATCATCTCATGGTAGCATTCCAATATTTCAGACGGTGCCTCCGGCGTGAGGTTGCCTTCATCTCACGCAATGCTTGTTGGGAATTTACCAAGTAAATATAGAATACACCTGGTATGATCTTGTAATTTATTTTTTTCTTATTTTCTTGATGTAATTGTAAATATACAGTGGAAATCCGCAATCACCTAATCATTGGTGATATTCTATTCATTCATCATCTCAAATACATATATGGAAATGGGTGAAAAAAGAAGTAAAATATTAAAATATAAAATTAAAATATATTTTATTATGATATACATAACCCAGATGTGGATGGGATGGACCATTTTACCTGCAACTTAATAAAAAAATGTGGTCGAAGTGACCATGTGTCACTAAAACGGAAAATATTACATTTGGTCCCGTAAGAATTCATTCAATTCAATTTTAGTTTCGTAGGAATTCACTGGTCCTATAACTAGCGATTTTGATCCCATAAGAATTTTATAACCATAATTTTTCAAAAATTTGTATTCCAAATTAATTTATACTATTATTATTAACTATCATATTTATATTATTTTCTATCTTTCAACACAGACATAGTCCATTACGACAATTCCCCTCTATTTTCTCTCTCAATGAACATTGTATTAGTTTTCTTTGGAGATTATTTTTGCAAATTATGGAATCAAATCTACAAGTTGTCATTTTAGTCTTGCTAACTGTTCAAAATATTGAAAAATTCCTATAGAATTAAATCTACCAGTTTTGGAACCTTTTTGGCATTGAGCAATTCTTACAGGACCAAAATTTAATTTTCCCGTCACTAAAAATCACTCATAATTTTTAACTCCGGTTGCATAACTCCAATGATAAGGTAGAAATCCATTCATAAGTGCACAATTTAAAGACAATTATCCTTCTAATTCAAGTTAAAATATATTTTTCAAATTTTTTTTTTAATTTTTATTTTCTTATCATGTCGTATAAATACGATTTTTCTTATTTGTATGGTGTCCTCAAATTCTTATCGTGTCAATAATGTTCTTATGAAACATCATGCGATGCAACACAAATTGCTACTCTAATAACTTTTAGGTTATTGGAATACTCATTCTCTCCTTATATTATACTCCATTAACGTTCTTTTATGTGGATATCACTTAAAAAACAAAAAAAAATATTAAATTGATCTGACTCTCCTTTATTAACGTTGTTTTGTGTGGATCTTGATAAAAAAAATATTAAATTGATGAAAATGTAAATTTTAAAAGATTGAATGATTAGGTGTGATACCCGAGCTTCTCACTACTCATGTGTCAATATAATTTAATTTGTGTTATGTGCATTTTATAATTATTTAATAATTATGTGGCAATTATGTGATAATTGTTTTTACATTTTAATTATTTTTACATTTTATTTGAGACATTCATGATAAAAATTGGGACGGTGTGTGAATATATGGGTGCATAAATATTTACGTGCATTAATTTGGATATATGAGTAAATTATTTTATGAGTATAAATACACTTTTCTTAATTATTAAGTATCACACGTGTTCTCGTAATAATAGTAGTGGTAAGAAAATGTATACGTTATGTATTTTAATTTATAAATGTATTATATCTTAGTTATTAAGTATTGTACGTATATCTGTATATCTGTAATGGATAATAATAATAACAATAAAATAATAATAATAATTAAAAAAATGGCATCTACGTGGCTAATTGATGATCATATAATTCTATTGGTTTGAAATGCAATAACGTGGCTACTCCCTATTTCAATTAGTTGTCAAAACACAATTTTCCACTAACTATTTAAAATGGTGGTGAGTTTGTCTACATTTACCACTATATATATATATAATGGTTAAATACTCTCTCAATTCATAAATCACAACACATTTTATAATATGATTAATCAAGGGAGAGGTTATTGGTAATAAGGGAAAAAGAGAAAGGAAGGAAGATACAGAGAGTTGCAGATATTTCTGGTGTGAGTAAGCATTATTTCTATCGGGATCCAAGTAAGTATAAGTCCAACTACAATGCATAAACATGCTGTTGTGAATTATATGTGATTAATATGTGATAATTATGTTATGTGTTATTCTTGATTAGTTTAATTACGTTATGAATTATTTGGAGACTAATTTGTGATACAAGCTGGGGATTTATGTGATTTGGGGAAAGTATGATTCATATTTAACAATAGCATTTGTAAATTATTTGTGATAATTTTGTGATACAAGTTGTGGATCCATGTGATTGGAAATAATATTATTATCTTATATATATCTGTGTGTTTGGAAACTGTTGCAAATATATTTATATGGTTTGAGAAAATATTGGTTATAAGGATCTGTGGAATCCAAGATGAAGTTGTTATTCCAAAAAGAGATCCGTGTGATCCCAGGGTGAAGTGGTTATTCTATAAATGGATTTATATGATTGAGGTGAAGTTGTTATTTCAGAAGTGGATTTGTGTGAATTGAAATTAAGTTGTTTTTTTATGGTGATTAAATGTTGATATTGATATTGTAAATGGTTTATGATGCACATTTAATTGTTTTGGGTGCATACCATGCATAAACATTAAAAGTATTTTTCCTCAAAATTAATAAGATACTAATGGTGTGTGCGGCCACTATATATGCATCTCTGTCAGGGTTCGGAAAAATTGTTCCCAATATTTTTATTAGGGGTTCGGAAAAATCGTCCCCACCACTTTGCCAGAGTTCGGAAAAATCATTCTCTGCACTATTTTTGGGGTTCGGAAAAATCGTTCCCATTGAGCTCATTTGGGGTGCATATCATAAGTGTATCGTGGGGATCCCACAACGTGAACAGTGTTCAAAATAAAAGAGATCAATTAAAAAAAATTAGGACATAGGCGATAGAGAACTAAATGCATTTTCATGCACGGACATGCATGATTCCTACTTATTAAGATTTTTGTCTCACTATTTATTCATTGTAGGTGAGCCTGTTGATGATTGAGTTTGTGATGTGACTGTGCAAGCTGTGGAGCTCCTTCAAGGTTTTGAGCGGATGTACATAGATGACGACCTGTTGGGCTAGGCCGTGGGTTTATTTTGTTTCCGCTGATGTTTTGGTTGTGTAATATAATAAGTGTTGTCGCGAGTTTGTCTGGTTTGAAGTGGTATCAGAAACCAGTCACGTACGTTGAACTGGTGTGATGGTGTTGGTTATAAGCATATTATGCGAAAAAAAATTATATGCAGTTTTTTTTATAATGATGATGTTTATGTTAAATAGTATTTGAATTATAAGTTGTGTAAGGTGGGTCGTGTCAGAGTGGTATCAGAGCACGGTTTGGGTCCTGCAGACTGTCTATGTACATGAACTCATTCTTTGGGAGCGCAACTTTGCAAGTAAGTGTTATTTTCATTCTGTGTTGTTATGTGTCTTATAAATTATATTGGCTATGTGATATAAGAAGTGTAGTTAGTAGACAAAATGGTAAGGGCTACAGGTGAAAGTTCTGAAGGGGATAAGACTGTTGAGCAAGCAGCACCTCCTGAAGGAAATAATCGTGATGCGGTGATTACTCGACTAATGGAACTGGTTGAGCGCCAGTCCCAACAGATACAACAACTGATTCAGCAGAGAGATATGGGTGGACAACCAGAGGGTAATGCAAACCAAGATAGAAGTCAAATAGAACGTGTGGAAATGGTTTGTGAGAGGTTTCGAAAGTTGAGCCCTCCAATATTTGAGGACGCAGCAGACCCCACAGATGCAGAGGATTGGTTGCGCACGGTGGAAAACATGTTTCAATACAGTAGAATTTCAGATGGGGATAGAGTGCTATGTGCTTCTTTCATGTTACGAGGAAATGCAGGCCACTGGTGGGATACGATTAAAAGTATCGAGGATGTCACGACAATGACATGGGAAAGGTTCAAGGAGCTTTTCAGAAACAAGTACTTTACGGCACCAGTAAAAGCCATGAAGATGAACGAGTTCATACAGTTGAGGCGAGGTGGCATGTCAGTCACAGATTACCTTCGTAAGTTTGAGCAGTTGTCGAGGTTTGCTGAACATATGGTGAGTACGGAGGAACTAAAAGTGGAGAGATTTATGGAAGGCTTAAGGCCTGAACTTTACAGAGATGTGAGTATGGCTGGACTGCATGAAACAACATACTCACAAGTTGCAGAAAGGGCTCAAATTGCTGAGCAAGCGGAGATGAGGATCAGACAAGCGCAAGCTATCAGACGTCAATTTCAGCAGAAACCAATGCAGCAGTTTGGGAGAGTTGATAAGAGGCCGATGCCATTTTAGAGGCCGAATTCGAATATTCAAGTGGAGCAAGGACAGAGACGAGGAGAACCCAACAAGCGTCCTAAATTCGATCAGAGTAAGGTGCCACCGGCGCCGCCACTACCTATATGCCCTAATTGTCTTAGATCACATGGTGGAGAGTGTCAAATTCCTCCGAGAACATGTTACACATGCGGGGAGAAAGGACATGTGACTACTACTTGTCCTAAGAAAGGAAAGCAAGGACAGCAGGGAAGAGCTCCAGCTAGGGTGTATACTTTGACGCGAGAGGAGGCAGATACGAACCCCTCAGTTGTCACAGGTAAGTTCTCTATTTTTGAAACTTCTACATATGTGCTATTTGATTTTGGAGCAACACATTCATTTGTATCCACTGAGTATGCGAAAAAATTGGGTGGAACACCTAACTTGATAAAAGCTAATTATGAGGTGATGATACCTTTTGGTGAGTCAAAGCAAACTAATCAACTTCTTTGAGGTTGTGTTATTCCTATTGAATGAAGAAGACTCCTCGCTAATTTGATTGTATTAAGTATGAATGATTATGATATCATATTGGGCATGGATTGGCTGTCAAAATATGGTGCTACAATAGATTATCAGAAGAAGAGTATCACTTTTCAGCCAGTGAAAGGAGAACCGTTCACTTTTGTTGGAATCAAGAAAAGCTTTAGATTTCCGATGATATCAGCAGCAAAAGCACAGCGGTTGTTGGAAAGTGGTTGTGAGGGGTATCTGGTGAGTGTAATGAATGTTGAGGGGCAGCAATGTCCAGTTCTTGAAAATGTACCAGTAGTTCGGGAATATCTGGATGTATTTCCAGATGATCTTCCATGTTTGCCACCAGACCGAGAAATAGAGTTTGTTATTGAGCTAGAACTAGGAACTGCTCCTATATCTAAAGCGCCATACAGAATGGCACCAGCTGAACTTAAGGAATTGAAGATACAGTTACAAGAGTTGCTAGACAAAGTATTCATCCAACCTAGTTTCTCTCCTTGGGGAGCACCAGTTCTATTTGTTCGAAAGAAGGATGGCACATTGAGGATGTGCATTGATTGTCGAGATCTCAACAAAGTTACGGTGAAGAATAAATATTCATTGCCTCGCATTGATGATCTGTTTGATCAGTTACAGGGTGCAACTATCTTTTCGAAGATTGATTTGCGGTCAGGGTATCATCAGTTGAAGATAAAGAAGGAGGATATTCCAAAGACTGCATTCAGTACAAGGTACAGGCACTATGAGTTCTTAGTGATGCCGTTTGGATTAACAAATGCTCCTGCAGTATTTATGGATTTAATGAATAGAGTATTTCAGAAATTTCTCGATAAATTTGTGATTGTGTTTATCGATGATATTCTAATTTACTCTAAGAATAAGGAGTATCATGCACTGCACTTGAGAAAGGTGTTAGAGATTCTAAAGGAGAGGCAGTTGTATGCGAAGTTCAAGAAGTGTGAGTTTTGGTTAGACCGAGTTGTTTTCTTGGGACACGTGGTATTGGGAGAAGGAATTTCAGTGGATCCAGGTAAAGTTAAAGCAATCCATGATTGGCCACAACCCTCAAATCCCACTGAGGTTCGTATCTTTCTTGGATTGGCGAGATATTATTGAAAGTTTGTTGAAGGATTTTCTAAGATTGCTTCACCATTAACACAGTTGACCAGGAAGAATGTGAAGTTCACATGGACGGAGGAATGTGAACAAAGTTTTCAAGAATTGAAGAGACGATTGACATCAGTACCTATCTTAACTATTCCTACGGAGATAGGAAACTTCAAGGTTTACAGTGATGCTTCAAAGAATGGTCTTGGGTGTGTATTGATGCAGAATGGGAAAGTGATAGCATATGCATCCAGACAGTTAAGGGAGTATGAGAAGAATTATCCAACTCATGATTTAGAGTTAGCCGCAGTGGTGTTTGCACTCAAGATTTAGAGACATTATCTGTATGGGGAACGTTGTGAAATCTATACTGATCATAAAAGTTTGAAGTACTTTTTTACTCAGAAAGGTTGAATATGAGGCAAAGAAGATGGTTGGAATTGGTGAAGGATTACGACTGTATTATCAATTATCATCCGGGAAAAGCCAATGTGGTTGTTGATGCATTGAGCCGAAAGGCAATACAGAGTGTAGCTGCTATGACCGTAAATCAGAAACCAGAGTTGCTTGATTTGCAAAGGATGGGTGTGGAGATCATTCAGGAAGGATCATTAGAAGCAAGGATGACAGCTCTGACACTTCGACCAACTTTGATAGATAAGATTCGACAGAGCCACCATGAGGAAAAATTGTTTGACAAGATAAAGAATGATATCAGCTCTGGAAAGTCTTCTGACTTCCAATTAGGAGATGATGGTGTGATTCGTTATGGAAGTCGATTATGTCTATCTGAAGTGGATGATATTCGGAAAGAAGTGATGGCGGAAGCTCATTCAACACTGTACTCTGTACATCCAGGAGCTACTAAGATGTATAGAGATTTGAAGTCATATTATTGGTGGCCAGGGATGAAGAGAGATGTTGCTCGATATGTAGAGCAATGTCTGACTTGTCAGCAAGTCAAAGCCGAGCATCAGAGACCAGCAGGAACTTTGCAGCCTTTATTTATTCTAGAATGGAAGTGGGAGAATATCAGATGGATTTTGTTATCAGGCTACCGAAGACAGTGAAAGGTCACGATGCCATTTGGATTATTGTGGATCGATTGACTAAGTCAGCTCATTTTCTTCCTATTAGCTCTATGTATTCCATGGATTGTTATGCCCAACTATATATACAAGAGATTGTCAGACTCCATGGAATACCACTTACCATTGTGTCAGACAGAGATACGAGATTCTTTTCTGCTTTTTGGAAGAGTTTAAATAAGGCGTTGGGGACACAGTTATCTTTCAGCACAGCATTCCATCCACAGACAGATGGTCAATCAGAGCGTACAATACAAATCTTGGAGGATATGCTCAGAGCGTGTGTGTTGGATTTTCAAGGTCAGTGGAGTAAATTTTTACCTTTGATAGAGTTCTCGTACAACAATAGTTATCAGTCTACCATCGGGATGGCTCCATATGAAGCATTGTACGGGAGAAAGTGTAGATCTCCAGTACATTGGGATGAAGTTAGAGAGAGGAAACTTTTGGGTCCAGACTTGATTCGTGAAATGTCAGAAGTTGTTACTCGTATACGAGAGAAGATGAAAGTTGCTCAAGATCGGCAAAAGAGTTATGCAGACAAACGGAGGAGAGAATTGAAATTTGAAGTGAGTGATCAGGTATTTTTGAAAGTATCTCCAATGAAGGGGATAATGCGGTTTGGAAGGAAAGGGAAACTCATTCCAAGATATATTGGTCCGTTCACTATCATTGAGAGAGTTGGTAGTGTTGCCTATAAATTGGAGTTACCAGCATCGATGTCTAGAGTACATGACGTGTTTTATGTATCTGTGTTGAGGAAGTATGTTCCAAATCCATCTCATGTTCTCAGACAGGAACCAGTTGAGTTGAAAGAAGATTTGAGTTATGAGGAAGTACCAGTTGAGATCTTGTGGCGAGAAGTGAAGAAGCTCATAAATAAAGAAATACCATTAGTAAAGGTATTATGGAGGAATCAACTAGTTGAGGAGGCTACTTGGGAAAGAGAGGATGAGATGATGGCTAAATATCCAGATCTCTTCAGGTAAGTAAATTTCGAGGACGGAATTTTTATAAGTTGGGGAGGATGTGATACCCGAGCTTCTCACTACTCATGTGTCAATATAATTTAATTTGTGTTATGTGCATTTTATAATTATGCGATAATTATGTGGCAATTATGTGATAATTGTTTTTACATTTTAATTATCTTTACATTTTATTTGAGACATTCATGATAAAAATTGGGATGGTGTGTGAATATATGGGTGCATAAATATTTACGTGCATAATTTGGATATATGAGTAAATTATTTTATGAGTATAAATACACTTTTCTTAATTATTAAGTATCACACGTGTTCTCGTAATAATAGTAGTGGTAAGAAAATGTATACGTTATGTATTTTAATTTATAAATGTATTATATCTTAGTTATTAAGTATTGCACGTATATCTGTATATCTGTAATGGATAATAATAATAAAATAATAATAATAATAATTAAAAAAATGGCATCTACGTGGCTAATTGATGATCATATAATTCTATTGGTTTGAAATGCAATAACGTGGCTACTCCCTATTTCAATTAGTTGTCAAAACGCAATTTTCCACTAACTATTTAAAATGGCGGTGAGTTTGGCTACATTTACCACTATATATATATAATGGTTAATACTCTCTCAATTCATAAATCTCAACACATTTTATAATATGATTAATCAAGGGGGATGTTATTGGTAATAAGGGAAAAAGAAAAAGGAAGGAAGATAGAGAGAGTTGCCGATATTTATGGTGTGAGTAAGCATTATTTCTATCGGGATCCAAGTAAGTAGAAGTCCAACTACAATGCATAAATATGCTGTTGTGAATTATATGTGATTAATATGTGATAATTATGTTATGTGTTATTCTTGATTAGTTTAATTACGTTATGAATTATTTGGAGACTAATTTGTGATACAAGCTGGGGATTTATGTGATTTGGGGAAAGTATGATTCATATTTAACAATAGTATTTGTAAATTATTTGTGATAATTTTGTGATACAAGTTGTGGATCCATGTGATTGGAAATAATATTATTATCTTATATATATCTGTGTGATTGGAAACTGTTGCAAATATATTTATATGGTTTGAGAAAATATTGGTTATAAGGATCTGTGGGATCCAAGATGAAGTTGTTATTCCAAAAAGAGATCTGTGTGATCCCAGGGTGAAGTGGTTATTCTATAAATGGATTTATATGATTGAGGTGAAGTTGTTATTTCAGAAGTAGATTTGTGTGAATTGAAATTAAGTTGTTGTTTTATGGTGATTAAATGTTGATATTGATATTGTAAATGGTTTATGATGCACATTTAATTGTTTTGGGTGCATACCATGCATAAACATGAAAAGTATTTTTCCTCAAAATTAATAAGATACTAATTGTGTGTGCGGCCACTATATATGCATCTCTGTCAGGGTTCTGAAAAATCGTTCCTGACATTTTTATTAGGGGTTCGGAAAAATCGTCCCCACCACTTTGCCAGAGTTCGGAAAAATCGTTCTCGGCACTATTTTCGGGGTTCGGAAAAATCATCCCCATTGAGCTCATTTGGGGTGCATATCATAAGTGTGTCGTGGGGATCCCACAACGTGAACAGTTTTCAAAATAAAAGAGATCAATTAGAAAAAAAATTAGGACATAGGCGATAGAGAACTAAATGCATTTTCATGCACGGACATGCATGATTCCTACTTACTGAGATTTTTGTCTCACTAGTTTATGCATTGTAGGTGAGTCTGTTGATGATTGAGTTTGTGATGTGACTGTGCAAGCTGTGGAGCTCCTTCAAGGTTTTGAGCGGATGTACATAGATGACGATATGTTGGGCTAGGCCGTAGGTTTATTTTGTTTCCGCTGATGTTTTGGTTGTGTAATATAATAAGTATTGTCGCGAGTTTGTCTGGTTTGAAGTGGTATCAGAAACCAGTCACGTACGTTGAACTGGTGTGATGGTATTGGTTATAAGCATATTATGCGAAAAAAATTATAGGCAATTTTTTTTATAATGATGATGTTTATGTTAAATAGTATTTGAATTATAAGTTGTGTAAGGTGGGTCGTGTTATTAGGACTTAATTTAAAAAAAAATACATAATTATCTCAAAAAATATTTGCTCTACATACAAAGATATTCTGATATGTCATATGTATTCACTCACGTGGTGAGATGAAGACGTATATAAATTAAAATTACTTACTTATTGACCTTTTTTTCCTCTTATTTTTGGTAGAATAAATTAAATATGGAAGGAAATCACAACATTTTGCATGAACAAATGGCAAATGAATTTAAAAAGGAGCTTATACAACCGCTAAATTAAAAACGATACAGAAATAATTGATTGAATTAAAATAGCACCCGCCGAAATTTATAAACAGATTGGGGATTTCATTTCGTTGCAGTAATCCAAACATCAATGGAGAAACGCAGAAGAATCGAAGCCACTAACGTGGAATTCCCTCTTCCGGAGGCAATGATTCAACACATTCAATCATATCTCAGTGCAAAAGAAGCAGCTCGAACTACCGTGCTCTCTCAATCATGCACAGCGCGTTGTCCACACGCACTCTCGAAATCATCCAAACAAACATGAATTTTGGGCATTCACGAAGAAGACTATGCAGAGGTACGAACGTTTAAACTTAAAAATACAGAGTTTTAGTCTGTCAATTGATGAATGGGATATGAAAGACATGAAGATTGCTGAAGAATTGATTGCGAAAGCGATGAGCATGGGTACTGTAGATTTCAATTTCGTAAATTTGAGCCATCGTTGTGATTTCATTTTACCACATGAGGTGCTCGAATCCAAAAACTTAATCAGATTGTCTGTATTTGGGTGCAGAATTGATTTAGGGGAGGGTGGAAGGGTTAACTGTTTGGGGCTTAAATTTCTTTGTTTAGAGCATGTTAAGATAGTGAAGAATGAACTGATATGGAATATAATTTCCAGCTGCCCATTGATTGAGAAATTTATGTTGCAAGAAATAATGTGGTTATGGGATTTTGGGTCTGTTGTTGATGGTCCGATCAATATTTAGCAGTTAAATAAGCTCAAGTGTTTGAAGTTGTGTTGTGTGGATGTTGATCCTCTATTTTTCAGTGGCTTGTTGTTTAAATTTCCTTTCTTGAAAGGATTTGAGCTTGTCAAGAATTACACTTTCTTTCCACTTCAGGCGAATTGCGGGGGAAAACTTGGACTTACAAGTTTTACCTAAGGAAGATTTACCCAAGACTATGGTGGAGAATTTGATAATAAATGCACCATCCACTATTTGTTGTGAGCTTATGAATTGCTTGTTTCAGAGTTGTCTCCCTAAGTTGATAGCTCTGAATTTTCCTAAGTCCGTCAAAGTGGAGAAATGATAAGAATTTGGAAAGAGACTTCTTGCATCATCAATGAAGATGCTTGAGGATCTGATCGAGGAAGATAATGTACAGGTTCTCGAAGAGAATCTTGCAGAGTGGCTGCCTCTGTCTTGGGTGACATTTGTTGACGATTTATCTACATCCAAAGATATGCAAACAATTCGCTTCCAACTGAGATGGGCTTTCACATTATCTACATCCAAAAATATGCCAACAGCTCACTTCCAACTGAGATGGCAACCGAAGCTTTCGCAATCAAGTTATGCAAATTCGAGCTTTCGCATTCAGTTGTTTTTAATGAAAACAACACACTTGTGGGGAAACATGTTTTGAGTTGTTGGAATAGGGAATGTTAGAATATTAGTGATATCTTGTTAATATATCTTATTTCTTCACTGCATTTGTTTAGAATTGATCTACTCTATGCCACCATAGACTTCCTTTGTATTTTGATGTGATGTGATTTGAAATAAAGACTATTTATTTTCTTATTTGAATTGATATATATATATATATATATATATATACTCCCCCGTCCCGTTTCTATTTTGCGCGTCTCATTTCAATATTTACGTTTTTCTTTTTGGAATATGAGACTCATCTAAAATAATTAATATATTATCCAACATTGATACATCTACCCATTTTACATTAAATATTATATTTTTCCACTCACTTTCTATTAAAATATTATACTCCTTAATCAACTTGCAAAAAGCAAACATAAACATTGAAACAGGACGAAGGGAGTATATATATATATATATATATATATATATATATATATATATATATATATATATATATATATATATATATATATATATACACACACGAGTAGATTTTCCCGCATAATATACGGATACATTATATTTTATAATAAAATTAATTAGATAATCCAATTTTAAATGCATATTGTAAACGCAGGAGCTTTTGCCATTTAATAATGAGGATATAATCAATTTTTTTGAAGATATATTTTTATTAATTGGTTTATTTATCTAATTTTTAAGGTATAATTTTTAATTCTAAATATAAAAATATACAAAAGATTATATGTGATATTAAAATAGAAAATAAAAAAAAATTATTTCTAACCGATCAAAAAATATGATTAAATGTGGTGTTTAATTTAAAGATATACATGATTAATAATAATTATTAGTTGGATATATTTTTATTGATTAGTTTAATTATCTATTCCTAATCGATAAAAAAATTAAAGGTGATATTTAATTTATAGATGCACATGAATAATAATATAATAATAATAATAAATAAATAAAAGTAGAAAATTTATACTGTATTATATTAAAATAAAAAATACTAACCACATCGCGACACCTCATATCTTTAAAAAGTTATTTTTAACCGTGTATTCGCAATTAGTATATAAAATATGATACTTCAAGATAATATTAGGATTAAGAGAAGGAGTAAAATTTTATTTTCAAATATTTTCTTAATATTTGTGAATAACTGTCCAAACGTATTTTCTTGAAAGCGATACGAATAATAAATACATGCTTACCAGTTTGTTGTAGGAAATTATAAATACAAATTTTGCTGTTACAGAGACTACACACACATATATGAGCGACTATACAAGTGATTATGTATTAATTGTACTCCCTCCGTCCGCTACAAAGGTAGACATTTGTTTTTTGCACGTGAATTAAGGAGTATTATTATTTAAGGTGTAGTTGGTAGTTGTATTAATGGGGTGTATGAATCCCATAAATTTATTGTATTAGTGATGTGTGTGGGTCTCATGTGTTTAAAAAAGGGAAATGTAGACCTTTGATGCGGACGCTCAAAATGGCAAAATGTGGACCTTTCAGGCGGACGGAGTGAGTATATTGAGGAGAGGCAAAAAAAAAAGTCAAAAAGGTGGTAATTTTCAAAAATCAACAATTATTTAAGGAATTTTTCACAATTTCTCAATAATTTAATTTAATAAAAATATATTAGAAGTGGTTGGTGTATAAACTTTTTTTTTTTTTTTGTTAAATAAACAAAACAAAAATATCTGTTTTGGGCCAATTTGGGCTTCATATTCCACAACCCAATAACTAGACAATCAAGAGTCCCTGTAAGCCCATATTAATGGCCCAATGTACTAGCAGCGCAGATGTAAACGTTGAAAGAGAGAGAGAGAGAGAGAGAAAGAGAGAGCGAAGAGAGATAAACAGGATTCGCCGGAGGTTGAACAGGATGTCGGTGCTACCAGATGAGATGTGGAGAAGAGTAATGGAAATCGGAATCGAAACCAAAATCCTAGATTACAAGAACCTCTGTTGCCTCTCCATCGCCTCCCGCCGCCTCCGCCGACTGGCCTCCGAAGATTCTATCTGGTCGCTTCTTCTGCTCTCTGATTTCCCTTCAACTTCGGATAATAAGGATAGAAACATTAGTATTGGAGTTAGCAATTCTTCAACTTCTAACAGCAAATTCAAAACCCTCTACAAAATCAGGTGTACTTTTATATTTAATTTTTTACAAGTAATTAAGTTGCCTAGGTTAAATGGAAGGGTAATGCAATTACAAGTTTTGTGGCAATACTTGAGAACTTCTCTTGAATGCCGAAAGATGATCTTGTTTACCTATTCTGAGCTTTAGTTATTTGCAAAAACTGTGGCAGGTATGAGAAGGATAGAGAAAAAAAGCTCCTAGCACATAGAAGAGCTGTTTTGAGGATCGAGAGTGAAATAACTGAGCATTTGAGGAGAATTCAGGAGATAGATTATCAGTTAGCAGAGGAGAAGGGGAAAATGAACAAGGCAAGTGTTGAGTTGCTGAAACTACGTAGGATCAGGTAGTGCTCTGTTATTGAAATGATTAAGAGGCAATTATTGCTATATGTCTGAATTTCACTTATTTGTATAGTAAAAACTTAGTTGATAGATCATTTTATTGCTTAAATAATTAACTTGTGTTAACTATTTGTTGGGATGTTAACCCAAAACTATGTTTTGGGTAAGTTTATTCATGGAATTGGAATTCGTCGACATGGTGTGTAACGTGTGGTACGCGTTCATTTTTAATTTGCTTATGTTAACTTGTTAAGTATATTACATTGTGGTTTCCCTTTGCTTGTACTTTTTTCTTTCAATTAAAGTGAAGTTTAAACTATAATTTGTTGTTAATTGTTGAGTAATGATGTTGTCAGACAAGCTTCTGTTGCTGTGAATGTTTGGCAGCCAGAGATTATTCGGGGTAGACAAAGAGAGATGATTCAGCAAAACAATGTACCTATTGATTTTCGGATCAATTCTCTTGAGATGGAGCTCAACCTTTGCAAGCAACAGATTGCAGGTATTGATAAGGCTCATGTAAGATGCTTTCTCATTAAGACTTGCTGTAAATCAAATGCATGCGGGATATTTACATTTGTTCTATTACAGAGAGGTGAGAAAATAAGTCTTCAAACAGCTAAGGAAAAATTGGCTTCGTTGAAATATAATCCAATACAAAACTTGGACTGCTCTAAAGGGCCACTAAGCGAATGCAGGATTAGGAGTAAAAAGTTGAAGAATACATCTACTATGAAGGTCTAAAATCTTTTGATCCTATTTTGATCTTGATTGTTTCTCAAGACTAGAAACATTGCTTCCATCTTTTCATCTCCTTGGTTCATACTTCAACTATTTGGTTAGTTTGATGCAGATGTAAGAAGGAGGTTGGAAATGCAATTGTGGAAGTATCCCAATATGCACAAATGAATGGATGGTTCCTGACCTGAAGCTAGGTAAATTTAAGTAGGCAGTTTCTGATTACATTACTAAATAGAGGTATGCAATTATTTAGTATTCACAGTGATGTCTCAACTCTCGTATAAGTAATGCTGAATAATCTTCTCTTCTTTGAAATTGGATGTTTGTTTAGATATTCACAGATGTAGGTTCTCCTCTATGCCCATACAAGGTCTCATCCACCAAAGTTAGTATCTACAATCCATAAAGAAAAACCCCACCAGCAACCAGCAGGGGATCTGCAATATTCTGGGACTAGCCGTCATTGCCACTGCCATCTTTACTGCATTTGTCACGTGCCAAGCTTTCAGATCTGGCCCCACAACAGGCTCTAGGTCTTGATCTGCACCTGTGATGATCCGACTCGAGCGTCGGATGCCTCTAAGAACATTCAGTGGCAATGTCATGTGACGTGGGTAAAAGAAGTGTAATCAAGGTCATTGGTGTACCTTTTTTATTAGTAGGGTCTACCAAATGTGCTGTAGAATGTATCCTGTCATCTGTACATATGATTACAGAGTTGGATCATCATTTGATTATGTAGAAAGCCCTCAATGGCTTGTTTAACTGGTAATTTCAAATTTCCATGGATGCATCTCTATGGCCTTCAATTCATACGTACGCTGCTGTTCCTAATAAATTTGCCACACATGAATTTCATTTTTTATATTATCTGAGTTAATAAAAGGTTGAATATTTTCCCAAGTGAGACTCCTGTGCACCCGGGCGCAAGGAGCACATTCCGTGCGTCTTTGTAATTTTCATGCCCCTTTACAATTTAAACCCCTAGCAATACATAGATTTACATGGGGACACAGAGGTTCCCTCCGTGTCCCCGGGTGCACAGGAGCTCTTGAGATTTCTAAGGAAGCGCTTTCAGCTTAAATATTTTGAAATAATATCTCATGCACTCCCTCAACCCATAGGCCTTAATTTTTTAACTTACAAGAAACAATGATTTTTTAATACTACTAATTTTTGTTTTATACTCCCTCAGCACCCCATAGGGCATTAATTTTTTAACTTACAAAAAACAAAAAAACAAAAAAATTAATACTATTTTTGTTTTATACTCCCTCAGCATTAGTCAGCAATGACACATTTTCTTTTTGGATTTTCACATAAAGTTAGTATATTTCATTTTTAAGTATATAGAACCCACACAAAACAATTGATAGCATATTCACAAAACAATTGTTAGCATATTCATATGGGATCCAAACACAGCATACTAATACAACTATTAACTACATATTAAAATATTATATCATCAATCAACTACTCATTAAATTATTATACTTCTTAATTTTCGTGTGCCAAAAAATAATGTGATAACTTTAACCGAGGGAGTAATATAGAACACTGAATGATTCGAATGAAACCGGACACAAGAGATTAGCTTAGTATAACAACAGCATTATAAGAACAATCTTGCAAACCTGACATGTAGTATAGAAAATTATAAATTGTGAAAGTGGTTTCAAAGAAAATTAATAATAATAAAAAATAAAACAAAATATAAAAGTTAAGAAATGATTTAAACTATCACTAAGATCGCACTTTATCATTTGATGAAAATATTTAAGTTGTCAAACGTAATCAAACTGAAGAGTTGATATACAAGATGAATCTGGGAATGTTTTCGAGAACCAGCGTGAAAGCAGCTCCAAACACAAATATCATAAGAAACGCCACCAATATCTTCCCAATATACGTAAAACTGATGGCAGACTCTTTCATCTTGCCCTGTAAATCAGAACTAAACCATTAGCTTTGCTTTTGCTTTTGTTTTGCAATTGCATATTTGTCGATCTTAATCAAAATTTGTGCTTCGAACAAGTGATTATTAATCTCATTCGAAATACTAATCAATCTTCCTAACAAGAACTACAACTCTCAAGAAAGTGGATAGCCAACTACGAAGAAGCTATAAACATGCATCAAGGTTAATCATATAATACACTAATGCATACCTAAAAATACATGAGTACGAGTAATCATCAAAATGAAGTCGAAAATAGACCCTGACTTGATAACAGACATTGAATGAAACAGAGAATTCATGACTCTGCACAATGACCTCGTAGCAATAGTGTTGTTACATATAACATGAAGCTACTAAACATACAAAACTGCAGCTATGATTCATATCAATCAACAAACATAACCATAGTTGCTCTACATAACACTCAAAACCGAGCAGCTTTCTCGAAATTGGACATATCATAAGTGATCAATAGCTAAGTAACCTGAAAATCCAATATAAGGTAACTCACACTGCATCACATGACATAATAGAATTGAATTCTAGCACTTTTAACTCATAGATTCTGTTAAGTCTCAAGCAAATCCACCACCACCACCTTCATCAACCACACCTTATTATATATAAATAATAAATAACTAAATAAATATAATCAAGAAAACCTCCTTACATTAGCAGAAGCGCCCTGCATTCTCGTTGTGCCAATGTGAACTCCTCCATCATCACCTATAACAAGAAATAACAGCAAGATTTCATCATATCATTTGTCCTTTTCAAGAAGTAGAGAAAATTCATCAGAGAGAGAGTATTTACCACGCGCCTCAATCACAGTTTGCAATTTCCAACTGAGCCCATAATCCACAAGCAGAGAATTAGGGCCAAAGTTTACAGGCTCCTCCCCTTCCCCTTCTTTAACCGCCTCGATGTGAGACGCCGGCAAAAAATTCCGACCACCACCACTACCGCCGCAATCGTCAAATAATTTCTTATTGATTAAATTGACCGCGAAGCCCGCTTCAGTTCCGGCAGAAAAACGCCTAATTTTGCCGGAACTCTTACATACCACCTCCAGGAACTACATAATATGTGGAATTTAGATCCAGCTGAAAAATGCTACCTTTATATCCTAAATCGAAAATTAACCCGCAAATTGAAATAGTGAAATTGACATCATCTGACTGAATTTTAACTTCTAAATCAACGATAAGCTTACCCGTAGAGGTACGTGGGGGCTTTTGACTTCTGAATCTTCCTTGCCCTCTGCCATGATTGCAATCAATGCCTTCTATTCTTATTTCCTTTTCCAGCAAAAAGTAGTAATCAAAGCAAATTCGAGAGCGTGCTTGTATCGAAAGATACAATAAATAAGGGTTTTATATAATTAATTTTTTATTTTTATTAAGGATTAGTTGCGTAAAAGTCTCTCACCTTTATTACAATTGCAAATTAGTCTAGACCTTTAAAATTTGGTAAATAAGTATATCTATCACCTTTGAGAATGATTGCAAATCAAGCTATCGGTCAAATTTTGACAATATTTGAGTGCCCAATTCCAATTTCAACATGGAAAATAAAACTTAAAAAAAAAAATAAAAATCATGCAATCTCTTTCCTCTCAAAATTTCCTTTTCATGTCTCAACTTTTCATCGATCAGCCTCCAATCTGGAAAGGAAAGACCGACGCCGCCGCACGCCTTCACCACCGTGCGCCCCGTTGACTGTCACCACCGTGCGCAGCCGCCCGTGTTGCCTCAGTCCAGTCGCGAATGCCGAGCCGCCCGGAGCCTGTCGTGCTACCACCGACGTGCGTTGTCGACGCCGCTTCAGATCTGTTGGATCGAATCCACCCATCTCCGTCCGCGCGCTGGTGCCCCTCCCACTATGTTCTCTATTAAGAAATATCACATAATTTCCAGATAGATTAGATGTGTAGAAAATTCAAAGAAAGTGATAATGAATAGTGTGAGTGAAATTAAGAATTGTGATTAGCAGTGAGTCAGAACTGATCATCCTCGCGAGATCATCCTCGACCCCCTTCTTCATAGTTTTGTTTGTAAGGGAAAATTTGAAGACACAGGTTGCAGGAAATTTTTTTTTTTAAATTATTTATTTCCACGTTGGATTTGGGTAGGTCAAAATTGGTCAAAATCTGACCGATGTCTCAATTTGCGATCCCTTGCAAAGGTGATATACTTATTTGCCAAATTTCAAAGGTGTAGACTAATTTACAATTGAAGTAAAGGTGGAGACTTTTTACGCAATTAACCCTTTATTAAATACTCCATATGGGTAATTTGGGTGCACCCTAATTAATAGTTCTAGTATAAGGTATATGGATAATTATTTAATTTAAAAAGTTAATTATTAAATTAAAATTTAAGGGTAAAGATTGATTTTTTTTTAAATCTAATGGATTATATTTACGGGGGAGTGGTGCATATGAGTATTTATTCCTCCCCTTAAACTGAACAGTTCTGAAACTTTCAGTCTAGAGTAAAAGCACACACCAAGCAAGTCCTGTAACTTCTGAAACAAGGACACTTTGAGAGATTTAGTGAACATATCAACAATCTGGACTTTGAGAAATTAATAACCACATCATTGGAAAGATCTCTCAAAAAATGATACTTCACTCCAATATGTTCGTTGCGCCCAAAAAATACTGAATTCTTGGAGAGTTTAATGGTTGAGTTGCTGTCACAATAAATATGAGTGATTTTATGTTGCTTAAAGCGTATCTCTTCAAGAATGTTTCTCAACCAAATAGCTTGGCAAGCACATGAAGTTGTTGCCACGAACTCAACCTCCGTCGCCGATAACGTGACAATTGGTTGTTTCTTCGAAGACCATGAAACAGCTCCTGAGCTAAGCATAACGACATACCCCGAAGTGCTCTTTCTATCATCTTAATCTCCAGCATAATCACTATCGGTATAGCTAATTAACTTGAATTTTTCTTCCTTCTTGTAAAACAACCCATATTCGGCATTGCCTTGCAAGTACCGTAATATCCTTTTAGCAGCTATAAGATGTACCTCCCTTGGACATTCCATGTATCTGCTAATAAGACTCACATCATACATTATGTCAGGCCTTGTGGTTGTCACGTACATCAAACTTCCCACCATTTGTTTGTAAAATGTGTTGTCAATTTTCTTCCCCCCAGGATCCCGTACGAGCTTCAAACCTGCTTTAGTTGGTGTGCTAACAGAATTGCAATTTTTCATCTGAAACCTCTCTAAAAATCTCTTTCACATACTTCCTTTGAGAAATAAAAATCCCAGCTGCAGCTTGTACCACTTCAATACCCAAATAATAATGCATCATTTCAAGATCAGACATTTCAAATTCAACCATCATAGATTTCTTGAATTCTTCAAACATGGTATTATCATTTCCTGTAAAAATAAGATCATCAACATATAAGCACACAATGAGCAATTTACCTCCATCTCAACTTTTAACATAAAGTGTATGCTCATATGGACACTTCTTAAATTCTTCCTTAGAAAAGTAAGCATCTATGCGACTATACCAAACACGTGGTGCTTGTTTTAGCCTATATAACGCCTTCTTAAGTTTGTAAACCTTGTCTTCACTGCCAATTTCACATAACCAGGGGATTGATCAACAAATACGTCCTTTTCAAAATCACCATGTAAAAATGCTGATTTCACGTCCAATTGGAAGATAGGCCACGAGTGTTGCGCTGCTAATGCAATAAAAAGTCTAACTGTATCGTGCCTCCTCAAAACTGGAGCAAAGACTTCTGTATAATCCACACCATATTTTTCACGATAGCCTTTAGCCACGAGGCGTGCCTTGTACTTGTCAACTTCGCCATTCTCCTTCAGTTTGGTTTTATACACCCATTTGACACCAAAGCTGTGTTTGGATGGATTAATTTGAGGAGGGATTTATAAATTCCTCCCTTAAATTCATTCCTCATGTTTGGATACCACTTGAAATAAATGGATTTATAAATTCAAGATTTTAAATCAATGGATTTCATTTTGATTTTTTTTGTTTTTGAATGGATTTCAAATCCTTACTCAAACTGTGCCATTTGAAATTCTTCCGTCATTGTATAATTGATTATATTAATATATAAAAATAGTATATAAAATTAATAAATTAATTAAAAAAATGTATTTATATATTTATATATATATATATTTTAAAATTTTAAACTCTACCACCCAACCTATCCCCCACCCACCCCAAATTTTTTTTATAAAATTCCCTATCCACCGACCACACCCTACCCTCCCCCTCATCCGGCCACCCGCAAAATATTTTTCTTTTATAAATTTTAGATTTTAATTAATATTTAAATAATAAAAATATTATCACTCAACCCCCAATACCCACCCACCCCTCCACCACCCCCACCCAAAAAAAATATTTTTAAATAAAATTTTAGATTTTATTATTTAAATAAATAAAATATTACCACCCAACTCTACCCTCCCTATCCATCCACCCACCCACCCACCCACCCACCCAAATTTTAATATTTAAATAATAAAAATATTATCACTACAACCTACCCCATCATCCGTGGGAGTGGGGTGGCGGGGTGGGTTACAGGGTAAGGGGTAGAGTTGGGTGGTAATATTTTTATTATTTAAATATTAAAATCAAAATTTTAAAAAAATTATTTGAGGGGGTGGGGTGGGGTGGGGGTGGGTGGTTAGATAGGGGGTAGGGGATGGGTGGTGATATTTTTATTATTTAAAATTAAAATCTAAAGTTAAAAAAATTTGGGGAGTGGGGGTGGGGGTGGGGTGGGGTGGAGGTGGGTGGTGGGTTGGGTAGGGGGTAGAGTTGGGTGATAATATTTTTATTATTTAAATATTAAAATCTAAAATTTTATTAAAAAATTTTTTTGGTGGAAGGTGGGTGGGGGTGGGGTAGGGGTAGGGCTGGATGGTAGAGTTTCCTCCCAAAAAATTATTTTTAATAAAATTTTAGATTCTAATACTTAATATAATAATATTTTATTATTTTTATTTATCATATATAAAATTCTATTTTAAAAATAATTTTTGAATTATGGATTTGAAATCATTTCAAAGATCCATAATTTATCCAAACAGTGGAATTCAAATGAATTGATTTAAAATCCAAGGAATTTAAAATCCACTAATTTTCAAATCCATTGGATTTGAAATGACTCAATCTAAATACAACTCAATAGTCTTATGACCTCTCGGAAGATTGATAAACTCCCACGTATTGTTTCATTCAATGGCGCGATTTCTTCATCCATTACTTTTCTCCATTTCTAGTCTTTGACAGCCTCCTCGAAATCTGTAGGGTCACAATCGGAAAACAAAGTAAATTGAAATTTGGTTAATCCTCATTACCTCACAATCCATCATCCACACTGGTCTTTTCCTTACGCGTTCGCTTCTTCGTACTTCAATAAATTCAACTCCTGGTGAGTTTCGAACGTCCGGGGCAATTTCTTGATTTTATTCCTCTTGTGGCCTCTCCTCTTCAATTTTTCCATCAAAGTTGACAGGAATTTGATGGTTGGAAATATTTAATTTCCAAGGCCAGAAATGTCCTTCATCAAAGATGACATCACGACTGATTATCACCTTTTTAAAGTTAGAATTGTAAAGCTTATACGCTTTTGATTGATCAGCAACACCTAAGAAAATACATTTCACTCTCTTGTTATCAAGCTTTATCCTTTTCTGGTCCGAAACATAAGCGTAGGCCACACATCTAAAAATTATGAAGGGTGCCAATGTTGGACGTCGTCCACTCCATGTTTACTCCTGTATCATATTTTGAACAGAAAATGTTGGACTTCTATTCAAAATATGAATGCTCCAATTCACTGCTTCAGGCCAAAAATATTTTGGCATGCCACTACTTGACAGCAAGCTTCTGACCATATTCAATATTGTGCGATTTTTCCGTTTGTAAACTCCATTTTGCTGTGGAAAATATGCTGCTGTAAGTTGCCTCTTGATTCCATCACCATCACAAAAAAATTTCAAATTCATGTGAAGTGTATTCACCGCCATTATCAGTCCGCAAGATTTTTAATGATTTGTCAACTTCTTTTTCAACAAACACTTTATAGTTTTTGAAGGCTGCAAGTGCTTCCGACTTCTCTTGCAAAAAATACACTCATGTTTTCCGAGTAAAATCATCAATAAAACTTATGAAATATCTTTTAACTCCACTTGAAGATTGATTTATTGGCCCGCAAATATCCGAATGAACCAGCTCCAATTGTGTTATTGCTCTCCATGATTTTCCTTGAGGAAATTGATTTCGATATTGTTTGCTAACAGCACAATCTTCACAAACTTCTGTTGGAGAGGTAAATTGAGGAAGGTCATCCATTATACTCTTTTGCTGTAGAGTCTTTAATCCACCAAAACTTAGATGGCCATAGCGAAAATGCCATAACCATGAAGAATCAACGATTCTTGTTGAGAAACATGAGTGAGTGCCATTTTTAAGATAAAGGTGGAACGTTCGATTTTCCGTCATCTCGACTTGAGCAATTAAGCCCAATTTTGCATCTTGAATTTGACACACTCCACTCTTTTATAGGAATGGTGTACCCTTTTTCTTGCAACTGTCCCACACTGAGGAGGTTGGTCTTTAAGTCCGGGACAAAAAGAACGTTTGAGATGGTGTGGGTGAAGTTATCCTTAGTGTGAATAGCAATTTTTTCTTTGCCCATAACAGCTATGACAGAGTTATCACCAAACTTGACAGTGCTCCAGAATAAGTCATCCAACTCTGAAAATGCTTCTTTATCACCACATATGTGATTACTGCAACCGGTGTCTAAGTACCACATGTTTTGATGCATTTCTTCTTTCTCATGACATACCATCAAGAGAGAAACCTCTTCTTCATTTTCTGCAAAATTGTTCTTTCTCCACTTTGTTTGTCTGAATTAGTTGGACACTCAGATTGGTAATGGCCATACCTATGACATTTGTAGCACTCCACACACTCGGATTGATAATAGCCATACATATGACATTTGTAGCACTCCACATCAGATTTGTCTGCTGACTTAGATGTGTGATGGCCTCCACGGCCTCGACCCCGACCTCGTCCATTTCCTTTTTCATGAAATTGATGTTCATGGTGTTGTGTGTGGCCACGATCATTATTTTCTCTTCCTCTTCCTCGATTTCGACCTCTGCCTTGTCCTCTATCATCTCTTGCTGTGTTGTGATTTGGTGTTGAAGCCTTTAAGGCTTGCTCCTCATTGTCTTGTTGTTTGATTTTATGTTCGTGAATCAGTAGAAAACTTTTAGTTCATCTACTGGGAGTTTCTCAACATCATTGGCTTCTTCAATAGCACAGACAATGAAATTAAATTTTGGAGTCATTGAACGTAGTATCTTCTCAACTATCGCGACGTCTTCCTTCTTTTCACCATGAATCCGCATCTTGTTGACGATTGCCATTGTTCGAGAGAAATAATCTATGACAGATTCTCCCAATTTCATTCGAAGCATTTCAAACTCCGAACGAAGTGCTTGAAGTTGCTGCCTCTTTGCCCTTGTAGAGCCTTGATAATTGTTCTTCATAGAATCCCAAATTTCCTTAGATGTATCCTTGCAAAGAATGGTTTCCAATATTGAACGATCAATAGCTTGGAAGAGGTAATTCTTTGCTTTTAGATCCTTCGAACGTAGTTCTTCTAACTCCAATTTTTGTGCATCCGTCAATATTGTGCCTGCGGCTAGTTCTTTTACGCCATTGGAAATGACTTGCCAATATTCTTTCGATCTCATAAAATTCTCCATTAACATGCTCCAATGATCATAATGACCATCGAAATGAGGAATCGCAGGTTGTACAAAATTCTCCGTGTCCATCCTTCACTATTGCTGCTGCTGCAAAAAAAAAGAACTCGTGAAACTCTCAACCTCACTTCCCCAGTGTTTCCCCTCACAAAAAATTTTCTCTCGCACACAACGTGTTTTACCCCAGTTACCAGCCAAGCTGGCTCTGATGCCACTAATGACTTGATCGAAATATAAATGATGCTAGATGTTTGCCAACAACAGCAAGACTCTATTGATAAATCTCAACTACATAATTCAACTATGAAACATAATATTTATAGAACTAATCTACTATCCACTAACTGAACTAACAACTAAAAAGAATGAACACTAACAGAAAACAATTAGAGCACTAACCCACTAAATTGACTCTAAAAGAATAGGTAAAAGCTAACCAACTATTTAGATATGTAAACCCAACAGAATCTACATGTAAAAAAGTAAAAAAATTGCATTTCATAAAAAAATTATAGTGACTGATAATTTCATAATCAGCTATTAAATGAATATTTTTTTTAACAATTTTCTTGATTTTTATGCATTCATTTTTTTTAACTAACCGTATTAATTTTAATTTAATAATATTTTTTTAATTAATTTATTATAATATGTGTTTCAGTAATGGATTTTTGCATTAAAAAATAATTGTATTTTATATAAAATATTTAATTTTAATTCACTGACAAATTATATTAGATTTAATTCATTAAGACATGGTATCCCCGATTGGAAAATTTTCATGTAAGGATCTCATTTTTAAGTTAAGTCTCAATTTTAGGCTTCATTTTAGAAATGTCTCATTTCAAGACTCAATTTTACATTTTTTCTCAAATTAAGGTCTGTCGTAATTTTATTTTTTTTCGAATTCAATATATATATATTATAAAATAATATAAAATATTAATAAAAATAACATATATTTAATTTTATGATTTGATTTGAAGGTGTGTAATAATATTTTTAAATTATTTTGTATGACTTGAAATGAAAATATAAAAAATGACAAATATAAAAAATCAGGCCTTAATTTGAGAAAAGAAACTAAATTTAAATCTTAATTTGAAACACTTATAAAATCGGGTCTTATTTTAAGACCTAAACTAAAAATTAGGTCTTCATATGAAAATCTTCCAACAAGGATTTGAGTGAGATCATCTCATGGATCCTAATCCGTGAGAGTATTATTCATTGACCCAATTTTTTTTTTGAGAAAATAAAGTATCTTCATTTAAAGGGGCTGGAAACAGCCAGCACTGTTTGACATAATGAAATTCGGTTGAGAATTCCACGTAATTTCATCCGAGACAAAGTTTTTTGCGTGAAAAGCAAGTTCATGGGCCATCAAATTAAAAGCACGACCTACCCAACAAAATCTAATAGATTCTATAGAGAGAAGTAGATCCTGAATATCTTCAAAAATAGGAAGAGCATGAGCTGGACAGTCTGACTCGCCCAAAGCACAGAGAATAACTGTGCGAGCATCCCTAATAATAGAAAAGTTCATCATGTAGAGAGAAGTGGCCCTGCGAAGTGCTTTACGAAGTGCAAAAAATTTAGCAATTTCAGGGTCTATAGTCCCAGCAAAAGATTTTGAGAAACCATGCTTCCAAGAACCATTGTCATCAAGGATAGCAACTCCAATACCGAAACGATTGAAGCGACGAGATGTTGCTCCATCAAAAAAGATGCACAATTCTCTGTTGGGAGCTTGAAGTTGTAGAGATAATAAAGAAGGAGCAAGTCTTTCCGGCCAACCATTAGAAAGTTTGAAATCAGAGAGTAGACGAGCAACAGCAAAAATAATATCCCTAGGCTCTGATAGAATATCCTCAAAAATATGTTTGTTCCTTGAAGTCCAGACAAAATAAGCAAGAACAACATAAAATTCAATGAGGTTAGAATCACCTGAAAGAATAATCTATTTAAACCAGAGGTCTGATAAAGGTTGTTGGAAGCTTTGAACAAAGTTAGAAATTCCACTTTGTTGCCAAACAGAGGTGGCAAAACAGCACTGGAAGAAGATGTGGATAGCAGAGCTATTTTGGAAGCAGATTTTGCATGATGAATCAGCCAAAATACCTCATTTTTGGAGATTATCTGAAGTTGGGAGTGAGTTTATACAACATCTCCAAAAAAAGTGGGAGATACGTGGAGGAATTTTAAGCTTCCAGATGCATTTCCAAACCGAATGAGGGTCGGTGCTTGCAGAACCAAGCGGGTGAGCAGATGATTGATTAATACCACTTTCAATGATCTTATGGTAGGCTGATTTGACAGAGAATTTACCATTCTTAGAGAAATGTCAAATCCATCGATCGGGTGAAAAACAACTTCTCAAAGGCAAAGAAAGAATGAGGTCTGCTTCATCTACGTCGAACATTTGTCTAACAAGATCAGATTTTCAAGTATGTAAGGAGTGATCAATGAGCATACTGACCGGAGTAGAGCTCGAGCAAGGCAACTGGACTCGTCTAACACAAAAGTTTGACCCAATTACATATACTTTAAATTAATTTAAATTTAAAAAGGAGTTAGGAAGAAAAAAGGATGTTTGGCTGCTATCAAATGTGAATCATTTAATTAAGGGGCATACTAGTGTGATACCGTCTCACGTAAAATTATTTTACATTTTTTTTAATTAGTTATCACTTATTATTAAAATTGTTATTACTTTTCTTTATAAATATTATCAATTTTAATTTATACTATAAATTTGTCATGAAATAATGCACTACACTCTTATCACTCTTTATAATAATAGTATATAATTATCAATTTTTATCCGTCTCACAGAAGTCATTTATACGAATATGTAATGTCGGGCATGGTCACGTTCAAGTAGAGTAATCTGTTAATGAGTCTTCTGTACTGATATGATGTTTCTAAAGGAATGCCATTGTAGAGGACAAATGTGGTCCACAAGGAAAAGATTTTGAGGTTGTTTTGCTATCATTCATGGAAGTATTAGACAATTGTAGCCACGTGGCATTACCGGTTAGGTGATGGCATTACTGATTGAATGATCTCTCCCAGCCGAAAAGTGATTAAATTGTTAAATTTTGGAAAGTTCATGGACCAATTTTAAAATTTGAAAATTTATGGACTAATTAAAATTAATTAATTAATTAAATGGAAAAAAAAATGATCTTCCCTAAATTATAAGGGTAGGTCTTGCATGACACCGTCTCACGTGAGACCATTTTACACTTTTTGAAATAGTTATCACTTTCGCTATAAAATGTTATCACTTTTCATTTGTATTATAAGTTGTTCATGAAATGACATTATCACTTTTTATTAATTTAATATCACTTTTCAGTACAAAAATTATCACTTTCTAACCGTCTCATGTAAGCCCTTATGTGGGACGGTCTCACACAAGTCTGCCAAATTATAATTATGCTTTTGAATAAGAACTCAATTCCCCTTTTTAAGTTGGTAGACATCCTAAAAAAATTTAAACAATCAGAGATTAAAACACCAACTGCAGTTTACTAATGATAATTAATTGATAGGATAAAAATTAAAACATGAATCATACTCAATTATGTTTTGATATACATAAGTCAATGTACATAGAATAATTTGAAGGGATAATTATATCATGAATCTGAACAAGTTGATTAAAATTTTGTATTGTCGTTCTTCCTAAAATCTACATATACAGTTCATTCATAGATTTTTCAGACACATATATAATAATGATTCATACATTATGTTATTTTTATAATAATATCATATGGCAAAGACTTGCTTAATATCATATTACGGAATCCATTTTGTAAGACAAATAAGAAGTGATAACATTCTAATAAAGAGTGATACCATTAAAATGAATGAAAAATAATAATTGTGTGCAATGAACTACTATTTGATGAATTATTTATCATATAAATAAAAAGTGACAACTTTAAGAAAAGTAATAACATGATATTTAATGAAATATAATAACTAATTGACACACAAAATGATATATATAGATACAAACATAATACATAATCTATAGATTGAAATATTAAACTTGAAATGTCTTAAAAGATTGAAATATAACCAACTATATACAAACCACTGATGCAAACATTTTGAACCCACAAGAAACTTTAACACTACAGATGTCTTAAAAGATAAGAAATAGAAGTACATTACTATTCCTTTAATAATCTGACAGACATCATTAAATAACTTCACAAACATGTGATTCTCTGTTTTCATGCTCATAAGTCAAGCAATATTGAAGGACAAATTTGAATGACTACTACACTCAGCCACAAGTCTTGGTATGCTTTAAGCAAGTCAAATAATTTCTTTAGTTTTTGGATCAAGAGCCTTTTAGTCTAAGTTTTCCGCATTGAAAGTTGGATCAGCAGCATCCATAGCCATTTCATTTTCTTCACTAATCACGTGAGAAGATGAAGGAATTGCTCCATCAGAATCTGCTTCCATATTATCTCTTGACCACCGCTCACCATGGAAAACCCACTCAAAATAATTTGGAATGAATCAATTCTTGACCAAATGATATTTTACATCTTTAACGGGTAAAAAGGCATTGTTTCGACATTTCTTTCTAGTACATGGACACTTAATTTTTTCTCCATCCATCCAATCATGCTGAGTGGTTGCAAAGTCAATGAATGAATCAAGTTCATTAAAAAAATCCCAAGTCAATCATCCCTTTATCATGCGATTGTACATCCACAAACGATTTGACTTCATTGTCTAATGATGCCTGTTTGAATGAATCGTTATTGGATTATATTTTAATTATTTTGTATGTTACAGGTAAATATTTCACATATGATGAACATTTTATTTGCTCAAATTTTGTTTCATCTAAAAAGCTACAATAGGCAAGGGAATCATTATTGTCACTAATTTCTCTATGAATATTTCAACGTTTCAAATGTACATTTAACATGAAAATGGCGCAGAAGATCGGTCGGTATATCTTGAATTTACTTAACTCTTGAGTCATTGAATTAATGGCAAAGAGCCTAGAATGAACTCCTTTTGAATTTATAAGCTTGAATTGATAAGCCTCAATGTAGTTAATAACAAAAATTATCACACCAAAGAGTATCTATCATTACAAAATCAAAATAATAGGAGAATGTCCTAAATTTAAATTGGAAAGTAATGACATAAATTAGATATTTATTAAAATAAGTATAAATCACTAATTTATTTTTACCCGCATATAACAACTTTACCTCTTTAAAGCATTGAAATCCCTTCGTTTTAATTTGAAACTTTTGGCCAATTATTTACACTCTTCCAGGTTGTGAGAATTAAGTCTAAAAGTTGTGTATACCTGAGACACCGAGCTCCCAAATTCAAGTTTATTCAAATTTTCTGAAAATTGTACCCTTTAATATTAAAAAAAAAACTTATTTTTTTAATCAATATTTATATTATTCATATTTCATCCGACCTTTTGAATAAAAAAAGTTATACTCTTATTAATTAAAGGATATATCCTTTAAAACAAAATATTATACCCTTATACATCTTGTACTCTCGAGATACAAGAGACCTCGAGAATCAATTATTAAATTATAAAGTTAAGAAATTAGAAAAATAAAAAACATAAAAGACATTCCATGTATTAATCAAATAAAATTCAACATTCCATGTATTAATCAAATAAAGTTCATATTTATCTTTTATTTTTCTCTTTTTTAAGAAAATTTATATAATATTGCATTTATTTTTTATTACAATGATTTAGTTTTTCATTTAGCTTTATTTGCTTTCTATAGTGTTGTGGCTTAATCTCAAGACAGATATGAATAAATGCTCAGCTAGTCATGATCAGCTCCAAATAATGCCAATCCAATTAGTTGCTAATCACAATTAATTAGTGATACAAATCTCAGATGAGAGTTCATTTGAGCTAGCTAGAGTTCAATTAGGGCTCTCAACATTTTGAGGGAGCTGAAGGTGCACGGCGGCGGTGGCAGCGGCAGAGCCCTAGACAGCAGTAACAGCCACACCAACCTATGTCTGTAACTGGGAAATGAAAAGAACCCCACTTATAAGGAGTACTAGATTATTATTTACCAACAGATTATTTCCGTCGTTAACTTATGCATATCTTTATAGATAACTGATATTCATTCTCTCTGTTGTTTTCTCCTTTTTCTCTATCTTTCAGACTTGGAGGATATATATTAACATAGATTAATTAGAGTGAAGAGGAAAATATTGAGAATGTATTTAGAGTTAGAAATAAAAGAAAGCTAGATTTTGGGGAATGACAACATGAAATCGAGTTTCTTAACAATGACAAACAGAGGGGGTTGGAAGACAAAAAGTGAGACTATTGATAAATATACTTGCAATCTTTAGTAAGAGTATAAAATGTCTCGAATTGCTTTTGTCCCTTAAAAACACTTGAGAATCAACTGATGTCTTCATATAGCCATCAAATTCTACCGCGTTTCCATCATTCAGCTTCGTCGTTTCATGATACCAATCGCCTTTTATTATCCCACAGATTTTATATTCATTGAGAAAGTGAGTCGAGTACTTGGCCCTCAAGGAATCAAAATATTAGTAATAGAAGGCAACTCTCCTCCAAGTTGGTTTCCAGCTAAGTCAATTTTTGCAAGTTAGTGGAGCTAACAAGGGATGCAAAAAAGGGTTTAAGGTTAGTGTTGCCATCATGGCTTAAGAAGTGGTCGTATGATAAATAAAGGAATTTCAAATGTGGTCAAGCCACTCTCGCTTGGTCGAGTTCGACAGAGATAGAGGGTCTCGACCCACGAGTCGATTCGACCAGAGGAGGAGGTACTTCACCTCCCTCAAAGCACATTGGCATCTTATTACGGTCACTTACTTTATCTCTATCATTTCGGTCCAAATGCACCCTATACTCAAATGCAACATAGTAATTAATTATTTAAATTCGTAATGACACCAGTAACTAGGTCGCAAAACATTGATCCACATAATCTTTAGAATGCTCTTTGATCATCACATATTACTTTCAAATTTCAAGCTCAAAAAGCATTTTTTTCAACCGATAATTAACCACATAAGAATTCAAACTCCAAATTCGAAAGCTAAAATCTAAAAAATAAATAACCAAAAAAGAAACGGTACCTCCGTCGTGTGCCAATTCTAATTAAAGCTGTTTTAGTTTGAGTTTTGTCCTCAACAGCAACCGAAGCCCTCGTCACTGAACTACTAGCAAACGTGCATATCCAATGGAATTCACTCTTTTACCGTTTTACTGCAGGTTGAAGTTGCTCTTAAGCTGTCTAAGATGCAAGAATTCACTGGCCGATCTGCTCCCACCGTTATTACATAGGTACTTCATTCACAGTGAGTGAGTGCTAATGGGTTTATTTGTATCAGTTGCTGTCAACGTTCGATAATTTTGTTGAAAAAAATAAGCAATGCAGTTTGTTCTGAAATGTGCAGTGTATATATACAGATAATGAAACGATGTAATGGAACATGTTTTATTGTAATACGATGAGAGCGGGTCAAGGATATACATGGTTTGGTCTGGAGAGATTCTACCACGTATCTGCTTTATATTTTGTTTCTGCTACTGGGGTTTCATCCGTCGCAACGTAAACGTTCCTTTCCCTCTTCAATCTTGTCTTGCCATCAGATACTCAGGTTAAGTATCTTTGTCAAGATTAGGCCACAGCTTCTTGTTCCTAGCTTTCTCCCTCTCTCCACATGAACAGCGTCGGAATCATGTTTCATCCTTGCTGTAAGAGCAGAAGCAATACCCTGCAACGGTCTTGATTTCCGAATCATACCCCATGGCTGCTGGATGACACTCTCACAAACCCGACACCAGCAATTATCCGGATCAACAAACCCGAATTTTCTCATGATCACAGTAGCCTTGATGTCAGTTAACTTCATCGGTGTGACTTTGAAATCCTCCACCAGGTGGAGAGATGATCCATCCTTCTGTTGCCATCTATTCCAACCAGACTAAAACTGAACTTGATCAACCACAGAAGGTGAATCCTTCAAGTGATCAAAGTCGAAGTACAACATGAAATCTTTACCTTCTTCATCAACTCCGGAGGAAGAGTAAACCTTGAACAAACACATGCTTAGATCCAACACCAGAGTTCAGTTCAAGAACTGCGTTTCACCCAACATACATGTAAGAACTGCTCTTTTGCACCTCTCCCCACCACCAGAATAGATCAAGTACCTTCCACTACTAAATGGAAACGAGGGAAGAGATTCACCGGTCTCCACTAACTCCTCCGATGCATTCCCCTTTCACTTCCTCATCCTAGCATTGCTACCAGAGGTAATCTCCAATGCCACTACACTCAACGCGCAATTATAAGATTTCAACAATGTGCAACGTTAATTATAGAGTAAACTTCAGAGATAAAGTTGGGCGATGGAACTAGTTTGATTCTCGTTTCATAAAACAGCATGATCTAAACATTAGGATTCAAGTTGATATACATTGTGACTATCTTCACCCGTTAACTACACATGACAAAGATATGTCATGCTTAATCATCTTTTTATAAGATAAACTATTGAATCTACGCATCTGATATGAACTGAAGTGAACATATAGATGCTGAAGCAAAGAAATACTGGAACAGATAGTACAACTTAGAACTTGATACTAGAATTAAGTGCGCATGAACGTAAATGAAACAACATAGTATATGATAGCTCAACTCGAATCACAATCGTAAACTTGAGAACAAGGCAATTACTTTTAAATGCTAAAACTTGTAAGATGGCTGCTTTTTAAATGAGTGATTAAAAGCTTCCATAATTTTTCAAGAACACCCATGTAGTCTCAAACCAGCAATTTAATATTAAGCTTACCTAACAAGCCAATTGTCACAATAATCCATTTTGAAGCTGGTGATTTTATATTCTTTTCAAGTGGAGTACATAATATTTTCTTCAAAAAATGATATTCAATATTAATCCATAACATGAAGAGCTTATCTAGTTTTCCAGATCAAGCTCCATTATATCTGTTTCATACCAAGATAACCTTAACAACTTGGTCAATCCTCTAAGTGTTTGGTATATCTCTCGTGTTCTCGAGTGACTCTCATCGAAAGCATAGAACTCAACGATTCCATCATCAGTTTCAACTGCACTATATCCTGGCACCTTCTTTGATCCTGTATCCCTCATTGCACCTTTTAATCGCGCCCGTTCCTCCCATTTCCGAGCTTCACCATATATATTAGATACCACAACATAGACTGCAGGGTTCTTAGGATCAAGTTTGATGAGCTTTTGAAGAGAAAGCTCAACAAATTCGATTTTCTTATGAACCCTTGAAGCTGCAAGCAGAGATGTCCATATAACACTGTCCGCTTTTATGGGCATATTATGTACAAACTCCATAGCTTGCTCCAAGCGCCCACATCGAGCCAAGAGGTCAACTACGCAACCATAATGCTCAATTTGTGGTTCAATCGAGTATTCAGCAGTCATAGATTGGAAACGATCCAACCCCTCCTCAACTAACCCCATATGAGAACAAGCGCACAGTATGCCTATGAAAGTGATCCCATCTGGTTTCTCCCCAGCATTTTTCATTTCATCAAAAAGGCTCAGAGCATCAGCTCCATGACCATGCACTGCTAAGGCATTGATTATTGTGTTCCATGATATTAGATCCCTCTTATCCATGTTATTAAACACATTAACTGCACATTCTACCAATCCACATTTTGCATACATATCAATCAGACCATTGCAAACGTAAACGTTCCCTATGTAGCCATTATCATCAGCATACTTATGCAACCATTTACCATAATCTAGAGCTCCTAATCTTGCACAAGCAGCTAACACATTAACCAGTGTGGCATCATTAGGCTGCACATTATGCTCTTTCAGCATCCTCTGAAAGGCATCAAGAACTTGGCTGAAATGTCCATTGTGAGCATACCCTCCAATCAAACCATTCCAAGAGAAAATATTTTTCTCTTGCATAGACTCGAATAGTCTCTCACAGCCCTCCACTTCCCCATTATTCGCATACCCATTCAACATAGTATTGTAAGACATCAAGTCTTTAGACGGCATCACATCAAAAAGCCTCTTTGCCTCCAACATATCTCCAGACTCTATATGTGCAGTGATCATCCGATTCCACAACACAACATCCTTTTCAGGTGACAAATCAAAAAGCTTTCTTGCTGAAACCAAATCATTGTTGAAAACGTACCCATTTAGCATTGCAGTCCAAGAAACCACATTCCTGAGTACCATCTCATTGAACACCCTATAGGCTAACTCCACATGCCCCCCACCACTGTACAAATCAATCAAATTAGTGCCAACATAAGTGTTCGACTTGAAACCATTTTTAATTGAGATGCAATGCACTTCTTCCCCTTCATTAAGAGCCAGTAATTTGCAACACGACTTGAGCACCACGGGTAAGGTGTAACAATTGAGCTTCACGTTCTCCCTCAACATATTACTAAATAACACAATCACTTTATCGTAAAAGTCGTTTTGGAGGTACCCTTTTGACAATACATTCCAAAGCGACGTAAAACTTCTGTCGGGCAATTGGTCGAACACTTCCCGGGCATAATTAATTTGTTTGAACTGAGAGCATTTGGAGAGGAAGTGGGAACTTACGAGGAGGTTTTGGTGATCTACAGCGTTGACTATAATCTGGGATTGGATTTGTAGGAGTTGTTTGAGATTCTTACACGACTGTACGAGTGAAATTAGTTTCAGCTCGAAGGCTCGAAAAGTATCTGATGAGAAGTTTAAACCCACTTTAGCTATCATGGAAATAGAGTGGTTTCAGCAACGAACCAAGTTCATTAAGGTAAAATGATGGTTAACCATCCTCCACAGGTCAAAGTTATCCTAACCCGCACCTGAAGGGCTGGTTTGGTAGTATGTATTATGGGCTATTCACAATTTTTATGCAGCAATGGAGTTTGGTAGGGGGCCCGATACTTCTCTTTTGTGCATCCACTCGATAAAAATTTTGTAGATTTGGGTGTTTGATACTTTGATCGCTTGATTTGTTATTGTGGAGTATTTTTCATTCTTCACGGTAATGGCGGTGGATTCGGGACCGTGACGCCTGGATAGATGCAATTTCGATATTTGTTCAACATTTTTATTCTCTTCTGAGTTCTGTAGTTTTATCTCAATTTTTGGCAATTGTCTGTGTATTTTTTATAATAATATATTATTTTTTTCTTTTTTTCAGATATATATTTAGATAATTTTCAATTAAGTTTATTGAGTAATTGACTGCCATTCATTCTGGAATGATCAAGTTTTGAGTATGCTAGTGATAGTTGAGCGGATGCAACAAACTTGTCTATCAGCATTTTGAGCTTCCAAGCCTTCCATGGCCATTTTGCTTTTCTCCCTGTTTTTTCACTTTCTACTGCAACCATACATATATTGTGTGTTTACTTATTTTTCACTTGGTTTCTCTTTCTCGGTATTCATTTGGGGTGAGTGGGGGTTGAATGGTGAGATTATAATTAAAATTAAAAGAAAAAGTTGTGATAGTAATTTGACCATATATTTTAATTCTTTTATCTCCTCCCAAACATCTCAATATTTTGTTATGTCATTTTTAATACATATTATTAAACAATCTTCACTTTTCATATTATGCACATTTATCTTTACTTGAATCTCATTTCTTATACTAGTAATGAGCCCGTGTGATGCACGATTATTGAAGAAAATATAAATTTCTTCATTCTAATACGTGATATTCAATTGAGGAATAAAATTGAGATTTTTTAATTTAAAAATATGGAGTAAAAATAATGATATACTCCCTACGTCCCAGCGTAAGAGGGTCATTTGCTTTTTTGCACGTAGATTAAGGAGTATTATTTTTTAATGTGTAGTGGGTAGTTGTATTAGTGAGAGTGTGTGTCCCATATTTTAATTGTATTAGAAGGGGTGTGTGGGTCTCATGTGTGTAAAAAAAGAAATGAGACTCTTTGGGTGAGACGACCAAAATGGAAAAATGACTCTCTTAGCCTAGGACGGAGGGAGTATATTTATTTTGAATTTTTTATATGGTAGATTTTAAATTTATGTCAAATATGTATTAGAATATATATTAATTTATAGTATAAAAAAAGATAAATGGACCGACTACTTTTCATTTATATACTATAAATCTATATATTTATGTAAAAATTATTTGGTAAATATAGTAGTATAGTAGTAAAGAATAATAATGAATACTCTTATTTATGTAAAAATTATTTGATAAATAATGATTATCATATTAATTAATTTAATATATTTTTAAAATCACTTATATCTCTTCCATCTTCCGTACCATATATTACTGCATAATATATTTTATTTTTCATTTTACTTTGAAAATAACACATTTTGTTTATTAATTTTTTATAAAAAAAAATTCAATTTTCATTTTTTTTCTTTTTGAATATTATACTATTATTTTGAAATTTAGTTAAATCAAATAAGTGATTTTTTTCCTCTTTCAATAATATCTATTTTGTCTTTTCTTCTATATACATTTAAAAAATAATAATTTTATTTTTTAAAAAAATATATCGAACTATCAATTATGCAATGTCCACATTACCACGAAATATTCATGAGATAAAAGTTCAAAATTTTTATTACTCCTAAATATATAACATTGTAAATAATATACTTGTGAAATGCAATAATTTTATACAACAATTTTACATTAGTTTAATGATATACTATATATTTGTGGATACTTTGTTAATAAAGTATATGAACTTAGAAACTCCCCCATATAGATCTTTAAATATATCTCTAAATCTTTAAATATATTTCTAAATGTATAAAAATAATAGAAAATGAGTAAAATGATATCACCAAATGTAGAAAATGACTCCAGCTTCTGATCTTTTGCTATCTCCAATCTTTCCTTTTTTCATTTTATTTACGGTGTCATATATCACAAATTAAATTATTTCTTGACATATCTCCAATCTTTTCTCATTTATTTCAGTGATATATCACAAATTTTCTTGCTATATCATAAAAATCTACTCGAGACATATCTCCAATCATTCTTTCTAAATATTTATGTGTCATATATCACAATTAAATTATTTCTTGCCACTAAATATTTCTGTGTTATATATCACAATTAAATTATTTCTTGTCATATCTCCAATATTTTTCTCTGTAATATAGAAATGGAGAAAAATTTATTGACTATTTCTAATCGTTAAAATATATTCCGCATATTCATCCTCAGATGGAGGCTCTCTTGGACTCTCCCAACTCCACTTTCCACATTTCTCTGGGACTCTCTCTACTCCACTTTCCACATCTCTGCTGCTCTCCGACGGCTCTCGATTCTCCGACTCTATCGACTCTCCCGCCACCTCACATAATCCATCAATGGTTCATTACTTTATTAAATATTTTAAATTTATGTTTTTTTTAAATAATAGAGTATATATCTAATAAAATTATAATAAGTAAACAAATTAAAGAACTAATTTACTTATAATAAATATTATAACACTATTTTAATTTTAATTTGAAGTATACATATATATATATATTATTCTTAACTATATTATAGTATAACCTTTTTCTTCGTAGCGCTCCATTATGATGTATAATGTTCTTATTTTTAATTATTTTTTTTATTTTTTCCTTATTTACTTACAATTAATTTCCTTATATCATGTTAATAAATTTTATTAGATAAAATTTACAAATAATACATTGAATATAAAACTCACAAACTTGCATAAATGCAATTAACGTGGGATGAAAGTAAAATCCCAATGATAAATGAGCAATATATATAAACACATCTATATATATTAACCAAATAATTTCGCTTGAGGTTGCTTTATTATTAATAAATCAATATAAAATTTTATTTTTGCTTTAATAAATGAAGACTAATATAGATCCCAGATCTATTATTAAAAAATGAGCAACAATTATATGTTCGTATATACATAAGTTGAGGAAAAGAAAAGGTAAAAAAACACAGATTGCACAATTAACTCCTCTAATTAATAAATCCAATCTCCTTTATTGCTTAAATTTTATTCCCCCAAAGAATATCTTTATCTTTTCAACATTCACTTTGTGTAATTCTGTTTATTTTGAATTCAATTTCGGAAGGAAGAATCAAAGAATATCTTTATCTTTTCAACATTTCTCTTTGTAATTCTATTGATTTTGAACTCAATTTCGGAAGGAAGAATCTGATTAATTTGAATCGATTGTTCTACTTCTACTCTTATGACTTTTTACACCTATGATCCCTCCAACGATTTGTTTACCCAACAATCACCTTGTTCGTTAGAAATTGATTGTTGGACTGATGGCATTTGAATCAGATTGTTGATACCTTGATGTAAATCCATGTAGACTGAAAAAAACTTTGAAACAGCTCATGAGGCGTTTCAAGTAGATTGTTGATGTTGAAGTGCCTTGACAGGCCTTCATCCCGCACAAATGATTTTCAACGCATTCCACTGCTGGATGAGTTTGAGATGGAAAGCTATTTGATCGTGAATGGAAAGATGTTATTCTGTTTTCTTTTATGTGAAAAAGGAAGCCTTCTTTCCAATGAGAGATCACATCTCTCTCGCCTCATTCCTTCAACCATAGCAAGATAAAATATTTTCTCATTCCTTTGTTTCACCTGTTACAGCTTGATTGGTATGACTGAATGGAATTACAGTCATGAATGAATAGAAATGGAAATGGAATGATTATGGAATGAGAATTCTTATGATTGGTATAACCTCAGTAATGGAAAGTGCATTTCTAAGTTGATTCCAATTTCATGATTGGTATGTCACTGTAATTATGTAAGTATCAAATTATTTAATCTTAAATGACTAAATTACCCTTTAACATATACTTGTTAAAAAAAATTTGATTGAATTTTTCAATATGATATAATTTTATTTAATGTTAAAATTTTACAAAAATTAGAAAAAAAATTTATTATTATGAAACTCACATAACATATAATTATAAATTTTAAATTTACATAAATAATATATATCATATACAAAATATTTATTTTCAAAAAGGAAAAAAATCTAATAAAATAAAAAGTATAACGAAAATAATAACTTTATAACAAAATCATTTAAAATATTAAAATAAAATATTGACAAAATAATTTATATTTTTAAATAATTCCATTTAAATTTCTAATTTGAGTAAAATAAAAAATTAAAATTTTCGTAGCAGCAAATCACAGTAATGTAAGAAAAAATAATAAATGGCAAGACATGTTTATAACTCATAAAAATTATATGATGGCACATCTATAAAATCAAAAGCACATATAATTCCATGATCTAATCATGTATACTGCAATCATTTATTTATTTAAATACCAAAACAAACCAACATCTGAAATAATTCATGTAATACGAAAATATTCAATAATTTGTTCGACTAGAATAGATAAAATAAAAATCACTAGCATCACTTATTTTTTTTAGATAATGCCTTCAAATATCCCCATTTAGAATATCCATACCCAACTTCTCTCTACCTTCTTTAGTCATGCTAAAAAAGACATCAATCAACTCATGACTTTTTGCTATATGACACACCGCTTTAATAACTTCTGAGGTAGTATGATTAGCAATCTTCCTTATCTCTGAATCAATTTTCTTCCTCTTTTCTGATATTTCTGCATCAACTCCAATCGCTTTACATAAAACTTGGCTAGCATTAGCAATTTCATTGCCAATAATTGAAGCAGCTTCTTTAATATCTGCAGTTACCTTCAAATTATCAAAACCTGAACTTTTTCTTCTTTTCTTCTGCTTGTGAACTACTTCATTCTTTGGGGATAGTAGAGGAGATATTGGATCATCAAAGCCATCAAGAATATTCTCTACATTATCTTCGACATTATTGTTCTCATCATCATTGTTCATTTCACTTTGTATATCTTCTACCATATCAGCAGAACCTTCAACGTTAACTCTTGTTGCCCTATCTTTTCCAAAAACAATGAGCAAATCATCATAGAAAGGAAAAATTTTGTTTCTCCATATTGAATGAGTTGGATGACTCGGCAAACAATAATCTAAATTCAATAAAATGTCAAATGTAAGCTATCATACTAGTGAGGATATATTAGTTTAAATATACAAACCTGAATATATGCATCCCAGACTGGTTTATCTGCAGTAATACATTTTTTCATTGGATCCATTCTAAAACCACTTGTGTTAGGGCCATTCAACATATCATAAACAATATTATAATCTTTTTTTAATGTCCTAATTCTCGATTCAATATGTGGTTTAGCTTTGAAAGCCGAACCAGGCAAAGAAACTTTCAACTTGTCCTCAATATAGTTTAGATAACCAGGTTTGAATCCATTATCAGCTTTATATACTCCAAGATTTACCATATCAAGAAGAGCCTCAACTAGTTTGACATTGTCATCGTACTTCCACTTTTTTTTTATTCTTAGCAGGACCTCTGGCATCTTGGTTTTGAGAATCCATTCTTAAAAAAAATTAAAACAAAACTTAGTTGAATACCATAAACAGTATAAGATTCGATTAGGAAAATCAATTAATAAAAAAATATATAAAAAATCCCATGAATAGACCAATCAAACTATAATATGTGCCAGAAAATAAATAGCATTACTCAATAACATGATCTTGATGATGGTTCAAAAATTCACAATACTTGTTTCAAACAAATAAAATATGAGCATTATAGAATGAACTACCAAGCATTTTTACGTATTATTTCTTTGTGCTCTCCAACTATTGAACATGTTAACTACGAGATCCTTCCTAAAATTTGTCCATGCATCAGAAGGCTTTATTGAAGCAACAAGTTCTTCATCTTCGTCACTTTCGCTGCTCTCTCCATCTTCTTCTAGAACTTCATCTTCTTCTAATTGATAACCACCCATTTCTTATGTTATAAAATTATGAAGCAAGCAACATACCATGATGATGCGATTTTGAGGAAGGACTTCTAAGAATGCCCCAACTAGTTTTTAAAAGTCCATACAATCTTTCTATCACATTTCTAGCAGAAGAATGTTTCATATTAAATAATTCTTCTGCGGTAGTAGGATTGTATCCTTCACTCCAGTCATGCAAATGGTATTTTTGGCCTCTATACGGTGCAAGAAATCCTTCGCCATTTGTATATCCAGCATCCACAAGATAATATGATCTTTCATCATACATTATTATGGCTTAATTAAATAATTTTTAAGTGTGATTATTTATTTTATGATAAAATATTAAAATTTACCTCGAGGAAAAACTAACCCATTTCTTCTAATAATTGCATCTCTTAATATTCTACCATCAGCAGTAGACCCCTCCCAACCTAGTAAAACATATATAAATTGCAAATCTTGGGAGCACACTCCTAAAACATTAGTAGCGATCTCATTTTTCCGGTTTCGATATCTAGGTTTATCTTCTTTAGGCACTCGAACTTTGATATGGGTGTCATCCAAAGCTCCCAAACATCCCTATTATAAACTTAAAATTAGTATGACACCATATAATATTTAATTTTATATTAAATTATATGGCGTACCTTAAACCATTTCCATCGCTCATCTGTAGAGTCATTAGGTACCGGCACAGGTGTCTTCAGTATTTCTCTTTGAAGTGTAATAATAGAATTTATCACTTGCCTAAAATGTCTACTAATTGTTTCTCCTGATCGTTCAAAATTAATGTTTATGGTTCTTTGGTTTTGGTGATGAGCCCAAAATATGTAGAGTCATTGCCACTTGTTCATCCACTAGCATGTTTTTTGTCTATGATACAATACCAGTTCCTTCTAGTTTAGCGTACAGACGAACGAAAGTTTGTCTATTCATCCTAGTCATGTTTTTGCATGCTGCATCACTTCTGTAAATTATTTTTTGAATATATTTTCTTCTCTTATAAAAGTGATAATGATAATTTCGTCTTAAGTTGCTAGAACTAATATGATATTTTATTTTGTTCACAATAATGATAAAAAAAAACCAATTCACAAATTGCATTATGTTCAACTAAAGCGACAACATTGCAATGTTTTTCTTTCTCCTTGTCAAACTTAATCTGGCCATAACTGCAAATTAATAGAATAGTTAAGAAAAAATCTCACAAGCTTGTTGTGTAGAAATTACTTAAATTAATAGACACAACGATATCATGAGAGAAATTTTTTAATGAGCATCACAAAAGTTCATAATGACTTATATCTACTTTTCATCACAAACCTGACTTAGTAAGAGGTCAGGCTCCAAAAGAATAATTTTGCATAACAAAATATGAAATTAATTATGTCAATTATCCAGACATAATTATAAAGTTGTTCAATAATCCTTACTAAGCCTAAAAGGAAAACTATACAGCATAGCATGTTACAAGAATGTGGGCACGATACTGATGCATAATATGACAAAGAGAATACACCTGCAAATATTAAATAGTACTTAGAAACATCAACCTTAAAAATTGTATACATGATCACTTGAGACATTTTTTTAATTGAATTTTTAAACTGATGACTCATTGTGAGTCAAAACAATTCACTTACAACTAATTAGTGCTATTGAATTCAAAATTATTTTTTTCCTAGAGATGTATCCATGGGATGCAAATGGAATTATGCTCATAGTTTCTTTTCTTTCTTTTTTGGAATTTTATTTAGGTTATTAATCACTTTGTCCAAAATACCTAGCTCAATAATAATGTTCCATGATTTTGTAAGAATCCTTGCCAGTTTTCAACACTTGGGTGAATATGATATACTGCTCATATTGAGAAGTCTATTATTTATTTATAATATCAAAATATTTCATTGGTAATTAAGATTAATATTCATCTATTTGTATCTCAAAATATTAAAAAGTAATTATCCTCTAAAATGGAGATTTAATTAATTTTTTAATACTCTGTTAATTTAATACACATCACAAAAAAATCGTAATTCCCATAAATCCTTATTCGATCCTTTTCAAATAACCCTTGATCAACAAAAAATTCCAATTCCTATAAATCCCAATTCAAGAATAAAATACATCAGACAAAAAATCAACACATTCAAGTAAGAAAAAAAACTCACTTCACATAGAAACACGATGAACGTTAAACCAAACTTTAAGCCAAAAAAATTGACGACAAGTGAGAAGAGAGAGAAAATAAACAACAATGATGTGGGTACCTTTGGATTTCTTTCTCTTTCTTGTTTTCTCGTGCGCAGTCGTCTTCTTTCGCTGTTCTTCTATTCTATTTCTGTATCACGATGTGGAAGAGGATAGAATTTTAAAATAAAAAAGAAAGAAATATAATATTATATAAAATAAAATTATATCACGGAATGGAATCACTAATACCAAGGGGGTTGGGATGAATCCCTATTACTTAAAATAAAGAATACCCATTCCTCATGGAATTAGGATTCCAATCTTACTTAATATATCAATCATAGGAATGGTAATGTAATTAGTAATGATGATTCTATTCCTTAGTCATTCCCCCATCTCAATCATGCCGTTAGTGATTATTTATAAAAATAAAAACCCTCGATAAAAGTGAAACTTCCATCACAATCCTTGCACAATTTTTAAAGATTATGCTAGACAAGTCTTTTACATTATTAAAAATATGGAAAATTAATTGTTTGTCTTATTTTTCTTTCTATTATTTTTATTATGTTTTTTTCTCCTCATTTTGGCGCCATCTTCCATGGGAAGCCACTATCTTACTTTTATATATACTAGTAATACACCCGTGTGTTGCACGGAAAAGAATAAAAATTAAACTAAATTATTATAAAAGTATCATAAATAAATAAAGTGAAGTTAAAATATAAATATATGATATTTAAAAATAGAAATTAAAATGTGACAATGATTATAGAATATACCTAATAAATAAATTATAGCATTCATCACTAATGAATTGAGAATAAAATATAATATTGAAGAGCAATATACAGTTATTTGTATTAAAAATAGGTTTAAACAACTTAATTTATTCAAAATAATATTCTCATAATTTTTTAACTTTCACCTAAATAACTATTTTCACTTAAAATATTCAATTTTTTAATTTCATATTACTAAACTATGGGATTAAATTGGTGCTTTATCAAAGTTATGAGAAAAAATAGGTGAAAATTATTGTTTTGGGACGAAATTAAAACAAAATTGAAAATTTTAGGACTATAGTGAATATTATCATAACTATTTTAGAGTTTTTTTCAAAAACAAAAAATGTACAGTTTAGTTTATCTTAAGCATATCAACATAAAGTTAAAACATAAAGTTACAGATGACATACCAAAATCTATAAAATTTCTTGTTTTAACTTAGATATTAGCAAGACTTTATGATAATTTTTAACCACTATTTTTTAAAAAGTTGACAACTTATTATCTTACTCTTGCAAACAATCCCAATTCATGATAAATACAAAATGCAACTATTTACTCAATTACAAAATAAATAATAAAACTAAAATAATAAAAGACACAAAATCGATTACTATTTTTCATTAAATATATTATTACAGTTTTATCAACAATAATATACTCAGTAACATATACTTCCCCCGTCCCATACTTATGTTTACACTTTCCGATTTCGTCCGTTCCACACTTATGTTCACCACCCAAAAAAGAAAATTTCACATCAACCAACAACCTCAAAAGTTATCTTAATTTCAAAAATATCACTTCCACCTAACATACATAACATACTTTATAATTTATTTAATACCTAAAAATACCACAATATCCCTAAAAAGTCAATAAATTGGTCAAAAAGCAACATCTCTTAAACTTTGTATCTACAGTGCCGGTGAACATAAGTCCGGAACGGATGTAGTATTTTTTAAATAACTTTTAAGTTGTGTTTGGATTTGAAAATGAGTGGATTTTAAATTCCTTGAATTTTAAATCAATTCATTTGAATTTCACAGTTTGGATAAATTATGAATCTTTGAAAGAATTTCAAATTCATAATTGAAAAATTATTTTTAAAATAAAATTTTATATATGATAAATAAAGATAATAAAATTTATTATATTAAATATTAAAATCTAAAATTTTATTAAAAATAATTTTTTGGGAGGGAATTCTGCCACCCAACCTACCCCTACCCATCCCTCTCACCACCCCACCCCCCAAAAAAAATTTTTTATATAAAATTTTAGATTTTTAATATTTGAATAATAAAAAATATTACCACCCAACCGTACCCCCTACCGACCCCCCCACCCAACACCACCCTACACCCAAAAAAAATTTATATAAAATTTTAGATTTTAACATTTAAATAATAAAAATATTATCACTCAATCCTATCACCCTATCCATCCACCCACCCCCACCCCCACTCTCACCACCCCCCAATCCACCAATTTTTTTTTAAAAAAAAATTTTAAATTTTAATATTTAAAAAATAAAATCTAAAATTTTATTTAATTTTTTTTTGGTGGGGTGGGTGGGGGTGGTAAGGGGGTGGATAGGTTGGGTTGGGTTAGGTGGTAATATTTTTATTTTTTAAATATTAAAATCTAAAATTTTATTTTAAATTTTTTTTTTGGGTGGTGGGTGGAGGGGAGGGGGTGGGGTAGGGGTAGGTTGAGTGATAATATTTTTATTCTTTATTTAAATATTAAAATCTAAAATTTTATTAAAAAAAAATTTTTGGGGTGGGGGTGGGGGTTGGGTGGGGTGGGTAGGAGGTAAGCTGTGTGGTAGAGTTTAAAATATATTTTTTAATTAATTTATTATTTTATATATTATTTTTATATATTAATATATCAATTACACAACAACGGAAGGATTTCAAATAACACGGTTTCAGTAAGGATTTGAAATCCATTCAAAAACAACTAAAAAATTCAAAATCAAATCCATTGATTTGAAATCCACTGATTTAAAATCTTAGATTTATAAATCCATTAATTTCAAGTGTTATCCAAACATGATGGAGAGTTTTGAGGGAAGGATTTATAAATCCCTCGTCAAATTCTTCCATCCAAACACAACCTTATATTATTTATAAAAAATAAAATACTCATACAGTAATTAGTACTCCTTCCACCCTAAAAAAGATTTCACACTTTCTCATTCGTCTATCTAATAACAACCTTCACATCTCTATTAAAAAAAGAAAAAACCTTTATCTAATAACCTCAAAATTCACTTTAATTTTATATTTGTCACTCTTATTTAAATCCCCAAATTAAACTTAAATTAACATTATTTGTTGGATTTACTAAATTTACCCAATCATAAAATCAACTTTCTTACTCTTACTTATACCCAGAGCAAACATCAAGAGTTTATACATTTTCAAATGAATTTGTAAGGTATAACTGTAATTTAATATTTGAGGTTAATGGTGTATTTTAATCACTGTACTAAATTATATATATTTTAACAATATTATACTATTCTTACCATATTCTCCATCAAAATAATTGATAGCATATTTCTTTCATTTCTTCCTACTTCCATGTCTTCTATTTTACTGGAGTATATAATTTTAATGAATTCTATTATTTATAATTATTTTTCTTCGATATCAACAATATTATTTATTTGTAAACTTTACTAATATTTTACAAATTATGTATTATTTAGAAACTTATTTCTCACATGTAAGTTAAAATAGTAACATTTTTATATCCATATATTTATCGTGTTATTTCAACGATGTATTCACGGTTAGATAAAAAAATCTAAATTTTTATCACTTCTAAATATCTAAACTACATATGCTTATCATAATTTTCTACGCATTTTACCATATGCAAATAATCTATGTAATTTTTACATGATGATTTGAATGATCGATAATTTTCTATGCATTTTACCATATACAAATGATCTATGCAATTTTCACATGATATATATGAATGATCGATGCAATTTTTGAAAAATTTATTTTCTCTTCTAAGTTAATGATTTGAGGATAATATTTCTTATCCTTTTTAATTTAATAAATGAGTTGATGATAGTATTTTTTTTTAATTCTTTCTAATTTAATAAATTAATAATACGTTACATTTGTAGATTACTAATTTATATCTTTAAAATTATAAAGATATATTAAAAAGCACTAATATTTCAAATTTCTAGTCATACAATTTTTCTCCAACCATGATCACATGCTTATATTTTGAATTCACATTCAATAGATAATTTAATATTTAATTAATATAACTAATTAAAAAAATTATTTCGAATAATTTTATTTTAAAAAACATCTATTCGAATAATTTGTAGATTACTAATTTATATCTTTAAAATTATAAAGATATATATAAAAGAACTAATGTTTCAAATATCTAGTCATACAATTTTTCTCCAACCATGATCAAATGCTTATATTTTAAATTCACATTCAATTGACAATTTAATATTTTATTGCTATAACTAATTAAAAAGATTATTTCGAATAATTTTATTTTGAGGAACATCTATTCGTACTTGTACAACACATTATTTTTTTAACCTTGCACTCACTTCACTCTTCATGATGCTCCATTTTATTTCTCTATCTCTTATTTCATTCATCTTATTCAATTCAATCTTCCATTTCTTACAATTCCTTCTAACTCTTTCTTCTTCTTCCATTTTCATGTCAAAATTATACATATAATATGAATTGATTTTTTCAATGTAAATAAAGAAATTATCCATAATTCTATCCACAATTATGAATAGCAAAAAATTGAAGATGAGTTTGATGATGAAAAAACTATCTTATTAAATAAATTTTCATTCATTAAAAAGTCAAAATAATAAAAAATAATCTTACTCATCAAAGACTATCCATGCATCGGATGAGAACTTCTTTATTTTCTTTTTACGAAGAATTTAAAATGCATCTCATTGCCAATGAAGTGTTTTTTTGGCAGCACATATTCTACATTGGCTATAGAAGCTCCTCCGCTACCTCAATCGGTTACTCCTTCGCCATGTCCGACTATAATAGGCAGTTGAACGGACGTGGCGGAGGAGTGACCGCTACCTCAATCGGCTACTCCTTCGCCATGTCCGCTCGACCACTCCTCCGCAACGTCCGCTCAAATGCCTATTATAGTCGGATGTTTTTGTATAAATTTTTTATCATTAGTAGTATATATATATATTTATATATATTTAAATGTCACATGCTTCCCATGAAAGATTTGCACCAAACTTTTTGTAGAAACCTTGCACAAGCTTATTCCAAAAGTTTCAAGCTTCTTCTTCTAGAAGTCTTACACAAATAAAACTATGTATATTTTTAAAGTGAAATATATTTAATTATTTTATTTCAAAAAGAAATAACTTTACTCTTAAATAATACATAGTTATCAATAAAAAATTTACTTAATAATATATATTAAACTAAAATCATTAATGATTAGAATTTTTAAAATTTCAATAATAAATAATTAAATAGAATTTAATTTAAATATTTTTACTCATTTATAAATACTTTTCTTATTAATAAATTGTGATAAAGAATCATTTAAAATAATTTTTTTTATTAAATTTGAAATTTTGTAATTCCTACTATATTATATTATTAATATGGATGTCAAATCGAAGATCTTGAAAAGACGAATAATTTGATATAATTTTCATGTAACATAAATTTAAAATAAATAAGTTATAAACATTTAAAATATTAGATAAATTTTTAAATAAAGATAAGAACAAAATATTTTGATTGGTTACAAAAATTGACTACTAATACTTCATCTCACTCTCTCTAAAGCAAGTACGACCATTTGACACATGTATTTTTATTTTTAGTTTTTAGCACATTACTATTTATAGTAAGTTAGTTTTGGAGGAAAATTTCCTAAAATAGCACTATTGTGTTATTATATAGATATATAGATATACTCTCTTATCTCATCTCGTCTATCAAACGAGTCGGAAAATAAACGTCCCTATAATGATTTTAGATCACAAATCTCACAAAATAAATTTAAGACCGCTATTCAAGCCTCTAGTTCTCTATATACTCCCTCCGTCTGCTTTCAAATGTATCATTTTTTCATTTTGGGAGTCCACCCCCAAGGGTCTCATTTTCTTTTTTATCCACACACACCCACTAGTACAACTAAAAAATGAAACTGACACCTCCACTAATACAACTACCCACTACATATTCCCTCCGTCCAGCTTTAACGATGATGTTTGCTTTTTGCACGGAGATTAAGAGAGTATAATATTTTAATGTGTAGTAAGGTGAGAGAAATAATATTTAATATAAAGTTGGTATTTGTTTTAGTATTGTGTGTGGGTCTTACATAAAATAATTAATTATTTTGTGTGGGCCCATGTCATGACCATAAATTTATACAAAGAAATATTTTATTAATTTTATAAGCAAAAAAAATTATAAATGCAGAATTAAAGCCCTTTTTTTTACTAGAAGAATTAAATTAAGTTTAGTTGAGTTCAAAATCACATTTTTAATATAGAAAATGATTAAACCATACGAAAGGAAATAGAATTTGGTCAAACATTGTAAAGTACGAGTAGCGGAAGACTTTCACTGGTTTGTGTGCAGTGACAATTGATGCGTGTTTTCTTTGCACGCAAAATTAATCCTCAAGTATTAAAGATATCAATTGCATTTTAAGCAAGCGACCAAGTGAATACCGAACCCAAAGGACGGTGTATTATCAACTTAATTATTTACTAAATTAATTAAGACGTAAGGCAATAACGTTGAGGATTGAATGATTAACGAATAAACAATTAATTAAAATAACAAATTCAATAAAATATCACTCGAAGAATATGAAAGTGGATCAAGTAGGAGAATAGGTAGCTCTAGGATAATCCAGTTTCACTCATTAATTTCCCTTCCGTGTGTTGATGTCCGACTCTGCCTTGTGGAATATGGACGCATCACTAAACCATGCATATCTATTCTATAGACATAAGTAAACATGCGTGTAACACGTGTGAATAACCTCGGAGCAAGAGATATAATTTCACCCCCCTTTCTAGGTACTATCAGTATCAATTATTTTTCTGGCCAATTGGTACTCTAACCCGATATGATCTCCCTTTATAGGTACTATAAAATTATCCTCTTTATCCTACCCAATAACTCGAATTCAATTCAATTAATAAGTATTCATATATGATAGTTCGAATGAAGCTTCGGAATTCCCTCATTAAGAATCATAACATGGAATCCTGTTCACCGGTGAACGCACTCAATCTACAACCAATATATATATTCAGACTCTATATACCAATTGAAGATTCACAAAACGACCGTGAATATGGATTAAAAATGTGCAGTCATATATAAAATAAATCCATAAGTAATGTTGTACGAAGTTTACACACAAACGTTCAATTAATTCGTAAAAACCTTCACAACCCTAGTTCTACCAAAATAGTTTTAGCCCATGATGTTGCGAAGAACAATCATGGGGGTTGGATAGATCTTACCCGGATGTCTAGAAAATTACAAGATAAATTAAGAAATGAATAAAACCCTAGATGCGGGAGTCGTCGTGTCCTTCTCCGTCTTAAATCCTCCTCTTGGTTCTCCTCTTGATTCCACAGACGAATCTTCAAAGTAATGGATGGATGGAGGAAAGGATGTGGATGATGGTTGGGGGTCATCCCCCCTTGTGGGGTGTAGGATGGTTGTGTTGTATTGTATCTCCTCCCTAATTTTCTTTGTGTGATCTACATCCCCTTTTATACTTGTAAGTTCTCCTTATGGACCTATGAAGGGCTTTTTCTTGGAAAGCACGAAAATTTATGAACAGGGGATAAAAATTCTGATTTTTCGCTATTCAGGCTTCTGGTTCGACCACGACACAGTGGTCGAACCGCTCGTGTCGTGGTCGAACCGCTCGTGTCGTGGTCGAACTATAGTGCGCAGTCTCACCTTTAGCATAAAACTTCCACATCCAGACTCTGATTTGAGTGACTCTTGTGCTCACGCGATTCTCTCTTCCTTGGATTTCAATCCATATAAAGAACTCACAAAAACTCCAAGATTTGAAGGTGTAACAAGCCATGCAAAGTAACACAGCTGTTCTGTTCGGCATAGCTCGTGCGACGTCACCACTTTGATAATAACTTTCTCGTTTGAGATCCAATTGGGGTATTCTTTATGCAAAAACGACCCTCTCTTCTGTGGATTTCCAACCATGTATCACAATTCCAATTCAGAGCTCCACACAAATACAGAAAAATTATACAAGTTGGACGTGTGTTTTTCAGGATCATTGCACAAATTGCACATTTTCTCCAACTTTGCACTTTTGATCCTTTTTCCACCTAAAACACAATAAAACACCTCAAGTGCACATTTTCTCACATATATTGAATATAAGACACATGTGCTAATATATGACAACAATTCCAATCAAGGTGGTGTTAATTTGGACACTATAACACACTTATTTTAACTCTCGTCAACAATTCAAGAGTTATTGTTCACAAGATTAATACTTATTTAAGTAAATTAAGTAGTACTCCTTGCTATAATCCAACCCTTCCAATTCATCATCTGCCACGCCGGCTACACAACATTATCTGTAGATAGAAACATAGGGGGTGAGCACACGGGAATGTACTCAATGGGGGATTTCCTGTTAGATTTCATAATTGAAAATGACTACACCTTTTGAGAAATGAACATCATAATTTTATAATAGTAAAGGGAACTAACCCATAGTCAAGTTGCCCAAGAGCGCTCATTATTTAATCCGTCAAAATTATGCGAACCCGTTCGTCTTTCCTTATTGACATTGCAATAATGACAACTATACGTACAGGATCCCGGCCCACCTGTCTTAGGTAAATTTTCATGCATATTCATAACATTAATAAATGCAACCAAGTTCAATATAAAATTAGTAACAGAAAGCCCACCTCAGTGAATACGAGCTATACAAAGGTAAGATTAAAGGTTGGACTTCAAACGGCGATGTCATTGCTAATTTCTCCTTGCAATCTCTATGCCTTCAAAATTTTAATTCTTACTTAGCTTATAATTAAGTATTTTTATTTATAAACTATTTTGATGATTTAGAAATTATTTCTTTAGAAGAGGGCCTAAATTAGTGTTATAAAATAAACCTCAAAATACAATGAGTTTGTATAAAAGGTTCTTAATGGTGTTACAGTTTGGGAATTTAGTTATAGCTATCGGACAACTAATTTATTTCAAAAAATATTTTATATGCATATATTAGACACATATGTGAACATTTTCATACTTAGCCCTTTCACTAATTCGTTCGTTTTAAGGGTTAAACGAAAAGATGAAGTTTTTGCTTGAGTTTCATGTAAGCATTCTGCCACAGTTTAGTAAAATATGCATAACTTTTATTTGGGTGGATATTTTTCAAAGATATTTTACAGTTACATAATAGACAAATAGACGAACAAGTTTCATGTTAAAATTTTTGACAGATTCATCCATTTTTATAGTGTAAAACGAGCATGAAGTTTCTGCAGTTTTATAACACATTCTCCCCTATGGTAGAATGTGTATAATTTTTAATTACCAAACATTTTCTTAAAAAATTTGATAAATAAGTTTTAAATATCTAATAAACTCATATCATTGAAAAATTTTAAAAATTTTTACATAACATACATACATGTGTATATATAACTTTTTATTATTATGAAAAAGATACTATACATTCTTTAATTTGGAGTAAGATATTTATAATATAAATTTTATTTTAATAACTCTTTTTATGTATATTTATATACACACATTTTATATTCATAATTAAGTATTTTTATTTATAAACTATTTTGATGATTTAAAAATAATTTCTTTAGAAGAGGGCCTAAATTAGAGTTATAAAATAAACCTCAAAATATAATGAGTTTGTATAAAAGGTTCTTAATGGTGTTACAGTTTGGGAAATTGGTTATAGCTATCGGACAACTAATTTATTTCAAAAACTATTTTATATGCATAGACACATATGTGAACATTTTCATACTTAACCCTTTCACTAATTCGTTCGTTTTAAGGGTTAAACGAAAAGATGAAGTTTTTGCTTAAGTTTCACGTAAGCATTCTGCCACATGCATAACTTTTATTTGGGTAGATATTTTTCAAACATATTTTACAGTTACATAATAGACATAGAGACGAACAAGTTTCATGTTAAAAGTTTTAGCAGATTCATCCATTTTAATGGTGTAAAATGAACATGAAGTTTCTGCAGTTTTATAACACATTATCCCCTACGGTAGAATGTGTATAATTTTTAATGACCAAGCATTTTCTTAAAAAATTTGATAAATAAGTTTTAAATATCTAATAAACTCATATCATTGAAAAATTTTAAAATTTTTTACATATTATACATAATATACATACATGTATATATATAACTTTTTATTATTATGAAAAAGATACTATGCATTCTTTAATTTGGAGTAAGATATTTATAATATAAATTTTATTTTAATAACTCTTTTATGTATATTTATATATATATATATATATATATATATATATATATATATATATATATATATATATATATATATACTATTAATGTTATCATTATTATTTACCTATAATATATTGGAATTATATTTTTTTTAAAACTACACACTTATAGCGTATAAGATTATGAAAAATTTCACTTGATACATACTTATATAGTATTAATACAAGAAGGGTATATGATTGTGAAATAATTTTAATACAAAAGGTATGTTTATAGTATCCATACAGTAGGGTATACTTATTGAAAGATAGTGTTCATACAAAGGTTATGAAATAATTTTAATACTTTTATTATATAATTTTTATTTGATATGTAAACATTTAAGGGCTATCACTAAGTTGAGTTTAAAAACCTATTAAGATTTTTAAATATTTAAAAACCTATTAAGATTTTTAAATATCACTTAACCCAGACAGCAGACCACTAACTAAGACAAGCAAACAACAAACCACTAAACTAAGAAAAGTTTAACACGATAATCAAAGTGCAACACCACATAGCGTTGTAAGAAAGAAACATATTATATCTCATTTCACATTTAATGAAGAATAATATGCAGAAAATAAAGCGTTATAAGAAAGGAAACATATTATATACCATTTCACATTTAATGAAGAATAATACAAAAAAAACTATCATTCTTATTTTTCACGTGTAATGAAGATTCATATGCAGAAAAGTATCATTTTCAATCTTTCATATGTAATAATAGAGAGTGAAATGTTCAATAATAGAGAATGAAAAGTTCAATAACGCATTTCTACTGCAAGAGTACGCATCTCTTTGGCATTCAATTATTGAAGTGTAAATGAGGTAAAAGAAGTTACCTGGTAGCTAGCTTAGGAGAGAGATCTAAAGTTTTAGATAATATCACGACCACCTTCTTATCAACAGATGGCCCGGCCCTTACAGAACAATGTAGTGTACTAATTGTGAGATTTTGAAAGAAACACAAGCAAGTTTTAAGATTAAAACGGGATGTGATAATCTTACCTCGTAGATCTCTCTAAAGTCACGGTAAGTTTTTCCCTATTGTGATATCGTAGCTCTCCTGGAATAAAGAATTTAATCGTGAACTAAGTTTTCTTTCTATGTACGGGGAGGACAAGATTTCTTTCTTTACGGAAGGACAATATTTGCTAATGTGGTTAGAGAGTTTTTTCTAAACTTTTGGGCGGAAGAGTGTTTAGGAATTTTCTGGTCAGTAGGAATAAGTTACTCTATGAAGAAGACATGAGGAAAGGTTTTTCTTCTGTGGTGAAGAAGGCTAGAGGAAACATGTTTATATTGATATAGGAGAGAAAGAAGAGCGGTGGATGTGGAACTGAAGAGTCATGTCTCTTGGGTTTTATCTTATTAGACGCTGAGAATATTAATGATTGTATACGAGATGTGAAATGATTATCCTGTATGAGCGTAAGTATCTCTCCTTACCGAGAATATTAAAGATTTCCACAAGATATGACATATATCCCTCCTCCTGGGTACTTACCGAGAATATTAAAGATTTCCACAAGATATGACATATATCCCTCCTCCTGGGGTGGGTTGTCTTATTAGCTTTGGAATTTTCTTTTATTATGGTTTACTCATTATTAGCGTATATATTATTTCTTAGTTGTTTATGAGACACACATATCATATTATTATTATTATTAGATATATATATATATATATATATATATATATATATATATATATATATATATATATATATATATAAATCATGATTATTTTAGTCCAACTTGATAAAAAAAGGAAAGGTAAACCTTAATTTGAGACAACTAAAAATGAAAAGCGTAAACCTTAATGCGGGACGGAGGGGTATTAAATAACAATACTCCTTAATCTCCGTGCCCAAAAGCAAATGTCACCCTTGAATCCAGACGGAGGGAGTACACCTCAAAGACTAAATACAATCCATAAATTTATTTTTCTTTTCACTAAATACATGTCAAAATAGATAATTATAATATTTTTAAATTTTATAGTAAGAGTGTTCAGGGCCGAACAAAATGAATTTGTTCGGTGCTGAACACAAAGAACTTGGAAACTTTCAAAGTAAAATAAAATGTTCGGCGCCGAACAAATACTTTATGTTCGATGCTAAACACATAAGTCGTGCAAAAATAAAACGTTGGCAGCTGAACAAATGATTTTTGTTTGGGCCAAATATAAAATCATGAAATTTTTAAGTATAAAATGGTAAATTTGTCAAACGATTATTTTAATTTCAATATTTTGGGATGTGTAAAGAGATTTTGAGATGTTAATAGGCGTGACCTAAATTTAATGGGCTCCCAAATCTAAAACACTCGAAGTAATTGGGCCGGTTAGCGGGCCTTCAAGCCATTTTGTATGTGGCCAGTTTTGGATTATCCGGCTAATTCGGGTGTTTCAAGAAACATCAATGTGAAGCGCGGGAAAGAATCTGTATCTTCATCCGCCTCTCTCTCTACAGCCTACGCCACTGCTCTCTCTCTGCCTGTTCACTCGCAGTTCATACTTTTTTTTTCTCACTTCTTACTATACACACCGGGATTCACATTTTTCACAAGCTCTTTGTATAGAAGATGAATGGCAGCGATAATAGGAGGAGAGATTGGAGGGATTCTCGGATTTCGAAAAAGAAGAAGCTTATCCTAAACGCGGAGGAACAGCTTGAGTTCAAGCTCGGTTTCGATCTCTTCACTGAAGGAGATAAACGACTCGGTTGGCTACTTACTTTCGCCTCTGTGAGTGCCTTCTTCCTCTCCTTATGCTTAATTTGTTCCGCACTATAAAGTTTGATCCACTTTACTTGATTGACAACTTTCTTTTTTATTGGAAATTTGGTGCGGTTTTTGAACAGTCATCATGGGAGGATCGAGAAACTAACAGAGTGTACAGTTGCGTGGATCTGTATTTTGTATGCCAGGTAAATTACATTTATTTATAAATTACTGCAATTAGTGTAATTTCGTTTGGAAGAAAATTTGTTTTTGTTTTTTAATAATACAATTACGGTTGAATGCTCTGGTTGAAGGATGGTTCGATGTTCAAGGCAAAGTATAAGTTCCGGCCTTATTTTTATGCAGCCACCAAGGTAAGTAAATGCACACTTGAATGCAAATAAGTTTATTGTAGATTGATGGTTCCCTATCATGGACTATTTAATTATGGGTTGTGATAATGTAGGATAAAATGGAAATGGATGTTGAGGCATACTTGCGAAGGCGTTATGAAGGCCAAATTGCAGATATTGAGATTGTGGAGAAAGAAGATCTTGATCTTGTAAAACAATTCTACTCATTACTATATTTTCTTAGATGTTCAAATTTCAACTTTTCTCATCCAAAACTCATTAATTTGAAGCTGCGAATGCAGAATATCTTTTGCTGCCAATTTATTCTTTATTAAACGAAAAAATTGCTATTGCTTGCTTCATGGATTGGATAAAATTTTATGGTGAGGTATGATCAATATAACAACCCATGTAATGAGATTACGGCTTATTTTGTTGTAGTCCTTGCAGACATTTTAATGAGTTGACTCATATTTCATAATTGTTGTTATTGTATACCATCTCTTTCACGCAAAAAAATGTTGAGTATTCACTGTGAAGCATCTTGAAATATATATTATCTGAATAATCCTTCTATTTGCCACAGAAAAATCACCTCTCTGGTCTTCAAAAATGTTATTTGAAGATATCTTTTGATACTGTTCAACAATTAATGCAAGTGAAGAATGATCTAATTCACGTTGTTGAAAGAAACAAAGCAAAGTTGGATGCCGAGGATGCATATGAGTCCATATTGTTAGGGAAAAGGTAATGGAATTTCTTTAAGCTTATCTATTTATTAATTACTATATATTAATCTGTTGAGTTAACTCTTCTGTGCTACTTCCGATGACTATTATCAATCAACATTAGTTCCAAATATATTTTATATTTGCATAAAGTTCCTACAAGAAACTCTGTTTAAGTCTGAAGATTTTTTTTATTGGGCAGCAAACAACGGACTCAAGATTTCATGGACTGTATAAATGATCTTCGTGAATATGACGTACCTTATCATGTTCGATTTGCCATTGACAATGGTATTTTGCTTCTTCATGTATCTGAACTCTCTTTCTTTTTCTCCTTGTTGATTCCTGGACTACGAATATATTCAATCTAACTTACTCTTGAGTTCTTAAAATTCAGATATAAGGAGTGGACTGTGGTATGATGTAAGTGTTTCCACTTCTGGGGTTACAGTAGAAAGGAGGACAGATCTGTTGCAACGTGCAGAAGTTCATGTTTGTGCCTTTGACATTGAGACTACAAAGCTTCCTTTAAAATTTCCTGATGCTGAATATGACTCAATCATGATGATTTCATACATGATTGATGGTCAAGGGTACCTCATCATTAACAGAGAGGTAAAAGCAGACCAATGCTCATCTTTTCTCTTAACTAGCTTATATATCTGTGAATGTTTTCAGCATCAATGTTTTTCATTTACGAGATTAAGTAATTGCAACTATTCAATTCTTTCTTTTCTCTTATTTTCTTTTCTTTTTCTCTCTTTTAATTCCCCCATTTTCTCGTTAGGGTGGGTGGTGGAGAAATTTTTTTGAACTGATACTACTGGATTACACGTGTCTGGACACACATGCTAGTTTTAGAAGAACATTAGCATGAGATTATTGTGACGAAAGAATATTGGTTCTACTTATCATTATATTTCAAAATTGAAGTTCAGGCTAGATATTTGGATCTCTTTGATGTAACATTAAATAATGAATACTATGTCCAATGGCTCTGCTGTAACTTGAAGGATAAAAATTATACTACAGAACATGGGTTGGTTAGATCAATTTCTATGATTGCTATATTTGTGAATTATTTTGTGTTCCTTACAAAAAATTATGTTTCTTTCTCGTCCCCTTTAAAATTATTAATGAGAATTTTGTTCCTTTAAAAAAACATTACTTTGTGTTCAAACAATTGCAGTGTGTTGGGGAGGATATAGAGGATTTAGAGTACTCTCCCAAACCAGAATTTGAAGGTTGCTTCAAAGTGAAAAACGTGAAAGACGAGGTAAAAAGGGTCTTATCATGTCATACACAATTAAACACAATTTTTATATTTCTGACCCTGGATCTTCTCACAGAAAGGACTTCTTAGACTATGGTTCTCCCATATGCAAGATGTAAAGCCTGGTATATATGTCACATACAATGGTGACTTTTTTGACTGGCCATTCCTTGAAAGCAGGGCAGCGCATCATGGTTACAACATGAATGAAGTATGAAGTCTTTCATTGCTAGCCTCATGGAATTTCCGAAGCCATATTCTGTAAAAATTGCACTTGAAAACAACAAGTTAATGTCTGTCCAAAATTCCTTCTAATGTCAGTGCAAATTTGATCATCCATATATGATGCAGAAAATTTGTTAGCTTTGTATGTCAGTTGCATGCTCACTTGTTGAAATTTAATCATCTGTACATGATTCAGAAATTTGTCGGTTTTTTATGTCTTTTGAGTGCTCTCATGTCCAACGCATGATGCCAGTGATCCATGAAGCAGAAACTCTATTACCATTGTGTGCGTTTGCAACTCTTTTTTTTTCTTCTTTCCAATGTTCAACTGGTGCTTCTCAATGACTTAAAATCACCCCTTTTCTGTTATAAAAATTTTATACCCAACATTCATTCCTAGTATACTTTTCTTGATTATATAGTTAATCACATGAGAGCTCTGGTAATGTAATTGAAGAAACTATTATGTCATTTTATTTGCAAATTTATTTTCCTTCAAGTTATGAAAACCCGAGCATACATTTCCTGAATTCCTTTAACTTTTGAATTGCAGGAACTTGGATTTCTGTGTGATAAAAATCAAGGTGAATGCCGCGCCAAATTTTCATGTCACTTGGATTGTTTTGCATGGGTGAAACGTGATAGTTATCTCCCTCAAGGAAGCCAAGGCCTAAAGGTGCTTTTTTTTTTTTTTTAACTTTTGTTTTGGTTTTGGCTTTTTTACTAATTTATCAGTTTTCCATTTCCAATTGGCTTTTAGGTAACTTTAAAGTCAATTTAAGTAGTAAACTAGTGTGAGGGAAGTCTAGACTTTGAAATATTTGTATATGAAAGACTTGAAATTCTTTTGAAATACATGTTTGTTACGAGATTGTGCCGGAAATGTTTGTGCAGAGATGTCACATAAATGCTGAAAACTAGATGATGCATAAAGAACTTCTTGGTTTTGTCATTCAAACAATGGAGCAGGCTTACCTCTGATGGATACAAATGCAATGACACTCCAGTGTGATACATATTAGATCACATTTATATGATTTTGAGTGAATTCTGAATTTATGTCATCTAATGAAACTTTTGCATATGTTCTTTTTAGCATGTTATGTTTTTAAATACCTAGTGAATGGTTTTCAAACCATTTTCGTTGTATGGCCTGAATCTTATTGTGATTGAAATATGGTTGAAAATGTTGCAATCCTATCTACTTCTCTTTCCATTTTCCTTAGTTTGTATGTTATCACTTGATAATTAATTGGGTCTGCCCAGTTCCTATCTTATTTTGGCATAACATGTCCAGCTTTTAGCATTTTGTCTCTTGGATACATGTATTTAAATTGTTTATAATATTTCAGGCCGTGACAAAAGCCAAATTGGGTTATGATCCACTAGAAGTCAATCCTGAGGATATGGTTCGTTTTGCAAAAGAAAGGCCTCAGGTATGTTCAATTAGATCTGTTGGTGCAGTTTTTATTCAATAAGATTAATATTGATATCATTTTGGGTGCGCATTATAAGTTAGGTATTGACTATAAGGTCGTTTTTAGCTGAGGAAACTAAACATACAGAACTATTATCCGAGATCGGTGAATGCTCACTTTAAATGGAGAGGATGGCTATAGACAACACAAGTCGATAAAATAAACACGGAACTGTGTATATTACTGATTGAATGTTGAAGCTGATTTTCTTTTTAGAAAGACCCTTATTCTGTAGGTGGTCAGGTGAAGGAATTATTGCAATGCATGGGCTTTCATTAAAACTACATATGAAAATAAGGAAGGGAAATTGATATTTACCAAGGCGCGGGGGAGAAAATTGACATCACGTATTTATGCTCTTAAGCAGCTTCATGCCAGTTTCCTTCAGCAAAGATTTTTATCCTCGCTAAAACCTATACAAGTGGCTATAGATGATCAAATTAAAGGTTCAATTTGACCAGAGTTTTAGTAATCAAAGTTAAAGTTATCTATTTCGTGTAAATAATATAACTTTTACTGTGTTAGGGTTCTCAAAAAGGTTTACTGTGCTAGATAGGGTCCCAAATACATAGGTCAACTATTATTTGTCATTTAAAAGGGGCTCATTCCCTAAGTGACCAGCAGAAACCATTTAGCATACCTTTCATAGCATATCAATCCTCTCTTATACGGTGTGTATTTATCTTGAGAACATTAACACAAGCTATTTGAGCTTGGTCTTGGTCTAGGATTTCTTACTGCGAGGGAAATTGCCTGATGTGAAAGTGTGATTTATGTGTGTCTGCTTGCACCAACATCAATTCTTTGGCAAAATTGACTAAACATATATCCCTTGACATTTAAGTAATTGTACATTTTTAAGTTTATTATCTTATTTAGACTCAGTATTTTTTCGGTACTAAACTGTTTGGTTTATTACAAGTTGTGTTGCTTAATATAACATCAACTAGAAACTTGCAGTATGATTCATATGACTCGAGTTAAATTCTCCCCCCTGTTCTCGGTGGAACTTGCTTCCAAACTGGAGAAATAAAAGGTCAAAATTGCATTTGTGAATGTGAAACTATCAAATAAATTTAAAATCTGGTTTTCTTCAATAACCTAGAGAAGTTACTTTTGAGCTCTGATCGTCATTTTGCACTTTTAGTGAACATTTCATTTGTTTCATTGATGGAAGACTCCATTGAATTTAACTCCTTTTCAATTACATTGTTTTGACATTGCAGATGATGGCATCATATTCAGTTTCTGATGCTGTTGCAACGTACTACCTTTATATGACTTACGTGCACCCCTTTATTTTCTCCCTAGCAACCATAATCCCCATGCCACCAGATGAAGTTTTAAGGAAAGGAAGTGGGACTCTTTGTGAAATGCTTCTAATGGTCCAGGTGAATAATTGGACCCATGCCATTGCTGAAACTTATGGTTCATTGCTTTTGCTAATTTTATATTTCTGATTTTCTGGCTTTATACTCTCAATTTATATGCCTTTTGGTCCCTCTAAGTGCTGGTGTCCAACTAAATGTAAGAAATAAATCAGAAACTAGAAGAAGCAAAAGTTCAGCTATTTCAGCTTCTGACCTCTATAAAGTTTATTATTATATCTTAGACTATTTGCTCTTATGCTGCTTGCAGGCATACAAAGCAAATGTTATCTGCCCTAATAAACACCAATCTAATCCAGAGAAGTTCTATAATAATCATCTTCTTGAGAGTGAAACTTATATTGGTGGCCACGTGGAATGCCTAGAAAGTGGTGTTTTCAGATCGGATCTTCCCACAAGTTTCAAACTCGATCCATCTGCTTTTGAGGTAATCATCTTTAACAATTTCTCTTCAATTAAAATTTCCATCCTTTTGTTATAAAGTTTAGTTATCGAAGAATGAAATAAGATGTTGAAGACAATTGTTAGTTGAATGCTAAAAAAATTCAAATTATCTGGTGCATTTCATCAAGATGACCTTTATGTATGTCCTTTGGACTTCTGAATTCAACTTTTTTTTGTTTCTAGAATGATAAAATCCCCTAGCATAACAATATCTTACATTTGGAGTATTAGGTAAAATATTACTACTACTTTGATAAAATACAATGAGTTTCTGAGTAGCCTAGTTGGGCTGCATCCTTTTAATATCCTTATGCTTATATAGCGACGCTTTTCTCTATAATCAGTTTGAAAAAAAATTAGTCACTTTTTTGTCATGAAGGCTTTATCTCCTACTAGACTTTCTTTGCATGCCAATATTACTGAAAGCATAATGTTTTATCCTTACAGCAATTACTTGATAATCTTGATCGGGACCTGCAATATGCTATTAAAGTGGAAGGAAAGATGGACCTGGAATCAGTTACAAACTATGATGAAGTAAAGAACGCCATAAGGGAAAAGGTAATGAGACCCTTATATGAAGCCTGCATTAACTAACTGATTCTCTATGTGGAGTAGAGATATTAGACAGGTTTTCTTAGTTTGTAATCCCTGCTATAGATGTTATCTTCTATGACTCGAGTTGTCCCATGTATTAGACTACCGCGTTTTATAGTCGTGCAAGAGTTGGATTTCTTCTCTTAATTCTTAGCATCTTCTCTATTCGCACGTGTGTGAGTTTGTAACAAATGGCAAAGGTTCTACAATACTGCCTAATGACTGTGTGTTTGCCCTTTAATGTTCAGCTAGTGAAACTGAGGGATGAGCCAATACGTGAAGAATGCCCTCTAATATATCATCTTGATGTTGCTGCAATGTATCCGAACATTATTTTAACAAACAGGCTTCAGGTAATCATAGAATTGCCTAATCCTAAATACTATTTCCTCAATCAATTTATTTGTTTAGACAAAGGAGAGGCTATGTTTAGACGAGCATATCAAATTAGTTTTGGATACATATCATCTGAATATGACCCACACCCTGCTATGTTTATGGGACTCAAACTTAATTTTAGAAATTTACTGTCTTGCTCATTCGCTGTGAGAGGTGAAAGGGTGCTGAAATTTTCAAAGTACTGTAGCTAAATGAATCAGAAAATTTAAATCAAGCATTTCCTTTTTCATTAGAATAATTTGCATATATTTTCTTAAGGATTTGATGTGGAATGGATGTTGGGTTTTCTTATGAAGCCAAACTCAACACAAGATATTGCTGATAAAGTGATAATATTGTTGAGTTTGACTCTATTAAAAAACTCAACATTGAGTTCTATATCGATAATATATATATATGTAAGTGAAAGTGTGTATATATGTATAGTTCATAGCAGTCAATAAGCAATCTTCTGCTAAATTGTAAGTATTTGACTGATGAAACCAATCTTCAAGATTTTAGCCCAATGTTATATGATTTACACTTTACAGTTGATTGAGTGACTTTTCTGTACATTAGAAAGTTTTTTCTTGTATGATAACCTGCTCACTTGGAAATTTTCATCTGATTGCCAATTTATTTCTTGAGTTCATTTAGGCTGACATCTGCTATATAAGCCATCACAAGACCATATTTTCATGATTACATCTTAGACTTATAATGCAATGAACTTGTTTTTTTTCTGCCTCAATTTCTAGCCACCCTCAACAGTCACAGATGAAATATGCACTGCATGTGATTTCAATCGTCCTGGCAAAAACTGCCTTAGGAAGCTTGAATGGGTTTGGCGTGGAGAAGTATATATGGCCAAGAGAAGGTTTAATCATATTTCACTGATGTTTTAAAATTTAATTCAAATTGTTGTGAGAAATTTCCAATGAACTTGGTGACATTATATTTATGCCAGTGATTACTATCATCTAAAGAGGCAGATTGAATCTGAGCTTGTGAATGGCATGGATGGGAAACTATCAAACTCTTTTCTTGACCTACCTAAAGCAGAGCAACAGTTGAAACTCAAGGAACGGCTTAAGAAATACTGCCAAAAGGTATGTGTATATCCTTGTCTGCTTCTATTTATTTGAACCAGATAACCAGTTGTTGCTGACAATCTTATCTGTCCATTTCAACTCTTAGGCTTATAAAAGAGTACTTGACAAACCTATTACTGAACTTCGAGAAGCAGGGATCTGCATGCGTGAAAACCCATTCTATGTTGACACTGTCCGCAGGTAGGTTATATAGAATGATCTGTCATTTTTCTTTTAGACTGAGCTATCATGTCTTCTTGAAATTTAGTTTGATAAACTCATGCTAAGTTGTCTTATCTATAATCATTCTCTTGTGTTTTTCATTAGCTTTCGTGATAGAAGGTATGAGTACAAAGGGCTGAATAAAGTTTGGAAGGGACGGTTGTCAGAAGCAAAATCAAGTGGAAATTCTATTAAAATCCAGGAAGCACAAGTATCAATTTCCCAATCCTGTTTACAATAATTGAAAGTTATTAAACTAGAAATAACTCATATATACTTACATTTTCAGGACATGGTAGTGCTTTATGATTCATTGCAACTTGCCCATAAGTGCATTCTCAACTCCTTCTATGGATATGTAATGCGCAAGTGTGTTTCCAGGCTTTTATTTTCTTTTAGTTCCATGTTTCTTGTGAGCCTTTTGGGTTCTTATAGGTCTTTGTCCAATATTAAAATTTTCAGGGGTGCAAGATGGTATTCCATGGAAATGGCCGGGGTGGTTACTTATACTGGAGCTAAAATTATTCAGAATGCCCGCTTACTGGTCGAAAGAATTGGGAGGCCTCTTGAGTTAGACACTGATGGTATTTGGTGTGCACTACCAGGGTCATTCCCAGAGAACTTCACATTTAAGACAAAGTACTTTTTAAGTTACTGAAACATGGCTGCTTTTCTAACTTCTCTGCTTAAGTGTATATGTTCTTCAGTCAGTATGAATATATTGAAGAACCAAAGATCATGTCTAGTAGTTACTTATTTATACTGTGGTTAGGTTGTCAACCTGCTTTACATTTGTTAGAGTTTGGTTTCAATAGACACTGATCATGTTTTTTTTGGACGTATATGTCAGAGACACAAAGAAGTTGACTATATCATATCCTTGCGTCATGCTTAATGTTGATGTGGCTAGAAACAATACCAATGATCAATACCAGGTTTGTAAATGACCTTATCTCAGTATTTCTGTAAGTTGTCTTCAAAACTTACTTGAAGTCATCTTGATTCGAAATCAAGCATTGGCTAGGAAAAAAAACGTGACTAAATGCCAGGTTTCTTGCAGACACTAAAAGACCCTTTAAGCAAAACATATGCAACACACAGCGAGTGCTCAATTGAGTTTGAGGTGGATGGACCGTATAAGGTGACGCTGACTGAGCACATGAGATAACCTTCAGTTTCTTCTTTTATTAGGTCACTGTCTCTGATCTATTGGTTGTTATATTATTCATAAGATTTTTTTGGTGTAATTTTATGCTTATAGGCAATGATTATACCTGCTTCCAAGGAGGAAGGGATCTTGATTAAGAAGCGATATGCAGTTTTCAATGATGATGGTACCCTAGCTGAACTGAAGGGTTTTGAGATCAAGCGTAGAGGTGAGCTGAAGCTCATCAAAGTTTTCCAGGTATCACATTAACCAGCCGCCCTTGGTATAATAGTATTTTTTTTTATTTTTTTTCCACAGTATGCATCCTGGTTCTTTGTAAACAAAATTACTTTATTTTGATGTTCTTGAACCTTAAATCTTCAATACCCAATGTTGATGATTTAATTTAGACCTTGTGGTTGATTGCTGTCAATTTTTATAATACCTCATTCTAAGAATACCTTTATCCCTCTACTAGAGCTGTTTGCAGGAAACTTTTCTCATCATGGATTTTGCTTCTTGAGTTAACTAAATTCCCTTTTTTTGCAGGCTGAGCTATTTGACAAGTTTCTTCACGGGTCAACATTGGAAGAGTGCTATTCAGCTGTTGCCTCTGTGGCAAATCGCTGGCTTGATCTTCTTGATGTATGTTACTAACATAAATGAGTTTTCTAATAATGGAAACACACTGCAACATTTATTGCCCACTTAGAAGTATTATTACTCCAAAAATTTCAAAGAATATATCATACTCTCCTATAATTTCAGAATCAGGGAGAAGATATTGCGGATAGTGAATTGCTTGGTTACATTTCAGAATCAAGCACAATGAGCAAGTCCTTAGCAGAATATGGTGAACAAAAGTCATGTGCAGTGACCACTGCAAAGCGCCTAGCTGATTTCCTTGGGGATGCGATGGTTAAGGACAAAGGATTGCTGTGTCAGTATATAGTTGCATGTGAACCAAAGGTATAGAATCATTTTAGTTTTCTGAGTAGAAGTTTATCTGCTTATAATTCATACTGAAGCAAAAACTGTGAAATGGCCCTTGACACCAAAAATGCACGTTTCTTTTTTGTTAGCTTTTTGCTTTTGAATTTTTGGATAATGAAACAGTAAATTATAGCATTCATTCAATAATTGATCAGTCCAAATTATTCTGCCTAAGATTTTAATGTTAACTTGATAGATTCTAGTCAATTGACTTTTTAATTTTCCTTTCTGCATGATCTATTAAATGATCGGATAAGAAAAAGTGGGATTCATTCTCTGGATGAATGACTATAGCTGATAAATAACCAGTATGACTAAATTTATCATGGGCATGCATATTTGTCTTTGCCTTGTCTGATGATCGGATCTCTCTCTCTCTCTCCCCCTCTCTCTCTCCCCTTTTGTGATGAGTTTTGCATGCACTTTGATAAGTATGTGCATTCTTCTGATACAATCGTAATAATTGCGTCATATTTTCTTTACACCTATTGTGCTATTTAGAATCTCCCGCCACAGTTAGTTTATGCATGAAGATATAACATCAGACATGGAATAAAATACCAAACAAACGAGCTATGGAATTTGTTGCCTAGCTAGGTTCTGTGTGTTCCTCTCCTGTACCCCAACAATTTGTCATAGTAATGTGACCGGTATTTTTCCCATATATTTTACCTCTTTCAATGCTGCAAAATTTTGTGGCCTTCAAGGCTATTGACATGCTGCTGCATTGAACAGGGAACCCCGGTGAGTGAGCGTGCTGTTCCGGTTGCAATTTTTGAGACTGAAACAGGTTAAATATTTTCCAATGAAGTTATGTTAACATAGTTGTGAAATAAATCAAGTACTTATGCTGACAAGAAAAATGGATTGCAGAAATCATGAAGTTCTATCTCAAAAAGTGGTGCAGAGTCTCATCAGATGTTGGGATCAGGTCAATTATTGATTGGGCATACTACAAACAAAGACTTAGTTCAGCTATTCAAAAAATTGTAACCATTCCTGCTGCTATGCAGAAGGTGGGGATGCTGATTATTTCTGCTGAATATTCTTCTTATTATTTTTTCCTGTAGTTGAGTCCATATTTGACAGGTTGCAAATCCTGTCCCGAGGGTTGTCCATCCTGATTGGTTGCACAAGAAAGTTCGTGAAAAAGAGGACAAATTTCGTCAGAGAAAGTTGGTTGATATCTTCTCTCGAAAACAGAGAGATGATGCTGTGAGAGTGAGTGGTAATCTTGAAGTCAATGATCAAGCAACAATTGGATTTGGAAATAATGATACAGACATGGAAGATTTTAAGAACACTGGAAAAACTTCTTTGAGACCTCAACCTATTGTTCATTCCTTTGGGATCAATAGAGAACAGCATCAGGCCAAGAAAAGTACTTTTGTTGAAAGCACAGTGCAAAATGATGGAGATGTAAGTGGACTTGAGCAGTCAACCCATCCATTGCACAAGGTTTATGAGGAGAGTATTGACAAAGCTGTAGATTATCAAGGATGGCTGGAGATAAGGAAGAGAAAGTGGAAAGAGACCCGGGAGAAGAGAAAACGTCAAAGGTGTTCTTTTCTAATTTCTGCAGTGAGAGGGTGGGGAGGTTATTGTGGAACGATGCTTTTGTGAATCCAGTTTTTACATTTTCACTTTCGTGGGGGTTGTATGTGTTTGAAATTTTATTTTGTAATGCATGTTCAATTTATTTAGTGATATGGCTAATATACAAGAAAATGCTATATTTTCAGGCTAGAAAATTATAAGAAATCCAACCGTAGCGGTGCCGATGTGCCCCGCAACATTCCCAATTATGACCAGGGTCGAGGCAAAGTTGGGGTTAATTCCTATTTCCAGAGGCACGACTTAGCACTCACGCAGTGTCACTGGCAGGTGATGCATTTTTTACAAATTTAATATTTTGGATTTTTTTCCTCAATGACATGAGAAGTGATATATATATATATATATATATATATATATATATATATATATATATATATATATATATATATATATTATTTATTTATTTATTTATTTATTTTATGTATTTATTTATTTATTTTTATGTCAGATTCTTCAACTTGAGCCAAGTGGAATGCCTGGTCAATTTTTTGCTTGGATAGTTGTGGAAGGAGTAATGCGTAAAATTCCCATACTAATTCCTAGAGTTTTTTACCTCAACTCTAAAGCACCTGTTACTGAAGAATTTCCTGGTAGACTAGTAAACAAGATTCTTCCCCATGGGCACCAAAGCTATAATCTGATTGAGGTAGATCATTTTAAGATTATAAGACAGTTATGTTCCAATATCAGAACAAAAAGTTTAAAGTTATGATATAAAATTTAATCTTGGCCTGTTTTAAAGGTTATAATTGATGAAGACCAATTTAGGGCTGAAAGCAAGAAATTAGCTGCTCACCTTGCAGATCCTGAAGTTGAGGTATCTTTTACTTCTCTGGATTTATAAACTACTGTATCCATTGAATACTTATTTGAATACCTTGATGTACCTTGTTCATTATAGTATGAACAATCTTCGTTTGGAGTTCTTCTAAGATCTTTGACTTAACAACGTTTCTCTGGCATTGATTTTTTTCTTTTTTCTGTATTTAATACATTTGGAAAGGTTACAAATTTTTTAATGTAATGTATTATACTATAACTTCATAATTCATTGAGACTATTAGCTTAAAACTGCATCTTTCATTGAAAAGTTAATGGTTTACTCACTGCGAGGCCTATTCAGCGCAATGAACTTTCAGCCGTATCTAAGAAAGCACATTTTTTCTTTTGTGCTTCTTTTATGTTGAAACTTGTGCAGTGTCAAATGTTTCAATTTTGTTGTTAAGGATCTACTTGGAGTTGGACAGTACATGAAACTTCGGCCTTGCTCACATGATCGTACCAATTTTGTTTAATATGAATTTTGAACTTTTATTCCAGAGAAAGATACTCCTAGTTGGTTCAAATTTCTCACTGGCATCTGATTTTTTTTTTTTTATATTATTATTTTTTCATTGTGGTAAGGTTGTGAGGTACTGAGGTTAACTTGTTGTCATGTCTATTCAGTTAACCACATTCCTGATCCTGATCTTTCTAAAGTTTGACAAAATTATCCTTGAATAGTAGGTTGTATTAAATATTATCTACTGCTGTTAATAATCTAAATTTTGTTGTCCATACTGAAATTTATGTTGATGTCAGTGAATTGTAAAATCTATTTTTACCTACTTTAGAGCAAGTCTCGGACTTAATTTTGTTCTAAGATGACAAGCATGTGAAACTTTGACAGGGTATATATGAAACAAATATTTCTCCAGAGTTTAATGCTATCCTTCAGATTGGTTGTGTCTGTAAAGTGGACAAGTCAGCGAAAAAAAGAAACTCCCAAGAAGCTTGGAGGTTGAGTGATTTGCATATGAAGACAACAACTGAGTGTCCATATCTTGAAAATCCAATTTCTTTCCTTTACTTGTATCATAGGTATGCCATTGTAAAATTTGTTGTTTTAGGAAGGGAAAATGTGAGATATGGTTGAGTTATATAGCTGCTATGATATTTATGCTTAATTGTCAGTACTAATTTTTTCAGCATCTGTGATGGGCGAGCTATGTATGTTGCATATTTTCCTTCTTCCAGTAGAATAGCTGTTGTGGTTGTCACTCCTTTCCAGAGCAAGGAATTATCACCTCAAATGCTGGAAAGGCAATTTCGTGAAGCTAGTCAGTCATTATCCTTTCAACCTCCCATGGAAAATGAAAGTATTACATTCAAGGTACATTCACTTAGCATAAGAATACTATTTTTTTGTATTACTATTTTTATTTATTCTTGTAATGTGCTTTTGCTTTTGATTAGGTGGATTATGTTGGTTATGTGAAAGATGCTCAAGGAAACCTGCAGAGGATGGTTACTGAATACAGGTTTACTTCGATTCCTAGTCATTTAATTGTCAATAATAACTGGTTAGCTTGTTATGAAATCCTTACAAATATAGTAGAGTAGAATTGTCATGCATTAGCTACTATTAACAAATACTTAAGGTAATTATTAAGATGGAGGTCATCCTGTTATATCTTGCAAGAACATGGAAAAGAAAAGAATGAAAATTTCTGCAAGCTGATATTTTTTTTTCTTTTGCTGTTTGGTGATAAAATCAATTCTTTCAACTTCGATAATTTCCAAAAAATCTTCACCACAATAATACAATAAGCCTTGCATCATAATCCCTCTATGCGAGTTCTTTTTTTTCTTTTTTTTTTCTCAAAAACTTGTGTAGAATTTTGGAGGTTTTCTTTATTATCAAGTTACTGAAATGTATATTATTGTTGCATATCGTTTATTTCTTGGAAATTTTATTTTTGTCCTCTCATAAACAAATTTTTTACTTATTCCTTCTCCAGGAACATAACCTGCATGAATTTTGATATAGTTTTTACATACATCAATTTTTCAGTAGTTCTTCTCCTGCCTCTCACCGACTAATATTTTCCCCTAGAAGCCCCATAAGCCAGATAACATGATCTTGTAAACAGATCTACGAAGTGTATTTGCTAAGTAAGAAGATCATTCCATGCAGATGTGTTATTAACATTTATTATCCTTTTTATAACCCTGGAAAGAGACAATAATATATAGAACAACATGTATCTTAAATGAGTAAAAAAATGCACATGCATGCTTGGTAGAGGGAGAAAACCAAGGTCATTTCACGCTATGCTTTCTTAATGGCACCTCTACAATGTCAGGGATAATATTATGATCTTATTGGTCTTTTTAATGTATTTTTAAATGATGTAAAGTGAAAATCAAATTGGATACAAAGTAGAATTTATTTTATCTGTGATTTGTGGAGATCACACAAGGACTGGCACATTTTGCATGTAAGAATCAGACAAGGTTAGGTGAAAACCAACTTGATGTGCTGGTTGACAGCATGATCCGAAAATTTACAGGATATGTGCTATATTTACATTTTAAAGTATTTGAGTATTTTACCACCTGGCTTGTGTACAATTGATAAAACAGTTTAGTTAAAGAATTGGGTGCCCAAAGTTGGGGCATTTTGTAAGTATGTTAGATACTTGGAAACAAGAGGGAGCAAACTGACTTGGTAAAAGGAAAATGAAAGAAATCTGAAGATTATACTGTTGTGTGGTTAGTGCAATATTGAATCGACAATGCCCTATAAAGTTTTTACCAATATCTCAAGCAGTGTCTACATGTCAATCCAGATGGTCCATGGTCTTTAATTCTTCTTCAAAGCTTCTCCAATCACTTTGTTCTTTTTCTTGATCCTTTCTCAGTATTGAATCGTGGATTCTGCGAGTTAGTATTTCTGTATTTCCTTGTGTAAATCCTATTAATTTTTTACATGTATTGATATTTCTCCTTTGCATATTGTGTTAGCAGACATCGGCATCAAGGACCTGTAATTGCTGTTATAGAGTGCCCTAATATTCAGCTGTTGAAGTCTGGCATACGAGGATTGGAAGATTTTCCTTGTGTTTCCATGCCCTCTAATGCCCGTGATAGCCAATATCAGGTGATCAAATATACTAAGTACTGTATTTTTTGTTTGTGGATTTTATTTGTGTTGAGCACAACTGTACTACTCAATGAAGTCAAAAGAACAGATCTCGTCAACTCTCTGAGGCACAAGGCTCACAGCACTTATGCGTCTTGCTGAAATTACCTTCACAAACTGCGTTGGCCATCTTCTCTTTGGTTGTAGTCTTATTCAACCTATTAAAATAACTAAAAGCTAGGTCAATCCGTCAATAATTAATAGTATCTATTTCATATAAATATCTCAGTGATGGCCTTTAAATTATAGATATTTCTTGAATTATCATTTTTTAGCATATGAGAATAGTATATATAATATTTTTATAATGGTGCACTGTGCTTTGGCCATTTGTGCTTATTATTTTTTACTTGTGCATCACGCAATATGGGACATCTCGCTTGTGCACAACTAAATAGACTATTTTGGTTTTAACACATTGCTTCATTCTTTATTTGTATAGGCTATTGGGTGGCAAGTAATTGCTGCAAAAATTGGAATACAACGATGTGCTGCATCGTTGCAATGGCTGAATGAGAGAGTGGCCCTATCTCGATATGCCCATGTAAAAGTTGCTGACCTCATTTCTGATATGCTGGTTATTGAGCACTATATCTGTTTCAGTTGCTTTACTAAGAATAATTTTGATTGTACAGGTTCCATTAGGAAACTTTGAAGTTGATTGGCTCATATATACAGCTGATATCTTTTTGTCGAGAGCTTTGCGTGATCACCAACAGGTTGCGGCTGTATTTATTGCTTGATTGAAATCTTCTTTGCTTTCTCTTTCAGCCAGTAGTAGACATAAATTAATATAACGAGTTAGTTGGCTGCTTGCATTTCACATCCTAGGTGTATTTCACTTTTATGATCTTCCGAACTTTGTTCATTTTAAAGGTACTTTGGGTATCTGATAACGGCTTTGCAGACTTGGGAGGGACTAATGAAGAAGGACCGTGCTTTATTGATGAGGTAAGTGATTTGACCTTCAGACTATGTTTTGTTTTCCCAGGGGTTGTGGCTCTTTTTATCAGTCATACTGTCATACTTGTTGGTGATATTATACGAAATACTTATTCTCTTGTAAGATTCTTGAAGTTGACATCTGTTAATTTAACTAGGTCAATCAACCTGTTCTAACTTATCCTGGTGCATATAGAAAGGTGACAGTTGAGCTTAAGGTATAAGCTGCTACTCTCTTTGTCTTCTTCTAAACCCCATCCACCCCCTCCATTTATGTGATTAAAATTATTTGTATCTCTAATTCTTTTAGATACATCACCTAGCTGTCAATGCTCTACTGAAAAGTAACCAAGTGAATGAAATGGAAGGAGGTGCTTTATTTGGCCTAGACCAGGAATTGAACTCCACTTCTGACAAGCAATATTCTTTAGATGAGGCTACTTCCTGTGCATCTGCGTTTCGTGTTCTTAAGCAGTTGATCCAAAAATGCCTTGCTGATGCAGTTACATCTGGAAATGTGTTTGCTGATGCTGTATTACAGCATCTGTACCGATGGCTTTGCAGGTTGCTGAATGTGAGATTTTATTCCGTATATCACATCATCTTTCTGCTAATCCCTTTCCAAATGTGTATTGCAGCCCAAAGTCGAAACTTCATGACCCAGCTCTGCATCGCGTTCTTCATAAGGTAATATTTATCCCACGAAGCATCAGGGTGATTATTTAATGGAATATCATGTGATGCATGGGAGTTGGAACATTTGCACGACATTCACAAAATGCTATTTTTATTTTTTAACATTGTTTCAGCTGATTGCTGTTCCTACTCTCAAAAAGACTTTCATGTTTGTTTGGAGAGGCTATTATAAATTGTACTATTGTAACATTTTAACAATTCTTCAGCATCTAAAATGACAAAAGGGCTTTACATCTAATTGACTTGTCAGGTTTTACTGCTCGATAGCCGACAAACAGATCATTTCTTGACATGCATCATTACCTTGAATTAAGTTTGCTTTATGTCATTAAAGGTTTGATTAGTTTGTATCATTTATTAATGTTATTATTTTTGGCAGGTTATGCAAAAGGTCTTTGCTTTGCTGATGGCAGAGCTTCGCAAATTAGGTGCAGCAGTTGTATTTGCAAGCTTCAGCAGAGTTATAATTGATACAGGGAAGTCAGATCTATCCGCAGCTAAAGCTTATTGTGATAGTGTAATTAAAACATTGCAAACAAGGTTTGCCTCTATATGCGTCCTGATGGCCTGTTACTGTCAAATTGTTACTCATTTCAAACTTTTTTTCATTGTAGCAGAGATTTGTTTGAGTGGATTGAACTTGAACCCTTCCAGTTTTGGCATTCCTTGCTCTTTATGGATCAGGTTAGTGGTCTCTTAGTTGGTCAATTACCTGTTCCTAAGAAATATATATGTGCATGTTCAGATGAATTTGAATATAATCATCTATTGAAAATTTTGTCTTTACATTGTAATTGTGATAAGAAACATCTCTATAACAGACCCACATCTACTCTTGGATGGTCAGAAAATTTTATTTATGTAATTTTGGACATCAATATAATTAAGTACATCATGCAAAAATGGGTCAATTTTTTTATTCATACTAAATCTTTGAGTCTAGTTCTGAAGACTGGGAGTTAAATTAGTAATTAAAGGGTTCGTGCATTGCCAAATGAGTGGGCGCTCGATAATGTAATAGCCAACAATTAAAAAATGGGTTTGGAACTGAACAAGTATTTGAATCACATTGCAAAAGACATTATTTGGTCCAAAGTGTCATTAAACATAACTTAGTAATGAAAAATAAATTCTGGACACCCATCTAGAATATCTATACATAATGAGGGGTATTAGATTAGTGATGCATCCTGAGAGTGAAGAATCTCTAAACTTTTGTGTGATGTCCTTGTATGAGTAACAAGGATTTGGCGCACAATTTCAAAATTATGATAGCAGCACAATGAAATCTGGTGCCATATAGTTAATTAATTTGGGTACTCTGCTGGTATTTCAAAGAGTTCTCATCTTGCTCTTCCCCTAAAAAATGCCTGTGTGCAACTTTACTGCTGAAAAAAAATCTATACTTTGTTCTCAGCATGATATATGTTGGAATTATAGGAACTAAAATCCTAAATAATATATGTTTTAATTTTCCATCTTTTCTGATATATTAGGATTCCATTTCCGGTGACAATTTTTTTTATGTTTGTACTTTTAATTACTGCTGGTTGTGGTGTTATTCTTTTCATAATTCCTTTTTTACCTCCCCCCTTTGGTTGGCTGGTCAGACATTAGTGTAATATTTATCTTTTTTTTTCTCAATGTTAGTACAATTATGGTGGAATTCAAGCTAGATCAGAAGATAGGTCCACAGAAGAATGTTCCAAAGCAAGTGCAGAAAGCATAGGTGATGACTTTCAAGTAGATATCATCTCTAACTGGACAATAGCGGAAAACTTAACGAAAGAAACTCAGGTGGGTCAATCATTCGTGGAGAAATTTACTTGTTGGTTTCAGAGGATCTTATGATTGAATTGTCTCCTTTACATTGCAGAGCTCATTAGCATGTTTTAGCTCATTCTTAAAATATCAATTCTCAACAAGAAGAAGAAAAAATAGATGCTCTACCAGCTTTAGGACAGTGTAGTCATCATAGTTAAGAGTCATTAAAAAAAAAAATCTGCCCATAAAATTTGCATCAAGGATGTTTCACATTTCAGAGAAATCCTGTTCAAAATTCTCTAGATTCTGAACAAGCTAGAATATAAATGCTACAATTAAGGATCAGCTGCATAATTGTCTATTCTGCCCATAATTGACTTTTTTTGTCATACAGGAGCACTTCATCTTGATCGTGTCCGAGTTTTTGTATTTTCCCTGGAAGTTTGCACAAGAAGAGTCTGCAAAACGTGCATCTGCAATGGGCGATCTTTGCACTCCATCAATCACTGCTTCAACGGCTGAAATTATTGAATCACAGATGAAAGAATTCCTTAAGAAAAAGGTACTGTTTTATATACATTTGAAGTGTTTTTTTTTTCCAACCTTATCTATAAAAATATTGTACTCGCTTATACAATTTTTTCCCCCTACAGATTGGATCTGACTTCACCGACAAACTTCTTAAAATTGTTTGCGATCCACGTCTACATATGACAGGAAAAAACAAGTCTCAGAGTAATCCTACTGAAAATCTGCAATCTTCGAACAACATCCGTATGGAAGATTCTGCACTGGATTTCATCAAGTATGCATGTGCAGTTTTGGCACTGGACCAAAAAGTTCAGCATGAAGTTCTGGTAAAGCATACCTACATTGTCTAAGCACAAAGTTCTTCTTTAATTGCATGTTTTTCATCTATAGGAGCTTTTAACCTTGCACATCATTTTCCGGAAAAAGTATATAGATGATATCCATCCATCCATGTCTACTTAATAGCAGCATTTCACCATGCGGATCTCAACATTTGATTTGGAATTTATTTTTTTCCATGTGAATATTTTCCTTCTATTTTTTTCCTTGAAGCTAGTGAGTGTTCACTTGTTTGACCCAAAGAATTTTTAATGTTCTCTGCAACGTTTTCAGTTCATTATTTTATTAGGTTTCACTGCTTCGATAATATTTGTAGTATTTATTTTTCTTTTCAGCAGCTCAGTTTCTGCAAATAGGATGAGCAGTCATCCTTTTGGCATTATCCAGTAGATTTTTATCTTAGTAGTCTGTACCTTTATATATTCAAGATGACTTATTCCTGAAACTACTTGAGCAATGATGTGCACAACAATTCATAACGAATTGAGAGTATTAAACATCCATAGTACGCTTTTGCTCATTTAATAACGCTCGGTAGAATAAAAATGTTTGGTTTAACCTTTCAAGTAACTTGTTATCTTGGCTTTTCACAGGTCATGAGGAGGAATCTTTTGAAGTTGGTCCGCGTAAGGGAATTCGCTCCAGAAGCTGAATTTCAAAATCTACACACGTCCTTGACTTTACCAAATGTCGTCTGCAGGTAAAAGTGGCTGCATTACATTTTTCTGGCCACTCTTCAGAATGCTCCTTTATTTCTGTCCTAGCAGTTTCATATCTATCGAGAAAGACATGGTTTCATTCAATTTCTTTCATCCATCCTGTTGGCAGTTACTGCAACGACTGCAGGGATCTAGACTTGTCTCGTGACAGAGCATTAAAAGGTCAGGAATGGCACTGTGCTGTGCCTCAGTGCGGGCAACCCTACGATCGTGAAGCAATGGAGAACGCTCTTCTTCAGATAGTTCGTCAGAGGGAGAGGCTCTACCACCTCCAAGATCTGGTGTGCCTAAAGTGCAACCAGATCAAAGCTGCACACTTGGCCCAACATTGTTCGTGTGCTGGATCATTTGCTTGCAAGGAAGATTCCTCGGAGTTCCTTACCAAAATGAAGATCTTCCAGAGCGTAGCCGTCGATCAAAAGTTTCAGCTCCTCCAAGAATGCGTCTCTTGGATCCTGGAAGTCAGATGGCAATGACCACATATTAAGGTGGTTACAACTGGATTGACATGGTTATTAAATTCTGGTGGGTCTTGCAGAATTCAACTGTATAGTATAGTTAGCTTTTTACTGGTGCCATTTAAAGGGGTAATTGTGTTAATTTAATTTCACCTACATACCTTCAGCTAAGCTTACTTGATACTAAAGATTTGTACATGTAAACTATTGACTAAATCAATGGCAATGAAAGTTGAGCCATGAATGACTTTTTATCTCACGTGGCTTACTTCATATGAAATGACTTGAGAATTTTTTTTGCAATAATCAATTTGATTTCTGCATATTCTTTTATAACACGTTCAATTAAGAAACTCCTTTTAACCCTACTTTTAATGTGTCTGCTTAATTTTATCCTTGATAAACTATTTGTTCTTTTTTATTAGTTTCTTTTGTGGTTTCATATATTTGTAGGACTGGATGAATAAATAATATTTCTCTATTATATGCATGATTGTTTCACAACATCCTTCCCATTAAAAAGATAATAATAATAATAATAATAATAATAATAATAATAAATTAAAAAAAATTAAAAACAACAACACATACATTTATTCAAAAGTCTCATAATTTCAAATTTGCAATTCCAACTAACACATAATACACTTTATATTTCTTTAAAATAACTAAAATGCATCAAAAAATTACAATAAAGTTGATAAAAAAAACAATACAAAATTTTCTGAATTATTACGGTATAGATAGCCTAATGAATACATAATGTCTTTTCCTTTTTTTCAGCGTCATCCTTAATTATAACGATTAATATTCAATATAAGTACTTAAAAATACTTTGGTTGAACACTAATGTGCACTACATCGGATAAAAATAGTAAAAGCCTATTTTTCTAACGGCAACAACCGCTCCAACTCTCTTAAACCTCCAGGGATCAATACTTTGGTTGAACACTAATATGCACTGAATCATCTGTTTGGTTTTTGGTGAAATTTTTTTTATGAAATTTTATTTTTTCTTCGCCAAAGTGTTTTTGCACCAATTAGTCGAGGAGTTCTCCATATCCTATTTATGATTTTGGCAAAAATGGAATGAACATGATTATGAACTAGCAATTTAGGACACAATAGTTACAAAAAAATCGATACATTATATCAATGTGCAATAAATTTTTGAATGAACACCGATATGCATTTTTGAATTCTTGGCATTTATTATGAGCGCGACGGTTCCACACAAAATCCATGCCAAAAATTTAAAGGAGGGTAGAATTGTTCTATTGGCCCAACGATTATATTCGTCTCATTAAGTATGTCATAGACTCATTATATATGACAACATTGGTGGGTAAGCGTAGTGAGATTGCTTTATTATTAATTTTTAAATTAATCATCACTTTTCAATATAAATGTTATTACTTTGTAATATAAACGGTTCATAAATTATTTTATTGAATTATTAATTTTCATTAATTAAGTACCACTTTTTCATTTTTCACTTCTTATTCATTTAATAAAACCCACTCCATGGGATGGTCTTATGCAACACTTGTTCATTAAATTAATACTCTCTACATCCCAACAACCTTTTTATTATTTTCTAATTTATTTATCCCAATACACTCTCCACCCTCTAAAAATAATAAAAGTTTTAAAATAAATAATCTCTCACTACATATTAAAAAAAAGCATTCTCATCTAACTCACATAACTTATTTTATCATTTATTTATTGCTTAAAATTACTATAATGCTCCTAAAAGTCAATAAAGTTTGTAAATTTTTTTTTTAAAACTCGATAATTACAATAACAATGAAAAGTTAATCGGAATGGAGGAACTTCTGTGTATGTCAACTTCTATAGTATGATAGTATTGAGTTGGATTGAGAATTATTATTATTATTATTATTTATTATTATTATTATTATTATTTGTCTAATATTACCGTGCACTTGGGTGCACCCTATAATACGGTGCACCCACTTTTAGAATCATATGTAATTATGAACAAAAATATATATAATTATGAATAAAAATGTAGTATTCACTTTGTTAGTAAATTTTTTGTTAGTTTTTTTAATGAAAAATTGAGTGCAATAAAATATACAACTATTAAAAAATATGTATACACTATTGAATAAAAAGTATACACACATGAATGTTAGTTTTTTAATAAAAAATTAAGTGTGAAAAAAATAGTATAAAATTATTAAAAAACATGTAGTATACAATATAGAATAAAAAATTATACACATACGCAACATTAACTCTTATTATTTTTGAAAGGCTGATTGAGAATTATTTTTTTTATTAAAAAAAGTGCAAGAATATTTGGTACAAACAATAAAAAAAAATAGTGAGTTTGTTTGCAGAATAAATTATTTACAAAACCCGAAATTAAGTTGGAGGTGGGGTTAGTCTCTCAAAAACAAAAATTCGGAGTATTTTTGAACGTTATGAACAAAATCTGACTCCAGAAAAATAGTTTGGAAGTAGCTGTTGCTTTTAGTTCCTGTGAGTGATAATTTTCTTGAAAGCTGAAAACAGTACATTTCTGTTAATTCTGCAATCAATCTTCGATACCTGGACACTAATCCAGTGAGTCATTGAAAGGAATTCGAAAACCGAGAGAAAATCAGGAGAAGGATAGGATGGAAGCTGTCCAAAATGACAACGGCAACGCCGCCGCCGGAGAGGAGGAAGTGCCTCTGGTTGGTCCCGGTGCGGCTCCAATCCGCCGGCCTAAACGTCCCTTGCAATTTGAACAGGCCTATCTCGATGCCCTACCCTCCGCCAACATGTATGTGTGTGTTCTGTTCTAAACCAAATTTTAGGGTTTAGGGTTTTTTATTTAAAAATGAAAATTTGCTGAAGTTTTAGTTAACTCAGAGTCGAATTCAATGCAGGTACGAGAAGAGTTACATGCACCGCGATGTTGTTACGCATGTTGCGGTGTCCGCGGCTGATTTTTTCATATCTGGGAGTGAGGATGGTATGAATTTTAACAGTATTTAAGATGCTTAGATGCGTCATATGGATTTATTTCAGTGTTGCTGATCTTAAGTTTGGATATTTATATTAAAGTTATCTTCATGTTTGGAATACACTTTAATTTCATTTGCTTGAAACATCAGCTATCATGTAGGTGAGAATATACTCTGTTTTTCTTTACTGATTGCTAGCTTGCATATTGTGGTATGAGTAGTTGAAGCATTTTGGTTTCTTGTTTCTGATGCTGTGTGGTTTTTTTGTGGGCTTTTTGATTGGCTTGCTCTAGACTTTGTTGATTTGTTTGTGAGATTCTTACTGGATTTTTTAATTACTTCACTCATAATGTAATTGCAACGATGTAAAACATCAGCTTCAGTTTTCTGTTTCTGTCCTGGCTGATTTCATCTAGTGGTACGAGCAGTTAAGTTTTTTGATTGTCTGATTCTCTGAGGTGTGATTTATTGTGGGTCTTTGAACTTGATTGTGAAGACTCTGTTGATCTGATTGAGAGAATCTTGCTCGATTTTAAATTTTTTAAAAATCTCCACATTTCTATTATAGCAATACACTATAATTGTACTCATGCTATACAGAATATATGTGAATTATATTGGTTATGTTGCAGTAGCCATCATTGTATTAAATTTTGTGTTTTTACAGGCCACATAAAATTTTGGAAGAAAAAGCCCATTGGTATAGAATTTGCAAAACATTTTAGGTCCCATCTTGGTCCAATTGAAGGCTTAGCGGTGAGTTCCTCTGTTTTCTGGTGTTTTTAATAGTATTAAGATAATTTTTTTTACAATTTTACAACTATTTTCTTCCTTATTGCATCTTAGAATTCTTTTTTGCCTTCTCTTTATGATATGTATGATTTAGCTTTTAAAAATATCTCCGGAGGGCAACAACTTTCCGACTTTTAAACTTTCTTTCTGGAATTTGTTTATGTAGATTTTTGTATAGTTTGTATAGTTTTAGTAATCCTGTTCTCTTTTTTTTCTCTTTCATTTATGTCATATTGGATATTTTCCGCATCTATTTTCGTTAAGCTTCTTCACTCAGTCATTACCTTATTATTTATTTGGTCTCGCAGGTTAGCATAGATGGCACACTGTGTTGTACAATTTCAAATGATCATTCAGTGAAAATATATGATGTGTTTAACTATGATATGATGGCCATGATACGTCTTCCATTTGCTCCTGGTTGTATTGAATGGGTCTACAAACAAGGGGATGTGAAGGCAAAACTAGCTGTTAGTGATCGCAACTCTTCCTTTGTTCACATATATGATGCTCGATCTGGATCAAATGAATCCATAGTATCAAGAGAGGTATTTCCCCATATAAATTATAATGTGAAGTTGAAATCTGCAGTTGCTTGGATTGCTCTTATATTGTCTTATCATGTCCGATTTCTTTTGAGCAGGTGCACATGGGACTAGTAAAATGCATGAAGTACAACCATGAATTTGATGTTGTGATTTCTGCAGATGATAAAGGAATCATTGAATACTGGAATCCTGCTTCGCTTCAGTTCCCTGAAACTGGGTTAGTTTAAATTTTGTGCTTCACTTCAGACTCTGCGAAACTCTTTTCTTGGGGTTTGAAACTTGTGTTAGTTATCAATTAGCGACTTCTTCTTTTTCCTTTTTTTTTTCTTGGTGAATGTGGATCAGAATGAAGCCTATCAGCTGCCATTTAGATATTTCTATATTTATAGAATTTTTATTTCCTAATCTTTTGAATGCATTTGATATGATATAAAATGTTAGAGTTTTAGATCTTTAGATGATATCTTATGCATAGTTGTTAAAGGCGCGCCCAAGGCGCTCAGGCTCAAGGGTCTGGGCCTAGATTGTTGATTTTTTGCTATTCCAGGCTCATGTATCAAAGGCGCGCGGCTAGGCGCGCTTCTTCAACATCCTTTTTTAAGCTTTTTGAAGTTGCTACTCAATCATTAAAGTGTTTACACGTTTTAAAGATAAAAATGGACAGCCCACTTATAAAATGAAATAAATAGAGAATTAGGGTTAGGGTTTTAGTACTTGAACTTTCAAAACAAAGACAAAAAGGTGGGCTGTCTTCACCTCAACCGCCTACTTGAACTTTATTTGTGTGTATGTTGTATGTGTTATAATGCTATTATGAGTTATTATGTATCATTATGTGATGTTATGTGATTTTTACCTTAGTTTAGTTAGGTAATATGATTGTAAGTAGGATATATTTGTGTATATACATTGTAAATTCAGTTTTGGGCAAAATGTAGCTCAGGCGCGCGCCTCAGGCGCACCTAGGGGTCCGTGCGCCTAGGTGCGCCTCTTGCTTATAACAACTATGATCTTATGTGTTGTCATTTATTTAAACCATTACTAGAGAAGGGATCCAGTCCTCTTTCTTTTGTTGTCTTTAGATGTCTTTTAGTCTGGATTAGTATTGTTGCCATTTAGTTTCCTTTGGTCCTTGTTTGTGTAATGGGTTTTGTTACAACATTGGCATGCAGGGTGAATTTTAGACTTAAGAGTGATACAGATCTGTTTGCAATTGTAAAAAGCAAGACTTCCGTTTCTTCCATTGAGGTATTTAATTTAGTATTCTTTGGTTATATATATTTATCTTTTTATCCTGTCATCCTAATAGCTTAGTTATGTAACCTGTTAACAAATATATTCTAGTTGCTTTAGCTTATATATTTACCTGTTTTACACAATCCATTGTCTGTTCTAACTACTTTCTAGGTCAGTCCAGATGGAAAGCAATTTTCAGTCACATCACCTGATCGTAGAATTCGTATATTTTGGTTCAGAACTGGAAAATTGAGGCGTGTTTATGATGAATCTCTTGAGGTAATATATATGTATATGCTTCGCCTATTTCATTAAACTTGGTTTTCTTTGAAAAATGGTATGAATTTTTCATCTTCCTTTGTTAGGTTGCCCAAGATCTTCAGAGGAATGATGTCCCTTTATATAGGCTTGAAGCTATTGATTTTGGACGACGAATGGCTGTAGAGAAAGAAATTGAGAAAACAGAAAATGCACCTCAACCTAATGCCGTATTCGATGAAAGCTCCAACTTCCTTATATATGCCACCCTTCTTGGAATTAAAGTACCGAATAAAATCTCTTCGTAGTGTGTAAATGTTAACATTCTGTTTGTTTGTGAATTATATTCTGATGGGATTGCATAATTTTTTCACCATCAATCTAAAACAGAGGATCATGCATCAATCTTTCTCGTGTTTTAGGTTGTAAATCTGCAAACCAACAAAGTTTCCCGGATCCTAGGAAAGGTGGAGAACAATGATAGATTCCTAAAAATTGCATTATATCAAGGAGATAGAAGCAGTAAAAAAGTACGAAAAATTCCTGCAGCCGCAGCAAATGTCAATGAAAGCAAAGATCCACTCGTGGATCCCACTCTCTCGTGCTGTGCTTTCAAGAAGCACAGGATCTATTTATTCAGGTAATAATTCATGGCCTGGTCATATCAGTAATGTAGCTATACAAACCATTCACACATATCAGCTATCTGAAGTTCATCACAGTATTGTGTGATAGCTGCCATTTTTTCCCAGTGCATACATGGATATTCATATCACAAATGGCGAATAAATATACACCTATTTTTAATGGTACATCTTTAAGATAATTTAATAGTCAAGTAGCTTGGTAATAGAAAACTTGAATCTATTTTTTAAACTTGGAATGCATATTAGTCATACACAGTAGGATTCTATGGATTCATCTTTGTAAACCTGGATGAAGTGATTACTGTTGCTTTGCAGTCGGAGAGAACCTGAGGAACCTGAAGATGCGACTAAAGGTAGAGATGTGTTTAACGAAAAACCACCTGCTGATGAACTATTGGCAGCATCAGATATTGGAAAAGCTGTTACAACATCCCTCCCAGATAATGTGGTAAGTGGTTTCCCTTTTGCTGTCCACGACTGGCTGTCCATAACTGGTATTTTCATGTTTTCCTCATTTTTTTGGGGGGTGGGGGATTGCTTCTTCATTTTGCTTTTAAAAAAGTGATTACACTTTCATTTAATCAGCTACTTATTATGTTCCAGATCATGCACACCACAATGGGTGATATTCACATGCGGTTGTATCCTGAAGAATGTCCTAGAACAGTGGAGAACTTCACAACACATTGCAGGAATGGCTATTATGACAATTTGATCTTTCACCGAGTCATCAAAGGTTTCATGATTCAGACAGGAGACCCCCTGGGAGATGGCACTGGTGGGCAATCTATATGGGGAAGGGAATTTGAAGATGAGTTCCACAAGAGGTAAGTTCTACTTTGGTCCTTGATGGTTGATACATGGAGGATCAGTTATGGTATTTAGTTGCAGCTAGGATAAATTGAAGTGTTTCTTTGTCTCTCTGAGGCTCTATATATCCTTGAAATCGTCCAAAAAATGCAGCATGTGTATATTATGGTATTGTATCTCACATGCTAATGAATGGATGATAGTTGACAGATGTTATGTCAATCTATTCAAGGTCCAATGTTTATAAAGGTTCTGCACTTTTGCAGTTTGCGGCATGACAGACCCTTCACAATTTCGATGGCAAATGCTGGGCCGAACACCAATGGCTCCCAATTCTTCATTACAACGGTGGCCACTCCATGGTTGGACAACAAACACACTGTTTTTGGTAGAGTTGCTAAAGGAATGGATGTTGTACAGGTACATCACCTTCTTTTTTATTAACCTTGAAAATACATTTCCTAAACTTACACTCTTATTAAGTGCGGGTTTGGGTGTAAATCTAGTGCAAATTGATATTATAATCTCAGTAATTTATGAATTGTAACAGGGGATAGAGAAAGTGAAGACAGACAAGGCAGACAAGCCATATCAAGATGTGAAAATCCTGAATGTCACTATTCCGAAGTGATGTGAATCAGTTTGTATCTCAATTTGGTGGGTAATTAATCATCTCCTTCATCAAATCCCTGATTTACTATACAGATGATAGGCCCTTTTGAATGGCCAGGCCTTCCTCCCTAGTCTTCCTTTTGTCTTTATCTATTATGATAGAAATTATGAGATGATCAAGTATGAATTGATTTTCGATGATTTATTTATTAAAACGATAAATATGATTTCTACCGAGAATTTTGCTTTGAATGAACAATAGTGGTGCTTTAGCCCATAGAATTTACAGAATTTTAAGTACCTTCTGCAAGCTTCCTTGTATTTAGCTTGTATTTTACATTGCTTCCATTCGGATTTTTTTTCTTTTCTTTACGAGCTAGTCTCTTATGAATCAAGAGTATACGGTAAACCCTATTTATTTATGTATTGAAAAGACAATTATACTTAAATCTAAGGTATAATCTATGTTTTCAATTGCTATTCTAGGTTTAGGATTATGTAATAATTTCATTGTTCTAGATAGTTGGGATTTAGTTAAATTAAATTACATAAATCTCAATTATTATCTCTTAAGCATATCACATTCTACTCTTTCACACACATCATCTCCTTCTCTTATATATTAATTCGATATTAAATTAAAATTTTTCATACTTAAATTTTTAAAACAAACATAGATTTATAGTATAATTTAAATTAGCATTATTTGTTAGATACTCTCTCCGGCTAATAGGGTCAGAGACCTTATGTTTTTTAGCTTGGGACGGAGGGAATATATACTAAATCTTACTAAGTCTAAATCTATATGTCTTATTCCTGTTTAAACCCAAAATAAATACTCCATCCGTCTTATTAATTTAAAAATTATGTTTACTATTTGCACGGAGATTAAGCAATGTACTCCCTCCGTCCCGGCGTAAGAGGACCATTTGCTTTTTTGCACGTAGATTAAGGAATATTATTATTTAATGTATAGTGGGTAGTTGTATTAGTGGGAGTGTGGGTCCCATATTTTAATTGTATTAGAGGGGGTGTGTGGGTCCCATGTGTGTAAAAAAGGAAATGAGACTCTTTAGGTGAGACGACCAAAATGGAAAAATGGTCCTCTTAGCCTGGGACGGAGGGAGTAATATTCTAGCCCACCTGGCCACTGGGCTCTTCACTTAAGTGAGAGACCAGGTTCGATTCCCATTGAAAACGAATTAAAAAAAAATTAAAATTTTTTTTATTATAAATAAGGCTTATTTTTTAGAATAGGTGGAACCTCATTCCTTCATGTTTGTTTTGCTGTTTCATCTAATTGTTTTTTTTAATTCTCTTTTTGTATGGTTACATTGCTGTTTTTATAATTTCACCTATAATTGTAATTTCACCATTGTGGTTTAAGGTATACTTTATCCCCCAAGAATTTAAGGTTTAGGATATAATTGTAATTTCACCCCTTGTGCTTTAGGGTATATTTTGTTTCTAAGGTTTAAGATCTATGTATAATAGTCATTTAAGTATAATAAATTTTAAAATAAATAAAAAAGCAACATTAATAAAGAAGAAAAAATTAATTAAGAAGGGTGGAGATTATAATTCGACCCAAAAATGCTCTCTTGTTTTTTTTATTTTATTTTATTTGAATTGTGATATATTTTGCAAGTTCATAATACCTAGTAGAATTAGGAGTGAAATTTAATGGAGCTTGTCTCCCCGCTATTGACCCTACTTTTAAGTTAATGAAAATTTATTTTTTAATTAATAAATTATTACGCTTATATGTATGAAAAATAAAAGGGGTAGTTATCATAATCTACATTTTGACATTACACTCTTAAAGTATCTATATTTTTATTTTCAATAGAAGGGCTCTATATGACTCACTACTCACCACTAATTGGTATAATTATCAACTTTATAAAAAATTATAATACTTCTTAATGTTTGTGTAAGAAAATATATAAATACGTTTACGATAGGCGAAGAGAGTAATATTTTTCATTCAATAATAATTCATTCATTACTTTAAAGAATAATATTTCATGTATAAAAGAGTAATAGTACTATGAACTAAGGTGTAAAGAATAATTTTCCATACAATTTTGTTTTAAAAATATTTGTTGAAAATCTGTCCAAGTGTTTTTTCTGGGATTGAGCGGATAGTGTACCAGGTTAGAACATCTTCAAGAGCATCTCTATATTTCATTTAATTTGTTATCTTCTCAAAGTTTATTTATTACTTTTTATTATATTTTATATATTCTCTCCTAATTTATTTTATCATAGATGTGAATTAACTTTTTTTTTTGACATTTCAAGAAAAGAAAGGATCGGAAGTAGAGTAGTTAAAAAGCCCGAAAACTATGGACTTGACCTGATTAACCCTAAAAAAATTAGAGTTAGGCCTGAGAATTTCGGGCCCATTTAACAACCCGATTAGCCCATGGACTAACCGGTCCGATCCGCCCCGTAGGAAGTTGATAGAATCTTGTAGTAATTTCAGTGAATATCTTGTTAGTCGAACTTACCATCCGGAGGTATTGTTATTTTCTTTGATTAGTATCTAGGAATAAGGCTTGGTAATATTCGCGCACATTAGGATTTAAACCAGATTATACTGTTAGCTTTGAATTGGATTGATTTTTCAATTTTTTTTTGTGATTTTCTAGGTGTTTTGTTTGCGTTTATTCATTGTGTGTTGATCCTAGTGTCGTTATAGTTGATTTTTTGTTCTCTAGGAGTATTTTCTGATTTTTCTTCCACTTGATGGTATTATATGTGTGATTGTGTTTGAGAAGCGATTTGATGTTGTACTTTGATATTGAGATGCTTATACTTTAATTATATGCATGGATGATTAGTTATGTAACTTTATTAGGATTTTTCTCGTTCATTTCTATAGCCATGTGAGATTTGAACCTTTTGAAATCATGAAAAGTTGCATGATTCAGTTTATTCTTGTGAGTATCGTTCATACACACGTATTCTAGAACTTGACTTTATATCTTGCTTGAAGCTACGTGTTTAATTAGACGATAGGAAATGATCTTAGGCCATCTTTGTTGTTTATTAGTCACTAGCCAAATTATTATCCTACCTAATAAAATTGTCCGTAGTCAACCCTTTTGAGCCTAAAAACCTTATTTGTTGGAAGCCTACGTGATTAGCCAATCGATCCCTTTGCTAGCCTTAAAAATTCCTACCTAGTAGAGAGTTGAAGGAGTCAAGTTTGAGTCTTGTAAAGAAGAAATACAAGGAGAAGTAATTTGGAAGTGATGAAAATTGTAGAAGAGAATGGTTACATTATTGCATGAAGGGGTAGTGTCCGAAACTGATACCCATGAAAAAGGGTAGTCCCTGAAACTGCTACCCTTATTTGAAAAAAAAATAATAAAGAAGAGAGAAAAAAAAAAAGATTCAAGTAAGGAAGTTGAGCTTAAAAGTGAAGGAGGAATCAAGTTGCAAGAAGAATTGAAGAGCATTGAAGGAGAAAGAAGAAAGATAAGCTGTTTGTTGAAAAGCTGTAAGTATTCTTTAATTCTCTACTAGTGATTGAGTCACTTTATCCATATATTTCCTACCTTTACCAAAGAGCCAACATTATACCCTAATGCAAGATCTTTGTGATCCTATTGTTGAAATTATTTCTTTAGTCAAGAGTTGAGATGATTGCCAAGCTTATGGTTACGTGTGTGTTTGAATTGATTCTGAGTGTAAACACCTTACCCTAAAGTGTATATCTCACACTTGAGCGATGAGCGTAAATACTATCCGTGAGAATGGGTGGATGAGCATTCCGAAAAAGTGAAGTAGTTGATTTGAATGGTATGTTCTTAGATGGATGGTTATCTTAGTATTTGAAGTATGATTTTCGAATTGTTATATTGTCTTGGATGTGTTAAGCTATGAAATTTTCTCTCAATTACTCTATTGGTTTTCTATGTCGTTGCCTCGGGACGAGCAACAACTAAGTTTGGGGGTTTGTTGAGAGTGGAATTTCACGCATTATAGGTCACACATTACACCATTTTTGATAGAATGTGGTCATGATTTTGTGTAAGATTGTGTGGTTTACATATCTTGCGTAAATAAGATGCTACTAAGGTGTTTTGTTGAGTTTTGAAGGGTAAAATAGGATCAAAAGTTCAAAGTTGGATTGGAGAGTGTAAAGTTAGAAGAATGCTGAAAAACGCATGCTCACATTGTGTAATTTTTTTATATGTTTGAGGAATTCAAAACTAGTGGTGTGATATATGGTTGTAAAGCCACGCAAGAGAGAATCGTTTTGGCATAAAAATCACTCAAATCGGAGTCCGGATGAGAAAGTTATGTTTAAAATCGTGAGGTCGCGCACATGCCGACGGGAATTTCCGAAAATTTTCGAAAATTAGCCAATATTTCCTATTTCTTGGAGCACAATTAATTTCCTTATTTCATTCTCTTCTCACACCTATATATATTTCACATCATTATTCATAAAAGACACCACCCTCCACAAGGGGATCACCCCCATCCATCATCTACCATCATCAACATCCATCCCATCATCCATCCACGCCGAAGGAGTTTCAAGTGCTAATTGAGGGAGATCGGACGATCGGAGAGATGGAGAAGGAAAGCCCAACTACACTTACGCTAGGGTTTCGTGATTCTTATCTTTCTCTTTCTTTTGTCTTGATTTTTGGTATGAATTGCATAGCCATGAGTGTTGCTTGTGACCTCATGGACTAATTTCTTATACAATTGTAGGGTTTGATGGTTAGATTGAATTGATTTGGGAACCTAGACCAAAGATTGAGATTTTATGCTTGATATTTTGATTTTACTTATTTTATTAAGACTTTCTTTTTTACTTCGTAACATCTTCATAATATTTTCATGACATTCACTATAATGCTTGAATTAATGTGTTAGCTTGTGTGCGTTTATGATTGATATTGTCTCTGTTAGGTATTGAAGTAGTTCAATTATAAACACTTTAATTTCATGAACTGATAAATCAGATACTTGAATTGTTTAGTGGAACAATGCGATTAGACATTCAAGTAGGAAGTGGATAGAATTTTGTAGTAATTCCAGAGAATATCTTGTTAGTCGAACTTACCATTCGGAGGTATTGTTGTTTGCTTGATTAGTATCTAGGAATAAGGGTTAGTAATATTCACGCACCTTAGGATTTAAACCAGAATATACTGTTAGCTTAAAATCGAATCATATCTGGTGGATTAATGAGATTAAGTGGTGTATTTTCAATGAAACTGCATGAATGAATAATTGAAAGTCTAGTAACCCGAATCAATTGGTCTATACCTAATACCCACGAACTGTTGTTTATCTCTTGATTAAAACTTGTTTATTTTTATTGCGTTTAATAATTCAGTTATTTAATATTTCGTTATTTAGATAATTTATTGATGTAAAAACTCTTGGAAAATCGGTTACTTAATTTTTATTAAATAGTAATTTAGAATAAATAAATAATTAGCTCTCTCAGTGGGATCGATAATTTAACTTGGGTACTTGTCGCTACAATTGAAATTCTTATACTTGAGGATTAAATTGGAATGCACAAAATACGCCTATCAGCGTCAACCATGAAGAGTGAAGATCCTACAAACTTGGTTCAATGAGACAACAAAGTTATATTTGTTTAGATGTACACTTTAAATATATTAATCCATTCTTAGAGACCACTACAACATAAGTAGCATTAAATAACATCTCATAATAACACTTTAAATTTATTTAACACAAAATGATAACACTTTTAAAATTATTATGATATATAACATTTTTTTAACACTTTCTATATAAGTAACACATACATGTAACATTTTTCTAATATGTAACACATGCATATAACAATTATATATATATATATAACACATTTTATGTAACACTTTTATAAAGATAACACTATAATATAACATTTATACATAACTAACATTTTTAAGTAACATTTCTACATACATAAATTATTTACACAACATTTAAAATGGAGTGGTATTTTAAATACTCCATATTTATAAGATGAATACTCCTCAATCCCATAAACAAATTCACACTTTCTATATTTGTCCGTCCAATAAATAAATTCACACCCCAAATAAGGAAATACACACAAATCAATAACCCTACAACATACTTTAATTTTAAAATTTCCATCCCTTTACAACTCACATTACTTATTTTATAATTTATTTATTACATAAAAATACCAACCTACCCCTAAAAGTAAAGCAAAAGACAACTTTTTCTTAAACTCCGTATCTACAGTAACCGGGAACTTGTCTTTGGGACGGAGGGAGTATTAATTAAAATATTACACGCACACACATATATATCACCCATATTTAAAAAATATATTACATACTGTTTCATATATATATATATATATATATATATATATATATATATATATATATATATATATATATATATATATATATATATATATATATATATATATATATATATATACATATATATAATTTTTAATAAATTAAAAAAATTAGTTTAATGTATTATAAAATACAAAATATATATAGTTCGTTACATAAAATATATTTTATTTTAATATATATTATTTAAAATTGAATTGTAAAATTAAAAAGAATAATATTATTCACAAAAAAATATTTTAAAATATACTCCCTTCGCCTACTTACAAGGTACCCATTTTACCATTTTGGGCGTCCACTTCAAAGGTATCCATTTACCATATTTAGTAAAAAAGTACACTATATGGCCCACCACTTTCCTCTAATACAACTACCCACTTTACATATAATAATAGTACTCCTTAATCCAAGCGCAAAAAACAAACGGTTGCCCTCTAAGACTGGAGAGAGTATTTACTTACCTTTTATGTTAATGGTTAAAATATTAAACTGAAAAAATTTTATTTAAAAAGGAAAAAAGACTAGAAACATATAATAAAATAAATGTCTAATACATGTTAAGATTGATGGACTAGCTAAGTTGATAAAGGAAATACATTGTAACAAATGGGTCATGGGATCAAATCCATGCAATTATAATTTTATTTTTTTATTTTATAAACTGTTGCATAAATATTTTGTAGTAACATTTATAAAGTGTTGCTAAAGTAAATGTAACATTTTTTTTAAGTGTTATATTAGAAAAAAATATTACATAAGACAATAGGTAACAGGGGCAACGACACCCCTAAAAGTGTTATCTATCGTCTATAATAACACATTTAAGCTATTAGATAACATTTTTTACGTGTTACGTAAAGCAATTTATGTTGTAGCGGACAAATTAAGTGCAAATTAACATGTTGACGTGCGGTAAGGGTAAGCATAAAAGCTTTTAATGACTCTTATACCTAATAAAGTTGGGGTATGACATGGTACTCCTGATGAGAGGTCACCTACGTAAGTGCGAGGACGAGCCGCCTTATTGAAAACGCTTATGAATCCAAGATATAATCCACGGTCGAAATGGATACAACCATAAGAACCAAAGGTCTTAGGAAGGGTGTTATGTTGGTACTGTTGTTTTGGCATACATAAAAACAGAGTAGTTCAAGGCATCGCGTCCACTAAACTGCGAGTATGTCCGATAGTATTCAACTAGGGAAGGTTCAAAGCCAGAAGCTACCTATCTCGATGTACTCCCTCTGTCCCACAACTAGATATACATTTTTCCATTTTGGTCCGTCCCAAAACAAAGTATACATTTTTTTAGTTGATGTGACCCACACAATGCTATTATTATATCCACATGGCCCCACACACTTGGTTTCAATTTTAGCATTAATTGATTAGAGTAAGCATACTATCGCGTAGTAGACCGTAGTGACCAAGTGCAAAATTTAGAATATCGAACCCAAGGGCGAAAGTAGGTAGCCGTATTTGAAAGATGTTTGACTCTAGAAGGACTAATCAATAAAAGGATGGTGTTGATTAACACTACAAATTAACAACTAGGAAAACAATTAAAGATAGAAAGATACAATGGACATGGAAGATGGATGAGTGGATGAATGTGAGATAGATGAATTAACAATCTAAAGAGGAGCAAAGCTAACCACAATCAAGATCAAGGACACAATATAAATATGTTAGATTCAAATGGTAAACATCAATGATAACGGAATATAAACAATCACATATATTTCCCTAATCCCTATGGCCAAGGTGATTAAGTTTTCAACTCATTACAAGTTTAAATCTCTTAGGATTGATTTTTACTCTCAATTCCCTTAGAAGGTACTATGATCATAAATTTGGTTCTTCTCACTCAAATAACAATCAATTAAGACCAATTAACTAAGTGTTATCTCATGAATGCCCCAAGCACAAGAAGGGTAGGACTTACCTCTCCCTACACTAACATACATGATCATATTATAAAATGATTCAATTAAAACCCTAGACATAATATCGGGATGACCATCCTAACACTATGAATAGAGAATTCAACCACACAAATTATAACATGAATCAAGTAATCACATATCATGAGATAAATTCCAAAATCACATCAATTAAACCATTAAAAACTCAATAAATCCATAGATCCATAATCCATCAAGTGGCTAGCCTCACAAGAGGTCTAGCCAACAACAAACATCATTACAATGCTTACAGACATCCATTGTTGCATTTAAAACAAAGAAAATACAAAATAAAGGTAAACTTCTCCCCTATTTGAAATTGGGTGGAATCTTCACTTCAAAATGCAATTTCCCACTCTTCAAGCCTCAATCCTCCATAGAATTGGCATGGGTAGGTGGAAGATGTGTAGATCCATGGAAAATGAAGAGAAATTGAGTAAAAATTGGGTAGAAAATGGATTGGGGATGATAGTGTGTGTGAAAATGGTGAATGAGTATGTGTGGGCGATTTTGGGGTTTCCCCAATTCTCTCTCAATCAAACTTGAGGAAAAAGTAGCCAAAATGAGAATTAAAACTGATTTTCTGGATAATGGCAAAGTGCATAAAAATTAGACCGAATTTTTGTAAGTGACATCGAATTTTTATGCAAAACTGCATAAAAATTCGATCGAATTTCCATGAAGTATATCGAATTTTTATGTCAGTGTGTTCAACCTCTAATGCTCTATTTCGCCCCTGTTTTTCTTAAAAATTCACAAAAATTCACCCGAATTTTTGTGCAAGGTCGAATATTTGTGACAGCTTCGGGCTGCCTCACTGTTTTGGCTTGTTCTCCCTTGTTTTAACTCCGAATTGAGATCCGCTTTTTCCTACATCTTTCTCTTCACTTCTAAAATCCATTTATATCTGAAAATCATACAAATTCTATCAAAATATAAATTATCCAAATATTTACAAATATCGAGCAATTTAGGGCACTTAAACACTCAAGCTAAGCATAATTGTATGGAACCATGCTATAAATGGACCCTAAATTCACGAGATTTCTACACTCATCAGTGTTATGTTGGTACTGTTGTTTTGGCATACATAAAAGTAGAGTAGTTCAAGGCATCGCGTCCACTAAACTGCGAGTATATCCGATAGTATTCAGCTAGGGAAGGTTCAAAGCCAGAAGCTACCTATTCTTGTTTGAATATTTTAATACTCACGAGCAAGAATACTCAATCGTTGTAGTAGTATATCCCAAGAAATAAAATTATCGAATCCATAGGGAGTTAGGTTTGGATTAGTAAAATATGTGAGGTCATGTTTATGTCACTTTTGTAAGGATGATAGGGGTTTTGAGTTTGAAATTATCAACTAAAGCAAGTAGCAAGTAAATAAAATAGCAACTAAGAGAAATGACAAGTAATATGATTAACGAGAAAAGAGAATAGGTACTAAAGTTCAAGTATGAAAAAATATGAGATTAGAAACATCCAAGCACATTCAATTCATATTATCATGCAAAGGAAATTCAACTCAATTGATGTAGATTAAGGGTGATCACGAATATATCCTAAGCTCCCTTTCGGGTTACAAAGGTTGTTGATCCACTTGAGACTCCCAAAACACTTAAGATCAAAGCCCAACATTAACCTCTTCCATCAGGTACTAATTAATTCCCAATTCTCCCTTCAAAGGTACTAAATATGATTAACTCTCCCTTTTTGTGTACTAAAGCTAACTAATGGATTGGTTCCCCTCATCGAATTCAAATATCCTTTCGGTCAAACCCAAACTTGATGTCTATTCATGCCTTTCTAGTACTTAAGAGGGTCGTTTCCGTCTCACTCCAAGCAATATACACATGAACATTATAATAACACTTAATTATTATAAATCATCCATTGATCAACAATCCATTAAATCAATATTCATTCATGAATAACAAACCATGTCATCACAACATCAAAATAATTAAAGCCCATGAATAGAAACCAACATCAATTAAGTCAAAAACCATTAAATCCAAATAATAATATAAACCTAATGTGCTCTTCATATTCCTAATCCCACTAGAGGGATTAGCCTAACATGATAATGGTAACAAAACACATGAATGATTCATTACATATATCCATAGTCTTAAATCCAAATGAAAAACAAAAGAGATGTATATCTTCCCTAGCAATTCCTTGTAGAGAATCTTCAACACTCATTGATCTCCACCTCTAGCTCTTGAATTCTTAAGGTCTTTAACACCCACATGAAAGGGATGAAGAATGGATGAAGATGATGGTGTAAAATGAAAGAAATGGTGTGTGATCTAGGTGTAGGAGTGAAACCCTTGTGTGGAATATCCAATCTCTCCTCAAATCTTGAACTTGAGGCTATTTATACCCTCTCGTAGTTGGGCCACAAATTAATCATCAACTGAGCTTTTTACACACTTACACACATTGGCAGGTGAAAATCTGGATTTTTGGCCCAAAATACCCTTACTCGACTTGGCCTGTCTTACTCGAGTTAGCAGCTTGAGTCGAGCTGCATTTATTGCAACTCGAGCTATCCCAGCTCGACTCGTGACGCCAACTCGAGCTCTCGCCTGTTCGGTCGTGTTGCGAGGCTCTGAAACTTGATTTCCTTCGGAGGCCCTACTCGACTCGAGTTGCCAAGTCGTGTTACGACTTGCAACTCGACTAAACACACTGTATGATTTTGAACTCCTGTCCTGCTTCGCATGACTTGCTACTAGACTTGGAGAGACGCAGCTCGACTCGAGCTGCAAGTCGAGTTGGCTCTTCCTAGTCGAGTTAAGCTACTGGACGATTCTAGACAACTTTCGGGCACCTACTCGACTCGAGTTGGCAACTCGAGCTGCACCTTGCAACTCGAGTTGGGTCCCGGAGACCCCGTTTCTTGCTCGTTTCAACTCCCGTTCTATTTTTCACCTGTTTTCAACATATTTAGGCTCATTCACACACATTTCCATGAAAACACATAACATAACCAAATAATACATCAAATACGGATAAAATAATACGAAAAGACATAAAAAAATACTAAAATCCAGGTGAAAATAGCGACAATCACCTATCTCGATGTACTCCCTCCGTCCCACAACTAGGTATACATTTTTCCATTTTGGTCAGTCCCAAAACAAAGCATACATTTCCTTTTTTGGTTGATGTGACCCACACAATACTATTATTATGTCCACATGGCCCCACACACTACACTAATACAACTACCTACTACACATTAAAATATTATTTCTCTCACTTCACTACACATTAAAATATTATACTCCTTAATCTCCGTGCAAAAAGTAAACGTATACCTTATTCCGGGACGGGGGAGTAACATCTTTTCATTTGAACTCACTTTATTATCTGTCTTCCGTGTCGTAGTCTTTTTAGTTGACGTTATCCATTCATGTGGGGATTGTTGGAAAATTAAGGTGAATGAAAAAATAACCTTAAAATGATGTCTAATGGATTGAAGTGTGTTTATGAAGAGTTTTGTTCAAAGGGTGTAATTGTTGAATTAATTATGCCTTTTCACGAAAAGATATTTGAATTTGAATTCAAAATCAAAACCAATGGTCGCAACAATTCACGTAAAGACGCCTTGAAATCTATAAATAGGCCCTCCCATTCCATAATCCTTCACTCCAAACATACTTGAATTTCACTTGCATCACTTGAAAAATACACATGTATCGAAGTTGTCCAATGAAGTCAAGTTTTTCAAAATAATTCGTGGTGTATTGTTAAGTTGTCCTATTCCTAAGGTGAGTTCATAATATCGGTTGGTTCGCCGTATTTTGTGATTTGTAGTGCTACTATCACAAGATGTGAGTCGTTATATCTTGGAGATTATTGCCGTAGTACCGTAAGCACCAGAGCGGCTAATTTCGTCTTAAGGAGAAAGAATGTAACTCTTGACTCGACTCAAATTTTGTTCTTATTATTTTCAGTCATTATTTTTAATCAACATATTATACCGAAACCCAAATATACCGAATAATGTATCACTTTCTATTATATATATTATCACCTTTTATTCATCTTACAAATTAATCATAAAATAATTTATATAATTGATTATCATTTTTCATAAATCAGTATTATTTTTATTAAAATTGTTATTGCTTTTTTTCATCTTACGAATGATTTAAAATGGTGCAATTGGATGATTATCACTTTTTATTGATCAAATATCACTTTTTCTATTAAAAATATTATCACTTTTATCCGTCCTACTAATTTATTCATAAAATGGTTGAATTGATTAATTATTACTTTTCTTTAGTATAACTTTTATTAAAAATATTATCACATTTTATCAATTCTATAAATTATTCGTGAAATTCACTTTCGTAATTAGTTATTACTTTTTATTAAAGATGTTATTACTTCTTTTTTTAAAATGTTATCACTTTTCAATTATAGTATAAATTGTTCATGAAATAGTTCATATCAGCGTTATCAATTTTCATTTATTGGGTATCACTTTTCATTATAAAAGATTATCACTTATTATCATTCTCATGTAAATCATTCATAAGACTTACTCACATAAGTTTTTAAAAAGGGTCACTTACTATATGTGATACATGAAATAATGCATAATTACTATAAACTACATGACTTAAAGAACTAATACTCATAACTATGCAATTATAGATTGTGATACCATAAATACCCCTATGTGTTTGCACAATTTGTATTGCACAATTTTGTTTTTGGTTCGACGACGATCCAGCAGTGGTCCCGCCGCCGGCCGGCCAGCAATCTTGTGGTTTAAAGTGTTTGAGATTATAATGAATTAAAGTTATATTTGCTATTTTACTTTAATATTTTGTATGTGAGAGTAATTTTTTTAATTCATTGTATCTCCTAGTAATTTAGGGTAAAAGTGTGTATCTAGAAGTGATTTTTTCTTTTTAAAATTATCAATTATATATAACATAATTCAAATGAAAAATTATCACTCCAATTATTTTATCAACATTTTTATAATAATAAAAATTGTTACTACTTTTTAAAAATATTATCACATTTTATAAATTTTTAATATTTAAATTAAAAAATAAATTAGATGAATAATAAATTTTAAATTATTACATTTTAAATAATAAAAAAATATAAATAAAATATGAAAACATAGAAAAAATATATATACATGCAAAGCCAAGTTAATTTCTCATTCATAATTAATTCTTTAAAAATTTATTATGAACCAAACAAGGCCCTTTTAAATTTATTTAAGCACAATTAATATTACTCTATAACTAATTATTCAATTTTATAATTTCCTAACAACCAAATAGGGTCCTTTAAAATTATACAATTGGGTTAATGGATGATCCGTCTCACATGAAGAGATCCTTGAAACGATTTCACCCAAGTATTTGCCTTTTTTTATTAATTAAATACATGATCTTATTTCATTTTCTCAATTTTATCACAAAATTTCTTTTATATTAATTAAACATGTGATCCTTTATGTTTTACAATTTAATTAAATAAAATTATTCTATTAATAAAAATCAATACACAATAAATACTTGAAATACAATACAAAAATTACACATTATATATGAAAAATACATTAAAAAAATTGTATAATTAATTCATGATCATATAATATAATATCTCAAATTCAAAATTAATTATCTTTTTATATAAAATTCAAGAATTAAAAAAAATAATTTTTTTTAACTTACTGTGTTTAATGTGATTATATTCCGTACGTCTACAATTGAAACTACCTGACCGAGAGCATTTTTTTTTATCTAAATATTTATCAATTCTTTAATTATCTAAAAAAATAACTAATTTTAAATCAAGTTAAATTATATAAAATTTTATGTATATTTTCATGATTTTTTTAATATTTAATACTATGTAATTTGTACTACATTATATTAAAATGTTTAATGGGTATAGAATTTCAATAATAAATTTTTTTTAATTAAATTGTAAAATATAAAATTACATATTTTTAATTAATAAAGAGTGTGACTTATGAAACTAACTGACGAGAACATTCTTTTTTATCTAAAAATTTATCAATTCTTTAATTATGTAAAAAACTAACTAATTTTAAATCAAGTTAAATTATATAAAATTTTTATGTATATTTTCATGATTTTTTTAATATTTAATACTATATAATTAGGTGTATTGGGTGAAAGGGTGCACTAATATATGTATAACTTTTTATTCTATTTTATTTTATATAAATATTATTCTATTTTGTATACGTGTTTCTTAATAATTGTATACTTTTTTCACACTAAATTTTTCATTAAAAAAATTAGCATCAATATGTGTATAACTTTTTATTCAATAGTGTATACTCCATACGTCTCATTCAAAGGGAGTCTTTTTTCCATTTTGGTCGTCCCACTCAAAGGTCCCCTTTTCTTTTACACATATGGAACCACACACTCCCTCTAATACAATAAAAATATGGGGCCCACACTCCCACTAATACAACTACCCAGTACACTTAAATAATAATACTCCTTAATCTACGTTCAAAAAAGCAAAAGAGACTCTTATGCCAGGACAGAGGGAGTACATGTTTTTTAATAATTTTATATTTTTTTACACTCAATTTTTCATTAAAAAAACTAACAATTAAATTATATACATTTTTGTTCATAATTTGTAACACCCCATCTAAAATGGACTTTTATAAATTTAGAGATATTTAATTATAGGTATTAATGTTTCATTACATAGAGATTTTAATTTAAGTGGTGATCAAAGAATTTCTATAACATTTATAGACTTAATGTTATAGTTGGAGTTCATGAGTATATAATTTTTAAAAGAGATATAGCACCACTAAAACATAAATCGGATATACTTTTAATTATTAAAGTGCAATCAAAGCTCGATAATATATAACTATGATTGGAGAATACTTGATCAACAATCTAAATATTTTTCGGAATCGTTTCATTACTTGAATTAAATTGAAATTCCACTCGTTCCTACACTATTGAATATTTTGGAACATGCATAAATAGATTTTAAAATCAATATGATGCATATCACAATGTATCATATCACTAATAAGACCATTAAATCCTTTACCTACATATATTAGAGACATAATATACTTTGTGATCAAATCAAATACATGATACACTTACTATACTCATGATCAATCCTACATATACTACATACATGCTCCTAATGATGAGATTCATGGCTAATAAGACAACTAAATCAAGATAAATAATAAAAGACAAATGGAAAAGGTAGAAGAGGATAATGCCAAAGAGCTAACTCTCTCTCCCTATGAATAATCAAGTTGGTGTGAGGAGAGAGGAGAACACAACTTCCGTATGCCCAAAAATGTATCCCACCTCCATGAAAAACTCTCATCTTTTGGTAAAGCTTCAGCCACATTTCCAAGGCCAACAAAAGAATTTCCTTTTACTCAAGAATTCCACCACCAAGGTAAGTAAAAGTTTTGTAACCATGTTAATTTCACATCATCTAATACTCTAGAATCTACATTAATCCTTATTTTATTCTACTCTTCTTTAAAACATGGAACTACTACTAAGTGGAGGTGGTGAAATCATCCTTCCAATACTATCAAAACCCCCCACAAGATTCTAAGCTTTTCTAAGCTTTCAAGGTAATCTTCTCCACTATTTCTTATAGGTATGATATTTATGTAAATGAGGAGGAGGAGGGGCTAATGCATGATGATTTTGTAGATTTTTTGTGTATTTTATGTGAAAATGGGAGGTTGTTAAATGTAAGAAATAACATTTTAACTCACATGCTAAAATATGGCTCAAGTTCTAGCAAATGCAACTAAACTTCAAAATTTTCAGAATCTGACCCTGTTTTTCAAGTTAGAAAAAGATCTATTTATGTTAAGATTTTGGCTACCCACAAAGAACAAAAAATATTTATTATGAAGTTAACTAACTATCTGTAAATTTCATAGCGAAATATTGACCCAAATGAAAGTTATGAGCATTTTACTAAACTGTGACAGATTGCATGCGAGAAATACAAAGCTTAACTTGATCTCTTTATTCCACATATAAAATGAACGAATTTCAGAAAATAACTAGAGATAAAAGTTGTTCATCTATGAGTCCTTTATACTCATGTAAAATATCTTTGAAATCTATTCATTATTTTAAGAGATATTGTTGATTTTCTAAACTGTTGCCACACTATTTCTCACAAACACTGCTGAAACTTTACAAGTCTTTTACACTAATAAGATATATGATTTTTGAGTAAGTAAAGGCATGTAAATGTTCACATATGTGTTTAGTTTATGTATGTAAAACAGATTTTGAGTCCATGTAGTAGTTTAAGAGAAATACATGTTTTACAAAACTATGCCAGCATGATACTTTGAAAGCATTTCATGAACTTTATGCATTTTTAAGATAATTTGACTAACAAGATCATTTGCCTTCATTCCAAGTAAAATATGTTCATTTAAATATTTTCTAAACTCATTTGAAAAGTTTACATTGATTTATTTTCTTGTAAAAAAATTATAGTTAAGATAGAGATTTCTTAAATTACACTAAACCTATTTTTAGTACTTATGAAACAATTTTTACTTAAGTAAATTATTTTTAACTCACTTTGAGAAATTATTTGCAAACACAAAATTTACGGCTTTGAAGTCATTTTTCCAATTTAACTTGAATCATTCTTAAAACTAATTAACTAAAGAAATTAAGCACATCTATGTAAAGGGTGACATTACATGATATAACATCACTCAAAGATCAATTCTCAATCATAATTCATGACATGAGGTCTCACTTTAACTACTTAAACCTTAAATATATCCATTAAAAATATTCTTAATATGAAAATCCTTAAAGGAGCAACAATCATCAAGGTTAGGACATTATATTATAGGCCATCTTATACTTTTACCATAGAAGTTAAGGTTGTAACTTCTTATGATACATTTATTTAGGAATACTAAGTAGGAATTCAATCTGTGAATGTATCAAGGATTTCAAGGAAATGTAGCAACAACATCACTCATTTTTATCGTCATCACTTGTTACGCATCATTGCCTTCACTACTACAAGGTGAACTTACTGTTATGATTTCTATATTGAACTTGATTACATTAATTGATGTTTATGGATGTGCATGCACAAGTTACCTAAGACCAGTGGGCCGGGAACCTGTACGTACAGTTGGCATTATTGCCAATAAGGAAAGACAGACGCGTTCGCATAACTTTGACAATGGGTTAATTCTCTTTACTTTTACAGTACATGATGTTCATTTCTCATGATATGAATTCATTTTTAATTGTGCAATCTGACAGTAAATCCCCCACTGAGTACACCCCACATGTGCTCACCCCCACATCTTTTTCCTCTTACAGATAAAGTGCATAGTTGGAAGCGGCTGAGATTGAGTCAAGGGAAGCTTTCAAGAAAGATCTATTATAAATTATTTAAATAAAATAATTTAGTTCGCAAATGATATTTTTATAAACTTTTCATAGCACACGAGATACATTTTTATTTTCCGCTACAAGTTAACTTTGATCTTCATTAAGAATTATATATTATATTTTTAAATGAATAATTATTTTCTAAAATTTAAATAAGTGTTAACTTAAAATTATTATCCTTCTTTTAATAATTAATTCGACTGTGAATTTTTAAATGAATCACGTTAAATATAAATAAGTAAAAGTACTATATCAAATTTACGATTCTTTTCAGGGTTAATTACCCTAAAAGTCCCGATCTTTTCGTGAATTGCGGATTAGTCCAAACTATTTACAAATAAATACTCGACTTTAACCATCTTTTGCAACTCGAACCATCGGGCAGTGAAAAGCCTGTCCGGTCGCTGATATGTCCGATTTTTATCCACGTCATCATCCAACTGTTAAAATTAAAAAAAAAAGAAATATAAATAATAAAATGACATCGTTTTGGTAAGAATCCAAATCAACTTCAATCTTCTTCTTCGTGCACACGCTCTCTGCCTGGTGTGGATTCCACCGCCGGCCACCACTCTCCGTCGTTGTCTTTATAACGTCTGAAACCCCTTCCCCATCTGCTTGTAAATAACCCTCTATCCGCTTGTGAATCAAGGCCGAATGTGTATGATTCTCATGTTTCCAGCACAAATCCTTCATCAGTCTTAGGGCTTTGGTGTGGTTGCCTCGGCGCAACGCCATGAGTGACCTTTCACATTTAAGCCTTATCGCAACAATGGTTGCAGAATCCGGTGTGTCGGTGCATTATTATTGCTCTTCGCATTCGCAGCCTCGAGTTTTGCAGGATTTTTCGTATCCGATTCTGGGGAATGGTCGAGATTTGAAGCGCTCCATCAACTTCGGCGGAGGTAATAGAAGCGCATCACTCGCCGCGGCAACCATCGACGATGGCGGCTGAGTAGATTTGGAGTGCGGAGCTATGGTCCACTTCTTATATTGCCCCATATCAAATTTTCCATTGACGATGGCGGCGACGGAGATTTAGAATAGTGAAAATTATGGTTTCTCCTTATCAATTTTATCTCCATTCATGAGTTATCTACAGTTCTCAAGTTTGCTATTGGATTGGATGCATCAATTCATCAGCATCTCTGTGCGCGTGAAGAAGATGAATTTAATTTGAGATCTTACCAAAACTACATCGTTTCATTATTTACGGTTTTTTTAATGGCTGGATGATGACGTGGATAAAATTTGGATATGTCAGCTACCGGGTAGGCCTCCCACTGCCCGGTTGTTCGAATTGCAAAAAGAGATTAAAGTTGAGTATTTATTTGTATATATCTAAAAGTTTGCACTAATTCGCAATCGACGAAAATGTTGAGATTTTTCACGTAATTATCCCATCTTTTTACCTTATATTTATTCCAAACTTATTTTTATACTACTTTTTGCCTTTGAATATTTGACGAACTATTCCCTTCAAATTTAAATAATTTGAGTGCTCAAATATCTTTTCATTATTTTTCAATTTCAATAAATTTTAAAGGGTTTCAAGTGCTACAAAAAATGAATATTTATTAAAGAAATTTTTAATGGCGCCCTTAATTATGCTTAAAGGTTTATTTATCCAACAATTACTATAATATTTTTTAATGAACGCGAGTTCCTGACATAATTGCATATATTTTTGTTTATATTTGTATATGTTTTTTCAAAGTATGTGCACTCTAGGTGCACCCAGTGTGCAATATAATTAGTCATGAATAAATGCACACATTTTTTTCTCTTCTATTTACTTCTACTGTATAGAGAGGTCAGTTTGGGATTGCCTGTCTCTCACCCATTACGTGTTCCCTTCCAGCCTCAGACGCGTACGTCGCTAATTCATTACATTGTTCCTCATCGCAATTTCGTTACACTGTTCCTCATCGCCATTCGCACAGAAATCCCCTCTCTTTCCTGCCTCCGTCGCCCACAAACGCTCCCAACTACCATTTTCACAACTCTTTACAAATTACACAGGTAATGTATGGATTACGATTAATTACTTTTTTTTTATAAATCACACTTCAACTGTGGCTGCACCCTAATGTATATGTCGTGTTTTCGATTATGTACTGTAGCTTTTATTACTTCCATTCTTAATAATAGTAATGGCTGACATGGATCCATGAATTAATTCTCGCTGGTACTCTACTATTGCCCTCCAACTGTATGAGAAATTGCTCTAGACACATTTAGTAATCGTATTGCCTTTCTTCTTGTCATTTCTTCCTGCTACCTCTTTGACTCTTTCAGAAGAGGCAGGTAAGCAGTGGCGGACAGGATTAGAAGTGACCGGGGGAGGTGGTGGTCCTCCTTCTCCTCCATATGTGCTATCCAACAAGATTTGAGGAGCTGAACTCAAGCCATGCGAATACATCTATTCCTGGAGGCACTCCTATCTCTAGCACAACATGGTCTATTCCTTTCTAATCAGTATTGTATTTTGCTGCGAGCTTAATTTTATTTTTATCTAACGATTCCGGTTAATTTGATCCATTAATGAATTCCCATTTTGCTTGCTTACGGTGCTTGATTGCTTAATCACATTCTTATTTGATAAACATGAAAGATTTTGGGAGATTTTTCTATATTTGACTAAATGACTAAATTTGGAAAAAAAAATGACTAAATTTGACTAAAGGACTAAATTTGAATAAAAAAGACTAAAATTTAACAAGAAATGACCAAAATTAAAAATTACAAATGAAAAATGATTAAAGTTGGAATTAGTCATACTTACGGACCAATTGTGATATTTTCCCTTTTAGAAATGCAAGAATAAAATCAACACGAATCTCATATTACATTATAGAGTTTCATTTACTATTACAATCAACGGATGAATGACACGTGTGCATTTATTCCATTCCGAGAATTAAGAACTTAATTGTGGTTATTAATGCAGTTAGACAACAGTTTAGCTAATAAGGAAAGTAGTAATCAATCCTTGCATAACGATCTGCAGGATGAAAGCGTTGAAAATGGAAACTATTTTTGTAAATATCACATACATTATCACAAGAAATAGAGATCAGGGAAGACTTGCGCCATCGATTGGAAGCAACAGTGCATATCCGAAGTGTCATTGGAGACAAAAATTTGAAGCGGGTATTTAATCCTAAAGCAACAATCGCTGTTTGTAATATTTTTACTTGTTTTTTGGTGATTGCTCATTACTTGGGGGACTCTATAATGATTTGAATTGAAATCCTCATGACAAAATTTCTTGCCCCACCCAACTGTTTGATAAAATGTCTCTATGGGAATATCTGCAAAATGACAAAGAAAAGGGTTCTTGATGCAGAATCTCGATGATTAAACACACACTGTATATAATTAATGCATTACATATGGCTTCTACTCATATTTTTACATCGGTACTACTGCTTAAAGATATAGTTAAAATAATACCATATTACACAAAATCCACATAATAATGTATTGCATTACAAAATTAACTCTAAAACCTGGGTTACCACTTCAAGTATTGAGGTGCCTCACCAACTAGTACAAAAGAAAAATGCCACCAAATGAAATCTCATTTTCTTAATCCACGTTCAAAAAACAAAAGCTACCCTTTAAGTGGGGCGGAGTATATGAATATAGAGTGCATGTGAATGGGGTTATGTCACCGAGGCTACCGTTGATTTCAGGCTATCAAAAATCAATAAAATAACAAGGAGTGTGTAAATAAAAATGATTTAATGAATTATAGGTGTTGGGCCCGTTGGAAATGTTGGCCCAAATTTGATGGTCTTCGAATCTCTAAGGGTTGGGCCAGCCCATCCTTACACCAGCTGTCCATATCTTCCCCCATTCGTGAACCCAAATCGAGGTTTTGGAGCGTGCATTCTATTCTTAGTGAATAGAAGAGGAATCTGAGCATCTCCTCAACACCACCACCTCCGGCGATGCTCCGGCGATGAAGACCGGCGAGACGACGAGGACGACCGCATTCACCCAACAGTGGTATCAGAGCTTGGTCGGCCGTCCATCGTCACCGCCTTCCTGAGTCGCGACCTGTACGCCGCCGGAAACGCGACGGGGAGTAGACCGCCGTTGTTCCAGTTCCAGCCCGCCGCAGATCTGCCGCCAACGCCGCCGCTTCCAGCCTCCGCTCGCCACCCGTTAGAGCTCCTCACCGAGAGATGCTCGCTAGGAAGATTGCGCCGTCTCTGTCCAGATCGCCATCCACCGCTGTCCATCTCGAGCCACCGCCGTAGCGAGGGAACGCGACTCTGATCTCCGCCGGGTTCAGCCGCCGTCGTGACTGACCCACTCCGTCCATCGCTGGACCTACCGGACACCGCCAGCAGCCACCTGGAGTAGGATCTGCAGCCGCGCCGCCACCTCGCGATCTGCAGAAGCATCTTAGCCGCCGTCTCGCGAAGCTGCTCGTCGCCGAACGCCGCCGCTTGCCTCCAGGATACCGCGACGCCGCCGCTTGCCAGCCACCGGAGCTGCCATCGCTGCTAGGGTTCCAGTCAGAGCAGCAGCTGACCGCTGCTGACCGCCTGTCCGCCTCCCAGTCGCTGCCCGTCCGTCGCTGCGCAGCAGCTCGTCCACCGAAGCTGTCCACCATCCTTCGGTGGTTCTGGCCTGCTGTTCTGGTCAGATTCAGGCGGGAAGGAGTAGATCCCACCGGCGTTAGGGTTCGCTGTCCATCAGCCGCCGTGAGCCGTCCGTCAGTCGTCGTCCGCCTTCCGTGGTTGGTCAGATCAGTTCTGACCGCGGGTGTGAAGGTTGCTGGTTGCACCAGAGGCACGAGTGGACTGCTACTCGAAGGGGCTGTGGTGAGTTTAAGCTTGGTAGCGGGCAGGGTGCGGCTCCAAGATGGGAGTTGCTTGTCCGGTTGCCGCTTGAACAAGCCTTCGAGGGAGCTTGTGGCCCGTAGGGGTGGGTACAGTGTTCGTCCACCGCTTCAGGGGAGCTTTCTGTTCCTTTAAACTCTGTGTTTTATGCTTTCTGATTTGTTCAGTTATGCTCTATCTTTGTGATACCCTGAGGCAGTTGGTCCTCCTTTGTGCTTTGTGCTTTGTGATGCCCTGAGGCGGCTGGTCCTCATGTATGCTGGTGATTTCTATGCTATAGAATTAGAGATTTTTTGTGATTTGTGGCCTGGATTGGTCAATTTCTGTGTATCTCTAGTTTTATTTGCTTGAAATTGTGAGTTCTATATCTATGTGATATCTTGGTTCTCTTTAGCTGCTTATCTGATTTTCTGGAATTTTTTGCTCTTTTTGCTATGTGTGTGAATTAAGTTCGTTTCCAGACCCTAAGATTGCATTTGCTCACCATGTGTGTGTGTGTTTGTATTGTTTCTTGAATCTGTGTGAGTCGATTCACTCAACTTTAAGCACCTATGGCTTCTCCTAATGCATTTGGGCAAGGAGACTTCAATATCTGTTTGAAACAGAAGATGAAGTATGAGAGGGTGCTCAAAGCTGTGAATGACTCTTATGATTAAGAGATAATTTCTTGCATGAATTATTCAGTGCCTTTTAAACCTTGTGTGTGTGTTAATTGGCTAGTTAATTCTGCATGTGATTAGGAAATTTGTTTTTCTCTCTTGTTTCACTTTGAATCTATGTGCTTCTTTGTGAATTGTGTTTTCTTGTGTGAAAACTTGTTAGAAATGTGTTTTCTACGTTTGTGATTGTTTATGTGTTAAACTTGCTAGGTTTTAGGCTGCTCCTAGTGAGGTGGAGTATTTGCATATGTGTTTTCTTTATACTTTTGTGCTTAGTCTACATGCTTATTTGTTTCTCTTAGTGAGGTGGAGCATGTTGTGTGCATTCGAATGTGGTGTAACGTTTGATTGTTGATTGTCTGTGTGACTGCGTGTGCTTCTGTGTGAAGTGTCTGTGTGACTTGACTATGTGTCTGTATGAATTGTGTATTCATGTTAGCTTTGTGCTTATTTGCTTCTGTGTGAACTGTTCGTGTGTCATGAGAACTGTGAGTTCTAATCTATGTGATTGCATGACTATGTGAACTTTATATTTTCTTGGGCTTGTGTGCTGTGTTTATTTTGTCCTTGGGATAATTGACATTTTTTGTGACTGTGTGTCCGTGATCTTTGCTCCGGCTTAGATTTGTGTATCTTTTGTGATACATTGACTTTGTGTCAAATTTTCTGGATCTTGCATCTAACTTTGTATTTTTCGTTTTGCAAGTGTTCGGGAAAAGGTTCGATGATGAATTCCTAGATGAACACGAAGGTGGATGATTTGAGCAAAGGTGGAGATTTGTTGGGCCCGTTGGGCATGTTGGCCCAAATTTGATGGTCTTCGAATCTCTAAGTGTTGGGCCAGCCCATCCTTGCACCAGCTGCCCTTATCTTCCCCCCATTCGTGAACCCAAAACGAGGTTTGGAGCGTGAATTCTATTCTCAGTGAATAGAAGAGGAATCTGAGCATCTCTTCAACACCACCACCTCCAACGATGCTCAGGCGTTGAAGACCGGCGAGACGACGAGAACGACTGCATCCACCCAACAATAGGACAGATGCAAGATTTGGTTATTACTAAAGTTTAGCATTAAGTGGACGACCCATCATCGCTGACATAAGTTGGTAATTTATTTTATTTTATTTTATTTTGAAATGGTAAGTTGGTAAAATCATGCTAATCCAACCAAATAACAAATCCTCAAAAAATGGCAGAGAAGCTTCTTCTCTAGACTTGAAATATGTTGTTGTCCTAATAGTGAATATTCTGAAATCTCACATGGCCATGCCAGCTCACTTGGATCAAACTAGTTCTCCTCTTCATCTTTTCCTTTGTCTCCATCGAAATCCCATATTCATTATCATTTATCACTTGGATCAAACTAGTTCTCCTCTTCATCTTTTCCTTTGTCTCCATCGAAATCCCATATTCATTATCATTTATCGTCTCTTCAGACAACATGGGATACATTAGTCTTTTCCTTCGTCTTCATCGAAATCCTATATTCATTCATCGTCTCTTCAGACAACATGGGATACATCAGCTATAGCGTACGGATGTCTCTTACACTATCCTACTTGGCCTTAATCTTCACCCCACAACTTCTCTTCTCGTATATAATTTACCCCTTCGTTCTTACAGCAGGCGTAGGATAGCAGCAATGGGAGTTTCTTCATCAGAGTATTAATATAATAATTTTCAATAAGCTAAAAAAATTATATTTTTATTTAAAGTAGTAGTAATTTTTATGTAAAAGAGTATTTATTTAATTTAAGTAATAAGGTTATTAATTTTTTAGTCAGATCAAATTAAAATGTTACACCACATGAATTGTTCAAGATATTTTGCTTTCAATTATTGACATTAAATTTTCCAAAAGACTCAACCTAGATTAGAACTTTCCACGATAGTTGGAGTTTCAACTAATAATTTCCACAAACCAAAAAAGATTTGAGTTAAGTAAATTTTTCTGTTTCAAAAAAAAATAAAAATAATACTACTTTCTGTCTCATGAACAAGGCTTCAAATTTGTAGAGAGAGACAAGTGAAAGTAATACAAGAATGGAAGCAACAAGTGAAGTAATAAAAGAATGGAAGCAAGTCCAACTCTATAAGTTAGTTTCTTCCTCAACTTTGGCATAAACTCAGTAGAAAGGTTCGCCTCCATCTTCCCCGCCTTGTCCTTCCCCACTTCCACTTCCAAAATCATGTTGGCTTCCACTGCCCATTCCCCTATACAGTCCGTCACCACGCACATAGTCAGGAAACCCTCCGCCTCCAAAGCTCCCACTATGAGGCTCACCTGGCGTGTTCACACCGGAGCTCATCCCAAGCTGGCTGTGCAAGGCTTGCTGTTGAAGAGACGGACCGTACAACATCGAGGAGCGGGCGGGCATGAGCGACTGAGGAATCATCGACTGAGTTTGTTGGTGCTGGTGTAGGGGTGGGTGGGTGGGTGTTACTGTGTTAAGGGTATTAAAAAGGAATGCCTGAGACTGAGAGTATTGTTTATCAGCAATGGCAGCAAGATATATCAAGTTTCTTTGAAATCTAGCTTGATACCTACAAATAGTTATCAGGAAACATCAAAAACAATAAATCACCAAAGCCTTCCTTATAAAGTAAAAAATAAATAGTGCTCCAACACCTTTATCGTTAAATTAGGTGAACAAATAGCAAAGTCCTTTTTTTACTCATGTAATATGTCAAAATCAACTAAATCTCCAATGGAAAAAAAAAAAGTAAAATACTTACCCTGCACATTCACTCAGATTTGCGGAGTTTTTGCTCTCCACAATCTTCCGAATGAGTGATTTGTTTTCATCCAAATACTGCAGAGTTCAGATATTACATCAAGATTTAGACTAAGAATAAAAATACTAATATCCAGTCACAACCACAGTTATAAACGAAGTCAAGATTTAGACTAAGAATAAAAATACTAATATCCAGTCACAACCACAGTTATAAACGAAGTCAAGATTTAACAAGAAAAGAAAATTAAGAACTCAAAGGTAGGGAGATGATGAAACCGTAATTTGTATTGAGATTGAAATCAAGAACCCCAAAAAAAGCAAGCAAAACCTTTTGCATAAATCAAATCTTGAAATAAATCATCAAGAAACTAGAAATAGAAGCAATATATATATATGTTATCCATCGAAGCAGGGATTCAAGCAGATGACAGAATTGAAAAATATAGAGCAGGAGATAAATGGGGAGGGAAGAAGAAGAGGAGAGAAAACATGTTGAATGTGATCAGTTGTGATGTTGCCAGGATAGTAGGCTGCCATTGGTTGCATCTGCATAGTGCTGCTGCATGACTCCCTCTTTTATATCCAATCATCCCCACAAACACACACTACACACAAATAAACTTACTTGGTGAAATTACAAAATATTCTCTGCTAGATTGATATATGATTAAATGCAATTACGATATTGCTACATTGATATGATTTAAATGCAATTACAATGAAATGGAATAAATAGAGGTAGAAAAGGAATGATTAAAAATAATTATTATGATAATTGGTATGATTTAAGTTTAACTCAGAATACCATTTTTAATTAATTTTCAATCTCATTTAATATATTTCCTTAATTATACAAATAAAAAAAATTATGAAATTAAAACTAATATAAAATTTATATAATTAAAAAGGGGAAAATATCACATTTGGTCTCAAAAAAATCCTTGAGTTCAATTATAGTCCCGTAGGAATACACTAGTCTCATAGCTAGCGGTTTTGGTCCCATAAGAATATTATAATCATAATTTTAGAAAATTTTCATCCCAAATTAACTTATATTATTATAAACTATCAGATTTATATTATTTTCTGTCTTTCAAAATAGGCATAGTCCATTTTGATCTTGTTAATGGTTCAGAATATTTCGTCAACTATTAACAGATTTTGATAAAAATTCCTATGAGACTAAATCTGTCAATTTTGAGACCTTTTTGGCATTGAGCAGTTCTTATGGGGTTAAATCTGAAATTATCCCAATTAAAAAGTTATTAAATCATATCATCATATACTATAAAAATAAAAATAAAAAAAATATTTAATACTATATATATTAATATAAATTTAAGAAATATTATTAACTTATATATATAATTTATAAATTTTTATTTAGAGTAATTGTTAAAATTTTAAAAAATTTAAATTTAAATTTTATTCAAATTTATTTTTATTGAAATAATAAATACTATTAAAATATAGTATATGATTTTTTTACTTAAATTTTCTATAATATAATATTTTATTTCTTATTATAATTTATAACCAATTTCTTTAAAATTACATGTTAAATTAGAAAAATATTAATTTAATTTTAATTTATAATAATTAAATAAATAGAGATCGATGTGACATAAATTAATATATATATATATATATATATATATATATATATATATATATATATATATATATATATATATATATATATATATTTATTTATTTATATATAAATAAATAAATAAATAAAAATACAAATGTGATTCGTGGATGTGACTACACAATATATGAAAATGTTACTACAAATTCATTACGAATGTGTATATATCATATATGTTCAATTTAAACCCCAAGGAAATATGTGGGGCTTGAAACTTGATAATTACTTCCACTGTCACACAAATGTTTGCACCCCAGCACAAAAATTAAGAAAAGTGATAATTTTTAGAGGTATTGTGGTATTATTTTTAATAAATACTCCCTTCGTCACATTCTAATGATTACATATTTTTTTAGGGCGTCTTATCCTAATGGTGACATTTCTCTTTTTAGCATGTGGGACCCACACAAATTAATTACTTCTCATCATGGCCCACACATCACATTAATACATCTACCCACTTTACATTAAAATATTATTTCTCTCACCTCAATACACATTAAAATACTATATTCATTAATCCACATGCAAAAAGTAAACGTAACCATAAGGACGAGATGGGGGAGTAAGTAATAAAGTACTCCCTCCGTCCCTCCTTAAGAGGGTCATTTGTTTTTTGACACGTAGATTAAGGAGTATTATTATTTAATCTATAGTGGGTAGTTGTATTAGTGGGAGTGTAGGTCCCAACATTTAATTGTATTAGAGGGGGTGTGTGAGTCCCATATGTTTAAAAATGGAAATGAGGCTCTTTGGGTGGGACGACCAAAATGGAAAAATGACCCTCTTAGCCTGGGACGGAGGGAGTAAGTGAGATGTGTTAAGTATGAGTGGTTTTTTTAAAATAAAGTGTATGGAGAAGGCAAAAGCTTGTGTGTGCACGGGCACACGGGAGCACACGGGAGCACATTCCGTGTGCCTTTAGAATTTTGTGCTAAATTTATACCCTTTATTCTACAAGGCAAAAACTTGTGTGCGGGCGCACGGAAGTATACTCCATGTGTCTTTAGAATTTTGTGTTAAATTGTATACCCTTTAGTATAAAGATGTGTACCATTTATTTTTTGAAGAAAAATAAAAAATATAATGAAAAGTGTATACATTTTAGAACAAAATGATGTACCCCTATTAATTAAAGTGTATACCTTCTATAACAAAATAATGTACCATTAACCATAATACTAATTCTAAAGGCGCACGGCGTGCGCCCGGGCACACGCAAGCCTCACTCTATGGAGAAAGTGATTGTGTTTGACTGTTTACTTTTTGAAGAAAGGTGCAAACTTTTGAGGACAACCCAAAATAAAAAGTGTGTCATCTAAAATGGAACCAAAGACTATATAATTAAAAAAATTAGAAATACACATACTCCATGTTTCATTAATCATCATTTTTATATAAAATGATAATAAATAAATTCTCTAATACTGAATCACTCGCATGTCGAGTTTAATTAATCGACTATTTTCAGAACTGGGGCATCCCTAATTCATTAAAATATTTCTTACGAAACCCATCATTGGATCCTACCCAAATTAGTCCATGACCAACATAAGCTCTTTTCCACTTGTTTTCTCCAAGAATTTCTTACTACGAGTTAGTGTTTATTATATAATATTAAATATAATTTTTATTTTTATTTTTAAATATGATTTAATAACTTTTTAATTATATAGAAATTTATTTAGATTTTAAATAATATAATTTTAAATAAATTTTAATTTCATAAATTTTTTTATTTGTATAATTATGAAAATATATGAAATTTTCAATAAATTTTAATGAATTTAATTTTTTATATAATTATAATTTAAATTTAACATTATAAAAATAAATGAGATTGAAAATTAATTAAAACACGCCTTTTATTACTAAAGTAAACTTAAATTTACTGATTGATAATAATAATTATTTTTAATCATAATAATTGAGATTGAAAATTAATTAAAACATGCATTTTAGTGGGAGCAACCTCTTAATTAAGGGGCTCCTTGTATGGTGGGTTAAAAGGTCTAACCCTTATTGGTCGGTTGAGTTACCATGATTAACCTCCTTCACATGTTGTTGGGCCGGCGTGCGGGGGCGCCTGGGATGGGCGAACCACCTTTTTGTATACACACATAAACTTGCTTGGTGAATGCAATTACGATATTGCTAGATTGATATGATTTAAATGCAATTACAACGAAATGGAAGAAATTGAGATAGAAAATGAATGATTAAAAATAATTATTATCATAATTGGTATGATTTAAGTTTAACTCAGAAGACAATTTTTAATTAATTTTCATTCTCATTTAATATATTTCCTTAATTATACAAATAAAAAAAATTATGAAATTAAAACTAATATAAAATTTATATTATTTAAAATCTAAATAAAAATCTATATATAATTAAAAAGGGAAAAATATCACATTTGGTCTCATAAGAATTCATTCAGTTCAATTATAGTCCTGTAGGAATACACTGATTCTCATAGCTAGCGGTTTTGGTACCATAAGAATATTATAATCATAATTTTAGAAAATTTTCATCCCAAATTAACTTATATTATTATAAACTATCAGATTTATATTATTTTCTGTCTTTCAAAATAGACATAGTCTATTTTGGTCTTATTAATGGTTCAGAAAATTTCGTCAACTATTAACAGATTTTGATGAAAAATTCTTATGGGATTAAATATGCCAATTTTGAGACCTTTTTGGCATTGAACAATTCTTACGGGGCTAAATTTGAAATTATCCCAATTAAAAGTTATTAAATCATATCATCATATACTATAAAAATAAAAATAAAAATAATATTTAATACTATATATATTAATATAAATTTAAGAAATATTATTATATATATATATAATTTATAAATTTTTATTTAGAGTAATTGTTAAAATTTTAAAAAATTTAAATTTTATTCAAATTTATTTGTATTGAAATAATAAAAGAGTGAGGCTTGCGTGCGCCCACGCGCACGGGAACACATTCCGTGCGCCTTTACAAATTTAGTATTATGGATAAGGGTACATTGCTTTGATCTAAAGGATATTCACTTTAATTAATAAAAGGTACACCATTTTGTTCTATAGGGTATACACTTTTTATTAATATTTTTTTTCTTTAGAAAATAAAGGGTACACATTTTTATACTAAAGGATATACTCTCTCTGTCCCGTTTCAATGTTTGCGTTTCTATTTTGCGCGTCTCATTTCAATGTTTACGTTTTCCTTTTTAGGAATATGGGACCCACCTAAAACAGTTAATATATCATCCAACACTGATACACCTACCCACTTCACATTAAATATTATATTTTTCCACCCACTATCTTTTAAAATATAATACTTTTTAATCAACGTGCAAAAAGTAAACCTAAACATTGAAACGGGACGGAGGGAGTACAATTTAACACAAAATTTTAAAGGCGCACGGAGTGTTGTCCATGCGCCCAGATACACACAATAATTTTCTTTAGAAAATAAATGGTACACATCTGTATACTAAAGGGTATACAATTTAATAGAAAATTCTTAAGACGCACGAAATGTGGTTCGTGCTCCTAGGTGCACAGAAGTTTTTGCCATAATAAATACTATTAAAATATAATACATGATTTTTTTACTTAAATTTTCTATAAAATAATATTTTATTTCTTATTATAATTTATAACCAATTTCTTTAAAATTACATGTTAAATTAGAAAAATATTAATTTATATAAATACAAATGTGATTCGTGGATGTGACTACACAATAAATGAAAATGTTACTACAAATTCATTACGAATGTGTTTATATCATATATGTTCAATTTAAACCCCCAACGAAATATGTGGGGCTTGAAACTTGATAATTACTCCCACCGTGACACGAATGTTTGCACCCCTCCTATGCACGAAAATTAAGAAATGTGATGATTTTTAGAGGTATTGTGATCCGTCATACGAATGTTTGCACCCCACGAAAATTAAGATAAGTGATAATTGTTAGAGTATTGTGGTATTATTTTTAATAAATAAGTAATAAAATAAGTTAGATGTGTTAACTATGAGTTGTTTTTTTAAAATAATAAAGTGTATGGAGAAAGTGATTGTATTTTACTGTTTACTTTTGAAGTAAAGTGCAAACTTTTATGGACATCCCAAAATAAAAAGTGTGTCATCTAAAATGGGACCAAAAGACTATATAATTAAAAAAAAAAATAGAAATACGCGTACTCCATGTTTCATTAATCATCATTTTTATATAAAATGATAATAAATAAATTCTCTAATACTGAATCACTCGCATGTCGAGTTTAATTATTTTCAGTTCATCCTAATTCATTTAAAATATTTCTTACGAAACCCATCATTGGATCCTACCCAAATTAGTCCATGAGCAGCATAAGCTCTTTTCCACTTGTTTCTCCTAGAATTTCTTACTATGACTTAGTGTTTATTATATAATAAAATTAAATATAATTTTTTTTATATATGATTTAATAACTTTTTAATTATATAGAATTTTTATTTAGATTTTAAATAATATAATTTTAAATAAATTTTAATTTCACAATTTTTTTATTTTTATAATTATTAAAATATATGAAATTTTCAATAAATTTTAGTGAATTTAATTTTTTATATAATTATAATTTAAATTTAACATTATAAAAATAAATGAGATTGAAAATTAATTAAAACACGCCTTTTATTACTAGAGTTAAACTTAAACTTTACTGATTGATAATAATTATTTTTAATCATAATAATTGAGATTGAAAATTAATTAAAACATGCATTTTATTATTAGAGTTAAACATAATAATTATTTTTAATCATACCAATAAGCAATCTATGTATATTTTGTAATTCCATATAACATAGCAATAATGTTTCTTGACTTGTATAAGGTACAAAGTATATATACATAGATGAGAGATAGCTAACAAATTCCTAAATTCTCTCAATCAAGAATAAATCAAAGATTACAAATATATACTATTCATTAATATATTTTACCCTAATAATTCATGTGTGTAGTGTGTGTTTGTGGGGGATAATGGGATATAAAAGAGAGAGGCATACAGCAGCCTTATGCAGATGCAGCTCATGATGGCAGCCTATATATTGCTTCTATTTCTAGTTTCTTGATGATTTATTCCAAGATTTGATTTATGCAAAAGGTTTTGCTTGCTTTTGATGCCATCTTTTGGTTTTGGGGCTGCAAAGTGACCAGTTTGTTTCTGGATTTTTTTTTTTTTTTTTTTTTCTTTTTTAACCTTTCTCTTTGACATGGATGCTTCTTGGACAAACTTTTTAAAAGGTCCTTTTTATTTGAGATTTAATTTTTTAGATGCCTGTATCTTTCTTGATTTGCCAGTTTGTTAAGGATTCCATCCCTTTTGTTATTGTTCAAATTTCAAATCTTGGTGGGGTTGGCTTTTCTCTTCTGACCACATCCAGAATACTATATTATAGTTTTATTACGGGTGTGAGATTCTTGATCCAAAAAAATTCAACCCATTACTAAAGAAAGAAATTGTTTGATTTCAATCTCAATACAAATTAGGGTTTCATCATCTCCCCCTCCTTGAGTTCTTGATTTTCTTTTCTTGTTAAATCTTGACTTCATTTTCAGACCAAATTTTTGTTTTGATTCTAGTTAGGGGTTATAACTGTGTCTATTAGTATGTTTAATCTAGTCTAAATCTTGATGTAATATCTGAACTCTCCAGTATTTGGAAGAAAACAAATCACTCATTCTGAAGATTTTGGAGAGTTTTTGGAGAGCCAAAACTCGGAAAACTGAGTGAATGTGCAGAGTAAGTATTTCACCTTTTTTTTCCATTTATTTCTTGGAGATTTAGTTGATTTTGACATATTGTGAGGATTCAAGCACATGTTTTCAGTAGATAAACAACAGAGCATAAATCATTTAATTCATTTAATGTTCTTGTTTGGTTCGTGAAATAATTCGAATAGAATATTTGTCCTTTTGTTAGAGAATCTGGCGAGTTGATGATTTATTAGTATTTAATTACTTATGGCTAATCATGTGTGTCAGTGTGTTGGTGTACTTTAAGCTGATTAGTTGATGATTTATAATTTAATCACTCTTTGAAACTTGTTGAAAACCCATAGTAGTTAACAAAGATAAATTAGAGCATTTCATAGAGATTCTTTATAATTTGAAGAGTATTTTTTTCAATCCTTTCCAACACACTCTTCATATTTTATTTAGTTTATTCTCTATCCAATGTATATTTATTATAGTGTTTATTCTTTCTTTTATTTTTATGTTTTCTTCTAATTTATTTTATTAAATATATGAAGTAATAAATATTTTAATATAAATTTCAAGAAAAAAGAGTATTGGAACTAATGAAATACACAACACATTTAATTTCAAAGAGTTGATATGACTCTTTAAATTTGAAGAACCAAAATGATTATGTAAAACTTTTTGTTAATTTAAATAAATTGTTGGAGGTATGTTTTGTTGCATGACTCTTTAAATTATAGATAATATATCATTTAGAGAGGCTTTAGGAGATGCTCAAACATGAAGAGTAAAAAAAGGACTTTGCTATTTTTGTAGCTAATTTAACGATAAAGGTGTGTTAAGTAGTTGTGATGTTGGAATGTGCGAGAAAATCTTTTACTACTTTAGTAAAATAAAAATATGATACTTTGAAGTTTTTCACTTTCTTAAAAAGTAAAAAAGTCAAGACAATTATCATCCTTGAAACACATTTATTTAGAAGATTATCATAGCTGACTATCACACTTAACATACTCTATATACAAAAATTATCATATTATCCTTAAAATTATAACTTTTCTTAATCTACGTGAAAAGTTTTGCATATGGGTTAAAATTATAGTGGGATGGAAAGAGCACTATTTATTTTTCTCTTTAGAAGGAAGGCTTTGATGATTTGTTGTAATTGATGTCATTGCAACTACACTCTCCTTATTTTCATCGTTCTCATCCATCACGACTTCGCTGCAACATTGCAACGCTGCTTGTTCGACCGGTGGCCCAATCTTCAACTCCAACGCATCCTCGACCAGTGGCCCAATCTTCATCTCCAATGCATCCTCGAACACGAACATGGGGCCATACATAGCATGGTTGATGTTGTATGCCACGTCTATAAATCGTTTCCGATCATTGTAGTCGTAGTAGAAAATAACTTTGTCACTTGATTTCAACCCTTTCTCTTTAGTGAACCTATTCCAACTAGTAGTGATCACAAAACTCTAGCTGCTAGCCCAGTAGCAATACCGAAACTTCCGCAAATGACTTCTCAAGGAAGGTGTAGATCTACATACTGAAATCAAAAGATGAAGTATTTAATTGCTTTAAGATTTGGTTATCAAAGGTGGAGAACATCAGTGGAAGAAAACTCAAGCACTTGAGAACTGATAATGTAACATCCCATAAAATTTCACACATGTATTTATTTGTGGCTCAAATTCTTAAAGGCCCAAGACAAGCTTAAACCATATCCAGCCCAATTGTTTTCCCAAACTACGTGAATAAGAAGGGAGAAATCAGGTTTATAAACTTTCCTTATTAAAGAAGATTTCTTCTTTTCCAAAAACCAAATCATTTCTTCTATTCTTCAAAGAAGATATTTCCCCTGCACATCAATCATAAAATTAAGGGTTAATTGCGTCAAAAGTCTTGACCTTTTCGCGAATTTTAAATTAGTCCAAACTTTTTAATATTTACAAATAAGTACTCGACCTTTAACCCTTTTTTCAAATCAAGCCAACTGGCAATGGGAGGCCTACCCGGTGCTGAAGTGTTCATCTCTCTTCCACATCACCTTCCACATGTACAAAACGACGTCGTTTCAGCCTTCCACCTGTCGAAAATTTAATTGCATGAAAAGTCCCAACCTTTCCGCCGATTGCGAATTAGTCCAAACTTTTGAATATTTTGCAAATAAGTACCCAACTTTAGCAAGTATTGCAAATCGAACCACCGGGCAGCTGGAGGTCTATCCGGACGCTGCCGTGTCATTGTATAGGTCAAGTCACTCTATATTTGTTAACAACACGACTTCGTTTTGATTTTTTAAATTAAAATTTAATGTATATCCTAAAAACGTCCTCATATATTACACATTAACATTATTTATCAAAATCCGCCATGTGTGAGGGGTTGTGAAAGACAACTTCTGAATTTCGATTAGATGATCCATACGATAATTGTTGTTGCTATTAGAACAATTAGAGAGTAGAAAAAGGTTATGGGGACAAGAATAGTGATTAATCGGCTCCTTCAATTCATGTTGCTGATCTGTTCTTAGCCTTAACCATGCAGAAGTACATTGTCGGATTTTCTCTCCCCATCTACTGCCGTGATTCATATTTTGATCTAATAATGTAAGTGTGTGATATAGAGGGTTTTTTTTGGAAAATTTAATAAATAAAAAAAATCAAAACAACGTCCTTTTGTTAACTAGTGTAGAGTAATGTGGCTTATACAGTTACACATCAGCGTCCGGACAGCCCTCCACCCGGTGGTTCGAATTGCAATACGGGCTTAAAGTCAGGTACTTATTTGCAAAATATCCAAAAGTTTGGACTAATTCGTAATCGGCGAAAAGGTTGGGACTTTTCATGCAATTAATTTTTGTCATATGAAAGGTTGAAACGACGTCGTTTTGTACATGTGGAAGGTGACGTGGAAGAGAGATGGACACGTCAGCACTGGGCAGGCCTCCCGCTGCCCGATGGCTTGATTTGAAAAAAGGGTTAAAGGTCGAGAACTTATTTGTAAATATTGAAAAGTTTTGACTAATTTGAAATTCGCGAAAAGGTCAGGACTTTTGGCTCAATTAATCATAAAATTAACTCTCCTAACTAAGGAAAGTTCGGCAATTTTACGCATTCATTCTTCTAGGGTTTTTGGTCAGCCATTTAATTATAAATTCAATTCTACTATTCAATCGATCTCACTTCCAATTTTCTTCTCACGCGGCTGCAATCAAGAGAGGGTAACAACTCTCTCCTCTTTTTTTTTTCTGCTTTCATTTATTAAAAAGGCCTAACTCTATTTTTTTTCCTTTCATCCATAACCCTATGTGTTTTAGATTAGATCATAGTATTACGTAAGTTTTAGTTGTGTGATTATAGTCTTCGAAGAAGAGTTGGATCGGGACATGTAGTATGCGAATTTAATCTTCACGTGGTTAAGGTGGGGATTTACTCATCTTATATGTGTTAATTGCTTCATATGTGATAGTTTATATTAATTGAATTATTATATCATATTGTGATCTTGATCTATAACATGTGAATCGATATATGCAATACGGGATTTTGGACCGTAATGGTGCCTTACCAATTGATCGGCGTGAAATTCACCTAGATTTTTGGGCTTAATTGCATGAATTTATTTGGATTTATTTGTCTTTAATTCAATAAATAAGCATGATTTTAATGAAAATGCTATTAATTGCTTGATTACTTGGAGAGAGGTATTTTTGTTTATTTTTTCAGAAAATAGGGTGATTTTGATAAAAATGAATTCTACAAGTGAAGAGGAAGATCTGAAAGAAAATGAAACTCAATTTGGAGTTAAAACGAGCAAGAATGGGCCAAAGGAAGATTTGCTAAAAATTCACATTTTTTGCCCATGTACTCAACTATCGCACATTGGAAACTCACCACAAAATTTCTCTCACTCTACTACAACATAAACCCACTTGTCCCACATTGGGAACTATCTCAAGATTTCACTCACTCTACAACTATAAATTCCCCTCCTTTGGAAGCCTCAAACCATTCTTCATCCATTAAATTCAATTAAATTGAATCATTCCAAGATTCAATAGTTGAGAGGTCTTTTAAGTAAGACCTCCATATTTGAGATCCCTCCCCCTTTCGAAGTGAGGGATCTATAGTTTTAAATATTTTTCTAGATTAGCAATTTATTATTTTCCAAGAAGGTGAGGATTGATTGATCGTATATAGTCGGGTTGACCAATTAAAGAATTTATCGAACCACAAGGAGGAAGGCACTAGAGTTTAAGTGATCTCAAGTTTATCGTGATTTTATAAGGACGATCGAAAAGGAGGATAGATAAGCATGCAAATAAATGCAATTACACTAATGCAAGAAATAAGAAATAAATGAATTCAAAGATAAATGATGGGTTCCACATGATGCAAGGATGAGATTAGCAACAATCATGACATAGATAACAAAGTAATTATGCAATTAATTCTAATTTCTCATGGGCATGACATAGGAGCGATCACTAATTCCACCTAAACTTTCTCTCGAGATGGATAGGATGTAGGCCTTCAATAAGACTCCCAAAAGCATATAGGATCGTGACCAAAACAAACACCTCCCACTAGGTACTAATTACTCTACGAGTTCCCTAATGAGGTACTAAATCATAGGCAATATTCCCTTTTAAGGTACTATGAATTCACTAATGGTTTTTGTCTCCTCGCCTAATCAACCAATCTCTCGATTAAGCTAATCAAATGTTCCATCAAAGGGTTCTAAATCTAGAAGGATATCTCTATCTCATTCTAAATTAATGCACATGAAGTGTATGATGAAATGATTCAATGAACTATTCTAAATACATAATTGATTTCTCAATCTAATCACATGCCCATAACAATTAATCACACATATCATCATATAAATCAAGCAATGAACAATCAATGATAGAAATAACACAAAGCCCATTCAAGATTAAAATCAAATTGTATAAAAACTAAATTATCCAACACCAATCATGGAGCTAATCTCACGAAAGAGATTAGTCTCTCATAGTCACAAGGAATTCAATATAGACATTAAAATCCTTACAAACCATGATCAATCTATAAAGAAATGCACAAAAATTAGAATTAGATTCCCCCTTTGAAGTGCTTCAATGGAGATCTCCTTCTTCTGCTTGTGATCTCACTCACCCTTTCTTCCTTGATCACTTGGATGGTGAATTTGATGGAGGGAATCAAGTGTAGATGGATGGAAGAAGAATGGGTGAAGATGATGGTGTAAAATGGAGGAAATGGTGTGTGATCTAGGTGTAGGAGTGAAACCCTTCGAAAATTCTTATCAAATATTGAAATATTGGGTATTTATACCCCTTGGGAAGTTTCTAGAAGAAATCTAATTTTTTTTACTGATCAGACACCTACACGACTCGTGTGCTGCAACACGCCTCGAGTCGTGTCAGGGTTTCTGGGTCAATGCGAACTTACGACAGCATATGAGTCATGAGGCGCAACACGGCCAAGGGATGGTCGTGTTGTGCGTTCTGATGTTGTCGTACGACCATCTCTTACAGGCTCGTTTGCAGTACACAGCTCGTGTACTTGAAACGGCTTGCCGTGTTCTTGCTGCCTGTTTTCTTCTTCCTTCTTTCATTTCCTTTATCCATTTTTACTCTGATTTCTCCTGTTTACATATGATTAAGTTCATTCACACTCATTTCCATAAAAACACATAACTCCACCAAATAGCACATAAATATGGATAAAAATATATGAAAACGGACATAAAAAGGCACTAAAATCTAGGTGAAAATATCACTCATCACACCCCCAAACTTAAAGTATTGTTCGTCTTCGAACAACGAAAATGATAAACCAAGAGAAGTGATTTTCACCTAGGAAAAGACTAAATGAACACAAGTAATACCACATCAATAGCAATAAGAATTACAAACTATGTTAAGGCATCCTACATCAATAAAACCATAACATGCAAATATTAACAAGTTCAATCAAAAGAGAATAAAAGTGTAATATAGTCTTCTTTTAGTCCAAGCCTCTCAATGGATATCAATTTCACTCAACACTCTTTAAAGTGGGGTAAATCAACACTCATCAATCGATTGGCTCGACTCGCTATAAATTTACTCGCGGACTACATTCACAAACCACCAAAATGTTAATTAATGATCAAAAAGGTCTTTCATTAAGGATGTAATGATAAGCTCTTTGGTAGGGTAGGAAAAATATGGATAATAGTGACTAATCATGTGTAAGTAATCGAAGAGGTAGCTACTTTCTTCCATTCCTTAACATTTTCTTTCTTCCTTTCTTTCCTTAATTGATCACAAGCACTATCATCAAATTTCCTTGAATTGAGCTTTTTTCAATGCATGCCTCCTTTCTTTGATTTTCATGATTTCCTTGAGCATTTTGTTACTTTGTTCATTTTATTATTATGAGGTTGCATATTCATTTTTGCTTATGCTCTTTTCATCCTTTTTTCTTCCTTTTCTTTTACCATTTTCTTTTCTTCTTTTTCTTCCGTATCAAACATTCCTAGCTACCATCTCCTCAATCACTCACATAAAGATGGTGAATATATAAGGCTCATGTGGGTAATTAAGACTTGTAATGTGCTAAATTCACTATAAAAAGGCTTTAAGGCTCAAAGTGGTTGACTAGGGATGATGTTCATGGTAGGGAAATATATGACAATGACTATGAATAATAAGGATGGCCTTAGATCATGTCACTAACCTCCACTAATCGGACTCGTTCCCATAGTCTTTGATCAAGTTCTAGTTTATCAAACACAATCAATCCACTCATGAAAAAAACCATGTATGCACGTTTGAGACTCAAATTCTCACAAGCTTATGCATTAGACCTTAAGGAACTTATTACACTGCATTCATCTCAAAATTGAACAAGTTAAGTAAAACATATCACGATTTGAAAGTGTAGAGATTCTTAATCATAATTTGTCATCACTTATTAATGTAATGATTCCATGTTCAAGTAAGCTAACAAAAATCCTCATCTTTGATTGAAAAGGAAATCCTAAATTACAAAAATAAACCTCCAAAAAACATAACAATAAAGTAGCATGCTAATCACAAACAATCCAAATCAAAATCAATTTATGCTAAGCAAATAGAAGAGATGAGATGTAAAGTGAACTCCCTTAGAAAGACATTTGGTAGTGGAAATGGTTGGCATAGACTTTCGGATTGAATGCACAACAAATCTCGACTTGATCTCCGGGCTCAATTCGTGCTTCCACTACGCTTCATTCATGCTCAACAACTCATCAAAAATATTAGCTCAACAATTGTACTAAAAATATGGACTAACATGTACTTCAACACAACCAAACGTACCAAAATCAAACCAAAACTCATGAGAAAAATTTTAAAATTAGCCGAAAACACGAAAAGTATATGCCTTCAAGACAAAGTATGTCACACCACGCCATATCCCCCCAAACTTAAATTGAAATAAGAGTTTCGAGTTAAGTTTGCAAAAAGAGTGTGACGTACTTACACACTTCAAATCAAGCACCCTTCATATCTTCAACACACATCTTCCTCACGATCACAATCAACCTACATGCAAAAAATTGCAAAATAACATCAAATCCACAATCCTTATTGAAAGCATGAAATAAAACAATAAAGATAATGATGGGTTGTCTCCCATCTAGCGCTAAGTTTAACCTCTTCAAGCCGGACGATAGTCTTTAGCTCATGGTGGTCTTGAATAGTCTTTAGACACTATCATAGGTTTCTTCTTGAAGTAGTGCCTTGTGCTCTCCCGTTCAACCACAAGAACGTTTCCCTTCTTGTTGAATAGCTTAAGCAATTGTTCTCCAAAGGCGTTCTTCACAAGGAATGGCCCTTTCCACTTGTTCAACTTCTTCTATGGGGCTTTATATGCATTTTGAACTTCAACTACATCCCCCAGTAAGAATTCGGGCATTGACAAGTGTTGATGCCCTCCTGCAACCTTTTTTCAACAATCACCAAACAAATTTTTATCAATAAAATCATGGAAGTTCTTAAGAGAATTTGAAATTTCAATAAAATGAGAAGGTTTTTTCTTGTGGGGAGTAGAATACTTGATCTTAGTTTCCAGAGATTTCTTTTCTTCCATAAGGGCATGAATCTCTTCTTGGTTTCGAAACTTTACTTTCTCAACCATAACTTCAAGAGACTCGATAAATCTTTCGAATCCCCCCTTCAACTCTTCTTTCAACTCTTTGGCTTTCACCCACTTCGGCACCCTTTCTCTTCTTTCCTTCATAACCTTATCAACCCCCAAACTATCCTCATTCCTATCCTTAATGACCATGCATTCACTCTTTGTTCCGAAAGTAGAAGGCTTGTTGTTTTCTTCTTGAAGTCTTTTCACGGTGGACATAACTTGACTTACTTGGTGCTCAATTGAGTTCATCCTAGCACCGAATGCTACGATTGCACTTGTCACCATGTCACACCAATTTCCGATTCGATCCATCCATGCTTCATTAGACTTTCTATCATCTTCAATGCGTGCTATCATCCTTTCAAACAGCACTTCTCTAAGCCTTTCTTTGTGGTCACTTTGGATGGAATAAGAGGTGTTGGAGTCTTGAAAATTTCCTCATAGTTGTGGTTGATTTCCTTCTTGATTTCTAGAAAAATTTCCTTGAAAAACATCTTCCACACCATGAGGGTATACTTGTTGATGCATTTGATGAGAAACTCCAAAATCTTTATAACCTTGTTGTTGGAATTGTATATTAGGCACTTGTGCTCCAAAATTCGATTGCAAATTAGGCTCACAATTTGGCATTTGAAATCCTTGAAAATTTTCTTGTGTGTTCATAGTGGATGAGCACTTCTATTCACCATATCTCAAAGAGTATCCATGTAGCTCATATTTTTTGGTTTGTTCTCCTTCTTCTTCCTTCTCAAGGTATGCATCTACAAGAGAAAGAAAATTTTGAACAAAATTTTCAAAGCAAATATAAGATGCAAAAAAAATAAAAAAATGTCCTTATTAAGACCACTCTAAACAATTTTTCGTCAAACTACTAGCGACCGTTACCTCCCCGGCAACGGCGCCATTTGATTGATCTTATATAGTCGGGTTGACCAATTAAAGAATTTATCAAACAACAGGGAGGAAGACACTAGAGTTTAAGCTATCTCAAGTTTATCGTGATTTTATAAGGACGATCGAAAAGAAGGATATATAAGCATGCAAATAAATGCAATTACACTAATGCAAGATATAAGAAATAAATGAATGCAAAGATAAATGATGGGTTCCAAATGATGCAAGGATGAGATTAACAATAATCATGGCATAGATAACAAAGTAATTATGCAATTAATTCTAATTTTTCATGAACATGGCATAGGAGCGATCACTAATTCCACCTAAACTCTCTCTTGAGATGGATAGGAGTAGGCCTTCAATAAGACTCCCAAAAGCATATATGATCGTGACCAAAGCAAACACCTCCCACTAGGTACTAATCACTCTACGAGTTCCCTAATGAGGTACTAAATCATAGACAATATTCCCTTTTAAGGTACTATGAATTCACTAATGATTTTTGTCTCCTCACCTAATCAATCAATCTGTCGATTAAGCTAATCAAATGTTCCATCAAAGGGTTCTAAATCTAGAAGGATATCTCTATCTCATTCTAAATTAATGCACATGAAGTGTATGATGAAATGATTCAATGAACTATCCTAAACACATAATTGATTTCTCAATCTAATCACATGTCCATAACAATTAATCACACATATCATCATATAAATCAAGCAATGAACAATCAATGATAGAAATAACACAAAGCCCATTCAAGATTAAAATCAAATTGCATAAAAACTAAATTATCCAACACCAATCATGGAGCTAATCTCAGAAAGGAGATTAGCCTCTTATAGTCACAAGGAATTCAACATAGACATTAAAATCCTTACAAACCATGATCAATCTATAAAGAAATGCACAAAAATTAGAATTAGATTCCCCCTTTGAAGTGCTTCAATGGAGATCTCCTTCTTCTTGTGATCTCACTCTCCCTTACTTCCTTGATCACTTGGATGGTGGATTTGATGAAGGGGATCAAGTGTAGATGAATGGATGAAGAATGAGTGAAGATGATGGTGTAAAATTGAGGAAATGGTGTGTGATCTAGGTGTAGGAGTGAAACCCTTCGAAAATTCTTATCAAATATTTAAGTATTGAGTATTTATACCCCTTAGGAAGTTTCTAGAAGAAATTTGATTTTTTTACTGATCAGGCACCTACACGACTCGTGTACTGCAACACACCTCGAGTCGTGTTAGATTTTCTGGGTCAACGCGAACTTACGACGGCACACGTGGTCATGTTGTGTGTTATGATATCATCGCACAGCCATCTCTTACAGACCCATTTGCAGTACACGGCTCGTGTAATACGACACGACTCGTGTACTTGAAACGGCTGGCCGTGTTCTTGCTGTCCTGTTTTCTTCTTCCTTCTTTCATTTTTCTTCTCCAGTTTTGCTCCGATTTCACATTTTTTACATATGATTAAGTTTATTCACACTCAATTCCATAAAAATATATAACTCCACCAAATAGCACATAAATACGGATAAAAATATACGAAAACGGACATAAAAAGACACTAAAATCTAGGTGAAAATATCACTCATCAGGGACACCAAGGAAAGGATGATCCTCATGGATGTAAAAACTTCATTAAGGTGAAATCTAATCTTACTTATTATCTTTCTATTTTCATGTGTTTGGTGGTTGATTGAAGGAATGATTATTAGTTAAATTATGAAATGTCTTGATTAAATTTTCAGCTTTGATTAGGTTTCATTTATGAAATTCGCATGCCTTTTAGTAACATGGGATTTATGCCTTTGGTATTAGTGTATAGTGATTAGGTTGTGTATTGCGTATCGGCATGTATTGTCGTTGCTTTACATGATTATCATATATGAGTTTCTTCCATTTATTACATGAGGGTTTAATATAAGGGGAGCCTAACCAAGGAGTCCTTATGTTTAGAACAACCTAAATGAACACTAGGGAGATCACTTAGGCCCGAGGATTAAACTAGTGAAGGGAACCCCATCCATATGAACATAGTACCTTGAAAGGGAACTGGAAGTAGAATCGATCCAATGATCTTTTTAGGGATTGTGAAAACAATAATCTACATCATATTCACCATGGCCATTGGGAATAGATGGAAATCGTGATCGCCCTTACCATGATTTTCTTAAAAATGAAAAATGATTAAAGATGTTGGATGATTGATTATATGAGTGCACCATGAAAACTACCATGTTATTGAAAATCCAAAAATATTATAATTAGATTTAATTTCCTTGTATTTTATTTTCTTTCTTTTCTTATCCCTCCTTTTCGATCATCCCTAACTAATCACGATACTATACTTCAAGGCCACAAATCCTAAATTCTCCCGCTTCAATAATTTAACTTGGTTGCTCGTGCCTACACGACAAGAGTACGCTTGCTCTTTATTTCGCATAAGGAAAATTGCGATCAAGTTCACCAATGTCACGAGTAACGAATCGCGATGTCGTGTTTTTTATGTCATGGATAATGGACCGAAAGGTGTCCTATCAATATATCAAGAATGTATTGTAAGTGGTTTAAATTATTGCACATGAAATATTTGACCTGGGTAAGTATGATTAATCTTCACTGAGTTGTGGTTGCTCACCCCTATATTTCACTTCCTTTCAGATTAAAGCGTGGCGACAGCGTACGAGCGGGGACGCGTCGGCAAGGAGACTTAAATAAAATGTTTAATAAATTTGCAGTAATATTCCTATTTTACTTATGAGCATGAAGAATTTAAACGAGATCACATTGTCTTACTTATGTGTTGGTTGCAAAAATAATTTCATAATTGAACATTTTATTTCGAAATAAAATGTTCAGTGGATGTTTAAGCATCGCGTGCTATTTTCCTCAGTAAAGGAGTAGTTGAAATTTGAGTTTTTAATGCATATTATAATTTGATCATTCAAACTGATAGCATGTGTGCATAATGTGTTGATTGTTTTAATTATGTTTCGGTGGATTCGGGTAACACTAGTACTTTATTATTGCCACGAATATGGAATTAAGTAATTGTTGTGGTGCTTAGTGAGAGCTAATGTTTAAATTAATATATGATATTTGTTGTTGTTTTTAGGAGTAGTCAAAAACGACTTTGCTGCTAGTTCCATTTTTTATTTGAATTGTAATGGAATACAAGTTATTACGTATCAACTGTATACATGGGTTAAGTATTCCTTTAATGGTAGTGGACTTGTACCTAGTGGTATAACACGTGTATTTGCCAAATTAATTGATTCTATCGCATGATGTTGGGTAGATAGCTGGTTGGTGGTGGTGTTAGTGTGATAAATGAATTTCAATTTCGTGTTTGGATTTGGGGTTGTTTAATTGACTACGTGTTCTTTGACAAAATTTTTATACATGCATGCATGTTTGATTGCAAATGGTTATTACCAATTCACTTTATTTAGTTAAGAATTAAATTGTAAATTAAGTTTTACGGATTTTATATTTCGTTTCGTCAATTTTTTGTCAATTTGTATACATTATTTTTGAAGCTTTAGGTTAAATTTTGATAAATTCCTGTGAGTATTTCATAATTGATACGTGAAAATTTAGATACAATTTTATTATTATTAATTTTTTAAACTTATACGACTTGTCCCGTATTTAATGTCCTTCATCTTTGCATCATTACTTATTTATTTATTAAAGTATTTTGGTCATGCCCTATTTAATACATTATTTAAGAAAATAGTATGAAAATCTCTTTCTATAAAATTTGGGGTGTGACAGATTGGTATCAGAACAGGTATGCGGTTCTGCATACTTGTTCAAATTTTTATATAATTCCGTATATACATGATTTAAATTATTTATGTGATATAATTTCATGATGGAATAAATTTTTTTAAACAAAAGTAAAGTCTCTTGCTATGCATCTACAGAGTACGACTCCCGCTATAAGCAAGGTATGAAAGTATTAACAGCTTAAGTTGATTACATGTGAATTTAAATGCAAGTTTATATTAAATGAGTTAAATGAATTATGATGGCAAAAGTTGAGTTTAAGAATTTTTATGCGAAACAAAATGATAAGTAGAAAAATTGTTGCCTTAGATGAATGATTTAGCACGACAACAAGCATATAAGGATTATCAGCGAGATTTTCGGCACGACTGATTAGCCGGGATGATCAATTCAAGAATTTATCGAACCACAGGGAGGAATGTACTAGTGCTTAAGCGATCTCATATTTTTTGTAATTTTATAGAGACTAATCATCAATGGTTTGGTTGATAAACAAGTAAATTAAAGTGATTAAACTAAACAAGTAATCAATGATTCACTCAAACAAAAATAGGAGAAAGGTGATTGGTTTTTTCAAGTTAAACAAAAGTGAGATTAACAACACTAATGAAGTGGTAATTCTAGGAATTATGTATCAAATTCATATGTATCATGGATATAAGATTAAGGGTCAACTCTAAATCCTCCTAAACTTCCTCTCGAAATGGATAGGATGTGAATCCGATTAAGAATCCCAAAATAGCTCAAATGATTGGTTCTCACTCAAACAATTCAAATTAGGTACTAAGCTTGAAACGAGAGTCTCTTCACATGATTAATCGACCTCTCGATCTAACCAATCGGATGTTCTATCAGAGGGTTCTAAATCCTAAAGGACATCTCTATCTCTTTAATACTTATAATGCACATGAAGTATATGATGAATTGATTCAATGAACTATCCTTAACATATAATTTATTTCTCAATCTAATCACATGCCCATGACAATTAACCACACAAATCAATCATACAAATCAAGCAATTAACAATCAATGATAGAAAATCATAAATCCAATCAATATATAAATTCAAATGCACAAATCCCCAAAATTAACCAACAACCTTCATGTTGCTTATCTTACAAGGGAGATTAGCCTACCATGATCATAAGAAATTTAACATAGACATTAAATTCCTTACAAGTCATGACAAATAAATAGGTTTACTATAAGAATTGGATTAAAACTCCCTTGAAATGGTTATCTTCTTCCTCTCTTTGCAATTCTCCTCTTTTCCTTGCTTCTTTTCTTCACTTGGATGAAGGATTTTGATGGTGAGATGAAGATGGATGGAATGTGTGGTGAATGGATGAGGGTTATGGTGTAAAATGAAGGAATATGTGTGTGATGTAGGTGAGCAGCTGAAAATTCGAATCCAAAACTGATCAAATGTTGAATTAATTGGTATTTATACCCCTTGGAGACCTTCTAGAAGAACTTTGAAATTTTTCTGATCCCTGCACCTACACGGCACGTGTGCTTGCACACAGCTCGAGTTGTGTCAGGGTTTCTTGGTCAACGCCTAGCTTCAGACAGCACACGAGTCGTGTGCTGAAACACGACCACAGGGTGGTTGTGTAGGTGTTTCAGATGAAGACGCACGACCACCCTGTACAGGGTCGTGTGTGGTATACGGGTCGTGTGCGGGAACACAGCTCGTATACCTTACACGGCCGGCCGTATTCGTGCTCTCTATTTTTTCTTCCTTATTTCATCTCCCATCTCCGTTTTTGCTCTGTTTTCACCTGTTTTTTATACGTTTAAACTCATTCTCACATATTTCCATAAAAACACAAAACACAACCAAAATACACATAAATACAGATAAAATAATACGAAAACACATATAAAAAGACACTAAAATCTAGGTGAAAACATCACTCATCACACCCCTAAACTTAAACTGTTGTGCGTCCCCGAACAACGAAAATGATAAAACAAGGGGAGATATTTTCACCTAGGAAAAGACTAACGAACATAAGCAATAACACATCAATAGTAATAAGAACTACAAACTATGCTAAGTCATCCTACAACATTAAACTCATAACAAGCAAAAAAATATTGACAAGTTCAATTCAAAGAGAATAAAATGTAATATAGTCCCTTTCGATCCAAGCCTCTCATCGGATATCAATTTCAATCAACACTCATTAAAGTGGGGTAAATCAACACTCATTAACCGATTGGCTCAACTCGCTATAGACTTGCTTGTGGACTACATTCACAACCACCAAAGTTTCCATTAGTGATCAAAAAGGTCTTTAATTAAGGATGTAATGATAGACTCTTTGGTAGGGTAGGAAGAATATAGGTAATAGTGACTAATCAAGTGTAAGTAATCGAAGAGATGATCAACTTCCTCAATTTCTTCACATTCTCTTTCTTCCTTTCTTATCACTATTGATCATAAGCACTAATCATCATCATTCCTTTAATTTTTACTCTTCTTTTGATGCATGCTTTCTTCTTCGGACTTTTAAGTACTTGAGCATATTGTTGTTGTTTTGCTCATTTTCTTATTTTGAGGTTGCATGTCCCTTCTTGTTTGTACTCTTTTTCATTCTTTTTCTTACTTGTTTACCATTTCCTTTTTTCTTTTTCTTTCTTATCAACCCTTTCTAAACCACTTCTCCTCAATTACTCAGACAAAGGTATGTATATAAGGTTTAAGTGGGTAATCATAGCTTGTAATGTGCTAAATTCACAAGAATAGGCTTATAGGCTCAAAGTGGTTAACTAGGGATGATGTATAAGGTAAGGAAATATATAGCAATGATAATAAATAACAAGGATGGCCTTAGATCATTTCACTAATCTCCACAAATCGGGCTCGTTCCTATAGTCCTTGAGCAAGTTCTAACTTATCAAACACAACCAATTCACTCATGAAAAGAGATACCATGTATGCACGGTTGAGGCTCAAATGCTCACAAGCTTATGCTTGGACCTTAAGGAACTTATTACACCACATTCATCTCAAAATTGAACAAATTAAATAAAACATGTCACAATTCGAAAGTATAGAGATTCTTAATCATAACTTGTCATCACTTATCACAACAACATATCATCACTTAGATTCAAAAATGACTCACGACATCCCTAAAACAAACCACCAAAACAATCCCTAAACAAGAATTAGAAACACACAAAACATAAAATAAAGACACATCAAACAAGGAACAAACAAAAACACATAACATGCAAGAACAAAAATCACCATTATAAGACAATGAAGCACACATTCTACATCATCCATGATCAAGTAAGCTCACAATCATCTCATCTTTGATTGAAAAGTAAACCTCCCAAAAATATAACACATGAAATAGCATGCTAATCCAACACAATCCAAATCAAAATAAATTCATATCAAGCAACTAGAAGTGGTAGAGTATAGAGTGAACTCCCTCAATATGCATTTGGTAGTGGAAGTTGTTAACTCCTAGCTCAATTTGTTCTTCCAATACCCTTCATAAATGGTCAACAACTCATCAAAACAATTACCTCAACAATTTCATTAAAAATATCACTACACCAAAAAAACACTAAGACAACAGAAATTATACAACATAGATAAAAAAAAATATTGTGTTTTCGTATACCTTATATGTATAGTCTTAAATATATATGTTGTCTTAATTTTTTTGTCACGCATAAGTGATGAGTGATATTTTCACCTAGATTTTAGTGTCTTTTTATATCCGTTTTCGTAGTATTTTATCCGTATTTATGTGTTATTTGGTTGTGTTTTGTGTTTTTATGGAAATGTGTGAGAATGAGCTTAAACGTATGTAAAACAGGTGAAAACGGAGCAAAAATAGAGAAGGAAGATGAAACGAAGAAGAAAAACAGGGCACGACCAAGCACGAATCGAGTGCTATAGCTTGACTCGAGATGGCGCAACACGAGTCATGCGCCGCACACGGGCCTGTAAGAGATGGCTGTGCGATGACATCAGAAAACCCTACACGGGTACCCTGCACTCGTGTACCGAAACACGAGCCGTGCCCGAAATCACGACACGAGTCGAGTTACCGACTTGACTCGAGCTCCGTTTCCATGCATACGAGTCGTGTTGTGTAAATTCCTATAAAAAATTCAGAAACCTTCTAGAAGCTTCCCAAGTGGTATAAATACCTAATACTTCAATTTTAGATCAGATTTGGGGTGAGGCTTTTACTGTTTCACATACCTCACACACCATTTCTCCTATTTCACACCATTATCTTCATCCATCCTTCATCCATACCATCTACCATCATCCCACCATCAAAAACATCATCCAATTGAAGAAAATAAGCAAGGAAGAGAGGAAGATTGCAAGGGGAAGAAGAAGATCACCATTGAAGACATCCAAGGGAGTTTTCATCTAACTTTTATATTGAATCTTATTGTTTATCATGTTTTGTAAGGATCTTAATTTCTATGTTAATGTTCTTATGAATATGGTAGGCTAATCTCCCTTGTGAGATTAGCAACATGAGAGTTGTTGGATAATTTTGAGGATTTGTGTATTTTAATTCATATGTTGATTGGGTAAATGGATTTTCTATCATTGATGTTTAAGATCCTGATGTTTATGATGGTTTGTGTGTTTAGTTGTTCTAAATATGTGATTAGATTGAGAAATCAATTATATGCTTAGGATAATTGAGTGAATCATTTCATCAAACACTTCATGTGCATTGTAAATTGTAAAGAGATTGAGAAATCCTTTAGAATTTAGAACTCTTTGATAGAACATGTGATTGGTTAGATCGAGAGGTTGATTAATTGTGTGAAGGGACTCTCATTTCAAGCTTAGTACCTAGTTGGAATTATTTGAGTGAGAACCAATCCGTTGAGCTATTCGATATTCATATCTTATCCATCTCGAGAGGGAGTTTAGGTGAATTTAGTGTTGACCCTTAATTCTATATCCATGACACATATGAATTTGATACATAATTCCTAGAATTGCCACTTCTTGATTGTTGTTAATCTCACTTTTACTTAACTTGGAAATCCACCCTTCATCTACTTATCTTGTTTGTTTGATCATTGCTTGCATTGCTTTGATTACTTCTATTTACTTGTTTCAACAATCTCCTTTGATGATTCGTCTCTATAAAATTACAAGAAACATGAGATCGCTTAAGCTCTAGCGCCTTCCTCTCTGTGGTTCGATAAATTCTTGAATTGGTCAACCCGACTACAAGTTATGCTTAATCAAATGGCATCGTTGCTGGGGAGGCAACGGTTGATAGTATCTTAAAGAAGGATCGTTTCGAGTGATCTTAATAGAGACATTTTTTTATTTTATTTATTTACTTGTATTTGCTTTGAAAACCTTGTTCTAACTTCTTTTGCTTTGAAGGTGTATGCAAATAAGATCCAAGGGGAAACAAATAGAACTTATTGATTGGGAGATTGAGCATACGTTGAGAAGGAGAAGAAAGGAGAACAAAACCAAAAATAGTGAGCGAATGGAGAATTTTCAAGGTGACAATCGTGTGGAAATAGAGCATGATGGGGAAGGTGAACAAATTGTGCAAGAAAACGCTCCTCAATTTAATGCCAACCCTCCTCAACATGCCTATCAAAATCATGGAGCTTTCAACAATCAAGTTTTGCTTCAACAAATGGTGCAACAAGCTTTAATGCAACAAGGATTTCCACAAGCTTATGCCCATCCTCAACAAGCTTATGTGCCACCACCACCACCTCCGGTGCAACATGGAATTCGCAATGATCAAAGAGTGATTCGGGATTTCTTCATGCCAAGGGCAATGCCACAAATGATGGGACCACCAATCAATGCCAACAACTTTGAATTTAAGGCAGACTTGATTTCTATGGTGAGAGAGCAACAATTTAGTGGAAACCCGAATGAAGATCCTAATGCTCATTTAGCTCAATTTGTTGAGATTGCCAATACCGTGAAGATGAATCGGGTAAGTGAAGATTGTATAAGAATGAGGTTGTTTCCGTTTTCATTGAGGGAGCGCATACGAACATGGCTATCCACTATTACTCCGGGTACGTGCAACATATGGGATGAGCTTGCAAAAATATTCTTGAACAAGTATTTTCCACCTTCTAAGATGCTTCAAATGAAGAGCTTGATTACTCAATTCAAGCAAATGCATCAAGAGAGCTTTTATGAAGCGTGGAAAAGGTTTAAGGATATGCTACGCAAGTGTCCACAATATGGATTCCCGGAGAACCAACAAGTTGGATTTTTCTACCAAGATTTGCTAAATAGTCAAAGAATGTATGTTGATGCTTCGGCGGGTGGATCCGTACTTGGTGTGACTCCGGAAAGGGTTATACGTATTTTTGATGAGATTGCAACAAACGTATATCAATTGCCATCGGAGAGGGTAAGTGGATGCTATGGTTTTGAGAGTTTTGATCAAGGTCAACAGTTTAGTATGAAGAGTACTAGTATGGAGCAAAGTACGCCAAGCATGGAAAAGATAGTGGCGGAGGTTATGAAACAAATGAGTTTGAACCAAGGTGTGAATCAAGGCGCTAACATGGTTGAAGGGCTAAAAGTCGATCAAGGTGTGCTACCTCCAAATATTGTGAATGGAGAACAATGAGCCAACTCTATGTCACGTGTGGAAGATGTGTGATACATGCAAGGAAGAAACTACCATGGGAATTACCAAAATAATTTCCAAGGTAATTTCAACCAAAGTCAAGGGAATTATCCACCAAAGTAAGGAGGTTTTAATGGTCAAAGTAGTGGAAGTTCATACCCACAACAACAACAAAGGCAAGGTAACTTCTCCTACTCTAATCCGAGCAATGCAATTGCTTATCCTCCGAGATATAAACCGGGGGCCAAGGCACCGAACAACGAGGGAAGAGCATCAACCGATGAGCTACTTGAACAATTGATAGCATCAAACAAAGCTCTAGATGAAGCTTTGAAAAAGACGGAAGAAGCAAATGAAAAGAGACTCAAGGCTTTGGAGTATAATGTGGGACAAATTACAAGTTCTTTGAGTGCTCAACAAAAAGGAAAGTTTCCTACCACACCCGAGGTTAATCCAAAAGCTCAATGTTTGTTGGTTGATATGAAAGAGGAACGAAAGGTTGAAGAAGGATTGGTGGAAAGTAAGGTTGTTAAGAGATGGAAGAAGTAAGTAAGAAAGAAGAGAAGGGTCCTAAATGGATACCTAAGTGGAAAAAGATACAAGAGGAAAACTAAGTGGAGGAGAAGGTGAAAGAAGAGGAGTACAAACGTGATTATTGGGGTATTCTGATCATCCATTCCTTATTCTCTACCTGCTGTTTGTTAAAAAGGAGAAGAAAAAAGAGTTTGAGGAGCATGTCAAATGTCTCAAGAAGAAGTATGAGGAGAAAATAAAGAAGAGCAATCCGAAACAAGTGAGTCGATGCAAAAAGGGGGTCCTACAAAAGTTTGTGATCCGGGGAAGTTCATAATTCCTTGTGATTTTGAAAGGAAAGGTACCCTTGATGCATTGTGTGACTTGGGGGCAAGCGTCAATGTGATGTCTCATGCCACGTTCAAAGACCTTGAAATGGGTGAACTAAAGCCTACTACTATCAGTCTTGAAGTAGTAAATGGAGAAGTTGTGAAGCCACTAGGGATTGTTGAAGACGTGGAGGTAAAAGTAAAAGGGCTAGCTTTTTCGGTCGACTTCATGGTGTTAGAAGTGAAGGCGGATCCTCGAGGGCCACTTATTTTAGGAAGGCCATTTCTAGCTACCGGAAGAGCAAAAATTGATGTTGAAAAAGGGGATTTGTCCTTGAGCTCAAAAGGAGAGAGTGTCACATTCTTGTGCAATAAGGAAAAAGGAGTCAAGTCTCATTTGAAGTCTCCGAATGATCTTATGGATCATGACTCTATTCTCTTTGACAATTTAAATTCATTTCTTCATGATTATATGAAAATATCGAATTCTAACTTATCTTTTTATGATGTTAATAGGATGAAAACATCGGAGACCGATTGGAAGCTTGACAAAGGAGAAAGAGGAAGTCCACTAGAATCACTTCTTGATGATGACTTGATGCTAGTAAGCAAGAACGGTGAAGTTGAGCTAGTGGACAAGAGAAGGCAAAGCAAATGTTCAAAGTGAGGATGCGAGGAGAGAGTGTGATGGACCATCCTTTGGTCTAATGATCGTAAAATTCTGTCCGGCTTGAAGACGTTAAACTTAGCGCTAAATAGGAGGCAACCCATTCTTTTTTTCTATTTTTATACTTGTTTTGTTGTTTGGTCTTGTAGGTGGATTGTGCTTGTAAGAAAAGGCATAGTGAAGAAAAGAGAAGTGCTTCATAGATTCGAATAGGCATGTCGCATCACTTGTTGCAAACTTAATTCTCGACTCTTATCTGGAGTTAAGTTTGGGGGGTTACTGTGTGGTGGACATCACTCAATTCGTTGGATGGATGCGTATGCTTCTCCACAAGAAGATCATTTATGGAAAATACAAGGGTAAGTCCCACCACTTTTTGCAAAGGTAAGTCTCAACTTGTTTCGATTTAAGTTTGAGGGGAGAGTGTGTGGTGTGACTCACCACTTGAGTGTGATTCTTGTAAAATGACCAATTTTAAAAATTTTCTCATGAGATTTGGTTTGATTTTGGTCCGTTTGGTGGTTTTTTAATGAAATTGTTGAGCTAATATTTTTGATGAGTTGTTGATGAATGAAGTGTAGTGGAAGCACGAATTGAGCCCGGAGATCAAGTCGAGATTTGTGGTGTCTTCAATCCGGAAGCTAAATGCCTATTGAGGGAGTTCACTCTATACTTTACCACTTCTATTAGCTTGACATGTTTTGATGTTGATTTGGATTGATGTGATTAGTATGTTGCTTCATGAGTTATGTTTGTGGGAGGTTTACTTTCATAAATTAGGATTTCATTTTCAATCAAGGTTGGGATGTTTGCGAGCTTAATTGTCATGGATAATATGAATGTTTGCTTAAATTTATAATGAGAGATGGTTTTGTTATTTTTGCATGTTATGTGTTGTTGTATTGTTTGTTGTTTGGTGTGTCTTTTCTTATGTGTTTTTTTGTATTTTTATTCTTTTTTAGGGATTGTTTGGTGGTTTGTTTTAGGGATGTCGTGAGTCATTTTTTGAATGTGAGTGGTGACATGTTGTGGTGATAAGTGACGACAAATTATGATTAACAATCTCTACACTTTCAAATTGTAACATGTTTTACTTAACTTGTTCAATTTTGAGATGAATGTGATGTAATAAGTTCCTTAAGCTCCAATGCATAAGCTTGTGAGAATTTGAGCCTCAACCGTGCATAGATGGTATTTTTTCATGAGTGAATTGATTGTGTTTGATAAGCTAGAACTTGCTCAAGGACTATAGGAACGAGCCCGATTAGTGGAGATTAGTGACATGATCTAAGGTCATCCTTGTCATTATTAGTCATTGTCATATATTTCCATACCATGAACATCATCCCTAGTTAACCATTTTGAACCTATAAGCCTATTTCTTGTGAATTTAGCATATTACAAGTCTTGATTACCCACATGAGCCTTATATATTCACCTTTTGTGTGAGTGATTGGGGAGATGGTAACTAGAAAGGTTTGATAAGGAAGAAAGACAAGAAAGGAAATGGTAAACAAGTAAGAAAGGATGAAAAAAGAGCACAGGAAAGAATGGACATGCAACCTTAAAACAAGAAAATGAGCAAAGCAGCAACATGCTCAAGAAATAAAAAATTCAATGAAAGGAAGCATGAATCAAAAGAAGCTCAATCCAAGGAAAGTTAATGAATAATGCTTGAGATTTGCAAAGATAAGAAAGAAAGAAGGAAAAGTGAAGAAGTTGAGGAAGTTGATCATCTCTTTGATTACTTACACTTCTTTAGTCACTATTATCTATATTCTTCCTACCCTACCAAAGAGCCTATCATTACATCCTTAATGAAAGACCTTTTTGATCACTAATTGAAATTTTGGTGGTTTGTGAATGTAGTTCACGAGCAAGCTTATAGCAAGTCGAGCCAATCGATTGATGAATGTTGTTACCTTACTTGAAAGAGTGTTGAGTGAAATTGGCAACCTATGTGAGGCTTGAATGAAAAAGGACTATATTACACTTTATTCTTTTGTGATTGAACTTGTTAATTTCTCATGTTATGATTTTAATGATGTAGGATGACTTAGCATAAATTGTGATTCATATTGCTATTGATGTGTTATTACTTGTGTTCATTTAGTCTTTTCCTAGGTGAAAAATCACTCATCTTGGTTTATCATTTTCGTTGTGTGGGGACGCCCAACACTTTAAATTTGGGGGTGTGATGAGTGATATTTTCACCTAGATTTTAGTGTCTTTTATATCCGTTTTCGAAGTATTTTATCCGTATTTATGTGTTATTTGATTTTATTTTGTGTTTTTATGGAAATGTATGAGAATGATCTTAAACGTATGTAAAACAGGTGAAAACGGAGCAAAACTGGAGAAGAGAGATGAAATGAAGAAGAAAAGTAGGGCACGACCAAGCACGACTCGAGTGCTATAGCTCAACTCGAGCTGGTGCAACACGAGTCGTGCTCCACGCACGGGCCTGTAAGAGAAGGCCGTGCGATGACATCAGAAAACCCTACACTGGCACCCTGCACCTGTGTGCCAAAACACAAGCCGTGCCCGGAATCACGACACGAGTCGAGTTACCGACTCGACTCAAGCTCCGTCTGTTGTCGAGAAATACCGAGAAGACATGACACGACTCGAACCGTTTCCATGCACACGAGTCGTGTTGTGTAAATTCCTGTAAATATTTCAGAAACCTTCTAGAAGCTTCCCAAAGGGTATAATACCCAATACTTCAATTTTAGATCAGATTTGGGGCGAGGGTTTTACTGTTTCACACACCGCACACAACATTTCTCCCATTTTACACCATTATCTTCATACATCCTTCATCCATACCATCTACCATCATCCCACCATCAAAAACTTCATCCAATTGAGGAAAAGAAGCAAGGAAGAGAGGAAGATTGCAAGGGGAAGAAGAAGATCACCATTGGAGGCAACAAGGGAGTTTTCATCCAACTTTTGTATTGAATCTTATTGTTTATCATGTTTTGTAAGGATCTTAATGTCTATGTTAATGTTCTTATTAATATGGTAGGCTAATCTCCCTTTTGAGATTAGCAACATGAGAGTTGTTGGATAATTTTGGGGATTTGTGTATTTTAATTCATATGTTGATTGGGTAAATAGATTTTCTATCACTGATGTTTAAGATCTTGAGGTTTATGATGGTTTGTGAGTTTAGTTGTTCTAAATATGTGATTAGATTGAGAAATCAATTATATGCTTAGGATAATTGAGTGAATCATTTCATCAAACACTTCATGTGCATTGTAAATTGTAAAGAGATTGAGAAATCCTTTAGAATTTAGAACCCTTTGATAGAACATGTGATTGGTTAGATCGAGAGGTTGATTAATTGTGTGAAGGGACTCTCATTTCAAGCTTAGTACCTAGTTGAAATTGTTTGAATGAGAACCAATCCGTTGAGCTATTCGATATTCATATCTTATCCATCTCGAGAGGGAGTTTAGGTGAATTTAGTGTTGACCCTTAATTCTATATCCATGACACATATGAATTTGATACATAATTCCTAGAATTGTCACTTCTTGATTGTTGTTAATCTCACTTTTACTTAACTTGGAAATTCAACCTTCATCTACTTATCTTGTTTGTTTGATCATTGCTTGCATTGCTTTGATTACTTCAATTTACTTGTTTCAACAACCTCCTTTGATGATTCGTCTCTATCAAATTACAAGAAACGTGAGATCGCTTAAGCTCTAGCGCCTTCCTCCCAGTGGTTCGATAAATTCTTGAATTGATCAACCCGACTACAAGTTATGGTTAATCAACAAGGACAACACATATTATCTGGTGTTGTCTTATTGTGTTGTCGTATATACCACTTTTCAAATGAATTCACTATAAGATAACATATATGATACCATATGTTGACGTAAATTTTTTCACGCACAAAGACAATATATATTCATCTATGTTGTCTTAAATTGTCTTAATATTTAATTTTAAGAATACATATATGATTTTATAAATATATTTTAAATATAAAAACTAGAGAGATATAAATAGGAGACTTAGAAATTTTTACTTTTCTCCATTCTGCCCTAATCGTATTCCAACGTCACTGTGTCGCCCCTTTTGATTTGATTTCGCCCGTCGCCCCCTCCGCGTTCGCCCGTCGCCATTCCCGATCTCGTCTCTCGTCGCCCGTCGCCGCTGCCTGCCGCATCGTTTGTCGCCCATTGACGTTGCCCGCCGCATCGCCGCTGAGTCGCCCTTGCTATTCGTCCATCGCTAGCAGCTTGCCAGTGTCAACCATCGTCCATTAGCCCTCATATCGCCAGTCTCTCTCGTCCGTCCAAGGTACTCTCTTTCCCACCTCTTTCTTGCTCTATTTTGAATCAGCAACACATTTTTTGATAATGAGTGATTAAAGAATTTTGGGAGTGGGGTTGGGTTGGGTAGGTTTCTGAAATTGAAATAATAATTTGTGATGCTCTAGGATGTAAGAATTAAAGTGATGGGAACTAGAAATTTCCTTGCTATGGTGTACACTGTTGGTTATTCTCTGTTATTTGGTTGCTTTCATGTATTTTTGCTTGGATTGATTGATTTATGATTTTTGGGGAGTGAAGAAACGATCTATGTTTCTTGATTAAATCCAAAAAAATGAAAAAAAAAAGAAAAAGAAATAATTTTGGTATTGTACAGTAATGAGAGAGAAGATGAATTATGGGTAGAAGAGAGAGAGAGAGAGGAGGGATTAGGGAGCGGAGCTCGAAAGATTGCACCTTTTTTGCTCCATCATCTTCTCCAGGAAATTTTAGAAATTAAAATTTAAAAAAATTAAGAAAATGAGTAAATAATTTCAATCAAGTATTGTCTAATTGAATTCATTTTGTGTTGTTTTAAATTTCATTGTAATTAAATTAATATTTGAAGTTGATTTGGAAATATATAAGACAAAAGAGAAGAGGACAAAAAGTGCAGAATGGTATTCTGGTAATGAAATTGAAGTGTGCATATTTCAATTACTTTGTTATTTCAAAAGGCAGATTCAAAATGGGATGTGATTATTATTATCCCTAATATTCTGACCTCAAATTATCTTCTGTCTTCAATCAATTATGGAATAATATAATTTACTTCTCCCCTATAATCTATTTACTTCTAAAATGGGCTTCTGCATTTTAATTTGGTGGCACCCTGAAAAAAATTTATGGTATAGCGTTCAATATAGGAAATTTAATACTATTCGAGCGATCAAATATAAGTGCACAAACTTTGATTAAAAAAATATTGTCAATATTAAGTTTTTTAGTTTATTTAAAGGAAATCTTATTTATGAAAATATTTTATAAATAAAACAAATAAAAGTACGTAGTTTTAGTAAAATATCAATTAGTCTCAAAATCATGCAACAAAAATATCACTTTCCTAATATATCTACTCAATGAATTTGATTTTACAATCTAAAATATTCAATTTTATAGAGAGCAGTTCAGGTTGATGAACGAGCATTTTGCTACCTTGAACGTGAATCAGCAGGAGACCAACCGCCAGCTTGCCTTGGCAAACACGAATTATGCTGCACTCAACCTTTGATATGATGCGATGGATAGGAAGTTAGGTGATCTGAATGAGAACTATGAGTCATTTGATAGGAAGATCGATAGCTTGCAGAGGGATTTCGATGATTGGCTCAATGGAGATTGTGATGATGATGCTCCATAAGAGTAAAGTACGCCAGGTTTTTATCTTTGTTTGTTTCTTCTCGCCTCCCTTCTATTTTCTCTTTACAGGTTGAGATTTGAGTGTGTGGGTGGTTTGTATATTGATTCTGAGACTGCCAAAAGTCATACTGCTACTGTGGCGGTGGCTCATACTGCTGTTGTGGCTGTGGTGGCTTCATGGGAGGAATCCCCATCTTCGGATGCGCAAAAGGCATCTCTCCATGCATAGGCTATTGCTGCTGTGGCTGAAAGTGCGGTTGTGACTAAAAATCCTCCTCCATCATATCCTCCGGCTCTCTTACTAAAATCATATCTGCATCTAAGTAAGATTTAATAATTTACCATTCAGAGGCAACTAACTATTACTACCTTTCTTTTGCCAATTTATCGTAGGTCTTAAGGCTTGCTCATAAGCTTATTCAACTTTGATAATTTATTTAATTGCCTTCTTCTATTCCAACATATGAGAAAATAATAATAGTAAGGCTGTAATGTTGGGAGTATATATATAAAGAAGATCAAAGACATAATTATGCATGCAACAGTCCATCCAAATATGCAATGGATTACAACTCCCATCAATACACAACATATGAATTAATAATATAATTAAATACATATTTAATTCCATAGTAATATTCATACCTAAACACATTATTTAGCAAACAGATTTTGAACTTTTTCAACGTAGTATTATATTATAATACTAGCTCGTTATATATTTAACTTCACATCTATTACATATAAACACTAGTAGAGTTTGTTTTAAAAAAATAAACACGTAGTTTAAGTACTACATCAATTTAGATAATATTATTATTTAATTTATTATAAAAAAACCGTTATAGATTAGACATATTAGTGAAACATTTGTTGAATATCTTATGAAGAAATGGTGTAGAATCATTAGAACACAATGTGATAATTTTTTTAATAATTATTTTGTTTCATTTATTAGGAATTTATACTAAAAATGAATAAACACTGGATGTTCAGTGATAAATTATCACACGAGTATGAGGTAGGAGTAGAGGCATTTATGCAATTTGCGGTTAAAAATGTTGGTAATCTTGGCTCGATGTCTTGTCCTTGTGTGTTATGCGGTAACTTAAGAAATACCTCTACTGCACGAGTAAAAGTATATCTGATGTGCAATGGTATGCTGACAACATACGATCCATGGATATGGCATGGAGAAAAAGTTCCAAACCAAGGTGAAATACCGGAAGGCTTTGAGTCGAGACAGTTTGATGGTAATTATGTAGCACCTGAAACCTTAGATGATATGGTACGTAATGCTCATGAGAAGAGTACTAATAATCCAGATGAATTCATAAGGATACTTTAGGATGGTGAGAAGCCATTATATCCTGGATGTTCAAAATACACCAAGTTGTCTACCATTGTTAAGTTGTATAACTTGAAGGCTAAAACAGTTGGAGTGATAAGAGTATGATAGAACTACTAGAATTGTTGGAAGACATGCTGCCAATTCCCAATGAATTGCCAACAACTCTATACAAAGCAAAGAAAAGCTTGGTTGCATTAGGTATGGAATACACAAAAATACATGCATGCCCTTATGATTGCATTTTATATTGGAAAGAGTATGAGAATCTCACACAATGTCCAACTTGTGGGGATTCAAGGTATAAGGTAGGAAAAGACTCAAAAAAAATGAAGGGAGTTCCAAGGAAGGTCCTTTGGTACTTTCCACCTATACCGAGGTTCCGAAGTATGTTTCGTAATGAGAAAATAGCAAAGGAGTTAACTTGGCATGCTGAACGTGAGGTTGTTGAGGGATTTTTAAATCATCCAACTGATTCGCCCGCTTGGAAAGCGGTGGACAGTCAATATACTGATTTTGCAAGAGAATCAAGAAATTTAAGGTTGGCCTTGTCCGTAGATGGGATTAATCCCCATAGTAATGTGTCTTCTTCATACAATTGTTGGTCAATTATACATGTCACGTACAATCTTTCTCCGTTGTTATGGATGAAGAGGAAATATATGATGCTTACTATGTTGATTCAAGGCCCTAAACAACCAGGTAATGATATCGATGTGTACTTAGCTCCTCTTATTGATGACTTGAAGTGCTTATGGGAGGAATTATAGTATTTGATGCATCTCGTGATGAAAACTTTATCCTCAGATCAGTGCTACTTTGGACAATTAATGATTTTCCAGCTTATGGAAACCTCGCAGGATGCTATGTGAAAGGCTATCTTGCATGCCCTATATGTGGAGATAATGCTAATGTAAAGAGATTGAAGAAAAACAAAAAAATTGCTACATGGACCATAGAGTGTGGCTTGTGGGAGTTCATCCATATAGGAAACAAAAGAAGGCTTTTAATGGGAATCAAGAGCACAGAGTAGCACCAAAGCCATTAAGAGGTAGTGAAGTTTTACAAATTGTTAATAGAATTTGCTACAAATGTGGAAAAAAGAAAAGGGATCAAGAGTCAAAGAAAATGGGGAAAAGGAAAAGGGATCAAGAGTTAAAGAAAAGGGAGAAAAGAAAAAGAGATGAAGACTCAAAACAAGAAGAAAAGTCATGTATGAAAAGGAAATCAATATTATTTGAGCTGGAGTACTAGGAGCATCTAGAGATTCGACATTATCTTGATGTGATGCATATTGAAAAAAATGTTTGTAAGAGTCTAGTTGGTACGTTACTCAACATTCCCAACAAAATAAAAGTTGGGAAAGCTTCGAGAGAAGATCTGGTTAACATGAATATTAGGACTGAATTAAAGCCAGGAGTAGTAGGAACAAGAACATATTTGCCTCCGGCTTGTTACACACTAGCAAGGATGAAAAAGAGAAAGTGTGTTCCTCTTTAGCAGGAATAAATGTGCCTTCTGGATATTCATCCAATATTAGCAGGCTCGTGTCATTGAATGATTCGAAGCTTGTTGGACTAAAGTCACATGATTATCACATTCTATTACTACATTTGCTTCCAGTAGCCATTCGAGGTGTCTTACCTGACAATGTTCATAACACAATCATTAAATTATGTTTGTTTTTTAATAAATTGTTCAATAAGGTGATAGATGTCTCCAAGTTAGATGAACTGCAGAATGATATTGTAACTACATTGTGTTTAATGGAAAAGTATTTCCCACCCTCATTCTTTGACATAATGGTTCATTAGTTGTTCATCTTGTGAAAGAGGTGAAGCTTTGTGGACCTGTATGGTATAGGTGGATGTACCCATTTGAAAGATACATGAGAGTATTGAAACGTTATGTGAGAAATCACTCAAAACCAGAAGGGTGCATGGCTGAATGTTATATAGCAGAGGAAGCTGTGGAGTTTTGTTCAGACTATTTATCAAATGTTCGCACAATTGGTATTCCACCAAGGCATGGCCGCACAAAACAAAAAAAATCAACTCGCCGAGTGAGTGTCGTCACTAAGGAAGAGTTTATGCAAGCACATCATGTTATATTGGTAAATGGTGATGACATAGATCCTTATATCGAGTAATTACACTAAACTCTCAAACTCTTTCATAATATAACTAATTAATATTTTTACTTTATAATATTTAATCAATGTATTTTTAGGGAACACAAGACCCACTTGAAGGCTGGTAATGACTCTAAAGCCAAATCACAAAAATGGGTACAAGATCAACACCACAAGTTTTTTGCTAGTTGGTTAAGCGAAAGAGTAATTTACTAACGTGTTTATCAATATTGTATTAATCATACTTACTAGGGGTTACCTATGAATTCTAATACTTGAAATAAATACTTAACTATGTTTCAAATGTTGATAAAGATTCAAATCAGCAAATAACTGAAAGAATAAAAAGGCTTGCACATGGACCAAACAAAAAAGTTATCAAACATCAGAGCTACTTCATTAATGGAGTGAATTATTTTACGAAGGAGCTTGATGACACAAGACTTACACAAAACTAGGGAGTCAGCTTGGTTGCAAAGACAACGCAGCTTTCTAGTGCAAAAGATAAAAATCCAATCATTTCTGAAATGTCATATTATGGAGTGATCGAGGAAATATGGGAATTAGATTACATGGACTTCTTCATTCCTATGTTTAAATGTGTTTGGGTTGATTGTAAAAGTGGTATAAAGGTAGATGAACTTGGTTTTACATTGGTGAACTTCAACAAATTAGGATTCAAAGATGATCCTTTTATATTGGGGAGTCAAGCTAAGCAAGTTTTCTACATTTATGACCCTAAAGAAAAGGGATGGTCAGTATTACTTGAAACTACTCATAGTAAGCACTTTGAACATCAACCACACACAGAGTTTGAAGGAACATCAATCCACCATCCCAATTTAACCAAAGAGTTTTCCTTTGAAGATACTAGTATGAGTGAGACGACGGAGGTCACAAGACCGAAGACGAAAAGTGAAAAGATGATCGCTATCCTTCGAGGAGAATCCACATCCCCGGATGGAAAGAGCGAATCTTGAGGATCTACAAGATCTATATGAGTCCTTCCAATGACTAACTATTGTAGATCTGAAAATGAATGAGGGAGAGACTTCGAACTCTCATCAACAATCTCAGGCTCCTCAGACCCGACCGGATCTGAGCCAAAATGAAGAAACTTCTGGATCACATGGAGTCCATGAAGCAAGACAAGAAGAGACATCCCAAAACCAAGAAAATTTCAAGATGAAGCGTTGGGATTGTCAACAAGAGCAAACCGAGTTCAAGGATCTAACCTACACAACACCCCATATGGTCGGTCTCACCTTGAACCGATAAATCCATACGGGTTGATCCTAAACCTCGACACTCTAGACTTCAAGAACAGATAAGCCTTGATCGACGAGTGGACAAATGCAATGAAAATTACATGAGGTGCACTAGAACTGGATAAAGAGGGGTTTATAAGATTCCTAACTATGAGCCTAGAAGGATCAGTAAAATTCGTCTGGGAGGAGCTCTCGGACGAAGTCAAGAAAGAGGCCATGGAAGACGAAGATCATGGCAATATTGTTGGTCGTATGGCCAAAATCTTCAAGATCCACTTCATTGGAGTAGGCTACTTCGAAGGAATGGAAAAAGAAAAGAAGAAGAAGAAGAAGAAGAAGAAGAAGAAGAAGTATATGAATGCCCTATACAGTCTGGAGTTACTTGACATCTGTCACGTATATGAGTACATCAAACTCTTCACAGAGTATAGATGGAAATCGAAGATCAAGGAGAATGAAGTATTCCACCTATTCTTTGCCAAGATTTCAAGCCCATGGAGAGAAATGTTGATCAGAGAATATGAACCATGTGAGCTGGATTCAATAGCAAGGAGAATGTATTTCCTCAAAGCCAAGATTGCAGAGTGGTGTCATCAGGCATCCCTACACAAAAACTACAAGAGATTAAGGGGAATAAACAAGACAGTACCCTTATGCTACAAAAGCAATGATCTTCCAACTATCATTGGAAGAAGCCCAAGGAAGCAGAAAAGGATGAAGAAAAATCATCCTTACACTCAAAGAAGCGAAAGATGGAAGTCCAGAAGACCGAGATCCTTTTGGTATAAACAAAAGGCCCTAAGCTATAAATCAGGGCAAAGGTTTGGACCATCAAGATGGAGTTCAAGAAGTCAAGTTTCATCCTTAGGATCAAACCAGAGGAGTACACGAAGAACTCCCACGAGAAAGATATTCTGAAGAGCACCCACACGAGTCAATGAAAGATTCAAGGTTTGTAACTGCTACACGTATGGAGCCCGAAGGCATATCTCACCAGATTGGCCAGAAAACCAGAAGCGGAGAGTGCGACAATTCGAAACCACTCCAGAAATGGAGGAAGCTGTTTACTTCCAAGATCTGGTACATGTATATCAGTTTGAAGATATACCCTCAGACGAAAGCATCTACGAAGAAGAATTCTTCAGCCAAGATGAATCCTCTGAAGATGAGTCGGAGTGAAGAAGAAAACCTTAGACAGGAGATGCAAGAGGATATGTCTGGATTCTTTCCCAGACATCTATATCTCATAAGACTCTTATGAGAATCATAAGAGAGGATCCAAGACTCGATCTATACGATGGTTTCATCGTGGAACGATTAGAGCGGTTCCTCTGCTTCAAAAGAAGAAAGCACAACATTATATACAAGGTGGCTGAAGGGTAAATTACCATCCCCATGGAACTCACGAGAAATGTAATGGAAATGCAACTAGTTCCTGTTGATGAGATCAAAAGAAAAGAACTCCTCTAGGATAGTGATCCAAGAAGTTATGGAGAGGCAATGTTAGACATTGACTCAAAGAAGTAAGAAGACTTCATATCTAGTGGGAGTGAGCAAAAGGATTGCAAACTCCAAAGACTATTTATAAACTTGAACAAGCTTCGAGGAGTTTGAACTTTCGATTCAATGAAACAATCAAATCGTTTGATTTTCAAAAGAATCCGAATAAACCATGTGTGTACAAGAAAGTTAGTGGGAGTGCAGTTACTTTAATTATGCTCTATGTTGATGACATCCTACTTATCGGAAACGATAAAGGGATGTTGCAGTCAACAAGAATTTGTTTGTCTAAACGGTTCTTCATTGGGAGAAGCATCCTTTATTCTAGGAATAAAGATCTATAGAGATAGATTTAGAAGGATGATTGGACTATCCCAATCCATGTACATAGACAAGATACTAAAAAGATTTAGTATGGAAGAATCCATACGAGGATTCTTGCCGATGAGTCATGGGGTTTTCACTTTCTAAGGGTACGTCTCCTAAGACACCTGAAGAAAGAGAAGAATGACTCAAAGCAATGAAATTCATTCATTGCAGCAATGGAGAAATGACTCGAAGCCAATATTAATGGCGGATTCCCTCTTCCAGAGGAACTTATTCTACACATACAGTCATATCTGAGCACAAAAGAAGCAGCTCGAACTACCCTTGTGTCGAAATCATGGCACGCTGCCTGGTCCACTCGTCCAAACCTAGATTTCGATTATAGAAATCACCTAAACTGGGCGTTCATCAACAACACCATGCAGAGGTACCAACATCTCAACTTGAACATCCACACTTTTAGGCTGTTCACCAGATGTGAGTTTTCTATTATTAATTATAATCATGGCTTATGTATTTATGATGAATCGGGTGCCAAAGAGTTGACAACTGCTCAAGAATTGATTGATAAAGCAATGAAGATGGGAACTTTGGATTTTAATTTTGCAAATGAAACCCTTCATTCTCTTTCTCATTTCATTTTACCACGTGAGGTGCTCGAATTCAAAACCCTAGTCAGATTATCTTTATACGAGTGCACTGTTGATTTAGGAGAAGGGAAGGTTAACTGCTTGGGGCTTAAATCTTTTAGTTTGATCAATGTTATCTTAGAGAAGAGTGAATTAATATTGAATATAATTTCCAGCTGTCCATTGATTGAGAAATTTATGTTGCAACAAACGTGGGCCAAAGAAATAAGGAGGTCTTATGGATCGGTTGTAAATGGTCCAGTTAATCTGTACCAGTTATGTAAACTCAGGTCATTGAAGTTGTTTCGTGTGTATGTCGATCCTTCGTTTTTCAGTGGTCTGTCGTTTACATTTCCTATGTTGGAGGATTTGAGCCTTGATGAATGTGGTGGATACAATTACAAAGGGATCAAAATCCATAGCCATTCCCTTGAGTACATAAGCTTCATGCAAAAAAGGACGTTGAGGGCCAAGTGCGAAGTTTCAAGTATTCGAAAATTTAAGTTCGAAGGTATGGAATTAATGTCTTCGCTGTCCTTCAAAACAACTTCGAGGGAATGGGAGTCTGATATATGTGTGAGAGGCATTGATGCTAATATTAAATGGTTCCGCATGTTGAATGAACGGCTAACTCATCTGAGCTCGTCAAGAATTACTCTTTTCTCTCAGCTTCTGTAGAATTATGGATGAAGACATGGATTTAGAGGGGTTACCTATGGATGTGGTTGTGATGGAAAGTTTGAAAATTTATGCACCATCCAAGACTACTTGTTGTGCCATTATTGATCGTTTGTTTTGGAGTTGTCGCCCTAAGTTCGTAGCTCTGAGTCTTGGTGAGTGTGACAAAATGGAGGAATGGCGTCGCCGCCACAAAGATTTGGTACTAAATCTTAGCAAGGGAGTTGCACCAGCAGTGAGTGAGAGTTGCTCGATGACGAACCAAGATGTGTTTGATCTTGAGGAAGTGAATGTACAGCTTCTTAAGAAGGAAGAAGGTGTTGCAGCGTGGCAGCCTCTGCCTTGGAAGACAATCTTAGCCAATTTGTCTGCGTTCGAAAACAAGAAGACGGTTCGCTTCCAACTGAGATGGCGACTGCATTCAGGTGATGCAAATTCGTGATAACGTTTTGATTATTTTCTGGTGAAAAGAATACATTCTTTTGGGGGGGCGAGTTTGAGTTGTCCTTGTGTTTTGAGTTGTGGAAATAGGGAATAAAGTTTGATGTCTTGATGATATAATGGTTGTCATTTCACATACTTCCTTTTGTATTTTGATGTGCTTTCAATTACGTACAGACTAGTTTTTTCATTTGAATTGTGGAGTATATTTTGCATGTTAAGATAATACTAGTAGAATTAGGAGTAAAATTTAATTGAGCTTGTTCCCCAGTACAGTACAGTTGATGAAAATTTATTTTTTTAATAATAAATTATTATTCTTATGCATGAAAAATAGAAGAGTTATTTATCATAGTATGAATATAAAATTAATATGTTTGATATGAAGTGATATTTTTCATTCAAAGTAATAATTCATTACTTCAGAGGATGATATCTTAAATATATTAATAAGCAGTGTTTTTATGTTAAATAGAAGAATGAAATCTTAAATATACTATTAATAAGCAGTTTTTTTATGTTAAATGTCAATTAGAGAGTTAGTTATGGCTAACATGTTAAATTTTCATTCATTTCATTTTTTTAAAATTTTTGTATCAATTACCATAATTTTCTCTTCAAATAATATTAAATGTTTCAATTTTAATTATGGAAGATTTTCAATATCAATTAATCTGTAATGGTACTGTGATTATGATATTTTTAGGTGTGTTGAATATAAGTGTGATACGAACGAAAACGGAAAGTGTGAACATAAATATGAGATAGAAGAAGTAATTTATTTATTTATTTATATTTATGGATGAAGGATTATAAATTAGGGGTGGCTATCTGCACCCCAATTTTACTTAACATACCTCAATTACTTTATGTACCCCACAAAACTTAAAAGATACATATATAAATTACTAAGCACACCCCATTTAGACAACTTTATCCTTTAATTAATTAAAAACTCAACTATCTGCACCAACTAACGGCACCACAATTAAAACAAAAGAAGCTAACGCCCCAAGAGCATTGTCATCCGACATCTTGGAATCTGATAAAGAAGTGATTGTGGCGTCAAAATACGAAACTGGAGTTAGGGGAAGAGAAGATGACTGAATGATGAGTGTAATGGGTTAAAAGTTGCTGGCATGAGTTAACGTCTGCGACGAATGACTTTTGCAGGGTCATCGGCCATCACGTCGGCGGAGGAATGTCCTAATCCGGCGGCGGAGTGTTGTCGGATTATAAAAGGAACAAATTCAGGTTTATAAAGGAGAATTTTAGGGAATTAGGGAACCTAACTTTTTAGATGTTTTAAGTGATTAAGGAGAAGCATGGAGTTATTCTATAAAAGCAGCAGAGCGAAACAGATTTGAAGTTTTTATCATATGGAAAATTTCACCAGTTGGAAATTGGAATAGTGGGCACGGGTTGCAACCTGCAGGGTAGGGGTCGGTGAAGCTGGCTGAAGCATTGGGGTGTGTGTTGTGCATGAGATTGAGTGAGAGTGAAAGGTAGCTTGTAGGAGCATTAATTGTTGAAGATGATGGAGAATTTGACTTTTGAAGTTAATAAATTATCATTTTTCATGTTCGGTTGTTTAGATTGAACAAGTGATGTCGAATCAATTATACTAGTCATCCATATCTTACATTCTCAAGGGTATTTATGTCATAATTTAAGTACGTTTAAATCTAATATATTTATGAGGTATAATTAGTAAAATCGGGAGTACAAATAGCCGCCCATATAAATTATTATTTAAAAAAAAGTAAAATTTAACATACCACATATACTGAATTTATAAAATAATTTGTGTTACTAAAATTATTTAATTATATTAATAAAATTAATTAACTTTAATATATTACTTATTTTACTTCAAGTGAAATTCTTAAGAAAATCCTTTGTCCATTAATAAATGTAAATGTAATTGATTCACTCGAGTATAAGAAGATCCACAGATGAAACTCAAAATATTATGCCAATGGAAGTATATCATCTGATTCATTCAAGGGTAACAAAAACAAGTTAATAGAATAACAAAATAGCATCTAAGAATTCAAACTCTTTCTAAAATACCAACTCATGTGGTTTCATTCCGGCTTTGAGAGAGAACCTTGCTCCTAAATAAGCCTTCAACTCAGGAACAGACTCTATCGCTTTCTGCAAAGCTCCATCGACTGCTTTCTGGTCATCTTTCTTCTCTGCCGGGAGTGTGTTCTTCTCCTAAATTCGCATGACGCACTGTTAGAACAGAATAACACCTAAATAAAAGATTGCAGGAATATAAAACTTAACTTGATTCTCGGACTCAAAGAATTCATTCTCTCCCTTAGTTTTCTTTTTCTCAACTTTCTTGGCAAAGTATTTGTCATCAAACTTCTCCAAGATCACACCGGAAAATTCCACCTTGGCGGAGGTTCCAATAACATACGCCTGGTTCACACGCCTTAGAGGTTGTAAGGACCTGAACAGAAGAGATGAAGAAAATAGATGAGCAAATTGGAGAAAAAGATGATTTAACATCTGGTAAGTTAATGTTATACAGAAATGCATTGTTAACGAATGTTACAACATAACAAAACTAAGCATCATCCACCAATATGTAAATTATCGACCAATGCACTAGGCAGAAGACACATGACAATTTATCATTGCATTACTGTATCTTGGAAGTTGAAATGGTTCATGCTATACAATCTAGTATTAGTATTACTTTGCAACAAAAAGCAGCTTAAAAGTGAAAAACTATTAAACATAATAAGGAACATGTATTTCTCATGGCAAATCCCAAGAGGTAATTGCAGGAACCTGCTCCTCAAGGCAATAGGATATGAGAACACCCTCTCCGGAAAAGTGGGAGACAGACTAAAAAGACTACTCACCACAACATCAACAGAATGGGCTTTTTATTTGACTATTTAAAAAAACAATTGGGCAATACGAAAATATAAGTATCTCGTCCCAAGAATTCAATAGTCATTAATTCATATATCATGTCGTGTATTTCTCATGGAAAAAACCTGAAATCCGATCAAAAGAGTCCTGAAATCCATCAAAAGAGTCCACTCGCCTAACACAATAGTACATAGGAACACCTTATCCGGGGAAGTGGGACACAGCCAATGCAGATGACTCGAAGCATCGCCACAGAATCAAAATATGTAGCTTTTATTAACACAATTCGAAAAACAAACGGACAATAAGAACAAAATTACCAGAAAAAAATGCAGACTGGAGGACAATAAGAAACAGCTTCAAAATTATGCAATAAGAGAAGTATTGCAGTACTTAATAAGTGGTGACGCAGACAAAATCTATCAACATAATAAAAATTAGCATTCACATAAAAGAGAACTACACAATTGATAAGCTTTTGGAAATGTGTAACTATACACATCCCAACAAAAATAAATAAAATGAGGAGGTGCTTGGTTGGGTAATGGGTGGGTTATGGGAATGAAAGTATATTGATTCTCATTGTTGACGCTTGTTTGATCTAATGGGAATCAAAATTCCTCAATCATTCCCAACTACTTCCCACACCTACAATCACTTTCAATTCTATATACCATTACCAATTGAAGAATTCAAATCACTTTCAATCAATTTCAAATCACTTTCAATTCTATATGCCATTACTAATTGAAGAATTCAAATCAGGCGACCCCTTAAGTCAATAAATTCAAACCAAAAACCTTTCGCAATGAGTCTACTTTACGAGAATCAACAAAAGCATGATAACCCCAACGAACAAAAAGACGAATCAGATAAACTTTGTTTAAGCACCACATTTTAAAAATGAAATTCGTATTAACCAACGCATTTGGGCAAAAGACAATTCAATTTTGTCATAATACATCGCAGAAAAATGGCGACAAAACTAAAAAGCTCACCAGTGATGAGAAGTAGCCCAGATGGCAACTGCTTCAGGATGACAACTCTCTTCCCCTTAAACCTCCCGGTCAAAATAATCAGCACCGTCCCGGGTGTGATACTTGCCCTGCAACCAAAACAACATCCAAAACCCTAAATCAACAAAAATTATAAACACTCATCACGGTAATAAAACGCACAAATGTTTATTTCGAGCATTAACCTGAGTTTTGTGGGCTTGTGCTTGCGCTTGTTTGAGAGAGGCTTCTTGACATCATCCGCCGGATAAAATTTAGGAGGCTTCTCAGCCACCGGAGCGGCAGCGGGAGCGCCTTCTCATGGTTGGGGAATTTACCATTGTTTTTATTCTTGATTGCCCAGAGACCACGCTTGTGGTACATTTGAGAGCGAGAGAGTTTACGAACTCCGGGAATGAGTTCGGGATTTCGTTCCTTCAGCTTCTTCGGCGCCATTGGAGCAGCTCTCTCTCACTCTCTGCCGTCAGTGTGCGCGCCGAGATAAATATTTAGAAAACCCTAGTTGAGAGCACTGATATCAAATCTTTTCCTTAAATACTGTTAGATTTTTTTCGGGGGAAGGCCAGGACAGGGCTTAGCTTGATTTTTTATTGTTGCCTACTTGCCTTTGCAATATGTGAATATTAACAAGTCAATTTGTATTTTAAAGTATACTATACATTCATATGTAAATCGGGTTCACGGTGTAAATCATGTGCTTTCCCCTTTCAATCCTACCAACACTATATATTGTTAGGGCGTTTAAATTAAGAAACCACATGGTTTACAAGGTTTTAAACACGATTTACAAGAAACTAACTTGTTAAATATTTAGTTTGTATAGTTATGATGGGTTAAAATTTTGAAAAGATGTCAATATTGTAATAAGTAGTATTATACTGTTTTCTATAGGATGATTGAAAACTAAGGTGATGTTTTGTTTGGTGATTTTTGTGCGGGGTTGTTGTGGGTTTGAAAACCATTTGAAAATTTGATATATGTTTGTTTTGAAATTTTAGTTAGGGCATGTATTAACTTCAAAGATTATATCAAATCAATGTAAAAATGTGTTAATTAATTTATGTGAAAGAAGGCTAATTATATTGTGCACCCCACTTAAAAAACATATACAAATATAAACAAAAACATATACAATTATGAGCAAAAATGTATACAATTTATTTGTTAATTTTTTTAATGAAAAATTGAGTGTAAAAAATATACTATTATTAAAAAACATGTATACACTATTGAATAAAAAGTTATACACATTTGGATACTAATTTTTTTAATGAAAATTTTTGTGTGAAAAAAGTATATAATTATCAAGAAACACATATACAAAATAGAATAATCTATATACAAAATAGAATAAAAAGTTATACACATATGGGTGCACCCTTGCACCCGGGTGCACCTAATATCAACTCGTAAAAGAAATAGTTGAAAGATAAAAGAGAAAAAAATGTATTAATTGAGGAGAAATAATATATTTAGATATATATAAAGATAATTTTTAAAATTTGAGTGTGGGTTTTTTAAATAAAAAACAAATACTCCCTCCGTCCGCCCGAAAGGTCCACATTTTGTCATTTTGGACGTCCGCACCAAAGATCCACATTTTCCTTTTTAAACACATGGGATCCACACACATCACTAATAAAATAAATTTATGGGACTCATACACCCCACTAATACAACTACCAACTACACCTTAAATAATAATACTCCTTAATTCACGTGCAAAAAGGAAATGTCCACCTTTGAGACGGACGGAGGGAGTACTAAGGTTACAAATTAATATATACTCCATCCATCCCGTTTCAATGTTTGCGTATGCTTTTTGCACGTTGTTTACGTTTGTTTTTTGCACGTTGATTAAGAAATATAATATTTTAATAGATAGTGGGTGAAAAAATATAATATTTAATGTAAAGTGGATAGGTGTATTAGTGTTGGATGATATATTAATTATTTTAGGTGAGTCCCATATTCCAAAAAAGAAAACGTAAACATTGAAACGGGACGGAAATAGTAGATAGTAGGTGGAAAGATATAATATTTGATGTAAAGTGGGTAGGTATATTAGTGTTAGATGTGGGGACCATAGTAATATATTAATTGTTTTAGGTGAGTTCATATTCCAAAAAAAGAAACGTAAATATTGAAATGAAACCCCCAAAATAGAAATATGTAAATATTAAAGTAGGACGGAGGGAGTATTATGAAAGGTGTGTCAAAATAGTAAATCTGCAAATTATGTTACTATATCCTATGTTCACTATTCTATATTGTTTTTAAAAAAATTGTTTATACTAACATTATTGATTTTTTAAAACGGTTTACTCCTTTTTAGTTAGTATATAGTAAATTATAAAATATTATATTGGGTAGGAGTGATAATTTTGGACTTGTGATATATCTTTATAAAGGTATACTAGTATATACTAGTGTTTTAACCCATGAGATGTACGGGGAGTCGTTATGACAAAAATAATGTATTTATTTATAATTTATAAAAAGTTTAAAAGAATGAGCTTTGGTTATTGGGAATTATATTTAATTATTTAATTGCATTTAAGGTAAGATATTGTGAGTACAATCTCATATATTATTTTAGGTTTAATTTTTAATGTATTAAGACTAATATGATGAATCTCTTATTAATATAATATAATAGCATATATATGAAAAATGTTTAGGTCTACAATAATAAAATTTAAAATTAAAATTTTTTATATTATGAAAAATGAAAGTGAAGACCTTAAAAAATGATTGGTTAGTAAATTTAAAGTCGAAGCTTTAATGTAACATTGACATAATTTTTATAAAAATTAATAGGTTAAATAAAAATATTTACAAATAATATAATTTTGTGCTTAACAAAGAAATTAAATCAACAAAGCTTTAAAAACTTAACTAATTAAACTTCTATAATAATAAACAATAAATTTTAAAAAAAATATATAACAACTCCCATTGAAAGACATATCTGTTGAGATAATTTTGATGCTTGTAATGCTATAAGGACATCAACAATATTAAACACCTTAGTAATAAATTTAAAGCAGTATTAAATATTATGTAATTTCAGTACATAATTAATTAAGAAAAATTATGTATGATCTGTCAAATGAAGGAATATATATATAAAAATATTTAATGTTGGAGTATTTGAATCTAGACCTCAACCACTAACACTTCAAAATTTATTATTCAATCACATTGAAATGTATTATTTTCAAATTTATATTCCTCAATAATACCTAATAATTATGTAAAAAAATCGGACTCAAAATCACCAATTTTAGCAAAACTCAAAAGAAATAAAGAATGAAATCTGAAACATTATTTATGTGTTAATTAAATAAAGAGATTTAATTTGTTCTAATGTCTGAATCAACGAACATGATGATGCTCAACTATAAAGATAATAATCAAACATTTCTAAAAACTTCTCTAAAACATAATTCTTGCAAATACCTGTTTCAACGCCACTGTCCTTGTTCAACAAAATCTTCAAACCTGTTTCCGTGGTTGATCTTGACACAACAATGTACAGTTTGGTCATGACTAAATACTAGTCTCCTCAAGTACTGTGATACCCGAGCTTCTCACTACTCATGTGTGAATATAATTTAATTTGTGTTACGTGCATTTTTATAATTATGTAATATTTATGTGTAATTATGTGGCAATTATGTGATAATTGTTTCTATATTTTATTTGTCTTTACATTTTATTTGGCACATCCGTGATAAAAATTGTGACAATATGTGAATATATGTGCGTGCATAAATATTTTTATGCAATAATTTGGATATATATATTATTAAATTATTTTATTATTATTTCTTAATTTTTAAGTATCACACGTGTTCTCGTAATAATAATAGTAATAAGAAAATATACACGTATATGTATTAATTTTATAAATGTATCCTATCTTAATTATTAAGTATTGCACGTATATTTATAATGAATAATAATAATAATAATAATAATAATAATAATAATAGAATGGATTGGGTGATTACCCACGTCCCACATACCTGGCCTCCCAAAATTTTACCACGTTTGTGGTGGTGAACAGAGGCGTGTGGATTAAGTTAAAAAAATTATTATAATTAAGTTGCGACTCACACATATATTTATGGGTTAAAACCCATTTGAGGAAGGAACCATTTGTGGCGTCCAGGGTTAAAAAAAGAGAGAGAAAAAGGAAAGGAGAGAGAGAGAAAGGAAGAAAGGAGGATAGAGGGTGTGCCGAAACGGAAAGGAAGGGATTAGTTACAGTTTTTCACGAGGTATATAATATTATTATTGTCGGAGTTCAGGTAAGTAGAGATCCAATTACAATGCATAAACATGCTGTTTGTGAATTATTTGTGATTAATATGTTATAATTATGTTATGGATTATTTGTGATTAGTTTAATTATGTTATGAATTATTTGGAATTAATTTATGATACAAGTTGTGGATCTATGTGATTTGAAATAATATCATTGTCCTATATAGATCTATCTGATCGAAAACTATTGAATATAGATCTGTATAATCTGAGAAGATATTATTTATAGGATCTGTGTGATCCAAGTTGAAGTTGTTGTTCTATAAATAAATCTATTGATTGAGGTGAAGTTGTTGTTCTAGAAGTGGATATGTGTGAATTGAAGTTTGTTGTTTTATTGTGATTAAATGTTGATATTGATGTCGTAAATAGTTTATGATGCATATTTAATTGTCCTGGTTGCATACCATACATTATTATGAAAAGTGTTTCCCCAAAATTAATAAGATACTAATGGTGTGTGCGGCCACTATATATGCATCTCTGTCAGGGTTCGAAAAAATCAATCCCGACACTTTATTCTGGGTTTGAAAAAATCGTTTTCAGTACTTTATTAGGGGTTCGAAAAAATCGTCCCAACACTCTGCCAGGGTTCGAAAAAATTATTTCCGGTATTATATTCAGGGATCAGAATCGATCCGACACTGTGTGTGTCTATTGAACTCATTTGGGTGCATATCATAAGTGTCGTGGGGATCCCGCAACGTGAACAATTTTCAAAATAAAAGAGACCAATTAGAAAGACTAGGAAATAGACGATAAAAAACTAAATGCATTTTCATGTACTGGCATGCATGATTTCTGCTTACTGAGAATTTTGTCTCACTAGTTTATGAATTATAGGTGAGCCCGATGATGATTGAGTATGTGATGTGTTGTGCAAGCTGTGGAACTTCTTTAGGGTTTTGAGCGGATGTACATAAATGACGACCTGTTAGGCTAGGCCGTGGGTTTATTTTGTTTCCGCTGATATTTTGTTATGTAATATAATAAGTATTGCTACAAGTTTGGGTGGTTTGAAGTGTTGTCAAAAACTAGTTACATATGTTGAACTAGTGTGATGGTTTTTGTTATGAATATATTATGAGAAATATATATATATATATATATATATATATATATATATATATATATATATATATATATATATATATATATATATATATATATATATATATATATATATATATATATGCAGGTTTTTATAATAATGATGTTTATATTAATTAGTATTTGAATTATAAGTTATGTAAGGCGGTTATGTCAAGTACAAACCAATATTTGAAAGCGATTGGCCTTGAATCTTGTTTATAGTCATTGCATACGATATGATCACTGGAAACTGTCTTCTTTTGGACCTAAAAGGAAGCCTAATATCAGTCGGTGTTAATGTAAATCTTGGTATGAGCACTATCTCTCCTGCATTAGTTCCAGTCAATAACTGTGCATGCAAAACGTGTTTTCCCAAATTGGTAATCAAGAGCCTTGTTCCGTTACACAAACCTCTTGAGTGATCAATATTCCGCAACAGCATTATCGTTGTTCCAACCTTAAGATTAAGCTCATGATTAGGTACTCCCGAACACCTTATAGTATTTAAGATTTCAGGAGTGTGAACATCAGCGAGCATATCATTCAGGGTGATCTATTGCATTTAGTGTGCGTGCCTTATGTTCCATCGCCAACCTTTGCAACCCATTCAGCAAAATTCTTGATCTCATTTGTTTCTGAATTTTCTGGCATGTTCATCATACGCATATTTTTTGTCTTAGAACATTTATCTCATCCCAAAGATAAGAGGAGTTAATTGTTGCACCAACAATAATCTGTCTTGAACCTTTGGGAATGACTGGTAGAATCTGCCTAAAATCACCACCGAAAACTACTGTCTTACCACCAAAAGGTATTGATGTAAATTCATGATCTTTTACCTGCATTATATCCCTCATAGTTCTGTCAAGAGCTTCAACACAATATCTGTTAACTATTGGAGCTTCATCCCAAATGATAAGTCGATACTGTGATATCAACTGATCCTAATGACTTCCTTGTCTAATGTTGCATGTTGACTCCTCGTGAATGTCTATGGGTATTGCGAATCTTGAGTGAGCCATTCTTCCACCTGGTAGCAGGAGTGATGCAATTCCGCTGGATGCCACATTCAACACGATTTGTCCCGTTGATCTGATTAATGCAGAAAGAGTTCCAAATGAATATTTTTCCTGTTCCACCGTAACCGTAAACAAAGAAAATAGATCCTTTTTGTGTTATCACTGAGTCTGAAATTGTGTCATGCACAACGCGTTGATCTGCATTAAGTCTCTGAATCAGGTGATCGTGTTCCTCCTTCATTTTATGTTTATTATAGCACAACTCATTGATTATCATTCGATTCTCAAGATGTATCTCACGATCAAATGTAGGAATAGGCATTCCATCATAGTCACTAAGTGTCTTTCCCATTGCCTTCAATAGCTTATCAAATCTCCAACAGCGTTGCTTCTTTAATTTCATCCTCAGTCATCTCCAAACCTGTTAGCTCAAAATATTAGAGTAAAGTAGGCATATGACATCTGAATTAAATCTAAAATTTTTAAAGGATTAAATGTAAATTTTTCCACAATTCTATTGAAATCAGATTCTCTAACCAAATTATATCCTATTCAAATCAAATAAGAAGATTTGTAGTAATTGGAATCAATAGATGACATTTCATCAAGTATTTGTGGTGAAGTTTAAATTATTTATTTTATTTGATAATCAAATATTTTAATTCACAATCAATTTGTATGATTCACACCATAAATTAATTATATAATTATTAATAATTAAAGATTCATATCTTATAAAATCATAACTTTTTGCTTCAAGTTCTCTACCATTTTTACCAGTAAATTTAGTACGATAAAAAATTAGATTATTTGGTGGTTTAAAATTAAGAAGATTAATGACTCAATTATAAGCCTTTTTAATGGAAATTTTTAAAATTAATCATTAAAAAATTAAATATGAATAAGAGGAAGAATGTGTAAATGAATAAATATAAAAAATATATATTACTTTTAAATTTTTTACCCATCCGTAGATGCAAGAATTTTTTTACCTGCCGTACAATTTTTCTTTTGTGATTTTTAGGCGTATCAAATCACAAACACTTGTGTAACCGGACTACTTTTATATATGTAAATCATGTTATTCTTTAGTACATGAAAAATTACTCTTTAGATACATTAATTGTTACTCTTCTAAATTAAAAAATTATTCTTCAAATTCTTGTAAACTCTAATTTTTTATTACTCTTTAGTACATGAAAAATTACTCTTTACAGACATGAATTATTATTCTTCTATATAAATATTATTACTCTTCAAAGAGTAATTTTTTTATATACTAAAAAATAATTTTAAAAAATAGAATTTACATATAAACTCAGTTTACATGAGACTCACACGTATCAAATCGCTCTATACAAATTTCTGGGACTAATAATTAGAATATTAATAGATATTATTAAATAATAACTCAATCACAATGAAATTAAAAAAAATTAAATGATGAGAATAGTTATTAAATTAATATAATCGATTGGTCGAGGAATATTAATTTGTATTATACCAAATCAAATATTAACAATGGAAATCAACATATCTCAATTCTCACTACATTCGCCCAACATCCCAATCAAACACGTATTAAATTATAAAAATAAGTCACTACATTGGAGTAGTTGAAAACAACCATAATTGTCATCTTTTTCTTGTATCCAAAGACTTAATATCTCAACATTTTGCAATCTCCATAGTCCTTACAGATTGTATTAGATCCATGTGGTCTTGCAGCTACACAACAAATGGACCTTGTTTTAGCTATCTTTTACAGCAAGCCGGATTCTTTGCGGAGCAAAGAATCTCTTCAGATCACTTCTCATATTTCACAAACTTAGCAGATCTCAAAGGATAAAAGAATGATATTTCATTTCCTCGAAAAGTCAAGACATTTTGAACACAAAATGATTGACCCACCGAAGCCATATAGCATTATAGGTATTACATTCACACATAATTCCAAATCATTGAGATAAGGATTATTAATAATGATTGAACATATAAAATATGTTCAACAATTTATTGAGCACATATCAACAATCCTCTCTTTGATAACTAAAACCCTCACGCAAAATTCAGAGTCAAATACATCAGAATTAGTACTAAAAAATAAAACCCCTTCGAAATCCTACAGGAAAAAAAGAAGAAGAAAAGCACAAATTGCTTTAATGCAATAAGTGCAAGCTAATAGCGAGAAAGCTCATTTGAACAACAAAGTTTATCTACGACATCCATTACCACAACACTTTTTAATAATTCAAGCAGTATTCCATAAATAAACCATGACGGAATTTATACACTTTAATAATTCAAGTATTATTCTATAGATAGATAAAAAAAAAAAAAAAACCACATGCCATTATTACCAACATCCATATAAAAAACCAATTGAAAACATATGCTCACAGCCATAAATGGATACAAACATATCCACATTTGAGGCAAGAGATCTTTTATCCTGACATGCATATAAGACCCTAGACAATATAAGCTCATGTGCACATTATAATATAAGTAAAATTAAGGTGTATGTGCCAAATAATCATTACACTTATATATCAATTAATTCAAATTATGGCCACAGGCAATAGTAGTCCATATATGCATAATGTAAACCAAAAGAACATACATGCTTACAAAGAAACAAAAATAATAGTGAACAATTTATGCAGAGGAAATTTAAATCCAAATTGAATAACTTGAAACAAAATCTCTATTAAAGATAGTATACGGCATCTTCCAAAAAAAAAGACTCATAAAATCTTTAGTAGAAAAATCACTGCAAGAATTTAAAATTGAGAGGCAGCAAGTGTAAAAAATAAAACAGTCTAAAAATAATCTGGATACATGATGGAGACTAACTCTAAACCTAAAACTACAGATTTGAGGATATCTATTGTCTTTACTGCTGCATAACATGAAAAAAATAATCTTAAGTAGGAAATAAGGAGCACAAAAATTTAGAATTGAGAAATCGCTTGGGAAAAAAAATAAAACAATTTGAAATTATTTTGGAGACATGATGGATATTAAGGTTAAAAATAAAGCGGGTACAAATCTTAAGATATGTATTGTATTAACCATAGAAGACTTGAAACAAACAATTAAAAAATGATTTAACACAGTTACAAAATTATTATATGAAAATAAATCGTAGAAACAGAAAAGCTCACTATATGTAATGAATCCAAATCGGAGGCTATCTACTTCTGCTGAATTAGAAAGTGTGAAACAAACTCACATGTATTGGGTTAACCAATATTAAAAATCAGTATATACAATACAAAACGGAGATAAAAAATAAGCTATGAATTATCATACTTCGGAAGATGGATATAACAACATTTTCCCTTATCAATGAGCAAAGTGATCGATGAACGAATCATGAGAACTAATGAAAATTTTGTGACAGAAGAGAAAACTTAAAAAACATTATTTTAGTATTTGCACATGAGATGACATATGAGATTAATATTGCAAAATGAATTCTACTTATTTCATAATCAATTATATTTGCAAACAAATACTCCAGTTTTTATAAAATTATCGAGATTGCACCGAGAATATTTTTAAAAATTAAGATGAAAGCACTGAGAAATTTCACTCAAAAATTTCAGTGCATATTATTTTAACACCTAATGCTTGAATCGCTTAGAAGAGATTGTAATCATGAGAAAAAAAAATAAGAGATAAAATGTCACATGTCCAAAACTATATTAAAAATTTAAGACACGTAACAAATCTAGAATAATACATAGGCTCAGAGGCCGAATGGAAACAACCATTTTTATCCCAAGCAATATTGGAGCAAATTGGGTCATAAGACTCATGGTTTTAATATTGGAGCAAATTGGGTCACAATTTTAAATTAATGTAGACAAATAAGTACAGTCAATAATTCAGTTAGCATGGTTTTATAAGCATAAAAATAACTATTCAAATGCACCAGATCCACAATGCAGATGTTATAAGCAACCATTGAGGCAAAGATTTCTAGAAATTGAGACAGAGAAGGGTAAAATCATTATTCATCTTCTCTAGTCATCAACTATTCAACAAACGTTGAAATTGAATAACACCGGCAAACTCACCTTTAGTTCTACATGAGAAAGATAAGGATGCATTTCTACATTGTGACTTCGTGAGAGAATCACTTTTCCAATTTTCTCACCAGAGTGGTTCCATTCCTGTGTACGTTAGGAGTATTTCATATTTCTTCCATGTATGCAGGTAAAGTCATTGAATACCAAGTAGCATTTATAGGACCTGCGCCTCCTACACAAACAAAAGGTTAGTGGACATGCCATATTTTAAAGAAACAAAATAGACTATTCAAATGTTAGCTATCGTCTTCGCATACTAACAAACAACACTATATATTCCGCATTGGATCAATTGCAAGTGTTAAAGCAGCTTTGGTCTAAAATATTGTAAAATGAAATGCCATTTAATTTTGATCCACTAATTTGGTTTCAATAATTTATAATATGAAGTTTATCATATTGTGAAAGTGATCAATAAAACCAGAAGTAAAGAATCAACCTAAATTTAGGAAGTTATATAACCACGAAAGTTCATAACATTAAGATGTTTCAACTTCCGATAAGGACATATGAAATACCACCTTACATTACATCAGGAGTGGAATTTTAATTTTCACAACATATTTAGAGTGCAGCGACACAAAATGAAACATTACAGATGAAGCTTTTTAGATGATTTAGAATAAGATCCTTACATGTTAATATGATATAATATTGAGTGCTATAATATGGGTGGTAAATAACAAATAACAATAATAAATAAAATCAAAGTTTTCAAAATTACAGTACTCCAAAATTTTGTTAGTATTTTGAAGCTTAACTTTTGAATGAGATATAGGTAAAAGAAGAGGTATGCATATGGATCAACATAAGAAAATGATTATTAAATCATCATCATTTTGTGCATATGTAAAAGTCCAGGAAAATTTTCAAAATTTTACTTAAATAACAATTAAAAGGGCAAATCCATATCAAGCTTGAAAGCACCATACCTTTTTTTAAAAAAAATAGCAGTGCCAGGGGTGGAAGAGCATTATATAGCCTTTTTTTAGAAAAAAAAAAAGCAGTGCCAGGGGTGGCAGAGCATTATTATATAGATCAACTCCAAAGGCTGCAGTAACAAAGATGTGTTCATTAAAGACCTTCAATGATAATTAAGAAAGAGAATAGTAGCATTTTATTCAAAATGGATCAGTGAATTTATATTATGAAAACATGCTTCTATTCAAATGGCCCCTAGCAAGCAAGAAGTTATTTGCATAAAGAATTTGGCAATTACCTGGATGCAAGACTCTCCTTTTTAGAGAGAATTGATATAAAAGGAATATAATGTCAATGGTAACCTGATCAACGCATGCAATCTATTGATGTTCACTGTATATCTACATCGATAGATTAAAATAAATATTGGAGTAGATGAATACTCAATCAAAGGACCTGCAAAAATATCGATTTCATGTTACTGAAAGTGAATCTACAATCAATAATAATATTGACAAATAAAATACAAATTTTCACATCCATAAAACATGAAGTAGATGCCTTCTGATATAAGAAGGAAATAAACACAGTAACCCACAAATATAACCCATTAAACATTGATGACAAATGCCCCATACTGTACCTCCCAACTCTCTACAAAACCATAAATTTTTAACACTAAAAAATTAGTTTATCACAACAGTCTATATTAAATCTATCTGCATTAGAAAACTGAGCAAAAAGAAAAAAAAAGGAAGAGAGTGATCAACAGTCAATTTCATTTATAATATAATTGTAGAGATTGCAAGGGTAACATACATATCTCCATGAGTCAAGGTTAGCTCTAAATCCATCCATGGCTTTACCCTTCAGAGCTACAAAGAGTGTGCCACCAACAACTACTTGGGGTAGGATAGAGTAAAACATGTTAACAGTGATATAGAGATTGGTAAGTTGCTTAATGGCAGTGCAATGTAAGATCAAATCACCCGAGAATTTATGATGTTAATTCAAATAGATAATAAAGAATTTTAACTTCTAGCTTATGAAGTTTGCAATTGATAGACGAAACAAAAAAATAATTATAAATCCCTCTAAAGAATCTGATAAAAATATTATACTAAAAGACATTATAAAGGTACTACAATAATTACAGTACATTTTGCAATGCTAAAATAGGCTATAAACTTATGATAAAAAATATTTATCACATATATCACTTACCCTTCTAGTTTAACCGCAGTCCTATTAAATTAAAGAGTTTGAGATAATTTGCAGAACACTAAATGGAACATCATGTGTAGAGCTGTTACATGAATCAAGCTGCTCGATAGCTCGGCTCGGCTCGGCTCGATAAAGCTAGAGCTGAGCTCGACTCATGTCTACTCTAGCTCGAGTTCGAGCTCGTCTAAATACTCGTTACGTTATCGAGCCGAGCTCGGCTTATTAATCCTACTGTTAGTCCTATTATTATTTCTACTCAATCCCCTATTCTGCTGTTGTTGAGTTTGTTGTTCACTTCTGGGAATAGCCCTCTTCACTTCCACATATGGAATAACAAAGTCAAGATACAACTTCAAAAAAACAAAATTATATATCCAGTAGTAATACTACTTTTACTTTCAAAACTATCCTGAAGTATAAGAAAACAGTAATATATCAGAATTAAACAATAGCAGTCAGTTCTAAAAAATAAATTAAATAATGGAAATAAAAGCAACAAAGAAAGAGAGTTACCATTTTACCTATCTCAATATACTTAATCGCAAATCATCAACCTATTACCAAAAGAGGAACAATTAATAAAAATAAATTCAATACGTGATTCTCAAATACCCAAATCTATTAACATTTTTTCCAAAAAAAAAAAAGAGAGAGAATAGGGAATTAATTACCGGGACAGCGAGTTCAGAATCAACAAATCTGCCACTATACTAAAGAATCAACAAATAAGATTAGGATTTGAGAAGAAAACATGCCTACGGTGCATACCTCAAACATCGAAAGAGGTCATCGATTGTGTCATCGACTTGAAGGTGTTACAATGCTCCGTGATTCCATTTGTAAGTTTGTGATTATCATCCTCGATTAATCATCGATTGCAAACCTTCGTTAGCATCTATTCGACAGTGAGAATGAGTGAATCGAAAATCAGAAACAAACCCATGAACCAGTGGCGATTAGGGCTTTCACAATGAGGACATAAGTGAGATAGAAACGTGGTGATTTTGGGTTTTAATTATCAATTGTGTGAGAACCATTTATGTTTCCCAATTTCCAGAGAACGAAGAGAAGAGTAAAAATGAGAGAAAAGTAATGTATAGGGTTTTAATCAATGGTGTTGATTTAATTAAAATAGATCAATGGTGTAGATCAATGCATATAAGTTACCTTTAGGTGAATATTAATTAACCAAAAGTGGTAAAATTGATTTTGGGGAAAAATCAGTATAAAAATAGGTGGCAAAATAGGTGCTATTATATATATAAAGATTTGTAAAGAAAATATGAAAATTCACATTTGGATATTATAATACTCTTTTCGTCTACCATCAATCTGTTTGTTTTATTTTTTTATGTAAATTAATGAGTATTATTATTTTATGTATAAAAGATAAATTGTATTAGTGGGATGAGTGGACCATATGTAGGGTCTTTAAGCAAACAAAGAAAAATAGATAGATTGAGCGTGAACGCCCAAAATGATTAAATGAATTGATTAACAGCGGAATGAAGTATTTTAAACTATGTACTTTATTCTCAAATTTGTGTCCAACCCAATTCAAATAGAATTTTATCAAATTCAGGTTCGATCAGATCTAATTTTATGCGTCTAACATTTTTATTCAATCATTTTCTCCATTAGAGATGTGAGGATAGAAGACTATCAAAGGTGATCCTCTATGTCATTTCTATGCATCAACTCATGTGTTAATAACTATATGCTTGACAGTTTGACATGCAAGAATGAAAGGAAAATCAATTATTCCGCCTAGGGTTGATATTTTCTTTTTTCGGGTATAATTTTTCCTTTCTACTACGTGTTATTCCTCCAATGATTTGACTGTAACATAGAGAATGTTACACCAAAATAACACAATAAATCCGAAGCAAAAGGGTAGAGAGGTAGCGAATTGCTTAAGCAAACAAAGGTTGAATAACTAATAAGTGTTGCCTATTTATTTTTATTTAATCATCATAATTCTCTCCATTTTATCCAATTTTATTTATATTTATATCCATTTTATCACAATATATATCATATGTGGTACGACAGAGCCAGCACCACAAACATAGAGTAATACAATAAAGCATTTATATTTTTAACAATAAGCGGAATACCAAGCAAATGATAGTATGAGACATTCAGTCTGTTAAATCTATGACTTTGTATTCATCAACATCATTTTAATTGTTTATATGTGGTGCCATTTTTTAGAAACACATTTACACTATGGGATTTGAAGATGAGATTTGAGTTAGACAAAGAAGAGAGGGAGAGACTAAAGCTATTTGTTGGCACATGTGATGTTGCTAAAACATCTCAAATTCTACTTCTTCCCTCCCATTCTCAAATTCCACAGGGAGCTTGCTCTTCTTACCTTGAGAAACTGCATCAGGAACAACTTTTCCAAGATCAAATGACCTCGGCAGCTCCGGAGGCGTCTCACATCGAATCAAAGCCCAGTTGAGGCCCTCGAAGAACGGATGTTGCTTGATCTCCGCGGCTCCCTTTATGGAGCCGAACCTACTCTCAGGCTCCTTCTTCAGCAACCTACGGATCAAGTCTCGAGCTTGAGAACTAACCATAGGGCACTGTGGGAACTTGAGACACTGGGAGACCACATTAGATATAGTATCCTCATTGCTTGATCCCTTGAAGGGCGTTTTACCGTATAAAAGCTCATAAAGGAAAATACCGAAGGTCCACCAATCCACTGCACTTCCATGCCCTTCCCCTTTGATGATCTCAGGAGCCAAGTACTCGTGTGTTCCCACGAAGGAGTTGGATCGGGCACTTACTGGTTCGACTACAAGCTGTGGCAGTGGAATGACCTGAGCAGCTAGCTCGGATTTCAGTTTACGTGTTTTGGCTGCAGCTGTTAAGAACCTCGGTGTGAAACAGGAGAGCTGCCAGGATGGTTGTAGGCAGAAAGGATCAATGCAGCTGGAATCCGAGCAGGGGCTAGACATCTTTTTTGGTGGCTCAGCAATAGGGGATGACGACCTAAGTAGCATAGGATTTACAGCGCATCGAAGTGACAAATCGAAATCTGACAGCATGATATGACCATCTTCTCGGACCAAAATGTTTTCAGGCTTCAAGTCTCTATACACCACTCCTAGCATGTGAAGGTACTCCAAAGCAAGAAGAATCTCAGCAGCATAGAACCTACACTTAGTTAATAGATTGAAGTTATTGTGAGATGATATTAAATTGAAAGAGGATAGCCTGAAAAAGAGAATAAAGATTAGCAAGTAATTCGTATGGTTAAGGATATCCAGAAAAAAGAAAATAAAGATTACATTTTGGCAATCAATACTTTTGGACCATCTTCCTGTTAAAAGGATGCATAATTCATGCAACATGTGTTAGCATTTACTTTAGAGAAACAACATGCTTGAATCGATAGTCGATAGACAGAATGAGACATAGTTGTAAAGGACAGCTTAAAGCTTTACCTGGCTTCTTTCTCTGGAAAACTTCTAGTCAGCTGCTTTTGGCGAAGCACGTGTAGATCACCACCCGGGCAGTATTCCATAACCAAACAAGAGTATTTTTTTGTATTAAAATGGACATACAGTGTAGGAAGAAAAGGGTGATCCAACATTTCCATAATCTCTTTCTCAGTTTGAGCTCTATGCATTTTCTTTCTGCTAAGCAAAAACTCGTTATCCATAACCTTCACGGCAAAGAGACAGCTTGTCCCAATCAGCTCAGAAAGGTAAACTGTGCCAATGTCTCCACCGCCTATCTTCCTCAACATTTTAAAGTGTTTCATCCCCAAGAGGCCCTGCTGTTTCTGAACAATGCTTATGGCTTCCCATCTCAAGTCCTTTGACATGTGAGGCCGATAACCACTTCGACTAGACCCACTGAGATAACTTTCATCACTGTAGCTTGTCGTACTGCTATATTCTCCTATGCTACTTTTTGAGCTTTGAGAGAACTCCCCCTTTTCTGTTGATCTTGATCTTTCCTCAGCTATCACCACAAGACTCTTCGTATTACAATTGGTAGGTTGAACATGGTCATGCTTACTTGCACTAGAGTCTAGAGAAGAAGAAGCAGCTAAACATTTTGGATTGGTGCTCAATGATGGAGATACCTTTTCCAATTCTTCGCATCCCTTTTCGGGGAAACAGATGGATGTTTTATGGATAACTTTCCTTGTTTGGCGCTCTTTATCATTCTTTGCTTCTTCATTATGTTGAGTGCAACTATTGGTGACAAAAGCCTTTTTCTGCACAATCTTCTTCTTGGCAACATTATTGGTCCTTAAACTTTGTTCAATACCAAAACCTCTTTTGGAGCCTTTCATTAGCTCACTTTGCGAATTAAAGTCAGGTGACAAAGATTTAGCTCTAAAATTATCTGTCTGCTCCATGTGCTGTACCCTTGATGTTGTTGAACTTTCCCCTGCAATTGAAACTCGTTTATCTAACTCTAAGATCTCCCTTTCCAGCGTAATGCTAACAGATGAATCTAGCAATTCCATTGTGCCATGGTGCTCTGGAAGTTCACAGCTAACATTAGTAGGGAAAGGATGCTTGTCATCTTCAATCCTTATTTTAATTTTTTCAGTATTATGTGACAGTTTATCCACCAGACGATGAGAACGCTGCCCCTCTCTATCAGATGCTTCAACTACTGATTCAAGCATAGATGCTAGTGCCTTTTCTGCACCACTTGACAGGCTTCTTTCAGGTACTGTGGATATCTCCACCATATTTCCTTTAACTTCATCAACAGGTTGAGCAGCTTCACATGTGTCGAGCACTACGAATTTGTGCAACTTCTTGATTGTCCCCGATACTGAAACCCCTGGTGAAGCCGATGGTCTTGACATTCGTTTCTTTACAGCAGCCATTTCTGATGCTTGAGAAATGCATAATCCTCTCAGAGCCTGTTTCAAACTCACTGGTTCTGAAATTCCAATACCTGAAGCTTGAGATGGACTAACTCTCATTGGTCTTTTCATGGCACTTTTGTGTAGAGCATCTCTACAATGCCATTCTGGATTACTAATACCTCTACGAGAACTCCCAATCTCAATCGCCTCAAAAAGTTTGTTAATGTCATCCTCAATATTATGCTTCTTTATAGCTTTCCCCAGATTCTGCCTTCCAGTACCTCTATTTTTAGATTCAAAATCATAGCTTTCTGTCAATTCTATTATTTCATGCGTACCAGACAATGCACTCATGATCATTAAGAATTAGTATCTATCCCAACAAGGATTGGATGGAGCAGCGAAAGCTTGTCTTTAACCCATCTCAGACGAAGCATTTAAGACTCGAGGAAGCCCATATACTGGAAGGACATGAAAATCACAGGTAGATTCCTCAATCATGATCAGAATGTAATCAGCATCAGGCACATTCCCTTCACCATGTATTTATCACAGCATCCGGAAATCAGCTATAATTTTGAAAAAGTTACCAAGAAGAAATCAGTAAAACGACACATATGGCTCATTTTTTTCAAATCAAATTGCACTCTCTCCTATGCTTCTTTCCATGCAACATTAATTATTTAAGGTTCAAGTCAATCATATGATACATACTGAGCAGGAATGAGAAGAGGATCTCTATGCTATCACTGTAAGAGTGAGAAAGCAGATTCCCTAATCAAAGAGCCACCACGAAACTTATGTATTCAGGGTAACTAATTTCACTCCTGCTTTTAGTAACTAATTTCATAGTATTATCCAGTCTCAGTTTTAATTGTTATGTTATTATTATTTTTCATTGTTGGAGCTTAATTACTAGTGACTAAACTTAGAAAAGCTAAACAAGTAAGTTCCTAAGTAAATATTCTATTTTTCTTCCCCTTTCTTCATTCCTGTTCTATTTCCCCACTGTCTTCCAATTCCTTCTATGCTACACTTCAAAGACTTTTTTGAAATACACCTCTCATGAACAAATTAAAAAGCCTGTAGTCTACATGAGCAATTTTTAAGAAATTTCAAGGACAAGAATGAAGCTAAAACTGACTAAATTAATAAGACAAAGTAAACCCTTTTTGAATAATCCCCCCACAAAAAAAAATTCACCTTTTAGAAAGATAAAAGAGGGGGCATAATCCAACTACCCAACTTGATAATTTTTATTATATTTTATGAACAAAGCCCACTTGTATAAATTGGATGATAAAGCAAGATAGTAACTGATCAAATATGACATTCATTTCATATTGTCTCTTTCAATTCCAGACAATTAACAAGGTGATATCAAGAAAATGGACCACCCTTCATTCAGTACAATCAAACCCAGAAAAAGAAAACAACAGTGCATCAAAAGTAAACAACCATGGCCACAAAGTCATTCTACTTCTACATACAAAAAAGTATACATTATCAAGAATCACAGAAATTGATGAGAACAGAGAGAAAGAAAGACTGGAGTACCTGTTGAAAAAGATCGAACAACCAAGATCATAGATTTTTTCCAAGAGCCAAACAGAGTCCCCTCTCTCTCCCTCTCTCTTCACCCAAGAAATTCAAAATGGACTGACAGAGAGAAGAGGAAAAAAGGTAGGAAAGACAAAACCCCACAATCTTTTTTTCAAAGAAATGAAAACAGGATTCACAATTACACTTTTTTTTACCCCCAAACACGAGAAAGCGAGGGTTGGAGTAATAGCCAATTGAATTGGGGTAGTGAAAGGAGCCAAAAACAAGTGAAAACTGTAAAGCAGAGAGAGAAAGAGAGAAGGGTGGTAAATTCTTTATGCAAATCACGAGAAGAAGCACTGTTTGCTTTTGGGCTGCCGATGATGATGATAATGATGACGATGATTAGGAGTATAGTGTAGTCCCAGCACTTTTCTTTATTGTTGTTGTTGGGTACTGAAATGGCGGAAAAAAGGGGGGAAAGAGAGAGAGAGAATACGAGGTCGCATGAAATTAGAAAGGGGGCTATGTCCCACGTCCATATACAAAGCAGTAGTAACTCTTAGTCGTTGGGTGGGGTGGGCGTGTCAAACTGAATCAACGCCATCCATGTCAACCTTCCTCTTTAATTTGTCTCAACTGCCCCTAATTTGGACATTGGCAATGGTGCTTGTATAGCTCTTGTATGGGTCCGTTTTAAATGACATCGTATGATAATTATTATTATTAAACTTTTAAGTATTTATTTATAAAATAATTTTATTAAATGATTATGCATCTTATTTACTCATCGTCTCATCAAAAGGTCTCTATTTTACTATATTGAGAGTCTCATTCAAATGTTTTTATTTTCCACTTTTAGTAAATAGTCTTACATGTGGTCCACCACTCACTACTAATACAACTACCCACTACACATAAAATAATAACAAATGGTTACCTTTGGGCAGGACGGAGGGAGCATTTTATAAACTTTACACCTTCCGTCCCACCGAAAGATCTCATTTTCCTATAATGGGTTTATCATTCAAAGATCCTCATTTTAAAATGGCCCACAATTACGAATACAACTACCCACTACACATAAAGATTAATAATAAATTTTGAAAATGATTGGGCCGAGATGGAACGCCCCTGTAGCCCAAGCCCAAAATCAGAACTACATTCCACCTAAAGTAAGCCCAAACCCCTCCCCTATTCTTGTTGCTCAACACCACAAAGAGGATCTCTGATTTCCAAAGATGGCATCCCAACAATGTTCTTCATCCAGCTAGACTTTTTAACTATTCGTTTAGGATGTTCATACGGAAGCTTCTCTATTTGGGCCTATGATTTTATTTCATTGTTGGGCTTTGGTTCTATCCCTTCTTAATGGGCTTGGCTGTATCACAAGAAGGCCTTTGAATTTATTGCCATTATATATCAGATGGTATTGAGGCTGCATCATACAGTTTTAACCCATGAGCATTTAGATTATACTTTTGTGGTAACAGATGGCAGCTGCAAATTGCGCATAATAATTCCTCAATAAAAAACATTACCAAGCTAAAAGTTCATCTGCTCAAACTTTTACTAAACAATTTCATTTCTGCTATATATTAGTGTCAACAGTAATGAATTGCTAATTATACAGGTCAGTTGGTTCTTCTATAGGAGAAAAAAAAAAAAAAAAAAAAAAAAAGGAAAAAACCTTAAGCTGAGTAGGGAAAAAGATTTCAACTTGCCTAAAAAAAAAACAAGGTTCAAATAAAAATGTAAAAGTATAAGATGCCTCACTGTAGCTGCTGAAATTAATTCATCATTCTTCTCCAATAATATCGTATAGAACCTTGGAAGTTTAATCTACGTAGTTCTAACCTGTAAATTTCAGAAATTGGTAAGATTAATAAGTTGGTAATTAAGTTGTGAAGTATATAAAGTAATATGTGAGGTCTAAAGTAATCAAGATAAGTGGGCATTGAAACACCAAGGAGTTCATAAATTATCTTAAGATGAGATATTGGGCATCAAATGAAAATCTCACCATCTATTGAAAATAAGATCTTCCACCATATCCCTTCTGGTGATAGGCTCTTTGACAGGCTCAAAACATTCATGCATCACACAAAGAGCAACATTAAGCTTGCTGCAATTCTCTACAAAATCCTCATCATCAGATGCGTCATGATTTGTAAAAACAGACTACATATGTCCCAAGTCAAATTCTAAACTCCTACAGGAATTTTTTCCCCAGAATCTTGTGCAGACCACAAAATATCTACAAACATGAGTAATTAGAAATTTTGAAGTCAGTAGTAGATGAGCCTCAATATGAGAATACTTTAAAATAGAAAACGGGTAAAGGTACCTGCCACAAATGTTCCTCCATGGTTTTGGATGATGCCATGATTTGTACCGATTGGAAAGGGGTGTCATTGTCAATTGTAATATAACAATCGATAGAGGGAATACCTTTAAACCAAGACAATGAGTATGATCAAACAAGGATGGACACTTGTCACAAAGAGCTAATTCTCCTAGTGACAAATAGAACATATGTGGTCATTCATTATGTTGTTTTTTTCCTTTCTGACCTCATATATCTCTTTCTCTGTAGTTGTTTCGGTTGCAACTAGCAGTCAAACAAAGACCTGCCATCCTCTAAGAAATACTTGCTGAAGGTCTAAGACTAGTGCAGCCAGCATTTTTTCAAAGCTGTAAAATGAAAATATTCCTCAACAACACCTGCATTTGATGCCCTCATGAAATACACGTCCTTCCGCCTCCGAAAGGCTATTTTCCCTACACAAATACTTGTGTAAACCGGTCCCCCTTCCAATTCTATATACTAATTTAGGGGACCACATGATTTACAAAGGTTTATGATGTAAACCTGGCTTACAAGAGACTAACTTTAGAAATAAAGGGGGTGTACCATATATTCTAATTCACAAGAGACTACCGACGATGAATGGAAGCAATGTAAAAATACAAGGAAGTTTGCAGAAGGTGCTTAAAATTCTGTAAATTCTATGGGCTCAAGCACCACTATTGTTCATTCAAAGCAAAATTCTCAGTAGAAATCATATTTATGGTTTACATAAATAAATCATCAAAAATCAATTAATACTTGATCATCTCACAATTGCTATCATAATAAATAAAGACAAGGGGAAGACTAGGGAGGAAGGCCTGGCCATTCAAAAGGGCCTAGCGTCTGTATACTCTATCCCCTGTTACATTTCATAAATTACTGAGATTATAATATCAAATTGCACTAGATATACACCCAAACCAGCACTTAATAAGAGTGTAAGTTTAGGAAAAGTATTTTCCAGGTTAATTAAAAAGAAAGTGATGTAGTGTAGTCTTTAATTCAAAGCACATCAAAATACAAATGAAGGAAGTATGTAGTGTCATACTGCAGATCAATTCTACACAACAAACCAGTCTTGACAAATGATAATGCATTGAAAAAAAAAAATTTCAGTTCAGTATTATATGGAATGAAATCCATTATATCATCAACATTAATTCCCTATTTCCACAACTCAAAACATGCATGGACAACTCAATCAAATCAAAACGTTATCTCGTATTCGCATTGCCTGAATGCGAAAGCTCTGATCGCCATCTCAGTTGGAAGCGAAGCGTTTTCTTATTTTTGAACTCAAGACAAATCCGCTAAGAATGTCTTCCAACACAGAGGCCGCCACTTCGCAACACTCTCCTTAAGCTGTACATTCACTTCCTCAAGATCAAACACATCTTGGTTCGTCATCGGGCAACTGTCACTCACTGCTGGTGCAACTCTCTTGCCAAGATTTAGTACCAAATCTTTGTGGCGGCGACGCCATTCCTCCATTTTGTCACACTCACAAAGACTCAGAGCTACGAACTTAGGGCAACAACTCCAAAACAAACGATCAATAATGGCACAACATGTAGTCTTGGGTGCATACATTTTCAAACTCTCCACCACAGCCATAGGCAACATCTCTAATTCCATGTCTTCCTCCCTAATTTCCAGAAGTAGAGAGAAAGTGTAATTCTTGATGAGCTAAGAAGAGTTAGCAGTTCATTCAACATGCGGAACCATTTAATGGTAGCATTAATGCGTCTCATAGTTATATCACACTCCCATTCCCTCGTAACTGTTGTGAAGGACAGCGAGGGTAACTTCACACCTTTGAACTTAAACTTACGAATACTTGGAACCTCGCACTTGGCCCTCAACAGCCTATCCTGCATGAAGCTTATGTACTCAAGGGAATGGCTAAGGATTTTGATCCCTTTATAATTGTATCCATCACATTCATCAAGGCTCAAATCCTTCAACAAAGGAAATTTAAACAACAGATCACTGAAAAACGAAGGATCGACATCCACACGAAACAACTTCAATGACCTGAGTTTACATAACTGGTACAGATTACCTGTAACATTAACAACCGATCCCAAAGACATCCATTCTTTGTCCCACGCTTGTTGCAACATAAATTTCTCAATCAATAGGCAGCTGGAGATTATATTCAATATTGTTTCACTCTTCTCTATCACAACATTCTCCAAACTGAGAGATTTAAGCCCCAAGCAATTAACTTTTCCTCCTCCTAAATCAACTATGCACCTGTATAAAGATAATCTGACTAGGGTTTCGGATTCGAGCACCTCACGTGGTAAATGGAATTCAGAATGATAGGTTTCATTTACAAAATCGAAATCCACAGTGCCCATCTTCATCGCTTTCAAGATCAATTCTTCAGCAGTTGTCAACTCTTTGGCACCGGACGATTCATCGTAGCTACGATTGTAATTTGCAATAGAAAAGCTACATTTGGTGTACAGCCTAAAACTGTGGATCTTAAAGTTGAGAAGTTGGTACCTCTGCATGGTGTTGTTGATGAACGCCCAGAACTCATCTTTGTTTCCGTGATTTCTATAATCGAAATCTAGGTTAGGACGAGTGGACCAGGCGGCGTGCCATGATTTCGAGAGTAGGGTTGTTCGAGCTGCTTCTTTTATGCTCAGATATAACTGTATGTGTTGAATAATCTCCTCTGGAAGAGGGAATTCGACATTAATTCTTCTGCGTTTCTTCATTGCTGCAATGAATGAATTCATTTCTTCATCATTTCTCAATGAAGTAAGTAGAGGCGGTTGCCCTAAAAGCCCATGGGCTGATTCATTGTCAATTTTACCCTCTCTTTTAATTCTGAATAGATAGATTGTGTTTTTTTTTTTTTTGGATTACATGGGTTTTAACTTCATCTGCAAGCATGCATGCAATATATGCCAACTCACAAAAATAATTCTTCTTCCTGTTTTTTATTTTTATTTATATACTTCCAAGAAAAAGGGGAAAAAAAAGGCAATATACAGACTTCCAAGAAAAAAATGAAAAAGATAATCTCAATCAAGTCCCTGCAAAATTGTTTGAATATCAATTCGAGTTATATCAATTAGGATCCTAAAATATACAGGATCTTAATGTAGATCAATTGATTAAATAAGAGACAATAAAGTGATAAATCAGATCTTAAATGGATAATTTTATATATTTAAGTCTTATTATAATTCAAACCCCAAATTGATAATTTATTTATTTTTCATGTGTTGAATCAATAAAATTCTCGTTTTGGTGTTTATATTATTTGTTTGATCCACATAAAGTCAATATCTGAATCTTTTACTTTTTTTTATGTGGAGCAATATTAATTCTATTGAGATTTTTTTATTTGAGTTGGTCTCTTGGGTTTTTGATGCACAAAGTATATAAGAGTATAATATTTTTGTTTTAAAGGTATACATTTTAATTAATAAAAGTATAATTTTTTTATTGAAAAGGCCGACTGAAATATGAATAGTATAAATTTTTTATTAAAAAATTAAAAAAATTTCTCATAAAATAAAGGGTATAAATTTTTATACTAAAATAAAAAAAATTAAAAAAAATTCTCAGAAAATAAAAAGTATAAATTCTTATACTAAAGGATTTAAAATTTATTACTAAAGAATACAACTTTAAAAAAATTTGAAATTTGGGAGCATGGTTTACCCGAGAACACACAAATATTAGCCATTTTTTTTTTCACGATTTAGTATACTTTCTATAACTTTTGCTACGTTATCTTTCCTATATAAATTTGAGTCAATATAAATTCGAGTTAGTATTTGAGTAAAATATTAGAGAAGAAATTTCAAATCAATATTTTCCAGTTAAATTTTCGAGTTAAATAAAATTTGAGTCAATGAAGAATCTCGAGTTATACTTTGAGTAGGTGTTTATTTATAGTATTAAATTACTCCACAAACTTTAAGATGTACTCCCTCCATCTCGTTTCAAACTTTATGTTTGTTTTTTGCACGTAAATTAAGGAATGTAATATGTTAATGTATGGTGATGTGAGAAAAATAATAATTTAATGTAAGGTGAGTAGGTGAATTAGTGTGTTGTGTGAGTCCATAGAGAGAGAAATAATTAATTTGTGTGGGTCTCATTTACCAAAAAGGGAAATGTAAAAATTGAAATGGGACACCTAAAATAGAAATATGTAAATATTGAAATGGGACGGAGAAAGTATAGTGTATTTTAACCATTAAATTAATTACCCCAGGTGAAATATTGTGCGTGTCAACAACTAGAGTTGCTTGATGTGAGTCTGATTCGACTTAATCGAAGGTGCATCCTTATTTCATTAGCCAACATTTTACGTTTCTTTACAACATCACCATTCCCACTAACTTGTGAGTAACTAGACGTTCCTTCTCTGTATTGAACTCTCTTTCGATTACGTGTACTTGGCCTTCTTAATTAAGGTTTCCACTTGGGAATTTTCCCATCAAACAAGTTTTATACTCCCTCCGTCCGCCCAATAGATATACATTTGCTTTCTTACGTGGATTAAGGATTATTATTATTTAATGTGTAGTACGTAGTTGTATTAGTGAGGTGTGTGAGACCCATATATTAAATGTATTAGTAATGTATATGGTCTCATGTTTAAAAAGGAAATGTTAAATGTATTAGTAATGTATATGGTCCTATGTGTTTAAAAAGGGAAATGTATATTTTTGGTGCGGAAGCCCAAAATAGCAAAATGTATACCTTTCCGACGGACGGAAAGAGTAATATAGCTTCCAACACTCAACTTAGCTTCTGAAATGATTGAATTTGAATTAGTATTTTCAGACAATATTGGCTTGAACTCAGTTACTTCATCCCAAGGCAGTTTAATTATCAAATGAAAAGTCCATAGCTGAATAAGATTTTCCATATGATTTCATCTAATTTGCTGAATAGATATTTTACATTAAATTAAGCAATGATAGTATTTTGATATACTCAGATGTTTTTATCCTAAGAAGTTGAAACAAAGGAAAATTCGAACATTTACTTGCATATGTGATAGCTAACAAAAATGTAATGAACAAACAGGAAATGAACCTTTAATGCATTACAAATCAAACACCGCTTTTTAATGGAGTAATACTTATTTAAGCCCCTTCCAACAAGAAAGCTGTAGGCCATACATTGTAAGCAGAATGCAGCTATTAACACCATATATAGATACACTTCAACTTGTACCGAAAATGGTACTCAATTAAGTTAACAAATTAAAAACAATGAGAGGAACGATTTTCTCATTTCAAGACTACCAAACCAGATGCCAAGTTACTGACATTCAAACATGAAATACGAAGCGATCTCCATACATAAGAAACCGAAGACCGGAATACTTGGAGCCTTGGACTGTCATGCAACCTTCTTCATCATAAAATTTGGATGCTCTAATCCCCTTGCTGGTATCTGTGCTTCCACCATACACAACAACATCCGGTGACGGTACCAGTTGTGCAAATTCAGCTTCCCAATGAGATAATAAGCTTGGCAAGGTAACAACAAGGATATGCCAAAAAATTTCACTCAATAACATAACAGTCATTGATTGTTCCTGCATTTAAAAAATCATTTACAAAGTCTATAAAATAAACATTAGTGAATCAGTGTCACAACTTTGAGCCAACTGTAGAACTGCCTGAAAAAGAGGCCAGACAATAATCCAAACAAATAAACCAGTGATTGAATCCCTAAATCCATATGGCAAACTTGATCAATCATTTGCAATATGGAGTTAGCATAAGTGACACAATCCAATTATAATTTATTATGACACAATCCAATTATAATTTATTACCTTTAATTATCAAAAAGACATGCTTGCATAGCTACATCTGATCGATGATCAAAATATTTTCACATGTCTTATTAAAGATGAAAATTCACAGCATCGACAGAATCATAAAACAATGTAAAATTCAAATCACTGCATAATGAAAAGCCCATACAGGCAGTACTTGTAAAATGCATGCCACTGTGCACAACTTACCAATGTGCAAAAGTCAGGTAATGAGGAAGACTACTGAAGAAAAACTTACGTAACATATAAAACGAGCACCTGATCATAAAAAACAACATCTTTCTGGCATTTGAACAAGCATTCAAGCAGTTTATTCACCATTTTCAACACATGGTTCTCATTAACATGTGATCGTCCGTCTGAACGCTCTGGAAGTTTGTCAATAGGTCCTGTGTAAGGCTGCAGTGCAGCAGAGGATATAAGCTGGCACACCTCATATCTAAAATTATTAAAGACTCGACCGATGTACACTAAACTAACTCAAGAAGTAAATGGTTTAATAAAGAAAAACAAAATATTCTTTTAACGGATTCACCACGCAAATAAGATGATGTTTACTTTGGGTTTAGGTAGGAATAAGGAATGTAGTTTTAGAATTAGTAAGATTTAGTATATCTAAACAATAATGCTAATCTAAATTATGTTAATTTTCGTTTGTTATGAGGATTTGGGGGTGATTTTAACTTTAATACTATTAAATTAATATGTAAGAGTAAGAGATGAAAAATGAATATGTGATGTGTTTAAGAGATAGTTGAGATTTATGTAATTTGATTTTACTAAACACCAACTAGAACAATGAATTTATTACATAATTCTGAACCTGGACTAACAATCGAAAACATACATATTATAAGTATAATTGTCTTTTCAACACATAAATAAATAGAGCTTACCGTAGACTAGCTAGCTCCTAAAGAAAAGAAAAAAAATCCAATGATGAATGTAAGCAATGTAAAAAACATGGAAGCTAAATACAAGGAAGCTTACAGAAGGTGCTTAAAATTCTGTAAATTCTATGGGCTAAAACACCACTATTGTTCATTCAAAGCAAAGTTCTCTGTAGAAATCATATTTATGGTTTTCATAAATAAATCATCAAAAAAAAATCAATAATTGATCATCTCATAATTTATACTCCATCATATTCATAAAGACAAAGTAGTATTTTTAGGTAATAAAAAAATATAAAGTAATGATGTGTGTGAAAAAGGAGTGACAAATTTGAAATTAAAGTAACTTTTGAGGTTGTTGGATAAAGTGATATTTGCCATTTTTAGATTGTGAACAAAATTGTGGGACGGACAAATGTAGAAACGTGAACAAAATTGTGGGACGGAAGGAGTATTTAATAAGGCTAATAAAGGTAAATACTATAACAGTGAAGGGATATTATGGAAAAAAAAAGTTTCCCATGTTTGTAATGCAAACTTCATCTCCAAGTATCTCTAAAGGATAAAAATCCCTGGTGAGACAGATACACATCATTTTGAGGCTGGAGTAAAGGAGTTGTGCCTGTAAATGATGTAAATATTAGACATGTTTTTGGCCGGTATGAGTATCAATCTGCAGGAGTTAATTGTTTTTTTTTACTCTCAAATTTGATGATCGTTTTTGCTAATTTTCATTTGGCAGTCGGTTGGACCGCAATGTAATCATTATTTTCTTACTCCAATATTTTGAGAAGGTGAAAACATCGTGGTATGACATCTGACAGTTCTAAAGATATACTCTTTACTTTTTTGTTTAATTAATTCGTGTATATTTAAATGTATCTTCGATGGAATTGTGTACCAACCTCTCATTTCTTGAAACATTAAAAAAGATTGCAGCGGCCAGCAGCAGGCCCAGCTACAACAGTTTATATCATCGCCTACAAAAGCATCATCAAAACCTACAAATCAAATAATATCCTTTTCTTTCCTTCTCTACCGAAGGATTAAGAGTTTAGAGAAAGAGGTCAAAGGAAGGATGAAAGGGAAGAAGGTGAGGAAAATGTGATGAGAGGTAAATTAACTGAAAAGATACCTTATTAAACATAATATGTGGTGGTATTAGTTCTTCAGTTTAGCGATCCTCACTCTACTACACACACAATTACTGTTATTAATATTTTTAGCCTAGGGTCACTTTTTGCAGATGGTGAGTGTGAATAAGAGAGCAAAATAGGTGTTAACAAATTTTGGGTAGATAGTTTCTAAATATGTTTCATTAAATGTAACTTATAAGCGAAGCATTTGTGAACTCAAATTTAGCTAAGTCACATATTATAGACACCTATGTTCATTTGCTTATTCTGACTTTGTACAACATTTACTACCAGCCATTTGTAAGCGCCGGAACAATCGAAAACTTCTTGGCCACGTTAGAGCTTTTGATCGCCATTGCAACATGGTCCTCGAAAATGTGAGGGAGATGTGGACTGAGTTTGGTATGTCTAGAAATACTATAGCCTGCCAATAGTTCAATTATCATATACTGTCACCCTATTCTTTTGTATGTTGTAATAACTTAATTGAATTTTAATTGATTATTCAGGTTCCTAAGACTGTAAAGGCGAAAAGAAAGCTCGGATAATTTTATTAGAAAGATGTATGTGCGAGTTGATTATGTCATTGTTCTCATAAATTCCATGTAATAGGTATGAATTTGCCTTTAATCAATATATGTTTTTTTATTGTAGTATGCATCTCTATAGATTATGATATTCTCTTTAATTTATTTTCTTGATTGTTGCATGACCATTTATGTTTTACCACCTTAATCTCATGACAGCATGAATTGTTCAATGGAATGTTTATCTAAACTTTACTAATGAGTGTTCATGAGTATATGAATTCGAAGTTTGTTGTTTGAGAACATCGCTTTGGAGGATAGATAAAATGGGAATAAAATTTTTATTTTGGATTGTTTTAGGAAATCTAAAACCTTTTTACAACTTAAACGAAGTAAAATTAAGGATTTATTACTAAGAGTTACATATTTTGATCATAATTGCACTTAAATACAATGAAAAATATAAAATACTAACAACTATATAAATATACAGCAAAGAGAAAAAATTGTTTATATGTGATTGCACATTTTCTTAGAGAGATAGGGGAGTAATAAATAGTTTTCTATTGTATTATGTTATAAAGTAGCATTTAAAAAAAATAAAAGTCAAGATTTTTTCAAATAATTAGATTATATGTACATATATAGGAGTATTAACTTTTTACATGATTCAGTTATATGTTACATTATCAAAAGTCAAATGTTATAATTTGTTGCAATACGTTGATAAAAGAAATTGTCCAGCTATAAAAAAAATCTCATTAATAAATGTTGTTACGTTATAAAACACAGATTATTTAATTATTAAAAATAAGAATAATAATAAAATAATCCCGCATTTTACACGGGTTTCATACTAATATATACAATATATATATATATATATATATATATATATATATATATATTAGCAAAAACTTTTATTGCTTATGTGTCGTCTCTAGAGCGCTCCAAAGTGATGTGTAATTTTCTCAATTTTTTACTACCACGTCTCATAAACAAATTCATACTTTCTATTTTTGTTCGTCTCACAACAAGTTCACACCCCCAAATAAGAAAATACACACAAATCAATAATCCTACAACACCTTTTAATTTCAAAATTTTCATCTCTTTACAACTTACATAACTTACTTTTTAATTTATTTATAACCTAAAAATAAAAAACTAACCTTAAAAGTAAAGCAATAGAAACTTTTTCTTAAACTCTGTATCTACACTAATTGTGAACTTTGGGACGGAGGGAGTATTAAATTTAAAATTAATTTTGGTGATGACACCTCATCAAAATTAAACTCTCCTTTAGTATATTATATATATATATATATATATATATATATATATATATATATATATATATATATATATATATATATATATATATTAAGTATAGTATAGAAAAGTCCTTTTTACATTAACGTGTGGTCTCCTGAATGCTCTATAAAAAAAATACAATGAAAAATTTATCAACTACATAAATATACAGTAAAGAGACAAAATTATCCCTATGTAGTTTCATATTTTTTTAGAGAGACAGAGAGAGTAATAAATAGTTTTCAATTGTATTATTCCCTCCGTCCCGGGCAAGGGTTCTCATTTTCTTTTTGCACGTAGATTAAAGAGTATTATTATTTTATGTGTAGTGAGGTAGTTATATTAGTAGTTAGTGGTGGTCATATGTGGGACCCTTTTACTAGAAGAGAATATTTGAATGAGACGTCCAATATAGTAAAATGGGAACCTTTCGGTAGAACGGAAGGATTATGTTACAAGAAAATATTTAAAAAAAATACAAGTAAAGATTCTTTCAAAAAATTATAATATATATATATATATATATATATATATAGTTTTATTTTGTTTGCATTTCGTGGGCTTTTTTTCTTGCCGTCGACTTGAGTTTGTTTTACTTGGGTTTGTTTTGATACAATAGTGTTGAACTTAGTCATTGGTTGTATCTCTCACTCTATCTTAGATTCTCGAGGCAGGCAACTCCCTTTTTTCTTCATGCCTTGGCATGCACCTTGTTGTTAATCTCGACTAGCTCGGTTCTTGTGCACACAGCTAACAAATGAGGGGTTGAGCTTCTCACTCCAGCGCGACAACTTTTTTCCCATGGCACACTTGTCATCTTACGCCCACTCTTGATCACGAAGCCTACGCCCGATTATGGCCAGGACCTTCAGCCCGAGATCAGCCCTTCTGTTTTGCTCAATGCATTAGTTAAGAGTTTAATTACGGTTCACCATCTAGCCACTCATTGGATTTTCTCATGATTATAGTCGAGCTCCATTGTTTCTCCACTTTTTGTACTATTTATCATGTTTTTCTTTCTTTTGAGCCCATCTATTTTGGCTCTTTTTGACATCCGTCTATTTAGCTTTTTATTTTCGCTTTCCCCTTCTTTCTTGACCCCCTTCTTTTTTTCATTTGCCTTTTTTTATAATATTGTCTAGTTGAATATATATATATATATATAAACTTTTTATATGTTTTAATTATATGTCACATTATCAAAAGTCAAAAGTTATATTTTTTACTATAAATTCTCTATATTGATGAAAGATGTTATCTAGCTATAAAATTTAAAAAATAATATATTTCTCTAATTAATGTTGAATTGTTATATGACACTGATCATTTAAGTAAAAAAATAAGAATAATAATTAAATGATCCCGCGTAGTACACGAATTATCAACTTGAACATATTAAGATAATTTTAAGAATATATGATTACATAATTTAAGGGAATTAATCACAATTTACACATTATTAAAATGTTTAATTTAATTGTATTTTTTATTATATATATCTTTTTTATTTTATTGTCGATGTATTTATATATATATATATATATATATATTGTCAATGTATTTTTAGATATATACTAAGTAATGACAATCAAGTAATACAATACAATTAATTTTAATGTAAAAATAGTGAATCTGTATATTCCAAATCAACATCATCTTAATATAAGTCATGAAAGTATATAACCTTGAAAGTAAACGGCGAGTATATGGATGATGAATTGAGGAAGGAGAGGAAAATGAGGAATAGTGGAATGGAATCAGCTGGATTGATGATTGGGCGATGTCCTCCAATTCTCAGCCCAATAAAGCAATGGGCCTATGTTATTGTCATTGGGCTGATTAATAAATGTTTAAATTTACAATAAATGGGTAATAAGAACATGCAAAATATTTTGACTAATAATTTACAATAAATGTTTAAATTTCCTATATGTATAATAAGAGTCTTAATATGGTAAAAAGTAATAATATATTACCTCACTTATTATATGAGTGATATTATGGATTTTATGATTATAAAATTATTATGCATTAAATTTTACAAAATGTAATTTTTTTTTCATTCGGTAAAATATGTAGCTTTTATACTTCATTTAAATTCTAAAATTTTAAGTTAATTTTAAATACATCATTATATTAAGATCAATAAACTTAAAGATATTTAAAATTGAAATTCAATCTTGTAAATTTAATTTATCATAATATAAAGAGGAAATTAATATTGTTTTTAATTATTTAAATTTGATATTGATGGTTCTTTAATATTGATGATACAAATTATTATTTTATGAATCAAATAATTATTCAAAGGATTTATTCATGATAAAAATTAATTTATTGAATTTATGGAGCAAATAGATTTTTCTTATGAAAGTTTTGTAATTTATAATTATTTTTTCAAAAGAAATTTTTGCAAGTAACACCACATATTATTACACCTATTTCCACACATGTCTATATTTGTTTTGATGATTTGAATATAAAGTAAAAGAAGCAAACATTTCCATGAAAAAGACTAAGAAAAAAATTTTCTTTGATAAAAACAATTTTCTTCTATAAATAGGCCATTCCCATTTCATTTTTTTTCACACCAAAATTTTATCAAATAGAGCTTTAAAAAGTTGGAGAGATGGTGGCATGTGAGCTCTTCACATTTTTGTTTTTGAGCTTTTCATTTTTTAATTTTTTTCTACTTTGATTTTAAATTATTACTATTATTATTATTATTTTATTCTTATTGTTAATAATTAGTAAAAATAGGTTAACTTAAAGTATTATAATTATATGTACATATTGTTGTTGTTACTATTTAATCAATTAGCGTAAAGTAGGTAAATTATGTTATCACCTATTTATACGTGAGGTTGTTATATATGTATATGTATTAATTATTAATGATTGATTTCCATACTATTTATTTATACACATTATATATCTTATTGTTTTATGATTTAAAAGGAAGCTGAGCCTCTGATCTAATCATAAAATGATAATGATATAAGCAGACATATATATTATGTACATGATTATTTATTATATTATTTTATGTATATCATTTTATGATATAAAAGGAAGGCTAAACCTCTGATCTTATCATGAAATGAACTTACGTGACTAATATGTTATTGATATTTTATTTAATGGTTTTGAATCCCCAAAATAATTATATTATTTGTAATACGTTATACATATATATTATACAAATATTAAAAATACCTTGATAAGATTTTAAAACTACTATACAAATGAGAGAGTTAGTAATTATGCTAGGGGAAGTGTTGGTGAACAGGACGTCGGATCATTCTTCCACTCAAGCTGTAACACAGTATTTTAAAAGAATCAAAGGTGGGTAAAATATTTGAAAATGGTTGGATGTTATTGTTGATTTGCATATGAAGTATGCTTATTTCTTCTCTTATGGTAGTTGCCGTATGGGTCATGAATTTTATGGTTGCGACTGACGAGTCGTGATAATGGTAGTAGTCGACGAGCTATAAAACATGGTAGTGACTAAGTTTTGGGTTGTCATGAAAAAGAGTAATCATATCATTATGTATTTACTGATTAACATTCTGCCAAAATTACCCACTGAGATTTCAATCTCACATTTTCAAACAATAAATTTTCAGGTTAAGGAAGGAAGTCTTTTGGTCTGCAGCCAGACGTGGAAACTCTGAATAATATATAATTAAACAAATTTATATTTATATAGTTATACCTATTTATATAAAATAAGTATCTTTATATTTTCTTAAATAAGTTTGGTTTGATAAAAATATTTTATGAGATTTTATTACCTTGTATTACTAAATAAAGAATAAATAAATAAATATATCAACTTACATTTCTAAACCTTTTTTTAGATAAAATTATTTCTTTTCTCAATATGTATTTATAATATTTAAATACTATACTTTTAAATGAATCTTAGATATTTATTTCGTTGCGATTTATAAATAATATTTAATACTTTGAAAATTATACTCTAATAAAAGTTAACATATGTTTTGATTTATGAAATAGCTCTCAATTTAAAAAAAAGACTTTGGATTTGGGGTGCTACAGAGTGGTATCAGAGCCCCGGTTAAACTTTTCTCGAAGAAAAAAAAGATTATATATATATATATATATATATATATATATATATATATATATATATATATATATATTAAAAAAACTACTCAACAGAGAACCACGTCGTGCTAGCAGACAATATTCAATACTGAGTACGTATTTTTAAATAATGATTTCTTAATTTTTGAGTTTTACACAAAAGGAATTTATGAATGATTTGATCATACCCTCATGAAAGGAGAATTTGTTATATTAATTGATAATTCATTACTTTTATATGATCATCAAATGATAGAAAAAGAAAAACTGAATGAGGTGTTTTGATAATGAAAAATGATGTTTGAAATTTTACGAGAATGGAGTTGATTATTTTATGTATGTTAATTAAAAAAAAACTCCAAAAAATAAATGTTCCAAAAAAAATCATCCCTAGATATTAATGTCCTCTCAGTAAAATCGTGTTGAACTTATATATCAATCAAGCTCTTAGGATAGATATGAAAAGGATACAATGTGTGACTCTTGTTTTGAAGTTTTAAGGTAGCAACTGGAGATGATGCGTTATTGATAATTTAGACGCTAAATTGTGCTTGAGAAAAAATATTTTAAGAAACCTTAAGTCCGTAGATTGAATTCATTTATTGTTATGGATTAAAATTTACTATATTAAAGTTTGTGAAAAGGTTAAGTAAAAAAGTGGAAAGACGAGTTCGGAGAAAAAGTAAAGTACTGAAAGAGTGGGAGATCAAGGCTCATGAACAAAGGCTATGGTTAGTTGTAGGGATTTAAAGGTTATAGAAATTGATTGGAAGAGTGTTGGTATTGTGGAGACTAGTTATGATCCAATGATCTGAAATGAAATTTGATTGACAATTAAAGGTAAATCATGTTTTACGAAATTTTTCCTCCTCTAGACTGCTTTAATGGCCAACAAATCCAACATATCATCCATAGTGTCAGGTTTGAAGAATATACACACCATAATCTTTATACTCTACTTATGAGGTATGAAAATATTGCAAAACCCTAGCATTCAGTACTAATCTTAAGATTAAATGGAGATACATATATCTAGTGTAGAAGATAGAAAGTAGTATGCTTTCAACCCATAATCTCTATTGTAGAAATATGACTTTAGTAGGATTTATGCTTGTAATATTGTAAGAGTATAGAGTTATAAGAGTATAATGATATATGGTTATGATTCGATTGACTGTGTATACGCACAAGACTTAGACAAGATTGATAGAGTTAGTGATAATTATGGGTTTTCCTTCTAAGAATACTTATTCTTTTAATAACTTACTTTTACTTTATATATATTACAAATTAATATACTATTGTATGACTTATGTCACTAAGCCACTGAACCGCGATGGTGAAAGCTTGTGAACATGAGTTAATATATGTGTATATTAGTAGTAATGCATGTAAAATGCATCAGAAGCCAACATCAAATTATGAAGTTCTAAATCCAAACTAAGATTTCAGGTGATTAATACATCAAAACAAGTTGAATTGCTACCCAGAAAGGTTGAAATGATCTCAACCAACAACTAAGAAAGAGTGGTTTCAATGTCATCCTCATCGCGATATATGCTCTCAGCCATCTGCCAAATCTGTAGTGCGTTGTCCTCGGCAACACTTGAGATGACCCATGGTTCAGCCTTGTTCCAAGAGAAGTCGGAAATCTTCGCTTTATGACCACCGTGAGAAAACAGGAGCTCAGGGGGGGCATCTTCTGCTTCCCCTTCCAGCTGCTCATCTCCAACCCTGCTAATGTCCCAAACCATCAACCTTCTGTCATCACCCGAAGATGCTATAACAGTTTCGTGGTTGGGATCCCACTCTACCTGGAATACCTCTTCCATATGACTGCTTAGAGCATGCAGTGGAGAACTCAACTTGCGCATATCAAATAGACCAATTGTAGTATCAGAGGACACAGTAGCCAAAACCCACTTATTAAATGGATTGAAAGATTAGTAATTCACCTCTTTCTCATGTACAACCACAGAGTGTTGGAACTTATTTAATTTATACGCAAGTCCCAAATCATTAGCTTGCAATCATCTCCAACAGAGCCAAACAAATTTTCATCCTTTAAGTGCCACGACACGTCCTCTACCACACTTTCATGGCCCTCATAAATGTGGTTTGCGTTTAGCATTTTATGCATGTGCGGTAACAATAATGTTATTTTAAGAATATTACACTAATAAGCCTTAAATGTGTTGAACTTTTCGATTTAGTTAGTAATGACCCCTTCGACTAAGTATCAAATGAGTTTCTGAGAAAATAGGGGAACATCTGAGTATTCCATGGGTTAAAATAAATAGAAAGTATAAATACGAATTCTGGAGCAAATATGGCTCAAGGATTTTTCACTACCCTTCAAAACTATACTCAACAAGCTCCACTGTTAACCCTAGAAATGAACAAACCTAGACCAATGATGAATGACATTGTAGAACAATTATATTGTCAACAACCACCTCGATTTCGATGTAAGAAAGGAATAAACTGACGATAAACACAAGACCAAATCAAGTTAGGATAACACTATATTTTACTTGTAAGCGTATGCATAATAAGGAATGCTTGGCTTGGAGGGACGTATTTAATTTACATTTAATTTACAATGCCATCAAAGAGGACATGAAGCTCATAAGTGTACAAGAATCAATAATGACAGGCCAATGAGAGAAGTTAATTAGGCATCTATATCTATACAAGTGTACCAACCACCTAAAGGGAACAACAAATACGCCGAAGCTAATTAAATAGAGTGTTCAAAAGAATTTGAAGGGAAAAGTGCATGTGAATGAAATTGTTTAAATAGAAGACCTGGAGGAGTAGGAAATATTTATAGGAATAACACGATGGACATCTTAGAATTATGATTATAAAAACAAGAAAGAGAGAAACTCTACGCCAAATTCAGCAAATGTGTATTGATCGAGTGATTTTTAATGAGATCAATGTCGACCCAGCAAAGTAAGAAGTGGCACTAAATTTGAAAACTCCCTCAAACGTATATAAGGTACATAATTTTCTAGGATTTTCGGGATATTATCACAGATTTATTCAAGACTTTACACTAATTGCTAAACCACTAACTCAACTTACGAAGAAGAATGAGAAATTCACTCAAAAGTATGAAGATAACTTCCACAAGTGTATGTATAAGTTTTAACCATTCCAAATGAGATAGAAGGATTTTGTAATCTACACAAATATTTTGAAACTGGACTTAGGATACATTTTAATATAACACAGAAAAGTTGTGGCGTATGTCTCAAAGCAGCTAAAACAACATGAAACAATTATGGACCCATGACCTTAAGTTGAGTGCGATTGTTCGTGCACTAAAGATATGACGTCATTATCCATATGGAGGAAAATATCAAATACACATTGATGACAAAGATTAAAGTATTTCTCCACCAAGACAGGACTCAACATGCAGCAGAGGAGGTGGCTCAATTAGGAAAAATGAAGGATGATTACCTGTGAAGCCTACAAAGCAAGAATCGTTGATTCAATAGTTTTCAAAGTTGAATCAGCAATTCATCAGGCCATATTGCATCTCAGTTACAATTATATTGTTTATAATACAACCTAAGGATCTCTTAATGGAGAGCATGGAGATGATGATGAAAGGAAAATTTTCAATAAATGTTGTTCTAAGGTATTCTATGACCTCCGACGAAATCTTAGTATAAGAAGGAAGAGTATGTGAGCCAAATAATGAAGAGTTACATAAAGAAATCCTCACTGAAGCTCACAACACACTAACTACTGCGCAACCAGGAGTAACCAAAATGTACAATAATTAAAGAAATTATATTGGTGGGGATGAATTAAAAAGTATTGGATGGATTGTAAGTAAATACCTAACATGTCAACAAGCCAAGTTGAGTATGATCGACCTTCTATATTAACTCAACTACTTGAGATTCCTAAGTGGAAAGAGGAACACGTCTTAGTAGAGTTTATAAATGGACTTCAAAAGTCCAACAAAAATCACAATGTCATCCGGAAAATTGATCAACTCACTAAGGTCAATTATTTTATCCTAGTACGAATAACGTTTACTACATACCGTCTTTCTCAATTATGCATTAATGAGGTGTGTGGCATGCTGGTGTCAATAAGATCTGATAGTGACACGCCTTTCGTTTAGAATTAATTCCAAAAGTGTTTACAAAGAGTAATGGGGATGACACTCAAGTTTAAGACAACCTATCACCATTAAAAAAAGGACCAATCAGAAAGGATAATCCAAGCATTGAAAGATGAGCTTCAAACATCCATCTTAGATTTTGAGAAAGGTTAGGAAACATATCTTTCGCTTATAAAATTTACTTATAACAAACAACTACCAGGCTACCATTCGAATGACACCTTTTGAAGAGATCTATGGGAAAAGGTATCCCTTGCCAATTATTTACTCCCTCCGTCCCACATTTATGTTCACACTTTCTATTTTCGTCTGTCCCACACTTATCTTTACCACTCAAAAAGGAAACTCCACATTAACTAACAACCTCAAAAGTCACCTTAATTTCAAAAATATCACTCACACCTAACACACATAACATACTTTATAATTTATTTATTACCTAAAAATACCACAATACCCCTAAAAAGTCAATAAAATTGATCAAAAAGTAACTTTTCTTAAACTCCGTATCTACAGTAACGGTGAACATAACTATGGGACGGAGGGAGTAGAAAATAATATAGTTCAAAATATTTTGGATCTCAAATTAGTATAAAAAATCGATTGAGGCAAATACAATGGTCCAGGAGATAATAAAAGCACAAGATCAAAGAAAATCTTAGGCCAATATACGAAGGAAAGACTTACAATTTGAAGTTTGAGAAATGTTATTTCTTAGAATTGCACCAATTAAAGGATTGATGCGGTTCGAGAAAAGAGGAAGGTTAAAGCCAAGGTGCGTCAGACTATTTGAGATATTGGAAAAGGTTTGAGATGTGGCTTATAAATTAGCCTTTACTATATTTAGTTCATAATGTATTTCACGACCCATGTCTCGCGATTAACTTTAAGAATTTAGAGGTTAGTGGGAATTTGACCTATGAGGAAATACCCATGAGCATTTTAAGGAGAAAGAACTCAACACTTAGAAACTGAAAAATATATTTGAAACTAGTACAATGTGGTAGGCACGGTAGGGAGGAAATCACATAGGAACGTGAGAATGAGATTTTACCAAAATGCCCATACTTATAAAAAGAAAGAGAGTAGGAAAATTTCGGGGACGAAATTTTATTTAGTAGGGGAGGATGTAATACCCCTAAATTAAATATTATTTTCATATTACTTTTCAAATGTTACTTACAAAATTTTCTTGTTTTCAAAAGTTTGCAGGAAGAAGTGATCGAGGTGTCCAAGTTCAAATGTACTCCTAGCACAGATAAAATAAGAGGAACATTAAGTTGGAATTTAAAAAGAAAATATAAACTATAAAATGGGTAATAAGAACATACAAAATATTTTGACTAATAATTTACAATAAACGTTTAAATTTCCTATATGTATAATAAGAATCTTAATATTGTAAAAAATAATAATATGGTACCTCACTTAATATATGAGTGATATCTATGGATTTTATGATTATAAAATTATTATGCATTAAATTTTTACAAAATGTAATTTTTCTTCATTTGGTAAAATATGTATAAGCTTTTATACTTCATTTAAATTATAAAAATTTAAAAAGACTTTGTTAATTTTAAATACATCATTATATTAAGATCAATAAATGTAAAGATATTAAAATTGAAATTCAATCTTGTAAATTCAATTTATCATAAAATAAAGAGGAAAATAATATTCTTTTAATTATTTAAATTTGATATTGATGGTTCTTTAATATTGATGATACAAATTATTATTTTATGAATCAAATAATTATTCAAAGGATTTATTCATGATAAAAATTAATTTATTGAATTTATGGAGCAAATAGATTTTTCTTATGAAAGCTTTGTAATTTATAATTATTTTTTCAAAAGAAATTTTTATAAGTAATACCACATATTATTACGCCTATTTCCACACATGCCTATATTTGTTTTGATGAATTGAATATGAAGTAAAAGAAGCAAACATTTCCATGAAATTTCCTAAACAAAAAGACTAAGAAAAAATTTTCTTTGGCAACAACAATTTTCTTCTATAAATAGGTCATTCCCATTTCATTTTTTTTCACACCAAAATTTTATCAAATAGAGCTTTAAAGAGTTGGAGAGATGGTGGCATGTGAGCTCTTCACATTTTTGTGTTTGAGCTTTTCATTTTTAAATTTTTTTCTACTTTGATTTTTCTTCCATTAAAAGAATGGGCCCATATTATAATCATTGGGCTGATTAATAAATTAAAATGCACAACGGGTCTCGCAAATTTAAGTAAAAATTTCCGCTTACACCCTTTTCGTTTTTGTTCGTATTTACTCCTTTTAATTTTGAATCGATCCTATTTTTTTTCACGTCTTCATAATTATTTAAAAAAGTTCAATTTAAGCATAAATTTCCAAAAAAGATTCTCTCCACAAAAATTAAGGAATTAAAGAAATTAATAACCAAAACCCAACTTTAATTATATAAAACATAGCTAAAAATTGACCCTATTTTCTAGCAATTTCTACACTCATCATACCCATTACTACTATAAGATACATCAATTTAAAAAGAATTACTTATACATTTAAAATTTTGAACACAAAATACCAAATATATATACCTTTAACCCATTATAATCCCTAATCTCAAATACTCACGTGTGACATCCAGTTACTCTTCATCCAAAAATTACCGATTATCCCCCTTGACTAATCTCAAAAATATTTAACGTGGGACTGAGATAGTATTTTTCTTAATTCTAGTTCAAAAATCAAACATACCCACTAGGACAGGACACAAGTATATCGATGAGAGTGAAAATAAGCGTGTTTTAGTGTCCAATTAAACACCTTTTTGATGAAAATTGTTGTATATTAGCATAAGTGTCTTATATTGATATATATGAGAAAAAAGTGCGTTTAAGGTATTTTATTGTATTTTAAGTGAAAAAAGGATCAAAAATGCAAAGTTGGAGAATAGGTGCAACTTGTGCAAGAATACTGAAAAATACACATCCAATTTGTATACTTTTTCTGTATTCGTGTGGAGCTCAAAAGTAGAAATGTGATACAACGTTGCAAAGCCAAAGAAGAGAGGGTCGTTTTGGAGTAAGAAACACCTCAATCATAGTCCAAACGAGAAAGTTATGATCGAAATGGTGACGTCGCGTAAGTTGTTCCTACTCTGCATGACTGTTCCACTTTGCATGACTTGTTACACATCAAAATATTAGAGTTTCTGAGAGTTCTTTAAATGGATAGAAAGCCAAGGAAGAGAGGATCGCGTGAGCATAAGAATCACTCGAATCGGAGCTTGGATGTGGACGTTATGTGCGAAATAGTCAGACTACGCACCGCCGCTCGACCAAGATTTTTCCCTCTCGACTTGGAGGTTTGGTCAAGCGGGAACATAGAATTCTGATTTCAATGGGTTTTACATCCCCTATTCGTGTATTTTCGTATTTTCCAAGAAAAAGCCCATCCAAGGTCCATAAGGAGAGCTTACAAGTATAAAAGGGGATGTAGATCACATCATTATTGATATGAACAACACAATCATCCTACACCCCACAAGGGGGGATCACCCCCAACCATCATCCACATCCCTTCTTTCATCCATCCATCACTTTAAAGATTCATCCGCTGAATCAAGAGGAGAACCAAGAGGAGGACTCAATATGGAGAATGACGCGATGACTCCCGCATCTACGGTTTTATTCGTTTCTTAATTTATCTTGTATTTTTCAGACATATGGGTAAGATCTATTCAACCCCCATGATTATTCTTCGCAATATCATGGGCTAGAACTGTTTCGGTAGATCTAGGATTTTGAAGGTTTTATGCATTAATTAAACTCTCTTGTGTGTCATCCGTACAACACTACTTGTGGATTGATTTTATATATGATTATGCTTTCTTAATCCATATTCACGGTCATTTTGTGCATCTTCAATTGGTATATAGAGTCTGAATATACATCTTGGTTGTAGATTGAGTGCGTTCACCGCTGAACAGGATTCCATGTTATGATTCTAAGTGAGGGGACTCCGAAACTTCTTTAAAACTATCATATATGAATGTTTATTGATTGAATTGAATTCGGGTTAATAAGCAGGATAAATAGGGTAATTTTGTAGTACCTATAAAGAGAGATCATATCGGGTTTGATTCCAGACGTGAGAATTAATTGATACTGATAGTACCTAGAAAGGAGGTGGAATTATGTCTCTTGCTCCGAGGTTATTCATACGTGTTACACGCATACTTACTTAAGTCTATATAGTAGATTTGCATGGTTTAGTGATGAGTTCATAGTCCACAAGGTAGAGTCGGCTTGCACTTGAGAGGGAAGTTAAGTAGTAAAATTAGATTACCCTAGAGCTACATATTCTCCTACTTGATCTACTTTCGTATTCTTCCAGTGATATTTTATTCTATTTTGTTATTTAATAATTCTGTTTAGTAGTTAATAATTCTATCTCTCAACGTTATTGCCTTTCGTCTTAATTAATTTAGTAAATAATTAAATTTATAATACGCCGTCCTTTGGGTTCAATATTTAACTTGGTCGCTTGTTTAAGCTGTAACTGATATCCTTAATACTTGGGAATTAATTTTGCGTGCCAAGAAAATGCGCATCAAGTTCTTGGCGCTGTTGTTGGGGACAACTGTTGTTATTGATTTTATTATTTCTAGTTGATAAAGACTTCTATTTGTGATTATTTATTTCTATCTAACCTTAAATTTTTTCTAAGGTACTTGTGCACTTGGAAACGAAAGGAAGGAAAGGAACAAATAACACACTGAGCTAAACATGGCTAGAGCAAGGCAGAATCCGGATAATATTACCATACGTGATATTTTCAAGTACAATGGAATTGGAAACATGGGATTGATAGGAGCAAGGGGGGAAGATGATGATTTTGAGATACATCCCACTCATATCAATATGGTAGAGAAAAATTCATTTTTTGGAGGTTACTTTGAAGATTCATATCAGCATCTTAGAAGATTCCTTGATTATGCGAACACTCAAAAGAGTGCTGGAGCTAATGATAATGCTAGGCGGATCACCCTATTCAAGTTCTCCTTGATTGATAGAGCAAAAGCTTGGTATGAGACTCTTGATGCCACGGATTGTACTACATGGGACCAAATACAGCAAAAGTTCTTGGAGAGATACATGTCACTCTCTAAGATGTTTAGAATGAGGCAAGAGATCACCCAATTTATCATGAATCAGGGTGAAAATTTTCATGAGGCGTGGGACAAGTTTAAAGACATGCTCAGGCAGTGCCCACAATATGGAATGTCTAAGGCTAAGAACATAAGCTTCTTCTACTACGGATTGGGTTATGAGTCGTGTGTTTTTATTGATGCATCATCAGGAGGAGCGCTGTTATCTAAGATAGCACTTGAAGCAGAAAAATTATTTGAAGACATCTCTATGAATTCGCGTGACTGGCCTATGGAAAAAGTAAGAGGATCATATGTGCTTGGTAAGGTGGCGCAGGTTGAACATCAAGTGGTGAAGTCAAATAGGGATGATGAGATCGTCTCTAGTCTAGCTGACATCAACAAGTTACTAGAATCCTAGTAGAAGCAGATCACAGAGTTGACACAAAGGGGGCCTAGTATGCAGCAGCAAGAAGTGAAGAGTGTTGAATATACCTTCAATCAATACATGACTAGGAATGATGCAAGGGTTGACCACATTGAAGCTAGTATGAATGCTAATCATGCAGATTTATCTGAGCAGTTGAAGGACCTATTTTATAATGGGGCAGATGGCCGGGAACGTAAATCAATTGACACAAACGTTGGAGAAAAGAATATTCCCGTCTCAAGACATAACAAACCCAAAATAGTGCAAAGCCATCACATTAAGATCTGGAACACATTATGAAAGTCCAATGTTACCGGTGGGTGAAAACAGAGATGGAGAGCTTTCGCTCGATCACAGCTCGACCAAGCCCAGTGGTCGAGCGATGGTCGAGCGGCCAACTGTGGAGCAGAACAATCAAAATCATATCCACTCGACCAAGAAGCATCCGCTCAACCAAACCATCTAGGTCGGGCGGGGGTCGAGCAGACATCTATGGATTTGAACATTTCGAAACAGATTACAGGTACCCCGCTCGACCATTTTTACCCTGCTCGACCAGATCAATCAGGTCGAGCGGAGGTCGAGTAGCGTCATTCGGCTTTGGTTTTCATACAAAATGCTACACCTATTTTTCAGAACACTCCTATATTATCACAAGAACAGAATACAGAGTTTAAATTCCAGAGAGATAATGAAGATGTGATTTTCTCTCTTGATCAAGCAATTAAGATGCCCATGGAGACTCAATCCTGCAAGAGCATAGATGTGATTTCTAACTTGTTTAATCTTGGTTTTAATAGGACAGATGATTCTAAATTTGTGTGGAAGATTGATAAGGAGGAGTCTAGACAACCATGGGAGGAAGGTAATTATGAGGATCATATTTTTGTGACAAAGAAAGGTGAGGTGTTGAGTGTAGATAAGAAGAGGGAAAGAAAGTACTTGAAGGTGAGGATGCGAAAAGACCGCCCTCTGATCTAGTAGTCTTAAAAGTGGTATACCATCGTGACTCTCCGAAGTTAAACATGAGCGTCTGTTGGGGGCTTGCCCTTTCGTTTTATTGCTTATTTATTTTGGGTGATTAAGAAATTTTTATATTTAAGGTGCTTACTATTCGGCAATTACATCTCTTTTCAACTTAGTTTCGACTTACGTTTTTACTAAGTTTGGGGGGGTGGGATGTTCTTACCTCATTGAAGCACCAAGAGTATAATTTTTTCTTTGTAATGTTTGCTAGGGGAGTTGATTTTTTGCGGTATATTGAAATTTTAATCGGTTTTGATGTGTTGATTTTTTACAATGTGCCTAGTGTTCAGTGGTGTGTCTAGTGTGTGGAGTCAATTATATATTCAATTGAGTCTTTCTTATAGTTCTTCTATATTATTATTGATGAATCATGTGATGATGAGTGTGTTTGAGCTTTGATGATAGAAAAAGGTAAAAGAGTAACAAAATAAGTTCTACACTGAGACTTTGATCTGACCAAGTTGAACAACTTGAGGAGCTCATGAACGTTTTGAAGAAGAAAAAAATCAGGTGACCTCATTTCCTTATTCTAATTTTATGTGTGCTTTTAATTAGTAGGAGTGGAAGTATTGAGTAGTTGGTTTTGGTGATCCATGTGAGCTTATTTTTTATTGGAATTCATACTCTCTTTAAATTGATGAAGAAAGTGAACTTGAGTTATATTGTGGTGTGTAGTTTTATGTGTACTTGTGAGATATTGCTTACTATGAAAAGTGCTCTGTTACTTATTAAATACCCATGTGAGATTTTGAGTCTTATTCATGTACATAAACACATGATATTTCTTTTCTAGTGAGTATCGTTCTTGTGTGTGTATTCTGGAACTTGTCTTTTGTCTTACTTGAAACTACATGTGTGTTAGATGATGGGAGATGATTTTAGGTCATCCCTGAATTTATGAGTCACTTAGCTAAATAATTCCTACCAAATGATGTTTATCCGTAGTTAGCCCCATTGAGCCTAAAAATCTCATTATTTGGCAGCTTACGAGAAATAACCACTTTGAGCATCCAAATTTTTTGAGCCTTGATTCTATCATGACAACAATTAATGGTTTTTCAAAGTGTGTTGATGGGGTTTTATAACAGCTTGGGAATGATTGATATTGGTGTTGAAAAAGTGATTGAAGCTTGAAAATGCATCTAAGGAAAATCATGGAGTAGTGCTTAAATCTAGTACTCCATGGAATCAAACACCCTAGGGTAGTGCTTAAATCTAGTACCCTATGGAGGATGCTTGAGGTAGTGCCCGAAACTGGTACCCTCGAGAAAAAGGAGAGAAGAAAAAAAAAGAAAAAAAATATTGTGCTAGAAAAAAAAGAAAAGTAAAAGTGTTGAGAAGGATGTTGTGCTTAATTGAAGTGAGTAAGAAGAATGAAAGATTATAATGGAATGCGCACTTGATTGATCCTAGTTTCGAGTCACTTATCCATATATTTCCTACCTAAACCAAAGAGCCAATATTACATCCAAAAGAAAAGTCCTTTTTGATCCCATTGCCGAATCATACTTTTAGTGGTGGAGAGTTTGAGACATTTGATAAGCTTATAGTTACGCATGCACTTGAATTGAATCTGAGCATAAACACCTTAACCCATAAGTGTATATCTTTTACACTTGAGTGCTAGTGATATATACTTCCCATGAGAACATGTGAATAGAGCATTTAAATTGGTGGTGATTGTCGTATCTTGTATGCTGTGAATTTGATTATTGCATGTAATGAGAGTTGCATGGCCTAAGTTGAGGACAATTGTATTTTGAATGGGGTATTGGTCATAGTCCTTTTTTCTCTGTTAATTTTCTTACTCTCTCTCTTTATTTTTATTTTTTTGCCTCGGGACGAGCAACGTGTATATTTGGGGGATTGATGAGAGTAAAAATAAGCGTGTTTTAATGTCCAATTAAACACATTATTAATGAGAATTGTTATCATATATTAGTACAAATGTCTTATATTTGATATATGTGAGAAACAATTGCGTTTGAGTTATTTTATTGTGTTTTAGGTGGAAAAAGGATAAAAACTGCAAAGTTGGAGAATAGGTGCAACTTGTGCAAGAATGCTGAAAAACTCACATCCAACTTGTGTAATTTTTTTTATTCGTGTGGAGATCAAAAGTGGAAGTATGATATATGATTGGAAATCCACAGAAGAGAGGATCATTTTGGCATAAGAAATACCTCAATCGGAGTCCAAACGAGATATTTATGATCGAAATGATGACGTCGCGCAAGCTGTTACTACGCAGCATGACTGTTCCACTTTGCATAACTTGTTATATATCCAAATGTTAGAGTTTCTGAGTTTTATTTATATTGATAGAAAGCTAAGGAAGAGAGGATCGCGTGAGCATAAGAATCACTCGAATCGAAGCTTGGATGTGGAAGTTATGCGCAAAACAGTCAGACTGTGCACAGCCTCTCTACCTGCCATTCGACCAAGGTTTTTCCTGCTCGACCAGATCGAGCGGGGACACAAAATTCTGATTTCGACGGGTTTTCCATCCCCTATTCGTGTATTTTTGTATTTTCCAAGAAAAAACTCATTCAAGGTCCATAAGAAGGCTTACAAGTATAAAAGGAGATGTAGATCACATCATTATTGATACGAACAACACAGTCATCCTACACCCCACAAGGTGGGATTACCCCCCAACCATCATCCACATCTCTTCCTTCATCCATCCATTACTTTAAAGATTCGTCTACTGAATCAAGAGGGGGACTAAGAGGAGAATGACGCGAATACTCCCACATCTAGGGTTTTAATCGTTTCCTAATTTATCTTGTATTTCCAAATCTATGGGTAAGATCTATCAAACCCCCATGATTGTTCTTCACATTATCATGGGTTAGAACCGTTTTGGTAGATATAGGGTTTTGAAGGTTTTATGAATGAATTAAACTCTCTTGTATGTCCCCCGTACAACACTACTTGTGGATTGATTTTATATATAATTATGCTTTCTTAATTCATATTCACGGTCACTTTGTGCATCTTCAATTGGTATATAGAGTCTGAATATATATATCTTGGTTGTAGATTGAGTGCGTTCACAGCTGAACAAGATTTAATGTTATGATTCTAAGTAAGGGAACTCCGAAGCTTTATTAAAACTATCATATATGAATGTTTATTAATTAAATTGAATTCGAGTTAGTAAGTAGAATAAATAGGATAATTTATAGTACCTATAAAGGGAGATCATATCGGGTTAGATTCCAGGCGTGTGAAATAATTGATACTGATAGTACCTAGAAAGAGGTGTGGAATTATGTCTCTTGCTCCGAGGTTATTCACACGTGTTACACGCATATTTACTTGTGTCTATAGAGTAGATTTGCATGGTTTAGTGATGCGCCCATAGTCCACAAGGCAGAGTCAGCCTGCACTTGAGAGGGAAGTTAAGTAGTAAAATTGGATTACCCTAGAGCTACATATTCTCCTACTTGATCTACTTTTGTATTCTTCCGGTGATATTTTATTCTATTTTGTTATTTAATAATTATGTTTATTAGTTAATAATTCTATCTCTCAACGTTATTGCCTTTCGTCTTAATTAATTTAGTAAATAATTAAATTGATAATATGTCGTCCTTTGGGTTCGATATTTAACTTGGTTGCTTGCTTAAGCTGCAACTGGTATCCTTAATACTTGAGGATTAATTTTGCATGCAAAGAAAACGCGCATCAGATATATTTGAGGTATTTTAGCATATTTGACTAATTTTAAATCAATATAATAATTTCCAATTATATTAAATTTGTATATTTTAATTTAATTTAATTTAATTTAATTTAATTAGGCTTATATTTTAATTTTTTTATTTTTTTCCTTAATATTCAACTAATCTATTTAAATTATTTAATTGTAAAGTTTATATATATTTTCTTTGTTGAATTTATTTTAATTTTGATATATATTTTTACTTTAAAAACTTTGTTACAAACAAACAAACAAATAAAATAAAATAAATTTACCAGGTAAATAGATTTAACAACAAACTAACGGAAAAATTCATTAATAATTTTTTATTAGTAAAGTGGTAATTGGAAAAAAAATTCCAAATGAAATTTGAATCTCGTTGGTAAATATTTTCATTAATTGGTAATTCTTTGCTAATAATTCTGTTGGCAATTTATATAAATATTCTGTTGGTATCCGCTGGTAAATAACCATGGATATTATTCTGCTGGTAAAAATATTATAAATTCGTTGGCATTCCATTGCTAAAAGAGAAATGTAAATTTTGTTCACAGTACATTAGTAAATTAGTTGGTAAAAGTGTATTTTTTGTGTGTTAATTTAATTTAATAAATATATTTTACGCTAAAATATTGTTTTACTTAAGTGATCAAATTTCAGTATATTTTTTAATTGTTAACCTTGATCCACAAGTATTAATAAACGAGTTTAAAATCTATCATATTGAATTTTTTTAATGGGACGGATACAGGTTGGACTAGAAGGATATGAGCAAAATATATATATCAGAGACAAAAGGTTATGAAATGGTATATATTTGTTCATTAGAAGACTATGAAATAATGGTCTAAATGTTAAAGTACTTACAAACAATAGTGCTGGAGAATTTGTTTAGTACAAGTAAGGATGACAACGGCATGAGTATTTTCAAGAACCTAGTCTACGGGAAATTTAGATGAGTTTTGGACGGGTACGAGTAAATTAAAAAAATCTTTTTTAGGATTCGAGACGAGTACAAATATATGTCTTGAGTTCCCAAAAGTATATGTATATGAGATAATTTAATAGTTAATTAATATTTATAAGTTTTATTTAACTTTTTTATAATTATTTAAAAAAATTGAAATTATATTTTATTTAATATATAATAGTATAATTCCTATTATAATATTAATTTAAATATTAAAAAAAATAAATTATATCTAAATAAATTATTATTAAATGGGTAAGTGTAACGACTCTAACGAGTGATCATATTCATCCCGCCGAACATGCGATTACAGTTGGTATGGGGCCACGGCATAATAACTTTAGAAATTGGGAGTTTGAGTACGAAAACTGAAAGTACTTTGGGGATTAGATGATAATTAAACAGATTCTTAAAACTTTTGCGTATCTGCGACATAATATGACTTTGGGTAGCATATGTGATTATATTTTCATTATAGGGTGATAGTCAATCTATCCAGCGTTAATTAATTAAGGTTTACTTTTCATTTTGAGTTATCTCACATTAGGTTTACATTTCTTTTTAGTCAACTTGGACCCATAAAAATTTTTATTACTGGTAGGAACATACACAACACTACTATAACTACCACTTTACATTAAATATTATTTATCTTACCTCACTACATATTGAAATATTATATCTCTTAATGTCCGTGCAAAAAACAACGTCAATGTTAACGCGAGACGGAAGGAGTATGTATATTGTGGTTATTATGTGGTGCACCAGGTACACTGGTACACTTAGAATTTATAGGCTATTTTTTAGAATATAATAATTTTTCATTTTTAAAATTCTAATTCTTTTATTTTAATCCAAAAGTGGTTATTAAGTAATTGTTTAATCTAATGGATAATATTGATTAGGTGCACCGTGGTGCACCGGGTGTACCCTAATTTAACTCTTATATTGATAAGAAATGATAACCATCTAATTATAAATAAAAAGTAATAATACTTTGAAAAAACATATACCATCTCATGTAAACATCGCCTCACAAAAAAAACTTTATATTTATAAATTTACTCATAAAAAAAGGTATATCTTTAAATAAATATACCCATCTAATTCATTTAAATATTATTCAATCTTTGTCTTTAATCTCATACCTCCACCTCCATTATCTATTAACAAAGAAAAATAAGAGAGAGGGGCATATATATATATATATATATATATATATATATATATATATATATATATATATATATATATATATATATATATATATATATATATATATATCCATACGTCATTAACTCAACCACTATGAGTATATTTTAAATAAGAGAGAAGAGGGTAAAATATTTTACTAAAATATGTATATCATTAATTTCAATGGTTATATATAGTAATTGTGGTGTGTTTAGTAGAATTAAGTACAAATAGTTGTTCACTGATTTCTATGCACTAAAAGCGTATCATCAAATATAAGAAAACATTTGTAGCTCAGTGTGTGACCAAGCCAAATATCAATCCAGAGGATAACGATTATTAATTTTACTACTACTAAAATAATTAAGACCAGTAATTTTCTCAATTTTGGGATTAATTTATTAGACTAAAATTTGCAAAAAAATAAATAAATAAATAAAATAAAAATATGCAAGTGAAAAATATCATGAGTGTTTTAAGATAGAAGACAAGATAGCTCTAAAAATAAAATTTAAAACAGTCAAATTAAATGACTCTACAATCAGTTATAATTCCTGGAGAAGTTATGATATCAATCACTTAAATATACTAAATCTCTATTACAAGTAAACATAACACGTAAATTTGGTTCAAACGTCTTATGCAAAAGAATAACTATTACTCCCTTTCTAGGTATTTCATGCTAAATTCCATTAAATGATAGTGCACTAGATTTTTGATGAGAGTGAAAATTCACGTAATTTGAGCTCTGATTTCTGTGATAATTGTGTATGATTTGGTCTTAAATCAAGACGAATCGGGATGTGTAGTGAAAAGTAAAGAATCAAGTGTTATTCAGGTTTTTGAGTTTATTTTGGCAGGAAAACACGACAGAAGCGCTCAGAATCAAAAGGGGAAGATTTTGAAATGCCATTCGACCAAGGAGGAGACTGTTCGACCAAGACCTTTTGGTCGAACGTTGGTCAAACGGTAAGCTACAGGTCTGTAAGTCCATGGGTGTCCTGTTCGAGGTCCATTCGACCAGATGTGATGTTGTTCGACCAAGACTAAGTGGTTGAACGGGTGTGCAGGACATCCGGATTCGTACTCTTTTACACCCCAGTGTGTGCATGTGCGTGTCTTTCCTTAAAAAGCCCATTAAAAACCCATTGGAAGAGTCTGAAGTATAAAAGGAATACAATTAACATCCAAGAGAGACAATAATTACCGTACACCAGAGCCGTACTCTACCAACTTTCATTCCATCCAATTATCCACCGGAGCTGTGGAGATTCGTCTGTCGAGTCAAGTGGAGAACTGAGCGAAAGATTCAAGACGGAGAAGGAAGCGATGACCCTCGCATCTAGGGTTATTTTATTTCCTAATTCATCTTGTAATTTTCCAGAGTTATGGTAAGATCTATCCAAACCTCATGATTGTTCTTTGGAACATCATGTGCTAGAACCATTTTGTTAGTTCTAGGATTACGAATGTTGTATGACTTAATTGAACTCTCTTGTGTATCCTCTGACAACACTACTTGTGAATTTATTTTATATATGATTGTACCTCTTTAACTCATATTGATGGTCGTTTTGTACATCTTCAACTGTTATATAGGTTCTGAATATATATATCTGGTTGTTGATTGAGTGCGTTCACCATCGAACAGGGTTTTATATTAAGTGAGGGGACTTCGAAGATTCATTAGAACGATTGTATATGAATATTTATTAATTGAAACGAATTCGGGTTAATAAGAAGGATAAAGAGATTAATTTTATAGTATCTATAAAGGGAAATCATATCGGGTTAGAGTACTAGGAGCACGTGAAATAATTGATACTGATAGTACCTAGAAAGGAGGGTGAAATTATTCTCTTGCTCCAAGGTGATTCACATATGTTACACGCATGTTTAGTATATAGAGTAAATTTGCATGGTTAAGTGATACGTCCAGAGTCCACAAGGCAGTTCGGCTAATACACTTGAGAGTGATACTAATTAGTAAAACTGGATTATCCTAGAGCTACCTATTCTCATACTTGATTCACACTCGTAATTCTTCTAACCTTTATTACCAAACTAGTCTTAATTAATTTAGTTTATAATTAAATTAATAACATTTCGGACAACATTGCAATCCGCAAAGTTTTCAAAAACAAAGGGGTTCACAACTTGGGGCTGTTAGGAGCAAGGGAGGATGATGCTGATTTTGAACTTCACCCCGCCTTTATCAGCATGGCAGAAGGAGCCCCTTCTCTGGGGGGAACCTTTGAAGATCCTCAGCAACATCTCAATAAGTTCCTTGGCTATGCAATCACACAGAAGAGTGCAGGAAACAATGAGAATACGAGAAAGATTGTGCTGTTTAAGTTTTCGCTTATTGATAGAGCGAGAGACTGTATGACATTCTGAATACTGCAGATTGTACTACATAGGAACAACTGAGGCTGAAATTTTTGGAGAGACATGCCACTCTCTAAAGTATTTAGGATGAAGCAAGATATCATCCAATTTGCTATAACTCAGGGTGAGAAGTTTCATGAGACGTGAGACAGATTTAAAAACTTGCTCAGGAGGTGCCGCAATATGGGATGTCAAAACCTCAGCAGTATCTTCTACAATGAGTTGGATTGTGATGCGTGTGTCCTTTTTTATGCATCAGGTAGAGCATTGTTAGCTAAAACACCCGTAGAGGTCGAAACATTATTTGAGGATATTTCGATGAACTAATGTGATTGGCCTATTGATAGAATTAGATAAATTTATGTATTGGGTAAGGTAGTTTAGGTTGAACATCAAGTGGTGAAGCCGAATAGAGATGATGAGATTGTCTCTAGTCTAGCTAACATCAACAAACCAGTAGAGTCCTAGGAGAAGCAGATTATAGAGTTGGCTCAGAGAGTACCAGTGATACATCAGCAGGATGGTGGTAATGAGATATCTATCCAATAAGAGTTGGAAGAGGCAAACTACGCCATGGGTCAGAGTATTTAAGAGCACATGTTTCAGAAACAAGGAAAAGAGAATTACCAAAGGAACTTAAACAATCGTGGTCCATAAGGTAACTTTCAAAATCGAGGAAGGCAAGATTTTTCATGGAGTAATCCTAATGCTGTCATATAACCTCCTATTGTTGTTGATCCTGGTGCTAAGACCGAAGAAGGAAAACCTGGTGTTGATGATGTCTTGAACAGATACATAGTTAAGAATAATGTAAGGGTGGATCGTCTAGAGGCTACTATGAAGTTCAACTATGAAGATTTATCTAAGTAGATCAAGGACCTTACTTTGATGATGGGTCAGATGGCGGGCAATGTGAATTAGCTAACACAAACGTTGGAGAAAGAAAAATTTCCGTCTCAAGGTATAACGAATCCGAAAGAGTGTAAAACCATCATGTTGAAGTTCGGAACAAAGTACGATGGTCCGATGATGCCAGCAGCTGATTCTGGAGTCGCAGGGACCTCATTCAACCACAGTTCAACCAAGCCTACTAGTTGAACGGAGGTAAAACAGCCTCCGACGGGTCTATATGATCACGACGTGCAAGCAGGTGTCCCGTTCGACCAAAGCACTATCTGTTCGACCAAGGGTGTTGGTCGAACGAAGGTCGAACAGCCTCTGTCGGGTCTGTACAATCACGATATGCAGTCAGGTGTCCCGTTCAACCAAGACATGGTCTATTTGACCAAGCCTAATGGTCGAACGGAGGTCGAACGACTCCATTTGGCCTCCACTTCTGTGCCGAACAACATACCTAATACCCAACAACATCCAGAAAAAAGAAGTGGGAAAGAGCTAAGAGATTGAGTGCCGAGAAGGGCAAATTGAAGGAGGTTGAAAGAGATGAATGGGGAATTTCTAAGACAAAGGTGTCTTCTCCGTTTCCTTTGATGTTAGTGAAGAAGGTATTGGAAGAAAAGTTCAAAAGGCTCCAAGATATCATGAACAAAATCAGTTTGAACATTCCTTTCTCTGAAGAAATTGTGGAGATGTCATACTACGCCTGATTCCTAAGGATATCATATTGAAGAAGAGGAGCTTGAACGGAGTGGGAACATTGAATTAATCTAAAAACTGCAACTCGATTATTTAGAAAAAGCTCGATTATTCATCTCAACAAAAATAAAAAAAAACATCACAAACATATCAAAATTTAAAGAGTAATTTTTTTTAGAAATATAATAGTTTATCACTTTAAATAATGACTTTTTTTTGTGTAACTAAACTACATTTGCATAAATATTTGACATTACACACTAATTGATATAATATCAAATGAATCACAAGATTCTATTAATTAATTATTTAAAAATAAAATATTTAAAAGAGTACGCAAATTATTTATCAATCATAAAATTGTGGAACGCAATATATTTAGGCGCCTAACCCTAAATAAGGAATGAGAGGATGTGAACCAAGTTACCAGCCCCTGATTGCGGGAATAATTTTGTAATAATCCCCGAAATTTATGTATTCCATTAATACATTACCAACTGTTTACAATGATTTTTGCAATATTCCAACCTACATTAAGCATAATGGACAAGATTGTATGAACTTGTCTCGTGGTGAAACTATATTTTATTCTTTTAATCAATTATTACTTTAAAAAATTATTACATTAAAAAAAATTACTATAAAAAAATTATTACTTTAAAAAAATGTTATTATTTTATATTTAAGATTTCATTCGTTTTAATTTATACTATAAACTGTTCAAAAAATAATTGACAACATTTTATCACTTTTCATATACTTCTTCTGTTCTGCGTTAAGAACATTTACATTTTTAATTTTAATTTATCCAAAGTTAAGGTTAACATTTTCCTTTTTGTCAAGTGAGATCCATACAAAATAATTAATTATTTTATATGAGACTCACACACAACACTAATACAAATACTCACTATACATTAAATATTAGGAAAAAAACTCGTGTGAGACTGTCTCACGTAAGACTGATAAAAAGTGATAATATCATTATCACTTTCACTATAAAATGTTATTATCATTTATTTAGTTATAAATTATTCATAAAATAGTTCACAGCACCATTATCACTTTTTGAAATGATATTGTCACTTTCTATCCGTCACGTGAAAGATCTCACACAAGACTTGCCCCTCATATCTCTCAATCCTCTACCTATTAAAATATTATATCTATTTAATGTACGTGTAAAAAACAAACGTAAACCTTAAGGTATAACGGAAAGAGTATTACTTATTACTTTTGTCGTGAGATTAATTATATATTTGCCCAATGAATTATTTTTAAAGGGCTCTATATTAGTTACTATAAAAATAGAAAATTGAAAAATTAATTAAATATATATATTATTCACTTTTTCTTTTTTATTGAATTTAACTTTTTTATTTTTTTTTAAAATGTAATAATTTAAATTTTGTTATTTATTTCATTTATTTTTTAATTTAAATATTATAAATTTATAAAATGTAATAATTTTTATAATGGAAAGCGGTATTCAATTAATAAATAGTGATAACGTTATTGTGAATTATTTTATGAACACTTAATTTATAATATAAATAAAAAGTGATAAATATTTCAAAAGAAAAGTGATAACATCTTTGATAAAAAGTGACAACTAATTATAAAAGTGTATTTAACGAATAATTTATAGAATGAATAAAACGTGATAATGTTTTTAATAAAAAGTGATTCGTAATCAAAGAAAAGTGATATTCGTCTAATTGAATTATTTCACAAACAATTCACTGAAATAATAAAAAGTAATAACATTATTAATAAAAGGTAATACATGATAAAGAAAAAATTGATAATCGTTTAATTAAATTATTTTATGATCAATTTATAAATTGAATAAAAAATAATACTCTTTCTAATAAAAAGTAGTAATATTTTTAATAAAAAATGATATTTGATAAAAATAAGTGATGAAAATAGAACAGTTAAACTATCTAATAAATAAAAAATTAATAATAAAAAATGATAATAGTCTTACTAAAAGTGGTTATTTGATCAATGAAGATTATAGCATATATTAAATAAATAAAAATTAATATCTAATTATAAAAAAATTATTATTTATAAATAAAAATTCATATTATTTTTATTAATGATCAAATAATTAATTTAAAATTGTGTGAAATAAATATTGTTAAGTTAATTAATTAATTGACAACAAACAATAATTATAATTAATAGACAACTAAAATAAATCATTAATTATTACGTTTTTTTATTGAAATATTATTATATATTACCACCTCTTCTCCGAAAGTAGTTGCTGTATGATATTCAAAATTTGTGTTATTACGTGTACTAGAAAGTGGGGAAAAAAAGTGCAAGGGCTGGACCAAATAGTGGTCCGGGCCCTGCCTAAAAAATTAGATAGGTGAACAAACAATTAATTGCTCACACAATGAATACTCAAGTCGTACGAGGAAATAAATGTATAATATAATGCTACAGACGTTGGCCCAACATATTAGATTAATTGCTCGCCAAATGTCTATAAAAAGGGAGCTGAAATGTCATAACTCACCACTACATCTCTCTCTCAATTCTTTTAACCTTCATTTATTATTTAGAAATGGAAGAAACTAAACTTCTTAAATACTTTGAGGGCAAGACCATTTTCATCACTGGAGCAACAGGCTACCTTGCTAAGAGTTCTCTCTCTCCTCTCTTCAACATAACGGGTCTTATCGGATCATGTTTTGTGCCACTCATGTGTCATCTTCTTTCACGGCTGAATGAATGACACGTAGTAATGAGAGGATGTTAAGTACTAAAAATTATGAAAGAAAAGTGATATTCGTCTAATTGAATTATTTCACAAACAATTCACTGAAATAATAAAAAGTAATAACATTATTAATAAAAAGTAATACATGATAAAGAAAAAATTGATAATCGTTTAATTAAATTATTTTATGATTAATTTATAAATTGAATAAAAAATAATACTTTTTCTAATAAAAAGTAGTAATTTTTTTTAATAAAAAATGATATTTGATAAAAATAAGTGATGAAAATAGAACAGTTAAACTATCTAATAAATAAAAAATTAATAATAAAAAATGATAATAGTCTTACTAAAAGTGGTTATTTGATCAATGAAGATTATAGCATATATTAAATAAATAAAAATTAATATCGAATTATAAAAAAATTATTATTTATAAATAAAAATTCATATTATGTTTATTAATGATCAAATAATTAATTTTAAAATTGTGTGAAATAAATATTGTTAAGTTAATTAATTAATTGACAACAAACAATAATTATAATTAATAGACAACTAAAATAAATCATTAATTATTACGTTTTTTTTATTGAAATATTATTATATATTACCACCTCTTCTCCGAAAGTAGTTGCTGTATGATATTCAAAATTTTGCCTAAAAATTAAATAGGTGAACAAACAATTAATTGCGCACACAATGAATACTCAAGTCGTATGAGGAAATATATGTATAATATAATGCTACAGTCGTTGGCCCAACTTATTAGATTAATTGCTCGCCAAATGTCTATAAAAAGGGAGCTGAAATGTCATAACTCACCACTACATCTCTCTCTCAATTCTTTTAACCTTCATTTATTATTTAGATATGGAAGAAACTAAACTTCTTAAATACTTTGAGGGCAAGACCATTTTCATCACTGGAGCAACAGGCTACCTTGCTAAGAGTTCTCTCTCTCCTCTCTTCAACATAACGGGTCTTATCGGATCATGTTTTGTGCCACTCATGTGTCATCTTCTACGTTTCACGGCTGAATGAATGACACGTAGTAATGAGAGGATGTTAAATACTAAAAATTATGAAAGCACAAAGCTTAAGGGTAATGGTTAGATTTCTTCTTCTCTACTATGTGTCACTCATGCTATAATTAGCGTAGGAGATGATACATGAAAACGACACATGAGATCCCCCGTGTAGTCTTATGGGTGTATGACTAATGCAGATTACTACCTAATTCATACAGTCTGTCTCATTGATTTTCTCATCTTTTGTAATTTGAAACAGTGTTAGTGGAGAAACTTCTTCGAGTTCAACCCAATGTCAAGAAACTATATCTCTTGATCAGAAAGCCAGCCAAAATTAGTGTTGAACAACGCCTGCAAGATGAGGTAAAAAAAAAAAAACCTACTTTGTGCATGCATGTGTATCTACCATCTATATGCATTTCTCATCATATTAATTAATTTCTTCTCCGCTGGTGTATCATTGAAGGCAACGATTATATATTACTATGAAAAAGCTATCGTACACTTTTTACAATTATTTTTTTAAGACTGAGGCTATTGTGCCCCGGGGACACCATGGTCCGGTACAATTTTCGTGCCCCTTTGCAATTTAAACCCCCTAGCAATACATATGTTTAAATAAAATATGGAGGGGGAGAGTTGTGTTTCCATGGGACACGGCATGTCCCGGGCGCAGAAGCGTTTGTCTATATATATTATTATTTTTTCAATTAATTACAAAATTTTCAAAATTACGTCAATTTAGTTAAAATTTTCGAATCTTGCAATTTTTTTTTTGGAAACTGTACACATGTCACTTAATTGCCACTTCTATACATACGCGCGATTTCGGTGAAAATTTTAATTTCTCGAAAAAGTTTGGGCAAAATTGACTTAATTTTTAAAGCTGTGGAACTTATAATTTAAATATTTTTAACCATTTTGAACAAAGTATAAAAATGTAGGATTGTTTTGATAATTAGTTTATTGGAGCTTTTTGTAAATTGACTCCCTCTACTGTCACTGTAAATAAGTGGATCGACCCTATTCTGTACGTAATATTGATTATTACACGTCTTGATCATATATAAAATTACGTATATTACTTTTCGATAATATAAAATGTATATTAAGACAAAATGTATGGTGACATATTCATCTATAATGAATGTGTGATACCTCATTTATAGACATACCGACAAAATGGAGATATATTATATTATCTATAATTAATGTGTGATACCTCATTTTATTATGTATCATTTTTCTCAATTAATTGAAGGTAATATAATTACACAAATTTAAAACCTATACGATTGATGCCCACATTAATTAAATATTAATCTCGTACGTTTATGATATTTTTCATACTTTTCATGTTAATTCGTTACGAACTCACATACATGGTAATCTTAAATTTAGTTGTTCTTTCATAGATAGAAATTTAATTGCCAAAACACCGATATGAACAAAGGAAAATGAACCTAATTACCTAGTTATTTGTACGTAATTAACCAAAACAGATGTTATGTTATATTTTGTGAGACTCTTAGATGTGCGATACGTATTAAATATATAGAAAAAATATCATATTTGGTCCCATAAGAATTCTTTCAGTTCAATTTTAGTCCCGTAGGAATTTATTTGTCCCACAGCTAGCGGTTTTGGTCTCATAAGAATTTTATAACCATAATTTTTCGAAATTTTCATCCCAAATTAACTTATATTATTATAAACTACCAGATTATATTATTTTCTATCTTTCAACACAGACATAATCCATTACGACAATTCCCCTCTTTTTTCTCTCTCAATAAACATTATATTAGTTTTTTGGGGATTATTTTTGCAAATTATGGAATCAAATCTACAAGTTGTCATTTTGTTCTTGCTAACGGTTCAGAATATTTCGTTAACTATTAACAGATTTTAAAGAAAAATTCTTATGGGACTAAATCTGCCAGTTTTGGGACCTTTTTGGCATTGAGCAATTTTTACGGGACTAAAAGTGTAATTTTCCCTATATATATTAAACTTATATTCATATCTTTATCTATATATCATTGAAGTGCGTATCATAGAGCACATCACCTCAAAATTTAATTAAATGTACATAGTTCAGATCGATAATTAATTCTCGATATTATATTTTATTACAATTCTTATATTATTGTAATTCTTTTGTAGAAACAATTATTGAATTTCTATTAATTTTCCATTCTTAAAATTTTTAGGTTGTTGATTGTAAGCTTTTTGAAGTTCTAAGAGAAAAGCATGGAGAAGAATTCGAGTCAATGATATCATCAAAAGTAATCCCAATTGCAGGTGACGTGTCCCATGAGGATTTAGGAATTGTTGATTCTGAGTTGAGAGAAGCCATGTGTCAAGAAGTAGACATTATTGTCAATTCAGCTGCAACTACAAAATTTGACGAGAGGTAAATATTTATTAATTTTAATAAACTAGTTGATTTCTTTAAATTTAAAATATCAAATATCATTTATTAACAACATAAAAGCAGATATTGTTGAGCTAACTACAGTTAATATATGTGCTAAAACATACCATTCGTCACAATTATTTGACTTCTGCATGGGACACGTTTCATGTCTAGGGTTAGGTCAACCTGTACATACTTAAATTGGGCCACCTGCCATATGCATCTTTTTCAAATTCACAAATAAGATTGTTGAAATAAAATATTCCATTGATTTGGTGCTCTTTAATTTATTGTACATCTATCTTATTATTTTAACTTAATGGAATTTAGTATTTATACTTTACCTTTAAGGATGTTTAATTGTTTGAGGTTTATGTTTATATTTGAAAATTATGAATGGTGATAACTATATAGATTTGTTTTTGGTTTTTTTAGTAGGTTTTAACTCTGTCAAATTAATTTATAAAAGGTGAATGACTATATGTATTATTTTGTTAGAGATAGAGTATATATATTAATTAATGTAAAAAATGTTATAAGAGAAGAGAGAGAAAGAAAAAAAGTACTATTAATGGTGGTTAATTGATGTCTTTGCTTTTTGAATGTCATTAAGAAATAGTATTGTGTATTGGGTGGATTTTAGTTGTACTTTAACTTTTTTTTTTATCTCAACTTTAATTTGAATTAATAGTAAATCGTGTAATATTGTATTAATTTTTAGATGTAGAGTGCACACTTATTAAAAAAATATAAACCTTTAAGTCAAACAATTCAAAATAGTATATGTAAATTTTATAGTAGATTATTCCAAACTCCATAGTATATTATGTAATATACTGTATTAATTTGTAGATATATGGTCCGTAAACTTTATAAGTGAAACATCCAAAATAGTAATACGATGTGTTCCTTTATTTATTTTTTTTTTGGAGCTAAATGATTTTGTGAAATTACTTTAAATGGGATAGTTAAAATTCTATATAAAAAAATCAATTACATGATTTTATGAATGACATTAATTATAGACGGTACTTTAATATTAAAAATATTAATTTAAAATCACCTAAAAGTAAATAAATAAATAAAAATATAAAAACACGTTTTCACTTGCAAGAAATTTCGTTTGATTTTTGTTTTATGCAGATACGATGTGGCATTCGGAATCAATGCCTTGGGAGCTATGCACGTCCGAGACTTCGCCATGAAATGTTCCAAAATAGAGATGCTCCTTCAAGTATCAACTGGTAATCAAGTAATTAATTATATAAAACTCAATATTTTGTGTGGGACTAGCCGGATGTATAAAATGATTTTTAATAAAATAATCATTTTTAAAAGATGATTTTCAATATTTCATAAATAATTTATAGGATAGATAAAATATAAGTGAATATAGAAAACGGAAATTGTTTGGTCTTACGTGAGAATTGCTCCAATTACAATACTTAAATGAGTTGGTTTCTTATGTCCTCGGGTGCATAAAGTGTGTAAGTATATAATATTTTGTTTTAAAAGTTATAAACTTTAATTGATAAGAGTATAATTTTTTCATTAAAAAGATCGCCTGAAATATAAATACTATAAATATTTGATTAAAAAAAGTTTATTTTTTTAAAAATAAAGATTATACGTTCTTATATTAAAGGTATTTCCTAAAGGATATGACTTAAAAAAAAATGTGTCATTTGGGGACAGGTGATTTTCATGAATTAAGATCATCTATCGTTTCTTTCTCTTGTTTATGCCGCGGGGAGTCTATAAAAAGTAGAAAGTGCGAAAAAAAATCAAGACTAAAAATTTTTGGCAAAATTTATGCAATTACACTAACAGCATATGTAACTCTTAAATAATTTATTTGCGTTTTTGAATGGTTGTCGTTAAAATATTTCAAGTTTTAATAACAGATCATGCTAGTACATGTAATTTGGAAATGCGTTTTATACAAAATAAATTAATAATTTATCAAAAACGATTGCGTATAATCGTAAATATAAATGTTATGGCAATTTTTGTGATTAAAAAAATATATAAAACACACTTTCTTGTAGTGTTATAAATATGGAAATTTAATTAAATGTGGTGTAAATGTAGCTTTTGTACACGGTACTAAGGCTGGGGTGATGAAAGAGGAGCCAATACATATGGGTGACACACCACCCGGAGCTAAAATTACCAATTTAGACATCAACCTCGAGAAGGCCATCATTGAGGAGAAATTAAGAGAACTCAAAACTGAGAAGCTAACTGACAAGGAAATTGCTATAGCTATGAAGATTTTGGGAATGGAAAGGTTAATTTATCTAAATAATCAAATTTATTATCAAATTATTCATTATGTTACATTGCGTTTTAGCTCTTTATGAATTTCATATGCCACTGTAATGTTCATTTGCTATATCATATCGTTTGATGAGTGACATGTGAAAAGAGTTGAATTTAGAACCTCGAATGATTGTTTAAACCTTAAAAATAAAATACAGATTTTTTACGTTTCAATCATATCGTCAATTACACAGAAAAATTATAAGTACTAAAATTTGTGTCACACATTCATGATTTGAGGAAATTTGTGTGACAGATCAACATTGCATGGATGGCCAAATACATACGTATTTACCAAGGCAATGGGGGAGATGATTGTGGAGAGATTCAAGGAGAAGGGTAATGTAGTAATATTACGCCCTACTATTATTACCAGCACTTTTAAAGACCCTTTTCCTGGTTGGATCGAAGGTGTCAAGTAAGAATTATTATTATTATTTCATTTCTTCAACAAACGTATATGCATTGTAACATATAGTTCATGATAAAAATGTTTACATGAATATAGAACTTTGGATGCCATCTTTGTTTCGTATGGTGAAGGCAAATTGAAATTTTTCGTTGGTGATCCTGACTCAACATTGGACATGGTAAGTTGTATCTACTCCATTTAGTAATATTGTAATTGCCTTTATTTGTTTTGTTATTTATTTATTAATATGAACTCGAATCTCGATGTTCATTTTTCAATTTTCATTAAACAATCTTCACTTGAAAAACAAATAGAATTAAATGGATTTTATTTTATAAATGCTCACCTGTTTAACTCGAGTTTTGTTCAAATTAATTAACGAACAAATCTCGTTGTTTGATTTAAAAAAAATACTAAATACGTTTTAAATTATTATTTAACGAGTACAAAAAATTAACAACGAACTAAATAAAGACTTTTGTCGGTTCACCTTACACTTTCATTTTACTTATTTTATTTTTAATCAGTACATATATAATTATTTTTTATAGAGATGAATAATTAATCTCTTTAATAAAAAAATTATTCGTCAAATTCCAATAAATTATGACTTTTTATATTCTTATTAGAATAAATAGTATTTTTTTATTTATAAGAATAATAGTTCATATCTCTAAATAATAATTTTTCATTTACTAAAAGTAACTTTGTAAAATCTGGATATTTCACGGTGAACGTGTTCAAATAATCAAATATGCAATCCCTTAAATAATATGCAATTCCTAAATTGAGTGTTTTTTTTTTTTAATTACAGTCTTTCTCTAATTTTTTTTTAAAAAGTTAATTAATAGATTTATTTGATAGTTTCTTATTATTATTTCAGTCTCTCCTATTTTAAAAGTAAATAATTGATTTATTTGAGTATATATATATATATATATATATATATATATATATATATATATATATATATATATATATATATATATATATTTAAGGGTATCGTGTCTTTTTCAAATGAAATAAAAAATAAAAAATTTGGAAGCACCATGTTACTAATTTTTCTGTTTTTTCTTTCACTAATGCTCTTGCTTCATTCCTTAATTTTTTTAAATGGCTAGAAATTCATATGATGATCAAATTAAATAGATTCTGTATTCTCGTGCAGATTACAATAGTTATATATATATATATATATATATATATATATATATATATATATATATATATATATCGATGGAATAAATTCTCTCACCCTGCATATTGGAATTTCCTATAGTATTATTTAGATATATCACTTGAGCCATTTCTATAAGACACTTGAGACACATCCTGCGATTTATCTCCTTCATCAATCCCTAGGGCAAGGACGGTGGGGGTCCCTAATAGTGGGGTACACCATTTTTAGATATATCACTCTTAATGTAATTAATCATATAAACCCACATGTAAGAGAGATTTTAATTTGTACTTCCAACTCATCAATCGTCTCTCACTCAATAACACACATGAGATGACACGACAAGTGAAATACGAACCGTTTAAGCATTTATTGTAAATATAAGGATATCAATCAACACAACAAATTCAAGAATTAATGCTGACATGAATTCTTCAAACAACTTTGCAGATTCCAGGTGACATGGTTGTAAACTGTATGGTTGCAGCAATGGCGTTTCATTCCAAAGATGGAAGAAAAATGTGGGTGTATCAAGTGGGTTCATCTCGACAGAACCCGATATTGTATGGCGAGATCAAGAGCTTAATGCATCGTTATCTGATTCAAAATCCACTGCATAACGCCACAGGGTACCCTGTAAGAGTAGGGGCCCCTATAATCATGAAAACCATGGCAAGCTTTCACAAATACATTTCAATCCGCTACTTGCCATTTCTTATGGTCAGTTCTTCATCTTCTCCTTGTTATTTCTTTACCAAATAATGTATGCATGTTTTCTAATTAAGTTATTTTTACGTTAGGGATTGGATGATATAGGAGTGGTTAATAATGGTAATGAATTATGTATATTCTCATTCATAACGTCACGAGAATTATGTATACGTTAGTAACTCTACTTTTTCATGTGTACGTACCACTTTACTCTTTTAATAAAATTCTTTTTCCAATAAAAAATAATATTCACTCTGTTTCATAATAAGTGTCTTACTTTTCATTTTCGTCCGTCTCACAATAAGGAAACTTCACATCAACCAACAACCTCAAAAGTTATCTTAATTTCAAAAATATTACTCTCACCTAACACACATAACATACTTTATAATTTATTTATTATTTAAAAATACCACAATACCCTTAAAAAGTCAATAAAATTAGTAAAAAATAAACTTTCTTAAACTCCGTGTCTACACTAACGATGACAACAATTATGGGACATAGAGAGTAATTTTGATCTCACCAACTTTTAAGATTATAATTTATTTATTTATTATAATAAATAAATAATGATGTTATTGGATGAAATCCTTATGAGATTTTGAATTTTATGAATGAATTATACATATATATTTAGCAATAAAAGTTAAATTTGCATTTTAGTAATGCAATACCAAAAACTTTATAATGTTTTTATAAACAAAATAATGTTCATTACTCCCTCCGTCTTGGAAGACGCTTCACGTTTACTGTTTATATTGTTTAAGAAAATATATCTGTTTTTATTAACTTTATTAACTTTTGAGGGTATTGTATTATTTTTTAACTATATACTAAAAAATATAAAATAATGGCACATGTGTGAAAAAGTAGTGACAAATTTGAAATTAAATTAATTTTGAGGTTATTGAATGATATTTTCTTTATTGGGGTGCGAAGGAATAAATGAGAAATATGTGAAGTGTTTATATTTCATTTTCTGGGGGTGTGAAGGAACAAATTAGGAAAGTAAGAAGGGTTTTGTAGAAGGAATGAAGTATTATTTTAAATGTATACAGACATAATTATTTTTTAATTATTAATTAATGTAATTATTAGTAATAATTACTAACAAATCCAAATTTTTGTTGGATACAAATAAATATCAACCATCATTTCAGTAACTTAAATATTTGTTATTAATTAGTAGTAATAAAATTGAGCTTTTATCAACCAATATTCCTGATGTCTAATGGTAAGTTTTTATTGTCAATGAAGTATTATTTTTATGGCAAAAACTCGTGCGTACACGTGGGTTACAAGAGACCAACTCATTTTTTATTAGTTAAAAAAAGTAGTCACTAGTTGCTTAAAACAGTTATTTGTGTCAAAAAGGCAATCATTAAAAGATATTATTCACTTTCCTTTTGTTTATTTTCTTCAGATATTAAAATTTATAAACAAGTTATTTTGGAACCGGTTTGAAATTGCATACACCAATGCAAGGCGGAGTGTGAACCAAGCCTTGCGCCTAGCTGATCTCTACAAGCCATATCTGTTTTCGGAAGCAATGTACGTATTCCGTTATTATTAGTATTATTTTTTATATTATTATTATTAATATTATTATTGTTTTGTTAATAAAATCATTGGGAGAAATGTTATAAATGCAAGAGAATATTTTAAATATATATTCACTTTATATCAAGCTCTATCCTTTATTTCTTTTGCAGTTTTGATGATTCTAACGCAGCGAAGTTGGAAGCTAACATAATGAGCGGAAGCAAGAATATGGAAATTGTGGAGATGCTTAGTTTTGATCCAAAATGCATCGATTGGGATGTCTATTTCATCAACACTCATTTTCCAGGACTCGTTAAATATGTCTTGAACTCATGATTTATATTCACATGCATCTGCATATTTCCAAGATTGTATTAATTAATATTGTAATTGAATTAATTTTTTTATGATTATTATTAATAGCGTCAAAATTATGACATTAGTCGATGGTGTTATTATATAACTGTAATTGGCGAGTTTTCATTTATTTATTTACACAAACATTTGTGTAAAACCGAGTTAATGGTGTAAACCATGTGCTTCTCCCTTCTAATCCTATATATCCTATGTATTGGACCTATTGGTAGAATGTTTAAATTAAGGGGGACCACATGGTTTATAAGGGTTAATGATGTAAACCCAGTTTACAACAGACTAGCTCATTTATTTATTATTATTATTATTATTATTATTATTATTATTATTATTATTATTATTATTATTATTATTATTATTATTATTATTATTATTATTATTATTTTGTACCCGATCTTACTAATTGCACCTCAATTACTAAAAATCCCACAAAATAATACTACCCTTTAATTTAAACACCATCTAAAATTCACAAAGCATAGCTGCCCCCATCAACTATTTATCTTCATTAGGGACTTAGTTGGGTATGAACACTGATCATCGCTATTTTCACCTAAATTTTAGTATTTTTTTTATATGTATCTTCGTGTTGTTTTATTCATTTTGTGTACCTTCGTGTTGTTTTATCCATTTTGTGTATATTTTGGTGGTGTTTATGTTCATATGGAGATTTATGCTATAAATTGATAAATGTGTGAAGATTAGCTTAACTGTATTAAACATAGGTGAAAACAGAGTCAGAAGCTAAAACGGGAAGAACGGCCAGAACTCGACCTGACTCGACTCGATTTAAGGATTCGAGTCAAGTTCTGCTCCAAACCAGCGTCGAGTTGCCGCACTCGATCTACGATGGTCAACTGTACACATCAAAAATATGTGCTTGGCCTCCCCTATTGCTCGAGCTCGGAACTCGTTTCGAGCCCTGTTCAGAATCGAAATCTGCCGAGAAAGTCGAGCTGCACCAACTCGAGTCGAGTTCAGAAATTTGTTGGGATTTTAATCAGTGTTTATTCTAGAAGGTTCCAGGCCTATAAATACTCCATTTGCATGAAAATTACGAGAGGAATCATTCTGGACACATTCTACACATATTTTTCACCACATTTCACACACTCCCCTCCATTCTATCCATCCTCCATTCCATCCATCTATCCATTTGATTTTCTTAAATCCATCTACTGTTTCATCAATCCACCAATCGAAGAAGGCTAGATCATCAAGAAGTGAAGATTGGAGCATTTTGAAGAAAGATAAGGCCAAGTTTGAAAGGGAAGCCTATCTACCTTTGATTTGTTATTTTCTTCATTAAATGGCTCAATTGGAGCATTCCATGGATTGTAATGAATTTTTAATTATTTGTAGTGGCTAGTACTCATGTGAGACTAATAATATGATTGGTTGAGGACTATTTAGATCATGCATACCACATGTTTGATTAATTGATTATTATGAATATTTTCTATCATGAATGCATATTCTCATCTTATTTTGTTATTTGTGTGATTAAATTCTCTGTTCATGATATTAGGATAGTCATTCCAATATTATACTTAGGATTTTAATTGAATCATTGATGGCATGAGATGACTCTATTAGTATGTTGATCAGAGTTTGGCCATAACCTCCTTGTGCTTAAAACCTCATGATAGAACATTAGTGATGATTACTTGTAAAAGTATTTGACGAATGAGGGGAACCAAGCCAATACTCATTTGACTTTAAAAAAGGAACATAGGAAAACGTCTCTGCCTTAAAGAGAAAAATTTTAGTGTAATATCTCTAGTAGGTATATTAATATCCATAAGTACATATAGGAATGGTGAGGATTGGAGACATTTTTAGTTAGTGCCCTTAATATTATAACACGATATTCATCAATCCACGTAAAAAGTCGTAATTTTACATGATTATTTTGGATAAAATTCACTTCTTTACGCGTGAGTTATGAATTATTTAATGCTAATTACGACTTATTTCTATTTTATACACTCGAACTTTAATTATTTTATTTGTTATTGAAACAAGCTAAAAATAAGAGAAATTATACAGTCACCATAATTTATTTTGTGTGACTGTTACAATAATTTTTACTGCTGGAAATAAAGATTTGACCAAGCAAAATAAAAGAGGGATTTGATTTGGAGAGTAAAAGAAAACCTTACCAAAAAGTAAAAGATCCAATGAACTTGGACACATTTCAGAATGGAAGGTCAAAGATAAATTAATTCAGGATCCTTATGTTGACATTCCCTGCCCCAATCCTTATATTAATCTTGGACACCACCACGATTATTCCACGCTATCACGTTGGAAGGCAGAGGCAGATTGGGGGCGGCAGGAGAACGACACCACCGTGAAGAACATCGGTTCTTCTATTTCAATTTTAATTTAGTTTTTAATTATGTAATTTAGTTTTCTAGTCCAAGGATTGTGAACTTCCCGTTGATTAATCTACATGTTTGATTATGAATAATATTATCAACTTGTTTATGAATTTATTTTGTGCTTGGCTTTGATATTAATCTTGATTTTCAATTGCTTGTTTAGACTACCCATCTCAATAGGTGATTGATTGTTCAATAGCTATTTTACATATTATAATCCGTAATTGTTATAATATTGTGAATCGATTAGCAAAATGAGGGAGTACCTCTTGAAATCACGAAATCTAGGTTGTATGATTCTTAGTCAGTTTTCATAGCCTAGGAGTCCTAATATCTAAGTCCTAATGCATTGTCGAGTTCGAATTCATAGGATCACTCAGGAATAGTTCAATTTGGTGGCCGTACCCTAAATTGTTAATCTTAAGGATATTTCGAGTTAATTGGTTGTACCGTTAGCCTAGGGGCTTGAGTTTATGAACTTGTTGGTGTTTTAGGAATTTCATCTACGTGAATTAGGATACGGGAGGGGATTAAATCATTAGACTAGGTTTGTTATTTTATTTCTTTCAATTTTATATTTTTGCTATTTTAATTATTTATTTCATGTTAGTAGTTGTTAGACTCAATCCAATCCCCCCTTTTGGTTACTTTTAAAAACACAAATTATTCAATTTAAATTCAATTATTCTCTTGGGATCGATCCGTACTCATCCTACTACATTTTAGTGGGTTTGTTCGGTAATTTATAATTATTATTTTAAGGTGCCGGCGACAGTACATCAGCACGAGTGTGTGAGAGTCTATATATGTCTTTTTCATGATATTGCTAGTCTTGTATACTTCTTAGATTGTTCTACATTCATCCATTTTCCATTCCATTTGTATCTTGTTATTTTGTTGTTTTCTTAGTTGTTAATTGTAGTTAATTCAATCCCTCTATTATTGATTAGCCATTTTAGAGTTAGCATTTATTAAATAGGGATACACCTACTTTTTTCCTTCGATCGATAATTAACTTGGTCAACCATTACTATTATAGAGTACATTGGCTCTAAAAATTTCACTAAAAAAATAGAACGCGCCTTGTGGATCTCTTAATTATTATTATTATTATTATCATTATCATTATTATTATTATTATTATTATTATTATTAATTTATTTATTTATTCATTTTTTTTTTGAAAGAGTGGATCTCTTAAATTAAAAATGGGATATAAAGGGTGAGAAAATAATGTGAATTTATTTATTAACTTTTACACTTTACAAAATCACAAATAAAATATGTAATTAAATACTCGTATATAGTATGATAAGTAAAATAAAATACGACATAAAAAAATTAAAATTAAAAATTTATAAAAATAAAAATAAAAAATAGAACGCTCATGTTGCACACAAAAATAATATTATAATAAAAAGTGATACTCAACTTAATAAATAGTTATAGTGTATAATAAATTATTTTATAACCAATTTATAGTAAAAATAAAAAAGTGATAACTATTTTAGAAAACGTTAAAATAATCTCACATGGGATTGTCTAGATAAAAACAATTATCAAATATATATATAAAATTCAAATTCGTGAATTCATACTCAAAACTTATACATTAATGAATAAAAATATGTACATTAATGAATAAAAATTTATGCACTTTGTTGCCGAATTTTTTGTTAATTTTTTAAATGAAAAATTGAATATAAAAAAGTTTACTATTTAAAAAATATACATATACATTATTAAATAAAAAAATATATAAATAGTGTAGGTATGCACATAAATGTACAGGGTATATGCAGAGTAACATTTACGTAAACTCCATTAATATAATACGGACCACAATTAGGCCGACGATTATACATGAGATGGAGGTCCATTAATATAGTATGACCCACAATTAGGCTGACGATATATTTGGGTTCGTTCGCTAATAAACTTAGTGAACCATCCATTCTTAACTAATTTATTCTATCAAATTTAACCCATTGGCTTATGGCCCAATCAATTTAATAATTTAAAACATTGGCTTATTCCCTTTTTTATTAGTTTTCATTTTGGGATACTTATTTTTTAGAATGATTATATGTGAGACATGTCTACTTATCATTAAAATATACTTATTATATAAATAAAAATATACATATTGATAGTTAAAATATATTTGTAGTGAATTATAACACTTTAAAATTATATTTTAATGCATCATTCATCAAAATTTAGAAAAACATACTTATTACAAATAAACATATTTTTATATAATAATCATATTTTATCACGTCTCATAAACCGTCTTACATAAGTACTATTTCGTAGGAGACTTTGTCTATCTTTGAGTACGGAGATTAAAGAACAATTGATTTTTGGGAGTATTATAATTTTTTTGGAATAAAAATAATAAAATATGATAAGTTTGTTAGGTATGAGTTTTTTTTTTATAAATAAATATATGGGAAAGGGTAGTTGTTAAGACTTTTTTAGCTTTCTTAGAAGATGAAAACTTATGTGAAACAGATCAAAATGGAAGGGTGAATTTTTTTTCAAATACGGAGAGAGTACTTTTAACTATATGCATAAAACTTATTTTAATTTAACTTAATAAAAAGTGATATATGATGATAAAAAGTATACATAACAAAAAATTATTTCATTTTATACACAACTAGCTACCCAACCTGTGCGTTGCACGGGGAGATGTATAGTAAAAAATCTTATATTATATAATAAAAAAATTTAATAATAAAAATAGTTCGTAAAAATATTTCTCTTCTGTATATAGTTTATAATAATATTAATTAAATTGTGTTACGAATTGTTTGTATATTTTTTTTTTGTTTTTTTATACATTGTATACCCTCCATCCCAAATTCATCTTTATTTTTATTGTAGATACGGAATGTAAGAAAAGTCACTTTAACGGTCTTTTGAGGATAATATGGTATTTTTTAATAATAATTAAATGATAAAGTATATTATATTTATTAAAAAAGTGATAACAAATTTAAAATTAAAGTAAGTCAATTAAAAGCATCTGTATTGGTCCAATAGTGTTACCCATGTCGTGCGTTACACAATTATGAATTTTTATAAAATATATAACTCTTAATTAAAATTATAACTTAAATTATCTTTTATATAAATATACTCCCTCCATCCATGTTATTTAGTTTTTTGATCCATGCGTTGCACGAGTAATTTTGTACAGAAATAGAATTTCTAACCAAAAAAAGGAACCAACAATAATATGAACCACACCTCCGTAATCAACAACACATCAAGTTATTTTATCCTTTTGTCTTTACCCTACCTTTCTACTCGTTTTCACATGCAACGACACCCTCACTACTTATCAATGGGATGAATTAACCACACATGCACGATCAAACTCATCAATAATAAAATAAAGATGAGCTTGTACTCGCTAAAAAAAACTTATGAGATATAAACACATGGGCTCTCGGTCCCAAAAAAATATTACCAATAAGCAAATAAGGCTACATGCCACTTCCAAATCCAACAAAACACGGGCTCACATTCCAAAATCACAAAAAAATAATATTCTCATTAAGACCACTGGCTATGAACCTCAAGTCTTTATATTTAAAGCACAACATGTTACCCTCAACTATTCTAGCCAATATATGATCTGTCTTTTTGCCATAATCATATCACATTCATAAGAGATCAATGCTCACATTTGATATAAAATGGATGCAGAGGCTATGCTTTACGCAGTGAATCATTTCAACATAATAGATAATTAACAATGCGACTATAAGGGCATCACTCCTCTTAAATAGTGGTGGAAAAACACTATATTAACAGGAGAGGCAGAATCACTCGTTAGTCCAGGAATTACAACAACAATTGAAGTTGCATAATCCTTAGCAAGAGCATGATTATTTGGACCAGTTACTCTAGAACTACCTCAAATTAGACCAAAATAAGGCATCAAGATGTTTAATCAAAGAAAACTAATTTTCACACTGAGAAGCAAGAAATTACAATTTATAGTAAAAGAAACTTGCAATTAATGGGTTCAAAAAAAGGCCCATTGGAGTAATGTTGACTTCAATGGAGAAGACCTCATTTCAAGCCAAAATAAAATACCCACAAAAAATATAAAAGAAATGAGACAATTATTAAGACTGTAAATAGTGAATTATCAAATTAAAGCAAACATGATTTAGATAAAGCATATGCAAGTCCCTAAAAAAAGTGAATGCTCCATAAATATGAAAGGGGTTTAGAATAAAGCAAAACATAAGGGAAAGTAGACATTGAGCATGAAACACATTTCGATGGGGCTATTTAAATAAAGGTAGCTTGTGTGAAATTTGTAATTAGATATTCACTCAAATAATAAGAAAATTCTTACAAATGAACTACCAGTATAAGCCTGTGTGACATGTATCTGATATTCACAATCATTTCTTTTCATACAAATATCTAAATATAATTTACTTTATCTTTCACTTGATGTATATGAAAAAAAATATCTTTAACTCTTTTGCAGGATGCCCAAGGCCAAGGCAATATCATTATGGCTATTATTATTTATTACAGAAGGAAAAATCTCACCTTCTATAGGAAAACTTTGGAGGCCTCTCAAAGAAATTAATAGAGAAGTTTGGAATTGGATTTGAAAGTCATGGTGTAGCCAAGTACCTAGCCATTGCAAGTATAAAAATATTAATAAGAAAAAAATATCAACAAAATCTACCTAAATAGCAATTCACAAAATCTCAATAGACAGAGTTAATCATAAAGTGGCTTCAAGCAACAACTAATAAGCATATTCCAACAATCAAGTATGGACGTATTGTCAATTAGAAAAACATTAAAAAAATCCATGCGAAATAAAGGAAAATTGCACTTAATCTCTATATTAATAATAAATTCCTAAATGATTCAACAGCTTTCAAAATTACATTTCGCATTTAGGTATTCTTTCAGAACAAATACATAAAATGGAAGAGCACTCACAGCAACAATTGATTTGTTGTTTGGGTGTTTTTCCTTGTATTGTTTCCTAAATTCTTCCCTGCAGCCATGTAGAGCATCATATATTAGCAAAAGTTTAAAATGTAAAATGCAATGCATCTGAAATTATGACAGGAACACTGATACAATGGGCTAGTAATGTATTTGTATACATGAAAACAACAAACTGTAGGGAGGCATCTTTGGCTTGTTTTGGTCCTTCGCTGCCTTCTTCTCTTTCTTTGTTTGCTTCTTCACAACCAACCTACAATACAAAAATATTATCAGCACTTTTAGCAATCATTACCAGCACATTAAACAAACTATTGGAAAATAATCAAATAAAATAACCTTAATAAACATGTAAAATAAAACATGGTTATTCACCATAATCGGGATTGATAAACTGGGCAGAAATAAGATCATCATAAAAGTAGTAAACAATTGGGTGAAAGCTCTTTGAAACAAATTCATAAAGCAAATGCCAAAGCATATTCCAATCACCCCGTCTTAGCTTAGGTCATCTTAAGATTTTAGAATATGTATACATCAACATAGATATGTTTCCTCGTGCTTATTTAAGAAAAAAATCACTCAACAAACCTCGAAAAACTTAATGAAAAAATTACCGAATTAAAAAAATTCACTCAACAAATCTTGGATCTTAAATCGAGGGAGAAGAAACTACATTGTATGTCAATTAGCATTATAGTATAATTAATCCTTAAAATGTATACCCTAAATGCAATTTACATGAGCATGAAAAACTTTCTACTGTATATAGTTTTCTCTTAGATCTAATTTTCAAGACATTAAGTGAACAAAGGGAGCAGAAAATTTGTTACCTTCACCGTTCTTGACCCAAATTTGTAATCGATGTTCCACCATAAGAGGTCGTAAAAACCTGTCTACATCGTGCATCTAATTAGTTTTACTTTAAATTTCAATACAAAAAAGTGGCAATAGTTAAGTAATTGTCTGATGCAATAATCAGTTCCAATAAGTCCTGATATGCCAATAAATCACTACAATGGCGTATTATACTCAAACCAAGATAAATAAGGTGCAAAATTTTCTACTCAGTATTCTCAAATTAACCAAGTGAAAAGTTTTCTTGCTTCAAATCAACATGAACAAAGTATAACATACCAGAATACAAACACAAGCCTTCTTCTTTGCTACACCAACCTTCCAGAGCAAATTATAACTTAAAATGAAAGAGCTTCCAGAAGTGCTGTGAGATTTCAGGATCTGTTGAAGCAATCAAGAGCTTGAAAAATGATGTAAAGAAAGCAATAGAGTTATAATTGTATTAGCTTGATCTAAGAAAAATCACGGGTTAAATATTTTGAAAGCTCTATCAAAATGTTTGGTTAAACCAAAAGCTTCTATAATACATCGATTGATTTCTGTAATATAAAGATATAAAGGGAGATCAATATCCTAAGTTAGATTTAAAGATCCATTACAGCATTTGCATAACTGATGATAATCATGTTTCTATTACAAAGTCCATGCAAGATTAAAGAGAATAAACAAATTAAAGGGATACATAAACAAATTAAAAGAATACTAATCACTACGGGCTTTAGGATGTTAGTTTTGACGTATAAAATAACCGGTGAGGCAGACACTTTAAGGGCAACCAACAGAAAAATGGTTATAATTTTAGCTATGTAAAATGTCATCATTTTGATATATATGTCTAATTGAACTATCTATATAAGATTATACACAAAAGTAATTTCACCTGTTATGATGAACACGAAGAACTACTCATAAGAAATGATTTAGGTCATGTTTCCCCAATTCGAATGGAAATTATGTTCGGTGTGTGTACCTCGTTCTTCATCGTCTCGTTCTCTTTGAGTTTATTTTCCACCTGGAAGCTCTTCTCCAGAAATCGAACTTGATCGGAGGAGAGGCGGTGTTTTTTCTTCGGCGGGTGAAAACAAACATCGGCGTCATGACGTCGTCCATAACGCAATTCCCAAGTTTTGAATCAATCTGCGTGAAGAGTGACTTCTCAGTGTTGCTTTCTCCTCGAGCATGATACTGTGGAAAACGACGACAACGACGACTATAGTTTGTTCAATCTGAAAACCAAAAATATGTATTTGAGTGGAATTGATTTCCCCAATTAGAGAAGAGAGAGAAATGATATGTGAAGAATGGTGATTACGTGAAAAACCAAAATTTTGTGTAATATATATGGTAAGATAGACAAATTAATTAAATGCAATATTAATTATAAAAAATGATATTCTCTAAAGATATTCATTGAATGTTACGTGAATATGAGATCATTGAAAGGCTGTAACAAACTTATGGTAAACAATTGACCTTAAGAACTCATTACGATATGTTTCTCATTGATATCTTATTTTGTCATTTTAGTATACATGAATGGTGACATTAATTAAACAAGATTTTATCTCAAATTGAGATACTTGTGTGGACCATTATTGATCTTTAGGTTGATGAGTCACGATGAGTAGAAAGCTAATATCATAGTACATAGAAGGAACTATGTCGAGTAAATGATATAGAACCGCCATGACTTGTGTTAGTCTATACTCAATATTGGCTTTATGAACTGACCAATTACTTTGTCTTATATCGCGAACATAATGTAACTTATTTAAACCCTCACGTTTAATGTTTAATTCTATCACTCGGCTAAGTGGGAGAATGTAAGATTATTATGGCCTAGTGCCATTAATAATTAATTAAATATATAAGATATTTATTTTGATTAAATATCATAAATAAAGATATGGTAAAATAGATACCTTAAGAATGCATGATCAAAATTGTAAAATTGATATTTTATTAGCTTGAGTTTATTTTGCAACAATACTTAAAGGTGATGATTTTTTTTTTTTTGCAATTTCTCAGAAGTGAGGATTAATTTGCAATAAGTGTAAAGTTCTTGGTTTTTTCAATTAACCCATATAAATATTTGGTAATGAGGAATGGGAATCAATCAAAGTGTACAATTATGTATACTAGTACAAAACCTATGCAATGCACGGGAGTTTTTATTTTAATAAGATATTATCGATATAATTATAAAAATATATATTTAATAAAAGTTTTAATTTAAGAGTTAGATCAATAATTAAAATTAATTTAATAAGTGATTTTTACTTATATGGAGTACTAAATATCATATTAAGAGTTGGATCAAAATTAAAATTAATTTAATATAAGTGATTTTTAATTAATAAAAAATTAATCTTAATCTCTTAATCCTATTTTTAAGCTATTGTGCCACTATAGAAATACACTTAAAAACACGTAATCCTAAAAAAATTAATAAACATATGAAAGTAGAATTAAAAAATTAATTAATATTTGATCAAGAATATAATTTGAGTTTGATCTATGATGGTCACATGTATAAATATGACAGAATTATTTTGTGTTGTTACATGTAAATAAAATATGCCAGCAATTATTTTATGTGAATGTCTACGGATTGAATACCGGTGCATAAAAAAATAGGCTAATTATAGTGTGCACCCAAGTGCACCCTAAGATAGGGTGCACCCATATACAAATATAACCAAAAACATATATAATTAAGAGCAATAATGTATACAATTTAATTGCTAGTTTTTTTAATGAAAAATTGAGTGTAAATAATATACAATTATTAAAAAGACATGTATACACTATTGAATAAAAAATTATACACATATGGATGTTAGTTTTTTTAATAAAAAATTTAGTGTGAAAAAAATATACAATTATTACAAAACACGTATACAAAATAGAATAATATGTATACAAAATAGAATAAAAAGTCATACACATACGGGTGCACCCTTGCACCCGGGTACCCAATATACACTAAAAAAAATTAGATGAGTATAATGATTTTAAATCAGGAGAAAACATTAATTATGATATTTAATAAAAGATTCAAAATTATAATGATTTAAACTAAAATTTTCATTATGTTGTGTATATGTTTATATACCAATAAAGATTGACTATTAATACAATATATTAAATTAATTATGATATTAGAAATAAATTGATTGATTGATTATGAAACAAAATTATGTGTTGATGTATAAATGGTATATAACTTTTAAGAATCATCTATAATCTCAATCACAATTAAATTAAATTAAATTGGCGCAAATAATAAAAATAAAAAAATCAAATATATTAATATTCAAAGAAAGCATCATTAAACCCGTAAAATCAATACAAAACATGTGCATTAAAATAAGATCATCGCGAAGATCTTTGTTTTTTCCTAGTTAAAAGATAAAAAAAAACTTATTCATATGCAATAGTATTACGTTTCTTTTCGTAGTTATATTTAATTATCTTTGTTTTTCTTTTCTTTTTACTTTAATCAATCAATAACAATAAATTAAATATATTATATAAAAAGTACTCCTACAGTATAAATAAAATTTGGTTTCAAATATCTTTTAATTGATATAAAGAAAATATTTTATTATATATAAAATATTAGCATATAATCCATTAAATGTCGAAATTCATATATTTTTTAAATAATTAATTTTTAAAATTAAAAGATTATAGACAAAACTTATTTCATAGTTAATTATTAATTTATAACAATCAATATATGACATAATTTATATAGATGCTCATTAAATATTAATTATTGAATGTCATTTCTCTTATTTAAATCATTTATATCATATATTTTATTTATTTTAATACATTATGCATAATTTATTCACATGAATAATTAATACTTTATCACGAAAAATTATAAATTCAGTACAAATTATTCAATAGAAATATAATTTTCAATCATGTATATTGAATATTTTAAAATGAATTACTTTTACAAAAACATGAAGTAATAAAATATAAAACATTGAATTAATATGTATAATTGGTATATATTCACTTAAATTTATAAGAGAAATCAATGCATATAATATTTTTTTGAATGTATCAATGCAGAAAATATTGAATTGTGTTTATATAATAATAATAAAATTAATTAATTAATTTTAATTAAAATAAAATAACTTTAAAAGTAAAAATAATGGGTGGTAGTAGGAAATTTATTGTAGATATGGAAATCTAAATTTTATATATAATTTGAATAATTATTTAGGAAATTCGAAAGAAAAAAGAAATGTACTCCACATAATAATGAATGTAAATATGTAAAATGTGATTGCAAAAATGTTGATTCTTTAATAATTCATAAATAAAAAGAAAAAAGATTAATATTTAGATCAAAAATATATTCCAAATTAATTAAAGAAAAAAAATTATAGAGTAAAGAAGTACATAAATAATAATTTACAGAAAATGAAAATATCTCTAGAACAACCAAATTGCATTGTGTTTGAGATTTTGGATTTGATATTATTCATTCTTCTCCTCTCATTCTTGTCTGTAGCTTTTCCTTATGTAGGGGAGAATCTTTCAAAGTTGCAACACATATTTTACCTAATTAATTATAAAAAAAGAATAAAAATTATGAATGAGAATTGTATCAAAAATAATTCTTTTAAAAAATTACTAAAGAAATAAGAAGGGCAAATAACCTCAAAAGCATAAAGATAGAACTAAATCACTACATCGTATCGTATATGTTTTAGAACTAAATAAAAAAACATAAAAAGTATAACAATGAAGCTTCATCTTATCAGCCGCCATTGTTGCTCCCGCTGTCAGTGGCTGATAAGATTTTTGAGAAACGCGTACATTGTTTATATTAATTTGAATAATAGCAGTTCTTTTTAAGTAATTGTTACTTATTTTTTGTTTCATTTCAAATTAGAATTGTAAATAAATTATTATAATCTTAAATATAAACGAATCATAATAATAAAAATTAAATTTGAAGAGAGTGTTGGATTTACATGGAATTATTTAGTCAATAATGATTGGGCATATCATTAGTAATGAACTTAAAGATGAACATCAAAGTTAAAGACAGAGGAAATGTGAAATACTAATGTGTGATTTCACCCCAACTTGATTCAAGTGTATATATATATCACACACAAAATTAAATACTAAATTAAATTAAAATCATCATTAAACTTAAATGTCAATCAGTTTCGTGAAATCAGCATCTCTTTATTATTTGATCACAATCAAGAGAAAATAATTTTTATCAAATAAGGAAACGTAAAAAAAAAATATTATAATTCTAAAATTTTGTAAAAATAACAAATCATCTAGGAGGTTTCTAAGCTATGCCAATAATAAATGTTGAGATCACGTTAATTTTTTAGTAAAGGAAGAACTCTTTATTTGCATGTCTATAATTAATTTTATAAAAAATAAGTAAATCACATTCTCCTTAATAATCATTAATTAAAAATAACGCGATAATATCCCCTAAATCAACCCATCCACACGCTCAAGTGTGTGCATGTCTTTCACATAAATTAATTGAGGGGTGACATATAATCATCTCAAAAACATGGAGAATTAATAATCAAAAAAGGAAGGTGGGATAAAAAGAGAAAATAAAAAATTAAAAAAATCAAAAAATTGTATGAACGACACGTCAGCACGGATACTTTTGAGGGATGCCACATCATCATCTCATAAACTCTCCAATATCTCCCTAAATCAACCCATCCACACGCTCAAGTGTGTGCATGTCTTTCACATAAATTAATTGAGGGTGACATATAATCATCTCAGAAACACGGAGAATTAATAATAAAAAAAGGAAGGTTGGACAAAAAGAGAAAATAAAAAAATTAAAAAAATCAAAAAATTGTATGAACGACACGTCAGCACGGAGGCTTTTGAGGGATGCCACATCATCATCTCAAAAACTCTCTAATATTATTATAAAGATACCCTTTAGAACAAAATATTCTACCTTTACACGCCTTTTTCACATGGAGACACAAGAGACCAACTCATATTACATTACAATACTCTAAAATCATACTTTAATTCAGTGATTAGAAAACGGGATCGGAGAACTAACCGGAAGAGACAACGGTTCGAGGTTCAACCGGTCGGGCCCGGTTCAATCGGGCGATTCAACAGGAAAATTGAATTTTACATATTTTCAATTATATTTATAAAATTACCAATTATAAAAGTATATAATCACTTAAATTATTTTTAAAATTTTAAAATACAATTTAAAATCAAAATATAATTAAATAAAAATATCTATAATTCATAATTTTCATACATAGTTTATAATATACCCACTCAATATTATAATTCATAATTTAATTCAAAATGTAAATATTATGTTCTAAAATAAATAAAAATAAAAGTGAAATATCATAAAAGTTTAAAAAAATAAAAAAAATAATTAAAAAATTAAATAAATAATATTGAAACTGGTTGAAGGTTTAACACGGTCCAACCCGTTTAACTCCATAGTTTTCTAGCCCTTCCGGACCGGTTCCCGGACCAGTTGAACCGGCCGGTCCGGTTCGGTTTTCAGATTATTGCTTTAATTCATTATATATATATATGTTAACTACAAATAAACATACTTTTTATATATTGCAATAATATTTAAATCCGTCTCACACAAACATTGTCTTACAAAAGACTTTCATTTATTATTTATTTATCATTATTATTATTATTATTAATTTTTATAAATTAATTTACATAATATATTTTCGTGCAATTGTTCCACGCATCGCGAGGGAGTATTACTAGTGGTTTAAATAACTAATATATAAGAGATGAATAATGTCATATATATTTATGAATAACAATCACATTGATAGAATGTGATTTGATAAAGAGTTAATATCCCGATCTGATCCTCTCTCCACCTATAAAAGAGACACAGTTTTATAAATTATCTATCACTTAGAGTTTACATTCTGTTCCTAAAGAAAAGTCGTGAGGAGAGAGAAACCAATTCCCAGCGTAATTCTTAGGAACGTATCATAGGAGAACCGCCACGTCATTAATGACGTCTCAAGGTAAGTCTTCTAATCATGTTTATGTAGTGTGAAAATCATGAAGATCTAAGATCCATGTCAATTAATAAATTAATTATTTATGAAATTATGCTTACATAAGGGTGATCCACACATCCACCATATATTTACTCACCCACTCTAAGGATCTCACTATCACTCATCAATTAATTCATTAATATTACTTACAATTTGTATATATACATGCATACATAACCTTTTAATCTTTATCCTTGTTCACCAGTAATATAATGCTCTTCAATCCTGCAAGAGATATATACATACATGTGTAGTTTATGAGAGAGAGAATTAAAGGAGAGAGATGAAGAGACCACCCTCTGTAAAATCTTCATAAGTGTTGGTTAGGGTGAATAGCTTGAAAACCTTTTAGTTAAAATATAGGTGATATATTATAGAAATTCAAAAGTTATATTAAATTCAAATCAATTGTATTAACTATTATGTTAGAAATGAAGAGTTACATTCATGAGGTGTATATATAAGGTTCGATAAATTGCACCATATAAAATAATTAAATGAGTATGATTTAATAATAATTATAATTACTCTTATCAATTAATCAAGGTTAAAGATGTATTAAAAAAATAAGTAGGGATATTATGGGAAAAAAAAGTTTCTCAAAATCAAGCTACTTTTAATATATTAAGATTAACATAAGATAAAGATAGAATTTTAATATGTAATGTGGTGAAAGATATAGTATTTTTATGGTGTGTTTTGTATTAGTGTTGTGTGGCCTTATAGAGAAATATTAATTATTTTATGTATATCTCATTTACTATAAAAAATATAAACCTTATTTATTTTTTTATTTTGTTTAAGCACCAGTATCCGATTCATAAATCGACTAATTGGGGGGAGGCTAGAACCCACCATCCACTAGCGGGGACCCCTATTTCAAACCAGAGCTTTGCGCTAGGTACGGACTGGCCCCTCAGTGGTTGATCCCACCTGCGAGTTTTGAACCTGAGACCTTTGAGAGTTTCACTCTTAGGCACCTTAAGTCCTCACCACTATGTAGGGGTGTAAACGGGTAGGGTATGGTACAGGTACGCCCCAATCCATACCCTTCCCGTATCTTATTTTTATTACCCTTACCTACCCTATTACCCTTAAATGTATCATCGGGTAGGGTACGGATAATATCCAACGGGTAATGGATAATCCGCGGATAAACAGTTATCCAAAATTTTTAAATGGCTACCCTTGTCAATCAAATAATATAGCACTCTAAAATACACAATGATGTAAGAAAATCAAAGTAAATGCAAAAGATTTAAAAAAATGAAGAAGATTGAGACGTGAGTACCCTGCCTCAATCCCCCCAATAATTAAAATAAAAATTGATATAAAATATTAGAGGATATTATTTTATTAGTCATACCCTTGAAGTCTTTTGTTTTCTTAAATTAAATAAGCAATGTGATGTACACTATTATGTACGTTATAAAGTGGAACCATTTTTTAAATTATACAAAATATATATCTATATGTCTATGTATAAATATAAAATATAATAAAATATACTCCATATATATATATATATATATATATAAAGTAATCGGATAATCGAGTAGGGTAATCAGGTATTTTATAAATACCATATCCTACCCCTACCCTCAATATTTTCAAGCGGGTACGTGTACTACCCTACCTGATACCGGAATATGCTCTACCCTACTCTTACCCGATAGGGTATTACCCGCAGGGTATCTGAACTCACGGATAAAATTGACAGCCCTACCACTAGGTCAATCCCTGGGGGTTAAAAATGTAAATCTTATAATGAGACGCCCAAAATGAAATTGCGTAAACATTATGATTGGGCGGAAGTGATACCAAGAAAGTGATAGATCTCATTCACTTTTTGTACCTTTATCTCTGAATAATTTCTCTTCAGCTGTTTTATGAGAAAATATCGAAATTCATCATTTAAGTATGGTCAGTTTCAATTGTAGTCATTTTTTACTTGTAATTCTCAATTTTGATTATTTTTGTTTGGTTTCTAGTCTTTTTATCAAATTTTGTTCAATTTTAATGTCCAAAATTAATCTTTTATGTCATAATTTGTCAATTTATGGTTCAAATTTCGACAAAAAAAAAAAATAAATATAGAGATTAAATTTGATAAAATGATAAAGTCGAACAAAAAATGACGAAAGCTGAGAATTGCAAAGCTAAAATTAAAATTGATCATATTTAAAGGAAAAATATTGATATTTTCTAATGTTTTATTGTTAGTTAATTAAATTTAAATTATTCACTTCAAATATATAAAGATTAAATATCACTACGTTGGTTGTTATATCCTCCACTAGGATTTAGCGATCAATCCATTTTGTCCAATTTAAGACTTGTCATTCCTTGTTGAGATATTATCACTTAACTCAATGTTAGCACGTTCCTCTGAATTAAAAGGTTTTAATTTATATTTTTGAAGTGTTCTTTAGATATATAGATTTTGTATTCAATTATAAGATAAGTAGCATTAAATAACATCTTATAATAACACTACAAATATATTTAACATAAAATGGAAACACTTTTTAAAATATAATAATATGTAACATTTTCCTAACACATTTTATATAAGTAACACATGCATGTAACAATCATTAATACTATTAATTTACAAGTGCTTGCAAAATTTTTTTTTTTAAATTGTAAGATGGCGGCGCCACGTTACTCCTTGAAAATTTTTGTGTATGTGGCGCTCCCACGTTGATCCCGCAATTAATATTTATTATGTTTAATTTAATTTAAAATAATTAATATTTTGTAATTCTACCATTAATACATCTTAATTTAAATATTTATTAATCCTACCGTTAATACATAATAATATTATTTTAAGTTTATATAAGTAATTTAATTTAATTAAATATTTTTTTATTTAATCCATAAATTTTGTGTGAACTTTAAATTATTTATTTTCATTGGATATTAATTTATTTATTTTCATATTTAGCATATACTAATTAAGGTATGGTACAATCGATTAGTTATAAAGTTTTGGTAAGTTATTTATTTTTATTTGGATTTTAAATTATTATTTATTTTCATAATTTACAAGTGCTTGCCAAAATTTTTTTTTAAATTGTGAGGTGGCGGCGCCACGTTGCTCCTTGAAAAATTTTGTGTATGTGGCGCTCCCACGTTGATCCCGCAATTAATGTTTATTATATTTAATTTAATTTAAAATAATTAATATTTTGTAATCCTACCATTAATATATCTTAATTTAAATATTTAATAATCCTACCATTAATACATATTATTTTAAGTTTATACAAGTAATTTAATTTAATACTTTAAATATTTATTTATTTAATCCATAAATTTTGTGTGAATTTTAAATTATTTATTTTCATTAGATTTTAATTTATTTATTTTCATATTTATGGAAGTGTGAAGTTGAATTTGGGACGGACCAAAACGGAAAGTGTGAAGTTGAAGTTGGGACGGAGGGAGTACATTTTAATTAAGGTATTGTACAATCGATTAGTTATAAAGTTTTGGTAAATTATTTATTTTCATTTGATTTTAAATTATTATTATTTATTTTCATAATTTACAAGTGCTTGCCAATTTTTTTTTTTTAAAATTGTGAGGTGGCGGCGCCACGTTGCTCCTTAAAAAATTTTGTATATGTGGCGCTCCCACGTTGATCCCGCAATTAATATTTATTATATTTAATTTAAAATAATTAATATTTTGTAATCCTACCATTAATACATCTTAATTTATATATGGGTAAATTACCAAAACCCCCTTCGAGGTTTGTCCAAATTACCAAATAAACCCCGTGGTATGAAAAATTACGAATTACACCTTTTAAAAAATATTTGTTTTTAAAAAATAGTGAAATTTAAAAATACAATGATAAATATATGGGTCTTGATGTCATTTACATCCTTTTTTATTTTAAGAAAAAATGTATTTTTATTAATGTTCAAATAAAAAACAAGTTAAGGGGGTAATTGGTAATTTTTCAAATCACGGGATTTATTTGGTAGTTTAGACGAACCTCGAGGGGGGTTTTGGTAATTTACCCTTTAAATATTCAATAATCCTACCATTAATACATAATAATATTATTTTAAGTTTATATAAGTAATTTAATTTAATACTTTAAATATTTTTTTATTTAATCCATAAATTTTGTGTGAATTTTAAATTATTTATTTTCATTGGATTTTAAATTATTTATTTTTATATTTAGCATATACATTTTAATTAAGGTATGGTACAATCGATTAATTATAAAGTTTTGGTAAATTATTTATTTTCATTGGATTTTAAATTATTTATTTTCATATTTATCATATACATTTTAATTAAGATATGGTACAATCGTTATAAATTTTTGGTAAATTCATAGTATTATGTAATAATATTATTTTAAGTAATTTTCTTAATATTATTTTAAGTAATTTTCTTATAAAAGTTTATTTAAGTAGTTAAATTTAATACTTTAAATATTTTTTATTTAATCTGTAAATTTGGTGTATATTTTAAATTATTTATTTCCATATTTAGCATATAAATTTTAATTAAGGCATAGTACAATCGAATCAATTAGTTATAAAGTTTATAGTATTATATAATAATATTATTTTAAGTAATTTTCTTAATATTATTTTAAGTAATTTTCTTATAAAAGTTTATGTAAGTAATTATATTGAATACTTTAAATATTTTTTATTTAATCTGTACATTTTGTGTTTATTTTAAATTATTTATTTCCATTGGATTTTAAATTATTTATTTTCATATTTAGCATATAAATTTAATTAAGGTATAGTACAATCGATTAGTTATAATCTTTGGTAAATTTATGAAGAAACAAAGAACTTTTGTTGTTGTTAGATTATTTAAATTAAGTTTTAATAATTTTAGGAAAGATGGAGTATATTATTAAAATTTAATATTTTTAAAGTAATTTTGGTGTTGATTTTAAATTATTTATTACCATATTTATCATATAAATTCATTGTATATAAGTATATGACATAATACAATCGATCAATATTCATCTATAGTGAAATTTTTTTACCTCCATTGCAATTTTTATACTGTTTTTTCCTTTATTAAATCATGTCATCAATTTATGATCATGTGTCTAAAATTACTATGCAAAAGGAGACTTGGCGAATTAAAGTTAAATGCTTGAGGCTTTGGATATCATACCTTGACAATACTGACAAAAAAAACATACCTGGATATGATTATGATGGATGAAAAGGTAAATTTTAGTTGATTATAATGATTAAATATTCTTTAAGTATATGGTATATTTTATATTTCCACAACTTTTAGATTATTAACATGATAAGGTTTTTTATTTAATTATTGTTATATTATATGTGTAGGGTTCGAAGATTCAAGCAACAATTCGCCATAATCACATCTCAAAATTTGAGAAATTGTTAAGTGAGGAGGTAACATATATTATATCAAATTTTCGTGCTGCTGAAAATATTGGGTCCATCCTTATTACAAATCATGAATTCATGTAGAACATCCATAATTACACGTTGGTGCGATTGACTTTGCCATTGAAAACCAACAAAACTGGCTTGAATTTTATTGATTTTGATACAATCAATTCTCAAGACAACATTAGAGATACATTACACATATATATGTTTTAAAAGTTTATTATTATTTTTAAATAGAAACTAATTATACTTTTAAAAAAAATTGGTTCTATTTTTTCTTACAATGACAATATCCACAGACATAATTGCTTTGGTGGTAAAAATAGGAGATATAATTTGTGTTAGTGCAAGGGGCAAGCCTATAGATAAAATTGATATTGAGCTTGAAGATGAACAGTAACTTTCTTTTAAAATATTTATTCATATTTTTTTAACTCAATTTTTATATTTAATGTTTTTTTAATTAAAATTTTAACATCAATTTAAGACACACAATCATGAATTCTACATTGTGGGGAGAATATGTAAGACAATTGATGCAATACAAGAGGAACAATCCAAACCAAATATTTATTATTGTTCTTGAGTATGCCAAAATCAACAATAAATATAGAGGTACATTTTTTTTAAACTCATTTTATTTATGTATAATTCTGTACATATTTAGATGTCATTAGATGTTTATTCTAATATATTTAGCCATTAATCATATATTATTTGTCCTCTAATTTCTTAGATATGTTTTAACAATAATAATAATTATTTTTATTATATAAAAATTTAAATCATACTTTCTTTGAAATATGCTATAGGAAAAAATTTATCAAATTCCTGGAATGCAACAAGGATAACAATTAATGAATATATAAAAGAAGTTCAGGAATTTCCGAAAGAGGTACGCGCTCAATCTATACATTATATTTAGTGATTTTTTCTTTTAAAAAAATATATATATCTATAAATTTTAATATTTATGCATTTGGAAATGTAGCATGAGTTTAATAGGCTATGATAGATTGCCTGGACAGTCTCATATAAATCATATTGGTAGAAGTTTCGTCTTTGAAGAATTTACACCAGATGTAGAAGTGATCTATCTTGTAGAAATTCAAGACATCAAGGATGTAAATATTCCATTGTAATTTTTTTCTTTTAAAATATTTTTGTTACAAAGATTAAAATGCATTACAATTATTGTATAACTTATGTTAATTTATATTTTCATCATGGATTTTTAGGAAAGCTATTGCATTGTTGTTGCAAATGCTCAAAGGATCCAAACTCAATAAGGATGGTACTATAATGGATGTAACAAATGCACCAAGAAAGTTATTGATAAATCTGGAGTCCCTTACTGTGAGAAGTGTAAGCAGGACATACCAGTACCTGTGCCACAGTAAGTTTTATTTTTTTCTTTGAAAGTTTAACATATTTTTTTTAAATTTACTATTTTCTTTTGAAAATGACAAATAAAATTTTATTAAGTTATTTTGCATTTCAACAGATATAAAATTCATCTCAAGATTGCCGATGAAACTGGGAGTACTTCCTTTATAGTACTCCCTCCATCCCATTTCAATCTTTACGTTTGTTTTTTACACGTTGATGAAGGAGTATAATATTTTAATAGATAATGGGTGGAAATACATAATATTTAATGTAAAGTAGCTAGGTGTATTAGTGTTGGATGAATTTTAATTGTTTTAGGTGTGTTCCATATTCCAAAAAGGAAAATATAAATATTGAAATGAGACGCGTAAAATAGAAACGTAAAGATTGAAATGGGACGGAGAGAGTATTTGATAGAGAAATTAGGTCAATCATTGGAAAAACAGCAGCCGAACTCATTGAAAATCTTGAGAAGGTATTTTATAATTTTCATATACTGACATCTATAAAGAATAGAATTGCATTAATCAAATTTCACATATTACAAATTTTCACATGACTGAAAAATATGACATAAATTAGAATTTAGTTTGTAAAATATAACATACCTGTTATACCTATCCTATGTTTTATTATAATTATTTTTTGTTTTTTATATTATCTGGACTTGGTTGGATCATTTCCTAAAGAGTTTGACACTCTTATTGGTTCGAAGTTCATCTTTAGATTACATATCTCTGAAAGAAATATTAGTCAACAGAATGTATACACTGTGATGAAAGTATCTTCAGATCTTACTATGATCAAGGCTATAACGAATAGATCAAAAGCGAAAAAGATATTGAATTTCAAAATTAAAAATGCATATATGGTGATTTGCTCCATCTTTTCTAACTGTTATATTATACTGTTATTTTTATGTTTACATACAGCCTTTAGGATCCTCCATGAATGATGTTTTTCAAATAAAATGAGTATTCTAAAAGGGAAGCGTAAATTGGTTGACTTTGAGACTATTGATGATGATGAAGATAATGCTCTGGATCAGATTCAAATGCCGGCCACGAATAAAATGATGATTCAACTAAAAGTTGAAGATGATCAATCGTAAGAAACAAAACCTATTACTTCATGAAATACTTAGGATTTATCCATGAATTTTATTATAACTGCATATTTAAATTATCATAATTTTTTATGAAACTATGAATGATTATTTTAATTCTATTATCAATTCTATCCTTAAAACTTTTCTAGAATTAAGAATTAATGTTTATTTCAATATCATTACCAACTCTGTTTTCCATATCAAGTAGACATGCACCACCACAAGAATAAGAATTCAGAATCTAAATTGTCTCATACAAAATTAATTTATTCAAAATAATCTCAAATTTTTAATTTTACCTGCAGATAAAACCATAACTTTTAACTTTTCTCTAAAATGGTCATTTAAACCTAAAAATGATCAATTTTATTTATTAGTTTTATAGAGATAAAAAGTAATATTTTGAGACAAAATTATAACAAGTAAAAATTAATAATTAAAACAAAAGTTATGGGACAACATTGATAAAAAAAGAGTATTGTATTGAAACAAATACTATATAGCAAAACTAAAAGGTTCCAGGTTTGGAACGAATATTAAGCTCTTAATTAATATTTTATTTAATATTGCAATTAACATTAATTTTAAGTAATTTAATATAATATTTCAAATATTATTTTATTTAATATGTCCTATTTTAAGTAATTTATTATGACAACCACAATAAAATTTGTACATGTGGCAATCTCACATTAATCTTATAATTAATATTTTATTTTAAATAATTTATTATTCTAAATATTAATTTTTTATATTCTCTTATTTATTTATAATTTTAATAACATAACTAATATTTTATTTTAAATAATTTAATATGAATACCATAGTAAAAAAATCATATTGTATTATTTAATATTTATATAACCATAATTAAAATTTATTGGAGATACTATATATAGACAATATATTTTAAGATTAATATTTTATTTAATCTTTCAATTAATGTTTGATTTTAAATAATTTAATATAATATTTCAAATATTATTTTATTAAATATGTCATATTATTTTAAGTATTTTATTATGACTACCACAATAAAATTTGTGTATGTGGCAATCTCAATCTCACATTAATCTTATAATTAATATTTTATTTAAATAATTTATTATTTTAAATATTAATTTTTATATTCTTTTATTTATTTATAATTTTAATAACATAACTAATATTTTATATTAAGTAATTTAATATGAATACCATAGTAAAAAAAATCATATTATATTATTTAATATTTATTTAACTATAATTAAAATTTATTGGTGATACTAAATATAGAAAATATATTTTAAGAAAAGATTCTATTAAAATTATTTCTGGTATACAATCACTATTATTTTGGCAAAGGATATAATAATACTATAATAAAAAGTTTGGTTCGAAACTTAAAATATATATAAATATATAAAAATATATATATATATATATATATATATATATATATATATATATATATATATATATATATATATATATATATATATATATATATATATATATATATTGTGTTTGGTGAAATTTTTAAAAATTTACAGTAATTAATGTTACAGATAATATAAATATGATTATATTTCACTTTTTATTTATTTCAATTCAGTTACATAATAGATCATTTAAAGGTAAATATCATAATTACAATAAATAAAGATAAATATATACGAACATGAAAAACAGAACGAAAATAACATTACATCAAAACATATCAAAATTAACATAATAAAATAAAGATCATTTAAAAAATTATATTATAAAAAATATAACCCGTGTAATACACGGGAAAACATACTAGTTTTTTAATATATAACACATGCATATAACACTTTTATATATATTACAAATTTTATTAACGCTTTTACAAAGATAACATTATAAACTTTTATATAAGTATCATTTTTATGTGATACTTCTACATACATAACTTATTTTACATAACATTTTAAAATAACATTTTTAATAATACTTTTACAAAGATAACATTATAATATTTTACATAAGTATCATTTTTATGTGACACTTTTACATACATAACTTATTTACATAACATTTTAAAATAGCATTTTTTAATACTCCATACTTATGAATATTAATTATATATACATTACAATTATATATATATATATATATATATATATATATATATATATATATATTACATATTTTTTTTATAATTTTATTAAAAAATTAATAAATAGTTTAATATAATTGTCTAATTTAAAATATATATGTAGATTTTTTGTTATAATTTTTATATAAAATTGAATTATTTAATTAAAAAATATATATTATTCAAAAAAAATATTTATATATATACTAACATATTATGTTAACAGTTAGAATATTTAAATACAAAAGTTTTACTTAAAAAGAAAAATAAAACTTGAAAAGTATAATAAAATAAATATTCAATATTTGTTAAGATCGATGGGCTAGTTAAGTTGGTAGATGAATTGCATCATAACTCATAGATCAAAGGATTAAATCTAAGCCATTGCAATTTTATTTTTTTATTTTATGTAAAGTGTAACTAAAGTAAATGTAACATTTTTAATAAATGTTACTATATTTAAGAAAAGTGTTACATAAGACAATAGATAATAGTGACAACAGTATATAGCCTGTAATAATACTATTGAGCTATTAAATAACATATTTTAGATTTTATATAAAGCTACTTATGTTGTTGTAGTGCACTAAATATTATCACCATCAATATTATTTCTTAAGGAATTTGAAGTCTATTATTTTTAATTTTAAATCCTTGAGTTTTAATTAAACACACTGTCTTGTAAATTTACATCTTTGGTGTTTTGTCTTTCCGCAGACATCTTTTGGGTGTGTATTATTTTACTAGCATGTATGTTGCGTTCTACGCGGATCATCGAATATTATAAATATAAATAAATTAAAGTGTCTATTACTATTAGCTACATTTTATATACTAATAGATATATGAGGAAAACACTATTACTAATCAATAAAAAGAAAATGTGAAATGCCCTCTTATCTCTCTTTAGATAATGTTAAAAAAATATTCTAAAGGGTAGGAATAGGGAACGGTTATTTACACCCCTGGAATAGGGAACGACTATTTACACCCCATACAAGACAACTCTACCCTTTTAACTAATTATATCCAAATTTAAACAAAAAAACTAATTAATCTCAAAATTCAAAACAAAATGAAGAAAACGTTGAGAAAGAAGAAAACAGCGCTGTCTTCCTTGCCACGTAACTATCCAGAAGAGAAAGGAGAGCCGCGCGACTATTCAGAAGAGAACGGAGAGGGAAGAATGAGAAATCCAAAACTCGCTGTAATGTGTTGTGTTCGACCACTGCAGGTGAACACCTTATGATGTTAGACCTCTTCAACTGAATGACCTTTTTTTTGCTAGTCTTGAAGAATGTAGATAGAGAGAAAAAGTGTAACAGAGAGAAATAGAGGGACGGGTTTAAAGTACAATCTTCTAATTAAATTTAATCACGAAAATCACAAAGGAAAACTCTTGCAATTGTTTAGGATGAGTTCAAAAGTACTCCAAATCAAAAGATTCAGAGCGTGTGCAAATTGAATCCGTGGCCTAGATTTTGTTGTACAGAAGAGAGCATAAAAATAGACAAGAAAATATTTGCTTAATTCGAGCATCCAGTTTTGAAATGTAATTAGATGATTCCAGAAGAAAACAATCGCAAAGCCTTGCATTCAAAGGCTGCCTTCCAACCATCCTCTTTTCAATCCAAGAACTTCCTTTTCCCATTACAAACTTCAATTTCAATCTCCCAAAAAAACAAAAAATTTCATTTTTACCTTCACGAATAATCTGGAGTGGGGAGAGAAAGTGTGTTCTTGATTTCCTCCAAATATGGTTGTTTCCCTAGCTTCAGCAACACCCACATTCACTTCCGTTGCGACTAATTGTAGCTCCAATTGCGCTTCCTCCCCTCCTCGCCATTTTTACAGTGTTAGTTCATGGAAGAGAGGGGGTATTTCAGAAATCCGCTTCGTGTTGGTGCTCCGCCTTCCACTCCCAGTACATCCATTTCCGAAGAAGATCAAGGGATAGAGGATCCTTCAATCGAGATCGAGGATTCTGAAGACAACTCATCCGCCAAGTTTTCCTGGAGAGATCATTGGTATCCTGTTTCGCTCGTCGAAGATCTAGACCCTCGCTATCCAACTCCATTTCAGCTGCAAGAGTCGAACACCTTAGGCTGTTCGACCTATGCAAGCAAACGACCTTTCTTCTGCATCCAACTATTCTTTTCTGCGTCATGTCAATCGTGTTAGGTTAGGATTAGGGTTGATCGTGTTTTAGAGATAACAACAATAGGGTGCATTAAGAAAATTGAAGGGGTGCATTTAGAAATTTAATTATAATTAATATTATTCTATTATTTATAAAAGAGTATTTATGTCTTCTCATATTATCATATTTTAATTATATAAATTATTGGGGTTTGTTTAGCAATTTCGGGAATGCAAATAGCCACCGCCGTAGGAATAATATATATATATATAAATTAATTAATTAATTAAAAAGAAAAGTCTCTCACTAATCCCTTCAAAAAAACAGGTGGAAGATTGCGGTTCAAAATTCAAAATTCTCACTGCGGTTCAAAATTCCCACTGAACTCTCCATAATCCATTATACTGCATACTCAATTCAAAATTCAAAATTTATTTTGAGTTGTGTTCAATAATGATTTAAAGAGCAAATAAACTTTTTTATTCATTAAATTTATCAATTTTCTAAATTACTCCACAGGTTTTTGAGTGTTTGAAATTGGTTCATTAACTTTACAAAATTCGACATTTTAGTTCATTTACCAGCTGGAGCAGACCACCCAACCGGTAATGCCACGTGGCACTTCTGACGTGGCAAGAAATTTTAATTTTTTAGTCCTTTAAGTTTGCCACTTTTTGAAATTAGCCCATAATATCTTAAAATTTTGAAATTGATCCAAAATTTCAAAAACTCGAAAATCTATGGACTAAATTCAAATTTTGATAAACTTAATGAACAAAAAAAATTTATCTACCCTAATTTAAAATTTTAAGATATACTATTATAAAGATAATTAATTCCATTATTTACTCTAAAATATCCAGTGGGAGTGCAATTTCAAATGCTCTAAGAAATCTCCACCAGTCACTAATATTGTTTAAATTTTTTCTTATGCTACAAATTTTTTTCCGTGAATATGTTAAGCTATCCATTATGAATACTTCATGGAACATTGAAAAAATGAAGGCAAACACTTGTGTGAGATCGTCTCACGGATTCCATTCTGTGAGAGTCATAAAACCCGTATCTATCAACTATATCATTTAGAGATGAGTAAGCCAGCGAAATTGGATGCAGCCGAAGTGGTATGAATGTATGATTCTCGGTAAGGGGGTAGGCGGTCGGGATTTCAACTATGTTTAATAACAAACTTTTTTTAAATGTAGTTTTTTTTATTTAAAATTTAGTTTTTTTAATTATTAATCCAAAGTAGATTTAATTAAAATTCTTAGAAATTTATTTAATTTATTTTTTTCTAATACTATTGACTTGAAAATATCACGAGATGAGTTTCTATTTTTAATATTAAATATGATATTCGAAAAAGTAATATCCTTCCAATTAAATTATTTTATAAAATTTTTATATGAAAAATAAAATTTTTTTATAGAAAGTGATAACGTAATTAGAAAAAGTAATAAATGTGTAATTGATCTATGAAATGAACCATTTGTAAAATGAATTTAAAGTGATGATATTTTTAATATAAAGTGATACATGATAAAAATAAATTATATCGGTTCAATTGAACTATTTCTTGAACAATTTGTAGAAAACGTAAAAAGTGAGTAAGATTTTTAATAAAAGTAATAATCGTTCAATTGAATTATTTTATGAATAATTTTTGTAGAAAATGTAAATGTGATAACATTTTTAATAAAAAGTGATACCCGATAAAGTAAAAGTGATAATCGTTCAATTGAATTATTTTATAAATAATTTTTGTAGAAAACATAAAAAGTGATAATATTTTTAATAAAAGTGATACCCTATAAAAGAAAAGTGATAATCGTTCAGTTAAATTATTTTATGAATAATTCGTACGACGAATAAAAGGTCAAAAAATTTATAATAAAAAGTGATACATTTTTCAATGAAAAAGTGATAACCAACCAATTAAACTATTTCATGACTAATTAATAAAATTAATAAAAAATGATAATATTTTTAATAAAAAGTGATATTTGATCAATCAAAAATGATAAAAGCCAAATTAAATTATTCTATGAATAAAAGTATTATAACATTTTAACAAAAAAAATGGATTTAAAATGTAATAGTATTTTTAATAAAAAGAGATACATGGTCAATAAAAATAATATTTAGTCAATTATACTATTTTATGACTAATTAGTAAAATAAATAAAAATATTATAACAGTCTTAAAAGAAATTTAATTGAAAATAATGAAATATATAAATATTACTGTATTTAATAAAATAATATATAATATTAAAAGAATCGAAAAAAAATTATTAGCTTAACTAATTAACACTGCCAATGGCGTATTAACTCTTGAAAATGAGAGATGCTCAGATGCGCGGATGCTTTGAATAATAATTTGGGTTAGTGGGGATCCATTTCATATAAGAGAATCCGTGATACGATCACACAAGACTCACCCAAAAATGAAAGAATCTGAAATATATTGAATACTTTCTTAATACTTCGTGAAACATTGACAAAGCATTTCTAAATATATTGTTATTGAACATTACGTATTCTTAATACTCCCTCCGTTCCACAAAACCCTTCACACTTTCCTCATTTGTTCATCATAAAAAAAAAGAAAAATCATTTTATCCAACAACCTCAAAATTACTTTATTTTCAAATTTGTCACTCTTTTTTCACATACATACTATTACTTTATACTCCCTCCGTCCATCCTCAATGTATCCATTTACTTTTTGCAATTGGATTAAGGAGTATTATGCCGCGGCTAAAGTTGCAAAAATAAGAGCTTGAATACCACTTGTAAATAATCCAAGGAACATGACAGGGATAGGAACCACCAAAGGTACCAAAGAAACAAGAACAACAACTACTAATTCATCCGCTAAGATATTCCCAAAAAGTCTAAAACTAAGCGATAACGGCTTTGTGAAATCTTCTAGAATGTTAATGTTTTCACACACATACCATTACTTTATACTCCCTCCGTCCATCCTCAATGTATCCATTTACTTTTTGCACTTGGATTAAGGAGTATTATTATTTTTTGTGTAGTAGGTAGTTGTATTATTAGAGGGTGTGGGTTTTATTTGTATTAGTGGATTGTATGGGTCCCATAGTCCAAAATGGGAAATGAATAGATTAAGGATGGAAGACCCAAAATGGTAAAATGGATAGATTGATAGTGGACGGAAGGAGTACTTTTTTATTACCTAAAAATACTAAAATATCCTCTGAAGTCAATGTCACGCCCCAGTTTTCAATAAATAGAATGTGAGGTTTATTCGCAATTCCTTGATAATATTATCCTTCAATGCGGGCGTGAACCATAAAATAAAATTAATAAAATATCATAAACAATGAAAATTATACAAAAGTATATCATTAAAAATTATATAAAAAGATTTTGGCACAACACATTAATATAAAAAGCTTTCACGCAACGCATCCGACCCCAGTACGCCGACGCAGCCTCAACCTGAAATGGGTTTGGAGTGAAAGGGCTGAGCGTTTGAAATACACTCAGTGAGTTAACTTAAATTATTGCACAGTTAAAAATAAATATGAATGCCAAATATACCATAAAATGTAACATATGCCATTTAATAAAATAATTTGTACATTATCGTTCGATAACTCAAGGAAAATATTTTAGACCGAATCGTCATCCGATAACTTGTGTTAGTTGGTATATGTGCACCAGGCCGTCACCCCAGTACAATGTTAGATACTTTGAAATATATTTTAGTACTGAACCGATGTAGCCAGTAACTTATGTTAATTGGTATATGTGCACCGAGTCGTCACATCGTACAAGTGTTAGTAGAAAATATTTGTCATCGAACTAAAAGCACACATGACACATAACATGACATATCAGTAACACATATCACATCTTAACATAGCAATCATGACATAAAATTGTAGCGCTCGGTAAAGAGTGAAAGTTACCCCCACCTCAAACTTTCTTGGAAATTGTAAAGTGGACAAGACTTGCTCTTCGATCTCAGAAATTTTTTAAATGATATACTAATTTTATTACAAATATAAAATAAAAATTTTTCACTTAAAATAATAATAGTGATAAAATTATAATAATACTATATAAAAATTATAAATGATAAGTAAAAAAATAATATTTAAAATAAAAAGTTAAGATAATAATATAAAATTAAAATATATAATTATAAAATAAGTATAATATATATACTATAATACGTACTACAGCTTGCATCAAACCTTCAAAACTTTATTTATTATTATATAAAATATACTTTTTATAAATTATAATTAAGTCACTACATTATATTAAATTCTCATTTAAACTTACCCTAAACTTTAAATTTATTACAAAATGACCCAACTTGAGTTATACAACTCCGTTTGAAAATCTGAAAATACCGTTGGAATTCTCGTGAGGTGAGGATCACATCAGTACCAATTTTTATCAAAATGTTGAAGCTTAGAAAATATGAAATTATACCGTGAAGTGAGTTTCTTTGTAAATTCTTCGTTTTACGTCAAAACTCAAAACTAATTATACCTTTGTGGTCCTCGTGAGGAGAGCTTCAAAATGGACTATAATATCAAAGCTAACTTACACCGAAACAAAATATGCCATTAAAGGGGTTAAAACTTTGACGGACCTTTTCTAACTCAAAATGACATTTGTTTTATAAAAGAATTACATATTTGGAATCTACACTTCGAGATGAACATTTTCGTATATAACATGATAAGAATAAATTGCAAAATAAATGAGTTACAAAAGAAGCAGTGTGTGTGGCGTGATATATATATATATATATATATATATATATATATATATATATATATATTGTATAAGTGAGTTGTGTGTATATATATAAGCAAGAAAAGAAGGATGTGATGATGGCAGTGACGTACATAACAACTTGTAGATCAAGTGCTTATCCAATATTAATGTTAATATTATTATAATAACAACTTGGTGATCAAGTTGATCACACAACACACATCCACACGTCACTCTCTTAAACTTATCCTTATCCAAAATTTTTAATTCTTATCCAAAACTTTTAATCCACTTGCACACATCCACTTGTTATTATTAATATTATATTATTATTAATATTATTATAATTATATAATATAAAATAATTAAAATATAATATATAAAAAAATACAGTTTTATTTGTGAGACGGAGGGAGTACTTATTTTTGTTGAATAAAAAAATATTTCAATAAATGCATCTGAAATATTAAATACATTCTAAATATTTCGTGGAATATTGAGGAAGCAAATCTAAATACATTGTGGTGTTCGGAATTTCTGTTACTAACATCATTATTTATATTCAGAAATTCTATATATTATGTTCAGGAATAGATATTGTAGAATACAAAGTACAAAACATGGGAAGCAATCACCTTTTGCTTCTTAGCACTCACAATTACATCAGTAATAGATTCTTCTGCTTCTCTCTTTCTTTGCCTATCACATGTTAAAAATAAATAAAAATTAATAACACCATACTCGTTAAATTTGGAGTATTTTTATGTCTTTCATCTCCAAAGCTGCACCAACAATAATATCACAGTTAAACAATGAGAGAGAAAGAGCCCAAAGCAGGAAGAATGATTATCCTTCTTTTACCACCAACATGCATGCCTGAGATTAATCCATCATGGAGTGCAATATTAGATTCAAAACAATCATATCACCTGAAGTCAAATCAATTTATTGGGAAAGAAAAACACTGGAGGTGGTCTTAAAAATTAGGGAAAATATGTAACTCTACTTCTTGAGTACCACTGGTACTCTTTTAATAAATTTCATTTTCCGACCAAAAAAAATCAATTTTGGTCCTTTAGGATATGCCAAATTCAACTTTAGTCCTCAAGTTTGGTAATTTCTCAAAAGTGGTCCTCCGATGTCCGCTTTTGGTCATTTTGGTCCACTTTTGGTCCTTTTTGTCCACTTTATGTCCTCTAGGATAGGCCAAATAAGGACTAAAATTGGACAAAAAGGACAAAAAATGGATAAAAAGGACTAAAAGCGGACACTGGAGGACCACTTTTGAAAATTTACCAAACCTTAAGACTAAAGTTGAATTTTGAATATCTTAGAAGACCAAAATTGATATTATCCCTAAAAATTACTGAAATTCTGACCAAAAACTTGAGAATTGAGATAATAAAGTGATTAAAAGTTTATTCAAGCATATTTACGGGATCGAATGCGATACTTGAGAATTGATATAATATAACAATACGTTTAAAATATAAATAAATCGTCCAGTACTTTTTTACTTTTTTTTCATATAGGTCCCCAAATAGTTAGGACATTTATTTTCTTCTCAAACCTTTCAATTTTGCTCCAATTTTGTTCCAAAATAATATTTTTCACCAATTTCGTCTCATAATTTTTATAAAAGCAACGATTAAGTCCTTTAGAACTAGAAAATTTTGACATTTTAAGTAAAAATGATCATTCTTGTGAGAATTTAAAATGTATATAACCATGCATGTCAAAAAAAATTAAGTTTCTTAAACCTATTTTAAATAAAGTAAAAAAAAATGTATAGGACTGTTTTAATTATAAATTCATATAACAATTGTTATGTTGTTGGAGATTCGACTCAGCTACTGTCAATCCAGCCCCGAGAAAGACCCCCCTGGAGAGCCACCGTCTCTATCGGAATGACGGGAAGACGGATGGTTGGAAAGCTCACTTCATTTATGTGTAATTCTTCGGACTTGTTATGCTAAAGAGAATGCTATACTCTGTTTATTCTTCATTTTATTCATTCTTTTACAGTTTTATGCTCAACTTATTTGCCATTCTCGTTTTTTACATTTCTCACTAAATACTCTTTTAGTTACGAATTTTCTTCAACTTCACAACATCAGCCAATCTTCACTCTCTTTTTCTTAATTATAAGTCATAGCTAAGTATTGTGGAGCTCTGATTTATGAGTGATTATTTTATTTTATTCTTTTGAAAACAGGTTTTAAGCAAAACTTTCTATATATAAATTTTGTAGTTTTATCACTTTTTTATTTTCTTATTTTAAGCATGTTTGTTTGTGCTTTACATAGACTTTGAAAAACTATGAATATAAAACTTATTATTAAATGTTGGTGCCTACGAATTTGAGAGAATAAGGCACTTATTTGAGTTAAAAGTTTTTTTCCCATCATTATTGAAAACTTTATATTTTATCCCAAAAGGATATTTGTATCGATTTTATCCCATAACTATTAGTTTTGTTTCCATTTTGCCCAATTTTCGCCGGAACCCTCGATTTTCGTCGGAAATTGATCACGTGTGTTGCACGTGATGGATGAATTTGGGGGTTCCGGTAAGAATCAAGGGTTGCGACGAAAATTGGGCAAAATCGAAATAAAACTCATAGTTATGGGACAAATCGATACAAATTTTGTATCTTTTTGGGACAAAATTTAAAGTTCTAAAAAGTTATGGGACAAAAAAAAATTAACTGAATATTATGTGTGATTTGTTTATTCTGATGTTAGCTTGTGATGTTTATTTCTCTATTTTAATTCTTTAGTCCATTGCAAATCTTGTCCTCACAATAATATTTTGCTTTATGATGTATGAAGCTTTTAAGAAGAGTTAAAAAAAGATATTTCAATTTTGTACAGAAAATGAGTTAAAAGTTTTTTTGACCCCTTAACTATTGAAAACTTTATATTTTGTCCCAAAAAATATATTTGTATCGATTTTGTCCCGTAACTATGAGTTTTGCTTCGATTTTGTCCAATCTTTGCCGGAACCCTCGATTTTCGTTGGAACCCCCAAATTCATCCGTCGCGTGCAACACACTTGACCAATTTTTGGCGAAAATCAAGGGTTTCGGCAAAAATTGGAAAAAACTGAAACAAAACTAATAGTTATGGGATAAAATCGATACAAATATATTTTTGGGACAAAATCTAAAATTTTCAATAGTTATGATAAAAAAAACTTTTAACTCCACTTATTTTTTTTACTTTATTTTTTTTACACCTTTTATTAAGCATGTGGAATTTTATTCCATCATGGAGTGCAATATTAGATTCAAAACAATCATAAGTACAATAAGGATGGATGAGTAAGATGAAGAGATGATCGAAGTTAAAAAGGAGGAGTTGATACCTAAGATATTTTTAAGGGCACATCGGATCTTATGTGCCATTTTTGTACATCAATTATGTACACACGTTGGTTTAAACTTCTCTAAATAGAGTATAGTTTCCCTCTCTCTCTTATGTGTCGTTCATCCAACGGTAGTGTGGCACACAAGATATGATGTACCAAAATTGCACATTAATCTGAACCGTTCTTAAGGAGAGGTTCAACCACATTAGTATCTACAACTTCGCCACCTTTCCTTAACATGGTAGTGTAATATTTTATACTCACTTGTGAAACACAAATAAGAAACCAATTAAGCAAATTAACTTATTAAACCATGAAACAAACCCTACTTTATCATCTGGAGCAACATTTCCCAACTCTTCAATAATCACACTGGTAGATGGATTCCATTCTGTAGTTTCCACACCCAGCCGCACTCTCATTATTCAAACAATCTTTCTTGGATTCCACTCTGTACTTTCTGCAAGAAAGCGAAAATACAATGAATCAAAAGACCGTCAAAACTAGGCAAAAACGAGCAAATTCATTCCAGAAATGTTCTCAGCAATATCTTTAGCATTTTCAAGGAAAATTTTATCTCCGTATAGACCATATGCACGGATTGCCACAAACACAAACAGACTTTAAGTCTCTTCTCGGATTCCACGGCTAATCAATTGGGGGAAATCTCCGATTCCAACGGCAGCCCTGTTTCCGGTTAAGGATCTGGCTTCAAAGTACAGAGGCGTGGCCAGACAACAACCGAACGGGATCTGGCACAGATCTATTCCCGTTCCTTTGTCTCACCACACCTCTATACTTTGAACCACCTCCAAGTGCCAGATCCTTGACCAGAAACAGGCGACTTCGGAGATTTCCCCAATTGATTAGCCGTGGAATCGGAGAAAGAGACTCGGTTCTTCCATTGGTAATTAGTTGAAAATGAGTATGCAAGTAAATCAGCAGCACCAAGTATATAGAATAGCATTCTTGATAACACCCACGATTCTACGCGTATTTTCTCCACGAAAACAAAATCCCTCCCTTTTCTGGATTACGATTCTACGCGTATCACCTCCACGGAAACAAAATCCCTCCCTTTTCTGGATTTCACTTCTTCAACAAAGGTAAATAGAAAAAATAGGGATGATTTAATTGGTTGGGAAAATTCCTGTTTTATGGGGGTGTGAGATTGCAAGAATCAAATGTTTCTTGAGGAAGTGAAATCCCAGAATTTGAACAAGATATATGATTTGTAGGAGATTGAGGAGATCTCAGGAAAAATCAATGTGGTGTAGCTTCCCAAATAATTCAACACAGTCATCAAAAGTCACGTTCATTATAAGTTATAAGGATATGCTTGTCTTGTTTTGAAGAAATTTCTAAAAATTTTTCAAAACAGGATACGCTAGGGGTGTAGGGATTAAAAGGAAAAATGCACTTTTGGTCCCATATAATAATCTCATTTAATTTTCGATCCCTAACTTTTTTTTTGTCCCGAAAATTGTAATTTTAGTCCTATTGTTAAATTTTGGATTGAAAAGTTAAAAATAAAAAATAAATAAATATATATAAATATAAAAGATATTAGAAATAATTGAATTTCCTAATCCAGATATACGGCGAGCACAGGAAAGCATATAATCACATTATCAACGTCGTTCCATGCACCCTGGCACTCACTAGTCATCACCTCCGATGAACACCCATCAATTTTACCAATTATTTACAAACATACTGTACGAAAGAAGGAAATGAAATTGAATTGGAAAAATTAATTTCCAAACGCAGGTGCAATTATCATAGATACTCATCCAGTAGAACACTTTTGAAAGCAAATCAAACAAAATCTTTTCTGAGTTTAAGATCTAAAACAGAGGATTACCAATCACCATAGACATCCTCCAACAGCACAGCCTTAACCCGCCTGAGGAGATTCGCACAGCACAATGACAAGAAAGACGCGGAGCCATGGTGGCCCGAGCTGAAAACCCCAAATGACTTGATCAGAATCCTGATGACCATTATATGGGTAGCCTTGGGGCACCACACAGCCGTAAACTTGATCAGTTTCGAATCGTGGACCTTTATTAGGCCTGAGCTCTGTACCATGTTAAATGACCACATTTAACCACCTCATCTAAAAGTTTAAGCTGATAGAGAGGAGTATCAATTAATATTTAATCAATCAATCTAACATAGCATAACACATCAACACCTTTTGCTTAGCCCAATTACCAACCCCAAATCCGCCAGATCCAAACTGTGTGGGGCACTCTAGCGCCGGGCACCTTATGTCTCCCACGTTGTCGTCTTCAACTCATATGGATTGTAGCTGATCACGCAATCGATGTAGAAAGAATGGCAACATTTATTACTCAACCTGAATGTTCGAATTAAAATTTTTTTGTCCCATAACTTTTTATAATTTTAAATTTTGTCCCAAAAAAGATATTTTCATCGATTTTGTTACATAAATATAAGTTTTATTTCAATTTTGCTCAATTTTCATCGGATTCTTTGATTTTCGTCTGAAATTGGTCACGTGTGTTGCACGTGACGGATGAATTTGGGGGGGTTCCGGTGAAAATTAGATAAAATCAAAATAAAACTCATAGTATGGGACAAAATCGATACAACTATCCTTATTGGTATAAAATTTAAAGTTTTAAAAGTTATAGGATAAAAAACTTTTAACTCAGCACAATTATGTGTGATTTGTTTGTTCTAATGTTAGCTTGTGATGCTTATTTCTCTATTTTAATTCTCTAGTCCATTGCAAATCTTGTCCTCATAGATAATATTTTGCTTTATTATTTATGAAGCTCTTAAAAAGAGTTAAAAAAGATATTTCGATTTTATACAGAAAATAAATTTAAAAGTTTTTTTGTCCCATTACTTTATAAAAATTTAAATGTTGTCCCAAAAAAGATATTTGTATTAATATTGACTCATAACTATGAGTTTTATTTCGATTTTGCCCAATTTTTGCCAGAACCCTGGTTTTTCGCCAGAACCCCCAAATTCATCTATCACGTGCAACACACGTGATCAATTTTTTGAGAAAATCGAGGGTTCTGGCGAAAATTGGGCAAAATTGAAACAAAACTCATAGTTATGGAACAAAATCGATACAAATATCTCTTTGGGACAAAATTTATAGTTTTAAAAAGTTATTGGACAAAAAAAACTTTTAACTCCTGAATGTTCTCTCAGAAAGAATGGCAGCATTTCTTGCTCAACCTGAATGTTCTCTCGGAATCTGGCAGCGATTCGACACAGAGGTTAATGCACCATTCTCTGTCTTGAGGATGGTGTTCTTGATCTGGCGACGACATCGACGAACGAACCGCTTCAGAGATTTGGATTGGTGATTAAGAATAGTGCGTAAAATAAGTTTAAGGATAAAATTCCTAAATTAAAGGAAAATTTGATCCTCCTAACGGCCACGTCACTTTTCCATTAGTTTAATGGACAAAATATTAGAAATAAAGCAATGGAACCAAAAATATAATAAAAGGACCAAATATGAAATGAGACGCTCGTATGGGCCAAAAGTGTAATTTTCTCAAGGTTTTATGTTGTAATGGAGACAGAAGTTGAGAAGAAATCGTCGAGTAGTATATATAAGCTAGATAGATACGCCACAAAGGCAATTAAGTTCTAAATTCAACAAAGCACGTAATTTCTAATTAATCAACATAAACTAAAAGAAGCTACTACTAATAGTCCTTCAATCAAGCATTAGAAACGTAGTTAATTAAAATTAACTAAAACAAATTCACTCTAAACTCCATGGTTCTTCATCTGATACTGCACAGTATCCTCGCGCGCAACAATATCAGTTTGATTCTCCCAGCCAGCGGTGAACGAAAATTGCAGCGGAGGAGGCACCATGTACGGCGGAGCCAATGGCAGCTGTGGCGCCAGTGGAAGCGGCGGCACATAATATTGCGGCAGTGGCTCAGCAATCCGGTGATCGGCAGCAGTAGACTCGTATATTACTTGGTGCTTAAATGAAGCACACTGGATGTTCCCAACATTGCTGGATGATGCACCCCCAAACTGATCATCTTCACCGTTCATCAGAAGCATCATCATCGAGTTTCGATTGACTGAATGGATCTGAAGGTGGTGATCCATCGTGGGGTAGTAGACAGGGATTTGCATGTCATGCATGGGTGGATGGGGAGGGTAGAACTGACCTTTCACATGACCGGCATTAGCAAAAGCTAGTTTGTTTGATCTCTTCATCACCTCTAACCTGCATTTGGCTAGCTCAGCTTTGGAGCTCAGATCTGCTGTGAATTGTCTCAATTGCCCTTCCTTCAAGGTATTCATGAACCCTAACCAAGTGGGGTACCTAGCCTCTAGATTCTTCCTTCGAATCTTCGAGAGCTCGTCCTCTATCTTTTTCTTCCTCTCATCGAAGAAATCATTCAGCCCAAAGTTCTTGTTTCCACTATCCTTCTTCTTTGCTATATAATTGTTGATGATTTGATTGACTTCGTTGCGGTTTTGAGGCCATATGTCGGGCTCAGACGGCCCGGTTTCTTGCTTCGGGCCGTAGATTATCATGCATGCACTCACATCACACAGAGTGGTGAACTCATGCATTTTTTTTATCAATCCATCCTTCCTTTTCCTGAATGTTATGCTTCTTGCCTTCTCATTGTCAATCAATTCCATGTTCAACTTCGCCCTCCCCATGATTAAATCTGATTCGAATTTCCTATTAGATGAACGATACGTAAAACAACCAACTAATCAAATATAATGAAATATATAAGACTTGAATGATCCCACCACAATCAGTGGATTCAAAATTCAAAAAGTTTGAATAATTAACTCTAAATCAAATCAATTATCAATCAAAGTCGGATTTCCTGTGCCTCTGCTCGAATCGTGGATACGTAGGATGGGAAGATAAAATCACTAACTTGAGACTTAACGATATTAAGTCATCTTTTTAGGAAAATAATCATATATTAGGAAAGTACACTACCTATTCTTATTAATGCTTAAATGAGGTTTCATACATTAATTTACTTGTTCATCACGAAATTTTTTTGAGCTATTACATGAATTAATTGATTATTTTTTATACAAATCTATCGCAAATCATAACCTATTAATCTAATCAATAGAGAAGAAATCCACTCATAAAAAATATTTCATGAGAATATTATTAGTTCAAAGTGAAAAAATTCAAACGAATTCTATACAAATTGTCATGAAATAAAATAATCAAATAAATATAAAGGATTGAATCTCATAATTTTTTTATCTTGTTTTGTTCTTATTCTCAGTTTTGTGAACGTTTTTTCCAATGTTTCATTCAGAAAAATCAAAATTAGCTAACGATATTTGTTTTAATTTTATTTCTGATTTTTAATTTCCCCATCCTCCCTAACTAATTAATTAACACTAATTAATTTCTCCTCTCTTAATGTTTTTTCTTCTAATTATTATATTTAAAAAATTATTATACTAGATGAAATATACCCTAAATTACAAGTATAAAATTGCAATTATATCTTAAATTTTAGGAGTAAAATATACCCTAAACTACAAGAATGAAATTATAATTATATATTAAATTCTAAGGATGAAATATCTCCTAAACTACAAGAATGAAATTATAATTATACATTAAATTCTAAGGATAAAATATACCCAAATCATAGAGTGAAATTACAATTATACTCTTAGAATTAACAATAAACCCTAGAATGATATATACCCTAAACCATAATGATGAAATATACAATTATACTCTTATTGTTAACTATAAATTCTAGAGCTAAAATATGTTCAAAAAAACTAGGAAAAAATACACTCCAAATCACAATAATGAAATTACAATCATATTTTTAACATTGAATTTAAAAAAATATATGAAAAAAAAGAAGACGTAAATAGTAGCAATTAAAATTAAGCTGATGATGGGCAGTCCTGAAAATTTAAATTGGTGAACATACCATCAAAATTATTGTGTGTGTGTTTTTAATATGGAAAAATTTTGATTTTCCTAAAATAAGATTAGATAGTGTACTTTCTTAATATATGATTACTTTCTTAAACAGATGATTTAACACCGTTTAAGTTTCTTAGTCAGTGATTTTCTCTTCTCATTGTGTCAATCATTCAAGCAGTGGTACAGAAAATGGTGTACGAAAGTGGCAAAAAAATCCGAGCCGAATCACGATAGTGTAAATCAAATCAATTATCAATCACAATCTAATTCTAATTATTTCTGCTAATTTAAACATTAATAAATTATTTTATAAGAAAATAAGTATTGTAATATGTAAAATCTCTCAAGTCATAAATATTTTTAGGTCATTATTAGTGTATTAATACTCCAAACTGTTCCTATTTTATGAATAAACCAAAAAAAAAAAAACTACAAAACTGTTCTATCTTACATCTTTAATATTTCCGAAAATAAATAAATAAAATATACTAACAATATCATAGGGTAATAAACCAATGTTCATAAAACAATGGATTAAAGAAGATAGTATTACCTGGAAATGGAGATGAGAGAGACAAGGGCTTGCCTGAATTCTTTATTGTCTTTTATCGTTAAAATTTATGTGTATATTTATATAGAGAATTAAGACGGTTTTTTTCCTATTAAATAAAGTCAACATATCTTTTTTCCTCTGTCTGCATTTAATGGCTGCCATAATTAACTCTTCAAATTCTTTTATTGCTCATCTATTATTGGTGGCTAAAATCTTTAATTTTAATATCTTATTCGGAGTAAAATTTGTTCTCTTTCATCTGAGTGCTACAACGTTGTTCAAAAAAAAAATACTTTTAAAATTTTGTAGTTGTCACCTCTTATTAATAAAATTTTGTTATTTGCTTTTCAAAAATAAAATAAAATAAAGCAAAAGTTCTACGCTCCCGGACACAGGGACATTGTTCGTGTTCATGTGAACACAACTTTTCTCCTCCCTATTCTATTTAAATCTATATATTGTTAGGGAGTTTAAATTGCAAAGGGACACGGAAATTACAAAGGGGTACGGTGTCCCCAGGGGCACAAGAGCCCCACTCTAAAATAAAAGTATTAAAATTTTATTTTATTAAAGGAGTTAAAACTTAGTTAATTTTATTATATACTCCCTCCGTCGCTCACTAAGAGGGTCTTTTACTTTTTAGCATGTGGATTAAGAAATATTATTATTTAATGTGTAGATTTTATTACTGGGAGTGTGAGTCCTATATTTTAATTGTATTAGTGAGCGTGTGTATGTCTCATATGTGTAAAAAAGAAAAGAGAACTCTTTGGGTGGGACGCCCAAAATAAAAAAAAAGATCTTCTTTCAAGGAGACGGAGAAAGTATTTTGTTAAATTTTATTATATACGTACTATTACATTTTATTTTTCAAAGTATACATTTAATTTAATTTAGGGGCACTACTGGCATTACTCATGTCACCTATCACCAAATTTTTAACAGGCTATCACCTGTAACTAATCTCATATATACCATTTTCTTTATTAATTAACACGTCATCCACGTCTTTATGTCTAGGCTAAGGCTGTGGACCAATTTTCACGCTATCCTAATTATCACATCAATTTTCATTTATATACTTATTTCTTTGCAAGAATATTATTAATTCTTTATTTTAAATTAAAATTCGAGTATTTCAAGTAAAATTATTTGAAAAGATAATATAAATTATTTGAAAAGATAATATAAATTTATTTAAATTTTAATTTATCTAGTACTTTAAATTTTAATATCTTTCCATTTAAATTTAAATTACTTAATTTCATTCTAGAAAATGGCGAGTCTGGGCAAGATTGTCCCACGAATCCCCTTATGATACTTGCAAGCAGTGATTTGAAAATCGGACCGAAAGATAAACCGATGACCCTAACTGTTCGAGGTCTGACTTGTCGGATCGGGCGATTCAACCGGAAAATTAAATTTTACATATTTTAATTATATTTTATAATAAATATTAAAAAAATATTATATAATACAATTTTTTTAAAAAAAAATAAAGGACGGAGGTGTTTGAATGCAAAGCCCCGCCCACTTCAATATTATTCTTAAATAAACCCTAGCCCACTAAATAAAATATCTTACCTAATTTATTAACTTTGCACATTATTCCCCATCCTCACTATACAAAAGAAGCCGACGCCTGCTCTCTGCAACAAACCTTACCTCTCTCCAAAGAGTCTCTAACTCTCTAACTTGTATCTTTCTCTCTCCATACAACCACGTTTCGCAAGGTTAACCTTTGTAGGAGCCCTACCTTTGTATATTCTCCACGTAAGATACTTGACCTTCCCCGGTCTACTGAACATTACTAACCCATGGTCTACTATCACTACTATTAGAGACCAAAGATGAAGCAGTCTTCGTCGTTTATGGTTTTCTCGCCGATGCAGATGGAGTTGGAGAATAGGTCTGCGGTTGATCTTGGATCAAGTCCCTGTTTTTCATCATGGTGAAGACTTGAACAACACATGAAGTTAATTTTGAGACAGCACTAGAAAATGTGTACATGTTAGGTTTGTTTGTGTATATCCAATAAATTATAATTATACATTAAATTCTAAGGATGAAATATCTCCTAAACTACAAGAATGAAATTATAATTATACATTAAATTCTAAGGATAAAATATACCCAAATCATAGAGTGAAATTACAATTATACTCTTAGAATTAACAATAAACCCTAGAATGATATATACCCTAAACCATAATGATGAAATATACAATTATACTCTTATTGTTAACTATAAATTCTAGAGCTAAAATATGTTCAAAACAACTAGGAAAAAATACACTCCAAATCACAATAATGAAATTACAATCATATTTTTAACATTGAATTTAAAAAAATATATGAAAAAAAAGAAGACGTAAATAGTAGCAATTAAAATTAAGCTGATGATGGGCAGTCCTGAAAATTTAAATTGGTGAACATACCATCAAAATTATTGTGTGTGTGTGTTTTTAATATGGAAGAATTTTGATTTTCCTAAAATTAGATAGTGTACTTTCTTAATATATGGTTACTTTCTTAAACAGATGATTTAACACCGTTTAAGTTTCTTAGTCAGTGATTTTCTCTTCCCATCCTATGTGTCGATCATTCAAGCAGTGGTACAGAAGATGGTGTATGAAAGTAACACAAAAAATCCAAGCCGAATCACGATAGTTTAAATCAAATCAATTATCAATCACAATCTAATTCTAATTGCTTCTGCTAATTTAAACATTAATAAATTATTTTATAAGAAAAAAAGTATTGTAATATGTAAAATCTCTCAAGTTATAAATATTTTTAGGTCATTATTAGTGTATTAATACTCCAAACTCTTCCTATTTTATGAATACACCAAAAAAAAACTACAAAACTGTTCTATCTTACATCTTTAATATTTCCGAAAATAAATAAATAAAATATACTAACAATATCATAGGGTAATAAACCAAAATTTTATATCAATCTACAACAAGAAATATACAGTCTTTATAAAACATATTAATTGCAGTATTATTGAACACAAGATCTGCGAAAATAATCCTACATAATGATGTCACAGTTGATCTGATGAGTGTAATTATTAGAAATTATCAAAACCAGAAACTTATGGAGTACTTAATAAAAAAAATTCCTAATGGAGTGACAAAAATTCATCCAAACTTTATTGGATTAATTAGTGTAATTTGGACAAATCATTAAGAAGAAGAATTTATTGAGAGAATAATTAGATAGTACACCATATCCAATCCAATGTTTGTAAAACAATGGATTAAAGAAGATAGTATTACCTGGAAATGGAGATGAGAGAGACAAGGGCTTGCCTGAATTCTTTATTGTCTTTTATCGTTAAAATTTATGTGTATATGTATATAGAGAATAAAGACGGTTTTTTTCCTATTAAATAAAGTCAACATATCTTTTTTCCTCTGTCTGCATTTAATGGCTGCCAATTAACTCTTCAAATTCTTTTATTGCTCATCTATTATTGGTAGCTAAAATCTTTAATTTTAATATCTTATTCGGAGTAAAATTTGTTCTCTTTCATTTGAGTGCTACAACGTTGTTCAAAAAAAAAAACTTTTAAAATTTTGTAGTTGTCACCTCTTATTAATAAAATTTTGTTATTTGCTTTCCAAAAATAAAATAAAATAAAGCAAAAGTTCTACGCCCCGGACACGGGACACTATTTGTGTCTCCATGTGAACACATCTTTTCCCCTCTCTATTCTATTTAAATCTATATATTGTTAGGGAGTTTAAATTGTAAAGGGACACAGAAATTATAAAGGGGTACGCTGTCCCCGGGAGCATAAGAGCCCCACTCTAAAATAAAAGTATTAAAATTTTATTTTATTGAAGGAGTTAAAAGTTAGTTAATTTTATTATATACTCCCTACGTCACTCACTAAGAGGGTCTTTTACTTTTTAGCACGTGGATTAAGGAGTATTATTATTTAATGTGTAGGTTTTATTACTGGGATTGTGGGTCCCATATTTTCAAGTCTTCAAAGCTTCAAGTCGAAGATTTCAACTCAAGCTTCAAGCAGCTTCAAAGTAACTTCAAGTCAAGAACCGCATCCGATCAAAGACCAAGGTGCTAAACCTCTCCGATCCGGCGTTTTTCATCCATCTATTTTCGTGAAGTCAACGTTCTACCAAATTGAACGGCGTTCTTCACGATAAATCTTCAAGTCAACGATTGATCCGAACAAAGGCTCGTCGCCTCCGGATAAACGTTATAAAATTCCAAATCGAGCTCGGACAAGCTTCATCCGAAGATCCAGTTCCGAAAGTTGAAAAGGTCAAGAAAGTCAACTCAAGAGAGGAATCAGATGATAGCTAGAAGCTGTTTACTCAATACTCAAGTTTAATCCATCTTGGATTTTCTTTGTAATATCTTTTGTGTTTATTATTTAATAAATACAAATTTTGTTGTTACAGATACAACATTTTGTTTTAAAGGAGTACACTTTAATTAATAAGGGTACAACATTTTGTTTTAAAGAGTATACACTTTCATTAATTTTTTTAGGAAATAAAGGGTACACTTCTTTATAGTAAAAGGTATATTATTTAATACTAAATGGTATCTGGGCGCACGATGGTCCCGAACACACAAGTTTTAGCCATAAAATAATTCATAAGATTTTCACCCAAACTTTCAAATAAAATTATTTGAAAAGATAATATAAATTTATTTAAATTTTAATTTATCTAGTACTTTAAATTTTAATATCTTTCCATTAAAATCTAAATTACTGAATTTCATTCTAGAAAATGGCGAGTCTTGGGAAAGACTGTCCCACGAATCCCCTTATGATACTTGCAAGCAGTGATTTGAAAATCAGACCGGAAGACAAACCGGTGACCCTAACTGTTCGAGGTCCGACTTGTCGGATCGGGCGATTCAACCGGAAAATTAAATTTTATATATTTTTATTATATTTTATAATAAATATTAAAAAAATATTATATAATACAATTTTTTTTTTAAAAAAAATAAAGGATGGAGGTGTTTGAATGCAAAGCCCCGCCCACTTCAATATTATTCTTAAATAAACCCTAGCCCACTAAATAAAATATCTTACCTAATTTATTAGCTTTGCACATTATTCCCCATCCTCACTAAACAAAAGAAGACGACGCCTGCTCTCTGCAACAAACCTTACCTCTCTCCAAAGAGTCTCTAACTCTCTAACTTGTATCTTTCTCTCTCCATACAATCACGTTGCTTAGTGTGGTTGGCACCCAGGTTCAGTCTTTATCTACAACTGCCAACAACACAAAATTCTCAACGCACTACAACAAAAATGTGATATTGGGACACTTTATTAGTGACACTTATTAATTTGAATCCCCAAATTATATTTTAGGGACACTTAATATATTTTTAGACTTTGAGAGATATTTTATTAGGGGAAAATAGATTTTTTTTGTCCGCTAACTTTGTCCAATTTTGAATTTAGTCCATAAGTTTTTCACTTTTTAAAAATCATCCATTATATTTGCAGAATTTTGAAAATCATCCATTATATTTGAAAATTTTGAAAATCGTCCATTATGTTTACCAAGTTCAACAAAATCGTCTGTTTCAACAGGTCATTAGCAGGTTATTCTAAAAAATAAAAATATATATAAAATATATATATATATATATATACTATTTTAAAAAAATAGCCTCCACTAAGAATTTATATTATACTCTCTCCGTCCGCCCGAAAGAGAACATTTTGCTTTTGTGCACGTTGATTAAGAAGTATTGTTATTTAATGTGTAGTGGATAGTTGTATTAGTGGGAGTGTGGATCCCATATTTTAATTGTATTGCTAATAAACAGATGGGTTGCTTATGTTTAAAGATAGTTGTTGATTGATAGCAATTGTCTTTCTCTCCCCTCAGATTATGTTCAGGCATTGTTTTCTGTTTCTCAAACTTTAAACCATGCTTTGTGTTCTTGATGAACCTGATGGTATTTTTATTTGGTGTATAGGTGTTACAATTTGAACATCTATGAGTGCTTTTAATTAATTCAGACTGAATTAATTCATAATTAAAATGCATAGATGATGCTGCAGTAGCTGAAGTTGGAGCCGACGAATCTTGAAATCACATGCCAATTACATCATATCAAAATGCTGCTGAGAACCTGAGGTATGATCTGCATATGATTTTGTCTCTTACAGTATTAAAGTAATAAAAACGTGAATTCTCAATAAAACGTTCAAAAATCTTATATTTGTAAGATTGGCAATTTCTTTATGCTTGTATGTATTGCTGGACACTGGAATTCATGTTAGAAATATTAGTACGGTCCACATTGGACAGTGGTGGCTGAGTAGTTCTAATGATGATTCAGTATAACTTTTCTACTTGCATTTCTTAACGATTATCTACCAGGTGTGTTTTCATTCATCTTATGCTTACATTTTTCAATCCCTTATTGAAAGTTTTATTTGATCTAATGTCTCATTGCTTACGATGTATCAGATATGAACACAGGGAACCTTCTGATCTTTTATCCAGTTGATAAAGTAGCTTCCTATGTATCTGATGATGGTGTAACTATATGCTCACATTTAACTCACTTGATAATATTTTCAATGAAAAGTGATTCCAAATCAAATAAAAGTAATATTCATTTAATTAAATTATGTCACGAACAATTCATTGAAATAAAATGTGATAACATGCTTAATAAAAAGATACATAATAAAGAAAAAGTGATAAACATTTAATTTAATTATTTTATGCATAATTTATAAGATGAATGAAAAGTGATAACGAGACTATTGAACTATCTAATGAATGATTAATAATAATAATAATAGTAATAATAATATAATAATAATAATAATAACATAATTTTTTTTATTATAAGCGAGAGAACATATAATTTAAAATAAAACATGTCGTGAATGGTTGGCGAGAAGAGGAGATTGCCGAATGGAGGGCTATTCGCACCCCCAAATTTATTAATCGTACCCTATTTACTAAACATACCCCAATATATATTAGTTATATATATACATATTACTAAATACACCCCATTTAAGACGTTTTTACCTTTTAATTATTAAGGAAAAAAAAACTCAAGATCATATTCTTCCTCTCTCTCTCTAACATAAGATAATGTATCCTCTCTCTCACACAATATAATGCAGTGTAGAAGAAATAAATTAATGATGATTGTACGCCCTTTTTAATATGAGAACATTGAGAAGCAATATGAACCCCTAATCCTCCATTACCTACCCTCATACATCGAGAGGTAAAACTAAGAGAGATAAATAGAAGAGAGATGACACTTTAATGGGGGAATGATGAAGGGAGGATCTTGTCTCCCTAATTTTTTTTATTTGAGATTTATGCAATGGTGAGATCATGTGATCAGTTTCTTTTGGTTCAATTTAGCAATCTCCATTGCTTCGATCACTCGAAACAACCAACCAAAATTAATTCTTTGATCAAAAAGTATCAACGTTGTTAGTTCAATCTTGGAGATATGATTTAAAATTATTTTCTTCAATGGAAAAGTAACAATATTGTAGTTAAAATAGAAAGTTCAATCTTGAATATATGATTTAAAATTATTTTAAAAAGAGATGGATAGATGAAACATAGGATTAGATTGTGGAGAAAACCTCATTTTACAAAGATAAACATAAAGATATTTTTGTCATATTAAATGAGGATATTTTAATCTAAATTATTTATGGGGTGCATTTAGAAAATTTGGGGGTATGAATAGTCATCCCTTGCCGAATTTTATTATTAGTAAAATAGGATTTTTAATTAGTTAATCCAAACAATGCTCTTTTTTCCTTTAAATATCTTTATATTTAATATAAAATATATTTATTTGGGTTAATGGATGATCCGTCTCACATAAGAGGATCCGTGAGACGTTCTCACCCAAGACCTACCCTAAAGTATGTATAATTTATTCTACAAAACATATTTAATTTTTTTTACAATTAGTTATATTTCTGGACAACCTAATTAAACACCTCATCTCTGACAATTTTACACAATTAGTGAATAATTCTATGCGACTAAAGAATAATTTTGTACAACATAATTTCTATACATATTTTTCTGGTGAATAGTTACATGAATAATTCTACACGGCTAATAATTATTTTGCACGATTAATGAATAATTTTGCACAACTAATATATAATTATGCACAACATGAATATTTCTATGTAATTAAAGAATAATTACAACATGAATAATTCTACATAATTAATGAATAATTATGCACAACTAGTGAATAATTATGCATGATTAATGTATAATATTTAGCACAACATGAATAATTTTGCATAATTAGTAAATAATTTTGCACAACTAATTAATAATTATGGACAACAAGTATAATTTTGCACAATTATTAAATATTTTTTCACAATATAAAACTATCTCGTTCTATAATTAATTATTTATGGTAAACTACAAATTATTCATACAAGGGAAAATATCAAAATTGATCCGGTAAGTATGGCATTTTCCAACAATAGTCATTTTTTATTTGCAATTCTCAATTTTGGTCCTTTTTTATCCACTTTTTGTCCTTTTTGTCCAGTTTTGGTCATTTTGGTCCAAATTTAGTCTTTTTTGTCCAAATTTAGTCCTTTATGTTAAAAGAATTACCAAAAATGGTCCGAAAGTGTATACATTTAGGACCAAAAGTGAACAAAAAATTATCAAATTTTGAAAAAAAGACCAAAACGGGACAAAAGGGACTAAAAGTAGACAAAAAAGGACCAAAATTGAGAATTACAAATGAAAAAGGACTAAAGTCGAAAAATATCATACTTACAGGACTAATTTTGATATTTACCCTTCATACAATTAGACGATTTCATTTTTCATTGACTAATTCCGTGAGAAGTATATATGGTAATTAAATCTATTGCTGTTCAAATTAGGATTTGAATGAGAGTAGAAAGAAAAAGTTTTTTTTAGGAAGAAAGAAAAAGCTTTTAGCAAGAGTGAAGAAGAAATTCATCGTTTTCTCTCTTATTTTTGGACGGCCTCATCCATTATCCAAATTACATGATAACTTAAATAACTTAAATTTATGTCACTCGTGAAAACAAGCCCCATGGCAACGCCATTGTCAGGAACGTCCATCATGTTCAGCATTGGAATCATCATCAAAATTAGCTCAGAATCCTTGATAAAAAAAATAGCTTAGAGTCAAAGTAAGGATTCTCAAAAATTAATGTCAATATCCTTACTCACAATAAGAAAACGAACCAAGAGAGGCCGTAAATCCTATTGTGGTTTTGCAAGCGGCATACAATGATGTGAAGATGGTGCTGCTAAAATTCAACCTTCGTTATCCCAAATACGATTATAATATGGAGAATAGTTTGAACATGATTATTTGATAATTTATAATATCAAAATCAGTTAGATTTATTAGGTAAGATTAAGTTGTTAATTTAAATTATTATGGGTATATTAGGTATATTGTTATATATTTTGTATCTCATCGTAATATTTTGCACCGAACCGTATCTTAAAATAATAATCCTATCTAATATGTATCTTAGAGTAATTATTTCAATATTTTTAATTTAAGATTTAGCTTCTGTAAGTCGGGTTTACATCATAAATACATTTAAATTTTGTGATCCCCTTAATTTAAATACCCCAGCAATACATGATATATAGGATTGGAAGGGGGCACAAGGTTTACATCGTGAATCCGGTTTATACATATGTTTGAGTTAATTTAATCATTAATACATATAAATTTTGTGATCCCCTTAATTTAAATACCCCATCAATACATATGATATATAGGATTAGAAGGGGGCACAGGGTTTACATCGTGAATAATGTTTATACAAATGTTTGAGTTAATTTAATTCTCAAATTAGAATTTAATTTAATTAGAATCTCAATTTAGGGTTTAGTTTTTTTATTTTATTTAAGGGCTTTAAATAATTTTGTTTTGTTTTGAATTATTACTTTATTTTTTGAGGGCTGATTTTTCCCTCAATTTCTTGTTTTGCCATCAGAAATGTCAAGTTGACCTAAATTAATTAGTATTTGGATTGAATTAGTGAGGGTTAATAAGTATGTGGATATGATTGTGGTTGGGTGAACAAGTTGTATAAGGGTATAACATTTTTGTTTTAAAGGGTATACACTCTAATTAAAGGGTATAGGGGTATAATTTTTTCATTAAAAAAATGGATAGTATAAAAGAATTATGGGTTAATTACGTCAAAAGTCTAAATCTTTTCGCGAATTTCAAATTAGTCCAAACTTTTTAATATTTACAAATAAGTTCCCGACCTTATACTCGTTTTGCAAATTAAGCCACCGGATAGCTGGGGCCTACCAGGTGGCTGACATGTCATTTCTTCATGCCATGTAAACCCGTTTGGAAAGTCAAAATTGATTTTAATCTGCCAATTCAAAAAGTGTGATTACTTCTCTCTCTCAAACGTCGGCCATCGCCAACCACCAGCCTCGTCAACCGCGACTCCGACGGACCACCGCAAGTCACCACCTGTTGCTCTCTAGTCCACGCACCACTGCACCGGAAATTGCTCCAGCTGCACATTCTCCGCCGCAACTGATTGTGCTAGGTGCTATAATCTCATCACTAACTTATCTCCATCGGCATTTTGACCCGATAATACATATACCTATTGATCACATCACGAATAAGATATTCTCAACTTCATAAGGACTGTGCTCCACATCATTGAAGATATTTATTAGCATCAACTTCTTTAATTCTTTGGAATTAGAGCGAAATTGCCTAGGAAACACCACAAATTCAGACCATGGATGAGGCAACTCTTGTGGTATCAACCAAACTCATGGTACATACAATAATACTGATAGAGAAAATGATAATCCTCTTTATTGTTAAAAAAAATTATAAATATTCAAATCAAATACAAGTCAAAAGAGGTAATTGGTAGTTTTTCAAATTACGGAGTTTATTTGGTAGTTTGGACAAACCTCGATGGGGGGTGTTCGTAATTTAACCTTTTATATATACAGGGATAAGAATTGGGCCCCTAAGATTTGGGGTCTCGGGTGGTCGCCCCTTTTGGGACTATGGTCAGGGTCGACCCTTAAAAACGCAGATCTCCCTTGAGTATGAACTCCTCATCACCCATCCACCATTATTCTCTTTTTATTCTCTACGCAGACTGATGAGAGTAAAAATTCACGTAATTTGAGCTCTGATTTATGTGATAATTATGATGATTTGATCTTAAGTCAAGATAAATCGAGATATGTAGTAGAAAGTTACGGATCAGGTCGTTTGAGGCCGTTTGAGCTGATTTTCGAAGGAAAACAGGACAGAAGTGCTCGGAACCGGAAGAGGAGTCTGCAGGGACCTGGTTCGATTAGGGGGGCCTGGATCGACCTGCCATGAAGGTCGAACCATGGTCGAACCACACGCCTGGAGTTTCGTCTGATCGCAGATGGTTGATTCGACCTTGGTCCGACCAGGGGGCACTTGGTTCGACCAAGGGTGTAGGTCGAACCACCACGCGGGACATCTTCAGATTCTTATTTCAGTACGTGTTTTCACTTAAAAAGCCCATTAGAGGTCTATTGGAAGAGCAGAAAGTATAATTTATCTTGTAATTTTAAAGACTATGGGTGAGATCTATCCAAACACCATGATTGTTCTTCGATCAATTATGTTTTAGAGCCGCCTTGGTAGTTCTAGGGTTTATGAAGATTTTACAATTTAATTGAACTTTCATGTGCATACTCCGTACAATACTACTTTTGATTTATTTTATATAAGACTATGCGTTTTAATCCATATTCAGAATCGTTTTGTGCATGATTAACTATTATATAAAGTTTAAATATATATCTGGGTTATTGATTAAGCGCGTTCACTTCTGAAAAGGATTCTACGTTATGATTCTAAGTGAGGGGACTCCGAAACTTCATTAGAACTATCTTATATGAATACTTGTTAATTTAATCTAATTCGGGTTAATAAGTAGGATAAAGAGAATAACTTCATAATACCTATAAAGGGAGATCATATCAGGTTAGAGTACTTAGTGCACAGAAAATAATTGATACTGATAGCGTCCTTTGGGTTTGATAAATATAACTTGGTCGCTTATCAAAGCTACAATAACATCCATCATACTTGGGGATTAATTAATTGTGTGTTGAGAAAACGCTCATCACAGACTCCAACATTGAATCCCGACAATACCCATCCACCTCTATCAACTCGAGTATTGTGATCTCACCGAATTCACGTGGAATCTCCTGCAGATAATAACAGTTTATCGAGATCAACTATCGAAGTTGAGGAAAATTTTCACTGAAGGCCATACCATTCGAACAAATCCACTTTGTCAAATAGCAAGAACCTCAGCTTCTGGAATTCACCATTTCTTGTATCCCATCTCTTTCTTCTATGGAAAACATGCTTAAATTTGAGAACCTCGAGATTTTCCAGTCTCCCAACTATCGACAAATTCTCCCATGGAATGCTCGAGTTAATAAGGCTAAGTTTTCTAATGTTAGGAGGGAATCCAAATTCAAATTTATACTTATATAGGTATGATAAGGAGAGTGAACCAAGTTGAGTAAGGAAGTTGAGATCAAATTTTGGATATTCTCCATTCAACACACTACAAGAAAATGGAGATATAGCGACCAAAAATTTGCTATAAATTCAGATTTCATCACCAAATTCATTCTATTAGCGAAGAATTGTTGTTTTTCGTTGTTAAATTAATAATTATTAATAAATTTAAATAATTATTCATTTTGACAGTAATTGTTCATAGAAGATAGATAGGGTTCGTTAATTGTTGGGCATAACGATGGGCTAATTGTACCTGGATTGCGTTTGTCCATAGCTAAAGCCCAATAGAAACCAATAAATTTTACCATTTCCCCTTCTTTGCGAAGATGTTTTGATTTGGTGTATTCCACTTGCTAATTTGATGGTGTAGAGTGTGGACTTTGGGCTGTTGTTAATATTCAAGTAGTTAGTTCTAAGACTCTTCTGTAGGTGGAATACACTTGCATAGATTAGAGGTGAAACATAATAAACCATCAAATTTATAAGTAGGAAGTAGAGTAAAAAGATCCACCCATTAACATGTGCTTTTTCTGTCATATTCAAAAATAATCCTTTATTGGATTAATTAGTGTAATTTGGACAAATCATTAAGAAGAAGAATTTATTGAGAGAATAATTAGATAGTACACCATATCCAATCCAATGTTCGTAAAACAATTGAATAAAGAAGATAGTATTACCTGGAAATGGAGATGAGAGAGACAAGGGCTTGCCTGAATTCTTTATTGTCTTTTATCGTTAAAATTTATGTGTATATGTATATAGAGAATTAAGACGGTTTTTTTCCTATTAAATAAAGTCAACATATCTTTTTTCCTCTGTCTGCATTTAATGGCTGCCATAATTAACTCTTCAAATTCTTTTATTGCTCATCTATTATTGGTGGCTAAAATCTTTAATTTTAATATCTTATTCGGAGTAAAATTTGTTCTCTTTCATCTGAGTGCTACAACGTTATTTTCTACAAATTTTAATTATTCACTACACTTGTATAATTATTTATCAAATTTTATTAAAGATGCAAATTATTTTCTTTTAAAACATTGTCATTTTTATTTATTTATATTATAAATAATTGATAAAATAAGAGTTGGTCTCTTGCGTTCTTAAATGTGCAAAGTGCGTAAGGATACTTAGGCAGTTAAATTTAATTGCCTAGTAAATAAAAATGCAAAGAAAAATATATTAAATATTAATTAAATATTTATTTATTAACAAATTTAAATAAATTAATTCCTGAAGTAAATAAATAAAATATATTAAATATTAATTAAATATTTATTTATTAACAAATTTAAATAAATTAATTCCTGAAGTAAATAAATAAACATATGATAATTAATATAATTATTTGAACCCAAATTCAAGTCAAATAGCTCAATTCAAGTTAAGTGGATCTTATTCAAGTCAAGAAGCCCAGCAAATTAAATCCAGCAGGTCTAATTAAATTAATAGGCCCAAATCAAATCCAGCAGGTCTAAATTAAATTAATAGGCTCAAATCTAATCCAACAGGTCTAATTAAATTAATAGACCCGTAACCAAAATTGCAACCCCCTTAAGTTAGTGTTATTGCAATTTTCCCCTACGAATCTTGATGTATTTCTACTAGTATAATAATACATGTGTAGCAGTACATATATCACGATGGGCATCACATAGAATGATAGAAACAACATAAAATTGATCAACATCAGAGGTAAGGAAACAAAGAGGTGTGGATTATTGGAGTTATCTATTGGGAGCGGCCCATGGGTGTCATTGCACAACGTCAAATATTGTAGTTTCTTATAAAATGGTGGACATACAGGATTAAATCACATTAAAATAGATACGCCACAAATGCAATTAAGTTCTAAATTCAACAAAGCACTTAATTTCTAATTAATCAACATCAACATTAAATAAAAAAAGTTAGTAGTCCTTCAATCAAGCATTAGAAACGTAATTAATTAAAATGAACTAAAAACAAATTCACTCTAAATTCCATGGTTCTTCATCTGATACTGCTCAATATCCTCGCGCGCAACAATATCAGTTTGATTCTCCGCGGCGAACGAAAATTGCGGCAGAGGAGGCACAATGTACGACGGCGCATGTGGAAGTGGCGGCGCCAGTGGAAGCTGCGGCGCATAATAATGCGCCAGTGGCGTGGCAATCCGGTGATCGGCAGCAGTAGACTCGTATATTACTGGTCGCGTAAATGAAGCATACCCACCATTGCTGGATGATGCACCCCCAAACTGATCATCTTCACCGTTCATCAGATGCATCATCATCGAGTTCCGGTTGACTGAATGGATCGAAAGGTGGTGATCCATCGTGGGGTAGTAGTCAGGGATATGCATGGGTGGATGGGGAGGGTAGAACTGACCTTTCACACCGGCATCAGCAAAAGCTAGTTTGTTTGATCTCTTCATCACCTCTAACCTGGATTTGGCTAGCTCAGCTTTGGAGCTCAGATCTGCTGCGAATTGTCTCAATTGCCCTTCTTTCAAGGTATTCATGAACCCTAACCAAGTGGGGTACCTAGCCTCTAGATTCTTCCTTCGAACCTTCGAGAGCTCGTCCTCTATCTTTTTCTTCCTCTCATCAAAGAAATCACTCAGCCCAAAGCTCTTGTTTCCACTATCCTTATTCTTTGCTCTATAATTGTTGATGATTTGATTGATTTCGTCGCAGTTTTGAGGCCATATGTCGGGCTCAGACGGCCCGGTTTCATGCTTTGGGCCGTAGATTATCATGCATGCATTCACATCACACAGAGTGGTGAACTCATGCATTTTTTTTATCAATCCCTCCTTCCTTTTCTTGAATGTTATGCTTCTTGACTTCTCATTGTCAATCAATTCCATTTTCAACTTCGCCCTCCCCATGATTGAATCCGATTCAAATTTCCTATTATATGAACGACACTTAAAACAACCAACTAATGAAATATATAAGACTTGAATGATCCCACCACAATCAGTGAATTCAAAATTCAAAAAGTTTGAATAATTAACTCATGATACTGTAAATCAAATCAATTATCAGTCAGAGATTAATTCTAATTGCTTCTGATAATTTAAACATTAATAATTATTTCATAAGAAAATAATTATTGTATTATATAAAATCCTTCAGGTCATAAATATTGTAATATCATTATTAGTGTACTAATACTCCAAACTGTTCGTATTTTATAAATAAACCAAAAAAAAAAAACTCCAAACTGTTCTTACATCTTTAATATTTCAGAAAATAAATAAAATATACTAACAATTATAGGGTAATAAACCAAAATTTCATATCATTTAAGATATCTACAACAAGAAATATACAGTCTTTATAAAACATATTAATTGTAGTATTATTAAACACAAGATCTGCGAAAATAATCCTTCATAATGAAGTCTGTATAAAACATATTAATTAATGTAGTATTATTGAACACAAGATCTACGAAAATAATATGTTTCAGATGATCTGATGAGTGTAATTATTAGAAATTATCAAAACCAAAAACTTATGGAGTACTTAATAAACAAATACTAATGGAGTGACATAAATTCATCCAAACGTTATTGGATTAAGAAGAAGAAGTTATTGAGAGAATAATTAAACAGTACGCCATATCCAATGTTCATAAAAGAATGGATTAAAGAAGATAGTATTACCTGGAAATGGAGATAAGAGAGACAAGGGCTTGTCTGAATTCTTTATTCTCCTTTATCGTTAAAATTTATGTCTGTATATGTGTATATGGATATAGAGAATTAAGACGGTTTATTTCCTATTAAAATAAAGTCAACATATCTTTTCTCGGATTTTTTTCCTCTTTCTGCATTTAATGGCTGCCATAATTAACTCTTCAAATTCTTTTATTTTCTCATCTATTATTGGTAGCTAAAATCTTTAATTTTAATATCTTATTCGGAGTAAAATTTGTTCTCTTTCATCCGAGTGCGCTACAACGCTGTTCAAAGATACTTTTAAAATTTTGTAGTTGTCAACTCTTATTAATAAAATTTTGTTATTTTCATTACAAAAAAAAAATAAAATAAAAGTATTAAATTTTTATTTTATTGAAGGAGTTCAAATTTAGTTAATTTTGTTATATATTTTGTTAAAATTTTGTTATAAACTATTACATTTTAATTTTCAAATTATATATTTAATTTAGTTAATAAAAGTATTAAAATTTTATTTTATTGAAGGAGTTAAAATTTCGTTCAAGACATTAATATTTGATGATTTAAAATTTTATTTCTTAAATAAAAAATTAAGATATTAACTTTTATTGGAGAAATTATCACAAATGATCCACTAAATATTACTAAACCCAAAAAATGGTAATTACTAAACATACTATTAGTCCTATATTTTTTTAAATTTTAATTTTAGTTACTTTTATTCAATTTTAGTCTTATTTGATCAATTTTGATGTCTTTTCATTAAATTTTAATTCGAATTAAAAATTACTCTTTAATTAGAATGTAGTAATGATTTAATGTTTGTATATCTACTACTAATAAGATTTGCTGTTTAATTATAGTTTATTATAATGATCATTCAAATTTACCCTATCATCTTTTTTTTAATTAATTGTAATTGTAGTATATATATATATATATAATTGTAAAATGAAATTTATAATTATAATATAAATTAAATTATGATATAGATTATTAAAATATTAATAATATAATTAAGTATAATTACAAAAAAATATATTAATTTAACAAGTATCTTTAAATTAGGAATAGATTAACATTAAAATTATTAAAATTATAACTAACATTAATTTATATAAGTAAAATTCAATATACATTTAGTTTTGAACAATAAAAAATACTTTTGACAATTTTTTTTAAGTTCTATTTTCTTACAATATATATATATATATATATATATATATATTCTCTCAGTCCCTCATTAAGAGGGTCATTTGCTTTTTGGTACGTAGATTAAGGAGTATTATTATTTAATGTGTAGCGGGTAGTTATATTAGTAGGAGTGTGGGTCCCAACATTTAATTGTATTAGAGGGGGTGTGTGGGTCCTATGTGTGTAAAAAATGAAAGGAGACTCTTTGGGTGAGACGACCAAAATGGAAAAATGACCACGTATAACCATCAAACCAGAGACAAAAGCAGGGCTCGACAAAACAGACTTAGGCTGGGACGGAGGGAGTATATATATATATATATATATATATATATATATATATATATATATATATATATTAGAAAGGATACTGTTTGTTTGTGTGTTTGATTTCATAAAAAAAAAACACATAATGGGAAACCATATAAACTCTTCGTTTGCCGTCTTTTTCTGAGAAAAAACTTTTAGCAATGTCCCCCATAAGTTGAGAGAATAATTAAGCAGTACACCACATCCAATGTTCATAAAAGAATGTGTGAGTGTTGTATGGTGTAAACCTTATTCAATCATAGTTAAGTGTTGATATGGAGTTTGTGGATGTCTTAGTTTGAGTATGGATATAATACATGGAAGAATTGGATGTATCAATGGGTTAAATACTCAAAATGATAGCAATATGGTACAACCGGTGTATGCATGGAGCAGGGTCTGTTCGTGAGGGTTTTGGATGGCAAAACGGATGAGTTAGGAGCAATTGAGCATATGGCTAGAAATCTTGACACATCAGCTGTTAGTTGAAAGTAGTTTCACTCAATTTGGTAATCGTTTAACTGTCCAACTGATAGCTCAAAGATGCCTACTCATATTAGTCCCATTTCCAGTGTGTTGTATATTAGTATATAAGCTGTACTTTACAGCTTTATTTACGTGTAATCACCTCCACAATCATGTAGCAATAAAGAAGCTCTCTCCCGTGGACGTAGCAGTTTCATCTCCGAACCACGTAAATCGTGTCTCATCTCGTTTTTCTTTTCTTCTATTTCGTAATGTGTGTTCTTGTGCATATGTAGAGTGTGTAGTCTTTCTTGTGTGAGTTTTCTGCCAATTTCATGAGAATTTGCGCCATCTGTGGGAAAAAGGCAGAAACGGGAAGATAAGATGATATCCACACCGGTTTGATGTCAAGAACAGAGGATATTCGGGTATGATGAAAGGAAGAAGCCTTCGACGGCGATTCGATTTGGGAGAATCAGCTGGCTCTGATGGTGCAGCGAGACATTGATCTCCAATTATAGTGGAGGAGGATCAGAAGTTTATGAGGGGGTGATTGCCAACACCGGTGATCTCCTAGAGATGAAAAGATTGGGAAGCGGTGGAGATCAAGAAACAGGTGGAAGAGTTTCCAAGAAGACGTTCTCGACAGAAGGCAATGGAATTCAGGTGTTCTCGGTGTCGGAAATCTGGTCTATGACAAATGCGCGGGGATCCAGCGGTGGCAAATGCAAACTAGAGAAGTGGTGGTTTCGGCGATGTTCTAGAACATGGCGGTGTCATGATTTCAAGAGAGGAGTTCTCTGTGCGTGATTCGACGGAAGCAGAATCTATCTCCGGCGGTGGAAGACAAACTCGCGCTGTGGCAGAGGTTCTGATTTTCACGAGCGGTGAGGAACCAATGTGGCGGAGGAAGATAGGTCTTCAACGACGGTGTTGCTATAGTGAGAGGGATGGATTTTTTCGGCAAGATTATTGGTTCGCAATGACTTCATTCTCTGGCAATTGATTTGTGAATTTTTATGATAGTTATTGTACACCAGGAGGTTCGAAAGAACTGGGCGGTGCTAAGGAATGCATCAGCGATCTTCCAACGAGGAAGTTGGTTCAATTTTAGCAATGATTCAGAACTGCAAGATAGCGATTTTTCTCCATTGGAAGGATTAAATTTCCAACGGTTATTCGTTTAACTGTCCAACTGATAGCTCAAAGATGCCTACTCATATTAGTCCCATAAGTTCCAGTGTGTTGTATATTAGTATATAAGCTGTACTTTACAACTTTATTTACGTGTAATCACCTCCACAATCATGTAGCAATAAAGAATCTCTCTCCCGTGGACGTAGGAGTTTCATCTCCGAACCACGTAAATCGTGTCTCATCTCGTTTTTCTTTTCTTCTATTTCGTAATGTGTGTTCTAGTGCAATTGTAGAGTGTGTAGTCTTTCTTGTGTGAGTTTTCTGCCAATTTCACGACAGAATGGATTAATTACGTTGAAGTGGAGATGAGAGAGACAATGACTTGTCTGAATTCTTTATTGTCCTTTATCGTTAAAATTTATGTCTGTATATGTGTATATGTGTATAGAGAATTAAGATGCTGTAGTTTATTTCCTATTAAAATAAAGTCAACATATCTTTTCTCGGATTTTTATCCTCTGATTTCTGCATTTAATAGCTACCATAATTAATTCTTCAAATTCTTTTATTTGCTCATCTATTATTGGTAGATAAAATCTTTAATTTTAATATCTTATTCGGAGTAAAATTTGTTCTCTTTCTTCTGAGTTCTACAACGCTGTTCAAGATACTCTTAAAATTTTGTAATTGTCACCTTTTATTAATAAAATTTTGTTATTTACTTTCCAAAATAAAATAAAATAAAAGCATTAAATTTGTTCTCCAGACTCATCTACGTTCCTTCTCCGCTGCGTCGTTCCCACTCTCACAAGAAGGCCCTTCTGGTAAGCTACGTGATCCCACTCTCCCTCTTCATCTACATTCACAGAGATTAAGTACTTATTAATTATTATCGGCTATTTGAATAGGAAATTATTTTAAAAAAAAATAATTTTTCATCTAACGGTGATATTTATATCTAAGATCTCTTATACGTTTGGGTTATGTATAACCAGGGTCATGTAAGAATATGCCTTAAATATATTTTAAAGTGCAAACGTTGTAGTCAAATTAAAAAATTGAGAAATTAATATGAAATTAATTTAATTAGGTCTTTTATCCCTACCATATATATATATATATATATAAAGAGATTTCAACCTTAAATTGGCAAGTTTTCGTACTGTAGAGGGTCACCTTGTTTTACACGAGTCGACTCTTCCCCTGTTTTCCCATCTACGTGTCTTGAGTCCCTTCAGCGTGTTTGAGTCCATTTTTGCTATTTTTGGTAATTAGTGGGATAAAGATTGGATAATAAATTGAGAGAGAGGCAACTTTCAAGCACATTTTTAGGCTCCTGCATGGTTTTATGGTAATGTGATGTGCTGATTTTATAGTTTTTTCTTGGTGATTCTGTTGTTATTTTTCAAAGATTTATGGCACATTATCTCGAAGTACACTCGAGCACAAGAGATCAATTCGTCATAATAATAACTTTTTTCTTTTTCAAAATTAAATTTGATGGATTGAGCCATTTAAAATATTGACTTGATGAAGTGAGTCGTAACATTAAAAATTATTTACTAACAGTGTGGATTAGCCACGGTCTTAAATCCATTGACAGTAATTGTTCATAGAAGATAGATAGGGTTCGTTAATTGTTGGGCATAACGATGGGCTAATTGTACCTGGATTGCGTTTGTCCATAGCTAAAGCCCAATAGAAACCAATAAATTTTACCATTTCCCCTTCTTTGCGAAGATGTTTTGATTTGGTGTATTCCACTTGCTAATTTGATGGTGTAGAGTGTGGACTTTGGGCTGTTGTTAATATTCAAGTAGTTAGTTCTAAGACTCTTCTGTAGGTGGAATACACTTGCATAGATTAGAGGTGAAACATAATAAACCATCAAATTTATAAGTAGGAAGTAGAGTAAAAAGATCCACCCATTAACATGTGCTTTTTCTGTCATATTCAAAAATAATCCTTTATTGGATTAATTAGTGTAATTTGGACAAATCATTAAGAAGAAGAATTTATTGAGAGAATAATTAGATAGTACACCATATCCAATCCAATGTTCGTAAAACAATTGAATAAAGAAGATAGTATTACCTGGAAATGGAGATGAGAGAGACAAGGGCTTGCCTGAATTCTTTATTGTCTTTTATCGTTAAAATTTATGTGTATATGTATATAGAGAATTAAGACGGTTTTTTTCCTATTAAATAAAGTCAACATATCTTTTTTCCTCTGTCTGCATTTAATGGCTGCCATAATTAACTCTTCAAATTCTTTTATTGCTCATCTATTATTGGTGGCTAAAATCTTTAATTTTAATATCTTATTCGGAGTAAAATTTGTTCTCTTTCATCTGAGTGCTACAACGTTGTTCAAAAAAAAAATACTTTTAAAATTTTGTAGTTGTCACCTCTTATTAATAAAATTTTGTTATTTGCTTTTCAAAAATAAAATAAAATAAAGCAAAAGTTCTACGCTCCCGGACACAGGGACATTGTTCGTGTCCATGTGAACACAACTTTTCTCCTCCCTATTCTATTTAAACCTATATATTGTTAGGGAGTTTAAATTGCAAAGGGACACGGAAATTACAAAGGGGTACGGTGTCCCCAGGGGCACAAGAGCCCCACTCTAAAATAAAAGTATTAAAATTTTATTTTATTAAAGGAGTTAAAACTTAGTTAATTTTATTATATACTCCCTCCGTCGCTCACTAAGAGGGTCTTTTACTTTTTAGCACGTGGATTAAGGAATATTATTATTTAATGTGTAGATTTTATTACTGGGAGTGTGAGTCATATATTTTAATTGTATTAGTGAGCGTGTGTAGGTCTCATATGTGTAAAAAAGAAAAGAGAACTCTTTGGGTGGGACGCCCAAAATAAAAAAAAAGACCTTCTTTCAAGGAGACGGAGAAAGTATTTTGTTAAATTTTATTATATACGTACTATTACATTTTATTTTTCAAAGTATACATTTAATTTAATTTAGGGGCACTACTGGCATTACTCATGTCACCTATCACCAAATTTTTAACAGGCTATCACCTGTAACTAATCTCATATATACCATTTTCTTTATTAATTAACACGTCATCCACGTCTTTATGCCTAGGCTAAGGCTGTGGACCAATTTTCACGCTATCCTAATTATCACATCAATTTTCATTTATATACTTATTTCTTTGCAAGAATATTATTAATTCTTTATTTTAAATTAAAATTCGAGTATTTCAAGTAAAATTATTTGAAAAGATAATATAAATTATTTGAAAAGATAATATAAATTTATTTAAATTTTAATTTATCTAGTGCTTTAAATTTTAATATCTTTCCATTTAAATTTAAATTACTTAATTTCATTCTAGAAAATGGCGAGTCTGGGCAAGATTGTCCCACGAATCCCCTTATGATACTTGCAAGCAGTGATTTGAAAATCGGACCGAAAGATAAACCGATGACCCTAACTGTTCGAGGTCTGATTTGTCGGATCGGGCGATTCAACCGGAAAATTAAATTTTACATATTTTAATTATATTTTATAATAAATATTAAAAAAATATTATATAATACAATTTTTTAAAAAAAAAATAAAGGACGGAGGTGTTTGAATGCAAAGCCCCGCCCACTTCAATATTATTCTTAAATAAACCCTAGCCCACTAAATAAAATATCTTACCTAATTTATTAGCTTTGCACATTATTCCCCATCCTCACTAAACAAAAGAAGCCGACGCCTGCTCTCTGCAACAAACCTTACCTCTCTCCAAAGAGTCTCTAACTCTCTAACTTGTATCTTTCTCTCTCCATACAACCACGTTTCGCAAGGTTAACCTTTGTAGGAGCCCTACCTTTGTATATTCTCCACGTAAGATACTTGACCTTCCCCGGTCTACTGAACATTACTAACCCATGGTCTACTATCACTACTATTAGAGACCAAAGATGAAGCAGTCTTCGTCGTTTACGGTTTTCTCGCCGATGCAGATGGAGTTGGAGAATAGGTCTGCGGTTGATCTTGGATCAAGTCCCTGTTTTTCATCATGGTGAAGACTTGAACAACACATGAAGAATGACAAGTGACGTTATGTCTCACTCTCACTAACGTTGTTGTGTGTTGCTTAGTGTGGTTGGCACCCAGGTTCAGTCTTTATCTACAACTGCCAACAACACAAAATTCTCCACGCACTACATCAAAAATGTGATATTGGGACACTTTATTAGTGACACTTATTAATTTGTGTCCACAAATTATATTTGCAGAATTTTGAAAATCTTCCATTATATTTGAAAATTTTGAAAATCGTCCATCATGTTTACCAAGTTCAACAAAATCGTTTGTTTCAACAGGTCATTAGCAGGTTATTCTAAAAAATAAAAAAATATGTGAAATATATATATATATATATATATATATATACTATTTTAAAAAAATAGCCTACACTAAGAATTTATATTATACTCTCTCCGTCCGCCCGAAAGAGAACATAATATTTTGCTTTTGTGCACGTTGATTAAAAATTATTGTTATTTAATGTGTAGTGGGTAGTTGTATTAGTAGGAGTGTGGATCCCATATTTTAATTGTATCGCTAATAAACAGATGGGTTGCTTATGTTTAAAGATAGTTGTTGATTAATAGCAATTGTCTTTCTCTCCCCTCAGATTATGTTCAGGCATTGTTTTCTGTTTCTCAAACTGACGCAGGAGCTGAAGAGGTGACAACATTAGCTCATGAGGGAAGACACCAACAGTCAGTCAACTTCACGAACTAATCTGTATCGATTGGGAGAGAGTTATAGTTCATGCCTTATACCGTTGGAAAGCTCTGGAAGTCTAGTTTTCAACAAAATTTACATATCCCAAAAATAATATTTCTACAGAAAGTTATGGTCCTTTTACTGAAGTGTGACAGTCTGCACCAGCATGCGGAAAGTTACGGGACCAGTTTCTGTTTGGCTGATTTTTATGAGTTCTCTCCTCATCATGAACCTTGGTAACTACATATTCCTAGTTCTTATTTCCTATGTGCATTGAGAATGTTAAGTCTCATTTATTTCTTTTGACTCACTTGGAGGGTTGTTCCAAATCATGCCTATATAATGGCATTATATGTAATCTTAGAAGAACAATTCGAAATTTAAAATAACCTATTTGAGCTCTTAAGCTTGTTAGAAGATGTATTCTTCTTGTACCTTTCTCTAAACTCTTTTGGTGGATTCCTAGAGTGGTGAGTATTGAGTGTTTACTTGTGTTTCCTCCTACTTCTCTAATTCCCCGGTATCAAGTGGTATCAGAGCTTCGGTTTTCAATGGCTGGTCGTAGAAGAAATGGGCCAAATATTGATGATCCTGCTGCTCGTCAACGAGACCTTCGTGATATTGAATTAGAAGACTTACGGAGACAAGTGCAACAACTCGAGCAACACCTTGCGCGTGGCAAACATCTTGAACATGATGTTGAGGGTCATGATTCAGATGGTGGTTCTACAACAAGTGATGATGTGGATTTCAATCCGTTTCATGTTGGCAAAAGTGACGATTCAAGTGAAAATGCATCTCGAGGTCAGCGGGTTCGAAGGAGCAATGTTCGAAACACACATTATGATTTCAAAGTTGATATTCCAGATTTTGAGGGAAGAAGTGATCCAAACGAGTTCATAGATTGGCTCAATTCTGTTGAGAAAGTATTTGAATTCAAAGATATTCAAAAAGAAAGTAAGGTGAAACTTGTGGCTATCAAATTGAAGAAATATGCAGCCTTGTGGTGGGAGCACCTTAAGAAGCAACGTTCTCGTGATGGCAAGCAAAAGATCAGAACGTGGGAAAAAATGAAGAAGGAGTTAAGGAGGAAATTCTTGCCGGATAATTATCGGCAAGATGCTTTTCTTAAGTATCACAACTTCAAGCAAAAAGATCTATCCGTGGAGGAGTACATGGCTGAGTTTGAAAATCTCATGTTGCGGTGTGATGTTTTGGAGCCGGAAGAACAAACCATTGCTCGTTTTCTTGGAGGGCTGAGGTATGAGATTGGAAATGTGGTCCAATTACAACCATATTGGACATATAATGATGTTTGCAAGTTATCTCTCAAGGTTGAGAAACAACAAAAAGAATCAAGTCGTTTCGGTGGGCGTTTCTTGTCGAGTGGTGGTGTTTCTAACAGGGGGAGTGCTTCTTCTTCCAAGAACACTCCTACCACAAAAGATACAAGACCAAAAGCTGCTGCAAGTAAGGAGGGTAGTGCTGGTTTTGTGAAACAAAGTGGCCCAACGAATCAAAAAAATTGTTTCAAATGCAAGGGCTTTGGACACTTTGCTGCAGATTGTCCAAATCGGAGGATCATTACTCTTGTTGAGGAAGAGTGTGAAGGGGAACCTGATGAGACAACACCAATCTATGATGAGTATGATGAGAATGACGTGATTTACGAGGATCATGGAGAAGCTTTGGTGATTCGACGTAACCTCAACACTACCTCTGTTGCGGATGATGCATGGCTTCGTAACAATATTTTTCACACAAGGTGCACGTCGAATGGCAAAGTATGTGATGTCATTATTGATGGAGGAAGTTGTGAAAATGTCGTGGCTACTGTTATGGTGGAGAAGTTGAGCCTGAAAACTGAAGATCATCCTCAACCTTACAAGTTATCGTGGCTTCGTAAAGGTAATGAAGTGAAGGTAAATAAACGATGCTTTGTTCAATTCTCTATTGGTAACAAGTACAAGGATGAAGTTTGGTGTGATGTTATTCCTATGGATGTGTGTCATTTGCTTCTTGGAAGGCCATGGCAGTTTGATAGAAAAACACAACATGATGGTTTCAAGAACACTTACACTTTTGTTAAAGATGATGAGAAAATTATTTTGGGACCATCAAGGATGGAGAAGATACCAAAGCCAACAAAAGGAGAAGGGAATAATCTTCTCTCCAAATCACAAATTGAAAGTGCGATGAATGAATCCATGGAAGCATTTGCATTGGTGATTCTAGAAGAAAATGAGGAGGGTATTCCCATACCATTCCAAGTTCAATCTCTTTTGCAAGAGTTTCATGACGTAGTACCTGAGGAGATTCCACCAGGCCTTCCTCCAATGAGAAATATTCAGCATTGCATTGATTTAATTCCCGGTGCTTCGATTCCAAATAAGGCAGCTTATAGGATGAATCCTAAAGAGCATGAAGAATTACAGCGGCAAGTTGAGGAGCTATTGGCAAAAGGTCTTGTGAGAGAAAGTAAGAGTCCTTGTGCTGTTCCGGCGCTTCTTGTGCCAAAGAAAGATAGTTCGTGGCGTATGTGTGTTGATAGTAGAGCGGTAAACAAAATCACCATCAAATACCGCTTTCCTATTCCTCGCCTTGATGATCTTCTTGATCAACTTCATGGCTTCAAGATTGCTTCTAAAATTGATTTGCGGAGTGGCTATCTTCAAATTCGTATGCGGCCTGGAGATGAGTGGAAAACAGCCTTCAAGACAAGAGATGGTCTTTTTGAATGGACGGTCATGCCATTCGGGCTCTCTAACGCACCTTCTACTTTTATGCGGCTTATGAATCATGTGTTTAAGCCATTTATTGGGAAGTTTGTTGTTGTCTATTTTGATGACATTCTTATATACAGCCCCAGTCCGGAAGAACATTTGGAACATCTTCGGCAAGTCTTTGTGGTGCTACGGGAGCAGAAGTTGTATGCCAACTTGAAGAAATGTCATTTCTTCACAGATAGTCTAATCTTTTTGGGATATGTTATTTCTTCCGAAGGCATCAAGATGGACCAAGGAAAGATTGAAGCTATTCTAAGTTGGCCAATACCAAAGACAATTCATAACATTAGAAGTTTTCATGGCCTGGCTTCATTTTATCGACGGTTCATAAAAAATTTCAGCACCATTATTTCACCTATAACTGAATGTTTGAAAGGTGGCAGCTTCAAGTGGACGGAGGAAGCATTGAAAAGCTTTGAGCTTCTCAAGTTGAAAGTCACGGATGCTCCAATTTTACAGTTTCCTGATTTTGAAAAGGTGTTCGAAGTGGATTGTGATGCTTCGAATGTGGGAATCGGAGGAGTTCTTAGCCAAGAAGGCAAACCCATTGCTTTCTTTAGTGAAATGATGAATAATTCCCGACGCAATTATTCGACGTATGACAAGGAGTTCTTTGCAATTGTTCGCACTTTGGATCATTGGCAACATTATCTCTTACATAAGGAGTTTGTCCTCTTCTCGGATCATGAAGCTTTGAAATACTTGAATTCACAGCAGAAGTTGAATCCACGACATGGAAAATGGGTTGAGTTTTTACAAGCATTCAACTTTGTGATCAAGCATAAATCTGGTGTGCTAAATCAAGTGGCGGATGCTCTTAGTCGACGACACTCTTTGTTGACTACTTTGCAGCTAAACGTGGTTGGATTTGAGGTGATAAAAGATCTCTATAAGAATGATACATATTTTGGCAGAATTTGGGAGGAATCTTCAAAAGCTCCATTCAAGCTTTTCTTGATTCATGATGGTTATTTCTTCAAAGGTAACTTGTTGTGTGTTCCTGATTGTTCTTTAAAACTAACAATTATTGATGAAGCACATAGTGGCGGTCTTGCTGGACATTTTGGAAGAGAGAAGACTCTTACACTTATAAGAGAAAATTTCTATTGGCCACACATGGAAAGGGATGTTAGGAAGTACGTTGAAAGATGCAGGACTTGTCATATTGCTAAAACTCATGGGCAAAATACAGGTCTATATACTCCTTTGCCGGTGCCATTATGTCCATGGGAAGATGTGAGTATGGACTTTGTTGTTGGGTTGCCTCGCACTCAAAGGAACAAGGATTCGGTTATGGTGGTTGCTGATCGGTTCTCAAAGATGGCACATTTCATTCCGTGCATCAAAACAATGGATGCAACTCATGTGGCTGATCTTTACTTCAAGGAAGTTGTGAGACTTCATGGAATTCCAAAAGCCATCAAGTCTGATCGGGATTCGAAATTCATGAGTCATTTTTGGCGTACACTTTGGAAAAAGCTTGGAACTAAACTTCAATTTAGTTCATCTCACCATCCACAAACTGATGGACAGACTGAAGTGGTAAATAGAAGCTTGGGAAATCTATTGAGGAGTTTAATTGGGAAGAATCCTCGTCAATGGGATGTGGTCTTAGCACAAGCGGAGTTTGCTTACAACCGATCTTCGAGTCAAACAACAGGGCGGAGTCCCTTCGAGGTTGTTTATGGTCGAAATCCTATCACTCCAATGGATTTGACTCCCATTCCTCTAACTCATCATATCAGTGGAGATGGCGAAGATCATGCTAAGTACATCAAGGAGTTGCATGAGAAGGTTCGTAAAGAAATTATCAAGCACAATGAGAAGTATCAAAGGGTGGCAAACAAGCATAGAAAGCAATCTGTTTTCAAAGAAGGTGATCTAGTTTGGATTCATTTAAGGAAGGAACGTTTTCCTAGAGTCCGGCATGGAAAGTTGCAGCCTAGAGCTGATGGACCATTTCGAATTTTGAAAAAGATTGGCGATAATGCTTACAAGGTAGAGCTGCCTGGGAATTATGGTGTCTCAGCCACTTTCAACGTTGCTGATCTTTCACCATATGTTGGGGATAAAGAAGATTCAGATTCGGGGTCGAATCTTTTTCAACCAGGGGAGAATGACGCAGGAGCTGAAGAGGTGACAACATTAGCTCATGAGGGAAGACACCAACAGTCAGTCAACTTCACGAATTAATCTGTATCGATTGGGAGAGAGTTATAGTTCATGCCTTGTACCGTTGGAAAGCTCTGGAAGTCTAGTTTTCAACAAAATTTACATATCCCAAAAATAATATTTCTACAGAAAGTTATGGTCCTTTTACTGAAGTGTGACAGTCTGCACCAGCATGCGGAAAGTTACGGGATCAGTTTCTGTTTGGCTGATTTTTATGAGTTCTCTCCTCATCATGAACCTTGGTAACTACATATTCCTAGTTCTTATTTCCTATGTGCATTGAGAATGTTAAGTCTCATTTATTTCTTTTGACTCACTTGGAAGGTTGTTCCAAATCATGCCTATATAATGGCATTATATGTAATCTTAGAAGGACAATTCGAAATTTAAAATAACCTATTTGAGCTCTTAAGCTTGTTAGAAGATGTATTCTTCTTGTACCTTTCTCTAAACTCTTTTGGTGGATTCCTAGAGTGGTGAGTATTGAGTGTTTACTTGTGTTTCCTCCTACTTCTCTAAAATCCCGGTATCACAAACTTTGAACCATGCTTTGTGTTCTTGATGAACCTGATGGTATTTTTATTTGGTGTATAGGTGTTACAATTTGAACATCTATGAGTGCTTTTAATTAATTCAGACTGAATTAATTCATAATTAAAATGCATAGATGATGCTGCAGTAGCTGAAGTTGGAGCCGACGAATCTTGAAATCACATGCCAATTACATCATATCAAAATGCTGCTGAGAACCTGAGGTATGATCTGCATATGATTTTGTCTCTTACAGTATTAAAGTAATAAAAACGTGAATTCTCAATAAAACGTTCAAAAATCTTATATTTGTAAGATTGGCAATTTCTTTATGCTTGTATGTATTGCTGGACACTGGAATTCATGTTAGAAATATTAGTACGGTCCACATTGGACAGTGGTGGCTGAGTAGTTCTAATGATGATTCAGTATAACTTTTCTACTTGCATTTCTTAACGATTATCTACCAGGTGTGTTTTCATTCATCTTATGCTTACATTTTTCAATCCCTTATTGAAAGTTTTATTTGATCTAATGTCTCATTGCTTACGATGTATCAGATATGAACACAGGGAACCTTCTGATCTTTTATCCAGTTGATAAAGTAGCTTCCTATGTATCTGATGATGGTGTAACTATATGCTCACATTTAACTCACTTGATAATATTTTCAATGAAAAGTGATTCCAAATCAAATAAAAGTAATATTCATTTAATTAAATTATGTCACGAACAATTCATTGAAATAAAATGTGATAACATGCTTAATAAAAAGATACATAATAAAGAAAAAGTGATAAACATTTAATTTAATTATTTTATGCATAATTTATAAGATGAATGAAAAGTGATAACGAGACTATTGAACTATCTAATGAATGATTAATAATAATAATAATAGTAATAATAATAATATAATAATAATAATAATAATAACATAATTTTTTTTATTATAAGCGAGAGAACATATAATTTAAAATAAAACATGTCGTGAATGGTTGGCGAGAAGAGGAGATTGCCGAATGGAGGGCTATTCGCACCCCCAAATTTATTAATCGTACCCTATTTACTAAACATACCCCAATATATATTAGTTATATATATACATATTACTAAATACACCCCATTTAAGACGTTTTTACCTTTTAATTATTAAGGAAAAAAAAACTCAAGATCATATTCTTCCTCTCTCTCTCTAACATAAGATAATGTATCCTCTCTCTCACACAATATAATGCAGTGTAGAAGAAATAAATTAATGATGATTGTACGCCCTTTTTAATATGAGAACATTGAGAAGCAATATGAACCCCTAATCCTCCATTACCTACCCTCATACATCGAGAGGTAAAACTAAGAGAGATAAATAGAAGAGAGATGACACTTTAATGGGGGAATGATGAAGGGAGGATCTTGTCTCCCTAATTTTTTTTATTTGAGATTTATGCAATGGTGAGATCATGTGATCAGTTTCTTTTGGTTCAATTTAGCAATCTCCATTGCTTCGATCACTCGAAACAACCAACCAAAATTAATTCTTTGATCAAAAAGTATCAACGTTGTTAGTTCAATCTTGGAGATATGATTTAAAATTATTTTCTTCAATGGAAAAGTAACAATATTGTAGTTAAAATAGAAAGTTCAATCTTGAATATATGATTTAAAATTATTTTAAAAAGAGATGGATAGATGAAACATAGGATTAGATTGTGGAGAAAACCTCATTTTACAAAGATAAACATAAAGATATTTTTGTCATATTAAATGAGGATATTTTAATCTAAATTATTTATGGGGTGCATTTAGAAAATTTGGGGGTATGAATAGTCATCCCTTGCCGAATTTTATTATTAGTAAAATAGGATTTTTAATTAGTTAATCCAAACAATGCTCTTTTTTCCTTTAAATATCTTTATATTTAATATAAAATATATTTATTTGGGTTAATGGATGATCCGTCTCACATAAGAGGATCCGTGAGACGTTCTCACCCAAGACCTACCCTAAAGTATGTATAATTTATTCTACAAAACATATTTAATTTTTTTTACAATTAGTTATATTTCTGGACAACCTAATTAAACACCTCATCTCTGACAATTTTACACAATTAGTGAATAATTCTATGCGACTAAAGAATAATTTTGTACAACATAATTTCTATACATATTTTTCTGGTGAATAGTTACATGAATAATTCCTCACGGCTAATAATTATTTTGCATGATTAATGAATAATTTTGCACAACTAATATATAATTATGCACAACATGAATATTTCTATGTAATTAAAGAATAATTACAACATGAATAATTCTACATAATTAATGAATAATTATGCACAACAAGTGAATAATTATGCATGATTAATGTATAATATTTAGCACAACATGAATAATTTTGCATAATTAGTAAATAATTTTGCACAACTAATTAATAATTCAGGACAACAAGTATAATTTTGCACAATTATTAAATATTTTTTCACAATATAAAACTATCTCGTTCTATAATTAATTATTTATGGTAACCTACAAATTATTCATACAAGGGAAAATATCAAAATTGGTTCGGTAAGTATGATATTTTCTAACTATAGTAATTTTTTATTTGCAATTCTCAATTTTGGTCCTTTTTTATCCACTTTTAGTCCTTTTTGTTCAGTTTTGGTCATTTTGATCCAAATTTAGTCTTTCTTGTCCAAATTTAGTCCTTTATGTTAAAAGAATTACCAAAAATGATCCGAAAGTGTATACATTTAGGACCAAAAGTGAACAAAAAATGATCAAATTTTGAAAAAAAGACCAAAACGGGACAAAAGGGACTAAAAGTAGACAAAAAAGGACCAAAATTGAGAATTACAAATGAAAAATGACTAAAGTTGAAAAATGTCATACTTATAGGATTAATTTTGATATTTACCCTTCATACAATTAGACGATTTCATTTTTCATTGACTAATTCCGTGAGAAGTATATATAGTAATTAATTATGTTGCCGTTCAAATTAGGATTTGAATGAGAGTAGAAAGAAAAAAGTTTTTTTTTTAGGAAGAAAGAAAAAGCTTTTAGCAAGAGTGAAGAAGAAATTCATGGTTTTCTCTCTTATTTTTGGACGGCCTCACCCATTATCCAAATTACATGATAACTTAAATAACTTAAATATATGTCACTCGTGAAAACAAGCCCCATGGCAACGCCATTGTCAGGAACGTCCATCATGTTCAGCATTGGAATCATCATCAAAATTAGCTCAGAGTCCTTGATAAAAAAAATAGCTTAGAGTCAAAGTAAGGATTCTCAAAAATTAATGTCAATATCCTTACTCACAATAAGAAAACGAACCAAGAGAGGCCGTAAATCCTATTGTGGTTTTGCAAGCGGCATACAATGATGTGAAGATGGTGCTGCTAAAATTCAACCTTCGTTATTCCAAATACGATTATAATATGAAGAATAGTTTGAACGTGATTATTTGATAATTTAGAATATCAAAATCAGTTAGATTTATTAGGTAAGATTAAGTTGTTAATTTAAATTATTATGGGTATATTAGGTATATTGTTATATATTTTGTATCTCATCGTGATATTTTGCACTGAACCGTATCTTAAAGTAATAATCCTATCTAATATGTATCTTAGAGTAATTATTTCAATATTTTTAATTTAATATTTAGCTTCTGTAAGTCGGGTTTACATCATAAATACATTTAAATTTTGTGATCCCCTTAATTTAAATACCTCAGCAATACATATGATATATAGGATTGGAAGGGGGCACAAGGTTTACATCGTGAATCCGGTTTATACATATGTTTGAGTTAATTTAATCATCAATACATTTAAATTTTGTGATCCCCTTAATTTAAATACCCCAGCAATACATATGACATATAGGATTAGAAGGGGGCACAGGGTTTACATCGTGAATCCGGTTTATACAAATGTTTGAGTTAATTTAATTCTCAAATTAGAATTTAATTTAATTAGAATCTCAATTTAGGGTTTAGTTTTTTTATTTTATTTAAGGGCTTTAAATAATTTTGTTTTGTTTTGAATTATTACTTTATTTTTTGAGGGCTGATTTTTCCCTCAATTTCTTGTTTTGCCGACAGAAATGTCAAGTTGACCTAAATTAATTAGTATTTGGATTGAATTAGTGAGGGTTAATAAGTATGTGGATATGATTGTGGTTGGGTGAACAAGTTGTATAAGGGTATAACATTTTTGTTTTAAAGGGTATACACTCTAATTAAAGGGTATAGGGGTATAATTTTTTCATTAAAAAAATGGATAGTATAAAAGAATTATGGGTTAATTACGCCAAAAGTTTAAACCTTTTCGCGAATTTCAAATTAGTCCAAACTTTTCAATATTTACAAATAAGTTCCCGACTTTATACTCGTTTTGCAAATTAAGCCACCGGATAGCTGGGGGCCTGCCAGGTGGCTGACATGTCATTTCTTCATGCCATGTAAACCCATTTGGAAAGTCAAAATTGATTTTAATCTGCCAATTCAAAAAGTGTGATTACTTCTCTCTCTCAAACGTCGGCCATCGCCAACCACCAGCCTCGTCAACCGCGACTCCGACGGACCACCGCAAGTCACCACCTGTTGCTCTCTAGTCCACGCACCACTGCACCGGAAATTGCTCCAGCTGCACATTCTCCGCCGCAACTGATTGTGCTAGGTGCTATAATCTCATCACTAACTTATCTCCATCGGCATTTTGACCCGATAATACATATACCTATTGATCACATCACGAATAAGATATTCTCAACTTCATAAGGACTGTGCTCCACATCATTGAAGATATTTATTAGCATCAACTTCTTTAATTCTTTGGAATTAGAGCGAAATTGCCTAGGAAACACCACAAATTCAGACCATGGATGAGGCAACTCTTGTGGTATCAACCAAACTCATGGTACATACTATAATACTGATAGAGAAAATGATAATCCTCTTTATTGTTAAAAAAAACTATCAATATTCAAATCAAATACAAGTCAAAAGAGGTAATTGGTAGTTTTTCAAATTACGGAGTTTATTTGGTAGTTTGGACAAACCTCGATGGGGGTGTTCGTAATTTAACCTTTTATATATACAGGGATAAGAATTGGGCCCCTAAGATTTGGGGTCTTGGGTGGTCTCCCCTTTGGGACTATGGTCAGGGCCGGCCCTTAAAAACGCGGATCTCCCTTGAGTATGAACTCCTCATCACTCATCCACCATTGTTCTCTTTTTATTCTCTAGGCAGATTCATGAAAGTAAAAATTCACGTAATTTGAACTCTGATTTATGTGATAATTATGTATGATTTGATCTTAAGTCAAGATAAATCGAGATATGTAGTAGAAAGTCACGGATCAGGTCGTTTGAGGCCGTTTGAGCTGATTTTCGAAGGAAAACAGGACAGAAGTGCTCGGAACTTGAAGAGGAGTCTGCAGGGACCTGGTTCGACTAGGGGGACCTGGTTCGACCTGCCATGAAGGTCGAACCACACGCCTAGAGTTTCGTCTAATCGCAGATGGTTGATTCGACCTTGGTCCGACCAGAGGGCACTGGGTTCGACCAAGGGTGTAGGTCGAACCACCACGCGGGACATCTTCAGATTCGTATTTCAGTACGTGTTTTCACTTAAAAAGCCCATTAGAGGTCCATTGGAAGAGCTGAAAGTATAAAAAGAAGACTATACACATCATAAAGGTACCGTATTCATTTTGCACAACATCCAAACCATACCATCATTCGGAGGAGTTGTAGAGAGAGATTCGTCTGTCAAATCAAGTGAGAGCCAAGTGAAGACTCAAGACGCAGAGAGACGCGACGACGCCCACATCTAGATTTTACTTCGCATCCTAATTTATCTTGTAATTTTAAAGACTAGGGTGAGATCTATCCAAACACCATAATTGTTCTTCGATCAATTATGTGCTAGAGCCGCCTTGGGTAGTTCTAGGGTTTATGAAGATTTTACATTTTAATTGAACTTTCGTGTGTATACTCCGTACAATACTACTTGTGATTTATTTTATATAAGACTATGCGTTTTTAATCCATATCCAGAGTCGTTTTGTGCATGATTAACTATTATATAAAGTTTAAATATATATCTGGGTTATTGATTAAGCGCGTTCACTTCTGAAAAGGATTCTACGTTATGATTCTAAGTGAGGGGACTCCGAAACTTCATTAGAACTATCTTATATGAATACTTGTTAATTTAATCTAATTCGAGTTAATAAGTTGGATAAAGAGAATAACTTCATAATACCTATAAAGGGAGATCATATCAGGTTAGAGTACTTAGTGCACAGAAAATAATTGATACTGATAGCGTCCTTTGGGTTTGATAAATATAACTTGGTCGCTTATCAAAGCTACAATAACATCCATCATACTTGGGGATTAATTAATTGTGTGTTGAGAAAACGCTCATCACAGACTCCAACATTGAATCCCGACAATACCCATCCACCTCTATCAACTCGAGTATTGTGATCTCACCGAATTCACGTGGAATCTCCTGCAGATAATAACGGTTTATCAAGATCAACTACCGAAGTTGAGGAAATTTTTCACTGAAGGCCATATACCATTCGAACAAATCCACTTTGTCAAATAGCAAGAACCTCAGCTTCTGGAATTCACCATTTCTTGTATCCCATCTCTTTCTTCTATGGAAAACATGCTTAAATTTGAGAACCTCGAGATTTTCCAGTCTCCCAACTATCGACAAATTCTCCCATGGAATGCTCGAGTTAATAAGGCTAAGTTTTCTAATGTTAGGAGGGAATCCAAATTCAAATTTATACTTATATAGGTATGATAAGGAGAGTGAACCAAGTTGAGTAAGGAAGTTGAGATCAAATTTTGGATATTCTCCATTCAACACACTACAAGAAAATGGAGATATAGCGACCAAAAATTTGCTATAAATTCAGATTTCATCACCAAATTCATTCTATTAGCGAAGAATTGTTGTTTTTCGTTGTTAAATTAATAATTATTAATAAATTTAAATAATTATTCATTTTGGCAGTAATTGTTCATAGAAGATAGATAGGGTTCGTTAATTGTTGGGCATAACGATGGGCTATTGTACCTGGATTGCGTTTGTCCATAGCTAAAGCCCAATAGAAACCAATAAATTTTACCATTTCCCCTTCTTTGCGAAGATGTTTTGATTTGGTGTATTCCACTAGCTAATTTGATGGTGTAGAGTGTGGACTTTGGGCTGTTGTTAATATTCAAGTAGTTAGTTCTAAGACTCTTCTGTAGGTGGAATACACTTGCATAGATTAGAGGTGAAACATAATAAACCATCAAATTTATAAGTAGGAAGTAGAGTAAAAAGATCCACCCATTAACATGTGCTTTTTCTGTCATATTCAAAAATAATCCTTTATTGGATTAATTAGTGTAATTTGGACAAATCATTAAGAAGAAGAATTTATTGAGAGAATAATTAGATAGTACACCATATCCAATCCAATGTTCGTAAAACAATGGATTAAAGAAGATAGTATTACCTGGAAATGGAGATGAGAGAGACAAGGGCTTGCCTGAATTCTTTATTGTCTTTTATCGTTAAAATTTATGTGTATATGTATATAGAGAATTAAGACGGTTTTTTTCCTATTAAATAAAGTCAACATATCTTTTTTACTCTATCTGCATTTAATGGCTGCCATAATTAACTCTTCAAATTCTTTTATTGCTCATCTATTATTGGTGGCTAAAATCTTTAATTTTAATATCTTATTCGGAGTAAAATTTGTTCTCTTTTATCTGAGTGCTACAACGTTATTTTCTACAAATTTTAATTATTCACTACACTTGTATAATTATTTATCAAATTTTATTAAAGATGCAAATTATTTTCTTTTAAAACATTGTCATTTTTATTTATTTATATTATAAATAATTGATAAAATAAGAGTTGGTCTCTTGCGTTCTTAAATGTGCAAAGTGCGTAAGGATACTTAGGCAGTTAAATTTAATTGCCTAGTAAATAAAAATGCAAAGAAAAATATATTAAATATTAATTAAATATTTATTTATTAACAAATTTAAATAAATTAATTCCTGAAGTAAATAAATAAAATATATTAAATATTAATTAAATATTTATTTATTAACAAATTTAAATAAATTAATTCCTGAAGTAAATAAATAAACATATGATAATTAATATAATTATTTGAACCCAAATTCAAGTCAAATAGCTCAATTCAAGTTAAGTGGATCTGATTCAAGTCAAGAAGCCCAGCAAATTAAATCCAGCAGGTCTAATTAAATTAATAGGCCCAAATCAAATCCAGCAGGTCTAAATTAAATTAATAGGCTCAAATCTAATCCAACAGGTCTAATTAAATTAATAGACCCGTAACCAAAATTGCAACCCCCTTAAGTTAGTGTTATTGCAATTTTCCCCTACGAATCTTGATGTATTTCTACTAGTATAATAATACATGTGTAGCAGTACATATATCACGATGGGCATCACATAGAATGATAGAAACAACATAAAATTGATCAACATCAGAGGTAAGGAAACAAAGAGGTGTGGATTATTGGAGTTATCTATTGGGAGCGGCCCATGGGTGTCATTGCACAACGTCAAATATTGTAGTTTCTTATAAAATGGTGGACATACAGGATTAAATCACATTAAAATAGATACGCCACAAATGCAATTAAGTTCTAAATTCAACAAAGCACTTAATTTCTAATTAATCAACATCAACATTAAATAAAAAAAGTTAGTAGTCCTTCAATCAAGCATTAGAAACGTAATTAATTAAAATGAACTAAAAACAAATTCACTCTAAATTCCATGGTTCTTCATCTGATACTGCTCAATATCCTCGCGCGCAACAATATCAGTTTGATTCTCCGCGGCGAACGAAAATTGCGGCAGAGGAGGCACAATGTACGACGGCGCCTGTGGAAGTGGCGGCGCCAGTGGAAGCTGCGGCGCATAATAATGCGCCAGTGGCGTGGCAATCCGGTGATCGGCAGCAGTAGACTCGTATATTACTGGTCGCGTAAATGAAGCATACCCACCATTGCTGGATGATGCACCCCCAAACTGATCATCTTCACCGTTCATCAGATGCATCATCATCGAGTTCCGGTTGACTGAATGGATCGAAAGGTGGTGATCCATCGTGGGGTAGTAGTCAGGGATATGCATGGGTGGATGGGGAGGGTAGAACTGACCTTTCACACCGGCATCAGCAAAAGCTAGTTTGTTTGATCTCTTCATCACCTCTAACCTGGATTTGGCTAGCTCAGCTTTGGAGCTCAGATCTGCTGCGAATTGTCTCAATTGCCCTTCTTTCAAGGTATTCATGAACCCTAACCAAGTGGGGTACCTAGCCTCTAGATTCTTCCTTCGAACCTTCGAGAGCTCGTCCTCTATCTTTTTCTTCCTCTCATCAAAGAAATCACTCAGCCCAAAGCTCTTGTTTCCACTATCCTTATTCTTTGCTCTATAATTGTTGATGATTTGATTGATTTCGTCGCAGTTTTGAGGCCATATGTCGGGCTCAGACGGCCCGGTTTCATGCTTTGGGCCGTAGATTATCATGCATGCATTCACATCACACAGAGTGGTGAACTCATGCATTTTTTTTATCAATCCCTCCTTCCTTTTCTTGAATGTTATGCTTCTTGACTTCTCATTGTCAATCAATTCCATTTTCAACTTCGCCCTCCCCATGATTGAATCCGATTCAAATTTCCTATTATATGAACGACACTTAAAACAACCAACTAATGAAATATATAAGACTTGAATGATCCCACCACAATCAGTGAATTCAAAATTCAAAAAGTTTGAATAATTAACTCATGATACTGTAAATCAAATCAATTATCAGTCAGAGACTAATTCTAATTGCTTCTGATAATTTAAACATTTATATAAAATCTCTCAAGTCATAAATATTGTAATATCATTATTAGTGTACTAATACTCCAAACTGTTCGTATTTTATAAATAAACCAAAAAAAAAAAAACTCCAAACTGTTCTATCTTAGATCTTTAATACTTCAGAAAATAAATAAATAAAATATACTAACAATATCATAGCAATTATAGGGTAATAAACCAAAATTTCATATCAGTTAAGATATCTACAACAAGAAATATAAAGTCTTTATAACCGTCTTTATAAAAGATATTAATTGTAGTATTATTGAACACAAGATCTGCTAAAATAATCCTTCATAATGAAGTCTGTATAAAACATATTAATTAATGTAGTATTATTGAACTCAAGATCTGCGAAAATAATATGTTACAGATGATCTGATGAGTGTAATTATTAGAAATTATCAAAACCAAAAATTTATGGAGTACTTAATAAACAAATACTAATGGAGTGACATAATTTCATCCAAACGTTATTGGATTAAGAAGAAGAAGTTATTGAGAGAATAATTAAACAGTACGCCATATCCAATGTTCATAAAAGAATGGATTAAAGAAGATAGTATTACCTGGAAATGGAGATAAGAGAGACAAGGGCTTGTCTGAATTCTTTATTCTCCTTTATCTTTAACATTTATGTCCGTATATGTATATGGATACAGAGAATTAAGACGGTTTATTTCCTATTAAAATAAAGTCAACATATCTTTTCTCGGATTTTTTTCCTCTTTCTGCATTTAATGGCTGCCATAATTAACTCTTCAAATTCTTTTATTTTCTCATCTATTATTGGTAGCTAAAATCTTTAATTTTAATATCTTATTCGGAGTAAAATTTGTTCTCTTTCATCCGAGTGCGCTACAACGCTGTTCAAAGATACTTTTAAAATTTTGATGTTTTTTCATTAAATTTTAAACCGAATTAAAAATTACTCTTTCATTCCAGTCAGAGCCATGTTCTGCCTGCAGCTCTGTTCTTGGAAACACAAATCACCCTTTTGCAATGCCTGCATGGCAACACACATCACCCTTTTATTTTTTTAATTTGGGCAAAATTGAATTAAAAATGACTAAAATTGAGTTTAAAATGACTATAATTTGAACCGCCACCGAGTGCCAGATCCTTACCGGAAACAGGCGACTGCTGCTGCTGCTATTGGAATCGGAGATTTTCCCCCCATTGATTATGGGTGGAATCGGAGAAGAGACTCGGTTCTTCCATTTGTACATTTGTACAATTACATCCAATAATAAATTACCTATTTTTCATTCCCAATCACAATTTTAGAACATAACATAAATAAATACAGAAGATACTCCTACAGTGTACATTATGAGGGAATGAAATCCTCATCCTGCGGCTGTTGTTGTAATTCCAATTCTTCTTGTTGGGGGTTGGATGGTGAGAATTGGGGAACTTTGTGCGCAGCGTTTCCCATTCTGTGGCGTTAATAAACCATAAGTTTGTAGGTATTTTCAAACACGTCTTTTCACTTCCCTCTTTTTTTTTTCACTAGTCTACTCTTATTTCTTCCTCTAATTTTCTTTTAACTTGCACCTTGCTATTAAGATAAATTTGATCAGAATTTTATGAAAATTGCAATTATTATAATATTTTATTTAATTTCTTGATTTTTTTTCATTCTTTATAAAGGTATTTTTAAAGAGGACACTTAGAAAATAAAATCTAAATAAATTCAAATTCAAATAAGATAAAAATAAAAGAAGGAAAGAAAAAAACTATCAATTAATAATAAGAAACATTATCTTAAATACATTATTTATGGTACAAATTAAAAAGTAATAATACACATTATAACCTCAAACAAATATAATTAATACTTTCGTTAATATATATTACCTTAAACACATATTTATATTCTTATTTCATGCCGTTGAGAAATGAATACTTTCCTTTATCCATCCACAAAATCTAATCTCAATTTAAGTAAAAACTTTTCTTTATACATCCACAAAATGTAACCTCAATTAATTTTCACATATTTGCATTTTGAGGATCCATAAATTTTTGTACAATGTAGAAGAATATTATAATTTTTTTCAGTGCAAAAGAATATTATAAAAGAGATATAAAATTCCTAATTTTGGAGAAAAATACCATTAATGACGGGATTTGAGAAAACACATTTAATGCATTTGGTCAGAATAAGGTTAAAATCGAATATAGTAATGATTTAATGTTTGTATATCTACTACTAATAAGATTTGCTGTTTAATTATAGTTTATTATGCCTGTCATTGTTATGATCATTCAAATTTACCCTATCATCTTTTTTTAATTAATTGTAATTGTAGTATATATACATATGTAAATATATATATATATATATAATTTTAAAATGAAATTTATAATTATAATGTAAATTAAATTATGATATAGATTATTAAAATATTAATAATATAATTAAGTATAATTACAAAAAAATATATTAATTTAACAAGTATCTTTAAATTAGGAATAGATTAACATTAAAATTATTATAATTATAACTAACATTAATTTATATAAGTAAAATTCAATATACATTTAGTTTTGAACAATAAAAAATACTTTTGACAATTTTTTTTAAGTTCTATTTTCTTACAAAATATATATATATATATATATATATATATATATATATATATATATATATATATATATATATATATATATATATATATATATATATATATATATATATATATATATACTCCCTCCGTCCCCTCATTAAGAGGGTCATTTGTTTTTTTATACGTAGATTAAAGAGTATTATTATTTAATGTGTAATGTGTAGTTGCATTAGTAGGAGTGTGGGTCCCAACATTTAATTATAGGGGGTGTGTGGGTCCCATGTGTGTAAAAAAGAAAAGGAGACTCTTTGGGTGGGACGACCAAAATGGAAAAATGACCCTCTTATGTTGGGAGGGAGTATATATATATATATATATATATATATATATATATATATATATATATATTAGAAAGGATACTGTTTGTTTGTTTGATTTCATAAAAAAAAAACACATAATGGGAAACCATATAAACTCTTCGTTTGCCGTCTTTTTCTGAGAAAAAAACTTTTAGCAATGTCCCCCATAAGTTGTGAGAATAATTAAGCAGTACACCACATCCAATGTTCATAAAAGAATGGATTAATGACCTGGAAGTGGAGATGAGAGAGACAATGGCTTGTCTGAATTCTTTATTGTCTTTTATCGTTAAAATTTATGTCTCTATATGTGTATAGAGAATTAAGAGTAGTTTATTTCCTATTAAAATAAAGTCAACATATCTTTTCTCGGATTTTTTTCCTCTGATTTCTGCATTTAATGGCTGCCATAATTAACTCTTCAAATTCTTTTATTTGCTCATCTATTATTGGTAGATAAAATCTTTAATTTTAATATCTTATTCGGAGTAAAATTTGTTCTCTTTCTTCTGAGTGCTACAACGTTGTTCAAAGATACTCTTAAAATTTTGTAGTTGTCACCTTTTATTAACAAAATTTTGTTATTTGCTTTCCAAAATAAAATAAAATAAAAGTATTAAATTTTTATTTTACTGAAGGAGTTAAAATTTAGTTAATTTTGTTATATATTTGGTTAAAATTTTGTTATATACGTACTGTTATTTACATTTTATTTTTCAAAGTATACATGTATACATTTAATTTAGTTAATAAAAGTATTAAAATTTTATTTTAGAAGGAGTTCAAATTTCGTTCAGTTAAAATTTCATTCAAGACAATAATATTTGATGACTTTAAATTAATTTTGTAAATTAAAAAATTAAGATATTAATTTTTGTAGTATATGATATAAAATCGGATCGGGATGTGTGTTCTGACCTGCATCGACAGTAATTAAGAAGAATTTCATCCTACCATATATCAAATATTTAAGAGATATTTACTATTAAATACAAAATATATTGCATATTTACTATTAGATATAAGGTTAAATTTAAATCATGAGGTACAAAATTTTACAATATGGAATTCCTCTACTACACCCAATTACAAACGTGAAGCTTCACAAATTAATTTTTTTTTTATTATGTGATCAAATCCTTAATTAGCGTGATTTGTATAATATCTAAGCTAAGATTTAGGAACAAATTTAAAACCGTCTACAAACTCATAATGGATTCGTTTATTATAAATTTGCCCAACATAATCGTTAAAAGTATTTAATGATGCACAACATATAATTTATATGCAGATTTTTTTTAAAAATCTAGTTAGCGCATTAATGAATTATCCATTAGCCCATTAAGTATATTTTAAAGGGCAAGCGTTGTAGTCAAATTAGAAAATTGAGAAATTAATTATGAAATTAATTTAATTAGGTCTTTTATATTATATAGGATAGGTCTTGCATGAGACTGTCTCACGTTCACTTTTTAAAATAGTTATCACTTTCGCTATAAATTATTATCACTTTCGCTATAAAATATTATCATAATTTATTTATACTATAAATTATTCATGAAATAACATTATCACTTTTCATTAATTTATTATCACTTTCCTATATAAAAATTATCACTTTCTGACCGTCTCACGTAAGCCTTTATGTGAGACAGTCTCACACAAGTCTTTGCCTATATGATACTACTATATATTTATATATTACTTTTTCTTTTAATTTATATTTTTTATTATTTAAATTTTTATTAATTTAAAATTATTTATTCATTTAATTTATTTTTGATTTAAAATTATAAATTTATACAATGTGATACTCAATATAAATGAAAAGTGATAACATTTTAAAAGAAAATTAATAACATCTTTCCTTAAAAAGTGATAACTAATTAAAAAATGTATTTCACGAACAATTTACTGGAATAATAAAAAGTGATAATATTTTCAATAAAAAGTGATTCCAAATCAAATAAAAGTGATATCCATTTAATTAAATTATTTCACGAACAATTCATTGAAATAAAATGTGATAACATGCTTAATAAAAAGTTATACATAACAAAGAAAAAGTGATAAATATTTAATTTAAATTTTATGCACAATTTATAAGATGAATGAAAAGTGATAACGAGACTATTGAACTATCTAATGAATGATTAATAATAATAATAATAATAATAACATAATTTTTTTTTATTATAAGCGAATGATTGGCGAGAACATATAATTTAAAATAAAACAATATGTCGTGAATGGTTGGTGATAACAGGAGATTGCCGAATGGGGGCGGCTATTTGCACCCCCAAATTTACTAATCGTACCCTATTTACTAAACATACCCAATATATTTTAGTTATATATATTCATATTACTAAATACACCCCATTTGAGACGTTTTTACCTTTTAATTATTAAGGAAAAAAAAACTCAAGATCATATTCTTCCTCTCTCTCACATAAGATAATGTATCCTCTCTCTCACACAATATAATGCAGTGTAGAAGAAATAAATTAATGATGATTGTACGCCCTTTTTAATATGAGAACATTGAGAAGCAATATGAACCCCTAATCCTCCATTACCTACCCTCATACATCGAGAGGTAAGACTAAGAGAGATAAATAGAAGAGAGATGACACTTTAATGGGAGAATGATGAAGGGAGGATCTTGTCTCCCTAATTTTTTTATTTGAGATTCATGCAATGGTGAGATCATGTGACCAGTTTCTTTTGGTTCAATTTGGCAATCTCCATTGCCTCGATCACTCGAAACGACCAACCAAAATTAATTCTTTGATCAAAAAGTATCAACGTTGTTAGTTCAATCTTGGAGATATAATTTAAAATTATTTTCTTCAATGGAAAAGTAACAATATTGTTGTTAAAATAGAAAGTTCAATCTTGAAGATATGATTTAAAATTATTTTAAAAAGAGATGGATCGATGAAACATAGGATTAGATTGTGGAGAAAACCTCATTTTACAAAGATGAACATAAGGATATTTTTGTCATATTAAATGAGGATATTTTAGTCTAAATTATTTATGGGGTGCATTTAGAAAATTCGGAGGTATGAATAGCCATCCCCTTGCCGAATTTTATTATTAGTAAAATAGGATTTTTAATTAGTTAATCCAAACAATGCCCTTTTTTCCTTTAAATATCTTTATATTTAATATAAAATATATTTATTTGGGTTAATGGATGACGTCTCACATAAGAGGATCCGTGAGACGTTCTCACCCAAGACCTACCCTAAAGTATGTATAATTTATTCTACACAACCTATTTAATTTTTTTACAATTAGTTATATTTCTGGACAACCTAATTAAACACCTCATCTCTGACAATTCTACACAATTAGTGAATAATTCTATGCGACTAATGAATAATTTTGTGCAACATAATTTCTATACATATTTTTCTGGAGAATAGTTACATAAATAATTCTACACGGCTAATAATTATTCTGCATGATTAATGAATAATTTTGCACAACTAATATATAATTATGCACAACATGAATATTTCTGTAATTAATGAATAATTACAACATGAATAATTCTACGTAATTAATGAATAATTATGCACAACTAGTGAATAATTATGCATGATTAATGTATAATATTTAGCACAAAATGAATAATTTTGCATAATTAGTAAATAATTATGCACAACTAATTAATAATTCAGGACAACACGTATAATTTTGCACAATTATTAAATATTTTTTTCACAATATAAAACTATCTCGTTCTATAATTAATTATTTATGGTAACCTACAAATTATTCATACAAGGGTAAATATCAAAATTGGTTTGGTAAGTATGGTATTTTCAAATTATAGTAATTTTTTATTTGCAATTCTCAATTTTGGTCCTTTTTTATCCACTTTTAGTTCAGTTTTGGTCCTTTTGGTCCAAATTTAGTCCTTTTTGTCTAGATTTAGTCCTTTATGTTAAAAGAATGTCCAAAAATGGTCCGAAAGTGTATACATTTAGGACCAAAAGTGAACAAAAAAAGAACTAAATTTTGAAAAAAAGACCAAAACTGGACAAAAGGGACTAAAAGTAGACAAAAAATGACCAAAATTGAGAATTACAAATGAAAAATGACTAAAATTGAAAAATGTCATACTTACAGGACTAATTTTGATATTTACCCTTCATACAATTAGACGATTTCATTTTTCATTGACAAATTCCGTGAGAAGTATATATGGTAATTAATTCTGTTGCCGTTCAAATTAGGATTTGAATGAGAGTAGAAAGAAAAAGTTTTTTTTGTAGGAAGAAAGAAAAAGCTTTTAGCAAGAGTGAAGAAGAAATTCATCGTTTTCTCTCTTGTTTTTGGACGGCCTCACCCATTATCCAAATTACATGATAACTTAAATAACTTAAATATATGTCACTCGTGAAAACAAGCCCCATGGCAACGCCATTGTCAGGAACGTCCATCATGTTCAGCGTTGGAATCATCATCAAAATTAGCTAAGAGCCCTTGATAAAAAAAAATTAGCTTAGAGTCAAAGTAAGGATTCTCAAAAACTAATGTCAATATCCTTACTCACAATAAGAAAACGAACCAAGAGAGGCCGTAAATCCTATTGTGGTTTTGCAAGCGGCACACAATGATGTGAAGATGGTGCTGCTAAATTTCAACCTTCGTTATCCCAAATACGATTATAATATGGAGAATAGTTTGAACGTGATTAGTTGATAATTTAGAATAGCAAAATCAGTTAGATTTATTAGGTAAGATTAAGTTGTTAATTTAAATTATTATGGGTATATTAGGTATATTGTTATATATTTTTGTATCTCATCATAATATTTTGCACTGAACCGTATCTTAAAGTAATAATCCTATCTAATATGTATCTTAGAGTAATTATTTCAATATTTTTAATTTAAGATTTAGCTTCTGTAAGTCGGGTTTACATCATAAATACATTTAAATTTTGTGATCCCCTTAATTTAAATACCCCAACAATACATATGATATATATGATTGGAAGGGGGCACAAGGTTTACGTCGTGAATCCGGTTTATACAAATGTTTGAGTTAATTTAATCATAAATACATTTAAATTTTGTGATCCCCTTAATTTGAATACCCCAGCAATACATATGATATATAGGATTAGAAGGGGGCACAGGGTTTACATCGTGAATCCGGTTTATACAAATGTTTGAGTTAATTTAATTCTCAAATTAGAATTTAATTTAATTATAATATCAATTTAGGGTTTAGTTTTTTTATTTTATTTAAGGGCTTTAAATAATTTTGTTTTGTTTTGAATTATTACTTTATTTTTTGAGGGCTGATTTTTCCCTCAATTTCTTGTTTTGCCGACAGAAATGTCAAGTTGACCTAAATTAATTAGTATTTGGATTGAATTAGTGAGGGTTAATAAGTATGTAGATATGATTGTGGTTGGGTGAACAAGTTGTATAAGGGTATAACATTTTTGTTTTAAAGGGTATACACTCTAATTAAAGGGTATATATAGGGGTATAATTTTTTCATTAAAAAAATGGATAGTATAAAAGAATTATAGGTGAAGACTCAAGACGGAGAGAGATGCGACGGCGCCCACATCTAGGGTTTACTTCGCATCTTAATTTATCTTGTAATTTTCAAGACTATAGGTGAGATCTATCCAACCACCATGATTATTCTTCGATCAATCATATGCTAGAACCGTCTTGGTAGTTCTAGGGTTTATGAAGGTTTTACAATTTAATTAAACTTTCGTGTGTATACTCCGTACAATACTACTTGTGATTTATTTTATATAAGACTATGCATTTTTAATCCATATTCAGAGTCGTTTTGTGCATCATTAACTGTTATATAAAGTCTGAATATATATCTGGGTTATTGATTAAGCGCGTTCACTGCTGAACAGGATTCTATGTTATGATTCTAAGTGAGGGGACTCCGAAACTTCATTAGAAATATCTTATATGAATACTTGTTAATTTAATCTAATTCGGGTTAATAAGTAGGATAAAGAGAATAACTTCATAGTACCTATAAAGAGAGATCATATCGGGTTAGAGTACTTAGTGCACAGAAAATAATTAATACTGATAGTACCTAGAAAGTGGGTGAATTATATTTCTTGCTCCGAGGATATTCACAAGCGTCATACGCTTATTTACTTGTGTCTATAGAGTAGATTTGCATGGTTTAGTGATGCATCCATATCCACAAGGCAGAGTCGGATATTTATACACGAAAGGGAAATTAATGAGTCAAACTTAATTTCCCGAAGAACTACCCATTTCTCACTTGTTCACCGTCGTTTAATCTCTATTGTTTATCTATTTTATTTGCTATTTAAATTAATTATTTGTTTAGATGTTAATTAATTATTCCACAACTTATTTGCATAACCTAGTCTTAATAAGTTAGTTTATAATTAAATTGATAACAATACGTCCTTTGGGTTTGATAAATATAACTTGGTCGCTTATCAAAGCTACAATAACATCCTTCATACTTGGGAATTAATTAATTGTGTGTTGAGAAAACGCTTATCACAGACTCCAACATTGAATCCCGACAATACCCATCCACCTCTATCAACTCGAGTGTTGTGATCTCACCGAATTCACGTGGAATCTCCTGCAGATAATAACAGTTTATCAAGATCAACTACCGAAGTTGAGGAAAGTTTTCACTGAAGGCCATATACCATTCGAACAAATCCACTTTGTCAAATAGCAAGAACCTCAGCTTCTGGAATTCACCATTTCTTGTATCCCATCTCTTTCTTCTATGGAAAACATGCTTAAATTTGAGAACCTCGAGATTTTCCAGTCTCCCAACTATCGACAAATTCTCCCATGGAATGCTCGAGTTAATAAGGCTAAGTTTTCTAATGTTAGGAGGGAATCCAAATTCAAATTTATACTTATATAGGTATGATAAGGAGAGTGAACCAAGTTGAGTAAGGAAGTTGAGATCAAATTTTGGATATTCTCCATTCAACACACTACAAGAAAAAGGAGATATAGCGACCAAAAATTTTCTATAAATTCAGATTTCATCGCCAAATTCATTCTATTAGCGACGAATTGTTGTTTTTGCCATAAATTTTGATATTTTGTTGCTAAAATAATTATTTATTAGAAAAAATATTAAATAAATTTATTTTAGTGACATCAAATAAATTTCATCGCAAATTTTAGCGACAAATCTCTATACTTTGTTGCTAATTTTTTATTTTTAAATTTCACGGCTAAATTTGCTACCAACTTTTTTATTTGGTCGTAAAAATAATTATTTAAAAAAAATATTAAAATCTTCTTCATTTTAGTGGCACCAAAATAAATAGTTGTCGATAATATTGGCGGCAATTCTCGACAATTTGTTGCTAATTTTTTAATTTGCGACTAAATTAATTTTATCACTGAATTTTGTTATCAATATTATATTCTATTGCTAAAATAATTATTTCTATAAATATAAATAAAATATACGTTTATATAAGCGATGCCAAATTATTATTCATCATTAATATTAGCAACAATTTTTTTATGTTTTTGCAGCTAAAATTTTGCATTCGCGACCAAATTAAGTTTCATCGCAAAAATTGTTACCAACTTTTATATTTGGTTGCTAAAATTATAATGTCATAAAATTAAAGGAGAGTTTAATTTTGATGAGTTGTCAATAAGAGAATTAATCTCAAATTTAATAATTTTCTAATTAAAATTTAGTATTAAATATAATAATAACTAATAAAAATAGAGTAGGTCTTGCGTAAGACCGTCCCATGTGAGACTATTTTTCACTTTTTAAAATAGTTATAACTTTCGTTATCACTTTCGCTATAAAATGTTATCAATTTTTATTTATACTATAAATTGTTCATGAAAGAGCATTATCACTCTTTCATTAATTTATTATCACTTTACTTCATAAAAAAGTTATCACTTTCTGCTATTTCACGTAAGCTCTTATGTAAGAAGGTCTCACACAAGTCTTTGCCATAAAAATTTAGTGATAAATACATAAGTTTATTTTAATATTTGAATATGGATATGATTTATATTCTGCAACTATAAATAAGACTCTTTATTATTCATTAATTTCATACACATAAATTATTCACGAAGGTACTTTTCTTCAATTTTAAAATTTCAAATGATTAATTTCATACTCTATTTTTTTTTCCTATTTATATTTTTTTATCATAAATTAAATTTATCTTTTGTTATTTCTTTTAATTATCTTTTGATTATTATTCGTATATTTTTTTAATTTTTAAATAAAATTTATATTCTTTATTGATCAAATTTACAAATATTTTTATTAATTTTGTTATAATTGCTCTTTTTTTAATTCATTAAATTAATATATTAAATTATTATTTCATTTATTTATTTTATTCAATATATATAATAGTTTTAGGGTAATTAGTTTTTACGTTTCTTTAATATTTTTAATAATTTTGTCAATAATATTAGCGATTGCTGATTTTAAAATTTGGAATTAATTTATTTTAATTTAATATAATTATTTTATAATTCTAGAAAATAATTAAATATAAGTTGAACCCTTATAGAAAACTTTCTGAACATTTCCTCTCCACCAAAGCTAGGCCGTTCGACCTCTGCCGACAAATTCCTCCGGTAAGAACCTCACATACCGTGAAATTTAGCCGGCAAATCTCTCCTACCCTAAATGTAGGGTTCTTCGAGAAATGCTCATAGATTTGTTGGGCAAAACGTTAACCTACATTTCGTTTATGAAAATCGTTCACCTCCATTTCGTTAATTCACCGACGGTTACTCATTGCAGCCTCCACGGCGCTAATGCTACTCACAGAAATCATAGAGGCTAACACAATTGGTACGAATTTGATTGTCTTTAAAAGTGCTTTCTTCACTCTCTGACCCCTTTCCTTTTCCTCTTGAAAATCCATTCCTTCCCTCTCTTCTCATCCACCCCCTATTTTTTATTAACTATGTTCCTCAATTTCCCGCAGTCTCAATAGTTCTGGGCAACTCACATTCAACATAGTCATAATCTAATTTGTAAAGTTAAATGGTTTAGTCATATTTCAGAACAATCGATTTGACTTGTAGGTGAGTGAGTTATCTGCTATTTATAATTGTTCTATCCAGTTAGGATTTTGTGCAGTGCACTTTTATATTATTGATGCTGGTGAACTTGTTACACTATCGGAATTCTGTATTTAATTTCATTCTTAATGTATGCTGGGAAGATCAGTAAGAAATTGAACCCAAGCCTTTGTATCCTATGACTGGAATTGGGTTCTATTGTTCTTTAGTTTGCTCTTTTGTCTATGGAATATTTGTTGTGAGCAAAGTTATATTTATCTTTATCTGAAAACCAATTTGTAAGTCATGCTTCTGAGTTATCTATTGCCATGCTTATCTATCTTATTGTTTTGCTTACTGTGAAATGAACTTTCTCTATACTCTTATGCTAAATCCAGAGAAATGTTTCACGGATCTTACAAATATTCAGTTCATGTATAGATGATAGAAAGTTCTTAATCCTTATCTTGTGAAAAGTCTGTGTTCAAAAGGGGTTAGAAACTTTTCTTATTTATTCTTGGATTTGATATCTTGTGTATTATTTCAAGTCATTGGTATGCTGCTCAAACATCCTTGCTCAACATATAAACATATTTAGAAAATCATCTCTATATGTGAATTATTTATTGTTCAAAGTTAAAATAATCATTAAGAGAAATGAGTGGCTTAATCTTTATGGATGTAAATACTTGAGAAGATTATTTTCATTATGGCCATCAAGACTAGGTTCTTATAGTTATGTTCTCTCCAATAAATAAATGACATCTAGATGCAAGACGGTTGTAAGCATCGTCTCTAAAATATCAGACATATGTGGAAATCTCTTAGAGTGAGAGCTAGTTGTCATATAAGTAGGTTAGCACCTTAAGTTGACTACTGTTGGTTTTTTCATCAATGGTTATATATTTCAAGTATAGAAGATGTTGGTAGCAACTTAAGTATAGAAGAGCATTGTGCTTGTAATCAACAGTTAGAGATTAATTATCTTATAGTTTCTTTAACTAAATGCTTTTCTTCATCATTTCCTATGTCATTCATTTTTAAAAAGAAAAAATAATGCAATAGCAAATATTGATAAAAGATTAGTGATTTGTCAATTAAAGGTTATAGATTTACATTGAAGCTTTAATGACCTATTTTTAGAGTTACTTGTCTTTCTCCTAGACATAATTTTAGAGTTAAGTAATATTTTAGTTTTTGCCCTAGTCTATGGTTACTTATTCTCAGTATTATATTTGTGTTCTTTTAGTGTCAACAAACATGTCATCTCTGATAATCATTTATTTCTTTATGTAGAACTTATATTTAAAGTTCTGAAAACACATTCTCATTTCGATAGAGGAGCAAACATGTTGGATAGATGTTTGGATATCTCATCATGTGAACATACACATTGTTGCAATAGGAAGCCTCGGTATATGGAATTTCCAACTCAAATTTCTTGTCTGATTGTTATTCCCCCTCTTTCACCATTCCAATATTATAATCAGCTTTTGTTGTGTAACTTTGCAGAAGTGAAAAAGAGAGGAAAAGACTAGTAAACTGAATTTGAATTGTATACAACTGATTTTTTAGTTAGGGTGGTTGTTAGTATTGCTCTAGTTAGCACGTTAGCTCCATATACACGTATTGGACAAATATCTGCTTCTTAAGGATTCTTGGGTGGTATGAAGATAACGTATGCTGCTCTTTCTAGCAGGTATCTTCATTAAACAACTTAATTGTTTATGGAAAATTCATCTACATTTATCTTGCTCAATACTTATTTTCCTTTGATTTCTAAGCTGCTTATTTCTAAATGTAACAGAACATTGTATTTATCATGATTATGAAAAAGTGAGATGAGCTTCTGCAAATTGCAAGATAGGTTATTATGATTTGACATTATTATGATCTTTATTCCTCTATTTAAATTGCCTGAACATATATGTATACTGTATATGATAAGCAAATTTTATATTATTTTTATTTCAGTCTCTATTCTTGTGGTTTTTTTATGTTTTCACTTGTGGTTTTTCTCGAAGTTCTAGCCTAACGGTTTTGTTCATCCTTCATTCTAAGAAGTCCAAATGCATTAATTTTGTTTTATTATCTATGTAGGAAAAAGAACGATTAAATGATGAGGTTGGAAAGGAAATCAAGCGACAGGAGAAAGAAGAAATTGTGGCTGAATTTTGAGTTATCTTGGTTGCGAATAAATGAAAAACTTCTGGATTTCCTTGGTTTTTTTAGCTTTAGATTAAGACCTTCCTTTTAATTTTATTGTTTCATTGTATAATATAGTATTTAACATCATGTGGATACTTTTTGACTTTTGAATATTTTGAATGAGTTAAACATTTTGTTTTTGCTATGAGTTAATTTAAGTGATTATTTCTATGCGCAAGAAATGAAATGTATTTATCATTTTTAAAATAAAAATATATACTAGTGGCATTTATGGCGAACAAAGTAATTTTATTGCAAAAAAAAATTGCAATGAAAATAAAAGATTTGCTGCAAATATTTGAAGCAATAGCTGAAATTTCATATTAAAATATTTGTGGTGAAATATATTAATTTTGCAGCAATTTTTTGCCGCCAACATTCAATTTTTGTGGTTAAATTTTAGCGACTTTGTAAAACTATTCGTAGCAAATTCTAGCGATAAAATTAAAAAGTTTGTCGTTAATTTTTTGCGATGACATAATAAATTTTTGTAGCAAATATTTGCGATAAAATTCATAATTATTGTCGCTAAATATTTGCTACTAAATAAATCAATTTGTGGCAAAATTTAGCGGGGAAATTTTTAATTCGCCGCTAAATGAATTGCGACGGGCATATTCTCACCAAATTTAACGACAAAATATTTCATCGCTAAAATGAATTAGCGACGAAATATTTCACAGCTAAATCACCTTTTTCTTGTAGTGACAATGTTTCTGGTTTATAGATGCATCTGAGTTTGAGAAGATTGGGTGAACAACTTAACAACTCTTCGTCCTTCAACACTACACATGAAAAATACTCTAGACTGTTGCTTTCACTCTCACTACTCCAATCATGTCTATATTCTGTACCCAATGCACCAAACTACCAAAGTATCTTAACTTCTTCAGGTTCACAATTGTTGGGGGTACGCATACTTTGCGACTCGAGTACAGTCTTATATACTGTAGATTTAGAAGCTTATCTTAACATGTTAGCACTTTTTCAAAGATATCTAAACATGTTGGCACTTTTTCAAAGATAACCAAATATCCCAAGTTAACCAGATACTCGAGTCCAAAGATATCAGCATACCAACCCCAATTAGAGTAACTGAGATCCAAGACTCTCAATGATATCATGTCCCCAACATATGATGTAATTTGTTCACCGCCATAGATAAAGCGAACATAAAAGACAGAGGCTCAAAGTTAATGGACAATCTTTTAAAGCTCATAGGCGATAGCCTCTCCGAAAAATATTATTGCAGCTGAAATTACAAAAATGAAGGAATCACATCAACGTTTCAAAGTGGAATCTAGATAGTAAACATATGGGAGAATTTTTTTTTTCACAAAATTTACAGTTGAAAATTAATACTGACACTTTTGTGTAAAGATTATTAATTCTACCAATAGCCACTTTTTGGACTTTATTACCCTCCAACTCAAAACCCTAAACCTCCCACCCAGCTACACCACCACCGCCGCCCTAAACCATAAATAGAATGAGGGGCAATAGAGTCCAAAGAGTGTCTATAGTTATTAAAAATAATTAAGATAGATGATATTAATTTTTCTCTCTTCATGTTGGTTAGTTTTAGGTATTGGCGCGCGCACACACAAACATATATATATATTTAAAATACCCAAATTTTAAAGTAAAAAATTAATACAACCAAAGCAATAACTTTATTATCAATTATATCCTATAGGTACTTTCTGGACTTTAATGCCCTCATGTCAGTGACCTTGTTGGTTGCCATTATTGCGGCCACTTGGCTGCCAGCTTGGTGACCTTATCGATAGACACTCATTTTAACTCATTTTTTCTATTTTCATTTTCCTCAAATAGACATAATTCATTACGACCATATCAGGCTCAGCACACTTCCGTTCATTAATTAAACAACATTAACTTAATATTAACCAATCAAAACCATAACAGTACCTTTTTTGACCGCAAATCCTACTAGTATCCGGGGGGTTTTACAACTGCTCCTCACAGCCAACCACGCGCTCCGAAGTGTGATGGTTAAACCCCGTTCCTTCAAAGAACCCCAACACAATCCTAATTTGTTTCCTACACCGGATGTACAGGATGCTGCAACTATTTTGGTCAAAAAATATGGAGGTTAAGGTTGCAGAAGAAAATTGAAGGTTGCATGCTTCGAGCAGTAGCCCAAAATTATTTATTTATGAAATAGAGATATTTGTAACACTCTCATAACACTAAAACAAGAGTAGAAGACTCCTCTAGCTACCTATTATAGCTGAAAACAGATCACTCATGCAAGAAAGAAAAGATATTATAATGTTTATTGAGAAACAGAGGGTGATGTTTTGATGCCTTGTGCTTCCTCAGAGTCCCTTATTTATAGAGGCTCTCGAACGCGAAATCAAAATTTCAAGGCCTCTGAATTATTCTATTTGATGTCACTGCTTATGTCACTATTCTTACGTCAGCGATTACGTTATTTGCATTGGTGCCCTCATCTGGTCACCCCTCTTTGGCTTTTGGAGGGGTCACATAGCTCTTACCCCTTTGAAAAGATCATCCGACTCTTGAACTTTTGAATAGTCATTTATCTCCTGTGGTATCGGAAGGGTCCTCCAGCTCTTGGGTGTTTCGAAGAGGTATTACTTTCTTCTTTCCACGTGTCTCTTCCTTTGCTGGAGGGGGTCCAGCAATCCTTCTTCTTCCAATGCCTAACCTTACAATTTTTCCAAACTCTGGTTCTATTTGGGTAAAGCAGCTTATGCATATTTTCTTAATCCATTGCCCAAAGTGGGCCATATTACAGTATTTCCACTGAGTTTGTTTAATCACCAGAAGCTTGTTCCACCAAAGAAGCTCTCGCTTTTCTTTGAAAGCCTTTTCGGCAAATACTGTCTTTTTCCTATTAAAGTGTTTAAAAGGAAAGATCCATTCACAGTCTTGTGTTCGAATTTGAATGGGAACTTTACCTGATCAATAACTTGAATGCACACATACAAACCCCTTGCTCTTCACGTAGAGATTTGATCCTTGGAATAGGTAGAAACCAAGATTTGTTCCTTCCTAGAAGACTCCTTGATTCTTTTTTATGCCTTGACATTTGGTCTCCTTAACTTGATAAAATGAAAGATCTCGTGGTTGCCTTTCCCGACTTGATCTGGAACTGTGCTGGTGAAGTAGAGCTCCAACATATCTCTTCTGGACAAAGTCGCATTGTTTTCCACGCATTCTCAACTTCTTTCCTTAGCCAGTCTGGCAGTTTGAGAGTTTTGGGATGTCCCAAAACCGTACCACTACTAAGTTATACTAAGAAAAGTAATAACTGACCAATTCAACTATTTCATGAATAATTAGTAGGACGGATAGAAAGTGATAATATTTTTAATAGAAAGTGATATTTGATCAATGAAAAGTGATAACCGTCTAATTTCACTATTTTATAAATCATTCGTAAGATTAATAAAAAGTAGGGTAAATATCAAAATTGGTCCTGTAAGTATGGCATTTTCCAACTTCAGTCCTTTTTTTATTGCATTTCTCACTTTTGGTCCTCCGTTGTCCCATTTTAGTCCTCTTGGTCCAAATTCAGTCCTTTTTCGCTGAAAATTTAAAAAACTCGCTGGAAAATTATGTGTGAGTTGCACGCGCCCAAAGTTGGTCCTGTAAGTATGGACCGTTCCAACTTCAGTCTTTTTTTATTGCAATTTTCACTTTTGGTCCTCTATGGTCCAAATTTAGTTCTTTTTTGCTGAAAATTTAAAAAATTTATCGGAAATCATGCGTAAGTTGCACGCACTCAAAATTCTCATGCTCACGATTGAAGAAACCTTTAATGTTTGCGGTGGAGAAAACATAATGTTTCAAATTTGTAATTTATATTTACTAAACTGAAAATTGCTAAATTAATAAAATAAAATGCCCATTTGCTTCATCTGTACATGATACGATTAATTAAAATGCCAAAAACTGTAATATTTAGGTGAAAATAAAAATTCGCATTACATTTGTTATGAATCATTTGGGAATAATATTCTTTTGGGATTAACAATAAATTAAATAATATACATGTTCAAGAATATTTATTTATTTAATCTTGTGTTACAATTTTGGCTTTAATCTTTTTAATTTTTTATACATAATAATAATAATAATAATTATTATTATTATTATTATTATTATTATTATTATTATCATCATTATAATAAAAAAAAAACCCTTTGAGTGAATTGCAATCCTAATTAACCGAACCAGAAATTACCTAATTGAATCACATCATGTCACTATTCTATTTTCTTGTCACACCATCCTTAAGAATATAGGAAACACTTGTGTGATACCGTCTCACGTAAGGGCTTACGTGAGACAGTTAGAAAGTGATATTTTTTACATAGGAAAGTGATAATAAACTAATGAAAAGTGATAAAGCTATTTCATGTATAGTTTATAGTATAAATAAAAAGTGATAACATTTTATCGCGAAAGTGATAATATTTTATAGCGAAAGTGATAACTATTTTAAAAAGTGAAAAATGGTCTCACGTGAGACGGTCTTACGCATGACCTACCCTAAAATTAATACATATTTAGATATCGTCATATTAAAAATGATTTTAAATAGTAATTGGATATAAAATAATAAATAATAAGGGTTTATTACTAATATATACGTAAGTTAATAGCCTAATTACTAATAGATACATTGATTTAATATTATAATGGTTAATACATGATGTCATTTTCTTTTTCAAAAATATCCTTATTGGAATAAATCTTTATATTCCACGCATAATTAAATCCCAAATTGACTTTCTTTATATTTTAATCTGTGTCTTTTACATAACAATAAAATTTATATGCACACTACTGTTCATTTAGTAAAATTTTGTATCAATTATATCATAAGCACATATTCAAATGTACACCAGTGTGCATACATTAAGGAACACATAAGAGTTAAAAAAAGAATATTAGTGTTCAATAATCTTTACGTAATTTTTGCACACTACTGTTCACTAGTATAACATTCAAACTGTACACCAGTGTGCATACATTAAGGAACATATAAAAGTTTAACATTCAAACTGTACACCAGTGTGCATACATTAAGGAACACATAAGAGTTAAAAAAGAATATTAGAGTTCAATAATATTTACGTAATCTTTGCACACCACTGTTCACAAGTATAACATTCAAATGTACACCATTGTGCATATGATAGAAACCGTTAATAAAATAATCACATTTATATGCATTAAATTTAAAGTAATGTCAAAGCCTGCAAAGAAAGGATCGTGTTAAAATTGGCGAGAAATTTAAGGAGAAATTTTAGGAATAATTATAACATTATCTTGAAATATAGTTTGCACATTAATGTTAATATGAATAATTTGGGTAATAGAATATATAATTTTGTATCTGTGAGTAATAATTTATAGCGAATGTATGGATTAGTAATATCTAAATACGTGTTGTATCTAGTATTTATTGACCCTAAATAATAAATAAATCTTAATCATACTGGAGAATGGGGCACTATTTATGTGTGAGCCTTTTTACATTTTCTTAAATAGTTTTTATTAAAGATAATACTACCAATTTTAGAAAAAAATGTTATCATTTTTTTTATTTATATTACAAATTATTCATAAAATAATTCACTGTACTACTATCATTTTTCATAAATTTAATATTATTTTTTATTAAAATGTTAACACTTATACGTTTTACAGAAAATTTTCTTATAAAACAATCTCACACAATGACACAAATATTTGCTTATAGTATATACTTAAATGAAAATATTATTTTATTTATTAATCTTTCCAATAAAGTTTCTAGAGTCTTGATATATAATTTTCAAGTTTATTTAAGATGTACACGTAAATTTTTAAGAGGATATCTTTTATTGGATTTTATTGAATGGACTGATTTAGTTGGAATTGGTCTATGAGTCAAATCCATTTTTTATTAATAATTTTGTAATATTTCTTTTGACGACAATCGGATCTAATTTTGTATTCGGTGTTTTCATTTTAATTAGATCAATTTAATGTAAAAATTTGCTCAAATCCAATTCCGAGTGAATAAGTAATGAATACGTAAAGTTTGTAATTTAACTTAAAAAAGAAAAAAGTGAAATGAAGAGAAAAATAGAAAATAGGAAGATAAATGCAACTCACGCATATTTTCGATGAGTTTTCTAAAATTTCGGCCAAAAAGTACTAAATTTGGACAAAAAAAGGATTAAAATCGGACAAAGGATGACAAAAAGTGAAAATTGCAATAAAAAAAGAATGAAATTGGAACGGACAATACTTACAGGACCAACTTTGAGCGCGTGCAACTCACGCATAATTTTCCGGCGAGTTTTTTAAATTTTCGGCGAAAAAGAACTAAATTTGGACCAAAAGGACTAAAATCGGACAACGGAAGACCAAAAATGAGAAATACAATAAAAAATTACTGAAGTTATAAAATGTCATACTTACATGACCAATTTTGATATTTACCCTAAAAAGTAATAACAATTTTAATTATAATGATATCTGATTTATAAAAAATGTTATAATCAATTAAATAAATAATTTTATGATTAATTTGTAAGATGGATAAAAAGTGATAATATATGAAAGTGATGCTTGATTATGAATTGTATAAATAAAATATAAAAAAATTAATAATTAATAAAATTATTTATTAAACAAAATAAGAAGAAAAAAAGTTTTGTTTTCAGTACTTTTTTTTTACTTAAACATCGGCACAGCGCTGCCTTCTTGCTTAATGATATTAAACAAATGGTTGCTGATAAGGTTAGAATTGTTTAGTAGGCAATCAAGATTTTTGAACAATCTCCAATTGGAACATCGGTAAGCTAAGTAGATTTTCATCAGGCATTCAAGGGCTATGAAGACACCTCACCAGATTGGGTGCTAAGTATAACTTCATTGTCTGGGGTACTCAATGGTACAACAAGAACCTATTTGGATGGAATGCCGTAAGTTCTGTCTCTATGTTAATACTCTTACAGAACCTTAAATTTATCACATATGTTCATTGCAATATCTATGAGGTTTAGTTTTGATGTTACAATCTAGACTAGTTAGTTATGACTTATGAACATGTTGATTAATGTGTATACACCCAAGGTCTCAACAGCATAGACAATATGGATTGATTTCAGTCAGAGTATTGTTAAATACAGACCCTTTTTTATTAAATACACACCCCTTTATTTTTATATTTCTTTAATTTATTGTATACACCCCCCTTAAAATTACAAAATTAACCTTTAAAAATTAAGATTTCACACATCCACCAACAAACTATATCTTGCTTAATAAAACCTAAAACCTTCTGCAAGACTATAAACCAGTTCGGCCAGAGGATTTTATAAATTCATATATAGTATTGTTAACAATCGAATTTTCTTCACTGCTTTTATTCAATCTAAAAAAATGACAACCATCACCTCAAAGTTTTCCCAGATAAACATTCCAATAGAACTTCTCTGATTATAGATTGAACATATATTTTTCTGCATCATTCCACTTCGAATTCAGAGTTACTCCTTATGATGATGCGAATTCTCATGAATATACAGTTTTCTCATGTATTGATGCCAAAAAAAAAATTAAAAGGAGAATGAGAAATGAATGAATTCATCGAATTATTTATTATCTTTGATGGCGGTATAAAATTATGATCCACTTTGTCTAGAATGCTTATTACCATCACGCCCCTCTTTACAGCTACGCTTATTACCATCAATCACTCTTGAATTGATTTTCTTCTCTACAATACCAATACTGGCAGCGGTGCTGACACCTCCACCATTTGATTTTGCATTCAAAGACGAGTCTTTCATTTTCAAGAAACAAACAAGTTTGCAGGCAGAGTGGGGGACAGAGTAGAGAGTAAGAAGTGGATTATATTATTTAATTTTATATAATGTGGGAGATTATGTTAAGGTTGCAATGCTTCACAGTTGTTCTGTATTAATCACAGAATAGAAAATACGCCCTTTATGCTGCTCGGTCCAGTCCAGTCCAGTCCAGTCCAGGCGTAATTTCTTTTACTTGCTATTGGTGAAATGAATGTTGATAAGTGAGGACAAATCCAGACCATTTGTTTCTGAATCAACTTTGGCTAGAATGCTTCTGATCTCATACACACTGCAATAGAATCTGCTTCGTCGGTGTGAGTTTAATGTAAATTGGAGTGTGTATAAGGATATTTTGGACTTTTTATAAAATATAATTGTGGGGTGTGTATTCAATAAAATAGGGTGTGTATTTAAACCAACCCTTTCAGTAATTGGAAAATCTGAATGATTTTAATTTCTCATAGGTCAAATATCTTTGAAGCCGGTCTGTATCCTGCAGTTATGCAGCATTGGTGTTTAATAGCATTAAATAAAAGAGTTACTTTCTTGTAAAACGGGTTTACATCATAAACCCTTGTAAATCATGTGTTTCCTTAATTTAGACACCCTACCAATACATAGCGTGCATAGGAAGGGTACTTAGATTGAAAGGATTGAGAGAGTTTGTGAAAATTAAAATAGATTTAGTCTTCGATTTAGCTACAATTTATAAGGGATTTCATATATTATCTTAATTCGGTTTGAATTTCCCAACTCGGATCCCCTATTCCACTAAGGAATTCCATCTCCTGTTTCACCTTCCGGATGAGCGACACGTGGAATTAATTTCTGAAATAAGAAAAGGGGGTTCTAACCTCGATTGAAAACGGGCAGGTCAGATTCCTAAGAACAACGATAATTTCATAAGGTAAGTTCAATCAATACCTGATCAAGAAAGGAAGAAGTATGCTCAACGATTACGTGATAAATGGAAGTATGTCTTCTATGTCAATGGAATACAATTTTCGTAAAAAGCACAGTCATACCCATTTGGACCAACCCTGCATCATCGGCGACGACAGGAAATTGAAGCGGGTGAGTATTCGTAAACCTATAATCGCTTCATCTCACGTAATCTGAATTCTTTGTTGTGTATTGCTAAATTGATTGGTGCTCGCTATCAATGAAATCTTTGAATTCTCTATAACAAAATTACACCGCACACCAACTGCTTGATAAAATGTCTATGTGAGAATTTGCAAAATGATAGTTAGATTCTTGATTTCTTAGAGCTTTGAAATTTGAGTCTTTTCAGCCACTTAGTTTTCGTATAAATTATGCAAACAATTTAGAATGGGGTTTTGAGATAGATGATTGTACTAGACGATTATTTGGTCGGAACTAAATCTTGTTGCTAATTGTAAAGTGTGGTGTTTATTGCTTATCTTTGCTCAAAGTGTGAATATTTTCTAAGTTTCACTTTATATATCCTTAGAATGGAAATAGACAAGGATCTTCAAATTACTCCATGACGGAAGTTGAATTTCGTTGAAGTGAATAGTGCAGAAGAACAACATCACAATGGTACTATGAAAAAGGGGCCGACTCATCAATTAAGTGATGCTACAGAACTAATGCCTAAAATTGATATGGAATTTGATAGTGAAGCTGAAGCTTATGCTTTTTATAATGAATATGCTAAGGTTACTGAGTTTAGCATCTGAAGACACACTGTTCATTTCGATATTAATGGAAGGATACTTGATAGGGAATTTTGTTGTGAATGCCAAGGGAATAGGAAAAAAGATAAAAGGGATGCAACTTATAGAACCAAACGTCCATTAACAAGAACAGATTGTTGTACAATGATGAAGATTAATGGTAGATTTGGTGGTAAATATAAAGTGGTTCATTTTGTGGCTGAACATGAAGGTCATGATCTTGTGAGTCCAAGAAAGGTTCACATGCTCAAATCCCACAGAAGGATAACTCATCTCCAAGCCTCACAAGCAGATGATTTAGATAGTTCAGGAATAGCACCTAGAGCAAGTTTTGCCTTAATCTCAACGCAAATGGGTGGTCGTGAAAATGTTGGATTTATACTTTAAGATTATAAGAATTATTTGCGTTCGAAGAGAACTAGGCAAATGGAATGTGGGGATACTGGAGGAGTATTGGAATATCTACAGAAAAAGCAATTAGATGATCCAAATTTTTTTTACGCAATACAAGTTGATGAGGATGACTTAATAGCTAACATTATTTGGATTGATTCTCAGATGAAAGCTGACTATACCTATTTTGGTGATGTGATTTGTTTTGATACGACACATAGGAAAAATAAGGATGACAGACCGTTTTGTCTATTTGTTGGTGTGAATCACCACCGACAAACAACCATTTTTGGTGCTGCTTTATTGTATGATGAGACTACGGAAACATTTGTTTGGTTGTTTGACACTTTTGCTCGAGCCATGTCAGGTAAGATACCTGAAACCGTTTTAACAGATCAAGATGCTGCAATGGCCAAAGCTTTAGCGACTCAATGGCCTGAAGCACGACATCGTTTATGCATCTGGCATATATATCAGAATGCAGCCACCCATTTAAGTAATGTGTTCTCCAGTTTTTCAAGTTTTTTAAAGGACTTCAAGTGTTGCATTTATGATTATGAAGAGGAAGATGACTTTATAAATGGATGGAACCAGATGTTGGAAAAATATGGACTTCAAACTAATGATTGGTTGGAAAGGTTGTTCAAAATTAGAGAAAAATGGGCTCTTGTTTATGGCAGACAATCATTCTGTGCAAATATGACATCTACTCAACGAAGTGAAAGCATGCATGGTGTTCTTAAGAATTATGTGAATCATAAACATAATATGCTGCAATTTTTCAATCACTTTGATAGGTTGATTGAAGATCGTCGATATCAAGAGTTAAAGGCAGATTTAAGAACAAGTCAGAGTACACCAACAATTATTTTCCAGCTCAAATATTGAAGCATGCGACTATGATTTACACTCATGAGGTATTTGAGTTATTTCAAACTGAGTTGCATAATGCTTACGATACTTCTGTGGAGTTGTGTTTTGAATCTGAAGAGACATCTGAGTATAAAGTTACCAATTATGGAAAACGTGCCGCACATAAAGTAACGATGCTGCACTCATCTCAAGTAAAGATTTCATGTAGTTGCTGCAAATTTGAATTTGCTGGAATTTTCTGTTCACATATTCTGAAAGTTTTAGCTTTGAAAAATATTGTGGAAATTCCTGAACTTTATATCAAGAAGAGATGGACAAAAGGAGCAAAAAAGGATATTGATAAGACTATATGTTCCGGAACTAATCAAAGATCTTTTGAAGTTGCCAATGAAGATGATGAAAAGAAATTGATTGGAATTCAGTACAAAGAGTTGTGTACTTTAACCAATATCCTAACAACAAGGGCTGCCTTAAACTACAAGAAATTTCTAATTGCAAAAGAAGGCATCCTTCGGTTGATTAGAGAAATTGATGAAAGTGCAGATGATCCAACTTCTTTGCCACAATCTCTTGAAATAACATCAAGTTCTAAGGGAAAAAGTTTATCCAGAGCGGTGACAACACATACTACTGATACTCAAATATATGATGCTGTATTGGATAAAAATGTACAAGAATCTAGAGAAATAATGGTAAAAGGGTGGAAAGTGAAAGGAAAGAATCCAGTGAATTCAGGGAGCTTCATTGGTGGGATGAATTCAAACCAATTGTGTCATACCCAAGGAACTTCATTGTCGTATGCTGAATCATTACAATTTCCTCAAGTATGTCAATATTGTTGTAATATGTTTATTAACTTTCAATGAAATTGTTGTTGTTATATTGGTTTACATTTAATGAATTTCATTTTAAATATTGTAGATCCTCCATCGAAATGAGAGTCAATTTAATTTTACTCCATATCATTCAAGTATTGGCGCGCAAAGTGGAACAAGTTTAATGCAGCTACTACATGTGAGTAATTCATAATACAATATATTTCATTTGTTAATTCATATTCCTAGGTTAAATACACTTTTAATTGGTTTTTATTGTTATTATCGTCAATATTATACAGCAGCAGCAGCAACAGTTAGGAAGGCTTCATCCAACCAATTACATCTCTGAAAGTGGATATACGAATGCCAACAGTATGGAATATAATGATACAAGTAGAGGTTGAAAGATCAAGTTCGTTGGCCTCGGTTGTTATGTGATTTTTTCACGAACCTATAGTAGGGATTGTTTAGAAATAAAGGAATGCCATTTCATTATTATCTTTTTGAATGCTTTAAAATTGGATTGTTGAGTGCACATGTGGATTGAATTTTTGAATGAGGGAGATTGGATTATGTTGATTTTACTGTATACTTTAAGAGATTTGATGTCATGATAAATAGAGTGTTCTAATTAGGGCTGACTCTGGGATCTGCAAGAGTTTCTCATATTATGTACCACTTTAATATCATAAACTCTAAACATGTAGCTAAGAGATTTAACTCTTGTTTTCAGAATAAAGTTATTTACAACAAAAAAAAAAAGGAAAATAACTTTTCATTCATCAAAATGGATATAGTGTTTCAAGAACATAGATTTAATAATAATAAAATAAGGGCCTTTAAGTTCTCTTTTTTACACAATAGTTATCTGTAATGTGTAGGTTACAAGATGCAAAAATAGCTATAAATGTACTCCCACAACTACACACTCTGATAACCAGAGTCATCATTGAGAATATCATCAATGGAAATATCTCCTATGTTCTTCTTGATAAGTGGTGAACCCTCTGCCTTCACAGTATATTTTGTTAACGTCGTTGTTGCAAGCTATGCATCTGAAAGCACACCAAATATTCTGAAAAAACCTATACCAAAGATAATCAAAGATAAGCGAATAAGTTGAGAAGCCTTCGAAGAACACTAATGCAAGACTTTAAGCAAATATAAGCAATAAACATCACACTTTATATAAGCAGCAAGATAAGCAATAAACATCAATGTTTACATTAACTAGCATCCAATGGATATGATAACTATGATGGACAATAATTAAAACAAAAGCACAGGGAGTCGATGCAAATCAAGAAGGAACTCTTTATAATTCCATCATAATCTGAGAAGCCTTCGAAGAACTCTAATGTCACACTTTGAGCAAAGATAAGCAATAAACACCACACTTTACAATTAGCAACAAGATTTAGTTCCGACCAAATAATCGTCTAGTACAATCATCTATCTCAAAACCCCATTCTAAATTGTTTGCATAATTTGTACGAAAACTAAGTGGCTGAAAAGACTCAAATTTCAAAACTCTAAGAAATCAAGAATCTAACTATCATTTTGCAAATTCTCACATAGACATTTTATCAAGCAGTTGGTGTGCGGTGTAATTTTGTTATAGAGAATTCAAAGATTTCATTGATAGCGAGCACCAATCAATTTAGCAATACACAACAAAGAATTCAGATTACGTGATATGAAGCGATTATAGGTTTACGAATACTCACCCGCTTCAATTTCCTGTCGTCGCCGATGATGCAGGGTTGGTCCAAATGGGTATGACTGTGCTTTTTACGAAAATTGTATTCCATTGACATAGAAGACATACTTCTGTTCATCACGTAATCGTTGAGAATACTTCTTCCTTTCTTGATCAGGTATTGATTGAACTTACCTTATGAAATTATCGTTGTTCTTAGGAATCTGACCTGCCCGTTTTCAATCGCGGTTAGAACCCCCTTTTCTTATTTCATAAATTAATTCCACGTGTCGCTCATCCGGAAGGTGAAATAGGAGATGGAATTCCTTAGTGGAATAGGGGATCGGGTTGTGAATTTCCTGTGCTACTTTCGTACACCATCTCTTGTTCCACTGGATCATGGACACGTAGGATGGGAAGATAAAATCACTAACTTGAGACTTAACGATATTAAGTCATCTATTTAGGAAAATAATCATATATTAGGAAAGTACACTACATATTCTTATTAACGCTTAAATGAGGTTTCACACATTAATTTACTTGTTCACCACGAAATTTTTTTGAGCTATTACATGAATTATTTGATTATTTTTTATACAAAACTATCGCAAATCATAACCTATTAATCTAATCAAAAGAGAAGAAAACCACTCATAAAAAATGTTTCATGAGAATATTATTAGTTCAAAGTGAAAAAATTCAAACGAATTCTATACAAATTGTCATGAAATAAAATAATCGAATAAATACAAAGGATTGAATCTCATAATTTTTTTATCTTGTTTTGTTCTTATTCTCAGTTTTGTGAACGTTTTTTCCAATGTTTCATTCAGGAAAATCAAAATTAGTTAACGATATTTGTTTTAATTTTATTTCTGATTTTTAATTTCCCCATCCTCCCTAATTAATTAATTAACACTAATTAATTTCTCCTCTCTTAATGTTTTTTCTTTTAAATATTATATTTAAAAAATCATTATACCCGATGAAATATACCCTAAATTACAAGTGTGAAATTACAATTATATCTTAAATTTTAGGAGTAAAATATACCCTAAACTACAAGAATGAAATTATAATACTCTAAATTTTAAGGATGAAATATACCCTAAACCTTATAGTGAAATTATAATTATACTCTTAGAATTAACAATAAACCCTAGAATGAAATGGGCAAAAACTTGTGTGCACCTGGGCGCACGACCACTCCGTGTGCCTTTAGTGCACCCATATGCATATGATTTTTTATTCTATTTTGTATACATATTATTCTATTTTGTATACGTGTTTTATAATAATTATATACTTTTTTCACGCTAAGTTTTTCATTAAAAAAACTAACATCATATGTGTATAACTTTTTATTCAATAGTGTATACATGTTTTTTAATAATTGTATATTTTTTACACTCAATTTTTCATTAAAAAATGAATAATTAAATTGTATACATTTTTGCTCATAATTGTATATGTTTTTGTTTATATTTGTATATGGGTGCATCATATCTTAGAGCGCACTCGGGTGCACACTATAATTAACCTTAAAATTTTGTGTTAAATTGTATACCCTTTAGTATAAAAATGTATACCCTTAATTTTCTAAAGAAAAATAAAAAATATATACTTTTAGCCATAATACTAAATTCTAAAGGCGGGGACACAAGAGTCTCACTCAATGAAATATACCCTAAACTATAACGATGAAATATACTATTATACTCTTAGAATTAACTATAAATTCTAGAGCTAAAATATGTTCAAAACTAATAGGATAAAATACACCCAAACCACAATAATGAAATTATAATCATATTTTTAACATTAAATTTAAAAAAATATATGAAAAAAAGAAGACGTAAATAGTAGCAATTAAAATTAAGCTGATGATGGGCAGTCCTGAAAATTTAAATTGGTGAACGTACCATCAAAATTATTGTGTGTGTGTTTTTTTTTTAATATGAAAGAATTTTGATTTTCCTAAACTAAGATTAGATAGTGTACTTTCTTAATATATGGTTACTTTCTTAAACAGATGATTTAACACCGTTTAAGTTTATTAGTCAGTGATATTCTCTTCCCATCCTAGGTCTCGATCATCCAAGTAGTGGTACAGGAGATGGTGTACGAAAGTGGTATAGAAAATCCGAGCTGATTTTAATTGATTATTTCCTTGGGTAAAATAGGTAAGTTTATAGGGTAAGAAGGATTGGTAATTTTTCAAAAGTAGTCTTTCGGTGTCCGTAATTAGTCCTTTTGATCCACTTTTGATCTTTTGTCCACCTTTTATTCTTTTTTTCCAGCAACTTTAAGGATCAAAAGTGGACAAAAAGGACCTAAAGTGAACGAAAATGACTAAAATCGGACACCAGATGACCACTTTTAAGAAATTATCAAGCTGATGACTGAAGTTGGATTTGGCATATCCTAAAGGACCAAAATTGATATTTTCCCTAAGTTTATATTTTCTTGTATATATTCATCTACTGTATTTAGCTACAATCAAGAGATTTCATATACTATTCTCTTAATTGATTATTTCCTTGTATGAAATAGGTAAAGTTTATATTTTTGTATGTATTTATTAATAGTGAGAATACACAATATTCATTCTTCATATTATTACTGATTCGTTCTGACATCTAGTGGGTGAAAAACTATTACATTTATTCCAAATTATCAAACCCGAAAATTGTAGTAGTTTTTCTCCCACTGTATGTCGAATCAATCATGGCTTATGGGGTCTATTTAGTTGCCTCATGGGAAAGAGTGGTCCATTAGCATCTGGTGATTGGATTATTCTGATCTTACAATCCAGGGATCCTTCATTTGCAGACATTTCCAGATACATACTACTTCAACTATGCCACCAAACGAACGAAGAAGTGAGTGGCCTCCTCATCTCATGTCTGAGTAAATCACATTCAAGAAGTATTTCCTCTATCAACTGGAATAATAACAATTGTTAAAGTGATTTGATTAAGTATTAAACGACTCTCCTCTCTATTAGCTTAAGCTTTTGTTGGAAATTTAAGATGAATGAAAAAGTAACCTTAAAATGGTGTCTATTAGATTAAAGTGTGTCTATGAATAAGTGCGAAAAAAGGTTGTGATTGTTGAATAAGTTGCGTCTTTTCATTAAAAGACATATGAATTTGAATTCAAAATTAAATCCAACGGTCGCATCAATTCGTATAAAGACGCCTTGAAATCTATAAATAATCTCTTTCATTCCATAATCAATCACTTGATTTTCAATTGTTGGGTATATTTGGGTTTCGGTATAATACGTTGACAGAAATATGTGACAAAATAATAAGAACTGAATTTGAGTCGAGTCAAGATTTATACTCTTTCTCCTTAAGACAAAATTGCCCCCGCTTTGGTGCTTACGGTTCGATGGCAATCATCTCCAAGATACAGCGACTCACATCTTGTGATATTAGTAGCACTACAAATCACAAGATACGGCGAACCATCCGATATTATGAACTCACTTTAGGAGTAGGATGACTTAAAAAATGTTTAGAGACGAAGACTCTAATTACGGAAATGTGTTCGGAGTTATTCGAGTGCTAAATTATGAAAATGAAGGGTCTATTTATAGATTTCAAGGCGTCTTTACACGAATTAATGCGACCGTTGGATTTAATTTTGAATTCAAATTCATATATCTTTTAATGAAAAGATGCAACTTATTCAACAGTCACAACCTTTTTTTGCACTTATTCATATACACACTTTAATCTAATAGACACCATTTTAAGGTTACTTTTTCATTCATCTTAAATTTCCAACAATCCCCACATGAATGTACTTAATGCATGCAAACTTATATATTAAATTCATCTACTTAAAACGTAGTCTTCGAATATGCAATTTGTTTTCATTTTCGACAAATGAAAAAATTACAAGAACATTGGTCAAAGTTGGGCTTGACCCACTTCTATACTTAACCAATTCCAACAATCCCCCACATGAATGTAATTAATGCATGCAGACTCTATCGAAAGTTCCGACGAACTGCTATTGCATCAGGATAGGTAGCTTCCAACTTTGAACCTTCCTTAGTAGAATGCCATCGGATTTACTTGCTGCTTAGTGAACATGATGTCTTGAACTAGTTAGCGTTTTGGGTAAACCAAGATAACGACACCCACACAATAACAATTCTAATATTCTTCGTTCTTACGTTGTGTCCAATTCGGCCCTGGACCATCTTGGATTCATAAGTGTTTTTCTCATTTGAAGCGGCCAAACATCACACTTATATAGGTGATCTCCTATATAGAATATCCTGCTATACTCCACCTTTAAGGTATAGGAATCATTAAAAGCTTTTAAGGCTTACCCTTTACCACACTTCTACAGGCTTGCACTTGATTTGTTTGAGAATGAGTTGAAATTATATTTCAAGTGCTATTTCGGAATATTTATAACTTAGTTGTCTTATTGAACCATGTTCTTGGGATCTCCAATCATCATGGTTAAGTTACCGCTATAAACGTTCTTTAGTGCGTGGATTTTAAACTCATTCCCATTACTGCACTTGTCATTAGATCTCTATTTATGCCTTTTGTCAACGGATCCGCGATATTTTCCTTAGACTTTACATAGTCGATGGAAATTATCCCACTAGAGATCAACTGCCTAACGGTATTATGTCTCTTTCTTATGGTCGAGATTTACCGTTGTACACGTTACTTTGTGCTCTCCCAATAGTTGTCATGCTATTACAATGTATCATTATAGGAGGCACTGGTTTGCTCCAACAAGGAATATCCTCTAAGAAGTTTCTAAGCCATTCGGCTTCTTCACCAGCTTTGTCTAATGCAATGAACTCCGACTCCATTGTGGAACGAGCTATGCATGTTTGTTTAGAGAATTTCCATGATACTGCTCCACCACCTATGGTAAATACGTAACCACTTGTGGATTTGGAGTCTTTTGAATCAGTTATCCAATTAGTATCCGTGAATCCTTCGACCACAGCTGGATATCTTGTATACAGTATCCCATAACTTAGAGTATGTATCAAATATCTAAATACTCTTGTCAATGTTGTCCAATGTTCTTCATTTGGATTGCTTGTGAACATTTTTTAAGTCATCCTACTCCTAAGGTGAGTTCATAATATCGGTTGGTTCGCCGTATCTTTTGATTTGTAGTGCTACTAATATTACAAGATGTGAGTTGTTGTATCTTGAAGATGATTGTCGTCGAACCGTAAGCACCAGAGCGGGGCAATTTCGTCTTAATGAGAAAGAGTGTAACTCTTGACTAGACTCAAATTCCGTTCTTATTATTTTGTCACATATTTCTAGTCAACGTATTATATCGAAACCCAAATATCTCCAACAGCTTTTAGATGATGTGTTCATTTAATAACAGAAATCAGTGTTTGCTGCAGGTATTACAAGATTGTGGAAGCATGCAATCAGGAAGACATCCCCTACATTGCCAAATGAAATCACCCAATATTGTTTGTTTGTAATTTGTATAAGTGAATTTCAGCACAGCTAACTGAAGGATGAATATGTAACACCCGTATATTATTTACGGGAATTATTTAAAGTCCAATCCTTAGAAGCCCAACTCAAAAACAAAATCCAGCCCATGTACTTCTAGCAGCCGTGTGAATGAAGAACAAGATCAGAGTATTATACACTTTTCCTTAATTAAGCCAATCTCTTCCTACCCAAGAAATCATCAAATCTTGTCTAATCTCAAAGCAATATTTTCCCTGCAATCAAATCAGAAATTGATCTCTTTATTAAGGAAAGTTTGACCTCTCCTACGCGTTATTTTCTGGAGAGATTGCCCAGCCATCCAAGTATAAAACTGATTTTTTCTCTTCATTCCTTCATGATACTCATAATTTTTACCACCGGCTGCTCCAATACGAAGAGAGAAGGGTACCGTGCCTTCAAATCTCTTCCTCTCTTCTTCTCTCTTCCATCGATCATATCCCCGATATTTGTCCATGGTTATTCTATTTTAATTTTCTTTCATCGTGTAAAGCCTTGAGTTAGTAATGTGTAGCTGTATGATGATAGGTTTCGAAGGAGTTTCGGATCGATACGCGTAGGACTCGATTCTTGTCGCAAGAGGTTTAAGGTGGGGTTTTTACTCATCTTGTGTATGTCGAAAAATTTCATATGTGATGCATGTTTTAACTGGATTATGTGAAGTGCATATGTATTACAAGTTTGGACCGTGTAGTGGTGCCTTACTCTCATTGCAAGTTTGGACCGTGTAGTGGTGCCTTACTCTCATTGCAAGTTTGGACTTTAAATAGTGCCTTACTCTTACGCAAGTTTGGACTTTAAATAGTGCCTTACTCTTATTACAAACGAATCGCGATATCGTAAGACATGGCAGGATTGTATAGTAAGTGAAATTATATTTTTGCACATGGATTGATTCACGTATGTAAGTATGTTTAAATTCCTCACTGAGCTTGTGGTTGCTCACCCCAACAATTTTCCTCCTTTCAGATTAAAAGCGTGGCGATAGCGTACGAGTGGGGAGCGTCGGCAAGAGGAGACTAATAAAAGCTTTTGAATAAAAGAGTAATACATACTTTGCGTACATTTGAATATTTGTTGAAGTATTTCGGATTTGTTGAATTCTTGGTATAAAGATTGTGGCATGAGTTTGCTGTTGATATTAATTATTGATGAAAATTTGCGATCGTATGAGATTTGTTACAATTGAATAAAATTATATGTTATTTGACTGTCGAAAATTTTAAATATATTTGTTGTTGAATTTGTGAAAATGGGACGAGATTTGGGGTTGTACTTTTTCGAAAAGAAAGTTGGTTCTCATAAATTTCATTTGTTTCGGGATTTGCGAGTATATATAATTGTATGTACTGGATGTACAGATGGAGTATGGATTAGTAATGGATTAATAGATGTCTGTTTTGTTATATGGAAAGATGTTAAAACGGTTTTTGCAACTGAACTTTTGAATTAATGCTTGTAAGTATGTAGTGATGTTTACGTCTGTGGGTGTATATAAAATAAAAGAGACGTGAGGTACCAAGAGTTGTTGATGGGACCACGTCTTTAGGGGTTAATACATGTGATTTTGAAAGTGGATTTGAGATTAATTAATTGTTCTTTCTTTGCAAATTGAGGTGGCAGTAGCATGTTGGATGAAGTGGGTTTGCTATTTCTGCCTATTTGAAACTAAATTTATTTACAAGTACCAAATTATGAGGATAATTAGTCGATTCTTTTATTATAAATATTTTCTTTCATTTCTTTGCAATAAAATATGATGTTTCATTATTTTAGAAAATTTGATAAAACTTATGGGACTTATCCCCTATTCTAAGTCCTTTAACTTTGGAGGCTCATTTATTTATTTAGTCAATAATTAAAACTTTTTATCACATCCTATTTAATGCTCTATTTATGAAATTAAAAATGGGAAAATTTTTATTAAAGAAAATTGGGGTGTGACAGAATATATGTTGTTTACAATCCCACTAGCTAGTCTTGTTTTTCCACCCCTCTCAGAAATTTCCCCATTGCTTTAATTTGTTTGATAATATTCTGGTTAATACCAATTTTAATATTCGAAATTTCCAAGTATTTTCACTAAATTCCACAAAATAGAAAAAAAAAATGAATTAGAAGTACTAAGATTCTTGATCACTGTAAATCACTGGTCATTAACAATTGTTGCTGCCTGCTGGGCTGTAATGTAACGAGTAGATACACTTGTGCGCCGTAAAAACTACACTTAAATATTTTAATCTTACTATTATCATAAATTGGGCCTATGGAGTGGGCCGGTAGAATAATGCTTAAATTCATAAATTTCAAAAAAATAATAATAGATCAATTTTATAAGTTACGGGCCAGGCTTAAATAAAAAAAAGTCCAACTATTCACACTCCCAAATCATCTATATACAACCCCAAATACTAAATACACCCTACTTAATTCATTTTTCTTTCTTTCAACTAAATACACCCTAAAATAGACAATTATAACCTTCTCTAAATTTTATTATAAGGGTGTTTGGTGTCGAACAAAATACATTTGTTCAGTACCAAACACAAAAGACTTGTAAATTTTCAAAGTAAAGTGTTAGGTGTCAAACAAATGTATTTTTTCGATACCAAACACAAAGATCATGCAAAAATTTCAAATTATAATGTTTGGCAGCCAAACAAATGATTTTTGTTAGGCATCGAACATATAATCATGATTTTTTTTATTTGTTCTTATAAAAGGATAAATTTATCCTTTTTCCGATGACTACATAATCTCAATATTTTGAAGTGTGTGTAGAGGCTCTTAGGGTGTCAAAAATGGTTGCCTTAAAAATTCATAAATTTATATGATATCTTTTAAAAAATATATTGAATTTAAGTATGAATTTAAGATAGTCAATAGAAAAAAAATCTCTCCTCTCTTCTTTTTTTTAATATATAATTTAACAACTTCTTCACATTAATTTGATATGAAAGTTAAAATTCACCGTATCAAAAATCCAAAACAAAGAGGAGTATATCACTATTCACTAAGTTTCCAAAACCAAAATCTAATTTCAAAATTAACCAAACATCACCTTAGAATAGGGGTTTAGTACCAAACATCAAAATTTTCAAAAATTATCCAAACATCACCAAACATAAAAAAAATTAACCAAATTAACATCACCATAAAGTATAACAACCATAAATAAAATAAAAAAAATTTAGTACTCCTTCCGTTCTAAAATATTGACACACTTTTCTTTTTGAGTTGTCTCACACAAATTGATATATTTCCTTTTTAAAAACATGGAACCCACAAAAAAAAAATTATTTACATGGACCCACACACAAATCACACTCATCACTAATACAACTACCCACTACACATTAAAATATTATATCTTCAAACTATTACACATTAAATTATTTTACTCCTTAATCTTCGTACCCAAAAAAATGTATCAATATCTTCGGGACGGAGGGTGTACAAAATTGGCCAAAATTGAACAAATTAGTGAGTTATAGGACAAAGTTGTACCATTTATCTGGTTTGGGATATAAATCAATTTTGTCTTAGTCACGGGGCAAACAAGTGAATTTAACTCGCATGATTTTGTAGATTCTCGTATTTTCTTATTTTAAGCATTTATATAATGTAAAAACATGCTACCCATATATATTTCAATGTTTCATTATTATTTTGACCATTATAACGACATAAGAATACTCTTTTTAGACTGTGTTTGGATTTCGTAAAAAAATCCTTACCCTTTATAATTATATAGATTTTCGTATTTTAATGTCTCTCCATATAATATAATGTGAAAACATGTCACCCATATATATTTTAATGTTTCATTACTATTTAAACCATTACAATGGCGTAAAAATACTCTTTTTAGATTGTTTTTAGATTTCGTAGAAAAATCCTTACGCCTTTACAATTATATAGATTATCGTATTTCCATATTTCTAAGCATTCCGGAGAAAATTAATCAAAAATTGAACAAATCCATGAGTTTTGGACCAAATTGAACCATTTATCTTTTTTGAGATAAAAATCGAATTTTGTTTTAATTACTAGGCAAAAAATGAATTTAACCCAATTTATACAATAAGCATACTTTAGTGATGAGTTGATCCATCTCATAATAACCCGTTCCACTAGAGAGTGTTTCAAAATCATTTTGTATATTTTTTAATTAGTTATATTTTTTATTAAAAATATTTTTATTTTTTATTTAAATTATAAATGATTCATAAAATACTTTACTTTATTATTATTATTATTATCAGTTTTTATGGTAACAGTCTTAATTAAAATATGAGTTGGTCCCTTTAATACTAAAATACATGGGCGTTTGTCTGGGTGTCCCAAACACACTAACTTTACTTTTTATTCTCCTCACGTTAATTGTTACTTTTCATTCTTTTCAATACTCATTTTAATAGGCAGTCTCCGGTATTTGCATTAAAAAAATAAATAGTAATTGTAGTTAGTCTTCTGCCAAGAGAACGCGTTTTGTAGAACGCGATTACAGGTCAATGAATTACATCTCTTCTTTATCAAGCGTGTAATTCCGCAGCCTTTTCTCCGTTCCAATTCAATCGCAAAATCAAAATATCAGAATCATAATTCCAGATTTGTCGAGAAATTTACAACTCCCCCAAAACTTTTCTCTTCAACAATCAGCTAACGTTCTGATCTACTAATTCAAGAACCCTGTAATTTTCCTCGAATTTGGACATCGAATGTTTATGATCGACCACGATGTATAGCAATTTCAAAGAACAAGCAATCGAGTATGTACGGCAGGCAGTGGCGGAGGATAACGCCGGAAACTACGCCAAAGCTTTCCCTTTGTACATGAACGCTTTGGAGTATTTCAAAACGCATCTAAAGTATGAAAAAAATCCTAAAATTAAGGAAGCTATCACGCAAAAGTTCACGGAGTACCTGAGACGTGCGGAGGAGATTCGGGCCGTGCTCGATGAGGGCGGGTCGGGCCCCACATCTAACGGGGATTCTGCGGTAGCGACCCGGCCCAAGTCCAAGCCCAAGGATGGGAATGAAGGTGAGGATGGGGATAAGGAGAAGCTTCGGGCTGGATTGAATTCGGCGATTATTAGGGAAAAACCTAATGTTAAGTGGAACGATGTTGCGGGATTGGAGAGTGCGAAGCAGGCGCTTCAGGAGGCCGTGATTCTTCCTGTGAAGTTTCCCCAGTTTTTCACTGGTATAATTTGTTCTCCGCACCTCATTTTATTTCCTGGTTCGTGAATAGTTTAATTGAATCGCGTGGAGAATGTCTATGTTCTAATGTGTATGTGATTGAACATTTCTTGAAGTTTTTAACGTGTTATAGTGTCTTGATTGTTGTTGATTATGTTTGACTGAAATTCTTGTGTTGTTGGTCTTCACCAATGATGATACTCTTGTGTGCTGCTGTTCTATTTAGATACTTGTTAATAGAGACTTTTATCCTTTGGAATTTTTGGTTAGAAGTTGTTGGTCTTCCAGATGCTTCTGAAGATTAGAAAATAATTGCTGATTCCAATAATCCAATTTTATGTGTGGCATTTGCACGATGATAGGAATCTAGAATGAGACAATAATGAAGGCTGCACTTCTCTTCGGATTCTGATTGCTCATTCTTTGGAATATACATACGTATTTTAAGATCGCTAGTCAAGCTATCAGTGGCTTAAGATATTGGTTAATGGTAACCTCAAATGTACTTTTTATGCCAGAACTAATATTAGTATACTCAATGAGATTATAATCCAAAATGAGAATTTAAGGGCTCTAATAGTTCTTTCTTGCTTCTTGAGACTATTGATTGCATCAACATTCAACACGCATCACCTGTGGAGGCACTATGGATATTAGTTAGTTCCAAACTTGACTTCTGTGCTTAAGTGCGTCTGGAATTTCAATACTGATTATTACATGAAGTATGTGTGAATTTTAGAGCACTCAATGGAGCACTGGTTCTTCCCACGTATATTCCCCATAATTAGAAAATCATTCACTTTCTTTTACTTTCCACGTATGAATATAGCTAGCTTCTGTGTGCTAAGCTAATGGTTGCAAATTTGTTATTGTTGATGACACAATCATAGTAATACTGCTTAGTTCGTGTATGAATGTTATCTCTCGCATTGACTTCAGAGGATACATTACATCCATTGTGGAATATTAGCAAAATGTTGAACCTAGATGTTTGTGATCTAGTGCTTAGCTCTGTTCATGCATGTAGACTAGTTCTCTTATGTTTGATCAAATCATCAAAAGACAGACAAATTACTAGGTAGTTTGGGGCTTGGCTATTAATAAAAGTTCACAACTTCTTGTGACGATCAATGAACTTATGCCTCGGCGAAATCTTAAGTATTAAGTCAGTTTGGTTTGCCTATGCCTAATTGTGCTGATACCTTATATTATTGATTGATTGGATACTGTACTTTTTCAATTTTCAAGTTACATGATTATTATCTGTTGTGAAGTAGGAAATAGAGGTGAAAGTTTTGGAAAAAATAATTTGAAGTACACTTTCTGAACTAAGGATTATGAAAGTTTTAGATTAGGTTGGATTATGAGAAAATGCAATTTATAGGCTTTTGGGGGCTTTAGGTGCATGCTATATTGTGAAAGACCTTCTGAATGCACTTATTCACTTGGGAACCCTCATATCTTACCCATGTGAAATTCATCAATTGTCTCTTTCTCTTGTAATGTATTCAGTTCCTTTTAAAATAACTTCTTTATGATCCATGTTAGCCTTTTTGATTCTGTAATACATTCACACATTTTAGTTGCTATCTTCTTTAATCAATTTAATAGTAATGGAGTATAAATCCTAGTATCAATAGTTCAAATTACAAACAAAATGCTTAAGTCCCCATGGGTTTTTTGCTTTTATTTAATGAAAAAGACCTTGGGAAAATTACTAGCCTGGTTTGTATGCAGAGGTCTGCATACACTCCTAAGTCAGGTTTAGCTTTTATATTATTCAATTTTACCTCCAAAGTCCTCATGGTTGCTTTCAGATTTTATAAAACCTCCTCCCATCACGTGCTTTTATTTTAATTTGGTTCTGTAGTCACAAAATTGGACCTTTCATGCAAAATAAACTAAATAGGAATAGGAAGGAAGAGAGTAAAAAAAGCTCAAGGAGAGATCACTGAAATCTGGTTTATGATCGTATATTTTTCATCTTTTATAAATGGATTTCTATACGACTGTTTCATTTCCTATAACAATTCTCCCTTTTAGGCAAGAGACGCCCATGGAGAGCATTTCTTTTATATGGGCCTCCTGGTACAGGAAAGTCATACTTAGCAAAAGCTGTTGCCACAGAAGCCGACTCGACTTTTTTCAGGTAGCTTAGTTTTGTTCACTTGCTGGAATCTGATATTAAGAGTACATTATTTAGTTTATTGTAAAGAAATATTCAAATATACCCAACATTTCATGCTTTTTTCCAATTATATCCTTATCTTTCACTTTTTAACAAATGTATGCTAATGTATCAATTTTCAACCTGTGTACAACACACTTCTAGGAGAGAAAAAGAAAATGAAAACAAATATATTCTCCATGTTGTCATAAACATGACACACTGTTATAAATTAGTTAAAACTTAGTAATTATTACTCCACTTAACATGTGAAGTATTTATTAAGTAATACTACATGTTAGTTTAATTTTGTAAAAAACAATGGGAAGATATATTTGTTAAAAACAGAAAACTTTGTTATATTGTTAAAATCTGAAAAGTTGGGATATAATTATTAAATGCACGGAATTTTGGGATGTATTTGTATATATCCATTTCCCGCTCTTTTTTATGTAAGCTAGGTTCTTTTAACATTGTTACTTAACTTTTTGTAATAATTTTGTGTTTCTCAGCTTTCATTTAACAAAATCGTCATTCGATTTGGTACATTATCAATCTCCATTTTCATTTTTGAAAATACAATGTACTTGTATTTTTATTTTTCAGAAATATTATTCTTTGATATCCCAAATATTAGAAGACACTCTTTTTGAGACTATTCAATGAGACAGAACTGAAGATTCTTCAATTAGTCAGAAATAAGTTTCCAAACTGGGTTAGTGGGTATGTTAGGAACATTTGATTTGGACCTATACAACACGTCTATGTCAAAAAATCTCACACAAGGCACAAGAATTTTACAAATTTTAATCATATTGAACCCATTAACTATGACAAAACCACACTGTCAATTGATAAGGCATCTTAATACCAAGAATTGTCAGTTGTCCTCCTTACCTTAAAAATTCGTCCAGAAAAACAAATAAAGATATTGCTAACCCTTTGCTTGGTGCGACTTTTATTTATTTATTTAATTTTTATGCCATTGTAACTATCTTGAAAAAACTCTATGTGCTGTATAGCTGACATAAAATGTCTACTCGAAGCATATGATAGCTTTACCGACCTGGGCATAAAGTTTTTGGTTTGATCTTCTTGTGGCTCTAGTTCAGGGACATTATCAGAACTCAGAAGGTGCTTATGGTTTTAGGTTTTCTTTTGCACATTCAATAATTGTTGCTAAAAGTTTTCTGCTTCTTACCTATAATTACCTTAGATTGTCTGGTATTAGATCGTTGAGACACCTGATGTGAGGAGATACTGCATTATTTACTTATTTTAGGACTTCATTTCTTTGACCTCCTCTTGAATGTATACTACTGTTGAAGCTTATTGGCGATTGTATGTGGGTGGGTATGTGCTTCAGTAAGTACTAATATCTGAAATAGTAGCTGTGTTCTAAGTTATTTTCTACGGTTATTCTACATTTTTGCTAATGTATCAATACTGCCAAAATCATAAACTTTGCATTTGTATAAAAATGGTTTAGCTAGAACTAGAAAGATCTGCTACAGTTGGATTTTGAACACATTTTGTCCTAATTTGTTGGCAAACACTTACTTGAAGGAGATTTTATCTTTCTTTATACATTTTCGAGTATACTTTTTATCTTTTTATCCACACTGTGTGTTTGAATGCTCAAGATTTAAATTTGGCAAGCACCTGCTCTTTTTCAGTGTTTCTTCTTCAGACTTGGTTTCAAAGTGGATGGGCGAAAGTGAAAAACTTGTCTCTAATCTCTTCCAAATGGCTCGAGAGAGTGCTCCCTCAATCATATTTGTTGATGAAATTGATTCCTTATGTGGTCAGCGTGGGGAGGGGAATGAGAGTGAAGCATCGAGACGAATTAAAACAGAATTGTTGGTCCAGATGCAGGTAATTCTAAAGTGGTTGATGATGGAAATCTAGTCTTACATATCCTTAAACAACTTGATAAGTGACATATTACAGAAGAATTTTGTCAGGATTGTATTCTTATGTTCATTGGCTCTTGTATCCTAGTTACTGCTTTTCAGTCAATTTCTTTAATTCAATCGTTCACTCTCTATATATTTCCCTGCTTTTGAACTTATACATATGAACAGATGAAATGTTATTTATAAGTCTCTAGATACATTTTGTTTCTTTGTTCAATTGTTTACTGCTGTTGTCTAGTTCTTTTTCTGTGTACCTTTACAAAATTGGTGTTGCATGATTTTTTATCAAAAGCATTTCACTCCTTTTTTGAATTCTGCAATTACTGTCGGTGTTTCTCCAAGTCCAATGAACATGTTTACTTGAGAGCTTCTATTGTTTTTTCCACAATAAGAAAATTTGCTCTATATTCTGAAAGTTGGATAGTCATGTTACTTCAGCATTTAACTACAGGAAATATGCACTCCAAAACCATGTCTGAATCTATTTTGTTTTGTAATATAGAATCATCAACTTATTGAATATGAATGATGTGTCATATTTTATGTGGATAAAAAAAGCTTGTTTTCTTAAGACATATCTTAAAAATCCAAATGTTTTTCTTCTTGAACTGGTGTTGGGTTATGACAGAATCTATTCGAGGCTTGCCCTTGTGTTCAAATTGACAAGGTTGCAATACTATTGAAATTGAGATTTCATATAAAAACAAATAACATCTTTCATGCCCGCTTGCCTTTCATTTTACCTGGTGATGCATTTTAACCTTGGTATATTTTAATGCTGACAAATCCTTTCATTGGCTTGCTAATATAAATCATTAGGGGGTGGGCCACAATGATGATAAAGTCCTTGTTCTTGCTGCAACTAACACACCATATGCCCTTGATCAGGTAACATTCAAATCTAAGTGGCAGCTTGTGGTCAATGATTAAAATTTTGGCTTACTTACAATTGGTTTTCTCCAGGCCATCAGGCGAAGATTTGATAAGCGTATCTACATTCCTCTTCCAGACCTGAAGGCACGTCAACACATGTTCAAAGTATGGAGCTTTTTTAAATAGGAGGGACCAAAATTAATTTTTCCAGACTTATTTATATACTTAATTTTCCCATCACTCCTATTCAGGTGCATTTAGGAGATACTCCTCATAACTTGACTGAGAGCGACTTTGAAGCCCTTGCACGTAAAACTGAAGGTTTTTCTGGTTCAGATATTTCTGTTTGTGTAAGTAACTAATTATGAATTTTGTTTACTAACTAATTATTAGTGCAAATTCTTATAGATTTACTTTTGTCTGCTCATGTACACTGGCACCTTCCTTTCTAGTAACTATAATTCTCATTTGTATAGGTCAAGGATGTCTTATTCGAGCCTGTACGTAAAACACAAGATGCGATGTTTTTTACCAAAACTTCTAATGATACGTGGGTTCCATGTGGACCCAGGCAACCGGGAGCTGTCCAGATAACCATGCAAGAGCTTGCTGCACAAGGACTTGCTGCGAAGGTATTAATGATTTCAAATAAACATGAACTTTAAAATATTTTGCTCAATTATGACCCCTAGGATCATGTTTTGTGCTCCTCTGCCCATGAAGTAAACAATTCAGTCCCCCCCCCCTCCCCCCCTCCCCTCCAGAATTCTGTTGATATTTAATAATATTACTTGCAAGAAGAGCATTAATTATTACCTGCTTTTCCAATTTGTCTTGTGATATACTATTTAGAAAAAACAAAGTGCAACAAATGAACAATTCACCTTACTGTTGCCGCATGTGATTTGTGTTGTGGTGTACTCATGAGACGTGAATATAAATTGTTTTGGATGATCGAAAGAATGTTTGCATGATGTGATGCATTTAATCAATGTTGATATACGTAAAGAGCGACATTGAGATTGAACATGAGTACAATTATAAATTTGATATTAAACTGACCAACATGTTACTTCTTCCTAATGCTTCTGCAGATCATTCCACCTCCCATTTCAAGAACGGACTTTGATAAGGTTCTTGCAAGACAGAGACCGACTGTGAGCAAGGGTGACCTTGAAATACACGAGAGATTCACAAAGGAGTTTGGTGAGGAAGGCTGAGGATCTTGAGGTGCATAGTTTACTATGGGTTGTGTTTCTGTGCGATTGTCATTTTGTTTTATGGGTTTCAAATATAGGCCTCTTCTAGAAAGAGGCTGTATGGCTTTGTGTTTTCTTCCAATATTAGGAAGAAACTGAGCAACCTTTCTCTGAACATGTATTCATTACTATGTATAACCTTTTACTGTTTCAAGAATAACATTTACAGTGTATGCTACGCTACTATAAGATATTTTAGTTAAGATCAAATCAATTATCCTCATCTCGTTTATAAGCAATCCGATCTTATAGTTTTCACGTTGGATTAGATGTTTGCAGGAATGTTTTGGCCGATCCTTGAAGGTTTTGAGAGTTGACAAAATAGGAATTTCCCTCCCCAGACAAAGGTAAGAAATTACTTGAGTTGCTTCTTTGAGAACAAGATGATTCTCAGTTAAATCACAGGGTTTTATTTTATTTTATTTTTTTGGGGCTTCTAAGTGACAAATCAACATGATATCATTTTCAATTCATGGCCATGTTTATGTGATTAAAATGCCATTTATACTAGAAGCTAGACAACTAACATGTAACCCCTTTTGTTAATTTTTTAAGCAGTAGTATACCGATTGTCGTAAAATATTACAAGGGGCAGTCTTGTGTGAGATCGTCTCACGGTGAGACAATTTTATGCTTTTTATAATTAATTACTCCCTCCGTCCCGGCCATAGGTCCCCCATTTACTTTTTGCACGTGGATTAAAGAGTATTATTATTTTATGTGTAATGAGTAGTTGTATTAGTAGGGAGTGGTGAGTCATATGTGTGACCCTTTTACTAAAAGGGGAAAATGAGGACCTTTGAATGAGACGTTTTATGATGTCCCACATCGGTTTCACACTTAAGTGTGGAAAGACATATAAGTGGGGGAGCCCTAACTTCACCCAAAATCATGGCTGAAGGTGAAGGGTTGACCCCCCCTATATGCCCTTTCACACTTGTGTGGAATCGATGTGGTACATCATAACAATCTTGGACGACACACTCTGGGTGGCAACCCGCACCTAAGCCCACATCTCCAGGTGGCAACCCCTCTTGGGCCCACATCTGGGGTGGAAATCATTGGGCCCACACATTGTGTAGCCCCTTCCCGTGGCACGTTTAGATCCGGCAGGTCGGATCAAATTGTTAGGCATATAAGTTAGGGAGCCTTAACATCACCCAAAACTCTAACTGAAGGTGAAGGGTTGACACCCACTTATATGTCTTTCCACATTTGAGTGTGGAACTGATGTGGGACATCAGAGCAGACGCCCAATATAGTAAAATGTGGACATTTCGGTGGGACAGAGGGAGTATCACTTTTTGTTAAAGATGTTGTTACTTTTCTTTTAAAATGTTATTACTTTTTGTTTATACTATAAATTGCTTATGAAATAGTTCACAGTACCGTCGTCATTTTTTATCAATTAGGTATCACTTTTTATCATATAGACTATCATACCTTATATGTCTCAAGCATCACGTGAGACGGTTTCACACATGTTTTTGTCATATTATAAATGTGCATCCCTATCATATTTACCAGTGATTAGAAAATTGGATCGGAGAACGAACCAGAAGAGACAACGGTTCGAGCTTCGACCGGTCGGATCGGTTCAACCGGGCGGGGCGGTTCAACTGGAAATTTGAATTTTACATGTTTTCAATTATATTTTATAAAATTACCAATTATAAAAATATATAATCACCTAAATTATTTTTTAAATTTTAAAATACAATTTAAAATAAAAATATAATTAAATAAAAATATTTGTAGTTCATAATTTATACTACTTCATACATAATTTATGATACACCCACTTAATATTATAATTCATAATTTAATCCAAAATGTAAATATTATGTTCTAAAATAAATATAAATAAAAGTGGAATATCAAAAAAGTTTAAAAAAATTAAAAAATAAAAAAAATTTAAAAATAATATTGAAACCGGTTCAACCGGTTTGATCGGTTCAACCCGGTTCAACTCCATAAACGGTTTTCTAGCTCTTATGGACTTGTTCCGGGACCCGTTCCCGGTCCAACCGGTTGAACCGGCCGGTCCGATCCTGTTTTCATATCATTGATATTTACTCTTTATGTGGACCTTTAAAATGATTAATTTGATTTATACTTTTTTGATATTTTGTCCGAGATCGTCATATTTTTCACATTTTGTAGATAAGGTTCCAAATTCAATTAATATCCAACTAAACACACAACTGGATTGAGTTGTTTTCATGGTGTACCCCACCATTAGGGGCCCCCACCGCCCCTGCCCTGGGGATTGTTGGAGGAGGTAAATCGCAGGATGTGCCTCAAGTGGCTTATAGAGAGGGCTCACTGTTAAACTTGTGCTTGCAAGGGGCCAAATCCATGCCAAAGGCAGGATTCGAACCCCCACCCTGCAGCAACCAAGCTCAGCTGGAAGGCCTTTCCACCCTCCCCTCTACCACTTGAGCTATGCCCTGGGGGCAGTTGTTTTCATTCTTATACATAAATGCATTTGATGTGAAATGAGTTAGGATGTCAAATTTTATTTTATGGGGATAGGTTGTGCGTTGAGTTCTCCATCTGACATTAACATAATTTTGTAATGGCATACACATGAGCCACAATAAGTTGCCGTGCCTCATCCTTCTCTATTTATCATTAGAATTTAATCTTTATCATTGGAATTTAGTATTGTTTTTAATAGTATAATTTTAGTTTCTTCTTAATGATTTGTATAAATTTCTATTCTTGTGTTACATGTTCTATTTTATTATTAGAGTTTAATCTTTACTTTAGAGTTTAAAGTATGTATTGCATCAGTACATCTAAACTTGTTTGATGAAATACTTTAGAGTCTAATCTTGGTGTACGTTGAATTTTTTATTTTTGTTTATGGATTGAAAAGAGAATTATATTTTTAAAATACTCCACATACACCTGAACTATTATGGGTGTATTTATTTAAGGGTTTATATGCGTTTAAATTGTAATTATTGATAATCTATTTTTGTTTTGAGTTTAGGAACGACGTGTTTTAACTTTTTTATCAAATTAATGTGCAAGTAGTGGGTGGTATGAGTAGGAAGGTAGTAATTAATGTAAGAGATAATATATGGTAGATGTGTGTATGGGTGAAAATCAAACTAAACTACCTTAGACTCAACTCGAGATTGTTCAGAAAAAGATCGTTTGAGCTCGGTTTGATATAGATATAAAACAAGCTTGAACAAAATCTTCTCTTTTGTTCGATAAAATGAAAAGTTCGGTTCGAGTTAGAGCTCGATTCATGAAATAAAAATTATCAAGTTACTCCAGCAGAGCTCGTGTTTAGCTTGAAATCTTGTTCGTGTTGATTTGATTGTTCATCAAACAAGTTTAAACGTATTTTGAAGTTCGGTAGTATTTCAATCAAGTTTGAACATGTCATCATTTGACTTGACTTATTTACATCATTTGATGGTTGTGTAAAGTGGGTTAAGGATTAAAAAAGTTTGTAGACGTGATTTTAAATTTAAGTGTAAAATTTGAATACCTAAACTATTTATTAAACTTGAAATTAACATGACCCATGTATAATATTAAATGAATTACAAGAATGAGATCAAGGGTAAAATAAGTTATGCATAAGAATAAAAAAAGTTATGAGACACAAGGGGACCAGGGTGAAACCTTGAATTAAAATAATGTACTCCCTTGTCCATTAGAATCATGTAGTGTTTGTTTAATCAACGTAGATTAATGAATATTATTATTTTATATTTTTTTTTAGTTGTATAAGTGGTGTGTGGGTTATGATGGACCCTTTTACTAAGAAGAGGAAATGTATGAAATATATTTTAAGTATACATTTAAAATGACAAAATGTATATATTTAAAGCAAAATGAAAGAATATGTTCAAACCAATGTACATCATACTTTGCCTATATTTTAAGGTAAATTCTTAGAATATAATTCTTTCCTGTACATAACTGAAAGTCTGAGGAGGGTGTTGTGTCTGTCATAGGACCAATTAATTTAAAATGATTAGATTAATTTTGACGATAATAGATCAGCTTGTATTCAGTAGAGAGAGAACAAACCATACACAGTTAGTGGTTATGGATATATGATCAGTGAGTTCAGACTCCAATTCAACGACTTCATGCCCGAAAATATAAAAATCTACTTAGCATTAAATTATTGAATGTGGATATCTCCAACAGTCGTGAATTTCATAAATCATTTCATGTAAATCGTTTATTTATTCGATTAAAAGGTGGTTCGCCCACCCCAAATCTATTTAAATCAAATTGATCAAACTCAATAGGGTCATAATTGTCTTTCTCATCAAATTAATATAATCTAAAGACAAATATACCCTTATTTTGATATTTCTATTTTTCATTAAATTTTATCATTCCCTCTCTCCTCATTACTACATACATTTGATTTAGTTAGCAATATTAAATGTATTTCATGTACTATTATGTATATATTTAAATTTAAGTGCTTTCGCTAATTATACTGTATTATCAAATAAGTAAATCTAGTGTACGTCACAAATTTTCTTTTATCTTCCGAATATATACTCAATAGAAATATTCACCATTTCATTTAATTTGGTTAGTCTTACAAATTTTTTCTCTTAAAAAAAATTAAAAATCAAAATAACAATACTCTCAAATGGAGTATATTTTATTTAAAAAAAAAAATTCATACTTAACCTAACATATTTCATTTATTTATCATAACAAAAATCATAATATTCCACACAAATTACACTTTTCTTAATATATATACTCCCTCCGACCCTAGGTAAGAGTCCTATTTTACCATTTTGGTTGCCCCACCTAAAGGATTTCATTTCCTTTTTTGGACATATGAGACTCACTCACACCCACTAATACAATTAAAACATGGGGCCCACATACCCACTAATACAACTACTCACTACACATTAAATAATAATACTCCTTAATCCACGTGTCAAAAAGCAAATGTGACTCTTACCAAGGGACGGAGGGAGTAGTATGGATCCCGTGTATTACACGAGTTTTAAAGTTATAATTTTAAAAAATATAATTGACACGACCCACCTTACATAACTTATAATTTAAATACTAATTTACATAAACATCATCATTATAAAAACCTGCATATTTTTTTTTTCTCATAATATGTTTATAACCAAAACCATCACACCAGTTCAACATACGTAACTGGTTTCTGACAACACTTCAATCTAGACAAACTCATGACAATACTTATTATATTACATAACAAAACATCAGCGGTAATAAAATAAACCCACGGCCTAGCCCAACAGGTCGTCATCTATTTACATCCGCTCAAAACCCTGAAGGAGCTCCACAGCTTGCACAAAACACCACATAATTCAATCATCAGCAGGCTCACCTACAATAATGCATAAACTAGTGAGACAAAAATCTCAGTATGTAGAAATCATGCATGTCAGTGTATGAAACTGCATTTAGTTCTCTATCGCCTATTTTCCTAGTCTTTTTAGTTGGTCTCTTTTATTTTGAAAATTGTTCACGTTGCGGGATCCCCATGACACACTTATGATATGCACCCCAAATGAGCTCAATGGGGATGATTTTTTCGAACCCCGAATATAGTGCCGAGAACGATTTTTTCGAACTCTGGCAGAGTGTTGGGGACGATTTTTTCGAACCTAGAATAAAGTGTCAGGAACGATTTTCCGAACCCTGACAGAGATGCATATATAGTGGCCGCACACACCATTAGTATCTTATTATTTTTGGGAAAAAAACCTTTCATGATTATGCATGGTATGCAATCAGGGCAATTAAATATGCATTATAAACAATTTACGACATCAATATCAACATTTAATCACAATAAAGCAACAACTTAACTTCAATTCACACATATCCACTTCTGGAATAACAACTTCACCTCAATCACATAAATCCATTTATAGAATAACCACTTCACCTTGGATCACACGGATCTCTTTTTGGAGTAACAACTTCATCTCGGATCACACATATCCTTATAACCAATATCTTCTCAAATCATATAAATGTATTTTCAACAGTTTCCAATCACATAGATTTACAAAAGACAATGATATTATTTCAAATCACATGGATCCACAACTTGTATCACCAACTAACCCCAAATAATTCATAACGTAATTAAACCAATTACAAATAATTCATGGCATAATTATCACATATTAATAACAAATAATTCACACACAACATGTTTATGCATTATAGTTGGACTTCTACTTACCTGAACTTCGACAATAATAATCTATAGACCTCGTGAAGAACCGTAACTAATTCATTTCTTCCCGTTCCGGCACGCTCCTCATTTCCTTCCCTTTCTTCCTCTCTCTCTCCTCTCTTTCTCTTTTTTCCCTCTCCCTCTCTTTTCTTTCTCTCTCTCTTTTTTTTTCGCAATTGATTCTGGTTATTCTTGGGAGTAATCACCTCCCAGTGCTGAGCATATATATGTGGGCGATAGGGGTGAGGCGGTGAGGCACCGTCCCCCTAACCAATTACAATTTTTTTAATTAATCAAATGTTAAGTATGCATATGTACCTTATCAACCAAGTATTTTATGTAGTGTCCATTAACCACGTAGTAGCAACATAAATTTTACATATTATTTTATTATTATTATTATTATCCATTACGGATATACGTACAATACTTAATAATTAAGATATAATATATTTACAAATTAATACACATACGCGTACATTTTCTCACCACTATTATTATTACGAGACCACGTGTGATACTTAATAATTAAGAAATAGTATATTTATACGAATAAAATAATTATATATCCAAATTAATGCACGTAAATATTTATGCACACATATATATTCACATAATGTCTCCATTTTTGTCAAGGATGTCTCAAATAAAATATAAAAATAAATAAAATATAACAACAATTGTCACATAATTGTCACATTATTATCACATAATTGCCACATAATTATCACATAATTATAAAATGCAAATAGCACAAATAAAATTATATTGGAACATAAGTAGTGAGAAGCTCGGGTATGACATCCTCCATACCTTATAAAAATTTCGTCCTCGAAATTTACTTACCTGAAGAGTTCTGGATACTTAGCCATCATCTCATCCTCTCTTTCCCAAGTAGCCTCCTCAACTAACTGGTTCCTCCATAACACCTTCACTAATGGTATCTCTTTATTTCTGAGCTTCTTCACTTCTAGCCGCAAAATCTCAACTGATATTTCCTCATAACTCAAATCTTCTTTCAACTCAACTGATTCCTGTCTGAGAACATGAGATGGATTCAGAACATACTTCCTCAACACTGACACATGAAATACGTCATGTACTCTAGACATCGATGCTGGTAACTCCAATTTATAGGCAACACTTTCAACTTTCTAAATGATAGTGAATGGACCAACATATCTTGGACTGAGTTTTCCTTTCTTTCCAAACCACATTATCCCCTTCATTGGAGATAATTTCAAGAATACCTGATTACCCACTCCAAATTCCAACTCTCTTCTCTGTTTGTCTGCATAACTCTTCTGTTGATCCTGAGCAGTTTTCATCTTCTCTCGAATACGGGTAACGACTTTTGACATTTCACGAATCAAATCAGGACCCAAAAGTTTTCTCTCTCAAATTTCATCCCAATGTACTGGAGACCTACACTTCCTCCCGTACAATGCTTCATATGGAGCTATCCCGATAGTGGACTGATAACTATTATTGTACGAGAATTCTATCAAAGGCAAAAAATTACTCCACTGACTTTGAAAATCCAACACACATGCTCTGAGTATATCCTCCAAAATCTGTATCGTACGTTCTGATTGATCATCTGTCTGTAGATGGAATGTTGTGCTGAAAGATAACTGTGTCCCCAACGCTTTATGTAAACTCTTCCAAAAAGCGGACAAGAATCTCATATCTCTATCTGATACAATAATAAGTGGTACTCCATGGAGTTTGACAATCTCTTGGATATATAGCTGCGCGTAGCGATCTATGGAATATGTAGAGCAAATAGGAAGAAAATGAGTGAACTTAGTCAATCGATCTACAACCACCCAAATGGCATCATGACCTTTTACTGTCTTTGGTAAGCCGGTGATAAAATCCATAGTGATATTCTCCCACTTCCACTCTGGAATAAATAGAGGCTGCAAAGTTCCTGCTGGTCTTTGATGCTCGGCTTTGACTTGCTGACAAGTCAAACATTGCTCCACATATTGAGCGACATCTCTCTTCATCCCTGGCCACCAATAATATGACTTCAAATCTCTATACATCTTAGTAGCTCCTGAATGTACAGAGTATGATGTTGAATGAGCTTCTGCCATCACTCCCTTCCGAATGTCATCCACTTCAGGTAGACATAACCGACCTCTGTAACGAATCACGCCATCATCTGTTAATTGGAAATCAGAAGACTTTCCAGAGCTGATATTATTCTTTATCTTATCAAACCACTTATCCACTTCTTGTCCCAGTCGAATCTTATCCATCAAAGTTGGTCGAAGTGTCAGAGCTGCCATCTTTGCTTCCAATGATCCTTCCTGAATGATCTCCACACCCATCCTTTGCAAGTCAAGCAACTCTAGTTTGTGATTTAAGGTCATAGCAGCTACACTCTGTATTGCCTTACGGCTCAATGCATCAGCAACCACATTGGCTTTACCCGTGTGATAATTAATAACACAGTCGTAGTCCTTCACCAGTTCCAACCACCTTCTCTGCCTCATATTCAACTCTTTCTGAGTGAAGAAATACTTCAAACTCTTATGATCAGTATAGATCTCACAATGTTCCCCATATAGATAATGCCTCCAAATTTTGAGTGCAAACATCACTGCAGCTAACTCCAAATCATGTGTTGGGTAGTTCTTCTCGTATTCCCATAATTGTCTGGATGCATATGCTATCACTTTTCCATTCTGCATCAATACACATCTAAGACCATTCTTCGAAGCATCACTATAAATCTTGAAGTTTCATGTCTCCATAGGAATAGTTAAGATAGGTGCTGATGTCAATCGTCTATTTAATTCCTGAAAATTCTATTCACATGTCTCCGTCCATGTGAAACTCACATTCTTCCTGGTCAATTGTATTAATGGTGAAGCGATCTTGGAAAATCCTTCAAAAACCTTCGATAATATCCCGCCAATCCAAGAAGCTACGAACCTCAGTGGGATTTGAGGGTTGTGACCAATCATGGATTGCGTTAACTTTGCTTAGATCCACTGAAATTCCTTCTCCTGATACCACGTGTCCCAACAAAACCACTCGATCCAACCAAAATTCAGACTTCTTAAACTTCGCACATAACTGTTTCTCTTTCAGAATCTCCAACACCTTTCTCAAGTGCAGCGCATGATCCTCCTTGTTCTTAGAGTAAATCAGAGTATCATCGATAAACACAATCACAAACTTATCGAGAAAATCCTGAAATACTCTATTCATCAAATCCATAAATGCTGCCGGAGCATTCGTCAAACCAAACGGCATCACTAAAAATTCATAGTGCCCGTACCTTGTATTGAATGCAGTTTTCGGAATATCCTCCTCCTTAATCTTTAACTGATGATACCCCGATCGCAAATCAATCTTTGAAAAGATAGCTGCACCCTGTAGTTGATCGAATAGATCATCAATGCGAGGCAATGGATACTTATTCTTGACTGTAACTTTATTGATCTCTCGATAATCGATGCACATCCTCAATGTGCCATCATTCTTTCGAACGAAAAGAACTGGTGCTCCCCAAGGTGAGAAACTAGGTTGGATGAAACATTTATCTAACAACTCTTGCAACTGTATCTTCAATTCTTTTAGTTCAGCTGGTGTCATTCTGTATGGCGCTTTAGATATAGGAGCAGTTTCTGGTTGTAACTCAATAAACTCTATTTCTCGATCTGGTGGCAACCCAGGAAGATCATTTAGGAAGTTCTTCTTGATCCCAACAAAAGTGAATGGTTCTCCCCCTAATGGCTGAAAAGTGATACTCCTCTTCTGACAATCTATTGTAGCACCATACTTTGACAACCAATCCATACCCAATATGATATCATAATCATTCATACTTAACACAATCAAATTAGAGAGGAGTTGTCTTTTTTCAATAGGAATAACACAACCTCGAAGGAGTTGATTGGTTTGCTTTGACTCACCACTCTGACACGACCCACCTTACATAACTTATAATTCAAATACTAATGATATAAACATCATCATTATAAAAACTTGCATTTATTTTTTTTTCTCATAATATGTTTATAACCAAAACCATCACACCAGTTCAACATATATAACTGGTTTATGACAACACTTCAATTCAGACAAACTCATGACAATACTTATTATATTACATAACAAAATATCAGCATAAACAAAATAAACCCACGGCCTAGCCCAACAGGTCGTCATCTATGTACATCCGCTCAAAATTCTGAAGGAGCTCCACAGCTTGCACAAAACACCACATAATTCAATCATCAGCAGGCTCACCTACAATGCATAAACTCTTGAGACAAAAATCTCAGTAAGTAGAAATCATGCATGTCAGTGCATGAAAATGCATTTAGTTCTCTATTGCCTATTTCCTAGTCTTTCTAGTTGGTCTCTTTTATTTTGAAAACTATTCACGTTGCGGGATCCCCACGACACACTTATGATATGCACCCCAAATGAGCTCAATGGGGATGATTTTTCCTAATAAATAGTGCCGAGAATGATTTTTTCGAACCCTGACAGAGTGTTGGGGATGATTTTTCTGAAGCCCAAATAAAGTACTAGGAACGATTTTTCCAAACCCAGAATAAAGTGTCAGGAATAATTTTTTCGAACCCTGACAGAGATGCATATATAGTGGCCGCACACACCATTAGTATCTTATTAATTTTGGGAAAAATATCTTTCATGATTATGCATGGTATGCAACCAGGGCAATTAAATATGCATCATAAACCATTTACGATATCAATATCAACATTTAATCATAATAAAGCAACAACTTAACTTCAATTCACACAGATCCACTTCTGGAATAACAACTTCACCTCAATCACATAAATCCATTTATAGAATAATCACTTCACCTTGGATCACACGGATTCCTTTTTGGAGTAACAACTTCATCTCGGATCACACAGATCCTTATAACCAATATCTTCTCAAATCATACAAATATATTTTCAACAGTTTCCAATCACATAGATCTACATAGGACAATGATATTATTTCAAATCACATGGATCCACAACTTGTATCACCAATTAACCTCAAATAATTCATAACTTAATTAAACCAATTACAAATAATTCATGGCATAATTGTCACATATTAATCATAAATAATTCACACACAACATGTTTATGCATTGTAGTTGGAATTATACTTACCTGGACTTCGACAATAATAATCTATAGACCTCGTGAAGAACCGTAACTAATTCCTTCCTTCCCGTTCCGGCACGCTCCTTCTTTCTTCGATCGTCTGGTTAACATGAACCGTTAGGGTTCTATATGTTTCTAACAGTCAGCGGAAGCAAAGAGAACAAGAAACGTATTATCTTTCACCAGGGTATGTTGAAGACGATAAATTCTCGCCACCAGCCTGCGCAGCCTCACCATTTTGGGCATAACTCTCTCATCCGATGTCGGATTTGAGTGATCTACACGCTAAAACGATCCTCTCTTCCGTGGCTTTCCGTCAGTATATCACACATCAAATTCCAAGGTCTGTATGATTTTATAAAAATCGTACAAATTGGCGGACAGCAGCAGCAAACTACCTCTTGATTTTCTGTTGTATTCCCAAGCCCAATCTCGACGTCGTGTGGGCGACGATCTTCGAGATCTTCTCAATCTGTTGTTTTCTAACCCTCACTCACATGTTAGGCATGATCAATCTCATAGATTAGGATTTTCGGACAGTTGAGATGACTTATATATGGGCTACAGCAGGGACCAGGAGGAGAAATTAGAGTTGGACCTCCATTGGTTTTAAGTATCCAAGCTTAGCTCAAAGCTTATACTTAAGTTCAATAATAATAATATATACCACTAAAATATTATTACTGCACTACCGTTCTAATCCCATAATTACGTTATGGACTCCTTCTTATTATGAGCCCGACAGTCTCCCCATATTTAAGATATACAATGCCCATTAATTAATTAATTTACTGACAACTCCATTAATTAATATTTCATCCGAGAGTAGTACCACTCAACCTCATTATCATGCCGGAATAAATCTACCTGCAGGGTTTACATGATAATGCTTATGAGCTCCTTAAGGGGACATCATCAACCTATAACGGACACGGATTCCTTCTACAATCAACAGCACACCATAGAGACAACACTATTTCCCAACTCACCGAGTTTGTTGATTTAATTACATGTAAATCTCACCCATTGATGAATCAAAGAAATACATACTGCCCTACGTGTCGAGGTTATTGTATAGGGATTAAGAGCACGAACATCTATAATAACAGAGATCAAGTTCTCCTATATAGTCAGTATAAGTCGAACGATCTCAAGCGGTCCTGCTCAATACACACAAAGTGCACTAATGTGATTCTATAGCCAAGACAAGCTAATACCAAACCACACTACAACCATCCCGATAGAGACTCCCCGTCTATCTCGGTTGTGAGCATCTGTTTATATTTAATAAGGAAACCGTTAATATGATCTTCCGCGTGTTGTCGCACAACATATTATCTACAGTATAAAGTAAATGGACTATTACATCGTACATATAAATAAACTATAAGACGCAATCATTTGATCATATGATTCTCATTTCAAATTAATTGTTAACGTATTGTTCATATAAAAGCTAGACTTTAGTATACAATCCAACAATCTCCCACTTATACTAAAAGAATATGCTGTCATGTCTTCTGCCATACATCTAACTCCCACTCCCACTCACGACCATCAAAAGCTTTCGCTTTAAGGTCCTTGTAAAAGGATTTACTAGGTTATCATCCGATGCTATCTAGGCGACAACAACCTTCCTCTCATCATACGATTTCTCGTAACAGGTGGTACTCGCACTCCATGTGTTTAATTGCCTTATGGGCTCGTGATTCCTTCAAGTTTGCAACTGCACCATTATCATCAAAATAAATTGTGATAATCTTGGGCAAACTTAGAAACACTTCAAAGTCCATCATGAAGTTTCTAGAGTCATACAGATACTTTAGCCGCCTCACATGCTCCACTTTATCATTTTTCATGATGGAGTCTCCAAAATATATTTCTATATAAAACTCCTCCATATTATGACTCAACTTCCTAAAATTAAACACATAACCTTCGAGTTGGATTTAATTCCGTCCCTATCTGATTTGAAAAATCTGAATCTATGTAACCCATAAGAAGCAGTGAATCTGTCCGGTAAGCCCACATATAGTTTCTAGTCCTTTTCAGGTACTTCAAAATTATGTGTTACCACAGTTCAACATTCTTATTTCGGGTTACCTTTGATACCCACTGTCTATGCCATTGGCAATACAGTTATCCATTTTCGTGCATAACATTCCTTAGATTAAGCTTCCTTATTCGCTGTAGCATAAGGAACCGCTTTCATCTTCTTTATCTTCTTTTATGTCAAGACACATTTTCTTAGATAAAGTCACATGCTAAAACAAGTAGGGGTCGTATCATTTCATGAAGCTCGAGACTATCATAACATCCTTTCTTGTGATCCATATTACCGTGATCAAAATGATATATTTTGCTTTTCTTAAGTCCTTCATTTCATACTGTTTTATCTACCATACCCATAAACCCGACAATACTCTTTCATTGTCTCCAATGAGCAATATATCATCTACGTACAGTACAAGAAATACCACCACTTTTTCGTCACTCTTTTCAATACATAAGACACATCCGCACATTGAATAAATCCATATCACTAGATTTCCTCATCAAAACGGATGTACTTTGAGTTTAAAGCTTGCTCTAGTTCATCAATGGACAATTTTAAGCTCACACTCAAAATGCTCTTAGCCCTTTGCAATGAATCACTCTGGTTGCCTCACATAGATGTTTTTCTTAAGACTTCCAATCAGGAAAGCTATCTTGACATCTATTTGTTATTCCTTATATTTCACATAAGTAGCAACATATAAAAGAGTCCGGATCGACATAGGCATATCTATCGGCGAATAGGTTTTCTCATAATCGAACCCTTTCTTTCTGAGTATACCTTTTCGCAACAGCTTTGCTTCCAAGGTTTTCACCTTACCATTTGATCCTCTTTTATTTTGTATGACCACTTTCAATGGCTTCTACACCATTTAGTGTGGTTCTACAAGCTCCCAGACTAGATTTAGAATCCATAGATCCTATTCTAGAATTCATTGCACCTTGCTAAGATATCACATTTTTATCTTGTAGTGCTTCGTCGTATTCTTGGGTCAATACCATGTTTATTAGGGACCAAGTCTCACGACTCTCCCAAAACATATATCTTATGGGTTGTCGAACAACCCTCCCACTACGACAAGACACTACACGCAATTGTGTATCAGACGTGACACGCATTGCAGTTTACCTTGTGGTATATTCTCTTATACACTTGGTACTAATACTATGTGTTTTCCCCTCTCACTTCTTTTAGAACAATTTATACATGGGTTTTTGACTTAACCCATAGTCCTTTTTCAAAATCTAGTGTTTGTGTTAACAATCACCCTTCGATCTTTTTGGACTAAATAAATCATCACCCTTCATTTTTCTAGGATATCCCACAAACAGACAAACGTTATAGGACATGCTGTTTCTAGGGCATACCCATAAAATGAATTTAGTAATTCCAAATAATTCATTAATCATTTCCATAAGAATCTTTCTCTTATTAGGATTAAAAGACGCATCATTAATTACTATTTATTGCATCCGTGAGGTAAACATGATTCTAGAGTGTTCAAATTGTCACCAAATGTACCACAACAGAATATAGCTCCATCATTCATCACTATGACCATGTTATTTAAATGAAATGGAGTATCCATCCGTAAATTCATAGAAACTGAAATCAAATTCTTTCTATGAAAAATGTACGTAATGACAATTTCTCAAAACCAAACATTTATTCATATCGTAAGATAAATAAACAACTCCCACTGCAACAGCCACTACTCTCGTAGTTTTACCCATGTATATTACAAACTCATCATCACTTAGTTGCAGGCTTTTAGTGACTCCAGTATCTACACACAACGTGTCAGTAAATGCCATCACTAATCATGCTTCAACGACTAGTGAATAAGATACTAACCTTGTTCACATCTTGATGAAATTAGATTTCCTTTGCCACATGTTTTGTCAGAAGTTCTCCACCATATACAACCTGTTGTATTTCAGGTAGAACTTGCTCAAAAACACCTAGGCAAAATACGGAGAATTAAATTGATCTAGGTTTTCCTTCAATATCTACTCCGAGCATTTCCAATTCATTCATCAATTCAACCATGACCTCCCGCCTATCTAACTTACTCAAGTATCTGAAGAGTCGCATGAGACCATCATATTTCTATGAACCTCTGACCTCTTCACTAGAGACTTTAAAAGGCATCATGAGATATCCTTAGTGAGAACACATATTTATATTTTCTTAAGCAGTAAAATTCAAAAAATAAGATTTTTTTCTAATCATCTAATTTTGGACAAGTAAATATGTTTCTTATAACATACAATAAGCGAGATAAAACCATTTGAAATCATAGAGAATCACAAATAAATACATAAACCAAATCTTTGAATTTTATCCATTTATATTGATTCCCTCAAAACAATATAAAAATAAAATTCACCGACATCTCAAGCACCGTGAGTCTGCAAGCCACGATAGTGTGGACGTTTACAGACCCAAACATTTACAAGAGAAGATTTTACCCATTAATTTCATTTGTCAACCTAACCTCATGTCAAAATAATTAATAGTCGTTTCCTTTTTAGCCATGCAAATAAAAGCATTGACTCCGATGGGGAGGATACTTATTATTTGCTTCTAAGTGTACACCATTATTTGACCCCAAGTCCATTGCGCAAGCTTATGTATCTTACAGATGGAGAAGTACACACGCGCTCGGATAACTTCCTACAGTCATCAATTATAAGTTTGTACCAGTGAACCGCATATAAACTCATCCGATAGGGAGGAAGGTCTATGCCAACGCGCAAGTTCATGTGCATCACATTACAAATATATTTATTTAATGAAGTCTGTTCCAGCAATCCATGAATAAACTCATCCGATGGGGAGGAAGGCTCTAATGCCAACGCGCAAGTTTATTCACATTGCTAACAAACCAATAATGGAGGCCGCGGGAATTATTAACCAATCCCCTCTCCCACTTAATTATTTAACACCGAGGGTTTTTACATGCATATAATATTCAAAATAAAATACACAACCTAGCATGCTCCTATTATGGCACATAAGGCTGTAAATCATAGAGTATCATGCATACACATATATAACAATAATTAGAAAATTAAATCAAATTATTAACAGTTATATTCAGCGAATTCGATTGTTCGCCTCCTAGCACGAATGCGGGCAACGCACATAGGGATCGACCTGCCTGATCAAGTCGCGGGGTGCGGAGCAGGATCCCGAAGCAAAATTTGGGTTCTAGAAACGCGACTCGACTCGAGCTGAGTCTGAAGCTCATCTTACCATCGGCACGCCTGCCTAGCTGATCGCTGCCATGCGCTGAAGCTCATCTCCGTGCGCGGTTCCGTGCATGCCATCGTGCATCACACACTTGACAAGTTCCAGCCGTATAGCCTTCTCGCCATGCTGTCCGGTTTCTGCTCACCGTGCACGCCCACAACACTCTCTCGTGCGCCACACCATGCAGCTTATCAACTGTCTGTCCACTGCATGTCAATCGTGCGCCAAGAAGCCCAGCAACATGAGCGCCCTCCAGCAACATAACACGATAATCTGCCTAGCCTTGCAGCCCGCCAGCCCAGCTTCCGTGTGCCTACTGGATTACCTCTCATCCGCCGAATCACTCGCAGTCGAGCACCGCAAGCTGTCCACCATGCATCCCAAGCGAACACGCCGCCGTGTGCTGGAAGCTTGCCGACCAGTGCAAATCCGTGCTGCTCAGCCGCCTCGATGCAGCCACAACAGGGACCCACCCGAAATTCTTGAAGACTCGCCCGAAAACTTAGCAGACACGACCGGACATCAGCAAGGACTCTCCCAGAACTCCTTTGTGACTCATCCCGAAACAACACTAACGCGCTCGGAATAGCCTGGTGCAGCCCTACAGCAGGCACGCCTTGCCTGCCAGCGCCAAGACATCGTGCAGCCGCCATTGTCGCCTTCACACTGATCGTGCCACTAGTCGACATATCTTTCTTGTTTCCAGCCCCAACCACCAGCAGACCCGATCAGAAACTGGCTATAGACTCGCTTGAGACTCCACAGACCCGGTCGGAGAACACAGCAGACTCGATCGGAATGTTTGAATTCCCAATTGGGATCCTCCACAGACTCGCCCGGAATCTTGGTTTAACTCGCCCGCAAGCCCCGTCAGCTCCGCTCGGAAGCTTGCTGGTCCAGCCCGCCTAGAACGCCGGTTAGACGCGCCTGGAACGATGCTTGACCCCTCGAAAAAGCCCACCGGGAACGCGCTGCACGCCGTGCCTCGCTTCAGCCATACATGCCACCACGCTCGCTAAAGAACCGTGTCGTGCGCCCCAAGATGCCCCCATGGAGACGCCAAGGTCCATCGCCGATTCCAGCCCGCAAGTTTGCACTGCCGCCAAACAACGTGATCGCCGCTCCATCATCAGTCGACGCTGCAACTTTCCCAGCCATGCCGCGCCGGTACATTAACCACCAGGCGCTGTCCTGACAGCCTTCCCTTGCCGTTGCCACAATTCCGAGCGGTGAGGTGTGTGCCGTGTACAGTTAGGGTGTTCATCAAGAAAACAAAGTTTTAAAACCCTAACATCATGTATACACATAAACCCTAGCCTAACATTTCACGCTTCACCACAAAATAGAAGCTCTGATACAAATTGTTGGCATTCGATCATTTGGTTAACATGAACCATTAGGGTTCCATACGTTTCTAATAGTCAGCGGAAGCAAGAAAACAAGAAACGTATTACCTTTCACCAGGGTATATTGAAGACGATAAATTCTCGCCACCAGCCTGCAGCCTCACCGTTTTGGGCATAACTCTCTCATCCTATGTCGGATTTGAGTGATCTACACGCCAAAACGGTCCTCTCTTCCGTGACTTTCTGTCAGTATATCATACGTCGAATTAAAAGCTCTGTACGAATTTTATAAAAATCATACAAGTTGGCGGACAGCAGCAGCAAACGACCTCTTGATCTTCTGCTGTATTCCCAAGCCCAATCTCGACGTCGTGTGGGCGACGATCTTCGAGATCTTCTCAATCTGCTGTTCCCTAACCCTCACTCACATGTTAAGCATGATCAATCTTATAGATTAGGGTTTCCGGACAGCTGAGATGACTTATATATGGGCTATAGCAGGGACCAGGAGGAAAAATTAGAGTTGGGCCTCCATTGGGCTTAAGTATCCAAGCTTAGCCCAAAGCTTATACTAAAGTTCAATAATAATAATATATACCACTTAAGTATACAATGTCCATTAATTAATTAAGTTACTGACAACTCCATTAATTAATATCTCATCCGAGAGTAGTACCACTCAACCTCATTATCATGCCGGAATAAATCTACCTGCAGGGTTTACATGATAATGCTTATGAGCTCCTTAAGGGGACATCATCAACCTATAACGGACACGGATTCCTTCTACAATCAACAGCACACCATAGAGACAACACTATTTCCCAACTCACCGAGTTTGTTGATTTAATTACATGTAAATCTCACCCATTGATGAATCAAAGAAATACATACTGCCCTACGTGTCGAGGTTATTGTATAGTGATTAAGAGCACGAACATCCATAATAACAGAGATCAAGTTCTCCTATATAGTCAGTATAAGTCGAACGATCTCAAGCGGTCCTGCTCAATACACACAAAGTGCACTAATGTGATTCTATAGCCAAGACAAGCTAATACCAAACCACACTACAACCATCCCGATAGAGAGTCCCCATCTATCTCGGTTGTGAGCATCTGTTTATACTTTATAAGGAAACCGATAATATGATCTTCCGCGTGTTGTCGCAAACATATTATCTACAGGATAAAATAAATGGACTATTGCATCATACATATAAATAAATTATAAATAAATTCTCATTTCAAATTAATTGTTAACGTATTGTTCATATAAAAGCTAGACTTTTAGTATACAATCCAACAATCACCCCCCAGTACTGAGCATTATATGTGGGCGATAGGAGTGAGGCGGTGAGGCACCGTCCCCCTAACCAATTACATTTTTCTTAATTAATCAAATGTTAAGTATGCATATGTACCTTATCAACCAAGTATTTTATGTACTGTCCATTAACCACGTAGTAGCAACGTCAATTTTACATATTATTCTATTATTATTATTATTATCCATTACGGATATACGTACAATACTTAATAATTAAGATATAATACATTTACAAATTAATACACATACGTGTACATTTTCTCACCACTATTATAATTACGAGAACAAGTGTGACATTTAATAATTGAGAAATAGTATATTTATACAAATAAAATAATTTAATTATAAATCTAAATTATTGCACGCAAATATTTATGCACACATATATATATTCACATAATGTCACCATTTTTGTCTCGGATGTCTCAAATAAAATGTAAAGATAAATAAAATATAGTAACAATTATCACATAATTGTCACATTATTATCACATAATTGCCACATAATTATAAAATGTAAATAGCACAAATTAAATTATATTGGCACATGAGTAGTGAGAAGCTCGGATATCACATCCTCCCTACCTTAAAAAAATTTCGTCCTCAAAATTTACTTACCTGAAAAGTTCTGGATACTTAGCCATCATCTCATCCTCTCTTTCCCAAGTAGCCTTCTCAACTAATTGGTTCCTCCATAACATCTTCACTAATGATATCTCTTTATTTCTGAGCTTCTTCACTTCTCGCCGCAAAATCTCAACTGGTATTTCCTCATAACTCAAATCTTCTTTCAACTCAACTGGTTCCTGTCTGAGAACATGAGATGGATTCGGAAAATACTTCCTCAACACTGACACATGAAATACATCATGTACTATAGACATCGATGCTGGTAACTCCAATTTATAGGCAACACTTCCAACTTTCTATATGATAGTGAATGGACCAACATATCTTGGACTGAGTTTTCCTTTCTTTCCAAACCGCATTATTCCCTTCATTGGAGATAATTTCAAGAATACCTGATCACCCACTTCAAATTCCAACTCTCTTCTCCGTTTGTCTGCATAACTCTTCTGTCGATCCTGAGCAATTTTCATCTTCTCTCGAATACGAGTAACGGCTTTTGACAATTCACGAATCAAATCAGGACCCAAAAGTTTTCTCTGTCCAATTTCATCCCAATGTACTAGAGATCTACACTTCCTCCCGTACAATGCTTCATATGGAGCCATCCCGATAGTGGACTGATAACTATTGTTGTACGAGAATTCTATCAAAGGAAAAAATTTACTCCACTGACCTTGAAAATCTAACACACATGCTCTAAGCATATCCTCCAAAATCTGTATCGTACGCTCTGATTGACCATCTGTCTGTGGATGAAATGCTGTGCTGAAAGATAACTGTGTCCCCAACGCTTTATGTAAACTCTTCCAAAAAGCGAACAAGAATCTCGTATCTCCATCTGATACAATGGTAAGAGGTACTCCATGGAGTTTGACAATCTCTTGGATATATAGCTGCGTGTAGCGATCCATGGAATACGTAGAGGAAATAGGAAGAAAATGAGCAGACTTAGTCAATAGATCTACAATAACCCAAATGGCATCATGACCTTTTACTGTCTTTGGTAAGCCGGTGACAAAATCCATAGTGATATTCTCCCACTTCCACTCTGGAATAAATAAAGGCTGCAAAGTTCCTGCTACTCTTTGATGCTCGGCTTTGACTTGCTGACAAGTCAAACATTGCTCCACATATTGAGCGACATCTGTCTTCATCCCTGGCCACCAATAATGTGACTTCAAATCTCTATACATCTCAGTAGCTCCTGGATGTACAGAGTATGGTGTTGAATGAGCTTCTGTCATCACTCCTTTACGAATGTCATCCACTTCAGGTAGACATAACCGACCTTTGTAACGAATCACGCCATCATCTGTTAATTGAAAATCAGAAGACTTTCCAGAGCTGATATCATTCTGTATCTTATCAAACAACTTATCCACTTCTTGTCCCAATCGAATCTTATCCATCAAAGTTGGTCAAAGTGTCAGAGCTGCCATATTTGCTTTCAATGATCCTTCCTGAATGATCTCCACACCCATCCTTTGCAAGTCAAGCAACTCTACTTTCTGATTTAAGGTCACAGCAGCTATACTCTATATTGCCTTACTGCTCAATGCATCAACTACCACATTGGCTTTACCCGGGTGATAATTAATAACACAGTCGTAGTCCTTCACCAGTTCCAACTACCTTCTCTGCCTCATATTCAACTCTTTTTGAGTGAAGAAATACTTCAAACTCTTATGATCAGTATAGATCTCACAATGTTCCCCATACAGATAATGCCTCCAAATTTTGAGTGCAAACACCACTGCAGCTAACTCCAAATCATGTGTTTGGTAATTCTTTTCGTATTCCCTTAATTGTCTGGATGCATATGCTATTACTTTTCCATTCTGCATCAATACACATCCAAGACCATTCTTCGAAGCATCACTATAAACCTTGAAGTTTCCTGTCTCCATAGGAATAGTTAAGATAGGTGCTGATGTCAATCGTCTCTTTAATTCTAGAAAACTCTGTTCACATGCCTCCGTCCATGTGAACCTCACATTCTTCCTGGTTAATTGTGTTAGTGGTGAAGCGATCTTGGAAAATCCTTCAACAAACCCTCGATAATATCCCGCCAATCCAAGAAAGCTACGAACCTCAGTGGGATTTGAGGGTTGTGGCCAATAATGGATTGCGTTAATTTTGCTTGGATCCACTGAAATTCCTTCTCCTGATACCACGTGTCCTAAGAAAACCACTCGATCCAACCAAAATTCACACTTCTTAAACTTTGCATATAACTGTTTCTCTTTCAGAATCTCCAACACCTTTCTCAAGTGCAACGCATGATCCTCCTTGTTCTTAGGGTAAATCAGAATATAATCGATAAACACAATCACAAACTTATCGAGAAAATCCTGAAATACTCTATTCATCAAATCTATAAATGTTGCCGGAGCATTCGTCAAACCAAACGGCATCACTAAGAATTCATAGTGCCCGTACCTTATATTGAATGCAGTTTTCGGAATTTCCTCCTCCTTAATCTTCAACTGATGATACTCCGATCGTAAATCAATCTTTGAAAAGATAGCTGCACCCTGTCGTTGATCGAATAGATCATCAATGCGAGGCAATGGATACTTATTCTTGACTGTAACTTTATTGATCTCTCGATAATCGATGTACATCCTCATTGTGTCATCCTTCTTTCGAACGAAAAGAACTAGTGCTCCCCAAGGTGAGAAACTAGGTTGGATGAAACCTTTGTCTAGCAACTCGTGCAACTGTATCTTCAATTCTTTTAGTTCAGCTGGTGTCATTCTGTATGGCGCTTTAGATATAGGAGCAGTTACTGGTTGTAACTCAATAACAAACTCTATTTCCCGATCTGGTGGCAACCCTGGAAGGTCATCTGGGAATACCTCCGGGTAACTACTGGTACATCACCGAGGATTGGATACTGCTGTCCCTCAATATTCATCACACTCACCAAATAACCCACACAACCACTTTCCAACAACCATTATGCTTTTGCTGCTGATATAATAGAAAATCTGAAGTTCTTCATGATTCCAACAAAAGTGAATGGTTCTCCCCCTAATGGCTGAAAAGTGATACTCTTCTTCTGACAATCTATTATAGCACAATACTTTGACAATCAATCCATACCCAATATGATATCATAATCATTCATACTTAGCACAATCAAATCAAAGAAGAGTTGTCTTTCTTCAATAGGAATAACAAACCTCGAAGAATTTGATTGGTTTACTTTTACTCACCAGAAGGTATCATCACCTCATAATTAGCTTCTATCAAGTTAGATGTTCCACCCAGCTTCCTCACATACTCAGTGGATACAAATGAATGTGTTGCTCCAGAATCAAATAGCACATATGTAGAAGTGCTAAAAATAGAAAACTTACTCGTGACAACTGAGGAATTCGCATCTGCCTCTTCCAGCGTCAAAGTGTACACCCTAGCTGGAGCTCTTTCTTGCTGTCCCTGCTTCCCTCGCTTAGGACATGTAGTAGTCATATGCCCTTTCTGTCCGCATGTGTAACAAGTCCTAAGAGTAGCACGACACTCCCCACCATGTGGTCTAAGACAATTAGGATATATAGGTAGTGGCGGTGCCTGTGGCACCTTACCCTGATCAAACTTGGGATGCTTGTTTGGTTCTCCTTGTCCTTATCCCTTCTCTACTAGAATCGGCCCCTGAAATGGCATCGGCCTCTTATTATCTCTCCCAAACTGCTGCACTGGTTATGCTAAAATTGACGCCTGATAGCCTGCGCTTGTCTGATCCTCATCTCCACTTGTTCAGCAATCTGGGCTCTTTCTGCAACTTGTAAGTATGTTGCTCCATGCAGTCCCGCCATACTCATATCTCTGTAAAGTTCAGGACTTAAGCCTTCCACGAATCTCTCCACTTTTAGTGCCTCCGTACTCACCATGTATTCTGCAAACCTCGACAACTGCTCAAACTTTCGAAGGTAATCTGTAACTGACATGACACCTTGCTTCAACTGTATGATCTCGTTCATCTTCATTGCTCTCACTGGTGCCGTAAAGTACTTGTTTCTGAAAAGCTCCTTAAACCTTTCCCAGGTCATAATCGTGACATCTTCGATACTTTTAATTGTATCCCACCAGTGGCCAGCAATCCCACGTAACATGAAAGAAGCACACAACACTCTGTTCCCATCTGGAATTCTACTATATTGAAATATATTTTCCACCGTACGTAACCAATCATCTGCATCTGTGGGGTCTGCTGCATCCTCAAATATCGGAGGGCTCAACTTTCAAAACCTCTCACAAATAATTTCCACACGTTCTACTTGACGTCTATCTTGATTAGCATTACCCTCTGGTTGTCCACCCACATCTCTCTGCTGAATCAATTATTGTATCTGTTGGGACTGGCGCTCTACCAGTTCCATCAGTCGAGTAATCACCCCATCACGATTATTTCCTTCAGTAGGTGCTGCTTGCTCAGCAGCTCTATCCCCTTCAGAACTTTCACCTGTAGCCCTTACCATTTTGTCTACTAACTACGAGTCCTACACCACATGGCCAATATAATTTATAAAACACATAACATCACAGAATGAAAATAACACTTACTTGCAAGGCTGCGCTCCCAAGGAATAAGCTTATGTACATAAATAGTCTGCAGGACTCAAACCGTGCTCTGATACCACTCTGACACGACCCACCTTACATAACTTATAATCCAAATACTAATTGACATAAACATCATTATTATAAAAACCTGCATATATATTTTTTTCTCATAATATGTTTATAACCAAAACCATCACACCAGTTCAATATACGTAACTGGTTTATGACAACACTTCAATCCAGACAAACTCATGACAATACTTATTATATTACATAACAAAACATCAGCGGAAACAAAATAAATCCACGGCCTAGCCCAACAGGTCGTCATCTATGTACATCCGCTCAAAACCCTGAAGGAGCTCCATAGCTTGCACAAAATACCAGATAATTCAATCATCATCAGACTCACCTACAATGCATAAACTAGTGATACAAAAATCTCAGTAAGTAGAAATCATGCATGTCAGTGCATGAAAATGCATTTAGTTCTCTATCGCCTATTTTCTAGTCTTTCTAGTTGGTCTCTTTTATTTTGAAAACTGTTCACGTTGCGGGATCCCCACGACACACTTATGAAATGCACCCCAAATGAGCTCAATGAGGACGATTTTTCCAAACCCACGAATATAGTGTCGAGAACAATTTTTCCGAACCCTGGCAGAGTGTTGGGGACGATTTTTCCGAACCCCGAATAAAGTATTGGGAATGATTTTTCCAAACCCAGAATAAAATATCGGGAACAATTTTTCCGAACCCTGACAAAGATGCATATATAGTGGCCGCACACACCATTAGTATCTTATTAATTTTTGGAAAAATACCTTTCATGATTATGCATGGTATGCAACTAGGACAATTAAATATGCATCATAAATCATTTACGACATCAATATCAACATTTAATCACAATAAAGCAACAACTTAACTTCAATTCACACAGATACACTTCTGGAATAACAACTTCACCTCAATCACATAAATCCATTTATAGAATAACCACTTCACCTCGGATCACACGGATCCCTTTTTGGAGTAACAACTTCATCTCGGATCACACATATCCTTATAACCAATATCTTCTCAAATCATACAAATATATTTTCAACAATTTCCAATCTCATAGATCTACATAGGACAATGATATTATTTCAAATCACATGGATCCACAACTTGTATCACCAATTAATCCCAAATAATTCATAACGTAATTAAACCAATTACAAATAATTCATGGCATAATTATCACATATTAATCACAAATAATTCACACACAACATGTTTATGCATTGTAGTTGGACTTCTACTTACCTGGACTTCGACAATAATAATCTATAGACCTTGTGAAGAACTGTAACTAATTCCTTCCTTCCCGTTCCGGTACGCTCCTCCTTTCCTTTCCTTTCTTCCTCTCTCTCCCCTTTCTTTCTCTTTTCTCCCTCTCCCTCTCTTTTCTTTCTTGATGAGAGAGAAAATAAGCGTGTTTTAGTGTCAAATTTAACACCTTTTTGATGAGTATTGTTGTTATATATTAGCACAAGTGTCTTATATTTGATATATGCGAGAAAAAGGTGCACTTGAGGTGTTTTATTGTGTTTTAGGGGGTCAAAAGTGCCAAGTTGGAGAAAAGGTGCAATTTGTGCAAGGATGCTCTGAAACGCACGTCCAACTTGTGTAATTATTCTGTATTTGTGTGGAGCTCTAAACTAAAATTGTGATATATGTATGGAAAGCCATAGAAGAGAGGGTCATTTTGGCGTAAAGAACACTTCAATCCGATTCCAAACGAGAAAGTTATGATCAAAGTGGTGACGTCGCGCAAGCTGTGCCGCACAGAATGGATGTTCCAGATTGCATGACTTGTTACATATTCAAATGTTGGAGTTTCTATGAGTTCTTTATATGTATAGAAATCCAAGGAAGAGAGGATCATGTGAGCGCAAGAATTACTCAAATCAAAGTTTGGATGTGGAAGTTATGTGCGAAACGGTGAGACTGCGCAAGCTTGCTCGACCAAAGGAGATCCGTTCGACCAGAATCGTCTTAGTCGAACGGAAGAGGGAAACTCGAGCAAAATGACCAGAAACTTACAGAGAGCTTGCTCGACCAATTGCTCGACTTGGAGGCCTTGCTCGACCAAGAAGTTTTGGTCTAACAAAATGTCGCTGGGTTCTATTTTTGGTAATTTCGGATTTCTTTTACCAAATTTGGAGTATGTCTCAAGTAAAAGCCCATCCAATACCTATAAGGAGAGCTCACAAGTATAAAAGGGGGTGTAGATCATATCATAGAGTCATATTGGATTGGAGAGTGGCCACATTAATACTACACCCCACAAGGGGGGTTCACCCCCCAACCATCATCCACATCCTTTCCTCCATCCATCCATCACTTTGAAGGTTCGTATGTGGAATCAAGAGGAGAACCAAGAGGAAGATTCAAGACGGAGAAGGACGCGACGACTCCCGCATCTAGGGTTTATTTCATTTCCTAATTTATCTTGTAATTTTTCAGACATCCGGGTAAGATCTATCCAACACCTATGATTGTTCTTCGTAACATCATGGGCTAGAGCCTTTTTGGTAGACTAGGGTTGTGAAGGTTTTTACGAATTAATTGAACTTAACTCCGTACAACGCTACTTGTGGATATATTTTATATATGATTGTACTTTCTTAATCCATATTCACGGTCGTTTTGTGCATCGTCAATTGGTATATAGAGTCTGAATATATATCTTGGTTGTAGATTGAGTGCGTTCACCGCTGAACAGGATTCCATCTTATGATTCTAAGTGAGGGGACTCCGAAGCTTCATTAGAACTATTATATATGAATACTTATTAATTGAATTGAATTCGGATTATTAAGTAGGATAAAGAGGATAATTTTATACTACCTATAAAGGGAGATCATATCGGGTTAGAGTACCAATTGACCAGGGAAATAATTGATACTGATAGTACCTAGAAAGGGGGTGAAATTATATCTCTTACTCCGAGATTATTCACACGTGTTACACGCATGTTTACTTGTGTCTATAGAGTAGATATGCATGGTTTAGTGATGCGTCCATATTCCACAAGGCTGAGTCGGACATCAACACACGGAAGGGAAATTAATGAGTGAAACTGGATTTCCCTAGAGCTACCTATTCTCTTACTTGATTCACTCTCGTATTCTTCTAAGTGCTTTTATTTTATTTGTTATTTAATTTAAGTATTTGGTTGTTAGATTAAATTCTCAAACTGAATTGCGTTGTCTTATTATATAACAACAATACTCATCAAAAAGATGTTAAATTGGACACTAAAACACGCTTATTTTCACTCTCATCATTTCTCTCTCTTTTTTTATCGCAATTGATTCTGGTTTTTCTTGGGAGTAATCACCTCCCAGTACTAAGCATATATATGTGGGCGATAGGGGTGAGGCGGTGAGGCACCGTCTCCCTAACCAATTATAATTTTTTTTAATTAATCAAATGTTAAGTATGCACATGTACCTTATCAACCAAGTATTTTATGTACCGTCCATTAACCAACGTAAATTTTACATATTATTCTATTATTATTATTATTATCCACTACGGATATACGTAAAATACTTAATAACTAAGATATAATACATTTACAAATTAATACACATACGCGTATATTTTCTCACCACTATTATTATTACGAAAACACGTGTGATACTTAATAATTAAGAAATAGTATATTTATACAAATAAAATAATTTAATTATATATCCAAATTAATGCACGTAAATATTTATGCACACATATATATTCACATAATGTCACCATTTTTGTCATGGATGTCTCAAATAAAATGTAAAGATAAATAAAATATAGTAACAATTGTCACATAATTGTCACATTATTATCACATAATTATCACATAATTATAAAATGCTAATAGCACAAATTAAATTATATTGACACATGAGTAGTGAGAAGCTCGGGTATCACAATAACTCAATAAATATAATTTTAAAAAAAATAATATTTTATTTTACCCTAAAATAAATCATTTAAACTTAGGTATACCTTAAAATCACCCTAAAAGTAAATAAATTTAATATTACGTTTTAATAAAAATAAAATAAAAGAATATTAGGAAATTACTATAAAAAGAAAGAAGATAAATATCACCAATTATAAAGAATCAATACATATATTAATAAAAATAAAAATAAATAATTTAATATTTCTATTTATTAAAATATTATAACCATTCCATATATATGTATTAAATAACAGAAATAAAATAATTAAATTAATAAATTTAAGAAATAAAATAGATAAATATTTAATATACTAAAGGAGAGTTTAATTTTGATGAAGTGTCGTCACCTGAATTAATCTTAATTATTTTAATATTAAATTGAAATTAAAAATTTTAATTATTTTAATTAAAATTTAATATAGATAAATACATATATTATTTTAAGATTTGATATGATATTATCAAAATACTATTAATTAAAAAATAATATAGAACGTTATTTAATTTTTTTATGATTAAATTTACAACAAAAATTAAAGGCAAAAGCTTATGCGCCCCGATGACATGGAGGGATACTCTGTGTCCCCATGTGAACACAATCTTCCCCCTCTATATTCTATTTAAACATATGTATTGTTAGAGGTTTAAATTGCAAAGGAGCACGAAAATTGCAAAGGCACACGAAATGTGTTCTGTGCGCCCACACGAGCCTCACTCAAAATTAAATTCTAATGACCTGAATTAATTTTAATTTTAATAATTATTAATTAATATTTAATGATAAATACACAAATTTTCTTAAGATTCGAATATTTATATGATTAGATCAAATAAAAATCAAATCAAATCTTATTTATAAACATAAAAAAATTAAAAAAATTATCCCTTTCCACCTATATGATTAGAGTCTTTATTAATTAGTTCGCATAAATTATTTATCAAGACGAACAAAAATTATTTTTACTTTCTAAAGAAAATTTTCCATTTCTTTTTATTATATTTTTTATTGGTTATTTTACTGTTCCTTTTATATTTTTTAAATTTTTTTTAATTATTTTTTGTTTTTATTTAAACTTTTTTATTGATTTTAATAATAATAATTATTATTATTATTATTTTGGAATTTTTATTGTGCAAATAATATACTCTGCACCTATAAATAAAACTCTTTATTAATTTATTATATATACCTAAAGAACAAAAATTTTCTTCAAGTTCTATTAATGTTTTTAAGAAAGATATCCATCATTATTATTATTTTTTAATTTTTATTCATTAATTTTATGGATATTCTTTTATATTTTTCAAATTTTCTTTTAATTATTTATTTTTTTAAATTATTTTAATTCTGTGTTCTTTTAAACTTTTTTATTATATTTTAATATTTTTATTTCTTTATGTTATTAATTTTTTTTTCAAGGTTAATATTATAAATTTTTAAACTAATTTTGTTAAATTTTTTTTATTTCATCGAATTGATTTATATTGAATTTATTGTTTTTTTATCTTTTATTAATTAACTTTATTATGAATTTTTTCCTTCAGTGATTAAATTAACATATTAAAAAATTTTTAATTAATTAAATTCTGCAACAACATAACAAAATTTGAAAAACCAATTTTTAATATTTTTAAAAGATTTTTAATAAATCAATTTAACAACGAAATTAAGCTTTTACCAATGAAAGCAAATTCAAATTTTAGTGTGAATAAATTAAATTTTACTTTTCAATTGAAATTATATTAGATTATAATTGAATAGATAGTTATATTAAACTTGAATTATATTTTTTAAAATTATAACTTAAGTAATACACGGGATTTATACTAGTGTGTTAATAAAAAAATAACGGAATTAAATAAATAAATAAATAAATAAATAAAGTGAATTTAAAAGTTAAAAAAAGATCATCAAAAAATTAAAGAGAATTAAAATAAATAAACTTAGAGTCAATTATATTAATAAACCAATATAAGTTAAAAGAAATTTAAAATAAAATTATACCAAAATTTATCAAAATAAATTTGAAAAAAATAAAGAAATTAAAAAGAAAAAATAATTAATCAAAATAAATTTAAATAAAATAAATAAAAAATTGAATACTAGTTTGAAGAAAGGTTCGGGGAAATAATTTCTGTGCGTGAGTGAAATGAATGAATGAATAAAAGTTCTTATTTATAGGTAAAGAGAAAATTAAATATATTTTGTGCTTCCAAATATGATTTGATTACATCCATATTCAAATCTTTAAGCAAATACATGTATTTATCTATATAAAATTTAATTAATAATTAATTCTAATTGATCATATTCGTATTCAAATCTTTAAAAAATACATGTAAATATCTATATTAATTCAAAATTAAAATAATTGAGAAAATTTGTGAAAAATAATTATTTATTATACCCTAAATTAAATCAACCTAAAATAAATCAATTAAACCTAGGTAAACCCCAAATCACCCTAAAAGTAAATAAATTTAGTATTATGTATTAAAATAATTATAAAATTAAAATAATAATAATAAATATCACCAATTATAATGAATCAATCAATACATTTATTAATAACAAAAAAATAACTAATTTAATATTTCTATTTATTAAAAAATATAACGAAATCCAAATATATGTGTGTGATAATTAACAGAAATAAAATAAATAAATAAATTTAAGAAATAAAATAAATAAAATTGATAAATGTGTAAATAAAAAAATAATGGAATCAACAAAAAAAGTGATTTTAAAAGTTAAATAAAAGATCATCACAAAATTAAAGAAAATATAAATAAGGAAAATTACTATTAGGTACACACTCTGTACCCCTAATTACTATTAGATACATTGATTTAAAATAATTATTATCACATACAAAATATTAGAGTAAAATACCAAATATAACCCCTAAATTCATATACTTTTAAACCACAAACCCAAACCCCCACCCACCGCCGGACCACCACCAGACCATCGGCGGACTGCCGCCGCCGGCCGACCGCCGGAGCTCCGCCGGACCGCCGGCCAGCTGGTCGCAGGAATTCTGTCGGACCGCCGCAGGCCGGTCGTAGGAATTCTGTCGGACCGCCGCCACCACTGCTGGACCGCCGGCCGGCAGCCGGAAACCTGTTGCCGCCTCCGGAGCTCCGCCGGACCACCGTCGGACCACCCCACTTTTTTGCTGCACACACTTTTTATACTGCACACACTTTTTTTACTGTACACGCTTTGCTACACATGAACTTTTGTTGCACACAACATTTATGTGCATCACACTCTAGGTGTAATATTGGAATATCACTATATATTTTTGTACTCCCTCTGTCCGCCTCAAAGGTGGACATTTGCTTTTTGCACGTGGATTAATGAGTATTATTATTTAATGTGTAGTTGGTAGTTGTATTAGTGGGGTGTATGAGTCCCATAAATTTATTGTATTAGTGATGTGTGTGGGTTCTATGTGTTTAAAAAGAGAAATGTGGATCTTTGGTGCGGACGCCCAAAATGGCAAAATGTCCACCTTTCGGGCGGACGGAGGGAGTAGTTAGTAATATTATTTTTGTATATTTGTATCTCATAGTAATTAAGGGTTTTTTTTTGTACCTAGTAGTATTCCTCCCTATAAATAAATAAGCTAAATTATATTAATAAAAAAAGCTAAAAGAAATTTAAAATAAAATTATACCAAAATTTAACAAAATAAATTATAAAAAAATAACGGAATTAACAAAATAAAAATAAAATAAAGAGAATAATAAAAATAAATAAACTAAATTATATTAATAAAAAAATAAAAGTTAAAAGAAATTAAAAATAAAATTATACCAAAATTTAACAAAATTAAAAAATTAAATATCATCAATTCTTTAGAATTTGAAAAAAAAAGATTAAAGAGAATAATTTAAGTATAAAAAGGTTTACAACATGAAAGAAAGTTTAAAAAGAAAATTTTTTTGTACTCTTGTAGTTTAATGACAAAATTATAACAATATTAGAGGAAATAAATAATATATAAAAATTGGACCTCAAGCATAAAGAAATTCAAAAGAAATTAAAAATTAAAAATAACAAATTTAATTAAAAAAATTAATGAAAAATTGAATATTAACTTGAAGAAAGTTTCGGGATAATAATTCCTGTGAGTGTGAATATTGAATGAATAATAGGTCTTATTTATAGGTAAAGGAAAAATTAAATATATATTTTTTGCTTTCAAATATGATTTGATTTTGATTTAATCATATTCATACTCAAATCTTTAATTAAATACATGTATTTATCTGCATTAAATTTTAATTAATAATTAATTTTGATTTGATTATATTTTATTCAAATCTTAAATAAATATATGTAATTATCTATATTAATTAATAATTAAAATAATTGAGAAAAATTGTGATCATCAAAATTAAACTCTTATATTAAAGATATTTATTTATAATATTCATTTAATTAAAGAAATTTCATTTATAATTAAAATAATGTATATGTTAGAAAAAAATTTACTTTTAACTATATCCATAATTATACAAATGAATGAATAATATTAATCAAATGTAAAAATATTTATTGCCATATAAGAACTTTTATAACCTTTTCAAGACAAACACTGAGAATGAATTTTGTTTTTAACGATTACTCTCAATATATGAAAATTATTCTTTAGATAAATAAATTATTACTCTTCTAAATGAAAAAATTACTCTCAAATTCTTGCGTATTCTAATTTATTAATTACTTTTTAGTATAAAAAATTACTTTTTAGAAGAATGAATTATTACTTTTCTAAATAAATAATATTTCTTTTCGAAGAGTATTTTCGGTTCAATCGATTGAACCGACTAGTCTAGTTCTAAAAACAGTGGAATACTCTGTCAAGAAAATTTAAAATTTTATTAATGTAAAATTGATTTATCGACGAATTAACAAACAAAATCCATTAGTAATTTTAGATGGTAAAATGGTAGTTGGTAAATTTCTATCAACAAAAAAAAGTCAAATTTATTAGTAATTTTTAATTGATAAAGTAATGCTTAGTAGAAGTTTTTTACCAAGGAAATTTTATATCTGTTGCTAATATAAGTTTATGTAATAATCTGTTACTAATAATTATATTGTCAATTTATATAATGAATCAATTAGAATAATAATGAATATTATTCCATTTGTAAAATCATTGAAATTATTTTTGGTTCTCTTTACTAATTTAAAAATTAAAATTTTATTGGCAATCCTATAGTATTTAATCTGTTGATTAAAAAATATTGTAATACTATTTGAAAATTTCCTAACATATATATATAAAAGTGCAACACTTACGAGATCATTTCACAGTGAGGTCGTTTTATTTAAAATATATATATATATATATATCACTTTTATTTATTTTATGAATTGTTCATGAATAATTACTTGAATGATAATCACTTAAGATACAATATTTGTTAAAATGTTATTATTACTTATCTGTTTCACATAATTTATTTTATAATACGGTCTTACATGGGTTTATGCCATTGCCCTATATATAAATATGGATTATTACTAATAGGTACATATATGTAGCTTAATTACTGATAATTACGTTGATATAATACAATTACTGATAAATACATGACTTATTCTTATTTTTCCAACATTATCCTTATCTACAACGACTAATATTCAATGTTTGCACTTAATAATAGTTTCACTAATATTCACTAAATCAGATAATGGGTGAGAGATTTTAGGAACAACCCTTTCTTCAATATATTCGTGTATTTTATGTTTCTTTCTTAAAAATTCACACTATATACATTATACCAAAAATTTAATGGCATATTTGTTTATTTCTCACGAATGCACACTACTATATATTAATAAGATTAGTGTTATATTTTTATGGTTTTAAGGTTGATAGGGTATAAATAAATTTAATAAAATCTGATGTGATTCATTTAAGTATGATTTAGTGGATTACTCCCTTCGTCCCTCAAAGTATTTCACACTTTCCTTTTTCATCCGTCTCTTAAAGTATTTCACACTTTACTTTTACTAAATTTGGTAAAAAAATACATTATAACAATACTCACTTCTTACACACATCTCAATATAATACTTACTTTTTCACATCTCCCAACAACTTTACACACCTCCCAACAACTTAATACACCTTTTTCATTAAATCAAGTAAAATATATATTTTCTTTCTTATTTTATACATAAAAATATAAAATTTTCTTAAACTCCGCGCACACCAATACGTGAAATACTTGTTGGGACGGAGGGAATATACATTAACTTTTATCATACTAATTAAACACACTTTAATAAATAATTCATCATATTTTAATGAATTATTTTTTAATTATTTTTATTTTACCTATTTAAAATTATATTTTAATAAAAAAATGATCAATCCATGAATCTTTTCGTCTCTCTCGACCCGTTTCACTATTTTTGTTGTGAGGTTGCTATTTTAATTCTTATTTTATAATTGTATATAACAATTTTTTAATTAATGAATATAGATAGCAATATCGAATGAAATCTTACTTGTATATTATTAATTATATATATCTAATTAGAATATATATATATATATATATATATATATATATATATATATATATATATTACGAATTAATATGCATGAGACATATGAACCTTCAAAGATAAACTGAAAATTTTTCAATGAAAATATCAAGTGCATAATAAATGTTAAATTTTGAAACACGTAAAGGATGGAAAAAGAATATTGAACAGCTAATTAAATCTTGGAAGTAATGAAGTAATTAAAATTAAAATGAATAATTAATGAGGGTTATAATATTACTTTTGGAGAGATTAAATGCAATTGATTCGGATAGCATTGTCCTTATTTATTATATGTACCATTCAAAACTTATTACATCACCTTCTTTCATTAATTACTTCATAATTTTAATGATCAACATTTTTACAATTTAATTCATGGCAGCACTTATAAACCGGGTGTAAATCTTATATTCCTACTCCAATTCTATTATATTCTATGTATTGCTAGTGTTTAAATTTAAAAAAAAGTTACAAGATTTATACCGTAAACCCAGTTCATATGAGTATAAATCATAATTCATTTCATTTTTTTTCTTCATAAATTTAACAATCAACTTTTATAATGTTTAATTCATTCTGTTTTTTTATATTCTTATTTTTTTGTTTCTTTATATTTTTATGTAATTATTATTAATTACAATTTTAATAATACATGTAATATTTTTCCATATTAGTTCATGACTTATTTTGTCTCTAAATTCAGTGAACCTTATGGTTTAGAGTCTATTTTGTTTATAAGGTTTAATATTTATTCTTAGGGTTTAGTGTAAATTTTAAACGTATATTTATAATTTTATTATGGTTTATGGTTTATTTTGCTACTTTAGTTTAATATTTATCCTTATGATTTAGTGTTAATTCTAAAATTATAATGGTACATTAACACATGTAATTTATAATCTATTTTGCCTTTAGGATATAATATTAATTTTTAGGATTTAGTATTAATTCTAAGAGTATAATTGTAATTTCATTTCTGTGGTTTATATGGTCGATTTTACTCTTAAAGTTTGGGTTTAATGTTAAGCCTAAAAGTATAATAGTAATTAACAATAATTAATTAATAAAATATTTTTTTTTAAATTTGGAGAATTAAAGGATGGGGTTCATATGATGGAAATGGTGGAAGCAGGGAATATATAAAATAAATTTATTGTAATATAATTAGTTTAAATATATAATTAAATAAAATTATATGTGTCATGATATAAATTATGAATGTAATAAATAGTATATGAGGAAAATTTATGGCACCATAAATGGATAGATGATCCAACTCTCTGCCTCATTGATGTTAGATTAGTTCATTTTATTTAATAACAACCTTAACTAGTACAACGATTCCATCAAAAATTATGAGGTGAATCGGGTTAACTGTTTAAATTTAATGTTCATTTTTAATTTAAATCCTAACAAAACATAGAGTATAATATGATTGAAAGGGGAATTACATGATACCGAGTGAACCCGATTTATATAAGTGTGTGTCAAAACTAATACACAACTTAGATTGTGTCGTTTTAATGATTCTCCCTCAGTCCCGGATATTTTTACTCTTTTATATGGGCACGGAGTTTAAGACGTTATTTTTTTTTCATATATAATGTAAGAAAAAGTAGGTATAAATTAGTAATTTAAAAAAATAAATAAATAAAGTTGTTGATAAAGATGAATAAAGTGTAAAAAATTAGTTAAGTTGTTGAGATTGATGAATAAAGTGTAAAAATAGGTAGTAAATATTATGTATTTTTACCATTAATGAAATGAGTAAAAATACATGGGACAATCCAAAATGAAAAGTATGTAAAAATACGTTGGACGGAGAGAGTATCATTAATTAGATTCACTAAATATACGCTATGAATTAGGGATATCAACAGGTCGGGTAGTTAACTACCCGGACCTGGCCTGTTTTTAGAAGGCCCGCCCCGTTACCCGTACGGGTTCTATTTTGCATATCCGTGCCCAGACCCATACGGGGCTGGTTTGCTCCCACCCGCCTCTTTTTTTTTTCTTTAATCAATCATCATTAATCACATAAAATTAATTTAATGTGCACCCACATATAAACAATATGAATAAAGTTCAAAAAATAATAAAAAATAAATTGTAAACATACTAAATAAATTCCATCATACCCACATAAATGAAATTATATTATAATACACATTAACTAAATTAATAATAATTATTATACACAACATAATTTAATAACATATAGTATAATTATAATTTAATATAATTACATACTCCCTCCGTCTCGGCGTAAGAGGGACATTTGATTTTTTGCACGTAGATTAAGGAGTATTATTATTTAATGTGTAGTGGGTAGTTGTATTAGTGGGAGTGTGGGTCCCATATTTTAATTGTATTAGAAGGGGTATGGGTCCTATGTGTATAAAAAAGGAAAGGGGACTCTTTGGGTGAGACGACCAAAATAGAAAAATGACCCTCTTAGCCTGGGACGGAGGGAATATGAAGTATAATATATATTTATAAATAATTTATATGTATAAAATATAAAATAATTTTAAGTATAGTAATTTCAGGACGGGGCGAAACAGGGCTAAACTAATACCCGAACCCGCCCCCTATGTTTACGGGTCCGGGCCGGGCGGGGCCGTCCCATTTTTGCTACGGGTCAGGTTTGAGTCGCTCTAAAACATACAAGCCAGACCGAATACTCGCGAGTGAGGTAAAAATTGACATCCCTATTACAAATCCTCTCTTCCTCTAAATAGCGAATAATTACAATTTTCCAATAAATTGTAACAATAGTAAAAAAATAATCGTGACAACATGTTTTTTAAGCTATCAAATAAGTATAGAATTAAAAAATGGGTGAGGCTTGCCTGCGCCTGGCGCACGGGAACACATTCCGTGCGCTGTTAGAAATTTAATATTATGAGTAAGGGTACATTACTTTGGTCTAAAGGGTATATAATTAATAAAAGGCACACCATTTTATTTTAAAGGGTATACATTTTTCATTAATATTTTTTTTCTTTAGTAAATAAAGGGTACATATTTTTATACTAAAGGGTATGCAATTTAACACAAAATCCTAAAGGCGCACGGAGTGTTGTTCGTGGCCCAGATACACACAATAATTTTCTTTAGAAAATAAAGGGTATACATCTGTATACTAAAGGGTATACAATTTAATACAAAATTCTAAAGGCGCACGAAATGTGGTCCGTGCGCCCGAGTGCACCGGAGTTTTTGGCTTAAAAAATATATAGAGATAATTTTTAGAGTATCAACTAAATATCGAGTTAAAATTATTAAGTCAAGTAAAAAATTTTGTCTTAAACATTTTTTTTTAAGTTTATAAAGATAGCTTGATATATTAACTCGATATTTTTTTATTTTTTATTAATATCATTTTAAAATCGAAACAAGAATTTTTCTATCAATTTGTGTTTCCTAAAACCTTTTATTTATAAAGTGTGGGTAAAAAAATTTTTTTTTTTTAAAACCAGAGGTATGCTGTTGTGAATTACCTCAATATAGAATTAATGAGATCCACGTGATAATGTGTGATAATCTTTTACTCCTATATGAATTGACACTGACCACATCAAAAAAGACATGTATGCTTGTATATATTAATGGACGATGCTATTCGGATCAATTTAATCAAGATCGAATGCATTTACTCTCCCTTAAAGTACTATTATAGCCCTGATTAGTATTCATCTTAGTTTAATTATTTTAAGATTTAATTTAATTGGCTGTAAAAATTCTCTTTTCCATATTTCAAGATTTAACATTTATTATGTACTATTAATACTTCGAGAAAAAATCAAAAGGTTCATCTGTATACTTATGATTATTCATAATAATAATAATAATATTAACAATAATAATAATAATAAATATTATAGGAATATGATTTCATTTATTAATATTCATTAATTAAAATCGATATATATACAGATTAATAATATAAAATAAAATTTGAAATAGCAATCTCACGTTTGAGATTTTTAATTTTTATTAAAATATGATTATTAAATAGATAAAATAAAATATTAAAGTAATTAAAATAAGATTCATTAAATTACTATAAATGATTTATTAAAGTATATTTACTAAAATATGAAAATACTAAAATAATTATTTTTTATCAATAGAATATTCTATTAGTAAAAGACTTAGTTTCATTGTTAAATTAGTTTATCAATAGATTAATAACAGAATCTATAAATTAACAATGGTTGCTAATTTTGCGTTGAAAAAGTGGTGGTTGGTAAAATTTTAACAACAAAAATTATAATATTTTGTTATATGATAATTTAATTGATAATCATTGCTAATAATTTCATTAATTTCCATTTTCTACGACAAAATACTTTTAGTAAAATTATTATTATTATTATTATTATTATTAATCGTTCATTAGATAGATAGTTTAGATAATTAAATTGTATCTTAATCGAATATCACTTTATATTAATATGTTATTATTATTATTATTTATTTTATGGATTGTCCCCAATATATAAAGGTGTAACACTATGTTTTATAGGATATACACTTTAAGTAATAAAAATATAATTTTTTTTATTGAGAACGTCGGCTGAAATATGAATAGTATAAATGTTTGATTAAAAAAATAATTTTTTCTCAAAATTCAAGGGTATACATTCTTATGTTATAACATATTATACTAAAAGGTATAGCTTTCGAAAAGTGTGGAGTTGCACGGTGTTCCTGGAAACATCCAAGTTTTAGCCTAATTCAATTAGACGAATATGACTTTTCTTTGATTATAATCGTTTTTATTAAAATATTATCATGTTTTATTAATTCTATAAATTGTTCGTGAAATACACTTTCATAATTAATTATCACTTTTTAAAAAAGTTATCACCTTTCTTTTAAAATGCCATCACTTTTCATATATATACTATAAATTTTTATGAAATAGTTTACTACACAATTATCATTTTTTATCAATTGGGTATCACTTTTCATTATTAAGGTTATCACATATTATCATATTTTATAAATTTATAATATTTAAATTAAAAATTAAATAAATTAAATAAATACTCCCTCCGTCTCCTTGATAAGTATTTATTTTGCCATTTTGTTCCGTCTTAATATAATGTATCAATTTTCCTTTTGGGTTCATATGACACACAAAATAATATTATTATACTCAACCAACTACACATGAGTCCACACTCAATACTAATACAATTACCAACTACACATTAAAATACGGAGTATTTTTCTTATCCCATTACACATTAAAATATTATTATACTCTTTAATTCACGTGCACAAATGAATACTTCCCATCGGGATGGAGAAAGTAATAAAATTTCAAATTATTACATTTTAAAATAATAAAATATATAAATTAAATAATAAAAATATTATATATATATCCTAATTAATTTCCTTCCATAATTAAATTATCAAAATTTCAATTTTGTAGCATCAGCAGAACCCCTTACAAAATTTAATTAGATCAATGAATAATTTGTCTCATGATTTAGGGTCCCTAAGACGGTCTCCCCAATTCTTTGTCTATTATCATTAATAATACGTCATCGATTTATTTATTTAGCAAAATATAATAATGATTTTCTAGTTGTTATAAATTGATGGAATTTTAATTGAGTTTGTCTCTTGTGTTTTTATGTGTACAAAGTGTATAAATTGAGTATAATATTTTGTTCTAAAGAGTATATGTTTTAATTAATAAGAGTATAATTTTTTCATTGAAAATATCTGCTGACATATGAATAATATAAATATTCGATAATTTTTTTTTCTTGAAAATAAAGGGTACAATTTCTTATACTAAAGAGTACTCCCTCCATCCCATCCTAATGGTTAGGCTTCCTTTATAATTACAAAGGAATCGTAACCATTAAGACGGGACGGAGGAAGTATAACCTTTAATATTTAAGGTATATTCTTGAAAAAATGTAGGATTATACAACGTCGTAGTTTTAGTTATTTTAATTTAATCTCATCTTTGTAGGTTTATTTTTACTACTTTTGATTCAAAACGTTTTTTTAATCAACCGTTTTAATTTAATTTATTTTCATAAAATAATTTATTAATAGATAAATTAAATATTTTATATTAGTAAAGATTAAAAAAGTATATACATATAGTCTAAAATGTTTTTTTCATTTAATATATAGAAGATAAGAAATAAAAATGTGATGCACACATATTATTTGTTTATTCAATATTCGTATGATGTAATAATTAATAATATACTGTATAATAATTACTTAAAGGCATTTTAATCCATGCCATGAGATAAGTTAATATTGCTAAGATGTGTACACCATAAATGACAATAACTTACCATAAACGGCATAATTAAATGAGGAGGGGTAGCAATAATTAAATTTCATTAAAAATTAAAATTATCAAAATAAGGGTATTTTAGTCTTTAAATAATATTATCTTAGTGAAGTGGACTATTTTAACCCTATTGAGCTGGATCAATTAATCCAAATAGATTTACCCTATATTAATAATAAAATGATTAAATTAAAATACAGATATACTTTTTATTTATTTATTTATTATCTTTTTTTCTGTATTCATTTGGCCCAAAACCGCGCCATAAATGACATAGTCTGGCCAACAGATACAGACGTGTATTTATGACCCAAAAAAAAAAACAAATTAGACCAAATTAATGTGTTGGCCAAAGGAGAAAATAACACAATGTTTACTGCTACGTGTTGACCTTACGTGAAGGCTATAGCCTCAAATTTAATTACTTCTGAAGAAAATTCAGTAGCGAATTTAAAAAGAAAAATAAAGTGCCCAATAATTGCCGCAACCCTCGGAGGTAATTATTTGGGGTATATACAATTTTACTTTTTTATAATTAATTATTATTATTTTATTAAATATATATATATATATATTTTTTTGGTGAATCGTGTGCGAGACCGTTTCACAGATCCTATTATGTGAGACGGATTCCTTCTACCCATATAAAAAAGTCGCGGGTTTGCTTTAACCGGTGACCGTTAAATACCAATTGAGCTTCATCACTCCTCATCTGGAACGCTTGTGCTTCTAGTGGCCCGCACGTGATTTTGGCAGAATTTTTCTTATTAGTGTTGTGTATTTTCATACAAATTAATTTTAATTGTTTAATAATTATTAATTTATTTTTAATATATTTTTTAATTATTATCTGTATGACCAACTCATGAATTCATAACATTAATTAAAAATATTATATTTTGTATTTTTCATGTGAATTTTTTATAAAATAATTCAATTGAACAATTATCACTTTTTTATAAAAAAATATCACTATTTATTAAAAATATTATCATTTTTATTTTTAATATGAATTGGTCATGAAATTAAACAATTAGTCTGTCATCACTTTTTCATGAATAATTATAACTTTTATTAAAAATGTTATCACTTTTTATTTTTAAGAAAAAATGATTATGAATTTTTAATTGAATTTACATCACTTTTCCTAGATAAACCATCACTTTTTGTTGAAGATGTAATCACTTTTTATAATTCCTACAAATTATTTATGAAACACTTCATTCAATTGGCGTAACACATTTATCGATTTTCCATAACCAAGTAAAACTTTTATAAAAAAAATGTTATTAACTCTTCTATTTATCATATAAATTGTTTATAAAATAATTTAATTGGACGATTATCACATTTTCATAATTATCAAAATGTTATCACTTTTCATTCTTCATGAGAATAGTTTATAAAATAATTCAATTGAACAATATCATTTTTTCATAACTATATATTACTTTTTATTAAAAATATTATCACTTTTTAATTTCATATGAATTGTTTATGAAATTCTAATGGGATGTACATAACTTTTTCTTAATATGGTATTACTTTTTATTTATTTTTATTAAAGATGTTATCACTTTTTTATATATCTTTCAATTTATTGATAAAATAATTAAATAAATTATCATTTTTCATTAATTAAATATTACATTTTCTTAGAAATATTATCACTTATTATCAACATAAGTTTTTTCTTTTCTCCAATTAATTATAAATGAAATGTTAATGATTATAAAAGAAACTTAAATTATTTTGAATAAAATTAGAAGAAAAAAATAAACTGAAAGAAAAGAAGGCAAAGGGAACTAAGAAAATTAAAAGATATATAAATTAAGACAAAGAAAAGATAATAAGTAAATAAAAGAGAATGATGTATGTGGTCGGTAAATTTCGAAGTTGCAGCATACAAAGGTTTGTTGATTTTCATCCGATAATGAATACGTTCAAAAAGTAATAGTACTTAATATAATTGGATTTATCTACCGGGTAAAAACTGTTAATTGGAGCTCCATAGCACGAAATGATATCCGTGAGACGGTCTCGCACAAGTCTTTCCTATTTTTTATTTAAAAATTTATCTCTTTTTGGTTATACTATTTCATTCGTCCCTAAAAAAAACATTTCACACTTTCTACATTTATTCGTCCCATAACACTTTGAAGTGAAACAACCTCTTTATCCGTAATTACCACAAAATTAGTTATTTAAATTTTAAAATTGTCATTTTTACCATTTTATACTTTTTATTATTTAAAAATACTTCTAAAGTTAACATAATTAGTTAAAAAATAAATTTTTGTAAATGACGTGAAACAAAAACAAGGTTTCCCTGGAATAGAGGGAATAAAAATTATTCATGAAATATAATTTACAATACCATTATCACATTTTATCAACTTATCATTTTTCATTATAAAGAATTTTATTTCATATCCGTCTAAAAAAAATTATTATCTGAAACAATTACACAAATCTTCATCCCAATTGCATATGCAAGGCATTTATTTTATTCTATGGAAATAATTGTATTTAATTGAGAAATAATCAACAATTTGTATTAATATAAACCATCTAAAAATTGTGTTTCTTGAGATTTAAAAAAAATAAAAATTAATTGATAGAATAATGATACTGTAAATGTAAATGTGGATAGTTTAATTTCTATAAATGTTTTTTTTTTAATTTTGAAAGTATCATTTTTTTTTTAATTTTGAAAGTATCATTTTTTTTAATCTTTATTGTACATAATAAATTAAATGGAGCACTTGTATGTTAATACTTTCTCTGTTGTGAAGAACGCTAGCTTCATGTTAACTGTTTCATATTGTTTGAATTTTTTGTTTTAATTAATTACATCGACTTCTTGACTCAATTTGATATTTTTATATAATAATAAATAAATTGTAAAGTATGTAATATAGGTGGGAATGATGTATATAATAATTTGAGAGCCACTTTAAAATTGTTCTACAAAATTTATTTGGTAAAACTTATGGTACCCTACTTAATTAACATGTGATACTTTTATTAATTAACTAATCTGTAATCCCCTTCTTATTAACGTTTTTTTTGTTTTGTTTATGTTTTTTATTTAAATTATATTATATTTGAAAGACCATTATATCCTACACCCTAAATTCTAAGGGTGAAATATACCCTAAATGACAAGAGTGAAATTATAATTATACCCTAAACCCTAGAGATGAATATATTTTATGAGAGTGAAAATTCACGTGTTTAGAGCTTTGATTTCCTTATAATTGTGTATGATATGGTGTTAAATTGAGACGAATCAAGTTGTTTAGTGAAAAAGTCAAGAATTAGATGCTATTATGGATGTTCGAGCTATTTTTGGCAGAAAAACAAGACAAAAGCTGTCAGAATCAGAGGAGTGAATTTTCAGAGGCTTGTTCGACATCCGGAGGAGCCGTTCGACCAGCACCTCTGGTCGAACGGGATGCCTGAGAGCTCGTCAAATCGCCGATGTTTTGTTCGACCCTTGTTCCACCAAGTTGACTGCTGTTCGACCAAGCCCTGAGGTTGAACGGGTACGCGGGATGCTCCACATCCGTACTTTTTACACCTCTAGTGTGTGCCAGTGCATATTTTGACGTGAAAAGCCCGTTAGAGGTCCATTGGAAGAGTCTGCAAGTATAAAAGGATACAACTCATATCCAGAAACACAACGCCACCAACACCACCCTATAACACCACACAGAGCCATACCCTACATCCATTCCATCATCCACCCGCACTATGGAGATTTGTCTGTCGAATCAAGAGGAGAACTGAGAGGAAGATTCAAGACGAAGAAGGAAACTATGACTACAACATTTAATGTTTCCTCGTTTCTTAATCTTTTCTTGTAATTTTTTCAGACTATGGATAAGATTTATCCAACCCTCATGTGCGTTTCTCGTAACACCATGGGCTAGAGTCTTCATGGTAGTGCTAGGGTTATGAAGATTTTATGAATTAATTGAATTCTCTTATGTACTCATCCGGCAACACTACATGTGAATAGTATTTTATATTTAATTGTGCTTTTAAAATCCATATTCACTATTGTTCTGTGAATCTTCAACAGTTATATAGAGTTTGAATATATACTCCCTCCATCTCAACTAAAGAGAGTCTTTTTTTCATTTTGGACATTGTTCTTTGTCCCATTTTTAGGTAAAAAGATGTAGAGTAAGAGAACAATATCGTTGTTGTAAACATAGTGACTAAGTAACAAAATTTATAGAATATCGTCCCAAGGGAAAAGTAAAATCAATGTATAGCCAAAATTTCCTTTAATCATGCTTTGTAAAAGTGATAGAATTTGAGTTTGGATTTTAGACTAACAATTATTTTAAGCAATTAACTATTAAACAAGTAATAACTATGATTATCAAAGAAACAAGGATGAAATGGAATGATTGAAAATAGATCTTAGAAAGAATGCAAGGCTAACCACAATCAAAGTCAAGGTAGTAATCCTATATATGCAGGACTCTAGTAGCAAACATTGTCAACAATGGACTAGAAGCAATCGCAATTGTACCCCTAATACCTATGGCCAAGGTGACTAGGTTCTCATCCCTTCTTCAGGATTAAATCCCCTTAGATTGATCTTATTATCAATTCACATGAAGGTACTATGACTCTAAGTTTGGTTCTTCTCATTTAATTACTCAAATGTCCTCTTATAAGTGTTCTAAGCATTCAAAGGGTATGACTTACCTCTCCTCATACTAACATGTATGTTCATTTCACTAATTGATTCAATTCACCCCTAACATATAACATCGGAATGGACATCCTAACATCATGTGTATAGAAATCAATCACACAATTGATAAAATGAAACATGAATCACAATTTATAAGAATAAATCCATCATCAATTCAATTTACTACTAAAAATATCACAAATCTAGTTTAACCTCAACTCATCATGGATAGCCTCACAAGAGGTCTAGCAACCAACAATCATCTAACAAACCTTACAAAGTCCATAAAATGCCATTGGTAACTTCAAATCAAAGGAAATGCAAAATAAAAGTAGAAGTTCTTCCCTTGCAATTAAGAGTTGATCTCCTTCCTTCATAAGCTTTTCACTCTTTTAAGCCTCAAATCTCTCCAAGAATAGTGTGGGTGTAAGATGTATGGATTGAATTATGAAATCAAAGTGACAGAAATGGATGAATTTGGTGGATTTGAATGTAGGAGAGAGTGTGTGTGTAGAGATAGTGTGGTAATGTGTGTTTGATCTTGATAACTGCTCAAATGGGACTCTCTCCCTTAATTCACGACAAAAATTGGGTATTTGTACCCCTTGGAACCTTCTAGAACATGTGCAAATTAACTCTGGATTCTACACCTGCATGGGTCGTGTAGCAGCACATGGGTCGTGTAGTGCACACATAGTTCAGCGTGTTTGCGTGCTGACAGGACACGGCTCGTGTAGCAGCACACGACCTCAGTCATGGGCGTGTAGCTACTTTTGATGTCCGCACACGGCCTGAGCTTACAGGCCCGTGTTCTGCACATGGGGCGTGTGCTCGAGCACGGCTCGTGCGCATGAACACGGCGGGGCGTGTTCCTGTGTGCCCTGTTCTTCTTTCTTCGTTTTAGCTTCCGACTTCATTTTGCTCTATTTTTGACCTATTTTTCATATATTTAAGCTTATTTTCACTCATTTATCAATCTGTACACACTTCTCCTAACTAACATGAAACTCCACCAAAAGTTACACAAATACGGATAAAAATATCCAAAAATTCACAAATAAGGACACTAAAATCTAGGTGAAAATGACGACGATCAACCCCCAAACTTAAAGTGTTGTTCGTCCTCAAACAACTAAAAATGATAATCAAGAGGAGTGATTTTTCACCTAAGAAAATACCTAACGAGCATAAGCTACAACACATCACAAGTAATAAGGACTACAAAATCATATTAAGTATTCCTACAACAATCAAACTCATAACATGAAAGATTAACAAATTCAATCTCAAGAATACAAAAGGGTAACCAAATTCCTTCCTGTCCAAGGCTCTCATAGGATATCAAATTCACTCAACACTCTATGAAATATGGTTATTTAACACTCATCAACCGATTAGAACCGACTCACCATAAGCTGGCTCATAGACTATGTTCGCAAGCCACCCTAGTTTCAAAAGGTGATCAAATAGATCTTTATATTTGGATGTAATGTTTTAGGCTCTTTGTTAGGGTAAGAAAAATTTGGATAAAAGTGACTATATATATGTAGATAATCGAATAGATGAATCTTTTCTCAAACATCTTCACTTTCAATCTTCCTTCCTTTTTGAACTTTATAAATACTAAGTATCATCATTCCATGGATTTATTGAGCTTCTTTTGAAGTGCATACTTACTTTTCTTGACTTTTGATTTCCTTGAGCATATTTTTATGATTTTGCTCATTTTTCCTTTTGTTGAAGTTGCATATTCATTTAGTTTGAGCTCTTCCATCCTTTTCTTGATTCACCATTTTCCTTCTTTTCTTGCACATTTCTCACATCAATCCTTATAAACCATCATCTCCTCAATCACCTACAAAAAGGTTTTATATATAAAGTTTAAGTGGGTATTCAAGGCATGTAATGTGCTAAAATCACAAAAAAAGGCTTATAGGCTCAACTTGGCTTACTAAGGATAATGTTTGGGGTAAGGAAATATATGGCTATGACTCATATAACAAGGATGACCTAAGATCATATCACAAATTTCAACCATTCGGGCTTCGTTCCTATAGTCCATTAGCAAATTCTAGTTTCTCTAAGTTCAACCGGTCCTCTCATAAAAAAATTAACCATAGAGGCACGGTTGAGGCTCAACTCTCACAAGTTTTTGCTTGGACCTAAAAGGAACCTCATTAACCTTCATACTTCTCAAAATTGAACAAATTATGTAATTAATATCACAATTTCAACTAGTAGAAACCCTTAACATGCTTGCCATCACCTATCACAAATAATGCATCATAGCTCACATTCAAAAATATTTAACACCTTCCCAAAACATACCACCAATCCAACCTATACAAGAATAAAAATCTCAAGCACAACACATAAGTAAAGACTTACCAAACTAAAACATAGAACAAACATATAACATACATGACTAGAAATCATCCACTTCAAGAAATTAGAGCATATTAATTCAACATCCATAATAAATAAGATCAAAAACCCATCACATCCAAGTTATAAAAATCAAACTAAAATACCGAAAATAAAGGAATAAAATCGCTTAAAACTAAAATAAATCCCAAAGTAAACCTCTCAAATACAAAACACATCAAATACAATCCAATCCTCCATAGTCATAATATCCTCCATGTTGTTGGAATGAACACGAGATTGTTCATTCATGTTGGATTGTATTCTCCATGTTGTTGGAGGTGGATGATAAGAATTCCATGGCACGTAAGCACGAGGAGAGGCTGGGAATTAGAAATTGAACATCATAGTCATAATATCCTCCATGTTGTTGGAATGAACACGAGATTGTTCTTCATAATACTCCCTATGACGCTGTCCATCCCAAAGCTCTTGAATGTGCGTCCTATGCACTTGTTGTGTCTCTCGGATCTCCCGGAGTTGTGCTCCATACAACTGTTGTGTTTGCCTTAACTCTCGAACTTCATTTTCAAAGAAGTTCCACCTTGCATCTCCCATTTTCTGTTGTTGCTGAAATTCATCCTCTTGTTCCTCAAATACTGGTGGTTCTGGTGCTTGCTCCTCAAACTCCACATGATGAGGTTGCTCTCCTTCATTCCCTATCTCCAAAGCAACTGGCTTGGCTCTCAGATTTTCTAACTCTTGATTTTCCTCCACACGCATCTGCCGGAGCACTGCCTCTACTTCTTCTCGATTCTCATGATAAAACACTCTCACAATTGTAGAGTGGAGGGGGCTTGCCATTGCCATGTTCTCGTTCCGCCGCGGAGTATATATCGTAGTGAGCTCAGGAGCAGGTAGAGGAAATAGAGCTCCCTTATCTTACCTCAAGCAATAAGTGTTTCCTATCAATGATAGAAACTCCATCTCATGAGCTGATGGTAGTTGAGACCTTCACTGGTAATCATGTGTGGCATTCCTTTGAGATTGATGCCTAGCCCTTGAGCTATCATCGTCAATATTCCTCCAATCATCACTCCTTGAGTCGTTTACCTCTTTGTCACTCTTTCCGCGTGTTGAATAAAATGTGCTGCCACATTAAACTTGATCTCTCGGCATAGACAAAATATGATATACAGTTGCTTTTTACCCACTGCTCCACTCTCGTAATGGTCCAGAATAGTATTTGACACGATCTTCTTAATATATCTCATCGCGGGATTTATGATGGCCGTTCATTTTGAAGCGCTTGGTATGTAACCCTGTTGCTTTGTCCCATCTTTGAGTAGCTTTCCCCAAAAAGTTTGCTGATTGAAACGCCCTCCTAGCACGAAGCTTTGATGGCCCCTCCTTATCGGACGTCCCATGTATCTATTCAAATCATTGAGGGGTATATCTGTCCATATCTCGTTGTTTAGCTGGAAGGAGATTGATATGGAAAATTTGTTCATATCCTTTTTAACCTCGAGTGTGCTCAAGAACTTAGCTGTGAGATGTAAATAAGTGGGGGCCTCTTGCCGAAAAACTCCTCCATCTCTACCCGTCGAAACATGGTTCTCAAATCATCCTCGATACCAAGACCAACCATGGTAGTTTGATCTTGAAATCTAGTTGGCCTTATAATTGGCAAAATAGCTCCCCATCTATGTGAGTACTTAGCCCAATCTTCATCAAACTCTACTCTGTATTCTAATGGGTGCATCTCATGTTCTACTAAATGAGCATCTAAGTTAGCCATTTCCATCTCAGTTTCAACCATGATGATGTCCTCATCACGTCTTTTGCTCTCCTTTCGGCCATCTAAAATTTTCAACATACTCAAGTTATATTCAATTTTATTATAAGGAATGATAGTGCATTAAGCTTCGATCATCATTTGTTATTCAACTAAGTGTTAACTCTTGCATGCCTTTACATCACATTATCATGATAATACAACTTCAAGCACCACCAACAAAGATTAATCTTCAAGAATTTTTCTAGTTCAATTTAAGCAACTATTCAAAACAACAAATCTTTTCAAAGTTTGCTTCAAGTTAGACATATGAATCGCTTTAATCATTCATGAATTTAACCTCATCAACTCATCACATGTACATTCAAAAATATCTAATCAATACTCATTATTCAAGTAAAGCTTTTAATTTGACTCAAAAAGTTACTTAGGCATTTCATCAAACACTTGACATGCAAATCATTTCAAAGTAATTTCAACAAGAATATCCAATTCCCTCATACCCAAACCCTCAACACCTAAGCTACTTCACAACAATTCAATCCTCCGATGATCATTATTAATCAATTTGTAACATCATATGCATTTAATTCAATCAAAAATCAAAATCCCCAAATTCAATTTCCTCATGAACCCTAATTCTTGCACCATTCAATCAATTTATCAATTAAAACTTGCAAATCCGTGTTTCACACTCCTAGACATGCTTCAAACATGCTATTATTCAAAGCCCATGCAAGAATTTTTACTTTCAAACCTTCAATTGAAAACTAGGGCTAAAAAAATCATACCTGTACTGTTCTTGAGAAGATGGATAAGGAATTGAGATGGGGGATTGAAGGGAAACATTTTACTCACTCAATCTTACCAATACTTTCAGCTTTTCATGGATTTGTGGTGTTTGGAAGTGATTTCAGACGAGGGAGAACTCTTGAACACGGGTGAAAATGAATAAGCAACCCTTGTACTCGCCCCCTTTTTTAATTCTGTCTTCAAACACGACATGGCTTGTGTCTGGTACACGACCCGTGTCTTCGTTCCCTACACGGCCCATGTTCTGTATATGGCCTCGGACATGGCCGTGTAGATGTTTCTGATCTCCGCGCACAACTATCTCTTATAGGCTTGTGCGCTGTACACGGGTCATGCGCTGAACTCGCCCTTGGCCTTGGGCGAGTAGCTACTTCTGATGTCAGTACATGGCCACCTCTTACAGGACCGTGTACTGAATACGGCTCGTGTATCTGTTTATCTGTTTCTTCCAATTTCTAACTTCACACATTATTTTGCCCTATTTTTGTACTTCCAATACACCCTATTCATGCTCAAAAATTTATCCACACCATTAACTCAACAAGTGTTATCAAAATAAGGATTATCATGTACTTCAACACCACCAAACATGCCAAAACAAATCAAACTCATGAGAAAATTTTAAAATTTATCAAATTTTCACAAGACAACCTCTTAATCATCATAAACATAATATATCAAGCACATTCAAGTGATGAGTCACACCACGCACTTTCTTACTAAACTTAAATCAAAACAAGTTAAGAATTAAGTTTGCACAAAGTGGTGAAACTTACCCTTGTAGTTTCCACCAAGGATCTTCATATGATTACCTTGTGATAAATTATGTGCACTCCAAAATTCAAATAAGTATGACCACCATGCACCCCCCTCCCAAACTTAAATTAACACAAGTATTAAAATTTAAGTTTGTAAAGAGTGGTGTGACATACATCTTCATTCAAACTCTAGCACACGTTGTCTTTCTTCATATGCAATTTTCTCAATGAGCTTTTCCACCTACATACCAAACTACAAGAAAAACAATTAAAAAAAATCATAAAATAAAACCTACTCTACTAAACACTCAAAGAATTTCAAGAAGATAGGGTGTCCACATACACTATCTCCTTTTGAGAAGTAGATATGTAATGTTTCACCCGATGACCATTCACTACAAACTCATTATTAGGACCCTTTAGCTTCAATGTATTCCCACTCAACACCTCAATCACTTCAAATGATCCCATCCATTTAGACTTAAGCTTTCCGGGAAACAACTTAAGCCTCGAATTGAATACAAGAACCTTGTTCCCGGGAGCAAACGTCTTTTCCTTTACTTTAGCATCATGCCATCTCTTCATATTCTCTTTGTAAATAATGGAATTATCAAATGCTCTTCCTCTAAACTCCTCAACCTCAACAAATTTCAACAACCTTGCTTTGACACTCTCCCCTTCATCCATATTAAGGCGTTTAATAGCCCACAATGCACGGTGCTTCAATTATACGGGAAGATGACAAGCTTTTCCATAAACCAATTGATATGGTGACACACCAAGGAGTCTTAAAAGCCGTCGTTCGATATGCCCATAAGGCATCGTCGAGCTTTTTCGACCAATCCTTTCTCATCCCATTGATTGTCTTCTCCAAAACTAACTTGATTTGACTATTTGAGACCTCTGCCAATCCATTCGGTTGAGGGTGGTAAGGTGTAGCCACTCGATGTTTCACTCCATATCTCTTCAACAATACTTCCATCAATTTATTCACAAAATGAAATCATCCATCACTCACTAATGCACGTGGAACTCCAAACCAATCAAAAATATTCCTTTTCAAGAATCTTTGAGCAATCAAAGCATCATTTGTCTTAGTGGGGATTGCCTCCACCCACTTCAACACATAGTCCACGACTAGCAAGATGTACATATATCCTTGAGATGAGGAAAATGGTCCCATAAAGTCAATTCCCCGTACATAAAAAATCTCCACATCAATTCTTAAACTCATGGGCGTCTCATCTCTCTTACCTATTCCCCCTACTCTTTGGAATCTATCACACTTAGCCACAAAGTTCTTTGCATCTTTAAATAATGTAGGCCAATAGAAACTCGATTATAAAATCTTAGCTCCAATATTTTGATGACCGAAATAGCCCCCACATAAAGACGAGTGACATAGGTCGAGAATTCCCACAACTTCTTCATTGGCCACACACCTTCTTATAACTCCATCATTGCAAATCTTAAACAAAAAGGGCTCATCCCACAAGTATTTCTTTACTTCCACATATAACCTTTTTTACCTTATACTCATTTAGCAACGCGAGCTTTATTCCACAAGCAAGGAAGTTGACATAATGGCATACCAAGGAGGTACATTCACTATGAGAGTACACATTTGCTCAACCTCCACTTAAAAAATTTCCTCATCCGGGTACTCATCCCTAATCGGCTTCATGTTCTCATTCTCTCTTCCATTTTCCAATCAAGACAAATGATTCGCAATCACATTCTCCACCCCCTTCTTATCTTTGATCACTACATCAAATTCTTTCAAAAGTAACATCCAACGTGGCTTAACATCTTTCTTACTCATGAGGTATTTTATTGCCGCATGGTCCGTGTAGACAATAGTTTATATGTCAACCAAGTATGGTCGAAACATCTCAAAAGCATACACCACATATAAAAATTCTTTCTCCATTGTAGTGTAATTAACTTGGCATGAGTTCAATATCTTGGAGGCATAGTAGATTGCTCTAAACTTTTTTTCCCTAGTTTGCCCAAGCACCACTCCTATAGATTGATCGCTAGCATCGCAATGTAATTCAAACTGTATGCTCCAATCTGGGGTAACGAGTATCAGAGAAGAGGTTAGAGCATCCTTTTGCACCTGAAATGAGACACAACATTCATCATCAAAGTTAAATGGACAATCTTTTTCAAATAATTTACAAAGTGGTTTAACAATTTTTGAAAAATCTTTGATAAAGCATCTATAAAAGCCTGAATGATCTAAGAACGATCTCACCCCCTTCTCACTAGTAGGAGGGGGAAGACGTTCTATGGATACCACTTTTGCCTTATCCACTTTCAAACCATGATTCGATATATGGTGTCCCAAGACTATCCATCGGTCACCATGAAGTGGCATTTTTCTTAATTTAACACAAGATTCAATTATTCACACCTCTGCAATACAATAGTGAGATTAGTTAAGCAAATATCATAAGAGGAACCATACACGAAAAAATCATCTATAAACACCTCCATAACATTTTCAATTAAACCATCAATGATCGACATTATATGACGCTGAAAAGTGGCAGGAGCATTACATAGACCGAAGGGAATCATCCGAAATGCAAATGTGCCATAGGGACAAGTGAATGTTGTCTTCTCTTGGTCTTCTGGGGCAATCAATATCTGATTATACCCTGAATATTCATCAAGAAAATAATAATACTCATGTCCCGCAAGCATATATAACATTTGGTCTATGAATGACAATGGAAAATGATCCTTACAGGTGTGTCATTTAATTTACGATAATCCATACACACCCTCCAACCCGTGATAGTTTGGGTGACAAATTTTTCATTCGTATCTGTTCGAACAATTGTCATGCCACACTTTTTTGTCACTACGTGTAAAGGACTCACATATGGACTATCACTAATTGGAAAGATAATTCCCTCATCAAGCCATTTTAAAACTTCTTTCCTTACCACTTCTTGTATTATAAGATTTAATCTACGTTGATTTTGCATACAAGACTTCTCATCATCAATCAAATGATTCTTATGTATACATAAAGATGGGCTTATACCTTTCAAGTCTTTTATGCTCTAACCAATTGAGGATTTATGCTCTCTTAAAACTCTTAACAACTTTTCCAATTTTAAATCATTAAGGGAAGAAGATACAATTACCGGATACGTTTCGTTCTCTTTCAAGTAAGCATACTTCAAATGCTCCGGTAATGGTTTCAACTCTTCTTTCTTCTTCTCTTGCACTCCTTCTTTTGGTTCTTCATCAAGTTTCTCCACTTTTGCTTCCTTTGCTTCCTTACTTGTGAGTTCCCTACAAGCATTTAAACAATTCAACTCATCAATTATTTTATCATTTTCTAAACAATAATAAGAGTTAGAATTTATAGAGTCAATAGAATAAGAGTGGCTTATGATAATTTCCAAAGGTTCCTTGGAATGAATATGATGCATATGTTTTTCAACAATGTTGTCCACAACTTCCAATCTTCTACATTCCTCCTTGTTCCTAGGATACCTCATAGTCTCTTTCAATGAAAATATCACCTCTTCCTCATTCAATCTTAAAGTCAACTCCCCTTTTCCACATCTATCAACGCTTTTCTCGTGGCAAGAAATGGACATCCAAGTATCAATGGAATATTTGAATCTTCATCCATGTCTAGTACCACAAAATCAACGGGAAATACAAACTTGCCAATTTTGATTAAAACATCTTTCGCAATTCCCTTTGGGTGTGTCAAAGACCGATCGGCTAATTGAAGTGTGACCGATGTCTATTTTACCTCACCAATATCCAACTTCTTAAAAATTGACAAGGGCATCAAATTAATGCTTGCACCCAAGTCACATAGAGCTTTTTAGTTTACATGCTTTCCCATCTCACATGGAATAGTGAAACTTCCCAGATCTTACAATTTAGGAGGGAGTTTCTTTTGTAGAATAACACTTCATTTCTCCGTGAGATTAGTCGCCTTAAATTCACCCAAACTTCTTTTCTTTGATAATATATCCTTCAAAAACATGGAGTAATTTGGCATTTGTAACAAAACATCCACAAAAGGAATATTTACATGGATCGTTTTCAACATCTCAACAAACTTAGCAAATTTCTCCTCTAAACCTTTTTTCAAGCATCTTTGTGGGATTGGAATTGCTACGGGCAACTTAGGTATTCCCTATGCAACTCTTTCAAAAATTTCTTCCCACTCTTTACGTTTTGCTTCCTTACATCTTTCCCACTTCCTTGGAGATTTCACTTTTTCCTTTTCAAGTGTAGGGGAACTTTCATCCTTTTTAACAATTTCAACTTCTTTCTCTTTCCCTTCTTCATCCATTCTTTCTATAGGCTCAAGTTCACATTTTACTCCCTTTACTTCCGTTGGCATAGAAGGCCCCTCGTATTTTGTTCCACTATGAAGTTCAATAGCCTTGCATTGCTCCTTAGGATTAGTAACGGTTGCTGATGGAAACCTCCCTTGACGATGAACATCCCCCCTTTCACTTGCCATTTGACTAATTTGAGTCTCCAACGCTTTAAATCTCCTCTCACTTACATCATCTTTTTGTCTTCTTTCCTCTTTTTCATACTTAGCTTCCTTCATAAATTCAAACATCTTAGCTATTTGATCTTCCATTGTAGGTTTCCCTTCACCATTTGGAGCTTTCTCCCCCAGATTAGTGCCCGATGAAAGAGTAAGGGCATTCCCTTAATTCCCATATGACAAATTCTCATACCTACAAGGTTGGTTAAAATTTCCTCCAAAATTACCTTGACCCCATCCTCCTTGCCTTTGTGGATATCCTCCTCCATGGTTACCAAAACTACCACCATAATTTCCTTGAAAGTTCCTCCCTTGCATGAAGACAATTTCCTCAAGTGACATTTCTGGTTGGCACCAAGTATCTTGAAATCCAAGATTAGAAGACATACCTTGTTGAGGCATAAGTGTAGGCATTTGGCAACTTTGAGAAGATTGACCCATATTAGGCATAGAAATTGCCTTGTTGAGGATTTGAAAACACTTGTTGATTCATCAAAGGCATAGGCATACCTTGTTGAAGATTAGGAAGCACTTGTTGATTCAACATAGGTGTAGAATTTGGAGACACTTGCAAATTAGAATTCATTCTTTTCAGTATCTCCGAAATTGTTTTTTCGGTTACATCCTCCTTAGGTGCTTCCTCCTTCTTCACTTGTTGCATGCATACTTCTTCCATCTTAGCAATTCTTTTCCTTTCATACATCCCCGAAGCTCTATCCATAGGGCATTGACCCGTATTCAAAGCAATCTCTTTACATACAGCAATAACTCTTTCTAGAATTTGCCCCAATATAGAACCTCCCGTCGAAGCATCAATAAGCATTCTTTCACTTCCATTCAATCCGGCATAGAAAAATCCCACTTGGTGATCTTTGGGAAAACCATGTTGTGGACACCTCCTTAACATCTCTTTGAATCGATCCCAAGCCTTACTAAAAGTCTCAAGAGACATTTGCTTAAATTGGAATATTTAACCTTTTAGATGCAACATATTCGATGATGGGTAATACTTGCTTAAGAACCTTTGAGCCAACTATCTCCTTGTAGTACATGATCCCGAAGGTATAGTATTATACCAAACCTTAGCTCGATCCCTTAATGAGAAAGAAAAGAGCTTTATCTTGATAGTATCCTCACTCACTCCGTTAATCTTGATGATATTAGCTAACTCCGTGAATTGAGATAGGTGAGTATTTGGATCTTCCATTGCACCACCTCCAAACTGATTCGCTTGCACCATATTAATCAACCCTGTTTTGATCTCAAAATTATTGACATTTAATGGCGGCCCCATAGCATAATTCCCATATTGAGGTTGAAAATGATCTCGAATATTCATCCCCACATCATTATATCCATGGCCTCGAGGTTGATTTTGCACTACCGAAGGAACTTGTTGATTATTTCTAGCTTCTTGTTGTTCCATCAAGTGTTGAATAATAGCTTGCAATTATTGGTTTGGCAAGTGCACTTGTTGAGCATTTTCTTATGGCACAAACTACGGATTAACATGTCCTCCTCAAACATTATCACCCCCTCGTTGAAAGTTCCTCATATGACATTCTTCATCAATCATATTGGCATTATCCATTCAATTTTTCATAACTTACTCCGTAGGATCTAACACTCATCTTCTTTGTCTTCTTAAGGTAGCTTCCAATTCCAAGTTCAAAGGTTCAATGGATTGAGACCTCGAATGAGTTTGCATGTACCTACAAAAATTTTCAAATTAGCTCCCCAAATAACCAAAACAAGTAAACAAATAAAAGAAATACTCTTATCAAAACTAATCAAATTCAAACTCATTACAACCAAGATTGTAACATTTTCCCGGCAAGCGGCACCATGTTCTTAGTCCCATTTTTAGGTAAAATGATGTAGAGTAAGAGAACTATGTCGTTGTTGTAAACGTAGTGACCAAGTAACAAAATTTATAAAATATCATCCCAAGGGAAAAGTAAAATCAAGGTGTATCTGGATTTGCCTTTAATCATGCTTTGTAAAAGTGATAGAATTTGAGTTTGGGTTTTAGACTGACAATTATTCTAAGCAATTAACTATTAAACAAGTAATAACTATGATTATCAAAGAAACAAGGATGAAATGGAATGATTGAAAATAGATCTTAAAAAGAATGCAAGGCTAACCACAATCAAAGTCCAGGTAGTAATCCTAGATATAGAAGACTCTAGTAGCAAACATTACCAATAATGGACTAGAAGCAATCGCAATTGTACCCTAATTCCTATGGCCAAGGTGACTAGGTTCTCATCCCTTCTACAAGATTAAATCCCCTTAGATTGGTCTTATTATCAATTCCCATGAAGGTACTATGACTCTAAGTTTGGTTCTTCTCATTTAATTACTCAAATGTCCTCTTATAAGTGTTATAAGCATTCGAAGGGTATGACTTGCCTCTACTCATACTAACATGCATGTTCATTTCACTAATTGATTCAATTCACCCTTAACATATAACATCAGAATGGCCATCCAAACATCATGTGTATAGAAATCAATCATACAATTAATAAAAGGGTTAACTGCAAAAAAATACCCACATTTACTTTCGTTGCAATTTTGTCCCAACTTTTGAGATTTTGCAAACAAAAACACTACCTTTAGTATTTATTTAAATTAAGCCCGGTCAGTTTTCTCCTATCTGACCATTTGACTAAGAGCCACATCACCTTAAGACTTTGTCTTCTCTAATTGTTGAGTAAAGCCACGTGATCAACATTCAACCCTAGCCTCACCATTTTTAATGAAAGAGATTATAAGGTAGTAGATTACTGTTGTCTGTTGGCACTTTAATCCTCCACCAATTAATCACCTGGACCATAAGAAGCAATTTTTGAATGGCAAAGAGGATGGGATTCGGTGGCACTGAAAAAGGCTCCTTCTTCCCCTTGAAAAACGACAACATCAATAAGAAGCGGGAGTGGCCTTCGCGATCTCTGGCAAATCTGACTTGTTGCAGCGGCATTGGGATCGGATAGCTGGTGGCACGATGATTATAGCAAAGTGCGTGTGGACTTCGATGGTGACGCTAGATCCGGTGAGCGGTGGCTGGCAGCGGCTGTGTGGGGTGGAGTTCTTCGGCGACATCAACCAACAACAATGGAAAGAGGGAGTGGCCTTTGCGATCTCCGGCAGATCTAACCTGCAACAACGGCATCAGGATTGGATAGTCGGTGGTGCAATGATAGCAGCATGCGCGAGGACTTCGATGACAATGCTAGATTGTGTGAGCGGGGGTGGAGGACTTGTGGGTGATGGCAATGGCGATTGGAACTAAGCGGCGGTTGGCGATGACAATTTGACACCAATCTCGAAGGGAACAACAATCTCGGTGCGGTAGGAAGCAAGATTGGATATGGAAGAGTAAACGATGTCTTTCATGGATATGACGTGGCGCTTAGTGGGCGGTCAGGCAAGAGTAAATTGACCAAATCTGACAGTGGGCTTAATTCAAATATTAAAGGTGGTGTTTTTGTTTGCAAAATCTCAAAAGTTGGGACAAAATTGCAACTAAAGTAGAAGTGGGTATTTTTTTCGCAATTAACCCTTAATAAAATGCATGAATCACAATTTATAAGAAGAAATCCATTATCAATTCAATTTAATACTAAAAATCTCACAAATCTAGTTTAATCTCAACTCATCATGTGGCTAGCCTCACAAGAGGTCTAGCCACCAACAATCATCTTACAAACCTTACAAAGTCCATAAAATTCCATTGGTAACTTCAAATAAAAGGAATGCAAAATAAAAGTAGAAGTTCTTCCCTTGCGATTAAGAGTTGATCTCCTTCCTTCATAAGCTTTCCACTCTTATAAGCCTCAAATCTCTCCAAGTATGGTGTGGCTGTAAGATGTATGGATTGAATTTTGAAATTAAAGTGATAGAAATGGATGAATTTGGTGGATTTGAATGTAGGAGAGAGTGTGTGTGTAGAGATGGTGTGGTAGTGTGTGTTTGATCTTGATAACTGCTCAAATGGGACTCTCTCCCTTAATTCACGCCAAAATTGGGTATTTGTACCCCTTGTAACCTTCTAGAACACGTGCAAATTAACTATGGATTCTGCGCCTACATGGGTCGTGTAGCAACACACAGCTCGTGTAGTACACAAACAGTTCAGCATGTTTGCGTGCTCACAAGACACGACTCGTGTAGCAGCGCACGACCTCGGTCATGGGCGTGTAGCTACTTCTGATGTCTGAACACGGCCTGGGCTTAAAGGCCTGTGTTCTGCACACGAGGCGTGTGATGCGCGTTTTCTTTGCACGCAAAATTAATTCTCAAGTATGAAGGATATCAATTGCAGCTTAAACAAGCGTCCAAGTTAAATATCAAACCCAAAGGACGGTGTATTATCAATTTAATTATTAACTAAATTAATTAAGATGGAAGGCAATAAAAGTTGGGATTTAATTATTAACTACTAAACAATTAATTAAAATAGCAAATAAAATAAATTGAGAACTAGGAAAATACGAAAGTGAATCAAGTAGGAGAATAGGTAGCTCTAGGATAATCCAGTTTGACTCATTAATTTGCCTTCCGTGTATCAATGTCCGACTCTATCTTTTAGAGTATGGACGCATCACTAAACTATGCAAATCTACTCTACAGACACAAGTAAATAAGCTTGTGACACGTGTGAATATCCTTGGAGCAAAGAGATATAATTCACCCCCTTTCTAGGTTCTATCAGTATCAATTATTTCTCGTGCACTAAGTACTCTAACCGGATATGATCTTCTTTTATAAGTACTATGAAGTTATTTTTTTTTCCTATTTATTAACCTGAATAATATTCAATTAATAAGTATTTATATAAGAGAGTTCTAAAGAGACTTCGGAGTCCCCTCACTTAGAATCATTACATGTAATTCTGCTCAACACCGAATGCACTCAATCTATAATCAAGATATGTATTCAGACTCTACATAACAATTAATGATGCACAAAACAACTCTTAGTATGAATTTAAAATGCATAGTATTATATAAAATAGACCACAAGTAGTGTTGTACGGAGTATACACACAGAAGTTCAATTAACTCATAAAACCATCATAAACCCTAAAACTACCAAGGCGGTTCTAGCATATGATTGATCGAAGAACAATCATGGTGGTTGGATAGATCTTACCTATAGTCTTGAAAATTACAAGATAAATTAAGATGCAAAGTAAACCCTAGATGCGAGCGCTGTCGCGTCTTTCTCCATCTTGAATCTTCACTTGGTTCTCACTCGATTCGACAGACGAGTCTATCTCCACAGCTCCGTGGATGATGGTAGGGTTTCAGATGTTGTGTAGAATGAAGATGATGAATGATGGTGTTCCTCAGTTACATAGGGTCTTCCTTTTATAACAATAGCTCTTCTTATGGACCGTGGGTGGGCTTTTTGAGCAAAAACACATACTGAAGATGTAAAAATACGAATCTGATAGTTTTTTGCGTATTGGTTCGACCAACACTGTAATACCCGAGAATTTTACCTATTATATAATTTGTATTTTACGCATGTTTATAATTATGTGATAATTATGTGGTAATTGTTTCTATATTTTATTTGTCTTTGCATTTTTTTTTATTTGGTACATTTATGATAATAATTGTGATAATTTGTATAAGTGCATAAATGTTTACGTGCATTAATTTGGATATGCATATAATTAAATTATTTTATGCGTATAAATACATTATTTTTTAATTATTAATTATCACACGTGTTCTTGTAATAATAATAGTGGTAAAAAAATGTACACGTATGTGTATTCATTTATAAATGTATCATATTTTAGTTATTAAGTATTGCACGTATATTTGTAATGGATAATAATAATAATATATAAGTAATACGTGGCTAAAATAAAAATATATATATTCACATGTTTAGAGTTACTTAGCAACTACATACGTGATACGTGTCCCCTTCTCTCATTTTACAAGCAAACATACTTTGACCACATGATTTACATATTTAAAAAGAAAAATTGGGATGGTGAATTGAATCACCGACTTACCCCATAACACTATAAATACCCCCATTTGACTAATTCGATAGGAGGGGCAGGTGCTTATGAAATATTAGATAAAAAAAAGATTTAAAGAAATGAGAGAGAAGAGGAAGAGAGGGAAAGAAAGAAAAGAGTGTTTGTGTAGTCGGAACGGGAAGGAAGAGATTAGTAGCAGTTCTTCACGAGGTCTTTAGTATTATCACTATTTGGAGACGAGGTAAGTAGAAGTCCAACTACAATGCATAAACATTTTGTTTGTGAATTATTTGTAATTAATATGTGATAATTATATTATGGATTATTTGTAATTAGTTTAATTACGATATGAATTATTTGTGATTAATTTGTTATACAAGCTGTGTATTTATGTGATTTGGAGAAAGTAGGGTTCGTATTCAATAATATTATTTGTAAATTATTTGTGATAATTTTGTGATACAAGTTGTGGATCCACGTGATTGGAAATAATATTATTATCCTATCGGTGTAATTTGAAACTTTTGCAAATATATTTATATGGTTTGAGAAAATATTGGTTATAAGAATATGTGGGATCCAAGATGAAGTTGTTATTCCAAAAAAGATCTGTGTGATCCCAGGGTGAAGTGGTTATTCTACAAATGGATTTATATGAATGATGTGAAGTTGTTATTTCAGAAGTGGATTTGTATGAATTGAAATTAAGTTGTTGCTTTATGGTAATTAAATGTTGATATTGATATTGTAAATGATTTATGATGCACATTTAATTGTTTTGGGTGCATACCATGCATAAACATGAAAAGTATTTTCCTCAAAAATTAATAAGATACTAATGGTGTGTGCGGCCACTATATATGCATCTCTGTCAGGGTTCGGAAAAATCGTTCCCGACATTTTTTTTATTAAGGGGTTCGGAAAAATTGTCCCCACCTCTTTGCCAGAGTTCGAAAAAATCGTTCTCGGCACTATTTTCGGGGTTCGGAAAAATCGTCCCCATTGAGCTCATTTGGGTCGCATATCATAAGTGTATCGTGGGGATCCCGCAATGTGAACGGTTTTCAAAATAAAAGAGACCAACTAGAAGATTAGAAAAATAAAAGCATTTCATGCACTATCATGCATGATTTCTACTTACTGTGTTTTATCTCACTAGTTTATGTATTGTAGGTAAATTACATACGATGCTGGTGGTTGGGGTTCCGTCAGATCCTGAGAGTTGTATACATGGATGACGACCTGTTGGACCGGTGAAATGAGTTGTTTTATGAAAATCGTATTGTACAAAAAAATGAAAGGAAAAGAATTGTTATTTTTATTTATTGATTTAAGAAAATGGGGTCGTGACAGAGTGGTATCAGAGCACGGTCATGGTCTTGTAGACTGTCCATATATACAATCTCGGAATTTGTGGTACACCACCAGACTAGTAAGTTCTATTTAAGAATGTCATATAAGTGATTTTGTATTAACATAATTGTTGTCTCAATTATTACAAATGTGATAGCTATAAAATGCTGAAGTAGAGTTGGACTAAATTTCGAGGACGAAATTTTTATAAGGTGGGGATGATGTAATACCCGAGAATTTTACCTATTATATAATTTGTATTTTACGCATGTTTATAATTATGTGATAATTATGTGGTAATTGTTTCTATATTTTATTTGTCTTTGCATTTTTTTTTATTTGGTACATTTATGATAATAATTGTGATAATTTGTATAAGTGCATAAATGTTTACGTGCATTAATTTGGATATGTATATAATTAAATTATTTTATGTGTATAAATACATTATTTTTAATTATTAAGTATCACACGTGTTCTCGTAATAATAATAGTGGTAAGAAAATGTACACGTATGTGTATTCATTTATAAATGTATCATATTTTAGTTATTAAGTATTGCACGTATATTTGTAATGGATAATAATAATAATATATAAGTAATACGTGGCTAAAATAAAAATATATATATTCACATGTTTCGAGTTACTTAGCAACTACATACGTGATACGTGTCCCCTTCTCTCATTTTACAAGCAAACATACTTTGACCACATGATTTATATATTTAAAAAGAAAAATTGGGATGGTGAATTGAATCACCGACTTACCCTATAACACTATAAATACCCCCATTTGACTAATTCGATAGGAGTGGCAGGTGCTTATGAAATATTAGATAAAAAAAAGATTTAAAGAAATGAGAGAGAAGAGGAAGAGAGGGAAAGAAAGAAAAGAGTGTTTGTGTAGTCGGAACGGGAAGGAAGAGATTAGTAGCAATTCTTCACGAGGTCTTTAGTATTATCACTATTTGGAGATGAGGTAAGTAGAAGTCCAACTACAATGCATAAACATGTTGTTTGTGAATTATTTATAATTAATATGTGATAATTATATTATGGATTATTTGTAATTAGTTTAATTACGATATGAATTATTTGTGATTAATTTGTTATACAAGCTGTGTATTTATGTGATTTGGAGAAAGTAGGGTTCGTATTCAATAATATTATTTGTAAATTATTTGTGATAATTTTGTGATACAAGTTGTGGATCCACGTGATTGGAAATAATATTATTATCCTATCGGTGTAATTTGAAACTTTTGCAAATATATTTATATGGTTTGAGAAAATATTGGTTATAAGAATATGTGGGATCCAAGATGAAGTTGTTATTCCAAAAAAGATCTGTGTGATCCCAGGGTGAAGTGGTTATTCTACAAATGGATTTATATGAATGATGTGAAGTTGTTATTTCAGAAGTGGATTTGTATGAATTGAAATTAAGTTGTTGCTTTATGGTAATTAAATGTTGATATTGATATTGTAAATGATTTATGATGCACATTTAATTGTTTTGGGTGCATACCATGCATAAACATGAAAAGTATTTTCCTCAAAAATTAATAAGATACTAATGGTGTGTGCGGCCACTATATATGCATCTCTGTCAGGGTTCGGAAAAATCGTTCCCGACATTTTTTTATTAAGGGGTTCGGAAAAATCGTCCCCACCACTTTGCCAGAGTTCGGAAAAATCGTTCTCGGCACTATTTTCGGGGTTCGGAAAAATCGTCCCCATTGAGCTCATTTGGGGCGCATATCATAAGTGTGTTGTGGGGATCCCGCAACGTGAACGGTTTTCAAAATAAAAGAGACTAACTAGAAGATTAGAAAAATAAAAGCATTTCATGCACTATCATGCATGATTTCTACTTACTGTGTTTTATCTCACTAGTTTATGTATTGTAGGTAAATTACATACGATGCTGGTGGTTGGGGTTCCGTCAGATCCTGAGAGTTGTATACATGGATGACGACCTGTTGGACCGGTGAAATGAGTTGTTTTATGAAAATCGTGTTGTACAAAAAAATGAAAGGAAAAGAATTGTTATTTTTATTTATAGATTTAAGAAAATGGGGTCGTGACAGAGTGGTATCAGAGCACGGTCATGGTCTTGTAGACTGTCCATATATACAATCTCGGAATTTGTGGTACACCACCAGACTAGTAAGTTCTATTTAAGAATGCCATATAAGTGATTTTGTATTAACATAATTGTTGTCTCAATTATTACAAATGTGATAGCAATAAAATGCTGAAGTAGAGTTGGACTAAATTTCGAGGACAAAATTTTTATAAGGTGGGGATGATGTAATACCCGAGAATTTTACCTATTATATAATTTGTATTTTACGCATGTTTATAATTATGTGATAATTATGTGGTAATTGTTTCTATATTTTATTTGTCTTTGCATTTTTTTTTATTTGGTACATTTATGATAATAATTGTGATAATTTGTATAAGTGCATAAATGTTTACGTGCATTAATTTGGATATGTATATAATTAAATTATTTTATGTGTATAAATACATTATTTTTAATTATTAAGTATCACACGTGTTCTCGTAATAATAATAGTGGTAAGAAAATGTACACGTATGTGTATTCATTTATAAATGTATCATATTTTAGTTATTAAGTATTGCACGTATATTTGTAATGAATAATAATAATAATATATAAGTAATACGTGGCTAAAATAAAAATATATATATTCACATGTTTCGAGTTACTTAGCAACTACATACGTGATACGTGTCCCCTTCTCTCATTTTACAAGCAAACATACTTTGACCACATGATTTATATATTTAAAAAGAAAAATTGGGATGGTGAATTGAATCACCGACTTACCCTATAACATTATAAATACCCCCATTTGACTAATTCGATAGGAGTGGCAGGTGCTTATGAAATATTAGATAAAAAAAAGATTTAAAGAAATGAGAGAGAAGAGGAAGAGAGGGAAAGAAAGAAAAGAGTGTTTGTGTAGTCGGAACGGGAAGGAAGAGATTAGTAGCAATTCTTCACGAGGTCTTTAGTATTATCACTATTTGGAGACGAGGTAAGTAGAAGTCCAACTACAATGCATAAACATGTTGTTTGTGAATTATTTGTAATTAATATGTGATAATTATATTATGGATTATTTGTAATTAGTTTAATTACGATATGAATTATTTGTGATTAATTTGTTATACAAGCTGTGTATTTATGTGATTTGGAGAAAGTGGGGTTCGTATTCAATGATATTATTTGTAAATTATTTGTGATAATTTTGTGATACAAGTTGTGGATCCATGTGATTGGAAATAATATTATTATCCTATTGGTGTAATTGGAAACTTTTGCAAATATATTTATATGGTTTGAGAAAATATTGGTTATAAGAATATGTGGGATCCAAGATGAAGTTGTTATTCCAAAAAGAGATCTGTGTGATCCCAGGGTGAAGTGGTTATTCTACAAATGGATTTATATGAATGAGGTGAAGTTGTTATTTCAGAAGTGAATTTGTATGAATTGAAATTAAGTTGTTGCTTTATGGTAATTAAATGTTGATATTGATATTGTAAATGGTTTATGATGCACATTTAATTGTTTTGGGTGCATACCATGTATAAACATGAAAAGTATTTTCCTCAAAAATTAATAAGATACTAATGATGTGTGCGGCCACTATATATGCATCTCTGTCAGGGTTCGGAAAAATCGTTCCCGACATTTTTTTTATTAAGAGGTTCGGAATAATAGTCCCCACCACTTTGCCAGAGTTCGAAAAAATCGTTCTCGGCACTATTTTCGGGGTTCGGAAAAATCGTCCCCATTGAGCTCATTTGGGTCGCATATCATAAGTGTATCGTGGGGATCCCGCAACGTGAACGGTTTTCAAAATAAAAGAGACCAACTAGAAGATTAGAAAAATAAAAGCATTTCATGCACTATCATGCATGATTTCTACTTACTGTGTTTTATCTCACTAGTTTATGTATTGTAGGTAAATTACATACGATGCTGGTGGTTGGGGTTCCGTCAGATCCTGAGAGTTGTATACATGGATGACGACCTGTTGGACCGGTGAAATGAGTTGTTTTATGAAAATCGTATTGTACAAAAAAATGAAAGGAAAAGAATTGTTATTTTTATTAATTGATTTAAGAAAAATGGGATCGTGACAGAGTGGTATCAGAGCACGGTCATGGTCTTGTAGACAGTCCATATATACAATCTCGGAATTTGTGGTACACCACCAGACTAGTAAGTTCTATTTAAGAATGTCATATAAGTGATTTTGTATTAACATAATTGTTGTCTCAATTATTACAAATGTGATGGCTATAAAATGCTGAAGTAGAGTTGGACTAAATTTCGAGGACGAAATTTTTATAAGGTGGGGATGATGTAATACCCGAGAATTTTACCTATTATATAATTTGTATTTTACGCATGTTTATAATTATGTAATAATTATGTGGTAATTGTTTCTATATTTTATTTGTCTTTGCATTTTTTTTTATTTGGTACATTTATGATAATAATTGTGATAATTTGTATAAGTGCATAAATGTTTACGTGCATTAATTTGGATATGTATATAATTAAATTATTTTATGTGTATAAATACATTATTTTTTAATTATTAAGTATCACACGTGTTCTCGTAATAATAATAGTGGTAAGAAAATGTACACGTATGTGTATTCATTTATAAATGTATCATATTTTAGTTATTAAGTATTGCACGTATATTTGTAATGGATAATAATAATAATATATAAGTAATACGTGGCTAAAATAAAAATATATATATTCACATGTTTAGAGTTACTTAGCAACTACATACGTGATACGTGTCCCCTTCTCTCATTTTACAAGCAAACATACTTTGACCACATGATTTATATATTTAAAAAGAAAAATTGGGATGGTGAATTGAATCACCGACTTACCCTATAACACTATAAATACCCCCATTTGACTAATTCGATAGGAGGGGCAGGTGCTTATGAAATATTAGATAAAAAAAAGATTTAAAGAAATGAGAGAGAAGAGGAAGAGAGGGAAAGAAAGAAAAGAGTGTTTGTGTAGTCGGAAAGGGAAAGAAGAGATTAGTAGCAGTTCTTCACGAGGTCTTTAGTATTATCACTATTTGGAGACGAGGTAAGTAGAAGTCCAACTACAATGCATAAACATGTTGTTTGTGAATTATTTGTAATTAATATGTGATAATTATATTATGGATTATTTGTAATTAGTTTAATTACGATATGAATTATTTGTGATTAATTTGTTATACAAGCTGTGTATTTATGTGATTTGGAGAAAGTAGGGTTCGTATTCAATAATATTATTTGTAAATTATTTGTGATAATTTTGTGATACAAGTTGTTGATCCACGTGATTGGAAATAATATTATTATCCTATATAGATCAGTGTAATTGGAAACTTTTACAAATATATTTATATGGTTTGAGAAAATATTGGTTATAAGAATATGTGGGATTCAAGATGAAGTTATTCCAAAAAGAGATCTGTGTGATCCCAGGGTGAAGTGGTTATTCTATAAATGGATTTGTATGAATGAGGTGAAGTTGTTATTTCAGAAGTGGATTTGTATGAATTGAAATTAAGTTGTTGCTTTATGGTAATTAAATGTTGATATTGATATTGTAAATGGTTTATGATGCACATTTAATTGTTTTGGGAGCATACCATGCATAAACATGAAAAGTATTTTCCTCAAAAATTAATAAGATACTAATGGTGTGTGCGGCCACTATATATGCATCTCTGTCAGGGTTCGGAAAAATCGTTCCCGACATTTTTTTTATTAAAGGGTTCGGAAAAATCGTCCCCTCCACTTTGTCAGAGTTCGGAAAAATCGTTCTCGGCATTATTTTCGGGGTTCGGAAAAATCGTCCCCATTGAGCTCATTTGGGTCGCATATCATAAGTGTATCGTGGGGATCCCGCAACGTGAACGGTTTTCAAAATAAAAGAGACCAACTAGAAGATTAGAAAAATAAATGCATTTTCATGCACTATCATGCATGATTTCTACTTACTGTGTTTTATCTCACTAGTTTATGCATTGTAGGTAAATTACATACGATGCTGGTGGTTGGGGTTCCGTCAGATCCTGAGAGTTGTATACATGGATGACGACCTGTTGGACCGGTGAAATGAGTTGTTTTATGAAAATCGTATTGTACAAAAAAATGAAAGGAAAAGAATTGTTATTTTTATTAATTGATTTAAGAAAAATGGGATCGTGACAGAGTGGTATCAGAGCACGGTCATGGTCTTGTGGACTGTCCATATATACAATCTCGGAATTTGTGGTACACCACCAGATTAGTAAGTTCTATTTAAGAATGTCATATAAGTGATTTTGTATTAATATAATTGTTGTCTCAACTATTACAAATGTGATGGCTATAAAATGCTGAAGTAGAGTTGGACTAAATTTCGAGGACGAAATTTTTATAAGGTGGGGATGATGTAATACCCGAGAATTTTACCTATTATATAATTTGTATTTTACGCATGTTTATAATTATGTAATAATTATGTGGTAATTGTTTCTATATTTTATTTGTCTTTGCATTTTTTTTTTATTTGGTACATTTATGATAATAATTGTGATAATTTGTATAAGTGCATAAATGTTTACTTTCATTAATTTGGATATGTATATAATTAAATTCTTTTATGAGTATAAATACATTATTTTTTAATTATTAAGTATCACACGTGTTCTCGTAATAATAATAGTGGTAAGAAAATGTACACGTATGTGTATTCATTTATAAATGTAACATATTTTAGTTATTAAGTATTGCACGTATATTTGTAATGGATAATAATAATAATATATAAGTAATACGTGGCTAAAAGAAAAATATATATATTCACATGTTTAGAGTTACTTAGCAACTACATACGTGATACGTGTCCCCTTCTCTCATTTTACAAGCAAACATACTTTGACCACATGATTTATATATTTAAAAAGAAAAATTGGGATGGTGAATTGAATCACCGACTTACCCTATAACACCATAAATACCCCCATTTGACTAATTCAATAGGAGGGGCAGGTGCTTATGAAATATTAGATAAAAAAAAAGATTTAAAGAAATGAGAGAGAAGAGGAAGAGAGGGAAAGAAAGAAAAGAGTGTTTGTGTAGTCGGAACGGGAAAGAAGAGATTAGTAGCAGTTCTTCACGAGGTCTTTAGTATTATCACTATTTGGAGACGAGGTAAGTAGAAGTCCAACTACAATGCATAAACATGTTGTTTGTGAATTATTTGTAATTAATATGTGATAATTATATTATGGATTATTTGTAATTAGTTTAATTACGATATGAATTATTTGTGATTAATTTGTTATACAAGCTGTGTATTTATGTGATTTGGAGAAAGTAGGGTTCGTATTCAATAATATTATTTGTAAATTATTTGTGATAATTTTGTGATACAAGTTGTTGATCCATGTGATTGGAAATAATATTATTATCCTATATAGATCAGTGTAATTGGAAACTTTTACAAATATATTTATATGGTTTGAGAAAATATTGGTTATAAGAATATGTGAGATTCAAGATGAAGTTGTTATTCCAAAAAGAGATCTGTGTGATCTCAGGGTGAAGTGGTTATTCTATAAATGGATTTATATGAATGAGGTGAAGTTGTTATTTCAGAAGTGGATTTGTATGAATTGAAATTAAGTTGTTGCTTTATGGTAATTAAATGTTGATATTGATATTGTAAATGGTTTATGATGCACATTTAATTATTTTGGGTGCATACCATGTATAAACATGAAAAGTATTTTCCTCAAAAATTAATAAGATACTAATGGTGTTTGCGGCCACTATATATGCATCTCTGTCAGGGTTCTGAAAAATCGTTCCCGACATTTTTTTTATTAAGGGGTTCGGAAAAATCGTCCCCACCACTTTGCCAGAGTTCGGAAAAATCGTTCTCGGCACTATTTTCGGGGTTCAAAAAAATCGTCCCCATTGAGCTCATTTGGGGCACATATCATAAGTGTGTTGTGGGGATCCCGCAACGTGAACGATTTTCAAAATATAAGAGACCAACTAGAAGATTAGAAAAATAAATGCATTTTTATGCACTATCATGCATGATTTCTACTTACTGTTTTTTATCTCACTAGTTTATGTATTGTAGGTAAATTACATACGATGCTGGTGGTTGGGGTTCCGTCAGATCCTAAGAGTTGTATGCATGGATGACGACCTGTTGGACCGGTGAAATGAGTTATTTTATGAAAATCGTATTGTACAAAAAAATGTAAGGAAAAGAATTGTTATTTTTATTTATTGATTTAAGAAAAATGGGGTCGTGACAGAACACCCTTGGTCGAACCACACATGGCCTGGTCGAACCTGCTTGTAATGAACTGGCAGGTGGCCATTTCTACCTGAACGGATGGTCGAATCAGAAGCTTCGTAGTCGAACCACAATTGTTTCTTTAGGCTTTTGGTTCGATCACAGTTCGACCAACACGTCTGGTCAAACCACAATATCATGGTCTAACCGCTCTTCTACTGACTTCCGGCACCTGGTTCGACCATGGGTGCTAGTCGGACCATCCACCATTTGGTCGAACCGGGTGCCTAAAACACCTCTTTTTTAGTTTTGATCACTTCTGTCTTAGTTTCCTTCAAAAATCCGCACAAACGGCCTCAAACGCACCTAATTCATGACTTTCCACTATATACCTTGATTTATCTCCACTTAGGATCAAATCATACATCATTATCACAAGAATCAGAGCTCAAAATATGTGAATTTACACACTCATCAAACTCCCAAACTTACATGTTGCTCGTCCCAAAGTAACGAAATCAAAACCATAAGAGTAAGTGTAAATTTCACAAGTTCATCTAGTCAAATACAATACATACCTACACATGCAATTCTATTAATTAAAAACATGTATCACTCGCATTATACATATCATTCTTGCAAAACATCACTCAAATATAATACACTTCGGAGGTCATCTAACTCACATGATAAGTATTTACTCTTGCTCTCAAGTGCAAAAGATGTACACTTTTGCGTTAATATATACGCTCATATTCAATTCATATTCCCGCGAACCATAAGCTTGGCAAGGGTCTCAAAAATCAACTTATAATCACTTCATTACTAGGATAACAAAGGCCTTGGTTGGGTTGTAATGTTGGCTCTACGGTAAATGTAGGAAAATATAGACAAAGTGACTAATTCAATAGTAAAGAATTACCTTGGAGTTTTGCTTTTCATCAAACAGCTTCATCTTCTCCATCTTTTTCTCATGATCTTTGTAATTCATCTTTTTTTCCTTCTTCACGTTGGCCTCAACATCTTTATTTCTCCTTTCTTCAAAATACAAGGGTATCAATTTCGGGCACTACCCTCCTAAGCAGTCGGGATACCGATTTCAGGCACTAGCCCTAAACAAGATTTAACAATTTTTCTCTTTTCTTTCCTTCATATCGCTCAACCAAACTTTCTTCCTTTTCTTTACACATTAAAGCTAGCATATATTCACATCAACTCTCTACTAATGAATAGGGTATTCAACAAGGCTTAAGTAAAAGATAAATAAAGGCTTTTTTATCAAGACTTGCCAAAGAAAAAGCTTTTAAAGGCTCAATAGGCCTTCCAATAATTTATACAATATACGGGAAAATACAAGTCGAACGATCTCATGCAGTCCTGCTTAATACACACAAGGTGCACTAATGTGATTCTATAGTCAAGACAAACTAATACCAAATCACACTACAACCATCCCGATAGATAGTCCCCGCCTATCTCGGTTGTAAGCATCCGTTTATACTTTATAAGGAAACTAATAATATGATCTTTCACGTGTTGTCGCACAACATATTATCTACAGCATAAAGTAAATGGACTTTTGAACAAACATATAAATAAACAACTTATAATATGCAAAATGTTTGATCATATGATTCTCATTTCAAATAAAATTGTTAAAACGTTGTTCAATACAAAAGATAGACTTTTAGTATACAATCTAACATTTCCTACCTTAACTAAAGAGCCAACATTACATCCAAATTAAAGTATTTTTTATCCTATTGCCGAATCATACTTTTAGTGGTGGAGAGTTTGAGACATTTGGCAAGCTTATGGTTACGCATGCACTTGAATTGAACTTGAGGTAAACACCATGCCCCATAAGTGTACATCTTCTACACTTGAGTACGAGTGATATACTACCCGCGAGAATAAGTTGATGGAGCATTTTAATTGGTAGTAATTGTCTTAACTTGTATGCTATGAATGAATTATTGCATGTAATGAGAGTGCATGACTGGAGTTGATGACAATTGTATATTGAATATCCTAATTGTCATATCCTTTGTTTTACCTTAGATTTTATATACTATCTTTCTTCTTTATCCGATTTTGTTGTTTGGGGACGAACAACATCTTAAGTTTGGGGATTTGTTTAGTGTGAAAATTTGCATATTTTAGGGTCCAATTTAGCACTGTTTTATAGAATTTATGTTCGTATTTTAGCACTAAATGATTAATATTCATATATTTAAGGTATTGGTGTATTTTAGGTGTTATTTCATATTTTTAGGTGGAAAACGGATTAAAAGTACAAAGTTGGAATGAAGAGTGAAATCGTGAAAGAATGCTAAAAAATGCATGTCCAATTTGCATAATTTTTCTGTATTTGTGTAGATATTCAAACTGATCGTGATATATGGTTGGAAAGAGAAGATTGTTATTTTGCCTCAAGAAACACCTCAATTGGAGGTCAGATGAGGAAGGTATGATCAAAATGGTGAAGACGCGCAAGCTGTGCCGACCAGCATGACTTGTGCCCTTCAAATGTTAGACTTTTTATGATTTCTTTATATGGATATAAAGTCAAGGAAGACTGGATTGCGTGAGAATAAAAATCACTTCAATTGGAGCTCAGATGAAAAAGTTATGAGCAAAACCGTGAGATCGCGCAGGTTGCCGAAGAGTGGCACGACCCGGCGGCCCAATTTTCTGCCCATTCGTGTTTTTGACGTGAAAAAGTCCTATTTTGAGGTGGAGTTCGAAATTTTCCAGCCTTCAACTATAAAAGGAGCCCTTGGGGTGTTCCAAACCATAACTCTCCATAACCCTTCATACTTTTCCATTCCATACCCTACCACAATACCATCACCATCCTATCCACCCATCCCGGAGAGTTCATCAGTGAAGCTTACTTGAGAATGAGAACAAGAAGTTTCAGAATCACAGAAGAAAGAACGGAGGATCACGACATATTTAGGGTTTTTCATACTCTTTGTTTCTTAATTTTGAATAATAGACCTAAGTGATTGTTTTCTTACGTTATCATGGGTGTTGCTTGTAACACCATGGGCTAGTATTTCTTGGATAGTGCTAGGTTTTGAAGGTTGAATTGGTTTGAATTGATGATCTAGACTAGTTTGGATTTCTATAGTATAGTTATTCCTTTATTAATGCTTTGAATTTAAAATTGATATTTTTGTTTTATATGATCTGTCCTTATTCATCAGTGTTTTCATAACCGGATCGAAGAACAAAAAGGTAGCTCTAACAGTTCGAGGTCGAATCGGTCCAACCGGCGGTTTAATCGAAAAAATAAAAATTATATATTTTTAATTATATTTTAAAATAACTATTAAAAGAAATATATAATAAATAAAATTATTTAACAAAATACATATTAATAATTCAGATTTCAGGCATACTTTTTTTTTTCAAATAGCCCACATAATATTGTTAAAGTAAGCCCACTTCCACTTAATATAACTTAGGGTTTGGCTAATTGTTTCTTGTTCTTTAACTCATCCAGCATGCGCCGCTCTCTCACCTCACTCTCTCCCCCTCAACGTGCTCTCCCACTCTCTTTCTTCCTCCTTTCTATCTCTCAATTCAGTTTCCATTCTCTCATCCAAGCATAAGTTTTATCTTGTGAAGATTTCACTTCAATTAATTGTTCTCTCTCTCTCGACCCTCAACGTGCTCTCCCTCTCTCTTCCCCTCCCCCCTTCTCTATCTCTCAATTCGAAGGCTTCACTTCAATTTGCAGTAGAGATTTAATGGTAAAGACAGTGTCACTTCAAAGGGTGGATGTATGTGTATAGTAGGAGTAACTTCAAGTAATGTTTTTGAGATTTTATTGAAAAGTTAATATGTGAACAATGGAGATGTTCTGAAATCATTCATATTTGAAACAAAAACTGCCGGTTTTCGGTATGGGCGGTTCGTTCGGTTATTCAGGTTCTGATCAGTTCAAGCCAGTTTTTTCCGGCTCGATAGACAAAATGGTTTTAAGGGATTTCCAGATCGATTCCTGCACTGGTTCCTGGTTGAACCGGTCGAACCGGCCGGTCCAGTCCGGTTCTGAAATCACTGTTATTCATGAAGATGCTAATTACCTTTGCATATTTATGATTATTACTTATGTCATAAAGTAATCATATTTGTCTATCTGTTATGGGTAAAATGGACATAACCATATAACCTTTATTTATTAGAATAATTAATATTGGACGCTTAATATATCTATTAATTATCAGATTTGGTTTCTTAGATTGTTAAGTGGGGATTGAAGTTTAATTTCTTAAGTACCCAGAAGGGAGTAGGATTTATTTTTCTGTATCTGAGGGTTTGAACCAGATTTATGTGTTAAGTTTACTTTACCAAAGCGAATTAACATAATTGTGTGATGCTCTCATAAAATATGCAGGAATTCTAACCAATTTTCTAGTGATTTGATTTGACCAATTTAACTGGATTTCCTAGTGCTATCTATCTTCTCTCTTGAACACTTCCATATTTATTTTATTTACTATTTTATTGTTTTTAGTAATTATTTTCTGCATCTTTAGATTAATTAATTATCTTGAAATACCCATATTTATCTTAAATTAGAATAGTCATAATTAGATTAAATGAGTAGTTTAGAATTATCCTTTGGGTTGGATAATAAACTTGGTTATACGCTGAACTGCAATTGATTCCCTATACTTGGGGACACATGCAAAAATGTGAACAAGCACACACACCCAGGTGAACAAGCACACACACACACACCCATAAATACAATTAAAATATGGGTCATACACTCCCACTAATATAACTACTCACTTCACATTAAATAATACTCCTTAATTCACGTGCCAAAAAACAAAAGACACTATTAGTAAGGGAGTAGGGAGTATTTATTTTAGTTAATGTGGGTGAGAAGACTGTACATCTCAATTCGGGATTTTTTTTTCTTTCCATTCAACATATTTTTTGTTTATTAATTTCGGCCTTTTTTTATATATTCTCTCCGTCCCGTAATAAAATTTGTGTTTACTTTTTTTCACGTAGCTTAAAAGATATAATATTGGAAAAATTACTCCTAGCTACATATTTTGTATTTTAAATTATTAGGAGGTACAATGAATTCAAAAAAACTCTCACATATAAAATATTAAAGTAAAATATCAAATATAACCTTAATTCATTATAATCTCATACACTTTTAAACCACAAACCCTAAATCCCTCACACACCCACTGACGCCGTCGATCGGCCATCGGACCACCACCGGACTGCCGCTAGACCGCCACCGGAACTCTGTCGGACCGCCGGCGGTCGGAGGCCGACCTCCATGGGACCGCTGCCGGAGAGTAGGAGTATATAATTTTTTCACTGCACATGACACTTACGATTCACACTTTTTATGCTGCACACACTTTTTTTACTGAATATAACTTTTGCTGCACACACTTTTTTTACTACACATAAATTTTGCTGCATACAAACTTTTATGCTGCACACAAATATTTATGTGCAGTACATGTGTAAGGGTAATATTAGAATATCATTATATATTTATGTAGTTAATAGTAATATTTTTGTATGTTTGCATCTCATAGTAATAAATGAGTTTTTAATGTACCTAAGAGTAACTATCCCTATAATATTTTTACATATAGTGATTTGATGAATATAATATTTTCATTGTGAGCAAATATTGTGTGAGACTATCTCATGGTGAAATCATTTTACGCTTTCGTAATTAGCTATTGTTTTTCGTTATAAAATGTTATCACTTTTTCATTTATAATATAAATTGTTTATCACATAATATAATCACTTTTCATTAATTAATTATCACTTTTCATTAATTAATTTATCAATTTTTGTCCGTCTCACGTAAACCATTACGTGAGATGATCTAAAAATGTATCAATGATAAAATGGGTTACACAAGGATATTAAAATGTATATCATTTAATACTAAGGATATTTGAGCGTACAGTATCAATGGGTTACACAAGGTTTAGCCAAATTTAGTGATGTTTTACAAAATTATTAAACTAAACAAAAAATATTTTAAATAGAATTAAAAATAAAAAAATACATTTAAAAATAAGCACTTTTAATTTTGACCGAAAGAAAAATGATTTAAGCATGTTTCAATTCATGCTACTTTCAGTGTATTAATTAGTATTGTCGGATAAGGTCAATGACTATGCTCCGCTGTCCACATGAGGTCATTGGCCCTTGGGCTTTTCCCACTATATTTGTGTTTTGTCTGTTTTACTTCCCACAAATGACCCACTATTAATCACTAGAGTATATATATATTTTTAATTAAGTGTAAAAAGTAAATAAATATTTTATTAATAGATAAAGTGAGTAATATAATTCTCTTTTTAATATTTACTTTTCGCACGTAAATTAAAAGATATAATATTTTAATATTTAGTGAGTGAAAGAAATAATACTCTCTTCGTCCATTCCAAAAGGTCTTATTTTTCTATTTTGAGTATCAGCCCTAAGAGTCTCATTATCTTTTTACACATAATATGGGACTCGCACACTACTTTTAATACAATTGAAATATGGGGCACACACAACATTAATACAACTACATACTATACATTAAATAATACTCTCTCTGTCCCCGTAATTTGTGCATACTTCCTTTGTAATTTACAAAGGAAGTGTGCACAAATTACCGGAACAGATGGAGTAATACTCCTTAATCCCCGAGCAAAAAAGCAAATGAGTCTCTTTGAAATGGACGGAGGGAGTATTTAATATGAAGTGGGTAGTTATGCTAGTGTTGTGCGTGGCCCTGCATGAAATAATTAAATTTGTTTTGCATAAAAATGTAAATATAAACCTTAAGTTATGACAAACTAAAATGAAAAGTGTAAACCTTAAGGCAAGATGGATGAAGTATGAAGTTAGCAAGGTTTAAAATATCCCAAAATATCCTCGATATTTCCACGATATATCTATTTTTGGAGAATATCGATATTGATATTAGGGAAAAAAATATTTCTTTTCTGATATCGAGGAAATATCGAAAAATATCGGTGGAAATACCGATATCAATTTGGCACAGTTCAAATTTTTCTGGATGTCGAGATATATTGAGGAAATATCGATAAAATATCGATGAAATATCGAAGATATATCGAAAATATTGAAAAATTATCCATAATTTAAAGAAATTTTAATAATTTTTTATGTTACTTTTATTTATCAACTAAATACATTTTTTTGTCATTAATTTGTTCAAGAGCGGCACTATTGTCACCCGAGGCTTTGCTTTAGGCATCCGTATCAAAGACAAAAAATGTATAAAATATCCATTATATCCTACTCCATTATATAAGCCTTAAGCCATTTGTTATTATGTTTTTTTTTTTTAAAAAAAACAAACCTCATTTTGCTTTACACACCCATCCACCATTACACCCGAAACATAAATTAAAATAACACACTCACACCATGACACACACACTCTCACACACACATTAGTTCGCACTGCACAAAAAGGACTGAGAGAGGAGAGGAGAGGAGAGGAGAGGAGAGGAGAGTGACAAAGGGAGAGGAGAGTGACAAAGGGACTCGCACACTACTTTTAATACAATTGAAATATGGGGCACACACAACATTAATACAACTATATACTATATATTAAATAATACTCTCTCTGTCCCCGTAATTTGTGCATACTTCCTTTGTAATTTACAAAGGAAGTGTGCACAAATTACCGGAACAGATGGAGTAATACTCCTTAATCCCCGAGCAAAAAAGCAAATGGGTCTCTTTGAAATGGACGGAGGGAGTATTTAATATGAAGTGGGTAGTTATGCTAGTGTTGCGCGTGGCCCTGCATGAAATAATTAAATTTGTTTTGCATAAAAATGTAAATATAAACCTTAAGTTATGACAAACTAAAATGAAAAGTGTTAACCTTAAGGCAAGATGGATGAAGTATGAAGTTAGCAAGGTTTAAAATATCCCAAAATATCCTCGATATTTCCACGATATATCTATTTTTGGAGAATATCGATATCGATATTAGGGAAAAATATATTTATTTTCTGATATCGAGGAAATATCGAAAAATATCGGTGGAAATATCGATATCGATTTGACACAGTTCAAAATTTTCTGGATGTCGAGATATATCGAGGAAATATCGATAAAATATCGATGAAATATCGAAGATATATCTATTTGGAGTGTGGGGCTTTTGACGATTCTGGGAGAAGATAAGACAGTGTGTTTCCTACCCTCTCGTCGAGACGGGTTGAAGCCTTGAAATCGAATCCCCTTAAGATAGGGCTTGAAATGCTCCAGGGTGGGATGTGGATTGAGTTCTCCTCTCCTCTCTTTTCTTTTCTCAGTCCTTTTTGTGCAGTGCGAACTAATGTGTGTGTGAGAGTGTGTGTTCATGATGTGATTGTGTTATTTTAATGGTGGATGGGTGTGTAAAGCAAAATGATGTTTTTTTTTTTAAAATAATAATAATAATAATAACAAATGGCTTAAGGCTTATAAAATGGGGTAGGGTTATAATGGATATTTTACACATTTTTCGTCTTTGATACGGGTGCCTAAAGCAAAGTCTAGGGTGACAATAGTGCCCCCATTGTTCAATTTAAAAAAATAAAATAAAAAATGGAGCAGTACTTGCGTGAAACCATCTCATAGTGAGACTGTTTTATTTTTTCTTAATTAACTATCTTTTTTTATATTAAAATAGTTATCACTTTTCATTAAAAAATATTATAACTAATAAATATGAAGGATTCACGTAAACAGTATATTTTGATTAAAAATATAATTATTTTGACACAATTGGATAAGATAGAACAATATATTACTAACACATTCAGAACAAGGTTCAAAATTTTATATAATTCGATTAGTTGTTACCAATATTGTTTAGATCAAGACAACATAACATGTTTTACATTTCAAACTATTTAAATATATTGTTATTGATCTACTTATCATATATTTTAAGTTTTATTTGGATTATAAATTGTATTTGTATATTAAAATTAATATTATATATTTCAAAATTAAATAATCAAATTTCACTTTTTTTCTCACAAATTTTCATAATTTTTTAAATTTTTACCGATATCGATATTCGATATATCCATCAATATATCATTAAATTTGAAGTATCGATATTTTTACCGATATCGATATTTTAAACCTTAGAAGTTAGTGAATTTTGGAGTTTTTTTTCCTTTTCTTTTTACCCTTTTCCCTTTTTTGAATAGAAATTTTTTATACTATTTGTTTTGGTTTAAATAGAAATAAGAAAAATATATTTATGATTATTAGAATTTTGTAAATTTAACAAATAATGTTAATTTATGTTTATTTTAGAATTTAAGTAGAGTAGATTTTGTGTGTAAGAATACGATAATATGGGTAAAAGATATATGAAATTGATGTAATTTGATTTATGTAATGTCAAATTTGGATTAAGAAACCGAAACAAACATAGAGATTAAAAATGATAAAATAAATATCTTTTTCCAAACCCTCAATGATCAAGTCTTACACGAGACCGTTTTACGGTGAGATCATTTTACGTTTTTGTAATTAGTTATCACTTTCGCGCACTATATAATGTTATCTCTTCTTCATTTATATATTATAAATTGTTTATGAACCAACATTATCGTTTTTCATTATATATTCAACTTTTATTATAAAAGTTATTACATTTTATCCATTTCATATAAACCATTACGTGAGATGATTTTATCCAAATCATTGTTCACAATAATAACACTATGCATATATAATTAAAAGAGGATCATGCTCTATGAGTAACTTTAAAATTTTAATAGGTAAATTTTTTAAAGGGACAACTATCTGCACTCCCGTATTTTTATTAAACGAACCCATTAATTTATAAATTTAAAATATGTTTATATGTAAAGATGTAAATACCCTTTCATAAATAAAGAAATAAGAAATTCCAATTAAATTTATAAATGCACACGATTAGATTTCTAGATGCACCCCATGTTATAATCACACCGCAAAATCTGTGTAAAATGAAAGCATTAATTCTCAAAGCAACATAAGAATCAATTGAAGTATGTAGATCTGCGAATCAAATATTCCCCATTGATCTAAATCAAAATGAAGACCCAGATGTTTCCAGACAATCCAATCAAGTGTCAATAATAATTATAGCAAAAAAATAGATGGAGGTAATAGGTGAACCACTGTTGAGCGCGTGGTGGCCTCTAACCAGTCCTTCATAACCATCCATAGCAATACATCTCACTACATTCTCACCTAAGTGCTGATCCACCTCCAGAACAAGCCCGATCTGAAAATCAAGAACCTCCAATAGAACCTCCAATGCCGTCAAAATCAGGGGCAAGCCCTGGTTGAACCTGATATCAACGACGGCACCAATAACCTGGCACACCTCCTTACCGATAAACTCATCAGTGATTTTGCCACTGCGCCCACCACTAGGAGTCGATTTGGAGGGCGGCGGCGACACGACAGCAACGGAGGTAGCGTAGTGAGTGGCGAAGCTGTGGAGAAAAAGCCCGGAAGGACGAGGACTGGGCTTTTGGAATGAGCAGAATGTACTGCATTTAAAAATCTAATTGAGGAGAATGTAGTGCATTTAAAAATTTAATTGGGGTGCATTTAGAAATTTAATTGATATCTTATTTTATTATTTATAAAAGGATATTTACGTCTTTTCACATAATCTTATTTTTAATTTATAAATTAATTAGGTTTAGTTTAGGAGATTTGGGGTGCAAATAGCCACCCATTTTTTAAAACTTATGAATTTTGATTGCCGATTTTCATGTATCCCAAAATGTAGGGAATCAATTGCAATTTCAGCGTGTGACCAAGTTAAATTATGGAATCCAAGGAATTTTAGAGCTAAACAGATTACCTCATAAATATAATTTGCACCACTTGGAAATTATTAAACTAATTATACTGAAAAATAAATATTAGATAAAATAAATAAAAATAAAAACCACAAACAATTATAAGTGTTTCAAGAGAGAAGACAAGATAGCTCTAGAAAATTCAGTTTAAATTGGTAAAATTAAATTACTAGACAATGAATTAAAAATTCCTGCAGATTTTATGAAAGCAATCACATAATTATGTTAAATCCCTTTTTCAAAGTAAACTTAACACATAAATCTGGTTCAAACCCTCAGATTGAGAAGAATAATTCGTACTCCCTTTCTAGGTACTTAAGAAATAAACCTCAGTTCCCACCTAACAATCTAATAAATCAAATCCTCTAGAATGGTAACTAATAGATATATTAAGTGTCCCATATTAATTATTCTAATGAATAAAGGTTATATGGTTAGATCCCTTTACCCATAACAACAATCATAAGCATGCATAAGACATATAAGTCTTAATTCAAAGCATTAATAAAGGAATAAATATACTGTAGAAATTCATAACCTAGTTTAGGTCATCAATTCAATTCAATTCAAACTTCAAAACCTAGAATTATCCAGAAAAGTACTAATTCATGTTGTTACAAGCAACAATCATGTCTATGGAATGAAACTTACCCATGAGTCTATAAATCAACAATAAGAAATTAAAGAAGGAAGAAAAACCCTTGTCTGGAATAATTCTCTGTCTTCTATTTCCGTCTTGATGATCCTCCTCCGTTCTCATTCTTAAATAGCAAACACCGTGATTGAGTGTGAGGGTGATAGGTGAAATTCGGGTGAAGAGTAGAGATGGATGGCAGAAGGATATGGGTGAATATTTGTAAGATTGTGTAGCCCAAATGGCGTGGTGGAGAGTTATGGTCTTCCTCTCAAGGGCTCCTTTTATAGTTGAAGGCTGCTAAAATTCGGATTCCACCTCAAAATAGGCTTTTCACATCAAAAACCACAAACGAACCGAAAAATAAAATCTGGGCATGCTGAGAAGTGGCACAGGTCGTGCCAGCTATGGCATGAGTCGTGTCGGCTATAGCGTGGTCGTGTCGCCCACTAGTGCTGTACGTCCGCATGGGTCGTGCCACCCGTCGGCTGCCTGCGCAACCTCACGATTTTTCTCATAATTTCTTCATCCGAACTCCGATTGAAGTGATTTTTACCCTCACGCGATCCTCTCTTCCTTGAATTTCTATCATACAAAGAAACCACAAAAACTCCAACATTTAAAGGGCACGAGTCATGCAAAAGTGGTACGGGTCGTGCTGGGTCGGCATAGCTTGTGCAACTTCACCGTTTTGATCATAACTCACTCATCTGAACTCCAATTGAGGTGTTTCTTGAGCCAAAATGACCTCCTCTTCCGTGATTTTCCAACAATATATCACTTGACAAGTTTGGACTTCCACAAAGATACAAAAAAATTATGCAAAGAGAATATGTGTTTTTCAACATTCTTTCACGATTTCATTTTTTATTCCAACTTTGCACTTTTAATCAATTTTTCATCTAAAAACAAGAAAAAACACCTCAAATGCAACAATATCTTAAATATATGAAAATTAATCATTTAGGGCATGTTTGGTTTGGGTTTAATAATCCAGGTCTAAATTTATTAAATCACCTTAAATCTTTCTTATATACACATACTAACCCTATTAACACTTACCGCCCCTACCAAATATTATCTCTATTCAATTAATATTTTTTCTTCCTTTCTCTTTCTTACTTTTATCCATTCTCACTTCAATTAAATACTTGATTTGACATAAAGTTTAAACCTACCACACTTAAATCTAAAACAAACACAACAAACATAGAATGACACTATTCACTGGTTTATTAAATCAACTTTAACCCAAACAAACATTACCTTAGTGTTAAAATACGAACATAAATTTCACAAAACGGTGCTAAATCGGATCCTAAAACATGCAAATTTTCACAATAATCAAATTTATATTTTTATGATTTATTTGTGAAATTTTATACTAACATATATAATTATAAAATTTTTCTATTTTGATATTAGATAAAATTTTTTATTAATATTAAAGGACAACTCTCTTATAAGACTGGTATATATAAGATGAGTCGACTCATTATTAATGTGTATTTATTATATACGTAAAATATACTCCCTCCGTCCCTAGGTAAGAGTCTCATTTTACCATTTTGGTTGTCCCACCCAAAGGATCTCATTTTCTTTTTTGGACATATGAGACACACCCACACCCACTAATACAATTAAAACATGGGACTCACACACCCACTAATACAACTACCCACTACACATTAAATAATAATACTCCTTAATCCACGTGCCCTAAAGCAAATGAGACTCTTATTAAGGAATGCAGGGAGTATTTATTATTAGTTAAAGAATGTTTGTAACTAATGAATTACTATCATAACACCCTACAATCATATTTTAATGCATCATTCATCAAGGTTTTAGAAAAATATATTTTATCTATCAATAAACATATATTTTACCTATATAAAAATCATACTCTAATACGTCTCATAATTCGTCTCATACAAGCGCCGTCTCATAAAACTTTCTTTTATATTTAATTATTCAGTTGTTTAAAATATAGTATTTAATAAATATTAATAACGTAATTATAGGGGTAACACCCCCTGAGATCATATTTACAATTTCTAAGCCTTTTCTTTTTATTAATTCAAGTATTACTTTATATTAATGTATTATCACAATTTATCCGTATATGGAAGTCTTCTTAGTGAGATAGTCTTCACGAGTGTTTGTCTAATTTTAGAGTAATTATTTTCTAACCAAATTATTTATTTATTATTAATGATAATAACTTAAGTTTTATTAATAATAACTTTTTTGTTACGTAACATTAAAAGAAAAAATCTTATAAAATATACTTTCTCCGTCTCAAATTAAATTTCATATTTTTTGTTTTTGTATGTTCCACATTAAACTTTAGCACTAAAAAAAAGAAAACATCACATCAATCCTCATCTTTAAAAATATACTTCATCCGTTCCACCCAAATAACATCATTTTATTATATTGGGAGTCTCGTCTAAATTGCACAATTTTCTTCTTTTAGTAAAAATTGCCCACCAATGGCCCACCACTACTCATCACATTTCTTTAATACACCTACCTACTTTACATAAAAATAATAATATTCTTTAATTTACGTGCAAAAAACAAATGCATCTATTTGCCCGGAACGGATGGAGTATTTTAATTATAAATTTATCACTCTCACCTAATACACATAACATATTTTATAATTTATTTATTACTTATTAAAAATACTATTTTATTCTTCAAAATTAATAAAGTAAGTCAAAAATCAACCCTTTTTTTTAACTCATATCTACAAAGATTAAGTTGGGGTGGCATAGAGGGAGTAGATCAAGTAACTACACTGATCATGAATCATGACTCTATCACTGTTACTAGCCCTCACTTGATTTAGGTGGGCTCACTGAAAACGGAAGCTGTCACATATTGGTTGAATAAAAAATATCGCTGATTACAAAATAAAGTATCGACTGTTACGAAGCTTGTGTTAGCAGGTACACTAAAAAAAATTATTTTTTATCAAGCAATATTTCATTGATAAAAGCGTTAATTTCATTGTTAAATTGACTTATTAACGGATTAGCAACGGAATCCGTTAGTAAAGTGGTGGTTAATAAATTTTTAGCAACGAAAAATCAATTTCGTTGGTAATTTATATAATGATTCCCTTGTTAATCCGTTGGTAATTAGCAACAGATTGAATTCCGTTGCTAAAATAAAGAATAAATCCATTGGCATTCCGTTGCTAAAACAAAAATGTCATTTTTGTTGCTAATCCATTAGTAATTACCAACGGATTGAATTCCGTTACTAAAAAATACTCTTTTGTAGTGGTATGGGTGTGCACGGATGTTGCATTTAATCAAAATCGTACCGAAATGCACCGAATTAATCCCGAACCGAAAAGAATCATTGACTTTTTCCGAACCGTACTGAACCGATTTTTCGTTTGGTACGGACTTAAATATTTTCCTTTTTCCCGTACCAAATATTGGATTTAATCGAACCGAACCGTACCGAAAAATTGAATTTAAATTATGCATTAAAATTATATATAATATATTTATCTTATTATTTATAGTTTATACTTTACATGTCATGAATTAATTAATTTTACTCTACTAATTATAATATAATCATAATTAATAAATTAAAATTAGTTATAAAATAATGGTCTAATGGTTATAATTAAATTAAAAATATATCTAATGGTCTAAATATTTATTTATTATTGTATATTAGAAAATATATATTTCATAAAGTAAAATAAATTTCTAAATAAATAGTAAATAAATTAAATAATATGTTCAAAATTCAAAGTATTATTTCATATAACATAATGAATAAAGTAAATGGTATTTCTAAAGTCTAAATTCGTTCGTAAACTTAATAAATAATTATTATATTTTATATATATTTAATAAAGATAAAATGCAAAAATTAAATGAAAATCCATATTTTTGTTTAAAATATTATATTAGATGGACTTTAATTGAAATACACCTTAAATTTAAAGTTAAAGGTTTAAAAAAATCTAAAATTATTAATTTTCGCTATCTTAGTACTATTAAATTTTAGGGCAACACATGAGGTTATCTTATGTAAGATTATTTTACATTTTTTTAAATAATTAATATATTATCACTTTTCATTATAAGTTTATAATTCTTTATTTATAATATGAATTGTTTATGAAATAATGCAATGTACCACTCTCACTTTTCATCAATTAGATATGAGAAATTTAGTTTTTTATTTAATTGATATTTTTCTAAGTATTTATATGTGCAAAACTCCGTTTCTAATGAGAAATCTGCTCCGATCCGCACTGTCAAAATCTATTTTTTCGAAAATTTGTACCGAACCGAACCGAATTTCGGTATGGATTCAGTATCGGATTTTTTCTTTACGAATTCAATATCAGATTTAATTTTTGAAAAAATCCGATCCGAATTTCAGTATTAATTTTTTAAAAATTCGTACCAAATCCCGATCAACACACCCAATAGCATGAACTAGTTTCTAACAACTTTATAGTCATAGCTAATTAGCTCGTTACAACTGTTTTGTGACAAAACCGTCACAATTGTTACTAAATGCGTAAAAAATACATGTATAGACGATAATTCATGTGATGGCTATCTAATGGGATCATAGCATCTGAAAAAGGATCCATGTCAATAGGATCGTAATACCTAAAAAAGGGAATATTGACAAACGTTCCTGCCTCTAAGAGAAAATTCTTCAAATACTATGTTACTATAACACACATAACTTTTTGAGGGACTTATAGAAAAAAAGGTAGTAAACAGGTAATGAAGAAGAACCGCATTTAGAAGAGTAATTTTACTGTACAACGAGATTTTCTTATCCTCCACCACCTTAGACGACTTTTGATCTTTTTCACCATATTTGACCATACCGCTTTATTCTTATGATTCATTTCAACCTTAATTCTTGGGTAGACGAATGGGATTGAGCCCTTAGCTAGACCATCCAAGTTGAGGTCCGAACATCCCACCAACCCCGGGTCGATTAAGTCTGGGGCCTGACTTTGAAATCACTTGTTGGGTTTATCCACCCAAGGAGCTAAGTCGGGCCCCTAGAATAGTCAGGCCCACTCAATCCACAAGCATGATATTGCCCACTTTGGGCCGCCCACTTTTGGTTGACACCCAACCAATATTTTCCCTCAAACAAAGTCTCGCAGCTAGACCATCCAATTTGAGGTCCGAACATCCCACCAACCCCGGACCGGTTAAGTCTGGGGCCTGGCTCTGAAACCACTTGTTGGGTTTATCCACCCAGGAAGGTGGGCCGGGCCCCTAAAATAGTCAGGCCCACTCAATGCACAAGCATGATATTGTCCGCTTTGGGCCGCCCATTGGCCCGCACAGTTTTACCACTTCGGGTATCATGCCTAAAAAGCCTCATATTAGAGGGAGTTCATCCCTCATTTATAAACTCATCGCTAACCCCATTTCTAACCGATGTGGGACTTTGATTGACAAATAACCAATATTTCCCCCTCAAACAAAGTCCCGCAGATAGACCATCCAGTTTGAGGTCCAAACATCCCACCAATCCCGGGCTGGGCCGGTTAAATCTGAGGCCTGGCTCCGGGCCCACTCAATCCACTAGCATGATATTGTACGCTTTGGACTGCCCATTGGCCCACACAGTTTTACCACTTCGGCATCATGCCCAAAAGACCCCATACTAAGGAGAGTTCATCCCTCATTTATAAACTCATTGCCAACCCCACTTCTAACCGATGTGGGACTTTGATTGACACCCAACCAATACATTTTTATCTACATCAATAAAGATGCTTCTTATCTTTCAATGAATTTTGTTTGTCGTTATATCAACGGAAGAATTGTTATTCGAAGATGTTGTTGGAAATTTTTAATTTTCATTATAATCTAATTGTGGGCAATATATTATTATGCAATTATATTAGCTATTCAATTATTTTATGGACTTAATTAAGTGATCCAATTTAGATAAAAAGTCAATGGGCTATAATAATATTAATATGAGCCAAATAAGTAGATATCCAATACTACGTGATTAGGTGATTATGGGTGGTCTAGTCAAGTAGTATATAAAGGCTCCCAGGTTATGGTCCCCAATACACTAAGCTGCACATGGTCTTCCATTCTCCCCATCGGGAGGGATTACTACTGTCTCATAAGGAATTAAGAGGCTTAGTTGAGGAAGACTATAAGACCTACTGATCTTCGAGTTTTGATTCCACCTTGTAAACTCATTGGATCAGGTACGCTTCCGTTTTAATGGTTTATATCTCAGTTTATCATGATAGGGCCTCAAGTATTAGGATTTATAGATTTATTTCCTACAAGTGGTATCAGAGCCACCCTATTTGTGATTATCTGAGATCTGAAAGAATTGTGTTTAGATCAAAATATTTATATTTGATCATTACTAAATTGAACTACTACGCTGCTCGAAATATCAAGTTCTTAAAAATAAATAAATAAATAAAATTGGTAGTATACAATTACTTGGAATATAATTACTGTATTTCATCTAAGGATCTGAATGATTGTAAATTTAATGATTAATGTGATACCAATTGAAATACATACGCGGAAGCTTCATAGTGGTAACACATGGCCATTTCTTTAATTACAATTGTCAATTGTGTGATAATGCGTGCTCTCGTTTATATATTTTGGTTAATGATTTTAATTTTGATAATTAAGAATAGTAAATTCAGAATTGAGTTTATTTATTTTTAATTTTAATCACATCAATTGTTTTGTTTGTGATTATTGGTAATTACAGAAAGATAAAATCACTGTTAATCGAATTATATTCGATGCTTGTTACTCGCAACTAGCGAATTGGATTAATTCTAATCTGGATCATATCTATGTTATATATACATATTTGTTTCCGGTATAAGGTTATAGTATATATGTATCGTTTGTGATAAATATGCGTGAAGTGCGATTGTCGATAATGAAAAGTCAAGACTGATGTACTTAAGGATTGTAGTTTCATTTCGTTTTTAGGTTATTATGAATAAAGTCAATCTGCTTTATTGATTCGTGGATTAATTCCGGTTCAATTGCGCTTAATTAAAAATTGCTATATATCACATTTGGAATTTAAATGGTGTGTTTTCGTTCATAGCCATTAGCGTGATTAAGTTTTGGATCCAGTAACAATTGCTTTTATTTTAAATGAAGAGTGGATCACTGTTATAAAGATTACCGTTGGAATTTGTATTTAATTACTGTTCATGTAATTTCAGATATTTAAATAAAGAATGGTGTGGATGTTAATCCATGTTATTATGGATGCAGTTTTCAGATTTAATTAATTTTATATTTAATTTAATACACAAACCTGTGTGCTTCAGCAATGGCCAATGTGCTTCTATGGTTGTGTGTGATCATTTGAATAATAGTGGGATATCCATAATTAAATTCAAAAGTGTTAAAAGTGATGTCATGGTCGAAATTTTAACCAATTTAATTCATTTATTATAAATTCCAAAAATATGAATCTTTATGTTTGAAGGCATGTAGGTCACAAAATAATTTGGCATAAATATGCTAATTGGTTGAGGTACATGGAATATCACTCAATTACATTGGATAAAACTTTTGGGGATTGGGTCTTAATCTTTCTACTGATATGCTATGAACATCTAATTAAATTTGGGCATATTATTCTAATTGGAGCAATTCAATAATTATTATTGATGTATATAATGCATATATTATGGGATTAAGGGTTTCATACTTAATGTAATTGACTGGATTTTGTGAATTAAATCATGTTGATGGATGTATGTTTCACGGTATATATTGTTATTCACATTATTATGTAATTAAGAATACTACATCAACGTATTAATAAAGGATATTTACCTAATTTAATTTAATGAAATTAGGATTTGGATTTTGAATAAGGTAAGAGATCTCTCATTAATTTAAATATGGGAATCATCATATATTCTCCAAAAGCTTGAGAATTTAATTAAATTAAATTTGGAGAGATATTTTTTTAATGTCGTACAATTAAACATAAATATTTATTTTAAAGTATTTGTTTAATTGGTCTAGTAATTTTTCAATCTAGTCAATCAAAGCATCATATTGCCATAGCATCTCTATGTGTGGAGTGTGACTTTATTGAAATTACATAGATGAGTGTGAAATTATTTATATATTCTGTGTTCGGCCCATAGGTAGACACAGTTTGACAGAATAATAACACACATGTGATAATAAGTATGTGATAATTATTTAATTGTTCATGTGAATATTTGTCGGTCCATAGATAGACTTTTGTTTGATAGAACTTATTATCAATACTTGATTATTACACCAAGATTACCCCTGCAGTTAATTTTTGTTCATAGACGAGGTTAATGTTGCACAAGGTGTCTTGTGATGGGTCCCCAATTAATAATGTTGTGCGAGTGTATCTTCATGCAGGTATTGATCAGCCCAAAGGTAGATTAATATTTGGCAGAAATACACAGGCACCTGTGGTGGTGAATACATGACAGTTATTTGGTTTGACATGTGAGTAATAAGTCGGCCCAAAGGAAGACTATTGCTTGACAGTTCTTATTGTCAATATTTGACTACTATGTAGAGGGTGTCACTTACAAGTTAGTATTGTTTTCATTGGACTTGATGCTAATATTGTGCTCGATTCCTCGAGATGATTCTAAATTATTTAAAATTTGAAAGATTATAAAGTTTAGTGCAAGCATATGATAATCATTTTGGATTAATTCTCTGAATAATTAAGAAGTCAGCTAATTAAGTTTAACATATATCAACAACAAAATCATACATGATGAAAACTTCAACAATAAAGATGAGACTAGAAGTCTTCAAGAAAATTTGGTCTCAATAAAGTATAAGGGCAATACAAGAAAACTCATTAAAAAAGCTGCTAAAGACAAAACTAAAGTATAACCTTTTTGCTTACTCCTAAAGGCTTGTGGAATTATTTTATAATACACCACATTAAAATTATTTAGTATGAATGGTGTTGCGGTGTAATTAAAAGACAAAAATAGTACTTTATAACATATTGCTACTAATTGGAGAAATACTAAAGATTGCAGTTTATGGTCTCAATAAAGTTCCAACCAAAGTAGTTGTGAGAACTCTTTGAGTTTCACATATGGAGATGTCCAACTAAGGCTAGATCATTGGGATCTACTAAAAAAAATTGGACTCAATTAAATACAAGCTACTTTATTGGTTATGAATAAAGATATAAGTTTATAATTCAATTAATCGGATGATATTTAAGACGAGTAATACGGTATTCTTTGAGGATGTTGATTTGGGGAGGAAGAATAATATTATAGACATTGTCTTTGAGGGGGAGTTGATTCGACTCTACTTATATTTTAAGAATTTGAAAATCCAGAATAAGATAAGACAATATCAATAATATTTAAGGAATAATAAATTCAACAACTTCAAGAATTAATGTCACTAAGGAAACCACTAAAATTGGGAGATAGAAAATTCGGATGATTTAATAGTTTTAATCCTAAATAAAGGGACACTATAGAATTAATTAATGGTAGAACATTCAAACAATGTTCATTAAGTCATGTATGGTCCAATACTCGAAGTGGGTTAATGCTATAAATTATGAGTATAAATCAATACATGATGATTAGATTTGAATCTTGATAAAGGATTATACTCAAAAGGGAAGGAAAACATTGTTTTAAGATAATTGTGACATTAGTAGCACATTTTGATCTTGAATCAAATGTTAGATGAATGTGAAGATAAATTTCTTGATAGTAATATTGATTATACAATTTCAACAGTTTAAGAACTAAAAAGAAATCCATCTATACATTCAAGTAAGTTTTTCCATATTGGAATCACAAGTATCATCATGAGGTAATTGCCTCATTTGGTTTTGAGACAAGTGTAGATGTTTATGTGATTCAGTGGGAGAATGTTTAAGTTAAACTAAACGAGACAAGTGCAGTCTCAATAAGGTGCCCTAAAGTTAATGTAGAAATATTATATATGTTTTGATTGTTGGAAGTTGTTGTATGATGAGGTCTGTACAAGACCTAATTTGGCTTCTGTTGTTGGTGTATTAAGTAGACATTTAAGTAACTCTAGTATGGATCTTTATAAAGTATTTACAGAGAATTAATGATAACATGCTTGCACATCAGAGATCATATTTGTTAGAGATCATGAGAAATTCTGATTCTGAGTTTTTTGGATGCCAATATAGTATAAGATCCACTTCAGGCTACATCTTCTGTTGGTTTTGAAAGCTACATAAGAAAAAGTGTTAAGCAAACACTTATAGCTCATTAACCATGACAATAGAAATGGTAGCACACTAAGGGGCATCCAATCATAAAATAAAGGTTGCGAAACTTTGTCACATAAAGTTGATTGTTTGCAGTAATGTATTAATGACAAGAGTACTTATAAGTCAAACATATTGACATAGAATTCTTGGTTGTTTAAGAAAGTGTTCTTATAGATAAATTTTGGTAGAGCATATTATGATAGACCCTAAATACGGATCCGCTAATCATGTATTCAACGCTCTGTAATTTTATGAGCTAGCTACTCATGTGGGTGTTATATAATTTTAGAATACATTAGTTTAGTGGGAGTCTATATTTATTTCTCATTAAAATTTTTAAAGCACTTTGATTTGGTAATTCAGTTTTCTGCAGAATAAGTTTGATGACTTTGAATTCATTGTGAATTCACTAAAGTAATAATTTCATTTTGTAATATTTTACATTTTGAATTGATCTCACCAAAGATTAAAGTTGGACCAGTTGGAAATGTGCATGATGTTGATCACATTGCATGTAATTTCCATGCTACTCACTATATTTGATCTAGGTCATTGAGTATATTGATATGTTAATTGTCGGGATTTAATCACGCTTTGTAATGTGGTGAATGCCGCGGTAGTTCCATATTAGTATATGAGATGGACCAGATTGTAAAGTATAGCCTGAAGAGGAATAGCATAAAGTTGTGCAACTAAGGACTCTTGATATAATTGCTTTGAGAAATATATAGCCCAAGTGGGAGATTGTTGGAATTTTTAATTTTCATTATAATCTAATTGTGGACAATATATTATTATGCAATTATATTAACTATTCAATTATTTAATGGACTTAATTAAGTGATCCAATTTAGATAAAAAGTCCATGGGCTATAATAATATTAATATGGGTGGTCTAGTCAAGTAGTGTATAAAGGCTCCCAGGTTATGGTCCCCAATACACTAAGCTGCACATGGTATTCCCTTCTCCCCATCGGGAGGGATTACTACGGTCCCATAAGGAATTAAGAGGCTTAGTTGAGGAAGACTATAAGACCTACTAATCTTCGAGTTTTGATTCCGCCTTGTAAACTCATTGGATCAGGTACGCTTCCGTTTTAATGGTTTAGATCTCAGTTTATCATGATAGGGCCTCAAGTATTAGGATTTATAGATTTATTTCTTATAGATGTGACTAAGTGGACTACGCTCATATGTGCAATAGTTTATTACCATGCGTTGCTAACATACAAAGTTTCAAAATTTTGAATAAAAAATTGTATAGAAAATAATGCATTATTGTCATGTGAAGAAGATGTTAATTACAAAGGTCTCATAAATGGGTCCCAAAAGTTTTTTCTTTTTTCTTTTTTCCCAAATCTTATTCGTACACTGCAAAAAAAAATTTACGAAAGGAATATTTCATTGCAAAAGCCTCGATTTTATTATTAAACTGGTTTATCAACAGATTAATAATGAAATTCTTAGGTAATTTTTCGTTGGTGGTTGGTATTTTTTAGTAACGAAAATTCAATCCGTTGATAAATCGTTGGTAATTATCAACGAATTGGATTCCGTTGGTAAAATAGAGAATAAATAAGTTGACATTCCATTATTAAAAGGAAAATATACTTTTTGTTGACAAACCATTGGTAATCACCAACAGATTGAATTCCATTGGTAAATTTCATTGCAAAAAAGACTTTTTTTCGTTTTTGTTTTTTTATGAGATTCTTCCAAAAATATAAAATGTAACGAGTAAAATATAAATTTCAGCGTCTAGGATCTAATTTAAAATTATGAAATCTTTTTCTATGTGAAATCTAATTTCGTTCGTGAGTAAAAATGCTTTTCTTCGTTTTCCAATGTTATACATGGGGAGCGGTCTTGGATGTAGAAGATATTCTTAAGAACACTCCCGCCACAAAAAAAAAATATTTTTTATTAACGGAATATTCCGTTGGTAAAAATATTAATTTCATTGTTAAATTAACTTACCAACGGATTAACAACGGAATTTGTTGGTAAAATTTTGTTGGTAAAGCGGTGGTTGATAAATTTTTAGCAACGAAAAATCAATTTTGTTGGTAATTCGTTGCTAATAATTCCTTTGCTAATTTATACATAATGATTCCCTTGGTAATCCGTTAATAATTACCAACAGATTGAATTCCGTTGCTAAAATAGAGAATAAATCAGTAAGCATTCCGTTGCTAAAACAAAAATATTATTTTTGTTACTAATCCATTGGTAATTACCAACGGATTGAATTCCGTTCGGATGTTAAAAAATATTTTTTTTGTAGTGTCTTTTATTTAGTCAAAATAAATATATTTAGAAACTCATGAATTGATCAAATAATTTTAAATAAATTAATTAATGGTAGATTTCAATCTGTTGAATACATCTATATATATATGCTTTAACTACAAAAAAGTTGTTTGACAGTGATGGACTTTTGTGACGAAAAATTTGCCGTTACAATTGTGACGGACTTTATGACGGCATTTTGAAAATAGTGACGGCTAATAATTGACCATTTAAAATTTCGTCATTCCCAATATTTGTGACGGCATTTTTGACAGAAAAATTTGTGACGGACTTTTTTTCATCACAAAAATATATATATTTTTATTTTTTTAATTAGTGACGGACTTTGTTCGTCACAAAGTCCGTCACAAACTTTGTGACGGATTTTGTGACGGACAAAGTCCGTCACAAATTACAGTTAAAAAAATCATTAAAATTGTACTTGCTCATTACACATGTACATTATTATGCTATTTAATTTAATTATATAAAACAAAAGGTTAAACTTACATGTTTTTTTTAGAAATTATTATTTTTTTAATATGTATTGTGAATTATTTAAACTTAAATAATTGAATATATTGTATTGTTCCGTCTAATAATATTAATTTTAAAATCAAAATAATTATAAGAACATAGTTACTTCTTTTTTTAAAAAAAAGGAATTATTATTTTTTTAATATTTATTGAGAATTTATTTAAACTTAAATAATTGAATATATTGTGTTGTCCATAATAATATTAATTTTAAAATATTTGCCAAATAATAAAAAAAATATGATTAAAAATATGATTGACTTAATTATCTATTTTCAATAAAAAAATATAATTAAAGGTGGTATTTAATTTGAAGATGTACATGAATAATAATATTAATAAATTGAATATATTTTATTGATTATCTATTCCATAATCAATCAAAAAAATGATTAAAGATGATTTTAATTTATTGTATGATTTAATATTTACATGATGATAATGATAATAATAATACATATAAAAAAGTATATATATTATATATATATATATATATATATATATATATATATATATATATATATATATATATATATATATATATATATATATATATATATATATATATATATATAAAGGAAAGTTGATGATTGAATTTAAAAAAAAAAGATAGTGTATTGAATTTATAAAAATAAAGTTTATTGTGATAGAATTAAGAAAAATATAAAGACTATGTATTTTCTTATAAGAGAACTAAATTGAAAAATTATAAGAATTTTATTTATTTTAAAAAAAATAACCTATTTTACATCTATAAAAAATAATATATTTAGATATTATTTATAGATTGAGAATTTAAAATTTATAAGGAATTTTTAATTTAATTATGAAATTTTTAATATTTCTCTTAAATAAATAATAAAATAAATAAATTAATGTTTTAGTAATTATTAGTCATATTAATATATATTACATTAATCAATATTACCACCATATTTATTTTGAAAGTTGGTGATGTTATTTTAATACAAATTAATTGAATATATACAATATTTATTAAAGACTAACACAAAACACATCTAGCCAAATTGACTCAACACTTGCTCACAAGCATTCTTGCTTGACACCCACCCAAGTTCAAATCCGGTTGGAAGCCAATATACACAATTAAATTCTAAAAGAGGTATAAGAGGTAGATTTATAATAAAATGTAAATGGGCTATCGGTAGCCGATCCGGCTGGGGCATGTGAAGCACTCACATGAGCAACAAAGTTCGATTCCTACCTATTTAATTTTTTTAGAATTTTAAGTTTGTAACGGAATTTTCCGTCACAAAGTCCGTCACAAATATTGGTTAAAAAAAACCGTCACAAATTTCGTCACTAATGATTTCCGTCACAAAATTCGTCACTAATTATGACGGGACCGTCACAAATAGTTTGTGATGCATGTTCGGGTGACGGACGTTTTCCTGTCACAAAGTCTGTCAATCCATCACAAAGTCCGTCACTGTCGGCCAGTTTTTTTGTAGTTTATCACCGAATGAAAATACGTATAAAAAAGAGGAAGAAGTTTAAATCCATTAAGAAAACATAAATTCTACAGACTTAATTTTTCTGAAAAATGACATGCATAGATATTGAGATATATTTAGATTAGAATAAAATTTCAATTTACTTATGTTTAATTAGACAGTATATACTGTTTTGCATAATCTCAGGAAGTAATTGATTAGATTATATTTTGCAGCTTCAATTTCTTTTGATTTCAGACCTTTTAAGATCAGTTCTTCCAGATATATGTAAAAGAGAAACTCTACCAATAAGAAAAAAATTTTTCATGACAATTCAGTATATTTTTATGGTATCAACTCCATTTATTCTGAATCTTAAAATAAAATTAATAGGAGAATAAATCAAATTAGAAAAGCAAACAATCATGTAAAACAGTCTCATGAGAATACTTTTGTGTGATGAATATGAAATAATAGCATTTTAACAAAATTTATATTTGGATTAATGAAAAGTATTAGTGATACAATATACTATTTCATAAATAATTCGAATATAAAACAATAGCATTTTAACAAAATATTATATTTGGATTAGAGTGAGGCTCTTGTGTGTCTAGACACACGGATCTAATTATGTGCGTCCGAATCGACCCATAAGAAAATGGGTCATATATAAATTAAAAATAAAGTTTCAAAACACATTCTTCACCTTCTAGTACGTGATTTCAACGCTGGCACTGGAGGGACGGTAATCATAACGCAATTTCAGCGCCGGAGTATGGAAGACGAAGTGCGGAGGACGGGCGATCACTTCCGGCGTTAACGACGACGACCTAAATTATATATTGCACACTATGTCGAAGTATGACGCGCTCGCTGGCATCGCCATCAAATATGGCGTCGAGGTATGGGTCGACAAATAACTTATTGAATAACCTTTTTCTAACTCGGTTATAGTGTTTGGGGTGGGTAGGTGTTGGGTAATCCCATCCATTAAGAGTTTTGTAGTTTCTCTGCTTTTATTTGTTTGATTTTAGTACAATTCCTTGTGTTATTTCATGGAAAATGCACTTTGATTTCCTACTCTGTGCTACTGAGATTTTAGAATTTTGCGTGAATGAGGCTTAGAGCTTGGTAAGATCCAAACTATTTTACTAATAATTATGATGCTGGTTTGGAGTTGGGTGTACGATAACCTCCCACCGTTCTACTTCCTGATTGCGTATCTCGCATCAAATTGTTTGGCTTCAGATTGTGGGTTGAGTAAAAATGTATGGAATCTGTTTGACGAAATGCCTCAACTTATGAATTCTATGTTGAATTAAAGAGGCTTGATTATTATCGTAGTCATACTTCTTAAATGCATCTAATCTCTCATAGTTGAATTCCGATCAATTGAATTATTTATGCTAGTGTAGCTATGTTGCTGTTGATTTAGAATTTGAATAGAGCTATATTTGGGAACTCTGATATTTGTTTGCAGAGTTTTATTATCAACATTGTTCTGTATATTTTGACTTTGAGGTAAAGGAGATGTATAATATTTGTCTGTTTTGTTGGTTCAATTAGATTGAAGCTCTTGACACTAGAAAATTCTATATGATAACAATATTATCATATGGTTGTGTAGCTGTCTTTAAGAAGACAGCTTGCTTGCATTCTTAACTGATGTTGTGTTTGCATGGAATGATGTAAATTTATTACAAAGATGGAAGCCTATTCATTTTGAGGAAGTTGGTCGTGTTCCTATTTGTTCTAGCCTAGGTCTTGGTTGATGTCAACTTAAGAACCAATAGATCGAATGCGTTATCATTTGTTAAGGGTTTAGAAACATATCCTTAAAATCAAGACCAACATAATTTTCTTCAATTCTTAAATTCTATCCTCATATTTCTACATGTTTGTAATCATCTTTTAATTCCTTCACCAATGGCCAGATTTGAATAATGTACCTATTACTCATCAGCAATGCACTTTTTACTCAAATGTAATATACCTTTTATATGACAACAATGTACCCTTTACTCATCCACAAAATACCCTTTACAATTTCATACAATTTACACGACCCGTATACCCCTTTTAAATGATAAACGATGTACCCTTTACACGTTGATAATGTACCATTTACTCATTCGCAATATAACCTTTGCACCATGACATAATAACTTTTATAATAAACTTGAATCACTTTAAAATCCGTACCCTTTACATGAAAATAATGTACCCTCTGCTCATCAAGAATGTACCCTTTACTAATCAATAATATATCATTCGCAAATCTATAAAGTTCACATGAAAACAATATACTCTTTGCATAACAAAAATGTACCTTTCAACAGTAGCTGATATACCCTTTAGTTGTAATGAGTGTACAAGTGTTCAAAAAGTAAATAGAGTTCGGCTCTTATTTATAAGCATGCATGGAGATTACTGGATAAATTCCATGATAGTGCTGGATAAACAAGATATGAGGATTCAATCCAACTTGCATAATAGTATTTGCAGCCAATTGCTCCGAGCTGGTCATTAGAAATGAGATTGATCATTTTGGATTATGGGCTTATGTCAAGTCATCTATGTGGACTACTTTGTTTTTCTTTAGCTTTAGCAGGGCAAAACTAAATCTTTTTTAGAGTATAGTTGGTTGCTTTTAATTTTATTTTTATTTTTTTTATTCGAAGATGTGTGTTAATTATACTATAATGTAATCGCTTAGATAATTTTTATAATCAATTTTAATGAACGCACCTTTATTTTCTCTTTCTACAGCATCTTCTCCATCAAGATTTTCTCCATGCGTGTCTAATGAAAATATTTTTACAAGCCACTTGTGTTGGATCCAATTAATACAGTTACCAAATGGAGGAAGAAAAGGATAAAGGGCCACTTCAAGAATAGCAAAAGAAGTAAGTTGAAAACTATAGCAAAGGAATTTGGATCTAAAACTCCAAATACTCGTTTATTTTAGTGATGTAATATGTTAAACATTGGGATAGATTTTGATAAATTAGAAAATTTCTTGAATTTTGAATGAGTAACTATTATGAAATTATGAAATGCTTTTATTGAAAACACATTGTGAAATTTAGGTATTATATAACTTTTTATACCCTTTAGTATTGAGTGACATACTGTTTAGTACAAAATTGCATACTCTTTGAACCATGCCATTATATCTTAACAACATCTACTTGAAACACCATCAATAACAGATGTTCTAAAATCCATAACTTTTACACGACAAATAATGTACCCTTTACTCATCAATAATATACCCTTTGCAACTTCATACAATTTACATGGCCACTACACCTTTTACGTGCTACACAATGTACCCTTTACTTATTAACAATGTACTCTTTAATTATAAACTATGTACCCTTTGCAACTTAATACAATTTACATGACCAATATACCTTTTGTATGACAAAAAATGTACCCTTTACCATAAACAATGTACCCTTTAGCAATTAGCAACATATCCATTTGCAATTCCATAGATTACATGATCACTATATACCATTTGCAACCTCATACAATTTACACGATCAGTATACCCTTTGTATGACAAATAATGTACTCTTTACTCATCAATAATGTACTATTTACTCATACGTAATATACCCTTTTCGGCCCGACATAATACCTTTTATAATAAATTTGAAGCACTCTAAACTTTGTCCCTTTATATGATAACAATGTACCATTTACTCATAAACAATATACCCTTTACGAATTCATAAAGTTTACATGACAACAATATACCATTTACATGACAACAATGTACCCTTTACATGATAATAATATACTCTTTGCAGTGAACAATCATGTTGATTAAATTCAAATACAAGTTAGCAAAGTGTATATGATGGACAAAAAAAATGATATTTCTTCACATACAAAAACACTATCTCATTGTACTAATTCAACAAATTATATATTGATCATATACCATAGCGAAAACTAATCATATGCTGCATAAAGAGTTATAACTCCAACTTGATTATAACTATCATCATATACTAATCGTCAACACAACATATTATAAAACTAAAGCTCTTCACTTCATCGGTTGCTCCATCTCCAACACTCATTCTCTCCATCGGTGGTGAAATTTTAATTTTGGTTCGACACTATACAACATTCTCTGTTCTAAAAATGTGGAAATTAATTTGTTATCTTCCTCATTTATCCCCCATATTTACATGGCCACTCGATACCATCAAAACTCAATCACTGTTGTCGGGCCTCGACTTTCTTCTTTTGTCAAAGTATGTCAAGTGCATCATCCACATCACCCTGGGTATCATAATTTCAAACTCTTATATTATAGTTATTATGTGTCACTCCCAAACCCAATGCGATGGTCATAAAACAGATAATACTCTCAACATCACAAAATGAAAGAATTGGTAATTGATAATTTGCATAAATAAAACAAAATTGATCAAATACATAAACATTGAGCAGTTATAATTGATCTATTCAAAGAATTCTAACCATTTTGCTCTCATAAAGAATCAAATTAACTAAGTTATTCACAACTAACGAAAGTGTTGGCAACACTCCTATACACGAACCACATAGATAATCGATCATTTATTCCAAATATTGAGTTGATTCCTTTCTAAAATGTTTGGATACTTTTGAAATCAGATAGGAATACCCACATCTAATCCTCATATCACAAAAGAGGAAAAGGTTAGAAAGCTATATGAACCAATAATCAATATCATCTACCGTGAAGTAAGGCTCTACTAATCAAAACACCGTCTAACTAGAATAAATAAGCAAAAGTAAAATGCCATAATCAAGATCTTGATACAACCAAATTAACATCTTTGGCAACACAATAACAACTCATCACAACCAATGAACAAGTCGGAAAGAAAACAAGCAATAGAGATAGAGTGTCTACCGTGCTGCCCTACTAATCAAGCAAAATACCGTCGTTGATACCTTGCGATCAACAGCCAAAATTTTGACATTTCTCCCACACTAATTTGTGCGATGTTTACTGCTTCTTCATCTCTATAACTCTGTTGCTAACCGTCGATACACTCAAGATCTCCACGGTTTGTGAAGCCTCATACGAAGCACTGAAAATACATTCATTAATCGGCGGCGAGTAGTAGCCGAAAAATCGAGTCGAGAAGGAGATGGAGAGAGAAAGAGAGAAAGAGAGTAAGAGAGAGAGAGAGAGAGAGAGAGAGATAGCAGATCGAGAAGGAGATGTGAAAGGGGGAGAGAACGGCGTGAACCCTAGTTAGTGAGAATGAATTAGTTTTTTTCCTTTAAGTATACCGGATCGGGTTGACAATATAGGTAGGATTAGATTTGGGCGCACGGATCTAAATCCGTGTGCCCGGGGATACATGATCATTTGCGTTTGGATGATTAATGAAAAGTGTTAATGGTACAATAAATTATTTCATAAATAATTGTAATGCACGACCGTTTCATTATATATATATATATATATATATATATATATATATATATAAAAGCACCTAAAGTCAACTTCATTTTCGTACTCAAAATTTGGATCAAAATTTCTACAATTTCTCACTTCTTCTCAATTTCTCTTCAATTTCTCACCACTCATTTTATTCTTATTTCCTTAAATAAATATATTTAGGTTCTTTACTATCACATTTTTTAATCCTAATAATTTTATGTCCAACAAAATACTTAAAATTAAATACATTATTTTTGTATGCATATTTTTTTTATCAATTAACATGTTGAAATTTATTTCAATTTGAGTTAATTATTGGGAAAATTTGGGTTGTATTTGAAAATAAGGTTAAGTAATTAAGACATTATTTGGAATTGTTTATAACATATGATTACATAATGAAATATAAATATTAATACAAATTTTAAAATTGTTAGTTTTTTATAATTATATTAATTTATTATACATGAAAAACGAATAAGGGTCGTTTAACGTCGATTCTACTAAAAACTATTTAATTCATTTCACATAACTAAACTAAAATATTTAAATATACATACCATCACAATATAAAACTTCGTACATATGTATTCCCTTCGTCTCATTCTAATAGTAATATTTGCTTTTTGCACGGGTTGCTTTTTGTACGGGGATTAAAAAATTTAATATTTTAATGTATATTGAGGTGAGATAAATTATATTTTAATGTATAGTGTATGGTTGTATTAATGTGACGGATGAGTCTCATTGAGATATTTTAATTACTTAATTGTTTGGGTCTTATACAAAAAAAACTGTTAGAATGAAACACTCAATTTAAAAATATGTAATTATTAGGATGGAACGAAGAGAATACGTAATTATATGTGTTTATGTGTCCACAATATATATACACACTATTACAAAAAATCTATATTTATATAATTTTATTTTTTAAAATCTATTCTCGTGCAGCACACTGGTTAAAATGCATGTATTCTTAATATCGATAATGTAATAATTACTTTCGACATTCCTTATTTAAACAAGGCACTCGAAAAACTAAAAGTCGTGTTTTTTCCTTAAAATACGTAGAATAGATATATAATTAATTTAATCTCACCATTTATGACGCAAGGGCCACTGGGGGGTTGGGCTACCTTGTGCAAAGAAAGAAATAGGACATCAACGTACCTAATTAAAAAAAATAAAAATAAAAATTTGTGTTGTGTGAAACACAAGTGGGTAGGTTGGACTCATTTAACCAGAAAAGACACCTAACACATTTAATACAAGCAAGTTACAAATGAGACAATATCCAGTGTGATACGTGTGTACACAAATTGCATACATATAAGAGGAAAACCAAAATTATACCTAAAATAGTAGGAAAAATAAATGTAAATCTAGATGTTATAGAGAGAGTCTACGTACAATCTACCAAAATAAATCTACTACGACTTTCGTGCACTCAAAATATGTATATCCCCACACAACTATATATCTTGTGCAGTTAGAAGTTGGAACCCCCCCATCTGTTGCTTCTATATAATTATCTCTTCCCATACTACACAAAAAAACACAACACACACATTATAGTTTATTAACCAATCTCTCTCTCATTTTCTCTCTCTAAAAACATATCAATAGAACACACATTGTGCAATGGAGTTGGGTAGCATTCTTGGGTTCTTAGAGACTAAGTCCATTCTTGTGACTGGTGCCACTGGGTTTCTTGCAAAGAGTACTCTCTCTCTCTCCTCTTTCATTCTCTCTCTTAAAACAGAACTAAACAAACACATGTGTGTAGAATTAGCATAGTTAGAAATACAAGGTTGATGAGTGTGGTTTGGTGCATGCAGTTTTTATTGAGAAGATATTGAGGGTACAACCAAATGTGAAGAAGCTTTATGTTCTATTAAGGGCTTCAGATTCTAAATTAGCTATGACACGTTTTAACACCGAGGTATAATTATTCATGTTTAAATTATCTATCTCTTTATTTATATATATATATATATATATATATATATTACTCTTTCCTTTTCCTTTTAAATTGCACCTCTCATTTGTAAAATACAAAGGAGAGGTGTGAACATAAATGGGACGGAGAAAGTATTACTATATCTGTCCACTGATAAAGTATTCATTTCATCATTTTGCTCGTTCATTTTAAGGTATCTATTTTCTTTTCTAGAAAAATGGTTCCACACATGACTACTGCTCATCACTAATACAATAATCTATTTTATATAAATAATAATACTTTTTAATTCACGATGGAGGGAGTGTGATATACTATAGGAAATGTGAAACTTGTTATATTGAGACGAGGAATGTACGTAATGAAACAATTATATATACACATAAATGATGTTTGTAATTGTTCCTATTTATTCTTTTAGCCAAACTAATTAAAGACACTGCAGTTTCTGCTACATGCTAGAGTAGTACTACCTTATCTTGTGTTATAATTGCATTCGGCTATGAAATAATAAAACGTTCTAAGTACAACATACTCCCCCGTCTATATAATTTGGTTGTCTTTGACATACAAATTAAGAATTGTTTTTAGCTGTCCGAATTCCCTATGTTATTTTGGCGTAACATCTCATGTTTTTTCGATTAACACATATTTATTTTTTAATAACCTTGCATAGGTTATAGCAAAGCCTTTATTCAGGGTTCTGAAAGAACAGCATGGTGGCAACTTAACATCCCTGCTTTTAGACAAAGTCAAAGTTGTTGCTGGAGATATTACTTTCGAGAATCTGGGTGTTAAGGATCCTCTACTGTTGGACCAAATGTTTAAAGATGTAGATGTTGTGGTTAATTTAGCTGCAACCACCAACTTCGACGAAAGGTACTAAAAGTTTTCAATGCAACCGAATGTTGATTTGGGTGTTCATGTCTTGTGTGAGATCGTAACATGTTAGACCACTTTTAAGGTTTCTTAAATAGTTATCAATTTTTATAAAAGATATTATATTTTTTATTTATATCACCAATCGTTCATGAAATAATTAAGTGCATCATAATCACTTTTTATTAATTCAAGTATAATTTTCATTAAAATATTATAACTTCTTAACCGAAACGAGAGTCTCCTCGTAAAACAATCTCACACCAGTATTTTATGTTCATGTAATAAGATTATTCGGATTAAAATTGATATTCACTTTTAAATTTTAATTCACGTGTACTATTGACTATTTTAAAAAATGCAGAGTTTGTTATATATATATATATATATATATATATATATATATATATATATATATATATATATATATATATATATATATATATATTTTATCGGTAATGTTAGTTGTTAGTCTTGTTAGTAGTTAGTATACACCAAACACTCTTACTTTCTCTTTCTCTAATCCTCCTTATATCCCCTCTCCAAATTCATTCCCAATGTGAATTGATCCTGGATCTCTTACTTAAGTGAAAAGCCCAGTTTGTTATTTATATTTATTTCTGTAAGCAACGCCAAAATTGATTTAATGTGGTTGATGCAATATATTTATTTCATTTAATGTTTCATTTAATATATATACTACCTCCTATCAATTCAAGAAGAAGGAAGGGTCCATAAATTATAAGGAGGGAATATTATTTTAATAGATGAATTATTAAATCTCAATTAAACAGGATGTATATTTATTATGAATCATACTTGTTTGAATTAATTAGAACTCAATAATGTTATTAAAATTAATTGAAACTCAATAATAGTGTTGAAATTATAATGAATCATACTTGTTTTAGAACTCAATAATATTATTGTAATTAATTGCATGCAGATATGATGTTTCACTCGCAATAAATACGCTGGGAGCTAAGCACGTCTTGGATTTCTCCAAAAAATGCGACAAGTTAGCCGTACTCGTACACGTGTCAACTGGTAATTAAATTCTTCCTTAAATGTTATTATTTTAAAAAATAATAATAAAAAAAAACACTTAATTAAAATTGAATCAGCATACGTAGCTGGAGAAAAAGAGGGACTGATATTGGAAAGTCCGTACAAAATGGGGGAGACATTGAATGGCACGTGTGGATTAGATATTGAATCAGAAAAGAAGCTGATTGATGATACTTTGAAGTATCTCAAATCTCAGAATTGCTCTGAAGATTTCATCAAATCAACCCTCAAAGATTTGGGAATTCAAAGGTATTTTATACACATGTAAATGAGCAAGTCTTACATAAACATAACTAAATAAGTTATAAGAGTATATTTCACAGAATGAGTTCCACGAAACAAATAAAAAATATAATACAATTCATAAAAATGGATTAAAAGAAAAAGTGAAATGATGTCACGTAAATTATAAATATATATACTTCCTTTTTCCCATAAAATCTTTCACATTTTTCTTATTTGTTTATTTCACAAATCATGCACACTCTAAAAGAAACATAATTTTATCTAATAACTTAAAAAATTACTTTAATTTCAAATTAGTCATTCAATTTTCACACACATATCATTACTTCATATTTTTATTATTAACTAAATATACTACAATATACTTTAAAATCAACAAAAATTAATTAAAAATAATAAATTTTCTTAAATAACATGAAATATTATATAAGCGGAAAATGTTCTCAGAAACAGAGAATTTGATATATGATGCTAGTAATTCATATAATACTCCTTTTGTATCAATGCATTTTAGGAATTATTTATCAACGGAATTGATTTTTCATTGCTAAAAATTTACCAACCACCACTTTACCAACGAATTCCGTTGCTAATTCGTTGGTAAGCCACTTTAATAATGAAATTAAGACTTTTACCAACGGAATATTTCGTTATTAAAAAATAGTTTTTTTGTAGTGATAATCCATCTAAATTCACCTTAAAAGATAATAAAAGTTTTAAAGTCAAATAACCCTTCAAACATTATATTTTTTAAAATAGACACTTTCACGTAACATATAACTAGTTTTATCATTTATTTATTATTAAAACATTACATTATTCTAAAAAAAATAATGAAATTAGTAAAACAAAAAAAAAGCAAAATTTCTAAACTTTTTTATTTATAGCAAGTGTGAATAGTATACTGAAACTGAATATTAATTACTAGTACTAAACTAGGTGTTATAACAACGTACAAGTAGTTGAACGGATTTGACTCGAGTTCGAATTAAAGATGATATAATATGTGGTAGTTTAACTAATTATTTCATTACCGGTGTGCTCTCATAAAATTAATTCATTTGTAATTCGAAAAAAGTTCACCTAAGAACGCGAAATGCTACTCCTCTGTTTTGTTGAAAAAATTTCCATTTTATTATATTGAGTGTTTGGTTTAAAAATTCTCATTTTCCTTCTTTAGTAAAAATGGTCCACCAGTACCCATTACATCTCTCTAATACAACTACTCAATACACATAAAATAGTAATACTCCTTAATCCACGTGCAATAAGTAACGACCACTTTTGCTCGGGACGGAGGAAGTATCACTTTTTAATACAATAATATTTCTTGAAAATGTAATATATGAACCGAATAATAATAATAATAATATTATTATTATATTATTATTATTCAATTAAATTATGAATTAATAATTCATTGGATAAACTAAAATTAATAAAAGGTCACAGACGCATAAAGTATACATGGTGGACTATAGTATCGAATTTCCTATATCATTAAAGACACTGCACCTAAGACTCAATATATTCTAGTATAAAAAGAAAATAATAATAATACGAAGTGTTTTTTAATTTTTATTGGGATCATGTTTCTCATGCATCAGTTTAAACAATAAGCATATGGTTATTAAGTATGATATGGCTTGATCAATCAAAGTTAACTTAATTTTTTTTCGATCTTTTATTTTAGGATGAAACTTGACTATTTGACATTTTCTTCTCCGAAACTAACTTTGGCTGACAATTGAATCTATTATACATATAAATAATTTTGCTTAAAAGGACATTTTATTAATAATAAATGAATGCATTAACAGAGCAAGGAAGTACGGATGGCCAAATACTTATGTTTTCACCAAGGCTATGGGTGAGATGCTGTTGGGACATTTGAAAGAAGAGATACCTCTTGTAATAATTCGTCCTACAATTGTAACAAGTACATACAAAGAACCCTTCCCCGGCTGGGCAGAAGGGATCAGGTAGTTTTCCACTTCTTGTTTAGCAAGTCTTGTGTGAGACCATTTTACAAAATTCATTTCTCGTCTCTCTCAAATCTTTGCATTATAGTTTTGTGTTTCATTAACCCATCCATTAAATCACAGAACTATCGATAGCTTAGCTGTTGGATATGGCAAAGGAAGAATCTCATGTTTTCTTGGCAATCCCAAGACCATAATTGATGTAGTAAGTAGTTCTTTTTCTTTTTATAAGAAGGATTACACGACAGTGGGCAATCAGTTTTTAAAATTTTCTTTTGTGCCCACTTTTTATGTGGGTGTTTAAAAGTGCCCAAAATGACAAAAAAAGACATTAACTCGAAGACGACACAATTGTAATTTTTATAGAGAGTTGACTCGATAATAACTTTTTTATAAAAGTTGACTCGATAATGATTTTTTTTAAAAATTACAATCGTGTCGTTATCGAGTCAAGGTCTTTTTTGTCATTTTGGACACTTTTAAGCATATTCTTAAAAAGTTGGCAAAAAAGAGAATTTTAAAAATATTTGGGCACGGTAGCAATTGACCCTTTTTATAATGCAGTAGTCCCACACTTTTCACTTTATTCGTATCTATTTTAAAAAGTTGCTCTTCCGTCCCAAAAAAAACTTTCACACTTTCATTTTTAGTTTGTCCAAAAGAGATTTGCACATCAAGAAAATGAAACAACACCCAATATCAATATTTTTATAGTGCTACAATATTACAAAATGTCACATTCTTTTTACACATAATTTAATTAAAGTCAATTATATTATTCTATTAAAATTCCCAAAAAAAATCCTATTTTTCTTTCATCATTACATCAATGTTATTTTTTTAACATACGTCGCAAGTCAAAACATGCAAACCATCCCAGGACAGAGGGAGTAAAATTTTTAATTTAGTCATGCAACTTTTGTAATTGCTTCAATTTAGATCAAATTTCGCCGAAAATTGAAATTTTTTTCAGATCGCCCACATGCGCATATCATGTGGCCCAAGTGATAGAAAGTCATGTGGGAAAAAAAGTTACAAATTTTGGCAAAATTTAGACTAAATTGATGCGATTATGAAAGTTGTGAGACTAATTTGAATTGTGAGACTAATTTGAATATTTTAGCTTTTTTGGGATCGTTTCGAAAAATTGAAAATTGTTGTTTGGACAACTAAGGAAGATGATTAATGCAGATCCCAGCAGATATGGTGGTGAACGCAATGATAGTAGCCATGGCAGCACATTCATATGAACCTCATGAGAGCAATATTTACCACATTGGATCTTCGGTTTCGAATCCATTGGAGTATGCTTCACTTCAAGATTATGGGCAACGCTACTTCATGAAGAACCCTTGGATCAATAAGGAAGGCAGGCCTGTTATAGTTGGCAAAGTCAAAGTATTGAACTCCATGGAAAGCTTTCAGAGATACTTGGCCATTAATTACTTGCTCCCTTTGAAGGTCCTCCTCTATCTATTCCATTTCCTCTACACACACCATTTATTTATAGAGAAAATATCAAAAATTCGTCCTTTAAGTACGATCGATTCTAATTTTAGTTAATTTTTATTTGCAATTCTCAATTTCGGTCCATTTTTATCGATTTTGGTCATTTTTGCCCAAATTCAATCCTCTTATCAAATTTAGTCCAAATTTAGTCATTTATATAAGAATTTGTCCGATTTGGTCCAAAATTTGGACAAAAAAAAAGACTAAATTTGGACAAAAAATACCAAAATCGAAAAAAAAGCCAAAATTGAGAATTACAAATAAAAAAAGACTGAAATTGGAAACGATCATACTTGAAGGACGGATTTTGATATTTTCCATATATTTATACATGAATTGAGTATATACTAGTCATTAAGGAATATATAATAAATTAACTCTTTTAATTGGTTTAATATAGGGACTAGAAATAGTGAACACCTTATGTTGCCAATACTTCCAAGGCATGTACTTAGAAACATGCAGAAAGATCAAGTTTGTGATGCGTTTGGTAGAACTTTATGCACCTTACTTGTTCTTCAAAGGATAGTAAGTATCTTCTTACCTTCAACAGCATACACCGGTGAATGGTCCGGATGACTATTACATATTGATGTTACATCTTTTATGACACTCCATCAAATGAGTGACACATGGGAGAAAGAAGATAAACTAGATCCCAAGGACTATATAGGCCAAGGGTTTAAACTTTTTTCTCTCTAATAATTGTCACTCATCTGACGAGTGTTAGATAAGATGTAACAGCAATGCGGACATCCGCTGTGGTGAATATAACGTAAGGTTCGTTTGGATTAATCGATGCCAGCTTTGTTTTAATGTGCAGTTACGATGATATGAACACGGTGAAGCTACTAAAGGCTGCAAAAGAAGGTGAAGTGGAGAGTGAAAGCTTCTATTTTGATACCAAAGTTATTAACTGGGAAGATTACTTCATGAACATTCACATTCCTGGAGTGGTGAAATATGTTCTAAAATGAGAATCCTAATTGATTTACATTATTATTTGCAGAGTGTTACTAATTAGGGTTCATTATGTTCTCATTCATTTAGTGTTATTCATAAAATTTTAAACTGTATACATGCCTGTTTGGCATACATATATATATGTTGAACTTATTTCATTGGGAAATTAAATACCCATATTATAGATATATAGTGTATTTTTTTTCCTTGTAATGGTCCACTATTATCTGAATAAACTCAATGAGTGGATTTGGCTTTGTTTTGAAACTTATATAACTAACAGCAATGAGAAGTTTCAGTATATATATATTTCTTGAATAAACTCTAGAGTGAGTGCTCTTATATTTTCTTGAATAAATTCTAGAGTGAGTGCTCTTTGTGTCCCGGGGACACCGTGCCCCTTTGCAATTAAAACCCCTAGCAATATATATGTTTAAATAGAATATGGAGGGGAGGGTTGTGTTCCTATGGGGACACGGTGTGTCCCGAGGGCGCAGGAGCTTTTGCCTAAACTCTAACTGCACAATGGGTTCATCATTGGAGGCTTAAAAAGCAATAACTTATAAAGATATTATTTTCTAAAGTAATTATATTTTTGTGACGATAACGGATAAAGTATGATTAATATCTTAGCAGTAATGTCTTGAATACATATCATATATATTGGTTTAATTTCTAATGTATTCTTCAAAGTACATGTTAGAAAGCACGTATATTTTTTCAAAATATTTGGTAGTTGGAAGATATATAAAACAAAATCAAAACCATAAATATTAAAGTAAAAATCCTTCAAAGATTTGTTAAACGAACTCCTCAAGAAGGTTATGCTCTGTCTCTTGCAAGCTTAATATGGTAATATGCATAGAGTTTTTCCCACGTGCAAGCTTAATTATTTGCCACGTGTCATAATCAAAGGCCAAAATTCAATACATGCCCCAAGGATTTAATGGTCATTTGTAGGGTATAGTTTTTTTATTTAATGAAACACCAATGAAACATGGAATGTGTAACAGGGAATTCAATTTGCTCCCAAATGACTTCTTTAACACCAATGTTGTCCAGAAAACTGAAAATCCCACAGCATATCCTAATGATAACACCACATAAAACCATTCTATCTCGGATTTATAATGATAATCTGCAAGCAGATGGACTTCACTCTCATCGTGGGTGTCACCAGTTGTCAATGGAGGACCAAAAAGATGGTTCCCTATGAAGCTCGACGCATCCATGCCTCTGAGTTGTGTGCCTTCTGGTTCTCCCTGTCAGGTTGTTGTATGACAAGTTGAGATAACTCAGTGAAGAAATAACAATGAAGCTCTCTGGAATTTCACCGGATAAACCGTTTCTTGAGAAATCAAGAGACTCTAATTGCTTCAAGTTTCCAATGCTCTTTGGAATTAACCCTGTCAGATGATTTCAGGACAAATCTAATGCTATGAGCTCCACCAGAGTTGCCATACTCATACTCTGTTCCTTTCGTTGTCACTGTGGCACTCTCCAAAAAGGTTCCACGGAAAAAAAATGAAAAGTCCAAGTCTCCAGCAATATAATCAGTCATGTTTCTCCTCACAGCCATTGCAGTAAAATTTTTAACACATGCAGGAATTCTCCCAGAAAATGAATTGTTTGAGAGATCCAAGATTTGAAGAGATCTTAGGTGACATATGGTCGAAGGAATTGTACCATGAAAGTTGTTGGAGTGCAGAATGAGAAACCTCAATCTGGGTAAGCTTTGACCTATCCATGTTGGCATGTTTCCAACAATGTTATTATTAGAGAGGTCCATCTTCACTAGTTTTGTGCAACTCCTCATTGAGATGGTTGTGAGAGACATTTAAAAAAAAAAACTCACAAAACATGCAGGAAAATCACCTGAAATACCGGTATTGGACAAATCAAGTTTAGACAGTGTATTCCTCTGTGTCTCAAGCCATGATGGCATGGTGTTAGAATTTTCTCCCAAATTCCATGAACCTAATTCAAGAGTGTAAACCTTACGGGCCTACTTTCAAAGTCAAGTGGTTTCCAGAGGGAGAAAGATAACGCAAATTTGTGAGATTGGCAAAGTGATGTGCCTCAGTCACAACCCCTGTCATGATGTTATTACCAAAATGAAGAGATTCCAATTTAGAAAGTTGGCCTATGCTCACCGGAAAATTACCCGTAAATTTGTTATCTTCTAGCCATAAACCATTTAGTTGAGATAACTTTCCAAGATGGATTTGTAGGAAATAATTCCTAATGCCTTAACCCTATTATGATAAACGAGATCAAAATTATAATGCGGAAGCGTACCTGATCCAATGAGTCTCTAGGCGGAACGCGAACTCAGGATCAATGGTTATATGGTCTTCCTCAACTAAGCCTCCTTATTCCTTATGGGGACCATAGTAATCCCTCCCGATGGGGAGAAGGGAAGACCATGTGCGGCTTAGTATATTGGGGACCATAACCGGGTAACCTTTATATACTACTTGACTAAACCACCCATAATCACCTAATCACGTAGTATTGGGTATCTACTCAATAAGCCCATATCATTTATTATTATAGCCCATGGACCTTTAACCTTAATTGAATCACTTAATTAAGTCCATAAAATAATTGAATAGCTAATATAATTGTATAATAATATATTACCCACAATTAGATTATAATGGAAATTAATAATTTCCAACAATCTCCCACTTGGGCTATATATTTTCTGTTAGCAATTATATCAAGAGTCCTTAGTTGCGCAACTTTATGCTATTCCTCTTCAGGCTATACTTAACAATCTGGTCCAACTCATATACTAATATGGAACTACCGCGGCATTCACCACATTATAAATCGTGATTAAACCCCGACAATCACCATATCAATATACTCAATGACATAGATCAAATATGGTGAGTAGCATGAAAATTACATGCCAAATGTAATCAACATCATGTCTATTTCCAACTGGTCCAACTTTAAACTTTAGTGAGATCAATCCATAATGTAAAATATTACAAAATGAAATTACTTAAGTGAATTCACAATTAATTCAAAGCCATGAACTTTATTCTGCAGAAAACTGAATTATCCAAATCAAAGTGTTTTGAAAACTTTAAAGAACAATAAATATAGACTCCCACTGAACTAATGTATTCTAAAACCATATAACACTCACATGATTAGTTAGCTCATAAAATTGCAAGGCGTTGAATACATAATTGGTGGATCCATACTTAGAGTCTATCATAATATGTTCTTCTAAAATTTTATCTACACAAAACACTTTCTTTAACAACCAAGAATTCTATGTCAATTTGTTTGACTTATAAGTATTCTTATCATAAATACTTTACTGCGAACTAACTGTCACAATGAACTTTATGTGACAAATCTTCGCAATCTTTATTTCATGTTTGAATGCCCTTAGTGTGCTACTAATTCTGTTATCATGGTTAATGAGCTAAAGTGTTTGCTTAATACTTTTACTTGTATAGCTCTCCGACCAACAGAAAATATAGCCTAAAGTGGATCTTATACTGTATTGACATCCAACAAACTCAGAATCAGAATTCCTCATGATCTCTAACAAATCTGATCTCTGATGTACAGACATATTATTCTCTATACATACTTTATAAAGATCCATACTAGAGTTACTTAAATGTCTACTTAATATACCAACAACATAAGCCAAATTAGGTCTTGTAGAGACCTCATCATACAACAACTTCCAACAACCAATAAATATGGAATGTTTCTACATTTCTTAAATCTTTAGTTTAACTTTAGGGCACTTGATTGAGACTGCACTTGTCTCACTTAGTTTAACTTAAACATTCTCCCACTGAATCACATAATCATCTACATTTGTCTCAAAACCAAATGAGACACTTACTTCATGATGATACTTGTGATTCCTTTACAAAAAAAAATTTGCTTGAATGCATAGATGAATTTCCTATTAGTTCTTAAACCATTTAGATCGTATCATCAGTGTTGCGATCATGGAACTTTATCTTTACATCCATCTAATATGATTCAAGATCAAAATGTGCTACTAATGTCACGATTATCTTATAATAATGACTTCCTTCCCTTTTGAGTATAATCCTATATCAAGATGCAAACCTAATCATCTTGTAATGATTTATACTCATAACTTATAGCATTAACATACTTTGGAGTAATTGGACCGTTCATGGTTTGATGAACATTGTATGAATGTTCTACCATTAATTATATAGTGTCCTCATTATTTAAGAGAAAAACTACATAATCATTCAAATTGTCTTTCACCCAACTCTAGTGGTTTTCTTAGTAACATTAATTCTTGAGGTTGTTAAATTTGTTATTCCTTAAATATTACTGACATTGTCATATCGTTATTCTGAGTTTGCACTAATTTTTTAAAGCATAAGTGGGGATCGAATCGACTCCCCTTAAGGACAATGTCTCTAATATTATTCTTCTCCCAAAATCAACATCCTCACATAATACCGTATTACCCGTCTCAAATATGATCCGATCAATTGGATCATAAATTTATTATCTTTATTTAATACCAATAAAGTAGCTTGTATCTATTTGAATCCAATTTTCTTTAGTAGATCCCAATGATCTAGACTTAGTTGGATATCACCATATGTGAAACTCAAAGAGTTCTCACAACTACTTTGGTTGGAACTTTATTGAGATCATAAGCTGCAATCTTTAGTATTTCTCCAATTAGTAACCATATATTGTGGAGTACTACTTTTGTCTTTTAACTACACCACAACACCATTCATACTAAGTAATCTTAATGTGATGTTTTATAAAACAATTCCACAAGCCTTTAGGAGAAAACGAAAGGTTATACTTTAGTTTCTTTTTAACAGCTTTCCAAACGGGTTTTTCTTTGTTGCCCTTATACTTTATTGAGACAGAGTTTGTTAGAAACTTATTAGTTCATTCTTATTGTTGAAGTTATCATCATGTATAATTTTGTTGTTGACATAAGTTAAACTTAATTAAAGACTTCTTAATTGTACAGAGAATTAATCCAAAATGATTATCATGCTTGCACTAAACTTTATAATCTTTCAAATTTTAAATAGTTTAGAATCATCTCAAGGAATCTATCACATCATTAGTATCAATACCAACTTGTAAGTGACACTCTCTACGTAGTAGTCAAATACTGACAATAAAACTGTCAAACAATAGCCTTCCTTTGGGTCGACTTATTACTTACATGTTAAACAAATAATCGTCACATATTTACCACCACAAGTGCTTGTGTATTTCTGCCAAATATTAATCTACCTATGGGCCAATCAATACCCGCATGAAGATACACTTGCAAAACATTATTAATTAGGGACCCATCACAAGACACCTTGTGCAACATTAACCTCGTCTATGGACAAAAATTAACTGCAGGGGTAATCTTGGTGTAACAATCAAGTATTGACAATAAATTCTGTCAAACAAGAGTCTATCTGTGGCGACTCATGTTCACATGAATAATCCAAATAATTATCACATACTTATTATCACATGTGTGTTATTATTCTGTCAAACTGTGCCTACCTGTAGGCCGAACACAGAACACATAAATAATACCACACCCATCTATGTAATTTCAATAAAACTTTTCTCCACACACGATATTGCTGTGGCAACATGGTGCTTCGATTGACTAGATTGAAGGTTTACTAGACTAATTATATAAATATTAAAATATTTAATTTAAATAAACGACATTAAAAATGTCTCCCCAATTTAATTTAATTTTATTCCTCTAACCAAATAGGAATATTAGATGATTCATTACCCTATAATGATGAAAGATCTCCTTTACTTAATTAAGGATTTCAAATCCTAACTTAGAATTAATAAAATTAGGCAAATATCCTTAATATTTGAATATAAATTACAAGTACCATGCACATGGCATAAACTAATATTACCAAAATTTAATTATGCTAATCTTTTACTAAAATAACATAATATGGTAATTCAATAAGCCATGTGCATTAACACTATAAATAAATAAAACATGAACAATACTTAGCAACCACATATACACACTTGATTTTTATCAACATGTTACTATAAGGCATAGAGAATCTTGCCACGAAAATAATTAAATCTAATTAAGATTTAATATACACTGATATCACTCCAAATCAAATTCTAATGGAGAATATAGAGGTATTTGAATAATCCATGCCCAATGACTCACACAGCCACGCATCAATTAGTGGACTTTAAACCAAAGATAAATAAATACCTCCACGTTAGCACAACACCTCATGATAATAAAGGTAATGATAATATCATATCAATCAATTTGATTTAATGAAACAATGATTTGATTCAAAACATGCATATCAATTACCGAAATTCGCTAACAAGATCAAACATATTTGCTAAATTGAGTCACGAGCCGTAAAGATTAGCACGAAACTTAATCAAAATCTCAACTACAAAACTTCAATTTTACAATCTCAGAGAACCATAAATAGGATGACTCTGATACCACTTGTAGGAAATAATTCCTAATGCCTTAACCCTATTATGATAAACGAGATCAAAATTATAATGCGGAAGCGTACCTGATCCAATGAGTCTCTAGGCGGAACGCGAACTCAGGATCAATGGTTATATGGTCTTCCTCAACTAAGCCTCCTTATTCTTTATGGGGACCGTAGTAATCCCTCTCGATGGGGAGAAGGAAAGACCATGTGCGGCTTAGTATATTGGGGACCATAACCGGGTAACCTTTATATACTACTTGACTAGACCACCCATAATCACCTAATCACGTAGTATTGGGTATCTACTCAATAAGTCCATATCATTTATTATTATAGCTCATGGACCTTTAACCTTAATTGAATCACTTAATTAAGTCTATAAAATAATTGAATAGCTAATATAATTGTATAATAATATATTGCCCACAATTAGATTATAATGGAAATTAATAATTTCCAACAGGATTGGGATTTCATCAGTTATTAAGTTTCTCCCTACATCAAGTGTTTCTAGTCTTTGAAATTCTCCAAATTGGTGAGTTAGGTGGCCGGAAAGTTGATTCCTACGCAACGCCAGAGATCCTAAGAAGCATTCTGACATACATCAAAATGTATCAGATACTTCTCCTTGTAGCATATTCCCAGTTAATTCCAATGTTTGCAATTTGCATAAATTAGCAACTTGTCTTGGTGTTTTTCCTGAAAGCTCATTCCCATATAAGTCAAGGGTGGTAAGCGATGTCAGATTTCGTATGGCGTTGGATATGGTACCCTGTAGAGAACAAGATCGAAAGGAAACAAATGCAAGGTCCTTGCAAAAATAGAGCAAGTCAGGGATGGTAGAATTGAGCTCAGGATTGCTAGAGAGATCAAGGAGTTTGGTGGTGTTTGTGATACTAGGAATCTCTCCTTGGAGAAAGGTCCTACTTAGATGAAGAAAAACAAGATTACTCTGTTTAAATATCCATTTTAAGATGGGTAAAGACAGAGAGTTGAAAGAGAGATCCAGATTGGCTAGAGAAGTAATATTGTTAAGATGGTGAGAGTGAGTTATGAGACTAAGATTGCATTGACCTAAGCGTAGGTCTACCAAAGAAGGGAGAGTCTGTTGAAGGCTAACACCGACTTGGGGGTTTTCTAGCCTATTCTAGATATTGCAGAAACATGTAAGTATGGAGGTGGTAACATGCTGAGGTTGCTACGTGGAGCATAATGAGAAAGGATTAATATATGCAGTGGTGGATAAGTCTTGGAAAGTTAGTGGCACCGTCCAGAAGAATCGTTTAGTACTATAAATAAGATAGATGTGTATGATGTAATGTAATAACAGAGTGGTGTGTCCTATCTGTTATGAGAGAGAGTGTCCAAGAGAGATAGAGAGTATGTGTGAGTGAGAAAGTTGTATCCCAAGAGTGATACAGAGTCTTGAGTGTGTAAGTTTAAGAGTTGTATTGTAAAATTTTGCGAGTCCCGTGTGTACTTTCCCCAACTCTACGTTCCTATAATAATCCAACAGAGCTTCACTGAGGTTCACGCCGTTCATGTTAAGGTGGTCCAAATGAGAAAGGCCAGCCAACCGTTCGATGCTATCAGCATATAATACTGATCCCCCAATATACAGAGTGTGTAACCTGGAGAGATTCCCAATGGTAGGCGGAATCTTCCCACGATATCCTGCACCAGCGATATTCAAATACTCGAGGCTGGTGAGAGATCCGACGAAAGAAGGGGCTTCAACATCAAATTATACCGATTCACCAGCGAAAAATCAGTATGTGATAGCAAATTCGCCACCTCAAGGATAAGACAACACCACCTCAAGGATAAGAATTGAAAGACAAGCTCACACTTCAAGGAATCCATCAAAGAGAAAAAAACTTGATGATAAAAATTCACTAAGAATTCTTTTCAAAGATAATAATATTGATCTCTTCCTTTTTGAATGCAAGACACGACAATATATATACTTGGAACAATCCTCCAAGAATAATAATAGACACTTGAGCAATAATGAAACTTGAACAAACTTAATGCAATAAATTCTTAGAATGCTGCAATGATAGAAGATAATGGGTTGCTCTACTGACAATGTTTTGGCCCGCTATTGTTTCTCGAACGATCAGCTGTTTTGGCCCGCTATTGTTTCTCGAACGATCAGCTCAATGTTGCTGGGTTCGTTTGCATGCCCATTTGCATCATTCTCCCCTGGTTTGACAAGACTCGTTCTCGAGTCCAATGGATCATCACCAAGAAAGGATAGTTGGAAAGGATCAAAAGACTTCAAATACATGAACTTGGCAGTTTTTCGTATATTCCTGCCACCTTCCAGAAAAACGATCGTATCTCCTTGTAGAAAACTCCAAACGACTCTCTGTTTGTTGCGTTTGAAATTAGACTGAGAGAGCTTTCTATCCATATATTGTTCACCATCTGATTCCCTCCAGAGAAGTAACAGTAAATTTTTTAATTTACCCCATGTGTGCTGGAACATTTTCAGCATTCTCTTCCACTGCGTGCAAACTAATCTTTAAGTTTCCTTCATCGATACTTATCCGCATTCTTTTTTAATCTTATATTTTGCTTGACAGGAGCAAAACACTTTTGTGCTTCCTTGGACCATTGAAACTTCTGCAAAAGAGACTCGTCATTTAACGTGCAACTTGTGTGAAAAAATTATGCCCCAAGCACTCTTCTTCTTCTTGGATAGCACTCAAGCACCTTCTTGAAACAAGAATTTCACCTTGATCAGCATACGAAATTTTGTCTTCATCATCACTTTCGTCATAAACTGGCTTCTCATCTTCATCATAGTTTGGTGTTGTTTCGTCGTCTACCTCTTCATACTTGTTGTGAAAGATACACAAAACCTCACAAAAACACTCAAGAACACACACACACAATTTGATGATGTTGATGGAATCAAAATGAAAGAAAATTGCACCAAGATGTATAGTGGTTCGGTTTTGAATAACCTACATCCACTTGGGGAGAAGAAACTCTATTGATTGATGATCTAATACAACCAAGAACAGACTGAATCAAAAACAAATAAGAAAGGAACTTTTCTGTGAAACTGTGAAAATTTTTTAAGTGTTGAACGTGTGTGATGAACCAACTTTGAGCCTTTATATCTTGCTACTCCATCAACCTCTTGATCCGGTCAAACCTCCACTGGATAGCCCTTACTTAGTAGATGAGATGCAGCCATCTAGCCGGTTCTAGGTAGCTTGATAAACCGCTCATAAATCGCCTCAAAGTCGGCTGATCATAACTGCACAAAATGACAGTTATGGCAGTTATGTTGTTGAGTTAGTTTCAATCGTTTCTTTAAGCTTCCAGCTGCCATGCAACACGTTGTGATCATCCTTCAGTCTCCAATGAACACTTTCCACGTGTATATCAGCCCCATGCATGCATCTATTTTCATCAATCTCCACCTTAGATGTATGCATGAACAACTTCATCCCTTCTCCCCACCTTTGCTGCTTTTAAGGTGCAGCAACCTCTATGTCTTCACACATGCCCACTAAAGTCTTGCACAGCTCAAACTTTACTGCTGGCAATGCTTTAGTAAGACCATCAGCTGGATTTACAGTTGTATCAATCTTTCTCACTTCTACAAGTCCACTTTCCACCATATCTCTTACAAAGTATAGCTTAACATCAATGTGTTTGGTTCTTTCATGATACCCCTGATGCTTAGCCAAGTGTATTGCACTTTGATTGTCACAATACACCACTACAGCATTCTGATATTCTCCTAACTCCTTCAGCAAACCAACAAGTCATATTCCTTCATTAATTGCTTCTGTCAAAGCAATGATTCAGCTTCTGTAGTTGATAATGCCACCACAGACTGATGGCTTGCTTTCCAACTTACTAATGTACCAAACATATTGAACACATACCCTGTAAGAGATTTTCTATAATCCAAGTTTGCTGCAAAATCAGCATCAACATATCCAATGATAACATCTGATTTTGCTTCCCTTTTCTGGAATTTTAAACCAACTTATTCAGTTCCCTTGACATATTTCAATGCCCATTTGACTGCCTCCCAATGTTGTTGTTTACCTGGACAACTTAAGAATCTACTAATCAAGCTCATTACATAATTAAGATCAGGCCTACTGCAAACCTAGCATACATGAGACTGCCCACTGAACTTGCATATGGAATTTTACTCATTTCAGCTAATTCTTTATCTGTTTTAGCTCCACTAAGTAAAGACAGATTTAATCCTTGCTTAACAGGTGTTGTAACAGGTTTGCACTGATCCATATTTTACCTTTTGAGTACTTTAATTAGATAAGATTGCTGTTTCAACACAAGTATTCCAGCTGATCTGTCTCTACTTATTTCCATACCTAGTATCATCTTGGCTTCACCAAGATCCTTCATCTCAAACTCTAATTTGAGTAATTCCTTTACTACATCAATGCCTTGAGAGCTCTTGCAAGCAATCAAGATATCATCCACATAGAGTAGTAAGTATGTATAACAGTTGTTTTCTTCCTTGATGTATACACAACTGTCATATAGACTCCTCTGGAATCCATTAGCAATTATATATTCATCAAACCTTAAGTATCACTGCCTGAGACTTTGTTTAAGTCCATACAGAGATTTAAGTAATAAACAGGCCTTAGTGTCAGCCTTCTCAACTGTAATACCTTCTGGTATCTTCATGTAGATGCTTTCTTCCAACTTACCATGTAGAAAAGCAATAGTTACATCCATCTGATGAAGCTCCAGATCATATTGAGCCACTAGTGCTGTTTACTCTGATTGAACAATGTTTAACCACAGGTGAGAAGATCTCATTGTAATCCACTCATTCCTTCTGTGAAAAACCTCTAGCTACTAGTCTAGCTTTATATCTGACTCCACCTTCAACTGCAGATGCTGGTTTTCTTTTGAAAATCCATTTACATCCAACTAGCTTCTGAGATTTTGGTTTGTCAACAATTCTCCATGTTCCATTCTTATTCAGAGACAGTAACTCTTCCTCCATGGCTACCAACCACTTATTACTATCTTGACTTGCCAATACCTCAGTGTAGTTTCTTGGTTCATAAGATTCAATATCAGTTGCTGTATATAGTGCAAATGATACTATATCAGCTTCCACATATCTTGCAGGTGGCACTATAGTCCTTTTCTGTCTGTCCCTTGCAAGCTGATAGGTATTAGGTTGTTCTTTAACTCTTGATACTTCATCTATATCTCTATTAGTGAATTTCTCTTCACTTTCACCTAACCTGTTCATACTTTGAGGCTCCACCTCAAGATCAGACTTCCTTCTTTGATCATCTTTGATCAAAGGCATCTTATCTTCAATGAAAACAACATCTCTATTGACCAAGAGTCTGTTTTCTTCATAACACCATAGTTTATACCCCTTTATACCTTTTGGATAACCAATCATAATACATTTAAGTGCTCTAAGTTCCAATTTATCTTGTTTCACATGGTGATAAGCTTGACAGCCTATAACTCTAAGGTGAGAATAAGTTGGAACCTTACCTGACCATACTTCTTCTGGAGTTTTAAAATTCAAAGCTGTAGCGGGACATAAGTTGATCAAGTAAGCTGCAGTTGCAGCCAATTCTCCCAAAATATCTTACTTAAGCCTGTACTGCTCAACATGCATCTAATTCTTTGCAACAATGTCTGATTCATTCTCTCTGCAATTCCATTTTGCTGTGGAGTTCCAGGAACACTTTTATGCCTCTTGGTTCCCTTTTCCTTGCAATATGAATTGAATTCTTCAGACACAAACTCCAATCCATTGTCTGTTCTCAAATACTTCAAATTACTCCCAGTGCTATTTTCTGTTTCTTTTAACCAGACTTTGAATGTAGAAAATGCTTCATCCTTGGTTTTCAGAACATATATCCACAATTTCCTTGAGTAGTCATCAATGATGGTCATTATGTATCTTGCTCCACCTCTGGTTATGGTCTTTGATGGTCCCCAGAGATCTGAATGAACATAATCCATCCTTCCTTTAGTTGTATGTTCTGATTCACCAAACTTAAGTCTCTTGGACTTACCGAGAATGCAACGCTCATACTGTCTAATTGATCATTAGCATTAAACTTGATCAGCTGTTGTTTAGCCAGTCTTGCATCCCTCTTTCACTAACATGTCCCAATCTACCATGCCATAACTTGGCGTCATCTTGTTGATCAGTGTTATGTATCTGTCCTACAACAACACTTCCATCCAGGAAGTACAAGTCAAATTTCCTAGTTCCCTTCATGACTATTCTATCATCCTTAGTCACTGTGAGAACTCCATTCCTCAGGTTTGAATTATATCCTTGAGTATCCAGCATCCCAAGGGAGATGAGGTTCTTTCTTAATCCAGGAACATATCTAACATTCCTTAGAAGCCTCTGAACTCCATCAAACATGAGCAGTCTGATAGATCTCACCCCCTTTATTTCACAAGAATGATTATCACCTAATAATACTGATCCTCCTTCTTGATGCTTGAATTCCTCAAACCAATGCTTCATAGGTGTCATATGGAATGTACACCCTGAATCAAGTACCCACTCAACAGACACATCTGATGATGTGATGGCCAGAGCTTCAATACCTTCCATACCAGCATCATTTTGAGATTCACCAACCTGATTGACTTGATTCTTCTGGTTTTCAGTAGTTGCATCAACCCTTTTGAACTTGTTAGCTTTCCATTTTGCACATTGTTTCTTGAAATGCCCAGGTTCATAACAGAAGTAACACTTCTTTCCAGTTAACTGACCTGATGCACCCTTCTTTTTATTAGAGTTTCCTCCTTTGTTCCATTTCTTGTTTTGATTTCCTTTCTTGGCAAAGAGTCCTTCTGCTCCAGATTTTTCTTTATTGTTAGCCACTTCCTCTAGATCTTTTGATCTAAGTGCTTTCAATACATCTTCAAATAGTACTACATCCTTCCCTCCATAGAGAACAACATCCTTGAAATGCCTTTGTGATCTTGGTAATGCTGATAGCAACATGATAGCCTTATCTTCACTGGACAGCTTGAAATCCACACTTTCCAGATCATCTGTGATCTTGCAGAATTCATCAGCTTGTTCCATTAGAGACCTTTCATCAGTCATCTTGAATGCATGAAGCCTTTGCCTCAGATGCATTTTGTTTGCAGATGACTTGACCATAAATAAAGCTTCCAATTTGTTCCACACCCCAATAGCTGTTGTCTCCTTTGATACTTCTTTGAGTATTTTATCACCAAGACATAGAATTATTATAGAGTATGCCTTTTGAAGTACCTGATCATCCACCTGTACTCTTACAGGTTCTGCTGCAGCTTGAGGATCTTTGATGATTTCAGTCTTCACTGGTGGAGGAGGTTTGAGAGCATCCATCAAACCTTGATGCATTAGGACTGCCTTCATCTTGATCTTCCATAGATTGAAATCTGATTTTTCTGAGAGCTTTTCAACATCAAATCTTGTAGTATTCATCTTGAATGCTTGCAGTATATCTGATCTTCCCACAAAAGGCGCCAATTGTTGTGAAAGATACACAAAACCTCACAAAAACACTCAAGAACACACACACACAATTTGATGATGTTGATGGAATCAAAATGAAAGAAAATTGCACAAAGATGTATAGTGGTTCGGTTTTGAATAACCTACATCCACTTGGGGAGAATAAACTCTATTGATTGATGATCTAATACAACCAAGAACAGACTGAATCAAAAACAAACAAGAAAGGAACTTTTCTGTGAAACTGTGAAAATTTTCTAAGTGTTGAACGTGTGTGATGAACCAACTTTGAGCCCTTATATCTTGCTACTCCATCAACCTCTTGATCCGGTCAAACCTCCACTGGATAGCCCTCACTTAGTAGATGAGATGCAGCCATCTAGCCGGTTTTAGGTAGCTTGATAAACCGCTCATAAATCACCTCAAAGTCGGCTAATCATAACTGCACAAAATGACAGTTATGGCAGTTATGCTGTTGAGTTAGTTTGAATCGTTTCTTTAAGCTTCCAGCTGCCATGCAACACGTTGTGATCATCCTTCAGTCTCCAATGAACACTTTCCATGTGTACATCAGCCCCATGCATGCATCTATTTTCATCAATACTCATCATAGATTGGTGTTGTTTCATAATCTACCTCTTCATACTCATCGTAGATTGGTGTTGTCATCGTAGATTGGTGTTGTTTCATAATCTACCTCTTCATATTTATCGTAGATTGGTGTTGTTTCATAGTCTACCTCTTCATACTCATCCGAACCAAGGCTGCAATGAAAAGGATAAAAATCCTCATCATCGTGCGTCGGTTGCTGATTCATCATCGGTTGGTTCATATTTTGCTGCTGCACTTGTCTTTGTAGAAGTTCAACCGTTCTTCTTAATTGATCCAACTCGATGTCACGCAAATCACTTTGACGAGTGGTAGGGTTATTAATAGGACATGATTTAATTGATTCAATCATATCTTCATAATTTTAGGTGATATCTTTATTAATCTTTTAGAATATTTTCTTTGCATAATTCATGCAACAGCTGTACATATGTGTCTATATATAGTGGAATACTTTTCTCAATCACCTCATTAACGGTGATCAACTCTTTCTCTCATGGTATCAGCCTAACTCACCGAAATCTTAATTTCTTTCTCTCTTCACTCTCCTCAACCTCTCTACTCTCTATTCACTCTCCTCATCCTCTCTACACACCACCCCAAACTTCTTCTCATATTTCACATGGCAGAAAACTTCAACATTGCCCAACTCTCCTACATGATAACAATTAAGTTATCAGCCTCTAACTATCTCTTGTGGAAAAATCAGGTTGTTGCCACTCTTAAGAGTCACGACCTACTTCAATTTGTGGATGGATCATCCATTGCTCCTTCTCCCACTCTCGAATCTAACGGCAAAACTGTTCCAAACCCAGATCACAATTTGTGGTGCTTCAAAGATCAAAAAGTTGCTAGTCTCTTATACTCTAGTCTAACTGAAGAGTCTATGACCGAGGCTGTGGGATCTTCTACTTCTAGGTCACTATGGCTCGCTCTTGAATCAACCTTTAGCCATTCATCTTCTTCGCGAATTCATCAACTTCGAGGTGAATTGCATATGATTCAAAAAGGCTCATCCAGTGTTGAGGAATATGGTCGACGATTCAAAATGGTGTGCGAAAAACTTTCTATTATTGGGCACCCTGTGCCTGAGACAGACAAGTGCCATTTTTTCCTTCTCAGTCTCGACCCTCAATTCACAAACTTCTCTGATGTTCGAATGGCTATTTCACCTGCTCTCCCATTTTGTGATCTATTATCTCAAGCACGTAATTATGAAAATTTCAACCGTTCTATGGATGATGCTTCTCCCGCACCCGTTGCCTTTGCAGCTCATCGCCGTAGCCATCAATCAAATAACACTGGAAACAAGTTTCAAACGGGTCATCATTCACAAGGTCAACCTTCTGGATATCAATCTTCTTCTCACAATTTTAGCCGTGGAAAACCAGGAAAAAAGCCATTCACTCCTCGTTGTCAAATATGTCGGGAAGATGGTCACTATGCTACCACTTGTTCTCAACAATATGCACAACCACCTAATTACACTCCTTCGGCGAACTTAACACAAGCCTTTGATACTTAATGTCGTGTCTCTAATGACCCAGTTTCAGATTGGTATTTGGACACTGGAGCATCGGCCCATATGACATCTGGAATGGGTGATCTCCACTCAATTGAGCCTTTTTCTGGTAATAGTCATGTTATCGTTGGTAATGGCGATAAAATAAATATTTCTCATATTGGTTCATGCAAACTTTCGAATCAATTGCAATTATTAAATGTCTTGGTTGTGCCACATATTACAAAAAATCTAATCTTCATCAGTAAGTTGACTTCAGATCTTTTTGTAGATGTATTATTCTCTGATAAGTCTTTTGTGATTCAGAAAAAGGTAACAAGAGAACCACTTGCTCGGGGCAGATGTAGTGATAGTTTATATATATTAGAGCATTGAAGTTCTGTCTTAATTGCTGCTTTGAAGGACAAGGCGTCCAAAGCTTCTTTTGAGTTATGGCATTCCCGTTTAGGGCATGCAAATTTTCCTATTATTAAATCATTAAATAAATTATGCCAATTATCTGTTACATTATTTGTTGCCTAAACCTGGTTTATGTTGTTCTTATGAGTTAGCTAAGAGCAAGCGTCTTACATTTCCATTGAATGATAAACAAGCTTCTACTATTTTAGATCTAATACATTGTGATCTTTGGGGACCTGCACCTACTACTCCTAATGAAGGATTTCATTACTATGTTGTGTTCATTGATGATTTCTCTAGATTCATGTGGGTATACCCTCTACGGGCTAAATCTGATATTTTTGATCTTTTGGTTCGTTTTCATACATTTTTCCGCAATCAATTCTCTTGCTCTTTAAAGGTTTTTCAAAGCTATGGAGGCACTGTATATACCAATGGTAAAGTTCGAGATTATTTTGCAAAACATGGTGTTCATCATCGATTTTCTTGCCCGTACACTCCTGCATAAAATGGTCGTGCGGAACGTAAGCACTGTCATATCACCGAGACAGGTCTTTCTATGCTTTTTCATGCACATGTTCCTGTTTCTTTTTGGATCGATGCTTTTTCAACGGCTGTTTATATTATTAATGTATTGCCAACTCCTATTTTAGATAACAAGTCCCCCTTTGAACTCTTACATGGTGTGACTCCTAATTATCCTCATTTCAAAACTTTTGGATGTCTGGTTTTTTCGTATCATCATGATTACACTCCGCATAATTGGCTCCTCGTAGCCATCCTTGTATTTTTATGGGCTATAGTAGTAATTACAAGGGTTTTCGGTGTTATGATCCTGATGCTTCCCATTTTTATATCACCCGCCATGCTCGATTTGATGAGTTGTGGTTTCTTTTTAATGGAAAGAAAAGTGATATCCATATTGATAATCTTGAATTCTCACCATTTGCAGAACCTGTTAGTATCTCTCATATTGAGCCTAATCATAAGTCTTTACCTAAAGAGCCCACTTCTCCAAAATTTAATTCTTGTCAGATATGCCCTTCAAATGAAATTAATTCTACTATACAAAATGATGCTATCATGCCACCTACACCCACCATGCACCCAACGTCCCACACACCACCCTCTCCTATTAATTCTCCTATGCAAATCTCACAACCTCGTCAGCTTCCAAATGCCATTATCCAACATGAACCTCTGCAGATTCCTTCAAGTTCTACGCATCCCATGCAAACTCGGGCAAAATCTGGTATTTTTAAACCTAAATATGTTACTAATATTGCTTCTACACCATTACTTTATGCTCTTGTTGCCTTTACAGAACCTAAGGGATTTAAATCGGCTGCTAAACATCCTCATTGGCTTGAGCCTATGCATGAAGAGATGAATGCTCTACAGGCTAATGACACTTGGGAACTCGTTCCCCGACCTCCGGGATCAAATGTTGTTGGCTCTAAATGGGTCTTTCAAACTAAGTTTCACTCTGATGGTTCAATTGAACGCCATAAGGCTAGACTTGTTGCTCAAGGATTCACTCAAATTCTAGATTTAGATTTTTCTCACACTTTCAGTCTTGTCGTTAAAGCAGTAACGGTTTGGATTATTCTTTTTCATGTTGTTCAAAATAAATGGCCTCTTCATCAATTGGATGTAAAAAATGCATTTTACATGGATTTCTCAATAAACCAGTCTTCATGGCCCAACCCCCAGTATTCATTAATAGCTAATATCCCGATCATGTGTGTCGCTTAAAGAAAGCTTTATATGGGCTTCGACAGGCGCCCCTTGCTCGGTTTCAACGATTCAGCACGTTTCTCACAAGTTTGGATTTCACTTGTAGTCGTGCTGATCCTTCTCTATTTTATTTTTTTCGTCAATCTACTATTATTTATTTGTTGCTATACGTTGATGATATTATTATCACAGGAAATGACCCATCTACACTTCGTCGTTTTATTCTTCGTGCTAATCAAGAATTTGCCCTCAAGGATTTAGGGGAGTTAAATTATTTCTTGGCTTAGAAATATCACACCAGCCGAATGGTTTGTTTCTCAGTCAATCTAAATATGCTCATGATATTGTTACTCGAGCCGGTCTCCTTGACTCTAAACCTGTTTGTTGAAAGTGGAATTTTACGCATTTTATGTGTGCACATTACACCATTTCTCTTAGAAAAGTTATTATTTTTGCATAAAATTGTGTATGTTTGAGTATTTCCACGATTTTGAGGCTACTACGGTGTTTTTGTGAGTTTTGAAGGTAGAAAATAGGGAAAAATAGATCAAAGATGGAAACAGCTTAGAACAAAGTTAGAACGGTCCAGCTCAGAAGCTGCTCTGCTAGTAGCTCGGGCTGAGCTGGACCGGCTCCCATGTCAACGCAATCGAGTGGGGTCTAGATGGGACCCTGGTGACGTGGCAAGTCACCATAAAGCAGCTCGGATGCCGCTCGGCCAGGTCCTGACCCAACTTGAGCCAAGCTGGGTGCCGATAGACCCAATTTCGGGCCCAGACTAGACCTGTTCGATACAGCACTGTATTTACACCCATCAGATTGCGATTTGGCTAGAATTCATCACGAAAAAAGCCCTACATCAGTCTAAGACAAAAAGAGGGAGATCAAGACACAAATTGGAGAGAACCCATCCATTCCACCGTAAATTCACCCCACAATTCCACACACATCAGATTCAAATCTGACTTTCATAATCCATCCATCTTCAAGAGGGTTCAAGTGTTAATCAAGTGAGATCGGACGATCAGAGAGACGGAGCAGGAATGCCCAACTACGCTTACGCTAGGGTTTCGTGTTTCTTATATTTCCCTTCCTTTTATCTTGATTTTTGGTATGAATTGCATAGCCAAGAGTGTTGATTGTAACCTCATGGGCTAATTTCACAGTTCTAGGGTTTGATGGTTTGATTTAGGAACCTAGACCAAAGATTGGGATTTTATGCTGTGGATATTCTGATTTTACTTAATTTATTCAGACTTGCTAACCTGCTTCGTAACGTCTTTAGAGTAATTTCATGACATCCGCTATAATGCTTGGATTATTATGTTAGCTTGTGTGCGTTCATGATTGATATTGTCTATCTGTTAGGGATTGATATAGTTCCGCTATACACACTTTAATTCCATAAAATGGTGAATCAGATTCTTGAATTGTTTAGTAGAACAATGCAATTAGACATTCAAGTAGGAAGTGAATAGAACCTTATAGTAATTCCAGAAAATATCTTGTTAGTTGAACTTACTATCCGGAGGTATTGTTGTTTGCTTTGATTAGTATCTAGGAATGAGGTTTGGTAATATTCATGCACCTTAGGATTATGTGGTGGGTTAATAGGGTTATGTGGTGTATTTTCATTGAAACTGCATGAATGAACAATTGAAGGTCTAGTAACCCGAATTAATAGGTCTTATATCTGATACCTTAGAACTATTCGTTATCTCTTGATTAGAATTGCTTTATTTTTATTGCTCTTAATTAATTTAGTATTTAATATTTCAGCAATTAAATAATTAAATTCACAAAACTTTGGAAATTGGTTACTTAATTCTAATTAGATAGTAATCTAGATTAAATAAATAATTATCTGTCTCAGTGGGATTTATAATTTAAATTGGGTACTTGCTGCTACGTTTGATATCCTTATACTTGAGGATTAAATTGGAGTGCGCAAAATACGACTATCAAGTTTGGAATTTTGTTAAATTCTAAATTTTAAGATGACTGGAAGTTATTTTGTTTACTTGTGCTTCTGAATCAAAAAGGGGGAGATGATATAGTTGGATGACTTATTTTCTTCATTCATATGCTTGTTTTGTCATTGGGGAGTTATCATATTATGAGGGAGAATTTTTTTTTTGTTGCTTGATGGCTAGGTGAATGGTTCTACATTGCATTTGTTTTAGGAACTTGTTTTTATTGATGGCCTTTGATGCTCTGTTCCTTATCGAATGTCTGTCCTTGTCTGGAGTTCTTTCATGTCACCAATATTGTTCCTGTCTTCGAGTTCTAACGTCAGACCAGTTTTAAAAAACATGGCTGATTGGTTTTGTGTTGTTTTTGCAGGATTTAATTATTTTATTCTTCATCCAATTATAAATTTTTGATTCGAATGACAAGGGGGAGTTTGTTTGAAAATTATATTTTATTTATTTAATTATGATATATTTTCATATATTGGCATTTAATCAAATATTTTATATTTAGATAAGATTAAATTATTTATTGATTGAAGAGAAAATCAAGGACAAGGAAATATCAAGGAGATGATATGTTTCCATATTTAAAGAATTTGATCAAGATTTGAAGATATTATGGGGATATTAATTTCTATGTTTCAACGGTGCATGAAATATGATTGGGCTTTTCTTGGAGCAGATTACACAATCATGCCACATTCACGTGTTCTAAGAATACAAGATTGTCTACTATTAATCTTCTTCATATATCGGTCATAGAAGAAAAAAACACGCATATCCTTTGTGCAAGTCTCCCACATATTTTCTTCTGTTATATTCTCTCTTCATTATTGTCTATCAAGATCGGGAGATTTTATAGCAGCAGCGTTGAAGGGAGTCCACTGTACGTTGCCAAGTCCACATATTGGTCAGATGAGTATTTAGAAGTTGTAGGTATTATCGATTAACATAGAATGAAGTTCATAGATGTTAGATAGAAGTATTGTACAATTCTAACGAAAGAGGTCAGAGGGATGAGGCGAAGCGTGTCCCGTATTTATTTAGATCGTGTGTTTTAATGTCTTCCACTGATATTTCGTTTATGTTCTATTAAAACACACTTCTGAGTTCTTACATCAGTAAGAACATTATTTTCGAGTTCTTACACCAGTAAGAATATCAGCACACGAGCCTATTTTTCTTACAGTTATCTTACCCATAACTAAAAGTCATAGAACAAGTCTGCTGATGTGCTCTATAAACTTGAATAGCCAAGATATATTCAAAACTGAGCTAAGCTCCAGCTGTAAGTTTGTCATTATTATGAGAAATTGCAATGGAATTTGTACATTATTTATCAATGATCCATCTGCAACTTTGGTTGTTATTTGAGGGTGAGATTGGTAAATCAATTAGTAAAAACACGCTTTCTGATTTGTTCAAATGTTGTATCCTACTGGAAATTTTAGGCATTTTCATGTTATATTCACTATGCATTGTTTATTTAAGGAGTGGTCCAATTAATTTCAAAGAGTTATCTAATTATTTTTAAAGAGTAATCTATTTAATTTCAAAGAGTAACCATATTTATATTAAGAGTTTCATATCAAAGAGTGATCCAATAATTTTAAGAGTAACCTAATTAATTCCAAAGTATAATCCATTTAATTTTAAAGAGTAACCTATGTATATTAAGAGTCTCAAATCAAAGAGTGATACAATAAATTTAAGAATGACCTAATTAATTCCAAAGAGTAATCTATTTATTTCCAAAGAGTAACCTATGTATATTGAGAGTCTTAAATCAAAGAGTGGTCCAATAAATTTAAGAGTAACCTAATTAATTTCAAAGAGTGACATAATTAATTTCAAAGAGTAACCTATACATATTCAAGAGTCTCAAATAAAAAAGTGGTCAAATACATTTCAAAGAGTGAACGAGTAACCTAATTAATTTCAAAGAGTAACCTAGTTATTTTTATAAAGTGATCTAGTGACGTACAATTGAATACAATTTAATTATTCACAATACATGACTTCATTTTTAAAAAATAAGAGTATCAAATCAAAGAGTAACCTAATTCTTTTTAAAGAGTAACCTAATTATTTATAAAGAGTAACACAATTAATATGAAAGAATACAATTTAATTCTTCAAAATACATGACTTATTTTTTAAAAAATCAAAGTATCAAAAGAGTAACCTAATTCTTTATAAAGAGTAACCCAATTAATAAGAAAAAGTAAAATAAATTACATCACCTGAGATTGCAAATTTAAGAAATTAGTTAAATGAGCACAGAGTTAAATAGAATATGAGCAAGAATTAACAAATAAAAAGTCTGCATGCATCGAGTATCATGTAAGACAGTAGCATACTGATATCATTAGACATCATTAATTCAATAATAGATTATGGCAATACTTCACAACCTGTTTTATAATTTTACAATTTAAGGTCTAAGGGTCCTCCAACTGGTATAAGTAACAACGTGACATTGTTTGTTCTCAATCTATTTTTTTAAATTGTGACATTGTTCCTTAAAACAAACAGACATGATAAAAACATCAGCCCATAAATGCAACACAAATTCGACAAAAATTGCGACAAATAATCTATAATACAAATATCAAGCACCTTCTAGCTTAGTCGAAAACCTGCATACTTTGATAACAGATCAAATTCAAAACTCTATTGAATAAGAAAAAGTAACCTTGTTGACTAAATAGAACAAAATATAGAAAAATCAACATTGAAGACACTCCAATAAGCGTGCTTTAACGTACACGTCGGCTTCCTATGCAGAAGTTTCTAGGTTTAGGGAAACCAAAATCTACTATTCAAAGTTGTTTATTTTTTTAGTCATAAGAACAACAGAAGAAGTTTCGACGGCAACGAGGTGGCAGGCATTTTCCAGTTGGCATAAGGCGGCACGTGGCTCTTTCCAGCGAATGAGGAAACGCAGTGATGATGGCGGTTTTGACTGGGATGAAACTGGTGGGCGGCTTCGCGACTTCGGCGAGAGAATAGATGACAAATAGGTTTGACCCATCGTACAAGACACCTCCATCTCTTAACCATACCAAACCAAATAATGGTGCAACTGAGAAACTCAATGTCGATGTCGACTGTGGATCCTGAGAGTGGTTCTTGTTCCAAACCAACACTTTCCACAGCCTTCGTTCCTCGCTTTTCTTCTCCCCACCCACCACGCCCTTCTCCTTACCAGATTACGTTTTCTCTCTCATGCTCAACCACTTCCCCACCTCCTCCCTCCTCGACACTGTCACCGGCCACCGAATTCCTCTCTCTCATCTCCCCCACGTCGTTCATGCCCTAGCCTCTAATTTGCATCACAAATTTCACATCTCCAAGAACAACATCGCTTTCGTACTCTCCCCCAATTAAATCCACATGATCCCCCTCCTCTACCTTTCCTTGCTCTACCTTGGTGCCATTGTCTCTCCTTCCAATCCTCTCATCTCTAAGCCGGAGATTCTTCGACAAATCCACCTCGGCAGCGGCCTCGGCTATCTGGATCTGATAAGAGGAGAGAGAGATCCCAGATTCAAAGAGGAAATTATACTGACAAATAGGTTGACCTATAAATAGATGACGTGTATATCTGGTTCCACCAATTTAAAAAAAAAAAGACTGGCCCACAGAAGTCATTGTCAAAAATTTTTGTCCAAATATAATCATTTGTGCCAAAATTTGTCCAAAATTTGGACAATAAAATGACTAAACTTGTAGAAAAATGACCAAAATCAGATAAAAAGAGATCAAAATTGAGAATTGCAAATAAAAAAATAAAAATTGAATACGGTTATACTTAAAGGACGAATTTTTAATATTTTTTATACTATGCATTCACATGTCTGGTTTATTGTAGTATTTTTCAATTTTATTTTTCAAGTGAAAGTCATGTATATAGTATAGTGTGAGTGTACTCCCTCTCGGGGCCTCCGTCAAGGAGGCCCGTTCTCCCCTTAGCTCTTTTTTGTGTTGTGCAAAAGCTCTCTCTGCATTGATCCACAAAAGTATTGAGACAGGGAGTCCGTAAAGTTAGTCAGCATGGTGTGTATCTGGGGATTCCAACTAATGCGGGGCATGCAAAAATGAATATATTCGAGGCTGTGGTAAACTGGGTAGAGAAAAAAATTAAGCACTGGAAAAGTAAATTCTTGTCTAACGCCGGGAAAATCACAATCATCAAAGTAGTTTCACAAGAATCCTTACAAATGTGATGAGATGTTTCTCTTACCGTACAACATCCAAAGGAGGATTGAGCCAGTAGTTTCCCAGTTTTTGTGGGGCCAGAAAGGTAAAGAAAAACAAATCCACTAGATTGCATGGGATAAACTTTGCAAATAGAAATCGAATGGGGCTTGGGTTTTCGGAGCTTTTTGAGCTGTTGGCTAAACGGGGTTGGAGATTACTTCGTGACCAGGAATCGCTTCTTGTTAGGACCTTAAAAGCTCAATACTATCCTAATGGAGATTTTTGCACTGCTAGAATTGGATATAATCCTAGATATACCCGGTGCAACATATTAGAGGGTAGACAAGTGCTGGAGATGGGGCTATTGTAGGTTGTTGGCGATGGGAGAATGATTAATATGTGGAAGGATCCGTGGATTGATGAAGGGCCGAACTCTCGAATTAGCTCGGAGAGAGGTGATCTGCCAGAAAGAATTTAGGTGAATGAGCTTCTCTTAGAAGATGGTAGCAATTGGGATACCAACGCACTACTAAACACCTTCTCCCATGGTGACGTTGCACGCATATTGAAAATCCCTATTTGAAGACATTCATCACCTGATTATTTAATGTTGAGAGTGGAATTTCATGTATTATAGGTCTCACATTACACCATTTTTGATAGAATGTGGCCATGATTTTTTGTAGAATGGTGTGATTTTCATATCTTGCATAATTAAGATGCTACTAAGGTGTTTTGTTGAGTTTTGAAGGGTAAAACAGGATCAAAAGTTCAAAGTTGGAATGAAGAGTGAAAGTGTGAAGGAATACTGAAAAACACACGTCAATCTTGAATAATTTTCTTTGCTTGTGTAGAAGTCCAAATTGATCATGTTATATATGTTGGAAATCCACAAAAGAGAGGATTGTTTTGGCTCAAAAATCACTCAAATCAGAGTTCGTATGAAGAAGTTATGCTTGAAATGGTGAGGTCGCACAATTCAGTCTAAAGCTCGATGCAGACCACTTGAGAGGCAGCTCGGCTCGAGCTGGGCCCACCATGGTTGACTTTTTGGTCGAGCTAGGGTCCTACAAAACCCTCGGGACATCAGATTTTCATCTGTATGCGGCTCGGCACCAACTCGGCATGTCCATATGCAGCTCGGCTCGAGTTTAGTGCCGAGCAGCGTGTTTTTTGGCCCATTCGCGGCCTGTTCAATCTAGTAACATATATTCGACTCCCAGAACGTATTTTTATGAATTTTTCGACGCAAAAAAGCCCTGCAAACATGAATCCAAGATATAAAAGGAGGGATCAACACACATAAGAGAAAACCCACTCAATTCCACCATGAATTCACCCCAAAAATCAGAACACATCAGTTTACATTCATCAATCCATCTTGAAGGGGGTTCCAAATGCTAATTGAGGGAGATCGGATGATCAGAGAGATGAAGAAGGAACGCCAAACTATACTTACGCTAGGGTTTCGTATTTCTCATCTTTTCCTTTCTTTTGTCTTGATTTGTGATATGAATTGCATAGACATGAATGTTGTTTGTAACTTCATGGGCTAATTTCTTATACTGTTCTAGGGTTTGATGGTTTGATTTAATTAATTTGGGAACCTAAACCAAAATTAGGATTTTATGCAGTTGATATTCTGAATTTATTTAATGTAATTAGACTTTGCTTTTCTACTTCGTAACATCTTCATAATAATTTCATGACATCCTCTATAATGCTTGATTTATTATGTTAGCTTGTGTGCGTTCATGATTTGTATTGTCTATCTGTTAAGGGTTAAGGTAGTTCCGCTATAAACACTTTAATTCCATGAACTGGTAAATCAGATACTTGAACTGTTTAATGGAACAATGCAATTAAACATTCAAGTAGGAAGTGAATAAAACCTTGTAGTTTTTTCAGAGAATATCTTGTTAGTTGAACTTACCATTCGGAGGTATTGTTGTTTCCTTTGATTAGTATCTATGAATGAGGCTTGGTAATATTCACGCATCTTAGTAAATAAATCAGAATATACTGTTAGTTTAAAATTGGATCATACCTGGTGGGTTAATTGGATTAAGTGGTGTATTTTAATTGATGTTGCATGAATGAACAATTGAAAGTCTAGGAATCTAAATTAATTGGTCTATACATGATACTTTAGAACTGTTGTTTATCTCTTGATTTACACTTGATTTATTTTTTTGTTTTAATTAATTCAACTATTTAATATTTTAGCATTTAGATAATTCATTCAAAAACTCTAGGAAAATCTGTTACTTAATTCTTATTAGTTAGTAATTTAGAGTAAATAAATAATAAATTGTCTCATTGGGATCGATAATTTAGCTTGGTTGTTTGCCACTATAATTGACATCCTTACACTTGAAAATTTAATTGGAGTGCGTAAAAATGTCTATCACTTAACATGGAAACACTATAAGAATGGTGTTTACTCTGTTAGATCAGGGTACTCCATTGCCATGGAAAATCCTGATCATATCAGTGGAAATATGAACACTTGGGAGAAGGCATGGAAAGTTGATAATATTACTCCGAAAATTATTGTTTTTCAATGACGATGCTTAAGAGGCATTCTACTAGTGAGTATCAACCTTATTAGTAGGTATGCTAATGTTAATCCGATGTGTCGCAGTTGCAAAGGGGATATTGAGACAGAAAAACATGCCTTGACAGACAACCCATGGGCTTGAATGCTATGGAAAATCTCCCTCTTGAATATTGACATGGACAACCTTGCACCCCATGGATCTCAACCAGCATCACTCTCGTCTCTTGCTGATTAGATCACGTCCACTTTTGAAGACAAGGCAAAGAAGTCTCAATAGGAATTTGCTTTGCTTCTTTAGAGTGCATGGTTTGCTAGGAATCAATTCTATTTTCAGAAGAAAAAAATAAAGCCAGAGCATGTTGCCTTGAAATCTTTTTGCCATGTCCAGGATTACTTGAAGGTAAGATCCCCTACCATTAATCTCTCGTCACCAGGGTCGGATAGAGGGAAACCACCAGAGGGAGATTTTATTAAAATTAATATTGATGCATCATTAATAAAATCGGGGTTAGGTATTGGCTTGGGAGAGTAGCAAGAGAGCATGATGGCAAGGTCTTATGGTCTTTTGTTGAGTTGAGAGACCCGGTTCTTTCCACTGAAATGGGAGACACACTGGCAGCACTGAGTAGAGTCAAGATTGCAAAGGAATAATCTTATAGGAAGGTGATGATTGAAACTGATTCTCAAATTCTCTATGAATAGAGAATTTAACCACACACATCATAATAGAATCAAGTAATCATAGATCATATGATAAATTCCAAGATCAAATCAATCATGTGGCTAGCCTCACAAGAGGACTAGCCAACGACAAACATCATGCTAACATCAATACAATGCTTACATGATCCCATTATTACAAACAAATCAAAGAAAATACAAATCTAAGGTAAATTCTTCCCTATTTGCAATTGGGTTGAACTCTTCCTTCAAGTTGCATTCCACTTCTTCAAGCCTCAAACTCCTCAGGAATGGTGTGGGTAGATGATTGATGGAAGGATTTATTGAAATTGATGGAAAATTGGATTAAATTTAAACGGAAATGGATGGAGGAGATAGTGTGTGTGGAAATGGTGAGATAGTGTGTGAAATGGATTTGGAAACTACTCATAATGAATATCTCCCATAATTTCGATCAAATGATGTATTTATACCCCTGGAACTTTCTAGAACACGTGCTGATAAAAATTTCAACTTTCGACTGAATTCAACAAGAGCTCTGCAGCTGATCGACTCGAGTTGCGACATCGTTCTCGGTGGATTCCAGTGTCTGATGGAGCTTGACTCAAGCTCTAAACTTGAGTCGAGGCTTATCAAATTCTGCCCTTCTCTTCTCGTTTTCCTATTGAATTCCAGTGTCTTTTATTGAGTTGTTTTCTGTGCAACAGGAAAAAGAAGAAAAGATCAAGTTTATGAAAGAATATATAAGTAAACTGAAAAAAGAATATGGAGTTTTTATGGAAGCTATAAAAAAGAAGGGCATCCAAAGTGTGAAAGACATGTTGGAATTAGAAAGATTGAACCAACCTATTCATCGTCTTAATACTGGAATAGCCAATTTGAATGAGATTCTCACTACAAGTGATGGTTATGAGAAAGTTGGTTTGGGTACACTGCTGAACAGTGTAAGAACTAGGAAGCTACTTTTGTGAAAGCAATTCACAAGGTGTTCGTACCCAAGGAGGATAAGATGGAAGTTTAAAAAATATCATCTTAAAATCAGAAAAGAACATTTGTTCAATCTGTTACTGTGATGAAGAAATATCCTCTGGAATCAGCAAAAGTTGTCCCAACATGCCATAGTTGTGGGATGGAAGGACAAATCAAATCATATTGATGTAGAATGCAAGAACATGCAAGTGCCTCCTCATAGATTGGAGTCCAAGATAAGTGTTGAGAATGAAAATTCACATATTTTTTTAGCATTGATTTTAGTAATAATTTGGGAAGATTTAGTCTTAATTTGGAATAAATCATCTTGTTTAGGAAATAATCAAGAATCAGAACTATTATGATAATTTGTTATATTTTTGGCAGGAAAACATGGTAAAAGTGCAAAGGTAGAAAAAAGGAGTAATTTGTGCAAGAATGCTGAAAAACGCACGCTCATCCTCCATAATTTTTTTATGTTTATGTGGAAGTCAAAATTTGGCATGCGATACATTATTGGAAATTCATGGAAGGGAGCATCATTTTTGGGTAAGAATCACCTCAATCGGAGTTTGAATTTGAAAGTTATGCTCAAAATCGTGAGACTGCGCAGTCACGCCCAGCAGGTCGAACGAAGGTTGAACGGGTTCGAGTCGAGCAAGATCCTATTTTTTGTCTGGATCCATATTTTTACGCCCAGAGTATGAATGTGCGTGTTTTAATGTGAAAAAGCCCACAAAGATCAATTGGAGGTTTATAAAATTATAAAAGGGCATCATTAGAAGGCTTGAAGGAGAGACTCTACCTCCACAGGAGGCATTACCCCCCACACCGTGCATCATCTACCATCATCCACATCCAATATCCTTTTCTCCATCCATCCATCACTATGAAGATTTATTTTTCCAATCAAGGAGGAGAACCAAGAGAATATGAAGAGATCGAAGAAAGAACGAAAGAGATCGCTACACCAAGGGTTTTTATAATTCTTTTCTTCTTATTTTTGATTTTTCAGACTATAGGTAAGATCTATCCAACCCTCATGCGTGTGGTCTGTCACACCGTGGGCTAGAACCTTTATGATAGTTCTAGAGTTTTGAAGGTTTGAATGAATTAATTGAACTCTCTTATAGTACCCTGCCGACAACACTACTTTTGGATTATTTTATATTTGATTGCGCTTTTTAAACTGCGTCACCATTTTGAGTGCATCCACCTCATTATATAAAGTTTGAATATATAAGCGACTATGGAGCTAGCGCGTTCATGCTGATTAGGGTTGTATGTTATGATTCTGCGGGAGGACGAATATTCACGAGGGTTCATTAGAACTGTCAATTATGAATGTTTGTTAATTTGGATTTGCGGGCTAATAAGCAGGTCTAAGAGGGTAATTTTATAGTACATAAAAAGGGAGATTATATCAGGTTTGAGTACTAATCGGCCGGGGAAGAAATGATATTGATAGTACCTAGAAAAGGGGGTTAAATTAGATCTCTTTCACTGATCCGAGGTGATTCACAATTTTTACGTGCTTATTTACTTGTGTCTATTATAAAGTAAGTTTGCATATATTTGTGATGCGTTCATAATCCACAAGGCAGAGTCTCCGGTATTCTATAGAGGGAAATTAAGGAGTTTAAACTGGATAACCCTAGGGCTACCTATTCTTCATACTTGATTAAACTTCGAAATCTTCTAGTACTATTTTATTTTAATTGTTATTTATTTTTTAATAATTTAGATAATTAAATAATAATCCTTAAAATCTTATTGTCATCTCATCTTAATTAATTTAGTTAATAATTTAATTGATAGTACGACGTCCTTTGAGTTCAATATTTGACTTGGTCGCTTGCCTAAACTACAATAACATCCTTAATACTTGGAGATTATTTCTGTGGAAAGAAAATGTGTAACAGTAAGGGTTCTAAAACTTTTAGTGGATTTAGTTATGTCAAATCACTGCATGCATGTTGAATCATTGCTAAAATTTGCTGCTTTTGAAAATCGCCAGGTCAGTTTCTTACTTCAGAACATGAATTTTCAGAAATGTCATAGAATGCATAATGATATTTATTGTGGACATGTGAATGAATGGAACCATAAAAGAATTCCTGCTAAATCTTCTAAACAAAAGTTTGATTTGAAAAATCATAAAGTTGCAAAGATTTGGATTTAAAAGAAAAGGTGGCAATGTTGGATTGTATACTAAAAGTCTAGTTTTTTTGTATGAACAATGTTTTAACAATTTATTTGAAATGAGAATCATATGATCAAATGATTGCATCTTATAATTTATTTATATGTTCGATGCAATAGTCCACTTACTTTATACTATAGATAATATGTTGTGCGACAACACGCGGAAGATTATATTATCGGTTTCCTTATAAAGTATAAACAGATGCTCACAACCGAGATAGATGAGGACTCTCTATCGGTATGGTTGTAGTGTGATTTGGTATTAGTTTGTATTGACTATAGAATCACATTAGTGCACTTTTTGTGTATTGAGTAGGACCGCTTGAGATCGTTCTACTTTTACTGTCTATATAGAAGAACTTGATCTCAGTTATTATAGATGTTCGTGCTCTTAACCCCTACTCCCTCCGTCCCTGATAGTATTTCACACTTTCTTTTTTATTCGTCCCTCAAAGTATTTTACACTTTACTTTTACTAAAATTGGTAAAAAAAATACATTATAATAATACCCACTTTTTACACACATTCCAATATAATACTCACTTTTTCACATATCCCAATAACTTTACACAACTTTTTCATTAAATTAACCCAAATATCTCTTCTCTTTCTTACTTTATACATAAAAAAGTAAATTTTTCTTAAACTCCGCGCACAACAATACGTGAAATACTTGCCGGGACGGAGGGAGTATACAATAATCTCAACACGTAAGGCAGTATGTATTTCTTTGATTCATCAATGAGTGAGATTTACCTGTAATTAAATCAACAAACTCGGTGAGTTGGGAAATAGTGCTGTCTCTATGGTGTGCTGTTGATTGTAGAAGAAATCTGTGTCCGTTATAGGTTGATGATGTCCTCTTGAGGAGCTCATAAGGATTATCATGTAAACCCTGCAGGTGGATTTATTCTGGCATGATAATGAGGTTGAGTGGAACTACTCTCGTATGAGATATTAATTAATGGAGTTGTCAGTAACTTAATTAATTAATGAGCATTGTATATCTTAAACATGGGAAGACTAACGGGCTCATAATAAGAAGGAGCCCATAACGTAATTATGGGATTAGAACGGTAGTACAGTAATAATATTTTAGTGGTATATATTATTATTATTGGACATAAGTATAAGTTTTGGGCTAAGCTTGAATACTTAAGCCCAATGGAGACCCAACTCTAATTTCTCCTCCTTGTCCCTGTTGTAGCCCATATATAAGTCATCTCAACTGTTCGGAAACCCTAATGATAACTGAATAACATCTAACATTGTGAGGAGGGTGAGGGAATAGCAGATTGACAAGATCTCGAAGATTGTCGCCCACACGACGTCGAGATTGGACTTAGGAATACAGCAGAAGATTGGAAGGTTGTTTGCTGCTGCTATTTGTCAACTTCCATGATTTTTCTAAAATTGTATGGAATTCCAACCTGCACGTGTGATAAACCGTTTGAAATTCACTAAAGAGAGGATCATTTTGACGCATAGATCACTCAAATCGGAGATCAGATGAGAGAGTTATTCCCAAAACGGTGAGGCTGCACAGGCTTCCGGCGAGAATCTTTCTTCTTCAATATACCCTGGTAAAAGGTAATACGTTTCTATATTTTCTTGCTTCTACTAAATATAGAATCGTATGGAACCCTAATAGTTCACGTTAACCAAACAATCGAATGCCAACAGGCAATCCCCTAAGTAACTTTACTTTCAATCACATTTTATTAGGAATTTAATTATGAGAGGTGGTTCATTTGTTTTGAAATGAGTTTTTGCTTAAAACTGTTAGAGCTCCTTTTTTCTTCCATAACACTTGATGTTCATTCAGTTTATTTCTCTGAAGGATCATAGAGTTATTTTCTTCATTGCTGCTTGCTCGTTGTTCATGAGAAGCATATTTCTTCTTGTGGATTATTCTCTACATGTTCGCATGTCATGGTAGGATTCACATTAGACATCTTTGCCTAGAATTTTTTCTTGTGCGTGTTCTTTCATCTCCAGAAAAATATCCAGTTTCTTTATGAAGTGTTTGAGTAAATTCCTATATTATTTTCCTTCGTATTTGTACCTCAATCAGTATAGGGATACCTACGATGAAATGATGCACTGTGAAGCCACCATTCTCTTGGAAAGAGCTACGTACACAGAAAGTGAAATGTAATGAGAAAGCCGCTGATTTTAAAGAAAAAAGGTTATGTTATTTTGTGTAAAAAAGAGTTAAAAGGATGGATATGTTTCAACAATTTTTTAATTGACTCTTTCAGTGCAATTTTTTATTAAAACGTTATTATCAGTGGTTAAATCCTAGTAGTGGCAATGCAGATTAGTTGTAAGTGATCAAATGAGCAATAGAATTTGGTATTACACTTGTCCAGAAGTTTTGTGTTCTTGCACTTAGAAAAAAATTCAAGAGTTCTTATGTTTGAAATAATATAAAAGAAATGGGAAGAAATGAATTAGGGTGATCAAAAGATAAAATCTTTTAGGAGAGACAAGGATAAACTATGGAGATTTATGTGTTCTCATTTTTTATTTTTTTATTAGGCATATTGCAGCATTTCCTAAAGAGAATGAACTATTGGATATTTTGTTAAGTTTTGGTTGAACTTGGAATCTTGGATAATAAAGTTGGAAATCTTTTTAGACTTGTGGACTAGCTTCGTTAAATTCTAAATTTTATTATGATTGGAAGTTATTTTGTTTACTTGTGCTCTTGAATTAAAAAGGGGGAGATATTATAGTTGGATGACGTGTATTGAATTTGATTTCAATTTTGGTTAAATTGATTAGAGCAAGTGTACTCTATCGCTAGTAGACCGTAGTGACCAAGTACAAAATTTATATAATATCGAACCCAAAGGCGAAAGTGGGTAGCCGTATTTGAAAGATGCTTTACTCTAGTTGGACGAATCAAAAAAGGAGGGGATTGAATTATACTACAAACTAAACTAGAAAGCAATTAAAAGATAGAACATATATATGTGATGGAAAATGGATGAAGGTGAACAATCTAAGAAGTATGTAAGGCAAGCAACATCATGGATAAGACTTATGTAGACTCACACACACACATGCATTGATGGTTTTCATGTTATGATACTAAGGGCAGTCAAAGAGTGTCTTCAATCCTCACTCTTCCTATAAGTACTTATGGATATTAATATACCGGTATAGAGATATTATCACGAAGAATTTTCTCTAGTAGGCAGGGACGTTTTCCTAGTGTTCTCTTTCTAAGGTCAAGTGAAAATTGGCTTGGTTCCCCTCATCATATCAAACACTTTCACAAGTAATTATCAATAATGTCCTATCATGAGGTTCTAAGCATATGAAGGTTATGGCCAAACTCCCCACATACTTAACATAGTCATCTCATGCAATCAATAATTCAATTAAACCACTAAACATAATATTGGAATGACCATCCTAACACTATGAATAGAGAATCTAATCACACAAATCATACATAAAATGAGAATAAGCATTCATGATAGAAAATATTCATAACAATCATTTCATCAAATATGTGGTTTGCAAAATCTACGTAATCTCTAACCAATCATATTGTTAGCCTCACATGAGGACTAGCCACTACAAATCATAATAGAATCAATACATTTCATAGCTTGTTCCACTTGAGCCAAATAATGAAGAAAATAACAAAGTAAAGGTAAGAAGGCTCATATTTGATGGTGAACTTCCTCCTCCTTGATCATGCTAAAATCTTCAACCAATGATGAATTCCTCTTCTTAGATTGGTGGATGGATGGATTTGAGGAGATCAAGTGGTTTGAATGGATGAAGTAAAGGGTGGAAGAGATGGAGATGAATGTGTTTGATTAGGTGTTTAGTGTGTATGGAAACTGATCCAAAATGATTCCTCCTGGATTTTGCGGTCAAAACATGTATTTATACCCCCATTGAAGCTTCTAGAACATTTAGAGATCATGAAACTGCCTTTTGCACCTACACGGGCCGTATAGCAGCACACGGCCATGGGAGTGGCCGTGTAGCATTTTCTGGTGTCAGAACACGCCCATCCCTTACAGGACCGTGCTCGGTACATGAGCGGTATAGTGCAGCGCGTACAGCGCAGTCTCACCGTTTCGCGCATAACTTTCACATCCGATTTTCGATTTGAGTAATTCTTGCACTCACGCGATTCTCTTTTCCTTGGCTTTATATCCATATAAAAATCTGACAAAACTTTCAAAATTTGAAGGTGTAAAAAGTCATGCAAAATAGCACAACCGTGCTGAGTAGGAACAGCTTGCGCGACGTCACCATTGTAATCATAACTTTCTCATTTGGGCTCCGATTGAAGTGTTTCTTATACCAAAACGATCCTCTTTTCTGTGTCTTTCCAACATATATCACACTTCTAGTTTTGAGCTCCAAAAGAATACAGAAAAATTGTATAAGTTGGACGTGTATTTTTCAGCATTTTGCATTGACTCATTCTCCCTCGTTTCAACTCCAAATCGAGCTTTGTTTTTTCCCACATCTTCTTTATCGTGTCTAGAATCTATTTTTACCTGATAATCACACAAATTATATCAATTTAAAAATTCTCTAAATATTCACAAATGTAGCACAATTTAAGGCACTTAATCATGAAAATCACACATTTATCATTTCAAGGCACACATCTCCATATCATCATATAACACCACCAAATGATATGCAAAATAAATAAAAACACACAAAAATACATAATAAAGACACTAAAATCTAGGTGAAAATGACATCGATCATGTGTTCATATCATTATTTTGTCATGGGGGAGTTATCAAGTTATGGAGGAGATTTTTTGTTGATGCAGTTCTGTCGACGTAAGAACTCGATTTCTATTTTGACTTTATGGCTTGGTGAATAGTTCTAACATTTGACACGATGTTCAGTCAGGTTGGCTCTTGCTTCGTCAGAAGAGTAGCCAAATTTCCTTCCCTTATTCGGGAGTCCTCTTTAATTCTCAATTTCACAATCAAGTCATCTAAGGACATTTCCTTTCGCTTGTACTTGAGATAGCTTTTGAAGCCTTTCTAGGAAGGAGGTAGCTTTTCAATCACAGAGCCCACAACGAATGCTTCTGAAGCATCATCCCTTCAGAGAGGATTTCGTGCACTATTAATTGGAACTGCTGCACTTGTTCAACCACAGATTTGGAGTCCACCATCATGAACTCCAAGTACATGCAATCACGTACTTTTTCGTACTGGCGTCTTCCGCCTTGTACTTCTTTTCCAAAGATTCCCACAGTTCTTTGGATCTTTTCGTGTTCGCATACGCGTTGAAGAGTGCATCACTAAGTCCACTAAGGATACAGTTTTTGCACAAGTAGTCAGTGCAGGTTTACTAATCCAGAGCTATACGTTTTTGTGTGTCAGTCTCATTCTAATCCATCACTAGTGCAGACTCCTTTAAAAAGTTCACCAGATTCATAGTGGTGAGATAGAACAACATCTTTTGCTGCCACCTCTTGAAGTTGGCACCCCCAAATTTCTCGAGCTTCTCCACTGGAGCCGAAATTATAAATGGTCCCGACATCCCCATTAGAAGATATATCCTTTGGGAATCTGTCCTAACAGGAATCTCAGCATTAACTCTCTGGGAGTTATTAGCATTGAAGGTTTCAACTCCATCAATATCCATTGGATTAGACATAGTGATTAAAGGATGTGGAGGCTCTTGTTTTTTCTTGTGGTTGTTGGTTTAGAAGTACACTAATAAATTAATATTACAACATTATTACAATAATAGGGTAGAAATATAGAAAGGAGAATACTGAATGAAAATACAAAAATGAAAGAAAGAGTAGAAGCAAAAGATCTTCTATCTCTACTTACTGATCTAGGGTCTTGGATCTCATATCTTGAACGTCTTAAGGAATGGGCGAATAGATCTGGGTCATGGATCTCAGATCTTGAACGTGTTGAGTAATGGGCTAAGTCGAGTCGAGTAGAACTCTTTCCGCAAGAAGATACACGCCCTGGTAGTGCTCCGGTCTTGGCAGATCTTCCCCAAAGGTGAAACGACTTCTCATTTCCGGCGAAACAGCACCGCTATTGCAGGAACTCCGGCGAACTAAGGATGATGGAGAACTGGATCACTACTAGATACAATGCTTTGTGTATGCAGTTGCTTGAATGTTTTTGGTGTGTTTAGAATGAGTGCAAAATGAACCTATTTATAGGCTCCATGGACCACTCCCATATGGTAGGATTTGCGTTCACACACACAGATTTGTCATTGATTCTAATTGCAACAGATTTGTCATTGATTCTGTCACACCCAATCTTTGACCGACCAGATACACTGTATCACATGTCGTTTTTGCTTGAGAGAATCTAGGCTTTGTGGGCTCCCCAATCACGGTCCGTTTTATTCTCAAAATTAAATAGACTATTGGGCTAGACTCAAGGCCCGAACAACCCAATTTATTATATTTAATTCTCTCCACATGTGAGACTAATTTCACTCACTTTAATTATTATTTAATTAGTGATTAATTTATTAATTAATCCTTACTAATCAATTAAATTCCCAACATGATTCCATTTTGAAGAGTAAGAATTTAAAAAAAATTGAGTAGACAAGAAGGTATAGAGGCTGCGTTGTTAAAGACGTGTTGTTGAAAAATGTGTTTTGAAAGACCTGCTTTGGCGTTAGCAAAATTCGGTAAAGTGACCAATAATTACTTGACCTTTTATATAATATTTAACCCCATAACATAATATTACAGTACTATATGCATTCAAGTCAAGGTAATTAAAATAGTGACCATGATTTATATAATCTTTGGCAAGTGGTCATAAAATAGTAACAATAATTCATATTATCAACTGGCATATTCTTTGAGATTTGTGATGGGATACCAATTAATTAATTTATGAGATTCCCATGCTTTCCTCAATGTTTAGTACTTCATCTTTTAATATATTTCTTAAAAAAGAAATTATAAGACTTTATTCAACTAATGTTGAGCTGGCCATGTTTGCTTCCTCAAAGTTGACGTAAAGCAAAACTTAAAAATAAATCAATTTAGCTTTAAAGGATGACAAAATGTTCTGTGCGGCTGCATAGTGGTGCATACATCTAGATTCAATCCAAATTCGTTTATCATTACAAATAAATATGTAAATTAAATTAAAGCTAATGCAATTTGATGTAAATTAAAACAATGCATTTTCTTATGAAAATGCATGGTAAAAAACTAACATGGTTTTTAATGAAAAATTAATAATACATTTGAATATAAAAAATAATACACCCATTAGAAATCACATATACATTAGCGAATTAAATCTAATACTACTTGATATGAGAAAAATAAAATGGTGTACAGATCTTAAATTTGTGCCCTCGATTGCACAACATATTAACATAACGATATATACAATATATTAATTGTTGGTAAAAATATACTAAAATAGTTATTCTGTTGCTTTAAAATGAAAGTTTTTGTTGGTAATCAATGCGCTCTCTCAGTCAGGTAAAATGTACGGTTTTTTTACACTTACACTAAGGCAGTAAATGAGTTTTAATTATATTTTTACATTTTGTCATCTAACTTTAATTTTTAGATAACAAGTTGAATATATTTTTAACTTTGAAAAGGTACGTATTAACTTTGTTTTTAAAGAATTTTATCAATTTAAAGCTTGAAAATGGGTAAACTATCAATTCGGAACCTAAATTAGTTTTTTTTATCAATGCGGGACCTGAAATATGTAAAACTATCAATTCAAGACATGAGTTTATCAAATATTATTTTTTATTTTATCAATTTAGGGCCTAAATTCAAGTCCCGAAATGATAATTATACATATTTCAGGTCCCGAATTGATAGGAAAAATAATTCAGGTCCTAAATTGATAGTTTATCCATTTTTCAGGCTTTTGATAAAATTATTTTTATTATTATTATTTATTTCAGCTTAATTACAAAAAATGAAAACACTTAATTATTAGAAGTTAGTGATCAAGTGGAAGCCGGTTGGTGGAGTTTCCCTGCCTATATAAGCAGCCTTCCACATGTCCAAAAACCTGCCCCTAAAACAATTTCTTGCAAAGCCTCTTAAATATTCTCCATCTCTTTAAATTTCTTAGCCGCCCTAACTATGATTGCTTTCGGACTTCTTGGTCTAATGGTTTTAGGGATTTCACGAAAGTAATTACTTCTATCTATTTCATTTTCTCACTTATAATTTTATATAACAGATGAATATATGTTGCTACATTACTAATTTACTATTTTTAGGATTTGTTCGACAAAATATACAATAATTTTTCTTTAGAGCTCCACTAAGTTTTTAATAGGAGATGAGATATGTACGTGTTAAAGTATAGTATATAATTTCTTGTTTGTTTAATCATGCAGGCATGGACGGTCTGTTTAGAAACTATGAAGGTGGTTCGTGGAAGATAATTAAGCTGGTTGGTATCCAGCAGACGATGTTAATGATGTCATTACAACGTTAATCTTCTCGAGGCCACCTACGTCCTTGTTTCGTCTATCTTCGTTTGTGTCATCATGTTGTTGAATTCTCTTAACATGTTATGTATAAGAGTCTTCCTCATCAGTGTCGTTTTGTCAATAATATTGAGGGGGTTTCACCACCACATAAGTTTGCTCACCCTTTTTTCCATTCACTTGTCACCTAATATTGCATTATTGAATCTAGGGATACCAACCGCGTTCACTACTCGAATTCGCCTCCTTCTCTAAATGGGTGTAACAGACGGAATGAAGATCTTAATTCAGTTCAATATTTTTCATTTAACCTTCCGCGCACCTTTTCCTTGATCACCCGCACGGGTTCCTGGTTCATCGCTGATTACGATTGGAATAGGTTTTGGATGTTTAGGAGCTGGTGCCGTGTGTGCTACTCTAAATCTGTCCCTGATATGACCTTAATTGAAATAAAGGAAAATTACAGATAGGCACTCTTCGAGCGAGTGTAAGCTCCAAAATGGAAAAGGGAAAATTACAGATAGCACTCTTCGAGCGAATGTAAGCTCCCAAGAAGGGGAAAAGAGAATCAAAGAACCCTAACAATATTAATCTCTGCTCCATAGACTACCAAATTTCCTAGTATATATGCCCTTCACAATATGGGCTTTCTATAAACATCATGGGCTAAATTAATGTTGGGCTTCAAATACTTGAGCCGTATCACTCCCTTCCCCTTAAAAATGATCTTGTCCTCAAGATCCAATATAGAGTTTGGGTGCACTACTTCATAGTCCATATCACTTGGAGATCGAAAATGAACTTCAAGCAAACTATGATCCTCGTCATTAGAAATTTCAGCTTTCAAACATTGGAGTATCACTTTGGATTGTTCCTTGCTTTCACCCACCAACTCAATCCACCCACCTTGCCCTTCAACCTCCACAATCATCTTAGAATTATCGTGTGAAACCCGACCCAGTTGTTGCAACCATTCTATTTCCAACACCACATCCAGGCCCTTTATAGGAAGAACATACCAATCTGTTGCAAATGCTTGTTGTTGTAAATTCAACACAACATTTGGGCATATAAATTGGCCAGTTAAGTGATCCCCATTACAAATTTACACATTGAAATTTTGAATGGGTTGACGAGGTATTCCCAAGCGCTCCACAATCATTGGTTTGATGAAGTTATGAGTGCTTCCACTGTCTATTGTCATAGGAATCTTAAGATCATCAAATTCGCCTCAAATCCGTAACGATCTAGGATTCGCTTCACCCGAAAGCTCAAGTAAACTTGAGATATATTTATGGTTTGGTGACCAACGTTGATTGCAATTATAACATAAACCCTTCTCACATCTCTTTAAGCTCTGACGAAGAAAGCCGTCGAATAAGCAAACTGGGAGTAGATAGGATTGGAGATTGGAGAAGTATTTTGTTAGAATGAATTACCTGTGATTCTACTGCTGCAGGAGACAAACCAGGTCTAGGACTTCTAGGGCTTGGGGCCGTTCCACTTGGGCTTGGGCCTTGAAGAATAGAATTACGTACTGAAACATTGGCTTGATCTGAAGTCCACTTGACACCCATCCAATTTCCAGAATTCATCTCCTCTACCCGACTTTCATAAGCTCTTGCCTCCATGTGCCGCCTTGGTTCCGGCGTGCCATGAAATTCGGAGAATTCTTCAACTTGAAAATTCCATCCAGTTGGCTCTTTCCATCGGACCTAGGTACCCCCATTTTCATGGATCTAGGGATGTTGTTGACCTCCAACCCATAATTCACTTCCGTTCGAATTGATTGATTATTGTTGTTGCTTGATGCGTTCCTACCTTGAATCTGCTCCATCAGTTCATCTAAGCGTGAACCCATCATTCCAGCGTATTGTTGAATCGATTGTTGTAGTTCTCTTGTTTGCTCTTCAAATTGTTTCTTCACGGAAATGGATTGCTCCTCCAATTGTTGCTGCATCTTTGCTAGGGAACGAACCAGATTTGATTTCTCCATGGATAAAATTCCTCAAACAAAAGCACCAAATGATACAACCTTAATTGAAATAAAGAAAAATTACAGATAGGCACTCTTCGAGCGAGTGTAAGCTCCAAAAAGGAAAAGGGAAAATTACAGATAGCACTCTTCGAGCGAGTATAAGCTCCAAAGATAGACATTCTTCGAGCGAGCCCAAGAAGGGGGAAAGAGAATCAAAGAACCCTAGCAATATTAATCTCTCTCCACATACTACCAAATTTCCTACTCCACTGTCCCGTAGAAGTTGACACACTTTCCTTTTTGGTTTGTCCCACTAAAATTGACATATTTCCTTATTAATATATGGAACCCACACAAAAACAATTAATCTATTATCATGGGCCTCATATATCACCTCTAATACAACTACTCAATACATATTAAATATTATTTCTCTCACTTTATTTTACTCCACTTAACATTAAATTATTATATTCCTTAATTTTCGTGCCAAAAAAAAATTATACAAACTTTTATGGGACAGAGGGAGTATTATATATGCCCTTCACAATATGGGCTTTCTATAAACATCATGGGCTAAATTAATGTTGGGCTTCAAAATACTTGGGCCGTATCAGCCTCGTACGGATTCTAAGATGATGCCACATGCTCTTTCCCTGCGAGCGGACCTTTTTTAACTATCGACAAATTGAACCACTAGAATTGTCTTTACCATATTAGATTTGGCAAAAACTCATGTGACTGCAGGGACACACTGTGCTCTTATGGAACACAAGAGTTTTAGTATTAAAACTCTTGTGTTCCTATGTGGCACAGCCGACACATGAGACCAACTCTTTAGATTTAGTCTTTATTTTTTAATTTAGCGTTAACACTACAATAAAAATGCATTAAGACAACATATATAATTTGTTGTCCATTAGCTTATTTTAGAAAAAATACTATGTAGTCAAAGCCTCTGTTGTCTTAAAGTCTATTTATGACAACACATTATATGTGTAGTCTTTGTGCTTTTTTTCTTAAAAAAGACGCACAAAGAAGGCACATTATATGTGTAGTCTAAGATGTACAAAGAAAACACATTATATGTGTAGTCTTTGTGCGTTTTTTCTTAAAAAAACGCATAAAGAAAAATATTATATGTGTAGTCTAAGATGTACAAAGAAAACACATTATATGTGTAGTCTTTGTGCGTTTTTTTTCTTTAAAAAGACGCACAGAAAACACATTATATGTGTTGTCTTTGTGCGTTTTTTTAAAAAAAAAATTACACACAAAAACAACAAATTATATATGTTGTCTTTGTGTATCTTTTTAATAAAATCTTTATTAAATGACAACAACTTATAAGTGTAGTTTTTGTGCAATTATATTTATAATAATTTTTTAAATGACAACTGATTATATACGTTGAATTAAAATATATTGTGAAGTTAATATTGATTTTTTTTATTATTACTTTTTTTTTATCATCTCAAGGATCCAAGTATGATGAACCAAAAACACAATGAATAGCACAACCTACAAGTCAACTTCATACAGCAAACTGAACTTTATGGATCAGACTGTGATGGTCAGTGAAAATTCTGAAGTAGACAAAATTTTACAAGAAGAAACACGATCCTCAAGAAGAATATCTACATTTTACTAACATTAATCACTCTTAAAAGAAGATGCATATGCATATGGCGAACTCTTGTTGTCAGTTAGCAGCTCACATAAGCATGAAGTGCGTGCTTTTTCCGGTAGCCTATGGTTGAGAAAAAACAACATGAATTGTATATCAATAATATATGATTAAAGTCCATTAATGTTTATAAACATGATCATGTCATTAAGAATTTAAAATTGCCTATACAGTGCATATATAAATATTTTAAAACCAGAATTTTTTTTATCAAATGAGCTTCTTTATCACGCCTTCAATGAAGTCTAAAACTATAACTTGAGCAGCTTTGTCTTGTCTACAGAAATGGTGATATTCATATTGGATAAAAACAAATAGAAGCTCAGTTGGCTGCATCTAACATGCATCAGAGTCACATCCTTGAGACCTCGTGACATTCCATAAAGCGTAGCAGGATTAGAAACAACAGAGGAATGATAATAATATGACAACTGCAGAGTTAAATCATAGGTATTTATATTTTCAAACGTGCCACAAAGACATGCAAACAATAAACATTTCAAAAATACATTTTAATTTATAGTTAAAGATGTGACCTTCAAAGTAAAGTAATACCATAGTAGTGACTCTTAAATGAATAAAGATTTGGTTAATCAAATTATATAGCAGAGAGGAACTCCTAAATCAAATCAAATGTCACATTCACAGCAAGAAACTTCGACATTACGTAGTCAATTGCATGAATTCTGTGAAGCTGTGGTCTGGAAGGAACAACTATGCAGAAAAATAGAGTCGGGAGACCATAGGCATCGAGCCACTTGCAGTTTAAACGGAGGTTCCACAACCCAATATATGATTTCAAGCTTATCTGCAATACTTATGTTGCTATGGCATTTTCTTAGCATCAGCAAATGAATTTACATATATAGGTTAACCCTAATATAGGAATGTTACATGAGGTAATTTCATGTTTATAGTGTGGGATATAAACAAAAACTTCAACAACACAGATATACAAGCCGTATAAGTAAAGCACAAAAGGGCTGCAATACGCACACAAACAAGCAGCACTCACATTGTAACCAAGTACATGAGCATCCGAGCTGACTGGACTCTTTATTGCTCTCTCGACTATACTTTTTCATTATCAACTTGACGGCCGTTTTCCAATATATTGAACTTGCAGAGAGGAAATGTGGCATTTATCTTTTACTAAATATAAGAATAGACATTATAATAGTAAATTGGCCCCAAACGTGCAACTAAAACATGATAACTGTATGCATATCACGTATATTGAGACTGTAATATCACCTGGTATGCATAATAAATTAAATAATCATCTCTCAACATACGAGGATAACAAGGTTTGCATAAAGAAAGCTGAAGAGATCAAAGTAGCGAAAGATCAAATACAGTTTCAAATTAATTAGTGATCATGATGATTGTTTTCGCAAGCATACACAAACACACGTAGCTGGCAAGTTTTACCTTTAGTACACGAGCAGTCAGCCAGGTCATTTGCCTCTTCAATTTCACACATATACATTACGGCTACTATCTGCAAACAAGTTCCCAAGAGCAAAAGGAGAAGAACAAGATTATCAAGGAAGTTTATCAGATTCAAAGAGAGAAAGGGAGAAATGCTTGTAGTTCAGTTGCAAAAAGAATACATCAAACTTTCAAATAAGGCTTAGGAGTAGAGAGAGAGAGAGAGAGAGAGAGAGAGAGAGGGCTTAGGGTCGGAATTCATTCCCATTATCATAACCATTGGGATGTAGCCAAAGTGAGTAATGACTTTGGCCTTCTTCATAGCCCTACCACGAGTGGTGCTGATAACAGTTATGTAGAGAAAACTAAGAATAAAAATACCTTCCAAAGATGAGAGCTATCAAAACAGTAGTTTCAGAAGAAGTGTTGACGCTGCTGTCTTCGCCCAAAGCCATATCTGCTACAAAAAATCCTTTCCTCAGACAATTCTCGACTTCCACTCTGAATGTGTCATTAACTTCAGCAGCTTGTGGGAAATTAGCATCCTTGAAAAAGAACCTGATGGCATTCTTTCTAACATAGGCAGCTGCCTCAGGACCTCCATGACCATTAAAAACCTGTATATGATGCAAATGAAGCAGACAAATGATGTTATGATGGCCTCAATAGAAGAGCGAACAAATTCGCACGTTAGAAATAACTCATTTAACAAAACTATAGCTACTCGTGCAATCAATGGATGCATTCTCTTAATTTCTCTTAACATGACACAGAAAATTTCATATTCTCTATGCCTTCTCCATTGGTGGATTTTATGAGCTAATTTCGATCCCAATACCAAATCCTACAAAACAAGTTTATAGCAGCAGCAATAAAACTAGCCCAATCTCTAAGACATGAATGTTTTCTCGATATCAAAAGCATGCAAGGAATTATTAATAATATTAACACTATCATGACAACATGATCCACAAGATATGTGGTCTGAGGTGTTGCCTGTATTAATTAATAAGCAAAATTAAAACTAGCTAATGAATTATTAGTGCAGATTATTTGAAATAATTTGTAGGATCTGAAAGTCAAAAGCTCCAAATAAGAAAAGACGATCCTGTCAATAGTCCTCGATGAAACCCGATTACTTTGGAAACTTTGTACAAGCTTTCAAAATGTGTAAATTAGTTATGAGTTTACTGTCTAAAATTGTAACGGTAATGAATTCATCCACAAGATATAGCAAAAAATTAAGCAGAGAGATAATCAGAGTTTTTTTTTAAGAAAACCAAATCTACACAAACATGCATATCATGATTAATGGGGTGAAAAATAAGAGCAAGCCTACCTTAAAATTTTCAAAATTAACAATCACTAATTTCTGCTTCAATCGTGCATACTTCTTCATAATTTAATCTAAAATCTAAGAAGTCTGCTTCAACCTAATGAAGATTCTATGAGGAAGAAACAAACGACTTGAGAAAAATATGTTGAAACTTACTTGGTTCTTGCCATGAATATGAGCCAATATTGCGAGCCTTCGACTACGATAATTTGGAAGAAAGCAATGGCAGAGGTGTGAGGCAGGGCTTTGAGAGCCTTTTATCCTTACAAAACATGCAAATAAAAGGATCAAGATCATAAAAAATTAAAAAAAAAAAGCAAATTATTTTCTAGGTTCGATTGCTATTGCAGACTGTTTGTAAGCAACAACTATAACTTATGTTCTTCGTTTGAAGCTATATGAATTCTATATCTTCTTAATGTTAATTTTTACATAACCAAAACATAACAGGAAACATTTGATCATGGTTTGATTCTATGAAGTTAAGAAGACCTAAGAGGGAGTATAATGCCTGTATATGAAGTTAAGAAGACCTAACAGGATAAAATCATTCTAAAATAAGAAGATAAAGCTTATATATAATGCCTTAACTCTCTATTCCTAGTATATTACTATATAATTCTAATAAGGAAATAAATAAACATATCTCTGTCTCAAAGAGAGAGAGAGAGAGACCTAAGTTAAATTAAACTCCTACAAGAGTTTCACAATTCAGTAGCAATTGATTCATCATCCTTAAAATCCACTAATACAGCCCATAAAAACAAAATATGTATAAGCGTGAGCAAATTCAATTGAAATAGGCATCCGAGAAACTAAATCTCAGTACTAACAAAGAGTCGCTCAAATCGAGGACGACGGTTGAGTCATGTTGGACGGTCGGAGGCAGCCAAGAGGCGGTGGACGTGAAGAGAGGAGTACCCAGCGATATCTCCAGCGGCTGATGTGTCTCGATTAGCCGCCAATAGGCTTGTGAAATAGTGGGAGCGGCTGATAGAAACCAAATCCTTCATCGCCATGGAAGATTGAATAAAAGGCCCTACGAGGTGCCGATTCTGTCGGCGAATCCCAGCGGTGGCGATTTGACCGTTTGAAGGCATCCTCCTTCGCGAGTGAAGGGGCTTGGGAACAGGGGAAGGGGCTAGGATGCTCGTCGGAGAGTGACAGTCGGGGAGACGTTAGATGAAGGGTGGCGAAATCGCGTGTGCGATCTGCATCAACAAGAGGCGATATCGGCAGCCAGAAATCTCAATTATGACAAGGGCCTTCGATCGACAGAATTCAATAATCCGTGGATGGCCATCCTTGTAGACAGGGGGAACTCAGGGATGAGCCCTAAGTGCAGTACTACTGAGTAACTGACAGCGGTAAATTAGGGCAAAAAGTTTGGAGGAAGGGGGAAGAAAAATAGAAAGAATACGTTGGGGGTGATGCGCTGTTTTTTTTTTTTTTTTATAGTAGAAGGAGTAATATAAAATGAAATTGAAGTAAGCATTTTGGAAATAAGAACAATTTCAGAAAATATATATTGTTATATATGATATCTCTGTGCGTATAAAAAATTTACGACAAAATATGTTGTCATATATGTTGTCTTATAATAAATTACATTGAAAAATAACATGTTTGATACCACATTAAGACACCACCAGTTAATATGTGTAGTCTTAGTGCGTGAAAAAAAAATTAAGACAACATATATATTTAAGACAACATATATAAAACATATGATAACACATATTTCTTATTTATGTAGTCTTTTTACTGGTGTCTTAACGCTTTTTTGTTGTAGTGTAATGTTGTAACTAAAATTAATCTTTATGATTTGTGTAATATTTTACTCTTATGCAGACCTATTTGCCCCCTCGATTCATGGAATGTTCTCATGGTTCAAGTATATTTTAGTCGTGCGATTTAATCTTTATCCTTAGATTTTAAGGCTAATTTTAAGAGATAATTATAATTTCACACTCATGATATGAAAAGTCAATATTTTAATTTGTAGTTGATTATCTATTTTATTCCTGAAATTTAGTGTTTACTTATTTCCACAGTTTAATTATTTTTTCTAAAAAAAATAAAATTATATTATGAATATTTCATGAAAGAGATACTCTCTTGTGAAATGAGTCGAACCATCGCTAAAACATGCTTAATATATAGGTAAAGTAGGTTTATTTGTAGTTAAAATATATCAATAATGTTATATTTATAACACGCTAAAATTAATACATAATCCAGCCTACTTTAGAAAACATATTTTAACAACTATTAAACATATTTTATCTATATAATAGACACACTTTAACAAGTCTCGCAAACCGTCTTACGTAAATAATGTCTCACAAGGGACTTTGTCTTCATGAAATATTTTTATTGGATGTCTATCACTTTTTATTAATCAAGTATAACTTTTTATTAAAATTATTATCATTTTTTTTATCTCATATAATTATTTTGGAAACGGTTTCACACAAATTTTTGCATCATCTTATTACATACTCCCTCTGTCCCACATTAATTATCTTCACATTTTTCGTTTTCTTCCGTTCCACACTTATCTTCACCATCCGAAAAGGGAAACTTCACATCAACCAACAACTTCAAAAGTTATCTTGATTTCAAAAATACCACTCTCATCTAACACACATATCATACTTTATAATTTATTTATTACATAATTAAAATACTAAACTACCCCTTAAAATTCAATAAAAGTTGGCTAAAGTAATGTTTCTTAAACTCTGTGTTTACAGTACTAGTGGAGATAACTCCAAGAGTATGTACTAAATAATAATCACAAAAGATATTACAATTATATTTCAAGATGGATTAAACTTAAAAAATTGAGTAAGCAGTCTCTAGCTATCATTTGATTCATCTCTTGAGTTGACTTTAGACTTCTTTCAACTTTCTAAGATGGATCTTCGGTTGAAACTTGTCCGAACTCTAATTTGAGGACTTTATAATGTTTGTTCGGAGGCCTCGAGCCTTTGTTCGAACTGAACGACTTCATAGATTTTGTGAAGCACGCCCGTTGAATATAATAGAATGTCGTTAACTTCATGGAGAATGCTGGATGAATTTGACGTGAAGAAATATCGAATTTGAGGGGCTTAGAACCTTGATCTCAGGTCGAGTGTTATCTCTGGAGTATTCCAAGATAAACGTTGTTGAATCCGCGAAGAACGCTAAAGAACTTGACTTGAATAATGCTAGATCAAAGGAGTCTAGCACTTTGATCACTGATCGGAGGCTGTTGACTCTGCCAGATTTTCAGGTCTCTCTAGGGTTTTTGATAAGTGTTAAAATCATGTTTTAGGGTCCGATTTAACATCTTTTTGTGGAATCTACGTTCGTATTTTAGCATTAAATGGTTAGTTTTCATATATTTAAGATATTGGTGCATTTGAGGTATTATTTTGTATTTTTAGGTGGAAAATGGATTAAAAGTTCCAAGTTGGAATGAAGAGTGAATGCTTGTTCACCTTTTTGTGTGTTACCAAGTATAGGAAATCAATTGTAGCTCAGCGTGTGACCAAGTAAAAATATCTAACTCAATGGATTAACGTTAAATAAGATACACACTAACTAATTCGCACCACTAATAATTAAGACAAAGTAACCTTTTCTGATTTTGGAAATTATTATACTAATTATGTAGAAAAATAAATATTAAATAAAATAAATAAAATAAAAACCACAAACAATCACAAGTGTTTCAAGAAAGAAGACAAGACAGCTCTAGGAAATCCAATCTAAATTAGTCAAATTAAATCACTAGACAATCGGTTACCATCCCTGCAGTTCTTATGAAAGCAATCACTTAATTATGTTAAATTCCTCTTTCAAAGTAAACTTAACACATAAACTTGGTTTAAACCCTCAGATACAGAAGAATAATTCATACTCTCTTTCTAGGTACTTCATGCAAAATTCCTAATAAGTTAGGTACTAGACTTCCCTTTATAAGTACTTAAGAATTAATCCTCAATTTCCACCTAACAATCTAAGAAACTAAATCCTATGGAATGGTAATTAATAGATATATTAAGTGTCCAATATTAATTATTCTAATGAATAAAATTTATATGTTTAGATCGCTTTACCCATAACAGGTTGACAAATATAATTCTTATATAACACAAGCAACAAGCATAAATACGAATAAGACAATGACATATATATGCATGAGGACAGATCATATTATAAAATAAAAATATAAGTCTAAATTCAAAGCATTAATAAGGGAATAAGTATACTGCAGGTATCCAACCTATTCTAGATCACCAATTCAAAACAATTCAACATTCAAAACCTAGCACTATCCAAGAAGTACTAGCCCATGGTGTTACAAGCAACACACATGGTTAGATATAAAGGCATAGCCATAGGTCTATAATTCAAAAGCTTAAAAAAAGAATAAGAAAAACCATGTGGCGTGATTCTCCATTCTCTCTTCCATGATTCTGAATCTTCTTGTTCTTCTTCTCAAGTAAGCAACACTGATGAACTCTCCGGGATGGCTGGATGGGATGGTGAATATTGATTTTGATATGGTGACAAAAAAATGGTATGAAAAAGTATGTAGGGTTATGGAGAGTTATAAATAAAAATCCTAAAGTGTCTCTTTTATAGTTGAGGACAGTAAAAATCCCGAATTTTGACTTAAAAGTGGACTTTTTCACGTCAAGCACACGAACGGGCCAAGAAAATAACAAAAAATGATGACGGGCCTTGCTGTACAACAACAAGATTCGTGCTAGGTGTGGCACGAGTCATGCCGGTAGGTGCTTGCGGAATCCCTTGAAAACTCTCGGCAGCACGAATGCAGCATGGCTGGGTGGCACGACTGGCACGCCTCGGCAGCTCTCGACGCTCATGCTCGGCAGCTCTCGGTGGGACTCGGCAGTTGTGCACGCAGAACTTGCAGCATGAGTGGGCTTCCTCGATGGCATGATTGGCCCTTCTTGCCAGCACGAGTCGTGCCAGATCTTATTCTTCTGACTGTGCTCTTGACTTCGTTTCTGACTTCCATTTTTGCTCTTTTACCCCATTTTCCACCTAAAAACACGAAATAACATCTCACATGCATCTGTAACATAAATTTATACAATTCAACGCACAATTGTCATTAACTCCGGTCATGCACTCTCATTACACGCAATAATTCATTCATAGCATACAAGTTAAGACAATTACTATCACTTACAATGCTCCATCAACTTATTTTCTCGGAAAGTATGTCACTCGCACTCAAGTAAAAGATGTACACTTAGAGGGTATGGTGTTTACACTCAAAGTCAATTCAAATGCATGCGTAACCATAAGCTTGTCAAACGTCTCAAACTCTCCACCACTTAAAAGTATGACTCGACAATGGGATCAAAAAAGACTTTTAATATGATGTAATATCAGTTCTTTGATAAGGGTAGGAAACATATAGATAAAGTGACTCAATTAATAGAGAATTAAAACTGAAGATCTTTTGTACTGCAGATTTTTACAGTTTAAGGCTATCCAGCTTTATGCTCTTCTAATTTCTTTTTCTCTCATTTTCTTCAAGCACAACATTTTCTTTTTTTCTTTTCTTTTTTTCTCGAGATACCAGTTTCGGGCACTACCCCTAAAATCTTGTGGTACTAGTTTCGGGCACTACCCCTAAGCAACTTATTTTTCAGCTCATAATTACTTGTACAGCTCCAAATATTTTATTCCTTCCAAAACTCCATGAAAATCAATTCACATACTTCGAAAACATTTAATTCTCCACTAAATATAGGAATTTCAGGATCAAATAGGATATCAAAGTGGCTAACTTCGTAGGTTGCCAAAGAAATAAGACTTTTAGGCTCAAAAGGGCTAACTATGGATATAAAATTATTTGGTAGGGAATTATTTGGCAAAGTGACTTATAAAAATTAGAGATGACCTAAAATCATCTCCCATTATCTAATATAACATGCGGTCTCAAGTAAGACAAAAGGCAAGTTTTAGAATACACACATAAGAATGATACTCACCAGAAAGAAATATCATGTGTTTATATACATGATAATAGGCTCAAAATCCCACATGGTGATCAAGTAACAGATCACTCTTCATGGTAAGCAATGTCTCTCAAGTACACATAGAACTTCATACTAAAATATATAACTTAAGTACACTTCCTTCATCAATTTCTAGAGCATATGAATTTCTGGCAGAAATCTAATAAATAAGATCATAATAAGCACAACCACAAACCCAAACATAAGTACCTCAACTACTAGACAATAAACTCAACATAATATCCCCCACAATTATCCAATAATATAAATCAAGATAAAAATAATACATGGAATAAACAAATATATCGGAAACAACCCTATCAAACTATCACTCCGTTCAAAGCCTAAACAGAAAATAGAAACAAGGTGAAGAGATAGAATGACACAACCTCGATAGACAATGCTGTTTAAAAATAGGGGCTATATCCTCCATTAGTCACGTCTCTCTCGGTGCTCTCGAATTTCATCTCTCAAACTTTGTATCTCTCTTTATGTCTCGCTTCGAGAATGCCTAACCTCCTGGAATAACATTCAAAATTGATGGTCGTTCGAACGCCTGATAGAGTTAAACTGATCATTGATGTATCTGTACATCTCTCTCATGGATCCTGCACACCTGGAACATGATAAGAATGCTAATCAGGGGGTACGGGACCCGCAAAAGTGCTAGGTCCTCCATACTCGACTCAAGATGGGCTGTAGATGTCCCCGGTGCAAATGGATCCGGTGCTACTCTGGATGGACTGCCCTGATAATACCAACTAGCAGGATGCTGTGAGTCATATGTCCCAAAAAGCTCTGGCGCGTCATCCTCAGTAAACATCATCTCATACTCATCACCACCAGCATCAGCATAATCAGCATCAATCTGAACCAGTGGATTTGCTGCTCGTTCATTGTGCTCCCTGATACAATTATTCCAATCTCCCTTTTTAGAAAAGACACTCGAGACATGAGTGTGTAAGTAAGATTTGAGGGTAAAGTTTTCTTCAATAGCCAACGTCGTCAACTGCTCACAAGGGACTGGTATCAAACGGTTGACATGCTCATAGCAAAGCTGGCCATCTCTCTCCTTCAAGAAGCGTGCATGCATCAGAGCTTGCACGTCTATGTCAGGCACTTTCTTACCAACTAGCTTCATCCCATCAATGCATACTCCTTTGATCTCAGCTATCTGAGTGATAATACCACCCATCATCACAGACCGAGTCTCTCAGTATGCAAAATAAAGGAGTTGCTCCATAATCAATGCAGCTAAGTCAAAATATCTCTCCTCGCACATGCACCAAAGTACATAAAGCTCCTATATTCTGACATGTCCCTCCTCATGCCTGGCAAAGATGGTATATGATAAAACCCTCTTGATGTACCAGAGAACAGGGCTAACAATGCAGGTAGACTTAGAATTCCTAGGTACAGAAACTTCATTCTTCCATGTGATCCTTTTCTAGAAAGCATCATTGTCAAATGCAACGCCTATTTCATCACTAGCCTCCCAAGGAGATCCAAATTAAATACCATGTTCGGCTCCTTTCTTGTCATAATCTCTTTCCTTCCTCTCAATATAAAAGTACATCCACTAGGATGCCTATCACCATCCTTTCGATAGACCTCATATGACATGAAAAATTCCATAGTCAATGCATAAGTTGTAGGCGTTCAGGCATTCATGAACTCTAATATGCCCACCCTATCGAAAAGGGTATCTACATCATGCTTAATTCCAATCTTGATCATGGTTTCTTCATCATGATAGCGCGTACGCACTATACAACTCTCCAAATGGTTGTACTCTATATTTTCCTTCCATTCGGGATAATAAATCCCAAGGTGGAGAAGAGAAGTTATGTTCCTTCTAATTCGAGCTATCTCGTCTTACCTTTGCTCATCTGTCCATTCATCCCCCATTTTATTTCCTACAAAAATTACATGTAAGATGCAAGCAATAATTCCAAAAACAAAAATAATGCATCCTCACTTGGCTCAATTTTAAACTAAAAATATAAAAAATACTCCTTACGAAATCAACATGACATATAGATCCTTGCTTCCTAGTTAAACCATACCATAATCAGTCCATGAATAATACGTTAAATACTATTCACATTTTTAAGCTACTAGGAATAAGAAAATATGAAATTCAAACCCAACATGTTAATTTCTACACAAAAACAGCATGCTTTCACAAGAAAAATTAAACACTAACATCCTAACATGCTTTTACTTGTTTCAATCCTCATCCAATATCAAATACTATAAAATAAGGTCTTAAGGATATCAACAAATCAACACAAAACCAACAATTCAAGCTAAATTTTTGAATCTGAAGCATAAACAGTTCGCACACCACATGTTCGACAAAATGCCTCAACCAAAAAGTACTTCAAAATTCAAAATTCTAACTTGAATCGACTTACCCATGCTTCCAATAAGAACATACTCGAAAATCAGAGCAAAAGGATGAAAAAAGTACTTTTTTTGAGGAAGAACAAAAATTTGACGCTTTGAACTCTTTCCCCAATTTTTGCTTCAAAAACCCTAATTTCTCCCTTTTAATCCTCAATCCAAGTGTATAAATTGGGTATAGTGTGTGGCAAGTGAAATGGTTGAGTGGAATGGTGATTTTCAGACACGAAAATGACAGAAAATTCGAAGAGTGAATGACCCGTACGTGCGGCGGTGGAGAAATGAACATCCCGGACAACATTTTAAAATTTTTAAAGTTGACCTGGACGTGGCACAACTTTGGTATGACTCATGCCGCCAATAGCACGAGTCGTGCCACCTTACTTGTTGCTAATTCCGCACTGTTTTGCTCGATTCGGCAAGACTAGTGCTGGTTTTTTTCGGTGGTCATGTCAATAGGCTCTAGCTCTCGTGCCGGCCACCAGCATCTGTGCTGTGCAGCACGCCTAGTACTCCCTAGCCATTCTGCCTTGGCACAAATCGTGCATAAAGATGGCACGAGTCGTGCCACTCTTCAGCGTACACCTGTGAACTTTTTCAACCTTTTCTTCGAATTTTCATCCAATTTAAGCTCAAAAACACGAAATTCATCAGTAATATCATTAGGAAAACTAAAAAATTCAACCAAAAATTTATCACACTAAATCAAAAAAAATAACACAAACAAGACACTTGGATAGTTGCAAAAAAAATCGGAAGTTCGAAATAAATTTTGAAAATTCTAAAAACAATCGACCTCCAAGCATCACACACAAGTGAAAGAAAATTTACCTCGGTGCTTCAAGATATTGGAATGCACGTCCACCCCCCAAACTTAGTTCAAACTAAGTGAAAAACTAAGTTTGTAAAAGTGAATATCATAGACGAAGAAACACCTAATAAAATTTTCTACACCAAACAAACACATTAAAGCAATAAACAGGAGGGTAAGCCCCCAACAGGCACTCATGTTTAACGTCGAAGAGACACGATGGAATGCTCGTATTTAGCATTGTAGAGCTCGACGGAATGCTGATTTAATGGAGCTGATCAATGAAAAGGACTTCCTTATCCCGTGGCGACCTATAATGCTTCATTCGCGGCCATTAGCCACGAAACTATTTCCATCCTTATCCAACAGTTCATACGTACCTCTACAACAAGCTTTATGTACCACGAATGGCCCCATCCACTTAGAATTCAACTTTCTAGGAAAAAGTTTAAGTCTAGAATTAAATAACAAGGCTTCAACCTTCTCACAAAACTCCTTAAAACGAATCTTTTCATCATGCCACTTCTTTACTCTCTCCTTGCTGATCCGTTAGTTTTCATAAGCTCTATTTCTAAATTCTTCAAGTTTGTTCATCTAAGTCATCCGCATGCCACCCACTTCTTGCATATCCAAATTCAGCTTTCTCACCATCCAAAATGCCTTATGTTCAATCTCCACAGGAAGATGACATGACTTTCCATAGATAATTTGGAACGGAGACATCTCCAAGACAGTCTTGTAAGTAGTTCTGAATGCCTACAATGCGTCATCTAGCTTCATAGCTCAATCCTTTCTACTCACGTTCACTGTCTTTTCTAAAACCTGCTTAATCTGGTGATTGGAGACCTCAGCTTGCCCATTAGACTGTGGGTGATAGGGAGTTGCCACCCTATGCCAAACATGATAATCCTTCAAGTCCTTCTCCATGAGCTTGTTAATAAAATGGGTTCCTCCATCGCTATCTAATACTCTAGGTACTCCAAATAGCGAAAAGATATGCTTCTTAAAAAATGCTTGCAAAACTCTGGCATCAATCGTCTTGGTCGGAATTGCTTCCACCCACTTAGACACATAATCCACAGCCAAAAGTATATAGAGATATCCATTGGATGAGGAGAAGGGACCTATAAAGTCTATCCCCCACACATAAAAAATCTCTACCACATAACTATTCCGCAGAGGCATTTCATCTCTTCTAGAGATGCTTCCAACCCTTTGACACCTATCACAACTTACAACATATGAAGTACTAGATTTGAAAGGGATGGCAAAAACAAACCTGATTGTAATACCTTTGCAACTGTCTTCTCGGCACCAAAATACCCTCTAGTTGGTTGTGCATGACAATGGTTCAACATACTTTCCCATTTCTCTTCCTGTACACACCGTCGGATGATAGAGTCTGCGCATATCTTATAGACGAAAGGCTTGTGCCAAATAAATTTCTGCACATCTCTTGTAAACTTCAAATGCTCATGCCTAGTCCTACTCGCAAGATAATTAACATAATCAGCATAACAAGTGACCTTAGGTTTTGTAGCTAGAGCGTATACCTGGCGAAACTCCACCTCTAGAATCTTCTCATCTGGGAACACCTTTTGATTATCTCCTTCCCATTCTCACAATCCTCCCTTGTCTCCAATCTAGAGAGATGATCTGCCACCACGTTTTCACTCCCCTTTTTGTCTTTTATCTCCATGTCAAATTCATACAGTAGTAGGATCCATCTGATAATCCTGAGCTTGACATCCTTCTGATCCATCAGATATCGAATTGCAGAATGATTCGTATGCACCACATTTTCATCCCCAACAGATACGCGTGAAACTTGTCAAAAGCATACACCACAGCTAAAAATTCCTTTTCAGTCACGGTATAGTTCTTTTGAGCTGCATCAAATGTTTTGCGCATAGTAGATGGCTCGAAACCTGTTCTCCCTCATCTGTCCCAAAATAACTCCTAAAGCAACATCACTTGCATCGCACATAAGCACGAAGGGTTTAGTCCAATTTGGAGTAATTAAGATAGGGGCAGACGTCAATGCCTCCTTCAAAACCTGAACAGATTTTAAACTTTCATCATCAAATTTGAAAGGGACATCATTTTCTAATAAATGAGAAAGAGGTTTACAGTATTTAGAAAAATCTTTAATAAATCTGCGGTAGAATCTTGCATGTCCAAGGAATGACCGCACTCCCTTCTCATTTATTGGTGGAGGTAATTTTTCAATTGTCGCCACCTTAGCTCTATCAACCTGCAACCCTTTAGATGATACATGATGTCATAAAACAATGCCATCTTTCACTATAAAGTGACATTTCTCCCAATTCAAAACAAGGTTAGTATCCTGACATCTCTTCAAAACAACAGCAAGGTTAGATAAACAAACATCATAAGAAGATTCAAAGACAGAGAAATCATCCATAAAAATTTTTATGATATATTCTATCAACCCTTCAAAAATAATCATCATACACCTTTGAAAGATCACAGGTGCATTACAAAGACCAAAAGGCAACATCTTAAAAGCAAAAATTCTATAAGGACATGTGAATGCAGTTTTTTCCTGATCCTCGGGTGCAATCACTATCTGATTATACCCAAAATAACCATCCAAAAAGCAGTAGAACTCATAACCTGCTAACCTATCAAGCATCTGATCCATGAAGGGTATAGTAAAATGGTCTTTATGTATATTCTCATTCAATTTTCTATAATCAACATACACACGCCAACATGTAGTGGTCCTAGTAGCAAGGATCTCCCCATTGTCAGATTTAACGACAGTTATCCCCCCTTTCTTAGCAACTACATGCAAAGGACTCACATATGGACTATCACTAATCGCATACACAATTTCAACTTTCAACCACTTTAACACTTCTACTCTTACCACCTCTTGCATCGCAGGATTTAATCTCCTTTGATACTACACACAACTTTTACTTTCATCTCCCAACCTTATTTTATGCATGGAAATAGATGGACTAATACCCTTCAGATCATCAATAGACCAACCAATAGTAGATTTATGTTCTCTTAAGACCACTAACAACCTATCAAGCCCACTTTTAGATAAGGAAGAAGATACAATTACCAGAAAAGTTTCATTCTCTCCCAAATATGCATACATGAGATGATAAGGCAGCGGCTTCAGCTCCTTCTTCTTCTCCTCATGTACAGCTCCTTCAGTATGATAAGGCAGCGGCTTCAGCTCCTTCTTCTTCTCCCAAATATTAATCCCCAATTCTTGTTCTCCTTCTCAAGTAAGCAACACTGATAAACTCTCCGGGATGGGTGGATGAGATGGTGCAGTGAAAGGGTATGAAAAAGTATGTAGGGTTGTGGAGAGTTAGGGTTTGGAACACTCCAAGGGGTCCTTTTATAGTTGAGGGCTGCTAAAATTAGGATTCCACCTCAAAATAGGGATTTTTCACGTCAAAAACACAAAAGGGCCGAAAATTAGGCCGCCGGGTCGTGCCACTCATCGGCAGCCAGCGCGACCTCACGGTTTTGCTCATAACTTCTTCATCCGTGTTCCGATTAAAGTAATTTTTATGTTCACATGATCCTCTATTCCTCAGCTTTCTATCCATATAAAGAACTTACAAAAATCCAATATTTGAAGGGCATTAGTCGTGCAAAAGTGGCACGAGTCGTGCTGGTCAGCACAGCTTGGGCGTCTTCACCGTTTTGATCGTAACTCCCTCATCTGACCTCCAATTGAGGTGTTTCTTGAGCCAAAATAACTCTCTCTTCTGTAGCTTTCCAACCAAATGTCACATGATCAATTTGACTTCTATACAAATACAGAAAAATTATGCAAATTGAACATGCATTTTTCAGCATTCTTTCACGATTTCACTCTTTATTCTAACTTTGTACTTTTAATCCGTTTTCCACATAAAAACACGAAATAGTACCTCAAATGCACCAATATCTTAAATATATAAAAATTAACCATTTAGTGCTAAAATACGAACATAAATTCCACTAAACGGTGCTAAATCGGACCTTAAAATATGCAGATTTTCACACTAAACAAACCCCAAACTTAAGATGTTGTTCGTCCTCGAACAATGAAATCGAACAAAGAAGAAAGATAGTGTGTAAAATCTAAGGGAAAACAAGGGAGATGACAATTAGGCCATTCAACATACAATTGTCATTAACTCCGGTCATGCACTCGCATCACATGCAGTAATTCATTCATAGCATACAAGTTAAGATAATTACTTCCAATTAAATGCTCCATCAACTTATTCTCACGGGAAGTATATCACTCTTACTCAAGTGTAAAAGATGTACACTTATAGGGTATGGTGTTTACGCTCAAATTCAGTTCAAGTGCATGCGTAAACATAAGCTTGTCAAATGTCTCAAATTCTCCACCATTAAAACGTACGATTCGACAATGGGATAAAAAAGGACTTTTAATTGGATGTAATGTTGCTCTTTGGTTAAGGTAGAAAATATATGGATAAGTGACTCAAAACTCGGATCAATCAAGTGCGCATCCATCATGATCTTTCATTCTTCTTACTCACTTTAACTAAGAACATCATCCTCTTTTTCTCTTCAATTTTCCTCTTCCACGCACAACATATACATTTATTTCCTTCTCTTGTGGTGCCAGTTTTGGGCACTACCTCATGCATCCTCCATAGGGTACCAGTTTTGGGCACTACCCTAGGATGCTTGTTTCAATAGAGTACTAGATTAAGCACTACTCCATGATTTTCTTTAGATGCATTTTTCAAGCTCAATCACTTTTTCAACACCAATTTCATTCCTTTCCAAGCTGTTATCAAGCTCCATCAACACACTTTGAAAAGCCATTAATTCTCTTCATGATGGACAATCAAGGCTAAAAAAATCATTAAGATACTCGAAGTGGTTATTTCTCGTAAGTTGCCAAAGAATGAGGTTTTAAGGCTCAACGGGGTTAACTACGGATAAACAATCATATGGTAGGGAATTATTTGGCTAAGTGACTCATAATAATCAAGGATGGCCTTAAATCATCTCTCATCATCTAACATAATATTTAGTCTCAAGCAAGATCAGAGGCAAGTTCTAGAATACACACACTAGAATGATACTCACCAGAAAGAAATATCATGTGTTTACGTACATGAATAAGGCTCAAAATCTCACATGGGTTTTAACAAGTAATAGAGCACTCTTCATGGTAAGCATTATCCCACAAGTACACATAGAACTTCATATCACAATATAACTTAAGTACACTTCCTTCATCAATTTCAAGAGCATATGAATTTCTGGTAGAAATCTAATAAATAAAATCTCACTAAGCACATACCAAGAAACTCAAACATAAGTACCTCAACTACTCAAGAATCAACATAATCTATCACATAAAAATAATGAAACGAAAGCACCTGATTTATCTCCTCCACATCTTGCAAGCTTCTCGAGTTATTCAACTCGGTCAGGCATAGGCCTCAGATAGAACTCACTTCTTTTTCAACTCCGATATCCTTCATAATCATTAAAGCTCAAACACATCTCATCACCAATCAGTACTCATCAGTAAAATCATAGGAGAAACTCAAAAATTCAACCAAAAATTAACCACACTCCAAATCTAGGAAAACAAAACAAAATAAACAAGACACTTGGATAGTCGCAAAAAATCGAAAGTTCAAAATAAATTCTAAAAATTCTAAAAAAATCGACCTCCAAGCATCACACACAAGTGAAAGAAAACTTACCTCGGTGCTTCAAGACATTGGAATGCACGTCCACCCCTCCAAACTTAGTTCATACTAAGTGAGAAACTAAGTTTGTAAAAAGTGAATACCATAGACGAAGAAGCACCTAATGAAATTTTCTACACCACACACACATAAAAGCAATAAAACAGGAGGGTAAGCCCCCAACAGGTGCTCATGTTTAACTTTGGAGAGACGACGGAATGCAGAATTTTTGTAGACTACTAATTAAGAGGGCGATCTTCTTTCATCTTTACCTTCCAATACTTTCTCCCCCTCTTATCATCCTCACCTACCACCTCACCTTTCTTAGGCATGATCCGTAGAATCTCCTTTCTCAAGATTTCTCATCTCATTCCTGTCAATCTTCCACTCAATTTCAGAATCATTCCTATCACAATTAAGATCAAACTCAAGATAAAATTGATCACAAAACAAAGAAAGAGAGAAAGGACTTTCAAATTTGTGGGTATCCGGTGGTAAGTTAGGAGGCTTCAAGTAGGCATCATCTCCTCTTCATTTGTCTACATCCTTCTTCTCAACCTTAACTACTACATCCTCTGCCACCTTTATAGGTGGTGTTCCTCTTGCACTTGCAACCTTGAGGCTAGCAGTTGTCGGCTTAAGCTTTCTCGCTAAATTCCTGCAATCAGATTTCTGTAAGTATTCAATGTATCCATTAGAAAGCTCATCATACCTGTCATCAAAATCATTAGAAATAAGAGCTAGAAGTTCGCTTTGGCATTTTTCAACAGGATCCTTAGACCGGATCAAAGGCAAGCTCTCCTCCGCGGCTCCCTCTACTTCTTTGATGTTTCTGCACTCTTGCATATCAGTAGGCTACTTCATAACTCTCTCAAGTGAAAAGACGACTTCTTCATCATTAACTTGCAACTTAAGTTCCCCTTCTTTATATCAATATGTGCTCCTGCAGTCGCAAGGAATGGCCTTTCCAAAATTAGAGGAACTTTGTCATCTTCTTCTTCTTCCATGTCTAGCACAATGAAGTCCACTGGAAATATGAACTTCCCAACTTTCACTAGGACATCTTCAACTACCCCCCTTGGATAGGTCAAGGATCTATCAGCAAGCTGCAAGGCTACAGATGTCGGCTTCAGCACCCCCAAACTAAGCTTAATGAATACGAAATAAGGCATCAAATTTATACTAGTCCCCAAATCACATAAAGCTCTCTTAGCTTGTTCTTTTCCAATATCACAAGGTATGGTAAAGCTTTCCGGATCTTTCAACTTCATAGGAAGTTTCTTTTGTATCACAGAACCGCAGCTCTCTATCTTATTCACCGACTCAATTTTGGTCAAACTCCTCTTCTTAGACATGATGTCTTTCAAGAACCTTGCATAATTGGGCAGCTCTTCTAAAGATTCTGCGAAAGGAATATTGATATGGATCTTCTTAAACATCTCCACAAACTTCTTAAATTTTTCATCCAATCATTTCTTCAAAAATTGTTGTGGAAACGGAATAGGATTCTTTGTCTTTGGAATCCCCCAAATATCACTCTCAAATTCCACTTCTTTTTCTTTATATTTTCTTGCTGCCTTAGCTACCTGCCACTTTTTCAATCTAACTTCAGGTTCTTTCGACTTTTCCTCAGTTTCAGGTACCTAGAAATCATTCTGGACGAGTTCAGCAGCACGAAGATTGAGATGAATTTCTAAATTTTTCACTGGAGAAGCACACGAGTCATGCCAACAAGCTTCAGAGTCATGCCGGCGGTCGTGCCACTGAGCATCGGTGATTTCTTTGCCAGCGCACGAGCCATGCCGGAAGATTGATGGGTCATGTCGACCATCCTCGTCAGTCATGCCTCTCATTGTTGCTCCCATCGGATGGCACGATGCGTCTGGTTGGCTGACGTCAGAACGGCACGAGTCGTGCCTATTCTAGCACGAGTCGTGCCATATGTTAGCCTCGACGTGATCATGTTCATCCAACTTTTCGACCTCCGTTTCATATCCAGCTCGATCTGATGGCAATTTTGGACCCTCGTACTGTGTTCCACTCCTCAAGGTGATAGCCATAACTTATTTTTTTGGGTTTGTCACCGTTTGAGAAGGGAACTTACCTTGCTGCTCTAATCTTCCAACTGCAGCTTGCTACTTTCCAATAGCAATATCAGTTTCTTTCAGATTGCTTTCAGATTGCTCTTCAGTTGTTATCATCAGCTTGACCATCAAGTTCAACTATTCTCCTTGCTGTTTCATTCGCAGTTTCATCTCATCATCCATAGATGCTCTTCCTTCAATAGGCTTATGGGTTGGATCCACATTGGGAGGAGGTGCTACTGCATTACTTAGGTTTCCATAGGACAGATTCTCATTCTTTCTCTGATTGTTGAAATTGGAATTTCCTTGGTAACCCCCGTGCTGATTACTAGGTCTGAAATTCTGTCTATTTCTATAATCCCCTTGAAAATTCTGACCCAAAGCATAATTCGCTTTCTCCAATTCGCTTCCTCCATCTGATCTTCATCTCCAACCATCATACCTACCTCTCCTCTGTTTCCTAGTCCGAGACGATCCATCTTCTTATGCAGCTCACTAAGTTGACTCTTTAATTCTGACATCTCACTAATGTTGAACTGAACTTCTACTTTAGCCACTTTATCAAAAGTGGCTCCTCATTCTGATCTCTCCATCGGCCAATCATATGTGTTAGCTGCAATCTCCTCAAAGATATCTTCTGCTTCATCTGCTGACTTTTTGAAGATCGATCCACCAGCTGTTGTGTCCACTAATACTATTGATTAACCTCGTAGGCCTTGATAGAAAAAGCCTAAGTAGGTGTCTTTTGTAAATCCATGTTGTGGACCACATCGCAACAGCTCCTTGAACCTTTCCCACACCTCATAGAAACTCTCCAAGCCTCTTTGTTTAAATAGTGTGATCTTTTGCTTCACCTTAAAACTCTTGGAGGGAGGTAAGTACTTATTCAAGAACATATCTGCCAACTGCTCCAATGTAGTACAACATCCTGCAGGAAGGTTATTGTACCACTCTTTGGCTTTCCCCGTTAGTGAGAATGGGAAAAGCCTCATTCTGATAGCATCTTTCGGAACATTCCTATATTTCTGCGTCCTCGCATACTCATCAAATAACTACAGATGCTCGCTAGGATTTTCCAAAGGATTACCACTAAACTGTTGTACTTGTACCATTCGGATCAGTCCAAATGGCAACTCAAAACTCTCTGCAGTGATTGCAGGACCATTCAATCCAGCGTTCATGGTATGCTTCAGCTTATACTATTCCCGCATAGGAATTGGGGCCTGATCGTCAGCCATCTTAGTTGCTTTTAGCTGTGCTCACACAGCTGATTAGAATAGTTTGGATCCAAATAAAATAAAAATAAGAATAAAATAAAGGCAATAAAAAATTTAACGTCCTAAATTAAAATAAATCACAAAAGAGTTAAATAGTAAAGCATAGGGAATTATTCCCGACAACAGCACCAAATGCTTGTTCACATTTTTGTATATCCCCAAGTGTAGGGAATCAATTGCAGTTCAGCGTATGACCAAGTTTATTATCGAACCCAAAGGATAATTCTAAATTTACTATTTAATCTATTTATGACAACTCTAACCTAAGACAAATCTGGGTTTATAAGTGAATTTAAATAAACCTAATAAAGCAGAAAATAAGTACTTAAAATAATAAAATAGCAAATAAAAATAAGGATGAAGTGTTCAAGAGAGAAGATAGATAGCACTAGGTAATCCAGTTAAATCGGTCAAATCAAATTACTAGACAATCGGTTAGAATCCCTACAATTCTTATGAAAGCAATAACTTAATTATGTTAAATCCTTCTTTTAAAGTAAACTTAGAACATAAACCTGGTTTAAACCCTCAGATGCAGAAGAATAATTCATACACCCTTTCTATGTATTTCATGCAAAATTCCATTAAAGGCTAGAGCACTAGACTTCCCTTTATATGTACTTAAGAATTAATCTCCAATTCCCACTTAACAATCTAAGAAACCAAATGCTCTAGAATGGTAATTAATAGATATATTAAGTGTCCAATATTAATTATTCTAATGAATAAAAGTTATATGGTTAGATCCTCTTTACCCATAATGGGTTGACAAATATAATTCATATATAACACAAGCAACAAGCATAAATATGCATAAGACAACGACATATACATTCATGAGGACATATCATATAAGACAAAAATATGTCTAAATTCAAGGCATTAATAAGGGAATAAGTATATTGCAGGTATCCAACCTATTCTAGATGATGAATTTGTAAATTCACTAGTTTTGAGCCCGAATTCGTGTACTTATGGTATAATTAATGATGGTAATTTGATGTAAATTGCTATACTTGGTGGAAAGTCACGAATTGGGAGTTTACAAGACTATTTGAGTTGATTTTCGACGGAAAATGAGTTGGAAGTGATCGGATTCAGAATCAGGAAGAAACAGGGATGAATTCGACCATGCAGGGAGTGGATTCGACCAAGAAGAAGAGAGTTCGACCAGCACCTCTGGTCGAACTGAGCTCGGAAAAGTATAGTTCGACCACGACAGTCGAGTTTGACCAAACTACTTGGTCGAACCGTGGTCGAACTCAAAGCCTAAAAAGAAGCAGTTCGGTTCGACCAGAAAGTATTTTGTTTGACCAACATCCTGGATTCGACCTGCATGAAGGAGTTTGACCAACTGCTTTGGTCGAATTGACATCCAAAAACTTACCAAATTCGTATTTTTACACCTTCAGTGCGTGTGTTCGATCAAAAAGCCCATTTAAGGCCAGTAAGGAGAGTTTATAAGTATAAAAGAAGAGCTTTCGCAGGAGAAGAAAAATATATAACAAAAAGAAGGATTCATCATCCATTATTCACCAAGCTCTACCATCATCCAAAGGAGTCGTGAGGAGAGGTTCGTCTGGCGAGTCAAGTAAGATCATACCAACTAGCCATGATTGTTCTTAGATCAATCATGGGCTAGAACCGCTCTGGTAGTTTTAGAGTTATGAAAGTTTTATGAGTTAATTGAATTTTCATGTGTAAACTCCGTACAACACTACTTGTGGGTTATTCTACATAAGATTGTGTCTTTTTAATTCATATCCACGGTCGTTTTGTGCATCTTTAACTGTTATGTAGAGTCTGAATACATCTCTTGATTATTGATTGAGTACGTTCACTGCTGAGCAGAATTGTATGTTATAATTCTAAGTGAAGGGATTTCAAAGTCTTATTACAACTGTCTTATATAGATACTTGTTAATTGAATCATATTCGGGTTAATAAGTATGATAAAGAATATAACTTTGTAGTACCTAAAAAGGGAGAACAAATCAGGTTAGAGTACTAAGTGCACGGGAAATAATTGATTATGATAGTACCTAGAAAGGGGGGTAAAGTATACCTCTTGCTCCAAGGATATTCACACTTGTCATACGCTTGCTTACTTGTGTCTATAGAGTACGCTTGCATGGTTTAGTGATGCATCCATAAACTACAAGGCAGAGTCAGACAACAGCACATGAAAAGGAAATTAATAAGTAAAACTGGATTACCTGACGAACTACTCTATTAATTACTTGATCACCACCGAAGTTTCTCTATTGCTTGTTTAATTACTATGCTATTTTAATTTATGTTATTTAGTTTAATAAACAAACCAAATCAATTTTGCCACCATAATCTTAGTTAAATAGGATATAATTGAATTGATAATAATTCGTCCCTTGGATTCGATAATTACTTGGTCACCTTTTGAAACTACAATTGATATCCTTATACTTGAGGATTAATTTTGTGTGTTGAGAAAATGCTAATCATGTTTCTGGCGCCGTTGTGGGGGACGACATTAAATATCTTTTGATTATATCTAGTTTAATTGAGATTATTATTCTTGTTTTGATTTCTAATACTTATTTTTCTTAGGTGTATGCACACAAGATCAAAGAAAGGTGAATTAGAGCCATATAATCCAGAGATCGGAGCATCATCGAAGAAGAAGAAGAAGAAGAAGAAGAAGAAGAAGAAGAAGAAGAAAAATAAGAACAAGAAAGTAGAACCAACTAAAGCTCTTGATTTAGGAGTTGAAGTTGATGTGCTGAATTCGCAAACGATTGAAACTGCAACCGAAGTTAATTTGGAAGTAGAAGCAGTCAACATGGCAGCGGACCCGAATACACTTGCCATCTAGGAAGTTTTTAAGAACAACAGAAAGGGCAATGCTGGGTTGCTAGGAGCAAGAGGGGCTGGAGCTGATTTTGATTTACACCCTGCTCTTATCACCATGATAGAAAAGAGTCCCTTCTCTTGGGGAACATTTGAAGATCCTCAACAGCATCTGAATATGTTCTTTGATTATGCAAGCACACAAAAAGATGCAGGAGCTCTTGAGGATGCGAGGAAGATTATACTGTTTAAGTTCTCGCTGAATGAAAAAGCAAGAGATTTGTATGATAATCTGGATGCTGCTGAATGTGATACATGGGAGAAGTTGAAAGTGAAATTCCTGGAGCGATACATGCTACCTTCAAAGGTGTTCAAGATGAAGCAGGAAATCAATCAATTTTCTATCCATGCTAATAAGAAGTTTCATGAAGCTTAGGACAGATTCAAGGACATGCTTCGAAAGTGTCCTCAGCATGGGCTATCTAAAGCTCAATATATCAGTATTTTCTACAATGGGTTGGACTGCGATTCTCGTGTTTTACTTGATGGTTCTTCTGATGGAGCACTGCTTACTAAGTCACCCAATGAGGCCAAGAAGCTATTTGAAGATATTTCGATGAATTCAGGAGATTGGCCGATTGATAGAGTGAGAGGCACTTATGTCCTTGGGAAAGTAGCACAGGTTGAGCATACTATGGTGAAGTCGGGAAGAGATGATGAGATTGTCTCTAGCTTGACTAACATTAGCAACCTACTAGAGTCCCAATAAAAGCAGATCACGGATTTATCGCAGTGCCAATGATGCAGCAGGATGGTGGCTATGAAGGAGCTAGCCAAGAGAAGATCGAGGAGGCAAATTACGCCATGGGACAGAGTATTCAAGGAACTAGGTACCCGAATCAAGGAAACCAAAACTATCAAGGGAACTACAACAATCGTGGTCCCTTGGGTGGTTATCAACAACCAAGGAGGCCGGAGTTTTCATGGAGCAATCCAAATAATGCGATGCAGCCTCTTATCAGCATTGATCCGGGACCTAAAGTGGAAGAAGGGAAGCTGGGTTTTGAGGATACTGTGAATAGGTACATGGCGAGGAATGTTGCAAGAGTGGAATGTCTTTAGGCCAAATTAGAGAAGAAGATTGATGATCATTATAAGGATTTGACTACACAAGTGAAGGACCTTACATTGTTAATAGGGGAGATGGCAGGAAATGTGAACAAATTGACTCAAACTATAGAGAAAGGGAAGCTTCCATCTTAGAGTATTGAGAAACCAAAGTCTTGTCACGTCATTACAATGAGGTCTAGAAAGCAGTATGAGGGACCGATGAAGTCGGAATTGAAGTCTGAAGCGATAGAAGCCCGATTCAACCCCGATTTGACCAGACAGCCAGGTCGAACTCAATAGGGGAGGTCGAACTCGGCACTTGGGCGACGTCCGGAGGAGTCAAAAGGTCAGTTCGACAAAAATCAGATGAATTCGACCAGAATCGCTGGTCGAACTCGACTGTCTAGAGCACTCTGTTTTGTCTGATGCCCAATTTGACCACGATCACCACAGTTCGACCAAACCCATTGGTCAAACCGTGGTCGAATCTGACTATAAGAGGGAGAACAAACTTTCAGGTGTGCAGTTCGACCATTACTCACCGAGTTCGACCACCTACCCAGGTCGAACTCAGGTCGAACTCACCTGTTCTGTGTTATTTTCCATGCTGAATGCTCCGCATGATGTTGAAACTACTTCAGTGCCTTCCAAAGAGCAGAGTACAGAGATTATAGTTGAGAAGAAGTGGGAAAGAGTTAAGAGATTGAGAGCCGAAAAGGATAATGTGGAGAAGGCTGAACGTGATGAATGAGGTATTCCCAAAACAAAGATACCTCATCCCTTTCCTCTCAAGCTAGTCAAAAAGGGATTGGAAGAGAAGTTCAAGAAGTTTTCAGAAATCATAAACAAAATTAACTTGAACATTCCTTTCTCTGAAGCAATTTTAGAGATGTCGTATTATGCTCGCTTTCTGAAGGATATTCTTTTGAAGAAGAGAAGCTTGAACAGAATTGAAATGGTGAATTTGTCTGAAAACTGCAGCTCGATCATTCAGAGGAAGCTGCCAGCTAAACTTAAGGATCTGGGAAGCTTCACAATCTTATGTGAAATTGGAAAGGGGCTGGCACGTCGAGCATTGTGTTATCTAGGGGCAAGCATCAATTTGATGCCGTTGTCTACCTTTCAAAGGCTTGGTTTGGGGGAGTTGACTCCCACAACAGTTGCTCTACAACTGGCAGATAGGTTCATGACTTTTTCGAAGGGTGTGATCCAAGACGTTCTTGTCAAAGTAGAGAAGTTAGTCTTTCCTGTGGATTTTCTAGTGCTGAAGATGGAAGATGACAAGGATAATGTCCCTCTTATCTTAGGGAGACATTTTCTTGCCACTGTGGGAGCCATGATCGATGTGCAGAAGTGTGAGTTGAGGCTAAAGATGGATAAAGAAGAGGTCTTATTCAACCTTGATAAAGCAATGAAGATGCCAATGGAGATGCAATGTCACAGTGTTGATATAGTGGAGGAGATTGTGAATGAAGACATGTCTTTGATTCTGTCGAAGGATCCTCTTGAGATATGCTTGGCGGAGTCTCTTACTTTTCCTACTACAGAGCTAGATGAACTCTCCAATGAGGTATATATTGAATTTTTTGAAAACTTACTTACTTTGGGTGATGACAGGTATGAGTCAACAAGGACCAATGTTGACGAGGTTAAGTGGACTAGGAAGTACTTGCCATTAGATCGAGAGAGTGCACCTCAGGAAGAGAAGAAAGAGGAGTTGAAACCGTTAGCGGAGCACTTGAAGTATGCCTACTTAGGTGATAATAAAAAATATTCGGTAATTATATCTTCTTCCCTTGATGATGATCAACTTGAGGAATTATTAGATGTGCTTAGAAAGTTTAAATCTGTGATTGTTTAAAGGGTATTAGTCCTTCCTTTTGTTGCATAGAATAAGAATGTTAGATGAGGCCAAGAACAACATTCAGAATCAGTGGGGAGTGAATCCCGCTATTCAAGAAGTGATTAGGAAGCAGATCTTAATGTGGCTAGATGCAGGTATTATTTATCTTATTAGTGATAGTCCCCATGTGAGTCCATTGCATGTTGTTGCTAAAAAGGGGGTATGAATATAGTGAAAGCCGAAAATGGTGAGACTTTAGCCACTAGGATTCCTACGGGATGGCGTGTGTGTACGGATTACAGGAAACTGATGAAAATACATGCAAAGACCATTTTTCCCTTCCTTTCATGGATCAAATACTTGATCGTCTTGTAGGGTATGAGTTTTATTATTTTTTGGATGGGTACTCGGGTTATAATGAAATTATGATTGCACTCGAGGATCAAGAAAAAACTACTTTTACTTGCCCTTATGGAACTTTTGCCTTTAGGAAGATTCCTTTTGGATTATGTAATGCGCCTGCTACATTTCAGCGTTGCATGATGGCCATATTTGATGGGTTGATAGAAAAGATCATGGAGGTGTTTATGGATGATTTTTCTGTATTTGGTTCCTCTTTTGATATTTGTTTATCTAACCTTGCTACTGTTGTGAAGAGATGCCAAGATATTAATCTTGTCTTGAATTGGGAAAAGTGCCACTTCATGGTAAGGGATAGGATTATTCTTGGCCATCATATTTCAGCCAAGGGATTGTAGGTGGATGGAGCAAAGGTGGTGGCAATTGAGAAGCTTCCCCCACCTACTAATGAAAGAGGAGTGCGGTCCTTTCTTGGACACGCCGGTTTCTATAGAAGATTAATAAAAGACTTCTCGAAATACTCCAAGCCCTTATCTCATTTACTTGAAAAGGATGTTCCTTTTGTTTTTGATGAAGAGCGTCTAATAGCTTTTCAAGTTTTGAAAGAGGTGCTTATTACTGCACCTATCTTGATCACACCGAATTGGACTCAGCCATTTGTACTTATGTGTAATGCAAGTGATTTAGCATTTGGAGTGGTGCTTGGGCAGTTGAGGAAAAAGAAGTTCTGTGCCATTTACTATGCGAGTAAAACTTTTGATACTGCACAAAAGAACTACACGGTGACTGAAAAGGAATTTCTAGTTGTGGTGTATGCGTTCAATAAGTTTCGATAGTATTTGGTTGACATGAAGACAATAGTGTATACAGATCATTCTGCAATCCGATATTTGATGGAGAAGAAGGAAACAAAGCCAAGAATTATTAGATGGATTCTTCTTCGGCAGGAATTTGATATGGAGATCCGAGATAAGAAGGGTACTGAGAATGTTTTGGCGGATCACCTATCAAGGTTGGAGACAAGGGAATATTGTTATGATTCTTTCGATTACATTGAAGAGATATTTCCTGATGAGAAGATTATTGCAGTGGTTGTTGAAAGAGCTGAAAGAGCATGTGTGGTAGCTGCACAAGGAATGGATCCATGGTATGCGGATTATGTGAATTACATTGCCATATGGGAAATTCCAAGAGATCTCAACCGATATCAACTTGCAAAGTTCAAGAGGGATGTTGAAACTTGTATATGGTATGATTCGGTTGTCTACAAGATATGTACGGATTCCATTATCCGTAGGTGTGTGCCCGAGATGGAGATGGAGAGTGTACTCAATTTTTGCCATGCACAACCTAACGGGGGGCACTTCGGAGCTCAAAGACAGCAGCGAAGGTACTTCAATCTGCTCTTTATTGGCCGACTTTGTTTAAAGATTGTGAATTCTATGTGGTGACATGCGATAGATGTCAAAGGATGGAAAATATAAGTCGACGAGATGAAATGCCACTCCAGCCGAGCATTGTTGTCGAGATCTTCGATGAAAGGAGGATCGATTTTATGGGGTCTTTTCCCCCATCTAATGGATTTCTTTACATCCTTTTAGCTGTGGATTATGTTTCTAAGTGGGTGGAAGCCATTCCCACTCGCGTGAATGATTCAAGGACTATTTTTTATCTTTCTTGAAGAAATATATCTTTGTCCGCTATGGAGTTCCTAGAGCACTAGTGAGTGATGGAGGTTCTCACTTCGTCAACAAGCTTTTTGAGAAGGTGCTTAAGGATTATGGAGTTAAGCATAGGGTCACTACACTCTATCATCCTCAAGCAAATGGGCAAGCTGAAGTTTCCAACCGATAAGTAAAGCAAATCTTGGAGAAGGTAGTAGGAACCAATAGAAAGGATTGGGCTATGAAGCTCGATGATGTTGTATTGGGGTTCACTACTGCTTACAAGATGGTATTGGATATGCCACTGTATCAAATTATCTATGGGAAGCCGTGCCACTTACCCGTAGAGATTCAGCATAAAGCTTTTTGGGTATTGAGGAGTTTGAACTTGTCTTTAAAGGATCACAAGGAGTTGAGGATGACTAATATAAATCAATTGGATGAGTTCAGGAATCGAGCTTACAAGAACTCGGAGATCTAAAGGATAGAATGAAGAAATGACATGATTCAAAGATCTCTTACAAGGAGTTCAAGGAAGGTGATGAGGTATTGCTTTTTAACTCTCGTTTGAAGCTTTTCACAGGAAAATTAAAATCGAAGTGGACGGGGCCATTCTGTATCCATAGAACTAGTGGAGGGGGGAGATTTGAACATATGGACAAAGATGGAGATATTATCGCGGCAAATGGGAATCGATTGAAGCCTTAAAAGTAGCCGGATGATGCTTGTGTCGTCTTTGAGGATACCTTGCGGTAAATTGGTACCGTCGTGACTCTCCGATGTTAAACATGAGCGCCTGTTGGGGGATTTTCCTCCTGTTTTATTGCTCTATTTCTTTCGTGTGAGTAAGAAATTTTTATTTTTGATATGCTTATTTATCGGCAATTACATCTCTTTGCAAACTTAGTTTCACTATATTTTCTACTAAGTTTGGAGGGATGTGATGTACTTACCTTATTGAAGCATTGAGAATATAATCTTTCTTTGTATTGTTTGTTAGGGGAGTTGATTTTTTGCGGCATATCAAAACTTTTATCGGTTGTGGTGTGTCAATTTTGCAATTTGCCTAATGTTTTGTGGTGTTTGGTATTGTTTTGAGTATGTTATGTGGAGTTACTCATGGATGTCTAGTTTAAGATTGATTCGTGAGCTAGTTTTGATCTATTTTGGTACCGAATGTTCATTTTTTAGCTTAAAGTGTGTAGGGGATGAAAAAATTTCAAGTTTGAAGCATCAGGGGTCAATTTCGACCAGACATGCAGGTCGAACGCGAGAACCCTGGTCGAATTGAAGATCAGAGAGTTTGTTACAGGTCGATTCGACCAAGCAGTATTGAGTTCGACCAGGAGTTCGGCCAAGGGGGCAAGTCGAACTAGCAATCAGAGAGTTATACAGACGGGTTCGACCAAGGTATGATCAGTTCGACCAAGCGGCTTGGTCGAATCGAGATCGAATTACAGACCTAAAAGTTCTAAACAGTCGAGTTTGACCACGACGGAATAGTTCGACCAGAGCATTTGGTCAAACAGTTGGCGAATCGCGATGAGAAGGTCTCCAATAGAGGAGTTCGACCATGGATTCGACCACGTCAATCCGATTCGACCACTTGGATTGGTTGAATCGAGCCCAGGTAAGTGATTTTAAACCCCATTTTTTATTTTCATTCGAGCACTTCGCACACAACCTCCACCCGAATTCATTCCGAATCGAAACCCTTGCATTCCAAACTCCAAAACTAGTGGATTTTGATCAGTTCTAACCATATTCCACACATATTCCACTCAATTCATCGTGTTTTTGGAGCAATCTAGTTGAAAAACAAGGGTTCGTCATGATTTTTGGAGGAATTTCACACTTGTTCATTCTAAGCCATGGCCGGTTCAAATGGAAAATGAAAGGAGGCCGAGCTTTGTTCTAAGAAGAGACAAGATAGACCGTCTCATGAGGATGCAATGACAAAGAAGTTAAGGCAATGGGATGAGATCAAGGAGAACTGGGTGGAGTGTCAGATAAGATTGTTCGAACAAGGTATCAAGATGATGAAGCAATGGTTACTATGAACATCCGAGACGATATCTTTTGGATGTTTGATCAAGTTGGTATTCGCTATGGAGCTGAAGAAGCCTACTAACTTCCATATGACTGGGGATGTATTATGTTCGATTACTGTGAAGAAAGGGTCAAGTAATCTTCCATACGAGTGTTTGTTTCAGCTTGGAGGTGAGCAGAGGACATGGTCAGCTGAGGATTTGAATATCCCGTTTTAGACTCCTAGGGGGATTTTAAAAGTAGATAATGGGTACTTTAATGCTAACAGATTCTGGAGAGAAATTTCTGGTGAGGATGTGGATTACAAGACTAACAGTGCTCGAGCTTCGTTGATTCAGAACCCAGTACTCCGATACATGAATCGAGTATTGAGCAACACACTATTTGCTCGATCAAAGGGAAGTTGTGTATCGAGGGGAAAGTTATATGTCCTCTGGTGTATGCTTAACTGAGTGCGGTTCAATATGGGATCATATCTCATTTATCAGCTTAGTAGGTTCAGGTGTTCTCCGTTTCAGAGAGTGAACATATGAGGGTTGCTGACCTCGATAGCTGAGTACTATCATATGGACTTCACCGACATTTCACCTATCCTGGAGGATCTCGATTTGGTGATGAGCACTTGCGTGAAGGAAGGATTCGCCCTTCTGAGGGATGGAGATTGGTTCTTTACTAGGGGATCGAAGCCTTTCACCTTCATGTTCCCTTATGATTTAGGTGTGTTGACTACTATTCGAATGAGGGGAACTTATTGATGAACACCCTCCGGTACACTGCAATCTCCATCACTTGCTTGACTAAGGGTGATTGGAGGACTGTAGCTCAGATGTATAATGAAAGAATAATAGAGGAGCTATAGAGGATTGTAGACGAGAGACATTTTTAGCAACAACAGCAGCAGCAGGAGCTTGGAGAGGAGCACATGGATCCGGAGATGGGAGATCCACAACCGCATGAGAGGCCACCATGACCCATTCCAGCGGTGCCACTGCAGCAGCAGTGGGCTGGTCCGGATGCCTATTTGCAGAAGCAGTTTAGAATGATTCATGAGTAGTTCGCTACACTGAATGTGAACTAGCAAGAGACAAATAGGCAGCTGGAGTTGGTGAATGCGAACAACACAACACTGGATGAGAAGTTTAACATGCTGCGAAAAAATTATGTGGAGATGGATCAGAGATTAGAGAGGTTGTTTGCTCATTAGCGATTGATGGATAGGAATTTGAATGCTTTACATAAAGATTTGGATAGATTGCGCTCGGAGATAAATAGAAATGAAGAGGGTGCGAGCGATGATGATGATGCTCCGGAGGAGTAGGATGCACAATGTTTTTATCTTTGTCAGATTCATCTTATCTCCCTTCTCTTTTTCTCTTTACATGATGGGTAATTGGTGTGAGTGGCATGTACTTATATTGATTTGATGTGGATTGAGTGATGATGATTGATACTTATATGGATGGTTTGTTAAGAGGGTTCTTGGTTAGTAAGATGCATTCGTATATTACATGTGTTAATTTTTATTGATTAGAAGCATGTATGTTTGATAAGTATGTGAATTTATTGTGAAATTGATCTTGATTATTTATCTGAGGAGTACTTAGGAATCTATTTACCCATGTGAGGATTTGAACCATTTGAACCATGCTAGTTCATGGTTATTTATTCTTGAGAGAATCGTTCGTATGACCATATTCTAGAACTTGGCTTGGCGTCTTGTGTGAAACTTATGATTGAGGAATTGCTAGGACATGATCTTAGGCCATTATTGTGCAATCAAGTTACTTAGCCAAAATTTTACCTTACCTGTGAATATATGTATATCATTGTAAGCCCTTTTGAGCCTTAAAAAGCTTTTTCTTTGACAAGCCTTGATAAAAAGCCTTATTAAACCTTACTTGAGCCTTGTTGAATATCATATTCATTAGTAGAGAGTTGAGGAGCATAAGTACTTAAAAGAATGAGGAGGTAGAAGCTTGGTTGAGAATTATGAAAAAGAAAGAAGTATGGTTAAATCTTGTTTAGGGGTAATGCCTAAAACTAGTACCCCGACTGTGTAGAAGGGTAGTGCCCGAAATTTGTACCCTTGCTCATTGAAAAAAGATGATATTGATGCTTGAAGAAAGAAGTAGATTTGAACTATGAAATGTATGAGAAGAAGATGGAGAAACAGACGAAGCTACATGACGAAAAGCGAAACTCCCAAGGTAATTCTCTACTAGTGAATTAGTCACTTTACCTAAATTCTCCTACCTGTACCAAAGAGCCAACATTACAACCCAAAAACAAGTCCTTTGTAATCCTAGTAAGGAATCAATTATAAGTTGAGTTTTGAGACCCTTACCAAGCTTATGGTTACGCGGAAGTATGAATTGAATATGAGCCTAAATACTAACCTGCTAGAGTGTACATCTTTTACACTTGAGAGAGAGAGAGAGTAAATATTTATCTTGTGAGCTAGATGATTTTGTACTCCGAAAGGTAATGTAATCGAGTGATGTTTTACATGAATGATGCATATGATGCTTGTAATACTTGTGTTCAATTGATGGATTGCATGTGTAAGTATGAATTGTATTGGTGGTTTGTGAATTTTATACTACTCCTTAGTTTTGATTTCGTTGCCTCGGGAGGAGCAACATGTAAGTTTGGAGGTTTGATGAGTGTGTAAATTCACTAGTTTTGAGCCTGGATTCGTGTACTTATGGTGTAATTAATGATGGTAATTCGATGTGAATTGCTATACTTGGTGGAAAGTCACGAATCGGGAGTTTACAAGGCTATTTGAGTTGATTTTCGATGGAAAACGAGTTGGAAGTGATTGGATTAGAAAAAAGGAAGAAACAGGGATGAATTCAACCACGCAGGGAGTGGATTCAACCAAGAAGAAGAGAGTTCGACCAACATCTCTGGTCGAACTGAGCTCGAAAAAGTCGAGTTCGATCACGACAGTCGAGTTTGATCAAACTACTTGGTCGAACCATGGTCGAACTCGAAGCCTAAACAAAAGTAGTTTCGGTTCGACCAGAAAGTATTCCATTCGACCATCCTGGTCGAATCTGGGATCAGAAGTCAAGTTACAGACGGATTCGACCAGGGATTTGACCTGCATGAAGGAGTTCGACCAACTGCTTTGGTCGAATTGACATCCAAAAACTTATCAAATTCGTATTTTTACACCTTCAGTGCGTGTGTTCGCTCAAAAAGCCCATCCAAGGCCCGTAAGGAGAGTTTACAAGCAGAAAAGAAGAGCTTTCGCAGGAGAAGAAAAATATATAACAAAAAGAAGGATTCATCATCCATTATTCAGCAAGCCCTACCATCATTCGAAGGAGTCATGAGGAGAGGTTCGTCTGGCGAGTCAAGTAAGATCATACCGACTAGCCATGATTGTTCCTAGGTCAATCATGGGCTAGAACTGCTCCGGTAGTTCTAGGGTTATGAAAGTTTTATGAGTTAATTGAATTTTCATGTGTAAACTCCGTACAACACTACTTGTGGTTTATTCTATATAAGATTGTGCCTTTTTAATTCATACTCACAGTCGTTTTGTGCATCTTTAACTGTTATCTAGAGTCTGAATACATCTCTTGGTTATTGATTGAATGCGTTCACCGTTGAGCAGAATTGTATGTTATAATTCTAAGTGAAGGGATTCCGAAGTCTTATTAGAACTATATTATATAGATACTTGTTAATTGAATCATATTCGGGTTAATAAGTAGGATAAAGAGTATAACTTTATAGTACCTAAAAAGGGAGATCAAATTGGGTTAGAGTACTAACTGCACGGGAAATAATTGATTATGATAGTATCTAGAAAAAGGAGTAAAGTATACCACTTGCTCCAAAGATATTCACACGTGTCATACGCTTGCTTACTTGTGTCTATAGAGTATGCTTGCATGGTTTAGTGATGCGTCCATAAATCACAAGGCAGAGTCGGACAACAACACATGAAATGAAAATTAATAAGTAAAATTAGATTACCTGACGAACTACTCTATTAATTACTTGATCACTACTGAAGTTTCTCTATTGCTTGTTTAATTACTGTGCTATTTTAATTTATGTTATTTAGTTTAATAAATAAACCAAATTAATTTTGCCACCATAATCTTAGTTAAATAGGATATAATTGAATTGATAATAATCCGTCCCTTAGATTCGATAATTACTTGGTCACCTTTCGAAACTACAATTGATATCCTTATACTTGAGGATTAATTTTGTGTGTTGAGAAAACGCTCATCACTAGATCATCAATTCAAAACAATTCAACCTTCAGAACCTAGTACTATCCAAGAGGTACTAGTCTATGGTGTTACAAGCAACACTCATAGTTAGATATGAAAACAATCTCATAAGTCTATAATTCAAAAGCTTAAAAGAAATAATAAGAAAAATACTAGATGTGGCATGATTCTCCATTCTCTCTTCCATGATTCTGAACCTTCTTGTTCTCCTTCTCAAGTAAGCAACATTGATGAACTTTCTGGGATGGGTGGATGGGATGGTGCGATGAAAGGGTATTGAAAAATATGTAGAGTTGTGGAGAGTTAGGATTTAGAATACCCCAAGGGGTTCTTTTATAGTTGAGGGCTGCTAAAATTAGGATTCCACCACAAAATAAGGCTTTCTTACGTCAAAAATACGAACGGGCCGAAAATTGGGCCGCGGGTCGTGCCACTCGTCGGTAGCCTGCGCGACATCACAGCATTGCTCATAACTTCTTCATTTGTGCTTCGATTAAAGTGATTTTTATGATCACACGATCATCTCTTCCTAAGCTTTCTATTCATTTAAAAAAATCATAAAAAACCAATATTTTAATGGCACGAGTCGTGCTGGTCGGCACATCTTGCGCGTCTTCACCGTTTTGATCATGACACCCTCATCTGACCTCCAATTGAGGTGTTTCTTTAGCCAAAATGACCTTCTCTTCTGTAGTTTTCCAACCATATATCACATTATCAATTTGAACTTCAACACAAATATAGAAAAATTATGCAATTTGGACATGCATTTTTCAGTATTCTTTTACTATTTCACTCTTCATTCCAACTTTGCACTTTTAATCTGTTTCCACCTAAAAATATGAAATAACCCCTCAAATGAACCAATATCTTAAATATATGAAAATTAACCATTTAGTGCTAAAATACGAACATAAATTCCACAAAACGGTGCTAAATCGTACCCTAAAACATGCAGATTTTCACACTAAACACTTATGTAAGTTTCAAGTGGATCCTTAGACAGGATGAAAGGCAGGCACTCTTCAACGATCTCTTCTACTACTTCAATGCTCTTGCAATCTTTTTTCTCCAAAGGCCACCTCATAGCTTTCTCCAAAGAAAAGACTACTTCTTTATCATTGACACTCAATCTGATCTCGCCTTTCTTAACATCAATCATGGCTCCTGCAGTTGTTAAGAACGGCCTTCGAAGAACCAAAGGAACTTTATCTTCATCAACCTCTTCCATGTCAAGCACAAGGAAGTCCACTGGGAATATCTTTTCAACCTTCACCAAGACATCTTCAATCACCCCCCTAGGGTATGTTATGGATCTATTAGCAAATTGCAGTGCAATCGATGTCAGCTTTACTTCCCCCAAACCAAGCTTCTTAAATAATGCATAAGGCATCAAATTAATACTAGCCCCCAAATCACATAGGGCCTCTTTGATTCCCCTCGTCCAATCTCACATGGTATGGTGAATCTACCCGGATCTTTCAACTTCGCTGGAAGCTTCTTTTGTATCACTGAACTGTAGCTTTCTGTCAAATAGACTGTCTCAGCTCCTGTTAGACTCCTCTTCTTAGACATGATGTCCTTCAAAAACCTTGTATAGTTAGGCATCTCCTCTAAGTCTTCTGCAAAGGAATATTAATATGGATTTTCTTGAACATCTACAAAAACTTCTGAAACTTCTCATCCAATCCTTTCTTAAATAATTGATGTGGAAATGGGATTGGATGCTTTGTCTTTGGGAACCCTAAAATATCCCTCTCAAACACCTCTTCTTTTTCTCTTTCAGCTCTTTCTGCCTTAGCTTTTTGCCACTTTTTCAACTTAACTTCAGGTTCTTTCGACTTTTTATCAGTTTTAGGGACCTAAAAATCATTTTGAACGAGATCACCAGTGCAAGGATCGAGATGAATTTCTAATGTTTCCGTCGGAGAAGGGCACGAGTTGTGCCGATTTTCACCTGACTCGTGTCGGCCAGCCTCGACAGTATTTTTGGTAAGGCATGAGTCATCCCTTTGGTCGTGTCGATCATTATGCATTGTCGTGCTGCCAATCTAGTAGACAGTTTGTGGGCACGGCTCGTCGGTTGTGCTGGATGAAAGGCTGCACGAGTCATGCTGCTCCTTGCACAAGTCGTGCCACGTGTCTGCGCCAATATGATTATGCTTGTTCAACTTTTCGACCTCTGTTTAGACTTCAGCGTTCCAATGGCATTTTAGGGCCATCGTACTGCTTTCCACTCCTTAGGGTGACAACCATAACTTGTTCTTTTGGATTCGTCACCGTTTGATATGGAAACTTACCTTGTTGCTCTAATCTCCCAACTATAGCATGTAATTGTCCAAGAGAAACATCAGTTTCTTTTTGTTTTTCTCATTCTCTTTCTGCCTAATTTCTGATTTCTCATTGGTAGTCATCATCAGCTTGACCATCAAGTTCAAATGTTCCCCTTGATGCTTTATCTGGTCCCCTTGCTACTTTATCAGGTTCCCTTACTGCTTCATAAGGTCCCCTTGCTACTTCGTTAACATTATCTTCTCATCATCTATGGGTGCTTTTCCTTCAATCGGCTTATAGGATGGATTAATTCCTGGAGGAGGCCAAACTGCATTACTCGGGTTAGCATATGACAGATTCTCATTCCTTCTCTGATTGTTGAAGTTGGAATTTCCTTGATCATTCATTCCCCATTGCTTATTACTAGGTTTGAAATTCTGTCTATTTCTGTAATCCCCTTGAAAGTTCTGATCCATAACATAATTCGCTTCCTCCATCTGATCTTCATCTTGATCCATACTAGCATCCTCTCCACTGTTTCCTAGTGTGATGTGATCCATCTTCTTATGCAGCTCACTGAGTTGACTTTTTAGTTCTGACATCTCACTGATGTTGACATGTACTTCTGCTTTTGTCACTTTATCAAAAGCAGCTTCTCCTGCGTTTCTCTCCATAGGCCAATCATATGTGTTAGCTGCCATCTCCTCAAAGATCTCTTCTGCTTCATCTGCTGACTTTTTGAAGATCGATCCACCAGTTTTTGCATCCACCAATACTCTTGAATCACCCCTTAGGCCTTGATAGAAGAAGCCTAAGTAAGTATCTTTTGTAAATCCTTGTTGTGGACCACATCGCAACAGCTCCTTGAACCTTTCCCAAGCTTCATAAAAACTCTCCAAGCCTTCTTATTTAAATTGTGTAATCTTTTGCTTCACTTTAAAACTCTTGGAGGGAGGGAAGTACTTGTTCAAGAACTTATCTGCCAACTGCTTCCATGTAGTACAACATCCTGCAGGAAGGTTATTGTACCACTCTTTGGCTTTCCCTGTTAGTGAGAATGGGAAATGCCGCATTTTGATAGCATCCTCCGGAATATTCCTATGCTTCTGCGTCCTCGCATACTCATCCATTAACTGGAGATGCTCACTAGGATTCTCCAAAGGATTACCACTAAACTGCTGTGCTTGTACCATTCGGATCAGTCCAAACGGCAACTCAAAAGTCTCTGCAGTGATTGCGGGTCCATTCAATCCAGCGTTCATGGTATGCTTCATCTTATACTGGTCCCACATGGGGTCGGGGTATCGTCAGCCATCTCTCTAATCTCAGTTTCTTCAACTTCCTCTTCTTTTGACGAATAATAGATATCCGACTCTGGACTAGGAATGGGTGTGGCTGGCTGCTTTAAAGAGTATTATTATTTAATGTGTAGTGTGTAGTTTATTAGTAGAAGTGTGGGCCCCATGCTTTAATTGTATTAGAAGGGGTGTGTGGGTCCCATGTATGTAAAAAAGAAAATGGGACCCTTGGGGTGAGACGACCAAAATGAAAAAAAGACCATCTTTGAATGGGACGGAGGGAGTATATTTTATTAATTTCACTCCAAAATGAATTTTAAATCTACAAAATCTCAATAATTCTTATGAAATCATAGAAAAATAAAAGTAAGTAATAAATTTCACAAATAAAGCTAAAATCATGCAATAATCATATGTAAACAAATTGTGTAAAATGAGAATTTTCGTGTTGAACATGAGTGATGCAAATTATTTGATGCGTACAAGGTTTAACGCTAATCATGTGAATTCGATAATTTAACTTAGTTACACGTCATGCTACAATTGATCCCTTGATACTTGAGAGGGTAAAACTCTTTTGTGAGTGAATAAAAGAGTAAACAAAGGGCGCAATTGATTGGTGTTAAATTCACTCAAAAATTAGATAAATTTCATGGCTTTATTTCAATAATAATTATGGTTCTCATGAAAAATATAACTAATTACTTCATTATTTCGAAAGAGGTCATTTTTGTTAATTATTACAGGAAATTATGATTTTGAGGCAAAAAGGGATTCTAGAGAAGAAAAGAAAGATACGAGACGAAACAACTCGATTTGGAGTTGAAATGAGAAAATATGGGCCCATGTAATTTGTTGCCCCTTTTCAAATCTTTTCATGTGCTATCAATTTGCAACAATTTAAGTTATGAAGTCCATAGAAGATGACTAATAAAAAGGCACACTTGAATTCATTATTAAAAAGCCCATAATTCCCATTTTTCCTCATTTTTTGCCCATGAATCAAATTGTCTCTCATTAAATATTTACTACAAATTCCTCTCACCCTACTACAATAAATATCCTCTTCATGAAAGTCATAACATTCAAGTTTCATGATTTACTTTTCATACTCTACATCACATTTGAGAGAGCTCTTTAAAAAGAGAACTCCACTAGTTGAGATTTCTCCCCCTTTTTAGAGGAGGAATTCTTTTAGTACTTTTATGTAATTTTCCTTCTTAGCTTAGAATTTTATGGGCTTTCAAGAAGGTGGTGACACTAAGAAAAGGATGATCTTCATGAATGTAAAACTTCATTTGGCTTTCACTATAAGATGTTATCACTTTTTATTTATACTATAAATTATTCATGAAATAGTTCGCTGCATTATTATCACTTTTTATTAATTAAGTATTATTTTTTTATTAATGATATTATTAATTTTTATTCGTCTCGCGTAAAGATTTGCGGGGGACAGTCTCACACAACTCTTTGCTAATAAATAAAAAATAATAAAAGGGGGTGGGAAACCGGATCCATAGGATGGAACGGTTCCACCTATTACCACCTCAGATTAGAAAGTCACGAAAATAGGGTATATTGAGAGAGTACGTTGTATTGAAATTTCACTTTAAATAAATGTGTAATACATTAATTAATAATACAAGCACGTGTTGATATATAAGTTTGTTTTAGGTAAACACTTATCTGAATCGAGTTCACAGTATTCTTTCGTATAACTAACTGTACATGAAAAAAGACTTTGTAGAGACATAAACTATTACTATTGTGAAGAAAAGTTATTACCCTTTAAAGAGAATTTTTTTTTGTTAAGGAGTAATTTTTTTAGGGTAGGTGTTGCATGAAATCGTCTCACGTAAGATCATTTTACATTTTTTAAAATAGTTATCACTTTCGCTATAAAAATTATCACTTTTCATTTATACTATAAATTGTTCGTGAAATTACATTATCCCCTTTTTACATTTATACTATAAAGGGTTCCACTAAATGCACACCCCTTTTTATTAAATACACACCCCATTATTATATAATTAAAATTAATATTTTTACAAAGTCTAAAATATTCTTCTTTCATTAAATAAACATTCTTACTTTATACACTTCTATTGCCCGATCAACTTCTTCCAGTTTCATGTCTAACAAACCTTTTGGTTAACTTATTGATTGATATACTAAGAAACTTTAATGATCTCATGTCTTCCATTGATGTGGGAAGGGATCCAGTGAAGCCATTATCCGAGAAATCCATGTACTCAAGGGTGGTGAGCTGGTTAATCCATTGAGGCAAATCTCCAGTGATGAGATTGCTATATAAACTCAATCGGACTTCTTTCAAATGTGATATAGGAACTGTGCCAGTGAAATGGTTGTCGCTGAAGTCTACCATGGTCATATATGGAAAGAGACCAATGTGGGCTGGCTGGTAAGGAATATGAAAACTCATTGACATTGAAGACCATATCTTTCAAGTTATGTACAGTAGAGATACCCACGAGTATGGATCCTAAAAATGTGTTGTCGGAATGATTCAACGTCCGAAGCCTCATGAGTAGCCACAACCCGCCGAAAAAAATCAAAATGTCGGAGAAGTAATTTCCCGATGGATTGAGGTGGTTTAGGGTTGCGCAATTGGAGAGAGAGGTCGGAATTGGGCCCTCTAGAAGATTCCCAGCTAGAGAGAAATCGAAGCGACGGAAGTTTTTAGGGAGAGGAAATGTTGAAGAGAGGAAATGTCGAAACTAGAGATTTTGCAGAAATCGAGATCGAGGAACTGGAGAGAGGAAATATTGAAGAGAGAGGGAGGGATGTTGTCTGTAACCATTATTGGGGGGACTGAATAATTTTAATTTTAAAAGGGTAATTTTGCAATTTTGGGTGATGTGTATATAATAAAATTAAGAGAAGTAAAATATTAAAAGATGTGTGTATTTAATAAACGGTGTATATTCAATAAAAAAAGTATGTATTTAACAATGTTTTTTTAATTAAGGAGTAATGTTTAAAAATAAAGTTTACAAATAAACACTATTCACACTATACTCACTCACAGATTTTCAGTGGATCGATTTTTCTGTCAACTATCAAGTCAGCGTGTCATCTTTTTCCGTGAAGCAAGCGTAGGATATTTTCGTCAATTTTTCCGCTCGTGATTTAATTAAGACTAACGTCTTCATCTGTGTCTCTTCTTTAGTCAAGGAGTATTATATAATTAATGAATAAAAGTGATACGTTCTAATTCAGTTAGGCCATGTTTGTTTGATACGTGTTGATTCAGTTAGGGTCTGTTTGTTTACAACTTTTACACACTGAATTTTTCTTTATAATGCATAAGTCAAAAATCAAATTAAGCTTAATCCAAAACATATACTACATAAAAACTTGCACTGTATGGTAAGTTGAAAAGTGTTATCCATGAACTAAAGTGATGATTATTCAGATAAATTTTTTTTATGAACTTGAATTTATTAGACGATCCAATTATTTTTTTATAGAAAGTGAAAAAATGAAAACAATTTCGTAGACAATCACTACCTAAAGTGTAGGACCATACACGGACAATCTGTCGGATTCGTCTTCCTTGAAATTTCCTTTTTTTTTTTTTTTTAAAACTTGAAAATCAGTTTTAAAGTTGGAGTTAAGACACCCAAAAAATGGTTTTGAAGGTGGTTTGAGAGATGAAAAAGAGTGGGGCAAAGAGTATGTTTGTTTTAATGTTGTGGTTACTGATTTCTTTGGAAGTGAGTAATGCAAAGAGTGAGTGCCCTGAAATCGAAAAACAGGCACTTATTTGCTTCAAACAGTCATTGGAAGATCCATGGAATCAACTGTCTTCCTGGAATATCAGCCGTGAAGTGAACTGCTGCAAGTGGGATGGCGTCGTCTGCAGCAACCTTACGGGAAACGTCCATCAACTCAATTTGAATTCTTCTAATTTGGGTGGAAAGATTGATCCTTGTTTGCTGAACCTCAAACAGCTGAAACATTTGGACCTGAGAGGGAACAACTTTGATGGGGAAGTCCCTGCATTCATCGGATCTCTCACCAGCCTCGAGTATTTGAGTCTCTCGCGTGCTGGGTTTCGCGGGAAGATTCCGACTACCATTGGGAATCTCTCCAGGTTACACACTCTTGACTTATCTCATAATCAGCTTTCTGGGAAAATACCAACACACATTGCTAATTTGTGCAAATTGGAAACATTGAACTTATGTTGGAATAAGTTGCAAGGAGAAGTATCTGATACATTTGAAATATGTCAGATTGCTTCTTAGGATCTTTGAAATCTCTACTTTTGTGTTATAACCAACTTACCGGCCATTTAACTCATCAATTTGGAGAATTTCGAAACCTAGAAGCACTTCAAATTCAGCATAACTTAATAACTGGTCAAATCCCAATAAATCTTGGAAACTTATCTCAAATAAATGATTTATCGCTAGAAGATAACAAGTTTTTAGGTAATCTTCCAGTGAGCATAGGGGAACTTTCTAAATTGGAATATCTTTCTATTTATAATAACATCATGACAGGGGTAGTGACTGAGACTCACTTTGCCAATCTCACAAATTTGCGTGGTATTTTAGCCTCTGGAAACCATTTGACTTTGAAAGTAGGCCCGAATTGGAGTCCACCATTTAAGGTTTCCACTCTTGAATTAGGTTCATGGAATTTGGGAGAAGGTTCATCCATGCCTTTGTGGCTTGAGACACAGAAGAATACTCTGTTTCAACTTGATTTGTCCAATACTGGTATCACAGGTACTGTTCCTGCATGGTTGTGGAAGATATCAAATTTGAATCTCTCCCACAACCATCTCTATGGTAAGGTTCCTGAGATAACTGGTATTCAAGCCGGTCATCGATCGATATACTTAAATTCAAATCAGTTCAGTGGTTTATTGCCTCTTGTAGGAAATAGTGTGGAAGAGATAAATCTGTCAAACAACTCATTTTCAGGAGGTATATCTCACTTTCTTTGTGACCCCAGAAAAGAAACATATAGATTGCAGAATCTCCATCTGGGAGGAAATCAGTTGGCAGGAGAAATTCCAGATTGTTGGATGAAATGGCCTGACCTTAAAGTAGTGAATCTAGGCAATAACAACTTCTCTGGTACTATCCCAACTTCCATGGGATTCCTAACAGATATGTTGTCTTTGAACATATTCAAAAACACACTGTCTGGAAAAATACCTGTCACAATGAGAAATTGCACACAACTAGTGAAGATGGACCTCTCTAGTAATAATCTTGTTGGAAACATGCCAAAGTGGATAGGACAAAGCTTACCTAACTTGAGATTTCTCATTCTGCACTCCAACAACTTTCATGGTACAATTCCTTCAACCCTATGCCACCTAAGCTCTCTTCAAATCTTGGATCTCTCAAACAATTCATTTTCTGGGAGAATTCCTACATGTGTTAACAATTTTACTGCTATGGCTGTAAGGAGAAACATGACTGATTATATTGCTGGAGACTTAGACTATTCTTCTTATGTCTTTGGAAACTTTTTGGAGAGTGCCACAATTACAGCTAAAGGAAGAGACTATGAGTATGGTTCAATTCTTTCGTTGGTTAATGTTATCGACCTATCCAAGAACAACTTGTCCGGAGGAATTCCAGAGGAGTTGACAACTCTGGTGGAGCTCATAGCATTAGATCTGTCCTGGAATCATCTGACAGGGTTAATTCCGAAGAGCATCGGAGAGTTGAAGCAATTAGAATCTCTTGATTTCTCAAGAAACATTTTATCCGGTGAAATTCCAGATAGCTTCACTGTTATGTCTTCACTGAGTTATCTCAACTTGTCATACAACAACTTGACAGGGAGAATACCAGAAGGCACACAACTCAGAGGCATGGATGCGTCGAGCTTCATAGGGAACAATCTTTGTGGTCCTCCATTAACGAGAAATTGCTCTGGTGGCAACCATGATGAGAATGAAGTCCACCTACCCACAGAGGATCATAAATCAGAGGTAGAATGGATTTATGTGGTGTTATCACTAGGTTATGCTGTGGGGTTTTCAGTTTTCTGGGCAACATTTGTGTTAAAGAAGTCATGGAGGAATGCTTACTGGAGGTATTTAGAATGCTAGTGGGACAAACTATATGTTTATTACCATATTAACCTTGCAATAGCCAAAGCATAAGCAAATCTAAATGCTTAGGCATATCATACTCTTCATTCTGACTATTTTTAACACTATTATTGTTATTAATCAAATTCATGAAATTGTTCATGATAATAATATGTTGATCCTAGACATATCTATCCTAATTACCATGGCTCTGATACCATACATGGACCGGATCAGACTATGTTTAACATGACTAATAACTGATTTACATGATTATAAGGATATTATGGATTAAGAAACTAACCGGCATCCTATTAACCAAATTATGCTAAAAACGTTTTCAAACAGTCCTAAGACGCCACTAAATTGGCTAAGACGGACACACAGAAAACAACAAAGCATAAAAATGAATAACAAGGCCAGCTTATATAAATAATCCTACCTATAATCATAACAGTATTAACTAGTCATGAACATAGTATAACCTAGACATGCATTATATAATTTCCAGGTTATTATGACAGATAGTCATGGATCAACATATATTTTGTTTAGCCTATAAGGCTAAACATGAACATGATTAATAATAAAATTAAAACAAACTAATAAAACTGTAAAATACTTACAAAGTATTATACACTCAGAATAAAGATTGTATTATTACAAACTTATATATTACAAAAGGAGGGTTTGCTCAACACATGAGCTTACAAAATGATCAGAGAAGAGAGAGGTGTGTGGATTCTGATCGATATCCTTACAAATGAAATTTCTAATCTATTTATAAGCGAAGAAAACGCGTCCCAACAGTGAAAAACGCGTGAATGTACAGTAAAATCCGAAATTTTCGGTGTGAACAGTAATATTCCTGCAAAAAGTCAAAAAGGTAACAGTACATTACTGTTTCTACAGTGAAATTACTGTAGATCTATAGTGCCTTGTCCGGCTGCTGCACTATTCATGACGTCATTGCTTACATCATTGCTGACGTTATTGCTTACATCATTGCTTACGACCTCATTTTTCTTCTGATTTCTTTGATGAAGATGATCCCATCTTTCTTGAAACAATATTCTCAATTAATGTATCTTGTAAAGAGTCAAAAATATCATCAATATTGACTTCTTCATTGGGATCTTGGGCATCTTGCATATCTTCTGATGCTACTGAATCTTCTTTGTCCCTGTTTATTTGAGACATCAAACTTTTCTTCATTTCTTTAATGTATTCAGCTATTATCTGATCTGATGTCAAATTTTCAGATCTCATTCTTGCCTTATTAATGATATAATCAAAAGGTGAGGAGGATTCATTTTCCTTCAACTGTTTTTCATATTCAAATACCTGTTTCTCTATTAGAGAAAAAGTTTCTTCTCCATTCATTTTTCCTGTTTGTGGATCAATTTCCACCAATTTTTCCCAGAACTTTATATGATAAGTTCTGTAAAGACATGAGATACCTGTCTTAGTATAACCAAACTCAGGTTTCCATTTTAATATCCAGGGAAGAGAAAATTCAATAAAAAAGTAACACGAAGCTATTCCTTCAATTACTGTTTTTGAATTTTGTTTTTCAATCATTTTGGGCGACACGTCTACCCATTTTTTAAAACAATCCCTGGTATTACCTGGCAAAATTTCTGGTATTGGGCCATAACAATTGCACCAATAAATAAACCAGTTTGGAATTTCCAATTCATAAATTTTTGAACATATTTTCAAAAACCATGTATGATGCTTTTTATCATTCTCATAATTAAGAAATTTTGTAAATGCATCACAGTAATCCCAATAATTATATTTAAAGATTACTTTTGTATTATCATTTTGCAATATCCTTTCTCTTAATGGAGAAATTCCCCATTCTTCCATGGATATCACCTTTTTTATTAGTACTTTACTGAAGCTATAAATTTCTTCATTATTACCCATTTTGAAGTGTTTAATATCACCACTTCCACTCTGTATTAGAATCTGTTCATAGTATTGTCGAGACTTATATGTTCTCATTTCATTGGATCCATTATCCAAATATCTATTCATTAGAAAATATGGATCTTCACTCCATTTTAGATCCTTGTCTTCTAATATAAAGATTATTTCTTCATGTTCCTTTCTAAAATATTTTTCAATAAAATCATTTTTTGCTAAAATTTTAGCAAAAGAAATCTCAGTAGGAGTATCACTCCTTTCAGTGTCCATGTCATCAAACTCTTGTGACAAATTTTTGTTCACAAGTCTTCTTTTCCCCTGTTGAACTATCAGTTCTGGGGATTTCCCTTTGTCTTTAGGAGTATTAGGGGTATAACCCCCACTCCTTCCACCTCTTCCCCTCCATGGAGAGGAAGATCCGCTGCCCCGTCTCATTTCTGCATATTAAAATATTCACGGGTTAGAAAATCCGGAAGATTATTATCTTCTCCTTTTTTATATATAATATCAAAATCAAATGGGGCTAAATGAGCCTGCCATCTAGCAAACATTTGCTTAGGCACATCATGTTTAAAATCTTTATTAAACATAAATTTAGCTGCATTACAATCAGTGACAATAATAAATTTCTGATTATATAAATCATCCTGAAATTTTAATACACACTTAACGATAGCAAGTATTTCTTTCGCAATAGTGGCATAATTCTTTTGAGCATTATTCCATTTTCCTGAATGGAACCTTACTAAATATTTTTGTTTATTATTTGGATTTTTCTGGGTAAGAATTCCTCCAAATCCTATATCAGAAGCATCAGTTTCTATAAATTTCTCCCAATTTGGGTTACTAATCATTAAACATGGTAATGATTTAACATTCTTCTTAATGTTCTTGACTGCATTAGTATGACTATCAGACCAAGATTTTGGATTCTTTTTTAATCTATCATATAAGATGGCTGTATCTTTAACCAAATTATGATAATAAGGAGCTATATAATTAAGGCTTCCTAAAAATCTCTGTAACTGAGTCTTATCAGTTATTATATCTGGAAATTTATCAGCAAAATCTATGCTTCTATTAATAGGAATTATATTTCCTTTTTCAATAAAATGACCTAGAAATTTTATTCTAGTCTGAAATAAATCCATTTTTGGTTTAGATATTACTAAGCCATTTTGTTTTATTAAACCTTTGAAAATATGCAAGTGTTTGAAATGCATTTCAATGGTTTTTGAATATATTAAAATATCATCAATGTAAACAATAATGAACTCACTATAAGGAGTAAAAATATCATTCATAATCTTCTGAAATTCAGAAGGAGCATTTTTAAGACCAAATGGCATTACATTCCATTCATAGTGTCCTATTGGAACATTAAATGCTGTTTTATATCTATCAGATTTATTAATTTGTATCTGCCAATATCCTGACTTTAAATCAAATTTTGAAAATATTAGACCATTATAAAGTCTGTCTAACAAATCCTTTTTATTAGGAATTGGATGCCTAATCCATTTTAGAACTTTATTAAGAGGTTTGTAATTAATAACCAATCTAGGAATACCTCTTTCTATTTCTGAATGTTTATTAACATAAAATGCAGTACATGACCACGGCGATTGAGAATGACTTATAAGTCTTTTCTGCAATAAAGATTCAATCTCCTTTTTGCATAATTCTAAATATTCAGAATTCATTTGACAAGGTCTAGCCTTTGTCGGAATATTTCTTTCATTAAAATCTTCCTCATAAGGAAGGGAAATAATATGTTTCTTTCTATCCCAAAATGCATTAGGATGATCATTACATATTTCTAATGAGAGTTCATTTTTCAAAATG